>CM050889.1:115941250-118794358 GCA_027725995.1 Rhynchospora tenuis
TAGATGTTAATAATAGGGGGGTTTAGATGCTAATTTCTGGAGGGAAAGGGACAAGGTGTCAGAAGAAGAAAATTTAGCTTTAGTTGCTCCTTTTACTGAAAGTGAGCTGCATGAAGCTGTTTTTGCAATGGCTCCTGATAAGACACCTGGGCCAGATGAGTTTCCCATTATTTTTTACCAAAAATTTTGGGACATTATTAAGTCTGACTTAATAGCTGCTTTTAATGCCTTTCATCAATTAAATTTTAGCATTGATAAGTTGAATAGGGCTATAATTTGTTTGATTCCAAAAGTTGAGGAGGCCAATAAGGTGACTGATTTTAGACCTATTGGTTTGTTGAACTGTAGTTATAAGATCTTTACAAAGGTTTTGGCTAATAGATTAGCCCCTATTTTGGTTAGGATTGTGGATATTAATCAAACTGCTTTCTTAAAAGACAGATCTATTATGGATGGGGTTGCTTCTGCTCATGAGGTTCTGCATTGGGTGCATAACCATAAGTCTCCTGGTCTGTTACTTAAGCTCGATTTTACTATGGCTTTTGATTATATTAATTGGGATTTTCTTTTGAACATGATGGCTCAGAGAGGTTTTCATAGTAAATGGATAGAGTGGATTATCACTATCTTAAGGGGTGGGATGGTTTCTGTTAAAGTTAATACAGATCAGGGAGCCTTTTTTCATTGTAAGAGGGGGGTGAGACAAGGAGATCCTTTATCCCCCTATTTGTTCATTCTTGTAACAGATGTGCTCTCTAAAATGCTTGATAGAGGCATTGAAAGGGGTCACTTTAGGGGTCTGGGCCCACCTCTTCCTTCTGGTCATCAGCTATTGCACTTGCAATATGCTGATGACACACTGATTTTCATACAACCTGATAATGCTATGTTAGATAAACTTCAGTGGACTCTGAAGGATTTTGAGAATTTATCTGGTTTAGAAGTGAATTTTGCCAAGTCTGAGCTAATTCATTTAAACATCTCTGATTCTGTCACTGATAATTTAGCTAGTAGATTGAATTGTAAGGTTGGTTCTCTTCCAATTAAGTATTTGGGTTTGCATTTGCATTGGTCCTCTCCGGCTAGGGCTGAGTGGTACAAGCTAATTGACAAGGTACAGCAAAAGTTAACTAAGTGGAAAAGCAATTTGCTGTCCTTAGGGAGTCGTTTAGTGTTAATGAACACAGTTATTTCGACTGTGCCTTTGTACTACCCGTCTTTCTTTAAGATGCCTCAGTGGGTTATTAAGATATTAGATCAGATTCGTAGAACTTTTCTTTGGGGATACAAAAAGCAAGCTTTAGTGAGTTGGAATATCATCTGCAGACCCAAAGAGGAGGGGGGTTGGGGTGTACTTAATTTGCATAATATGAATAGAGCTCTTTTAGATAAATGGAGGTGGAATTTCGATTCTCCTCAGGTTAAGGGTATTTGGAAGGACATTTTGCATTTTAAGTATAAAGTAAAAGTTCCTCAGTTAGCTTCTCCTTTTTGGAAAAGCATTAATAATGATGTTTCTATTTTAAGACTGGGTACTCAAAAGTTTGTGGGGGATGGGGCTAATATTAACTTTTGGGAAGATAATTGGGTAGAAAATACTTGTTTAGCTAGGAGATTTCCTCTTCTTTTTAAAAAAACGAAGAGACATGAGATCACTCTTCAGCAAGTTTGGAACAATGGGAATATTAGGTTGTTTCTTAGGAGAGGAGTGTCTTTTGGTTTAAGGAATGAGAAATCGCAGCTTTTATAGATTCTTAGTAATTGTTCTTTCTCCTCTGAAAGAGACTATTTTTTGGCACTGGGATAAAAAAGGAATGTATATACTCAAGTCGATGTATAGATTCTTAAGTTCAGGAGACTATTTTTTGGCACTGGGATAAAAAGGGAATGTATATACTCAAGTCGATGTATAGATTCTTAAGTTCAGGAGGAGTTCAGACTCCTATGCACTTGTCTGTTTGGGCTTTAAAAATCCCTTTGAAAGTTAAGTTGTTTCTTTGGATGACACTTAATGATAGGATTTTGACTAAGAATAAGTTAGGGGATAGAGGATGGATCTCTGATGTGACTTGTACTTTTTGTGATGAGGTTGAATCCACTGATCATTTATTTGTCACTTGCTCCTTCATTAATACTTTCTGGATGCTTTTCAATAGTTTTAATAAATGGGGTTTAACTATTAATGCTACTGGGATTGATAATATTTGGCAGGTTAGCTGCAGCATTTCTAAGCGTTACAGACTTGCTTTCCAAACTTTTCTTGCTGCTTTTGTTTGGGTGATCTGGAAAGAACGGAATAGCCGTGTTTTTTACTGATAAGGAAGGTTGTAATGCTGCTTCTCTTTGCCTTTCAATCTTTAGTTTGTTCTTTTTTTGGACAGGCACCAAAACAGGAATGGAGCTGGACTTTCACAGGGTCAGTGCTGGGCAAGTGCATGATGCAACAGCTGAGGGGATTCAGAGGATTGATTAGTTTTGTTGTTGTTTGTTGCTTTAGTTTAAACGGTTTTTCTTTCTGTCTTTGGTAGATAACAAACTCTTTTGCTGGAGTTGTTGTTTGGTTTTTTTAGAAATCTCCCTTAAGGAGTAGTGTTTTGTTGTTATCCTTAGTCACTGGAGTGACTTAATACTTGGTATGTTGATTGGCATGTAGTTAATTCTAATGCTAGGATTCCCGGCTTGGGATCTGTTTCTCAAAAAAAAAAAAAAAAAAAAAATCCTTACTGAAAGGGCGAAAAAAAAATACGGTGGAGAGTTTATCATCAAGGACGGTGGACCATTATTGTTCCTCCACTTACGCTGTTGAAGTTTTCAACTTATTTTAAATTATTTATTCTCATGATAAGAGCAATTTAAAGGACCTCTTTTCCGCAAAGCATGGTCACACTTCCTCTCCACTTTTGATCTCTTGAATTTCCGATCATTAGAGAGGTTGGCTCGCTCAAGAGGATAGGCAATTTAAACAATTGTTTGAGTTTACCTAATATCTAGCATTTCAGAAAAAAAATTATACAGATACTAAAAGAAAGAAATTATCTCTACAACTTATAAATACACAGTAACGTATAGGTGTTACACGCTAGGTCTAAATAGTAAACAGGTGTTTCTACCGTTGGATCGATTTGATCTGTGGTTGGATATCAATCGTTAGACGAAACAACACTATATATTATTTGGTTTCATCTAATATAGAAACAAATTGAATAACACATCTATTTATATCGCTGGTAAATTAAGCAACATATTTTTATTATCTAACACTATTTTATTTCTTTATTTGTCCACATATGAGGGCATTTTATGCTAGTATAACAGAATACATCAGCTTCTAAAGTGCCAAAAAAAAAAACAGTTTTCTGAGTTCAGATATACATAAGACGTTACAGATGAATTTTAGATCCTATATTAAACAAACAGCAGACAATAATCAACATACAGCAATAATCAAACAAAATCGAATAATATAGCAATAATCAACATATATATACATAGCAGCACTAAAATCCATTTGAACTTGAGGTAAAAAAAAAAAACAAAACAAATACAAGCACAAGGAATACTCATATAAGCTACTACATGCTCCTATATAACACCAAAAACAATCCAATGTCACTATATTCTACGATTGACCTACAAAATAACAAGCATCTCTCTGTTGGGGTTAATGCATGATTACATAACCTAGTCTGGTCATATTTCCAAAAATTTTGCTTGAAAACTATTTTGCAGCATTGCTTGCTCCAGCTTCTTGTACCATTTGATCCTGCCGTACAAATTGACCCTTCACTCTTGGCCGCTTCTCAGCTAGAAGCTTTCTGCTCTGATACCGAACCTGCATAATAAGTTTGCTATTGTAAGATGGATAGAAACTAAATCCGCTCTCTACAGCTCGAAGACTCTTAACTATACCAGTATAAAAGCATGAGCAATCTGGTACTCCGACAAATTACTCCTGATTTGGTGTTGAACTGACCAAATTCTGTACTTTTACAGATAACATTATAACAATATGTCAAAGCTGCACAAACCCAGAGAAAGTATGTTGATCGCTAATAATTAAGATACCAGCCAGGCTCAATATCAGAAATTAGACAAATAGACAATTAGACCCTACCAAGAACAGATTTTTTAGTGACCTAAAAGATGCTGCTAATACAGGTTTAACACATGTTGATAATAAGGATCGAAATCTGGATGTACCAGCAGTAATGTACCAATACTGTGTAAACAACAATGTACCTTTTTCTCGAAGCATCTTTCTTTCCTCTTCAACCGAAACTTGTTCAGGGCTATCTCTCTCTGAGTCAGGAACCGCAATCCTTCACTGGTACCAACACATGCATTGTGAAAAGTTGGTATGGCTGGTCCCACATTAGACACTGAAACACTGCTGCTCCTGCTGTCAGAAACCCCTTTACTCATTTCTCTATTAGTTTCCTCCACCAGTGGCTCCCCTGAGCCAGGAGCAATAGTCATCTCTTCTTCTTCCTCCTCAACTTCTGTAACCTGATTGGACTCTGGATCTGACATTGCTATAGAGCTACTAAACAGCTGATCAAGTGGAAAACCACCAGTTGGAACTGGAACAGGAACAGATCTGATGGGGTTGGAATTAAGTGTAGACTTCTCTCGACCTGGAGTTGCTGGTGGTTGGGTCTCATCAGAAGTAAGATTCAGATTCAGAACAGATACTGGGGTGATGCATTCAGTGGGTTCAGCTGTGGCAACTGAAGTAACTTTTAGTCTGCTGTTGTACCTGGAAAGACAAAATAACAGTTTTAGCCTCAACATCAGCAGCAACTGTTTTAGTCTTCAGTTGAAAAGAGTGGGAAAGTCAAAGCCTAATTAGAGATATTAAGGGCTTATAGAGGCTCAATTGTGAACTTCTAGGATTAATTTGCAGAGTTCTGTACAACTACAAGAAAATAAAATATAGAAAAAAAAAATAAGAGAGAGAAACTAACAGAGAGAATGGGGAGGAGTTGGAATGATTAAGCTTATTCCTTTCTTCAATCTCCTTCTGGTCATTCAGTGGGACCTGGTACTCGAATCTTCTCAATGACAGCTCCAGATACTCTTCATTCTGATGAGTGTCTAAGTCTGGGCCCACATGCTTTGACTGGTCAACTGTGTGGGGAGGAACCTTTGCACCTGCTGGTTCTGAAATCATAGTCTGGGCTAACATGTTTATAGATAACTTCAAGTTTCTATTTTGTATATGTCTGCTTTCAGCTTCCACATCTGACCGTGTACAAGAGCTCTATGAAGTAAGAAAAAAAAAATAGTGAAAATATCATCCGATATATTTATCATTAAATAATAACTAACTGCTCAGAAACTGCCAAAACAGTGCATTGGGTCAAAAGGAGTTAGCAAAGCAACGAATCATGCTAAACCAAAAGTATACTGAGCTAACTAAGAAAATGCCGTCTGCATATAACAGGTGTTTATTCTTTCCTAGCGATCAGCATAATTATCAATATAATTTACACTACTATGAATAATATTTCAGAATGCCAATATGACTAACATAGTACTGACCTGAGCATCACTGCGCTGTTCACTGAGCTCGTTATTTTTATCTGATAGTGCTACATTTTCATTTTCATCTGACATTTTTTGGATACTAACCCTAGCCCCCGTTTCTGAATTTGTAAGGTTCACCTCCTGGCTGCCTTGCATAGTGCCAGTCCCCCCACTTGCTTGCTAAGAAAATGAAAAAGGCATTGTCAGAAATGAAGAGAGAGAAAAAAATTAAAACAAAAAACTTAGGTTAAAACTGTAAATAGACGTACAATTTGCCTTCTCCAGACATGTTGCCACAAGTTCCTCAACTCATTTTTACGAATTGGCTTTACTAAGAAATCAGCAGCCCCTTTCAGCATGCATTTGAAAACCATACTCATTGAATCATGAGATGACATCACTGCATTAGATTAAACATGTAACAGTTTATAATTAGCACTTTTTCTACATAATGCAAAAAAAAAAAAAAAAGATAAATCTCTGCAGAACCTTGGCAAAATGAGAACAAAGACGGTACTTTGGATACCCAATATTATTCTATTTTTTTAATATAAAGTTACCTAGATTATCGCCCTTTACTTGACCTAAAAAAACAAATATAAAATCGAAAGACAGGAGCAGATTTAGTACTTATAACAGGGATGTTCCTGCTAATGTCATGCTCCATAATCATTGTAAGAAGCCCAAAACCAGACAAACAGGGCAGCTCAACTTCAGTTAAAACAAGGTCGATGTTGCTTGATTTATCCTTTAGAGTGTCCCATGCTTTCATCCCATCTGCCACAGCATCAACTATTTCATGGGAAAAGAAACAATAGAAAGGAAAAAAAAATAAAATCAGAAAGTTGATAACACAAAACTAGCAAGGGCAATACTTCACCAACATTTACATGATGCATTATGAATTATTGTGAGCTGCCCTATTATGTAAAGGAATTTCAACAATAAACAAATCAAACCGAAGTAACAGTGACTAACTTCTATATAGTGGCAGCGACAAACAAGCTAGATAACCCTTGCAAAGTTCAAGACATGCAACTTTTATGTGTTCACGAACAATTTAATCTGGATCAAATTTTCTTAAGTCAGGTTTCTGTCAGGTCTCGAGTAGATTAGTTGTTGGCAGGTACTACCTTAGGTCATTTTACTCAGTCAATTGTGGATCTTTGTATGCTGTGGTTAGTTCAAATTGAAATATCTGGACCTCAGGCTAACTAGATCTGGTTTTTGTCTGAAGCCAGCTCGTTGGAAATAAATGGGCTTCGATTTCAGGTTTTATGTAGATTTCAGTCTGGTTCATTTTGGATTTTGGAGAGGTTGATTTTCAAAATATATATTAATTTCAGGTCAAATGAAACCCAATCAGGTTCAGAATTGATTTGGTTCAACGAGACATTGAGACTTGAATGCAGGGCAGTCAAGTTTCAGAAATTTCAATTCAACATTGGCAATAAGATTGTGAATCAGAATTTAAAAACTATGGCATGGGGATCCAATGGTTCACAACTTGTTAAGATTATTCCAGATGTACTGATCCAGGGCTTATGAAGGTAATAACTTTACACTGGCCACATATTAACACTGATTCAGTATATACTAAAATATGCAATATAGACCTTGGTTCTTCTTAAGAAATCTAGATTGTCTTTACTATTTTCCTTTTCAAGCTTAGTAGAAATACAAAATAGACTAGGAAATTAGTTGTAGCAGTGATGAAAACTCAATAAAATTATATTTTGCCGAAATTATCGTTATCCTTGTTATAGGCATAAAAAGAGGAATAAGCATCACATACTTCAATCTTATTACAACATTTCTACAATAATAACCAAGCAACTAAAATACAAATAAAAAAAAAAATCAAATCAATCCCTCTCTTCACGATGAGTATAACAATTCCAACAAAACCAATATCTTCAATTCCCAAATTTTCCACTTCTCAAATTAACCCATAAACACACTTAAACAACATACAAGAAAAGGAAGCAAAGCAAGCTCACCTCTGTAACTACATTTCCTAAGCAGCGCAGAGATGATCTGGCGAGTGGAGTCATCTCCTTCGACAAGCAAAACCCTAACTGGCATATGAGGCAAGTATCGGTCCCAGTTCACCTCCTCCTCTCTTTCCTCCTCCATTAACACCACCTCCGTTTCCCCACCTTTCACCATTCTCCTCTCCCAAATCGCCAATCTCGTCTCTTTAATTAATGGCGATAACTTTCACTAAGTTGCAATATCCTTTTCTCTCTCTCTGTTGCTATATACCTATTGTAGATATTTTGAGATATTTTGGTCCTTGAGAAAATCCTTTCCTGCTTGTCCACCCACGGCTTTCTTGTTTCTTCTGCACTCCTCTAGTCCCCTCTCTCTCTCCTCTTCCCCTCTTGTCTACCACTCGTCTCAGTTTATTTTTTCCTTTAACACTCTCTTTGGACCTTGCGGTTTGTGCAAATTTGTTAAAAGACCTCATCTGTTTATTTTTGTAGATGTATCTTTCACCCAAGCAGTCATAACTTCATTTGTTACGTTAATGTCACACCCCGTATTCGAAATACGAGGCGTGAGGTGGAACAGTATCTTTCGCATCCATCCGACGGCCCGACAACCTACGTCACAAGAAATAAAAGCAAACGGAGTCAGCTACAAAGCCGAGTAACCGGTTATTTAACGACGCAGCTTCTCTACAACCAATTTATATAATCAAAAATCAATCGATCGGATTAATCCACACATGAATAGCAAACAAATTAAATATATTTTACAGAGATCAACGGGTCTAGGTCCACTTTCTCATATCACTTTTCCACTAGCGCGAATCCCTCTTTAGGCGATTCCGCTTCACATTCCATTCCACTATTCAATTTCCACTTTTCCACTTCAATTCAAATCACATTAGAGACCCGTTGACTCGCAAAATACATCAATCACAATTCTCATATATCAATTCAATTCAATCAATAAGCCAAACGATATTTAAATCAATCAATACGAAAATTAAATTATAGAGAAGTCCGGTTACCTGATAAATAATAAAACAAAAATCATCGTGACGCAGTACTTGAATTCAAATCGGATGGAGGATCAAATGGCCATCAGCATCTTAATAAAAAATTCTCGAATATGGATTATGGAGAAGGTACATGATATTTTATTTCTCATATAAAGAACAGAAGGTAGAAGGGAACAAGGAATTTTTATAATCGAATTGTAAAGTGGGATCAGTTGAGTTGTAAATAAAAAAATGTTCAAATGGAAGGGATTAAAAGGCTGCCGCATCAAATGGAAATGAAATCAAAAGATTTTAAAAGGCAGAGAGTGCGTGGTCTCCAAGCAAAATAACTTTTGTAATAACTGAACGTGCATAATAGGTTGAGATTTATAATAAAAATTAAAGACATAAATGACAGTTATAATAACTAAAAGGGATTTCATGAGCGAGATGGTCATATATGGCAGTTATAAAAACCAAAGGGATGTGACAATCTGTACTAATAATAGCGAAGAAAAAAAAAAAAAAAAACGAAAATAGATTGCTTAATTAAAAGGGATGGGCACGGTTAAGGAACTTTTTAATTGCAGGGCAATTGAGGATTTAATAGCAATTAATAAAGGAATTAAAAAAAAGAGTGGCTAAAAAAAATAAAAGAACGGATTTGCATGGCAGGTGGGACATGACAAGTAATAAAATAAATATTTCATATATAAAAGTTTTTGGACGAAAAGCAATTTACATATATAATTTCAAACTACATACTTTAGAAAAAATAAAATATGATCAAAATAATTAAATAATAATAATGAAAAATCTGGGGTGTTACATTCTACCCTCCTTAAAAAGAATTTCGTCCTCGAAATTCAAACGATTAATAATTCAAAAGAAACGAACCAAGATCTAATTGGATCATAACAAGTAAGGAGAGGAAATCGAATTCAAATCAGATTATTTCAAACGAATTAGAACTAAATCGGTATACTGAAAGAAATTTCAAACGAAACGACAACGGACCCAAACACAGTCCGAGGAACGAATGCTCTGATACCAAATGTCACACCCCGTATTCGAAATACGAGGCGTGAGGTGGAACAGTATCTTTCGCATCCATCCGACGGCCCGACAACCTACGTCACAAGAAATAAAAGCAAACGGAGTCAGCTACAAAGCCGAGTAACCGGTTATTTAACGACGCAGCTTCTCTACAACCAATTTATATAATCAAAAATCAATCGATCGGATTAATCCACACATGAATAGCAAACAAATTAAATATATTTTACAGAGATCAACGGGTCTAGGTCCACTTTCTCATATCACTTTTCCACTAGCGCGAATCCCTCTTTAGGCGATTCCGCTTCACATTCCATTCCACTATTCAATTTCCACTTTTCCACTTCAATTCAAATCACATTAGAGACCCGTTGACTCGCAAAATACATCAATCACAATTCTCATATATCAATTCAATTCAATCAATAAGCCAAACGATATTTAAATCAATCAATACGAAAATTAAATTATAGAGAAGTCCGGTTACCTGATAAATAATAAAACAAAAATCATCGTGACGCAGTACTTGAATTCAAATCGGATGGAGGATCAAATGGCCATCAGCATCTTAATAAAAAAATTCTCGAATATGGATTATGGAGAAGGTACATGATATTTTATTTCTCATATAAAGAACAGAAGGTAGAAGGGAACAAGGAATTTTTATAATCGAATTGTAAAGTGGGATCAGTTGAGTTGTAAATAAAAAAATGTTCAAATGGAAGGGATTAAAAGGCTGCCGCATCAAATGGAAATGAAATCAAAAGATTTTAAAAGGCAGAGAGTGCGTGGTCTCCAAGCAAAATAACTTTTGTAATAACTGAACGTGCATAATAGGTTGAGATTTATAATAAAAATTAAAGACATAAATGACAGTTATAATAACTAAAAGGGATTTCATGAGCGAGATGGTCATATATGGCAGTTATAAAAACCAAAGGGATGTGACAATCTGTACTAATAATAGCGAAGAAAAAAAAAAAAAAAAAACGAAAATAGATTGCTTAATTAAAAGGGATGGGCACGGTTAAGGAACTTTTTAATTGCAGGGCAATTGAGGATTTAATAGCAATTAATAAAGGAATTAAAAAAAAGAGTGGCTAAAAAAAATAAAAGAACGGATTTGCATGGCAGGTGGGACATGACAAGTAATAAAATAAATATTTCATATATAAAAGTTTTTGGACGAAAAGCAATTTACATATATAATTTCAAACTACATACTTTAGAAAAAATAAAATATGATCAAAATAATTAAATAATAATAATGAAAAATCTGGGGTGTTACAGTTAAACAATGAAGTTGTAAATACAAATACAATAACAAAAATAGTTGCATGCTTATCTTATCTCAATCTTTAATTCAGAATATATTTTTTAATAGACCAATCAGTATAAACAAATGAAGTTTTTTTTTAATAATGATTGTAAATGTGGGTAGGAAGTTTGACTAATTATATTTGTATAAGATTAGTGAGCATTTAAAAACAACAACGTTTCACATATATGCAAAAAAAAAAAAAGTAAAAGTGAAAAAACATTTTAAAACTTGTCCAGTTTACTCAAATTTATGCAATTCAATTTCTTTTAACTATTACGCTTGAGATATTTTTTATATTTTTTCAGCTGTATGGAAATAAAAAATATTAAACAATCAGTCACTCAACTAATTTTCATTGTCATCTAACATTAATCTTCTTCGTCATCGTTGTATGACCACAAACTACTACTTTTCTATAGGTTATCTGAAAAATGTACAACCTATGAATACGAAATATTTTTTTAAAAAAATAGAAATTTATTTTGAAACATAATATCTACTAAATTAACCACTGTATAATATTCATACTTAAATAAAGGTGTTCGTGCATCTACAAAATAAATAAATAAAATGTTTCAGTAAAGTAGAACCTTTTTGTAATAAAAATAAATATGAGGTTTCTAGAAAAAGAGTCACACCTACTTTAAAATCTTTAACAAGGCGTTTGTCAAAACTTGGGGCCATAAATATCTTCTCCCACATCCGATTCGCGTGCCCGCCAGTTCAGCACGCCTCGAGCTACATGAGCCATTGGTTCAACGGACCCACTAATGACGTGGATATTTATGGGCCACCCTTTACCAAACACACTTTCAACTGGACCTGGTCTAGAGCTCAACTACTAGTGCGAGTTGTTCAGAGCCTCTAGCCGAAAACATAGCCTCGTTCTGTGCCTTCAGTGCATACAAAAGATTAGACCGGGTTCATTCGATACTTATATCTGGTTGAGATATTTGCCGCCACCGCCTGATCATGTTTATTTTGTTTATTCAAGTTTGGAAAAATCTCGTACGGTCATCGGCTGATCTGCCTTGTGGACAGATCGCGAATCTGATTCGGTTCCGATATTTTCCCTGCTATCAGCAGCTACAGCGCGCCAACTATTGCACCAGAAGTGGCCCTTGTGATGAAGTTTTTTTTGTTTATTTCGGATTAAATTCATTTTTTCATAATTATTATTTTTAAATGTAATATTGTTATAACGAATTTTTTTCTTTAAAATTCATTACAAAATTATTGATCGTAGTTTATAAAATAAGTTTATTGATGAAGACAAATTTTAATGCATTTTCACATGTATATATTGCAAATTGTGTCATTAAGAGCTTCATAACATGTTGTTTATTAAAAAATCTTTCTCAAAATATTTTGATTTATTTTGAAAAAAAGAAGATAAATTTTGATTCTTGTTATGAAAATATTTTTAAGTTAACATTCATTTCTTTAGCTTAAAAGGCTATGTAAAGAATAAGAAATGTATTCAGACTTCAAACCAAATTACAAAAGTGAAGGTATAATTGAAAATATCTCTACTATATAGTGACTTATATCCAATGCAATCAATATCTGTAAAAGACGTTTGAAAAAATCACAATAATTTAATCAAAAGTTTGTTGAACTTTTACTACACTTAAAAAAAATCCAAATTTTATATTTAATGTACATGTACTAATCTACAATGCAATTTAAAAATGAAACATAATACGATTTTCCATGTCAAAAATAAAGAAAGTAATATGACACCTTTTTATGTCAAGCACTTTTCAGATAGCTTTTTTGAATTCTTCTTTTACATAAGAAACTCAAAGGAACAGAGAAAGACATTTTAAAGTTTAACTTATATTAGGTGAGTAGTTGAGTGAAAATGAATTAGGGTGAGAAAATGGAAAATTGGAAATACCTTTTCTCATCAAAAAGATGAAAATGAGATGTTTATGCACATGATTTAAATGAGTAAGAGTTCAAAATTTTGAAGAAAGAAACTCAAGCAATGTTATGACTACATCTCATTTTTTTTTTATCAACATGAATGGTAAAAATGCTATTTGTTTCATTTGTCAAGTGAATGCATTGTCATTAAAATTGTCGAACAAAATATAATATTTTCCTCTTGAAACAAGTGGCTTTGAGTTCCTGTAAAGGTGCCAATTGGAGACGAAAAGCAATTTTAATTTTAGAAGAGGTGCCAAGTGGTAGGGCGAGGTTAAAAGATATAACACACACCGTCAGTGTGCCACTTGGGTGATGGAGAAATGGGGGGTCTATGAGGGATTTAACGATTGGATGGACCAAAATGGACCTCACAACTCACATGGACGCTCTGTTCTAGACTTCAAACTTCTAAGTTCAACCATTGGTCCGCTTTTAAGCAACGAAGATTTATATTTAGCAAAAAGACGGAGATCTACGTGTCATGCTTATCGTCGTTAGCAGTAACCACCTGTTTCTTTTATTTTTTTATTTTTTTTCGAAAATTCCTATAGGATATACTGCATTGCCTTAAAACCAGTAACATGATTTGATTCCATAGGATTTTTATTTGATAGAACGATTGGACCCCTAAATATTAGCCCTTCACAAAATATCTAGACGCTTCTACTTCTTAGCACATTCAAGTTTTCAATTAATATAATTATTATGTCGGTTTTTTCTTATATGAATTTGTAATCAGTATGCAGTTGTGTTAATTATTTTTTTCTACATAATCAACTGCAGTAGAAAAAACTAATTAATTAGCTTAAATAATGCATAAGTGTAAATATTTCATTTCAATTAATAATTGTGCTAATCTAAGCGATACGTTTGTAATTTTTTATTTTGAGTTTTTTTTTTTTAATTTTAGTTTATATATTGGAAATATCTATCTAAAACACTATCATATTCATAGGGTACATTATGTAGCAGATTAATTTTTTTTACATGCAAGGACTATTTCCTCCCCCTCAAAAAAAAAAAAAAACGTTGTCCTAAGATTATAAAAACGACTGCAATTGTTTTCAAAATATCGAAGCTCATATCGGACTGAAAATTGTTTCATGTTCATGGCATGATTTTAAATGTAAGTTGTGTTAATCCATTTTCCACGGAGAGAGTTGGCGCTTTCAGTCTCTACAAATATGCCTCGCCATGAGTATTTTGATCCGTGGAATATTTTTCGGTTTTCTTTTTTTTTTTTATCCAATGGCCTATGTATTTCGATTTTATTACACGAGGCCAACACCACGAAGTTACAGGGCTGCGTTAAAATGAGCATGCAGTGATTGGATAGCTTAAGGTATTCCAACATTTTTGTGCTCTGCCAAAGAACTGTCGTGTCATTAGTAGTGTTGTTTTCAACATTTATAGATTGTATTCGACTAAAAAATAAGATATTTTTCGTCTTACTAGAATGAGTTTCTTATAAAATGAGATTTTAAGATGATTTTTTTTTTTTGGAGGGGGGGGGGGGGGGGGGGGGGAATAAGAAATTTCTCCAATTGAAAACGAAAAATTTAATGCAGTGCTTAATGTCAATATAAATACAAATTTGAAAGAGACCGATGCTTAATGCCTCTAGAGAAAATTAATGTCTTGGGTTTATGAATTTAAGTGATTTTTAAATTAATACTAATGTGGATATATATTTTTTTATAAAGTAACACTTTTTTATGTGTGTTGGATTTTTGCTACTCGAGTGGATATAAATTCCTCACTTTTCAGTTTTGGCATTCTTAAGTGGAAGTAGTGGTTCAAATCGTAATAAATATAAGTAATTATACAAAGAGTATTAAACTTTCAAACTATTCATTATTCCACGCTTTGTTTTAGAAATTGTCTTATTACTATAGTTATTTGATTAGACCTTAAATTTTCCCGAGCTTTTGATTTCCTATGAATAAAACTTCCGTACAATTTATGTGGTCCAATAAATATGTTGTTATTACCAATTTGTGCGACCCTCTGCATAGATTTTGTATTTAAAATTTGTTATAAGTATTTATTTTTGTGTCTATAATTGTCTAGTGCTCTAAATTTGAACCCAAGTATTCACGGAGAGTTATCCATTTTGAAAAAATGTCCAATATCTTTGCTCCTGAATATTTTTTTTGCATTCAAAAATTTTATGGGAGATCTTTCATTAATTAACAATGTCCTGTATTCGAAAAGAAAACACAACTATGGTTGAATTATGGAGACGTAGATATCAGCAAATACATTTATTAAAATTACGAAAACCAATAAAATATATTATCTAGAAAATAAAATTTATCCCAATATAATCTGTTGAGAAGTAAGATAAGACTTCTTTTAATATTTTTTCTGCGAGTAAGCGTTTGTGGTTTCAAGTCTAAAAGCAATTGTGTCGGTGACTTGTCTATGGAAGTGGGCAAGTGGCCAATGGATAAAGAAAAGGTCGCTGGCCGTTTTGAGTTTACGAGGTTTTGAATTATGGTTCAGATCCTCTGTTTTGTTTCTCTGAAATTATGCTGTGCAATAACTGACATTGTGACTGCTAATTATGACGTACTATTTATTTACGAATTTTATGGGTTTCAGCTCTACTTGTTGTGGATACAAGCCTACGGGAGTTTTACTTGATCAAAAAAAAAAAAAAAAAAGAAGTTGTTGTGGATACCTCATTCTTCGAACGATTAAGAAGATTGATAGTCAATTTTATTTATTTATTTTAGTCTGTTTAAAATAATTTATTTATTTATTTTAGTCTGTTTAAAATAATTTATTTATTTATTTTAGTCTGTTTAAAATAATTTAATTGTATGTTATTACATATACAAGTAATGTTGTAGTACGAGCAATTTTATAACTATTAGTTGATCATTATTTTAGAATTATCAATAATAATAATTTTAACCTTTTTTTTACTAAGCACTTCATTCATTTTTTTTTAAAAAAAAACACAAGCCAATTTATAGTCGAGTATATTTTAATTTGTGTATTCCATACACTACGAAAAGTAACTAGTTACGATTCTAAATTTTCTATTTATTTTTTTCTAGAACTAAATTCGCGGATCCCACGAAATCTGACAGTAATAAAAGAAAAAAGAAAAAAAAAAACGCACATTAGGTTGGTTTTTCAGTTATAATGATTGGCTCTGGATCACTCGACTAATGTGGTCTGGATCGCAAAATATAACCAATTCGATTGGTGTACACTTGCATGTGCAACTGATTAATTAAACGACAATCGTGTCACTTTCTATTTTTTTTTTTTTTTTAGCGATCTCTGTATATATTTGCTCTATTTGAGCCATGCTACAGTGCCACACTTTTGTGGTGCCACAAATACCACACTTTATTTTCTTATTTTAAATTTCAAAATTTAAAATATAATCATCTGATCCGAACCGTTGATCTTGTATATTTTAACGACAGATGCATTGTCATAAAATTTTATAATTTTTGAAGTTTATTTGATACTTGATCAAGAGGTCGAAAACGAACGGACCAAAATAACTATAATAGATTAATTCTAATATGTTCATTTTTAAACCTCTTGATCAAGCATCAAATAAACTTCAAAAATTATAAAATTTTATGATAATGCATCCGTCGTTAAAATTAACAAGTTCAACGGTTCGGATCAGAAAATTATATTTTAAATTTTAAAATTTAAAATAAAAAGTAAAATGTGACATTTGTGGCACCGGAACCTTACTCTATATATTTTTAAGATTAATTAATAGAGGGGCACTCTATCCCATTTCACCAAGAAAAAAAAGTACATCCAACAATAAAAAGGGATCCATATTGTGTCAAAAATAAATACATGATGCATTTGGATTGCTTGATAATAAAAATAAAATTAATTATTCAAAAAAATATTTTTAAATGATTGAGAACAATCTTTTTTTTGTATTAATAGAGTCATTTCTCAAATCCATAATTTATTTAAAATCTGAACGTTTATGGATTATTTTTTATTATGGATTAAAATTTTATTCCAATTATTTTTTATCCGGATTAAAAAACAATCCAAACGTACCTGCATTAAAAATTTATTCCAAATTCTATATGACTAAGAAATAACACTTTTAATCCAAAAAAAATTACCTCAACCATCTAGAAATACTAAATTTTATTTCGAATAAGTAATTCTGATTTTATTCTAAACGATGCAAATACACCCACAAATAATATTCACCCATCAAACAATAAATGAGACTATAGAATTTTACTTAGATATTTTCCCTCATGTCCCTCTTTTTTTTTTTGCTGGAACTTGTGATTTGCGGACATAATTTCCTCTACAGCAACCGTCGTCGTACCGAAGCTGCCATCTTTGAATCCGGAATGCGGCTAACGTGGCAGTATCTGGGCCATTTCTTTCGGCGAATGAAGTAATTGCTCGCACCTACTTTCTCCTGATTCAGTGATTCTACTGCTTTGAAAGGCAAATTCATGTTGTTAAATAAGAGCCTACATCACCTCGCCACCTGGGGAATTCTGATTCATGACCCACGAATCAGATTCAGTCCGATGAAGCGCTTTTTTTCACCTGACTTTGCACTTCCCTTCGCGTGCCAATACTGCGAATAGTTATGCTTCTCATTCATTAAAGTAGGATGTTTGATGTTGTTTGGATAATCCCATGATACATCGAGTGTTTGGAAAAATGTAGGATGTTGTTTGGATAATCAGGCGTCTAAGATATGATTTGAAGCCTGCACTCGAATCTTTTTTTTTTTTTTTTTTTTTTTTTTTTTTTTTTTTTGAGTTGGGAGATATTTTGGTGTATTGTAAAATTCCAAATTTTTCTTCTAACTTGCATTGCCGTATCATGTACTTAATTAATTAATTTTTTTTCAAGGTTAATTTGTTTCCTTTAACTTGCATCGGTGTCACAAAATCCAGCTAATGTCATGATATATATATTAGCGCTTTGTTTCTGTTTCTTTCTAATATTAACTTAATTGTTAATCCCAGATTATTATCAAATATATGATATTTGTATAAGTTGATTTCAATTTACTTCTTTTATTTCCTTTTTTGTGCATCAATTAATATAAAACAAAAACAAAAATTCCAGGTGAACGTACGTTCAATCCAAAATTAAAATTATGTCTCATTAATAATAACATAAATAAATTGTACTGCTGAAAAAAAAGACGAATGTCTTTTGAATAAAAAAAAATTCCATATTCATATATTATATTATAAGGTTAGACAATTAAATTCATAGCGACATTGATTGTAAATATTCATAATCTGATTACTAGAAACTATTAAGTATTGATTAATTATCTAGATATTTATTTAAACTAGTTCTAATCTCGCGCGTTGCGCGATTCATCCCAATCTGAAAGTGTTATAAAATGATTTCCTAATAAGTGCGGATATATTGTGAAAATTTTTGCAAACAAACACGTAATATTTCTGATCATTGTTATAGTTAAATGATCGTGAGTAATTGTGTGTTTGTAAAGAGTTCTTTGTGAAAGGTTAGTATCATTAAGTACCAATGTCCAAACATATGGCATCATCTTATACATTCCATTTTTCTTAAGACATATTAACATGATAGGTTAGTATCATTAAGAATCAATTAGACTATTTGCATGCAACTTTGAATTTTAAAAATAATGAGACAAGCAGGATAAAAACTTGTAACAACAATATCAACAATCAAACTCCAAATATATAGTACCAAGCGGGCAATAAAACTCACAAAAAATTTAAAAGTATTAAAAGCTACAAAAGTATAAATATAAAGATGAAATATCGAATCAATTATTTAATTAATTAGCATTGAAACAATACCAACCAGCATACATATTATTAGGTAGATTTGCTGAATGCTTCTCCACTAATTTTTAATTTAATTTATCAAATAGTATTTAAACCTTATTGTTACCAGCATAATCAATTTTCTGCATCTAGGCTTAATTCATTATCTTTTTATATCGAAAGAGCTCACTGTAAACATTAGTTTTGGCTTGTTCTGAATTAATTGCTTTCCATGGGCACTTAGCTAGCTCATCACAAAGCTTGTCCGTCATCTATACATAAATAAAATGGTTATCATTCAATTAGTATTGCAATGAGAAGAGGAAGCAAAAAAAAACAAACATGTACCTAGCATACTCTTATTTATTATTGCTTCAAAGAGCTTGTCTTCCTTTGAGTAAAGATCATCCAACTTTAGAATTATAAGATCACATGATCTATTGATTCTTAATTTTATCAACGATTGTTTGTTAGGATTAAATGTGGCAAGGTATATTTAAAAAAAAAGAGAGAGAATCAATAAAGACACCGAGTAAAAGTGACGATAGGATCTACTTGATTAACCTTTTTTTCATGCAAGCAAACTCAGTAAAGTACAACCAAATTGATTTTGGAGTCCAAAGTATGACTGCAAGGCTCGAGGACGGCTTTCGAATGCAAGACCTACAATGAGAGTTTTTCACACTTGTATCATATGAATAAAAGTGAAACTAATTTCTAGAGGTATCAATAACAGAAAAAAAAAATAGTAGAAGTAAGAACAGAAAAACAACCAAATGAAAATTTCAATCCACATATCATCCAAATTACATGCCAAGAAGTTCATGCCTTCATTTGAATGTACCTGTCATGCACTATTATCCGGACTTGGTTCGAATTTTTTAGATGAAATGAGGAAATGAAAATTATTAGAAACTGCCACTAAATATACAGTATAAAATAATTCATAGAGGGGGTTACCAAATTGATACGTCATCTACTATTGTTCGGTATAATATGCCGATTTGAACTGAATGGTCAGTACAGGTCTTGTAACTGCCATAGAAGGTTTCCTTGAGTGTTTTATTGTTAAGAAAATGCTTCTTTGTGTGGTACGTCTACCAACACCACCACACCCAGCCCTAAAATATAAATATTAATTAGAAATAGAAGTACAGGTTCAATTTTTTAAAAATTTGTAGTGTGCTGGTAAAAGAGGTGGAATAGTACATCATGAACACATTCCAAAGCTTGAATCATGACATTGATGTTTCCCGTGAACTCTACAGCCCGGTCAACACCACCATTAGTCATATCAGCAAGAACCTAGAAGCAAAACCAAAATTTAAATTTAAGTTAAATTAGTTTAAAAGAGGTGCCAGTTCTGTTACTTCTTCAAAAGAGCAATGTGACTATCTAAATCATCAAAGAGCAATGTGAAGATTTGAAGAGGAAGAGCAAATGAAAACCTTCAAAAGAGCAATGTGAAGTCGTGCCAGATCATTGTTCGACGAAATCAAAGACGCCTCAATCTCCTGATAAACGTAGTTCAGCCTTTATCAGCAGCTCAAAAACCTTCAACGCACAGAAAACATAAAAATTAAAAGGTAACACGGTTAAAGGAAAATGACCCCATACGATTACTGAATAAGTTTAGTTTTATAACCATGATAAAACAGTTCGAAAAACTTCTATCAATATAACGTTTACCTCTCTTTTTTTTTAAAAAAAAGTTCTGGTAGTCTCTGTCACGCATTTTAATTTTTCCTATTTTAGTGAAATTAATTTCAATTTAACTTTTCCTTTCATAATGTTAGAAAAGAAATGTAAAATAGAAAGAAAATCATATCAGTACTATTGGATGTTAACACAAAAACATACACAATTTTCTTTTTCAATTTAACTTTTCCTTACATAGTATCTGAAATTAACACAGAAACATACACAATTACATGATTAATAAAACATGAATTGCTTTAATAACGATTAATTACTAACATCTACCTGCCAAAATTATATTTGGTTTTGTGTTACTACATAATGATGATCACCTAAGAAACAATGTGTCCAAACCAAAAGCAATTATACTTTGCTAACATTTTTTTTTTATCTGTAGCAGCTACCAAGTTTCTCTCAAAAAATATTATTTTTTATTTATGAAGTGAATGCTTGTCTATTAGTAGAATAAAAAAGGAATAAGTTATCGTAAACCAAAATATATTTGCCTTCTAATATTTTCGGTAGGATAGATTGCTTACACATTTGAACAAAAAAAAAAAAGGTGAGGAACCACATAATTTGTAGTAGCTCGAGGAGGAAGCCCGCAAAAGAATTGCTCTTCTCACCTTGGTCACAGATGGGCATATCGTCCTTGTCTTCCCTGATACAACTGATCTAAAACTGATAACAATAACACATTAGTCTATGTCCATTGTTAGATTTTCAATTAGAACAGCTGATCAAATTTTACAGCGTTTAACGATTCTTTAAAATAACAACCATGAAATCAATAAACACAATTGAAACTATAAAAAAAAATACAATGGCTTTGTTGTACAAAATACATAGTAAATAACATAAGACATTGAATAAGAATGAATATTAGTTGCTGATTCTAATTACTGTTTGCATCTAATTACCTTTCATAGCCAAAATTTTAGGACCAACTTGAGCTAACTAAGGTCTGCATCTTGTGATCTGAAAAAGAGAGAAATAGTGAGATAATTACCAAAGATAATATGTAATGCAACTGTTTCGAAAAAAAACTGAGTTTCTCTCACATAATTGACAGTTGCGGTGAATTAAAAGCATAATTGTTATCAAAACTAAAATTGTAAAATAAATCAAACACCAACAACATGACTTAATTGGAAAAGAGTCTGCAATGGCATTTAAATTAGAGAAACCCCCTGCAAATCAATCAATTGACCAAGCAATTTTAAAGCTTATTAATCTACCCTTCCACATTTCTTACCTCTTACCTGACGTATCTTAAATGAAAAAAAAAAACACTAAGTCAAAACAGAATATGAAAAAACACTCAAATATAAGGCAAAGAGAGAGTTCACCAACACAATGGAGGTGTTGACCACACAATGGAAAGAAGAAACAGTAGAACGATTGCTGCTTGATGAAGAAAATCTGAATCAATGGAAAGACAAAGCATCAATAAAGCTATGACAAAGACATTTGGGGAGCCATCTACTTCAAAAGCATCAACAAAGCTATGCATTTGTCTTTGCACAAATATTATATGTTGGGAGAAGTCTTTGTGATTTGAAAAAGGAGCAACAAAACCAGTTACTACTGGTCTCATCAGTCGACTCCAACAATTTCAAGTACATCCCGTCCTAATACATTAGTAAGAATTTGTTGTTTGACACTGATCCAACAATTTTTGTGGTAAATTTCACATACACCTTTAATAAGCATAAACTCTAGCCCCAATAGAAAGATAAAGAGAGAGAAACTGATACAAAATACAACAAAAAAAAAGAAGAAAAAAAGAATACTATCTTACATTTCTATGAGCTATCGTTCAAGCTAGCCATTTTCACCAATAATTGCTTGTTCTCCTGAATAAATAGATAAAAAGTCATCAATAAAAAATATTTTTTTAATTTATTCTTGAATATGGAATCAAAAGAAAGTTACCTCATCATGGATTCGCATCTGAAAACTGCTTAGCTGCTCCAATTGACCTTCATAAACCTTTTTTCTCTTTAGGCATTGGATTGCCACTGCTGTAAAAAGTAAACAAAAATAGTTTAAGGACAAATAGTAAGTATCTTGGCTTTAGTTAATAGTTGGAAAACCTACGTACTTTACCAGCTGGTAGCCAGGTTTTAGCTTGAACGATTTAGCCATCTCCGTAGCCTTCTTCCTCCCTACTCAAGTTGAATGACACCCCATTGCTCAAACTGGCTTTCGAGCCTGATTGCTTGGCCAAATCAGATCTCGCCTACAAAAACCACGGTGAGAGCGGAGACCGGAGGCTGAGAGCAAGAGAGAAATAGAGGAGAAGACGAGAAGAGAAATGGGACTCGCCTAGAAGAAAAGAAACCGATCTACTCGTTCAAAAAATCAGTGTTTCAATCTGAGATCGGAGACAGTCGGAAATCCACGGCGAAGGGCGACAGCCACCCTCTCCACTTGGGAGTTGCGTGGAGAGCAGGTAAGAAAGAATGAAACAAAGAGAGAGAAAACGAAATGGTTCAGAAGGGAGGGATTAATCAGACAACATCGGACGAACTGGATGGAATGGAACACAATGGACGGCTGAGATCGGTTACTGTGCTTACTACAGTAAGCACGTGCCGCTCATGCGTGCCGAAATATATATAGTTATAATTTTATTTCAACTATATTAATTTTGATAAAACATTAGACATGATTAACATTCCATGGCGTACAATATCGAGTGAAGCTCGATTCACTAACCTAGTGCTGATAAAATCCATAAGGAATGCAAATTCAATAGAGGAATGCAAATGAAAGATGGAGGAATGCAAATTCAATAGAGATCTCTCCCAAGGCCTAAGCCATTTTTGTTTTTCCTTTGTCTGGTTAGAGCCCAGCAAGGCCTAAAACAAATCCACGCCACAGACGCCAGCAATCTCATCTTTCTTTTCCTTTTTATCTTTTTTGGGGTGGCATTGCCGCATTGGCCATCGGGCAGGGAGAAGGGAGTTCAAATCACAAGCGATGTTTATATGTATGTATGTACAATGTATGACTGTATGAGTAAAGTAGAGTAGAGAGGCAGCGGATAGAGCATATATATATAAATATATATATATATCTCTGGCTCATGATTAGTCAGACTTTAATTACAAACCACTAAATTTTTCAGTTTTGATTTAAGGTCCATTGTCGAATCCAAATGCTCTGACATAGTGAGACCAATTAATAAAGTTAAGGGGCATTACATTTTAGTTTTTCTCCGGAAAAAGAAATCAAAGACAAATTCAACGGCATTGAAGCAACTGGCATGGTAAGTTTCGATGCAAATATATATGCATGTAATGTAAATATGCCCATGCGGATTATGCAATTTCCAACACCAACTGGACATTTGACAATCTGACTTGGAATATGTTGAATTCACGGTCGTCCCTTCAAGGCAAGCTAATTAAAGTCTCGTAAAAAATAAAATAAATTATTAATGGGGTACGTATTGATTATTAAGGACCAAATAACTTAAATTCTAATTGAATAGAAATTGACAAACACCATAATTTTCAATCAGAGTGAATATAATATATATTTGAATCATGATTAAACAAATTAATACTCATGGCAATATGAAAATTACATAAAAATATGAAATTAGCCTTCGTTCATGAGCCCCAGGTGTAGCGTGCAATCATATTCACGTTATATTTAACTACATAGTATGTGTGTCTATATTTGATATGATTTATCCTTCAACGGTTCAACCAAGCATGTCTTCAGACACTTGGAACAAAGTCTGACCGAAATTGACTACCAAGCCTGAGACGAAGCGACATGTTGGGCCAATCACCGATGATCTTGGAGAAGAATGGTAGGATGCAACAGATCAACAGTATGAGAGTCGCAAGCCACAAGCTTTTGGGTGCCACCACCGTGAACAAACCGGTGCCAAATGCAACTGCAGTAGCTGAGTACGCACACCACATGAGTGCCCTTGTTGTTTTCCTATAGTTGAGTAGGTAATCCAAGTCCTCCCATGTCGCCAATACACAGAGAAATGCTACGGCAAGGGAAGAGCACATGGCTATGGAGTCAGAGATCATGAACACCTGGAATGAGACATTCTTTACAAAAATAGGCAGGCCGGGCGTTTTGGAATTAGGATCACTGTCGAATCCTCCTGGAGGGGTAAAAGCCGCAGCGAAGGTGATAGTAGCAAGAAGGGCAGCTACTAGAGAGGTGTTTGCAGTGTACCTTTGGGTAAGCGACTTGACCTCCTGAATTGCTTGATTTTTTATTTTCTTCTTTGCCTCATATCCTGCAGAGATCCTCCAATCAGAGGGAATTGCACTCAACACCAATGTGATTGATTCAGTCTGTGACAGCATAATATATAGTTGTGTATATCATGATTTGGAATTAAGAAAAGGTATGCATTTTGTATTAAATTAAGAGGGCTAACTAGCAAAGGGAAAGTACCTAAACGAATTAACTTACCCATTTTAAAGTCTTCAATTTCTGATCCTGTCCAAAGGTCATATCTACAGCATTTAAGTTCTTGAGACTAACGGCTGTGTAATCCTGTCCTTTATGGGACAACAGAGAACGGAGAATCTCGGGATTGCACAATCTGGCCGCATGATGCAGGGGAAGTTCGCCATTTTCGTCGGGTTGGTTAATAAGCCTATGAAGCTGTGGTGTTCTGAGGATGAAGTCCACAAATTCTTGGCGCTCGTTGTTAATGGCTAAATGAAGTGCGTTATAATAGTGTTTGTTGGTAGCATAAGCAGAATCAGGGCAAGCGCTAATGATCATTTTTGCAGCTTCCACCCATCCTTGAGTTGCTGCAGGAAGGATAGGACTAGGGACTCGTTCATCCATGACATAAGGCATATTAGCATCATGTTCTAAGAGCATCTTTATAATCTCAAGATCGTTGTTGATTACAGCAATTGACAGAGGAGTGGTATTATTTTCAGCTACATAATAAGCTAGCGCTGGACGTCCCTTCAACAATTGCTTCGTTATATCTGACGTGTCAATTTACGAGAAAAGTATGATAAAATGCAGTACGTTATCATGTTAATTTAACAAGAAATTATGATACAATGAACATAAAACATGTTAATAATATGCAGTCATGTTATTATCACAAATTTAATTATTTAATTTTTTTTTAATTAAATCAAGTGCAAATTTTTTATAATGTGGAACAAAATGATTTTTTGTTTTCGAAGTTTTTTATATCGGTTCTGAAAATCGCATTGGCCACCAATTTATTTTAAATTTTAAATGAAATAGTGTTCCAGTCCTTTCTTCGAAATCAGACGAATTTGCTAGTTGATAAGGTTAATACCCAATCTATTCAATACCAGGCATAATGAGTATAATGGCCTAAAAAACCGCTTATAATTTCATCCAATGAAATTTAAGGTGTGTAAAGTCTCAACAAATAGTTCTAATTGAGGCTACTTTCGCAATTTCGCATAATATACGGCCAGGGCTGGGCCTAGTTCAGAAACCCAAATAGTAGTCTTTTTAAAAAAATAAAATAAAATAAGGCCATAGCCTTTGTGGGGTAAATACTAAGGTAATTACTATCTACCATCCACTGAATTACCATCCAGCGCCATCCAATTTTCCACGTGCTGACGTCAGCATGACGCGTGCTGATGTCAGCAAAAATTTTTTGACCAATTTTCGAAAAAATTTTGTGCTGACGTCATCAAATATGCTGACTTAAGGGTTCTGTTAAATGTTTTAAGGGTTCAGTTAAATGTTTTCAGGGTTGAATTAAAGTATATAAGTGTTCATTTAGATGCACCAATAATTTTTTGACCAATTTTCGAAAAAAATGTTGTGCTGACGTCATCAAATATGCTGATTTAAGGGTTCTGTTAAATATTTTAAGGGTTAAATTAAAGTGTGTAAGTGTTCAGTTAGATGCAACAATAATTTATTTCACTTTGTATGTTGAATATGATCATTTATTTCTTACTTACGAAATTTGTATATATGTTCAGTTTATTGTTGTAAATGTTCATATTGTTATTGTAAATGTTTGCTATGTTTGTTGTATCTGTTCATTTTGTTTTTTTATTTAACTAGTTTAATTGAACACAAAAACTACGAAATCAAATTTCTGCTGCAACTAACTGAACACATAGACACTTTAAGTTCATCCCTTAACATATTTAATTGAACACAAAACACTAAAATTCTAAATTATTGCTGCATCTAACTGAACACATACATACTTTTAAATAATCTCTTAACGTATTTAACTGAACACAAAATACTAAAATTTCAAATTATTGATGCATCTAACTGAACACTTATACACTTTAACTGAACCCTTAAAACATTTAACTGAACCCTTAAAACATTTAACAGAACCCTTAAATTAGCATATTTGATGACGTCAGCACAAAAATTTTTCGGAAATTGGTCAAAAAATTTTGCTGACGTCATCACGCGTCTTGCTAACGTCAGCACGCGGAAAAAAACCTTTTTAGGCCTGTTGGATGACGCTGGTTCAATTGGATGGTATTGGATGGTTTTTTGTTGGATGGTGTATATAATTTCTGAAATACTAAATACTAAATACCGTCTCCAATATGTATGAAAAATATTATGCAGAGAATTGAGCATATAGTAACCTGTGTATCCATCGCTGACAGCGGTATGGAGAGCTGTGTACTTTGTGGGGCCAGAATCTGCGGAAGAAGGTATTTTGAGCAGTCTCTCTACAACTTTAACAAAGCGTTTACGAGCTGCCATAAACATCGGCGACTCTGCAGTCTTGTTAACTTGTTCCGAGAGTCTCGGCTCTATGTCCAAGAGCCGAACTGCCAAATCCTCAAAGCCATTGCGTATTGCATGATGCAAAACATTATCTCCATGTTTGACATCAACCTTCAACAGCATCTCGTTCAATGGCTTCCCTTCCTCTAAATCAGACTGTAAATGTTGTGATGCAGTGGTGAGCATGTTTGAGGACAATTCAGAATTTGCTGCCATGATTGCTGCCATCAATGGGGTCTCCCCAATATTGTTGGTACCGGAGAAGAGGGAAGGCGCCCTTGACCAGATAAACTCTGCTAGCTTCGCATGGCCAAGCATCGCAGCTAGGTGAAGACAATTGTTCCCCAGAGGATTTAGTGAGAACAAGATATCAGGTTTTTGGAGAATCAAGTGCTTGCATAGGTTCAGATCACCTGCGTTGCATGCCTTCTGAATCTGCTGGTCCATTGGTGGATTTGAGACTTCAATAGTGGTGTTTACTGTGTGCTCTGGATCTGTTGCTGCCATATTTTATTAAGTTAAATAATTAATTAACTACCGGAGAATGCTGCTTATTTATTTTATTTTCTTATTTCGCAAATTAGTAGAGACTGCCTCTACCACTTTCTATTAAGAAAGCAAAACCAAAATTCTTTCATCAACTCAACATCACAAAAGAAATTTGTTGTTACTTGGAACCGACCCTCAAGAATAAGAACTGAACCAACCAAAGTAGCCCCTGCCCATCCTGACAAAAACAGAAACACAATGAGTTGCTGGTAAGAACCATCTACCCAGTACCAGCATCCATAATGCTATCTGCCCCAGAAAAAGGACCGCAATGTGCACCCTGAAAATAGCAGCCTGTCTTATCTTATTAAAGAAAAAAAAAACATCACATTTATTAATTAACTGCAGAAAGTAAGATGAGAAAGCAGGAAACAATGTTTGCTTTATAGATAGACTGCCGCATACTCTAAGATCTTGTGCTTTATTGATAAAAAATTTACTAATATATTGGTCAGGTATGTGGCCCGGATGGAAGAAGGATGAGGTACTAGGAATGTTACCACATATAGAGGAACTACCAATGCAATTACCAAGTGCAGATGCAAGTGGTGGAGCTTCTGCCGCGATCAGCCAGGAGCTTTTTATTATTTTTTATTTGTTGTCTTAGTTAATTTCTGTTGTGCTGCAATAATGTATTGTGTTCAATAATTTTTGCCAAACATTTGGCTGGTCACGGGTGATTACGGAATAGTAAAGAGATGGCTTATTAGATAAAGAGAAATCACTGGTACCGATTCCTGATACAGTGCGTTTGGGCCTTTTCTACTTTAACTATTTATTTGTTGTTTTGGGCTTTGTAATTTTTGCTTTTCTTCTAATAGAAAGTGGCGGGTTAACCCTGCTTATCTTAAAAAAAAAAAAGGATGAGAAAGCACAAATAAAAAGTCTCCAAGAAAGTTTCAATATACATTGGTGTGGTCTCCTCCTCAACATATTAGTACCACAACTCCACACTTTCCCGGCAACGCTAAAAAGGTTCATCTCCTCCTCCCTGGACATGTCCATGCCGCTCATTGCTCAGTTATAAGTTGGGTTTGGTTACATATTGCCTTTGAATGAGAAAATAATATATCTTCATTTGTGTGATCTTTTTCCTCTCTTGTGGGCCTGTTTGCAAAAGGATGCTCTTCACATTACATAAACACGTATGGAATATTATACCAGGAAAGGAAAGGAAAAGTGAGCCCCTACAGTTAATGTCACATGACATCCGACCCCTGTTACTGATCTTTAAATCATTAACTGATCTTTTTTATTAATGTTACACTCTGCATCAACTATTTTGTTTCGATCGTATGCAAAGATCAAAGAAAACAATATATAGATCAACATCAGGTGCCTCTTATCAATATTGTAGAATAAAAAAAATTTCCAACATATTCTCAACATTAGTTCTGAGCATGTACCCTTTTTGTACCAAGTATGTAACAATGGACAAACGTAATGCTAACCTTGCTCACGTGTTATCTCATGCTCAAATAGTAACAAGTTGAACTATACATTTAAATATTTAATGAAACTTATACTTCTTTTGTTTTGTTTTGTTTTTTTTTTTTTCGTTTTTTGACTTGAAGTTGTCTCTGTGGAACTTGTTCTCTGTTCTGCAAGTAAATATTTGGGAACGTTAATCATTAATAATGATGAAGTAGTTTGTCGCTGACTCTAGCAGTGTATACCTGTTGTAATTGTACAGATCTGAACTTAATAATCAAGAATCATCGATCAGCACTTTCAGCTTGGAATATGAATTCCTTGAAATTAGCAAATTAAGAAAGCCGGATACAGAAGCCTTTAAACTTTATAAAGGTAAATATTGAGATAGAAATGTACCTTACTTATATTCCTCCCTTTGTCTCCTTTCTCTTTAATTTTTTTTTATACAAATTAAAATACGTTTTCTGCTGCGCTGTCTGTGTTGCAGGTCACTGGTGGATTCTTGCTTATTTATTTTCTCAGAATTCAGTGATGATTTTCTAAAATTCCTGGTCGACCCAGCCAGTTGCATGCAAGACTCCTCCAATATTATGCCCAAATCAAATGGTGTCAAGATTAACATGCTAGTGCCATATATACTGAAATATCATGTACAGTTGCAACAGTGTCTCAGTGTAGAAGAAAGACTTAGCGATTGTTAACAAAGAATATGCAATGCTAATAGAGAAAGAAACACTTTTCTCTTTTTCTTTCTTTCTTTCTTTCTTTCTTTTTTATTCTTTTGCTTTTTAATTTTATTCTTCTGTTTTGCTTTTTTGTAAGTGTTAGAAAATTCGTGTGGAGCCTTGTTCCAAACAGATTGTTTGTGTCTGATAAAAGTATGTTAATTACCATATGATCTTGATTTTTTTTTTTTTTTTTTCATTTTCAAATTTTTTTTTTGGCAATGCCATGCTCAACTCGATACCAAGACGCAACACACTGCTTCATGTTGATGTTTATTTCTACAAATCTATCAATTAGTTGGTTTACCTCCACACCTAACCTAATATCAGGCATCCACATCAAGACAAACCCATGATATATCGAGTGTTTGGAAAAATGTAGGATGTTGTTTGGATAATCAGGCGTCTAAGATATGATTGAAGCCTGCACTCGAATCTCTTTTTAAAGTTGGGACATATTTTTGTGCATTGTAAAATTCCAAATATTCCTTCTAACTTGCATTGCCTTATCAATGTACTCAATTTATTATTTTTTTTTCAAGGTTAATTTGTTCCTTAAACTTGCATCGGTGTCACAAAATCCAACTAATGTCATGATATATGTATTAAGCGTTTTTATTTCTGTTTCTTTCCATTTATTAACTTAATTGTTAATCCCTGATTATTATCAAATATATGATATTTGTATAAGTTGATTTCAATTTACTCCTTTTATTTCCTTTTTTTGCATCAATTAATATAAAAAAAAAATCCCAGATGAACCGTACGTTCAATCCAAAATTAAAATTATGTCTCATTAATACGGGTGTTTTTGAGAGTCCAAAATTAAAATTATGGCTCATCAATAATAACATAAAAAAATTGTACAGCTAAAAAAAAAGAGACAAATGTCTTTTGAATAAAAAAAAATTCCATATTCATATATTATATTATAAGGTTAGACAATTAAATTCATAGCGGCGTTGATTGTAAATATTCATAATAGAAACTATTACGTATTGATTATAATTATGTAGATATAATATATTTACATTTTATTTCAACTATATTACTTATGATAAAAAGACATGATTAACATTCGATGGCGTACTTAATCGAGCTCACTAACCTAGTGCTGATAAAATCCATGAAAAACTTTTTTCGCTGAAACTTCTGAATTCTGATCCACAACCACAACAGACGAACAGAACAGAAGTACAGAACAAATCAGATCATACTCTCTTCCTTCAAAATCCTCTCAGCTCACCCGACGCCACTACTACCTCCACCTCCGCCGCTAGCATCCGCCATGTCAATCTCTTTATCTCGCCTCAACAAACTAATCACCTCTCAACCCAACCCACTCGTCGCCAAAGAGCTCCTCGACCGCTACCTCACCTCTCCCTCATCCTCCCCTTCCCTTTCCCCTTCCACTCTCCACTCCCTCTCTCTCCGCCTGGCCAAATCCCCCCACCCATCTCTCTCCCTTTCCCTCCTCAACCTCTTCCCTTCCCCTCCTCCTTCCCTCCTCTCCTCCCTCTCCCTCCTCTTCTCCCGCCTCTCCCGCCCCGACCTCCTCTTCTCCCTCCTGCCCCATTTCTCTCGCTCCACCCCCTCCATCCATTCCTACAACCGCCTCATTTTCGCCTTCACCCGAACCAACAACCTCGCGTACGCGATCACCCTCTTCAATCGTCTTTCTTTACTTAACCTCTCCCCCAATGCCACTACCTACCGGGTTCTCGTTCAGGCTCTGTGCCGCCGGGGTCAGGTTGCTGCTGCTGAGTCTCTTCTCGGTGAGATGCAACATAAAGGTATCCCGCCCGACCCTTTTGCCTACACGACTGTTTTGAATAGCTTGTGTCGGAGAAAGAAACTGCGGGAGGCTTATAGGCTTCTCTGTCGTATGCGGCCTCGTGGGTCTGAGCCTGATATATGCCATTATAACACGGTGATCGTTGGGTTTTGCCGGGAGGGGCGGCCGCTTGACGCATGCAAGGTGCTTGATGATATGTCTGAGAGAGCGGTTTCTCCGAATTTGGTCTCATATAGTGCAGTGGTTCATGGGCTTTGCACTTGTGGGGTGTTTGATAAAGCAGAGGGTTATTTGGAGCAGATGGTGGACGGGGGACTGGTGCCGCATTTTTCAGTCTTTCATGCTGTGGTTAAAGGGTTTTGTGGGGTCGGAAATGTGGTCGCTGCCACCAGAGTTTTGGAGCGAATGCTTTCTCTTGGAGTGACACCTCATGTGGAGACTTGGGATTTGATGATTCGGGGTGTGTGCACGGAAATGACGGCATAAATGGAGTCAGACTTAGGGCTACTCAAGTATGGCTTTCTCATTTTACGTTTAGTCTCTGTTGCAGGCAAGGTCCATAAGCTGATAAAGCTTACTACATTCAATCTCAACTGTACAATACAGGAATTACATTTGAACATATTTTCAGGGTGGTTACCCACACCAGAATATGGGGAAGAACATTTAGTACCTGAAATAACTACAAATTGTTTGATAATTGCACATATTACTGGATCAGTTAGAGAGGAAGTTGAATCCATTAAGCTTTGCTCCAGAATTGGAAGGAAGAGGAAAGGGAAGGAATGGGGAAGGCAGGAGAACAATTCAACACCCCAAATTTGGGTGTGAAAAAAACCTTATCACTCTTCTTCAATTTTCTTTATAGAATTTTCTCCTCCCCTCCCTCCTGTCACCTCCTATTTATTCCCTTCAAATAGGCATCTTGAAAAATTGAGAGAACTCTGTTGGTTTTTTCAGATGACTATTTGTACTGTACAGAATGCCATACCTAAAAATTTTGATGTAAAGCTGCTGGTATAGCAGCACTGAGAAGATTAAGTTACAAACTAGCCACTACAATTTGTAGCAAACCACCTCATATATTTAACAATTAACATTAATTGCAGCTATGAGATCGACAAGAAAACCTGGAAAACTTTCTGTTAAACTATGAAAAATTATATGTCACAAACTCTACTGGGTACTGAGATTCGTGCAATATGCCTGCAGGCCTATAGCTCTGACTAATTATTATCGCCTCTGAATTAATTCTTACAATTTCCTTCAAATACTGGTGGCCACAGACCAATAATTTTGATCTTGAATCTTTTGTCACATGAGTTCTTATTCATATCAAGTTTACATCATTTAACAGCAACAACAACAAAGCCTTTAGCACCAACAAGTTGGGCTAGGCTAGAAATGAAATCCAACAAGACTAGAGTCACTAAAATTATAGTAAATTATAATAACAATAACAATAACAATTAACAATAACAGTAACAATAACAACAGTGCTAATAGTAATAATGCTAGCAATAATAACAATAAAAGCCTATGCTATAAAACATAAAAGCTAAAACACAATTCCTAATGCCTATAACAGATTTGAAATTGAATTTTTTTTCAACTAGATAGTTCAACTATCATATACTAATTTCACAGATATTTTTGTAGATGAATTGGTTTGTAATGGAAGTTAATATGTCATGCTAGGTCTCAGCTTAGATGCTGATATAGAAAAAATAATTATTTGTTATTATTATTTATTAATATCTTGACGTTCTGGAGCTTTCATTTGCTTTGTCCTTTCTAGATTCAATCAGCGTGAAAAAAATAAGAAAGCTGAAGCTAAATAGCTAATGTAGACTGGGCAAAGATCAAAAACATTTTAACCATGATAAAAGCAATGGTTGCACCGTTGCAGGTATACTCTTAAACTGTCTGTTAACATGAGACTAACCATAAGGCATCTTTGAGGGAGATTTTGCTGAACAGCCCCAGAATTTGAATATATACTAGAACCATTTATTTATTTATTTTTTTAATTTATCTGTTAAATATTTGATAACAAGCTTATGCAAAAAGTTACAGCCGGTATCATACCTGAATGAATGGATACCGAGAACTACTGGTCAATATCTCTAATGGAGTGTTATTCAAATATCATTGGGTTAGTAACCAGTTTGGAGAATTTGATGGTGAAACATTTCCCAGAGATGACTTTATGAATGGAATTGAATGAGGGAGGCAATTTGATGCAAGAAAACTGATTGTAACTAAACACTCATTTTATAAGGAGAATTTGATGGTAAAACATTTCCTAGAGATGACTTTATGAGTGGAATTGAATGAGGGAGGCAACATGATGCAAGGAAACTGATTGTAACTAAACACTTATATTATGTGTAAGGAGAATATGTTTCTTTCAAATGACTAATTTGTTATTGAGGACTGAGGAGTTGACATGAGAGCTCAAAAACAATCATACTATCTACAGCAATCAGTCTCACCTTATCGTAGTTGTTCATAAGAATAGCATCCCAATTTGTAATAATAAGAGTATTAGCCTAGGCATTTATGCAAACTGTTTTTCGAATTTGAGTGCTTTGTTTATCATTTTCTGAATCATATACAATATTAGCTCATGCGGATTACATGCTAGTTAAATGCTACTAGTAATACAACTCATTCTTTGATAGCCTGGGTGTGGGTATAGCAACCAAAGGCACAGCCTTCTTTACCACAATCCCAAAGTTCTCTGACATATCTACCTTCTCACCTTCCAGAAGCTTCCAATCAAATGAGTGAACCATTGTAGCTAGCAAATAACCTACCATTCTCTCTGCCATGGCAATACCAGCACATATTCTCCTACCCGATCCAAATGGAAAATAGTCAAAATCTTTCCCATTAAAATCCCTCTTAAGGCCCTGTTGCAAATATCTTTCAGGTTCGAACTCCATTGGATCTGTCCATTGTGATGGATCCCTTTGAATCGCCCATGCATTTATGAAAACTCTGCTACCTTCAGGGATGAGGTAGCCATCAATGGTACAAGGGGAGCTGGGGCAGTGTGGAACTAGAAGGGGAACTGGTGGGTGGAGGCGAAGAGTTTCTTTAATGACTAGTGAGAGGAAGTGGAGTTGTGGTAAGTGGAGTTCCTCAACCAATTTGTCTTTTCCAACAACTTGGTCAAGTTCTTCTTGTAGTTTTGTAAGTAATTCAGGCTTGTTTAGAAGCTCAGCCATGGCCCACTCGATAATTGTCGCTGTGGTGTCTGTCCCTCCCACAATCATATCCTGACAGAGAAGGTTTATTATTTGTTGAGAATATTGTTGTATATAGACAAAAAAATTTTGCAACTTATGCTAACATAGAATTTCCCTTGCGTTCCATATAAGTTTTATTTCTTTGAGTTCCTTAAATTTACTTTGTGATTCATGCTAACCCTCTTAGATTTCTAATGTTTACTTCCTAAAAAGCTTAGCCTAACTTCCCTCTTATCACAGAAATTGGTAAAGAAGGGAGACAAAAAAAAAAAAAAAAAAAAAAAAAAAAAAAAAAAAAAAAAAGAGGCAAGACTATTGATGGTACATATCATGGGCAAGGCCTTCAGAGATTGTAATCAGGTTAACTCTCTTCTAACCACCAAAATGAAATTAGATAAATAAAACATAGGACTTTCGTGGGTACATACCATGAGCAAGGCCTTAATATGGTCCACAGTAAAAGGAATCTTGCTATCTCCCCCTTCTCTCTCCATTCTCAGCATGAACTCCAAGAAATCCTTTGTTCTCTTCCCTTCATCACAATTCTTATTCTCTATCATTCTTTCAAAGATCTTGTCAAACCTTTCCTTCAACACTTCCATCTTCTTTTGAATTCCTTGCAGATCAAATCGAGCCAAGGCTGGGAAGAAGTCTGACACATTCGGCCGGCCTAACAAATCGACTATGTCGGCCACCAACACTTTGAAATCCTTGCCTACTGATTCTCTTTCCTTGTCCCCTTCGAGGGTTCCACTCCATATCGTGCTTGTTACTGTGTTCATCACATTTAGAAACATTTCTGTACTGATATCAACTGGAGTGCCGGACCTTGCATGGATGTGGCGCAAAGTGGACCTCATCTCCTGCTGGCGGAGGCCTGAGACTGCATCAAGACTGTGTGGAGCCAGCATCTGTGATACCCTTTATGCTGCTATTAGTTATTCTGATATGCAGTGTGTGATGTAGATTGTTTCATTAGCTAAGGTCTTGCACAACTAACCATATGGTACCACAAAGGTTGTTTCTAGTTTAGATTTTTTTTTTTTTTTTTTTTTTTTTTTTTTTTGTTACTTTGGGCTTCTTTATATATGGTCAAATGGACGAACTGAGCCAATAGTTTTATTGAGGCTGGAACTCCATGTTCTGATTGAACTGAAGAGTCCATCATGTGTGCTATTAAGCTTCGCATGATTATATGGTTGTGCACTGTAACAACACACGATGCTTTATACCATCTGTTTTTGCTAGTGTATCTATTTTTATATTAAGTCTCAATCCAGAGTTCAGAATTGTCCAAGTTAATGATATCTAAAATGGTGACTTGATTAAGAGATGTTCTGGCCTGTATTAAACTGGCTTTATATGTGATGTTATATTTTAGTTTATATTCACCTATTTCTTAGGCTTTAATTCTGTTACCTCGTGCACACAGATTCGACGTAGCATGCGCCAGGTTGGCCCATTAGGAGTCCAGACTATATCATTACCTCCATAGGTAAGTACACGAGCGGCTGCAGGAACATCACGGTTTGCAAATGTGTTGTCATGTTCTCGCAAGACAGCACGGGCTAGGGATGAAGAGGAAATGACAACTGCCAGCTTAGAGCCAAGTTGTAGGGAGAATACGGGGCCATACTTTTTGGACAGATCAGCAAAGTATGTGTGAAGTGATGGATCCAGAAATGGGAGACTTCCAATGAGAGGGAGCCCTTTGGGGCCCGGTGGCAGTAGAGGCGTTCTTCTCTTGCGAAGTAGGAGAATAGTACTATAGATGAGGAAAGTTGTAAGGAGGAAAATGTAGAGGAAATTAGTAGGTTCCATTGTTGCAAGAGGCAACTGAGGATGGGAAGAGGTAGCTGTGGATGTGGAGGGGAGACATTGTCTTCTGCCACCAATGCTTTATTTATCACTGTTTAATGTGGTTGTAATTGCTAGTCAACGGTGTAACGTTTATCGCTTGGCAATACAGGGTGGAGTGGCTGGTTATGAGATTTTTTATTTTTTTTTTATTTTTTTTTATTTTTTTTATTTTTTGCGAGAGAAGTTATGAGATGGATTATATTATTATTTTATTGATCACAAAAATATTTGCTTGCTGGATATAAAGGCTTGTTTGTACTTGCTTGTTCTTAAAAATCTGTTTGGATTTTCTCTTGCCTTCTTCGTTTTAATTGGTGACTTGTTTGATTATAAGTTATAACGTTTGAAATCTTCTAATAATAAGTATTCGTGTTATTAAATCCAAGGCATATTAAAATCACTGCCCTTGTTTTTCAAGGTCGGCTGCAAAGTTTTTTTTTTTTGTTTTGACTAATTATCAGGCTGTTTGATATTTGGACACGTAACCATTCGCTGCATGTGCGAACAGATGAACATTAGTGGATCCTAGTGAGATATTTCGATACGTATCCATTCGCTGTACGTATGTGCTAACAAATGGAAATGAGTGGATCTTATAGTTGTTGAATATAACAGAAAAATACCTGAAAGGGAGGCTGAAGATATTTCGATACGTATCCATTCGCTGTATGTGCGAACAAATGGAAATGAGTGGATGATCTTATAGTTGTTGAATAGAACAGAGATACCTGAATGGGAGGATAAAAGAATTGATGGTCAGAATTCATATGTACCATTCATTTCTTTCCAATGTTGTACATTCTGATTTACTATTTTTTATTTTGTTGCGTGTCTGTGGGGTTCAGAAACAATAGTAGGCAGCTCATTTTGTTGGTCAAATGCAGATAACTGAGTTCAACTTATGACATTGTTTTACATATTAGGCTGATCGATCAATTATGGCAATTGCAATTTTTTTAGAGTTGACCAGTTATTTATTTATTTATTTATTGAGAGTTGGCCAATTGCATTTGCTTGCTGCTTTGTCAGTGATTCAATTAGTAAGATTTCAAGCAGTACTTGAAATGTTATTCCCCCCCCGCGTATATTTTACTTTAGAGATAGATAGAGGTTTATATAATAAGTTATTATAAAACAAAAAAAAAAGACATTTTATCATTCTAATTTTCAACCCAATTAACACTCTCTTTCATAATAAAGTATAATAATCAACAGTGGGCATCTCTCCTCGCGCGCGCGCGTGGTTTTTTTTTTTTAATATAAAATTTAAGTGGTTGATAAATGATTGTTCATGCAGTCATGCTTACTGCCTGGAGCTAGTTTAGTAGTTTTTAATATATTTTGGAAACCTTCTGGCGAGACATATTTTTAAATTATCTACTTTTTATGCTCAAATTCCAGCAAATAGTTTTGAGATGTTAGAAAGTCCCAAAATGCTTAATGATGTCAGGAGTAGGTAATTTGCAATTTGATCATGATTTATAATTCATATAAAATATTCTTCCTTTTTTTTTTATGTGTTCTGACATCAGCTAAGAAATTTATATCATATGATATTCGCTGTGTTCAGCTTTCATTAAAAAAGATATGGGAGTTGCAGAGTCAAACATCTGCACTTGTCAAATATGATTAAATGCCAATTTTTGAGATCATAACATTTTATTCTAACCGCTCAATGTATTTTTCATAATGAAACCTAATTGGACAACAAATTTTATAATTTTTTATTTTTTTTTGAAATTTCAGAAAATCCTTAATGTAATTAGTTATACATCCTTTAAATTTAAAATTTTTGAAAATAATAGTTAAAAAATCTAAAAGATATAAATGATTTTCAAATATATTTTAATATAGATCATATTGAACGGCTCGGATGAGCCGTTTAAAATTTTAATAATTGACATTAATATCGTATTTGACATTAAACACGTTTGATTCTAACGTTACTCTTCATATTCTCTACTTTTAATTATTTATCTATTTTTTTTTTTGTCAATGCACAATTCTAGATCGCTAGATTCATATCACAGACTCACAGTGAGTTCTCTCAACCCAACCCCAACCCAACCCAACCCAACCATTCCTTCCAAGTTCCAACTCCCATTCCATTTTCCTCCCAAGCCCAAAAATGCTTCTTTCCTGTTGGCTTTCTAAGTCCAAAGAAAAGTTGGTAGACGCTCCGCGATGCCGAGCTCCGACGCAGCTACACTCAAGCTTCAAAATTCGGAACTTTTCTACCCAGAACTGCTTCCGACAGACCCAACTCCCGTTCTCTTCTGGTTTCTTTTCGGTATCTACTTTTTCTTCTCGTTTTTATTTATTTATTTTTTTCCTGTTATACAGTTATTTTTTAGTAATCATCGACTTGTGGTGAACAAATTTCATTTGATACATCATAGAACGTGTAGACGCTGAGTCACTGAACACAATTATTCTCTCAATAGGCTCGATCAGTAAGTTCTACAATGAAAATTTGGAGCATGAAGATTTCTTATCTACATTAATGCTTACTACTCTCTCCCTCGAATCCCCTCCAGTGTTTAGTTTTACCAATTTTGTAAACCAAAGATAACATCTTTGGACTGAGTGAAGTTTTATAATTAGATAAATAGTAGTTAAATACTAATGAATTGAAAGCGATTAAATTTGAAAATCTATACTTAAATTGTTGAAATACAAATTGTTTCATAATTACACATTTTCTGCATCAATTTCATATGGCCGTGGATAGTTTAGGTGCAATTTCAATGGCTGCAGGCCTATAGCTCTGCCATATGTATTATAATTGCCTTGAAATTAATTATTACAGTTATCTACAGGTACTGGTAGTCCAAGACAAAGAATTTTCAATTTTTTTTGAATTTTTTGTCACATGAGTTATTATCCACATCAAGGTTTCACCATTTATGTTTCCAATTTTATAATTGAAATTTCTTCCCTAGAGAAAGCTCAACTATCATGTGTTAATTTCACATATTAGTATGAATTAGTTTATCGGGAAAGTTAATATGTGTGCTAGGTATCAGTTAGATGCTAATATAAAGATTTTATATATTGCTATTTAGTGTCTTGGTGTTTTAAAGCTCACGTTTGATTCCTTTCTAGACTTAATCATCTTGAAGAACAAGAAAGCTGAAGCTAATGTAGACAGGAGAAATATCAAAACATTATAGCCATGATGTGATGAAAGCAATGGTTGCAGGTATGCTTTTAAACTGTATATTAACATGAGAGTTAACCATAAGGAATTTTTTTAAGGGAGGTTTGATAAAAAAACATTATTCTAGAACCATTTGATTTGTGTGATTTTTAATGCATGTCTTACATTTGATAGCAAGCTTATGTTCTCCAGATATGATTTGAATTTTGGATAAGTTTATGGGGAAATATTTCCAGAGATGTTCATGATTGGAATTGAATGAGGTGGGCAATATTATGCAAGGGAACCGACTGTAACTAAACTTACCTTATATTATGTGTAAGTAGAATATGTTTTTACACAATGAGTTATTTTTTATTGGGAAGTTTGACATGATAGCTCAAAAAAAATATTACTTGTATTAAAATAGTTCTTTCCATATCAAATTTATATATATAAGAATAACATCCATAATTGGTAACAATAGGAGTATTTACAGCAATATTTTTAAATTTATAGTGTTTTTGCTTATTATTTTGTGAATTATATTCAAATAGTTGCCTCCCATTCAAATTACATGTTAGTTAGCTAGTTATATAACTCATTCTTTGATAGCCTGGGTGTGGGTATAGCAACCAAAGGTATAGCCTTCTTCATCACAATACTGAATTTCTCTGACAGATCAACATCCTTGCCTTCTGGAAGCTTCCAATCAAATGAGTGAACGATTGTAGCTAGCAAATAACCTACCATTCTCTCTGCCATGGCAATACCAGCACAGATTCTCCTACCAGATCCAAACGGGAAATAGTCGAAATCTTTCCCAGCAAAATCCCTCTGAAGGCCCTGTTGCAAATATCTTTCAGGTTTAAACTCCAATGGATCTGTCCAATTTGATGGATCCCTCTGAATCGCCCATACATTTATGAAAACTCTGGTACCTTCTGGGATGCGGTAGCCACCAATGATGCAAGAGGAGCTGGGGCAGTGTGGAACGAGGAAGGGAAGTGGCGAGTGGAGGCGAAGAGTTTCTTTAATGACAAGTGAGAGAAAGTGGAGTTGCGGTAAGTGAGATTCTTCAACCAATTTGTCTCTTCCCACAATTTGGTCGATTTCTTCTTGTAGTTTTTTGAGTATGTCAGGCTTGTTTAGAAGCTCAGCCATGGCCCACTCGACAGTTGTCGATGTGGTGTCTGTCCCTCCTGTGAACATATCCTGATACAGAAGTTTGATTATTTGTTGAGAACATTGTTGTATATAAACAATAATTTTGCAATTTGTGCCGGCACAGAATATTCCTAGCGTTCCATAGAAGTACAAGTACATTTCTTTGGCCCTTAAATTTACTTTGTGATTTCAGGCTAAGTCTCTTAGATATCTAATGTCTACTTCCTAAAATGCTTAGTCTAACTCCCCTTTGACCACAGAAATTAAAAAAAAAAAAAGTGAATCTATTGATATGGTATACATATCATGGGCAAGGCCTCCAAAGATAGTAATCAGATCAAATCTCTTCTGACCACCAAAAATGAAATTAGATAAATACAATATAAAACTTGTGTGGTACATACTAGGAGCAAGGCCTTAACATGACTCATAGTGAAAGGTGTCTTGCTATCGCCACCTTCTCTCTCCATCCTCAGCATGAACTCCAATAAATCCTTTGTTCTCTTCCCTTCATCATAACTCTTCTTCTCTATCATTCTTTCAAAGATATTGTCAAATTTTTCCCTCAACACTGTCATCTTTCTTTTAACCCCTTGCAAATCAAATCGAGCCAAGGCTGGGAAGAAGTCCGACACATTTGGACGGCCTAACAAGTCCATTATGTTGGCCACCAACTCTTTGAAATCCTGGCCGACTGATTCTGTTTCCCTGTCCCCTTCGAGGGTTCCACCCCACATCGTGTTTGTTACTATGTTCATCACATTTAGAAATATTTCTGCACCGATATCAACTGGATTGCCGGAACTTGCATGGATGTGGCGCACAGTGGACCTCATCTCCTGCTGACGGATGCTTGAGACTGCATCAAGACTGTGTGGAGACAGCATCTGCGATACCATTTATGCTGGTATGAGTTACTCCCATGTGCAGTGTGTGATGTGGATTGGTTCATTAGCTCAGGACTTGCACATTAGGTTTTTCTAACCCTAATCAGATTGTGTCTAGTTTTGTTTCTTTTGTTTATTTTTTTTTTGTTATTTTGGGTTTATTTATGGTCAAATGGATGAGCTGAGGAATAGTTTAATTGAGCATCATCATGTGTAAAATTAAGCATGGAATCACTATATGCCTGTGCACTGCAACAACACAAGATGTTTCTTTCATGGGAAGTTCAGAATTGTCGAGGATAATGATATGTAAAATGATCTGGGCTGATTAAGAGATGTTCTGGCCAGTGTTATACTGGTTCTATATATAATGTTTTAGTTTTGTTCGTATTCATTTATTCCTTAGCTTTTAAATTCAAGGTTACCTCACGCACACAGATACGACGGAGCATGCGCCAAGTGGGTCCATTTGGACTCATGGCTATATCATTGCCACCATAGCTAATTGTAAGACCGGCTTCATTTACGTCATGGTTTGCAAATATGTTATCATGTTCTCGCAAGACATCACGGGCTAGCGATGAAGAGGAGATGACAACAGCCAACTTAGAGCCTAGTTGTAGGGAGAATATGGGGCCATACTTTTTGGACAGATCCGCAAAGTATGTGTGAAGTGATGGATCGAGAAAGGGAAGACTTCCAACTAGAGGGAGTCCTGTGGGGCCTGGTGGCAGTGGAGGCGTTCTTTTCTTGCGAATTAGGAGAAGGGCTGTATAGATGAAGAAAGTTGTGAGGAGGAGAGTGTAAAGGAAAGTAGTAGGTTCCATTATTGCAAGAGGCAGATGAGGATTGGAAAGGGCAGCCGAGGAAAGGAGAGGAGATAGATTATATATGGTTGGTTTATCACCGTTTCATGTGGTTGTGATTGCTATTCAACTGGTGACATTTATGATTTATCACGTGTCAATAAAAGGTCTGTGTTTGTTGGTTATGAGATAGATTACATTATTATTTTTTTATCATTAAATGTGTATTTTGTTTGAAATATATTGCATATCAGAGATATATCGAAGCATCCATAAGAAAGTGGTTAAGCGATAATGGTGTTACCTTACCCCGGAGCAAAATCGTATATTTCAGGGTTGCTCTCACTTCCTGTGTTCGTACGAGAAATCTTTACCATGTTTTATGAGATCCAAGTTCTGGATCTTGTGGCTGGCTGTCATTTTATTCGATCATGTGGTTGGCGGTGGTTCTAAATCATGTGGTTGTGTTCTTAATGGTCACTTGTACTGGATTTTAACTTCTGATTTTACTTTTTTTTCTGTCTAAATAGAGGGTACCGTGTTAAGATCTAAATAAGGTCCGTCCAAAGCATATTAAAAGCGGGTCCTGTTCCAAGCAAACTCATTTCAGGAGTTCCTTTCTTGAATAGTTTCGTCCCTTTCTTTTGTGAATTGTAACTATCAGATGATTGGACATTTGGATGTACGCATCCACTAGCTGCATATGCGTATAAATAAAAAATAAGGGAATATACTACTTACCGTCCTCTTAATATGATGTCTTTGACATCCTACGAGGCCCTCACACATCCAGTCTAGTATCCCCTTTATATTCACGTGGGGTGCACGTGATTCGTTCAAATATATCTCTCACTCATATTTCTCGACAGATCTCTTGCTCTAACCAAACCTCTCTTCATTTTTCTCTCTCCTTCCAGATCCGATCTCTCTCCTCTTGACATCGCCATGGCAGTGTCGGACCTTCCTCGCATCGAAGATAGATTTTCGTTAGAGTCACCAACGACGAAGTAGAGCGCTGCCTCCTCCCTCGCGCCGAAGATAGATCTTCTCAGTCAAGATTTAGAAAGATAGCTAAAACGGGAGGGATTCTGCTTCACTTTCAGCTTTGTCCAGAATCATCAAACTAAGGTAGTCTCTCCTTTTTAGATCTGAAGAAATCAAGCTTCTCACCACGGTCGTATGTGCTATTTGATCCCTTTCCTTGACTTTTTTGTTTGATCGGTCTTTATTAGAGTGGTGACGTCAGCGAGATTGCTAATTTAAATACCATTGCTATCGATCTTCTTCATATTCACGGGAGCATTTAATTTTTAAAAAGTGCTCACTTATTTAGATAGAAGGGAGTATTTAAATATCTATTCTAATTACTAGAATTTATTAGGATCATATTGTACCAGTGTAGGTATCAGTATAAGTATTTTACAATAAGGAAGTAAATATATTGTGGAAGGGAGTATATAATACAGAAGAATAGATATTAGTTATTTTACCATCTTCTTACCTGATGTATTAATATTTATTTGTTTGTTTTATTGTAAGTACTTTATAATAAGGGAGTAAATATATTGTGGAAGTATATTGATTAAGGGAGTATATATCTAAGTATGCTAAATAAGGAATATGTGTTAGCTAATTCTTCATTCGAGTAGTGATTTTAAATCAAATTTTCTATTACGAATCAAAGATTGATAATGTCTGAAATAGATCAATTTTATAAATCATGAATTATTTTCAATGTTTGAAGCAGATCACGATGAAGCACCACTAGTTTGAAGCAGATGAGATTTTTAGGATGTTTTTGTATTGCATGAAGTCAGGTTGAAGAAGATCTGATTACGACACCAGATCAGGTTTGAAATCAGATCTTGAATGCTTATTTGAACCCTTTATGAAGAAATTTATACTCCCTTATTTAGAAGTATATACTCCCTTAGTATATTGAATGCTTATTTGAAGAATTTTGGTTGTTTCTTGAATGCTTATTTAAACCCTTTATGAAGAAGTATATGCTTTTTTATGAAGAAGTATATACTTTCTTAATATCTTGAATGTTTATTTGAGGAATTTTGGCTGTAATTTGTATCTTGAATATTTGAACCCCTTATGAAAAAGTATATAATCCCTTATAAAAATCTATATACTCCCATAGTATTTTCAATGCTTATTTGAACATGTATCAACTAATTTTATAAAGGTAGTATATTCATCATTATAGGAAATTAAATATATTGGTTACGGGAGTATATATCTAAGTATGATGAATAAAGAACAAGGGTTATTTATTTTGTTTAAGGGAGTATTTTTATCAATGTATGGGGTTAAATATATTGATTAAGAGAATATATATTCTAAAATTATATTTTTTTTTTCTTTTTGCAGATTGATGTAGGCGTTGTTGCTTACCAATTGTTATTAGACCCTAAAAATCAAGTTAAGGCTAAATTCTAGATGTGAGCGAATGTGTTCTCCTTGATTTTGACTAAGATGATTGAAGCTTTGTTTTTACAATGTCTATTAAGTTTGTTAGCATGTTTGAACTTGGTTGTAATAATTTTATATTTGATTTGAATGAATAGTAATTTGAACTTGATTTTGCTGTAAACTATTGATATACAAGTAAGCTTGGTAAAATTTGTACCTTGAATGTTTATTTGAACTCCTTTATGAAGAAATATGCACTCCCTTATGAAGAAGTATATACTCCTTTAGTATATTGAATGTTTATTTTAGGAATATTGGCTGAAATTTATATCTTAAATTAATATTCAACCTCTTATGAAGAAGTATATACTCCATTACGAAGAAGTATATACTCGCTTAGTAGCTTCAATGCTCATTTGAACAATCTTGGATGAAATATATACTCCCTTGGTTAATATATTTTTCACCTAATAAACATTTAAACACTTTTTTAATACTAAATGCTAAAAAAATAAGTATTGTATTATTATGTATAATTAAATTCCTTGTGTACAAATATATACTCCCTTGTGTATAAATATTTACTTTTTGGTGCATTAAGGGAGTATCAAATATGTTTTCAATTATCAATTTACTTTAAAAGAGTGTTTAACTTGTCTCACGAGAGTAATTATATCTACGTAAGGGAGTATATATATATAATCAAGGGAGTAAATATTTATAAGGGATGCGAGGGTGACGCCAGCAACTTAAAAGTACGCGTGATGACGTCAGAAATGCGCATGATGACGTCATCATTTCACTGAACATTGTAGAATGCAGCACGTAGGTCCATTATCCAGCCCATAATTACGCGTTTTATGGATTGGGATGACAGGATGTCAAAATATTGGGATGTCCCATATCAAGACTGAAAAATAAGTGATCTTATTGCAATGACAGAGAAAATATCTGTATCGGATGAATAAAATAGAAATATACCATTTATTTCTTCCGAATTTTCAGAATTATTTATTGCGTGTGTCGAAATCATTAGTTAGTCATGATATAAAAAATAGTGGGGAGCTCATTTTGTTGGTGAAATGCTGATAATTAGTAAGTTGAACAGAGAATATTGTTATTGTTATATATATGAGGCTGCCCAATGAAGCCAATTGCATTATTATTATTATTATTATTATTATTATTATTATTATTATTATTTTGATAGTTGACCAATTTCATTTGCTTGCTGCTTCTCAACGATTCAATTCGTGATCTTTCAAACAACTACTTTTATGTGTTATCTTGTGCTGGATGACTTTTCACAAGTTGGGAGTTTTGCTAATTTTTAGTTTTTCCTCGTACTACAACTTTAAGGTTTGAATAATTTTGATCCCAATTCACACTCTCTTTTATAACGGAGAACAATTTTCGAAATTGAATTAGTAGAAGTGTGAATCGATCTACATGAACTGAATAATAATCAACGGTGGTCATCTCTCCTGGTGTTTGTGTTTTTTTTTTTTAAACAAAAGAAAAATATATAATTTAAGTGGTTGATAAATAATTGTTCATTCTTATTGGAGCTAGTTTTTGATAGATTTTGAAAACCTTTTGGCGATATTTTTTTTAAGTTATCGACTTTTCATGCTCAAATTCCTGCTTATAAGTTCTGAGATGTGAGAACGCCTCCAAAAGTCTGTTGATGTCAGTAATAGGTAATTTGCAATTTGATCATGATTTAGAATTCATATAAATTTTTTTATTATTATTATGTGTTCTGGCATCAACTAAGGAATTTATATCGTATGATATTGGCTAGGTTCATATTTTTTATTTTTTATTTTTTTATTTTATTAATGGTGACACAGTCGCACATTACTCTCAACTCCCAAGAACTCGATAAAATATTGTTCGTTTAAATAAATTAAGCCATGCCTAGTATATATTAAGCCAGAGCATAATAACGAGCTTACATAAATTGCTGCCGACTCAATAGGGAAATAAAAACTGTCATGAAATTTTCCTCTTTTAAAGAAAAGATGAGACTTTAAAAGATGAGATGCTGCATTCAGCATTGTTGTTCGTTTCAAGGTACAAAGCGAGGGCAACATTGTCATTTGAAAAAAAAAAAAACAATGTTGTCCAGATCTCCTGTCTGATATTAGCTGGTATCGGACTTTAAAACTCCGAAATTAGAGTGGAACTTTCAAAGTCTGATATTGTAATAGTATTTTAAAAATTCGGATTATTTTAGTAGTAAAATAGAAATTTCTGGATATTATAATAATATTTTTAATTTTTTTGGGATCAAAACTTTTTTCATGTTAGGTCTAAGAAAGAGTTAATGAGGGTGAATGGAGGAGTCTAGATTTGATTAAAATAGAGTGAAAATTGAGGTGAATGGATGGTAATGAGATAACAATTCTATAAAAATTTTATAGAATTGTTGATGTAATGGAATGGAATGGATTGGAGAGATAGTGAGAAATAAATTTTAACCTTTAAATTGGGTGACAAAATTTGCAATTATTCTATATAAAATATATTTTTTTATTTTCGTCTTTTAACTTCTATTTTTTTTCTGATCAGGAGCAAGTTAATTGCTTGGACAAGTGAGCTCAGTTCACCCTCCTCTTCATCGAAACGAGATCCTCTGTCGACATACTAGAGAGATCCTCTGCGCATTTTTAGATATGGACCGTTCGATTTAATCTCTACGGTTAAGGATGCCTAATGCATAATACCAGAGTTCATAAGCCCGAAAAAATTAACTGTTAAGATTAAATTGGACGACTCCGATCAAAAGACGTCCACTGTATGTTTTAAGAAAGCGGCCAGAGGATTGGTTCCCTCTCCATCTCCGTCCACCCACTCTAAACCTTAGTATTTTAGGAAAAACGTTTCTTTATATTGGCTTTTTTTTTTAATACTGGGAGAAAAAAAACCTACGCACTCAGTGACGCCGATTAGCTCCAACCTAGGTGTCTCGCACTTTTTCGGGTCCGCACCTTGGTTAGGATTTAGGGATACCTCTGTGGGGGTAAAAAAATACGGATCATATACCCCACGAAATGGCCTTCGGTCAGGAAATGGCCTTCGACTGGGCCTTCGCTCAGAAGACCACCTTAAGTCCAAGGAGGGCCTCAGCAACCCGACAGCGCTTAGTTAGGGCGAACGTGGGTTCGCCTGGCGTTCGCCATGGTTCATCTCGATCCGCCTGTTGAGCCCGGGAGGGAGGAGAACCATTGCTTCCACGTCAGCAGACGGTTATAACGGCCTTCTAACACTTCGGTTTCCTGTCGGGTGGTCCCAGCCGGTAGTTATCTATTTTGGGCGGGAGATTTGCTCCCGCCCCCTGTAATTCGGGCCAAACCTGAAGTTCTTGTATACTGGAGGGCCTCCCCTCAATTTGGTTGGGCCACGATATGGGCCGTTGGGTCGCGACATGGGCCAATTCCAATCGGACCCTATCAATTTCCAAAACACTTTCTTCATTGAATTTGTTGGCATTTACAATACCAAATCTTTAGCAAATTTAAAGAAACAAAAAATTAAGCAACTTTCATAGGGAGAAATCTCGAGAAAGATTAAACTTGATTTACAACTTGGGTTTATAATCTATTTAAATCAACCGTTCTCTATTTTAAAAAATATTCATTAATGGAATACAAACAGTTGAAATTATAACATGGTGATTGAAAATTTGAAACGTCTTCAATAAAGATCTTTATCGACCCATCCTATTAAGAAGAGAAAAATTATCTGAGTTCACCAACTTCAATGCATGTGGACACAAAAAATGAAAGAAAATTGTCATCTTTTATCTCTCTAATTTCTGTCTTGCACTATAGTTGACAGAACAGAAGTTTTAATACTGCCCAATTGTTGAGAACATTCCCACATAGAAACATATGTAACGGATCACTATAATAATAAACTTTGACTATCAATCATTCAAATTCCCACAAATAGAATGGTCACATTAAATCCTTATATCTTTGGCTATATAAACATGAACTTGGTCCTCTTTAAACAAAACAATGAAATAAAAGCGGTCCCATTTTGTAGAGGAGCAAGCCTATAGACTAAACTTATATACACAACAAAAAAGTAAATTAAAAAATAATAGAAAATGTTTGAATGCTTGCCTCTATGTATCTCTTCATACAACGGTTGATGTTAAGGCATCATAAGAGTAAGTGGGATCTACCCCACACAAATTACACACAGGAAAGACACAGAAAAACACCTACACGCACTGTTCATTAAACGTTGAGGATATATAGTTTTTTAAATTCCAGCTAATAAGTTCTGAGAGGTGAGAACATCCCCAAAAGTCTGGTAGGCAATTTGCATTTTGATCATGATTTAGAATTCATATAAAATTTTCTTCCTTTTTTGTTATGTGTTCATATTTATTTATTTATTTTTATTAATGGTGACACAATCCCACATCAATCAAAAATCAATCATCAAAAAGTACTCCAAATACTGAAAACTTATCTACAATAACACCGGTGAAGTCAGCTAAGGAATTTCTAAGTAACCCCATCTCCTTTTTGCTAGATTTTTTTTGGTCATTTTGTGTTGCCTTCCAGTAATTGATAATGTTATAAGCCTAACTTTGAAGAGAAACACGAAAAGATACACATGTTTTTCTACGGGAAACAAATAAAGAGAGAATGACAGCCCCATGTGCAAGGGAGTGGGATTTCTTACTGTTGTCCTGCATCTTTCTTTTAAGTGACGAGTCCTAAACAAATATATTTATCCATATGCAACACAAAAGACTACATATGAGATGTATATAAAATCAAATTAACATGGAAAAAGGGGTTAGCCGCACATAAGGGTATGTTCCCGGAATCAATTTTTCGACAAAATTAAGAAGAAATTTAAGTCTTTAACTTGTTTCGGGATAGCATTTCAAATGGAAAGAGTTTATTATATTTTCACATAAATTTGTAGCTTCATTTGGAGTGTAAGAATTTACTCTACTCTTCCAACTCTTTTCTTCCCTTCTCTTCCTTTACTAAAAAGTTATGGAACACAACCTAAGAGATATTGTATTTTTTCGGTTAGCCCCTCTAATTTTGTAGATTTGGTTTTAATTTTTCGTATTATTTTTTCTAGCCCATTTGCTTTCTTTTATTACCAATTCAAATTATTTATGTTGGCTTTCTTTATTACATTGTCTTAACAATAGTTAGGAACAAATATAGTATTAGTTAATGTGTTCATATATGGAGTTTTCTAATGATAATATTACTATGATATTTTTTATAATAGTTTGTTGATTGATTTTAATGATTTTTATCATTTGATGAATAATACATATATCATTAATATTTTAATTTTTAAAATGTATATTTGTCGATATAATCAATCATCAAATAATACTCCAATGTTGGGAGCAATTTCTACAGTGCTATTAGAGACTTTTTTGTGTCCATTTCAAATATTTTTTTGTGTAACGGGTGTATTATCACATCTTTCAACATGCAACATGAAAGTTACTGATTCACTACAAGAAAAAAAAAATCAAGAGATTAGTCCCCTGTGCTACTGAAATGGTCCCATAGCCGCGGCCAATGTGCATGGGCCAAACGCTGCCCTTTTTTTTACTTTAGTATATTTGTTTATATGGTCTCTCATATCCTTAATTGAGTCCCAACATTGTTGGAATAAATATCATATAGACTTTTAAAGTGAGGATATAGATAAGTAATATCATATCATTTTTTTGGTTATTTTCTACTTTTGTTAGTTGTTTGCAAGTTGTCCCAATTTATTTTTAGATTAAATTTTATAGATACTCTTAATAAGTTATATGATTTTTAAATATTATTAGTCATGTTATTAGATATTACAAGAAAATAAGCCATTCAAACAAAAATAGTTGTGGACATCAGTCAAAACATTTTATAAATATGTTCATGAGTTATTAACAAAAAACTATAATAACTTTAATATAGATTATAACATTTAAAAAAAATTTACATAAAAAATCGAATATCTTAAAATAAATAATGTTTGAATATATTTGTCCAATTGCAACACAAAAAAGTTGCACAATTTAAGAAGATTTTAGAATGATGAATCTAATTTAACAAACTAATTCAAAATATATTGAAAACTCATAAAAAATAAATTTTTAAATTTTTAACCAACTCATTCAGAATTTTAGTCTTTTATTTAATTATTTATGAGCTTTTCAAAAGTCATTTCCGTACGAAATTTTATGGATGTTCTGAACATTATAAAAAAAATTTATCTAAATTCAATTCATTATCAAGTAACTTTCAGGTATTTTCAATTTGGAAAAGAAAAAGAAAATAATAGTTCTGAATTTTCCATTAGAGAATAAAAGATGATTTATAACTATCTCCATAAGTTTATCTTTGAATAATTAAACATTGATCTTCATTTATTTTTTACGTACCTTGTAATATACACTTCACCGTTACAAGATTTCATACTTTTTATTTGAAACTTTTAAATTTAATTTTTAAACTGCTAGAACACTCATTTATTTCATAATAATGCATATTTTATAATTATGGAGTGTAAATTTATCGATTCAGCTTTTTTTTTAAAAAAAAAAATAAAAGGTTAACTAAAAGGCAACTAGCATTTGTTAGGATTATTGTTACTCTTTTTTAAAAAAAATTATTAATTTTTTTATTATTTTTTTTAAGAAACCACGACGTTTAGGAAAGCCACGAGCACTTCTTTTCATTGTTTTCCAAAAACCTAATCAAACTTGATTTTGGCTGGTTCGTTGGTTTTCCTAACTAAGAAAAACAGAAAAGACAATCAATTCAAACTTATTATGTTTATTGTAGTGTGACGTAAAATATTGCATAGGGCTATACATCATCACGACCTCATAATTTTTATGTTTAAATTGATATTTCGAAAGGGGGAATGTAAGCTTTATAATATTGGAATTTGAACATAAAAGATAATATAATAGCATAGTATATTTTAAAGGAAAATTAGATCTATGCCACCAAAAATATGAAATTTCAAAAATTCCATCCTAAAATTATATTTTTGAAACATGTCACCCCAAATTCAATTGAGTAAGAAATTTGTCATTTATACAGTCAATTTCATATACATTTTCTTTTATATTGGCCAAAATTACCTCTTCCTTCTCAAATTTTAAATATTTTTCACTTATGTCGTGAAAAATTTGAAAATTTTAATTTTTTAAAAATTTTAAATCTTGAAATTATAATTTTAAAATTTTAAAATTTCAGGATTTATAATTTTCAAAAATTGCAAATTTCTAAATTTGAGAATGGAGGGTTATTTTCAAATTTCAGTAGCATTTGACCAATTCAAGCACTTGAGCATCTTGAGCCATCAATTGATCTGCCCAAACAAAAAGACATTTATCCTTGGTGCTTTATTGGATGCCACCTATGTATGATTCAAGTAATTTGCTCCTTAGAACTTGACCAATCAGTTGATGTGCCCAGAAAATTCCGTTTTTGGTGTAAAAAATCAAAAACTAAAAAGAGAGAGTTCAAAAGACACCGCAAGTGATGAGATCCAATGAACTGGCAAAATTTGCAGAAATATTTTTTAGAAACTCGTTGGCAGCAGCTGCCAAGTAAATTTGCTGAAATATTATCAATCCCTTGCTTGTATGCTCACAGAAATGCGTCCATTTTCTGATGACAATATCAATCCAAATCTTCTTTTCTTAAAATGAAGGCTACTTTGTGCTTGAAAGTATATAATATTTTTATGTTCGGTATATTTATAGATTTTAATTGTCTTTTCTTCCTCGAGGCGGCTAGCTAAGCATAAAAATTTTTGTTACAGGCATAATGTAAATTCACAACAATATATAGATATATAGAGAATATCTATTGTGAACCTTGGTTCGTAGAACCTTCCATAAACCATGACCGTTTGATCGGTAATTTTGCAAATTGACAAAATTAAAAGTTGATCAAATTTTTAAAATTTAGAAAATCTTAAGGTAATTGATTTTGCCCAAGATGCGCACAGTTTATTTTGTTTTTATAATTCTAACAATTTTTTATAAAAAAATAATTAATGATTACATCATAACCTTAAGATAGTCCTTCACTTTCTATATACTAAAAATGTCAGAGACAATTAAGATCCCCTAAAAACAAATTAACGCCAAAAAAAAATGGTAATGACACAAATGACAAATATAGGAAAAATGACACACATACCAAAATATTCAATTAATTATAACAAGAGATCAATTGTAAAATAGTTTGGCATTTATTCAAATAACTACAATTATAATTCTAGCACTTATTATGATTGTATGTCGGTCTTAAAACAATTACCATTGATACCCTACCCCCAACCTTAAATTACCAACATTTACTGTTTAACTACAAGAATAATGCTTCACGTGCGAAGCACGTATCAAAAGCTAGTTGTTCTTATTATTTAGTAACTATAGCTAGTTACTCTCAACTCCAAAGAACTCAATAAAATGTTGTTCGTTTAAATAAATTAAGCCATGCCTAGTATACATTAAGCCAAAGCATAAAAACGAGCTTAAATAAATTGATGCCGACTCAATAGGGAAAAAAAAACTGTTCTGGAATTTTCCTTTTTTTTAAAAAAAAAATGTTGTATTGTTGTTCGTTTCATGGTTCAAAACGAGGCAACATTGTCATTTGAAAAAAAAAAATAATGTTGTTCGACTGTAATTGGATGTTGTCCGGATCACCTCCCGTCCGATATTGGTTGGTATCGGACTTTGAAAGCCCGAAATTAGTGTCGGACTATCAAAGACTGGTATTGTAATAACATTTTTGAAATTCGGATATTTTAGTAGTAAAAGGGGTTAACCCAAGTTAAGAAAAGGTAGAGGAACGGATGTATCATACTTCCATCGTCGATGCTGGATGAATCGACGGAAACCCAAGGAAGTGATAGTCCCTCAACAGGTGATTTTCGTACAAATCCAGTTAACCCAAAATCGAGGTGTAACCAAGATGTCTCAGGAGATCAACATTTTTTACCAACAATACCCTTGTCTATAACTTTTCCCTTTTCCTTCTAATTAAAATCAAGGACGAATATTGTCTTTTTGAACATTAAAAGAAAGGTTATTGTAGTTTACTCTATGTATGTCTTTTGAAATATGGAGTAGATGATTCTCATTCATCCACATTACCTTTGCTTTGATTTCCTTACCGTCCCTTTCCTTAGCCCAGGCTTCCTCCTTCTGGAGCAGGCCCTAATTAGGGTCCACAGAGAGTTACCGAGGGTGAACAGAGGAGTCTATATTCAATAAAAATAGAATGAAAATGGAGATGACACTACGCGAGATTTCCTGTTTGTAACGCTCAATAAAAAGCCTCTGTAACGTTCATAGGTACGTTACCGTACCCTCCGTCACTAAATTAAAAAACATTAGGAATCTGTAACGCCTTTTAGAAATTAGACGTCTCCGTCACTAAATTAAAAAATATTAGGAATCTGCAACGCCTTTTAGAAATTAGACATCACAGATCTGTGACGTCTAATTTCTAAAAGGCATTACAGAATCATAATTTTAATTTTTTTAATTACTTTTGCAGGTTCTTTTTGTAACGCTCATTAAGACAAAAACGTCACAGATCTGTGATGCTCTGTACCTAAAAAGCGTCACATAATATAAATTCATTTTTTATTTCCTTAAATCTGTAACGTTTTTACCAAATTAAACGTTACAGAATTCTATATATTTTGCAATTTTGGTTTTCATTGTTATTCCAGGCGCCATCTTCATTGCATAAATAAAATTATTATTTAAATTAAAAATCATGCATACACCATCACGATAACAAGCACGAATAACTATTTAAAATTAATTAATTCAAATATTATTCAATTAATTTTACAACTAAAGAATTTTTCTTTTTGTTAACAAAATTATAGTTCATCTCATAACACAAAAAAAAAAATCATCATAAGATCTTCCATCACGGCTTTCATCCCTCGACCACGGCATTCCATCGAACACGACTTTCACCACGACTTTCATCCATCGAACCTAGTAAAAACAGAAATTAAATTGTCAAAAGTGAATATTTGCTCAATACTGCTATGGTAACAGGATTCAAGATATAATTTTGTATACACAACAGTTTACAATTTACTTCACTGTAAGTTAGAATAAAAGTGGAAATCTATGCTGGTCATCTTTTTTTGGAACGTGCAATTAAAGTTTCCGATCATATTATAAAAAGTAAATGTTGTTAATTACATAACTGCAAGCTAGTCCATCTAGCACTTGTCTCAGCTTAATACCCCATATTCCCAATCTGTCTCCTGCTCTTAAGAAATTTTGTTGGTTATCTAGTGCTATGACAAGGAGATAACATTACAAACCATGATAACAACTACTGCTAAGATTGTAAAAATTAAATAGCCCAAAGAATGTACTAGATTTTACAATTCCTAATCAAAATTGTGCATCTGTTTGTACAACAAGCTACTTTCACACGCCATTGACAGCCATAGTTTGTAAGCATTTCATCAAACACATGTAATGCACAGTTGCATGACAAATGACATTTAATAAGCAAATCAAATTGGAGAGGAAAATCAATTAAAATTAACACCAATACCTTAGCAAGATTAAGGACAAGGCAATAGAGGTGTGCGTTAGCAAGGAGACCTCCCTCTGGAGAGCAGGAATGACTTGCTTTGTTTGTTCGAGCTCCTCTCTTGTTTCTCCACCAAGTATTGCATCTGCATATTAGTCTCCCCTGGACATAACATCGCATCCAAGAGCTCCCTCTCACTCCGAAGCACCATGGCAAGAGTGCGAGTGTTACTCTTGACCTCAGTCAATGCCTTCTTTTCAGATCCCTTGAAAGAGCAGAAATGACAGCTCCAGCTCGGTTTCACCACTCCTCTCGCCTCTCTCACAATAGGAACAGCTCTTAGAGTATTATGGAGGTGAGAGAAGGTGAAATCCCTCAATCACGAAGCTGCGCTAGCTATCTCTCGTCGTTGGACAAAGCTGATGGCGTCCGATGTAATCGAGATGAGGTGGAAAGGGAGAGGAGATTGAGGGTTTGAGGGGAAAAAAGTGAATAGGAGGCTGTTGGTCGAAGAGGAGAGGAAGAGGTGACTGTCGCCTGCCTGACAAGAGGAGGGTAAGATGTGGCTAGGGGAAGAGGGGAGGAGGGTTCAGACTTAAATCAATTTGGACATCCATGAAGAAGTAAGAAGAGGCGATAAAAGAGAGGATTCGGACTCCAAATGGACATTAAAATAAATTAATAGAGGGGTTTGGAATCCAAAGCTCTGTGACAGTTTTTATATAAAAGACGTCACAAATCTGTGACGGTTATTATGAAAACAATGTCATAGATCTGTGACGTCTTTTATGTAAAAAAGGTTATAGAAAATTAAATAGTAAAAATAAATTGCAGGTGGAATCTTTTTAAGGATAAAATATTTGAAGAATCTGTGATGCCTTTTATGGAATAAACATCACAGAAGAGGCTTAAGCTTCTGTGACGCTTTTTATGTAAAAGACGTCACAGATCTGTGAGGTTTCTTACATAAAGAGCGTCATAGAAACCCTAACAGGTTTTTTTTAACGAAAAATTCTATAACGTTTAATATTTTATATTATAAAATGTTACAGATTAAATGAGGTTTTTCGCACCAACAACTCTATAACATGTTTTATTAAAAACGTCATACATGGCTTGTTACAAAAGATCTTTTTTGTGATAGTGTGAATGAATGGTAATGAGGAAACACTTTCTATAGAATTGTCATCAATTTTGTCATATTTGAGGTTAAGTTTTTGTTCCCACCCCTTTTCATTGCATTCCACCCTCACTTTAAGGATTTGCTCCAGAATTGTTGATGTAATGGAATGAGAGAGAGTGAGAAATAAAATTTAACCACCAAATTTGGGGTGACAAAATTTGCAACAATTTTATATAATATTAGAGGGGCATATCAAGCTTCGCTTGATGTAGGTATCTATAATAATAATATTTTTATTATGTTTCTATAGTTTAATTATGTTCATTTTTTGATATATGGTTAAGATATATTTATCTTTAGAAATATAGTTTAGTTATTGTAGGTAATTTGATTTGATTAAATTTAAAGAGATTGATCAATTTAAAGAAAAAATTATATGTGTGTAAATATAGTTATAATTATAGTTATATGAAATAATATGATTAATATGATTTATGTTATGTTGATACTATTTTATAAATGACTTAAATAAAAAATATATATTGTAAAAATCTGATTTTTTTTTCAATTGAATGAATTTAATTTATATTTTGTAAACCGAAATTAAGAATGGTGATAAAGAGAAATTAAGGTGGAGAGGGATTCTAAGAAACACAAAAAAAATGGAGACATGATGAAAATGAAAATAGGAAGGGGTCACAAAAATCAGAAACAAAACAATGTATTGTCAAATTACTATCTGATGATGAACCGAGTCAGTTTAATGAGCAATAACATCCGACACACAATTAGTTACAAAGTATCACATTACAGAAATCATAAAGAATGCTATTGCACAACTTCACATTGCTTGGAGTATCAGATGATATTTAACTTAAAGATCCCGACACCCACACATCTTTATTTATAATATTTATTTATGTTTCCACATTTTCATCCTTTAACCTTTATTTCTAAGGTTGTATAACGAACGAGTTCGTAATTTTTTTTTTATCAATATTTCAACTGATCCAATTATGCCGGGTTATAAAATTTCTCTAGTTGACCTACCCGTAACCCAATCCAACCCATATAAATTTTTGCCTACGATGTTTTACTGATTTATGAGTTAACCAGATCATAATTTACCGATACCATGAAAAATAAACAAGTTACATAAATAAAAAAATAACTCTTTTACTCAAAATATATTACAATTTAATTAATGTTTGTAGATAAATACCCTCCATGCATACTTAATGAGCGCTCTACAAATTGCATGATTTTGAATAAATTTTTGAATAAATGCCTATTATCTCAACAGAAATGAATTGATGGTACTTGCTAAATTATGACGATACGAGTAAGGTTATAGTGCCTCTAATTTAGAATGCCATAGGATGTCACATAATATGAGCCATTGGATTTATTTTGATAAACGGTTGTGATAAATCACGTGAACTTAAATACCTGCTCTCATTCACTTTATCGAAAGACACAAAGTGTTAAAAATAATAAGAAAATAATATCGTACCCTTTTAGGTGAGCAGAGTGTTCACTTTTGATCGAGACGTCAGATTAAACTAGCGGGTCTTGTCGTCGCGGCTTCGCCGCGACCACCCCATTGAATGCATCAATTAACATTCATATAAAGCATTAAATAACAACTTGCTCATAATTTGCAACATATCATAGTCTGAAAAAACTGCTATTGATTAGCATTTTTCTTAATTATTATGAGAGAATACAAATGTTAGTAACACCATGTCATAATAGGATTAGCTATAGCAGGAAATCAGCCATACGGCCATACCGGAATGCTGTCTAATATCAAATGACGCTAAATCCAGGATTAGCTATAGTAGCTAATCTATCATTACAGTCAAAATTAAGTTAATTATCTATATTGGTGGAAGTCCATAGGTATGTGCTTTGTATCAACTCAAGGATTTCAACAACTGGATCATTCTGGCGAATAGTACACAAAAATTTATAATGTAAGTAGCCATTAGAATCTGAACCATTTAAAAAATATATCTAACTAAAAATGCCTTCTCATATTTTATTTCTCCAAGTGTTTTTTTCTTTTTTTTAAGAATTAAACCTTGTGATTAGCTTTCACAAATAAAAAATTGAAGCCAATTACGAATGACAAATAAAAACCTCACTTTTGTATCAGACTTGGAATGTAGGATTAAGAAAAAGAATTTGCAGTAGAAAATACCTTATTAAGACGTTTAGATTAAATTAATTGGCCTAGCCTGAACAGAGGGGACGAAACATCAAGCTTGAATGTGTAATGAAATGAATTGCATAGTACATTCCTATTGTACGTCCATGTTCAAACCAAAGAGATATTCAACAATATAACTTTACAATATCTCAAAATTTATACAATTAGCTCCTGAAATTAGTTCAAATTACACACTACCCAACAACCTCAGGTACTGATAAATAACGCACTTGGATCTATTGGCTTTGTAATAGCCAGAACAACGTTTCTCACTAAGAAATTTGCTTCCAAAATTGCTAAGAATGATTTCTAATAACATTTCTAAGAACATTGTAATACCTTATTAACATTTCTACCCTTCAAATGAACTTCAGCTTTCAAAACCTTCAATAAGAATGATTTCTAAGACGCAAATGAATTTAAATTAAACTTACAGAGAAGGCTACCATAAAATTGCTACTGCAAGAAGGCCTTGATTCCACCTCATGAGAGAGATTATCACAATTTTTTTTTTAAATTGCTACGTTAAGAAGGCTATTTCCACTTTCTGAAGCAAGAAGAATAACCTAACTCTGAAAACTCCCAAAAAGAAAAAACAAAAGAAAGAATTTAATCAATAATGAGCTAAGAAAAAGAGAGTCACCACCTCTAGAAGCTTAGGCGATTCAGTACAGTTCATAAATAATATTGATTGTAGTTCCATCCTTTTAAAAAATATACGCTCGATTTAATTTGAAGGGAGAAAATAACAGTAGCTTTTTTTTTTATTCGTGATGGTATTTAGCTCTCTGAACCCTTGCAATTTGACAAAACCGAGACTACATTTGAAGCTCTTTTTTTTTTATCGAACATTATACTGTATGATTTTCAAATTGGAGAAAATGGAAGCAATGAGAACAACACAAATAAAAAAAAATGATGGTTAACTCTTCATTTTTATTCAAGTTTGCTTAGATATGTGAAAGATATATAACATCTTGAAAAATTGGGGAAGAACACCTAATATAATTTTCATATTTCTTCAATCATCCTAGACCTTTGAAAGACCGTGGCAGCTGAAAACTTTGGGAAAGTATTATACAATTAGACCTAAAAATTAAGCAAAAATTAGAAGCAATGAAAATTACAATAGAAGTTGTTGGATCACCTGCCAGTAGCAGAGGCTGAAGTGGAGCACTCGTCAGCGAGAGAAGGATAAGGTAAGAAGGAATGAAAGACCAACGTAATGGATCTCAAAATCCATGTAATCCTGCAGTAACATATGATTATCATAATTGGAAATGTTTTCCTTGCAGTAACATATGATTTACATCATTCTTGAAGAAAGCTATTACCTTTCATTCCAAGAGAATCATATAGTTCCCCTTTCTGATGCACAAATCAGAAAAAAAAAAACCTGCATTTATGTCGTACTTGTCATTCCTCTCTCTCAGTTCCTAGTAATTTCAATAAAAAAGCTAAGTTAAGAGAGATACCAAATACTTGACGAGAAGCCATTGTTAAACTCAGTGGCACGTCATAACAGCAGCTGGGAATTATCAAATAGTTTGATGTGTTGAACCATACTCTACAAGCATGAATCAAAACTATTAAATTTTCCTAACAGATTCAAGAAAATACTAAAGAAATAAGGAGAAAATATACAAAATACCAACTTACCAAAAATTGCTTCACCTACCATCCTGACCAGCTTCTCCTTGTCCACCTTTCATCGCACTACCAACTTAATTAAGAGGCTGGTTCTCAGAACAAATCAAAAGTAAGAGTACAAACAGAAATATGAGGAAAACCTAATAAGTCAACCAATATATTTCGAAACCTGGACAAAAAAGATAAAAGAAAATAGTAACATTCATCATACCTCACCACATCGGTAGCTTATTTAGCCTCAATCTTTTTTCTGAACCTATTCTTCTTGCAAGGCACCACTACTCATTCTATATCTATGTAAGAATTTTTTTTAACTTTACAATGTAATTATTACAGCTAATCACCAAGAGAATAACTGTCACATCCCGTAGCCAGACGTGACAGCTCCCGCCACGAAAGTACAGATAATTGTACTCTCGTAAGACTTAAACTAAAACTTAACCATAAACTAGCAGTAAATTTTTTTTTTCTGATAATATAAAACAAATATTATCAAGTTAAAAGTATAAATAAAATAAAATATAAAACAAAATATATCGACTGACAGTCGATCGCAACACATGATTATCAATAGGTAACTAACCTAACAGTATCTCCAAACACCTTATGAATAAATGGTCACTAGCTTTCTGTGCAAAGGTGATCCCCGTCAGCCCACCAAAAATAATTTTCTCATGCAAGCGAAGCGTTTTCTGGAACCCCCATCCGCCGAGGAACATGCAAAACAAAAAGGAGTGAGAATAAAATTCTCAGTGCGGGTTTTAGTTCCAGACGTGGATTTCTAATTGAAATCTTAGCCCGAAAGTAAGACCCATAATAATCAATATGAATATATAATTTATTCATTAAATAAATAACTGGACTTAGTTAAATCATTCATGCAATACCAATCTAAATTTTCTAACCAGTTCTTTAGCAACAATAAGTCAAGCACCATTTCTTTATACTCATCTTTCATGAACATGCACACAATTGAATCAAGAGCAATAAATTTTCCCTAACCCACTGGGCACATGAGGGACGAATCCCTAACCCCGGGCACACGAGGGAATATCATAATCATATAGTATATCATCAAAACTCACTCAGGTTTCCTAACCCAACCGGTTGGGCACAGGAGGAAACCTTTCCCTAACCCACTGGGCACACGAGGGACGAATCCCTAACCTCGGGCACACGAGGAAATTCCATATTCTAATAGCGCTACCGAATTGGCCGAAGCCGGTGGCCGACCGACTCCGGAGAGTGGCTTGATTGACATTCAAATCCAGTTACCATCTTCCAATACCAATCACGCACAATCATAATTCAAGATTTTCAGGCAAGAACAGATTAAACTGAGACAACTCAGTTTATTCATAATAAACATGTATGCAAACTTGCATGTCTGTCATAGTCATTTTAACAAAGGAGATCATTTTCAACATGAAACTTTGAGTTGTAATATCTGTTCCTAAATCTACATGGTTATGGTGTAATGCATCCGAAGGGTTCAGCAAAAATGCCATGCATAATTTAAAGTTACCAGGACCGGATTTCTATAAAAATCCACGTATCCGCACCTGTTGTTGGATTAAGTTCCATCTTCGTCAAGTCTCCTGTATAGTAGTCAAAACTCGTTAAAATTTGACTAAACGATTTCTTAAACTGATCTAACTTACGACTTTCTACTGTGGTCCGGCTTAAGCTACCAGACTGACTGGAGTTTTCTAGTTAAATTTTTATAGTAATTGCTTGTGTTTTCAGTAATTTAATTATTATTGATTATTATTTTACTTTATTTTAATTTATTTTATTTTATTTGAATTAATTCTATTTTCTTTAAATTTATTTGATTTATTTTTATTTTACTTTAATTAATTTATTTTCTTAACTATTTATTTTATTTATTTACTTCCTTATATTTAATTAATTATTTAATGAAATAGTTTTATATTTATAATCTTAATATTTTCTTTATCATTAACTAATTATATAATAATTAATTTATTTATGTTTATTTTAAATAATTTCCTTAATATATTCTTTATTATATAAACATTTAGAAATTTAAATTATAAATTCAAAATAATAAATCAGAAAATCATTCATTAAAATCTTATGAGTTAATGTATTTAATTAGTTTAATTATTTATTAACTATATTAATTAAATTCTTAATTATAAATAGATTAGTTAGTTTTTTTTTCTGCACTGGGCCGAAACCAAGCCCACCACCCCTTTTTTTTTCTTTTCTTTTTCCTTTACTCTAGGCCGAAGCCCATCCGACAGCCCAATCTCAGGAAATTTTTTTTTCATTTAGATCCTTTTTATTTACGAAATAGTCCTTTTTGTTTACGAACAAGCCCTTTTTGTTTACTAATCAGTCCTTTTCTTTACAAACAAGTCTTTTTTGTTTACTTTTAAGCCCTTTTTTCTTTACACTTCAGTCCTTAGTTAATTTTTCTTTGCGAACTGACCCCTGATACCATGTCGCCCCTTGCCAGCAACGTACCAGAGGTACGTTCTTCGTACCTGAGGCTGGTACCGGGTCTTCAATCGCCTCCCTTCGCTCTTTAGTACTACCCCTAAGCACTACCCGACCAAACAACTTCAATTCCCACCGATTTTGATCAAATTTCTTCAAAACAGATCCAAACACCTCAAATTTTCATTTCTAACCACTGAAAATTGATTCAATCCTTTTCCAACACATGAATCTAATCTATCTAAACTCGATTACAATCTCAAATATCACTATTGAAGTTTAAAACCCGAAATTGAATTTAAATCCTAACTTCAGACTATTAACCCAATTCGGCTAAAAAGGAATTTTACAACAGAAAAGATAAGATCAATCCCGTACCTTGACCTCCTGTGGTTGCTTCTCTCTCTCTTCTTCCCTCTTTTTCTTTCTATTTTACTGTTTTTTTTTCTTTTTGTGGAAATTTTTCTTCACCCGGCCAACCCAAACATTACCTCAACCATGGTATTTAAAGGCAAGGAAAAGAGAGGAGACGAGGAGAGAAGCAACGGCAGTGATCAAAATCCCTAATCTTACAGTTCGAACCCTCTCACCCGATTCTTACACGTCACCCCCTTCGGTCGAGAGTGGAAAAGAGGAATGATAGCATTCTCAATTCCGTGGCCAAGCTTGATTGGTTGGCCGTACTTGATCCCCTTTAAATTCGTGCGAGGCGGTGCTACGACGAGGGAGTGAATCGGAGAAAATCCGACGGAGCGGAGAAGAGAGAAAAGAAGGAAGAGGAGGAAGAGGATGTCGCCAACTGTTCTTCGATTTTTATTAAATTTGTGTCGTCTGGATCTCCTGTGGCGCAAACTCTGTGGCCAAGAGTGTGGCAGCTCAATTAAAAGGATTTAAATAAGCTTTGATTTTTGCTAGAATATTTTATACTAATTATAGATTTTACACAAAGTCAAATATTTCGAATTCGAGTCGGTTTTTATGTTAATTTTGATTTAAGTTTATTTCCTTCACTAAATTATAATTAAATTCAAGCTTAATTATTAAATCAAATTTTGATTTGCTAAGATTATGTAAATAAGTTTTGAATACTACACAAGGTCAAAAATTTTGAATTCAAATTAATTTTTATGTTGATTTGGATTTATTTCTTTAGAATACTACTATTTTTGTTGATTGATTTTCTTAATTTTATTTTAAGAATTAACTCAATCAATTTAGTCAATTATAATATTTCTACTATGTTACAATAACGCGGCAAAATGTCATGAACTTTTAGCAGGTCGCACCTTTAACAGGACAGTGAAGTGAAGTAAAAAGATAGAACAAATAAATAAAAATTAACAATACGAAAAATGACCTAGAACAGCTTACAGGCCACCTTCTACCTCCTCTTCCTCCTTATCGAGTGTTGGCAGGCAGCACACAGATGTATAGTATAGAGATTACTGACAGAATATGCTCAAGATGCCAAACTCTATCTGAACTCTCCTTATATTACATGAGTTTTTGAATGATCTGTCAAAAATCTTTTATAATAAATAGAAGGGATATTTTTGGAACAATGTAAGTTCATTAAATTCCATAAAAAATGAGATATGTGCTGGCAAAATTCATAGAAGATTTTTTCAGATAAAAGTCACATTATAAGTTTGTTTGCTGCAAATATGAATGTTTAGTACAGGTTATAAAAGAGGGGATAAAAGCAATGCCTTTACAGTCTTTTTAATAATACAATGATATGTGTCGATATGATAATCACATAACTTGTTGTCCTACAATAGCCTTATATTTCTCTTTGTTTCATTTAGTTATGCTAAAAGCATATTGATTGGAGCATCCTATGTATTCAACGCAAACCAAGCGCTCACAAAAGAACTGACATTTTTCTATTCGCGGCATGGTCTTCTTTAGGGGTCCACCACATGGATCGGAGCATCCTATGCTGCTGCTCCTGAGAAGAATCTAATGCGGGATGCACAAACAGGTCCTTCCAAACCTTATTAAATTGACCCTCCCCAGATAACTTTACCATCTTTATATAACCGTATCAACCCCCAAATGTCGTAATGTATCAATTCAATATTCATACATGTGTAGTCGGTGTGATGTAATACAGATCAAGTGGTCAATGTTACTCAAGATCCAAACTATCAACAAAGACCTACAGTTGTGTACTGTAGCAAGTTATAAAATCCAACTACTCGAAAGATGTATTTTCAGAAATAAAATTACAAAAGAGCACGTGTCAGGTTCACCTACGAGGAGAATGAAGCTCTTCCCAATGGCCATTTTTTATGATCTTCACTTTTGCTAATTGAGTTATATTTCTGCATTTTATACAACAAAATGAATAGAACGGACTCCTGGTTAGACCAGATTTTAAAGCTCATTATTTCGAATACCATATAAGGATTACCTTGAATGATTGCCAGTATTATCAATGAACTGTGAAAATCCAAGCTTGGCATACTTTTGCTGAATTAAATGAAATCTTAATCAATCAACTCTATATATTTATCGTGTCAGAGTTTAAATAAATAAAACTTCACCTACCTGATTTGTTAGCTGGTTCTTGAATTTTTCCGGATGAAGCTTGCGGTTACTATGAAATTAATATGATACTTGGGCATCCATTTCTGAAACAGCAATCAAATGCCTTGTTAGGTGATGTTCCTTATTTTTATACGTATTTTGACCGTACTTAGCCCTTAATTATTGATCAAACCACTATAAATTGTCTTATAAATTGCTATATTTTCCAGGATATTGCTGCTGCCGTGCTTCTTGTTTTATTTTGTAGAATTCTAAGAAAATTAGAGACGAGACCCGACTTTTGTGAAGGATGGATCACTTTCTCAGCCAGATGACTCATTCCTGGCTCACACACACATGCCTTGAGACCACAGGAGCCTAGCACGAGCCATATCTCCAGCGTGGGCTTGATTCTCAGCCCATCCAGCAGACCTGAAGTGCCATTTCGCACCGAAATGCCTCCATTTCGCACCGAAATGCATTTCAGGAAAGTGCGAAAATGGTAATTTTCGGAGAAGGAAAGATTTCCACCGCCTCTCCTTGCCCTAGCCGCCTCCTGTGGGTACATATATGCGTCCTTGACCTCCTGGGCACGTATTCTACCTTCCATACTCATTTTCCACCTTCCTTACTTAGCGTTTTGGAGCATTTCCATTGATTTCTCGGGAGTTCTTGGCGTTTTGGAGGGAGCAGCAGCAGCACGTTCGTTCAGATCGATTCCTAGGCCAGAGATAGCGAGTATTAGCATTGGGATTCTTCGGTTTACTCTTATATGCTCTTATTTCGTTGTTTTATGGCTTGTATCTTTATTATTTGCATGATACTTGTTGTTATTTCTGTTATGGATATTAGTGAGTAGTTTTTATGATGTCTTAGGGTAGTTAGTAGATTAGTTTAGTATGTTGCTATGACTTCATGATTATATTATGATATTTTGTGATTTACTTGTTTGAGAATTATTACTTGCTTGTTTGATTTAATTGTTTGCTTGAAAGTTAGCTTATTGATGATACGTAGCGTTGATAAGATTTAACTCGACCAAATAATTAATAGATCGAAGCACTTGAGATAAACCAAAACTCGAAAGGGTAGGTTAGTTAACGATCGAAAGATCTAACTTTTATTGTACCGACAGGACCTTAAATATCTCTAGAAATCCATTCAAGTATTCCTAAACAAACTAGTCTTAAAACGTAAGTATAGGATTAGTTGTTTTTGTGGTAAAACCCGACATCAAATCCAAACCAGAACCGAGAAGCGAAAGTTGAGGTTAGGGTTAGGGTCTGGTCGCTTAGTAACCTTCACAAATTATACTGTAAAATTGTCAAGTCGAAACAACAGGTTTAAGGCAAGTTTTGGTGCTCGACAGAACTCATTTCGCACCGAAATAGTTCTGTTTCGCACCGAAATGACTCTCTGCCTCGATGAAAATCGTGGTAGAGTTGTCTTAAAGCTAAACTAATTGAACACTCATCCCTAGGACATTTTATTGCATCTGTTTGAGTCCAGAAATTATAAAAAATAACCAAAAACTATTTTATTATTTATTACTTGTTTAGTTGCCTATTTTTCTATTATTATTATTATTACAAATATTTCTAAAAACACAAAAATCCATCCTCTAGCTTTTAAGAAAGATTAAGTCTGGTATTCAACCGTCCTTGTGGGTTCGACACCTTTGCTTTACTCGAACGTCTAGTGAGGTAATTCATAGGTTTAATTTATTTGACCTAGGTTTTAAGCCTTCATCAAATTGGCGCCGTTGCCGGGGACGGTGTTTGATATCGTGTACTTTTTCTAGTATTAAGAGGCTAGATTTTCTTTTATTTAATCATCTTTTTGTTTGCTCTCGTGCTACAGGTTGAATTCTGGCAGGAAGAAGGAAGGGAGTCCACTCTCAACCTCCACCTCCTGTGCGTCATTACTTCCTACGCAGATTGCAAGAGGATCCGGAGCAGCAGCAAGCAGTTTCGGCCCTGCCAGAACCCATTTCGGACCGAAGCACTACCATTTCGGTGCGAAATCATCAACTAGAGAGGCAAACAGCGAGCGAGATGGCAGGAACTGGTGCACCTATCGACGTAGCAGCAGAGGCAGAGCGCCTTGAGGCCTTGAGGATTCAGCTGGAGCAGAGGGAAGCTCATATCATGGCCGAAAGGAGGCGAATGGAGAATCAAAGGCGCGAGCTTGAGGAAGAAAGGCGCCGATGGACGATGGATGAGGAGAGCGTTCATGAGAACTCCGATGGGGAGGATGCAGCTGGCAACCCCAACAGATCCCTCATGGACTATTGCGCGCCGCGAGTCAAAGACATTGCCGGTCCAGTAGTCATTCAAGGGATCGAAGCGAACAACATGCAAATTCTCCCCGCCCATGTCACAGCCGTCCAACAAAACTCCTTCCATGGAGACGAGCACGAGGACCCCCATGCTCATTTGCAAACTTTTACTGATTATGTTAGATTGATCAAAATGAACGGGGTGCCCCAAAATGCCATTAGACTTATGTTGTTTAGGTTTAGTCTCAAGGATAAAGTCCAAAAATGGTACAAAACTCTCAAAAAGGGGTCGATTAGGACTTGGAATGACATGGCCCAAATTTTTCTTGAAAAGTACTTTCCTGATGGTAGGGCTGATAAAATTAGAACTGAACTTAACAATTTCCAACAAAGTGATGACGAATCCATGGAAGTAGCTTGGGAGCGATTTAGGGACTTAGAAAATTCTTGTCCGCATCACGGAATCCAAGATTGGCTTGTTTTGAAAAATTTTTATAATGGTCTTTATGATAATATCAAAATTAACTTGGATTCTCTCTCAGGTGGTGGCAGTTTCTTGAAGATGGACTCATTGCGAGGAAGAGACTTGATCGAGCAATGCGCAAGGCAATACAACTGGATGCCACAAGTCAACCAACGCCGATCAAGTGGGAAGCAACATGTGAACGAGATCTCAACGAGGGATAGGAGGATTGCCGAGCTCGAAGCAGAGATAGCCGCATACCATTCTCTCCAAGGCTCGCACCTCAATTCGAATACATGTGGAGCTTGTGGCGAAGAAGGGCACACATCCCTACAATGCCCGCTTGCACAACCGGAAGGCCCGCAACAAGTCAACTCCATCAACAACGAGCCTTCCTACTTCCCACGAAATGTCTTTAGTCGTAGTTATTCCTTGCAAGAGGGAGAACAAAGAGATTGGAACCAAATGAACAATCCTGACTTTAGAAAACTCCCGTTTGCCCCCTCGCATTTACAAGTTCCCACCAATCCACCAACCTTGTACAAAAATGCACAACAAAATGAAAACACCAAAGATTTTCAAAAGAAACCTTTTTATAATAGGAACGGTGTACCATTTGTTGTCCAAAATTTCATGCATGAGCAAGGTAAGTACAATTATATGATGGCCGAAGGAATTGAGGAACTAAAATCTAAACTTGGTGCTGTTTCCAGGGTGGAGCAAATGTTGGAAGCACACCTCGCAAGGGAGCAAGGCAAAATTCCAAGCAAGCCACAAGTCAACCCCAATGCCGAGTGCAAGGCCTTGCACTCGTTGAGAAGTGGCAAGCAATACAATGATCCTCCAATGCCGACTTGGGCCGAGACACAACCAAACGCCCAAGATCATGCCCAGGAAGAAGATGAGCCCGTTCTGGAGCAAGTTCTACCATTTCCACCGCTCCAGAACCCAGCCACACCCTCTGGCCCGCAAATCGAGGCACCAGCAGTACAGAAATCGACTTCAGAGGAGCCATTTCGGTCCGAAATCCCTCCATTTCGGTGCGAAATGACACCCACAGAGGCCAAAAAGACGCCTCAAACGAAGAAATCTGAGAAGGGGCCGACTCCAGTGGTCCCCTACCAGCCCCCTGTTCCATTCCCCATGAGGTTGGCTAAAGAAAAGGAGGGTATACTGTTCAAACGGTTTTGGAAAATGTTAAAGGATGTTCAAATTACTATTCCCCTAACTGACATGTTCACATATTTTCCTATGCATGCTAAATTTTTGAAAGAATTGTGTACAGGAAAGAAGACGATTGAGGAGCTTAAATCGGTGATTTGGAAGAACAAAATGCCGCCCAAGCTCCCTGATCCCGGACGATTTGCCATACCTTGCACGATTGGGAAAGAAAAGATCAAGCAAGCATTGTGTGACATGGGGGCTAGCGTGAGCGTTATGCCAAGGACAGTATATGAGAGAATTGGGTTTGGAGAACTCCAGCCTTCGGTTATGACAGTGCAACTTGCGGATTCGTCTGTTCGGTTGCCATTAGGGGAGTTAATTGATGTGCCTGTGTGTGTAGGAAAGTTTGTAGTTCCTTGTGATTTTGTAGTTCTAGAAATGGTTGAGGATAGGGAAGTACCAATCATTTTAGGACGTCCTTTTCTATGTACAGCAGGTGTAATGATGGATGCCAGAGACGGCACCATTTTGGTCAGAGTGGGGGGGGGAGACACTTCAATTTTCGATCCAGCATGCCATGAAGCACCCTAGCCCCATGAAAACTTGTTTCAAAATTGAAGAAATTGATGAAACTGAACTCAATATTGAACAATCTCTCGAACTTCAATATGAAACTGCTCTGGATTCTTATCAATCTTTTCTTTTTGATATCCAGGAAGCCTTAGGAGTCGAAGAAACCTTGGAGGACGCAGAAACTACTCAAAACAGCGAAGAATTGCCTCTTCCCGTACCCATTTCGGGGCGAAATGAACTCATTTCGGTGCGAAATGAATGCCTGGAGGTGGTTAATTTGATGCAAACTGGCGTTTCTGAGCCAAATCCTCCTGTTTCTCCTCAAACAGAGGCCCCCCAAGTCGAGCTCAAGCCTCTGCCAGAGACTCTCAGGTACGAATTTCTTGGCCCAAGTCAATCATTCCCTGTTATTGTTAACTCTGGGCTAAGTGATGCAGAAACAGAAAAGCTTTTGGTAGTACTTCGAGCACATAGAGGAGCAATTGGCTATTCTATCGATGATTTAAAGGGTATCGATCCCTTGATTTGCTCCCACCGGATCTTATTGGAAGACGACCACAAACCGTCAAGAGAGGGGCAGCGTAGACTCAACCCCAACCTCACTGAAGTGGTCAGAAAGGAGGTACAAAAGCTCCATGATGCGGGTATCATCTACTCAATCTCAGATAGCAAATGGGTGAGCCCGATACACGTGGTGCCTAAAAAAGGGGGTACAACAGTGGTGAAGAACGAGAAAGGAGAGATGATTCAAACCAGGATGGTAACTGGGTGGAGGATGTGTATTGATTACCGCAAGCTCAACGCGGCGACACGCAAGGACCATTTTCCATTGCCATTTGTTGATCAGTTGCTTGAAAGGCTTGCTAATCACTCTTATTTTTGTTATTTAGATGGTTATTCAGGTTTCTTTCAAATACCAATCCATCCAAATGACCAAGATAAAACCACTTTTACTTGTCCTTGGGGTACCTTTGCATATAGGCGTATGCCTTTTGGTCTATGTAATGCACCAGCCACTTTCCAAAGAGCCATGATGGCTATTTTCTCTGATTTTATTGAAAAAGACATGGAAGTGTTTATGGATGATTTTTCTGTTTATGGCACTTGTTTTGATTCTTGTCTAACTAGCCTTTCCAAAGTTTTGCAGCGTTGTGAAGAGGTGAACTTAGTATTGAATTGGGAAAAGTGCCACTTTATGGTGCAACAAGGCGTTGTTTTGGGACACATGGTCACATCTAAAGGGATAGAGGTTGACAAAGCAAAGGTTGAGGTGATAGAAAAGCTCGACATGCCTAAAAATGTCAAGGATGTTAGGAGTTTCTTGGGACACGCCGGATTCTATCGCCGTTTTATCAAAGATTTTTCAAAAATTGCTAAACCTCTAACCAATCTTTTAATAAAAGACAATGAATTTATTGTGACTGATGAGTGTATTGATGCTTTTCGTAGGTTGAAGGAGGCTCTCGTCTCGGCCCCTATCCTACAACCACCAGATTGGACCCAACCATTCGAACTCATGTGCGATGCGAGCGACTATGCAGTTGGAGCGGTTTTGGGGCAACGCAAGGATAAGAAGCCCGTGGCGATATACTATGCTAGCAAGGTGCTCGACCCTGCCCAAGTCAACTATACAACCATGGAGAAGGAGCTCCTTGCCATCGTTTTCGCGCTCGACAAGTTTAGGTCTTATTTGGTGGGATCCAAGGTCATAGTCTACACCGACCACGCCGCGATTCGCTATCTCTTGAGCAAAAAGGATGCCAAGCCCAGGTTGATTCGCTGGGTACTGCTTTTACAAGAGTTTGACCTTGAGATTAGAGACAAGAAAGGCACGGAGAACTCGGTCGCGGATCATTTGTCACGCCTTCAATGGGAAGAAGGTAAAGAAATCCCTATCAATGATTCATTTCCTCATGAAAAACTGTTCTCTGTACAGGGAAATCTCATATCTGCTGCAAGGGAAGGGAATCTCGAAGAAATCATTGCAAATATCGAGACTCTGGCAGCCATTTCGCAGCGAAACGACACCATTTCGCACCGAAATGAAGGATCTGAGGCGAAAAATGGCGAGCCATGGTTCGCAGATTTGGCCAATTTTCTGGCCAGTGGCTATGTACCTTCTGACATGACTGCTCAACAGAGGAAAAAGCTGAAAGCAGACTCCAAGTACTACTTTTGGGAGGAGCCATACCTTTTCAAGATCGGAATCGACAATATCCTTCGAAGGTGTGTGCCATATGAAGAGGTCAAGCCAATACTCGCTAGCTGCCACTCCTCTGCCTATGGTGGCCACGCTTCTTTCTCGAAAACAGCCGCAAAAGTGCTCCAATCAGGTTTCTTCTGGCCTAGTCTTTTCAAAGATGCTCACTCTTTTGTTTCTTCTTGTGATTTATGTCAGAGAACAGGTAGCATTTCGAGGAGGAATGAGATGCCACTCAATCCCATCCTAGAAGTCGAGATTTTTGACGTATGGGGTGTGGATTTCATGGGACCGTTCCCAAGTTCTCAAGGATTTGAGTACATTTTGGTAGCGGTGGACTATGTCTCTAAATGGGTGGAAGCAATTGCATGCAAGGCGGCTGACTCGAACTCGGTGATCAAGCTCTTTTCCAAGATCATTTTTCCACGCTTTGGAGTGCCAAGAGCGGTGATTAGCGATGGTGGCAAGCATTTCATCAACCGGCACTTTGATGGCCTTTTAAAAAGACATGGTGTTTTGCACAAGGTCGCCACCGCCTATCATCCACAAACAAATGGGCAAGTGGAGGTTTCAAACCGCGAAATTAAGAGCATCTTGGAGAAAACAGTTGCACGGTCACGCAAGGATTGGGCAAACAAGCTTGATGATGCACTTTGGGCTTATCGCACGGCATTTAAAACTCCAATAGGTATGAGTCCTTTCAAGCTTGTTTATGGTAAACCTTGCCACTTACCAGTTGAACTTGAGCACAGGGCATATTGGGCTACACGAGCCATCAACATGGATTTGCTTAAAGCTGGTGAGAAAAGAATCTTGGACTTGCATGAACTCGACGAGGTTCGTCTCAATTCCTATGAAAATGCAAAATTCTATAAAGAGAAAACGAAGCTTGTGCATGATAGGAAAATCTTAAGAAGAGAATTCAAGGAAGGAGACTTGGTTTTGTTGTTCAACTCGAGGTTGAAGCTCTTTCCGGGCAAGCTTAAATCAAGGTGGTCTGAACCGTTTCGAGTGGTGAAAGTTTATCCTTTTGGTGCCATTGAAATTTGTGATAAGGATTCGGAGCCTTTCAAAGTCAATGGGCAAAGATTGAAGCACTACATCGCCAACGAGGAAATTGGACAAGTGGCATGCGTTCGCTTCTCCGAATCTCTAAGTGACGCATAGAAAACAAAGGGGTCAAGCTAATGACCTAAAAAGAGCGCTTCTTGGGAGGCAACCCAAGGGTTTTTAGAGTTTTATTTATTTTCATTTATTTTTGAAGAATCAAGAAAACACAAAAAAATTAGAAAATGAAAAAAATGACCTAAAAAAATTAGTGTTTAACATTTTTCCTTTTGTTTTTATGTAGGAAAATGGAATCGATGGACGCAAGGCAAGACAACAACTCGTGCTAGAGCACCACAGGCCAGGAAAGACCAAAAACAGTGGCCATGCACGACCTCATGCGAGTTGCTCCGCGTTTTGCTTTGGATATCACATAAATGAGACATTTTTCACGCTGCATCTCTTTATTTTTCCCAACTATTCAATTGTTTTATTTGACTAAATCGTGGGAATTATCTCTGGGGTTTTACTGAAAAATTTTGATGGGAAATAGGAAGCCAGAACAAGCAATTTTCAATTTTCAACTGTCCATTTCGGACCGAAACAGTTCATTTCGGTGCGAAATGACATTTATGGAATTTTTCTGGGCCGAGATTTTAACTCTTTATTTTTCAACGATTTTTCCTTGGGCTTCCTGGGCTTTTTAATTCATCTCCATATTATTTTTGCAGAAGGCCCAGTTCGGATTTTTGAAGAGACATAACCTTGGCCCATTTCCAACACCCAAAGTCCAAGCCCAATCCAAATTAATTGAATTAAATGCACCCCTTCCCTCTCTCCCACCGTTTCCCCTTTCCTCTCTCACTCGCACCCCCTCATCTCTCTTCCGTAACCCACTCTCCAAGCCGAGCCTCACAATCCCTCACGCACATATCCCCTCTCTCTCCCATTTCCATAGATCGGATCACCTTTCTACTCCTCTCACAGCCCTCTTCCACTCTTCCCACTCGGATTTGCAAGAAACTCGACACACAAGCCGAAAATTTGAAGAAAAGATTTCGGGTTTGGGGAGAAATCGCTCCGAAATCGAGTTTTCTCACTACTGCAGAAGTCTCCTTGGGTCTAGAGGGCCTCCACGGGTTATTAGCCGGGGTATTGTGCGGTATTTCTTCCATTTTCACGGATTTGAGGTTTGACCAGTTTCTCATCTCTTGAGTTTAATATTTCTGGAGGGATTTGATCTGCGAAAAAGTGTGTCGGGGGTGTCTTGGATTATTTTTGGTATTGTGTCAAAGTTTGGGAATTTTTGGAATAAAGGAAGAGGTGTTTTGAGTTCTGACAGCACCCATTTCGGTGCGAAACAGTGTATTTCGGTGCGAAATCATCGGTACAGAGTGGTATTTTGTGTCAAAATGGACCCGTTTCGCCGTACCACCAGATCCCAGAGCCATGGTGGTGTTCCTCCACCACCTCCAGTGAACCCATTAGGGGAGTATGACCCTGCGGCAGCCCCTTTTGAGAGAAAATTTGGATTTCGGATGCCTACCAAGTGGCATTTCGAGAATTTTAAGAGGATTTACAAGAGGCCCTTAGAGCATACTCGATTTGTGGACTTGGATTTACTGGACAGGTTGGGGGTGAGAGACCAGATCCTTGCATTGACAGGGAACATAGGGTTTACTGCTGAGTTCTGGGCACACAGTTGTCCGGGCTATAGGAACATTACCCTCGAGTTTTTGAGTTCATTGCGTTTGGTGAGCCATGCGGGGGTTGAGCACATTGAGTTTTATTTGAAGAGCCAGAGGATTTTTATTCCCATGGAGCGACTATCTCAGATTCTGGGTCTCGAGCATGATTGCCCACAGCTTGATGTGCAGGACACTGGCACTGATGCCGATCGTGAGGAGTTTTGGACACAGATCTCTCGGCACTATGATTCTGATTCTCTGAGTATCTACATTGAGCATCCCACCCTGGCACTGCTTCACCGTTGCATATCTTCTACTGTGTTTGCTAGGGGGGAGACCATGAGACGTGCCACGAAGAATGACTTGCTTTTCATGCGCCTCATGCTTCGACCACAGCCTCAGCGGATCCGGATCGCGAAGGTTATGGTTGATCATTGGATGGATGAGAGAGATCGAGTGGGTCGAGGTGCTATCTCCATGTGTTCTTATGTCACCTTGATCATTCACAGGTTTATTGGTGCAGAGTTTGACTTTCGCGGGGAGACTGAGTGTGGAGCTTGGTACCAGATCGATATGGATCGGTACAAGACGATGGGTTACATTGAGTATGTTGGACGTGGAGCGAGTCGTCAGGTACGATGGTTGAGAGGTGGTTTTCTTCTACCTTACCCTCATCAGATTGACCGGAGTGATCCTGCCACTTGGCTCGTTCGAGATGACTATGTTGGTGCGGCCCCAGCTCCTATGCACATGGACATTCCGGAGGGATCCCGTGCTCGACGTCGCAGACGTACTGATGATCCAGCTCCAGGGCCTGCATCTGATTCCGTGCCTTATGGTTCGCTAGAGCACGTGACGGGCCTTTTGCAGACTCTTCTCCACAGACAGGAGGCGAGTGATCGAGCCATTCAGCGCAGACTTAGCCACATCGAGGGTAGGGTGGATACTCTTTACCACCACGCGCGTCACGGTTCTTGGCTATACCCTCCCACCTCGGATGGAGACGGCTCAGCTGGTGATTCCGATGGGGATTCTGATGATGATGGTGATGATGGCCCGCCACATGATGGGGCCGGTCCTTCTTCTTCCCATTGATTTGGTACGATTTTTACTTCCCTCTCCTTTATTTTTATTCTCTGTGATTCTGACGCACTGGGACAGTGCTTGATTCAGTTTGGGGGGGGGAAAGAAGATGGAAATAAAAATTTTGGGCGAAATTGCATTTGTTTCTGGCATTTTTGATGATTTTCATGTCCATTTCGGACCGAAATGGTCCCATTTCGGTGCGAAATTCCTCTCTGGAATTTAATTGAAAATGTTAACTTTTGATTTTGATTTTTTCTGATGCATGTATTATCACTGTGAGGTTTTTATGGATATATTATTCACTGTTTCACACTTGTTTGAATTTTTGAAGCAATTTTAAAATTATTTCTTAAGGATAAATGTTTGTTTAGGAGATTTTAGGTTGGTTTGTGCACCAATAGATCAATTGAATGATTGCTTGATAGGATAGGACCTGAACTTGGATGCTTAGAATTATCAATTCATTATTAGTCAATTCTCACAAGTTTTTGCCGAGTGAACGATTTTGTATTTTGTAAGCTTTTGTTCAAAGAAGTTTTTATCAACTTTAAAAGTTATAAGATGAGTCTAAGCTGTTCTTGAATGCTTGAATCACCAACAAGCAAATTTAAATTGAATAAATCTAAATAGTTGCGAAAATGAAGGTGCGAAGGGACTTGTAATTCCAAACAAATTCCACAAATATTGGAGAAATGAAAATTCTATGTTGCTAGGAGCTCTGGCCCGATGATACCGGTGGCCTTAGTCGTGTGACATAAGAGTTAGATCTCCCCAGTGCGGCATGTGCTGGTAGCTTATTCACAAGTCCCAATAGCGTAAAACCTTAAGTGATGTAAATCACCGCGGCTCGACTTGCACAAATTCAAATTGGTGAAAAATTGAAAATTAGACTCATTATAGAATTTTTAGCTTTGATAAAATTTTCTTTACAAACGTTTGCAACTTATGAAAAAGAACGGGCATTTGAACTTGAGTTTGCATTTGAATTGATGAAGTGAAGCTAAGGTCCTTGAGTTGATTTTGAGAATTCATGAGAACTAAGTGTTGCACAATTTAAACCAAAAAGAGAACTAAACCCTTGTCCTTGGAATTAATTTTAATTTGCTTTATTTATCTCTAACTTGTGGAACTTTGAGTAATACCTTTTAATAAAGTTTCGTTGCATCATTGGTTTGAGATATTTCATTTCTAGGTCTAAGTACAGTCTTAACCTTTAAGCTTAGATTATTGTTTGAGGACAAACAAAGATTCAAGTTTGGGGGGATTTGATGTTCCTTATTTTTATACGTATTTTGACCGTACTTAGCCCTTAATTATTGATCAAACCACTATAAATTGTCTTATAAATTGCTATATTTTCCAGGATATTGCTGCTGCCGTGCTTCTTGTTTTATTTTGTAGAATTCTAAGAAAATTAGAGACGAGACCCGACTTTTGTGAAGGATGGATCACTTTCTCAGCCAGATGACTCATTCCTGGCTCACACACACATGCCTTGAGACCACAGGAGCCTAGCACGAGCCATATCTCCAGCGTGGGCTTGATTCTCAGCCCATCCAGCAGACCTGAAGTGCCATTTCGCACCGAAATGCCTCCATTTCGCACCGAAATGCATTTCAGGAAAGTGCGAAAATGGTAATTTTCGGAGAAGGAAAGATTTCCACCGCCTCTCCTTGCCCTAGCCACCTCCTGTGGGTACATATATGCGTCCTTGACCTCCTGGGCACGTATTCTACCTTCCATACTCATTTTCCACCTTCCTTACTTAGCGTTTTGGAGCATTTCCATTGATTTCTCGGGAGTTCTTGGCGTTTTGGAGGGAGCAGCAGCAGCACGTTCGTTCAGATCGATTCCTAGGCCAGAGATAGCGAGTATTAGCATTGGGATTCTTCGGTTTACTCTTATATGCTCTTATTTCGTTGTTTTATGGCTTGTATCTTTATTATTTGCATGATACTTGTTGTTATTTCTGTTATGGATATTAGTGAGTAGTTTTTATGATGTCTTAGGGTAGTTAGTAGATTAGTTTAGTATGTTGCTATGACTTGATGATTATATTATGATATTTTGTGATTTACTTGTTTGAGAATTATTACTTGCTTGTTTGATTTAATTGTTTGCTTGAAAGTTAGCTTATTGATGATACGTAGCGTTGATAAGATTTAACTCGACCAAATAATTAATAGATCGAAGCACTTGAGATAAACCAAAACTCGAAAGGGTAGGTTAGTTAACGATCGAAAGATCTAACTTTTATTGCACCGACAGGACCTTAAATATCTCTAGAAATCCATTCAAGTATTCCTAAACAAACTAGTCTTAAAACGTAAGTATAGGATTAGTTGTTTTTGTGGTAAAACCCGACATCAAATCCAAACCAGAACCGAGAAGCGAAAGTTGAGGTTAGGGTTAGGGTCTGGTCGCTTAGTAACCTTCACAAATTATACTGTAAAATTGTCAAGTCGAAACAACAGGTTTAAGGCAAGTTTTGGTGCTCGACAGAACTCATTTCGCACCGAAATAGTTCTGTTTCGCACCGAAATGACTCTCTGCCTCGATGAAAATCGTGATAGAGTTGTCTTAAAGCTAAACTAATTGAACACTCATCCCTAGGACATTTTATTGCATCTGTTTGAGTCCAGAAATTATAAAAAATAACCCAAAAACTATTTTATTATTTATTACTTGTTTAGTTGCCTATTTTTCTATTATTATTATTATTACAAATATTTCTAAAAACACAAAAATCCATCCTCTAGCTTTTAAGAAAGATTAAGTCTGGTATTCAACCGTCCTTGTGGGTTCGACACCTTTGCTTTACTCGAACGTCTAGTGAGGTAATTCATAGGTTTAATTTATTTGACCTAGGTTTTAAGCCTTCATCATTAGGAACAGATGCCAAATTGGCCCCAATAATTGATCAGGGGTAAAATTATTTTCCCAAAATTTGATATATGCAGCAGAGCTTAGTCATTGGAGGTTGAGAAAAAAAAGAGAATGTAATTTGCAAATATCAATAAATAAACAAAATCTCCGAGTTAGAAAACAACTTCCAAGTTCCAGGAATTTTCAAACTTCATTTAAGAACACTGGTCTGATATAAGTTTTGGTTAATTACAATGTAAGATATAAAAATTAGACCTAAATACATTTTTTTTATCTTTGACAAAGTAAAATGAGGCAATCTGAAAAACATGAAAGCTAAAATTAAAATTGATAAAACTCACTAATGGAAGGGTTGAACAAAATACAGTTCATCCAGTAATTGAGAACGTTGAAAGGTCGAAGAATAAATTCTCTAACCTAGAGTCATACACCAAATCTATTTGTATATCAGATCTAATATATAGATCCAAAAGTAAAAAGTAAAACATTTGTTCAATAGCATATTAGGGTAAAGCTGTAGGATATGTGTTTGCTTAATTTTTTTTGAGTTCTGAATTCGAAACATAGATTGTCAATTTAAGCTGATAAGACTGTTTTATTGATAAATGAATCAGTGCAAATGCCTTTTTATAAAAAAGAAAGTAAAATATTTTACCTTGATTAAATCATACATAAAAAAAGGAGGAGATTAAGAAGTTAAATATTAAAAGATGGAGGATTAAACACAATTATTCAGTTCAGGTAATTAATTATCTCGAAAGGGAAGGGGTTGGACAAACCAAAAGCAAGGTTCTATTAACAGCATTGGGGGAGCTTCTTGTTGTTCCAACTTCACCTCCTCACCACCGACACCTCAATTGCCCCCAAATATGTCAAATCGAAGCCCAACCCTACAAAAAGGGGTACAAATCAATAAAATTTAGCATGGGAATGAATGAAAATCAATTGTCTGAAGGCTGATAATATTACTCATCATTTTAAGCTTAGAAATTTGTTCGAAATTAAGAGACAAAAGCACCCAAACTATAGTAGGATCAAAATAAACCACAAAGCACCAATTGTTGGAGGGTTAGCACGCAGAGGCATTATAAGCTATCTGATTAACATCTAATTTCACACAATTCCTTACTCTTATTCAAAATTAGTACAATACTACAGGCTCTGTTCGACAATTCTTTTTTTTTAAAAATTTTGTCATTTTAAAGAATAGTTGGGCTTTTTAGTGGCCTTATGATTTGGTGAATAGGATCAAAGAAATGACTCATATCCTGGGTATAAGGAGCAACCGTCAAAATAAGCTTTGTCAATTTTATGGTAGAGATCTTTGTGCTCATACAAACTTTGTTGCATATTGTATTTTTCTTTTTTTTCTTTTGAAAGATCAGAGTCCCCCATAGGGCCCCTTTACATTATGAAAAAAAAGTAAAAGTACAGCGGGAGAGCCAAAAACCTCGAAACCTATAGCAATTATTGCGAAAGAAAGTAAAACTAAATAATTAAAGTCAGCAAAACAAAATCCACAGAAACAAAATCAACACAACATAGAAACACGACAACACTCAAGACACTCAACGCCTGAGAAGATCTTCATCCTCATTAGATCCCTCCTGAGATACCATAACAACGCCTGAGACCATACCAGAAACAGCTGCCCTTATCACTCCTGCACTTATACCAGAACCAGTGATAACTGCTTACCTTGAACCCCTTAGCGGTGACTGCTTGCCTCGTACCTACGCGCTCATACCAGTACCAGCGATACTTGTGTGTCTAGTGCTCCTGCACCCGTTCCAATACCAGCTAGAACTGTTAGCCTCACACACCCCTACACATGTACCAGTATTGTCTGTAAATACTTGTGCAGAAACCCAGCAGCAACTGCTACAATGACAAATTGTGTCGCCTTCCATTGCTCTACAAATGCAGTGGGACCCCCTGTCCAAAAGTGAAATAAACCCAAAGTTAAGGCATGAACATTGTTATAATTTTTGTCAGCGCAATTTTGCTATACCAAATTGTTTCTCTCAAGCCACATCAATCATAGAAAAGCTGCTAATAAAGCCAGAAGGTCATCCCTAATGGGATTATATAGAGTAACTATGGACAACCAAAGCCGAGGTAAAAAAACCTCAGACATCAGAATTTGTAATGAAATTCACTCACCTAGTTGTGGAGTCGTGGAGGTCCTTGAGGAGAACCGCCAGTTAGGTGGAGGCGTGGAGCCGTCAGACGTGGAGGTTGTGAAGTAGCAGAGCCGCGTAGGGCTGCGTAGCAGGTAGCACGGTAGCCTCCGGCCACCGCCGCCCCTTGTCGAGCAAACTGATGCGGCGAATCGACGATGCTGGCGATCGATTTTGCTAGTATTAGCATATGTGTACCCCCTCCCCTCTTTGATTCCGCCCTCGACTCTTCCTCCTCGTCGATGGGCAGCAATCGATGGACAAAATATGGACAAGCTTTCTCTTGACCCATAAACGACCACAAACTGACTCGGCGTCTAGTTCGCAGTTGGGATGGGTGGATCGAGGAGAGAGGAGGCCGGACTTGAAGGGGAAGGGAAATTAACGGGAGAGAGTAGAAGAGAAGGAGGTGGAGGTAAAAGGGAGGAGATTCGGTGAGAGGGGGGGGCAGGGTCGGCGAACTATGGTGGGTGGTCTTCTCAGTGAGAGAGAGAGAGAGCGGAGGGAAAGGAAAGAGCGGAGAAAGAGGGAAGAAGAAGAGACGACGCGGACGGCTGGGATGAAATCCATCCAACACGCTGCGCGATCGAACGGTCCCGGTGATAATTCGGACGAAAAATCGCTGAAAAAAGAGAAATGTTACTGTAGATAAGGAAATGAATGGGGGTATCAAGCTTTACTATGTTCAAATTTCGACGGTTAAATTTTTTTCGAATCTATCAATATGGTAGTATTCACGGGACACTCATCATTGATCAGATGGTTGAGATTAAATGTGAGCACTCTGATGTGATTCTTATTCAAGGGACATCCATTAACCGTCGAGATTAAATCGGACGGCCTGAATCCAAATCATGCCAGAGAATTCGACCAGAGGGCAGAGGATCTCGTTCTCGGTCAATTCACCCTCGCTAACCCTTCTGGGGAACCGCATCCTCTACCCATCGCTTTAAGATGGGTAGAGTGCCCATCGCGGATCTTCAGCCATCTGATTTAATCTCAACGGCTAAAGGAGCCCCGTGCATTCCACCACACCCGAAAAAAATTATTAGTCCGAAAAAAATAAACCGTCCAGATTAGATTGGACGGTGGGGATGCTGGTCCCCTGAAGTAGGCCCTCAAGTATCTCTAAAAAAAACTTTTATTTCAGGTTGGCTTTTTGAGGTCCAGGAAAAGAAAAAAAAAAAAAAAAAAAAAACCTACTAGCTCAGCGACGCCAACTAGCTCCAGCCCAGGCTTCGACGCGCCGTCGCTCTGGTTCCGTGCAGCCACGCTGAAGCCTCAAAATGCGGATCGTTTCTCTTCCGCCCAGACTCCCGTTCTCTTCTGGTCTTCCATTCGGTGATCTACTTTTTCTTTTTTCCAGTTATATAGTTATTGTTTTAGTAATTATCGACTTCTGGACTTCTGGTGAACAAATTTCATTTGATACATCATAGAACGCGTAGAACACTTGAGTCACTGAACACAATTATTCTCTCAATAGGCTCTGTCAGTAATTTCTACAATAATAAAATTTTGAGCATAAAGATATATTATCTACATCAATGCCTACTACTCTCTCCCTCAAATTCTCTCCAGTGTTTAGTTTTACCTATTTTGTAAATTGTAAATCAAATAGACAACATCTTTTCACTCAGTGAAGTTTTTAATTAGATAAATACTAATGAAGTGGAAGTGATTAAATTTGGAAATTGATAGTTTAAATTTTTGAACTACAAATTGTTTGATAATTATAAATTTGCTGGATCAATTTCATATGGCTGTGGATAGTTTAGTGCATTTTCATATGGCTGCAGGCCTCCAGCTTTGCCATATGTATTGTAATTGCCTCAAAATTAATTATTACAGTTATCTTCAGATACTGCTAGCCCAAGACCAAGAATTTTCAGTTTTGAATTTTTTCTTACATGGGTTGTTATCCACATCAAGGTTTCATCATTTATGTTGTCAAATTTATAGTTGAAAATTCTTCCCTAGAGGAAGCTCAACTATCATGTAATAATTTCACCACATTAGGATGACTTAGTTTGTCGGGGAAGTTAACATGGTTGACCTAGGAATCAGTTTAGATGCTAATATAAAAAATTCTATCTATTGCTATTTAATTCTTGGTTTTCTAGAGCTTTCATTTTATATTCTTTTTTAGACTTAATTGTCATGAAGAACAAGTAAGCTGAAGCTAATGTAGACAGGGAAAGACCCAAAATGTTATAGCCACGATCTGATTAAAGCAATGGTTGCAGGTATGCTTTTAAACTGTATGTTAACAGAATTAACCATAAGGGATTTTTTAAGTGAGGTTTATATACAATATTGTTCTAGGACCATTTGATTTGTGTGATCTTTAGTGCATGTATTACATCTTTGATAGTTATGCACCTCAAAGAGATACGGTCTGACATGTATCATATTTGACTGAATGGTACCGAGAGCCTCTGGTCACTTAATATCTCTAATGGAATGTTCTCCAAATATTATTTGAATTTTGAATAAGTTAATGGTAAATTATTATCATATTCAAATAGTTTCCTCCCATTCAAATTACATGTTAGTTAGCTAGTTATATAACTCATTCTTTGATAGCCTGGGTGTGGGTATAGCAACCAAAGGTATAGCCTTCTTCATCACAATACTGAATTTCTCTGACAAATCGATATCCTTGCCTTCTGGAAGCTTCCAATCAAATGAGTGAACGATTGTAGCTAGCAAATAACCTACCATTCTCTCTGCCATGGCAATGCCAGCACAGATTCTCCTACCAGATCCAAACGGAAAATAGTCGAAATCTTTCCCACTAAAATCCCTCTGAAGGCCCTGTTGCAAATATCTTTCAGGTTTGAACTCTGATGGATCTGTCCAATTTGATGGATCCCTTTGAATCGCCCATAAATTTATGAAAACTCTGGTACCTTCTGGGATGAGGTAGCCACCAATGGTGCAAGGGGAGCTGGGGCAGTGTGGAATGAGGAGGGGAAGTGGCGGGTGGAGGCGAAGAGTTTCTTTAATGACAAGTGAGAGAAAGTGGAGTTGCGGTAAGTGGGGTTCCTCAACCAATTTCTCTTTTCCCACAATTTGGTCGAGTTCTTCTTGTAGTTTTTTTAGTATGTCAGGCTTGTTTAGAAGCTCAGCCATGGCCCACTCGACAGTTGTCGATGTGGTGTCTGTCCCTGCCGTGAACATATCCTGATACAGAAGGTTTATTATTTATATTATTTATTGAGCTCATTGTTGTGTATAACCAACAATTTTGTAATTTGTGCCAACATAGAATTTCCCTAGCGTTCCATAGAAGTACATTTCTTTAGGCCCTTAAATTTACTTTGTGATTTCATGCTAACTCTCTTAGATTTCTAATGTTTACTTCCTAAAATGTTTAGTCAAGCTTCCCTCTTACTACATAAATGAATAAAAGATCAAAGTGAGTCTATCAATATAGGACATATCATGGGCAAGGCCTCCAGATATAGTAATCAGGTTAAATCTCTTCTGATCACCAAAAATGAAATTAGATAAATACAATATAAGACTTCGGTGGTACATACCATGAGCAAGGCCTTAACATGACTCATAGTGAAAGGTGTCTTGGTATCGCCCCCTTCTCTCTCCATCCTCAGCATGAACTCCAATAAATCCTTCGTTTTCTTCCCTTCATCACAATTCTTCTTCTCTATCATTCTTTCAAAGATATTGTCAACCCTGTCCCTCAACACTTCCATCTTACTTTGAATCCCTTGCAAATCAAATCGAGCCAAGGCTGGGAAGAAGTCTGACACATTCGGACGGGCTAACAAGTCGGTTATGTCGGCCACCAACTCTTTGAAATCCTTGCCGACTGATTCTCTTTCCTTTTCCCCTTCGAGGGTTCCACCCCACATCGTGTTTGTTACCACGTTCATCACATTTAGAAATAATTCGGCACTGATATCAACTGGATTGCCAGAACTTGCATGGATATGACGCACAGTGGACCTTGTCTCCTGCTGGCGGAGGCTTGAGACTGCATCAAGACTGTGTGGAGACAGCATCTGCAATACCCTTTATGTGCTATTTGTTAGTCCCATGTGCAGTGTGTGATGTAGATTGGTTGATTAGCTAAGGACTTGCACATTAGATTTTGCTAGCCCTAATCAGATTGTGTCTATTTCGTTTTCTTTTGTTTTCTTGTTATTATTTTGGGTTTATTTATGGTCAAATGGATGAGCTCATGTATAGTTTAATTGAGCATCATCACGTGTAAAATTAAGCATGGGCGCATGGCATTACTATATGCTTGTGCACTGCAACAAAACAAGATGTTTATTTTGTTGAAAGTTCAGAGTTGTCAAGGATAATGATAAGAGTTGTTCTGGAAGTGTTAAACTGGCTCTATATATAATGTTTTAGTTAGTTTGTATTCATCTATTCCTTAGCTTTTCATTCTAAGGTTACCTCATGCACACAGATCCGACGTAGCATGCGCCAGGTGGGTCCATTAGGAGTCCAGGCTATATCATTGCCACCATAGGTAACTACACGACCAGCTATGGGGACGTCATGGTTTGCAAATGTGTTATCATGTTCTCTCAAGACAGCACGGGCTAGGGATGAAGAGGAAATGACAACAGCCAGCTTAGAGCCAAGTTGTAGGGAGAATATGGGGCCATACTTTTCGGACAGATCAGCAAAGTATGTGTGAAGTGATGGATCAAGAAATGGAAGACTTCCTACTAGAGGGAGCCCTGTTGGGCCTGGTGGCAGTGGAGGCGTTCTTCTCTTGCGAAGTAGGAGAAGGGCTGTGTAGGTGAGGAAAGTTATAAGGAGGAAAGTGTAAAGGAAAGTAGTAGGTTCCATTATTGCAACAGGCAGCTGAGAATGGGAAGAGGCTGCTGAGGAGAGGATATATTGTCTTCTGCCACCAATGATTGGTTTATCACCGTTTCATGTAATTGTGATTGCTAGTCAACTGGTGACATTTATCATTTATCAGAGGCGGTGGTTGCTTGTTATGAGATAGATTATATGATTTTTTTTTAAATCATAAAATATGTACCTTGTTTGGAATTATTGCATATCAGAGGTAATTTCAGGGTTGCTTAGTACGAGAAATCTATAGCATTCTTATTATTGATCAGAATTTTGTTTGCTTGCTTCATATAGGTGTGTTTAAATGGTCACTTATACGAAAAATGTGTAACTAAATCCTGACTTTAGGGAGTTTTACTTTTTTTATTTTTTATTAAATAGAGGGTCACCTTTTGAGATCTAAATAGGGGTCCATCCATAGCATATTAAAAGCATGTCCTTCGTTGTTTCCAAGCAAACTGATTTCACGAGTTCCTTTCTTTAAGCTTATTTAAAAAAAAAAAAAAAAAGGAACGTTCCTTTCTTTAATAGTTTGTCCCCTTCTGTGGTAATTGTCTGGTGATTGGACACTTGGATACGCATCCACTCGCTTCATGTACGGACAAATGAAAATAAGTGGATCTTATTGCAATTCAAGAGAAAAATATCTTGATAGGATGATTTAAATAGATAAGTACCATTCATTTCTTCCAAAATTTCCGAATTCTATTTCGTATTTTTATTTTGTTGTGTGTGTGTGTGGACATCAACAGTTAGTGATGATATAAAAAAAAATAGTGGGGAGCTCATTTTGTTAGTCAAATGAAGTATTAAGTTGAACTGATAACATTGTTATGTATATATCAGGCTGCCCGATGAAACCATTGCATTTTTATTTTCGTTTTGACAGTTGACCATTTGGTTTTGCTCTCAGTGTTTCAACTAGTGAGCTTTCAAGCAGCTATTTTAGGTTGGAGGTCAAGTTGCTAATTTCTTTTTTTTGTTTTTACTCGTACATTCTACTGTAGTGAAAGAGAGGTTTGAACTATGTTGCACGGGTACGGGTACAAGTACCGTACCCGGTACGATGCGGGTACGGTGGTACGAAAATTTTCAAAAATCTCCGGTACGGGTACGGCAATAATATATATATATATATAATATTTTTATGATATTTTGTTTAGATAAGACTCGAAAAGTTATATATAAATAAATGCATAAAACGTTTGTATCAACAAATGTATTTGGTGTAGTGGTTGTTACACTAGACTATAATGTGTATGACATTGCTTCGATTCTTGCTTTCCACAAAAATAATACAATAACTTTGCTTTGCGCACACACATCCGGTTTGGAGCTTAAAGCTTTAGTCCCACAGAGATTATTTAACTTCTAAATGCATAGTATATATGAGGAGCGACTCACAAAGAAACTAATAAATCGGATCATCTCCTGTGCGTGGGTTATCTTAGCATGCTACGAACACGTGGCACAATCAGAGTGGCGGTATGCGTGACGGGTCGCGTACTGGGTGCGAATTGTTGACCGTATCCGTTGGTCAAATAATATAGAATAATGCAGTACGCCACGTGGCGAACCCGGCCCGTACCGGGCGCGAATCCGTACTCGGTTCGTACCGGTTCGCATACGGCTGTAAATATGACGTATCAGGATAACTTAGGGTTTGAATAAAAGTCATTATGAAAGAGACATCCATCGTTTTAATTTCCAACCCAATTTACACTCTCTTTTATTACAGGAACAATTTTCATAATTGAATTAAAAATGTCTGAATCAATGAACATGAACTGAATATTAAACAACAAAGGGCACCTATCCTTGTGCAGTATTTTCTTTTTCCTTTTTTTTTTTATAAATTGAGTGGTTGTTAAAGAATTGTTCATGCTTACTGGAGTCGATCTTTTTGATAGATTTTGGAATTTTTGGTGATATGATTAGAAGTTCTTACCTCTCTACGCTCAAATTCCGGCAAATAAGTTCTGAGATCTGAAGAATTTCTCAATGTTTGATGATGTCAGCAGTAGGTCATATGACCGTGATTTAGAATTCATTATAAAAAAATTATTCTTTGAACCAAAATTTGGTGTTATTTGATCTGACATCAGCTAAGGAATTTATATCGCATGATATTCGCTGGATTCATATTACAGAGAGATAACCCGATTTTAGTATCTAATCAGATATTAAACTAGTTCTAAACTCGTGCGTTGCGCGATTAGTTCCAATCCGAAAGTGGTATGAAGCAGTCTCATAATAAGTACAACTATGTTATGAATTTTTTTGCAAACGACCGTGCGATATTTACGATAATTGTCAAAATGAAATTATTGCAAGTGTGTATTTGTAAAGAGTTCACTGTGATCGTTTACTTTGAAATTCAGTTATGATACCTCTAGTCAGCACTAATATTAGTATCACATTAACACGCATCAACTTGTGTTAACAGAGAGGACAATAATCTTTTATCTTTTTTACGATATCTGGGATAAGCTAGCATATATGTATGCCAGCAGAAAAGAGAGAAAAAAAAAAAGGGACATCAATAGAACATAATACCGGAAAGGTAATAACAGTTATCAAGCCTATATGCATAATGAAAATCAGCAAGTAATATGACTACAATAAAAAAATTCGAACGATCCTTTTGAACATATAGTGAACTGTCTTTTTTATTTTGTTTGCTACTTAATGCTATTGGCTTCACAATCAATGTAATAAAACACATCCATTTAAAAAGCCTCTATAAGGAAAGCATACTGAGAATATGGTTTTACAACTATAAGGGTAAATTTGCCACAAAAGATAATTAATACCATCTGGTGGCAATTGTAAGCCACACACAATTAGAGGGAAGGATGAACATACTGAAAAATGGTAAATGAGAGGCATTGAAACTATCAGTACCGAACAACCTAGCTTGTTCTGCTCAACTTTATATCGCGCATAAAACTCAGTACACAACCACTGCGAATATAACCCCATGAGACCAAAAAGCACAAATAAAAACTTCTTCGATTAGATATGTAAGCACTCACCAAATGGTTATGCAACATATCAATTTGTAAGCCAGCTAACAGATGTGTTCAACTTTACTTTTGACTAATATTGAGAGGCGGAATGAAAATCATATCTGCATATTAAAAAACAAAAGCCATCAAATATGATAAATGATTGTGTAAATTGCTAAATTGTAAAGGAGCATCAAGTGAGGGAAAAATGGTCAAACTTATCTTTTAACGATAAAGTCCTGGTTTACATTCAAGTTTGTTGATCAATATCACATGTCTGTATGGTCTATTGGTTGGTAAATTTACATTAATCACCTAAATAAAGTATAATTTCCAAAAAAATATTTTTGACTTCATGTTTTGAACAAACCTGAAGTTTACTGTGTGACTTTGGTAGAAAACTAACCCCAGCTTATCCATCAAAACACCTAAAATTTAAATTTAAGAAAGACTTATCAGATTATTAGAGCAATAGTTCAAAGTAAGAATGAATATGTAATGAAACACATCTTTTACTTCAAATGTTTTGCTTGGATGATACAAAATACGACTATAGTATTATGGCCAGTCTGTCCCACAACTTCAATGCTATGAGTCTCATTTTAAGTATGTATAGGCCTATGAAATAATTTGAAAGAAAAAGATTGACAAATTATTTGGGCTCCACATTAAACATCTCAAAACATATCCTATATACCTTTCTTTTGGCTCAATATAACTTTTTGATCGAGCATCCTACAGACCTCTTTGATTTTTTTTTTCTTTTGTACTAATCTTTGACTTCACTGATATTCCTTTTTCTACACTTGACATTTGTAGTGCTGGTATTGAACCTGACCAATACTGTTACAACAGATACCAGATATATCATTGTTCTATTAAGCTTGTATAATTGTTTTCTTTTTCTGAGAAACCACACAATTTGAGGAAGAACAATCATAGGACCTCAAGCAGACTAAGCACACAACTATAAAGAATATAAGAAATAAGTATTTCCACTAACTGTTTGGGAAAAAAAATGTAACCTTATATTTCTTGCAAACAGCTATTATCTCTGGCAATTTGCACAGTTCTCATTATTCAGTAAGAATAAGTACTTTTGAGTAACTATTCGAAAAAAAATGAAACCTTGTATTTCTATTGATCTGGAGTTATCATAATGCCATAATGTGCCTACATCGGAGTTATGCCATTGATACCAGCTGAACCATCTTGGTCTGTTTGACATTTTAAATAAAAGACATTCATCACTGAGAAGTAGTATGAGAAAAAAGAGGGAGAAAGAACACATATATCTTGTCAGACAACAACAGCAAGGAGAAGAGCCCGGAACAGCACTGAGAACAACACCTGTAGACATCATAGACAACAAACAATGTCAGCAAAAGCCAGAAAGGCCGAAAGGAAGAAGACTGATAGGTAATACTACATTTAAAAAAAAAAAAAACAATAAACTCCATAGGTATTACTGCATTAAATTTAACTAAAACTAAATTGGTCAAAACATGTAAATTTAACCAAAAATATATAGCTCATGACATTATTAGGTAGAGTCACTTATCTCCAACTTATTAATAGAAAGAAAAGATGGAACAAAGATATTGAACAAACAAAATGAAACGAAATTTCTAAACAAAAAGGGGAAAAAAAGATAACCTTTCCATCCATCTGTGCTTAACAGCGTCGTAATTGCTAAAGTAACTGCAATAGAATCCTACATAAAAAATAACAAACAAAACAATAAAACAAATAAAGCTAAATTCTAATTTTTCACACTCATGAGAGAGGAACAATGATCAAGAATCAAGGTTTTAAAATGCGATTTGTGCGGTTTAGCGGTTTAGCGATTATTTGTGATAAAACGGAGATAAAACGGTAATAAAACGGTTATGCGGTGATAAAACGGTGATAAACGGTCATGCGGAATGGCTAAAAACATAGATAATTCAGTTTAATCGATGATAAAACGGAGCATTTTAAAACCTTGTCAAGAATAAATAGTAATGATCTAAAAATAGCTCAACTGAGCAGAAATGCACAGATGCTTTAAGATCAAGAGATAACAGTATCTAAAATTGATTCAATTGTGTGCGAGAGGAACAATGATCTAAAAATGATGGAGCAAAAATACATGAGAATTTTTCTTAATAAAATTTTCTCTTTACCTAAAGTCTCAACAACCATAAAGACCACTACTACTTAAGGGTCTGAAAAAAGCAAGCAAGAAGCTGTTAAAGAGAGATACATCTAATTGACCTTCAAGTGGTGGCAAACATTGAAGCTTAAGCTCACACCCAAAATAAATTAATTTGACACAGCTATACCAAGATAGAGACATGAAACTGCCTTTAATATTCTGTAACGTTATTTTCTAAACCAAACCGAATCTAGCCTCTAATTTAAGGCAAAGCTTTAAGCCCACAGACAAAAAAATTGAGAAGAAAATAAAAAAATTTTAAAATTGCATTCAGAACTCAAGATAACAAAAAAATGAAGATCAGTACAACCAAAGAAAAAAAAACAAAATAAAGAAAGTCCATGCATAATTTTTAGAAGCTCCTCTTATAAAGTTAGTTCATTCCCTTCATCTTCATAAATAAATTCATGAAAATATTAAAATTTTATTAAAAGCCTATTCCAATTTATTTATGAACTTACACTGCACATATTTGAAAAGGAAAAAGAATTGAAATTTAGAACCAATAAGCAACATACAGAAATTATTTTACTACCAATATGTAAAGAGCCTAACCTTGACAATAGTTGTTTTACTACAGAGAGGCCCCACAGTTTTCATGTTTCTGTTGTTTCCTGGCCAAAAGAAATTTGACCTTAAAAAAAGGAAAAAAAAATGATAACTTAATACCTATGTTGCATGGGTTCGGGTTCGAGAACCGCACCCGGTGCGGTGCAGGTGCGGCGATTCGAAAATTTTAAAAAATCTCCGATTCGGGTGCGGCGATATATATATTTAAATATGAAGAATTATATGTTTAAAATATAATCTATGCAACATAGGATTACAATTTATGAAAGATGCTAACTATATAATTGCATGAATTAACAAATAAATGCATATGATCGAAGATGCATATTCATTTTTAAATATGTGTCAGGCATTTTTATGGGCCGAGAAATGGTTACAAGATTTAAATCGCTGGACCAACCTATATGCAAATGGGAGCTGCCGTTGTTTTCCGGTTTTGAAGATCTTGCTTAGTCCCACAATCAACATACAAATTCCTAGTGCAATTATATATAGGCTAGCGTGAAAAAAGCTGTGTGTCGTTACTGCTGGGGCTCGCAAGTCAAGCACATGGTTTAGATGGGGTCCATTCATTGAGTGTTAATTAATTAAATAATAATGGGAATCCCATACGACAGTTTAGTTAAACCGCTACACGCACCGTGCCGAATCGATGACCGAACCAGTTAGTCAAACCCAATTAAAGTGGCGCACCGATGACCGAACCAGTTAGTCAAACTCAATTAAAATAGTGCGGTGCGCCACGTGGCTAATCTGGTGCGAACCGGAGTCGAACCGGTGCCGAACCCGAACCCGGTTCGCACCGGGTGCTGGTTCTCCTGCCTATCTGACGAACCGGGGTAGTATAGCTTAATACAGAGTTTGAATATCTAAGGTAGAAAAAATATAGCCGAGACAAATTTGCAGAAGATTCATATCTATATTCATATTAAAGTATTGCCAAAACTCATTTATATTTGAAGAAGCACATAATATATTTATTATTTAACACCATCAATCATTATATGACAAAAAATTATTGTTTCTTAGAACATTAATATTCCCATTATCTGCATAATAATTAATGAAAAGTCCTTTCTATTGAAAATTTATTAATGCGATTACAAATTTCTTTGGTTTCTACTTTTCACAAATGTAAACGTCTATCAACATAATAGTAAACTATATATCAACATAAATTATTTATGAGTAAGCAACCTCACAGATTCACAATTACTTGATTTTATTCAAATATAAAATTGAACAATTGTATAAATGAAAGGATAAGAAAATAAAATTTAAATTACCTAACGAAGACAATTTGTGATCATCTTCCCATTGTTTGTTGAGAGTAGAATGCCATCGATAAATAAAAATGTTGCATCTGATTTTCTGTCATATGGTCCTGAAAAAACAAATATTTCAACAAAAATGAAAGGTGCTCAAAAATAGTTTGAACTTTGAAATAAGTGAAAATTATACAGAGAGAAAATGTAATAAGAAATACGTTTATACCAAAACTGATGGATCAAGTTTGGATCTCATGGCATCTATAGGTGAGTGATGAGGTAAATCAGTCTAGATTTCATGGCATCGAATCTTTAATTTTCCTGAAAAAGAATTATATAACTTCAAGATTAATTTGTCTCAACGCTTTAGATTGTAATAAGATCTTACAAAACTTCTTGTACTTCTATATTGTTCTATCATGATATAATAATAATAAATGTGTGACACTGGGAGGTAGTAAGTAGGTGGGGTTTAGGAATTTGATATGATGATTTCGGTACCAGTATTCAATGGTACAGGTTTTTAGTATAGGAATAGAGGACTACATAAGGGTAGCTTAACTCCATCATCCTCTCATTCTCAGTGCCTCAACCATCAGGTTCTGTAAAAATTATGATTATAATTATAATATGAATAACAAACAATCAAGAGGGCTATACAATTGCAAAAAATCAATCCTCAAAAATGTGAGAGACAATCATCACATAATTTTTTCCTTTAATCTCTAAGAACATTATTCTTATTCATAAATGATAAATTTAATTAAACTAAGATAATTTAGAGAAGGGTGAGAGGTTTGGTACCAAATTGAAGAACTCGAGCAAGTCATCAACCAATCTGAACTTTTTTTTCTTCTAGACAGTTTCTAGACCTCCTTGCCAAACTTATGCTGTACCAGCATCTCCAGACCTGGATTTCCCATTTTTCCTTCTTTTCCGAACACATGAAGTAAAAAAAAAAAGTCAAACAAAACATCCTCCTAAATTGCTAACCCTGAGGGGATAAAATAGGACAGAAAAACAAACAATATGCATTTAATAATATAAAAAGCCACCTGATATTCGCTTTCAGCAACTTGCTTAAACTAATTTGGTGCTATCTTCATCTCCTCAACTGATAAATGAATCCAACAGCCACATCACCACATATTTGAACTGAAAAGTCATAGCACCATGAATCCATGATTAATTCTTCTTTAATATATTAAATCCGATATAAAAAGCTTATAAAAATCTGATATAAAAAGAAAGGTGAGCAATAATGAAAAATCCCGCAAAAAAAATGACATAAACCCGAAATCTATCGCTGCACTGGATAATTAGTCAACTGTAAATCTAAAATTATGACTATGATTTGTAATTGGATGATTGCCTCGCTACAGCACCTAAAACTATCCTAAAAACATAATATTTGTAATAGACTAAAAAAAATTGTAACTCCTAATTAAAACGCTCTTCTGATGATTGTTTGACTATAGGTTAAAAACTTAAAATTGTTGCACAAAAAAAAAAAAAAAAAAATCTGTAATTTTTAATTAGGAGCCCCGAAGCACATGATCTATAGTTTATAATTAGGACATACCAAATCGCACCTAAATTAGCCGTGCACAAAAATTTCTATAATAAAGTATGAAATCTGCAATTCCTATCTAAGAGCCCCTGATTTGACGATTGGTTGACTCCAAGTGAAAAGTATGACAAAAAAAAATTGCAATAAACTACACAATCCGTAATTTGTAATTCCTATCTCTAATCAGGAATCCAAAAGCACCAAGGAAAAAAGGAAAAAAAAAAAAAGGGCAAAGAGCATATCAAAGGAAAACCACCCAGCACACCTTCCTCCCTACCTTCGTTTTGCTGTCACTCTCTCAATCTGGCAGAAAACATGCGCGAAGCTCATCGATGCAAAGGGAAGGGGATCTGCAGAGATTGTGAGAAAGAAAGGTGATCGATGTGGTTTCAGGAAGCTGAGAAGTAATTAATTAAGGAAGAGAGGAGAAAGGGGGCACCGGAGTTGCGACAGCGGGCAAGGGTTTCTCCTCTATACTGGAGAAAGACGGGAAAGAGAGATGAGTCAGTCAGTCGGTGACTCAGTGGAGATGAGAAGGTAGCCGACAGAGCAGGTAGCGAAATAGCGACTAAGGGATGGAGCGTAGTACGGAGGTGAGGACGAAAAGCCTCCTTTTGCATCTGTATTAGCGACTAAGGGTCAATGCCGTGTCCAACTCGTTGACTGCTCAATTGGACCCCACAATGCCGCCGTGTCTAGGGCTGTCAAACGTGCAAAACGGCACGGAAATGGCCAGTTACGTTTATGTTCCGTAACACTGCACGTAACACATTTCATTTCCGCTTAACGTTCTGTATTTATAGCGGAAATAATTTTTTTTCTGTTTTCGTTCCGTCTTTATTGAACGGAAAAACACAAGTAACGTTAAACATTTTATTACCGTTCACAACACATGATTCACAGCATAAAAGTTCAATATTTAAAAAAAAATTAAAGAAAAATGGCATCATCTGATAACCAACAAAGATACCAACCGGTACCATCATGGTACCAGTACCTCAGTACCTCTATGCTATCTATATCCTAATAGAGTTTAGAATCAATTTCAAAAAGAAAACTAAACTGGACAAACACCAGCCACCCCAATGACAAATAACATTTAGCAATTATGAACGACAATTTGAAAAGTTTTATTACAAACAACAACTCACAATCTGACACCCGAAACTAAGAATAAGATGTAGTCTGCATCATACATCAATGATTAAAGCACCCCTCCGTGGCCTTCAAACAAAAGTAAAATTATAATAAGTAATATTAAATTAATCAAAATAATTTATAAGTACTCAACAAAAGAAAATGAAAATAAAAAATCAAAACACAATTTAGAAAAGAAGAGCGCCAGTACCTATGCGCATTAACAATAAGAAATCAAAACACAATTTAGAAAAGAAAAGGGAAATTGGAAATAGTTGTGTCAGATTTAACTAGTGAAAATCAAAGCAAAAATAAGAAAAAATTAAAGAGCAGACAATGTAAGTCAGATTGTAACAACTCTTCAAATCAGAAAAAAAGGATATAATGGTGAAATCACTGACCTATAAAGAAGTGAAAAGTATCAAACTTGATTATGCAGAAAACATCCAAGCAATAAACCAAGAGCCACATAGAAATCAAGAGAAAATCGATGGTGTGAGCAATAAATTGAGAAATCAAGAAAATCCCAGAACAATTGAGAAATCAAGAAAATCGTACCTCCAAAATAACTGGCTTCCAAGAATCCAGATTGAATCAACTGAGTACCACAAACTAGGATCATGGAATCAATTGCTTCTCGATGTAGGGAAGATCGAATCAACTGATTGGCTTCCGTTTCTGTTTCGTATGCAAAATCATTCTTCCTCTTCTCTCCATTGTACCTTCTCTGTCATCGAGCTGCCATCAGTCGCCTCAGTTGGGGCTCGATTTTGAGAGTGAGGAAGCTTGAGAGAGAGACTAGTGAGTAAGGAAGATGGGGTTTGGGTTGGTGCTCGGGTCAGAGAGAGATACGGCGAAGGTAGAGAGAGAGTGGTGGGGTTTTGGCGAGGGGGGCCATCGGAGTGGAGAGGGAGAAGGGTTTCTCAGTGGGGTTCGGATGGGGTTTTCAGAAGGAAGGAGGGTTGAAAGGTTGGTCGTGAGAGGGAGGCAGGGGAGGGAAATGGCGGAGAGGGAGAGGATCGACGGAGGTGATCTACAGTGGGGCTTCGATTGGGCTTTTAGGATTGGGGGAGGTGACCTACGGAGAGAGGGAGAGGCGATCTACGGAGAGAGGGAGAGGCGAGAGATAGAGAGAAACGAGTGAGGGAGGCAGGCTAGAGATAGATACGAGCGGCGCTTAGGGTTGAGGCTACCGCCTCTCACTAGCTCCCTCCGCTCTGCAATCCTTTTTAATTTCAAAATCTGGAATTTTGGGCTGAGACGGAAGAACGTGAGGTATACGGAACGAAACCGGTCCATTTCGTTTTCGTTCCGTTCGTACCAACGAAATAGGTTTCATTTTCGTTTCTGTTCCACTGAGTGAAACGCAACAGAAAATCATTCCATTTTCGTTCTATACCGGACAGAACGGAACGGAAACGTTCGAAATGGCGGAATATTGACAGCCCTAACCGTGTCACAGCCCCCACCACTGAGAACACGAGGAAGGCGTGAATTGAAAACGAACTCAACGGAATCAGTTGCAACCAACTCGGTCAACTCTCCTTCCTCTCGAATTGACCAACCTCAAAGAAGCACAATTCCCCCTCTTCTCAGCCCTTGGATCAACTGGTGATTCGTGTGCCCTGCAATGAAGGGCTGAGATCAAAAGTAAAGCCCCAATTACATCACAAACGAGATCCCAAACCCCTGCCTATATATACCCGACATTTCCAAGCAATTGGGATCTTTTTTGGCCTCTCAGAGAAGCCCCTTACACGTCCACACAGAGAGAACTTCACTCCCAAGCCAGAGAAGAGAGCTCACACGCCATTGTTAAGTGAGAGAGAATGGAGTGTAAGTGAGGCATTTTGACGAACACCTGACAGGCTAGGAAAGAGAATGAGTAATAGTTCCAATTGAACCCCCATTCTGTGTAACTGAGGTAAATTAAAGGTAAATTCGATGTAATTTGACTGATTTGATAATGAAAGAGGTGATCTTTGATTGATTCGAACTCGTGTATATCTCTCTTTACTGTCCTTGATGCATTCTTGTATTGTATCTATTATTGTGTACCTCAGAGAACTCGTTCTCTTGATCTGATGGCTTCTTGATGTGTGTACTTGATCTTTATTGTATATTCGTGTATAATTGAATGATATATGATGTTAATTGATGTATATCTGTCTTTTGTGATTTTCTTTGGTCGAGAATCCAGTTCTTGATCTAATTTTACTCGAAGGGGATCCAGCAGAGAACTCAGTTCTCATCTTTTGCTGGATTTGGCAAAGCTATTTGGCTTGCCAATTATATCGAGAATTGTACCGTTATGCTGCCCAATTTTTGTTTGCTTCCTGTGAATTGATGATTGCTCGATCTGGTGCATATTGCACGGTGTAATTGAATCGTTTGATGTTTGTCTGAACTGTTAATTGATAATGTTGATGTTTTATTGCTTTTCCTGAATAATTGATGTGTTATTCGACAATTGTATAAACTGTTAATGTAAGTTATAGGAAATTAATCGATGAAAGCGCTTCTTGAAGGGTCAGGTAAGTTGTTTCTCGTCTGCTGAGCATGAAGCAGCTCAAGATGCATGCAATTGAAGGCTGGAGGAAGAGAATTTGAGTTTCTTCAAGATCTGAGATGCTCACATTGCATCTCAGATTGGCTAATTAGTCCTTAGGACAGATCGTGGTTAGGTTTTAGAGTGTCAATTAGGTGTAATTTAGGATCTAAGATGACTTAATTGAGGTAATTTGAGTTGCTTGCAACTCAATCTCCTCAGTACCCAAGCCCCTTCTTCTGTCGTACCAAAACCTCGATCTACCCCTTCAATTAGGAAGATACGACGTCAATTGAGTGCACCTAGGCACTCTCCTCCCTCTCCTGAATCTAACGAACTCTTTTAGGTCCCCTAAGGAGGTCTAGATCGCCGGCGACGAGGTCACCTGACAGCTCAGGGACTAAACTGTATAAGTGATAGAGGAGGAGCTCACCTTCCCAGCCAAATGATGACGACACAGCCTCAACCAAGACCACCATGGTGATCTCCGTCGTGCCACGAGTCCAAGGAACCCAACTCCACCATCAACGACGGCCTAGATCGCCGAGAAAGCTCCTGTCAGGGACCAATTTGGGAATAAACTTAGTGTAGGACACCGTAGTAAAAATCCCTTTCTTTCGACGAACTCAGCGCCAAAACCCGCAGGATCCTCTGTGGCGAGACGACGTGCAAACTTGTCAGACACACCCGCTACACGAAAACCACGCGGAGAAAGTCGCGTCTGGACGCGTTGACTAGACGCCGCTGAGTCAGCAGACGCGTCAGCGCCGAATCAGCAACTACCTCACCTCCTTTTGCTGACGTGGACCAATAGGAAAATTAGGAATTAGGAAGAAACTTTAGATATTTGTTGAAAATAGTAAGAAACTCCGAAAAATACGTATAATATATCGATAAAATCTTAAAAAATCTATAGAATCTAGTTTTACTGATACTTTCATATGAAATTATTTCAAAATTTACCTCTTTTCTATTTTTGAAGTATTTTCAATATAAAACCTAATTTCTTAAATCAAATACCTATTATTTTTCCTATATGATTTCTAAATCCAAAACCTAAATAATTTCAATATAATAACCAAATCCAAAGGACTATTTTCCATTACATATTTTCAAATAAGTATTTTCTAAAATTCTAAATTGAGTTTTATTGTGTTAGCGCCTTTCCTTTAAAAAAATAATAATAAGAATTGCCAATATCCCCAGAAAAAAATGTTAGGAAAATAAAAGTCAAAACGAGAAACCCTAAGCCAAGCCAAAACCTCTTCATTTGAGGAAAAGTCCCTCATCGGGTTGAAATCGACCTCGAATGACTTAAACAACATATGACTATTCAAATTCCAACCAAAGTTCAAACTGAAAACTCATCATAGGAGGAAGAGTCCCTCTTTGGGGTTGAGATCAACCTCAAGTGACTCATAGGATATCCAATTCTCAAAATCCCATTCCAAACCAACGGCCAAGGCCAAAACTTCTATATCAAAACGAAAACCTCCCCTTTGAGGAAGTCAAATCCCTCTCTTGGGTTGAGATCAACCTTTAAATGATTTGAAATGTCGGATTCTCATCAAGTGGCCCTCTTTGGCCCCGAGATCTCCAAAAGTGTTCCTACAAGCAGGCCAAGTTAGGCCCTAGGAACCCAACTCTTACAAGTAGGCTGAGTCAGGCCCCAAGAGTTGTAAACATCAGACTCCCTTGTACGTGGCTAAGTCAGGCTCTGGAGTTCTGAAAAAGATATACTAGATTCCCTTGTACGTGGCTAAATCAGTCCCTGGAATTTTAGAAATTAATGGTTTCTCAACGAGCAGGCTAAGTCAGACCCCGAGAATACCAGATATAGCTTCCCTGGACTGAACTATGTGCAATATGTCTGGAGACAAGAGAATTGTTCCTACAAGCGGGCTAAGTCAAACCCAGGAACCTAACTCTTACAAGTAGGCTAAGTCAGGCCCCAAGAGTTGTGATTTCTCTTTCTTTTTGTTCCCACAAGTAGGCTGAGTCAGGCCTCGGGAACCAACCCTTACAAGCAGGCTAAGTCAGGCCCCAAGGGTTGTAATATTCTCTTCCTTATTGTTCCTACAAGCAGGCCGAGTCAGGCCCCAGGAACCAACTCTCACAAGCAGACCAAGCCAGGTCCCAAGAGTTCAGAATGACTCCAAACGAAGAGTACTTTTGAAATGACTCCGAAAGGATAAAACGAAACAACTCCAAAACGAAATATATCTCTGAAACGACTCCAAAACGATGAAATGAAGTAACTTTGGCATTGTCTCCTCGATTAGGTCCCGTCCATTAGGTCTGGTACCGTCAATCGAGTCCGACCTGACTTCTTTTGTGACTTCCTTCCTAGCATATTTCTCTTTTAGCCATTTAAACAAAGGTTTTCGTGGTTCGTCCCGATGTAATTACCAATGGGGGCTTGCGTCCATTGGAAAGTTAGACCCGTACACAAATAATAAACCTTCATAGAGGCGATTTCTCGCTAATGTCTCTTGTTGTCAAGAGGCATTTCTGCGCTAGGGTTCGGCTCCGTGAAGGGTGAATCTCGTGGAGTATTTCCATCCCGTTAAAACCTGTTCGTTCAGCGAGAATGACGAAAAATCTCACACAAAAATAAATAAAAGAAAAGAAAAGAAAATTCTACACCTAGATTTAAATATGCCTAATAAAATATATTCATTCTAAATCAGTCGCTCACATAGTCACAGTCATAGGTAGCCAGTCGTCGCTCATTCAAATACTCTATTCCAAAATCGAAGTAACGAGGTACCGTGCAAAATTTCTATTTCCTACCAGAAAATCAAAACCTAATAAAAAATCTCTTCAAAAAACACAACAACTAACCTCCTCCACAATTCTTGATTCTTTCTCCAAAACCCTTGATCCTACATGTCCGAACCCTAGCTAAATCTCACCACTCGCGCCACATTTCATAGATCACATCTTCTCCAATGGCTTTCCCTCTCTGCTTCCAATACTCTCTCCAGTTCTCGCTCTTTCAGTTTGTTTTCAGAAGTTTTGCACTGTGCACCTGTCGGGATTAGTTATTGTTAGAGTGAAGGGAGGCAGCGGAGAGGCGGCCGCGGTGCAGGGGCGGATCCAGAAAATTTTTTAGCCAAGATTATAATATAATAAAATTTAAAAATTAAAATAAATAATAAATTTAATAAACAAAGTCATTTTAAACATATATAATTGAAATATTACAACATACATCATCTTTTTCATAAATCTAGTCATTTTTGCATGATCTTTATTTCTCTATCAATCTCCCATTCGACTTCTTAAACGAGTTTTAATAAGTTTCATGACAGAAAATACTCTTTCAACACATTTTCTGAATCTTAGCCGAGGCACTATGATTTTTTTAACCTAGGCATCTATCAAATCCTACTATTCGGGTCCTTAATTTTCCAAAAACGACCCCAGGCAAGTGCCTGGGTTCCCTTCTATTTGGATCCGCCCCTGCCGCGGTGGTGTGGTCTAAGAACGATCTGAGAATCGATGTTCACCATAGTCTTATTCAGGTAGTCGAGAAGCATGAGAGAGTGATTCCTCTCTGTGTGTTTGATCCTGGCTAAATTAGATAAATTTTTTATCTAACCCATCGGTAACCACCCAACCCGAATAATTTTTTACATACGGATTATGCAGGTCAAACAGATTATGATTTTAATCGTGCAAAATTAAGCATGATTACATACATGAAATAAAATAACTTAGCACATAATATTTTTGACAAATAAGATTCTTGAAACAAAAACAACAGAGCTAAAAAACAACTTACAAAATTCATAGTACAAGTCTACAAGATATCACATTAAATTCATAATAGTAATTAAAACTTCAAATTAGAAGTTCAACTCTTAAAATTTTCAATGATCTCTTGAATGAATAAAATCAGAAAATTATACGATCACATGCACATGTGCTAACAGTTTAATGCTATGTTGCATTGGTATGGGTATGAGTACCGTACCCGGTACGATTCGGGTACGGTGGTACGAAAAATTTTAAAAATCTCCGGTACGGGTACGACGATATATACATATTATTTGAATATGTTATTGATCTATAATTATATTATTACAAAATATAATGTCTATAACATAATTTTGTTTAGCTAAGGCTTAGAGTTTTGCACAAATAAATGACATAAACTTGGAATTTACACAAATAAATGACATAAACACTAATATCAACACATTGACCGTTGACTGTTGACCATTGACCGTACGGTATTAGTACCCGGTACGGGTACGGCTGATGTTTCAAAGTACCAGGGTAACATAGGTTTAATGTGACCGGTATTAATTTTTTTCCCTATACGCGGATTTGATCACATTTCTGTACATGCCGTGTGGAATAGACAATAATAATAATAAATAAAAGAAGAGAAGCTCGATAAATGTCTTGCATATTTGAATTATTATTAAATAATAATATCTAAATTAAGACTACTTTATTGAGAACAACACATGTCGTAAAAGTAAAAATATACCTAAATGGGTTGGGTACAAATCAGATTATCAAGATTCAAACGTAATAACATAACTCGACCCGTTATAACCCATTTCAATCCGAATAATGTTTAAATCCGTTAAAATACGGGTTGGGTGGGACGAGTTAAACGGGTCGGACGTTTTTTTTTTCAGGGGTGATATACACCATCCAAGATTTTCCCATCCAGCGCCATACAACAGGCCAAAATAGCCTTTTTTTTCCACGTACTGACGTCAGTAAAATTTTTTGACCAATTTTTGAAAATTTTTTTGGTGCTGACGTCATCAAATATGCTGATTTAAGGGTTCAGTTAAATGTTTAAAGAGTTAAATTAAAGTGTATAAGTGTTTAGTTATATACACCGATAATTTGAAATTTTAATATTTCGTGTTCAGTTAAATACGTTAAGGATGAACTTAAAGTATCTATGTATTCAGTTAGTTGTAGCAGAAATTTGATTTCGTAGTTTTTGTGTCAATTAAACTAGTTAAATAAAAAAACAAAATGAACAGATACAACAAACATAGCGAACATTTACAATAACAATATGACCATTTACTACAATAAACTGAACATATATACAAATTTCCTGAGTAAGAAATAAATGATCATAATCAACATACAAAGTGAAATAAATTATTGTTGCATCTAATTGAACACCTACACACTTTAATTCAACTCTTAAAATATTTAACTGCATATTTGATGATGTCAGCACCAAAAAATTTTCGAAAATTAGTCAAAAATTTTTTGCTAACGTCAGCACGCGGTGCGAAAAATCTGAGTTTGGATGACGCTAGATAAAAATCATGATGGTCAGTACCAATTCTGATTTTTTTTTTTTTTCTTCTCTCCCTTGTACAGCCTATACTTGAATTTTTGTTAGGGCCAGGCTCCGACGCGCCGTCGCTGTGGCTCCGCGCAGCCACGCTCTAGCCACAATACTCGGATCGTTTCTCTTCCGCACAGACTCCCGTTCTCTTCTGGTCTTCCATCGGTGATCTACTTTTTCTTCTGCATCTTCTATTCTTCTTTTTCTTTTATTTTTTTTTCTCTCCTGTCATATATAGTTATTGTTCAAGTAATTATCGACTTGTGGTGAACAAATTTCATAGAAAGTGTAGAACACTGAGTCACTGAACACAACTTTTCTCTTAATAGGCTCAGTCAGTAATTTCTGCAACGAAATTTTGAGCATGAAGATTTCTTATCTACATTAATGCCTACTACACCCTCCCTTGAATCCTCTTCAATGTTTAGTTTTACCTATTTTGTAAATCAAATAGACAACATGGGTTGTTAATTATAGATAACTTGAAATTAATTGTTACAGTTATCTTCAGATACTGCTAGCCCAAGACCAACCATTGTCAATTTTGAATTTTTGTCACATGGGTTGTAATCCACATCAAGGTTTCACCATTTATGTTTTCAATTTTATAATTGAAATTTCTTCCCTAGAGAAAGCTCAACTATCATGTGTTAATTTCACATATTAGGAATTGCAGGGGCAAGTATAATTGCTTTAGATTTGTTGTTCAGTGCATCATTAGCCCTGTGTCAGTCACAAAAGCATTGAATTAATTGTGTATAGCTACTATTTCCTAGTAGTAAATGTAAGTACATAAGTAAATTGTAGGGACCTGTTTGTAAAAAAAAAAAGGAGAAAGAGGGATCCTGAACAACAATTAGAACTAATCACTTGACAGCTTTCTAAAAAACAACAATTAGAACTAAATCATAGTGTTCAGTCAAAGCTTGTTTTGCAGAGTCAATGAAGATGGAACCAGTCATGTATATATATAAGTATATGCGTTGTGTATCCATGGTAATGAATTAGCTTAATGATGCTAAGTACTGGTTTCTTTTTCAACTCTTTACCTTTTGCAAAGAAATTCCATGTACTGTACTAAACTATTTCCTCCCTGAGTACTAAACAATCTAAACAAAGGCAATTAGGGTTGCAAAGAAATAGATTACTTTATTTAAAATGCTTTCGGAGAGTACTAATTCCTAGTGTTCTGAGAAATAATTTGATAATTTTTAGAATCAGACCAGTGATGTATAGTTTCTACTTTGGTAATATATGTATATTAAGGCTAATTATTGCAATATTCTGTTAAATATTTTGCACGTAAGCCCTCTGGGAATAAGCCCTAATGTTCAAAATCCCAAGCAAGCATTGGTACTCTCTGGTATCACAAAATTTAGGATGAATTAGTTTGTCGGGGAAGTTAATATAGTTGAACTAGGTATCAGTGTAGATGCTAATATAAAAATCTTACCTATTGCTATTTAATGTCTTGGTGTTCTAGAGCATTCATTTCGTTTTCCTTTCTAGACTTAATCATAATGAAGAACAAGAAAGCTGAACGTAATGTAGACAAGAAAGCAATAGTTGCAGGTATGCTTTTAAACTGTATGTTAACATGAGAGTTATCCATAAGGCATTTTTTAAGGGAGGTTTGATTAAAAACATTATTCTAGAACCATTTGATTTGTGTGATTTTTAATGCATGTATTACATTTGATAACAAGCTTATGCACCTCAAAGAGTTACAGTCTGACATGTGTCATATTTGACTGAATGGTACCAAGAGCTACTGGTCACTTAATATCTCTAATGGAATGTTCTCCAGTTATCATTTGGATTTTGGATAAGTTTGTGGTGAAATATTTCCAGAGATGTTCATGATTGGAATTGAATGAGGTGGGCAATATTATGCAAGAAAACTGACTGTAACTAAACTTACCTTATATTATTTGTGAGTAGAATATGTTATTACACAATGAGTTATTTTCTATTGGGATGTTTGACATGATAGCTCAAAAAAATATAAAAATATTACTCATATTAAAATAATTCTTTCCATATCAAATTTATATATATAAGAGCAACATCCATAATTGGTAACAATAGGAGTATGAGCCTGGGTATTTACAGCTGTATTTTTAAATTTTTAGTGCTTTTTGTTTATTATTTTGTGAATCATATTCAAATAGTTGCCTCCCATCAAATTACATATTAGTTAGCTAGTTATATAACTCATTATTTAATAGCCTGGGTGTGGGTATAGCAACCAAAGGTATAGCCTTCTTCATCACAATACTGAATTTCTCTGACAAATCGACATCCTTGCCTTCTGGAAGCTTCCAATCAAATGAGTGCACGATTGTAGCTAGCAAATAACCTACCATTCTCTCTGCCATGGCAATACCAGCACAGATTCTCCTACCAGATCCAAACGGAAAATAGTCGAAATATTTCCCACCAAAGTCCCTCTGAAGGCCCTGCTGCAAATATCTTTCAGGTTTGAACCCCGATGGATCTGTCCAATTTGATGGATCCCTTTGAATCGCCCATACATTTATGAAAACTCTGGTACCTTCTGGGATGAAGTAGTCACCAATGGTGCAAGGGGAGCTGGGGCAGTGTGGAACGAGGAGGGGAAGTGGTGGGTGGAGGCGAAGAGTTTCTTTAATGACAAGTGAGAGAAAGTGGAGTTGCGGTAAGTGGGATTCTTCAACCAATTTGTCTCTTCCCACAATTTGGTCAAGTTCTTCTTGTAGTTTTTTTAGTATGTCAGGCTTGTTTAGAAGCTCAGCCATGGCCCACTCGACAGTTGTCGATGTGGTGTCTGTCCCTCCTGTGAACATATCCTGATACAGTAGATTTATTATTTCTTGAGAACATTTCTTGTATATAAACAACAATTTAGCAATTTGTGCCAGCACAGAATTTTCCTTGCTTTCCCATAGAAGTTGTACAAGTACATTTCTTTAGGCCCTTAAATTTACTTTGTGATTTCATGCTAACTCTTAGATTTCTATGTTTACTTCCTAAAATGCTTAGTCTTACTTCCCTCTGACTACAGAAATGAACAAAAAAATAGTGAGTCTATTGATACGGTACATATCATGGGCAAGGTCTCCAGAGATAGTAATCAGGTTAAATATCTTCTGACCATCAAAAATTAAATTAGATAATAAATACAATATAAAACTTGTGTGGTACATACCATGAGCAAGGCCTTAACATGACTCATAGTGAAAGGTGTCTTGGTATCGCCCCCTTCTTTCTCCATCCTCAGCATGAACTCCAAGAAATCTTTCGTCCTCTTCCCTTCATCACAACTCTTCTTTTCTATCATTCTTTCAAAGATATTGTCAACCCTGTCCCTCAACACTGCCATCTTTCTTTGAATCCCTTGCAAATCAAATCGAGCCAAGGCTGGGAAGAAATCCGAAACATTTGGACGGCCTAACAAGTCGGTTATGTTGGCCACCACCTCTTTGAAATCCTTGCTGACTGATTCTCTTTCCTCGTCCGCTTCGAGGGTTCCGCCCCACATTGTGTTTGTCACTACATTCATCACATTTAGAAACATTTCTGCACCGATATCAACTGGATTGCTGGATCTTGCATGGATGTGGCGCACAGTAGACCTTGTCTCCTGCTGGCGGATGCTTGAGACTGCATCAAGACTTTGTGGAGACAGCATCTGCGATGCCCTTTATGCTGCTATTAGTTATTCCCATTTGCAGTGTGTGATGTAGATTGGTTCATTAGCTAAGGACTTGCACATTAGGTTTTGCTAACCCTAATCAGATCGTGTCTAGTGTTATTTTCATTTTTTTTTTTTTGGTTATTTTTGGTTTATTTATGGTCAACTGGATGAGCTTAGGCATAGTTTAATTGAGCATCATCCTGTGTAAATTTAAGAATGGTATTACTCTAAGCTTGTGCACGACAACAACGCAAGATGTTTCTTTCATCGAAAGTTGAGAATTTTTTGAAAATAATAATATGTAAAATGATCAGGGCTGATTAAGAGATGTTCTGGCCAGTGTTTAACTGGCTCTATATATAATGTTTTAATTTAGTTTGTATTCATGTGTTTGTTAGCTTTTAATTCTAAGGTTACCTCATGCACACAGATTCGGCGGAGCATGCGCCAGGTGGGTCCATTAGGAGTCCAGACTATATCATTGCCACCAAAGCTAAGTACATGACCAGCTAGAGGGACGTCACGGTTTGCAAATGTGTTATCATGTTCTCGCAAGACTGCACGGGCTAGGGATGAAGAGGAAATGACAACAGCCAGCTTAGAGCCAAGTTGTAGGGAGAATATGGGGCCATACTTTTCAGACAGATCAGCAAAGTATGTGTGAAGTGATGGATCGAGAAATGGAAGACTACCAACTATTGGGAGCCCTGTTGGGCCTGGTGGCAGTGGAGGCGTTCTTCTCTTGCGAAGTAGGAGAAGGGCTGTGTAGGTGAGGAAAGTTGTAAGGAGGATAGTGTAAAGGAAAGTAGTAGGTTCCATTATTGCAACAGGCAGCTGAGAATGCGAAGGGGCTGCTGAGGAGATGATATATTGTCTTCTGCCACCAATGCTTGGTTTATCACTGTTTTATGTTGTTGTGATTACTATTGAACTGGTAACATTTATCACTTATCATTAGAGGCGGTAGTTGCTTGTTGTGAGATAGATTATATGTTTTTCTTTATCATAAAATGTGTACCTTGTTTGGAATATATTTCTTATCAGAGATAATTTCAGGGTTGCATATACATCCTGTATTCGTACGAGAAATCTATAGCATGTTTCATAAGATCCAAATTCTGCTGCCGAATCATGTGACTGGCGGTCCTTTTTATTGATCAGAATTGTGTTTGCTTGCTTCATATAGGTGTGTTTTAAATGGTCACTTATACTAGATATTAACGTCTGAGCTGGTCCGATCAGAAACATTTGTGTAATCCAATCCAGACTTTAGGGGGTTTTACTTTTTCATTTTTGATTAAATAGAGGGTTCCCTGTTGAGATCTAAATAGGGGTCCGTCCAAACTCCAAAGCATATTAAAAGCGGGCCCAAAGCATGTGCAAACTGATTTCACGCGTTCCTTTCTTTAATCTTATATAAAAAAAAAAGGTTCCTTTCTTTAATATTTTGTGCCCTTCTGTTGTAATTGTCAGGCGATTGGACACTTTGGATACGTATCCACTCGCTTCATGTGCGAACAAATGAAAATAAGTGGATCTTATTGCAATAGGAGAGAAAAATATCTGTATAGGATGATTAAAATAGATATGTACCATTCATTTCTTCCAAATTTTCCGATTTCTATTTCGTATTTTTATTTTGTTGTGTGTGGACATCAACAGTTAGTCATGATATAAAAAAAATAGTGGGGAGCTCATTTTGTTGGTCAAATGAAGTAATTAAGTTGAACTGATAACATTGTTCTGTATATCAGGCTGCCGGATGAAACCATTGCATTTTTATTTTCGTTTTGACAGTTGACCATTTGGATTGGGAGTTACTTTCCATCATCCCTATGATTTCCATCATTCCATCATTCCTGGAATCCTCATTAATTATCTAGCGCTCTCATTAATAGAAGACCAGGGGATGATAAGGATGATAGAATTTAGGAAATGAAATCCAACATAATTAACTTGGTTTCTATTTTTGTTTATCATCCCACATTCCCTGCACACGTTGTTCCATTTTCTAACTGTTATAGTTAATATTTATAAATGTTGAAGTTAATATATATAACTGTTATAGTTATAAATATTAAATGCTCTAGTTAATATATATAAATGTTGAAGTTAATATCGTAATTGTTCTAGTTATATACATTAACTATTATAGTTAATATATATAACTGTTGACGTTAATATATATAAATGTTGAAATTAATATATAACTGTTGAAATTAATTTATAACTGTTGAAGTTAGTATGTAAATGTTGAAGTTAATATATAACTGTTGAAATTAATATGTAACTGTTGAAATTAATATCGTAACTGTTGAAGTTAATATCATAACTGTTGAAGGGAGCGAAACAGAAGGACGGAAAATGAGAGCGTTGGATTTCCAAAAACAAAAATAGTGATAGAGGGAGTAAATAGCGCTGAGATGATGAGATTCACGTGTTTTCTGTCATTAATGAAGTATTATCCTCATTAATGACTATTATTTTCAGGGGATGATGGGGATGATGAATCTTGGATGATCCTTTCAAGCAGCTATTTTCAAATGTTATCTTCTCGCAGTCACAGGTTGGAGGTCAAGTTGCTAATTTTTTTTTTGTTTTTACTAGTACATTCTACTGTAGTGAAAGAGAGGTTTGAATAAAAGTCATTATGAAAGAGACATCCATCGTTTAAATTTCCAACCCAATTTACATTCTCTTTTATTAACAATTTTCATAATTGAATTAAAAATGTCTGAATCAATGAACATGAACTGAATTTTAAACAACAAAGGGCACCTATCCTTGTGCAGTATTTTTTTTTTCCCTTTTTTTTTATAAATTTGAGTGGTTGTTAAAGAATTGTTCCTGCTTACTGGGGTTAATTTTTTTTTATACATTTTGGAATTTTTTGGTGATATGATTAGAAGTTCTTACCTCTCTACGCTCAAATTCTAGCAAATAAGTTCTGAGATGTGAAGAATTTCTCAAAGTCTGATGATGTCAGCAGTAGGTCATATGATTGTGATTTAGAATTCATTATAAAAAAATTATTCTTTGAACCAAATTTGGTGTTACTTGATCTGGCATCAGCTAAGGAATTTATATCGCACGATATTCGCTGGATTCATATTACAGAAAGATAACCCGATTTTAGTATCTAATCAGATATTAAATATAGATGCAAAAAGGAGTCTTTCTGTTCCCTGGCCCTGGGCCTAATTGTAGTCTTTGTATCAGTTGTAGACTCTGGGCGTTCTTTAACTTGTTGCCACTTAGTACTTATCTTCGGAGATTAGACCAGCATGAAAAAAGAAGAACTTAATTACATGACAATAGAAATTGGTAATTACTATTCATCATCCAATTTATTGCCATGCCATCCAAAAGGAGTGCTTCCTCCTTCCTCTTCCTTTCGCATCTCCCTTCCCTTCATGGAGCGCTCCTCTCTCCCTTCGCTCCCTCTCTCCCTTCATCCCAGCGCTCACTCTCACCCAAAGCTCCTCTCACCTCAAATCTTTTTTCATCCCGCGCTCTCCAATTCTAGGTCTCTCCCTTTCATGTCTCTCATCTCTCCCTCCCCTACCTCCTTCCATCAGCCACGTCCTTCTTCTCCCTAATTCCTCCTCTCACTTTCCCTCCACGTTGCTCTATTTGCTCTTTTCCTCCTAAGCGCTTCATCTGCTCCATCTCAAGGTATTTGTGCAATATTTTTGTTGTATTTTTTGTTCACTTTGTTACATTTATCTGTTCAATTTGTTTTTGCATTTGTTCACTTTATTTTAATTTATTTGTTCATTTTATTTAATTTATCTGTTCATCTTATTTGTTGTATCTAATCATTTTCTTGTATTTATGTGTTCAATTTGTTTTTTTTCAATATGTTCATTTTATGTTTTATTTAGCTATTCTTATATCAGTTCAATTTGTTTATTGGATATGTTAACTATGTTGTTATATGTGTTCGATTTGTATGTTGAATATGGTCAGTAATATTTTATTTATCAATTTATATATATGTTTACTTTATTGTTGTATGTGTTCACTTTGTTTATTTTATCTGTTCATTTTGTTTCTTTATTCATCTAATATTTTGTACTTTTTCTCTTTATTGTTGTATGTGCTCACTTTATTTTTGTATCCGTTCATTTTGAAAAAGCAATACAAAATCTGTCATGGTGGAAACGAATGGAACAAGGAGGAAGGGGAAATACATGAGAGTGCAGGGGAGAAAATTCGAGAGAGAGGAGAGGCGTAAGGGGAAAAATGCGAAGAGAAGAGAACGAAAGTGAAGGGAGGCCATGAGAAGTAAGGGAAGGGGAGAGGAGAGCGTGTTTCTATTTTTGGCCGCATTTAATTTAGCGTCCTTTCTATTTCTAGCGCCTGGATAGCGTGGATGATTTTTTTGTGGATGATTGTTATCACTTAAGATAGAAATTGGTCTTCGACTTTATTTGAACCAAAATGGTCGTTAATCATTTCTTTTTGACCTTAGGGCTGGAAATTAGGCATTCCTACTCCCACACGCACAGCGTCTTTCTAAGCTTTGTTGGATACAAACTCTCGTCTTTTCAGGCAGTTTCTTTGTGCCTCTCGTCTATATGTTAACTTTTTTCAAACTTAATTTATTTTTTCAAATTTTGAGTAGCAAGAGTAAATGTCGTAAGAGTGTAACAGAGGCCACGGTCCAATATATAATGGATTGGGGTTTTAATTTGAAAAATATTGCGTGCGCCATTAGATAAATAGAATTAAGTTTAATTGGAAAAATGTCGGTTATTATAAGTAAAGTTTTGATTGGGTTTTTAATAATGGACATCAATATCACACCTGAACTCTGTAAAAAAAAAAAAAAGTAATAATAAAATAAAATTAAATTGAATAAAATTTTTCTTCAGGTAGATTTAAATATGCCTAATAAAATAGAATTTGTATTAGATGGTTTACCTTACACCAATACTGATCATACATTCATTCTAAATGAGTTGCTCACAGAGTCATTTACTTCCAATTTTTTCAGAATATAACCAAAATACCCTCCCTCCAAAGCTAAAGTCTGAGAAAAACAAGAAAAAATAGCAGGGTATTTTGGTCATTTTGAAAAAATAAGGAGTGAATGAGTAAGAAAGGCGTGCCTGTTCAATAATCAATTTCCGCCTGGAGCCGCTAAAGCAGCTGGCTAAGGCACTTGTCTGGCTCTATGGAGACCAGGTTCGAACCCCAGCAATCGCTGGTTGAGAGTACGTGTGAGTGGCCTACGGGCAATTGTCAAAAAAAAAGAAAAAAAGAAAAAAAATTAATAATCAATTTTCGTCACAGTCACAGGCTCACAGCCAGTCGCTAGTGAACCCACATCCTCAGCAGTTGTTCTCAATTTTTTTTAATATTTAATAATTTTAAAATTTAATTGTTGAATCCAAACCGTTGATTTTGTTCAATTTTACGGGCGATGCGTTTTCATATAAGTTTTATAAAATTTGGATTTAATTTGATATTTGATTAAGTGCTCAACAAATGAACGGACTTGGTTTGATTAATTCTAATACGTTCATTTGTTGAGCACTTAATCAAATATCAAATTAAATCCAAATTTTATAAAACTTATATGAAAACGCATCGCCCGTAAAATTGAACAAAATCAACAGTTTGGATTCAACAATTAAATTTTAAAATTATTAAATATTAAAAAAGAAATGAGAACGACTGCTCAGCGGTCGTGTTTTTCGACTGCTGAGGACGTGGGTTGAGTCGCTAGTCGCTACTCATTCACAGATACTCTATTCCAAAACCGAAGCAGCGAGGTAGCGCGCAAAGTTCCTATTTCTTACCACAAAACCAAAACCTGATAAAAAGATCTCTTCAAAAACCCACAGCAACGAACCTCCTCCACAATTCCTGATTCCCTCTCAAAAATCCCTGATCCCACATGTCCGATCCTAGCTAAATCCCACCACACGCGCGACATTTCATGGATCGCATCTTCTCCAATGGCTCTTCCTCTGCGCTTTCACTGCTCCTCTCCAGTTCTCGCTCGTCCGGTTCGTTTTCAGAAGTTTCGCACTTTGCGCCTGTCGGAAGTAGTTGTTCGAGCGAAGGGTGGCAGTGGAGAGGCGGCTGTGGTGTGGTTTAAGAACGATCTGAGAATTGATGATCATCCTGGTCTGATTCAGGCGGTCGAGAAGCATGAGAGTGTGATTCCTCTCTATGTGTTTGATCCCTGCATTTTGTCAGGTTTTGTTTTCTTTTGTGCTTCTTTGTTTTGGGTTGAAAATTTTATTTGCATGGAAATGTATAACAATGCCATTTAATCTAAATTTGTTGTCTGAATTGAGATTTTTCAAGGTTCTATTAAGAGCAATGGAAATTGAAAATTGATGGTGTTTACCACTGTTTCAAAAGAGGACCAGCTCATACCAAATTTACAGATAGGAGTAATTCAATAGAGAAAAAAAAATATACAAAATAGATGGAGAAATTTAAAGTAATGTAAAAAAATAAAATAAAACAAAATGGCTACTGTATGGTTACTCTATTTCTATTTATTTTCTTCAATTAACATGCCGAGCAACAATGTGTGGAGACTTCTTTTGTTAAACAAAAAGGGAAAAACAACGCTGTAAATTGAAATACCTTGTAAGTGAATATCAAAACCTGCTCGAATAAACATGTCAGATATTAATATATAAGTAGTTTGGATTTTGATTTTTGAAATTGAAACTAAGAAACAAAATAAATCGTTCTGTGTGCAGATTATTCAGAGCGGATGCTGGAACTGCTTCTCTTTGCCTTACAGGATTTAAAATCAGCTCTAATATCTCAAGGCTCAGATTTAGTTCTTCGTTTGGGAACTTCTGAAGATATTCTTCTCAAACTTGTCAATGAGGTCACTAATCAAAGGTTTATTTTTTTGGTTTCAGCTTTATATAATAAAGCGAGATTTTTTGTTCTCTGAACCATTGAAAGCTTATAAACTTGTCCTTTTTCATTGTAAATTACTACAGGTTAAATCTAGCCATATTTTAACAGAAGAGGAGGTGGAGTATAGCCTGCAGAAGGTTATCAGTACTGTTGAATCGTCTTTGAGTACTTTGAACTTTGCAAGGGGTAAACCCGAGTTAGCTTTTTGGAAGGCTCCATTGTACGATTATAAGGTAAGTCAGGCACAATTTATATTACTGTTAATTGTTAACAAAAATTGGATTCATCTATTGCCATCGTCTAGCTTACCGTTACAAATTGTATATCTGAGTAGAGCTTGGATGAGCTGCCCACTTCATATAATAATTTCCTTGGGAAAAAAATGTCAAAACTAACTCCAGTGCCTGCCCCAACATTGCCTTCTCTTAATGCAGGATTACAAACAGGTAAACTTGATGTTCATTATTGATTTGTAGTCCCCCCCATATTGGTATACAAGTTCCTGAGGAGGTAATATTTCTTTAACCGTGCAGGAAGTATTCCAACACTTGATGAAGTAAAACAGTTTCTTATTGGAAAGCGATCAAAGTCTGAGTGCAGTTGGGATTCTATTAAGAATGTTAGAGCTAAAAGTGTGCTCTGGAGTACTAAAAAAACCTCGATGGCACCTGAAGTTCTAAGAAATAAAAGAAATGCTAGTTCCTTCTTTACATCTGAAAGTTCCATTGATGTCAGAGGTGGGAGTGACATGGCATTAGGCGCTCTGGCTGCTTACCTGAGGTATCTGGAAGGCACGGGAAGGGACGACTGGCAAGAGTAGGTTATTATCATCTTCTTTTTCAATACAAGCATGATTTGCTTGAGAAAATATTGAGCAGGACTTCATTGGCAAATTTGCTGTACTTTACTGTTTATGGAGGACCCTTATAGAAATTTTGAAAGGAAGCCTATTAGTGGCTGATCTTTAACTTATGGGAAGTGAATGTGTAGATAAACAATTTGGTGTGTTGAGATCACATAGGTAATATTTGTTTGTATAGGGTGCCATTTTTATTTTTTTTGAATAATTGCCTTGAAAAAGCTAAATTAAAATTAGGAAAGGCGAAAGTATAAGCATTAGTTGGTATGGTAGTGGTATTGTACTATTGTCTGATACATGTGTGTACATTACCAGTGGCTTGACTTGACTAGTATATACCAAATACCATAGAGTTTCTTTTTTACTTGCCATTATCTTAGTCCAGCTATATTTTTTAGGTTGCATGACAAATTACGTAGAGTAGAGACCGGGAATGGTACCTCATTTTACACGCTGTTCAGTTCTTCACTTTTCCTTGGAACTATATCAAGGAGGCGAGTTTTTTATGAAGCTATCAAGTACGAGAAAGAACGAAATGCTGGCTTCATATCTCCTTTTGGGTATTCAGCTCCTACCGTTACTGCATCTGTCGATGCCATATGCTCCATGGAAGTATGTTATGTTCTATTTTATCTTCTTTCTTTCCTTTTGAAATGGAGTGGAACTGCAAGTAATACCTCTCAAATTTTAATATGTTGCATGAAACACTCCAGAACATGCATTTAATAATACACTTCAATAATATCAAGCAAAATAATATGCACAGTGTACTTTCCCTATGTAGCTTTTAGTGGGTATTTTGTTTCTGTATATAATAATTTGGCATGCCGTGCATATTTTATATCACACTTTACAGATTTGTTCCTCAGTATATATTTTCTACATGGCATCCTATTTTTTTTTTTCTTCAAATCAATAAAACCTAAGTTTGGAGAAAACACATCATTAACCTTAAAGCTAGACTTACAGTGTACAACCAAAGATCTCTGTGTGGAGGGGTTAGAGTAAACTTGAGATGGCCTTTTGTGCAATTAGTCCTTTCATATTTGTTGATTTCTTTGATTCAGTAATGAATCCAGTTATTTGTGATAGTGGTATCGGTTGCTGGCTCTCAAGTCCCAAACTTACAATGAGGGAGGCTACTCAATACGTATATGGAGATGGAATGGCCACATAATTCAGGTTTTTGGTTTGTTTCATATTCATTTCAGTTATTTACATGCTCTATTCTCTTTGTTTTCTTGTTAATTTAGTTCAGCAGATGCATTTTCGCATAGCTTCTTTGCAAAAGACAAACATCTAAAAAGGTTCATTTGGCATCAAACTTTTAAAAACTCTGTTTTATCTAGGTTTTCGTTCATACCGCACAACCGTTTTATCTGTTTTATTTCTGTTTTATCACTGCACAACCATGTTATCACTGATAAATGCTAAATCACCACCCAACCGTTAAACCGCACAAATCACATTTCAAAACCTTGTTTTGCATATAGTATACTACTATACACTGTAATTTCCTTCACATGCATATTTTGTTATGACAGTATACTGCTGTTGGCAATGATGGGCCTGCAATCCTTTTGGTTCATGGGTTTGGAGCATTCTTGCAGCATTACCGTGATAACATAAAAGAAATTGCTGACAATGGGTTTCGGGTCTGGGCTATCACACTTCTTGGGTTTGGCAAGTCAGAAAAACCGAATGTTAGTTATAGTGAGCTAATGTGGGCTGAGCTGCTGAGAGATTTTATTGTTGATGTCATAAATGAACCAGTGCATGTTGTTGGCAACTCTCTTGGTGGTAAGTATTAATTTTATCATGCCAATTTGATAAAATATTTAAAAATTTTTTTTTGATAAACATTTGTACGGACAGGTTATATTTCTTCCATAGTGGCTGGTGTTTGGCCATCTCTAACAAAGTCTTTAGTACTTATCAACACAGCTGGTACAGTGGTACCAAACTATAGCTCTATACCAACAAGTGAGGTAAGCCTATTAAGATCAGATATTTTGTTGTTACATCATTAGAGTAGGCTTGCAAAAAATTACATTGTTAACATTTGATTGCAAGTAACTCTCAGAATTATGAGATAATTGTTTTGTAGATTTGCGTATATTAACTATGAAGAGGATTCCAGGCTAGTATTAAGTGAGCTCTGAAAATTACAATGTTGTATGTTGACACAACTCTCGTGAATTTGAACAAGATCAATGATTTGGATTTAAAATTTTGATATATAAATGAAAAGTGGACATTGTGGCACCAAAAACTTATGGCATGGAAACCCTCTTATTAACCATTATATTGTGCGTTCATTTTTGGAACTCTCTAAAAGGGCATTCCATATGATTTAGACATTTGCAGAAGCTAAAACGGGAACCTTATTGAAAAAGAAAAATCAAATTTTCTTACTAATTCATGGGTTATAGGACTGGCGTACATCTTTTTTTTCACGGTTGGGTGCCCGCCTTCTACTGCTATACTTGCGATCAAGTGCTGCTAGCATCCTTAAGAGTTACTACCCCACTGTAAGAGCAATGCAAATTATCTCTGTCATTTTTTAATATGGTTTAAATTGGATGCTAAAGTTTGCGTGATATGCTTATTTTTTTGCAGAAAAGGGAGAGGGTTGACACAGCACTAGTTAAAGAAATAACGAGGGCTGTATCCTTATAATGATTTTGCTAATGTTTTAACTTTTATTGTTAGACATAGGGATTTATGATTAGACTTAGACAAGGATTCAAACATTGTACTTGGGCTGAACAACGAAATATTGATCATAGAATATAAAAATATTGTATATAATAACGTGTGAAATAAATGCAACAGTCTGTGCCATCCCCTAACATACTACCTACCGCACTGCTCTAAGCCTGACAGCAAATAATCTTTTTCTGTTACACCTCAAGAAAATAAAATAGGATCCTTGACAATTTTTTTGTAGTCCTATGATCCAGGAGCAGCTATGATTCTTGAAAGCATATTCAATTTTAATTTATCAATTCCCCTAAATTTCCTACTTGATTCCTTTGGGGGAAGTGTTCTAGTTATACAGGTGGGCATATAATTTGACAGCTTGTTATTCAATATATTATATCTTACCAGTACACTATAATTTCTTACAGTTGTCTTTTATTTGCAATTCAATTCAGGGAACCAAAGATCCACTTGTAAAGTCTGGAGTATTTTTGTCTATGCTGAGAGAGCACTGCAGACATGTTACAATAAAAGAACTTGATGCAGGTGACTTATAATTTTCGTTCTTATAACCTTATTTGATACCGTACCAGTCTGGTTGAGTATCAACATACTTTCACTCAGATGAGGTTTGTGTCTACCATGGTCTATTCCAATTATATGTTACCTTTATTATTATTTTTCATGCAGTTGTGTTTTTGTGTTTCCTCCAAGTTTTGACTAGATATTATGTACATTATGGGAAATACATGCTGTTTTTCTTTCTTCATTGAATTTATATCATTCCTTTTTTAAAAAACAAATTTTTGCCCTCTGTACAGGTCATTGTGTACAGGATGAGCTCCCAGAAAAAGTGAACTCAATATTGATTGAATGGGCAAAGGAGAAATCAGAAGTTAGCCTCGCTATGAAAGCTGTTTGAATATTGGAATATCAACATGGCAATTGCCTTTTTGTTTCCTTGGCCCGCTTTGATTTTGATTAACACATCATCAGTGGAAATAATGATTTTTCTAGGATATGGTTTTTGTATCCAAGGTTTAGAACTCATAAGAGTGTTCGATGAAGTTTTTGTTTATCAGAGCCAATTGCAATCTCTTGCGTCAAGGTTCTTTGGGAAGCCTACTTATGTTGTTACACAGTTGCTGCAAATAGGTTGTTTCAGTTGCGTTTTGGATGGTTAAATCTCAGGCTGTCTATACCTCATGTGATGTTTAGTGTTGACAACGACAAAGATAAGGCCGGCTTGGTTGTGTTTCACATATCATATGCCAGGACATGCGAAATATATGGTTGGTCTTTTCTTTTGGTTCTATGCTGTAACTGCTAGACCTATGAAAAAAAGGTATTAAAAATTTAAATATTGATGCACATTTTTTAAATTATTACAGTGATGAAACGCTTACAAGGTCGTTGGCTTTCTATTTGCGCAGTAGAAATTAAAGAGAAAGTAACATAATTACGTGCTGGTTCGAATTCTTTCGTTTTTCCTCTTTATTCTTAGACTCGCATTTTCGATCTCTATCAAATAAACACGCTTAGTATATATGTTATGTTACTATTTTTCCCTCTATTTCTTGCCTTAAAACTGATGGAACAAAACCAAGAGCTAAAAACCTGTAGTGGAGAACTATCTTCATGGACAAGGAGTTATCTCATTCTACATCACAAATATTCTTAAAACTAGCTTTTTTATTTAGTAGTAAAGAGTAATGCACCTTAGATAAACAGTTGTAGGTCGAAATCTAGCTTGAGGTTAATTATAGACATTTCATTTAAAAATAAGTTGGAAGACTTCGATCTCAATTTATTTAAGAAAAAAACATTATAGATATTTTCCTCTCATAGCATGGACATATGAATTTCGTCCATATAAATAGAAAAGAAATAATAATACATGTGAAAAGAATTGCTATTAGAAGTTTATCGAGGGAGAAACCTTCACACACCAGAGCTAAGGCCTTAATCCATAGACCGGCGATTTGGCATGTCTCCCTTTGAACAACCTAATAGTTTGTACTTTGTTGTGATGCCTCTCTACTGACAAAATTGTCTAGATTGTCACACGGCAATATTAAATCGATGTATATTTTCTTAGTAGAAAATACCTATTAGCCGCTTGTTATGATTTAAAAGCGACTTGTTAGCAATTATTCCACCGCTCTTATACCTACCTGTCCCTCTTCGATTAGACTGAAAATGTGAATAAGATAGACTTTACTATCTGTGGGCTCAGTCAATTTGGTTATTATCATATTAAGTCAAGGTCTGGGAGGGACATTTCGACGCAACTAAATGCAAATTATTGCTTGATTTTACTAAATAAGTTAAAATGCAAATAAAAAGAAAGTCAAAATCCACCATGCGGCCAAGTAGTTCATGCAGTTGGCCTATTTGATTTCTTTTACTTAAAGTTATTAAAAACGCTCTATTTTATATAAGTAAATCATTTTATCAAATGGATTAAGTTATACTCATAATAATTTTCCATAATAAAATTTTCTAGCCTTAATTTTTTTTTTCCGAATACTAATTTTAATTCATTTTATGTTAAAAGAGCAATTTTAAGCAGCATTATAGTGATGTAGAGACATCTTTTGGTCCTATATATTTTGTGGGATACTAATTTAGAATGCACATATTTTAGCAAGACGTCTTTACAAGTTAGAATTTAGAAAGATAGTTCTCGAGACTTACGAAAATATTTAAATCTCTAGATCATTCCATCTTCTAGTATAAATATGGGATATTGATTTTTTTATATTGCATCAAGCCAATCAATCTAAGAAAATTTTCTGTAATAATAAGTAAGAATGCTTCTGTGCTGAGTGTCAAGTAGTATAGATTGAAGATGAAGAAAATTAAGTAATAGAATTGCAATTTTGGAGGTAAAATATTAATAGATGTTGTAATACAATTATGAGTCATAATACAAAGTCAATTTCAATGTATTGTCTTTCTACTAAACATTTTATTTTCAAATTAATATTACATTAATTCATTCTTCAATGTTGTTTCTATCTGATTTTCTATACAGCTATGTTTGCAACGTCAGACGTGCCATCAGCACGTCGCCATGTACAGCGTAAAACGGGGACCCAATTTAAGTTGGGTTGTGCCTTATTAGGGTCAATATATAGGAGTCTGAATCAAAACCGGCTGGTGCATTGTCATTGACAAGTTTCTTGTATGTCTTGTCTATTTATGTCTCCCTCCTAGTTAGCTCATGTTAATATGACATCCAAAGTTCTAGCAATGTCAAGCGTCCCTCTCTGCCTCTCTTGTCCTTAAAAATCAAAAGAAAAAGAAAAAAGAAAGATACCTCTCCCTTTTTCTATCTCTTTCTCTTTGCACCATCTATTAATTATCTTTCCAAAGTGAAGGGTCCTACACCATTAGCAATGTGCTTGTTTCGGATGCTTCAGTCAGCATAGAGCTCCTCTCTAATTCATATATGACTGGAGAAATCCCTGTTTTGGGAAAACAAAATGGAGGCGTCTTCAGTAATGTTACACCGGAGAGACGACAGAAAGCTCCAAATCAGTGGCTGAAATGTGCATCAGCATAGGACTTTTTTTTTTTAAATTAAGGGTTTGAAAGAGATTAACCAACCAACCCATCTTATCTTTCTATTTCTTTTCTCACGAGAGATTTGTCACATAGCTCACCAAATATGAAAGCTACAAGCTGAGATTGATTTGCAAATCTGAGAGGAGATGTTAGTAGGATGGAAGTGATTCTTTTTTATATTGACAAATTTGTATTTAATCGAAGGTTAATTGCACCAAACTAATTCCTTTTTCGAAATGACAATTGACAAAGCACCACTAGCGCAATTGTACAAGACATTAATATCATATATATTTGAATTATACTACACACGATATTTAATGTATATATATCGTTAATATGATATATAGGTTTTAACTACACATATGATTTGTACGTAACAATACCGAAATGTCACTTCGTATATGTGAAAAGACGTATTTTTTTTCCCTTAATGATAACTTGAGCAACATCACCTCATATAATTTTCATTTGATTTATTTTATAATAATTTTCAAGTCAATTAAAATGATATTATTTTTGAAGGTTCAATTAAAAATGATATTATTATTGTTGTGTTGTGGACATAATTACCTTACTAATTACTTTTGTATAACTTTAATAATATTTTTACGCGCAAGAATTGTTAAATTCGAAATTGGTTTTTGAAAGCAGTTCGATTTTGAATTCTTGCTGAAAAATATGAAAGAATAAATATTTTTTATTTTGAAATCTGGCATTCAAATGTGACATTTATGTTATGAACAAAAAAAATTGATGAAAGTTGATGCACGTTAATTTTTACCGTTCATAAAAAATTAAAATTTGAAACTATCCAAATCAAATGACCTTTGATGAAATTTAAAATTTTATTTAAATTTCATGCAATTCGATATTAAATTATAAGAACAGCAATACACATATATAAAGATATTTATATTTTAAATTGTTTGGCTTAAATTGAAAACATTTAAAATTCAATTATTCATTGTTAATGAATTACCACCTGCTTCAATGCCCACACTGTCTAACTCATTAAACTTTTATATATTAGTTACGATCGTTAAATTAAATTTATTTTAAATGATTCCCTCTTGTGTAACAATTTACCATTCTGTACAAAAGAAAATAAGTGAATTCGTATTTTGTAAGGTTATATTATATCGTTTTATGTGTATTAAAAGAGATAATTAGTTTTATGCCACTATGAATTTTGTTTATTAGGGAAATGACATTCTTATATTGCTAATTAAATTTAAGTCATTCTATAGTTGCTAAAATTAGTATTATGCCATTAATTTTTCAAAAACATACTAAATTCTAAAAATGCCATTACCAAATTTGTCATTATTTTTTTTCAATTACCAAATTACCCCTCATTAAAAAAACCCCAAAAAATATGACATACGGCGTTCATATTTGCCAAATTTAATTTGGTAATAACTAAATAAGTTTTCTTTCTTGCTCATTTCGAATTTGTATGAATCCCGGTGAATTCTTATATTGGAACGCATATACTTGAGAGAGTGTTACTTTTTAATTCTAATAAAAAAAACATCACTATAATAATGGTTATTCGTTTCTTTCACATGAAAACTAACAATATATTACTAATCAGAATTTGCAATAATTTGTGTTAAGTTGATAAAACTAATTGTTAATGATTTATAATGGCATAAAACCAATTATATCTTTTGTGATGGCATATTACTAATTTTAAAATTTTATAGTGGCACATTTTAAAGGGTAAATTTGTCAAATAATTGTCGAGTGGCAAACAACTAATTTCTATAATTTTATAGTGACAAAAAAATAATTTGTCATTTAGTGATGACATATCCCTAATTTCAAATATGTGCAGTGGGATACATCTAAATCACCCTTATTAAAAAAATACTACCAATTAATTACAGCATGTCAATTTGCTTTATCGGCGTAATTAATACCCAATCGAAACTTTTATAAGACTAGCATAAGATGCCCTCATATGTGGGCAAATAAAAAAACAAAATAATGTTGGACAATAAAAATATGTTTCTTAATTTACCATCGATACAAATTGATATGTTATTCAATTGTTTCTATATTAGATGGAAAACCAATCAAATCCAAAGAAAATTTTTTCCTTCTGTGCAGCAATTCAAAACCGAATTAATTATTTCCTTGTGTGCGCATAGAGATGTGTTGAGACAGATCTAACCATACATTTACAGATCAACGGTATAAAAATTGTTAACAAAAATTGTTGTGACCTTTCTCTAGATGCATTTATAAGTAGTAGAGATACATCCATGAATTAGCATAAAAGTTAATATATGGGTTCTTTTCTATTATTTTATTTGAATAAGTTCTTACTTGAGGTGGAATCTCTTTGACATTTTTTTTCCTGTCAGTTATTTTCTTGGACCCTCCAAGGACTAGCACTAGACTTGAGGACGTTTACAAGCAATTATATTATAGCCACCGATGTGCCTTCTTTATTTATTTTATTTAAGGAATGGAGATCCATATAGACCCACAATCTTCTATGGAACTGTGTGGCACTAGCCTTTCCGGCATTCCATCTCCGTAATAATGAGTAATTAATTAAGACAATTCATAATAAAAAGGTTGACATGAAAGTTACGATATTATTTTTTTTCAAAAAACAGAAAAGGAATATACATCTGTTTTGAAAATTTTCATTTATAATGTAAAAAAAAGAACTAAAAAAATAGATTTCGTGCATAAACTCTTGTATTATTAAAGAGGTGATTTCAAAAACCTTCTACTCTCACAAGTTGCTATAATTTTCTTATTTTCATCAAATGGCATGATATTGACTTATTCTGCAATTTCTGTTCGACCTAAATTCAACCCATATTTGAGCACATAACAGAAAGACATGTTTTTAATATATCTATCTCTAGAAAACTATTATATGTGAGAAAATATGAGCTAAGAATACTTATATTTCAATATATAATTTTATTCAAAATAAGTGCTTACCATTTTGTGAAATCAGATCGAAATTAAATATTAGTAGTCATTTTTACTGCATTTTTATTACGTTATTTTGAAAATAATTATAGATGTCCCATCTCTTTTTGTAAATAGCATTAATATGCAATAGACATAGCTCTATCATAACTGCCATATGAGAGCCGACTAACATAGAAAGAGTGATTTGTTGTGGGCTTTAGCAGCCTTCATCAGTGGAGATTGTGGGAATGTGGGTCTATATGGAGGGCTTTAGCACCCTACCGCTTATCGAAAAATTCCGGTAATATCGATCGGGTATCGGAACAGTGTCTGAAACTGTAGTATCTAGTATCGTGAGATATAATACCGGAATTTTTCGAAAAATGTCAGGAAATTTCGAATTTCGGTTATTTGGCCGGTAAGTGTGCCGGTAGGAAATTGAAAACATTGATTATTTGATCTCGTCATGAAGTGCGTGTGCCGTGTGCAAACATACAGTAGTGAATTTTGAGGAGGATTCTATATGTACAAATTTAATAAAATTTGCACCAATAACACTCCTCGCTGTCTGATTCACATGTTTGTATAATACCGTGCACAGAAGATCTCGACTCCTCCATTAAGTCTACGGTAATGATTAAACAGTCATTTTCTTCAGTAAGGATTTATCTTTGACGCTATTGTTGTCGCGCATTCACGCTATCACACGTGGTAACTTTAGCTTAAGCAAGTTGGATCAGAAATTTCAACCAAACGTTTCCAATTTTCAATTAATCGTCGGACTTGCACTATCTGTTTTGGATTTTTCTAGATAAATATTCTTGTGAATTTGAATTTTTTTTTTTGCACAACTAGGACCATCCCAAACCAAAATATTTTACGCTGTGTCAAAATGCTCAACTCTTATATATACCACCATGCTAATTACGGTTGGAACAAAAATATTTTTGACAGGAATATGTACTATATTGAATATTTTGTTTAATATAATAATTAACATAAAAATATTAAATTGAACCCACAGAAGTTCATGCATCTCTGCCACTAAATATAGATCGTTGATATAATCCTGTGCAACTCCTGCAATTTCTTCAGCAGAGTATTGTTGGATGTGCAACCCATGGCAAGACTACAATGGCATCAAATTAATAAAAACTTTATAGTACAGTTTTCCGTCTTTATTACTTTTCATATTGTTTTTTCTCTAATATGGCAATACACTGTAAGCCAATATTTCATTGGGTGCAGGCGTATCCCCACCATTGTACTTGTCTTATGTTAGTGATAATTGAGGCCCAGAGATGCGCCTTTAATAATAAAACAAAAAGAAAACCCTTCAAAATTAAGGTAAGCAACAGATGGAGCTGATAAGCTGGGGTACCTTGTGAGCCCTGAAAGGATACAATATATTTTAAGCAGATGTTATTGTCAGCATATATGCTGACATACTTTATATATTAATATAAGAAATCCATACTTAGTGAACACTCTTATCCCATTAAAAAAAACAGATGGTCAAGATAGCAATTATTTTGTAGATTGTCAATAATTAGTCACATTCTTTGCCTAAGTTACTTCTGCTGTTTAGAAAGCTAAATCGCAACTATAATACTTACAATATCATCTATATATTGAGTTAAACCTTGAGGCAGTTTGTAAAGAGGTCCACCACAAGAATAAGCTTTGACCCTTCAACAAGGTAAACAAGCAATAATTGGATTACGTTTGCTACTTTGTTGTTATTACATATATATAGATTTTATACTAAAGGTCTTTAATTTATTCTTGTCAATTTACAGTAAGCTTAACTAAAGCTGCCAAAACCATCACCATTTTGTTTCGAAACTGGAAGTCAAATTACTAGATCGACAACATAATTATTTTCCAGACCTATTTAATAATGATATCTATATTGAAAAGGCTTATGCGAGGGACGATCAGTCGGATGATTTATTTGTGGTTTTAAATTAGCATAGAAAAGTCAGCATTAACGTAGGAAAAGATAGTTCTGAATTTTAGAAATATGACAATGTAGTTTAACAAAAATGGATATCATCAAAATTAAATTCATGTATACTAATTTAGTAAGTTTCCAATTTTGTGTGCATATCTAATCAGCCACAAATTTTAATTGTGGTAGAAGAAAAAAGTATTTCAACTTAATTAAACAATAATTTCATATAATTAGACTCAAATAAAGTGAAACAGAGATCCAGTAAAATGCATATGCGATTGACATCAGTAATACGTTTCGTGATGTCCCATTTTATTTGTGGAAGGCATTCATGTCAATCTTGATTTATACAAGTGGCGCTTTACGGGACGTTTAATTGGCATGTATAAGGTTAGTCTAATTTTTAAATTAGTAATCTCATTTGTTAACCTAGAAGTTAATAAAGTTGCTTAAAAATATTTATTTTAACTCTTAATCTCACTAATGGAACTCATAAGCTCTGCATCAAGAAGACATATAATTGTAACAACTTATATCCTTTTAAAAGAAACAATAACAACGAATTATAGACCGAGCGTGCAGGGGTTGATCTGAATATATAATATCACATACACAACAAAATTGTTTTTTCTAAAGTAATTGTCAAGGTTTCCTACTCTATGTATATCGGATATAGCCCCACGTACGTATATCATTATATATATAGAGAGAGAGAGCGCGCATCAATTAACCCAGTTTACGCACTGTTCAGGGAAGAAAAACATCTAATTAATCTGAAAATATTCAAAATATATATAGCAGCACCAGAGTAAATATCGTGCATAAAGTCAACAAAAACAATAATTTTTTTTTTCTACAGAAAATATTGTTTATACATCTTGAACTTCCAAGCATTATGTGAATTTCCACAAGACGCTTGCTTATAAGTTATAACTTACAGGCCTTTCATTTTTATCTTTGGACACAAATACACACTACACCACTATTGGTCTATATGCTCACACCGCTTTTCATGTCTTTGTCATATCTACACTTGAGGATGTTTGACAAAAAAACATGCATCTAATTAATTTTCTTTTTCTCACTAAGCTCTCTCCTTTAAATCTTTTAACTTCATCTCCAAAGGACTTTTTCCTACTAACTATAATATATATATCTCACTATCTGCTTAAGTGGTATGATCATTTTAACGTTTTTCACCCTCCATTTTAATTTTTGAGAAAGTCCTCTAAGACGAAATGTGGAGATATTAATAGGAAACCTCGAGTTTTTTTTTAACCACGCTAAGCTTTACTAGAACTCTCCAAAATGGATCCATCAAAAAGAGGATCCTCTATACCAATGCCTTGGTAGTCAAGCAACCAGTCGCTACTGAAATCATCACTGTTGATCGCAAAATTTAACCACGAATCATCAATCTCTGGTAACTCATCTTCCAGCAACCAATTTACTAGCTGTTCTTGGCTACTAACATTTGTGCTCGATTCTGGGGGGCTCGAATTGGCTTGGCCTTCTGGTTCGAGGTTCGATTCTGAGGTTATGTTTGACTGAGAAGTTGCACTGACGACATCAGGGCTCGCAGCTTTCTGACTAAGAGGTTCATGTGTGACTGGATCGATGCCCATTTTGATTAGTTTCTTCTTGATGTGAGTGTTCCAATGGTTCTTTATTTCGTTGTCTGTCCTTCCCGGCAATTTCGAAGCAATCTTAGACCATCTGCACGAATATATAACAAAAGAAGAATATCATATATTTGGAAAAAAAAATTACTAAAACTAAAAGCTTTTAATAATTTTCATGAATTGCTGTCCTTCTTAACAATTTATACTTATTAAATTTATTAGCAATAGAAGTCTTTAAGGAATATGGTATATTACCATGTTTTCTCTTTAGTGATCAGTGAACGCTGATATAAATATATGCACGTCAACCTTTTTCCATGATGAACCGAACTAAGAACACTAATATATATTGGATCTTTTTTATTTTTTTTTAATAACCAACCTTTGTCTATTACAAATATGTGGTTTGTCACACTTTACAATGGACCATTTTCACTTGATCTAAATAGAAATAATTAATTCTTGAACTGACACCATCCACACACACAGACACACTCACATTATCGGTTGTTAACTAATTAGCACACAAGAGAGGGGTTGCTAACTTGCTATGTTGAGCATCTAGTTGTTATTTTGTTTCTTCTTCTAGAAATATTGAACTGAAGTAATGTTAATTATTTCGATGTATGAAAGGATCTTTTATAATGTACTAAGCAAGTTTGTTCTTTTCTAATATACAAATATTAAAATTTTAAAAGTCTAATGAAGCTGGCTTATGCTGCAAATCATTTGGTCACCTTTATTAGAGATTGCTTCACCACCTTGCAAATATATTAGCTCTAAACTGCCACTTCTATCTCTATATTTTAATTCCTCTATCATCTGTTGTGTCTCTTTCTTTCTGTAAAAGATCCTAACTGGACAAATTTTCTATCCTTTCCATTTCATATTTCCAATCTAGTATTCTACAATATGTTTGCAGTATTAATTTTCTTTAGCTTCACATCCCATTCATTTTATACTTGTCTAGGTTTTATAATTTGCACGATTTCGAAAGTTGTCATTACATATATGACTTTACTCAAGTATATTGTTTCTCTATATTTTTAGAAATCTTTGGTGTTGATTAATTTTTTTTCCTCCTTTCTTTATCTAGTTTCTATGAACTTTCTTTTTACAAGAATTAATTGGTTTGTTACAACTATATATGTCTTTCAAAGTACGAGAAAAGCTATATCAATTTTAATAATGATTACTTTTTTGACAATTTGCAGACCATTTTTCCATCTGCACATCATGAACTTTACAAATAGCAACAATATTCATTCTATTATATTCCTAATATTTTTTTGAAATAAAAATCTTTAGTGAGAAAGGCAGGAACCTATTTATTATTTTTTTTTTTTAAAAAAAAGCTTTTTAGAAATATATACATCTCTTTTTTTCCATTTAAAGCATGTATCAAATTAAGTTTCAACAGGTTAAGTCCACCTATAAGTAATATTTTACTCAAGAGTCAAAATTGATAGTCATAACTTTCACTTTTCCAAACAGACAAAAATTTCAGCCGAAATTGAAGAATATTATTTTTCGCTTGCGGGCTTATTTCTTCTTTTCAAATTCTTTAATGAAGTTTGACCAACGGTTGGACTAGTTTGACGTATCGGTACACATATAGGACATTGTCATACGTACTCATCATGTATATATTCATGCTATAAAACAATACCATAATAGACAAAGCCACTGCCTATTTTCCATGCCTATTTTCCAAATGAAAGATATGGATTGTTGGCACGCAATATTCTGTCTCTATTTGAAATATACAGCCTATAGCTATTCTAATTTCAGACTAGAATAATGAAACAGACCCCTTTTTTGACGTGCGATAGCGAAATATTTTACCAGATAACATTAATATTCTTTTTTCACACACAAAAATTGCACTTTTTTAAGTTCTTTCTGGAATTACACTCTTCTATCACTATTTCATTTTACGTGAGATTACAAAATCAATATTTAACCAAATAACAATAATATTCGTTTACAACATCACATACAAAACTAACACCTTTTACTTCTTTTAGAATGCTAGTCTAGTTAGTACTATTAATTTCTTGATTCACCATATAAGATCGATGATAATGCTTAGCAAAGTATCTTCATTTATCCCTAATATTGCTCTCTGAATTCATTAATTTTGAAATACATTAATTTATTTTCTTGATTAGTATATAATTTCAAACTCAATTATAGAAATACATTAATTTTGAAATGCATTGCAGTTGTAACACCATTTATTATAAACTAAAAGCAAAAACAAAAATAATAATGAAAATAAATTATATAAAATAAAATAAACAAGAATGAAAGAAACATGCATAAGGTATACCGGTTGCCAAGTTTGGCATGGAGGTCGATGACCAGCTTCTCCTCAGCCTCACTGAGCAGGCCTCGCTTGAGGTCAGGACGTAGATAATTTGTCCACCGGAGCCGACAGCTCTTACCACACCTCAGAAGTCCCGCAAGCTTCGGCACTGCCCGCCAGCAGCAGTGGCCCCCATTTGTCAATATGAAGTTAATCAACTTCTTGTCCTCCTCAGCCGTCCACGGCCCCCTCTTCACGCCTAACTTGTCGCAACATGGCTGCCTCCCCATTAATTGATCTCTAGCTATCTAGAGCTATATCTTGATGTTGTTTGTATATTACTATTTTAGTTCTCTGTCAATAGGTTGTATGTCTCTTCTTACCTTACACTGATAGTTTAGGGATGCTATCTCACCAACCCCCTGCTTTTAAAAGGACCAGGTGTGTAGTAAATTTGCACTCTTCGGTGAAAGGGAAGTGGCAACTGCTGGGGCATTACCCCGTGTTGTTTATCTCGTTTTTGAGGTGATTTTGATGCTGTAGTTTTTTTTTATTTATTTTTGAAGTGGCGTATATTTAAAATAATTTAGTTCCCTCCCTCTCTATAATCTATGTCACTTTTTCTCTCTCTACTTTGATATCTCACAGCTGGTTACAAGTTGGACCCTTACAGCCATGCATTCCATCACCCATTTCGTCACTTGCAAACTATTGGGAGCGTATGGGGGTTGCAAAGCTCTCAAATTCGTTCAACCTGTCCTTTCCTTGCAAAAATGCGCTCGCATCCACTTATCCGAGGAGTTTAGCTAATTAGTTGATGTGAAAAAATTAGCATGTTGATATATAGGTAATTAGGGAAAAAAATGTTAAAGTATTAATATATGGTATAATTTAAAATATTAATTTATGTTTAGTAGTATTGTATTGAAAAGACTCTTCGAGATATTTTATAATACAAAAATTACTGAAACACAATGCGTTGTATCGAATATAAATACGAAATTGGTAAATGCATATATATATCGTACAACGTGTCCATTTTCAAATTATGTGCATCTCTAGAACATATATACAAAAATTCAAATCAATTATTTGTAAAATTTGAGATTAATTGATCGTTCAACAAGAAGAAGATATTGAATGATTTAGATTGATCTTTTGAAGCATAAAATTTGACAAATGGACACGTTGTACATGACGTATTTGTACAATTGTTGTATTTTAGGAATCATTTTCTCATACAATTAACAGATCGATTTCCTTTTATAATTGACATGTCACATATGTGCTATATCGAATGATTTTTTTGTAAAGAGAATTGTTGTAATTTATCAAAGAGTGTTACTCTCAACTTATGATCTTTCTCTTTTTACAGTTTCATTGATTATATTATTAAAAAAATTGTCTAATTAAGTCTTGTGACCAATCATTCGAATATATACATGCAGTGCGTCTAATAATTAATCTATCTCAATTTGCTCGATCAAACTGATCAGTGTACACACATCGACCCGGTAGTTTTTGTAACAGTTCAAATAGCATCTTCAAATTAGAAAAAACTTAATATAGTATGCAAGTCTAGCTACAATATATCGTTCAGTACTTCAGTTGGTTAGCTAAAATTAAACCTCGGACAGGAGGCTTCCAGCTCATATTACAAATGGAGCAAAAAAAACGTAGTTCTCTAACAAGCTGTGTGCATTTTAAGGTAAACAACATATTTGGTTGATCTGTCGTCTAGTTATATCCGACATTATGTGAGACTTTGGGTCTACGTTAATTCGACGAGTCATCACTACGGCTGCTTATAATTTAGAGTGCTCTTTTGTTAAGGTTGCAAACTGCATGAACTCGGAAGTAGTATATATTAAGTATAATTAATACAATATTTATTTTGATTTATATTCGTATTGCCAAGTTTTTTTTTTAGTAGATATGAAGCTAGTGGCTCTCGGATATGAATTTGAACTATTTATAATATTGATATTTGGCAAAAATATAAATACATAGTGAATTAGACATTTTTTAAAGTAATAATAACATAAAAGTTTAACATTATAAAATGATGAGAAATAAACTACATATACAATTTTAATTAGAAGAATGTCGATTTTGTTAACAGGCACTCTCTCTATATAGTGGGTATAGCAAGGGCTGTAATTTGTGTCATTATAGAATTTGGAATAATTTCTAATTTTACAATATTACATGTAGTAATATGTGCATGAGATTTTTATCTGATCGCTTAAAGTAGAAAGATGATCTCATCATGCCATCACAAGTTATCACTCATTATAGTACGTACATTAAATAAATTAACTGAAAATTCTATGGAGAATAGAGGTGCACGTATACCCCAGTCATTCAAACATACTAGACCAGGCCTGTAGCCCTGTACGTACCAATCAAGAAACTGAACACAACACAACACAACCCTATGCTCCTGCTTACGCACGCACTTCTCGCACTTTTGCTACGTAGAAATGAATTATCTGTAGATAAAGTTTTGTCATTTATTTACAGCAGCAACTCCTCTAAAGTTAGAGGAGTCTAGGTACTCCAAAATGAAAATGATTTGATAAAAGACTCTAGTACATACATGTACGTGCATATTTAATGTCCTTTTATATATTTAATTAATTAATTGACCACTCTTGTTAAGTCACTCCTAATTAAATATCTCTCATTAATTTATCAATTATCATGCACTGTAGAATTAATACGCACTTAGCCTTAGATCAAAATGGTTTTCATACGAATTTCATTTGATTAGAATTGATCTATCATGATTTCGTTCTATCTAATAACATAGAAGTTCGGTTCAAATGGAATAAAAACCGTTTACTTTCATTAAAAAATTTCTAATCAAATGAAATATCCAGAGTGAAAAAAAGTGAATCTAATCAGGGTCTTATAGAGCTGATGCATATTTACATATTGTGTCAAGGCATACTTGGCGCCAATTGTCCATTGCATATACTTAGGATGTGTTTGGATTGGCACCGGATAGGAATAAGGAATAAGGAATTAGGGCCGGATCTAGAGTCCCGTGCCAATTCTTATTCCTAATTCCAATTCCAACATTTTGTTGGTATAGGAATTGGGCCGGGAATAGGTCTCTATTCCTTATTCCCATGGGGTGTGTTTGGTTACGGGAGAGAATAAGGAATAAGGGTGTAATTCCTTATTCTTAGGTTTTCCAAATGGAGGGTGGATAAGGAATAGAGGCCTATTCCTTATTCCGGTGTCAAACCAAACACCATGGAAATAAGGAATATGGGCTAATTCCGGCCCTTATTCCTATACCAACAAAACCTTGGTATAGGAATTAGGAATAAGGATTGGCACTCCAATCGAGACCCGGCCCTCTATCCTTATTCCTATTCCTTATCCGGTTTGATCCAAACACACCCATGGTGTTTGGTTTGGCACCGGAATAAGCACCCATCCCAAAACACCCCATCCAAACACACCCTTAGTGTCAAGTGATTTTTACCGAGTCAAAAGACATTTTCATAGCTATTAAACAACTTCCTTAATCTTCTAACTCTTCTTCCAAACATTCCAAAATGCACACTTAAAATCCAGGTAATGCACATCAAAAAATATTTTATCAATACACACATACTTGTTACCCATATTATAAAGAGTATAGTAAACAAACAATGAGGAGATATAAAGAGGGTGAAATTTAGGTGGTTAAGTATAACAAATTTTTCTAATTAATTTTATTTAAGTAAGTTGATATTAACATTTAACTATTTAAGTAGAAATTCCTACTAACCCGAAAGAACTTTAAAGACAAAAATCTGAAATTATAATTATATGTAATTATGCCAGTATGAATCTGCCTATTACTCTGTTTTTTTTTTTAAAAAAAAAAACATTGGAAATGCTATATCATACGCTGAACATTTTTTTGTTTTCGAATACTTTTTTTTAGTAGAATTGTGTTTCTAAATAGTAAATACTAAAATTCAATAATTGTTTATGCTTCATTTACAATAATCAAATTTCATGAATTTTAAACATACCTTTGAATCGATTTCGATGATATTCGTGAAGTTTAATTAACTTTTATGTTTTGAAAACTTTAGCTGTTTAGGATTGACCCTAATTTGCTGTACCACACCGTTACACAGTTACACTGTTGCAAAAGGAGGCACTTGCTACGAAAATAATTTGAAATGTACTAAAACTTTACTATTTTATAGAAAAATTATAAAAGTACATTTGTGGTTTGGAATTATCATATGATTATGTTTCATCCTAAACTATTACATTATACTCTGTTCTATAATATTAGTGACTAAGCTCTGATCCTAACAAACCTATCCAGTTGGCAGAAAATGTAAGTAATAATTAGAAAACGTGACAGAGTATCTTATTTTTTAAAATTGTATATAGCTTTAATGTTATTTCTAGTAACTCAATTGTCATTTAGTTTAAACAGAAACTTAATTAATGTAAGAGTTGCTTGTTTGTCAGAAAAATGGAAAGAATTCTTCCTAAGTATCCAAATAATTTTTGAAGAGGGTGGGAACTGGGAAGAAGGATTTTCTTTGTTGGAATAAATTTTTGAGGAAAAAAAAAATCCTTCTTCCAATTTTTTGTTGGAAGAAAAATTTCCTTTCTTCTAGAAAGAAATTTCTTACTCTACTCTCTAAAAGAGTTTTTCTTAGACTTATATTCAAATCATCCATACACACCCTAAAGAACAATATAAAATTACAATAAAACAGAACAAATTGCCACAATCTCTATTGACCGATCGAGTTATTGCTGTTAGGTCTAGTTCCCAACAAGGCAACAGCACCTCGTATGCGTGCATGCACAGATACACTGTTAATGTATTATAAGAATCTAATATGATAAAAACAATTCTAGTACGAAGAGTTGCACTAAGACAGAGTAACCCACGTCTGGAAGATAGGACACGTGCCGTGTTTAAGGAACTAAGATTTCTTACCGTATATATATATCACACTCATATTTCTAGATGAACTTGGCTAAGTTCATCTAGAAATCACCTTGTTAGTCAGCTTTCGATACATACACTCTAGAGTAGAAAAACATAGCATACTAATAAGTTCAAAATTTTAAGCATTGCCAAAATATACCTTCACAATTTAATTTTCATCTTAAAGTCTTATATATATAATTACTTGACATCGGGACTGTTGCTGCACGTACTTTAGATTTGTAAAGAGTTAAAAATTTATCATCAACATTGAAACAAATATTACCGTCCGATCCAAATTGCAGAAGCTGAGATATATATTACCTTGACATATTTTACACAGTAATTATAAATATATTAATTTGGGCGGTCGTGCAAGATGAAACACTGTGGTTAGCACAGTGTTTCTGATTCTTTGTGGCAATTTTTGTGTGGCGGTCAAACCACATAGATTGGTTTATCATATATTTTTTCCATCCATTATTAAAGAATCTAATAGCAATGTTAGCACATCAAATCCAATTAAAAGATATCGTATCACTACCATGCACAGAAACAAGTTTCTGTAACAGGCCATCTGTGACGTTTTAACAAAAAAACGTCATGGATTGGCAGAGACAGGCGCGAAAAAAAAAGCGTCAGACCATTCTGTGACATTTTTTACAAACAAAAACGTTATAGATTTTCCCTCCATAAAAAAAATCTGTCAGACAATCTGTGATGTTTTTTAACAAAAAAACAACATAAAAGATCGGGCAATCAGTGATGTTTTTTAAGTTAACAGAAGGTATTTTCCTTCTGTAACGTTTTTAAATGTAATAAACGTCATAGAAGTTCACATATATTTTTCTTTCTTCTTCCTCTCTCCTCCATTATTTTTCTTCCTGCCGAAGCCAACCACCAATCATCAAATTTCGTTAACACATCATTTCCATATTCATTTTTCACTCAAAAAAATAGCAAAAAATTTACAAAAATTCTGGAAAAATAATAATTAGAAAGAGAAGGAGGAGAGTAGATTGAAAGTAAAAAAAAATTAATATTTGAGCAATACATATTTTTTTGCATTTTTGTCCTCATTTTTATTTCGGTTTTTTTTAAAAAATAGTTTAAAAATTTCGAAAAAATATGTAAAAATTAGAATTGGAAAGCAAAAGAAAAGAAAAATACATATTAGGTTCAAATTTGAGCTATTTTTGTATTTTTTTATTTTCTCATATTAATTTCGATTTTTCTTTTATTTTTATGGTTTAAATTAATGATTAGTTTTTTTATTGGACCTAATTTTAGGTCTCATTCAAGAGGAGAAGAATTTCATCGTATTGAAGGTATAAGGTATATTTTCATAAACTTTCTTATTTAATCATTTATTATATATGCATGCATTTCTAATTTGCATATGCATTAATTATGGTATTGTCATATAGGACCGAAAATACCGGAACAATACCGAATTTAGATCTTTGCCCGTCCGAGATTAATTCATTAGGGATTAATTTCCGATAGTCCCCGTTTTGGGACTGCTCTTTGGATATTTTGTCTCATTTAGAATTAGCGAGTGGTACTTTAGATGTAATGTGTTGTTTGAGAAAAATTCGACGGCACTTTCTCCTTTATGTTCTCATGGATGCGTCCTCACGAGCAATCGTGTCAGCGCATTCAGGGAACATAAGGGAAAATACTGCCGAATTTTTCTTAAATAACAGATTGCATCTAAAGTACCACTCGCTAATGAGGTAGAATATCCAAAGAGTGGGTTAGGATGGTGACCGGCCTGAAAACCTAATGTGACAAAATTGATTCATACCCTTGACATTTTGCATAATTTTTTCTTGTTCAGATAGATAGGACGTGGATGTACTCAAGTGATCAATCAGTCTTTCGGAAAGGGGTTGAAGAATTTATGGTTTGTGCTACTAAGTATCTGAAAAAGAAGGAAGAAGATAAAATGTGTTGTCCTTGTCGTCTTTGTCAGAATTTGGTGAAATGGTCTAATTTTGAAGAAGTGAGAGTTCATTTGATTAGAAATGGGTTTAAGCCAGATTATACTCGGTGGAAATTTCATGGAGAGACTAAGGGAGAATCTTTTAATGTGTTATTGGATGATGAAAATGTGTTTGATGATACGAATGATGTGTTTGATGATGAAAATGATGTATTTGGTGATGAAAATGTGTGTGATGTTGAAAATTTAGATAATCCAGAATTGAATGATGATTTAGATGAAATTGTGAACAATGTGGATGCAGATTTTGTTGATAATGTTGAAATTTTTGGTATGTTACGTGAAGAAGATAAGGTAAAGCTATATCCCGGTTGTGAATTGTCAAAACTTAATGTTGTTTTCAAACTGTTTAATCTAAAAGCAAAAAATGGATAGAGTGATGCCAGTTTCACATCTTTGCTCAACATTTTGCGTATTGATTTTTTTCCCAAAGATAACCAGTTGCCGGATTCAATTTATAAGACCAAGAAAATGTTGTGTCCTTTGAAACTAGATATAGAGAGAATTCATTCATGCCCGAATGACTGCATATTATTCCGGAATGAGTACAAAGATCTGCATAAATGCCCAATATGTAAAGCATCACAGTATAGACCGAGGGATGATCAGATTGATGAAGATTGTAAGGGACCAGCTGCAAAGGTTGTGTTTTATCTCCCAATAATTCCAAGATTTCAGAGGCTCTTTACTAATGCGAAGGATGCCAAAATGTTGAGATGGCACGTGGATTGCCGAAAAAGAGGTGATGGAATGCTCCGGCATCCAGCAGATTGTCCGAATTGGACGAACATCGACAGTCATTTTGAAGATTTCGGTTCTGAACCAAGAAATTTGAGATTGGAGTTATGCACGGATGTGATGAATCCTTACGGCAACATGAGTAGCCGTTAGACTACTTGGCCGGTCTTATTGTGTATTTAGAACCTTCATCCCTGGTTATGCATGAAAAGGAGATATTTGATGATGCCCTTATTGATTTCAGGTCCAAAGCAACCAGGGAATGACATAGATGTGTATTTACGTCCATTAATAAATGACCTTATAAAATTGTGGCATGAGGGGGTGAACGTATTTGATGCACACTCTAGAACCGAGTTCAACCTTTGCGACGAAAAGAAGTGAGGCATCCGTTTGTTCTCCAATTGAGCTACTCGAAAAGAAGTTTGTTGACAAACTTACTGATGCCGAACGGAAAGTATACACATTGCTGATGTTTGTGCCTAAAGAAGAACAGTTGATGGAGGTGCCACATTGCAACCCTTGGGGCACGCACGACGAGGTGCACTTCTTCTTCAACATTTGCGACGTCGTTGAATGTTTCAAAAGAGAACCCCTAAACATATCGATCATCAAGATGTACTCTTGTATGATATTTCAAACTTTGTTTTTTTTTTTTATTTTTGCAATATTGAATTCAATTTGGAACATATTGAAGTATTGGATTAATGCAGGTATTGGATGATTGAGCTTTCAAAAGGATATGGGTTCTCTAAACTCATCACCATATGGAATCCGGAATATCTACCTGAAGCTAAATAGGTGGGGGACAACATCCGTTTTAACGTGAATTATATGAAGAAGTCGTTCCTAGAGAATCCAGAGTGCAACTATTTTCTTTTGCCATATAATCAGGGGTATGAACAATTATTAATAAACTTGTTAGTTTCCTTTCCAATCAAAATAAGTCTTAATATGTATTACAGGTATCATTGAACGGTCATTATCATTGATGTCAACAAGGAGAAGATTTACTTCATTGATTCCTTGTCACGTGAAGATTGTATACCTGAAACCGTTCATAACTACGTAAGTCTCATTTTCTAAAATTAACAAAAAAATAATAGTGAGAATTTGTGATTGTGAGAATAATTCTAATTTATTTGAATGCAGGGCATATAAAAATTATAAGATGGAGAAGGAAAAGAAGAGTGTGCGTAAAACATGGATATTCGATTGGTACGAACTACCGGTACGCAACTTCTGATAAAAGGGTTATACACATTTTTTTCATATGAATTTCTAAAACTATTTCGAAATCCTAACTAGATATTTTCTTGAATTGTAATTGTAGGCTCCGAAACAAAAGGGCTCTACAGAGTGTGGATATTTCACGATGTTAACCATGAGAGCCATATTAAATCATGTAAAACAACTCGGAGAACTACCCAAGGTATTACTTTATTTCGGATATTTACGATTTAATAGCGGTTACAATACCAACAAGAGGATCTAGGGTTTAGGGATTGATATTTAAATATTGAAAATCGATACAATCAGATAATCAAATAGTTTAAGGATTTAAGGTTTAAGGTTTAAAGTTTGATAATCAAATAGTTTAGTAAATATTTATGATATATATATATATTCAAGTAATGTTTTGGTTTTATTTATAATGACATGCAGAAAATAGATCCAGTTGGAAAACCATACAAGAAAGAAGATATTACAGATGTCGTGAATGAAGTCATGGCCTTCATGTATGCTAATTTATTTGGATAATAAAATTGGTTGCATGACTTGTACGTTAATTGGGATCGATTTAAATATTATGACTTGTTTTGTTATTTTGATGTGTGTTTGTTAATTGATGTGAGATATATATATGTTTGTTTGTTTGATATAAATGAATGTGATATATATAATGTGAATGCATGTGAAATAATGTGACTGGTACAATATTGACACCAGTGGTACGGCTAGCAACATGGGCTAGCCACATAAAACAGCATATATATAAAAAAAGTTTCTAGCCTTTTGTGACATTTTTTACGTTAATAAACGTCATACAACTGGGCCTTTTGTGATGTTTTTTAGTTTATAAACGTCATTAAATAATTCCAGAAAAAAGGGCTTCAAAAGTAACCTCCAATCTATGACGTTTTTTGTTTAAAAAACGTCACGGATTCAACCTTCTGTGATGTTTTTTAACTTATTAAACGTCACTGTTCATTCCTTTTATGAAGTTTTTTTATATATTAAACGTCACAAAACCTCGACCATTTTATAACGTTTTTTCCAATCTGTAATAGGATCTATTGTAACGTCTCGATAAACGTCATAGATCCATTTTATAAAACGTTACAAAAGGGAAAATGTGGCGTAGTGTATGTGGATAAAATATTAGACCTTCATTATTAATAAATAAGAAACAAAACAAGATAAACAGTTGTTTTCGTATAAAGAATGTCCTTATCATGTATGTACCAACATATACAAAAGTGAAATAAAAAAATTAGAAATTAAGAAACGACCTGGAGAATGCACAGTTCATGTCTTTCTTATCGCACTGCAATATGTAACTCCAAATTCATTTAGCTTCTTTGCAACTGCTAGCCTGAAAGCACAGTCACAACTTCTACGTATATATATTACGTTTATTTATGAGAAAAGAAAATAAATTGGAAGTGCGCCATTACCCGATCATGAAGAATTTTCAAATGTTGTGTGATAAATTTCAGAAAAATCAAGGAAAAATAAAAATTAGTTACACTGGTAGGAACAACTTAAAGCTTGCATACGAGTCAACAAGGTTAGCTAAAAATAAAAATTAATGGCATCCTCACAACAAAACAACTGGCAAAAATGAAAATAACACAAGAGATGCTTGAATTCAAAGTAGATCGTCGAATCAGCTGAAGCTCTAACAAGATTGTGACAACTTTCAACTTCCAGAGGGCTCTCTCTTTTCAATCGAAGGCTATTTCAACACCCTCAGAGACTTTTTAATTTTTTCACTCATTTTTTCCCTTTTTCTTTCCTTTTTTTTCTGTTCTAGCTTTCTTTTTCTGTCTGGAGAGTTCGGTCGACAATTCCAAAGAGGGTGGCTTTGAATAGGATTATGTGGAGGATGAGTTGTACAGTTGGGGGTTGATGGATGAGATTTAATTGTGGTGTTGACCGATTTTAATTGTGATGGATGAGATTTTTATTCTCTTTTTTTTCGTTTCTCTAATCTGTACAAAATCTATGTTTCTTTTTAATGAAATGGCCCTTTCAAAAAAAAAAACGAATAATCAGTTCCAATCTATGTTTGATTTTTTGTTATTATTCTAATTGTCAATTATATGGTAAACCAAGCATCATGAATTGCATTGCACGATGGCAAATATATATGGTAAACCAATCCATTATTGGTTCTCTAACAGCACATTTTTTTTAATAAAAGTAATAGAAGTTATTAGTACTAACTGAGGAAATAAAAATTGATCGCACAATGCACGAAATCAGATCAAGAGGTGTTTACTTTTTTGTTTTTTTCTGAAAAAACATAATATACTCGTTTTCACCATTTGAGAGAATATGTAGCATTGTGCTACAATGAGTAAATATTAAGCAACATATTCAATTATTTTGTTTTCCTATTTTTGTTTCATCCTTTCATATTCGCAAAATTTTACAAAATTATAGATAATCACCCATATATATATAGAGAGAGAAATGCTATGGTGCATCGCGATGTATTGAGTCTTTTGTACATCGTGATCATATATGTCATAGTTTTACAAAATGACAAATCCAATATATATATTGAAATCTCATAAAAAACCAAATTTTATATTTTTTTTACTATTTTTTTCGAATTTTCTAAAACCTGCCATTTTTTGAATTTCCTTATTATTACTTGGCACCCAAAAAAGGAAAGTTTTAGAAATTCGAAAAAAATAGTAAAAAAATTTCAAAAAATATAAAATTTGGTTTGTCATGAGATTTCAATATGTAGATTGGATTGATTTAATTAGATTTGTCAATTTGTAAAACGATTGATGGATAATGATCGCGATGTACAAAAGTCTTAATACATCGCGATGCACCATAACATATCTCTATATATATCAATATTATAAATAAAGATGTGTGGGTGTCGGAATCTTTTAGTTAAATTTGACACTCCAAGCATTGTAAAATAGTTGTGCAATAATATTTTTTTTATTTCTGTAATGTGATACTTTGTAACTAATTGTGTGTCGGGTGTTATTGCTCATAAAACTAACTCGGTTCAACATTAGAAAATAATTTGGCAACATATTGTTTTATTTCTGATTTTTGTGACCCCTTCTTATTTTCATTTTCATCACGTCTCCATCTCTTTTGTGTTGAAACTCGGACTCGGACTTGGACTCGGAGTGTTGGACTAAGAAGTTGAATCGGATGACTCGCAAAAACTCGGGTGACTCAGATCGGAAACTCGGATTTTCATAAATAATCATTTTTAATGTCTTAAAAATCAGAAAAAATATTGAAAAATTAAGAAAATATTTTTTAATTAGTGATACTTTCATTAAAACATCTTAATGTATCAGTTAGAATCGTAGAGGATGAAATTCTCAATTTTTCTATGTTCTCATATCAATTTTTAGATCAAGGATCACTTTGTTCAAAATAATTTCATTTATTGAATTATCTGGACCGTCCGATCTGATTTAAATAGAAAAATTGAAAAAAAAAAGGAAAAATGGAGGTGTCCAGTACTGAACCCTTCCCCTTCTTCTCTTCTTTCCCGATCCCACCCAATTCCCTTCTTCCTTTCCGACAGAGAAGAAGAGATGACTCAAATTCCCTCGTGAGAAGCCGCCGTTGTGAGTTTTCCGGCCTTCTGACTCGATTTCTCCACCATAGCAACCTTATCAAGTGTTTCCCCTTGCTCCTTCACCTCTCTCCATGCAAGAACACCACCATTAATGGTGATCTCAAGATTTTCAACCTGAATCCGCTCCAACTCGCTAAAAATCGAATCGTTGGCCGCCGAGTCCGAGTCAACTCGACCCGATTCCGAGTTGACTCGCCGAGTTTTAAAACCATGCCTGTGACTATGAGTAGGGAAACTAATGAAATTGATCGAGTGGAGAAATCAATGAAACATTGCACACTTGTAGTTCTGCTTTAATATTTGGTACCAGTACATAATTAAATGCATTAATTGCCTGTAGATCAAATGTAGATTGGTTATTTTTCATTTTGCTTCTAAATTCTGAAGTAGCCTAACATTAACAGGTCTATCCAACAAATAAACAAAATCAGAAACACAAATAACTTCGGATTACAAGGTTCATCATTAGTTCATTACCCATTATCGTACGGATAACGAAATCTATCTCTGGTCCAAGTGGTGCTAGAAATAAGAGAGCACAGCTCTGACCACGGCTCTCCGTTTGTACGAAAATTCTTTTTGTACCGAGAAAATTGTATAAATACACATTTTGGGCTGGTCTGTGTTGGGCCCAGCTATACCTTTGGGCCTAGTAAATAAGGCCGTATGAAATAAGTAGAACTGATGTGGTTCAACTTCAATCCGATTAATGCAATTTTGAGTTGAATGGACACAATATGAGAAGCATGATAACATTAGATGGGGATCTCAAGCTATTCATGTAGCACCCCCAACTGCATAAAAAATAAGAAGAGCTGAAATTAGTAACCAATTTTAAGCAAGGAATATATAATTGACAAGTAGAAAGCTTGTTAATTGTTAAAATGATGAAATACTTCACTGAAGATCTTAATTCAAAGAAAAGCAACTTTGAATCAAAATCGTATAACTAAATATTATAAAATTCGAAATATAATAGCAAATAATTATGTTGATCTTACGAAATAATTACAGTAATTGTCATTTTATAAATGACGTTTTCAAATATGATAATAATTTCTTTAATTAATCACATCAAATGCATAAACCTAGCTTCATCGATCGCTCAACCCCGATCAGAAACCCTATCGGCCTCCGTCTCCGATCTCCTCACCTCGAGGTTCGTCTCCTTTTTCTTGTTCTTTTGTAAATTGCAGTTGTAAAAGAACTTTAATTATTTCTATTCTTGTAAAACCATATTATAAATCCATTTGCTTTTGCATAAAAGAGACGTTACAAGCAGTATTAATAACACTTCGCTAATTAGGAGAGACAGAAGAAAGAGAGAGAGTTTCGTCATACTTGTTTGTGTGCATCTTATACAAAATCAAGTACTCGAGAAGGGTGATACAACCATAACGATCTAGTTTTTGTGGTTGTGCTGTGTTGTCTAGGCATTTGTTGTAGAATTGGAGATGGACTCGATCGAGATCGATATTGTAGTCTAGTACTCTCACTGGTTTGTAGAAGACGAGACAAGCGGTCCATCGATGTGAAAGGGGCCAAATCGATCTAAGACTTCTGCTATTGGATATATCTTTGTGCTAAGATTATTTTTTATGTCCAAACTCGTATAGATATATGTAGGTGTTTGCTTGGCTAAGGCTTGTAAGTTGTAACCATGTGAATTTATTGTGTTGGTCTTTTTAAGGCTTTCTGTATTATATGATCATTCTTTCGTCGTAAAGAAATCGATTTGGATACGAAGTTGTGAATGACGAAATTTGAACATATTAATCCTTGATACCCCCATCGTTTTGCTTATGAACAGTAGCATTTTTTTTTCGGTTTCAATTTCCGTCTGAATTTCCATGAAAAGAAGTCAGCGTTTAAGTTTTGTCTGTTAGCCATGTCTCATCTTTCTTCATCGATTTGGATTGCATGGGTTGAGCTACATTTCAGGGTCAATGGCTGGGTCGGTGTGCTTTATTTTTTTCATCCCAGCCGCCCGCGTATGCTTTTCTTTCTTCTTCTCTCTTCCTCCGCTCTTTCTCTCCTTCCGCTCTCTCTCTCTGTCTCTCTCTCCCCGTCGCCTCTCACCACGGAGCATCACCGCTCACCTTCCGCCTCAGCCGAATTGCTGCCGTCTCATTCCAATCGCCTCTCACCTCAGCCCACTCACCTTCCGCCTAAGCCGAATCGACGCCGCCTCATCCCAATCGCCTCTCACCTCAGCCCATTCGCCTCTCAAGTCCTCATCTTAGCTACATCGCTTCTTACCTCAGCCCAATCGCCACCGCCTCACCCTAATAGCCCCTCAGACTCTCACCTGTTGCCACTCCACCGCCACCCTCTGTGTCAGATCTGTCCTTCTCAACGGCAAATAAATGAGAAAGAGAAGAAAGAAATGGAGACCGAACAGAAAACCATCGCCCCGGGCCCCGGCCCCTCCTCCGCCAGCGACCGAACCGTCCTACCTACCCCTCCGCCGCACCCCTGCCTCTTCGTCTCTTCGCCTGCCCACTTTCTATTCCACCAACGCCGCCGCACCTGTGCTTCTCCTCTTTCTTCTCCATCGAATACTAGGGAAACTGAAGGCAATTGCCAGATGCAAACGTGTGCACAATAACACAAAACCTTTCAAGTAATATTATAATTTGTTGTAATTTTCATTTTTAGAAAAATATTGCACTGTGTCTGGATCGGAGAGAACAGGTGGGAGGGAATGGGAACATACGGGAACTTCATTTTTTTTCTATACAAAATAATTTTCCTCCAATTTGGATTGTACGCTAGGGGAAGAAAAATCGGAGCACAAGATGCTTAGGCGGAAAGACTGTGATGTCCTTCGGCGGTGCAATCATCTCTTCCCGTATCCTATTTGTTTGACTACCAGATAACCAGACTACCTCTCCCGTGTTCCAGCATCCATGCTTTTTCTTCATCTCCGCTCACCAAGCGATTTGGCAATTGCTCCTGTTCAGGTCAAACCAACATATTTTCTGAGAAAGCGATCCCTTAGACCCTTACTTTCTTCTAATTTGCATTAAACAGTAAACTAAGTGGTAAACCCTATTCCAGTAAAAGTTTTCCCAATTACATCTATGCAAGTATTAATTAAGCAAAGAATATTCTCCACCCGTAGGATGTGGTATGTTTTCTGTTCTCAATTTCTTTTATATTTTTATATATTAAAATTTCTAACATGATGCATGGTTTATGATAAATTTGGTTTGTTAGTCTCAAACATGAACTCTCTATGAATTTTAGTTTGGAAAGAGTTTACACTTTTAGCCATTGCCTGCCTTAAAACTGTTGTATATAAATGTCTCACAATCTTTTTTAATTCGACAATTGTTGCATCTTGTAGTGAAGTAAATAAATTTTGTTGTTTGTGTTACAGGTTAGTTAATTGTTCATTGTTCTTTTATTTTATTTTTCCTCTGAACGTCTCAATTCATTTCTTTTCTATATTGGGTACTCTTGGAAATTCAAAATGTACTATTTATGTGCAGGGGCACAACAATTGGAAGCACTGGAACGGCAGTTGAATCAATCTTCGACTTCCAATGAGCTCCCTCTTTCAGTCAAATCTTTTTCCAAAGTTATAAGCGCAACAAATCATACAAATCGTTTTAAATCGACATTGAATCGCTCTTTGAGAATACTGTGCCTTGTCCTGCGAATGTTAACATTGGCTATAGTATGTTTTTTAACCTCAATTTATTTTTTAACTTTTCTTCTACTAAAATTTCTAGCATAATTTTAGTTTGAAAAATTAAAATCCTTCGTGTGACATGCTCACGCAAAGTCGGCATATTGTAATCCAAGCAGTTGGCATTTAGGAATAGTGAAGACGTACCGGTGAAAGATATCTATCAAATTGGCTAACTGCTGATAGAGTTTTCAGTGAATTCTTGTCTGTCAATTGGATTGTGAATGAAAATCAAACTTTTCAAACAGTAGAAAATGAGATATGTAAATTAAAAAGGAGTTGTAAATCTTCAATAAGTGTTATTCTATCGAAATCGGTTAATTAATTTTTATATCTACATTCATAAATCATCAGATAGAGTATCTTGTACAGTGATTGTGCAATATTTTAGTTATTTTGATTTAGATTATCTAGCATGAGTAGTAGGTTTCAGTGTTCTTCAGGTTGAAATAGAAATTCTCACTATTCAGTAAAGGAACAATATTTTTTAGGTTTTGCATCGTGCATTGGAGATAAAATTTGAATTAAACAAGAAAATCTTATATATGATTTCAGCCACCAAAAAAATAACTGGCTTTCGTGTTCAATTTGTAACATTTTATTTTTTTTACTATTTTTAAACTTTTGAAATTTTTCTTTTTTTTTGGGTTAAAGATTTTTTACTTCCTATTTTTTTTGTTAGGGAGCATTGAAATGGTTATATATAAAAATAAATAGCAGAAAAGCACCAAGCTCTGGCTGCAATATAACTTCAAGAAACTCGAATTGCTTTTGATTTGTATAACTAAACAGTAAAAGAGTGTTAATCGGACCCGTAGTTTCGGTGCAACAATCTCTATTTGTGATGGTAAATGCGTTTATATTTCTGAGTATATTTTCTTTGAGATAATTCATGACAGTATTTGTTTTCCAATACCATCTTATATCACTAATATGCACACGTTTAGGAGCTGCATATATAACGTACAATGAAGTTGCTGAGTTGGCATTTGGCAGATGGATCTCCAAAATGAAAATGCTGAGTCGACAACTAGATCTCCACAGATCCTCTATCCAGCTTGTAAGACGGTTCCAAATTTTAGAAAAGTACCTACATTGTTATCTTTTTAATTAACTGTCACCTACTTTTTCTTTTATGTATGCTCTACTCCTAACAGCCCATAAAGGGAATGGCTTTATTAACAATAATCTGGTAAATGCTATGTCTCCTAGCAGCATTGTTTATAGTATGAGATTTCGTTCAAAATATAGTGAATTTGTGTGTTCATTTGATGTTAGTGATTGTAATTAGATAATGGATTTTATTGGTGATGAGAAAAAATATTTAAAGTTAAGTTTGAAAGACTCAATTGCACACCAAATCTATGAATCATGACAAGTAGAGAAAATAATACTGTGATCATTCAATATCTATTGGACCTTTACTAGGATACTCTTAGCTAATTTTGATTCTCTGCCGTAATTCATAAAAGATATTGAATAATAATTTAAAATCTTGCATGTTAAAAGCTGTTGTACTTTTATTTATTCCAAGTGTTGGTTTAGGGAATAAAAGTCATGCTGGAATGAAGAAAAACGAAGATAGGGTACCTTTTGGTTACTCCAAGCATAAGTTATGTTTCAGGTAGGTTTGACTTTTTAAATTACTATTCTTAGATGGTTAATTTCAAAACATATTCCTATTGAGTAACATTGCAATGATTTTTTTGTTCAATAATTTTTTAAGGGCTCCTTAAGTCTACTGTTTTGCCAAAGCTGTGAGAATGTGACCTTACAATGTTAAATGTTATACTCCAGTATTATAATTTATTAATTAAAGTATGCTTGAAAAAATTTCTTTTCTAATTAAGCTGTGGGAAACAATTTGGTAGTCTAAAATGAAGCTGGTAAAAAAAACTCTATCGCTGTTTTTTCCTTAATTTTGGATTTATTTCACTTTTAGATAGGGGCCCCACTGCATTTGCAGAGCAATTGAACACAACACAGCTTATCATTGTACAAGCTGCTGCAAGAGGTCAGCATAAGTTATTACCGATTGTACTGGTACAGGTACAAGGGATGTGAGGCTAACAGGTGCAGCTGGTATTGGAATGAGTGCAGGGGGCACAAGAGAAGCAAGTACTGCTGGTAATGGTACGAGAGCAGGAGGTGCGAGGCAAGCAACCACCACCAGTGGTGTGAGTTAAACCTACGAAAGTGGGTAAGCGTGATATTTACATAACAATTTGAATGTTGTTGCATGAATTAGGTTCAAAATTAATGAGTAATCTAACACTATTTCTAAAATTATATGTGTGCTCAATGTACATGCGCGCTTTTTTTGCTTTTTGAACATAAGGCTCATGTACAATCCTTACATATTTATTAAATGTAATGTGTGTGCATGCATGTCTCTGCTTAATTTTTATTTTTTTCTTTTATATTGCGACTACATCATCCCTATCACCGGCGGTACTTTTTCTAATAACATCATGTTCTACTCTGTTGATCTCAGTGGCAACTAAAGTCTTACACTTTATTAACCATTCTAACAAATGTCAAACCAACATGTTTAACTATCTCAACAACAGCCTTTCGCAAATAGGTATTAATCGACGGGCATACAACCTAGGGGTTGGTCGCGGCGAAGCCGCGACGACAAGGCAACTAGTGGTGAAAGAAGTTTTTTTTAGAACAAGCAAAATTGTGAAAGAAGTTCTGAATGGGATTTTGTAGTTCATATATATACCGAGTTTTGCTATGGTGAGTCACGACTCACACAGCCTTCCGTGAGTCGTGATCAAAACTTCTAAATCTGATTCAAAACGACTGATTTAAACCATCCAATATGATCTCTATATTGAAATATCTTTGCAGATCAAATTTTAATATTTTTTTTGAAATTTTTAAGTGTTTTTTCAGATTTTTAAAAACTATTGTTTTTTAACGGTGCATAATTATTTAGATTAGCAATTTTCTAATATTCCAAAAAAAAATAGTTAAAAATTTGTATATTTAATATAAGATTCTTAGAAAACAAACATCATACTGAAAGTCACATGTAAAGTCATATACTTTTAATAACGATACTGGACAATACATTTAGTCGTTTCACAGAAAAATTTATGTTTAGAGGCATTTTAAATTACCGAGAGCTTAAATGAGGATAAATTGTATATTTACTTGAAAAGTTAAATATTAATAACTCCAGCTAACATGCATTAGTGCGAATGAAAAATAATTATAATTCCATGTCCTTTCTCATTAGTTCTCAAAATTGGCACTGTCGTCGTCATCGTTGTTATTATCATCATCATTATCAATGTTATTATTATATTATGAATTAGGATTACCAACATTCTATCTTGATAACTTTCATTACATCTCAAATTATAGATAAATAATTATATACATATTATTAGTCTTATGTATTGAATTTTATGCAACTTGAGTTTCATTTATTATTTCATCGAATTGCTTAAATATGTGCCATTGAAATTTTTTTTTTATTCATCAGATCACATTTCAAGTGTTGCATTTCAAAATTATAAATTATTTTTATAAGGCGTTAAAGTTGTTAAACTATTGCCAATGTATCCCTATATCCTTATATGATTGTGTCATTATTTGTATCCCAAAGGCTCAGTATCAAGCATAAGTCGAATTCCTTGTTAGAATAACGGTCATGCATTTAAAAAAAAAAAAGTTCAATTAAAAAAATAAATAAAATCGTACACTAAATTTCTCAACAAATTATACAATAAAATATTGTTTCAATGGAAAAAAGGATGAAGTTTTATTTTTCTCACTTGCTGATCAGAATAGAAAATTTCTTGTTAAAGCATGTAGCTAGGGAGAGTGATGAAATGAAATAATCGGGCATTGTTAATGGGCTATGATTGGTATAGGACCTTTTACTAAAAAATATAAAAAAAAAGGGAAAAAGAGACCGGAAGAAAATAAGAGAAGACACAAGTTTGTTATCTCCTACATTGTAGAACAGACAAATTGTGCAATTTGCGATGTTGATTATAGGGAACAAATGCAAAACAATTGCCTTGCAATTAGATAAAACAATGCAAAACAGTTGTCTTGCAATTAGATAAAACACACCGTTGGGCGTTGTTATTCGTCGGATACTCATTAATTGTTGCCTTCTCTTGCCGTCCATTTTGACTTTCTACTTTTCCAGTTTCTAGGGAAGGAATGGTATCCCTAACAACTTAGCCAAGACCAACTGCATGTACTAGTCTTACATCATTATGTCTATTGAATTTTCATCATATATAAATAATTAAACTCGTCTTCATAAACCAACTGTCGATCGCTATGCTAGCGATTATTATTTCACCCAAGTTTATCTTTCTAAATTTCATCAATGTATTCTTTTTCTGTTTGAAAAGTTAATTATAAAAAACAACTGGCAAATTTGACGTACGTCCATAAATTTTACATATACCAACATATTTTTTCTTTCAAAAATTTTCGCATTAATTTGATACAGATAAAACTGAAAGACTAATTTATATTTTTTTTAAAAAAAAAAGTTCGCATCAGACTTTCAATTTTTCTAAAGAAAATAAATTAAGATTTTCTGAAGGAAGATTAATTTAATACCAAGTTGTTCCTCAGATATAAGAGACCCTATCATGTATATATTGTTCATTTCATTGGTCATACATCCATCGCAAAATATAGCTAAGTATAATTGAAATATTTTGTTCTCAAATTTTGTAATGCACAAAAGAACTAAACTGACAATTTTTTTAGCTATGCCACATGATATCTTCATTAACAAGATATGCATTTGATATGTCTAATTTGCAAAATTATTCTTTAGTTTATACAATTTCATTGCGTTCACGGCCATACGATTAATTAATCATGTCATTTGTAATACATATTTTTATCATTTAAAAAATATCTGTTTGGTTTTAAATTTTGTTAGATACTAAATTAATAGCATTATCTTATTTATTTTGCAAAAATATATTTTTCTAAGACAAACCGAGATATAACCCTAATTCAGTTAATGATAGTCAATGTGCTTTAAGAATGGTTTATATGGATATAACGTAATGACACCAACATCTGTTTTCAAATTTGATAATATTCGTCACACAATGCCAAACAATATTTAATAATTTATTATAAATTATAAACAATTGCTATTAAAATTGGATTCAAAATTTATATTTAAAATTTTTTCTTAAAAAATAAATGCCATGAATTAAATGCCTCTAACTAAAACTTGAAGCCCGTACGTAAAACGACATAATTGTAACTGACTCGCATTTAATTCCCATCATCATACGAGTTTCGACCTCAATAATCGACCTGACCTGACCCAAAAATTCACCCCATTCCTCCCTTTCACTCATCAGTTAATAACTCCAAAACACTACCAAAAATAAACAATCATATATCCATCGACCCAATCCGAGAGAATCACCAAATAGAATCTAACCATATTAATTAAATTATATATATAATAACAAACTTCTAGACATACCCAATCATACCGACCGCTTCCAGTCTTCCAGTCTTCCACTGCCACAACACAACACAAACAGATCCATAATCCATCATCCATGGAGATCAAATTTTCCAATAAAACCTTCTTCCTTTGCTTCTTCCTCTTGATCATCGCCACCATGGCGATGACAGGAGAAGGGTTGAAGTTTAATAAGAAGACTGGTGAATTCAAAATTGTACAGGTAGCGGATATGCACTATGCCGACGGCCGATCGACCGGGTGCCTCGATGTGTTCCCGAACCAGGAAGCCACCTGCTCCGACCTCAACACCACCGATTTCCTCTATCGTGTCTTTCGTGCCGAGAACCCTGACCTTGTTGTTTTCACAGGTTAGTCGTCCTCATCCCTTTCTCTATAAATTTTTGCAATTTTTAACATAACAATGGCATTGAAGGCTAAATGAACTTAATTTGCTATATTTAATTTCTTATTTTTTGTGAAACAAAAAAGTGTGTATGTGTCGGCAGCTTAAATAGTAAAATGTTTTCTGTTGAGAACTTGAGATTTTATTTAGTTTTAGGAAGTATGCTGGTGCGTTTTTCCAGTGAAAAAATTGCATTTTACTCCATGAATGGATTTGTTTGTTATAATTGGGTATATATTTGTCTCCATTGGTCTTGAACAGGATACGTCCCGTCTCTTTTGCTCATGAGATATTTTTACACTGATAAATGGGGCCCAGTATTTTAAAGTGGAGACCCTGGGGCTGAATTTATTATTTATGTTTATTTAAGATCAAAACCGAGTACGCTGTTGACGCGTTGGCTGTTGACTGTTGTGGCTGAATTTCAGCTGTGCACGCCAACCAATAAAATTTCATGTGTAGTATCATTTGCAAAAGCATCCTCGAAGAATTTTATTTTCTCTTTCTCAGCAAATGATTTGTTTCACAAAACCAATATTTTTGCTTTTGCATCACGATATATTGTGAATAAAAATAATTTATATAATAATAATTATTATAAATATTATAATTAATATTTGTAATAATATTAATTAATATTATAACAATAATAAGTAATAATACTTATTAATATTATAATAAGTACTGCACATCTAATTTTATATTTTTAATCATTCACCTTACATAACCAAACAGCCATGACATAACTTAACATAAAATTTGTTCTCCTTAATTTATTCCTCTTAATCCTTTAGCGAATGCCACCATATAATTGTATCCAACAAGCAAATCAAATACAATAGTATCAAAAAGCAAAATAATATTAGTATCCGACTGTAGCTTTATGAAATTTAGTTTATAAAAGTAATTTTATTTTAAAATAAGTTCTCATTTTTTTCCCCAAAACATCATGCATTTTAAAAATAGGCTGACTATCAATAAATCATTAAATCTCAAGCTATTAACACCCATTTTCGTGAATTAATTATAGTATTGGTAGATCCAGTAGGTAGCGCCTGTGAGTTCTGTTATCAAGCCATTATCAAATTGCAAAGTCATTAAACTAATCATACAGCTATTAAAGCATTAATTGGCTTCCGAATATGCCAAAACAAAATTTGGCATATCCTAATGCCTTTGCCATCCTGGCCAGGCAATACCTTCTTTTTGGGTTTAATCAGTGCACAGTTACTTGTCACGCGAGTTTGGACCGTGGCAATTGAAAATGATATTACCACACGCCAATGTCAGGACAATTATTGGAGATGGAAATATCTTGATATTCCGTGCTCTGACCATATCTTTTAAAATACAAAATATGTCAAAATAGTTGGTTTGTAAGAATTTAGATGATCATACCTAAACTTATGATTTTGTTGTATAATGTGCTCAATGTGCCCACGCATATCTTGCATGGGCCCTTTGGCAACAATATTTGTACCATTATTAAGGTGCTATTACGCATCAAATATTTTAATTAAATAAAACTTTATATGTGTTATTTGGAAGAGAATGAATGAGCCCTCACATGACTTTTTAAGATGGGATAGCAGAGAGAGAGAAGCACTGGTCTTAATTACTGTTATTTTAATTTGTGGATGTTAAAGATATTAAGTATTATTTTCAAAATATAATTACTATTTTTTTAATAGATATTTGAATTTTATTAGACGGCATTATTAGTTACGAATTTTTAGATCAGAGATGAATGTTAGTTACAAAAGGCAGAGGTATGCCAACTTAGATTTGTCAGGATCTACTGCAAGTCTCCAACTTAGATTCTTACATATCCTTTTGATAAATCTGGAAACTTTTACACTGTTAAGACAATTCTTTTCAAAACTACATTGTACAAAAAAAAAAAAATTCCAAAATAACATTCTAGAACAGAACTTCCCTCTGTAGTTTTCTGACTTCTCATTCATTCAATCAGGAGACAACATTTTTGGATTTGATACCACCGACCCGGTTAAATCAATGAACATGGCATTTGCCCCTGCTGTGGCGCTTAAACTACCCTGGGCGGCCATTCTAGGAAACCATGACCAGGAATCATCTCTCTCCCGAGAAGGCGTGATGCGCCACATCATCACTTTGCCTCACACACTCTCTCGGCTAAACCCTGATGGGTCAGAAATTGACGGCTATGGTAATTACAACATTGAGATAAGTGGTCCTGAGGGTTCACCACTTGTCAACAAGTCAGTACTCAATCTTTACTTTTTGGATAGCGGCGATTATTCAACGGTACCATCAATCCCAGGGTATGGCTGGATCAAGCCATCTCAGCAGGTCTGGTTCCAGAAGACCTCATCACGGCTTCAGGTATATGTTAAGCACAGTATTCTACATATGTTGTGCCATTATTAGAATTAATTAGTATCTAGACCATCATGAAATATCTAAAACAATATCAATGGATTCAGAAAATGTACAAGAGTGCTCCACATGCTCAGAAGGAAAGCGCACCAGGGCTGGTTTACTTCCACATCCCGCTTCCAGAGTATAGTAGTTTTGATTCTTCTAACTTCACTGGGGTAAGACAAGAAGGCATCAGCTCTGCATCAATCAACTCTGGTTTCTTCGCAACCATGGTCGAGGCTGGAGATGTCAAGGCTGCCTTCACAGGCAAGCATTTACACTACAATGAACTTTCAATAATTATAATTAATTTGTTTGACTCTACTTTTAGGACTGTAAAACAGGAAGTTCTAATTAGATTCTCTTGGGGTCTTCTGAATAAATTTTGGTGAACAATTTATGTTCCGGGTCTCATGCCAACGTCAAAATCTGCTGAGATCATAAAACATAAATTTTTAATGATCTTATGATTCAAGAATAATCATTATTAGTTGGGTGAATGGGTAAACATGACTTAATCAAACATCAAGCAAATTGACTGGAATTAATATTATCAAATCGTATCCACAGGACACGATCACTTGAATGATTTCTGTGGGAAGCTAACTGGGATAGAACTGTGCTATGCTGGAGGCTTCGGTTACCATGCCTATGGTAAGGCTGGTTGGTCGAGGAGGACAAGGGTAGTTTCTGCACTTTTAGAAAAGACAACCGATGGCCAATGGGGAGGTGTGAAATCTATCAAGACTTGGAAGCGCCTAGATGATCAGTATCTCTCCACAATAGACTCTCAGGTCCTTTGGAGCAAGGGACCCACTGGTAAGCCTTTACCGAGCATTAACGAAGTATAAATAGTGAAATTAACAAGGTATGATGATTCAAAACAAAATTGTAAGTTATTTTCACAAATGTTGAATGATTGTTGGCAGGTAGACGTAAGAAATCACCATCACCAACACCAGCATAGGATTGAAAAGGAATTCAGGGATAGAGAAAAGAAGAATTGGGTTTAAAACTATTTCTAATAGAAACAACCTGCTTGAAAAATATAGACTCAACAGCTACATGTCTATCTTTAGCAATGTGTACACAAGCAGAGTTAATACAAGCTGTCCAGGGCAGCAGATGGAGAGGTTCTTTGTTTTAACATGAAATCATTTCCATTTTTTCCGAAACATTCACAGAGAAAAGTAAATGGCAGCGTCAACTAGATTAATTATACAATAATTCAGAGTAAAATTTACTTACCTATTACCACAAAAAAGAAAAAGGTAACAGATGTCCAACTAAAAGCATACTATATATTTTGCCCATAGCATCCCAATTGGTTATGGTTTGAGACCGGATAAATGGATGTGTAACAATTCCTCATCTATGCTTATGTTACGTTTACCAGTTCATGTGAGCGTCTACAAGAGAGAGAAAAAGAAAAAGATATATTTCACTTAATAAATATTTCTAAAAAGTTTGAATCTCAACTACAGGTTTGTCCTTTGTATGCCACTATCTTGTTAATAAGTGTTCAACATTATAATTTTAACATATTCGTATATCTGATTTTCAACTAGCATAACACACATTTGCCTTATATATGGAGCAATCTTGCAAACAGATATTCAGTATTTGGAATTTAAATTCTCAGTTTAGTTTTGGTTTTTGGCGTACTAGAATAATCAATTGTTAGGCTTTTACGGGCTGATTTGGGGGCCGCAAGTCTCATGTACCTTCAAAAATATGAAAAATGTAGTATATAGTTGACAATGCGTATCAGGCCTAATAGGCATTGTTATTCAGCTATCTTCGGCACAGGCCTTTTTTCAATTTCTGCCCGTAAACAATTGGAACACATGTCATGTACTGACGTGGGAGCTGTATTGTTGATTGGTGGCCTGTATGCCAGAGAGAGGGACGAGAGGAGCTTCATGATTTAAGGAAATAACAACTGGGCCAACTGATGAAGAAAGGCCCAGAGAGGCCCACAACAAGTGACAGAATCGAGCTGAAATCGCTGAGTAGTTAGACAGTTACTGATGATGCTGACGTGGCTTCAATTAACCCATCCTTTACTTTTACTTAGTGTTAAATTGTAATTTCTTTTCAGTAGAAAGATTTGCTATAAAAGGATGATTGTAAGAACGTTTGAAAATAATCAAGAATTGAAGAAACTGAATCCTTCTCGTTTCTCACTGTCTCTCTTCTTTCTCAACTAATCCTCTCTCTCCTCTCTCAATTTCTCTATTCTCTCTCAATTTCCCTCTATTCTCTCAATTTCATTCCAAATTCTCCAAAATTATCCCAAATTCTGTATCAAGATCATGACAAGTGGTATCAGAGACAGGTTGCTAACTGGGGGTGCAGCTAATTTCGACTTTTGAGCTATAATTTCGAAATTCGCTAGGGTTTCAAGCTGTTGGTCTGACAAGACGAAATTTCAAGATCAATTCAAACTCACGGCTTCCCGATCTGATTCAGAGCAATGGAGGAGTTACAATCTCAAATAATGCACTTACAATCTGAGGTTAGAAGAGTAGCCCGTGAAGATATTGCAAGATCTGCTCAATTCAAAGAGCAATTTCTTGCTATGATGGAGGAGCAAACTGAATCCTTGAACAAGATGATGGATGCAAGAATTGATCGAATGGAAGCAATGCTGGAAAGAATGATTAGAAGTAAGGAGATGAAGAACCAGTTTCCTTTTTCTTGTCAAGACGAAGTTGAATTAATAGTTGCTCAATCGGGTAAGAGTGTTGGTGCTGAAGAGATGGTGATGCGACAGTCACACACACATGAGGTACCTATATCTGATCCTTTTGCATCAAGAGAAGGTAGTGTGAGTGATGTTGATGTTGGAGGTGTGATTCCTCCAGTAAAACTGCACAAAGTAGATTTTGATATAGTGGATAAATTTCAGCCTTCTGTGTGCAGCAGTCAAATTGAAAAATTTGGGAATCAGTACAAAATAGTAGAGTTTGCTACAGAATCTTGGATACAAACCAACACTCAGGGAACAAAAGTGCTGAGTGAAATAGCTACTGTTTCTCATAACAAGAACCATAGTAGCTGGCAACAAGATGAAAGTAGCAACATCACTCAAATGAGACCAAGAGATGCACATGACTTACAGCTTAGGTGCAGTGACAAATGGTACCATAGGCATAGGTACAAAAACAAGAGAGTGAATGATGTTGTATTGTGCCAAGACAATACTGGCAGTGTGGGTTTATCCAAGAAGAAAGAAAATGAAATCAATGAAAGGTATGAAGGGGCCGGCAAGGAGGTGGTAAAAGAAGAGGCAGTTATTTCACTTCTTTCTACCATAAGTTTTAAAGTGGTGCAGAACATGAAATTTGAGGAATCACCTAAGTTTCAGGAAGCAGAATGCTAGGGAATGCACAATTGTGTGCAATTAAGACTTCTTGTGCTTTTAGAATGAAGGTGTTGGGATGCTGGAGCCATTATATGCAACAAGTTGGTGTGGTGTTAAACACAAAGATTGTGGTTAGCAGTTATCAAAATGGGCTTTTGCCAAGATGGTTAATACAACTGAAAGCGTGCCATTACAACACTGTGTGGCTTACCAGATTAAAGGAAACACCAAGAGGAAAGTTAGTAATTCAAATGCTAGCTACCAATGAGCTGAATTCAGTTTGTATTGTCATGAAACATGAGGTCAACCCACAAGGAAGAGAATGGTATAATGGTCAACTAGAAGAAAAGGTGTTAGCAGCATATGAGTTGGTGCCATACTAGTTAGAAGGAATCATGTCTTGTCACGACAACAATGATTTAATTCTCAGATTAAGAAAGATACGAAGAGGGTACAAGCTGAACATAAGCATGTATACAACTTATCAACTCTTGTTGAGGTATAGAATCATAAATTGTTATGGCAGTAGTAACCAATGGATGAAGAGGTTACTCAAGAAAATGCATGACTCAAATTTGGGATGCCATTCTTGTATCCTTGATGCTTACCCAAGACTGAAAGGAATTTGTGTTTGGTTGAAACATAATGGGGTGAAACAACATTGTGTGTGCCAATCAAGAGAAGACGAGCAAATGCGTTACGGTACTACAATGGACCTCAATGTTGGACTTCCAAAATCTGAGAACAAGCAAGTCAATAATTTGGTGCTTAAAGATGGGCATAACTGATGTGAGATATCCGCTCTTAAATTTATACCCAATTATACCCAAATTCAGTTGCAAGCGTACAACAATCGTCTAAGTATTATCGGGGTCGAACCACAGGGACAGAATATTCAAATAATTAAGTTTAATAAACTTTGACTAACTAGATTTGGGATACAAATAGAATTAATATTTAAAACAGATCGAAAGTAAAGTTTGCAGATAAGTAAAAGTCCTAAATTATCAGTTCTATGAGTTAAAAGGTTTAAAATACTAATTAAGAATTAGGGGTTTAACTAGTAGCTAATACTTTTCAGTTTACTCCAGAATCAGCGGCCCGCAGAGATTATCTGCGGCCCGCTGAAACTCAGGTCGCTGACCCCTAAGAAGGTCGCAGAAGTCTAGGGTCATAGACAACCCGCAGAAACCTCCTGCGGCCCGCTAGGTTTGGCGCAGATTCAACTTTTTGCATATTTTAATTGTTGTTTTGTGTAGAGGATTAATCCTAACTAAGGTTCCTAAGTCCCACTTCCGTTTAAGGCCAGGTTTCCTATAGTTAACATTATTTCTCTCTAATTTAACCTAGATTTCAACTTCCGTTTCTTGGTCTAAATTAAACTAGTTTATGCTTTACGACCTACGATTCCCTATACTTCCGTAATCGGGAAGGGTTTCAACTTTCGTTTCTTGACCCTAGCATAACCTTCCGGCACCAACTCTCGTGTTTACCATACTATAACCTTATTACTTAAGAACGTTTGGATTTAACCACCTAGCAATCAAAAGACGTCTCTTTTAACGGGTGCAAGCAATTCAACTTAAGCAATTCAGTTAAAGTAATCTAAGCAATTCAATCAAAGCATAAAACACAACATACAAACAAAGAAAATATAACTTAAAGCATATTATCAATCATAAACTTAAAAAGGTTCACTACTATGGCCCCTAATATACGACTACTCACGAGTATACATAACAAAACAAACAAAGGTATCTAAGTAAATAAAGAACATAAAGAAAGAAATCAGATTACAACCGGTTTGTATCCAAATCTCCTCCTTTTCTGCTCTCTGCTACTCTTTCAGCGGGTCGCGGATGCTTCCGGCGACCCGCCGAAAACCCTCGGCTGTGCTCTTAATTAGCAGAAATTGATCTTAACTCACGAACTCCCCTCTCTACCTTTTTTTTTTCCTTTCTGTCGACTCCTGGTGTTTATATAGGCATAAGAAACTCCAGAAATATCGAAAACGTGTGAGTTGAGGCGCTGGAAATAGATAAGTCGGTGTAGAGGTGGGTGCAGAACTGGCTGATCTATTTCTGGATGTCGGTTTGACTTTTCAGCGGCCCGCTGAAACCTCCTGCGGCCCGCTGAAAATCTTCTGTGTCACCAGTCTCACCTGCTACCTGTTATGCTCTTCTGTGGGTCGCGGATGTGTTCGGTGGGTCGCTGATCATGATCAGAACTTGGTCTTTTCACCGTTTTGAGTAGCCATATCACGTAGATCCTGTACAAAATAAAGGAAACCATAGCAGTACCTAGTTTCTACCCTAAATTACAATTAATAAGTTATAAACACATATATTTCAATGAAATTAAGTCCTAATATAAGCGGTATTTATATGTATAAAACCCGCTTATCAATAACAGTGAATTCGAAGAAAATGTATTAGCAGATTGTGAACTGGTGCTAAAATTGTTAGAAGAGCTCAAAAAAGTTTATGGTTTCAGTTTAGAAAGGTGTTCACGAGTAACTGACATATATCAAAGGCTAGAAGGTATGCTTTTCTGGCTTGTCTTGAAAGATTGCATACTTCTGTCCATCAAACAAAGGGCAGTTTGTGAACTGTGCAAAGGTGAGTTGATGTGCATGTTGAAGTTTGTGAACTATGAAGCACCAGTAAAGTTGCTAGTAAGGAAATTTTGAAAAGAAACAGTAGATGAGATACACATGACATGGGCAAATAAAATCGAGGAAGCGTTTCCAAGGGAGCATGATGAAATTATAAGGAAGTTTTCTCATATAATCCTTGAGGACAAGGATTGTTTTAAGGGGAGGAGAATGTCATGTACTGACGTGGGAGCTGTATTGTTGATTGGTGGCATGTATGCCAGAGAGAGGGACGAGAGGAGCTTCATGATTTAAGGAAATAACAACTGGGCCAACTGATGAAGAAAGGCCCAGAGAGGCCCACAACAAGTGACAGAATCGAGCTGAAATCGCTGAGTAGTTAGACAGTTACTGATGATGTTGACGTGGCTTCAATTAACCCATCCTTTACTTTTACTTAGTGTTAAATTGTAATTTCTTTTCAGTAGAAAGATTTGCTATAAAAGGATGATTGTAAGAACGTTTGAAAATAATCAAGAATTGAAGAAACTGAATCCTTCTCGTTTCTCACTGTCTCTCTTCTTTCTCAACTAATCCTCTCTCTCCTCTCTCAATTTCTCTATTCTCTCTCAATTTCCCTCTATTCTCTCAATTTCATTCCAAATTCTCCAAAATTATCCCAAATTCTGTATCAAGATCATGACAACACACGACTTGCCGTCTCCTATTTCTAGAACCCACCACCAAGTCAAAACGTGCAAATTGTATTTCTAGAACTGACCCTATCAAAACGTGCAAATTGCGATGTTTATTGACTAGTCAACGGATATAAAACAGTTGTATTGCAGTGAAACTGAAAATGTCAATTTATTTTCTTTAAAAAAGTTCGCACCGAAACTGAAAACGCCAATTTATTTTCTTTAAAAAAGTTCGCACAAAACTATCAATTTTTCTTAAAAAAAATAAAAAATAATGATAAAAAAGTAATAAATTGGATTGTCCAGACAAACATTAATTTAACACAGTTGTTCCTCGGATAAGAGAGACCCTCTTCGCGTATTGTCCATTTCACTGGTTGTTAATCCTTCGCACAATATAGGAAAATATTTTGAAACCTTCAGTGGTCAAATTTATATTACACAAAAGAATTAAACTTTCAACTCTTTTAGCATTTCAAAAAGAATCTTTCGATTAAAATTTTGTTCGGTAAAAAAATTAATAAAACTATCTTTTTATTTTCTTATATATATATTTTTCTAAGAGAAACCGAGAAACAACATTTGTTCGGTTAATGACTACCAACAGTTGCTAGTAATTAAAAAGGTATCCATCTTTTGCAATAGTTTCTGTCTTTCTGATATCATCGATTTGTTGCCACGAGCTGCAAAATGATTTTGTGTATTATAATATTTATTTTCTATATACAAACTCTTTATAAAATTACTTTCGGTAGATTCAATCTAAGATTTTGTAAATTTCGATGTTGATTACTGAACAGACGCATGTAGTGTGAGAAAATTAGAAAATAGTTCTGTCATACATTTTTTTCCTCTATTGAACTACTTTATTTTGTCTTACTTTATTGTATGTCTATTGAACTACTAATTATCTTCATAAACCAACTATTAACCGCTAAGCCAGCGTTTATTATTTCACCGAAGTTTATCTTCCTAAATACCATCACATGTGTGTTTATCAAATTTAATTTTTTTTTTCAAAATTTATATAAAAATTGGGCGAATTTGAGCCAAATTTATCTTTAAAAAGAAGTAGCGAATTTGACGTTCATAAAAAAAAAAAAAATTCGATACCAACATGTTAATAGAAAATGTTTCATATTAATTATTTCATACATAAATGAAACTGACAGGCTAATTTAATTTATTAAAGAAAAGTTCACACCAAACTTTCAATATTTGAAAATAAAAGAATTAGATTTTCCAAACAACCATCAATTTAAACACCTAGTTTATGGAAGACCCTAATCGTGTATTGTTCATTTCACTGATAATTCATCCATCGCATAATATATAAAAATAATTGTAGCCTTTAGCTGTGAAATTATAACACCCAAAAGAATTAAACTTTTTAACTATTTTAACTATGCCACTTCATCTATATTTTAATTTGATTTTAATTTCCTGTGCCTTTTATATTGATCGTATGTTTCAGACTGCATTAACAAGAGATGTATTTGATGTGTAATGTGCAAATTTTTTCTTGCGTTTATATATCTCCTCATATTGTAATTATGTTTCATTTATATAACTTACCTTACAATTAATCATGTTGTTTGTAATACATATATTTTAATATTTCAAACCTAATACTTCTTTGTTCTATTTTTTCTTATTTAGATAGAAAATTAATAAAACTTTTAAAAAAAAATTAATAAATTTTTTTTTGTGCGAAACAGAGAAACAACCCTTGTCCGATTAATGACAAATGCAATGCGTGCCACCCCAGAACAGTTCGTATTGACATTACATAATGAAACCAGCATTTCTTTGCAAAATATATATGCAAATGTTTGTTAAATTATGTCAAATAATATTATTATAAGAGCTAGCAACTAATTAAAATGATATTGAAGGTTATCAAAATATTTATGTGACAACCAAATGGAATAAAAAATTATTCTGACCAAGTACCTTTAAGCACTATAATTTTAAATATAACTAAGAATGTTATCTTTTGCAAATTGAAGCAGTTTATGCTATCATCCTTCTTTTTTCCATGAGCTGCTAAATGATTTTGCGTATTTATAATATTTAATTTGTCTATATACAAAGTCTTCATTAAATTACTTTCTGTAGATACAGTCTAATTAAGATGTTATAAAAGATAAGAAAAACCAAACCATTACAGGTACAATAATTTCAACATAGTATTGCAGAGTGCATTTAAAAATTCACTGGAATATCAATTATTTAAAAAAAATTTGAAAATAAATTAGGTCAAACCTCCAACTTATTTTTAATTAAATATCCATAAAAAAATCCCAACCGGGTTGCATTGTTAATTCTTTGCTTTTAAATAAATATTCTGGATAACTCTAATTACAAAAAAATAAGTAATGGACGAACAAATCCGTTTTACTCTAAAACTTGAGGCTAATTGTAAGTGACTCGTGCATTTAGTTTCTATCATAAGAGTTACTGCCCTGATAATTGACTTGACTACTGAATTAGCTGCGAGCGGACCCACCTAAATTCAACCCATTTTTCACTTTCACTCGGTCAAAGACGCGAACCAGTAACCACTAACCAGTAGCGAAAATGAACAATGACAAATTTCATGACCCGATCTGAGAGAATCAGCTAATGGACTAATATTATAAGAATTCAGGCTTTCTAAATCATCATTTCATTATACAATATACAACCAACTTCTAACCATTCCAAAATCATACTGATCGTTGCCACTCTCACAGCCCAACGGATCATCCATCATCCATGGAAATCAATCTTTCCAATAGAACCCTCTTCTTTTGCTTCCTCTTGATCACCACCGGCATGGCGACGACAGCTGGGTTGAGGTTTGACAACAAGAGTGGCGAGTTCAAAATTGTCCAGGTGGCAGACATGCACTATGCCAACGGCCGATGGACCGGGTGCCTCGATGTGTTCCCAGACCAGGTATCCACCTGCTCCGACCTCAACACCACCGATTTCCTCTATCGCATTATTCGCGCTGAGAACCCCGACCTTGTTGTTTTCACAGGTCTGTCATCTCTCTCTCAAATTTTGCAATTTTCAACATAAAATGGCATCGAAGCTTAATGAATTACAGCCACTGACGCTCTGTCATGCTTAGTATGAAAATATAATATGTTTAGTATTAAATTAAACTTTTCGAATATGTTTCTTAAAAAAAAAAATTACGGCCCTTGGGCCCAAGACTTATTTGCTTGGTACCTGCACTAAAATTTAGTCGAGGTATAGTGGTATACACCGCTTGGATTAATTTGTGTTCTGTTTTATTGTTTAGACATTGCATAGGCTATTTGGGTCAGCATGCTAGCAATCCTTGAACTGTCCGTTTCAGGAAAATCTAAAAATGCAATGATATCTATATTTTTGAAGAGAAGGATATGCCGAAGAATACAAGGGCTAGAAATTAATTGCATCAAGTCCTGGACAGTTGTTTAAGAATATTTATAAAATGGAAAATACTCTTAAGTAAAAGTTCGTTCTTTATTTCAAATTAAGCTTTTAGGGATGGGATCCGGACTTACTACTTAAGAGGCATATACTTTTTAATCAAGCTGGACGTCATTCACACTATTAAGAAACAATTCTATTCAAAATTACATTTTACAAAAAAAAAGTTCTAAATAATATCATTATTGAACTGAAGTTCCTCATTAACATCCTTTGTACTTCTCTGAAGTCTGATCCATTAAATCAGGAGACAACATCTATGGACATGATACCATTGATCCGGTTAAATCAATGAATATGGCATTTGACCCGGTGGTGGCACTTAAACTCCCCTGGGCAGCAGTTCTAGGAAACCATGACCAGGAATCATACCTCTCGCGTGAAGCCGTGATGCGCCACATCACAACAATGCCTTACACTCTCTCTCGCCTCAACCCTAATGGGTCAAAAATTGACGGCTATGGTAATTACAACATCGAGATAAGTGGTCCCGAGGGCTCACCGCTAGTAAATAAGTCAGTACTCAACCTTTACTTCCTGGACAGCGGCGATTATTCTAAGGTACAATCAATCCATGGATACGGTTGGATCAAGCTATCTCAGCAGGTCTGGTTCCAGAAGACCTCATTACAGCTTCAGGTACACATTATTCTACATTTTTTTGTGCCAATGTTACTAGAATCATGAAACATTCATAACAAAATCAATGGAAACAGAAAGTGTACAAGAGTGCTCCACATGAACAGAAAGAAAGCGCACCGGGCCTTGTTTACTTCCATTTACACTTTACAAGGAGCTTTCAATTATTACAAATAACTCGGTCAACTAAAATTTTCAGGGTAGCCACGAAGGAAGTTCTAAACTTCCCTTGGGTTCTTTTGAATAAGTTTTGATGAATAATTTTCCTTTTTTAATGTCTCATGCCAACGTCTAAATCTTCTGATGATGTATAACATAAAATTTCTCTAAGCTTATGCTTTAGAATAATAATTAGTTCAATGAATGTGTAAACATGACATAAATCAAACATGAGGAAAATTGACTGGAATTAATATGATTAAACCATATCCACAGGACATGACCACTTGAATGATTTCTGTGGGAACCTAACTGGGATACAGCTTTGCTATGCTGGAGGCTTTGGCTACCATGCCTCTGGTAAGGCTGGTTGGCCGAGGAGGACAAGGGTAGTTTCAGCATTTTTAGAGAAGACAGCTGATGGGCAATGGGGAGGTGTGGAATCCATCAAGACATGGAAGCGCCTAGATGATCAGTATCTCTCCGCAAGGGACCCACTGGTAAGCCTTTACCAAAGTACAAATAGTAAACCAACAACGTATAATGTTTCAAAACAAAAATTTTGAGTTATTTTCACTAACGTTAAATTATTGTTGACAGGTATACTTGAAAATTCACCAGCACCAGCACCAGCATAAAATTGAATAGGCATGCAGGGATAGATTAAAGAAGAATTGGGTCAGGTGTGTTTGGAAGTGGAGTGATTAAGAATGAATAAGGAATTGCGAATTAGAATTAGGAGAATTTGTCTATTGATTTGATAGGTGTGTTGTGAATAAGAATAAGAAAAGAAAAAAAAATATAATAATGACTTAATGAGCAATGAAAAATAGCCTGACATGTTTATCTGTAGACTGTAGCAATGCGTACATGAGCAGAATCAATACAAGCTGTCAAGGACACCAGATGGAGAGTTTCTTTTTGTTCTTGCAAGATTTATATTCCGAAACATAAAACAAGCAGCCTTTTTTTTTTGTTTCATTTTACATCCTATTAAACGTATCTTATATATAACATACAATTTTGCCCAGAGCATCCCATTGGTCCTATAATAAAACCTATACAGCTCAATTCAATAAACAAACAATATATATCTATATATAACGATGGACCTAAATACTTCTTCCTACCTACACTTGGTCAGTATCTACAACAATTTGACTATTTCTCAAAATTCATCTCCCTAGAAAAAAAAAACAAAAAAAGAATCGTGGTATATTTTAATTAGCTTCGTCACAGGATCAGCGAATGTGCATTCTCTTTAGAGAGAAAATGCTCTCATCACCCCCCTTCCTTGGAGAAGGTGGAGGACCGAAGACTTTCCAAAATCGAATTGTCTCGTCTGCTGAGGCTGAGGCCACTGTTGACCCGTCTGGGCTCTGCAGTGAGGAATACAGACAATATTAGTAGTATATCCCTTTCTTTGGAAACTTTGAAAACTTGTCATAGATTACAATGTTCAGAAAGCATAATAAAATTGGATTCAAATGCAATTTGATACTTCAAAGAACCTGAGAAAAGTGGAGAACTCGATCTTTGTGACCCCTTAGATCTACAATTTTTCGCAATGAAGGATATGACCGTAAAGTGATCAGATTTTCCCCAGAACCATGTGCACTGAGTATCTCCCTTTTATGCTTGTTCCATTCCAAGGCGCAGACCTGTGTACAAAAGATGATAGTTATCAACAGAAGTGGAATATTTAAAGAACTTGTGATCAAACAAATCAATGATTTTTACAACACCTCAGGACAGCCATAATATAATACAGAAAGATATATTCGACCAAAGACTACCTGAGAGCCAGTATCAGCAGTGGTTACACAGTTCCCATTCGAAGTGTTCCAGATCTTAATAGATCCATCTGTTGGACCTCCACCAGTAGCTAACGTGTGAGATTTAAAGGGGCACCACGCGAGAGCCCGCACTGGTGCAGTGTGGTCCCTAAACTGGTAAAGGTACTTGGAGCACTGCTGCATGCACCGCTGGTCCCATACATTGACAAGACAGTCATTTGCACCACTAGCCAACCTCACACTATCTTCTGACCACCTTAGGCCACAGAGTTCACCAGAGTGGGCCCGGAGGCGGGACACCATTCTCCCATTTGATCTAACTGCCCAGGGAGAATGAAAGAGAATATAAGGTAAGAGAAAATAAAAATGCCATTAATCCTATATATTAGCAAGGAACAGAGGTATGACCAGGACCAACACAGGTTTATTGCCAGTCTGGAGCAACACATGACATTACAGTAGCATTCCAAAGTTCCAATATTGACATGTGAGCTTCTTCTGTTTTCCCCCATCTATCATCTTTTATCTTATACAGTATATAATGTAGAAATATTGTTTCTGTACCACCATTTTTTTTCTGATTTTTGTTTATTAGATTCATTTTTTTCTCTTTTTGCTTACCATCATGGTTGATGATCAGCCCATCACTGCCTCCTGATGACAAAATATGACTGTTCCAACAAAGCGACCCGACTCTTCCACCATGTGCTTCTACAACTCCAACCTATTATAAAACCAATTAGTTGTAACTGATAGAAATCTTCCTAATCAGGGAATACATATACATTATAACTACGCATGTTGTAGATTACCAGTTGCACTCTGACAGCATCCCAGACCTCAATACGTGATGTGGAGAATCCAACTGCCAGTTTACGGCCATCATGTGACCAGGCCAGACTGGAAGGGTAGTCATCATAGTTGTCACTTTCTAGAAGCAGTTCAGTCTTACGTGCGTCGATACTGTAGAGATACACTGAGAGGCCGAGCGCAATGGCAAGAATGTTCTCTCTGCCCCAATCCATTAACTTCAGACAGTCACTGTCTCGCAAATTGGGTGCATCTAGTATCAGATCCGAATGCTGCAATTGCATTGAGAAATTGTTTCAGATGATACAACACTACAATATGCGTTAACTATAACTAATGTCTGTGCAAGTCGAGTATTGACTAATCCCAATTTGCCTCTATTAATTTCTCAATTCAATAATATCCACTCCAATTGGCCTCATGGAACCTCAACCGTGCCTTTATTGAAGTACTGCACTCAGCGATTCCTTAATTGAAGCTATAAAGATTGATAAACAATTCCCCACCCCCCACCCCCCCCCCCCCCCCCACCCCAAAAAAAAAAAAAAAAAAAAAAGAACAAACAAGAAATAAAATAAAATAGCATGTTTAAACCAGGACAAATATGGCATGTCTATTCCAGCATCTGATCCTAAATGGTACAAGATTCATAAAGGCTAATAAGACAGTTGCAAATGAAGACATTCAAATTATTCATAAAGTGACATTTGAAACAAACAAAAAGAAAAAGACCTACTGTGGTCACATGCCGAACTGGTTTTATAGGCTGCCTCGGGCTTGTCATAGACTCTCCTTGCAACTCATCAACAAAGGAAAGCTTTCTTTTGCAAGCACTAGATGTACGAAAGACAAGCATCCTTCTAGGCTTCCCTTCTGAATCCACATTAAAATGCTCCTCTATTTTTCTCCTATACTCATCCTATGAGGGAAGAAAAAAGGCATTAAGTCTTCTTCCAAGAAACAGAGAATCAAGAAAAGGCCTCTACCAACTACATTAAAGAGTTTAATTGTAATATAAAATAGGATTCAAACAGTTAAAGAAAACAAAAGAAAAGAAAAGAAATTGCTTGCTAAACGAATATACATAAAAAAAGATAAAAAGGAACTGCAATGTTGTCCAGAGTGCAAAATAATTACAACCTTGAACCCAAAAATAGTCAGAAATAGGAAAAACAAACCTTTGGTGTTGGATTGAAGTGCTCCTCCTCTTTAGGTTTCTTAACGGGCGTCCAATTGGAGAAAGCGGATCTTGCGAAATCCATATCCATTAAACTCCTCGTAGGTATGAATCTATCCCCACCCTGCACAGATAAACCCCCAATAAAAAACGAAGTCAAAGAAATTTGCCAATTTCAAGCCAAAATGATCAAAAGATAGAAAAAAGGAAGAAACAACAAGAAATAGAAAGAAATATGTACCACTGGGCTGTTGTATTTTGATCGAGTTGGCGTATACATCTCTTCACGACGACAAGTTTTTAGTGGGTTTTGGGTTGAGTAATGAGTACTCGTATGGAAAGAGGATAAATTAAGAAGAGAAAGAGGGAAGAGAGGTGAGGTAAAATCGCGCTTGGGTTTTTTGGAGCAAATCGCTCTTTGTTTCGCGGCCTCTCGACTCTCCAACGGTAAAAAAATATTTCCCTCTATTTGGAGATGTTACTTAGGAGTTAAGGTGGCGCACTTAAACATAGATGATGAACCGTCAATGGGTTTATGGTGCGAGATTGTGGGACCAGGGTGCAGTGACTCTGGAATCTTGGAATCTTTAAACTTTGTTTGGACGGTACTAGGTAGAGAAGAGAAAATAAGAGAGAAAAGGCGAAAGAGGGAAAAAAAATTTAAGTCATTCTTGTTTTGTTGAATGTTTAATAGGCGTTAAGGTTACCTTAACGGATATTGCTCATTTAAATTTCTGTAATTTATAAAACTTATTTGCCTTTGTGCTTCACAAATTGAAATGTAACAAAAGGAACTGAGACTAGTCAATTACGAGGATGGAGAGTAGGTTACGTCCGTTTCTGATTAATTCCATAATTTCCATCTTTTTTTTTTTTCTTTTGATCTTCCTATCGCTTTTAAGAGAAAAAAAAAAAAGTAAATAAAAGGAAGGTCAATTTTTTAAAAATCTAAATTAAAAAAATAATAAAATTAGATTTCTTACATATTAGAATAAGAAAAATAATTCTCAAGGCATTTCCAGAAAATAACATTATAACAACCAATGAAAATAGTCACTAGTCACAGGTGTTCTTAAATAAATTGAAACCATATTTCATCCCTATCCTTTGTACTATCATTTATATAGGAACATGTATATAACTTTATTTTAATTTGCTACATTTTTTAGTTTTCTTGCATCAATTACATCTGCTCTTTTCTTGTAGCAAAATAATAACTAAGGTCAGGACATTGATTACTAAGAAAAATGAACTATGTGGAACAAAAACTTCAATCCAGACGTTGCCAATAGCACCATTGTAATTTTATGAAAAGACAGTATATTTTATTAAATTCTCATCCTCTTTATAATTCTTTTGACCCTATATTTTATACGCTGTTGGACAAAAACTGGTATTATATGGCTTGTTTCTCATGCAAGAATATTTGCTCCAATACATATGACTCACGAAATAAACAATAAACCCGACTCTATTCATACATGTATTTTATTCTTTTTTCAAGCTAAATCACTGGTTGGAGTTATTTTATATTTTATTTTTTTGTCGCTCATATTCATAATTTGCCACCACCAAAAAAATAAAAATAAAAATAAAAACACAAATAAAAATAAAATAAGGAAACCGTGATTTCACTAATACTCACAAACAGACTTATTAATTCAACCATGTCATATAACCCTCGAGCTGGGAGAGATCGCCTATGAAATACATTGATCTCTAAATATACACTAAAACTTTCATCTATCAATCATATCAATCCTCAATGGAACTGATACAATTGATTCCAAGCACAGCACTACTTAATTCCCCATCAGAGGTTTAACTATAGATCTTGCTACATTATGGTTCCTCAGTATTAGCTTCTTCTATGGCATTTAGTTTCTCAGGATGGGGTTGACCAGATAAAAAATACCTCGGTCGTTTTTCATGTACGGTGCAAATTATAACAAACCTAAAGTTTCATACTTTGGCAAGCTATAATTTGGAGCGTTTGCGCAGTGGGCATCCACCTTCAAATGCATGTTCAAGGACATCTTCAATTCGCTTCACAAGAAGAATCTATAAACAAATATGCATACATGTAAGAACAAAATCAATTCAAAAATATTGATCATTCAAACATTTCATGGTAGTATAGATAGAACAAATAGTTCAATGGACATGGATATGTTGTATTGTCATGTTTAGCACAGAACTATAGCCAGGAAATTAATTTCATTCTGTGTCATCCCTTTCCTGGCCTGTCAGGTACAACCAAAAAAAGGAGAAGAAAAGGGAAACGCAACCAACCATCAGAACAAACAATCATCTATATAAAAATGCCTGTCATGACCAAGCAAATTATTTGCATCATGACTCATGACCTTCATGCAGACATACAGTTTGGAACTCAGTAAGAGAGATTTAAGTACCAACAGGATGTGAACCACCCATTCCACCAAAAACAGTAAAAGATGAGGAAAAAAAAATTTAATGAGCTTAGTAATCATGACCAGTTATATACCACAAGCAAGCCCTAGTATTAGCAAGTGGGAATTAAAATTTTTGTCTTGTTTACTCTAATCTTACAAATAATTAGTTACTATATATACTTCAGATAAAAATTACCTCCAAACCAGAAAGTATGTTGGAGGGAACTTCAGCAAGGTCTTTTAAGTTTCTCTCTGGTAGAATTACTCTTTTGATGCCATACCGGTGAGCTGCCAAAACCTGATCAAGCAACAAGTTAAGCTCCCATTGCGTTAGTTAATTCCTTACTATACAAAAGGTAGCAGTGACCACCAAGTGAGATCTTAAGCAGGTCAAGTTCAAAATTGGCAGACCATTTGAGGAAAAAAGAAGAAAAAAAGCTCCCAGATAAAGCTAGTTTTACTACAGACTGTATCAAGCTAGTTTGAGAAAAGTTCCAGTGCTTTGATTTACCCCTAACTTGGAAGTAAGTCGATTTTAGGTTCGATCCAGTCCAAAACCAAGTTACAAATTGGGTTCTCTGAATTGACTTCTTAAAACATCTCAAGTCGTCCTGATTCGAGACACATTTTACTGCCAATAAGTATGCAAATCATACCTTATCTTTAATGCCGCCTACTGGTAACACAAGGCCCCTGAGAGTCATCTCTCCAGTCATGGCAGTGTCAGCCCGAACCTTCTTCTTGCTGAAAAGTGACACCAGAGATGTGACCAATGTAACCCCAGCCGATGGGCCATCCTTTGGAACCGCCCCTGCTGGGAAGTGTATGTGGATGTCACGGCTCTCTAACAGGTTTTTATCTGAAGTGGATGATATCTCTAGTTCTGATGCCCTAGCTCTCACCTGACAAAACACATAAATATAAATAATTAACTCCGTTATTGTGCTTTTTCAAGTACTACAACCATGTATAGCTGAAATATGTTTAATTCTGATTCAGGCAATTAAAAACAATCAAAACAACCCAGAGAATATTTCGAGATTGACTGAAGTCAACATATCAACAGACCAACAGAGAATAAGAATGTTTGTGTTATCAGAAAGGACGGCAAAGGAATGTACCCAAGTGAGAGCAATCTGAGCAGATTCTTTGATGACATCACCAAGTTGCCCAGTCAGATGTAGTTCACCTTTGCCAACCATTGTCGTCGCTTCCACGAATTGAACCTCCCCTCCAAAATTTGTCCATACAAGTCCGACTGACACACCAGGAGTTGCCACACGCTCAGCTGCTTCATTGTCATCATACCTGGGAGGCTGCACAGTTTCATGAATTAAAACCTAATTAGTTCTTCTATCCATTCAGTATTAGAATAGCAAATGGTAGTAAACAAGTTTCAGAAAGTGCCCCCTAAGTAAACTCCCTTGTAACTATATATTAATCTGCATGATGAATAGCATCTCACCCACAAATTGATTACAAGAACATCATTAATACTCTTCCTGTCCAATATATTAAAAGATTACCAAAAACCCACCCTTTTCCATCTCAAATTTTTTTAACGAGTTCACAGACAAAGTCAGCAATAATATTTGATCCACACCAACATGTAAAAAGGAGGATCATAGCCAAAGTATGCAAACCAAAAGAGGTTTGCAGACTAAGTCTGCTTATTACATCTGAAAAATTCACATGTTGGGTCTTTTCCTCCTTTTCCTTTGATATTACACCAACAAGTAAAAAGGAGGATCATAGCCACAGTATGCAAACCAAAAGAGTTCGCAGACTAAGTCTGTCTACTACATCTGAAAAATTCACGTTGGGTCTTTTCCTCCTTTTTCTTTTAATATATTACTAAAAGTAGAAATAATAAGAGCATGAGACAAGTAGTGTAGCAACTTTTGGAAAATTTGGCATCTATGAGTGTATCGGAGAATTCAAATATAATTCAAGTATACTAGATGTTTTCTATCTCGTGCAGCGATTGGCACATGTAATCTTCAAATTTTGAGTAAACGGAATATTTCATCAAAAGATTTACCCCAAGGACTTTCTCAAGCATGGTTTCATCTACCACAATAGGCGAGCCACCATCAAAACTGGAGATCTCCTGTCCACTCACATCCATGGGAATAACTTCCATCTCAACTTCCCCATTGCTGGGACTAGACCCATTGCCAGCTCCAGCAAGGCGGGTGTCAAGAAGGGCAGTAGTGGAGGCAGCCATCGGTTGTATCCCTTTGCTGAGTTGAATTGCTGGGCTGAACTTTTCTTCCTCAGCCACTCTCACAGCTGCGGCCCGTGCCAGGGCAGCTAGGTTCCTCTCTAAGTTACGTACCCCAGCCTCGCGTGTATATCTTTGGATTATGAGCTTCACCATTCCCTGGAATGTATTACTTTGTCATTGGTAAATTACATCTAACAACTTGTGGCTCTTGTTAACAAAGAGAAGTCTCTTACAAAAAATAGAAACAACAATTTGGGTTATTTGCTTAACATGAAAACAATTAAGAAAAAAATAATAACTAAAATGTCCCCGCTACTTTACACTTATTTCAACCAGATAACTCAACTAGTTTGTAAAGCATCTGAAGATATAGGTTGCTGTGAATTGATGTTGTCTAAAACAGAAATAGGTCTGTAAAAGTAAAGATAGAATCTAAGTTTGATAATTTTATGCCTTTCTTCATCAGAGGAATTCAACAGTTAGATGCTACACCCATATATCTGAAACAAATTGCACTTGGTTGTGACCAGAAACAACGTAAATAATTGCAGTGCACCAGAATATCAGGTCTTATCTGCCAGATGGAAAAAATGAGGACTTCATAGTTGTACTTGTACATACCTCTGGAATTTTAAGAAACTCAGAACTCAATCCATGCTGATCCAAAACCCTCGGTATAAGATGTTTCATGGATATTTTGAGTTTCTCTTCAGGGGTATACCCAGGAAGCTCAATCACCTCCATACGATCCAGAAGTGGTGGCGGGATTGGTTGCACCCGGTTGGCAGTTGCCACAAATATCACTTTTGACAGGTCGAAAGGTACATTCAAATAGCTGGTAATCAGTTAAAGAAACCAAAAGTGACATGGAAATGATCTATCACTGCCTTAATAAACAATCAAATAGCGGAGAGATACAACACAGATAACTGTTTTTGACAAATTGTAGAACTTGAGAACTGATATACAGTTCTGATAACAAATCTTGTAATCTGGTGTTTAAGTTCTTCAAAATATACTTTTAATAGGTAAAAACGATAAAATGGATTGTACTCTGACAAAAAGACTAAATATAAGTACACTAATAGTCTAAGAAGCCATAATAGAATCAATAAATAGGTTTCCTAATAAAGAAAAGGATACTGGTCATTAAATGATTTATTTTGTTCAGGGTCGAGAACTTCAAGGAGTGCAGATGCTGGGTCCCCGCGAACATCCGAACCTGTCTTGTCTATCTCATCAAGAAGCATTACTGGATTGCAAACACCAACTCTCTACATGTTTGAACCACAGAATCAAGAAGTTTAAAAAAAAAATAATCTCATTCAACAAGATGTTTAGATGAGCAGGGATAGTGTAAAGTAGATTACCTTAAGTCCATCAATGAGGCGGCCAGGCATGCTACCAATATAGGTCCTGCGGTGGCCCCGGATGTCAGCTTCATCCTTGACTCCACCAAGTGATATTCTTATGAATTTCCTCCCCAGAGCACTTGCTATTGATGATGCTAGAGATGTCTTGCCAACACCTGGTGGCCCCACAAAGCATAGCACTGGACCCCTTGCATCAGGTTTGAGCTGCAACAACAATATAACTGTATTAAATAGATAGAAAAAGACTTTTTTTTAAACTGCACCAAAATTTCCATCTTATTCACAAATAACACATGGCTGTCCTTTTACAGATTAAAACCCAATAATGAGTTCGCGTTGTTGGGGACCATTCAATTAGCTTATTGGAAAAGATAATTACTATACGTTGACAAATTTATTCCTACCTTTTGACAAGCCTTCTTTCCTTAATAAACCCAAAAATCGAACTAAATTGAAGCAAAGAGATTAGAAATGAGGGAAAATCAGTCATTTTATTATATAACACCTTGGTTTTAAGCTATAATATCAAGTTTGGGTTCACATATAAGAATTATTCAGAAATATTTGATTATTAGGTACAACCGTACAACGATAGGAGCTATTTTCAAATAATAACGATGACAGATAAGGCGAGGGAAACTAACCTTACGAACGGCAAGATACTCGATGATGCGTTGTTTAACTTTAGTTAAACCAAAATGATCACTGTCAAGGCTCTCCTTGGCAGCTCTGAGGTCAAGTTCCCTCTCTTCACTAACTTTCTGCCAAGGTAGGTCTGCCAGAAGTTCCAGGTACACACGTGAACTACTGTACCCTGGCTGTTGTGGTTGCATTTTCCTCAGCCGCCTGCCAAATGTGAAACAAGCTATATTTATGTATTTAGAGAAAGATGAAGAGGAAGTGATGATTCAGCAAAGTAGGTCTTCTGCTTCCATGCTTACTGGTTCTTAGTATGCCTTTTATTTTATGTCAAGGGTGCAACATAAAGAATTACTACGAAACCACATAAAAAATGTATTCATTTTTTATGTTCAAATTAAAAACATTTTAGAAAAAATTCTAACAGAACCAAAGTATACAATCTGAAAATACAAATATGAGAAAACAGAGGTTTTTTACATAGAATATACCAAGGATGGAGTCTAAAATGATTTTGGGAAGATCAATAAGACATACAAATGTATAAAATGATAACGCACCTAAGTTCTCTTTGAGCATGTTTCCATATATTAGGAGGCATCCCAGCACTTTGCATTTTTCTTTCCAAGGCAGCCATGTCATCCTCATCATCATCATTATCCCCTAACTCTTCCTTTATGGCCCTCATCTATTTCACATGCAAATGTAAATCAGACATATGAACAAATACCAAACGTTTATATATGGGATAGGTATATTAACAACAGACTAATTAACAATCATCACAAGAGAAGCTGCTTATCAAAATAAAAGAAGAAAACTAAAACTGTAGATAAGGTCTCTATATAGGTAGACTGTAACAAATTCAGTGCATCATAAAAACTAATTGATTCCCCTAAGCAATTTGAATTATGCGCGGTCCAGTTTCACCAACATTTAGGAGACCAAACAATTCTCAAATTGCATCACACTTGGATAAATGATAAAGAAGGAAACTACAATTGTAGCTGTTTAATTGTCAAAAATTTGGGGTCAGCTGTAATGGTTTCCAAAAAAGTTTGGTTATCAACGTATCAACCTAGCTATGTATATTCAAATCTCAAAATAAGTACGCCTGATGGTCAGGAAAGATAAATTATGGGTTAACAAAGATGCTCACCATTAATGGTAAACAGAAAAAAAACTCAGAATACCTTATTTTAAGAAAAATTAATAAACTGTACTGTACCTGTTGACGCAGAAGATACTCCTTTTGCGACTTGGACAGTTGTCCTTCAACCTTTTGTGTGATCTTCTCAGCCACCAATATAGACTGTTACAGAAAGGAAAAAATATTGACCGTCTACTTTTCATGACCTTATTGCATAAATGCCAGTACAGTTTCCACCATGCACCCGACTCATGGAGGTTGACTCCACATAGGGCACATAGGGGGCAAAAAAAAAGCTGTTTTGAATCATTGACGCCCTTTACTTTACCTGTAAGTGCCGGTCAACAAGTTCGGTCGCCTTTGAGAGACGCACTTTCAAGTCAACCGAATCGAGCATGGAAAGCTGCTCCTCAAAACTTATTTCAAAACTCGCTACAAAGATATCTGCAAGTCGGTGAACAGGTACAGTTTCGAGGAGTACCTTTGTTCTACCAACAGTCTTCTGCTTCTGTAATGATTTATATAAAAAAAGGAGAATTCATCAAAATACAAGAAAATATATATTTATCAGAAGTAACAAAGGATAAAAATGAGGGACAAAGTGTAATTTACATAGGAAAATTTACCTGTTCAAGAACAGAAATGAGTTCCATGGCTGTTGCCTTAAATTGGCGGGACAGTGCTATGATGTCCGGATCTTGCTCTGCTTGCTCCAGCTCTACCAAATTGGGACCAAAAATAAAAGAAATAATGAAGCAAGTGAAATAGAAACATAGAACTTAACACACTTGAAATGTAAATGATTATGACTAACTTACCAGCCTTGGTCATGTCAAGGCGAGAGATACGTGCCACATGGTAAGTGCCTCTTGCACTGAGCTCTTGAACACTAAACCTGCACAGGCCTTCAAGCACGACTATGTAGGTGACTCTGCCACTTGGCTTCTCCACCCCTCTCGACAGATGCAAGGCTCTCGCCGCAACTCCTCTGATAACAACAATTTCACATTAAGCTCAGTGAAAAATGTGAAGTAATGAAGAATTTGTAATTTAAAGAACAAATGGCTTAGCAAAAGGACCCATTAATTCTTACATATGAGAAAACCTATGACTAAGTTGACAAGGGATAAAATATGGGATATTTCATTTAGCTCAAGTATTTTAGTTTCTTTCTTTTGTGCATCCCTTCACTAATCATTACAGCTATTGGGAAAGTGCCTTGAAAAATTGTGACAGAAGGGCAGGGATTTGATTGAGATAGAAATTCGCCAAGTTTCCATACTGAAAGAGGGATGAAGATTGTCATCTTTATTTATAGAGCTATCAGGATTGTATAGAAGATAGTTAGATTGTAATTGTACATTTTTATGTAATTCGTGCCTTTCTGCTTTCCTCCAAGTGTAGTTTTAAGACTGGCGAGAAAAAAGAGGCATGCAGGCTCTATTTACCATATGTCACACGTATTTGAATGCAATGAATTTGAAGACTAAAGATCCAATTTTGAGATGGGTATTTGAACAAATAGCAAGCAATATAATATCTTTTTCAAATGCTGAGTCCATACTTATGGTACACAAACAGTACAAGCTTTAACAGCTATCCAGAAAAAAAAAAGGGGGGGGTTCTCCACACAAAAAAGTCAAAATATTAATCAAACATGTACCTATTGTGCCAGTGAATGGGCTCCTGATGGTTCTTAGAATCCTGCTTCTGCTGCTCAGCCGAAGAAGTGGTTGGTGATTTACTACTCCCATTGCCTGAATCACCTCCGATACCTAAAGTAAATATAAACATAATGATAATTTTGACTCATGTTAAAGTGTTGAAACTATTCTTAATAAAAAGTTAATGAAACTGTAAATTAACCTTGAGATAACAAGGTTCCAACAGCCGCTGCCTCAGAGTCTCTGACGGGGAGCACACCAATTAAACCCCTCTCCTCTCTCTGCCACAGCTCCTGTTCTACAAGCTTTACACTGCATTTATAATCGCAAAAAGAATACAATAATAAGAAACAGCAGAAAAATAATATACTGTTAGAGAAGCTTAGCTAATATAGAGCATTATCACACTGCTCCCTTCATTTATTTTGAATTTGAAGATTCAATTTCTGCATGCCACATAATTCACAGGCATGCTAACATGCGAATAATTAAAGGAACTGTATATATCCGAAAAATTATATCTGTCTACAGCCAAAATCAATTTGACAAACAATTTTCAAAGTAAAAAAGAATAATTTCCTTCACATTGCATTCAACAAAAAAAAAATATAAATAAAAAAATAAATAAATAAAGTATATAGGGTAATTAACAAGTGATCTTCACAGCATAAAATAGAAGTCAACTGATTGATGCATTGACCTACACAAGCACTTCACCTCAACTACCCTATACATTAAGCTAGATAATAAAAGAAAAGTAAACAGGACAAATACTTATATGCCATAAACTTATCATAACGGCTCAAGTTCCAGTACAAAATATACACTGGAAGGCCTTTGATCCAAGTTGAGAAAGTATTTTATGCAGTTGGTTGCAACTTTCAAATTAACAAGAGATTAATTAGCAATGGATGCCAAGTTCACTTTAAGAAGAAAAATAAAATGAAAAACAAAATGTTAACTTATTATAAGGTACTTTAAGAGCATGGGTAACATTTGGTACTCTCGAAGGAGCTTAGCTCTTGCCCAAGAGTATACCCAAAAATCATTGAAGCTAAATTGACCTAATTTATCCAATAATTTCAAACATGATACATCAAATTATGTCTAGGCAACTGAAGAATCAATTCCAACAAACTGACAAACACCCAACAAATCAAAACCCACAATTTGCCAGACAAAAGTAAAGTTGAAGCACTCCATCATCCAAAATTGACCAAACTTAACTACCCAATTCACAAAACCCGAACTCCTAAATGTGAAACCAAGACAAAAACAACAACCCACCTGCTAGGAGAGGTGCATCGGATCCGTACGATTGCACCAGGCAAGAGAACTTTATTCCTGAAGGGAAGAATGGCTAATCTACTGGGGAGCTCCACTGGCTCAGCCATCATGTTGGGTTTCTATTTATTTGGGGGGTTTATTTCCAATTTTGTATGGGAATTTCAGAGAGGGAAGCAAGAGAGAAACGGCATGAGAGATGGGAAAGGAAGGGAGGGGTTTTGAAGAGGCAAAATGCAATCTTGGCGTGTGCAAGGTCCACCTCCTATGAGGGGTTGGGTTGTGCTGGGCCCACGCCAATAGGTACGTATCATAAACAAAAAATCACCATTTTATAGTTCTAACCTTGGAATATATTTTATTCTCATTTATAAGTCCTTTAAAGAGGAAATGTATGCACGAAAAATCAGCATTTTTTACACTTCTTACATTGGAATATATATATTTGATTTGATTATCCCTTGGAAGTCCTTTTACAAGAAAATGTATGCACAAAAAATCAGCACCATTTTTGCACTTCTACCTTAGAATATATTTTATTTTTACTTCAAGATCCTGTAATCAGATAATGCTGGCCGACTTTTGCGTAGGATAATGATTTTTATGGTTAGCAAAAGATATTGCCAATATCTCACCGATATAGTTTGGTGCAAACACGCATATATATTAATATTATTGTCGTGTGAGTTTGATGGAATAAATGGTTAAATCGGTCTAATATACCAATACAATTTTTAATGCATTATAAGTGCGAAGTTTATGTTTATATAAGTTAAATTATAATTGCTGAAGGATAGACAATTTTTTTACTGATGATTGTAAGTCAACTTTTTTTTTCTCATATGGTAATTTCAAAGTATCATGTAATGAGAATATAAAAAAGTTTTAATTGAAAAAAATAATAATACTCATCATAATAAATCCGAAAATAAATGGGTCCCTTTAGCTTAAAAATAATTCTCATATTTCTTCGTTTTAATATTTTGTATTTATTACTGACCTTATCTCATTCCTTGACTGTAATCCTGGTTTTTTCCGATTTTGATCAGTCTTAAACATTTCGAAAGGGCCCATTAGTTATGATTGCCATGTCATGACCAAGTAACCGGTGAAAATGCAATCTAAAAAAGTAACCGGTGAAAAGTCAATGTGCAAGAAGTCAAATTAATCCGACTTTTCATCATTATTTTTATCACCTGTTACTTTTTTTTTTTGAATCATGACTAATAACAATAATCACCGTCTTACTTTTCAAAATTAAATCAGCTCATTTTATATTTTTGATCAATTTTATCACTTTTTTTTCCTTCCGTCGTACCAAACAGAAGTATTGAGCAGCAGCTTCCAACCCGAACCGGTTTTCTAGAAGACAGATCACAGCTTTCTGAAAAATAATAATAATAATAATAACTAAAATAACCCTACATCGAATATTATTTGTAAAATTCATAAAAATTAAGAGAAGTACACCTATAAATGAGTCGGTTGCAAAATATGGTTGTTTCAGTTACTTTTTTTTTTTAAAGCCTGATTTGAATTTTTATTTTTTTTGAAAGTTGCCTGATTTGGATTCGATTTGAGCCATGATTTTGCTCAAAACAATTACATCCATTGTTAATTAAAAAATTCTATATAAAAATAATTTACCGCAAATTTTACCATAAATAATTATATATTTAATATTTATATTAACTATTTGTGTAGTCTTATTTTATATCGTTTTATAGTTGGAGCGCATATACTTAGATACGTCAATAAGGCTCCGTTTTGAATGCACCTAGGAGAAGATCTCCCCTGACAAAACTATTAATTTTTTGTTTCAAACAATCCAAACACAACCTTAAGTCCTATATTCCAATTCAAATAAATGGAGACCTAACATGTAATCAATCCGTATTGATAGTTTGAAACCATCAACTCGGTAAAAATAAAATGAGACGCTTGTCAGAATTGGTAATTAGACTAATTCCAGTTATATTTTTTTTATTTATCATAGTCATTTTATTCAATCGTAAGCATTAATTAATGTCATTTGATCGATTCTATATTACGCTTGAGATAGTTGTTTGATACTAAACTATTAATATTAATCTACTAATAACCTTATATAAATATTTTGAGTTTCTTTCGTAAATGTCGTTGAATTTGAAGTCAACAATGACATTTTTATCTCTGATATCAGTGATATGTGTTATATGATATACAGATTGTAGCCATGAAAAAGATTACAAAGAGTGAAAAATGAAGATTGCAAAATTAACAAGCTGAATAAACATTTTTTTTTTTAAAAAAAAACAGCACTATGGTCTATATACTGCGGAAGACTTTTTACATTTAATCGCATTATCAGCAAAGAAATTCAAAGTTTTTATAAAATTTTATTTTGATATATATATTTTTTTGTAATCAGTATCCTAATACTTATTAAGTTTTAACACCACCAAAGTCTAATACTGTTTATATTTTTATATTTTAAATATTTTTTCTTGCTGGCACCATTTTTCTCATCCGAACCAATGGGGCCAAACTCCGTCTAGCAAGTAGCAAGAGCCGTGCGCCTTGGAATGAACTGAGAATTAAATACACGGATGATGCCAAGCCGATGACGCACCTTATTACACGTCGGGCTAATCGGACCACAGTGATTGTGACACCTGGAAGTACCTCCCAGGTGTAGAGCGATAAACATGACCAAGGTCATTTTCGGTTGGTTGGGGAAGCTGTTTGCTGTAACAATTATTGGATGTGAACTTGGGGCCTGTTTTTTCTTTTTTGGGAACTTGGGACCTTTGGTTGAGCAATAGAGGAGGAACTCTTTTATTGATTTATTCGCCGTTTAAGTAGCCAAACACACGAGGAAAAACTCTTTAACATGTATAAAAGTTGTGCAAGTGGGTTCCATAGTCAAATTAAAAAAGAATCTCACCAATCCTCTCAAATTAAGAGCTGTCAAACGTGGATAACGGACCCGAAACAAAAGTGTTATGTTTTTGTTCCGTTTTCATTTTGTTTCGGTTCTGTGATGTTTTTTTCATTGTAATTTCACCCTTTTGTATTTTTTGTCCAAAATTTCTGAAAACAGAATTCATTTACTATTCTGTTTCTGTTCTGTTTCGGACTGAACGGAACGAAAAGATGCGAAATGGTATTTCATTGATAGCTCTACTCTCAATAATACTCTCGGCTGCCTAGAGGTAGGGGTTTAATTTAATTATATCGAATAAAAAAATTTCTTAAGTTGATTTAAGTTGATTTCTACAGGTTATGATTTATATGGTACATAAATAAAGCTAACAATACTAACTAAAAAAAATATTTATATGCTTGGGTTACAAAATAAATCATGATCAATTTTTTTATTATCATCAAATAACTAGGTTACAGGACATATTTTTATCATACATACCATAGTTATATTTAGAAACCTATGGTTATCGAAAGCAACTATAGTTCATTCACTAAATCATATTGAATTCAAGTAATAATTAAAATTCTTAAAAACATAACAATAAATTCAAACAATCTAAGACTAGTTGATTTCACTAAATCATATTGATTTTATATGATTTGATTAAACGGGTCGGGAATCGATTATCAAGAGAAAAATTATGACCCAATCCAATACAACCGGATTATTAAAATTAAAATTCAACCCAACCTGATTAATGTTTGAACCCGTTAAAATACAGGTCGGATTTGAAAGGTTTAAACGGGTCGGACATGTTTTTTTTTCTGTACAGCCCTACGCTGAGGTTCCTGCCGAATGCAGTGGGTCCCATGTACAATTGTTATTGGATGGAAAGTTTACCCAAACGTTCTTATTATCTTTATATAATTCTCCTACAATTTTTTTTTAATTATTATATTATTAGTTCTTGCAAATAAATAAATAATACTTGATTTTTGAACTTTCCAAATGAACTTGTCAAATGGCAATGAACTTCCGAAGTTCATGTATATATTGATTTATTGTGCGATGATAATTTGGCTGAGTAAGACAGTTACAAGTACATTATTTAAATTACTAATATCTTTGAACTAAAGATTGATTAGCAAAGAGAGATATTATTATTGAAAAAACTAACGATCTTTTAATATTATAAAGACATTTTAATCTTTTGACATATACGACATATACGTAAATATGTATATATAATTTTATTTATTTTATGTTATTTTTTATTCCATAATTAAATGTCGGTTACATATAACTTGACATAAGTTCTTATAAATTAGATTACCGCTTATTTTACAACCAATGGCCTCTCAGGAAAAGAACAGCGGCGAGAGGGATCGTTCAGACCTTTGTCCTTTTCTTTTTCTTTTTCTTTTTTCTCTTTGAGGTTGCACCTTTGATCGTTCACACCTTTGTCGTTTAATGGCTGCGTTGTGGCCCTACACTCTCGGAAATTTCTTACTAGACACGGTGTATATATTAATGCCTACACACTAAACTGGAATAAAATCTAATTTGTTTAAGAGATAATCAGATTGACAGAGACACGAGGATTATTATTGAATTAATCCCATTTCCATCTGCTAGGTCATGAGTTTATCTTACCTTATCTATCGAGAAGTACGAATCTCCACGATGTACGCTAACATTTTTTCTTGGGAGATAATATACTTTTGAAAGAAAATACAGTATATTTATGTACCTATTGGTCTTAATTTCAACAGTCGAGCTGTATATTATCATTGAGATACTTTTCAACGTTAGGTGAAACTAATACCAAGTGTCACCAACAACTGGATCCCATTTGTCAGTATAATTATAATATTTTGTCAAGTCGGCAGCAATATATTATCTAATGCCAACAATTTTGTGTTAAACAATATATCATTTTCAACATTTTTTTGTGTTTAACGATATCAATTTCATTCAACACGATATCCAAATTCGAACTAAATTTCTTGTTCAGTCCTTTTTTTTTATTACACTTGCATATATATGCAAAAAAATTATAGTTTTAGATTCATTTTGAAAGACAACATTTTTTGTTTATAAAATTTATATAATGGTTTATTAAATTTAAGATGTCGACGCTTATCTATATGCATGTATATAGACATAAAATAGCTTTTGGTAGCACGCAAATATCAAAAACATGTAATAGCCTGTTGTTACTAGTTCAAAGCCCGACTGCCCGAGATTCTTTACTCTTTATCAAATACTTAAAATTATGATTATGATTGTTTAACAAATTATGATAATTTTCAATTTAAAAATATTGCTATGGGAGAGATGCCTTAGGCTTCGATAAGATACGATAAAATGGAAAGATCCCTTTAACTAGTTGTATTGTTGTTTGGTTAATTTGCATCGAACGAAATATATTTACTTCGAGCAAGGTTTCAGTGCCACAACTTTTTGGTGCCACAAGTTACCACAACTTCATATTTTGTCAATATTTAACATTTTTAGGATTCAAACGTCAAATCAAAACCATTGATCTTGTTCAATACAACGAGTGATGCGTTTTGACATAAATTTTATAAAATTTGGAGTCGATTTGATTCTCGATCAAGTGGTCAACAAATGAACGTATTATAATTAATATGTTATAGTTAACCAGATTCGTTCATTTGTTTACCACTTGATCGAGTATCAAATCGACTCCAAATTTTATAAAATTTATGTCAAAACACATCACTCGTTGTATTGAACAAGATTAACGGTTTGGATTCGACGCTTGAAATTTAAAAATGTTAAATATTGATAAAATATGAAGTTGTGACAACTTGTGGTACTGGAACCTTGCTCATTTACTTTTTAGAAGGAAATAAAAAAACATAAAATTTTATCATCTTTTTTCACTAGACAGGTGTTTTATATAGCGATGCTTGTTTGTCTGCAAATCCACTTTAGAGACAGGTTATTCTTGTTTGTTTAAAAAAGCCACTTTTGGATTTCTAGGAGGGAGGGAGGGAGATTTGTGAAATGCCTAAAATTTCTTTAATTAGAATTAGTAGCTTTTGAGTTTATTTCTTTTATATAAAATATAACTGTCCGATATGGTATATATAACTTCGAATGAAGGAACATAAAAATTGACATCAATTTACTTTTATTTTGTTATGAATCAGAAAACTTAAAAGGATCAACATTCAAAACTTGTCTACATTCATGAGTTTTACAAGTTCTAATGACAATTACATAATATCATAATTGAGAAATTGCTAGATTCCAATATAAGAGAGGGACGAGCTCCGTCCAATATGATAGTTCTTAGTACTCACGTTTGAAATGTCGAACAATCAATTTGAATTTTTCAATTTATATTTTAATATTAAAAACTTATAAGAATCCATTTTTTTTCAAAATTTTTATTATTTTTAAAAATATCATTGTTATTGGAGAGTCTACATTATTTGTATCATAGATTTCTTAAAATGCCGATAGAATAACAAAAAAAAATATTAATGTGGCTTCTTATAAGTTTCAATATGAAGAACAAAATAAATTGTTCCGATCGGTCTTTTGAAATTTACAAAGTGATAATGATCATGTAGAACGGACTACATCCATTTCATATATCAGCTCTAGCATTTCTCATCGTAATTTTTTATGCTGGTATGAAAAAAATATGTATATACTTTTTTTGACACTAAGTGAGGGAGCTTCTCACTGCTTTTCCATTTTAAAAATAGCGTATAATAAATTAATAATCTTATTATTTACACGACGCAATGATATTTTTTATTTTCTTTTTTTGCGAGTAGATTTTTTGCCATTTTCCAGGGATACACGACTCCAACTTAATAATTGTTTTGGCGTCATCCACTAACGCAGAAATCAGTGATACGCGCCACGTGGCGTCCCCATTGATAACAGCTAATGATTCCGACTCGGAGAAATAAACAATTTGATTGTATTATCCAGAACTAGAGTACTGCAGACATCCATTTCTCATTGAAAAGGATGTATCAAGTTCGAATTTGCTGGAGAGGATCGAAATCTCGCCGACGCACGATTTTTCGTTTCTTCCTTTCTCCGGCATGGCTATCACGTGGGAACACCGTAACTTGCAAGGAGATTTTATTTATTTTTTTATTCGGTCCACTCCTTATTTTTCCCGTGAATGGAAAATAGGTCCTCCAGAATTCCAATTGTTCAGTACCTATGGGCATTGTTATATGCAGAAGTGAAAAAAAAAAGGAACTCAAGTCTCCAACTTTCCACATTTTAAACCTACGGCCCCAGGCCCCAAATCCCAAAAAAGGAAAAAAAAAAAAATTGTTGTTAGTTTTCTTACCTTCTAAGATTCGTTCGAAACTTAACCAGTCAGTTTATTGATCGGACGTGTAGACTTTAGTATTTTCACATTTCAAATGTTCGTTCTAAGATTCGATACACATTACTGATGTCGCGTAGAAGATATTTTATAGGTGTCACTTGTAGTTGTAGATATCCGATCTGATAATATGATTTTAAAACAAATGGTTCAAAATTCTACCTTTGAAGGAATCAATTATGGTAGGTATAAATCTAAATAAAATAAATTTGTAATAACAAAATTATAAAGAGCACTAAAAGATGTCAAGGGTTCGAATCCACATGCATTTAATTTTTATAAGAACTAGATAACAAAAACTTCCCTTTTATTAAAAGGAAATCACAACTGAGTTGTGTAAATTATCATATTAAAAATCGTCACTGATTGGTTTCAAACGACTAATTTAGATTGATGAAAAATGTATTTTCATGTATTTAATTTGAATTTTTATTTTACAAGCAGTGCGGATTTAGACCTTTTTTAAATCATAGGCACAAAATATAGTTTACTAAATTTAATATAAGGTATAAACAATATTAATTTTTAACCTAATCACCAATTTTATTTCGTCAATTTACTTAGTCATGTCGAGACAAATAATTTTTTTTAAATTTTAAGCCCAGACACGTGCACAGTCTTACCCCTATGTAAATCCGTCACTGTTTACAACATAATTTGATCTTCACCCATTACAATTCATCAAATGATTAAATAAATCAATCTAACGGTTTCTAGAATCAAACTCATAAAATGGTTTTGGTGAGCTCAACTCATCGTAGCTTTCCCAAACGAATTTTTCGTTACGACTCACACTCGGTCAATATAGAAGAAAAGTACTCGAGCTGTACTTACCAGTTAACATTATTTTGAGGCAACAAATATGCAGTTTGTCATAAAAAATGCAGTCCTCCTGACAGAGATATGTTTTCAACTTCAAGAAAGATCTTTTAACCTCAGACAAAGGTACACGTACAAACTACTAACGAAAAAGAAATCTAGATAATACTAATGAAAGAAGAACCAGCTCTAATATGAAGATCGAGTCAAATTTTATTTACTAAAAAACAGAGGGACCGGCAGTCCAGCACTCGAAGTCTACATCAAGTTTGTCCAAAAATCATTTAGCTTAATATTAATTAATTAAGACTTCACTGGAATTTGGATATAGACTACTTTTAGCAACATTTTGGAATGTTTTAAGCCGATTCTGGATAAGCCTTATCTACAATTTCCAGCTGTATAATGTTGACAGCAATATTAAATTAAGTACGCATATTTAGAATGCGGACTTAAGAATCTACGGATAATCTTTTTCAAAACCAAACTGAAATTTTCTTAATTTTCACGTCAGGAGTGACATCACTAGCATGACATACATAGATATGATTTCATCAACGGTAGGTCTGTTATCATATTCTAAAATAATATCATGGGCCCTGAAATCGCAAACAACATTAACGTCAAAACAAACTAATCGAGCATCAAATGCTCAAACATTTAATTTGGACATTATTGGCACTTCCTTTTAAAAAAGAAATGCTAAATTCATAACAACTTACATGTCAAATAAAGAACCAAGCATGCATGATGCAATCAATACAGTTTCTTTACCAACAATTATTCAGACAACAAAACCTCCAACGGCCACGAGTTCCATCAAGGGGGATGACATTACATAGTAACAAAAAGGAAGATGTAGAAAGGACCCTCAAAAAGCAATTATCATCAACGGTTGAATTTAGGCACTTTTAGCTTGAGCTATCATTGCTCTCTCTTCCTGCCTCAACCTTGCACCTTCATGTTTCAGGTAATCCATAAACTTATCCTGAAACATCACAAGGGTGAATCATAATTTAGTCAGTGCACAACAGGATTTAGGAAAGGCATAAAAAATTAAACATTAAATCATATCCATGGAGAAAACTACTGAAGCCAGCAACACTAAAATATGAAATGACAATTAGTTGTTTACTACAAAGTCAGGAAACATGAGATCTACATCCCCCACCTCACTCAACAAATTAACAAAAAGAAAGAAACACAAAAAGGAGTCACTACCATTTTCGTAGGCGTACTGTCAATAAGGAAAGCCTGACATAAGATGCTTTGTCATTCTCTCATCATATCATTCATTCTCTCATCATTAAATGATACACTTCAGATTATTGTGGTCAAAAGAAAACTTCATTCCAACAAAAAAACAAATGCTAGATAAATGGAAGACACCAACCAAACCTTATTTCCATGAAAGTGAAACCTATGCATAGCTTATATTAGTCTGATACTCCATTTCACCTGTCCACACTAGACAGGCATATGATACATATGTACTGCTTAATAATTTATTGCCCAGAAAAAAAGATAATATAGTGGCGATATTTTAATTTGAAAGGAACATATTCGTCCAATATTCCAAATAGACAGCTAATTGGGAGCCAAAAGGTCAAAAACAAATATTCACATGCCAAACAATGAAATTGCTCAGAAAGCAACCTAGCCACCTAGGTGATACTAATAATATAGAAAATATAAGAGCAAATTACACTGAAAGTTATCCGCTTTCTCCAACACGATTCTTAAAGTTGAAGTTACCATCTATGTTCCTAAACTTGTTAATTTCTATCAACTTGGTCGTACCATTGACATCGAGCTCTACATTACTAATACCAGTTCAGTCACGTAAAGACACTTTCCTTTTCCCAAAATATACATCTTGTAAATAATATCATTCTTGTTATTTGTTAATAGTGTTCATTTTTTACTTGAAACAAGCAGGCATCTTCTGTAACACAATTAGTTTCTGAAAAGGATTAACAGTTATGTTCAAATTAAGAAGAAATCAGGGGTCCTTTTTTTCGTTAGCTGGGCTGAAGAAACTAGGCTCACTTCAGCCCTCGGCAGAATTTTTATTGTGTGCAAACAAAACTTTATTTTGACTCCCTCAGGTGAATTAAGTTGTGGATGTTGCACTGAATGACATATTGGGCCAAGAGAGCAAGTTTTTAATTTTCAATTGGACCTATCATCAAAGTTTACATTTATAGATCATTTTGGTATTTTCTATTACAAGCTAAGGAGGCTGGTATTCAACTAATTGAGAAATAAGGACCAAGTAAGCTAAAATCGATCTAATATGGGATGATAAATAGACGAGTATGAGAATAGATTTTTTAGCATTTATTTGGGCTCATGCTTATTATTATCACTAGTTATCTTTTGTTTTGCCGAAAAACAGGTAGAATATTGAAATATTTAAACCCTGTAAATTAATTATCTCATATAACTACAACTATGTGACTTAAAGATATCTAAAGTAATCTATTCTCTTCCTTGTATGGTACGGTCGGGAATGGGGTCAACTGTGGGAAGGAATGTTGCTTATCATTACACTTACATGCTTTTATTTTCGAGGGAATTACACAATGTTCATTAAGGTTCCACTCTTTCTCCATTTTGGTCCTTAAAAGTTCCAAAGCTGTTAATTGATTCCTAAAGCTATCAATTAGTACCAAATAAGCCCTGCATGTAACATATGTTAAGAATAGATGGAAATTGTGGTTGTATGTTGATCTGGATGCTGGTTTCAATGTTCATATCACCAATACCTAATGGATTTCACTGATGGCATCAATATTGATATCATTTGGAGTATTTTAACAGCAACGAAAAATCTGGCTATAGTAAAGTTCTGATTCTAACTTCTAATTATTTCCTAACTAAAGGAGCTGGGGCAGGTAAGCATGCATTATTTTAACCGTCAATTTTGAAATTAGTTAGAATTTAGTCATGTCACTCTGCTCCTATACTCAATCTAACTTCTATAGGTATAATCCAAAGTTCCAACCTTCCATCTTCCCATATCATATAATGATTATTGTACTGCGAAAAGAGGCAATACAATAATAATAAATTATGATACGTTATTATTTTAGCTTCATGACTCATGTCATACTAGAGTTCGCTTTCAAATATCAAGTCGCCATCCACAGCATTGAGCCCTTTTGTTGTGCAAAAGAAATTTCCTAATTATTTTTTTGAAGGCTAGGTGGCGATTGCCACACCAGCAAATTCATTGATAAATTTCCTAATTATTACTATCCATGAGAAAAGAACAATTGAGCCCTTCTGAAAGCCGAATGCATTTGTCAGGTGCTTAAGAGTTCTGCAACCTCAAATAAATAGCATTCAAGTCCATGGATAAACAGAGTACCGATCGTATTCTAAGATCGACATAGAGAAACAAACTAAATCGAACTCCCACGTCTCCTCCGATGCCTCTCAATTTCTCCTCTACTTAACCTAGCCTATCTAAAACTCCTCCTTTTCTTTCATGATCTAATTCCCTAATGATCCACTGCTAAAATTGCTAATAAGCTCTAATCAAAAACCCATATCATGAAAATCTAAATCGATTCGAAATATCTTTGCTTTTTTCAAATAAAACGGAAAAGAAAAAGTCCAAACCTTGGCACCAGTGACGAATATTCCGGCTAGGCCGACGGTGGCGACGCCGCCCCAGATGACGACCGTGGACGACAACAGAGACCAGTTGCGATAGATCATCTTCGGCTCTCGCTTCTCTTTCTCCGATCTCCGACGACGAGTTGAATTTGGGAGAAATTGGAATAGACAAAATGAGAAGAGATGATTCGCTGAGTGGGGCGGAGTGCCGAGGAATTAAGAAATAGATATTTGGATTCTCTGTGAAGGAACTGGAATGTTATATATGTAAAATATTACTGACAAGTTTTAGTTATTGAGTTCCTTCAGTGGCCAGTGGCCTATGACTCGCCATACTTAATGATGGACTAGAGTTGTCACAACATTTTATCTAATTTCAGATGTTGTTTTGTAGAGGGTGTCGAGTGAGCTGGGCTCAACCTTGAATCCGGCCCATGGTTTTTGTTTTTGCAACCTGGATTGGGAAATCTCAAATCTCATAGGTCTTCATTCAACCTAAAATGAAAAAAATGGTTTGCAGAAAGAGAATATGTGAGGGACAATTTATTATTTTAAACAGGTATAAATTTTTATTGAATATAAAAAGGGTTCGTGAATATACAAGGGAAAATTTCCTGATAGTATAAATTTCAGCTTTTATATTAACCACCAAAAGCCTAAATTACTGTCTATGATGTAAAAATTGCATTGTTTGGCTGACGTAACAATTGTTTTTGCACCACCTTGGATAAATTATTTATCTGGTAAACCTGATACGGTTAAAAAAAATTGGGTCAATTGTGAAAAATATTATATAGCTAGAAATGCGAATACATTAATACATGTTTACTGTCTGTGGGCAAACAACTCTTTGACCTTGAATCATTTTAAAATTAATAAAACATTTGATAATCATATTACGCGTATAATCAATTTTGAGGGGCTCACAGCTCACTTACCGAGAGAGAGAGAGAGAGAGAGAGAGAGACTTGACCTGACTACGTCCGGATAGGGCTGCTAACGGGAGATTCGTTTCCGTTTTCCGTGTCCGTTCCGTCCGTACGGAATGGATAACGGTACAGATTTCGGTAGTCGTTTCGAAAACGGAACGGAAAACAGAACGCATTTCGGTATTCGTTTATATGTAAAATGGACGAATTTCAGCCATTCCGTTACGTTCCGTCCATACGGAACGGATAACGGAACGCCGAAACATACCATTTCAGCAAACGGAACGGCAAACGAAATGGCCTGTTCCGTTGCCGTTATGAACGTTAGTCAGCCCTACGTCCGGACGAAGCTTTCAACAAAAGATGTGATCATGTGAAGCGGAGACTTGATCAAAGTCATCTGTTTAAATTTTCAAGTTCCCTCTTTTTGATCAAGTGTCCGTTTCAATATTCACTTCAGTTTTGTTTTGACTAGTATGATTCAAATGTTTGCTTGGTTTACAAAGAAGCTTGAGCTCATTGTTCAAACTTTACTGGTCATTACCTAACAGAGCTATCAAAAAAAAAAGGGTTTTTTTTTAAGATGTAAATTAAGTGAGCAACTCACATCGACAACTTCGATTTCAAAAAATAAATAAATTTTAAACTAGTAAAGTCTAAAGAGTAAGACTCACGTTTAAATAGAAAAATAAGAAAAGGAAATACACAAGCACGTGTGCATAGGAATACAAAGCCTCACATGTATAATTACAAGAAGAAATAAAAAAAAAATAACCTCTCTGGCATGAAAATCACCTCCTACTCCTTGAACCTGAAGGCATGGCATTTGCACCACCTTTCCTTCCAGTTTCAATGTTGTTCACCGATGGACGATCCACAATTGGGTCCATCTCGACCGCCTTTCTCAATCGTTCGACAACCTCACTCATTTTGGGCCGTTCCTTAGAATTCTTTGCCAAGCAATTCTCAGCCAGCTTGGCAATCTCAATTGCAGCTTTTAGTGAGTACAAGTTTCGGAGCTTTGGATCAATGATCATGCGGAAAGATCTCTTGTCCGGTGGGTACTGTCGGACCCATTCTAGAAGCTTCTGTTCACCGGGTGGCCGATTTCGATCAAGGGACCGTCGCCCAGTAATGATTTCATAGAGAACTACACCAAAGCTCCACACATCGCTCTTGGTTGTTAGGTGTCCAGTTTCAATGTAGTCAGGAGCTGCATAGCCATACGTACCAACTGCCTGGTTTTGATCAGAAAAATGCAATTGGTTATGAATAATTATGCCAAGTACATAGGAACAGAAAGATAGGCAAGTTAATTACAAAACACAAATATGAAATTTTCAACAGATATATACCGCAGTCGACACATGGGTATTTGACCCGGTGGGTCCCTCTCTTGCTAGGCCGAAGTCTGACAATTTTGGTTTGAATTCTCTGTCCAATAGAACATTAGATGCTTTAAAATCTCGATATATAACCTGCCATATCAGAAAGCGCATATCTAAGACAAGGAAAATTACAAAATTTTGATAAAGACATCACACATTAGCCCATTTCACAGAGAACTGGCTTAGGGTACAAACTCAGCAACATCCAGAACTACTACCAGTTCGGATTTTGGATTGCTCTGTTGACACAACTAAGATTCCGCCTGAATTGGCTTCTATTAACACAACTAAGATTCCTGAATTACAACATCTATATGTGCTCTGGATCCCCTGTGTGGGTTTTTTGGTTCTCAAAAAAAAAAAAAAAAAAAAAAAGCCCTATATAAATTGCATAATGCAAGTTTTACAACTAAGATTCATACAGAGTTCAAACAAGGCTTAAATATTGGGGTATGATCATCGATATACCTGAATTTCTAGTCCTTCATGCAAATAAGCCAATCCTTCAGCAGCACCTAATATAATTTGCAGCCTTCGGTTCCAAGAAAGAGATGGATAAGCCTGATTGAACAAATGATCCTCTAAACTTCTATTAGGCATGTACTCATACACCAAAAGCCTCTGATTGCCTCTCTCTCCATCGTCAGCGCAATAGCCGATAAGTTTTACAAGATTTGGGTGCTCTAGCACACCAAGAAATTGCACCTCAGCCAGCCATTGTTTATGCCCCTACAACATAAACAGAGGAGATGAATTGTTAATGTGAAATTTAGCAACAATTTAGTTCAGTCGCTAAGTTTCAGGGAATATAAATCACTTTCATCATTTTTGGTTTGTTTTAACACCGTTCTAACTTTAACTTTCAACAATTGATTATAATTTTGTTTTTCATGAAGATGTTGGGTGGCAGATGCAAATGTGGTTGATGCGGATTGTAAATTGCAAAACAAAATTTAAGCATACACAGAGATGTTAACTTGGCCAACCCTGTTTCTTGTCCTCTTTTGACAGTGCATATACTTTCTCGTCAACTAATTTCTTCTAAATAAACATTATTAATGCACCTAATTTTTTAGGTCCTTTTTGGGGTGTAGTAAGCAGCTAGCTGTGTTAAATATTGTGAAATTAATAGGAAGCTACCCACAGTCTGTACAGTACAATTGTACAAATGCTGAGTAAATATCCTCACCAATGCTTACCTACCAATGACCAAGTACAGCACTATTGCATGGTACGGTGGATCTAAATTACACTCGCTCATGTGCTACTATTCAAAGTTTGGGACAGATGAAGCAATGACTTTTAAGGTTATCAATTATGCATAGAAACCTTAATAAATTATGAGTATCATATCACCATCTTTGTTTGGCGACCTAATTTTTTCTAGAACTATTATATATCGACCTTTTTATTTATACCAACCTATGAATGTTTGAAAAGTTTAATAAATCTGGAGTTGCATTATTGTCATGATTGTGACCTATTCACAACAAAGAAGTAAAAATTCTACTTAAATTTGGATTTAAAAAAGAACAAATTACCTGCAATCCTCTTTGATTTAACTGCTTAACTGCAACCACAATTCTATCCCCTTTTCCATCAAGAGGCTTGATAAACCCCTTATAAACACTCCCAAATCCACCTTCTCCAATCTTAAGCGCTCTATTGAAATTGTTTGTGGCACCTCTTAATTCATCAAGCTCGAAAACCCTAAGAGTGTGAGCCCGCTCCTCGTACATAACCGGGATACTTTTCTGTGATGAAGAGGATCCCGACGACTTGCTAACGGGTCTGAGACCGGTACCGGAGTCATCAGACCGGCTTGTACTTGCATGTGAGACCTGAGTAGTAGATGCGTTCGTTGAAGATTGTGTTTGTTTCTTCTCTGATGTTGCTTTAGGTTTCTTTTTGAAGAAATTTAAGCAACCCATCTTTGAAAATTGGGTTAAGCTCACTGAATTTTCGAGAGCAACAAAAGAATATTTGAAGGAAAAAAAACAAAAGAAATCGCAACTTGCAGACCTAGTTAGATTATGCACCAAATAACAAAAAGGATGAGATAAATATGAAAACAACAGAAAGGGGTCTAAAAGAAAGCAGTGAGAAATCCAAACCCAAAAAGGGGGAACAAGAGAGAAGAGAAGACAAAAGAGATAAGCTACAACAATAGCGTGTAGACGAAATAAGAAATCAAGTAGGTGTTAGAAAGAGAGTGAAATAGATCTTGAGAGAGAGAGAGAGAGAATTAAGGACCATTTTACACCTGGGGTTTTGTGAAAAAAACATAGACCTTGACTAAGAAGAAACCATTTATAGCCTGGAGGAAAAAAGAAAAAGAAATCAAATCAAAGACAACTCTTTTACTGTTTGAACCTAGTCAAAGTTTCCTGTATATCACTCTCACGAGAGTCTCTCGTGGATTTAGAGAGAAACTCTCTATAATAAATGCTCTCATTTTTATTTTTTTTTACCTTTCCAATTAATCTTTCTACGACTATCCTTCAACATGTTACTTTCCACACGGTCTTTCTTTCTTCTTAGAAAATTCAAATTGGTCTCTTCCTGTTCAGTTGGGTCTCATGCACAATTTATGTTAGAGCTTCTCCAGTTTCATGCATACTGGAGGTGATTTTACATTAAATTAAGTCTTAGTTTATACCTTGTATTGGTGCATCGGCGTATCGTGTACTCCAACAGCTTTCAGATATTGATAACACCAGTCAACTGAGGTAATTAAACATTGGCATGCACTGCGTATTCCAAGACCAAGATTATTCCATGCGGGACCCACTATTTCGGAGTAAAGAAAAAATTGTAATTTATGACATCACTTTGATGTCATCAACTATGTAATGCATAATGCATTGCTTTCTTCGAGAAAAAAACATTTTCTTGGTACATATTGGGCCCTACTATGGTCACGCGCTTAGATTATAAGTTTTTTAAAGAGCTGAAGTTTATTCATAATTGTGTTAGATATTTATTTACGGAGAAATGCACAAATATGATTCTGTACCTACTTGTAGGCATGTTCCACGTCAGATGGAATTAGGTCTTCCGTGATAAGAAGAAATTAGGAATCTTTGTAAATTAAACTATTACCTTATTTTAATTTCCATTTTAATTTAATTATACTTGATAGTATAAAAATAATAAAATGTATAATTAAATACATTTGGCTTCAAAAATATTATTTATTTTTCACTATATCATTTCTTTTATAGAATTATTTAGGTCGGCATGCCAAAACGAATGCATTAACTCTTAATTCTTAATTTATTTTTACTTTTGTGTTTTATTATTTTTAAATTCATTCAATTTCAATCTTATTGATTCTTAACTCTACATAATTCTATTTAAAGTTTCAATTTATTATTATTAAATTTTAAATTAAATCTCTCGAAAGAATAATAAAATTTGAATTTTAGTTGATCGTGGTATGGAATTTTAGCTCACACTCATTTTTAGGTTTAAAATACAACAAATAAATACATAACCGGTTAGAAATTTCCGACCCTCTCAAGGGCCGACATTCCTTTGCGAGGCTATTGTAAAAGCCTCTATGTTAAAGTGAGGCACCAAATTAAAAACAATCGTTTAACGAGAAAGAGAATAATTAATATCAGAATTTGAAATCCAAACTGCCTATATATATCTCAAAATTCACTTTTCATTTATATAAAATTAAATACATATAATCTATTTAAATTATACAAAAAACAGAAAATTTACTTTTCAGTGAGAACTATTCGATAATATATATATAGTTAGTAAGAAGAGAAGATATAACATTATAATTATTTAGGTGCGATAATAGTTTTCGAACTCTAACCCCGATTCCCGAAAAATAAATTTCATTAATATATGATAAGTTCACAGTTAATTTTAGCATGCAAATTGAAAAGAAAAAGAGGCATGCAGATTTCATTGTACGAGTTTCGTTTGTTTATAATAAAAAAAAAAAAATTCAGCTTATACTTATTGTCTTTTCGGCCAGGTATTTGGTTAGATAATAGGATCTTTACTCATTTTATTTATTCAATACTAAATATTCCAGATTTGTCTACATCACCTCCCAACCGAAATTCCTACTCACTTTTCCCTTGATTAGTTGATCATAAGCGAATTGCTGTTGTTGACTGTCTACCATCTTACGAAATAGAAAGATAACAGCATGCTTTTCACCCTTCCTTCCGGTTGTTCTTATTTTTATGCGATTGAGAAAGGTTCAGATGTTGTTGTCATGTTTTTGTTTTTTTAAGTCGTTAAGAGTATAACTAAAAATCTCAAACAACAAGAGTGAAATTATTAGATGTGTTTATATTACTTTATCTACAGGCACACACAAAAAAAAATGATATTTAAACATTGTTTTGATGAAAAGAATAATTAAAAATAAAAAACTTAGAAATTAGCCACATCAATACATCATCGTTAGATTTTTATAGCTCTTGTTGCTTATTTAAACAGTTATTATGAAATATCGTAACTTTAACATGTACATAAAGAAAATGATATAGATTTAATGATTCTTTCTGATATTTGAGTTTTAGGTTCTTGAGTTATTAAATTTATTTAAGCGAAGATATATTGAATGCATAAAAAAATTAAAACACTCGATTCCTTCTGTAGCAGATTTGAAGATTGTTATTTATTGACATGAACTTTTATAAATCAATATATACAGTGTTCTAGTTCGCCAATATTGTTAAGAAAAATTTTAAAAATTTATTACAACTATTCAATGAACTATGGATAAAATAGATTTATAGAAAATCAAACATTTTTTGGCAACTACTCTAACAGATGGGATTGTTGGTCAACAAATTAAAGATTAAAAAAAATATTACCTTCATCAAAAATTTTTAATTCCTTCCAAATTCATGAAAAAAAAAAAAAATCAAAACTTTGTTTTTTTTTTTTTTTGAACAAAGAGGGAAGTCAAAAGTCATCCAACTTTTTTTTGAGATAAAAGACATGCGGGACTTGAATTTTTGACATTTTAAAGATGAGTCTAGCACTCTTACTAATTTACTATACGACTATTAGACCACATGCGAAAAATCAAAATATTACAAATATACTTTAAAAAAAGATCAATTCCAACATTAGGGTGTAATACTTTGTTTATTTGTATGATTTTCTGTTAATATTAGAGCAGTTTTTTCCTTGAAAATATCTCTTGACAGCTACGGTCAAGTTTCGGAAAAAAAAAATTTCCTTGAAAATATTCATTTTATTATTTACCATCATTTTTTTTGCAATTTTATTTTAAAACAACCTCAATAATAAAGCGTGAACCATCCAATCAAATTCAGCCGCCAGAAAATTTTTCACGTTTTATGTTTCGCCAAAGATATATGGTGGCTGTATCTCTCATTGCGCACGGAAAAAAGGAATGGTACAAATAAAACATAGGAATAAACATCTACTGCACGCACTAGCTTGGATTGATAACTTTCTTTCTTTGGTCCGACTGCTTTCACATCGTTTGAGCTTTGGAGGTATTTGGCGACGCACGTTTCAATCTAAATCTGTTCGAAACGAAATTCCACGTGAAGTTTGTCAAAAGTGCACACAACATATTGCATCTGTCACAGACTCATACATATATATCCAAAGATTCCAAACTTTCTGATATCAAGTTCACATTTACTGTCATAATTATCATAATCATGACAATTTGAAACATCCAGATTGATGTCAGCACGAATTTTAAAACCATTCTAAAAGTAACATCTGTTCACATGCACTGAATTTGTATAGGACGAATTAAATTGCATGTCATCGATGCCATTATAAATTTATAACTACCGTAGCACATGGGGAACCAACTAAAGCAGGCTGCTAGCACAAAATTATAAGGATATAACTGTCAAATAAATTCTTAGATGGAAACTCTTTTGCCAATATTCAATGCAAACGAAATAATAGAACCAAAATAAGAAAAATTAGCGCGACTGGCATATGCATCCTCGGAAATGAAAATCAACTCTCTAAAAAAAGATGCAAATGTAAAGAGAAAGACGCATCCCTAATATTGGAAACGTTGAAATTTTTATACGATATACTGTCCTTTATGGGACAAATTAAAAGAAAATAGATCAACAGTTAGAGCATAATGCGTTGCGTGGAAACTGGAAAGTGATTTGATAATAAGATTGAGCATGTGAAGGGCATAAATTGACACAATAAAATGATATGATGAATCTACAATTTGTTTTATCACATAGAAAGCATCGTTTCAATTTCTCCTCCTTGCAAACGAAACCCAAAAGTGTAAAAAAATAAATAAGTTAATGGCCCCATGCCCCCATGTGCAATGTTATTTCGAGCGTTCTATGTTATGACAGATGCAAATGATTGTCACAGAGGCACCTCAGCATCATTTTAATAATAGCAGCTGAAAGAACACGTATTTTAATTATTCCTTACTAACTGATCATTTTAACTCAATCATGTTAATTCAATATAAAAAAATGAAACAAGCAACTTGAACCAAAAAAAAAAAGAATCTGAGATCCTGATGGCTGTTTTGGCAAAGAATATACACGATCCTTTATTAACCTGAATTAAGGAATGAAACTTTTCCAATATCAAAATCAAAAAGTTCTTGTAGTGCAGCCATATATAGCACTCAAGAAACATTTTGAATCACTGGAGCTGAATTTACAAAAATGAAGTCAAAATTTACAGTAAAGGCTATTTTGGAGTATCGGTACCTGAATCTGTACCAGTACCAATACCACCCATTCGTTTTCTCAGTTTAGCTCTGGTCAAACGAATCGTATCCTCAATAGCTGACTCTTGTGCTGTCGTTTCTGCGCCATCTTCCATCTCCATTGCTCCAGTCGATTTGACATCGGTTATTTTTAATTCTTCAGATCTGGACACTTGCACATGTATCTTGCCTGAAGGCATGGCACTCTTCTCTTCTGTTTGCATAGTAGTTGTGGTATCCTGTACGTCACAATCAAACATTTATTAACTACCCTCAAATAGATCAAAGTATTTTATACACCAGACTGGGGCCTTATGTAAAGAAAAGTAAATAACTGGCAATATTGCCTTCCCTAGAAAAAAAGTACCCAAATACACCCTACAATGACAAAAGTACCATGTGTACCCAAAAAGCAACAAAAAAGAAAGGCATCCTCCAAAGCTCATTGTTTACTCTTGAAATAATTGAAACAAAAGGAAGTAGTTCAGGAATATAATATTCTTATGATCTATTTGGGACCTGTATGAAATTTTTCTTTTTTTTCAGAATTAATGTAACATTCAAATCATGTATGAATAAACCTTAATTTTATTCCAAACTACAAATAATAAAAGTGAAATGATATTGATGACCTTGATAAGAGCACTGAATGATGAAGCTAAAAGGTCTACTATAAAAAAAAAAAAATAATAATAAATAAAAATAGTGAACTAAATTTGTTCCAGGAACCAAGATTATGATGTAAAATATAGGAGTTGCCACAATGGATGAAGACAAATAGAGATACATCAGACAAAAAAAGGCATACTGAGTTGGAAATGATACACTTCAAAACTGTTGCTTAAGGGGAAAAGAAAGTACCTTAACAGGGGATGTTCTGGAGGCGAGAAGATGTGAAGCATATCTGATAGCTTCAAAAACCAATGTCTGAGAACTTACCACGCCCTTGGAACAATACTCAGCTGCAATATCAGTGGCTCTTGTTTTTAACTCAACCAAGTTGCGATCAATGTCTCTCTCGTGCTTAGCCACAAGTGGCCTTAAGAATGTGTCATAGACATACGGTGTGCCCTATACAGTATATAAAACATGAGAGAAGACCACATGATGCAACACTAAGACTATATAGTAGTACCCTGTACCAACCGGACTGGTACTGGAGAGTACCTCTGTGGTATCTATGCTGACAAATTTTACTTTAACTACTACAAGTTATATTCTGGCAAAGTATGGTACAACTTAGGATCTTTTATTATCTGTATATTTTCTTATGTTATGATATGGGCCACTTAAAAAATTTTAGTTATGTACTTGTCAGGCTATTACCAGGAAGCACTATACCAATCTATCTGGTAAGAATGTACAGTAGTAGTTTCAGCTACAATATGTACCGACCACACAGACAATTTGTAATTCCAGCTACAATACAAACTAAAATTGTAATCATAAAATTGCAACAACCCATTTCCATGCAAATTTATTTGGATGAAAGTGGTCACTCCAAAAGAATAAATGTTGTTAGAAAGAGATGAGAGCATAGTTACATTTGTCTTTGTATACCAGAGGTATACAATGAAAGCCAACTTTGCCTCCCCATACATTGGCAGCCTGAAAAAAGATAGAACCAAAATTAGAAAAGAAAAGGAGGATATATATTGAACTATTGGAGACATGTAAGAGGTGTAATGTATGTTTACCATGAAATGATAAAATCTGAAAACCTTTCAACAACAGTCAGGACAGCAATTAATATCCTGCAAGAGGATCATTTATAAAAAAATAAGGGTTAAATTTATAAATCAAGAGTTAAAGATGATTCAAACAGTGCCAATATCAGGATAAATCAAACACTACTTTTCTTTTTTCTTTTTTTGAAAATTTTCAACTTCAGTTCCCCTATAAAATTTAAAAAAAAAAAATTTAGCTTTCACTGAACAACCTACCAGTATTTTGACCAAAATCGCAATTTCTCTATATCTGGCCTGTTCATTTCCACGGTTTTGTAGCAATTGTAGGCAGGATAAGCATAACCAAGAGCCAAACTACACAAAAATCAAAGAAGGATACAATTAAAGATCACATTAATATACAATAGATGATCATTTGAAAATTTAGGATATTATAAAAATCACGAATCTTACATTAAGGCTCTTGTGAGGAAAGAACCAATCATCTTTTCTCACTTATCCGTTTCTCTATCAACAAATTATTTTCCTGCAATAAATAATTAAACAAACCTTTTCTAATTAACTAAAGAAAAACTCTAATCATTCAATTGCTCAACGCAGACAAATTAATAATAAGAGAAATGCAACAATAATGAAAAGGAATCAAATATTACTCTTTGTTGATAGGAGAAATTGCGAATTTGCACGAAATTGGGGATTATAGAGGCAAAAAGGAAATTGAGCGGGACTTAAGCCCGCTCTCCACCTCTTAAACAAAAATGTATAATCAAAGAAAAAGGATAAAAGTGAGAGAATTTAAAGGGAAAAGGTGCCAGAGTGGATACCTTCATCAATTCTTCAACGCGAGAAAGAGGGAGAAACACTGGTATCGTGTGTATGTGGATATTTTTAGAGGGAGGCCAAAGAGAGAACAAATTTTGAAATCGCTTTGAAACGGCGCGTGCTTACGAGTTACGACTGACCCGTTATACGGATTAAAATTAGTTAAAACTTTGGAATGTCGTCGAAACGGCCGAAATTCAAAACGGTGCGAAAGGAGCTAAACGAGACAATTAGAAAGTTACGATTTTGTACGGGCTTTTATGGGCTTAAATCTTCCACGAGGTTGGCTTCATATATGCATAGACCTGGCAATAAGACAACGTATTAACGGTTTAACGTTTCGTTTTGGGCCACGGAACGTTAAACGGATGGAGAAAAATGTTCCGTTTGGCCCACGGAACGTTGAACGGAAATGGGCCGAAATTTCCGTCCAAAAACGCAACGTAAACGTCAGGGCCCATTTACGTTTCGTTTATTTTCGTTTTAACGTATACTGTATACAAATACGAGTATAGTATAAAATACTATACGTAGAGGTGCGGAGGCAACGAGGATAAGATGAGATATTTATCTCGAGCGCCGCTACTTCCCCCCTTTCTGTCGCACGCTTCCTCCCCTCTCTCTTTCTATCTTTTTCTGTGTCTCTCTCGCACAATGCTCACTCTCCCTCTCGCACAGCGGCACAGACCAGAACCCTTCTCGTCCGATCAATCGCCTCACCAATCCTTCCACTTGCCTCTCTCCTCTCCGTGACCTTCTCCGATCTCCCCTCTCATCTGACCCCAGCCTCTCTCCCTCTCTGTGCCTCCCCCTTTCTTCCTATTTGGTCTGAGACGAGGATGATGGAGCGACATCTCACCGTTACGCGATCTTCTCTGCACGAGTCGGAGCTGTTGGTCGTCTCCCTCGTTTCCCTTCTTCCATGGCAGGAGTTAGGGTTTGGCTGGCCACTGCATTTTTCGCTTTGACAGACGACAGCCAGTTGATCTTTGCTCGAGGTGAAGAGAAGGTCAGCACTAGGTAATTGGTTTTGGAATTTGTCGGATCTTGAATTAAGGTAACCTATTCTGGTATTTTGCTCAATCCTTGCTCCTTGCTTTATTGGATTTTGTGCTGAACATTTTTTGGGGTTTGATTGGACTGTTTCAGTGGTGATTTGCTGAGTTTTTTTGGTGGATTTGGTTACAATTTGTACCCAGGAGGCTATTTTCCTGGTTAATTATTTGAGGATTTTTATAGGCTAGTAATGGAGATTTTACACCACTGGAAGGAGTTTTGGTACACTCTCATTGCTTGTGCTATGATGTTTGAGCTTCTGGTTCACTGTACAGGGCTGGTACCACGCTCTGTACCAATCTGGTACGACTTTAGGGACTGATCTGTAATTAAATTAGTTTTCAAGGACCCTCTTGTAAATCTATTCGAACTAAACTAGGGGCTGTTCTGTGATAAATTCTGATATTTAAACCTGTGTTGTAAAGTTAGCAAATTCTGGTATTTGAACTAAACATTGATCTTTTGTTTGTTCTTGTCAACAGATCTTCCACAACATCAGAGTTGCAAGCACTCTTAACTCTTAAGTTGCAACACTCTTAACTCTTAAGTGATTCCAGAAATAAAGATCCTCTATTGCTCCCAAGTAAGGGGACCATTTGCATACCAGGAAATCAGGAAGCACTGGATTTTGGTAGCAGTAGAAATTCAGAGATGATTTCTGTTTTGGTCTTTTGTTTTTTGTTTTCTCTTCCTTCTGAAGTTTTAGTTAATTTTGTTGTTTAGTAGGAAAAAACTTCCAAAACAGAAGTAAAATATCTGACGTCTTTAACGTTTATGACGTTTACACAAACGTAACGTTAAGCGGAACAAAATTTACTTGCGTTTAATAAACGAAACATTCAACGGAACAAAAATAATTTACATTCACTTAACGGAACATTAAACAAAAGAGGCGATTTCCGTTAACACCATCAACGTTTGACAGGTCTATATATGCACCTTTAACATTGGGCTTTATGGGCTTGTGATAATTTGCTATCACCACTAAATTGGATTTTCCTTTTTATTGTAAATTCAGAAGAATCAGAAAAATTATAATTGACAAGGGGATTGGGCATTTAGAATTGAGATAATTATTTCAACTGAGGATGCACAATTGGAAATTTTAATCATACAGAGCACAAAACTGATAATAATAATAAGATACCAGTGTTATTGATTTGATTCATCTGAAATGCACTTTGAAGGCAGTAGTAACTAGTAAGGTTATACTTCAATCAAACCTACCTGAGACAACTCCAAATTCCAAAAGCCCCAAGGTGACCGCCCAAAAAACTCCAAACAACTAAAAGCTGAAGACACCCAATTAAATGCTCCAACGAGTGATATTGCTGCTTCTTTTCCATATAGTCTTATCAATTGGCATTTGGCAACATAATCTTTCAAACAATGCATAATCTGACCTGTCAGGTCAGCTTCAAACTGTAATAGCTGAAAGATAACAGAATTAATTTTTCCAAGTACATGCCGAAACACCTAGAAATTGGGCTTATAACCCAAATATTAGTCAATTTTGAAACTTGATACCATAATTATCTCTTCTAGCAAAATAGGGAGCAGATTATTTGTATAGGTGTTAGCACTGTTAGGATAGGGAATGTTATAATTAATGGATAAGTGATGAATTTATAGGCTGTACAAACGGAAAAATTGCAGTAAGAAGATCTATATCTCAATATGTACAGGTCGAATATGTTACCCTCTACAAGGATGTTGCATCTTCTTTATTCCGGTGTTTGTCAAGACAGTACATTAAACCAAAGGGTCGCTACTATGGTTCACAGGATCAGCACAGCTTCATTTCATTATCTATACATACCAATACTCACAATCTTATTTGGAGTGATGTGATAGACGAAGAAGGGAGAAAACCATGGAAGTAAGCAAACTTTAGCAGCTTCTGCAACCTGGGTTAAGTGTTTCCCATTAAAGAACCTACCTCGTTTTCTTATAGGCAATTCATCGAACAGTGCAGGAAACGGCATTTAAAAAGAGTGGGGAGTCTGTCAGAAAACCACTGAACCACCCCAGCAGAACGGAGCCAGCTGGGAACGATCCTCTACAGCTGCCGAGCCCTCGATCAGAGAGATCAGAGTCGTTAATCACGCTCTGGTCCAGTGGTCGTGGTTCATCAACCAGACTTGCTTGTCTGTCTCCTTTGCTCTCAAGGATACAGTTGTACGATCCTATAGAACAGATCCTGTTCAAGTAAGGTCGTGTTTCTGGCGCTACAAACGGCCTATATATATTTGAAAAGTAGTATGTAGTTACGCCTTGTGGGATATACTTGTGCTGAAAACCGGAGCGATGTAATATGTCGGCTGGAGAATATTTGGGAGTTGGGACCCCTAGGCCCTAGGTCCTCTACTAGGGTTTTGCTCTTAGTTACAGCCCATTAGGCCCATGTTATTTTTCTGGGCCTCAATATCCTAAGTCGATTGTAGTTGGTTTTGCCAATCGTGTGGTTCTGGACGAAACGAACCCAATTGGAACGGTAATTACTATCTACCATCCACCGAATTACCATCCAGCCCATCCAATTTTCCGCGTGCTGACGTTAGCAAAAAAATTTTGACAAATTTTCGAAAATTTTTTGTGCTGACGTCATCAAATATGCTGACTTAAGGATTCTGTTAAATGTTTTAATTCAGTCAAATGTTTTAAGGGTTGAATTAAAGTGTATAAGTGTTCAGTTAGATGCACCAATAATTTTTTGACCAATTTTCGAAAAAAATTTTGTGCTGACGTCATCAAATATGCTGATTTAAGGGTTTTGTTAAATGTTTTAAGGGTTGAATTAAAGTGTGTAAGTGTTCAGTTAGATGCAACAATAATTTATTTCACTTTGTATGTTGAATATGATCATTTATTTCTTACTTACGAAATTTGTATATACGTTCAGTTTATTGTTGTAAATGTTCATATTGTTATTGTAAATGTTTGCTATGTTTGTTGTATCTGTTCATTTTGTTTTTTTATTTAACTAGTTTAATTGAACACAAAAACTACGAAATCAAATTTCTGCTGCAACTAACTGAACACATAGAACTTTAAGTTCATTCCTTAACGTATTTAACTGAACACAAAACACTAAAATTCTAAATTATTGCTGCATCTAACTGAACACATACATACTTTTAAATAATCCCTTAACGTATTTAACTGACCACAAAACACTAAAATTTCAAATTATTGGTGCATCTAACTGAACGCTTATGCACTTTAATTCAACCCTTAAAACATTTAACTGAACCCTTAAAACATTAAACAGAACCCTTAAATCAGCATATTTGATGACGTCAGCAAAAAAATTTTCGGAAATTGGTCAAAAAATTTTGCTGAAGTCAGCACGCGTCTTGCTGACGTCAGCACGCGGAAAAAAAGCTTTTTAGGCCTGTTGGATGGCGCTGGTTTAATTGGATGGTTTTTTGTTGGATGGTGTATATAATTTCTGATTAGGTGCATAGTTACGAGATTTTGGAATCCTCCATAGGTTCACAGCTGATGCTTAATAACGAGATGATCGAGGACCGAGTTAAAGAAAACAAAAGCAACGAGGAAGATGAGACGATCAAAGTGTAGCTAGCTTCATACATTCAAATAAATAACCAATAAGAATCAATCTCAATGAACAACCAAATTTACATGCATTTCCAAAAGTTGCTCATACAATAATCAATCATGAATTTGAGTTCCATGGTTTATGACAAGCTAACTGGATTTTCTTTTTTTTTATTGTAAATTCATAACTTTTATTATTCACATCGGGCTTAGGCATTTAGGATTGAAATAATTATTTCAAGGATGCACAATTGGAAAATTTAACCATACAGAGCACAAAACTGATAATGATAAGATACCACTATTATTGATCTGAAATGCACTCGGGACGCCCTCCAACAACCATGTCAGGTAAGCTTCAAACTGTAATCGCTGAACGATGACAGGATTATAGGAAGGTACAAAAATGAAAGTTATAATTTTTTTCAGCCGAAACAGTTGTACGATGGCATAATGGCCCTTTGAACAGAGGGCACTGAGATTCAGGTCTGCTGGGGTAGTCCCTGAGTCTGTCAGTTATAATTTTCTCCTTGACTTTGTGTTCACAAGAATGGCAAAAACAAATGGCCATGGCTTAATGGCCATTTGAACAGAGGGCACCAAGATTCTCCTTCTAATCAATGGCTTTACAGCTGCAAATTATAATTCTATATATATATAGAATCAAAATAATGGGTAATGAATCTATGCCTGCTATACCAAATACACGCAGAATATTGAAGCTTCCTTTTTTTTCTGTGTGATAATATTGTTTAGATTGTTTGGTACTTGCTACTTGGAGAAGATCTTTATAGATTGGGACCTTTTATATTGTTTTCTGGTACTTCAATTTGATAAATGATGGTATTTTCATACGTATTGATTGTTGAATTAAGCTTGATATCTGCATGACCATGATTTCTAATTTAAATAACGTGCAAAAGGCATTTGAGTTTTACCTTTTTCCTGCCCATTCAAACAACTTAATCAGAATGATCTGAAAATAATAGACTGAAATCTCCAACTGAACATGATTCTTGGGAACTTTCTTTAAAGTTCTGTAAGCAGATAGAACAAGAACCATAGGCCCTCATCAAAATGCTTTTTAACGGGATTTCATTTCATTTGAATTGATTTCTCAGGATTTCGTTGGATCTATTTGTTATAATTAATATAATTAATTATTATTAAGTGGCCTATATTTAATTTTTGAACCAAATTCATTTAATGTACGGTGCATCAGATTTTGATGGAAAATCTGATGGACCATGTTCATTCAATATTTTAATCCCTTCAATTGCCTTAGTTATTTATCTCTCTTAATCTGTCTAAAATGGCACCCTTTCCCTTAATTTTCGTCCATAAGAAAATAGACAGAAGAGAGAAAAACGCCATAATTTGCCATCAAATTTACTAAGGAAAATTGAAGAAGATTGGATATTCCGCCTAACGATATGTCTTCTCTTCAATCCTGTAAGTTTTATTTATGATTTCTTATTTTATATGAATTACGTAATTATTTCTGGGCATTAATTAACTAATATTATAATGAATAATATTTTTACGCCTAACACTATTAACATGGAAATTCCAACCAAATGACACTTGAATCTGTTTATTTTGATCAAAAGATTTTTAATGAAATCGTGTGTTAAAAAAGAGGATTATGAACAGAGCCATAGTGCAATAATAAAGGACCAACTGAAGATAGTGTTGGTAGGGTTCATGTCGATTTGGTTCTTGGCAGCATTGCCTGCATGTCTCTATCGGTTAAGACAATGCAGAATAGAGTTGTGTGGTTGCCCTGGTCATTCAAAATTATCTCCACCTGACATGAAGCCACACACCGACGCATAACTCATGCCGAGGTTGATCTCTATTGCTGGATTTTCTTTGTGTGCCATTGCAGTGGTGAGTTACTAATGCTCCAAGCCTCCGGTCAAACAAGATAAGCTCAACGCAAACAACCAGATTGATTGATTAATTACTCTGGCAAGACTGACATAGAGTATAGACAGATGTTGGAATGGAATAAAATTTAGTCTGAGAAATATGAGTTAAAAATGTTATATTGTATTTACCTTTTTTTTAATTAGTCTTGAAAAGTTCAAAGTCGGAGATACAGACATGATTAATTTGATGACTTGCATACAGAGGAGATGAAATGCAAGAAATTGCTTACCCTGTGCAAATATTTATTCAAAGTCAAAATTAAAAAGGGAAACGTTGATGTTTTGGTCGGTTTGAATTAATTAATTTGATAAATACAGAACTATTCATACGCCTTGATGTATTATTGAAGACTTAATCAACTACAGGGATGTCAACTTACTCTGCATGCCTATTATATTTCTAGGTAAGTTCTCTTCCCTTCATTTGTGTAGGAATAGTGGAGATGTTGCAAGTCTAATTGTGGACTTCAGCAGTCTACTGCGGACCGCGGCATGTGGCCACGGACCGCAAACCTTCCAGCGAATTGGCATATGGTCATTCGCATCTTTTGGGAAAGGGTGCATTCTCTCTTATAAATATATGGTCTCTGGACATTTCTATTGTGGGGAAAATACAGAACGACTAAGAGAGACAGATTAGAGAGACTCCACATGTTTTGCACTTGTCTCCTAAGTGCAAGACACCATTAGAGAGAGAATTCTTCTCTTCGCACTGGATTCATGCTTCCGGTGTAGAGAAGAGAGTCGAGTCTGGCATTTAGACTGTGAATAGTGCGGGATTGCAATCAATCCCCACTAGCGATAGTTGAAGACGAGGCTGCGGCGTAGCGAGACCACGCGGCGAAGGCTTGGTGCGAAGGAAACCCAAATAAAGAGGAGATTCTGACACGCTTCCGCATTCGGTATAAGTTACCGATTTTCTAACAATTTGCTTTGCAGATTGGTCCCACCATATGATACAGTTATCCATATGAATTTGTATTCTTAAAATTTCATGAGCAAACAACAGACTCAATCTTAAGGAGAGCAGTTCAAATAAAATTAAATTTTCCGTGCATCAATTACTTGGAAACTGATAAGAGACTTTGACTGCCTCAAATTCAAACATGTTTTCCCCCTCGTCTCTGAATTTTCAGTTGGATGTTGATTGATTGGTCATCTTCTATACATGACTTTTCTGTGCTGCGTGTGAAGAATTCTGATAGTCTCTTGCACATGGTGTTCAGTATGATTCCAGGACAGATAGTTTTGTGATGGTATTAGTACATGAACCATTCATAATTTAGTCCATATATAGAGTAATAGCCAAATTTCAGATCTAAAACACAATTGGAACTGATGCGAGTAAGAACCATTTTTGTACAGATAATTTCATTAAGGGCAAATACATGCATAAATATACCTACTTTTTATGAACTGATTATCATTAAGAACTATGGTTTTTCTTGCAATACAGATGATGATATATTTTAGTAAGATTACATATATACCTACTTTTTATGGACCTCCTTATCAATTGGTTTGCATATACTCTTTAGCTTGTTCATTTTAAATTCAGACTCACACACTTGAGGCAGTGGGTTTTGCTCAACCCAGCTAATGGTCTTATCGATTGCATCCTCAATGTTTATCTTTGTAGAGAATGACAACATCTTATTAATGTTATTAACCCTTAAAATGCTTCTCATTTGATAGGAATATTTCTCAAGTGAGTTCCATGCATCATGCCGCCTCCTGAACTCTTCGTCTTCAGCCTTGTACTTTTCAGAATCCTTCACCATCTTCTTGATATCTTCTTCGCTTAATCTCCCTTCTTTGTTGTTAATCCTGATCTTATTCTTATGACCATTGGATCTATCTTGTGCAGATACATTTAGTATACCATCGGCATTGATCTCAAAGCATATGTCAATCTTAGTAACATTCTTGGGAGCCGGGTCAATGCCAAGAAGCACAAACTTTCCAAGCAGATTGTTGTACTTTGTTTCAGCCCTCTCACCCTCATATATAGCTAGTGGCATAGGAGTTTGGTTATCTTTAACTGTGGTAAGAACATACTGGTTTTTAGCTGGTGTTGGGGTGTTTCGTGGGACCACAACTGTCATCCTACCTCCTCAAGTCTCTACACCTAAAGACAAAGGGGTGACATCAACAAAAACTAACTCTTGGACCTCTCTATCGCCTTGCCCATTTAACTTTGCTGCCTGTACAGCAGCACCATAAGCAACTGCTTCATCTGGATTGATGCCCTTACAGAGTTCCTTCCCTTCAAAGAAATCTTGTCACAATTGTTGTACCTTGGGGATCCTTGTAGATCCCCCAATAAGTACCACAGTATCGAACCGCTTCTTTTCTATTTTGGCATCGATCAAGCACTTCTCAATGAGGTCCATGCACCTTGTGAAAAGATCTATATTAAGCTCCTCAAATCGTGCTTGGCTGATGCGTGTACTAAAATCAATGCCATCATAGAGATAATCAACTTCAATTGTTGCCTGTGTAGAAAAGGACATAGTCCTTTTTGCTCGCTCACAAGCAGTCCTTAGTCTTCGCAGAGCCCTCACATTTTCTGTCAGGTCTTTCTTATATTTTCTCTTGAACTCTCTGATACAATGGTCTATTAAACGATCATCAAAGTCTTCTCCGACAAGGTGGGTGTCTCCAGCAGTGGCTTTCACCTCAAAGTTACCATGTCTGATGGACATTACTGCCACATCAAAAGTGCCGCCACCAAGATCAAATATAAGCACATTTTTCCCATTGGTGTTCTCAGATATCTTATCAAAACCATAAGCCACTGCCGCCGCTGTGGGCTCATCCATGATGCGCATAACAATAAGGCCAGCAATAGCACCCGCATCTTTGGTGGCTCGACGTTGGGAATCGTTGAAGTAGGCGGGAACTGTGATGACTGCATTCTTGACGGTGCAGTCGAGGTAGGCCTCTGCAACCTCCTTAATTTTTACCAAGATCATTGATGATATTTCCTCAGCATAAAATTGTTTCTCTTCACCTCGATAGCTGACAAGAATTTTAGGTCTATCATTGGGTCCAGCAACCACCTTGAAGGGCCATTGCTTAATGTCGCTTTGGACAGAAGCATCAGAGAAACACCTACCAATCAAACGTTTGATTGATGTTACATTTAAAAAACAAAGAAATGTTAATACAGTTTAATTTCTTGTACTGATAAAATAAAAGAAAGAAAACAAAAAGAAATGGAAAAACTTTCAAGGGAAAAAAAATTAATGAAGAACTCAATCTCTGTCAAACAGTTTATGGGGATCTCACCTAGATATTAAACCAATAGACTTGATCATATCCTTTTTTGAGATTCTATTTGGAATTGCAAATTGTTTATCGAGTTCAAATGCAGTTTTTAATTCGAAACCAATGATGGAGTTTCAATAATTAGTACATGGCTTTATAGTAATTTACAAGAACGTGGAAAAATTTATGAGTTGCCTGCCCTCTGTTAGAAGAAGTCCATGACATCTACCCAAAAAATAAAAAGACAAGAGGAGTTGATAGAGCACAATTGGAGGATATGCTTTACAGGACAAATGGAGAGGAACACGTTTCTGTGTAATTTCAACAGCTAGCCAATGTACCTTCAAGCCAGCGCATCATGCCAGCATATCAGTGTGGTCCTCACAGAGGCATCTCCTTGAGACACTTGTAATTATGTAATTGGGCTTAGAATCGAGGGAATAATCTGTATCTTTCTATATATACATATGCATTCTGTAAACAAAGAACGATGCAATACAAGAATGAAAATCATTTACCAGTAAATTTACATCTACTATTTTCTGTTCTTTATTTCCTGTTACAGGAGGAGTCCAAATATAAAGAGATGTAATAAACACATAATATAGGTTAAATTTACATATATCCATAAATCCACAACTCATAATTCTTTGTTGAAAAGTTACACGCACTTTTTTTTAGATTAGATACCAAAATTATAAAATATCTCAATTATTAAGTTTTTCTTTTAAGGTAAAGTTAATAACCAAAGTGAGCTACTCTTTGTAGTTTAATTATATTTCATTCATTCTATCTAGAAAAAAAAAATACAAACACACTGCTTGGTTAGATGATATTATGATTTCCTTAGTTGGAAAGAATTAAATGACTAATTAATAAAGGGGTTGAAATAAATGTTATGCTTCGATCAGAAAAGCAAATTGAAGCAGAAATGAATGAAACAAAAAAGTGGCTGACCGAAAACAGTATTAGTGGGGTTCATGTCAATCTGGTTCTTGGTGGCATCCCCAACTAGCCGCTCGTTCGCAGTGAAAGCAACACATGACGGAGTGGTGCGGTTTCCCTGGTCGTTTGGGATGATCTCAACACGGTTGTTCTGCCACACGGCCACGCACGAGTAGGTGGTGCCAAGATCAATCCCAATTGCAGGAGCTTTGTTCCCCTGGAACGCCATCAGCAGAAACTCTGCTCTGACCTGCTTTGCACGCTACTTACAAGGTCAAAGTCAACTGTGTGGCAGATAAGCTAGCAAATGAGGGTAGCCTGGCCCTTGGATTCTGGCGATGACCCAGCTTAATTAATGTATAATTTGTTTGTTTTAAGGAAGAAACTCAAGTTTTGGGATACTCTAATACGATGGAATTTAAACTGGCACTGCTTTTGTGTTGAAGCAACGAAAGGAGGCTAAGCCCTTTCTCCGCGTCTAAAGATTAAATTAAAAAAAAAAAAAAAATCAGACTTGGAAAAAGAGTGCACCCGCTCATAGAGAAAATAACAAGCCATTTCTTTTCGGTTGGTATGGTTTGAGAATAGATTAATTTCACCATAGTCAAAAATAATTTTAAACTTATAGTCCGCATTTGAAATGTAAGTAATACCATAAATATTATATAAAAATAATGAAATTTGATGTAAATTTTTTTATTTTTTTAAAAGAGTTAAATTAGCAATGATTTTATTTAATAGCTTATGATGAATTGTCAGATAATATATAATTTGCAGAAAATTTAATACAGAATTGCTTAGCACCATCCCCTCCTTAGCGTCATCTCCATCATCACGTGTTTTATTTTTTGGCGGTCATGGAGGTGTTTCTTGAACCAATCGTTTTTAAATGCCACTCCATTAACCAGGGTTCCTAGTTGTTACTAGTGCACTTTACAATTGAGATATTTATTCCAACTGACGATGCACAACCAGGAATTTAATTATGCGGAGCATAAAATTAATAATGATGAGATGCTGATGAATTGAACTGAAATGCACTCTGGTAGGCACCAAAAGACATCTTTTCATGAAGAAGAGTCAATGGTAAATGTGTATTTTCATGGAAAACTACTTGATTTCAACATGGTTGGATGTCAGGCGCCCTCCGGAGTCCCAAACTCCCAAAGCCCAACTAGATGGTGTGTCGTGTGAGCGAGATCACTGCTTCTTGTCATATATCTATGTTAGACAATGATAGAAAACCATATAGTCTCAGTCAGACAACGATGCATAAGGAAAACATAATTTGGGGCGTGAGTTTAAATTATAGTTCCTGATCAATCCAATCCAGTCCTGTGAGAAATCCTAAAACATTCATTGTTTGCCGAGGTGGTTTATTAAACCAAACTACCAAAGAATAACAGCCTATGATTCACAACCTACAGCCAGCCTCAGCATTTCAATGTACAACCAAACTCGGAAAGAGAACCAAAAACAAATACAACTGAACCAGCATTCCTCTTGCCCATTAAAGAAACTACCACTTTTTCTCACAGGAAGTTCATCAAAAAATTTCTCATTGGCAATTCATCAAACAGGCCAAGTGCAAAAATGAAGTGGCATAGAAAAAGGGAGAGGAGCCTGTCAGACAACCACTGAACCACCCCAGCAGACCGGAGCCAGCTGGGAACGATCCTCTACAGCCGCCGATTCCTCTTTCGGAGAGATCAAGGCCGTTAATCACGCTCTGGTCCAGTGGTCATGTTTCATCAACCAGGACTCGTTTGTCTGTCTCCTTTGCTCTCAAGGATACAGTTGTACGATCCTATAGAACAGATCCTGTTCAAGTAAGGTCGTGACTCTGGCGCTACGAATGGTCTATATGTAGTAGGCAAATAGTATGTAGTTTTGCCTTGTGGGATATATAATTGAGCTGAAAGCCGGAGCGATACAAGAAGTCGGCTGGAGAATTCTTTCTTGGGACCTCTACTAGGGTTTTGCTCTTACTCAAGAGTCCATTAGGCCCTTATTCTTTATCTGGGCCTCAACATCCTAAGTCGATTATAGTTAGTTTTGCCAATCGTGTGGTTCTGGATGAAACGAACGAACCAAATTGGAACCTTACAATAACATCTATATCATGATAGGAATTTTTTTAATTAGATTTATAATACAGCAAGTATAATGCATAGTACGAGATTTTGGAATCCCTCACAGCTCATGCTTAATAATGAGACGATCTAGGACCAATTTTAAATAAAACAAAAGCAACGATAAAGATAAGACAACCAAAATTAGCTAGCTAAATAGCTAATCATACATTCAAATAACCAATAAGAATCAATCTCAATGAAACAAAATTTACATGCATGTCCTAGAGTTGCTCAAACTTTTAGGAACACATAATGCACCATACAATAATCAATCATGAATTGGAGTTCCATGTTTTATAACAAGCTAACTTAACTACAGCACATCCAAATCACACATTTCCCACCCCAATTTTATAGAAAGCTCTCTATCTAGCAAAGCATTTGAATGCTCTTCACACATATCAAATACATGGCAGCATTCTGCATCAAATCCAGGGCTATCAGCTCAAACAAGAAAACCTAGGTTTTCTGAACAGGTCAGGGAGGCTCAAGTGGTATTACACAAAACCACAATCCTATGAGAGAGAAAGAGAAACAGATGAAGTGGTGACGAGACCAGAGAGAAGCCCAACCAAGACAGCACTGTTATACGTGCTCGGTTCAGTCTGCATGGAGTTGTTTCTTGAATCAATGAAAGAATCATTTTTAAACGGGCCCCCAACCAGGGCTCCAGTTGCAACATTAGGGTTTGGACTATTGGATGTGAGCCATTGAAAACCCTTGCAACCGGTATTTGCATCTACTGGTATTGATGCACCTCGGTGGTGCACCTGTTGTGGGTAGTTGTCACCATACCCAACTAGGTAACTCATCTTCATTGGGTTATCGCCTAAGAGGTAATTAGCCTGGTAAAAATTAATTATAAGGCAAAAATTAGAAGAAAATATTATGTTTATCGGTAAAGGATATTTTGATTGTGTTTGAATTGTGACCAGAGAAAACACAACTAATCAATGTCTTGAACAATTTTTCTGGCCATTACATGTTGGAATCTGAAATTCAAGCATTTAAGCAAACTGTGGTACAGTGCCCAGTTCAAAGCTCTAATGATCAAATTGAGAAAACAAACAGACTAATTTCTTTTTTTTAAAAAAGAAGTTGCCTTATGCCCATCCCATCTCCCAAATGGGCAAAAACTAAATAAATAATAGTAATAAAAAATAATAATAACAACGGTAAGCATCACTGAATCGTACTGTGTACCTTTTTTATCCATTATAGTCATATACCTTCTTGGTTATTTAATTTCTTTCTATAGAAAAATAAAAAGAACAATTACCTGGGAAATTGCGAATTTGCGAAGATCAGTTGGAGAAAATGATTGACCACTGCAGCTCACTTCTGACGTACGTGACGTGAGCATATAGTCACTGAAAACAACTGCTAAGAAAGCGGCAGCCACGGGATGTTGGAGAGCGTTCCACTCATCTATCCACACTAAACCTCCTGAAAAAAATTAACAAGATAAATAAATCAGTCAAAGATGGACAAATCAGCTAACAAAAAGGAGGAACAATTTTTGCCCACCAAGAAATTATACACAGAACGCCCATTGACTACCATATGCCATTTGTTAACATGAGAAAACTCTTTATTATTTGGTACAGTTATTGCATACAGTCAACCTTTATGTGACCAGCTTCTGCATTTTTGGTTTCTTTTTGTTGTCAAGATTGGGCCTTTCAAAAAATTGGAAAATTACATTAGTTTATAGCAATTTGACTGCTATCAGCTTATTTCTCAACAATGCAGAGAGCATACTTGCCATATTTTCATGTTAGTAATGTTATTCCTTCCTAATTACAACCTTGTATTTAGACTTTTTAGTTTGTCTACTCTGGCATCTCCATTAAGGCATGCACTAAAAAAACCATAATTAGGTTATGTCAGTGATTACAATGTGGAAAAGAAAATGCCAAGTTTTAAGAAACTTTGGGGAACTAACCACTTGTTCGGCTAGTAGTGGCAGTTGGTGAATCTGGTAGGAGACCACACACTACAGCCTCAGCTGTTTTCCTGTACATACCAAGGCCATTGTTTTCTGCATTCGATGCCTCTTTTGAACCAAAGAACTTCACTCTTGACATAAGAACCTGGAAAATACAAAGAAAAGGGAAAAAACTGAAAGCCTTAGATTTTGTTCATATCAGTAATTCAGGAATAAGTTATCAGTATGGAAATAGTTGAAAAGGGTTTTTGACTATATCCTAAATTCCTAATCAATAAAAGGACCTAAGAATAAAGCCACACATGTTAACAGTGCCAAGTACAGTCTGGTAGCAAATTGTACAGTAAAACTGCTAATTAAGATAATACTCGCCTGTGTACCAGCACGTTTATCATCCCAGCTGAACCATGTTGGCCGGCCCCAGTCAGCATGAGAATCTCCATTCTTCACAGTGACATAGCTCAAGTACTGGCGGTCTCCAGTTGCATGGTACAACCAACTTGCAGCCCACAACAGCTCATCATAATACCCTGTGGAATTATAATACGTCTGGATCTTAGGGTAGGTATCAGTATATGAACCCTTATAAGTGTCTGCAAATGTGAATAGCTTCTCTGCATGCTTGATGAGTGTATCAGAGTACTGTGTATTTCTGGATTTATACACTAGTGAGGCAGCAGCCATGGCCGCAGCTGTCTCAGCCGCTACCTCAGTTCCAGGGTTGTTTTTATCAATTTTAATTAGTGGCCTCTTTTCAGTCATGTCTTCAGGTCTTTCCCAGCACTTGTGGTCTGTGTCAGGGTCACCAACCTGAAAAAATAACAATGATAATTATGCTCAAAGTAGTAGTTCAAATATAAGGAGTTGTAAAGTACTAATATAAGATGTTCAATTAATTTCTTCTTCCTAGGTGCTTCAACTGAAAAAAGTACATTTATATTTGAAAACCCAAAAAAAATATATTAATATATTTCCAATTAACATTTAACTGTCAACTTGAGAAAGATTGTTTTCTAATGACTGCTGATCCATAAGCATTTTTCTTTTTTTATTATATTTCATTATTACGCCCTATGCTTTTTGCTAATATTCATGGAACTTCAGCAGCCATTTTCGCAATTCAGATTGTTCGTAAGCTAACGTAAAATCTCATGCTCAAAGCTGTCTTTCTTTCTAATCGAAGAGCGTACCTGAATATAAAGCACATCATCAGAAGGATGAGCATTGATGAGATAATCAGTTATCCACTTGAGAGAATCTAGAGCCGGATCAAGCTGCTTTGTGGCTGCCATCTGGTCTCCGTACTCCAAAATTGACCATGCCAGTACAGTGGCAGTGAATGCCATAGGAAAGCCAAACTTCATGTGGTCCCCAGCATCGTACATTCCTTTTGAAAGATCTAAACCTGCTTCCTTTCCGTCATCTAAGGCAGAATCACCTCTCCAAGAGATCTTATTGTTGACTAATTTACCAGCTGTATAGCAGTTACTATTGTAATTAGTAATAGCGCAGATATAACTATATAATATAATATATTGTGTAATAGAATTTCACAACTTCATTTTTCTTTTCTTACTTTCTTTTATCCCTTTTAGGTTCTATTATAAAATCAAAGCAGAATTGCAGACAAAAAATTTTGGCAAATATTACTAAACAAAGATGTTTTTAATATAGTGCAAAGACTTTGATTTGCCTCAAATTTGGTATGGTGCATCTCAGACAATTATATATACATGCAATAATTTAATTTATATTTATTTAGTTCAAACAACTACCAGAAAGTAATAAACAATGATTTACACAAACACAAGGGATACTGTGTCACTGTCTCACTGACAGTATCACTGGTTTCATTTTCTGGGTAATCAAATCAACTTACCAGATCTACCCAGATCCAAAAACATCAATTCGGATTTCTCCACTATAATCACGAGTAACACACAGCTGCATTGTAAGAAACATAAACGAACCAACAAATAAACAATTACACAACCCAAATTCAATTAGAGATCTAAGCTGGTGGCAACATTAAAAATTATAACAAAACACTTACATTTCTGGATTTGAAAGAACTGGAGAGCAGTGCCGAGAGCATCGGCATACTTCTGATTGATGGCGCCGGGTGGGCCCGGCACAGGGAGAACCTCGGCCGACTTGTGGGACCGTTTCTTCATGATCGCCACGACGCCGGCAGTGACCACCAACGCTGCCACCACCACCACAATCAACCACCCGCAACATCCTTTCGTGTACTTGGACGCCCCCATCACGCACGAATCTTAAAGCATTCGCCAATAGTCGGATCAAGATCAATTGTGGGTTTGTTAGAATGAGAATATGAGATCTGTTGCGAAATGTAGGAAATGAAAATGTGGGTTTGGGTTTGGATCGCTTGCGGCTTGTCTAACGGTGGTAGGTTTAAGGCGTGTGAGTGAAGATTTGAGGGAAATGATTTGTTGTCGAGGCGCCTTTTCTGTTCTGAGCTGGTGTTCCGTTGCTCTCGCTGCTCAGTAGGGGGTGGTGTGTTGTGTTGTGTCGGTTGAGGAGAAATTACTGAAATAGCCTCATTCATTGTTTTGATTTATTTGGTGGCGATGATTATCTAGGAGGAAGATCGGATCTGCTGTTTCGTTGTCTTGTGATTGATTGTGTAGCAGGTTAAGAAAAGTGTTTTTCCTGGAGTGTTACGATTCATTACGGGATTTGACGAGATACGTTTATTGTATTATACCACAAGAGACTGACAACATATATAGCAATAACAGAGAAAATATTATAAATGAAAAATAATGATTCATTCGGAAAACTGTGCGGCGGGTGTGTTTCCCCGTCAGGGAAAATTGGCAAATGCAACTGAGTTATCATTGGATATGATCGATTGATAGAATAGTTTTAACAATATTGATAATCACAAAATAATTTATATTTTAAAACCTGATGTTTCAAATATGATCAATGCCATTTACATTAGAGAGGGATAGATCGACAACTGTTAATGCATGACAACGGCTACAATTTAAAATTATATATATTATTAAAAATTAGAAAAATAATATTATAGAAATATTATTTATTGTTAAGATAGATTGTGTATTACATTTGATGCAATTTGAACCTTATTTGGTCTCCGATCAAGAATCAATAGAAGCTGAACTGTTAATTTATTCGTACGGCTCCCTCCGTTGATGAGCCATCAATTTTCAAATTACCAAAATGAAACCTAATTTATAGATTGAACATTACAACAATTAGAAAAAACACAGGCACTACTTTAAAAGTTTCCCACAAACTGATAGTATATATTATGGCCTATAAATCGTAAAGTATTAACTGGACCTTAAAATGATGCATGAGGGAAGAACCAATTATTGGTCTTATCAAGGGTCAAGGCTGAATGATTTCTTTTATTCACATCTTCGTTTTCTAAAAGTGGCGCATCATGCAATCCGGCGGTTTTAGCGCCTGGATACAAATTTGATACCGTCGTAGAAAGCAGAAAATGTATAATCTTTAGCCCTGGTCAAGATTCCTTGATATATTTAGAATTGTTATCATGTCGAAGTGAGAATAATGCTTCACTTGAGTCAACGATTTGAAATTCGCATATGGCAAATTGGCAATTAATCAGCATCTAAAAAAGTGAACATCCTCAGTCTCTCCTCACACTGTCTCACACACTTGAAATGCATGTGCATTCTCTCAACACGTGGAGGAACAAGGAATCGGAATCCAAAAGATAATTTAAAATAAAAAGGGCAATGAATTAGTAATAAAGTATGTTATAGTGGGGAATTGTTAGAAGTTCTGATTTAAGAAAACTGGTAAGGATTTTGAGAGCGGCTCCATTTAAAAACGGATTGGGCCGATTCCTAGTTTCGTTGAATGTCTTGGTAAGTACCCTGTCATGAGTCGTGTAATTCACTAAATTCAGAATTGGTATTGACCATTCATGATTTTCCCATCCAACGCCATCAAAACTCATATTTTTCGCATGCTGACGTCAACACGAAAAATTTTTGACCAATTTTCGAAAATTTTTTGGTGCTGACGTCATCAAATTATGCTAATTTAAGGGTTCAGTTAAATTTTTTAAAGGTTGAATTAAAGTATGTAAGTGTTCAGTTAAATGCAACAATAATTTATTTCCCTTTATATGTTGAATATGAGCATTTATTTCTTACTCAGGTAATTTGTATATATGTTCAGTTTATTGTAGTAAATGTTCATATTGTTATTGTAAATGTTCGCTATGTTTGTTGTATCTGTTAATTTTGTTTTTCTATTTAACTAGTTTAATTGAACACAAAAATTACGAAATCAAATTTCTGCTGCAACTAACTGAACACATAGATACTTTAAGTTCATCCCTTAATGTATTTAATTGAACACAAAACACTAAAATTTCAAATTATTGGTGCATCTAACTGAACACTTATACACTTTAATTCAAAACCCTTAAATCAGCATATTTGATGATGTCAGCACCAAAATTTTTTTTGAAATTGATAAAAAAATTTTGCTGACATCAGCACAACAACAACAACAACTAAGCCTTTTGTCCCAAACAAGTTGGGGTAGGCTAGAAAAGAAATCCAACAAAGTCACCAAGTCATCGAAAAAAGAAGTATATGTCAAAAATAGGGCTAATAGTAGTAAAAAATAAATATATATATAGAGAAAATAACGTAGTAGTAATAGTAGTAATAATAATAATAATAATAAATAGTAGTAGAAAATAACGTCAGCACGCGAAAAAAAAATATATTTTTGACCTGTCCAGGCCTGTTGGATGGCGCTGGATGGGAAAATCTTGGATGGTGTATATCACCCCTACAAATTAGCCTCAAAAGACAGGGAAACTTTTTTCGAAATTGGACTTTGGATAAGCTCCGGAAGGTGAAGAGCTTTGGGCTAGAAATGTTTGGAAAGATAATGGAAAATCAACAAGTTTTGGAGGTTCAAAATAAGATGCAATTTAGGCCTGGATCTTTTTCTGTTCCACGAAACAAGGAGACTCAATGGCCTTGCTTTATTATTATTATTTTTTTTTTCTGGTTACTGCCTACGATGCCTACTGGTGGAAATATATAGTGCCAAAATGGACTTAATATTTAATCCGAGCAAATATATAGGTTCGGATTGCGATTAAATTATGGAAAATATTTAAAACTCGGTGTAACAATTGGTGTCTGTGATATATACTGGTATTTTAAACTGCTTTCAGAAATTTATATCTTGTTTTATGCCTTCTAATGGGTGAGAATTTGGTTGTTACCTGCTAAGCCAAATGCCACTTTCGAGGTGAAAAAAATAATGTTGCTATTGATTTGCATCTTCAAATGAAATTTCACAAGCTACGGCGTCTTCTGCTAAACTTACCCAAAACTACATCCAAAACAATACACGCAAGCTTCCAAAAGGTTTCCTTAAACTTCCCGCCTATAGGACAAGCCATCTTCCTATGAATTTTTCTATTTCAAACAAAAAGGTTTCGGAACAAATAAATCCTTGGAGATGATAATTGGTTTGCTCACCTCTAATATAGTTTCTCCACATGCCTACCACTAAACTAGGCATAATTATTGTAAAAATTCACAAAAACCAATTTCATTTGAGAGCCGCAATTAATTTTGCAATACAACTGTGCCAAGCTGACTATATAAGCATCTGTACCAGCAACTGATTATTGCAACGGTACAGTGCAAAAGCTGAATAAATAAAACCCATAAATCAGCAATTGGTTATTAAAATTTATTGTCCTGTTGCCAAAGTACAATGCTGAAGCTGAATAAATAAGCCCTTGTTCCTGCAATCAAGGATCTATTGATTTTCATTACCAACTTCCCATGCTGAGACCTTATTCCTGCAATTGAGGATCTATTTCTAAACAAACTTACTAGCCAAAGCCCTTATTCCTGCAATTGAGGATCTATTTCATTACCAACTTCCCAACCTAAACTAAAAACAAACCCTAAAAAATTAAGAAAATAACAACAGGATCGATGAAAACAATCTCCCTAATAGGTACAAAAAGCCCAACGGATTAATAAATGAGGAATAATAACAGAATCACTAGTATGATGTTGATGCTTAAATAGATTCTAATAATAGATACCTGGCAATCTGGTTCAAGCCTTCCATCACCTGTCATGGTTGACACCATCAAGAAGACCAAACTCATCTCTACTGAAGCCATCCAAAAATTCTTAGCAGAATATGCTGGAATGTTGCAAATGGTACATGCAAGGAGAAAACCAAAAGCAAGGACACTGTAACTATTTTGAAAAAGCAAGCCCACCCAAGAAAGGGCTAGATGTGATAGGCTGCTGAATTTTTTTCATTAGTGAGAAATTAAAAGACAACACTATAAAAAATACAATTAAAAACAATATAAATGACAAAAGAATAAACATAGGGAAAGAAGAACTGTACAAAGTCACCTTCACGGCCAACATATAAACCACTTGATTATAACTGTGAAACAATTAAAAGCCAGTGTGTTTGTGAAAGCTACATCATTTAATAAATAAAAAAAAGAAAAAAAAATATGTTAGCCACTGCAGGAGCTGAACTTAATCAGTTAATCTTCCATAGTAAAGAACAATGTGTGGGCAAAAAAAAATAAATCTACAAAATCCACCTAGATTTCCAACATATATACCGCTTGAATATAGCTGTATAAATATCAAAACAGGGAAAAACTGTTCATGAAAGGTACATCATTATTAACAAAATTACAAAAGGCATAATCTGCCCGTTAGCGACTGCAGGACATGCAGAAATTATTCCACCTCCGGAGATGACGAAACCTACGAAACAAGTTATAGCACCATATAAGTCTATACATCGAGATACCTTACATGTAACACATATATTATATATTGTATTAAGGAACAAACAACAGTAACAATTGCGAGAGGACATATGGTATATTATTCATATCTTTGTACCAAAAAACAGTGGCATGGGAGTTGGAGTGAGTGGGTCTATTGACTACTCTCAAGCTACAGAACTATGTTGCTACTTGTGTGCTTTTTTTATTAACATTGTTAAGAAACTCTAATCTGTTAAACACTTGACACCACTGAGTCATAACTCTAAAGCCCCCAAACTCAAGAAACCAGGATTAGTATGCTAAAGGTACCATTACATGGTATCATAATACAATTCAAAGAAAGAATATCATATGAACTTGCAAGAAGCACCAAAGGCAATTATAAAACGAATGGTTCACAGGAAATTCCAGGAATCTGTTGGTCTGTTACGACTTTGAACAAATAAAAATCATAACCTTGAAAACTTGAAAAAGATACAGAACAAGTTACCAGGCCAATAAGACTTTATGAATAAATTCCTTCAGCAGACCCTGAAACCAGTAACTTCTAAAAGTGTTAATCTCATCTCTATTCGAACACAAAAGCACACTGATCACTGCACCTGTCGAGTGGGCCCTGCTGGCAACCTAACTGTTTGAGGAACCACAATTGATTTACAGCAAAGAAGCGCACTCAACAGTTCAAAAATGAAGATCCCTGAACTAATCCATACAAAAATCGTCCATCTCCAGCTCCAAATTAATTTCTTGAGCAATGGCAAATCAGACTCCAGCTTTAAAGAAGCTGAGTAAATTTCTGGTATACCTGCACCAGGTTGAAACTCAGCTCGTTGTTCTAGAATCAATCTTACGCAAGTAGTCGGATCAGGCCCCTCTTTTAGACCCTTCAATTTAATTTTAATGGTTTGGGCTTCAGACAAGTAACCAGTTACGAGGGGCCAGGTTTTGAGAAAGGTCTCCAATAAGTGCATGTGAGAGCTCTTAAATCTTAACATGCATGGTTGGCTTGTCGTATATTTTACATTGCCCTCAGAAGATAGAAATTCCGCCCTGACCTAAGAAATTGATCAAGATATATACAAACTAAATAAAAAAAAAAAACAGAAATATTGACCTATATAGAGGATAACTTATAAACCATCAGATTGGACAAAACAAAAACAACAGGTCCTACGGGCACATCGTCAAAGTTAACAAAGAAAACTTTTTTCCTAACAACCTAAATTTAAAGGACTGTACAAATGAAAGACACCTTACAGCCCTAAGTCATTCAATTAAAAATGAAAAATCTAATTAGAATTTAACATATACAAAAGGAACTACTGTTTAACACATTAACAAGGATCTGAATGCCTTGCCACAACAATAAGACAGTAAATAAATCCTAACAGTAATGATTTCAAATGGCCACTGCTTAATGTTTCCTGAATTCCTTTTCCATATTACTACACTAGCACGTGACAATATCAGACTCAAAAACTCATCCCAGCCTACACCAATTACTGGCTGAACCATCCTAGACAAACATTTTTGTTTAAATGGCTTAACAGCTTTGCTTATGCCTGGTTCTTTTTGAAATTTAACAATCAGTAAAGGCGAGTCATAAAAATCGAAGACAGAGAAACATACCTGGAAAACCCCAAGTTTCCTATTATAATCAGATTCAGGCAAGTTCAACAAAACTGTCAATTGAAACTTATGATTTGCAGGAATCACTCTAGTACCGCCCCACTTCTTGTTGAAATTTGGTACCCCAGGGCACGAACTAATAGGCACAAGAGCCACTGGGCTCGGTTTCGTGTAGTCAAAGTTCAATTCCTCCTTTATTTGAACCGGCTTCTCCACTACTTTCCCGACAACCAAACCACCTCCCAAAAATGCACCTAGAAACATTCCCATAAGCACCACACACACATAAATAGCCCAAAAGGAGCCCCGAATTAGCCTAACCGCCACCTTACCCGCCTTCGGCACTCCCAATTTATCCCCACTCTTTTTCAAAATAAATGAAATCCTACCCAGTATGTAGTTTCTCAGCCGCTTTATAAATCCAAACGGGTCGGTTATAAGTGTAACCGAACACTGTAAAAGCCATATGGGGAATGTTATTGATCTAACAATAAGAGAAAACTGGAAGAATATTGCTTTAATTATAAAATTTACAATAAACTCTAGAAAGCCCGGCCCATGTGGTGGTGGTGGTGGTGGCCGTAATTGTCTCGGCTGAGCCGGGTTGGATACCACCGCATCCCTCGATCGGGTTAACGGTTCGGGTTCGGGTTCAATCGTGATTTCAGATTCGGATACGGTTTCTACAAGGTTCATAGAAGGATCAATCGTGGAGATGGGTTTCTCTTTCTCGAGGGGTTGGAAGGGTTCGGTGTCTTCAAGGAAATCGAGTGCGTCGAAGAAGGAATCGAAATCGGCGTCGGAGTCGGATTCGGAGTCGGAATTGGAAGCGGAAGAAGAGGATTTGGGCTCCATGGAAATGGAATGGGAAGAGAAGAGAAAGAAGAGAAATGCCGAATGCGTGAGAGGAGGAGAGGAAGTGTCAGCGCGGTTTGTTTGGTTCGTTATTGGTTAATTTATTGTTGTTCTTCTTCGTTATTACTTGCTTACCGAATACGGGACTGGTTGGGAGAAGGAACAGTTGTGACAGCGACGGGGTGGGCTTTTCTAGGAAATTATGGGCTCGTGTTGGACCAGCGGATCTAATTTGGGATTTTAGATAAGACTGTTAATTATTTTAGAAAAGCCGATGGTTTTCTTAATTAATGACAAAAAGTAGAAAAGCCTCTCTGTAACAATGGGCCGGAGTTGGTTGTCTCGGACTGGATTAGTGTTAGGCAAAAACGGGTATCGATATTTCGTCCTATGTTTCTCGTAAATTAATGAAATTGATTAATGGTAATGTCAATTTAAAAACGTAAAGAAAAAGATATGTTGAGCAAATTGTGTTTAATGTTGATGAGGAGGGTTACAATATAAGCTTTAGTACCGAAAATATCATGACAATATTTTTTTAAAATATTTATATTATATAAACATGAAACAAAACAATTGATTTACTTTAATTTTACGAGATATGCAATACCGAAATGAAGATATTAAAATTAATCTATCATAGTTTACTATTTTTTTTTGTGTTGTTTGCCTCTTGATATATTATCAAATAATCTTCAAAAATATAAAATTGTATGATAATACTTCTCTTATGAAATTAAACAAGTTTGGATTTGACATTTAAATTACAAATTTTGAAATATAAAAAAAAAATGAAATTTGATATTTGCGTGTTCTTTCAGTAAAGTGTTGAACCCTCTGCAGTATTGATATTCTCCTCTAAATTCAGCCAGCAGAAGATAGTTTTTACGCATTAATTCAAATTTTTTTAATAAAATTAATTCAAAAATAATTAATCGTACTAGTAAAATGTCATCGTATGTGGGCAAATAAAGAAATAAAATAATGTTAGATAATAAAGATATGTTGTTCAATCTACCAGCGATATAGATAGATATGTTGATCAATTTATTTTTTATTAAATAAAAAAATCAAAATATATTATTGTTTTGTCCAGTGATTGATATCCAATCACATATCAAACCGATCGAACGACACAAATAGTGAGATACATGCTAGATATAGCGCGTAATTCATCTTGGATTCATGTATTTATGAGTAGAGATAGTGAATCCATGTATTTATGAGTAGAGATAGAGATAGAGATTAAGATTTAAAATACGAGTTTATCATGCCATGGGATGCAGCCCAAAACCAAGAAAGTCAGATCAGGTTGGATCATGGTGTGCCTCCGATCAGATAAGGTACGTACGACCCAATTTAATGTGCAATCTTATATTTCTCTGCTCTTCTCCGACTCAAGAAGAATGGCCTCACAAGAATGGCAGCTCGTCCACAACCGCCGTCGACACCGCCAGAGCCCTCCCTTCAATCCTTCAGGTGCTACTTCTCTCTCCTCGCCCAGACTGGCCGGAGAGCTTAGCCTCTACAACCGCCCTTCTTACTCGGCTGTGCTCGCCGCCCCAGCCACTGGTAGGCCTGCCCCTGCTCCGACCTCTGCCTTAACCAGCAGCAGACCCCACCGTGCTCAACCAGCTGCCTCTCAGCCACCACCTGTGCCGCAGTCAGCTGGGTACCCTCGACCGCCTCGTCAGCCGAGACTAATCACTTCTCCTGACAGTCCCACCACGCTCAAGTTCCCTCCACACCGGGATGACCCGGACTGGAACAATAGATGCTTCCGCTGCTTCAAGCTGGGCCATTTGGCTGCGAAGTGCACTAATCCACGGCGGTGTGCCGCCTGCTGGGGTGAGGGCCATGACTACTTTGAATGCTCAGGCCCCTTACCGTCTAGACCAGCCGGTCGCAACCCCACCACCCGCTCCTACCAAAGACGCCCTCCACCACCACCAAAAAACAACACCCAACGCCGCAACCAGACTACGCAACCCAGATCTTTACAAAACAAAAACCCACCTCCACTTCCAAAGGCTGCTCAATCAAAATCCACAGCTACACCTACTGGAGTTGTTCACAGCAAAGCTTCACCGTCAACACCTCAGCCTCTACTTTATGGAGAACCTGATTTTCTGGATCTGGTATCCAACCAAGCTTGCTCAGTGTTGGTGCCGCCAGAATCGGAGAGACCGGAGAGAGTCTCCTGCTACTTGACTAGAGATGCTCAGTACTTAAGGGAAGTAGCTAGGCTATCCAGGAGCTTTGTTATCACTACCCCCAACAACTCTGAGTTAGATCTCTCCATTGATGAGGTTGCAAAACAGGTTGCTGCTACGGGCTTGGTATCTCCTGGTCAGCTGCAGATAGGAAGGCTACCAAGAGGCAACTTTCTGGTACTCCCGTCGGAGGATGTCTCGGCCTTAGACATTTGTCTGGCTTTTCCTGAGGCCTGGTGGGGTCGAGGCTTCTCTGCCAGTCTTTGGTTGCCATTAACAGGAGCGGACATTAACATCCCTCGCTTCAAGGTTCTAATTAGTTTCTACAATGTCCCCCCTCATTGCTGGAGAGAGGAGTTCCTGGCACAGGCAGTGGGAGAATTTGGCACCTATTTAGGGACATTCACCTCTAATGAACCTGGTAACTTTGTTCACTGGGATGCGGCAATCGCCGTACATGACCTACGGGATATACCGAGGGTTGTTAAACTAACCGTGGGTGCATCAGACTTCTTGGTGCCAGTAGGTATTATAAGGTGGAAACAAGGTCAGGTTTATGGCATTGAAGATTTCCCTTTGCCACAGCCGGTAATCGACCGCCCCTCCAACAGAACACCACCGTCGTCTGGTCAAGCCCAGGACTCTTCTAATCCTATGGACCCTCTGACTAGCCAAGAAGAATCCATCAACATCACTTTTGTCGATCTCCGCCGCATCGTTCAGACTGCTAAACTACCGGATGACATAGCGGCGGCACTCGAGGCACATGAGGTTCGCCAAGCACGTGGCAAGATGGTGGACGGTGACGTCACTATGCTCCGTCGCAACCTGACCGTCACTCAGGTAAATATCAGAGAAGATCACAATGGTCCTCAGGCTGACAGGAGGGACCCACATTCAAGGGGGTTGTTGCACGCAAGCACACAGGGGGAAAGACCACAGTCAAACCCTCTCAAGCGTCTCTCTACTATAGGTGAGAAGAAATTGAGAGCCTCTGTGGGACAGCAGGACACAGCTGGCTTCGGGAAGAGAATTCTTCTGCAGGATGACCTGGCTTCTCAGGTTTTGTTGTTTTCCTCTCAAACGGTAGAGTCCAGCACAACAACCCATGATACTGATACTTTGTTCCCTGAGTTAGGCAGTATGGATAACTCTTTGTCCTTAGTGCCTTTCTGTCCTATTGATACCTCTCTGCTTAGTGTGGATAAGACTTTGGTTTCATCCAGAGGGAAGACTAAATGTGCCCAAAAGCAATTACAAGTTAGAAAACCTCTACCACGCTCTTGCAAATCCCAAATTAAAAAGATTAATAGTAAGAAAAAGGGGATTTCAGATATAAGTAAAGCCACCCAAGTGGGACCATACCTGGCTGAAGTTCAAACTGAGCAGTTTTTCACAGTTCCCTTGACTTATATAGAAACCAGGGACATTTCAAAACTGATTGGGGTAGAGGAAAATTATATTATTAATTTGGTTCCTCCCTCTGAAACACAGGCCCAAAATGAGGAAATTGCGGGCTGTGCTGTTGGAATTGTGTTCTAAAAGTTATCTTATAGTGATTACTTTTATATGTTATATTTATGAATTGGATGTTATTACATTTTGTTCCATGAGTTTATATTCATATTTAGAAGTGTTCAAGAAGATGCTCTTGGTCTTGAACCGCAGAACTCTAAATAAAATGAATATATATCTCTAAAATGTTCACAGGTCTTGGATATTAGCAGGAACACTAATATGCCATATAAGACTGTCGTGTAATTTAAAAGTACGTTGTAGTTCTGTAAACGTTGATAAAGGATTATCATTTAATAACACGAGTATATGAAAAGTTTCATATATTGAACAGACCTAATTGATAAAAATATTATATGGATTGTGTTTGTGTCATTAATATTTTTATCGTGTCATTAATTCTAAGATTGATATGATATATTTTTCACATAAGGAATATGCAACGTAATTATTATTAAAAGTCATTTGAAGCAAGTGGTGATAAAAGTAATAGTTTTTTGTATGTAACTTGTGTAGGAGGAAAATATATATATCAATAGCTAATTGCCACTCATTAATTGAGGAATGATATTATAAAGGGCCCCTTGGTAAAGTGAGATTATAAATGGATCCAATATAACTGAAGTGCAGTTATAATTATATAATCCTACTTATTAGAGACCAAGAAAAGATTATAATACGAGGATGACACAGCCCTACTTTGTATAATAATCATAATATCATATGGCAAAGAATAGACACAAGTAATGATAATAACATTACTAGAAGGATCGTGTTTCGTAAAAGGATTTGCTAAACATCTATATTATTTGGGTAGCTGTAATGTATGCTAGAGTACCGCTTACAGTTTATGGAATAAAATAATTATTCCATTACCAACATAATATGGATCCTCAATATAGGTCACACCAACTGAATGGGAAACAAGAAATATATTTTCTATGTACAAGGTTTCATGTTGCATGAAATAAAGTACAAATAGAAAATTATATCACATGACGTGATTAACTAGCAAGAATAAATTTATTAATATGTGCATATTATGAGGATAATATAAGTTTCACATATTATAATAATATATGAATATTATTATGAAATGTATAAATTTATTTGAAGCCCAAGCCCAATTATTTTAACAAATGAAGAAGAAAGAAGGCCTTAAATTCGGGTCAGAATTTGAGCCAACTTTAAACAGAAAATTAGTATAGCAAACGATAACCATTTTGGGCAAATGATATATGAAAATTGTAGCCCTTGAAGTGTAGAATCCAATGGTCCAAGTTTCAGGACGTTTGGAGTTTCCTACAGAGAGTTATCAAGGTTTTAGTACTGCAACGTCAGAAATTAAAGTGTTGTTTTAATTTCTGGTTAGTGGCTTTAAATGCTATACGAATTTGAGAGGTTTTATTCAGATATTTTTGTGTAAAAACTGATGAGAAAAATTGAGAAGACAAGTAAGTCTTCATGTGTTGAAGCTTTGTTCTTCTTTTCTTCTAAATACTTGTTAGAATATTCTATCGATTAAGATACGGGCGACGGAGCTAGGTGTTGACGGAAATTCGCTAGCACGGATTCGACTGTCATTCTTGTTTCGGATTCAAGGTGAACCGAAGAGGAATAGAGCTTCGTTAAAGACCATAGGTATGGTTCAACAATCCTTCTTATATAAGAATATATGTGATTGTGATGCAAATAAATTAAAGGAAAGTTAGCAATAATAAGAACGATCCTAGATGTTGTCGGTTAATAAAATTTTAAAATTACCCGATTCGCATCATGAAATCCTTCAATTGGTATCAGAGCATAGGTTCTTTATTATTGCTAATTAGACTATTTTATTATGTAATTTTAATTACATAAGTGCTTAGTTAATTGTTCTTTTGTTTTGCGGTTCTAAATTCGTGCTGAATTTTTATTACACGTTTTGCAATATTGTAATAAGATAACTGGTTAATTATTTTTGTATTTTCTAAAATTCTTACTACAGTAGAAGAATTTTAGAATAGGATAATTATATAGATCAAGGTTTTTGGACAGATCTATGAGATTAAACAAAAATAAAGAAAATAGTGCGCTGCTGGAATTTTTCAGCAGCAGTAGCAGTTTTTTGCTGAAATCAAAATAACGTTTTCTCTCAAATGGATTAACATATTTTGATGAAACCACTTTCTAAATTTATATATTGAAGTCTAGTTTTGAAATAATAAAACTTTCCTATACAAAAGTTTTATGGAATTTCGTCACAAAAGCAAAACAGCAACAGTGCGCAGTTTTTCTGTGACAAAACACAATAACGGTTTGTATTTTCTTTTAAATGATTAAAAGATTATTTTTCAAACTATGGTGCAAATTGTAACAGAGAATTATAAATCATTTTAGGGATTTAAATGATTTAGGGAACCGCAATTACTTAAGAAATGGAAATTAATTAAAAGGTACAAAATAGTGCATCGGTATGCAATTTCTATTATAATTTTGTTTTGCAGGGAACTGAGTTTGTATGTCTCATTCCAATGCCTTGTGTGATGTAAATTTTATGTGATGTGTATGTTTGATTGTAAGCAAGTTTAATAAGCGTTTATTAATTAGGCACAAAAGGCAATTTATATATAGGATGCCTTTATTTATTTTTACATCATATGCATTGTGAGAATGAGATGGGTTCCTAATACTTGCACTTAGCAAATTTTATTCTTGAAATGATTCATAATAAAGTTTGGGACAGCATATTTATTTTTATGCAATTTTTCATCCAATGGTGCAAGAAGGCAAAGCAATGGATGAAGAGAAGCACAAGAGGCATACAAACTCGCAAATATTTTGTGATTGTTTTATGTTATGTGCTTTATAATTATATGTGAATGATATGTTAGGATAGGTATGGGTGTATGGAAACAGGACCTACCAAACTATAGTCACATTTGAAATGTCCAATGAAAAATTAAGTATTTTTCCTTCTTATTTTATCCACTTTAAGCTAAAGATTATTAAGATGCATGAGTGTAATTTTTAATCTTTAGAAATCGTGGAATGTGTTAGGATATATTATCAGGCCATTGATAAATGGATTAAATGTGAGGCATTTGGTACATTTATTTTATGGAGATGATATAGCCAAACATATTGACCAATAAAATAAGTTTACTTAAAGAGAAGTCAAGATCTAGGCTTGAAGTCTTGGAAAAATCGTTTAATAAGAAAAGTTTTTTAATAAACAACAAGAGTCATAAAGTTTAGAAAATTGCAAACGATTGCAAAAGTTTTTCTAAAAGGTTATGATTAGTAAAAGATTACTTACCTTGATTTTATAATTCGGATGAGTTCGCTTTATTTATGATAGGATCTTGAATATACTGCATAATGGACAAATTTAAATATGTAGTATGAAGTGTTACATAAATATTAACATGAAATCCTTTAATTTTATTTCTATAGAATGACAAACAACGTACTTATCCAATCCATAACTCGAAAAGTGCTTGTTGGAAAATGTTAGTTCTAATTTTCTTGATTAGAAAGTAAAACTCCAACTTATCATCAGATAGGAGGATCTTGTAAATGTATTGGAGCACAATGTACCATTACTAAGTATGGAACCCTCTGATGAAGAAAAATGCTTGGCGTGAAAAGTATTGCAAAATGAAATGGATGTTCAAGGTCTCATATTGGCAAGTATAGTAATTGAACTTACTAGAAAGTTCATAAACCATACTCCAAAAGAGATAATGGAACTTCATTCAAGATGTTCTTGCAATCACAGAATAGCAAGAAAGTTCAAAAGAAAGGCAAAAGAAGATGCCTAAAAGGAACAAGGAGAAAGGAGAAGCTCAAGCGAGCACCTCCAAAAGCAAGAGAAAAAACTTGCTAACTCCACAAACTGAGATTGTCATGAGTAAGGACGTTTCAAGGTGAATTGTCCAAAGTACAAGGCTGACTTAGACTCAGGAAAAATAGAGCGGAAGCGTCCCAAGGTTCCAAAAGGTATTTATGTTATTGAAATTAATTTAACCACATCTATTCACGATTGAGTAACTGATACTAGATCGTGTGCTCATATTTGTGTCAATATGAAGGCACTAATGAATAGAAGACATCTCAAGAGAGGAGAAGTCATTTTGAAGGTGGACAATGGTGTTAGCATCTCGGCAATGGCCATTGGTTCAATAAACCTTCTTTTATATAGTGGTTTAATAATTAATTTGAATAATGTTTATTATGTTCCGTCTATATGTAAGAACATTATATCTGTGTCGTGTTTGGACAAAGATGGTTATGTATTTACTATTTCAAACTCGTGTATGAGTATTGCAAAAGATGAAATTTTCTATGCAAATGCTACTATTCATGATGGTTTATATTTGCTAGAAGTGAATGATAAACATGTTCTAAATGTCAATAATAAAAGACTCAAAGTATCTCATGAAAATAACACTCTTTTATGGCATTATCGTCTTGGTCATATAAACGAGAAACGCATTAAGAAATTACAAGATAGTAATCTTCTTGGTCTCATGGATTGCGATGCAATAGAGACATGTGAATCTTGTTTAGTTGGTAAAATGACTAAGAAACCTTTCAAGAAGAAAAATTCAAAGGGCAAAAGACTTATTGGAATTGATACATTCTGATGTATGTGGTCCAATGAGAACAAGTGCACGAGATGGTTTTAGGTACTTCATTACGTTCATAGATGACTATAGTCGTTTTGGCTATGTTTATCTAATGAAGAACAAGAGTGAATCTTTTGACAAGTTCAAAGAATTCAAGAATGAAGTCGAAAATCAACTTAATAAGAGAATTAAGATTTTGCGAACTGATCGTGGAGGAGAATACTTGAGTAATGAATTTGGTACATATCTGAAAGAGTGTGGTATCATACCACAATTGACTCCACCAGGAACACCTCAGTGGAATGGTGTATCTGAGAGGAGAAACAGAACATTGCTTGATATGGTTCGATCAATGATGTGCCAAACAGAATTGCCTCTTTATTTTTGGGGACATGCATTGCTAACTGCGGCTTACACACTGAATATTGTTCCATTCAAATCTGTCGAGAAAACTCCATACGAGTTATGGACAGGAAAAACTCCTGAATTATCTTTTCTCAAAATTTGGGGATGTGAGGCTTACATCAAACGATTGATGTCAAGCAAACTAGAACCCCAAGCGGAAAAATGCTTCTTTATAGGTTATCCGAAAGAAACAAAAGGATACTACTTTTGGCACAAGTCAACAAATAGAATATTAGTTGAAAGAGGTGCAATTTTCTTAGAGAAAGAGTTTCTCGAAAGAAACAAAAGTAATGGGAGTAGTGTAACGCTTGAGAAAACTCAAGAAACATTACAAGACCTCGATCAAGTCATGGATGACACACATGTAGATCGAAATAACCCAACCATAGTTCCGACGGCTAGTGGGAGCATTAGTGTACAGGTTCCTCAGCCTATTGAGGAAGAGGTTCACACATCACCACATAGTGTTCAATCGAGTATTGAACTAATTCCACAAGAAATTGTGCAAGAAGTTCAAGATACTCAAGATGAGCATAAAGAGCTACAAGAACTAAGAAGGTCAACAAGATCTAGAAAGAAACCTGATATATATCTAGGACTTCATGAGATCTTGGTAATGGATATGAAAGATCCAAAGACCTTTGAAGAAGCAATGAAAAGAGAAGATTCAAAATCATGGTATGAAACCATTAAATCTGAAATGAAATCCATGTATGATAAACAAGTGTGGATCTTGGTAACCTTCCTCAAGGAAAGAAAGTTGTTCAAAACAAATAGGTTTTCAAGAGGAAGATGGACATGGATGGAAATATGACAACATACAAGGCAAGGCTTGTAGCGAAAGAGTTTAGTCAACTTCAAGGGATTGATTATGACGAAACTTTCTCACCTGTTGCAATGTTTAAGTCAATTCGGATATTACTAGCCATTGTCGTATTTTATGATTATGAAATATGGCAAATGGATGTCAAAACAACATTCCTTAATGGGAATTTAAAAGAGGATGTGTACATGGTACAACCTCCAGGTTTTGAAGATCCAAATCATGGTAGTAAAGTATGCAAACTTCGAAGGTCTATATATAGACTGAAGCAAGCATTAAGGAGTTGGAATAAGCGCTTTGATGAAGAGGTTAAACGCCTTAGATTTATTCAAAGTAAGGAAAAGACTTGTGTATACAAGATGGTCAGTGGGAGTTTTATAATCTTGTACATACAAGATGGTCAGTGAGAGCTATATACTTTTCTTGATTTTGTATGTTGATGACATACTATTGATAAAGCAACTTTATTCTCTTAATGGAGCAAACAAAACTTCATTGAAAGAGATTTTCTCAATGAAAGACTTGGGTGAAGCCCAATATATCTTGGGAATCAAGATATGTAGAGACAGGTCACGTAGACTCATTGGCTTAAGTCAACAGACATACATTGACAAAGTGTTGAAACGATTCGACATACAAAATTTCAAGAAAGAAATGTACCAATGAGTCAAGGTGTAACACTTAGCAAGTCTCAACGTGCTGTGACACGTAAAGACATTGAAATCATGAAGAATGTAGAATATGCTTCTACAATTAGTTCTATCATGTATGATATGGTGTGTACACGATCTAATGTCACGTATGCTCTAAGTATGACAAGTCGTCATTAAGCCCATGCAGGTTCTGCACATTGGAGTGTAGTCAAGAATATCCTTAAGTAAGGATAAATTTCTTGTGTATGGAGGGAAACGGGAACTCGTTGTAGAAGGCTACACCGATGCGAGTTTTGCAACCTATTATGATAAAAGGTCGCAATTTGGATATGTATTTAGTCTGAATGGATGTGCTGTTAGTTTAAAAAGGTTCAAACAATTAGCAAACAGATGACTCAAGCATCCAATCAGAATTGATGGTTGTTGTTAAAGCCAACAAAGTAAATGTTTGATCATGGAGTTCATTGAAGAACTTGACGTGGTTTACACCACAAGATCAAACATATAGATAGAAAATAATTTGTCATTCAATACTTCATTAAAGAAGATAGATTAAAATTATTAAAGGTGAACACGGATAATAACACAACATATCCATCAACAAAGCCTTATTCTCAAGCCAATGGCAAAGTCCACTTTGATTCCACGTGTTTGAAGATGCATGGAGAGTGGATAGAGATAACATAATAAGTCAAAAGGCAACCCAAGTTTTAGAGTTAATACATAGGAATGTATAAGAAGTAACTTTAAGAACAAGTGGGAGATTGTTGGAATTGTGTTCTAAAAGTTATCTTATAGTGATTACTTTTATATGTTATATTTATGAATTGGATGTTATTACATTTTGTTCCATGAGTTTATATTCATATTTAGAAGTGTTCAAGAAGATGCTCTTGGTCTTGAACCGCAGAACTCTAAATAAAATGAATATATATCTCTAAAATGTTCACAGGTCTTGGATATTAGCAGGAACACTAATATGCCATATAAGACTGTCGTGTTGATTAAAAGTACGTTGTAGTTCTGTAAACGTTGATAAAGGATTATCATTTAATAACACGAGTATATGAAAAGTTTCATATATTGAACAGACCTAATTGATAAAAATATTATATGGATTGTGTTTGTGTCATTAATATTTTTATCGTGTCATTAATTCTAAGATTGATATGATATATTTTTCACATAAGGAATATGCAACGTAATTATTATTAAAAGTCATTTGAAGCAAGTGGTGATAAAAGTAATAGTTTTTTGTATGTAACTTGTGTAGGAGGAAAATATATATATCAATAGCTAATTGCCACTCATTAATTGAGGAATGATATTATAAAGGGCCCCTTGGTAAAGTGAGATTATAAATGGATCCAATATAACTGAAGTGCAGTTATAATTATATAATCCTACTTATTAGAGACCAAGAAAAGATTATAATACGAGGATGACACAGCCCTACTTTGTATAATAATCATAATATCATATGGCAAAGAATAGACACAAGTAATGATAATAACATTACTAGAAGGATCGTGTTTCGTAAAAGGATTTGCTAAACATCTATATTATTTGGGTAGCTGTAATGTATGCTAGAGTACCGCTTACAGTTTATGGAATAAAATAATTATTCCATTACCAACATAATATGGATCCCCAATATAGGTCACACCAACTGAATGGGAAACAAGAAATATATTTTCTATGTACAAGGTTTCATGTTGCATGAAATAAAGTACAAATAGAAAATTATATCACATGACGTGATTAACTAGCAAGAATAAATTTATTAATATGTGCATATTATGAGGATAATATAAGTTTCACATATTATAATAATATATGAATATTATTATGAAATGTATAAATTTATTTGAAGCCCAAGTCCAATTATTTTAACAAATGAAGAAGAAAGAAGGCCTTAAATTCGGGTCAGAATTTGAGCCAACTTTAAACAGAAAATTAGTATAGCAAACGATAACCATTTTGGGCAAATGATATATGAAAATTGTAGCCCTTGAAGTGTAGAATCCAATGGTCCAAGTTTCAGGACGTTTGGAGTTTCCTACAGAGAGTTATCAAGGTTTTAGTACTGCAACGTCAGAAATTAAAGTGTTGTTTTAATTTCTGGTTAGTGGCTTTAAATGCTATACGAATTTGAGAGGTTTTATTCAGATGTTTTTGTGTAAAAACTGATGAGAAAAATTGAGAAGACAAGTAAGTCTTCATGTGTTGAAGCTTTGTTCTTCTTTTCTTCTAAATACTTGTTAGAATATTCTATCGATTAAGATACGGGCGACGGAGCTAGGTGTTGACGGAAATTCGCTAGCACGGATTCGACTGTCATTCTTGTTTCGGATTCAAGGTGAACCGAAGAGGAATAGAGCTTCGTTAAAGACCATAGGTATGGTTCAACAATCCTTCTTATATAAGAATATATGTGATTGTGATGCAAATAAATTAAAGGAAAGTTAGCAATAATAAGAACGATCCTAGATGTTATCGGTTAATAAAATTTTAAAATTATCCGATTCGCATCATGAAATCCTTCATGTGCAAGGATCCGATTTAGGCCAGCAGATTTCTCTGACTCTCATCGAATGGATGGCCCAGTTAAAAATCAAGAGCCGGCCCATATTGAGACTTCAGTTCAAAACAACAATGGATGGTCGGCACGTTTTGATGATGATCCTTCTGACAGACTTCAGCTGGACCCCAGTTCTGGGGATGAGCTTCCGGACTAGGCACTTTGCTAGTCATTTTCTGTATTTCTTGTCTGTGACTTTTGGTAGCGGTTGTTTAGTTTTTCTAATGATTATGAAACCTTTTAATTTACTCTCATGGAATGTAAGAGGCCTTGGAGATGCCTCAAAGAGAAGAGTAGTGTGTGATCTTATAAGAACTTCGAGATGTGATTGCGTTTGCTTGCAGGAGACTAAATTGAGTTGTTTTGATTACTCCTGTGTTACCACTTTACTGCCAAGTTTCTTTGAGTTTAATATTGTGAGCTTAGATGCCATTCAAACACGAGGGGGGTGTTTAATTGCTTGGAAGAGATATTTTTCGTTGCTAAATTCTTGGACTACAAAATTCTCTTGCTCGGCATTACTTTTAGATACTAGAACTGGCTTGACAACTTTAATTACTTGTGTTTATGGACCCAATAATCAAGCAATGCGTTCAACCTTTTTTAAAAACTTACGTGACACATTCCTGATGGCGCCTCCTTCCTGGATAGTTGCTGGAGATTTCAATGTAGTGCGTTGGGCACATGAAAGATCATCGTTATGTTTAGATTTCAATTTGATGCAACTTTTTAATGAAGTCCTCGATGACCTCTCTCTGTTTGATACACCTTTAGTCAACAGGACTTATACTTGGTCAAACCATCAACCAAACCCAACTTTATCCCGACTTGATCGTGTACTGTTATCTCCTAGCTGGAACAGTTCTTATCCTCAGATAAGTCTTAATGCACTACCAACAGTGGTCTCAGACCATGTGCCTTTACTCCTGAGATGCAGACAACTTACGACACAGCCGAAACCTTTTCGAATTGAAAGTTTCTGGCTTCATAACAGTCAATGCTCACAAATAATCAAGGATATTTGGTCGGCACCCTGTAATGGTGAACAGTCAGAAGTGCTGAATTCCTTTCAAGCTAAAGCTCACACCCCTCAGAAAGCTCTTCGAAGCTGGCACAAAAAGCATGTGCCACACCCAACAGTCTTTCTGAATAATGCGAAAACATTCATTGCTTGCTTAGACAGAATTGAAGAAGTGAGGTGTCTAACAACTCTAGAATTCACCACCATAATTTTCTTGAAAGAAAGGGCTTATTTCTTAGCTAATGTGATTGAGATGAGATGGCATCAGCGAGCTAGAACAAGATGGCTGAAATGTGGAGACCGAAATACAAGATACTTTCATGCTAAGGCTTCTCAGAATTTGAGAAATAAAACCATTTCTAGTATTCAGGTGAATGGTGCTACGGTGACAGGAACAGAACCGATTATTAAAGAGTTCACTCACTTCTTTAAGGAGTTACTGGGACAGGATTTGACAACTCAATCCTTACACGTGCAAACTCTTTACCCAGATTTGTCTTCTTTACTGTACACCCTTGATGTACCTTTCACAGAACAGGAAATCAAAAGGGCAGTAATGGGACTCGCAGATAACAAGTCTTCGGGTCCGGATGGATATCCGAATGAGTTTTTCAAATTCAATTGGGACATAGTTAAGAAGGATTTAATTCTCATCTTTGATGCGCTGTACAATCACACCTTAGACCTAAATAATTCCAATCTGGCACATGTAATCTTGATTCCTAAGGAGGATAATGCGCAGCTGATGTCTCAGTTTCGTCCTATCAGTATCATTTGTTACCTGCCTAAGTTGATCTCAAAGGTACTGAGCAACCGAATTGCAGTTTTTATGCCTGATCTCATATCCAACACACAAACGGGCTTTGTAAAAGGGAGGTTAATATCAGAGAATTTTAATACTGCTAGAGAAATAATTGCTAATATCTCTACCAGTGGAGATCCAGCCATACTGCTCAAATTAGATTTCAGAAAAGCGTTTGATTCGGTAACTTGGCCTTTCTTGTTCAACTTATTGCGCACAAGAGGATTCCCAACAAGGTTCATCGTTTGGATCAAACTCCTCTTAACAACCTCAAAGTCTGCAATTCTCCTAAATGGTACAGTAGGGCCGACTTTTGTTCATAAACGAGGCCTCCGTCAAGGGGACCCGCTGTCTCCATCGCTTTTCATCTTAGCGGCTGACGTTCTAAGCCGTATGGTACAGTCTGTTGCTCTTTCAATTGGACATAACATCACCTCCAAGCTGTTAAACCCGTATTATTTGCTCCAATACGCGGACGACACGTTGATTTTCTCAACTACCAGGGGCACGGCCATACAAGCCTTAAATCTGGTTCTACAGACCTTCTCAAAAGTCTCTGGTATACAAATTAACTGGTCAAAAACAAGCTTTGTCCCTCTAAACATTACTCAAGATGTGTCCTCGCTTTTACATTCACTATTACAGTGCCCTCAAGCTTCTCTACCGCTAACTTATCTCGGACTGCCCTTGTCTCACAAACGCCCGGATAAGATGTGTTTTCAAAGACTGGTTGATAAACTAAAACGCAAGCTTGCTGCATGGAAAAGCTCCCTTATGTCTAGAGCGGGTAGAACAGTCCTAGCCAGTTCTGTACTTTCCTCAATTCCAATTTTCTTCATGTCTGTGTTTCAATTGCCTACTTGGGTGGTTAAGGAAATAGATAAGATTCGAAGAAATTTCATTTGGAAAGGCAGCAACTTTTCCAGTAAAGGTTTACCTTTACTTGCTTGGAATAGAATGTGCCTGCCAAAACATTTTGGCGGATTTGGATTGCAAGATTTAAAACTTCAGAATATCTCTTTGCTTTTGAGATGGATTTGGAGGTTATATTCACAGAGATTCTCTTTGTGGTCTAGTTGTGCAAAAGTTTTGTATGGCAAGAGAGATCCAAACGTACCACCACTAGCTTGGAACAGCAATGGATCCTTCTTCTGGAAGCAAATTCTGGCACTGCGTCTTTACTTTCAAATTTCTGTCAATACAGTCCTACAGAGTGGCACAAATTCGCTCTTTTGGTTTGATAATTGGGGGGGCTCATGCTTGCATTTTTTTGGAGGTAAAGAAACTCCTCCGATCAGAAGGAATGTCACTGTCAGACAGGCTTTTGAATGCTGGTATGATCTGATCCCTGCACCCATGACGCATATGCATAGCACACTGTTTTTGGAATTGCAAAACTTGAATTTCATTAGAGGAAGGGATTCCATTTTATGGAAATGGCGTTCGGATGGATGTTTCTCACCAGCATCGATCTATAAATGTTTAATATCTGCTGAAAAATTAAAGTTTAAATTCTTCAAAATCTGGAAGCTCAAACTGCCCCCGTCCATCAAGTTCTTTTTGATCCTTTTGTCACATGGGCGGATTTTGACACAAGAGCAGTTGATTAGGAGAAACATTCAAGTACAACAGAAATGTCACCTCTGCCACCAACTGTTGCTAGAGACAGCAGATCACCTCTTTTGTGAGTGCCATGTTTCGACCCAAATTTGGACACGACTGGGGTTGAGTTCTTACCAGTGTTCAAGTGTGCAATCACTCCTCACTGAGATTTGCTTGGACAGTTCAACAAACATGATATCCTCTCTGATCTCAACGGCAATTTGGGCGCTGTGGCTAGAGCGAAATAACAGGGCATTCAGGGACGAAAGAAGAAATATACAAGCAATCCAAGATTGGATAGTTCAGCAAGCCTCGTTGTTTATGAAATTCTGCTAAGTAGTGTCTTAGTGTTTCAGTGTTTCTGTATAGTTGGTCTGTTCTTTTTTTTCTTTTTTTCGTTTTCTGTTTCAACTAGATAGTCGCTATCTAGGATATCTAAAAAAGAAATCCGTAACATTCGCTGCGCATTTATTAAATTTAAGAGGAGATCGTATGGACCGTTAAATCGTTTTTTTTTTTTTTTTCATTTTTCCTGCTCCCATGGACCTCGTTTTTCTCTTTTTTTTTTTTGGGATTTTTTTTTTAAAAAAAAATTCACATGAAATTGTATATTTCTCACATGGTCGAGTCGTGCCTCAAATCAGATCACGATCGCCTGACATTGTGAAGTCCTGTCCACTTCAGCTTGTTCTATTTTAGCATATTGTAGTTAACGTATTTGGAACATTTAGATGTGCCATGCAATATAAAATTTCACATAATATGATATGATTTTATAGTCCAATGAAATATGAATCACTGTTCTTGCTCAGCATGGTAGCACTACTTTGAACGGCAATGCACAATAAATAAATAAATGAAATAAAATAAAAACGCGCCCACGAGATCCTTAAAAGTTATTAAAATATTGATTAGGCGAGACAGATATAGAGGTGGGCGACCCATCATGATATAAACATTGGATAATAATATATTAGATAAACTAAATGGCTTATTTAAAATGTATTTTATTTTTTGAATGGAAAACAGCAAATATATTAAGAAAAAAAAAATCAAAATCTGTTATTACTTGAAATTTTAATGTGAGAGTTTAGTACAGATTGTCAATGATTCTGTCGTTTTTCTATAATTGATGGATTTAATTTTCGTTGAGAGCAAAATAGGAGTAATGTCTCTTTGTCGGATTATGCATCTCTAATATATTTTTTTCTTATAGGAACATTAAAGTTGAGAATATGAAAATTAATGATCTATTACAATTTTCAATTAAAAATGAAATATGATGTTTACCCCCATTTCATACAGTCCTTTTGTCGGTGTAAACTTTTAAAAAAGTACCACGGTTTTTTACTCTTAGTTTCGAGCATCTTTTAATTTAATCTTTGCTGGGTGTATACTATAACAATCATTTCATTTATTTAATCAACAATTTTAGCTAGGAATTTCTCTTTCTTGGAAATATACGTATATATTTGTTTTTCTAAAATATAATATCACATACCAATTTATTTGCTCTGTAATAAAAAACCGGCCCGTTGCCCTCAATTCTAAAAGACGTATCTTTTCTTCCTACCTGCTACCTCTTCTCTTCCCTGGTATAGAACAAAATCTCGGTCTCGAATTTTACATTTTATTATATAAACAAATCATATATGTATGATCGATTTCTCTTATGGTTAAAAGTTGACTTCATTCTCGAGTAAAATCGTAAGAAATCAGCTCTAATTTTCTCAGTATTTACCCACCATTCTACAATCTACACGGCACACGCTAAGCTTAGAAAATAATGGTCCACTTTTGACCACTTACAAAGCATAAATCCAGTAATCAATGGCCTTGGGGCCCCTCGGTTAGTGACCACAGAACCCTTAAATCTAAGTATCAGATAGTGGTGCCTATCTCATTCAAGTCAAAAAATGGTCCACCAAATCCGGTGTTCACGTTCAATCCTGCTGCTACGCTGCATCCTTGCCTCGCCACTTGTAGTCCGAAACCACTAATGACCCGGTTATCCTAATCGTGTGGCAGCTTCACATGTGTTTTTCTTTTTGTCTAGGATTTTCTTATCAAGGATAGAAAACATAACCTAATTAGGTCCTTCTTGGAGGGAAAAAAATATGTATGTATTTCATTTTTTAATTCCATTGTTAGATTAGTAAAGCATTATTAGGGGTGTCGATTTATGGTTTAATCTGAACTTACTCAATAATTAATTAGATCAGGTATCGATTTGTATTTTTTATTATCTATCTCGATTCGATCAGCTGACCCATTAGGCCATGACGACCATAATAATTTTGATTTTGTGGATTACTTTGACATTTTTTAATAATTATGATTATGTTATAGTTTATTGTATGATATTAATTAATCAAGTTAGCGAAATTAGATCGGGTCGATCTGTGATCCGTTTAGGTTGGGTAAGATCAAAGAATCTCCAACCTAAGTCAAATTGAACTCAAATAAAATATAAAAATAATGATCCGACCATTGACACCACAAATTGGTATTATATATTAAATATTACTTAGATTTTAAGAATATTTATTTTAGTTTTTACTATTTTTTTGGACAATTAGCTGAATACAAAAGTAATACTAATTTGAGATGCTATTTTTGTGTTTAAATGTTAAAAAATAAAAATAAAAATAAATAGTTGCTGACCTGAATGACTATCGCGAGTGCAACCAAACATATCATTTTAACATCAACATCGCATGAGATGTTTTTTTTTTTTTTTGGATAGGCTAGACAGTGACTGTCTAGGTAAACAAAAAGAAAAGAAAAAAAAGAAAGAAGAAAGCTAAAAAAAACAGAAAAACAGAAAAACGTAAAAAAAAGGCAGGCAGTCAGTGCTTAGCAATTCGTCATGAAGAAGGTGGCCTCATGAACGATCCAATCATGGATGGCTTCGAACATCGCATGAGATGTTCTTTGTTAATCGAACAATTATGTGCACACATAAAACATATTCAAGAACTTTTTTTTTTCCTTACTAATACACTATCATTTGCTATGCATCTCTCTTACTATTGTATATGAATACAACATTAACTATGTTTAAGGTTTTTGTTCTCCTTTTTTTTTTTCTTTCCTGTGCAGAGATTATTTACATATTAAGGCAATTAATATACAAAAAATAACGTTCAGATCAATTGCACTCTAGTCGTTTCATTCAAACTCAAACTCAATAAATCCTTAATTATAGCCCCTTTATCATAAACGACACATATATAACTTCGGACCACAGATTCGCTACATATTCCGACACACAGAAACGCACCTATCCAATCCTTGAAACCGATCTGGTGCAATTTTTCTCATTCATTGCCTACCAAATACAATAACCCCGAACCGCTTGCGCCTGACCTGAACCGGACCCTTCACGCTCGCATCATAACTCCTCTCTCTCTCTCTCTCTCTCTCTCTCTATCTCTCCCTCTAATCTTTAATCTAAAAGCAAATCCCAACGAAAAATAGAAAAAATCGCCTTTTCAATTCTCTCTTCTTCTCTTCTCTTCCCCAAAAGCGCGATCTCCTCTCGAATCAATCAACCAATCGCGATCGACCCGATCGAGTAAAGGAGGCGATGCGCGGAGGCATGGCGTCGAAGCGGCCCTTGAACGCCGCGATCTCATGGGTGAAGCGACAGCCACCCAAGGTGAAGGCCTTCATGGCCGTCGTGGCGGGCATGGCCACGCTCGTTTTCATTCGATTCATCGTGCACGACCATGACAATTTGTTCGTCGCAGCTGAGGCCGCGCATGCCATCGGTATCTTGGTTCTCATCTACAAGCTCACTAAGGAGAAGACTTGCGCTGGTTCGTTTTCTATGATTCTCTTTTGGTTTTCTTGAATGAATTCTTTATGTTTTGGTTTGATTTGTTGTGTACAAGTGTTCTTGGGTGGTTAATTTTGTAATTCTGTGCTGTTCTTGGTGGCATGATGGATTATTATTAAAATCTTTTAGAATTTCAATGAACAGGTCGATTTCTACAGGATGTAGTTAAAATTTGGCTAAATTGAGGGCGTTTTTGCTCAATTATTTGATTTAGGGTTTGTGGCTATCTCTGTGGGTCTAGGGTTCTATTTGGAGGATTTGGGAGTCATCCCTCCATATTTTGTTCTCTCTTTACATAGCAAATGTAAATTGGGGTGTAGGTGACCAAGTACTAAGCTATGCCAATGTTGCGAAGAATCTTGGTAATGTTGGTTTTATCAAACCCCAGTGGAGGCCAAGTACAAGTTGATGGATATGTCGTGATGTTATATTCTTGCTCGGAATTGATTTCCTTTGTGATTTGGTAGCTGTGGTTTGGTAGGTGGCCTGTGTTGATTGGTTTCATACAACTTCTAAGTGCCACTTGCAACATTTTCCTTCGTCTTTTAGAATTTAGAAAATTCCTCAGGACCTTATATTTTTTTTTTTGTAATTTTAAGTGTTGTTTCTTCCTTTTGTAACGTGCATCTGAATCTTCAGTTCATCTTCACCTATCTTGGGTTGTTGTTTTTCTGGTCAACTAACTTATATACATATTTTGGGATTAATTAAAGCTGTTTGATAAGATCAACCTTTGGATTGATATCAGCTTAGACATCGAATTAATAAATCTTGTAGTCATAGCTAACATGATTTAGACATGTTTGACCATCTTTAGACTAGGACTTAGGAATGCCAGTCAGCAATTTATGTATTTCAAAAAAAAAAAAAGTAACTGTCTAATATTTACAGTGTTGCTGCATTCCCCTTGTTGGTTTTGTAGGATTGTCTCTAAAGTCACAGGATCTGACAGCTCTATTTCTAGCGGTTAGGCTCTACTGTAGTGTTGTCATGGAGTTTGATATTCACACACTTCTTGACACTTGCACACTTGTGACTACTCTTTGGGTCATCTACATGATCCGGTTTAAATTAAAGTCAAGCTACATGGAGGATAAGGACAATTTCGCCATTCACTATGTTGTAAGTTTCTCTCTCGTCTTCTGAAACAGAGACTTTTGAACTGATAACTATATAAACTAACTTTTGTTTTTTTACTTAAATTCTAGATCATACCATGTGCAGTGCTGGCGTTCCTTATTCATCCATCTACATCACATGTTCTCGTGAACAGAATCTGCTGGGCTTTCTGTGTTTATCTCGAAGCCGTTTCTGTGTTGCCTCAACTTCGTCTCATGCAGAACACAAAGGTAAGTACTAATCTCTAAATGTGGAAACTTCAATTTTAACTTTTTGGCATATCTAGAAGCTGTTTCTGTTTTTACACTTTTGGGGCTGTTGCTATTAAGTAATTTTGATTTACCTGACCAGTATTGAAATATTAATTTATTTGTTATTTTTGCCTTTTGTATTGAAAGATCGTGGAGCCTTTCACAGCACACTATGTGTTTGCCCTGGGGGTGGCTAGGTTTTTGAGCTGTGCACATTGGGTCCTTCAGGTTATCTTTCTCTTCCTTATTAAGTTGTGAATATAGTCATCATTTTATAAAAAACAACTTCTACACAGTTTACGTATTTTTTATATACTGTTGGTTTATCAGGTTAGTACATTTTCTGTCCATGATCCATTTTTAAAGGGTTGTATTCATTAATAGTGCATTTGACTTCACAATCTTGACTATTAAATTTGGATCAATTTTGGATTCCTGAATTCTGTAATAATATGAAACATATTGTGCTTATTAAATATGATGAGCTTACTGGAGGTGAAATTGTTTCAAACTTTTTAACGTCTTCCTCAAAAAGTTATAGCTAAATTATGTGTGCCTCTGATAACAACTCCTTTCACTTATTTCTTGTGTTGGGACTTGTTTGACTTGATTTGAGGAACATTGTTGACATTGTCAGGTTCTTTTGTTGTTAATGGAAAATTATTTATCTACCAAAAAAAAAAAGGATCTTTACTCAGTGCTTCTTTCCAGAACGGTAAATGCCTGCCAAAATTTGTAGAAATACAGATTTGTGTCATGAACCTAGAATAAATTCAATGGATTGTTTTCCATATTTAGGTGTTGGACACACGGGGAAGGCTTTTGACAGCTTTGGGGTATGGGCTGTGGCCACCATTTGTTCTTCTCTCAGAGGTTGTTCAGACTTTCATCCTTGCTGATTTCTGCTATTATTATGTCAAGAGGTAAGACTCTAATAGTTTAATAAGAATCTTAGTATTAGTATAAAACAGTTGTAATTGTTTCCTAACTTTATGGTTATAATTGCAGTGTCGTTGGTGGTCAGCTGGTTCTGCGGCTTCCATCTGGAGTGGTGTGAGGAATGAATATTTATGGCCAGTTAATTTTAAATTTTCTTGTAGCTTAAAAATGAATCTTGAATGTATGCTGAAAGTCCTTTTTCTCTCAAGTGCAAGGACTACTTTTTTGTTTCGTTGTACTGAGATTGTAAGTTAACTTAAAAATTATGCTCAAGGATAAAATGCTGATGGATTAGGTTTTTTCTGTATCTGCAGTATTTGTTTATCTGACTGTTGTTTGGGTTGTCAAAAGAGGTCTCCAGCCTGTTCTTGTTACAAGTTGAAGCATAACTATCGTTCTAGTTAGGCTCGAAAAACTAATCTTAAGGTCAGGTTTTGACATGTTCACCATTGCCATCGCTGTCAGTATTTTTAATGAACATCAGTATTTAAATTGGATTTAATTAAAAATTAAACAAATCAAATGGAATTTTGTCTTGAATTGGATATACCTTGAGGTTCCCACACGTCCTCTTTTTTAAAAGGAGATCTCCATAGCAGCATTGTAGTAAAATTTTCCTTATAACGTATCAAAGGACCAACGAGAAGTGCTGTGGGACAGTGGGAATGTGAGATATGCTATCCACACTACCACATACTGGATTCAATGACTACCACTGCGAATTATTATTATTTTTTGTAATTGTGCTGTCGGCTGTCAAGCTGGTAGTAGTTATGGATCTCCATCAGGCACACGCTAGTCAACATTACCAAAGGTGCTGCCACAAATAATAAAGTGACTTTAAAGTACAGGAGAAGCCTATAAAGCAATGCAGAATATTAACTATTTTACATATGATCCAAAAACAATCTCTAGATCCTGAATCAGCAGGCAATTGCTTATATTGAGCTTGTCATCTGGTCTCAGGACTTGACCAGAATGAATGAATGACTATAACTATGCGGCCTATGCCTGTAGTCGTGAAACATATAGGCCCTGATCAAAATGGCATTTTTTTTAACAGGGGATTTCATTTCGTTTCAATTCATTAGAAAATTTCTCACCAAAATTGGTCAGGGGTATTATCTTACTGAGCAATCATTCAGTATTTGATCGGATGCTCTCTGATGAAATTATGCGGCCTATTGGTACTCTTGAGTACAACCCTGAGAACCCTAAGCCAGAGAATCATCGTATTTTGTACGAAAATTATGTCAAAAAGCATGTCATTTTCAGAAAGGCACTTCCTGTGGAAAACAATTCAGTTTTTACAAATCTCCATCAGTCAGTCATATGGAGCTTTTTATATCCTGATTTATGTTTCACCCAGGAGCTATTTGCTAAGTTGAAATCAGATTGTATATCCCCTGGTTCTAAGGTAGATCTGGTTTTGTTCTCATGTGATCTTTTGACAATCAGTGTCAGAAAACATCTCTTGAATATAGAAGATTCAGCTTTTCTGAGGAATCTTATTAATGGAGGCATATTCAACGTCATTTTTCAAGTCATGCATGCCATCATCTCCCAGAATGATGAGCATCATCTTTGTCTTATTGTTAAGAAGAATTTATTGAGAGCGATAATTGAGATCTGTAAAGTTGGAAAAGGGTACCAAGTGATTAGCAATGGTGTTCTAGAGATATTTGATTACATTGCCAAGGAGAATGCAAAGTTCTCGTGATTTATTTGGTGGAGAAGTTCTCATATATGCTTGTGACTCATAAATGGTGCTCTCAGAGCATTCAAGCAGTACTTAGAGGATACCGAGGAGACGACTGAGAACAATGCAAAAGGAAGCTATTTCAAGGAGGATAGTTCGACCTCACTTTTTTTCTCCTTCAAAAAGTTCTTAGAGGGAAAAAAACGGATATGCAGGAATGGGGAGAATTGGGAAAGAAAAGGAGCAGATCAAAAAATAAAGGACGATTGATGGTGAGAATGGGGAGCAGATCATGCTTGTTATGCTATGTTAAATATGAATTTTAAGAATCTCAGACCCCATATATCTTAAGGGTTTGTAATTATAAATTAAGATCCGTTGTGTATGCAGACTGTTTTCTACTTTCAAAAGATATATTTGCCAGCAAGATTGAATTATCGAAAAAGAAAGAAACATAAGTTAATCAATATCATTATTGCGTATGATGTTTTTTAATTTTTCCAGCAGATGATTTTGAAATGGCACTAACCATAGAAACTCATAAGAGCTATTGCTAATTTCACTATAATGTCAGACAGTACCAATACTGGTATGCAGATACCAAAACCCCATAAATGAAGATAACATATACATATGTGATATGTCATACTAAATTGATTTTTTTAACCAACTGGAGACCCAACATTCAATACCAAATAATGAAAAATTGACAGAAATCTCTATATATTATCTTTTATAAATATTTTTTTGTGTAAATTTACGTATAATCTGCGGTTCTGGTTCAAGAGGCTGTCATGGTGACAATGGAATCTCCACTGTAAAAGGCCTTAGGGGAAAATTGAGAAATAGAGATATAAATAAAACGAGAGTTATGGTCCATTGGGCTTCCTTTAGGTGGGAACATGTATGTGAAATTGTGCATATATGCAAGTTACAGTATAAAAAGCCACCGATGAGTGGTTCAGCTAGCGGAGCAGCAGCTGAGATGCAAAACAAAAAATAAAAACAAATAAAGAAAAGAAGTATAAGAAAGCAATAGTCCTTCAAAAATAAATTCTACAACACATATTTTATCAGGATATGTACTTTAATTCTTCACTATTTATCTAATAAATGCTATAAAACTAAATGTAGTGTTCTTGTTGATGATGCAGGTTAAAAAAAAGGTCTCATCCTAAATCTACAAATTCGTCTTTAAATGTTTGCATCTATTAATTTGGAGGAACGTCCTAACTCCTAAGTATGACTAGGCTATGTTTTTCTGGGCTTGATTTAGTGAGAGGTTGATGAATATTGAATGTGCCGCCGCAAACCAGGCACAATCAAAATTGATCGATGTACAAATTAAGTTTATGTTTTACTTCTATTATAATATTATATATCTGAAATTATACAGTTCCTTGCTCGTTCGGTTAATTAATTGACAAATTTTAACATGCCCAAAATACAGTTTCTATAAAAAATGAAATTTCTGCCCAACCATAATAATTAATTATTAGTTGAAAATCAATAAAATTTTAACATGCCCAAAATATGTATATAGTGAATTCCTGTATGGAATGTAATTGCCGACAGAAATTAGAAGGAAAAAAGATCATATACAATAATATGTCGATAAACATACCATACCAAAATTGAAAAAAAAAAGTCTAAAGTAGGTCGGTTTATAACCAAACATAACAAAAATAAAAAATAAAAAAATAGAAACAAAGAACCAAAGTCGGTTCGCCAAGCCTATAAATAATTACCCCCCTGCCCCCTTCTGTCTTCACAATTCAATTCCTTGCACCCCAAGTTTCTCTCTCTCTCGCTTCTCGTGCACTCTTTTACGCTCTCTGCTTACTCCCAATCGTACGGGAGTGAAAATGTCAGACTTAGACCTATACTGCTTTGAGTGCAAGCGTGAGACAGTAATAGTAGTCGACCATGCGGCTGGAGACGCCATCTGTACCGAGTGCGGCCTCGTCTTGGAAGCACGCTCCATCGACGAAGGCTTGGAGTGGCGCACCTTCTCTGACGACTCCAACGATAAAGACCCCAATCGCGTCGGCAGCCCAACTAACCCTCTTCTCTCAGGCAGCGGCCTGTCCATCACCATCACTAAGTCCAGTGGGACCCGCTCTGATCTTTGCTTCTCCAAGGTCGGTCAGGTTCAGAATCAGATGTCTCATTCTGCTTCTGATCATGTGTTGATTCGAGCTTTTGGAAAGATTACGGACATGGCGGATAGGTAAGGGACTAAGGAATTATGCAATGCAACCTTTGTCCTTTTCCTTAAAAAAAAGTGTTATATTAGAATTGTTGTGAACTGAAGTTAGGGATTGTAAGCAGAATTATTTTGTTGTTTGTGAATTTGTGAACTAACTTAGAATTATGAGAGTTAATTTGGGGAAAATTGGGGACTGTCCCTTTACCTAGCAACGAATATTAGTTTTACCTTGTGTATTCTATATAATCAAGAAGAAGCATGCGATATTTCAGGTAGATTATTATAGTTGTTTTCTGTTTATATAGGCACTGCAATTGAACAGAATCACAATATGTTTTACAAGAAATTTAATGCATGATCTGTTAATTAGTGTTTTCTAAGCAAAACTGGTGCTCAGATTTTACCATTTAGATCATCTTTGTAATTTGTTTGCTGCTTTTTCTTCAAAAGAACTTAAGGTACCAAAACGTAATTTCATGATCAACCTCACTTTCTTAAATAATTAAAAAATGATGGAATCATTTAATTGATTTTGTTAATTGTTTTACTGATTAAATTACAGACAACATTTAAAATGTATACAGAGTTAAGTATTTTTTATAATCTTTTCTTATATGAGTTTTTGCTTCTTTAATTTTGGCAGATTGGGCCTGGTAAACACTATCAAGGTACACAGATTTGCCCATTACTTTTATGTGATACTTAGCAATGTCCTACTGCTACAGCTTATTTGGGTACTCACATTTTGAGCTCTCTGTAATATTATTGTTTTATTTTTCCCTTTTCAAGGATCGAGCAAATGAGCTATACAAAAGGTTGGATGAGAATAAGTCAGTCAAGGGCAGAAATCAAGATGCAATCGTTGCTGCTTGCATCTACATAGCTTGTAGACAAGAAAATACGCCCCGTACTTTAAAGGGTATATATATTTAATGCTATCTCATGCATTGCATGCCAGCTGTCTGGAACTCTGGATCTTCCATCTGTATATAGCACGAAGGAAAAAAAAAAAAAAAATTAGTAAAGTTACAAAACCGAGCAAAAAATCTTTACAGTTCTGGGGAGGGTTATTGTACCAGTTGGCATTGGCAAGATTACATAGATTAATCCTCTGGTCTTTGCAAATTTTTCATGAAAAGCTTTATTTTCTTATTTTGGAAAATAGAGATGTGCACAGCTGCATGTGGGGTAACAAAGAAGGATCTTGGCAGAGCAAAGAAATTTATAGAACAGCAATTGGGAGTAGAGACAGGCTCCTTAGTGGAGACGGGCTCTATTCATGCTGCCGATTTTGTCGTATGCATCCTTCATTTGGTTCAAACTTTTGGGAAATAACTTCTTTTCAGCTGATCGAATTCCTTTCAAATTTGTCCACACATAAGTTCATCCAATTCCAGCGATTATGTTCCTGTAATACCTGCAAACAGGAGATTTCCAAATATGTTTTGTTGACATCATTTAGGATCTTGAGTCTTGAGTGACATACATTTCATTTGAATAAGTTCTTGCCTCCTATGGGTATTGTTCACTCAAGTCATGATTATCCAAATCAATGATTTGGTGCTGGGTAGTACCTTCAAAGGATTTGACTAAACAATTTGCAGCTTTTCCAAAAAAATTCTGTTGAGTATCTTAAGGTGGCACTGAATAAACCCATTTCATGTGCATGAAGCATTTGGATTGTTTAAATTTAAATTGCTGGGTAGTACCTGCAAAGGATTTGACTAAACAAATTGCAGCTTTTCTAAAAAAATTTTTTTTGAGTATCTTAAGGTGGCACTGAATAAACCCATTTCTTGTGCATTTAAGCATTTGAATTGTTTAAATTGTAGAAACGTTTCTGTTCCGCTCTTCACTTAAACTTCAACACAGTGAAGATAGTTCAACGGGCTGTAGAAAAGTGTGAGCAGTTTGATATAAGGTATGAGTCTGTCTTTGAAGGCATTTCATTAATTTGTGGTCAGATGAACAACATGCTGATTTGTTTGTCTTGTAAATGTTGTTAAAAATACGTGCTGACAGCATTCATGTTATCAGAGGATTAATGTGATTTTAGAAGCTCTCTCGTATCAATTGAAGCTGTTGTCTTTTACATAGTTAAAAATCTATCTCCTAATTGCTTGTCTCCCCTATATGTTAAGAACATTGCAAAATACTGGAAGATTATTAATTTGTTGTGTTAAACTCATTTTAGGAACTCTCCCATATCAATTGTGGCTGCTGTCATTTACATGATAGTGCAACAATCTGACAGCAAGAAGACAATAAAAGGTCTGTAATATTTCAACTTCTTTTCTGAAACTATGATAAATTTTACTTGTTCTATGTTAGCTTTATCTTTTGTAATTCTCTTAATGAAATTGGCTACTTTCAGACGTTGCATCTAGCACCGGCGTGGGTGAAAGTACCATCAGATCTGTTGCCAAGGTGATTGAAGACAAGCTATCAGCAAGTGGTTTGTTTGAGACATTCTTGGCAACAGTCCTACCAAATCACTAATTACCCTTTCATCTTTTCAGTCTTAGTGATTGTTAGATTGAGGCTTTGATCAAAATGATTTGCACTCGGTCTTTTAATTGATTTCATTTGATTAGAATTGATTACATTTGATTATAAGATGGAAATTCCGATCAAATGAAATCAAATCCGTTTATTTTGATTCAAAATTTTTTTAAGTGAAATGAAGTCAAAAGGAAATTCTACTGAGATAGAAATGATTCTAATCGGGTCTGAATGATCAGGATCTTTCTTTTTTAATTGTTAGTTGTACAAAGGCTCGGATTAGTAGATTCTTTGATTTTTTTTTTTTCCCCCCTCAAGTAGCAGGAATATTTTATATTTTAAATTGTACCGAGGTTTAACTTGGCTAGTGAATTCTTGCAATGGTGCACTTGATGATTGTATTCGGATTCACTCAGTATGATTATTTAACACGCAGCATAATTGAATGATTAAGGTCTTATATTACATTCTTTCGTCAAAAAAAGTTCGTCAAAAAATTTTCTTTTAGCTTAAAAATGAATCTTGAATGTATGCTGAAAGTCCTTTTTCTCTCAAGTGCAAGGACTACTTTTTTGTTTCGTGTAGTGAGATTGCAAGTTAACTTAAAAATTATGCTCAAGGATAAAATGCTGATGGATTAGGTTGTTTTTGTATCTGCAGTATTTGTTTATCTGACTGTTGTTTGGGTAGTGGAAACAGGTCTCCAGCCTTTTCTTGTTACAAGTTGAAGCATGACTATCGTTCCAATTAGGCTTGAAAAACTAATCTTAGGGCTCGTTTGGATTGTCTAGGAATTGACAATTCCATTCCTAAATTTTTCATTCAAACGGTTTTGGAATAGTCAATTCCATTCCTAATACAATTTTCAATAACACTCTTTCCAATAACACTTTTCTCTTTACTTTTCACACTTCCCAACGCTATTCTTAAACTCACCATCCAAACAACATTTTCAATTTCCGGAATAGCCAATTTCCACAATTTCTGTGAATAGTGTTTTTTCCTAAATTTATGCTATTCCTAACCCATCCAAACGACACCTATTCGTGTCGTTTGGATGGGTTAGGAATATGGTAGGAATAGCATAAATTTAGGGAAAAACATTATTCACCGGAATTGTGGGAATTGGCTATTCCGGGAATAGGAAATGTTGTTTTGAGAAAAATGTTATTGGGAAGAGTGTTATTGGAAATTGTGTTAGGAATGTAATTGCCTATTCCAAAACTATTTGGATGAAAAATTTAGGAATGAAATTGCCAATTTCAAGAATAAGGCCTATTCTTGGCCATCCAAACGACACCATTATTCTTTGTAATTGTGCCGTCGGTTGTCAAGCTGATAGTAGATATGGATCTCTATCAGGCACATGCTAGTCAACATTAGCAAAGTTGCTGCCACAAACAATATCAAAGTGGCTTTAAAGTCCAGGAGAAGCCTTTAAAGCAATGCAGAATATTAACTAATTTACATAAGATCCAAAATCAATCTCTAGATTCTGAATCAGTAGGCGATTGCCTATATAGAGCTTGACAGCTTGTCATTTGATCGCAGAATTTGACAAGAATGAGTGAATTGTTGGAGTTATGTCCTAGAAGTCAATATTTAATGACTTATTTTCTTAGTTTATGTTAATGATGATATTTAATCATTTGTTCCTAAAGTTTATTATTGACAGATCATTTAGGTTGAGGATCTGAATTGTAGATCTCTGTGGATCATTCATTAGAATGACAATAATAAATCTAAATCGTCCATAATCTTGATAATTAACAAGGAACATTAATTATCATAAAAGATTAGTATGCAAGTTAAGTGATGATTAAGTTCTACAAATCATAGGTAAAGTGTTACCAACTTAATTGCATATGTGTATGTTATTAGAACATAGTACAAGACTTGACCCAATGAAATAAACATATGGATTGTGTTATGTGTCATTGTTTATTTCATATGAGTTTGATTCTAAGTTTGAGATGTTCAACTTTTCCATATGAGGATAGGTTCAATAAATATCGTCTAACGTTGATTCCTGATAAAGGCTGCTATAAGAACTTTATTTATGTTCTCTTGAATTGTGCGAGGAAAAGTTGTTCATCAAGAAAACCGTATGTCCCTCATTAGTATACCTAGTGAGTGATGATATCTGTTTGGGCTCCTTGATGGAGTTGGATCGTATGCATGCAAACTAGACGATCCACTCTAGATCAAGAAATGTATAATCTGCAAGAATGACACATTCCTATCTTGGATTATACAATGATATCATGTGACATAAGAATCAGACAAGGAAATACTTATTATTTCTTATGCAAGATTGAAATATTGTAACGGTACACTATTTATGCGAATTGGGAATCATAACGTGTTGCTAGATACCGCTTATGATTATTAGAAATAAATAACGATTTATTTTCATGGCCAACATAGCATAAATCCTCAATAGGGTCGCACAAATAGGACTCTAACCACACGGTGCATTATTTGTTTATTCACAGCAGTGAGTGTTGCGAAATATGATAAGTTGATTAATTAATTATATACCGTTATGAACCGTTATAATTAATTAAGTCAAAAGGATCATATGGAAACAAATTAATGCATTAGCTAATCCAAAGTTATTTATTAATGAGTTAATAAATAATTATGTTCAACACACTTTAATTAGTTTGAGCTATTTGGGCTTCTAGTTATTTAATTAATTAAAGGTCCGATTTGAGGAAGGATGAAGGAGTAATTAATGAGATGGTTTATTGGGCCATTGCAACATTTGATGTAGCCCAAACGGCCCTATTAATTTCAGCTAGAGCCCTAGTGGCATACTTGTAAATAGTTCAAAGAGAGGATGAGAGTTGTTGGCTATATAAATGGGTCACCTCTTGGGAAAGTCCTAGTCTCCATCCACATTCTCTCTCATCTCTTCCTTGCTGCCCCCCTTCTTCCTCTTCCTCTCTTGCTCATGTGTTGAGCTCCATTCATTCTTCTCCTCCATTAAAATAGTTAATAGGAAGAAGAGGTTCATAGAGGGGATTAGCTAGAGCTCGTGGTTAGCTCCTTGGTGGGCTTGAGGCGTCATAGATGGTGGAGGTGGTGGAGCACGCACCCCATCGACTCCCATGCCATGGATTCGAGCCTCTTTGTTGCTACACAAAGAGAGGTATAAATCTCCTACTCTCATCTTGAAATGCTTGTGAATAATGTTGAAACCTAGATCTCTTGTGTTTAATTGAGTTTATGGCTAAATGGTTGGCTCAAAAATCGAAATTGAACACTTCTTAACAGTGGTATCAGAGCACATGGTCGGTTTTAAGTCATTTTGCACATTAATTAGATGAGAAATGTGTAATTAGTGGAGTAATTAAGTTGCTGCCTTTGTTTGCTATCAGGAACTCTATTTTTTCCGAGATTTTATGTGTTTTTCGCATAGCAGAACTTTCGATTTGATTTTTCCTTTTGATGGATTTGAAAGAGGGACAAATTGTGAGCATTTCCCCACTGATTTCACTTTAATCCGAGTTGTTATGGATTTTTAGTGAATTTTCTCGTGACGGTGCGCAGGACAGGTTCCTGTGCGACCAGATCTGAGCTTGTGGGCATTATCTAAGTTATCTTGATAAAGAGACCCTAATTTTATTGGCTAGGAATTAAGTAGACTTGGATTACTTCATTTCATACCAATTTGATGGTTTGGATCGAAGTTTTTCTATTTATTTGAAGCAATGAAAGACAAGAACGGTCTGATTGATTTTCTCTACCGATTGGATTGTTTTGAAAACTGGTATTGATTGAGACTTTTTACAGAAAAAGTGTTTAAATAGAAAACTTCCTTTTGAAGTCCTGAATCCATGAAAATTAATTTCATGTCAATCGGACTAGTTTTGGTACCCTAACCACTCAAAATCAATTTCGTCGAAGTGCTGTTCCAGAACAGGGGACTTGTATTCAAACCCCTTTAACTTGATGATTTTGAATGAGTAAAATTGGAAATCTTTCATGGTTACTAGCCTTGTGGTTGTTTACTGTAAAATTATTTTGCATTAAAAGTTTTTGGAAGATGGTCAAACAGTCCAAAAGGTTGAGACCAAAATCTGAAACTTTAAGGATTGCTCATGATTTTTTCCGGATTTTTTGGAGATCGAAAAATTTCTTGATTTTTTTTTCGGGTCCCGTTAATTAAAGGTGTTCGTTCTAATTAATCAAATAGCTGATATGTTGATTAGAACTCTCCTTGCTGTCATCTATTGGATTTTTGAATGTTGATTTTATCGAAGGGTTTAAGAAATTAGTTGTTTGAATGTTAAACTCTCTTTGCATGAAAAAACACAAATTAGCAAACAATACGCAAAGATACTTAAGAGCTCACTACTTAGACATATATTTGTATATTGTGCTAACTTGTTTTTGTAAGAGGATGTGGGTTTGATATGGCTCAAGATGTCAATGCCTTGTGTGTTGTAAAATATTGTGAATGCATGTGATTGGTTGTAATGTGGCCTAAGGTGCCTTGATAATTAATAATTGATTAATTCTTGATATAACTTGTGAGGCTTGCATGCCTCTAAGGCCTAGGCGGGTTTTAAAATTTATCACATGTATTTATTTCCCTTCAATTATTAGATAGGATCTTAGTAATTAGTGGGAGGGTTTGATTAGATTAGTTTCGTTACATGGAGATGCGACGAAGACTAGCAAGCGGGAGCCATACAAACCTACGACAATGCTTAAGATGCTTATGTTATGTGATTGTTTGTGAATGCCTTGAATTGTCATAGGTAGGTATGGGTGTATGCTTACATGACCAACCAAACAAGAGTCATATAATTGTTTTGTCCCAAATTAACTTGATTTAGCCAAATCGTTATCCTTCTCTCTATCCCCTTCAATACAATTGCTTGTCTATTGATGCATTCCTGCTGACGCGGACATTGTAGTCCATCATTGTAGTCGGGGTGTAAATCGGATTTACTAGGAGCAAATAGAGAGATGTCGCTTTACAACGGACCCACTCGGATTGGATGTTGGGACGAAGTTTGTGGATATACTTATGATATCTCACAAACCAAGAATCATATGGACAAGATATGATTGGTTGGAGAACCTACCTTATCTAGTTGTTTTAGGTGTCATGCCGACGCTGACCCCTATTTCAACGAAAATGAGGATCTTGGAAACCGACTACATTAGAGACTTTATATAAATGTAGTGGGAGTTTTGTTTATCATTATAAATAAAACATTGCATAAACTAAATGACCTTAAATTGAAATTGTTATAGATATTAAATATGTTAATTTCATTGCGATCAATCTTTGCAAATAAATTGCAAATAAAGCTTATTCTTTGTGTCGTTTGGGAATTTAATGTGATTCTGGATTCGTTTAGAGTAACTAAATCCCAATAATCTATATTTAAGCTCTTTATACGGTCTAGAATATAATTCAGATATTACTTATTAAAAACTATTGAATTGTATATAGTAATTTTACATATATAATGTACAAATAATATATTTTCTGAGCATCATTTGAGCATTTCAAGCAATTCTGCATTCATTCTAAGTTATTTGATCACAATAACATATATTTAATCTCTTTATGTAGTCTAGAATATAATTCAAATCTTACGTATTCATAATTTTGCATTATACATTCAAAATAGTTTTGTTATTAGTATTGTTTGGGAATGTCAAGCCCAAACTATAATTTTTTTTATTAGTCAAAATATAAATATATGCATATAAATATTATGTCTAGAATTAATATTAGTAGTCATGGATAAAAATCATTATGTAATTACGTATATATACATTCAACTATCCGAAGTCCCGAAGTGACAAACCCAAATCACAATTAATTTGCCATTTAGGGTTTAGGGTCAACCATTTTGTTCTTAGTTGATGGGTACCATCTAGCGTCCGATTTCAACAAAATGGTTTAAATGAAATTTTTCAAAAAGTCGATAATTTTGACACTGGCATTCACTTCAAGCATATTTTTTCTTTCAGGTATATCTTATATATTCAAACTGCCATTTATATCATTTTGGATCATACTATGTTGAACCATTAATTTGATATAAAATTTATGTGTGAAATAATTTTGTATTGTATGTTGTAAAATTATTTTTAATTAAACGTTCACTTCTGTTTAAATTATTTAGACATTACTTGGTCATATATATAAGACTTGGATTTTTATATGCATAATTTAAGAGAGAATGTTGATAGGTTGATATAAAAAAGAGATAATTAGTTTTATGCCACTGTGAATTTTGTCAATTAGGGAAATGACATTCTTAAATTACTAATTAAATTTATGCCATTATAGAATTGCTAAAATTAGTTTTATGCCACTATTTTTCCAAAAACATACTAAATTTAAAAAATGCCATTACCAAATATGTCATTAATTTTTTTTAATAACCAAATCACCCCTCATTAAAACAAACCGTAAAAAAACAGAGGGTGCTAAGGAAAAAAAAATACTAACGCAAGAAATCTAATAATTTTATTATATGTATCTCAAGATTATTAATTATTGGCACGGTTTTCTATTCATTCAAATGTTATAGCTCACATAAGAGTATTATAATTTAATATTATGTATTCATTTTATTTTTTTTCTTTTCATTCACGGTTTTCTATTCATTTTTATTTTTTCTGTGATCATTTACGAAAGAGTATTATAGTTTAATATTATGTATTCCACAATTAATTTTGTTGTCATTGTGGAGTATAATCAAGTCTACAAAAGCATTATAGAATGGTCCATAATTACTTACGTGAAAAAAAATCAGCCCCTAAAGATTTTTGCGAATTAATCTTAAAAACTTAATCCTTTTTATTTGAAAATAAAAATTATGTCATTGTTAGATGACTGATTAGATCTATGCCAATATTTTTATGCATTAGTGGTATAGAATAATTTTGTTATTTTGCAGTGGCATAAAACTAATTGTTAAGATTTATAATGGCATAAAACAAATTAAATTTTTTGTGATTGCATATTACTAATTTTTGTATTTTATAGTTGCATATTTAAAAGGGTAAAATTGTCATATAATTGTTCGATGGCAAAAAACTAATTTCTATTATTTTATAGTGGCAAAAAAATAATTTGCCATTTAGTGATGGCATATCCCTAATTTCAAATATTTGCAGTGGTATAAGTCTAAATCAAATCTTAGCTGTATTAAATGAAGATATTGTTTCTGATTTTACAATCAATAAAATATATATCGCCATTATTGGGAAGATATCAGGTTAATTATATTGGGAAACCAGATCTGATTTAGAGAGCTCAGCAAGTAGATTTTCGTATTTTTTGCAATTAATTGGACAGAGATTGCATCACTTGGCAGCCTGGCCTCAGTGTATAAATAACTGGATATGTAGCATGAGATTTTGCATATTATCTTCATCATCTTATTAAGAGAAATCAGTGAAAACAAACAAAATGAGAATTGTCAACGCTTTAGTACTTCTGGCATTGGCATTCGCTTCAAGCGTATTTACCCTTTCAGGTACAGAATATTTTTCCTATATCATTTCAGGCTTAAATCACTTTCTAATCTATATTCTCTGGCTAATACTAATAAATTGTTTGACCCTAAATTATTGTGCTGGAAGAAATAAAGATAATAGCAAGAAACTTCAAAAATCCACGAAAAATACCAAACAAACTCTAAAAATTCCCAAAAAATACCCAAAAATCTTCCATGAATTATGATGAATTATCATAGTTTCAAAATCCCAAAAATATCAACAGAATACTTCATTTTTGCAAAGAAACCCCCAAAATGTCTAAAATTACCAAAATAAATCTGTGAGTAATTTCACAAAACCAGTTGAACCACTAAATTCCTCATATTTTTCTGAGTCTACCCATAGAATTTTATCCAAAAATACCCTTTGGAAGGCCCTCAAACAATTTATTTCCACTTGGTAGCAAAATATATATATATAAATTAAATGAAATGGTGAGAAATTCCCAGAAAAATCCAGGGATTAGGCGCGTGCATGCGATTGTAGCGGATCCAGAGGGGAGGAGAAAGTCGCTGGGTTTAAATTTTTACCGCCCTTGCGTATGATTTGGGTGCACCTGTTTCATAGACCGTCAGTTCAAAATCTCCATTGGCTCACAGAGAACCAGACGCATCTATCTCGCTCTCTCTCTCATTAACCCTTACATGTGGGCCCCCACTTGTCAGTACCTTCTCCCCCCTGGTAAAAGGAAAATCACGATCATACCGTGGACGCCGGGTAAAAGTGAAGGAAGACGTCGACGTGGCCTCCTTTCCGACCACAGGCCCAAAACTACCCTCTCCAGCCCGTGGTTTTGCGAAACCAATACCCTAAAGGCAGTCGATTGTGAGCCATTGATGGAAAATGGAGGGTGTTGATTGCTCTCGGCCATGGGTTGAAACCCTAGAATTCACCCTATATAAACCCCAAATTGGAGCCAGCAAAAAAAAAGGGGGGAGCCACAAGCTGATATTAGGGATATACGGCATCAATTTAGTTGAAATTAGCGAAGTTGAAATTCAATAGGGAGAGGCATTTCATCGAGCATTTGTAAAAGAGGGAAAATAGGTGGGAATTAAACAATCCAGTTATGTAATTGTGCGTGTAAAAGGTCAAATAAATTGATTGGAAGTTTTAATTGAGTAGCTTGTTCTTCTTCTCTTCCTTCATCTCGGCCATAAAACCGTGGCGTGTTCGAGCATAGGCAGCACAGCCCCTTTGAGCCATGGTCTGAAGCTTAGCATCAGCCATGGTCATTGGAGGCCATTAGTGGAGATGCCACATGAAGGTTTAGAGCTTAGCTCTTCGCTTCATGTGGTGTTCTCGGGTCTAATATGAAATTAGCCCCAGCCACCATTGGAGAAGTTTGTAGCATGGCTCAACTTCCCTATGGATGGCTCAGTTTGACTTGGTTTAGGTCCAGAGCGCAGCACTGGCCTAACCATGTTCAAAGAATTGAATTAGATTCAAACAGCAATAAAAAAATATAAATGGTCATGCTACCCCTAACCAGCCCCTCTTCTTGTGAAATTGCTTAAAATTAAATGTTTAGATGAATATGGTGGTATGAATTTAATAGGTTTAGGTTTCTATCACATCATTATAACAAAAAAATACATATATGCTTGTATGTCAAATCTCTCCAGAGGAGGAAATAGGCAAATAGTGAGGATCTGTTTGCATAAAAATATAAAAAATGTTCAGGGACAGCAGATACTGGACTTCATTGACAGCAGGGAGCAAATTTTCTATTTTTATGAATTTTATATGATTTTATACGATTTAATTAAGGCTCAGGGGCATTTTATGGAATAAAGGTGTTATTTTCTTCAAGTTCTGGAATTTGACACAAAAATCCATATACAGAAAAATTATAAATATATTAGTGGACATCTTTGTAAAATTTTAGGATTTCTGAATAAATGTAAAATAGTTTTCTTATTTGTTGCTTAGTTGGGCAAAAAATAAGAAAATAGGTAAGTAAAAAAATTTAATCAACAATGGTTGTCATTTACTGTTTTAAACGTGTTTCTTAGGTTTGTTGTAACCCCTGCAAACAACCTCCCTGCATCTCAACTACTCAAAATAAAATTTCATTTAAAAACAGTGGCACATTAACATAAATCAAAATCTGAAAATAGAGAAAGGTACAGAAAAACTTGCTCTCACTTCTTATGTTAGGTTGAATATATAAAACACATCTTTTTTTATCTAAATAAGGCATCAAATCAAACTGTCTCACTGTAAGTTGACTTACAAGCAAATTGAAATTGAGTACATATGTAAAAGTTTGCAATTTCTGGCCATGGGCTTCATACATCAAATTGGAGTACATTAAACCAAATTAAGTGCTTAATCTCATTGAAATAAACTCCCTGAATCTTTTCAAGCAAAGACTAGCATTAATGGAGCCCTCTATGGGACCCATTACCAAACTCAGATTAGCTCAATTGAGAGCCGAGTTGCCTCAGTTGAGAATACCCCCTTCCAAGTTGCTCCATGTTCAATTGATCCTTCATTCGTCTTTAGTGTGCATCGAAGAGCATGGGAAACCTAATTCTGGTAGAAAAAAGATGGCCAAAGAGCTCCAAAGGTCATCAATGGCAACTCGAACCCCTTCAGATGTCACACGCCGACACAAGCCTCTATGGCAAAAATGAAGCACGCCAATCTCTTCCTCTCACTCTCACGATTCCAATGCACCCAGTCTCGATCAAAACGGCGGCCGCATTCGCCGCAACTTCGCCGGAAACGATTGAGGGACCTTTCTGCAAAAAAGCCAAGTCTGTCGGAGGAAGAAGGCGTTTAAACGCGATCTGTCGCGGATTTTCTATGACGGATTTGGTGTGGCAAGTCAAGTCACTCGCGACATGAAATTCTGAGGAGAGTCAGCGTCGACCCAACCCAGTCAGCGCCCACGTGGGCCAATCAGAAAATTCCAAATCAATTAAAATTTCAATAATTCGTTAAAAATAGTGTATAACTCATAAAAATTAAAATAAAATATCCATAAAATCCTAAAAATCTGTAGAAACTAGATTTACTGATATTTTGGTATTAAATTATGTCAATTTGTGCTCTTTTTATATTTTCAAAGTGTTTTCCTTTAAATTTGACTTTTATAAATTGCCAAAAACTTTAAAAATTCACTAAAAATAGTAGGAGTCTCAGAAAAATCTAAATAAAATATCCAAAAATTTCTAAAAATCTAAATAAACCAAATTCAATATTATTTTCTATTTAATTTTGACAAAATTAAGAGTTTTATATTTTTGAAGTGTTTTACTGTGAAGAATAAATTGTACAAACTCTAGAAAAATAGCAAAATCTCTCATTAAAATTCCTAAAACAAATTTAAAGATGTTTTCATGATTAAAAATGAATCTCTCATCATTTAATTTATATAACAAAATTCTAAATTCCAAATCACAAGTAAAAAAATCAATCAAAAGTCAAAATTGAAAACATATTAGAAACCTAATACCAAAATTAAATTAAAGTAAAAAAAATATAAATATAATTCAAAAGTAAAATAAAAAAATCAATAATCAAATTCAAATCAAAGTTTAAAGGAAAAGAAATTAAATTTTAAATATTAAATCTTTGAAACAAATAAATAAATAAATAAATAAATAAATAAATAAATAAGTAAACAATGAATAATAAAATAAAATAATAATGCAAATTCAAAAATCAAATCAAAGTTTAAAAAGAATTTTAGATTAAATAAAGATAACATAAATTCAAAAATTAAATTCAAATAAATCAAAATTCCAAAACTTCGTGATAATAAATAAATAAAGTATAAAATGAATAGTTTTAGATATTCTTGGTATTAGACATACTTAGATTTCCTCAATTGGGCCCCGTCAATTAGGTCTGGTGCCATTAATTGAATCTGGCCTAAGTCCCAAAAGAAATAAATCATTTGTGTCCTCAATTGTGTCCCGTCAAACTAGTCTGGCACCACCAATTGAGTCTGATCTAAGCCCTAAAATCAACTTAAATACAAAACCATTCAAATAATGACTCTTCTAGCCTATTACATTTAATTCTTCGAATCTCTTAATCAGAGGTTCTCGTGGGAAACCACGGGGTAATTAACAATAGGGGCTTGCGCCTATTGAAAAGAAAGGATCCACAAATTAATAAACCCTTACTAGAATGGATTCTAGTCGATGTTCTCTGGTCGTTAAGAGGCATCAGCACTTGAATCCAGGCTCGTGAGGGGTGAATCTAAGACTTGTTCTCGTTCTTGAGGAAATCCAATTATTCTTCGAGAAATGACGAAAAAGTCGCCACATAAATATTTGTTCTTTTTATTTCTGGCAAATTTGCAGAGGGACGAGTTACACCATTGAGGAACGTGGTACGTTATTTTACTTGCTCGCAGTATCATAGAAATATTAAAGACTAAGTCCAACTTATTATTATTAAAAATATTCGACAAAAATAAGAATTATTTTTGGTCAAACCTCAAATGTAGTGTTAATATCTATACGTAAAGGAATCGCCCGAGGAAGCACAGATTAACGATTTTATGATAATTCAAAGTATATCATTTTCATTTTCCATATGGAAGTACAATAATTCAATCTAGTCGTTTGTTACAACAAGTTCTGTGTAATTAAGGTGAACATATTTAAAAAGGTAAAAAAATTCCTCATCTAAAACCCCTACATTGATTTAAAACTAAACTAGATTGAAGGCCTAACCTTTTGGTGTGTTGCCAATTATCATAAATAATAAGTCTTGACTCTGTTTTAAAACGATTCACAGGCAACTTTTTGGTGTGTTGCCATTGATGGAAGGCCAAATCTTAAAAATGACATAGACAATCTATGCCAGAGCGGGGCAGTCGACTGCGGTTCAATCCAGCCTGGAGGCAATTGTTACCAGCCTAACACTGACGACTGCCATGATTCATATCTGTTCAATGCATATTATCAAGCACACAAGACATGCAACTTCAATGGTGACTCCATGCTTGAACAGAACCAAGATCTTTGTAAGTGTTTTTCAGCTCTATGATTAATTTTTTTTTCCTTGATTTATTTTGTACTAGGAGGATATTCCTAACTAAAAACTTTGTTTTGCTTTTCAGCCACTCCGACTTGCAAGTTCATCAGATGAAAGACAAGAATGTCTATAGCTGGAAGAATAATAAAGTTGGAGTTTTTTTGGTTAAATGTTGGGACACTATTTAGTTTTGTAGTCAGCTATTTTATGTCTTAAAACTTGCTATCTGTTGCACGTAAAAAATAAAGATAAATAATTTCAATTAAATATCCAGTCTACCTACTCATATGTTCCAGCATTTGTGTGCAATAAAATCTAACATGAATTGAGTGTTCAATCAAACCTTAAAAATGACATTAACGAGCAAATATTTCAATTTATTTGATTATTTGGATTAATCTTTATGCATAAAGTACATATTAAATAAATTAAAAATTCTATGGTCAAAGTGATATGGATGGAGTGTTCTATCAAATTATATCTTATCTTAATTTGGAAGTCCAAATGATAAATCTAAACTGTTCAATGTGATCTTCATATTGAAATTTCACTGTAAACAAAATTTTTTATATTTTTTTATTTTTTTAGAATTATAAAAAATTTTCAATTAATTAATCTAATTAATGTTGAACCTTCCAATAAAAACAATTTTTGAAAATCCAAAAAAAATATTAAAAAAATATAAAATTTGGTCCACAATAATAACACATTGAGCGGTTTTACTGATCATTTGAAATTTTGAATTTGAGATCTAATCGAATTTGATAGAACGATCCGTCAGATCATTTTGACCGTAGCATTTATCTTTAAATAATATATTTCATTATATAACTTGCTACACAACGACTATTTGAATAAAAAATAGGAAAAAAAAAAAGGTTTTTCTTCCTCCCTTTTACTTCCTATCGGAGCCACTCAATCGTAGTCCAGCTAAACTCTCGAAAGATGAAGTTTACCTCTTCTTCGCAATGGTTTGATTCTATGCGTAGTCTTGACTATTAAATAAGGACCAAAATATACATTTTATGTCTCCAATTTTCAGTGCCATCAAGTAAGAAATATGCTAAGTTGGAATATTTCTTTTAAGACTTGTATTGTGACAACCCGTTATTAATTTAGTTGGGAAAGATAATGTATTTAGAGTGAAAGGTTGTGTGTCTGAAATTTTTTTGTAGAAATTTTATTCGAAGATAAATTAGAAGACTTAATTCTCAATTTTTATCTAAAAAAAAAATAGACTTGTAATGTTAGTGTTTCTATTTTATTTCTTCTAGCTTAACATTCTTTTTTCTATTTATTTGATTGGACTGAAAATAATCTTGATCCTAAGGATTTAGCTTTCTCATTAGTACAAAAGGCTTCTTCTCTCTCGCACACTCACTTCTCCTCCCATCCAACCTCTTCTCCTCTCAGTATCTCACCTAATCTAAATTCTAAATCTCTCTTCACCTCTTGCGCGATTTATTATCATATCTGTATTGGGGAATTCGAAACGAGAGGGATGGAAAGGGGAAGAGTGCAATTGAAGTGGATAGAGAACAAGATAAACAGACAAGTTATCTTTTCCAAGAGGCGATCGGGGCTGTTGAAGAAGGCGCACGAGATCTCTGTCTTGTGCGATGCTGAGGTAGCAGTCATCGTTTTCCCTCACAAAGGAAAGCTTTACGAGTACGCCACTGATTCTAGGTCTGTGATTTTCTTGATTAATTTTCACAAATTCTCTTATGTTTTTTCTAATATGTTTAAGTTCGATTTCATGAGATTTTGCATGTTGCTTGTTTGTGTGAACTATGGTTAACTCAGTGGCATAGGAAAGTGATAGATAAAGTGATAGTATGTTTCTCTTTTGAGTTTGAAATTTTTTTTTTACTTAATTAGGAGATTACTAAACATGAAACCTTCGTAGACGTACAGATTTAGAAATCATCATGATTCGTTGTTTTCGTTAGAAACCTGATGTATGTTTTTTTGGAAGAAAACAAGGGATCAAGCTCCAAAACTTTCATATATTAAAGAAGAAAACTACAAGAGAACTGAAAGGTTCAGAGAAGGAACCTTTCATTAGAAAGAAAAGAAAAAAAAAACCCCGAAAGAAAAAGAAAAACAAAACCGAAAGGAGAAAATTATACAAAAAATACTAAAAAGGAAAAACTTGCAATCATGTAATCCTGTGGGAGTTGTAGGGCTCCCATTCAAAAAAAGCTTCTTCAACAATGACCTCATGAGCCTTTGAGGCAGAGGAGAAGATTTTGGCATATCTTTCCCTCCGTACCACAAAGCAAGTGACCAACAATAACTCCTTTTGTCTTTTTGGTGTTGCTTGTGACTTCAACAGAGCAGCAGAACCTTTCTCCGTGTATAACCTTTCTCCGTGTATTTGTAAGACAATCTCCTTGATTCAGTGGATTTGCATCGACCACTTTCGTGATTTTTCTATTTGGATTTTCCACGTAAAATCTTGTCTCTTCTTTATTTTTTTGTGTTTGATTGTGTAATTGTTGTTTGGTCCTCAAGTAGTATCATCATAGCTTTATTCTTGCGGAGTATTAGTTTATGCTCAACACATGTTTGACGAAATTACTCCTTATTTATTTGCTTCTGCTATACTAAACAACGCTAACGAGAGTCATTGCCCAACAATATAATCACAAACATATTTTACAAAAAATATATACATATGTTTGAGGTGCATATACGGATGATTCCCTAACAATTACCATTTATCAAAACGGATTTTCTTTTCCTTTTTCTTTAAACAAAATAAATAAAAACTGAAGTCTTACAAGTTTCACGGAGTTACGCTTTGGTCTATAAATAATCAGATTACTTAAGCATCTCTCTCTTTATTACCCTTCCCTCTCATTCATTCATTCCCCATTTCTTACTTCTCTAATCCGATCCACCTTCCCTTCCCTCTCATCTCACCTACCCTCTTCCCTTCTCTCTCTCTCTCTCTCTCTCTCTCTTTCACAGCCATGTCAGACCAATACTGCCCAGAATGCAAGCGCGCAACAGAGGTGGTGTTCGACCACTCGGCGGGAGACACGGTCTGCTCCGAGTGCGGCCTCGTCTTGGAGGCCCATTCCATCGACGAGACCTCCGAGTGGCGTACCTTCGCCAACGAGTCCAGCGACAACGACCCCGTCCGTGTTGGCGGGCCCACCAACCCCCTTCTCACAGATGGCGGCCTCTCTACTGTTATCTCCAAGCCCAACGGCGCCCAGGCCGACTTCCTCTCTTCCTCTCTTGGCCGGTGGCAGAATCGGGGGTCCAATCCTGATCGATCGTTGATTTTGGCCTTTAGAACCATTGCTAACATGGCTGATCGGTGAGAAACCCTAATTTTTTTTATTTTTTATTTTTAGTTTGTAACCTAGCTGAATTAGGGGACCTGGACTAAGAGGAGATGATGTGTTTTTAGGGTTGGATTGTTGGTCTACATAGACAATTAGGCCTTTAAAATTGAGATGCCAATTTTGTAGAATCTTTCTAGAATACAATGATTTTGTGCCTCTTTTGCTGACCTTTATGTCGGAGTTCTGGTGTTAGAGAGGTTGAGATTTAGTAATCTGATTTTGTCAGTTTAATTCTGATAGATAAATCTATATACAATTAAAATGAATGATAAATTTGCGAAAGGTGTACTATGTAACCAATGTAATAAGGTTATATTTAAAAGATGTCACCAAGACCTCATTGGTTGTAGGAAATTATAACGCGTTAACGGAAAGTGTAAGGGTAGGACACTTAATTTGATTATCGGTCCTCTTTGTCCTTATCTAAATTATTTGCTATATGTTTTGCCTGTTGGTTTCACTTTTCCTAAAAATTTGGAACTGCTTTCTGCTGTCTATGTATTCAATGGAAGGTTCGAACTTCGAACAAGATTTTTTATACCATACGTAGAATACAAGTTTTGTATGGAATTTCATTGACCACTTTTAAAAATCCGGGCAAAAATTTAGTGATCTTGGAAGAACTTTAACCCTGTAAAATTTTAATAAAGTAACATAAAATATGGGCAGGATTTTGTTGAAATAATTCATGTATAATTCAGATTTCTGCTGTAGCCTAACAGATAGATGTATGCCATTGTTCATGAATTATTAATTTAATGTGAAATTTTTTGTGAATGTTATAATTATACAAACTTTATGAATTGTATGTGTGTTTTTTTGCTAAAGAATTTTTGGCAAATGTAAACTATTTTGGCTTCACACCGTTAACTTTCTTTATCGGTCTCACATGAATGAGTGGATTCGCAATAAATGTGAATTGTGCCTACCTATGTATTGACGTGTTACGGTTTGCTTCCATTCTTTTTGTGAACCTATAGCCCGTTGGTAACTTTCAAAAGATAGGTAGTTTTTTAACTATTATTCTGTCCAATTAAACTAAAGACGCCATTGACCATTGACCTCCACTGCTCATTTATCTCTCTTATTTTTCTAACTTCTTCATTTTTTTAAGAAATTCAAAATTTTAAGATAATAACTAAATTTTTTATGAAATTCATAATTTTTATTTACTTCTTTAAAATATCAATAATTTGGTAGATTAATTTTATTATAAAAATTATACCTGTACTATATTAGAATCATGAACTTTAGACCTTGCTGATATATTCCCAGATTTTTTTAGTTTGTTACTATAGTTATTGCAGGGGATTAAGAAATTTCAATTCTTGATTTTAAACATAGGGGTAATTAAGGTGATATCTATAGTAACATACTGTTTAGTTCTGATAAGAAACAATAGTTAGTTACTTTCTGGCTTATTTCAAATTAGAATATCTCCTAAACTAGACATTCTAATGTCCGGTTTGCCTTTACTTTTAACAAAGTTGTTGAGGTTCTGACCTCTGAGAAGTTACCATGCTTGATATATACTTAGATTTACCAGTATCCTTCGTAATTTCATTTTTGTACCTCTAAGAAGCCACTGTGCTAGCATTACTTAGACTGTGTATTACAATATTCATACCAATTTAATAAATATTTATTATGATGGTAAATATGCTAATTTCACGCTGTTTGCGTTTTTTTTCCTCTCCAGGCTGGGCCTTGTCAACACTATCAAGGTAGAATGCTTCTTGTCTGTTGTTTTACATACATTATGTTCTAATAGGACCCATGGTATTTTTGAAGGATTTGTTTGGGGTTTTACAAGTTAACAATCAGTCATAGGATGTTACTCCATGTTGTATCACTTGTGTACATTTTCATCAGACAGAATGCTAGTAGTAGTCTCCATAGATTTGATACTGCTCTTTCTCTGGCATGACCCCTTTAATTTTGTATTTTAAAGGACCGAGCAAATGAAATATATAAAAAGGTGGAGGATCTAAAGTCAATAAGAGGTAGAAACCAGGATGCGATCTTGGCTGCTTGCCTCTACATTGCTTGTAGACAGGAGGACAAGCCTCGTACCGTCAAGGGTACTTTGAAATTTTGATTTGTTTATGAGTTTGACTTTTTGGAATTTCTTCTTTATTTATTCCCTAGATAACCTAAAATATTAGTGCACTGAGCCCGTATGCAGTTTCTATTGGTTTTTTATTACTTAGATACAACCCGAAAGAATGCTTATAGACTGGATGCTTAGTCTTTTGCAAGCTTATTATAGTTGGGGCTAATAATATTTTTGTCTTTTTTTTTTATCTGAAACAGAAATATGCTCGGTTGCAAATGGGGCAACAAAGAAGGAGATTGGCAGGGCCAAAGAGTTTATTGTAAAACAACTGGAAGTAGAGATGGGTCAATCAATGGAGATGGGAACCATCCACGCTGTTGATTTTGTGGTACGCATATTATCAGTTTAAACTTAAGCCTTAAAAAATTGATTTGCATAACTTCAGCCTTCTATCATTTTTGCTTTGGAATGTAGAATTATTCGTCTTATTCTATGAATTCCCTTGCACAGTGCTTCTGCTTAAAAGACTTTTCTGAATTATGTTTTCTAATCGAATTCAGTCCACATACCAATCAGGTTTTGTTTTTGGTACATCATGTTTATCAATTGACTTGTAATTATTGCAGAGACGCTTCTGTTCCAGCCTTGGCATGAATAATAATGCTATGAAAGCTGTTCAAGAGGCAGTGAAAAGATCTGAGGAGCTTGATATAAGGTATTTCATTCACCGATAGAAGAAGATTTTAAATATTTGGACACTGTAGTTGCGAGGTCGCTGATTCCCTTTGAAAATGTAGTGTTGTTCCATATGAACAGAAGTAGAATTTTATAATTTATAAAACATTTTGAAGGTCAGAGATAAATGTAGTGTTGTTCGTGTTTTTAGAGTTCGAACACACTTTTGCTTATTCTTTTTTTGGGACATTAAACTTGTACAGGAGGAGCCCCATATCAATTGCTGCTGCGGTAATTTATATGATAACACAACTCTCTGATGATAAAAAGCCAATGAAAGGTCTGTCATTTTTTCTTCGAACATAATTTTTGACTTATCTTCATCATTCTTTGTATTTTCATTGTTTTTTTCTCAAGTTACCACCTGCTTACAGATATATCTGTGGCTACTGGTGTGGCCGAAGGCACTATTAGAAATTCATACAAGGATCTTCATCCTTATGCTACTAGGCTCATTCCCCCATTTTATGTCAAGGAAGAAGATATAAGAAACCTCCCCACCCCTTAGATTACAAAAAGACTTAGGACAAGTCTGTCAAAAGAATTAAGAGAGGTTTGCTTAGGATGTTGAGGGATGGCTTTCCTAATTCGAGTTGATCATGTTGTTTAAAACATGATCTTAAGAACAAGGTTGGTTGGGGCCAACATTTGTAAGATATGCATTGTGACGTGATTAGGTGGTAGTTAATGTTGTTGTTTTTATGTTAAAGTATCGAGAAAAATGTTTGTATTTTAATCGGCATCTTTATTTTTGCAAAATGCAATGAATTTTGTTGCATTTTTTTATGGTCGTAAATTATTGTTATATATTGCTCTCCACTGCAGAGAATGTCATCGGCTTTTTTTTTCGCAAGTAGTTAGCATGGTAATATGACGAAATTGTTGACTAACCAGTGTTTTGTTTATATAGACCCTCCAGTGTTTTGCTTCTCAATAGCTTCATCATATGCATGCATCGCGTATATGACGAAATTGTTTCATATAATGAAAAGGGAGTATCCGAAGACTCACGTATTTCATAAGTATATTTGCTTTTGGGATACTTTTAAAAGACTTTTCAGTCTCACCACAATTTGCATTTGATTAGTAAAAGGTGTAACCATTTGAGCTTTGAAAAAAGTCAATATTTAAATCACTTTCTAGATGATTATTCTTGCCTATTTGATGTCCAGAACTTTAACCTCTTTTTAGTCTTTACTTGCCCAGGGCGATAAGAAAGCCAAAACATTACCTCTTTCATATCGTGTTACATCATCTATTACAAAATTATCAAAACCAGAGTCAAACGACAAGCATTCTCAGGCTTCTACAACAATTATTTAGGAAAAAATCGCACACGGTACACTGAAGCCTCGTATTATTCATTCTCTTGCTTGATATAACTAAAAAAAAATGGCTTCAAATTAAGCAGCCACTTTCTTGGAGGTCACCGAGTTGATTATTGTTGCAAACTCTGGGCCCTGCAAACCAGTAAGGGTTACAATAATTTCTCTAACTACAAATCTTCAAGAGGCAACGTGTGCAGAAATTAGTAATATGCAATAAGCTAAGCATAAATCTATTAAGCTTTTCTATCTCTCAAATGGAGTCAACAAGAAAAAAGTGTAGTTGGTTTCTCAGAAAGAGTCAATTGGATAAAGCCGCAAAACATTTTCTTCAAGGTCCTGTAACCTCTAATAAAGATAATTATCACTTGATTAGGCAGCCAATAAATGCTGTTTGGCAAGTTATGAAACCCTAATACTGTGAAAGACCTGATATAGTTTGTTACTTTATCTTTTCAATTGTGTAATGTCAAATTAACTTATTTGCCTGCACATGATTTCTACCTTTAGTGAAGCACCACCAACAAGGAATCCATCAATATCTTCCTGCTTAGCAAGTTCTGCACAATTTCCTCCATTTACTGAACCTGTATGCGAGGAAAACAATGTATTAAAAACTACTCTATGACTCTTGCTACAAATCTAATACTGACAGACACTGCCAAATTCCATATCTTTATGTACTTCACAAGTTTCTCAGCAAAGTCGTCACAAATCATATCCGTATTTTGGAGAAAATATCAGAAAGCAAAGTTGAATACTTTCCAGAACTGTTTAACCAATTTTACGAAAATCATTCGGCGGTTGGTCCACAAGAACTTAGAAAATGAAGACACAAACTGTTTAATTTATCACAAGGTTGAACATCTACACGTACCTCCATAAATAATACGAGTAGCAGAAGCTACCTCAGGCGAAATGTTAGTTTTCAGCCAATCACGAACTGCCGCATGTACCTCCTGTGCTTGTTGGGGAGTGGCAACCTTTCCAGTGCCAATGGCCCAGACAGGCTCATATGCAATAACTACATCTTGCCAATTTGTGATGCTATCTGAAACCCAATAAATTTTCCTTTTAATTTTTACATCACAAAGACTGCATGAACTAATATATTTTTCTAAAGGACTACGATTACAATAATTAGGCTGACTTCCTTACTGATATTCATACCAGGCACGTGTATAGCTTACCTTTTTGTAAGTCAAGAGTGCATCTTAGTCAAATCCAACTGCAATTTAATCTTAACTACTGATACTTTGCATAATTAAAGCTTAAGTTAGGATAAATAACAGTTAAGATTAATTAGATGTAGTAGGTTGAAGTCAAGCTATGTCAAAATAAGGGGCTTTGGATGATTGGAAATGAACTGCACAATTAGCATACAGGTAAGGCATGTGGAAAAGAAAGCCTAAGTGACTTATTTGGACCAGAGTTAATTATTTGGTGGAGAAAGCAACCTGCAAAGGCTTTCATTTGCTTGAAACAAACATCAAAAGTTTTGCCAGCTTCCCGTTCCTCTAGAAGCTCTCCTATACATGCTATGACCTTCAAATTCTGACCCAATGCATATGCTGCTTTCTTCCCAATAAACTGCACATACAGCAAGAATCTTTTTAGTATTCAGTAAATACTGTACCTTTAGTTGAAAATTTAACAAATAAAACTACTCTACAGACACAATGGTTTTGGTACCACCAGCACGATTTCAAAAAAATTAGTCATAGTATGAAGCACCAATTTAAAATATTTAACAAATTATGCCATTCAAGAATTTTTTTTTTTTAAAAAAAAAAGAGGGGGGGGGGGGGGGGGGAGAGGTTTGGTTGGATCGACACTGCCATTGTACACATTAGGTGAATCCCTGCTGATTGACTGTGCTTAACCAGATCGGTGTGTTTTGCAAATTGAGCAATGCAAGTTAATTTGACCAAACAAAAGAAAACACTAATACAAGCATGCATGCATGCACAAACCTGATCATCTTCGCCGATAATGTGCCTTCTTTCAGAATGGCCAAGAATAACCCATTTACAGCCAATATCTAACAACTGCTCTGCACTGCAAATTGATTAAGGTGTGAAATCAAAGTCACATGCATGTAACGAAATATAACATAAAGAAACACAAGCAAACAAGAAAAATGAAAATTCTAACCTAATTTCTCCGGTAAAAGCTCCACCCTTGCCAATCCAAACATTTTGTGCAGATACCTCAATACGGTCAGTCAGTGAATTTTTTACTTGCTCAATGTAAACAAAAGGAGGTGCTACCACAACATCTGCATTGATGCAAAGAAAAAATAGAATGAATATGTGTGACTTAAAATGCCAAAACATCCATAAACAGAAAGTAAAATTTCCTATTTATATTATCATACAATCATTTTTATAGAAATGCAATTAAGGCCATACTTTGAAATGTCAAAAAGAGGTTATTCAACTTTCCAGTATTGTTCATCAATATTTAACAAAGTAATACAACATCAAATATGATTAAAGCTTAAGAGTGTTACATATTGGCTACCACTTTACCACTAATGCATGATACACAAATAAAGACGTACGAGGAAACACATTTTGCCAGATTATGATTAATACTAATCTAGTGATAAAAAACATAATTTATGTAATCTTACCAACATCGCTTTCCAGTGTAGCAGCATTCAGATCAGAGACAAGCTTGCTTATAGACTCCTTCGACCCATTCTATAAAAGAAAAGAGTAATGTTTTCACACTAAAATTTCTCAAAAAAGTGCATATATCCATGTAAAGCAATAAAAACATAATAAAACATGAAACCCCTCTTCTGTTTCATTCCAACAATCTCCAAAATTAGTAAATTATTGCTGACACAAAATACAAATGATAAAATAAGAAAGAAAAAAATCTGGATATGAGTCTACTTACACATTTCCAGTTCCCTCCGACAAAAAACTGCAATGAAAAAACAAAGAAGGAAATTAGTTGACCACAAACAAAACGGTACAAATTAAGCAGAAACAAGAGATAATACAAAAAAAATCACCTTTCCCGATCCAGCCATGGCGACGACAGCACGGGAAGCCTTGCTACTTTGATCAAGTCGGAAGTGAACAGCCGAATGGGAGAACATCTCCGCCTTGCCAGGTCCGGCGCGGCGGAGTCCGACGAAGTGAGGGAGCTGGGATGCCACGGTAGTCGCCGCCGCCGCCGCCATTTCCAATTTCTTCTTAGATCAGCGACTGAGTCTGAGTAAATTAACTTAATAAAATTATAAACTCCCAAGTACCAACCAACCACACACGGATACACACGGTGACCGCTTGGTTTGGTTTTGAGGGTTAGAGAGTCGAGGTAACCACTCGCTGAGGCGCAGTTGGTTGGGATCGGATAAAAGGAGATGGCGCCTAATCTGCTGACACGTATCTCGCTGGATTCAAGGGTACGATGTGGGGTCCTGGAATGGTCTTGATGTCGACACCTCAGCTGACGGTTCGGGTTTGGAGTCGCTGGTTTGTGGGACCCGGTGGGTTATCTTGGTGTTGAGTTGCTGAACAAGTTGCACCGCAAATGTTGTTCTCCTGTGAGTTTGGCTGTGTCGCTTTCTGTGAATTGTTGTTTTTGTGGTGCACAGTGCAGAGGAGATTCGTTAGTGTTTTTCTTTTTGCATTTGTATTTTTTTGAAAATTAGATTCGTTAGTTTTGATTCTGCTGTTCTGAAGAAAATAGTAGGCGGTAAGTGATTCAAAAATGAGTGGAGGCGGAATTGCTGATTTGAGGTTTTTTTTTTTTTTTTTTTTTTTTTTGGGGGGGGGGGGGGGGGGGGGGGGGGGGGAATAAGTGGAGGGCCTCAGCATTTCTTTTATAAAGAATGAACTCGAAACAAATAAAAAAAAATCATCTGCTAATTTGGGATTGGCATTCTCTAGTTTAAAATTTTAAAAAAATAATAATAGTAGTAAAGAAACTATTAACAAAGGTTCCTTTTGTTAATTCTGTTGGCTCTTGCCAAACCTAAAAATAATATTAAATCAGACGGTTTGGATCAACTTTGATTATATATCGTATCATTCTATATACCTAGTTTCTTGGTAATACGTTGACATAATAATTTGAATTATTAAATTTTAAACTACCAACAAAGAATTATTCAATTTAAAATAATCAGTTAAAATCTGGCAGAGAGTTTCTAATGAAATCGCTATATTGAAAAGAAGCCGGAGACTTATTTTCATGCAGAAATAAAGGATTTAGATGGTTGTGCTTGTTTGAATTCCAAATATGATGATGAAATATAATTTTATCAAAATTGTTTATATAAATTAAACTCAATGACAATCCGATGGTTGAGAGCTTCTTGAATCGTTTTATTATTCAATGAACGTGGCAAACTAACTTTTTTTTTTTTAACTTACATTTATTTTATGTTCTTTGAATTTATTCCAATTTTATTGAACATGCATTGCATTTTGGTTAAATAAAAATTGTTATTTTAATAAAACTTTCTAATCAAATTCGATCATCCAATTTGATATAAAATTATACATATTTGTATATCGGTTCTTAAAAAAAGAAATACAAATATACTATCTCTATCTTGGTCTCGCTTATGGATGAAATGATCCCACTGCCTATCGTGTAAATCGAACCTAGTTTTTTATTAAAATAGTTTAGTTAAGTAGTAAACAGATGTACTCATGCAGTTTAGTTAAAAATTTACCGAATAGATGTACTCATGCAGTCATGTCACTAAATATAACGACATATAAAACATCCGTAATTAATCTATAATCTATATCTATATTATTAATTAAAAGTCGTTACAGCTATTGGTTTTTAATCTAAAAATAGTTTTTTTTCTTTTTTGTTAAATAAATTAAAAATAGTCATACCAATCATTAAAATTGATTATATTTAAAAATATAAGGTAGTTCATGTCTAATCTATAGAAAAAATATATATCCCTCCTACGGTATGTGATCTGAGCCCTTCAATTTTCGTTGATCGATCGATTTGAATTTATGCTAGAAATTACTTTTAGCGAGTTTTTTTTTGGTAGAAAATTTATGTCAAGTTTATATGGCGACTTTCTATGGGAAAAATTACTAATTTCAAACTTAAAAATTTTTGTCTATAAAATTTGACAAGTTTTTAGGGCAGATTTCTTATATTTTACATCAGAAATTTTGGCAAGTTTGATGAAATATATTGGATTATTCTTCGATATAAATAACATTGCAGAACGAAGCTGTGACTGCCATATCTAGTATTAAATTAAAAGCCGTGTCTTTTTTCTATAATTGATTGTTATTTCTATAACTAAAGATAGTTTTTATTTTTGTATTTTAATAATTTAAAATAAATTTTTTTGGTTAAATATATTATAAATAGTCGTACCAATTGTTATTTAATTTTGGAATTGAATATGTTTGAATATCTAAGGCAATTATTTTCATTTAAAAAAAACAATGCGACTGCCATGCCTATTTCATATTAGCGGACTTTCACATAGCGATACTGTAGGGGAGGTCCTGCGGAAAAATAACTCGACGCCATAATGTGAAAAAAATGTGAAAAGGCTTAACGAAAGTTTCGTAAGGGGACTGGAGCAGGCTGTGACAAACATGCATGAGCTTCGCATGACCTGTCATACATATGTTACTTGTTGTTTTAAGAATTTCTTTCTTGAAATATATAAATGGCGCTAGTTATAATTTTCTAATTACTATATATAGAAGTAAAATATTGTCACCACAAATAAGACTATATATGTTAATTTAATAAAATAAATAAAAAGGTCCCTTGAATTGTACTTGTGATTTTATTTATATTTTGTTATCTTTGAAATAAGACATTAGAGAAAATCAATCAATCTATATATTAATTCTCAGTGATAATTCATTAATTTTTCAGTTGAAAAATACAATAAACTCAAAAATAAAAAATGAAGCTCATCTTGCCCTCACATTGAAACATTGGATCATTTGTTCTTCTCGTGCACACAAAACAGATTAATTTGGCAATGGTTGTTAGATCAATTTAATTGTGTATGTCCTGGATCTTTAGAAGATGTGATGTGTATTTTAATAAATATACATAAAAGAAAAGCTTTTATGTACTGCTATTGTATGCAGCCATATTCAAGATGATGTGGAATAACATAAATAAGATGTGTTTCAATAATACTCATTCCTAAACACTTAATTCAGTTTGTGCAGAAATCAAACATCTATTGGAGTACTAACAAATGATGTGGTCAAACAAACTCATAACAAATGATGTGGTCAAACAAACTCAAAGCTAGAATGCAAGTTTGAAATGGATTATGTGCTGGTTTATTTTGTTTTTAGTTCTTTTTGTTTTATGTGGAAGTTTATCAATGATAAAGAGGGCACCGATATATTAGATGGAGGGATACCAGTGTAGTTTTTTTCAGTTTTTTTCTATTGCCTGTTTGTTATTTAATATGCTGAGAGATAGATGAAAAAGATTTCGATGTTGATTATGTAACTGAGTTTTACTTTTCATAAAAGAAAAGTGGTGGTGCATAGCCAGTAATTTCCAAAAAAAAAAGGAAAAGAAATTAATCTTATCTATTTATAAACTGAAAGGTTAAGATTCAAATATTAAAAGCTTCATAAGAAAATATACTTTTTAAATGTTAATGAGTAGACCTTATGTGCCAAAAAAAATAATAATAATAAGCTACCCAAATATTTTAGAGGTATGTCCAACAGAATAATCTACCCAAAGGTGTGTCCAATCTTGTCTGCTGGATATCATCCATACTGGATTCATACATGATAACATGAAAGACTGCACAAACAAGTTGAGCTATTGTTTTAAACTAAAGATAAATTACATAATTGGTTCAATCAATATGATTATCATTATTTATACTTTAAAATCGATTCAAGTACGAATTATTTGAATTTATTTTTAAAGCATTTTTTTTCTAGATATGACTTTGTAAAATCAAAGCCTATCTGATGATAAAAATAAATGTATATAAAATTTGATACAATATGCTTGCTTGTATTAATTTAGACATTACGATCAAAATTAAAATAGATGCGCACCGGAATCGGCTCCTTTCCAACAAAAGTAAGCAAAACGAAGCGTTTCAGCCGAAATACCAACATTTCACAGGTGACAGAATTGATATTATTACGGTTAAAGTTATATTAGGAAACCAGACTTACTGATGAATTAGGAAACCCAGATTCGGATAACTAAAATAAGCTCATCCAATAGCACGGCCGTGCAAGAAACCACTTTACGATTAAACCAACTACGCAACGTTATACTTTCCTTATTTCATGCAAAAGTCTCCTTAATTAATACCGCCGGAAATAGTTCGAATCAGGTCGTTCTAAACTTTCCCCCGAAATCCGTGTTTCCTTTCGTGCACCGAGTTTGTTACGTCAGAAAAGTTCCATATGAAGACTCGCTACACGGAACTCTACTCTTTTAGTCTACAGAAGATACGAAGATAACCCCGCTCCAACGTGTCCCAAATTAAATACTTTGTTAAATTTTCACCGTTGATTTTCATCACAACGGTTATCAAAGGAGCATCTGAGAAACAATGGATCATCCGAATATCCTCGAGATACGCACTCAGCTACCCCGCTCCGTCACATCCCATTTTACCACAGATCCACCGACTTCAACACCAATAAATAGGACCCACCAGTCAGCGACTCGGTTCACAGTAAAGAATCGCTTTCCACATTTAAAAAAATTCATTTCTGCTCCTCCTCTTTCGTAATAATTTCTTCTCAAACAACTTTTGAACCCAAGTTTACGTCGCTTTTCTATCTAATTCCTCGACTTTTTCTTTCTTCACCATTTCTTTTCTCTCTCTCTCTATTTTCGAGCTTGATGGAGAACTCGAAAGAGAGCGGCGCCGGAGAGAAACCGGCCGACCCGAACCCTAACCCTAGTTCTAACCCTAGCGCGGAGAATTCCGATGAATCGGCCGCCGTTTCTTCGGCGGCGGAGGTGGCTGCGCCGACGAGACGACCCTTCACGGCCTTGAGTCAGGTCGATGCCGATCTTGCTCTTGCGAGAGTTCTCCAAGAACAGGCAAGCAATCTCCTTCCTTCTCTCTTGTTTTGTATCCGCCTAATTATTTAGTTTTGATAAATTTGTTTACTAGTACTTGATTCAAACACGGTATTAATCAAAACTTTCCAAGAAATGTAAGACAATGAATTGATGATGATAGATTGAGTGGTGATCAGTGCAATTGTTAAAGTAGTGTGCAGTTAAAAATGGTAAATCAGTTATTAAAAGAAGTAAAAAATATTTTTAGTAACTGCTTTAAGGTTCATTATTTGAATAGGATACAGTTGAACCAATAAAAATGGTGTAACATCAAAACAACCATTTTCTCTTTTACTGAATGATCAAATTAAATTGGGTTATTCTCAGGAGAGAGCATACATGATGCTAAGGATGGGAGGAGATGGGAGTGAGTACAGCTCAGAGGGAGGCAGTTACGGTGAGTATGAAGAAGAAGACTTCGATGAAGGAGAAGATGAAGGAGAAGACGAGGGGATCGATCATGACCATCTAGTTGATGAGGGAGAGGAAATGGACGATAGCTATTATGACGAAGATGCATTTGATGCCAATAACCAAGAGGTTGATGCTGGAGAGTTCGAAGATGATGAGGCCTTTGCCAGGGCATTGCAGGATGCCGAGGAGAGGGAGGTCGCTGTTCGTCTCATGGCACTTGCTGGCCTCAGTGAATGTGAGTATATTTTTATTGCACTGTCTTGTTTGTTTTGGTGGATTATATGTAAATGAGTATTATTGAACACAATACATAGTTTAACTGTCCTTCCTCAAATTGAGTTGAGCTTGACAAATTGAAGTCCTCAATCCAGATTCCAGATTACTTAGGCTAGGAGGCATCTCTTAGACCTTTTTTTTGTTTTTTTGGATGGAAATTATTAGTGTTGCTGATTTTTCATCATGTTTGTAGTCAGTTATTTTACCATTTCTTTATTGTGTAGTGAAAGATAGTAGGTTTTCTCACAACACAATAACAAATATACAACCAGTTTACAATCTGTCTCTTTAGGACCAGTTTTTTCATATTTTAACCTGCAGAGCCTTTATAGTGTGATGGACCTTAATTGTATTGTGTGGAGGTGTTTTAACCTGGACTGATCTTTACAAAACATTCTCTTTGGTATTTTGTCACCTTGATTTGTTTTCAGATATCATTGGTCTTTATGGTTGTCTAAAATTCTTTTTACATTTTGGTGTTTTAGGGCGTGCGGTGGAACCAGAGGATCATGCAAATAACTCTCAGGTGCAAAATTTACTGTTTTCTTTTCTTTGTTATAAATTCTGTTCAATACAGATGCTTAATAGGCGCGTGAATATGGATTTCAGCTTATTCTTAATTGTAAAGTTAACAGATTACTTTAAACTGGTATGCTGCGGATGTTATTCGTCTTCCCTTTATTCAATGTCCCAAGGGACTGATTTTATTCATGTGTATAAATAAACAAGCACCTAAACTCATTCCTACTTTGGCAAACAAGCATACATGTGTATACTAGAAGTACTGAGGTCTTACAAGTTGAGCTTACCTTTTTTTTTTTTTTTTTTTGTGCACTCAGGATGCATGGCAAGAGGTTGATCCAGAGGAATATTCATATGAGGTAGAAACAAATTTGACTTGTGCTTTTTAAATTCAGCCCTCTTTCTCTCCCTCTTTCTCACATGGCTTTTAAATAATGATCTCATTATTGTTAGATTTTTTTATTTCTTGAAAAAAAATGGGTTTCATGTTTCATTTTCAATTTAAGAACAAAAATGATATTATACAGTCATAAATAATCCTCTTAATTCCCTTTATTGCTGTAGGAGTTGGTAGCATTAGGGGAAGTAGTTGGTACTGAGAATCGCGGTGCCTCTGCTGACACCATTGCATCTTTGCCTTCTGTGAACTACAAGGCTCAAAATGTTGAAGCAGAAAATGCTGAACAGTATGTTCCTTATTTTTAATAAAGCATTTCTCTTGTGGAAAATGAAAATTTTGTGAAAGATCTTAGTTACAGCTTGATTTTTGATGACCATATGGTTTATAGTTGTCACATTTTGTCATCAAAATCATCATGCTGATTTCTACCAGTTTTACACCTGCTCATGTTTCCACTTGCTTTTCTGATACCCTGCTTCAAAATTGACTCCCACTTTATCTCATCACACAGAATTATTTCTGATACTTCTGGTCCTTTAGCTCTTGTATTTGTCTACCCTTTTGATATTGTTAAAAACTTTCAGGTGTGTTGTTTGTCGGGTTGAATTTGAAGAGGATGAGTCACTGTCAATACTGCCATGCAAGCATATGTACCATCCGGAATGCATTAGCAAGTGGCTTCAGATTAACAAGGTTTTTTTTTCCTCTTTCTAAGCAGTCCTTGTGATAATATGGATTCATACATGTAAAAATTTAAATAAGCGACCAGATTTCTTATGGAAAATCTAATTATTCTTGTAGGCATGCCCTATGTGCAGCACTGAAGTTTCAACCTCAGGTGACAGTAGGAAGGATGACATGCACAAAGATTAAAATATTGGTTTCTTTCATAAATTATACGAAGCAGCTTATGTTAATCTCATGAGTCATGAACAGATGATTGGAGTTAGTTTAGACTCTCATCTGTTTCTTTTTTTTTTTTTTTTTCTTTATTGCTACTTATTTGTTCTCCACTCTGTGAATGGTTGGACGTGTCTCTTTCACTTTTAGTTGTGGCTTATTTGAATGCTGGTTAATTTATTCATGCAGATAGGTTTATTCATGATGTACACATTTTATGCATATAATTACATCAGATCCCTTAGAAATAGCTACATTTTACTTTTGTCGTGCTCGTTGAGAGTGATCTGATTTGGATACTGGTTAATTTATTCGTGCAGAGTTTTTTTCATGATGTCTGCATTTCATGAAATATAATTAAATCAGATTCCCTTATAAACAGCTGCATGTTATTTATATCCTACTGGTGTTTGAGAGTGGTTTGATACAGCTTATCTGAAATCGATGCTACAATGGAATCTGAGCTTGGGCATTGTAATCCTTGATAGGCATCTTATCAATTTATTTAATTTTATTTTAAATAGAAAATATTTTGTCTGTCCGAAATTTTGAATAAAATATTTAGCATAGTAATTTCAGCCTTCCAGTTACAGGCCGTGTAATGCCTTGTGATGACTTTGTTTCTCCTTTGTTAGCGGCCCAGGCACTTTGTTTGCAATTAAGTACATGCTTAAAAAAAAAGCAAATGGTGTGACGGGACCGCATCATTTTGGTACATTGGGGTTTTCGTATCCTATCTAGTGAAACTTCACACCTTCCATAAAGTTTTCTGTTGAAGTTTCATAATCTACTAGCACTAATCTCGCGCGTTGCGCGATTCATTCCTATACGAATATATTATTAAATGGTTGCGTGATTTATTTTACGCTTTATAAAGAAAATGTCATAAAAAATTGAGAATACTATTCAAATATTATATGAAAATTGCCACAGAAAATCATGAATACTATTTTTGTCACGAAAGATCATGCACCATAGAAGATCCGGAGCACTGTACTTACCACAGTGCCCCATGCTTCCCTCACGCTTCCCCAACTTTATATATTTATAATGATGTGCTCCATTGGAATGTTAATATTGGAGTTGTAGACTATAAATTAAAAAATTATTTTTTAAAATTTTTCGCCAATATTCAATTGAACAGTTTATATTCGTGTTTAATCACTGTAAAACGTAAAAGATTTTTTTTTTTTAAGTATACAGACTCATTTTTTTCAAAAATAATAAATAAGAAATAAAGAATACAGACTCGTGCGTTGATAACAGCCGTCGTCACGTGCCCTAAATTCACTTAAGAGTTTCTGTGAATATCTGAACAATTTCATTTCAAGTTGAAAGGCTTACATACGTTTTCTAAAGTGATGCTAATAAGATACATTGAAACGACAAAGCAAACAATAGTCAATAGATACGAGGCCAAGAATATAAAAATGGACAGACTGATGCGTTTTGAGAATTTTCAACGAAATCCATATAATTTAGAGAGAGAGAGAGAGAGATCCTTTTAAATGCCATAATTTAGTTAAAGAAAATTCTATCGAAGAAAATTCCATCTGCCATCGAAGAAAATTCAATTTTTTTAAAAGGAGATCTAAATAAAAATAGCGAAAATAAATATATATTTTAAAAGGCTATAGAAGTATAATTGTAAGCAACGCAATTAACCAAAGCAATAATTCATGCAAAGAGGTAAGAATTACATTGCATCCGAAGATACATCAAACACATACCATGTACTTTATTGTAGAGCAGGCTCTCCTTCTCGGGGTGCTATTCGATCAACATACACATGATCATCAAAAGATACTACAATTTCAGGAAACTTTTCTACAGTGTCACTATAGGATATGTTGTGAAAAGTTTACATTATGTTTTACATGTAACGAGTTGTAGCCTTTATGATAATAGTTCCTTTTAATATGCAACACGGTGTTCTACACGAAATCCTCCACAACATACAAATGAGGAAAAAATGGGCTGCCAATCAACCATGTTATTTATTTTCTTCAGCTTTTTAATTTCTTATTTAGCTCGTATTAAGACAAACCTTAAACTGTATTCTGGTTGTATTTTTTTTTTCAACCTTAAACAAAAAGGCTGGTTGCATATTTTTGATCATCTCAAAAAAATTAAAATTGTGTTTCTTGCAGAATTAATTAGCGGTACTCTCTGGCTTGCTGCCTCATATTTATTTCTTATTTAGATAAAATATAATTCTTTCTTCCAATTTCAAATATTTAGAAAATCTGTTGTGATCTGATTTTAAAGTTACGTCCCTCATCTGATGAGGAGCATGCCTCTGTTTTTTTTTTTTTTAACAAGAATAAACATTAATTCTGCAATTTAGAGCTGCATATTAATCCTCGGCCAATTCGTATATGTCGAAAAAAAAACAATTAAAATTACTCAAATGTTTGTATTTGATTTCACGTACCAGCTGACTTTAGATTTGATTTTTGCATTTCATTTGCAGCAATAAGGAATGCATACATCCATACATACATACATACATCCATACATACATATATATATATATATATATAGGAATGCTAACACCGCCATCGACGGCACGGGCTCCGTGCCATCCAGTCGTTTTTTCGAGATTTAAAATTTATTAAGGCAATTGATTTTGCCCAAAATGCATTAAGTTTGTTTTTGTTCTCGTAATTCTAACATTTTTTTGTAAAAAAAAAAATAATGATTACATCCTAACCTTAAGACATTCCTTCACTTTCCATATACTAAAAATGTCAGAGACAATTAAGATCCCCTAAAAACAAATTAATGCCAAAAAAATAGTAATGACATAAATAACAAATATAGGAAAAATGACACACATACCAAAATATTCAATTAATTATAACAAGAGATCAATTGTAAAATAGTTTGGCATTTATTCAAATAACAACAATTATAATTCTAGCGCTTATTATAATTGTATGTCGGTCTTAAAACAATTAGCATTGATACCCTATCCCCTATAATTTTAAATTACCCAACATTTACTGTTTAACTACAAGAACAATGCTTCATGCGCGAAGCGCGTATCAAAAGCTAGTTGATTTCAAAAGTGTAACATTTTAAAATCGGATTGACGATGTGCATTACAACCATACAATAATTTAACTATATATATATATATATATGTACCCGGTAACCCTTATCACTCAAAAAGTACTAAATTTAAGTACAGTATATTACAAAAATATTCATCCCAAAATTATCCTCATTAATTAGAATAGTTTGTGGATTCCAAACAGCAGGGTGGATGCATTTATATGGTCGCAATTTCTTCATAAATTCATCCATCATATAGTCATAGTTATGTAGGCATGTTTTTAAAGAATTTTTACATTTTACCCTCTAGAAAAATGTGACTGTGCAATATTGTTGAACCCAATAGCTAAAAACTTCATAATATTTTATATAATAATTGTACTAAGAGAATTGGTAAAACACAATGCTTTGCACAAATGCGTCTTGTATAACATGTCTGTTCTCGAATTTGTGCATTCAAACCACTTTATATATGATCTTCATATTGAATCTTTTGAAAACAATATTTAATATTTTTCAAAATTTTATATTTTTATAGAAAATTTTGATTTTCGGAGGCTTCATATCTAATTAGATCAAAATTTAAAAAAATAAAAATGAAATATAGTAAAAATCTAAAAAAAAATATGATACTTCATTTTTAGCAAATTTAACTTGTTGATCATTATTCAAATAATTCCGAAAATACCGAAAAGAACAAAAGTAAAATTTTGGCTCACCAATATTATGTTCACTAGTTATTATTATTTTTGCAAACCTTGATATTCAGGTTTTCGAAGAGAACTGCTTATTTCATTGGTCTACACGCACAACTTAAAAAAAATAATAAATAAGAAAACAAAAAAGAATAAACAATTTGGAATTTCACGGTAAATAGTAATACAATAGGCGCTAGGCGGAATATTATAAAGAAAAAGGATGGTACATTATATTATTTCTAACAGTGCATTTTTGAAAGAGAAAAATTAACTTTTTCTAGAACAAATAAAAGGAAAAAAATTATTAGCCATTCCTTACAAAAAGATATTTATGTAACGAAATAGAGAGAAAATACACAATTTGAAAATCTAAAACTAAATATTGAACCGTGCATTTGCACATGAGATAATTATGGAAGCGTGCAATCAAAGTAGGAAAATAGTCTGGGAATTGTGAAATCTTCTATATATACTATATAATGATATGATCCGCTTCTCTTCCAGAAATATCTACTGCTCCGGCTAAACATGCATTTTTAAGAAGGGGTCTTCCTGTGAAGCGGGAACCTTCACGATTGTCGGACTCGGGTCTGAAGTGCCGGACTCGGATCGTCGATTTCGATCCTCTATTTTTGAACCCTAATTTGGACCCGTCTGCTCTGCGTCAGCTTAATCCCACTGGATCGCCAGGTGGCTTCTCCCTCTACCCTGATACGCTTCCCTCATATGCTTTAATCTCTTTTCTCGCTCTTTACTTCATCCCACTAGTCCATTCCCTCCAATCCTCTGCTGACTCAACTCTTTGCTTGCCCTAATTAAGGCCTCACTCTTGCAGGATATTTTTCTTTATAATTTATAAAAGTTTATATTCATTTGTTGTTGAGCTTTAGATTAGCGAAAGGTGGAATCAACACCTGTTTGATGAAATGTCTGAGAGAGGTAGTGGGAACTATGTATGAACCAACATTTGTGTTATCTTACCTCTGTGATGTTAACATTCTTTTGCAATTAGAAAGGATGATAAATTTGCGGGTTTAGATTCACTTTTCTTTTTTATTTAATAATGAAATGTTATTATTTGGATATGATAGTAACTACTTCTTTTAATACAATACAAGTGATTGAAGGAAGCTATGTTACTGTGCTTAACACAGTAACCCACGCGTATCTCACGCGTGCCTAAATTTATATATCAATTCTATTATTTAACACCCAAAATTTGCTCTTTAAAAAGGGCTGAAACACGGACATTTACACGGAATAGTGTCACAGGAGATCTGAAACCTCCTCCTCAACCTAAATCGGATCCTGGCCGTCTCTCCTGTCTCCTCCGCTTCCTCAACCTGAATCGGACCCTTTCTCCTCATCCTCACCTTTCCTCCCTCTCTCTAGTTTCCGCTCAACCGTCGAATCGCTCGGTAAAATACCCCACCATCAACCCTCGCCTATAAGTTGTTACCTTGTTAACCAAACTATTGAATTGACTGGTACTGCTGATAGACTTCTGATCTTTGATTCTGACAAAACTTTTGCAGTAAGTTTTTAAATTAAACATTTTGCAGTCATGTATCTAAATTGTTACATTAATATTGGTTTGAGGACCACACGTGTATCACTGCTGGTACGGTTAGTACTGGTCTATTCTTACACTGCTGAGAGAAGTACCAAACCAAAAACCATGCTCATCAAAATTGGGATTGGTGCTTCCTCTAAGTATCAGTTTTTTAGTCAGTTACTCAGTATTGTTGTTTCAGTTTTTCAGTTTTTTCTTTGTTCTTGACTGTGTTTTCTTTTTCTTTGCTTTTTTTTCCAACCTGGTAGTCGCTACCCGGTATATCCAAAAAAAAAAAAAAAACTCAGTATTGTTGGTTGTCCTTTTTGTGAAGCATCTTAGTTACCAGAATGGTAAATTATGAACAATTAATTTGTATCAATGTATATCAGATCTGGTTTCTGAAGTGCTAAGGTTAGCTTATGAACAGCATAACTAAACCATTATCATATAATCTTCCTTCTAAACAACTTCATACAGATGGGAAGGAAGGGATCTTCAACCTCCTCTCAAGGGGCAACAAAATACACCAATAAAGTCATATCACTACGTGAAGAGAACACTGGAAAGAAGCATGCTGATGTGGCATCTATACTGAAGGTACAACACCTGAAGCGCGTTGCTACATGGGCAAGTGGTCCTGGTAAAATACCACCTCTTGGGTCAATACTTGGTCAGCATTTAGCAGCCACTGCTGAGGCCTCTGGTTTGCCTCTAGACCCATCGTCTTTTCTCTGCCAGAGGTATGTTTTTCTTTTTTTCCTGGAAAGAGGAATTCTGCAACTTCACTTTCCATTAAGATTTAGATGCATGCCATTTATTTCTGTTGGGCATCTCCTGCAAGACCTGCATGCTTAATTTATTAGAAGCTCATGTTTCCTTTTCTTTTTATTTAAGTTCTGTTATTAATATATTAAATCCTTTTTTCTTCAGATGTGAAACAATTCTATCTCCTGGCCTTAATTGCACCATCCGCATTAAAAAGAACACAAAGAAGGGAAGACAGGCTCAGAACAATGTGGTGTACAAATGCCACTTCTGTCATCGTGAAAACCTGAAACGGGGTGCACCCAAAGGTACCGTTAAAAGCTTGTTAGCGTCAGCACCTTATAAGAGTATTGACCTAACTCCTAAGATAGATCCCAGATGTAGTTTAAAAGAGGCTACTGCTAGCAGCCCTAGAACTCCTATGCCAAAGATGCTAACTACCAGCAATAACGACAAGAGCAATAACAAAAGGGATAATTTTAGTTCTCTTTCTGCTTCCAATGGGGTTGGTAGTGGTTCGAGAAAGCGGCAGAGGAAAGGATGGATGAGCCTCAAAGACAAGGCAAAAGCAGATGCGAGTGAGAGTGCTAAGAGGATTAACAGTTTTTTTAGTCCTTTTAATATGTAGGTGACTAAATGTTTAAAGAAACTGTTTTTTGGTTTGCAATATAATGAAGATAAATGCAATATTTTACTTATTTTCATTTTTTTTTGACATAATCAACCATATCAATATTTTGTTCGTATATTGGAACATCACAATTTGTTCATTATTAGTTTACCTAAATTGACACTTATTTATCAAAGTATCGTGCAAATTTTATTGATTTATTAATTTATTATTTATTTTTTGTATTTTAAATTAAATCTTAGAAATAAAATTGTCTTTTATTATGTAATATTGTTTGGAAATTTTAGTTTATCCTCAAATATTTGTTTCTCAAATTCACTCGATTAACTTGTCCTCCAAAACATTGTAATCTCCTTACAATTGTAATTTGAATTATTTCTGTTTATCTCAGTATCAGCCGAGACAGCGAGGGAAGTAACGTTTTCCCTTCCTGTATTACAATAATAGCAGGGTGCCTTTTTAAAAAAAAAAAAAAAAAAAAAAAAAAAAAAAAAAAAAAAAAAAACTGAAAACAGTTACCAGTTCGTTTTGAACTGTACGACTAATTAGTAACTACGAGACTATAAAGGATGCCGTACAAAACTATGTAGCTAATCCCGTGGCTTATCAACCTATATAGGGTTTTAAATCTGGTACAAATCCCATGCATCACATGAAAGTTCTTTCATTTTAAGAATTAATCGACTTATTTAGTATCCAACTCCATCGAGTTAGAAGAAAAATTAGCAATTTGTTCTCCTTCAGTCCTTCTCCAGTTGCTTTTCACCTTGCTCAACTTCTTCTCCTCTACTGAGTCGCCGCTGGGTACCTGCTGCTCAAACGGGTTCCACATGACAAGACTTGTTCACTATTATGAACCCACAGCACGTTTCATTTCTCGTCGACAATTGGTAAATATGGACTAAAGAGAGATCACCACGTAGCAGAATCATGCTATTTTGGTCTCGGGTTAAAACTGTAATAAGTGGGATTTGATCATGTTTTATTCAACAATTAAAAAACTTGCAAGTTTTCCCTACAAAATTTTAAATATGCTTAAAATATTTAAAATTAGAGTTGTTCTGCATGATGACTTGCTTTGACTTTGTCTGGCGTAATCACATGGGGAGAAAATTGATGATTAGAAGCATTTTCTGAAAATTGTACAAGGGAAAATGGATTTTACATGACATTTATTACATTATGCAGATTCAATCTCTTTCTAAAGAGTCAAAATAAAATAAATAACTATTAGTTAGCAGGATCAAAGAACAAACGCAAAATGCTTAGCAATTTTTTTTAAATAATACATTATTATTAAAGAAACTTTAAACTTGAGTTGTTTCAACACTCTATCTTGAATTGAATCGATATATGGGGATGTTTGGAAGTGGTGTGGAATAAGAACAAGAACAAGAACACTTGTTCTTGTTCTGTTCTTGTTCTTGTTCTTGTTCTTGTTCTAGTTCCATGTTTTCATGGGAATAAGAACAAGGTTCAAAAGTTTCCATCTTGTTCTTATTCTTCTTCTTCTAAAGGGTGCCAAATAAGATTTTTCTTGTTCTTATTCTACACACTTCCAAACATCCCATCAGAAAATGCTCATTGCATGTGTTAGGAGAATATTCTCATATGTCTATGCCTAAGATGAAAATTTATTAAAAAGTGCAAACAGAATAAAGGTTTCTTTATTCACAACTAAAACATGTTAAATTTGGTCTTCCTCTGATAACAATGGGGGTTTCACTCCAAATAGAAAAAATCATTTTCTCATGTTTGAAAATCTTGCTTTCTTAAAACACTTTAGTTATGTTATCGTAACCTTCATCTTTCCTTTTTACAGTGGCATGCTTAGCCTAGTGAAAAGTTAATTCCTTGCATGCTTGTAAATATAGGTTCACAATATGGCCATGTTATTAAAATGATAGACATTCAAAAATAAGAAATGAGATATTAGAGGAAATTGACAATAACAATTAATCTCATTGTAAAGTAAGAAGTTCATCTTCATTAACGTTGAAAGAAAACTACAAAAAATTCAATTTCATAGAAATTACATAGATAATGTCATTTTGTATGTACGAGTACATACGAACTAAATCTGTAAAATTGATGAGATCAACTCTTCTTATTTTCGATGTTAAGAGAAAAGAGTGAGAAAAGAGTATTGATGTCTCTTATTTTATACATGTTTTGACCGTACTTAGCCCTTAATTATTGATCAAACCATTATAAATTGTCTCATAAATTGTCATATTTTCCAGGATATTGTTACTGTCGTGCTTCTTGTTTTATTTTGTAGAATTCCTCAGAAATTGGAGATGAGACGCGACTTTTGTGAAGGATGGACCACATTCTCAGCCAGACGACTCATTCCTGGCCTGCTCAGACATACCACAGGACCACAGGAGCCCAGTATGAGCTATATCTCCAGCGTGGGCTTCATTCTCGGCCCATCTAGCAGACCCGAAGTGCCATTTCGCACCAAAATTCCTCCATTTCGGTCCGAAATGCATTTCTGGAAAGTGCGAAAATGGTATTTTTCGAAGAAGGAAAGAAGAATACCGCCTCTCCTTGCCCTAGCCGCCTCCTGTGGGTACATATACGCGTCCCTGACCTCCTGGGCACGGATCCTACCTTCTATAGTGCATTTTTCGTGTTGTTTCCTTGGAGTTCTTGGTGTTTTGGAGCGAGGCAGCAGCAGATAGATTCTCTACATCGATTTCTTGGCCTTAGACATCGAGTATTTGCATAGGATTATCGGTTTACTCTTTTTATGCTCTTATTTCGTTGTATTATGGCTTGTATCCGTAGGATTTGCATGTTTATTGTTGTTATTGTTGTCATGACGATTAGTGAGTAGTTTTATTATGTCTTATGGATAGTTAGTAGATTAGTTTAGGATATTGTTATGACTTGATAGCTTTATTATGATATTTTGTGATCTATTTGGTTGTGAATTAATTTATTTGCTTGATGGAATTGTTTAATTGCTTAAAAGTTTGTTTATTGATGATACGTAGCGTTGATAGGACATAACTCGACCAAATAAACAATTTAATTAAAGTACTTGAGATAAACCCAGATTCGAAAGAATAGGTTAGTTAACGACCGAAAGGACTAACTTCTATTGCACCGACAGGACTTTAGATATCTCTAGAAATCCAACCAAATATTCCTAAATAAACTAGTCTAATTACGCACGTATAGGATTAGTTATTTATGTGGTAAAACCCGACATCATATCCAAACCAGAACCAAGAAGCGAAAGTTGAGGTTAGAGTTAGGGTCTGGTCGCTTAGTAACCTTCACAAAATATCCAGTAAAATTATCAAGTCGAAACAATAGGTTTAAGGCAGGTTTTAGCCCCAACCAGTACTGATTTCGGTCCGAAATCAGTCTGTTTCGGTCCGAAATATCCCTCTGTCTCGGTGAAAATCGCAGACAGAGGTGCCTTAAAACTAAACTAATTAAACACTTATCCTTAGGACATATTTTTGCATCTGTTCGAGTCCAAAAAACATAAAAAAATAACCCCAAAAATATTTTATTATTTATTACTTGTTTAATTGCCTATTTTTCTATTATTATTATTATTACCTTTTAAATTTCTAAAAACACAAAAATTCATCCATCTAGATTTTAAGAACGATTAAGTCCGGTACTCAGTTTAACCGTCCCTGTGGGTTCGACACCTTTGCTTTACTCGAACGTCTAGTGAGGTAATTCATAGGTTTTATTTTATTTGACCTAGGTAATAATCCTTCATCAAGTATCGAGTTCAATCTCTAAAAAAATATGTATTTAGTTGCGATAATCAATGTCCTCATTGCGATATTCACAAAAATAATGGCACGGATCAATGAAGCATATTCTTGTATAGGCCAGGCCGAGTCTCTGTCCTTCCAAGATACCAAATTTTCAATGCAATCCATGACAACTGACAAACAACGCACCAGGCCGAAGCAGCGGAGATCAGCGTAACATAGTGATGTCAAGTGGCTTCTGAGTTGGCCTTGGGATATATGGTAGTGAGAGTCTTTTCGAGGGTAGGAAGGGATAATGTAAAGAGAAAAATAAATGATAAGGTCAAACCAATGAGAATTTCTTCTCAACATCATCCTGCACGAAAATTAAAATAAAATCTAAATTAAAACAAGGCTATCAACGGTAAGCTCAATTATAAAAAAATTGGCCCAATGGGCCCTCACTTCTAAAAAAAGTTCAATTATGAAAATGGGTTTCGGTGGTCAAACCCGAACCCACAACCAAAAATTAATCCGACCCGCAATACTCGACTTTTTTCAGAGATAACCCTAGATCTATTTTATTTACCTAGAAATTACACTAAGGACCTTTTAGCAGAATAATTTATAAAGAAGTCCTAAAACAATTCAAATATTTTTTTAAATAATACATAATTATTAAAGAAACTTAAGTTTGAGTTGTTTCAAGCACTCTATATCTTGAATTGAATCTATATATCAGAAAACGCTCATTGCATGTATTATGAGAATATTCTCATATGTCTATGCCTAAGGAAAATTTATTAAAAAGTGCAAACAACATAAAGGTTTCTTTATTCACAACTAAAACATATTAAATTTGGTCTTCATATGATAACAATGGGGTTTCACTCCAAATAGAAAGCATCATGATTTTCTCATGTTTGTTTGAAAATCAAGCATTCTTAAAACACTTTAGTTATGTTATCGTACAGCTTCATCTTTTATTTTTATAGTGGCATGCTTAGCCTAGTGAAAGGTCCTTGCATGCTTGTCAATATAGCTTCAGAACATGGCCATGTCATTAAAATGATAGACATTTCAAAAATAAGAAATGAGATATTAGTGGAAATTGACAATCGCAATTAATGTCATTGTAAAAGTTGTTAATTTTATTGTAAAAATTAAATTGTTAATAAATAAGTATATATAATAACCTTGTAAAGATCAAATAATTGCAAATCATACTAAAATGCCCATCTTAATTAACCTAAAAAAAAACTACACAAGACTCAATTTCATAGAAATTATATAGAGAAAGTTATTTTGCATGTAAGAGTACATAAGAACTAAAAGTTTAAAAGTGATGAGATCGACTCTTCTTATTTTCGATGTGATGAGGAAAGAGTGTTGAGTCCAATCTCGGAAAAAATGTGCATTTAGTTGCAACAATCAATGTCCTCATTTTTGTTATCATATAAACTTTCGATCCAATTTTAATTCAAATATAACATATCTAAACTGGAAAATGTACTCCACTAAATCTTTATGGATTGGGCTGAAGTTAGAATTGAAATTTTTTGCATTTTTATTTTAATATTATTTCTACCTTAAGTATTTTATTTTGTTTTTAAATTTTCTCAAGGTCCAGTGTTTCTAATAATGGAGGAATGAAAGGAAATGACTAGTCATTTTGTAACTATTTTTGTTCTATAAAAAGTTTTGAGAAGTATTTATTTATTTATTTGTATGTTTAATATGCGAGGTAGCTTTTTTTTTTTTAAGTTTAGAAAATTTTTTAGTTGAGAAGAATATATACAGATTGAAATATGTTTTAAATTAGAAACTATAATTTGATTTTTCTCAAATTTCTTTCTTTATGAACTTTAGACATTTTTTAAAATGTGGAATACATTTCGACAATTTGGGTATGCAGCTTTTTGACAAACCGGTGTGGTAAAAATGAGTTAGTTTCGTTCGTCCACTCCATTATATTAGATATCTGATGTGACAACTGACAACTGACACCGGTGACACGAGTCAACAAAAATGATAAAAATCGATAAAACTTTCTAGTACTGTTGTAGTAATGTAGTATGGATACGGACAAGTTCTTTCCTGTCAATTTTTGTTGAGACACGAGTATTCATTTTGGATATACATGGACAAACAAGCGCCATGTCTCTTGTGCAATTTATCAGAGGCTCGATAGAGTCCTTGTAACAGCGGATTGGCTTCAAATGTATCCTAACGCCTATGTGAATCACCTCCCAATGATACACAGCGACCACTGTCCCATTCTCTTGCGTGTGAAGAAGCCACCATGCAAATCAAGTGCATTCAGAATTGAGAACTGGTGGCTTGGGGATAGTACTTTCCAGGATAAATGGGTCAGTACTTGGAATCGGATGGAGAGAGATACTTGGCAACAGAGATGGGATGGCATCAGGTGTGCCATGCGCACTTGGGCTGACCAAACACCTACCCCCAGGAGGAAACTTGAGCAGCTTGCAAAACAAATCTATAGGGTGCAGTGTCAACACCCCTCCATAAGAGATCATTCACTTGAAGAAGAATTGCTGAAAAAATATGAGGTGACTGAAGAACAAAACAATGCATACTGGAGGCAGCGTTCGCGCATTCAATGGCAAGAGGAGGGGGACAGAAACACGCGTTTCTTTCACACCGTGGCCACTAATCGCCGCCGGCACAACCTGATCACAATGGTGCAACAGCAGGATGGCACACTTACAGGTGATGATAAAAAAATTCGCTCTATTTTTCTGAAATACTTCAAGGACCTGTACTGTCCAACTGCTCCAAATTTGGGTTCGGATTTTACTGAAGGCCAGGCAGCCCGGCAGAAAATTTTTGATGAGTTAAATGAAACACCACAACAAGCCATAACGCAGACGGCACATCCCAAACTTATTGCTACACCCACTTATCACGAAATAAAACGGACCCTCTTTGAAATGGGCCCGGACAAGAGTCCGGGGCCCGATGGGATCACAGCCCGCTTTTTGCAAGTCAATTGGCACATCTTGGGTCCAGCAGTGGTTGCTCAGCTGAAAGCAGTGTATGAATTAGGTGAAGTCCCTGTGGATTGGCTGCGAGGCTATGTTACACTCATACCTAAGTCACCTGAACCTCTCACGCCGGCAGATTACAGACCTATTAGTGTAGGTAACATCTTGTACCGCTTGTTGATGAAACTAGTGGCAAACCGACTGAGACCTTTTATTAAAAAAATCATTTCTCAAGAGCAAAATGCTTTTATTAAGGGGCGGTATATAGCAGATAACATCATCATGGTTAAAGAAATTTTACACTCCTTCGCTCAGAGAGAGTTCAAGCAACATGCCTTTCTTCTCAAGGCAGATATAAACAAAGCATTTGATAAATTGAGCTGGCCTTTCCTCCAAATGGCAATGCAGCATCTTAACATCCCCATGAAGATTATACACCTTATGATTTCCTCTTACAGCAGGGCCAGAATCACCATGAATATCAATGGCCGAGGGGATGGGTTCTTAACTCCTACTCAAGGCCTTAGGCAAGGGTGCCCGATGTCGCCGTATGTGTTTATCATTGCTATGGAGGTTCTCTCAAGGTTGCTAAATCGGGCCTCAATTTTGGGAGTGTTGCAAGGAGTTAAGGTGGCACATACCAGCCCCAGTATCACACATGCAATATATGCTGACGATTTGATTCTGATGGGAGACACAGATGAATGTGAAGTGCAAGCACTCGCTGACATGTTAAAAAAATTTGGTACTGCATCTGGCTTGTGTGTTAACCCACATAAGTCGGGTCTTTGGTTCTCAAACAGCTGTGCAGAGTATACAATCCTGCGAGTGCAGGAGGTATGGATGGCACGGAGGGTCCATGGAGAAGAGAGGTATTTAGGGGTGATGATTGGAACGAGGGGGGATTGCAAAAGAAATGGCAAGTTACTGTTGGACAAATTGAAAACTAAACTGACGGGTTGGAAATCACAGATGCTTTCCCATGCGGGCAGACTTGTCATGATTAAAGCGGTGCTCATGTCCATGCCAGTGTACTCAATGTCACTTGAAATGCTACCTAAAGGAATTGTGAAGGATATTAACAGTCTGTTAGCAAAATTTTTTTGGGGGAAGACAAATCAAGAGAGATACTTGTCTCTCATAGGTTGGCAAAAAGTGTGCAGACCTTTCGAAGAAGGGGGACTAGGGGTCAAGGATTTACAAAAATTTGGAGAGGCTTTATTTCTTAAATTAGCATGGGTTTTGATGGCAGATGAGGATAAGCCTTGGGTCAAAATTTGCAAGAGTAAATACTATCCTGTAGTCGGTTTTTGGAGGGCACAAGGTACAAATGGGGGTAGCACAATGTGGAGGCAAGTGCTCAAAATGAGGGATTTTTTCTCTCAGCATGTGAGGTGGCGTTTAGGAAATGAAGAAAGGGTTCAAGCTCTATCACAACCTTGGTTTGAAAATTGGACCCCACAAAATGAGGCGGCAACTACTGACAGGAGATTAACGGTGAATACATTGTTATTGCAACAAACTGGAGAATGGAATGTCCCACAGTTGAATAGACTGTTTCAGCCAGAACAAGTAGCTTCCATTTTGACAGGTGTGGATAAACCAAACGTGTACAGTGCTCACAGGGATAGATTGGTATGGAATTTAACAAAAAATGGGAGGTACTCGGCTAAGGAGGGTTACAGAGTGCTTTGCTTGCCTCAGCAAAGGCAAATGAATGCACAAATGGATCAATGGAAATTACTGTGGAAATGGAAAACAATCGCTCCAAAGATAAAGGTTTTTCTATGGAGGCTGCTGCACAAAGGGCTGCCTGTGGCGACAAAAATGCACTCTAGAATTGCACAGTTTTCACCAACTTGCCAAAGGTGTCATGAAGAAAACGAGTATGAAATGCACTGCCTGTTTTTTTGCAATTCCTCAAGACAGGTCTGGTTTGGTTCGATGTTGGGAATCAGAGTGCATGAGTTACCCCTCGATATCGTAACTACTGTAGTAAGGATCATGCAAAGTTTGGATGAGGAAGGTAATAGAATTTTTGCTAATACCATGTGGGAGATTTGGAAAGAAAGATGCACAGCAGTAATTGAGCATAAAGTTTTTCAACCGCAGGCAGTATTGCAGAGAGTGAGGGTATCCACATCAGTACAACAGGAGGAAACCAGATCGCAGCAGCCTGTGATCAGGGTGTTGGATAATGAAAGATATGAGTTTGCAGAAAATGGATGGCAAATAATTACTGATGCTTCTTGGGACACAACAAACAAGGCGGGTGGGGGTTTCGTGATTTACAAGAATGGCAGTACACAAGCATTAGGATTTCAACTTTTCAGAGCTCATGACCCGTTCCAATCCGAGGGGATGGCCATGATGATTGCAATTTCATACTTCTTTCGGCATTTTGGTTTGTCGAATGGAGAAACATTGCAAGTCTTCTCAGATTGCTGGAACTTGGTGCAAGCAATTAATGAAGAGGACACCACTGAGTTGCCATCTTGGAGAGCAGCCACTGTCCTAGTTGAGTTGATTGAACTTGTGCAGTCGAGACAACCCCAACTAAATATCATTTATGCTAGGAGAGAGGCTCTGGCACAAGCCCATGACTTGGCAAATTTGGCAAGAAGAAGGGAGATGAGCTATCAGGGACAACCTGACTTGCTGGCACAACAAGGGATGCAGATGAACAGGGTTATTGATGAGAGTTTTTTTCAGAGGGTGACTGATAGACCACCCTGATTGATTTCTGTAATCGTGTTTAAGCTGGTGCATTGTTCTTTTTGTTAGGTTTCTTCTTTTAATTTCTTTGATTTTTCCATAATCTGTAGTTGTAGTTTTTCAGTTTCAGTACTTTCTCAGTTTCAGTACTGGTAAAAGCTAGGCACCAGCTTTTAGTTATCTTTATTTCCGAAGGCATGTAATTTGAACCTTTTGTTATTATGCAATTTGCCTATGGGCGTTAATCAAAAAAAAAAAAAAAAAAAGTATTCATTTTGGATCAGACACGAACATTAACACACACACTGGTCACTGACTCACTCACTGGACAGGTCGACACACATAAAAGTAGAAAAGTTCATCTAGATAGTTCTAATCGTCATATATCCTTCCTCCGATCCAAATAATAAAAAAATATTCTAATTTAAGTCAAAAATTTAACAAAATAGATAGGAATGGCCTCAGCAGCTTCTACTATATTACTCAGACGAGCATTTCTTTCCTCTTCCCCATCACCGACCTCTCGCTTCTCTTCCTCTCTCACTAAGAGCTGCGATCGCATCACTCCTCTCCTCTTCCGATCAATGGCCTCCGCCTCCTCCGACCCTTTCCAGAAGATCCAAATCCAGCGCGATGATACCGTCAGCATTCTAATTTATTTTATTTTTTCTGTTGTTTCAGTTAATCTAAACTATACCTTCTTAATTAAAGTCAACAAAGGTTTGGATTAAATCACACTTACTAGTAGGTTCACAAAATTAGACCAATATTGGCATTGATTTGTGGAACTAGGTCGAGTGTAATATTCTTTTGTTTTCTTATTGATTAATTTACAGACATTTGATGCGTATGTGGTGGGGAAGGAGGGTGCGCCGGGTATAGTGGTGTTGCAAGAATGGTGGGGAGTTGACTTTGAGATAAAGAACCATGCTGTCCACATTTCTAAACTCGGTCAAGGTTATAGAGCTCTCATCCCTGAGTATGTTCTTTTATTCTTTTTAATAATTCTTAAATAGCAATTTTTGTAGTGTTTATAAAAAATTGCCTTCTGTGATTTGTTCGTTAGCAGAAAAGTACAGGTAAAAAATGATTTATTTGTATTTATAGGTTTGCATCTTAATTGTTATTTTATATGCTTTGGACAATCTAATGGTAATTGGGTTTCTGGCTATCACAATTCTGGGACAAAGCTTGTGAGTGTAGGAATTAAATGAGAATCAGAGCCCAAAATGCCAAAACCATGAGTTTTTTTAGTTCTGTTGTGAACCCGTTATGACTGCATTTTGTTCATGAGTGCTCAAATTTTTCAGATATCATACACAACAACAACTTGTTTATCTATTTATATGTTTTGACTTCAGCCATTTAATTTTCTTTCTTTTACTGGTTTTGAACCAGCTTGTACCGTGGAAAGGTGGGCCTTGTGGCAGAAGCCCAGCACCTAATGGAAGGTCTAGATTGGCAGGGTGCTGTTAAAGACATCCGTGCTTCTGTTAACTGGCTCAAGGCTAATGGCTCGTCCAAGGTAGTTAGGTTTTCATTTTTTTTCAGATGTACCCTCATTGTATGTATACCATTGCAAGCTTGCATAGATTTTGTTGTTTTTGTCTCTTTAATACAGCTTTCCAGTTTTCTGTCTACTTCCTTTCTTTTAGGCAAAACAATTCCAGTGGGCAGGAATTAAGTCGTTGCATATTGTTATAGGATTGGGAATTGACTAAATCCTAGTAGAATAACTCTACTATGGAAAGATATTTTTTTTATAATACTATTACTATATTATGCAATCTTGGGCATTTGTAACTTTTTTCCATATAAAGCATCCTTTAATGGCATTCAGCTCTGCAATAGCTGCATTGAGGACTATAATCTCTGTCACAGGTTGGTGTCACTGGCTACTGCATGGGCGGTGCTCTATCCATTGCAAGTGCGGTTTTGGTACCAGAAGTAGATGCGGTCGTTGCCTTTTATGGCGTCCCTTCACCTGATCTGGCAGATCCTGCTCAAGCCAAGGCTCCTATTCAGGCCCACTTTGGAGAGCTCGACAACTTCGTTGGATTCTCAGATGTCACGGTATGTCTTCTTAGTCCAACCAATTATCTTTTCAAAATGCAATTTTCGTGCAATTTATGCCCCATGAAAGATGAATAATTGTGTATATCCATACAACGCATTAAAAATCTTTTTTATGCACATGCTTCCCTAAATATTTTCTTATTGAAGGCAATGTTTGCTCATTTTCCTCATCATGGGGGAAGAAAGAGTGTGAACGAAAAGTGGTTATGAAGCAAATTTCTGGGAGTTATTTGTGCATACCGAGAGTATGCTGGAGGTGTTCTAATTTCGGTGGGGATATCTCCCAGATGTAGAGTATTTTATTTTCTATGGGTATCAAAATTTGAGTAATGGGTAATTTAAAACATCAGAAGTAGGGCCGAATCATTCTGTGGGCATTATCTGTGTATTTATACCCACTTTTAGATGTGCATGAATTTCAGATGGGTATGCCTTCCATCCTACTCAACTGTTGAATACTTTTTACATGAGGCAAAGAATATATGATTCATGAATTTTACATCTTATCATTGTAAGGGAGAGCAAACAAAATAGACAAAAAACAAATGTACTGGAAAGATGAAGTTCATTCCAAAATTACATGGCCTAACAACATTTTTTTTGTTGTTTTATTCTCATCAGGCAGCAAAGTCCCTGGAAGAAAAGCTTAAAAATTCTAGCGTGCCATATGAAGTACACATATACCCGGGTTGTGCTCATGCATTCATGAATTCATCTCCTGAGGGTCTAAAGAGAAGAAAGAGCATGGGCATGAATGATGAGAGTCCTGATGCCATCAATCTTGCGTGGTCCCGTTTTAGCTCCTGGATGGGCCGCTTCCTCTCCAGTTAGAAGAAATTGCAAATTTTAATTCTACTGTTTGTCCATCTCCAGTTGATCTTGAATAAAATATGAACCTCTTTGGTCATGGTGTTTGGTTGCTTTCTGCAGATGCCAGTTTGCGACTTGTCGGCTATCATATGTTTTGTAGAAACTAAATTCAGCGGCTAAACAAATTTTTGATGTTTGGTTGTGATCTGTGATGTTAGGTAGTTGCTATTGAGCGTTTATTTTATGTAGTGGTGCTTGGAAAAATTTAGTTTGAATCTCTTTAATCATTGATGTTGAGTATGGAGTCACCGTGGTGTTGTCTGAATGCCATAAAACAATTTTACGTTGGCATGAAGCATAGAACTTGATCACTCAAAAAAAAAAAAAAAAAAAAAATGGACTATCAGTGCCAAATATACTCGCAAGGGCAAATGATATATCCAAGGATTTAGGTTATCGTTTACCTATTAATTTGTAAAAAATACAGCTTAAAGCTCGTATATGTCGGTTGAAGATATTGCCCAATGCTCGGGCACATTTCGACCTTCCATTACCCCAGAACATCTCTCTTTTATGTTTGACATAAAAATGTTACTGCTGAAATAAGTTCGGTTTAGAACTTTAGGTGAACTCAATCATATCAGTGTAATCAATAAAAACAAATCCTCTTCTTTTGGTCATTCCCTACTAGTTTTAAATGAAAAGAGACTAACATAATCAAACACCAATCAAACAAAATACTATTTTTTTAACCTTGTTTTTTCAGATTGCACGTATATAACGTTATAAACCCAACCGATCGAATAATCTAATAAAGAGAATTACAAACTATATTGCCAAAGAAAATTTTATTTTCAGTTAAATAGAAATATAGAATCAGTATAAAATTTTAATTTATAATAATAAACACATAAATTAACTTCGTATATTATACATTTAAAAACTATCATCATGATTAAAATAAAATTTTACCGTTTTATCTAAGATAAAACAAAATAATTAATTCGGTTAAGGCGCAACATATCCAACTATTTCCCCCACCTCTAAAAGCAGAGCTCCTCTAAGCTCAAGCCCTGACAACTCGGGCCCGCTACAAATCAAACCCCAGGCCGAAGCCGAAACGAACTAGACAGAAAGGAAGAAAGGGGGAAGCGAGAAAAGAGAGAGAGCGTAGCGATGTCTGGTTTCGGAGATGGATATGTGGGAACGGCGCAAGACGCCGTCAAGATACGGCGGCTCCAGAAGCAGCGAGAGGCGGAGCAGCGCAAGATTCAAGAGCTCAAGAACAAGTCCGCCTCCGGTGGCGGCAACTCCGGACTCCTCCAGTTCGGGTCCAGCACCTCCGAGGTATCTCATTTCTCAACTCTCTTCACCCCAACCTTAATCTGACTTCATGATACCTTTGATAAATTGATAATAGAAGTTCAAAGTTTAAGTGTGATTAATGCTAATTTTGATACTTGTCAGATACTGGAGACTGCGTTTAAGAAGGAAACTGTTGGTCTAGTCACAAGAGAACAGTACGTTGAGAAGGTATCTCTTTCTTTAATTTTCCTAGACTTGAATCAGTAAAATTGCCTTTTTTTCAATTGAACTTTAAATTAAGTGAACTTACTTTGTTTTTCTACTTAGAGGGTTAATATTAGGACTAAGATCGAGGAGGAAGAGAAGGAGAAGCTTCAAAAGTTACAGGAAGAGTGAGTCAAATTTTTCTCTGCTATCCTTTTTAACTAAGTTCCTGTAAAATATCTTTTTCTGCTGGTTGAAAGGTTGTGTTAATTTTGTATTGTTTTGTTATAGGGAAGAGGCGCTTGAGGCACAAAAAAGGAAAAAGAGGAGGTTGAAGGGAGATTCACGACTCTCTTTCAACGATGACATTGAAAATGAAAGCGACGAAGAAGAAGATGATTATAGTATGCTTTCTTCTTCTTCTTCTTCTTCTTCTTTAATTTATATTTGCTACCTTTTTTTAGCTATTTGGCAGACAGCAATGGTTTTGCAGTTCCATGCTCTTGTGATATGATAACTTCAACACTGGTACAGACATGTACCTCACCTGACCTGATTCGACTTACCAACTGTTGAGACTGGTAACATAGGTACCTGTAAGTGTAGTAGTTCTTGCTAATAGTACTAGGTGCCACATCTGGCATGAATACAATAAAGATCTAGTTGGTAGTCAGCACAATATTAGTCGCTCGCCATATTTTTCGGGGCTTTTTTTTTTTTGGTCTTAAGTGGCAGTTCAGTACTGCAGTCGTAGTTCTGTCCTAGCTAGTTATTTTACCAAAGTTGGAAACTTGAAGAAAGTAATTTGTTTAGTATGGATCTGATCTGGTACCATACATAATATCTACTGATCCCAACCCTTTACCTAATATCAAAAACTGAAAACCTCTTTTTAAACAACTTATTTATTCAATCTAGCATGTAATTGACAATTTTAACATATTACAGGAGCACCCCATGAGGTTAAGAAATTGGGTCACAGTAAAGTCGGCAAAGATCCAACTGTGGAGACAAGTTTTCTACCAGATAGGTATTGTTGCATGCAAATTGCTTTTTCATTAAAGTCTACTCTTGTGTCCCTATCCAAAAGAGGATCCTGGGGGACAATAACAACTAAACCTTTTGTCCCAAACAAATTGGGGTAGGCTAGAAATGAAACCCAGCAAGACGAAAGTGTCACCAAAGAATTGTAAACTAGTAATAATTAAAAAATAATATCCATACTACTTAAAAAAAGAAATGGTTACTGTGATGATTTTTTTTATTGTTTTATTTTTTGGGTTATGAGGTTTTTAGGCTCATAAAAGTATTTGTTGTAAGAATGATATTACAGGGACAGAGAGGCAGAGGAGCAAGCCGAGAGGGAGCGGCTCAAGAAGCAGTGGCTGCGTGAACAAGAGCTGATCAAAAGTAACTTCATCCTCAAATGTGAAATCACTATTTATTTAACAAAGGACTGCCTATTTACTTGTGTAACTGTGTTTTTTTCGTGTTTTTTTGTTTTTGTTTTTTAACAGATGAACCCCTTGAGATAACTTACAGTTATTGGGATGGAACTGGCCATAGGAGGGTAACACAGGTTAGTATTGTTTCTATTGCTCTTTGTGGGACCTATTTTTTGGGGAAATAGTTGTGGTAGCCAGAGTAATTTTGCTCCTGGCTCGCTCACCCAATGGGTGGGCACCATGCACCTGACAAGTTCCAACCATGTTCATGGAAAGTGTAAACCATGTTCACAATTGGCCATTGGCGGTAGGCCAGTGCAGTATTTCCCCTAGTGACAGTTAGCAACCTACTTATTTCTTTGTGCTCTGTGAATACGAATCCAAGTTCGCTTTAGTAATAAAGCCTCAATTGATTCCTCAGATGTTGAGTTGACTCAAAACTAAGTTTAAAGGTAGATTAATTGTACCTCAATCATAATATTTAGTTTACCCTTAATTAACCTCACTTGTGCAATTAACATTTAACTAATCCAATTACTAAAGATAAGAATACTCATGATTTGTATAAAACAAATTTCACTGCTGATGCAAAGCTTTCTGTACATGTGCTACTAACCTATCAAACTCCTTATTGATATGATATATCCGTCTTCTGACTCGGCAATTCAATTCTTTTTTTCAGGTTCGAAAAGGTGACACGATTGGAGAATTTTTAAGAGCAGTTCAGCAACAGCTTGCACCTGAATTCAGGGAAATACGCACCACCTCTGTTGAGAACCTTCTATATGTCAAAGAAGATCTCATCATCCCTCATGTAATTTGTATCTTCTATTTGCAGTTCATTTATCAAGCATTACATCATGTTGCTCAGCCTGAGGTTTTAGTTCAAGAACAGTATTTGATTTGTTGGTATTTCTTAGTTGCTGACCCCCTTTTTGGGGGTCTAATCAGAGCCTACAATATCAACTCTTGCCAAAAGAGGAGAAAGATAAAAGAAGGCAGAAAATACAATTTTCATTGATACTTTTCTGGTCGGGTTCATACCAGCATGGGCTGGTTATTGTGATCTTAGATACCTGCATATTAGAAACTAAGTGGTTGTGTTAGATTTTCTAACTGGTGCTTTTCTGTTTAAAATATTTCAGCAACACAGCTTCTATGAGCTAATCATAAATAAAGCAAGGGGCAAAAGTGGACCGGTAATTAGTGTTTATTATTTATCTACTTGCTTATTAATTTATTAGTTAAGCTCAATGGGTTAAAATACTCTGTATTAATGTTTTTGAAAATTGCAATGTACTCATTATGCTTTCTTAAACAGTTATTCCATTTTGATGTTCATGAAGATGTTCGAACAATAGCTGATGCGACCATTGAGAAAGATGAGGTGTGTTTCAAGTGTGTTTTACACTTCTTTGTGGAGGATAGAAATCATATATCAATCTGAATTATATATTGATTGTAGTTTATCACTATGTGTGAACTGATAATATGTTTTTTGGTGGTTTAATTTCTAGTCCCATGCTGGGAAAGTCGTGGAGAGGCACTGGTACGAAAAGAACAAGCATATATTTCCTGCTTCCAGATGGGAGGTTAGTTCAAGCCTCTTTTATGTAATTGTTATTTCATGAATTCATTAGAAGGTGGCATGTATACTCATGGAAACTTTTGTGTTTGTACAGATATATGACCCGACTAAGAAATGGGAGCGTTATACAATACATGGAGATTGAACTGCAGATGACGGCACCGAAATGGCAATATATCAGAGTAATAGATGTGGCGTAGCCTCTCTATTTGGTCTTAGTGGTTTAACATTATGTTGGCTTTGAAGGGATATTGTCCCACTTTCGTTTGATGAGTTAGTTTTGCTTTTTCTTTTTATTTTTATTTTTATGGAGAATGCATATTTCGATTCTTATTAGCAAAAATAGTTTCTGAACCTGCATTAGGACAACTTTTATTATCTCTGCTCGTTACTTTCTGGCACATAGTAATGCTTGGCTTTTCCTTCGTAATTTTTTTTTTTTAAAAAAAGGTTCGTTTTCTTGAAAGACATGTAAATAGAACGTATCTGTAATATTCTGTATTAAGGAGGTACAGATACGGTTAGGTAATATTAAAGGGGCGTGATAAATGCAATCTCCGATTTTGTCATTCCCGTAATCCCAATCTGAAAACGGAAAGTCGTTGCGCCCAACGTCTCCCCCCTCTTACTTTTGTTCCCTTCCCCGAGTCTACTTCCGCTCTCCTCTCCACTCCAGACGCTCCACTCTTCTCTCCAGGCAATCCCCTATCCCCTTTCCCCTCCTCGTTTCCCTCTCAACTCTTTCCTTTCCCTGCCACCTCTTTGTGCCCCCTCTCTCTTTCCATAATTATAACAATCTGATCCCTTAACAATCTGACATTTTATTATTACAACAATATGATCTTTTGTTATGACAATTCGATATCTTATTATGACAATCTGATCTCTTAACAATCTGATATGTTATTATTACAACATCCGATCTTTTGTTATGACAATCTGATCCCTTAACAATCTGATATGTTATTATTACAACAATTCGATCTCTTGTCATGACAATTTGATCTCTTATTATGACAATATGATCCCTTAACAATCTGATATGTTATTATTACAACAATCCAATCTCTTGTTATGACAATCTGATCTCGTATTATGACAATCTAATTTTTTTATTGTAACAATCTATTTTTTTTATTATTATGTCAATCTGATATCTTATTATAACAATCTGATCCCTTAATATAACAATCTGATCTCTTATTATAACAATCTGATCTCTTATTGCATCTATCTGATCTCTTATTGTAACAATCTGATCTTTTATTTATTGTAACAATCTGATCTCTTATTATGACAATCTGATATTTTATTATAACAATTTGATTTCGTATTATAACATTTGTGCTTGTGATAGGTGCAGGGCGGAGGGAGGGAGGTCACGCAGGAGGGAGGGAGGAGAGACAGAGGTCGGAGGAGAGAGGATAGATGGAGTATAGGTGCGGGGATGGAGGAAGGGAGGTCACGCAGGAGGGAGGAAGGAGAGATGGAGGTCGGAGGAGGGAGGAGAGATGAAGTATAGGTGCAGGGAGGGAGGAAGGGGGTCAAGCGGGAGGGAGTGGAGGAGTCGTGTGAGAGAGAAGGAGTCGCTAGGTCGCGTGAGAGGGAGGGAGAGGGGAGCGACATAAACGCTGGAAATTTTCGGAAGGAGGGAAAGGAACGAGAGCGATGGGATGACAGGATGACAATCTAGAGGATTGTCTCAATCAATTCCCAATATTAAATGGCTGATAAAAATGCACCGATACATATATGGAATACTTAACGGATTGGAATTGAAATATTTGTAAATATTGACGCTACTAAGAAATATGAGGTAACATCTTTTCAATAATAATAACATGACACTTTATAACTATGAAATAGATAATAATCACTCCTGTACTGTTTAATATTTCCCCAATTTAATGGCTAACCTATCACCATTTTTCTCGTAAAAAAAAACTATCCCTATTTATAATGAGTTAAATATTAGAATAAAATAATTCGAATTTGAGAGGCGGGTAAAATTTTATATTTGGTACTTCAATGCTTATTAGTAAAATGATAGTTTTGAATCTACAGATTTAATGTAACTATATGGCATGACATGTTTTGTACCATCCGAGCAAATTCGATGCAACTATGGCGTCTTATTTAATAGTTATTTTTATCTAATCATAAAATAACAATATCGCCCTGCTGTGAGAACATTGACAGTGAGATGTTTGTAATCTACAACAGTTTTCTGATTTGACTTTAGGATCAGTTCACCTGTGGCTGTAGAACGGCGATTTCAGTTCCATAACCAAATTCTTTCAAGACGTGTTCTAACGGTGCGTCCTACTTTGATTAGTACGTGGCTTACTTCGAATTATCTGTGTTTCTCTAGATGCAAAATTATAAATAAATAATGTGCATAAAAACCCTTGAGTTGATTTCTCCCCCTTTTCTTTTTCAGTTGTAAACCTTTTGATTTGAGGAATGCAAATTTTGGGTCTTGCTAAAAAAACACTAGAAGTTACAATTTTTGTGACAACACATCTCCAGCCTAGTTTAATGTTTTCCAACTGACTAGCATGGAATGACGTATCGAAGAGAGAGACGGCAACAATATTATTTAAGGACAAAAATAATATGATCACCTACATTTATGATTTCATCGGTTGGTTAAAAAATTCGAAATGCATTTTAATTATGAGTTACTCAATATTTATGACCCATCTAATCGTTGATGTACTGTATCAAGAGAGAGCATTCTAGCTAGTCTATGTTATCTTGCTATTTTGATTGAATGCTTTAATGATTGAACTAATATTTCATTTAAATCTGTCATTTATTTTTACGACATAGGAGGGAACTAAAAAAAAAGATGAAAAATTGAGAGCTTTAATTGCTCTTTTGTATTGTCAGTTGCAAATTATTAACTTTGATGAGGGGAACACTTCCTGGTAGTTGAACGAATTTCTGGAGATATGCTAATGTTTTGACAAAGGTTGATGATGACATAACAAGAACGAACACATTCGGGTAAGAAAGTGCCCAGAAACTAAAGTGGAGTACACAAAGGAGTATTTCGATGAAGCAAACTGTTGCAACTAGAGAAAATTCTCTTTGGAGTTTGCTTCAAAACAGATGCTTTTTTTGGTCTTTTAGAATTTTATGTTATATTATAGACAATGTATGTTTTGTTCTATTTTAATATGAAACCGGGTGGTTATATCACCTTTTGTCATTCAGATACTTTTGGCATCGTAGACATGCACTCTTCAAAGCTAAACTCGTTTGTACTAAGTCAGAATAGATAAATTATTTTTTTATAAAAAAATATATTGATCGATGAATGTATGTGTTTGAACTTCGAACTCAACCGAATGAATATTTCCAATCTCAGGACTGCTACGGTCGAAATATTATCGATTTATTATAAAAAAAATCCCTAACTAAAAGCCCAAAATATTCATTCAAGTATTATTTCAGAATTTTGACTTGGCCCCTGAAAAATAGAATATTAATAAAATTAATTTTGACGGACATCCCTACCTCCTGTTCGTTCAGAACCATCTGATCGTGTTTTATCCATGTACAATTGGAGAGAATAAGGCATTCTTTTGCGAAGCAGAGCCATCCTCCAGTTGACTGGCGATTACAGTTCTATTTCCATCATGTTGACCCAACCAAAGTTTCAAGGAGATCTAGTGTGTTTAAATCAAACCGGATGGTTTAGATTCACAATAAAAACATTAAGCAATCACCATGGTTAAGGCCAATCGTGTACTTTTGGAGGGCGTTGCAACTTTCGACACCACAAATTAGTGGGCTGAAGGGTTAAAATTAGCACTATAGGATAATTGTAGATTAACAATTATCTAGAATTTAGACTAATCTCATGCATGTCAAACGTACTCCTGATATATACAAATTAATAAGTTAGTTTCATGCTAGACAACGAAATTTATATGAATTTCATTTTTTTTTTTCTCTCTTGCTAATGTTGACAAGATACATAACCTAATTCTTTCTAGAATTGTTGAGTTCGTGTTTTAAAGACGTGTGCTAACTTGTCTAGAATGTGAGACTGTGATTTGTTACAAATCTAGAATGATATGTATGTTTCTCTATAAGAAAAATAACAAAAAATATCAATATCTAATATTGAATCGTGATTATTCATATCTATTCATCATTTCAAATGAACGAAATATATTTAAATTCGGTTCAGTCCCCTAGAGAATTTATTTTTAATGTTTATAAATCCTAAAGTTCGAAATCCGACTGGAGAGTTTTTCGTAGACATTTAATTTTAAAAAAAAGTTAGAAAACCTTGACCCAATTTATCATAAAAAAAAATAATAAATCCCTAAAGTTCATTGGGTGCGTGAAGGTGAGGCGTTTGATAATACTAAACAGCACCTGCACGCTATTGAATGGTTCAAATTAGTGTCAATGTACAACGATCAATTTTTCTTTTAGGAAAACCTACTATTTTATAAATGCAAATGTTCGGCCTTGGAAAAACAAGAATAAAAATTACAATTTTTATGACAACAGACCTCAGTCTTTGTTTAATGTTTTTCGAATATGACGTACTGTAGAGAGAGAGAGAGAGAGAGAGAGGGGGGGGGGGGGGTTGTAACAATATTGTTTTTTAAGAACAAAAATAATATGATATCATACCTTTATGGTTTCATTAGTTGGTTGAGAAATTCGAAATGCATATTAGGAGTTACTTATGACCCATCTAAATATCTAATCGTAGATGTATTGTACCAAGAGTGCGATGCTTGTCTGAGTTCTCTTGCTTTTTTATTGAATGCTTAGATTGAACTAATATTTCGTTAAAATCTGTCTTACGACATTGGAGAAAAACTAATAGAAAAGGTATAACATAATGCCTCTTTTGCTACATTGTATCGATCGTCTGTTACAAAGTATGAACTCTAATCTTGGTACGTCCTGTCTTGGTACTTGAAAAAACTTGTTGAAATATGCATGTTTAAGACTTTATAAAAGAGTAGAGAGGGTGATGGCATGATAAGAAAGGATACGTGGCGAGAGAAGACTACTTACTCCAAAAGTGAAGCTTGGTGGTCTAGACGTCAGTGTGATGAACAATTCAACCGTTGAGACCATAAGTTTCCAATGTGATGAACAATTCAACCTTTTCTGAGTTTTTATGTTATATTAATAGACAATGTAATGTTTTATATCATTTCAATATGAAAATGGGTAGTTACTGTAATCATTTAATTGATCACGGACCGCATAAAAGTGTTGCGGACCGTAACATGTCGTGACTACGCGGCTGATCACCGTGATGAAGGTCGCGGGTCACGGAGGAACTCCGCAGACCATGAGAAATCATGACTGGACATAATTAAATGATGATGTGATCTCAGCCCTTGATTCTATCTGATTGGATTGCACCTTTAGTGATAATAGCCTGTTATATATGGCATCCTTCTGTGATGGACAACAGTGTGAGTTGTCATTTTCCCTCTCTATTTTTCACATAAGGCACCAGTGAGAAAGAGAAAGAGAGAAGAAAGGGAGACGAGGTCTGGACCGATTTTCCGGAGTTCACCATCAATGCAAGGGAAGGCCATCGGTTCCAGTAGTGCCCTTTGGTTACAACAATCTCAATCAACAATTCCTTGACAAGCAATGGCTCGAGGTAATCTCGATCTTGGTTTTATTTCCGCATTCAAGTTCGATTAATTCTTACAGTTACGCCACCTTTTATATAAAAAAAGGGTAATACTTTTGGCATACATTGTTCAAAGGTAAACTCGTCGTACTAATTTTGAATAGATAAATTAATTTTCATTAAAATGATATTGGTCAATGAATGTATATGTTCAGACTAACTTCATTATCTAATATGTTTATACACCCATAAATTTTTCTTTCGGAATAGCGGAGATGGAACTCCAACACTTCATTAGAAGCAAAAGTAACAAATACAAATGACATTAAATCCATCTACTTTGATCAAGAATTTTCTAATGAAATGAAACGAAATAAAATTCCATATTACAAAAATGTCATTCTGATAAGGGCCTAAATTTTTGGTGAAGCATAGTTTAAAGATCGATGGAGACGGCAAGTGAAGGCAGGTGCATACCCTCCGCCTTCGAAAATATCAAAGCGCTATACAGAAGTTCAAAAATTTACATGCCATAGTATTAATAGTACTAATATATACAACTTATCAAATTAAACCTTTTATATTGGATCCTAGAAATAAAATAAAAAAAATCCATACGAGAATTCTCTCTCCTCGCCCTCCTCGGCTCCTCCTATTTGAGAATTTTGAGATTATGGTCATGATCACAATCCTTTTTTTTTAACGTAGGATTTCAATTCATTTCATTTCATTGGAAAAATTTTTATCACAATGAGCGGATTTGATGTTATTTGGTTGTGATTCCTATGTAATTTGGTCTAACGAAATCCTATAAAATCTTACGAAATCAATTCAAATGAAATGAAATCCCGAGTAAAAATCATTGTGATCAGGGCCTATGTGTTTAATTAAAATCTGATGGTTTAGATTCGCCATAAACCATTAAGCAATCCGGCCCCATGCATGGGCCATGGTACAATTTAAAGGACTATCTTGACATCTTGTACTCTAAAATCTAAATTGAATAGCATCATGCTAGCTAGACAATAAAAATATATAAATTGATAAAGTTTTTCGTTAGTTGCTAATGTTGACGAAACACAACCTTATTTCTTTCAGATCTGTTAATTTCGTGTTCTGATATTGTGTCCTAACTTGAATAGTGTTTCATTTGCTAAAAATTTTAAATGATATATCATTCTCTTAATCCCTTGAATTGATTGGTCGTGAAGGTGAGGTGGTTGAATAACAAAAAAATTTTAGCAACCCTGTAATTGAATTGTTCAGTGTTAATGTACTTGAACAATTATTTTTTCTTTGTTTCAACAGTAATTGTGAACCTTTTAATTTATTGAATGCAAATTTTCGGCCTTGGAAAAACAACCATTAGATTTACAATTTTTATATGACAACACACCTTCAGCCTTGTTTAATGTTTCCCAAATTACTAGTATGGGGTGACGTGTGTGAGAGAGAGAGGGGGAGAGAGAGAGGAGTAACAACATTAATTTTATAGGAACAAGAAAACTATGATCTCATCATACCTTTATGGTTTCATCTATTGGTTAAGAAATTCGAAATGCGCGCATCTTATGAGTTACTCTCTATTTATGACCCATCTAATCCTAGATGTATTGTACCAAGAGAGCGCGACACTAGTCTAAGTTCTCTTGCTTTTTGATCGAACACTTTTATTGAACAAAGATCTCATTAAAAATCTGTCTTACGACATTGGAGATAACCTAAAAGAAAAAGTAAAACTCAATGGCTTAGTCGCGCTCTTCGTTACAAAGTATAAACTTCAATGCTGGTATTATATACCTATGTTTTGACTTTTGAGAAGAGTTGATGGTTGCCGTAGCAAGAGCCCAAAAAAGTTATAATGGTGTTCAAGTACTATATAATTGTTCATATATACACACCTAATTATATATTTAACATAAATTACAATTATCGAGGACGATGATAGGTTTATTTTATTTTTTATGGAGTTTAAATATGATATTTATAAAAAAAGTACCAACATTATACAAAAAAATTTATATAAATGTGTGTAATTAGAAAATTAAATGGGTTACATTGCACCCCACATTTAATGAACATGGCTCCAGCTCCGATTGATGGCATGACGAGAGAGGAAGAAACTTGTTCTAAATTTGATGTATGGTGGTGTATCCTGATCAAGAATCAACTGTTTCTGGATATTAATATGATGTATGGTGGTGTAATTAGAAAATTAAATGGGCTATATTGCACCCCACATTTAATTAACATGGCTCCGGCTCCGTAAATTTGCAACAATAAAAAAAAATTACAGTTGCATAGCAATAGATAGTAATTTGAAGGAAATCACTTTCAATATGCAATTATCTCACAGGCGTATATTAGACTTTTGGCAACTACAATAAATGATCATGTCTTATTTTCCCTTGAAACCAGAACTAGATAATCTTGTGTGGGATGGTACAGATAAAAAAACATTCTCTGTGAAAGAGATGTATCATTGAATTGATCATAGAGGGATTGTGATAGATTTTTATAATCAAATTTGGGATCTCAAAATCCCTCTAAAAATAAAAATTTTCTTTTGGATCCTTAGTAAAAGAAGATTATTACTAAAAATAACCTCAAGAAGAGGGGTTGGAATGGTGATACCTCTTGTCTTACTGTAGTTCAGAGGAAACATTATTAGATCACTTATTTTTTAGATGTGAACAAAACAAAGGGGTACGGCAATGGTTCTTTGGGCAATTTCATAATCTGATCCCTAATTCCCTTTTAGAACTCATTGAACTCATACAAGATATCCCTGAGAGTTTAAGATATGCAGTTAAGATTTGTGTTAGTGCAATTTTTTGGATCATATGGATGAATATATCTTCTGACAGTTTAGCTTAAAGTCTATTCTTTTGTGATAGTATGGCTGTTATAAAATTAGATTTTGGATTTTACTAAAACTAGCTATTCAATTCTAGAGAATTAGGGAAGGAACAGGGTAGATACAGGGGAGGCACAAAATCAGTACCTGTTTCTTTTGGGCTGTGAGATAATATTTTACTTTACTTTTGATTCTTGTAAAACTTTCTGTGCATTGGCTAATAAAAAGTGGTAGGGAACAACCCTACTTGTTTCCAAAAAAAGAAAAAAATGTTAACAAACGATGCAATGTTTTGTTTTATTTTAATATGCAGAATAGGTGATAATACCTCTTTTTCTCAAAATAGAAAATATCAAAATAAAACTTTTGTTTCAATGTTTCATTCAAATACTTTCGGCATAGTACACATATATTGTTCAAAGATAAACTTGTTTGTACTAAAATTCCGAATAGATATATTTTTATGTAAATTTGTTTGTACTAATTCAGAATAGATATATTATTATTGAAACATATATTGATCAATGAATGTGCGTTTTGGACGCAGTCGATTAGATATAATGCAGGACTATATTATTTTGGTTCAAACTCCGAACAATTTAAGTTATAAACTAACTATCATGAATCATCTTATTCAATAATGTGTTATAATGAATAAATAAATATTTAAATATCAAAAGTTTTCTTATAAGTTCAAAAATAACTTGCTACAGTAGTAATATAATCATCTTATTATATTAGTCCCTCAACTAAAAATTCATACAATAATTATTTCACAAATTCTTACTTCGCTCTAAAATTATAATATTAATAAAAATAATTTTTAACGGATCTGAACATATAATTATTATCTTCACCTGATTTAATTATATCTTATCTTATATACGTCAATATCCCTACCTCCTGTGCGTTTTAAACCATCCGATTTTAATCTAGAGGTAATTTATGCATGTACAATTGGAGAGGATCTAGGCATAGTCATTTGCGAAGCGGACGGGAGCCACATCCTCCAGTTCACCAATGACTGCAGAGTCCATTTGCTTATTAATTACCCCGTTCTCACATTCTCATTTTTATTGTAGCCTCTTTTAATTAAGTTTTAACTTTTTAACTTTTAACCTTCGCTGCGGAAAAGTAAAAAAACAATTGAACCCTTCAATAAAAGCTTCTCCGAAGCTCTCTCATTTCGTTTTTGCGACTTGTTTCTCTCACGACCGAAACGAGATTTTCTCTGACCTCTCGCCACTCGCCAGCCATGAAAATTAGGGTTTTCTCCGCCATCATCGCGTTCCTTCTCCTCGCCTCTCCGATCTTTCAAGGTTCGCAACTCATTCCTTTACAACTGGATCCGCTAATTACATCCCTTTTGTCTTTGAAAATCTTGTCTCCTGGCGATTGTTCGTTGATTTGATCAGATCTATTTCGTTGCCTTTGTGTGGATTAAGGGGAGCTGATTAGGGATCGAATTGTTATTTATGGTGCGATTTATGCCAGATCTGAGCTTATAACTATAATTGTGCGAGAATTGCGTAGATCATTGAAGTTAGACTGTTTGATTTCATTCTTACCAGTCAGTTATGAGTTCAGTTTGTTGTGTTGATTGGTTTCTGACAATTCGCATCTCCTCATGAAAGATGCGGAATGCTTGAGGCCTATGGTTTTAGTGTTAGTTGGGAATGGATTTACGAGTATACTTTTACTATACACGAGTGTCAGTTGAATAGAGATCAGAATTTAGAGTTGGATTCATGTATTTTTCATATTCATTTTAGATGTGCAGTTTCTTGTACAATTTTCAGATATGAACAATTTTGTACAATTGAAAACAAATGTCATGCAATTTATTCTTTAACCTTCTTTTCTTTTGAGATGTTTCCCTGTGCAGAATAGTTCAATTCTTTTACAGAAGTTAATTTAATTGCATATACCATTTGCTTGAGAGACTCTTAATCTGTTTGAACTTGTTCTTTTGTTTATATTAAAGGAATTGTATCGTTTGATCTTAGTTTCTTATATACATTCTCAGCAAGTTTGTTAAATTGATAATATTTTTGTTTACAAAATACTAATCGTAATAGCTTGTTTGGAGGTATTCTAGTGGTGAGATGTGAGTCAGCTGAAGATGCTGCAGCAGCTGAAGTAGTTGAAGGTGGAGATCTTGGTATTGTTGGAGATGAGACCCAAGATCCTGCTGATAGCACCATTGGGCCTGCCCCTAATGTGAATACTATTTGCATGTTCCCAAAAAATCCAGGCAAAAGTAAGACTAATCATCTTTTAGTATTTGCTACCAGCCTACCACCATTTAGATCTAAATAGATTTGGTACTGTTGTTTGTGTCCGGCCTTTAATGAGATTCTTAACTTGAATTACCTGCTCAAGTTTAAATTTCAGATGGCATGCTCTATTTGTTAAATAGTGATGAGTGATGATGCCAGATTTGTTTATAAAGCATATACTATAACATTGTATCTTTTGTGATGCTTTGGTATATGCATAGTTTTAGTGTGTCATTTTACCAGCAGGACATTTTTCTGTAATTTATTTGCAAAATATCCTAATTAGTTTTGAATCCTTTTCTGTAATGCAGCGGTGCCAGCTGGGGAAGAAACTGAACTGCTTGTTGGTGTGCATAACGAGGGTACTTTTATCTTAGTAGCATTTTAGTTGAATTTTCTTTTCTCTGTTGATCTTGTTGACCAGGTTAGCTGACCAACAAAAAAATATTTTTTTTGTTAGCTGACCAGGCCAAAATAAGTGTAGGTAAATAGTTATGAAGTAATATCAAGGAAGGAAATATTTTTTTGGCCTTAGTATATTTAAAAAAGGATGATAACTGTGCATCTTGTACATGGGACAGCATTTCTTGGTTTTGACAAAAATACAGGCTTACACTCTTTTTCCTTAAAAAAATTGCTTTCAGTGAGATATTTTTTATTAAATAGAGTGTTCTTATTTTAATGTGTATATTATCTGATGTCATTTACTTAAAATGCAGGGGAATCAGCTCTAAAGGTCCATTTTGTATCTGCCACTCTCCACCTCCCTTTTGATCACCGCTTGTCAATCCAGAATCTTACATCTCAGGTTTGTCAGATTTTCCTTCTGAACCATAAGGCCACAAGTATAAACATGCTGTTCAGATTCAGTACTGTTATGTTCTGTCCTATGTACAGAGGCCTCTGGTAGGCTGTAAAAATTAGTACGTCTGTTGCTTTTTTTTTTTCTTTCTTTCCTTCCTTTTTTTTTTGTAGTTATTACATAATTTCCTGTTTTTGCATTCCAAATACTTGGTTCTAGTTTAATACTTGCAGATTTATTTTTTAATTATCCGAGGAAAATCAACCCCTTGAATTACATGTGCCTTCTTTCTGGTGCAGGGATTTAATGCCTCGGTTCCATCTTCTGCCCAAGCGACCTTTGATTATAAGTTTGCACTAAGCAAATTTTTGCAGGTCAGTCCTTGGTACAAATATTGATTTTCTCACATATTTAAATCCATTGATTATGCTATATGTGTGTGTTTCTGTTTGTATGTATCAGTAAGAAAAACAATTTCTTGTATGTGGTTGTTTTCTACCACAACTGAAGTATTTATGTGCTTTGACTGTAGCCTGGCTCGTTTGACCTCGTTGGCTACATGTTTTATGAGATTGACGAACATCCGTATGTGTCAGTCTTTTACAATGGTTCAATTGAGGTGATTGAATCCGGAGGCTTCCTCAGTGGCGAGTCTGTATTTCTTTTAACTCTTGGGATTGGTTTACTTGCTCTTCTCGGATTTTGGGTTAACGGTCAGATTCATCACTTCTCCAAGGTACATATATTTTCCATGATTCAACATTCATTTGGTCAGTTTAGTATTAGATATCAATTTCAAATGTGAGACATATTAGAGATCTCTGCAGTTAAAATACTGTTAATTTTCTATCAATAAGTTCTATGATTTGTTTTTTTTTATAATTGAATCCTCATTTTCCTGATTAGAAAACCAAGAAGGCACCAAAGGTTGAAGTTGGTACTGGAATTTCTGAAGCTAACATGGATGAATGGTTGGAGGTACTGAAATGTTTTAATTTTCTTTTTTGGATTTGTCTTTTGATTTTGGAAATTTAATTCTTTCTTTTTTGTGATTTTCCAGGGAACTGCATATGCTCGATCTGTGTCCAGCACCAAAAAGGAACAAAAGAAAAAGAAGTAGAGAGGATGGTTTTGCTTCTAAATTTTTCTCTTTCTATGTGGGTTTAAGAGATGTTAGTGTAGTTTTAGAAAGAGGTCTGTAACAGGTGATCAGTTAACTAAAATTTTATATGAGGTGTCAAGAATGTTTCTATTCATAATAATTAGGAATTTTGATTGTTAAAATTTTCTTTTGGTTCTGAATTCTTTTTAACATTTGAAATATATTTCATCGAGGACTCTTATTAGACTGCAAGTTCTATGTTTTATACAAATGTGAAATGCCTAATGCGAGTTTTAACTCAAGTTCTATCCAAACCTAGTTTATTCTATTATTATTAACTTCCTTGAGTTTGAAAGCTTTGGCATTGATTTGAGTTTAAAATAACTAAATATGTTATTATTGTATCTCAGAATCTCTAACAATTTTTATGATAATAGATGATTATTTTTTTAATATAAATATAAAAGTGTTGGAAAGTCTTTGTTAAGATAAAAAAAATTAATAGTTAAAATACAATTTGGAGTATTTAAATATAATATTTCCAAATTTTATTGTAAGATAAAATAATTAAATAGTTACATTTATTTGCAAAATGAATATCAGTTATGCTTTATTCGTTAAAATAACAAATAAAAAAGTTCGGGTAGAGTTTGGCTCTCCTAATTAAAATATGTCTAATTAGCTTATAATAATTTTAATTTGAAAAATATTCTAATTAGTCCGAAAACATAGGGAATTGATTTTATAATTAAAATCAGCTTCGCTCGAAGTTATCTGCCATCAGACAGTTGATTCTTACATGATCATTGCAAAACAAATTGGCCTTTACTTCTCTTTCTATACATTCAATTGCAAGCCCATGCACGCATTATCCGTTTATAGTTTAATTATATAATACGGCCGTTTAATACTTTTACTTTTGTTAGGCTATTTACAACTCAATCCTCTAACACAGACAATCCAGTACTGTAGTACGAACTAAGTTTCCGTAATTAATTTGCATAAAAAAATCGATTTGCATGATTTTTTTTAATTAACTATTACTATGCAGTAATTTAATTCATAACTAGTTATGTTTGGAAAGAGGAGAATGGAAGGGATGGAAAGAAAACAGACGTAAAATTAAATAATTTGAATGGAAGGAAATTACGAGGAAAATTTTTTTTACAAGAGGAATTGTTTTCCTCCGAATGGTCCACCTATACAAATTTATTTCCCTCCAAATTGGAGGAGAATTGAGGGAAAGAATTTCTCGTAGTAATTGTTTTGTTTTACCTTTTTAAATATTTTGTCCAAACATAAAAACAAGAGAAAGAAATTTTTTCTCTTTTTATTAATCATCCAAATATAAAGAAATCATTTTTCATCCATTTCCATTCCATTTCTTCCCCTCCTATTTTCTCCTCTCTTTTCACTCCCTCTCTGTTATCCAAACTAAAGTGGGCTGCCCTCTCTGTGGAGATTGGTTCCAATTCTTAAAGATTTAATATACAAAAAAAAATAATCCCACTTTGTCTCCACTCCAAAAATTCCAAACAAAAGAAGAATTATGGAGTAGGGGTCTAGAGTAATCAGAAAGATTGATCTAAAAAAAATTATTTGAGAAACTAATTAGGAAATGTTCATCAGCAACCTTAGTTTTCAATAAATGAATGGTTAATTTAATTTCGAAGAAGTGCAAAATATTAAAAACTTCAGAAATAAGTGCCAGGCCGCCTTAAAAGAGAATGGATCAGAAACCTAGAACCGAAACATATATGGGTCAATTACAGAGTGGAGATCCATTTCTGTTTTTCCTCTGATCAACTAGGATAAAATATCCCGACATTTTGCATAAAATCGCTTTTTCTCTGGAAGTTTAAACCCAGCTGACCACAGTGCCGCACCGTTAGCGTTATATACGCGATTGATTCACGTTTTATCCGCGTTTGATTTTTCGATTTATTCGCATCTTGTCCCGTTTTATTCATGTTTTTAAACGCTCTATATTCGTGTTTAAATCACATTTTATTCTCATTTTGTTGGCATATATTGGCGTTATGAAAACATTTAATTCTCTATTTATTACAGTACTTTTCGTATTTACTTCCGTTTTATTGTCGATTATGTTAGGAATTGCTTTACTTTTTAGTTGGAGGATATATATATATTTTTTTGAGAATTAGTTGGAGGATCAATATAATAAGTCGATTATATTACTGCTATAGCATGTAATATTTGAACTCTTGAAAGACAATTTGCATTTTTTTTTTTTTTGTTCGTGGGGAAGGGGAGGGCCCTCCTTTGCTCCACCACGAAACTTTATTAGATAAATAATACCTTAATTTTTAAGTGTATCATTACCTATTAATTTATTAAACTTAATAGATAATGGAACTAATGATAACACATTATCGAATAAAATGATATTCAGTTGTTTAACTTGATAGAAATAGTCAAGTCTACTGTCGTTTGAACCAACACTCATCTCAAAATATAAATTACATAATAGTAATGGGTTAAAACTATTTGATTTAGTCAAAACGTATACATATGTTGATCAATATACATTTTAATGAAAGTTGATCTAGATATTCTGAATGAGTACGAACGAATATACCTTTGAACAATGTAAACCAAAAGTACATCTAAATATTTAAACGAAAGTTTTAGCTTTTTTTTTATATAGAAAAGATTGTACAACCACCAATTTTCACATTGAAATGATACAAAACATTAGATTATCTTTAAATATAACATAAAAAATAAAGAAAAACAAGAAATCTATGGTCTCAACATTTGAATTTTTCATCGCACAAGACTGTTCCTCCATTTTGTAAGTTTGTGGAATAAGAACAAGAACAAAGACTTGTTCTTGTTCTAGTTCTATGGTTTTGTTGGAACAATAACAAGATTGATTTTGTTGAAAAACAAACTATTCTAGAAAACACCCAACATGAAATAGCTTGTTCTTATTCTTGTTTTTGTTCTTATTCTTATTTCATGCCCTTCCAAACATCCCATCTGAAAACTGGCATATTTCCACAATATTCGAGTACCATGACATGGTGCCATTATGTTTCGCTTTTTCTTTTAAGTTTTCTCGAATGTCTTAAGACATATTTTAACGAAATATTCATTCAATCAAAGCATTCAATAAAAAAGGAAGATAACATAAGACTAGCATCGCTTTCTCATGGTATGATACATCTTAAATTAGTCATAAATATATAGCAATTTGAAAGAAGCCTTTCAAATTTCATAACCAACTGATGAAATCATAAAGGTATGAAATCATATTTTTCTTGTTCTTAAAAAATGTTATCTCTCCCTCCATTGTGTCATTCAAAAAACATTAAACAATCACAAATTTTTTTTTTTAACTGAGAGAAGAAAAAATGGTCGTTGTTTATCAACACTTCGAACAATTCAATTACATCCAGGTGCTTTTTAATATTATCAACCAACTCACCTTCTGATGAAACTATCGAGAATGCAGAATGGGCAGAAATTACCTCTAGACGCTTTATTCCCCTTTTAAACACGTTTTATCCTCATTTTTTTTTCACTTTTTATTCATGTTTTTATCACTTTTCATTAACATTTTAATCCCCATTATATTCGCATTTCAAAATCCGTTTCAATCGCATTTTGCTCTCTTTTATTTTGCGTTGGAGAAAGATAATAAAATGCTGAGTCCTTGGACGAACAAATACATCAATTTCTAATGTGATCTTCCACAGAACAATGCTTCTCAAAATTTTGCAACGCAAATCCCAAAAGATAGCAAATCTGAAATATGATTCTGAATGCGAATGTAAATATTATTTTGAATCCAATACTAACCGAAAAACCAATTATGAAAACTGATACATACTAAAATGGAAAAAGTTCATCTTTTTATAATATGTATGAACAATTTAGGAGACTGAAGAAAGTAAAAGAATGCATAACAATTGTGAAAATAAAAAAGATTGACATAAAACAATTGTACCTTACAGAAATATATTAAAAAAGAATAAAACTGAAATTTCTTCCAAAAGAAAAAAAGAAAACAAGAAAGAGCACAACTTAGAAAGAAGCATGGGTACACAATACAAGTGTTAACTAGAGATTTGAGCATCAGGTTTAAAAAGCTCGATTTCAAATGCATCATAGAAAGCATCTCAAATCATAAATTTATAACCTCATCAATTGCTCTATATAAATATAAAAAATCTGAAATCTTGAGGAAAAAAAAATGAGGAACAGGCTCTTCAGATATATTGCTTATGAAAGAATCACCAAACAACAAAAACAAAAACAAAATCAACTTCTCTATCTCTATCTCTCTACTATCTCGTGCTCCGTCCCTCTCTTCACTTGGGTTTGGAGCGGCAGCAGGCGGCGCTTGATTGCTTAGGGTTTACGGGCCTAAGGGTACAAATCAACGGACTCGCATCCTCGGCAGTCCAAAAATAGACAGTTCCATACAGTCCTTTTCATTTTTTTTTAAGATATAAAAATTTTAAAATTCAAATGTCGAATCCAAACCGTTGATCTTATTCAATTTTACGGGAGATGCGTTTTCATTTAAGTTTCATAAAATTTAGAGCTGATTTGATAGTTGATTAAGTGCTCAACAAATGAACGAACCTGGTTTGATTAATTCTAATACGTTCATAATTTGAGCACTTAATCAAGTATCAAATCAACTCCAAATTTTATAAAACTTATATAAAAAAGCATCGCCCTAAAATTGAATAAGATCAACGGTTTGGATTTGACATTTAAATTTTAAAATTCTTAAATCTAAAAAAAAAACGAAAAGGATTGTATGGAACAGTTCTTTTTTGGACTGCAGAGGATCTCAGCGCACAAATCAACATATCTATCTATAGAACGCCAATCTCGATCTGGTTCGCACCAATCTGTGCCGCCGAAGTTCTACATAATCTGGGCCATTAATTTATTTTGGGCTGCGTACTCCTGGCCCTTTAATTGTCAACGGAACGCAGAAATATGTTCCCATTAAACGATGGAAATTGATTATTGTCATCTGCAATTTTACCATCATTGCCATCTCTTGAACAAAATGAACACATAAAATAGAAAAGATAAACATATAAAATTGATTAAAGAGAACATTTACAAATAAATGAATATAATAAAAATAAGTTGAACATGCATATAAAAATCTGAACAAGAATGACAAAACTTATTTGTTTGTACGTGTTCACTTTGATTATCTGTATGTTCAGTTTGTCTGTTCATGTGTTCACGTTGTTCAAACGATGGCAAGAAGATAGCAAAACTGTAGATGGCCGTTATCATTCTTGTTAAACAACAGGCATTTTTAGAAAAAATATCTTCATATGAAATTTAACTAACTTAAAATAAATTTAATATCAAAATAAAATCGTTAGTAGTTTAGCTTTATTTTGATTCGACTCAAGGGCATTTTTAAATGTATTGATGCAAACAATTTCTAAAAGCTGATTTTTAAAAGGATCGGTTCTCATTTATCTGGGTTTACCAGTTTCAAATAAAAGGCTGCGCAAAAATGACTTCAACGGTCTAATTCAGAGATTCCAAGATAAACTCAGGGGCTGGCGAGCAAATTTTTTCTGTGTGGCAGGGAGGTTAGTCCTGCTTAACTCATGCTTATCATCGCTGCCGGTTTATTTAATGTCGGTTTTCAGAATCCCTAGCTCGATCCTACAAATCATTGATAAGCTGAGAAGAAACTTCCTTTGGCATGGCACACAGCCAGAACAAAAGAAACTGGTAATGGTACCTTGGGACATGATTTGCAAACCAAGACAGTGTGGAGGATTAGGAGTCATAGACCTTAAAAGTGTTCAACCTCGCTTTATTGTCCAAATGGTTACGGAAATGGCTCTCACCAAGTGACTCTCTGGAAACAACAGCTAAATGCTTTATACCTCCAACAGTGCGCAATTTATCCGAAAAACACTGTCATACACAACTCACTACATGAAGCCTCCTTCATCTTCCAAACAGGCTTGACTTTTTCAATAGGAAATGGTGAATCAATTTTGCTTTGGCATCACAATTGGGGCAATGGAATTCTTAAATTCATTTTTCAGGAACTTTACTCTTTTGCCCTTGATGATCAAATCACTCTCAGTATTTTCTCATGCAATATCATTAATCCTTTGCCTCTTTTCGATTATTCCCTTTGTTATTCTACAATTTCCTTCTCCCAACTGAGATACAGCCATGATTAATAACCTCAGACACTCTAATCACAACTTTTCACCAACTACCTCAGACAAACCGATATGGAAATTGGTAGGAGCATCTGGTACCTTCTCCACAAGCTCTACATATCAATTCATTAAATCAAACCCATTGCATTCTTCCCTCCTCAGCAAAATCTGGTCATTCAAAATACCCCCGAGATTTCAAATCTTCATCTGGCGCATGCTCCAAAATAAAAATAGCAACAATGGATAACCTGCAAAGAAGGGGGGTGGAGCTTGCCAAACAGATGTACTCTCTGCTGCTGCAGTTCCGAAACAACCACTCACCTATTCTCTCAATGCCACTTCTACTTACAACTAAGGTCACTGGTACAAAACAATTCAATCATGGGCCTTCATACTGCTGACAGCCGATTCCCTGAGAATCCGACAGCAATGGTACAAGAATCAGATGTGGAAAGCAAATCAAGAGATATTTGGGCCATTACCTTCTTTATATTATGGAGAGAAGAGATGAGCGCGACTGTTTTCTGAAACACAAAAACGTCCAAGTTCTTTACTGCAGGAAATACTCTCTGAATTCAACCCATAACAACAGCATTACCTCTTCCTTACCACAGCATAGTTTTACTCAATTCTCTCATCGCTGGCTACAGGCCGCTCCTCACATGGCAGCCTTCGTTCAATCTCATAATTTCTTTTCAGATTTTTAGTTAAGGATTAGATTAGGCTTTTTTTTTTTAAATGGCAATTTACCTTCCAGTTAAATGCCGAACATTGTAATGCTACTGTTCTGTTTAAATTAAAATCAAAGGTAGGAGCTTGACTCCTATTTTTCATCAAAAAAAGGATGGGTTCCTATCAAAATATAGTTGAATGTGTTTTTAAAATTTATTATTATCATGTAGACAATAATATATATAGTTTACATTTATGAACTCTGTGTTGTATATAAATTCTAAAGTTTTTGTTATTGAGGAATTAAAGGAATGATGGAAAAAAAAAATGAGGACTTTTTTGGATATTTTTTACGTGAAGGTGAGATACTGTTTTAAAAAAAGGCTTTGTTTTTTTTTATTGGCCCCCTTGTGTTTTCTATTATTCCTTATTTTATAGCTTGGCTTTATTTGAGTTTAAAAGCTAATGGGAATTTAGATTTAATCCGTTGTCATTATCTTGAGTAAAGTTGTTCTATACAGGGGCAGATCTCACACGGCAGCAAGGGTTCAAAATATGAAAAAATAATGTCATTTTTGCACTTGAATCTTAAACTTACTTTCCTGCAGTTTAAACAAACATTCAGCATCACATAATTACAAATCATATTGTTATATAGCTATTTACATATCCTACACTTAGCCTCCCCCCACAAAAAAAAAGAAAAAAAGAAAAAAAGAAAAACTAGCTATTTGCATCCGTTTTGATTCAATTCCAATCCTTCTTCCACCAACTCGGATCCATAGTAGGTCTGCTAATGAAGTATCCCCATTGCTTTCTCTGGCAGTTTCTTGGACCTCTTCTTTGTTAATTAATCATCTGCATTTTGAAAACACCAATTAGTTATGGAATGGTTTAGGTCAAGCCTTTTTTAGTTAAAAAACAATTCTAATTTGTTTACTACAAAACGCTGCAAAGGTTTTATGCACAGGCCTATGCATCAACCCATCAACAGAAGTTCTGCAAGAATAAAGATAAAGAATAAGTTTGGATATAAAACGTACATCTAAATTGGCGATTATTACATCTTTTCCTATCCTGGCATTTTTGTCAATGATGCACTTCCTGGCTTCCTGCGATGACATATACCTCCTAAATGAAAGATAATTATTTTGGAATTTCGTCTCAATTAAGAGAATTAATCGAGACAATTGCATAACATAATTAAATGGAAAGAAAGTAATGAAAAAAAAAATAGTTTTCTGGTTTTTCTTATTATTATTCAACGAACATTTTACAATCAATATTCCTCCTATTTATAGAAATTCACTAATTACAGAATTAAGATAATTAATTATTCTATTAGCCGTTGATCTTGACACGTCAGCTATCCATGGTTTCTTGACTAATCTGATCCCTTCATTAAGTACTCAATTTACATCCGTAGCTGCTGCCCGGGTTTTAAACGTCGCTGGTGGTTTCTTTTCTTCTGCTGAAATAGCCGTTGGACGAACCATCCTCTTTTCTTTTAAATTTTCCTGCCCATGTTCAGCTGTTGAGTCTGATGAGGATGAACACTGAGACATATAGTTATAGTTAATGTTAGTATGTGACATGCGATGAAAAAAGTAAAGAAAATTAAACGGTACGGTTTGGTTTTGGAATAAATTCTAGATGGAAGAGACTAGCTGATTAATTAGCTTTGGCTTTAGTCACTTCTATCTGCTATAGTCCTAATTGAAACACTACCTTAGACTGATAATGACTATTTAAGCCATTAAATACTTGGAATAGTTTACTCCCTTCTCGAATTTGCAAGCAGCTGGTTATTCAGTTGGAACAAGGGCAAATCAAACGTTCCTGTAGCCACTTTCATGGAACGAAATACTTAAATTATCACCAAACTTTGATTAAACATTAAATGTAATCTATTACCTTATCTGTCGAGTCATCTTCCTGGGCTTCTTACTGGAAGACATTACCCTTCCAGTGTTGTTTATGATCACCAGACCAAAATCGGAAGCACGCCTTCATGCAAAACATTATCAATCTAAGATTTAATTAACAATGAAAACGGACGCATTTTAACAACATAATAATGCAGAATGTACATGTTTAAAATACCTGTCATCTGTAGGTAGGCAACAGATTGTAACATCTGCCCCACTTTGTCGGTGACTCTGCATGCAAAAGTAAGCATGGTTATAAGTTGTGTTAAAAAAAAAATGATATTCAGTAGTAATTTCTAATAGACCTGGATAAAATCAATATAATATATCTTCCTGATCGTCAGATAAAATCAATATCTCCTCTATTCAGGACTACAACCATTTGGAGAAACCAGTGCCCTCTGGACACTAATAATCAAATTTCTTACTTAATTGCAATCCTCAATTATGTAATTTAATTATGAATCATCATATGAGATACTTAAGTAACATACAAGCATCAGAAAATTAAGAGAGACAAAATAAAGCATAAGCACCTCAAAACGGCTGAGGAACTGACGAACAGCATCGTCTGCTGTCCCTTGGAACCATTTCTTTCCCTCCTCGCCTGGGGTCTGAGTGGCTGCTAAAACCTGCATCAGACCATTACAATATTGATCAAATGATGCTTCTAATTTAACAATAAAAAAGAAGCAACTGATTGATAAAAACTAGATAGAAGTAACGATGAAACTACAATCAACAAATCAGTATTCCTGTAATTTTGGCTAGGCACATAGTGTACAAAAATGATACTGAAGTCAAAAAGTGGATTCTTTAGTAGTACAACTGTACAAGTGAACAGTAAAATTGATAAGAAAGAATGAAAAGCATGCAGACCTCCACAAAACCGTTTGCGAAGGCCACGTTCCTGCTGACATTGTATGCCCGGGAAATCGGCACATCAATCAGCCGGTACATCCTGCCTGGGGACCTGCCTCATAAAAAACAATATGACAATAAAATCTGTTATGGTACATGACAGTTATATATGTTAAATTTTGACAATTATAAAAACTACAAGACCAGACTCAATATTTTATAATTCCCGTAAAAAATATTTGCGGGACGTAACAGATGCAACAACCCTCTCAACAAAACTTTCCATCATAGAAAAAATTACTAGAACAATTGTTAACGCAAAATTCAGGTTAGCTCCTTGGGTTTGGAACTGGATCTGGCAAGTCCAAATTTATACCACATTAAAAAAATAATAATAAATCCCCTATTTTGCTCCTATGGATTGGATGAAATAAGGCTGAGATATCCAACCCCAAACAATGAGCTAAACGTACATGATAAAATACAGAAAGGTGATAAGGCCAATATAGAAACAACTTAACTTTTACTTAGTCATAAGACATAACCTTTCCTAAAATCACAAACAAGAAGTATAATAAATTCAATTTGATCATCAATAGAAGCATAGATATATATACCTGTAGATGACTCTGACAGTTTCCACCTTTTCTAGACCGCCCATGCCAAATTTGAGACCACTTGTTATATTCTTCATGAAAAAAAGATTCTGCTCAATAAGATTCATGTTAGAAAAGGAAAAATAAGGAATAAGATAAAATATAACATATCCGTTAAGGACCGTAAAATTATAAACAATAAACCAACTAAACATATCACTGAATTCATTTGGCACAGTGAAGTAACAAAACTTTTTTTTTTTTTTTTGAGATTTGATCAATAAAAAGCAACTTAAGCCTGGTTCGGTCATAATTCTACAATAAATTGAAACAGACAGCATCACCTGTAATTTTCAAAATTGCAACCAGGCATGCACTCAATTGTTAACACTAGAATAATATCACAAAACGAAACGAATAAAAAAATTTCAAAATTAAACCTCTTAGAAGCTTATCTCTTCCTTAAATAGAAACAAAGAGTTGTACGATCACGCCAAATTACTTCAAAGAAACTCGGCGCCTTCTCCGCCCCAGCACAAAAGAGAAAGAAAGAGCCGCGCAATGGCGCGTGAAATCTCCGAGACAAGTCGCCTTCTGCTCCAATAGATTGGTTGATGAACAGAGGTAGGGTTTTACAGGGAGAAGGAGATAAGATAATATCGGATGAGGAACAAGTGAGGTGAGGTGGGTGCGAATCAGGCGAAGCAAAGGTGTTTTTGTTTCAGTAACTACTGAGAAGAGAGACACCAAGCGCTGGTTTGAGTGCCAGGTGTTGATTACAACGCCAGCTGGCGAGGTTTACAAGGGTTAACAAACGGCTTTTTGCTGCTTGCAAGTTAGGGCTGTCAGTGGTATGATAGAAGGTATTTTTATATTCGTATCCGTTAACATTTTCTTTACACGTATCCTACCCGCATATGTTAAAAAATGATTTTACCCGCACCCTACCCGTTCCCGTTAAGAATTAACAGTAAGGATACGATAACGGTACATAATGGGTAATAATAATATTATTAATTTAATAAAAAATATATAATGTTATAAATAAATAATATCAAATAAATATATGGATAAAGTACAACATTTAAAAATACTTTAGATATAAAAAAATCATGAAATTTATCCCCATATCAATGGAATTCAAAGAAATCTATATAACTAATTATAAATTATAATATAATAGAGTACAAATTAATTTTTTCATCAACGTTAATTAATTTGAATGAAGATGGAAACTAATAACATATTTACGAAATATGCTAACGAAATAGTCCTTACACGTACCCGTACCCAATAAGTTAACGAAAATTTTTCTTTACCCATACCCATACCCATTAGTCTAACAAAAATAAAATCTTACCCATACCCGCCTTATCGAATGCGATACGGGTAGGGTAAGCGGGTAAACGGGTTTCATTGACAGCCCTATTGCAAGTTGCAACATAATATTTTTTCAAATGACTAAACAGCCCTTAGTATAAAAAATAAGTAATAATGTTTTAAGAAATTTACTTCCTTAATTATACTTTCCTTTTACTTCTAGATTCCCTGCTAAGAGACAACTGTAATCTCCGTCTAATAAGTATTAAAAAAAGGGAATTACTTCGTACCATCCCTTCTAATGTCTGAGGACCATTGCTTATTAAACATGTATTAAATGGACTCAGTATAGCTTTTCCCAATCAACCCGATCAAACTGTTAGAGAAACCCAAACCCTCGTCTCTCTCAAGCCTCTACCGCTCCATTAGAGAAACCTCATGCTCATGGCTCACGACGCTCTCTGCACGTGCGCCGCCTCCTCCACCAAAACCCTAGCCGCCAGCCTACTCCATCCATGCCTACCTTCGCCATAGTCTACAAGATCTTCCCTCTCACTCTCCTCAAAACCTCCCCATCCCGACGAACTGCGACCGCTTGCTCCGATCACTGACGGAGTGACACCGCCACTCGGGGCGCGACACGCGGCAGCGCGAGGTGCGGTGTCGCCACCTGAACAGCGCGCTGGCCGAGTGCGTCGTGTCTCCGATCTCTCTCCCTCCGACCTTCCTCCCTTCAACCTCCTTCCTCCATCCGGTCTTCCTCCCTCCGGCCTTCATTCCTCTAACCTCCCTTCCTCCCTTCGGACTTCATCCTTTCATGTCTAAAGACATTGTAATAAGTGATAAGCTAATAAGCAGAAATGATCAGTTTGTCGTAACAAAGGATCATCTTATATGTGCATATATTAGATATGATAAGGGTTCATCTTAAAAATATAAATGATCAGATTGTTATTATAAGGAATCATCTTACAAAGTTTTGTCAGATATAATAAGTGATAAACTTATAAGCATAAGGGAACAATTGTTATAATAAAATATCAGATTGTATAATAAGGGATCAGATTGTTATAATAAGATATCAGATTGTATAATAAGGGTTCAGATTGTTTTAATAAGAGATCATATTGTATAATAATGAATCAGATTGTTATAATAAGGGATCAGATTGTTATAATAAGAGATCAGATTGTATAATAAGAGATCGGATTATTTTAATAAGAAATCGGATTGTATAATAAGGGATCAGATTGTTATAATAAGAGATCAATTAGTGAAGAGAGATGAGTGAGCAGCGCCCAAAATAGAAAGAATTGCTTCCAACACACTTTTCATTTTTAGTTGGGATGACAGGGGATTACAAATTAGGGGATTGCACTTATAACACCCCTACAAAATAAGTAATTTGGATTTGCAATATTGTTTTAAGAAATTTGGATTTGCAATAACCATGTCAGCCTTTATTTCTTCTAAGAAATTTGAAATTTACAATTTGCTTTCGACTAATTTTTACTTTTTGTTGTGGAGAAAATTTATTCATCAACAACTTTCAGAGGTGACAATTTCTAAATCAATACTATTGTTTGCTTAATTATGCAGTCTTGTTTCTAAGCCAAAATATGATGGATTTCATCATATCTTTGTCAGTGACTACTAAGTTACAAATAGTCCCTAAATTGTAAGGAAGAATTAACATGCAAAAAGAAAAGAAAAGAAAATAAAATACTTATCAGAATGCAAAACTTTTTATATCGTACACTTTAAAAGCTTCATAACACCTCCTGTCCTCCTCAATATCTATTCTAAGCTGAATTTCAATAATTAAAATAAAACAAGCACAGTCGAGGGACTAATTATTGGGCGGATAGGAGGTCGAAGTTGTTTTGCAAAGATTAGACAGATCAAAGGATATTTGAGTCATTTGAAAAAATGTTATGTTGCGAGGAGTAAACAACCGTTTGTCAAAAGCAATTCCCGGTATATAAGTCTGGGAAGCGATTCACTGATTTGCGCACATAATTGATGAAACACCTCTAAAAAAATTTTATTACCGATTAAACTTAGGCCGGATCAAAATGATTTTTACGCGGGATTTTATCTCATTTGAATTGATTTAGTAGAATTTTATTAGATCTAATTATATGAAAATTCCAACCAAATATATAACACCAAATCTGTTCATTTTGATAAAAAAAATTTCCAATAAAATGAAATGAATCGAAATCTCATGTTTAAAAAAAAAAAGATTTGATCAGGACTTAATAAATAATAGAATTAATGAGAACGCATTACCAAATTAAATGATGAGTAAAGTTCCGGTGCCACAAGTTTATGGTGCCACCCAAGTCACAACTTTACCTTTTCATTAATATTTTAAAATTTAAAATTTAAATGTCAAATCTAAACCGTTGATCTTGTTCATTTTAACGAGTGATGCATTTTTATATAAATTTTATAAAATTTAGAGTTGATTTGATACTAGATCAAGAGGTTAAAAATTGGACGAATCTAGTTAATTATGACATAAGACGTTCATGGTTTAACCTCTAGATTAAGTATCAAATCATGGTTTAAAATCTAGATTAAGTATCAAATTTCCTTAATTATAAGACGTTCATGGTTTAACCTCTAGATTAAGTATCAAATCAACTTGAAATTTTATAAAACTTATATAAAAATGCATCACTCGTTAAAACAGATAAGATCAACGGTTTAGATTCGACATTTAAATTTTAAAATTTACAATATTAATGAAAAAGTAAAATTGTAGCATTTGGTGGCACCCTAAACTTGTGACATCGAGCTCTAAAATGATATTCAGTTGTTAACTTAAAATGGTTCGAAATAGTCAACTGTTCGTTTGAAACAAATCTCAACTCAAAAATACATTTTTAATGAAAATTAATTAATATATTCTGAATGAGCACGAACAAGTTTATCTTTGAACACTGTATGCCAAAAGTGCATCCGAATATTTAGACAAAAGTTTCATCTTCTTGTATATAGAAAAGGTGGTACAACCATCCATTTTTTACATTGAAATGATACAAAAATATTACATTATCTATTAATATAACATAAAAACTAAGAAAAAATAGAAAATTTATGGCCTTAAGACCTTAAGTTCAATTGTTCATCGCACTAGACCACCAAATTTCACTTTTGGAAGGAAGAGGTAGCCTTCCCTCGCATATATCATTTCTTATCATGTCATTACCAAATCTCATCTAAACATTATTGACATATTTCCACAAGTTTATTCAAGTGCCAGGATATAATACTATTTTCGAAATTCATACATCATAACAAATCATACAAAGTGGAGAACATGTCATTATGCTTCACCTTTTCTTTTAGTTTTTCTCCAATGTCGTAAGACGGATTTTAACGAAATATTCGTTCAATCAAAGCATTCAATAAAAAAAGGAAGATAACATAAGACTAGCATCGCTTTCTCGTTGTATGATACATCTTAAATTGGTCATAAATACATAGCAACTTCAAAGATGCATTTCGAATTTCTTAACCAACTGATGAAATCATAAAGATATGAGATCGATCATACTTGTTCTTAAAAAGTGCTCTCTCTCCCCATCATGTCATCCGGAAAACATTAAACAAGACTGGAGGTTTTGTAATCATGAAAATGGTAATGTATTTTTGTTGTTCTAAGACCGAAAAATTGCATTTATTAAATTAAAAAGTTTTAAGCTGAGAGCAAAGAAAAAATAATCCTTGTTTCTTAACACTTCGAACAATTCAATAACATGCAGGTGCTTTCTAATACTCTCAACCAACTCACTTTTTTATGATGAAATTATCGAGAATTCAGAAATTCCTTTTTGGCAGAAATTAATATTTGACGTTTTATTCCCATTTCAAACACGTTTTATCCTTTTTTTTTTTATACTTTTTGCTCATGTTTCTATCACGTTTCATTAACGTTTTAATCCCCATCATATTCGCATTTGAAAATCTATTTTAGTCGCATATTTTGTTCCCTTTTTATTGCTGTAGGAGAAAGGGAATAAAATGCTGAGTCCTTAGACGAACAAATACATCAAATTTCTAATGTGATCTTCCCCTGGATAATGGTCCTCAAAGTTTGCAACAAATCCCAAAAGATAGCAAATCTGAAATATGATTTCGAATATATATCTGAAATATTATTTTGAATGCGAATCTAAAATTTTATTTGAAATCCTATACCAAACTGAATAACCAATTATGAAATCCGAAAACTGATCCATGCTAAAAAGGGAAAAGTTGATCCGTATTAATAGGTATGAACAAATAAGGAGACTCAAGAGAAAATAAAAGAATGCATAACAATTGTTGAATAAACAAGAGAATGAGTCAATGAGAAAAAACAATAGTACAGTATTGATAAGCGGGAATTATGCATATAAATACCGCTTATATTAGGACTTAATTTCATTAATTATGTGTTTCTAATGCTTTAATTGTTAATTTAGGTTAGAAGCAAGGTACTGCTATGGCTACTTTTGTTTTGTACAGGATCTGTTTGATTTTGTCACTCTTGAAGCGAGGAAACTGAAGTCTGATCATGATCTGTGGCCCATCGAAGGTTTGTGCGACCCACAGGAAGACCCAGCGAGTAGCAGGTGAGACTTGGCAGCTTAGAAGATTTCTGCGACCCGCAGGACTCGACAGCGGGCCGCAGAAGAAGCAACCGACAGCCCAAAATAGCCTGACCAAGTTCTGCACCCACCTCTACACCGCCATATCTATTTCTGGCGCCTCAAAACCACGTCTCCGACAGTTTTAGAGCCATCCCACGTCTATATAAACACCAGAGCAAATCAGAAAAAGGGTTCGTGAGTTTTAGGGCAAATTCTGCTAAGTTAAGAGAGCATCAAGGGTTTTCAGCAGGCCGCAGGGAGCATCAGCAACCCTCTGAAAGAGTGGCAGAGAGCAGAAAAGAGAGAAATCTGGATTCCAATTGTTGTAATCTTGTTTCTTTCTCTATGTTTTCTTATTATTCAGATACCTTTTGTTGTTTTATGATGTATACTCGTGAGTAGTCGTATATTAGGGGCCATAGTAGTGAACCTTTTTAAGTTTATGATTGATAATATGCTTTAAGTTATATTTTCTTTGTTTGTATGTTGTGTTTTATGCTTTGATTGAATTGCTTAGATTACTCTATCTGAATTGCTTAAGTTGAATTGTTTGCACCCGTTAAAAGAGACGTCTTTTGATTGTTAGGTGGTTAAGTCCAAACGTACTTAATTAACAAAGTTAAAGTATGGTTTACACGATAGTTAGTGCCGGAAGGTCATGCTAGGGTTAAGAAACGGAAGTTGAAACCCTTCCCGATTACGGAAGTATAGGGAGTCGTATGTAATAAAGCATAAACTAATTTAACTTAGACCAAGAAAGGAAGTTGAAATCTAGGTTAAATTAGAGAGAAATAATGTTAACTATAGGAAACCTGGCCTTAAACGGAAGTGGGACTTAGGAACCTTAGTTAAGATTAATCCTCTACACAAAACAACAATTAAAATACGCAAAAAGTTGAATCTGCGCCAAACCTAGCGGGCCGCAGGAGGTTTCTGCGGGCTGTCTATGACCCCAGACTTCTACGACCTTCTTAGAGGTCAGCGACCTGAGTTTCAGCGGGCCGCAGATAATCTCTGCGGGCCGCTGATTCTGGAGTAAACTGAAAAGTATTAGCAACTAGTTAAACCCCTAATTCTTAATTAGTGTTTTAATCCTTTTAACTCATTGAACTGTTTAGTTTAGGACTTTTATTAATCTGCAAATCTTTACTTTAGATCTGTTATAATAATTATTTCTTTACACCTTTAATCTAGTTAATCAAAGTTCATTAAACTTAATTATTTGAATATTCCGTCCCTGTGTTTCGACCCCGATAATACTTAGACGATTGTTGTACGCTTGCAACTGATTTTAGGTATATTTGGATATAAATTTAAGAGCAGATTATCCACATCAAGCTTTTTGGCGCCGTTGCCGGGGACGGTGACGATAGTTAGGTTTTATTTTCTTTTGATTAATTAGATTTTTCCTATCTTCACATTATTTTTATTTTCTCAATCTACAGGTGTGAACACTGGCAGGTGGGCGTGGAAAGAAGAAGCCAGCCAGTACCAGCAACTCAAGTGCGCGAAAACCGAGACCGTGTGAAGAAGGAGCCTCTCAGCCTTCCCCTCAGACCATTTCTGCGACCCGCAGAAACCCTCAGCGGGCCGCCAGAAAAGTTCCTGAAGGCAGAGAGAAGACTGTTGTGATCTCATCGGCCCGTCCAGTCCTCAAGACTTACGAGAGGAAAGGAAGGGATTCGTCTGGAGACAACCAACAGACACACATTCCAGCGACCCGCACAAACCTCCAGCGGGCCGCTGATTCCGGGTCTGACACGATTGAAGACCAAAAATTTGAGACTTCCGACGTTTCTGACACCGAGACAGAACCGATGGCAGAACAACAACTACAGAAATGGATCGAGGAAGAGATCCGGAACCGAGAGGAAGCAAGGAGGAACCGACCTCTTCACACAATAGCAGCCCCCGCTGCAACTCATGTTGGACTAGGAGTTGCACCTCCAAATCCGGGCAGAGCTAGGGACATCGCTTTCAACCCTAGCCTCATCACACTCATCCAGCAGAACATGTTTGGCGGAGACCCGTTCGAGGATGCCAACCAACACTTGACGGAGTTTTTACAAAATTGCACAACTCTCAATTATGATCAAGTTCCAGATGACACAATTCGCCTTACTCTTTTCCCTTTTACTTTAAGGAATAGAGCAAAAGCTTGGTTAAGTGGTTTCAAGACCACACCTTTTGAGACTTGGGATGCCTTAGCCAAGGCCTTTCTAGACAAGTTTTACCCTAGGGAAAAAACGGTCCAAATAGTTAGGCAAATTAACACTTTCAAGCAAGAATATGATGAAAACCTTAGTGAAGCTTGGGAAAGGTTGAAGGACCTCCAACGAATGTGTCCTCACCATGGAATTGATGATGCTAGATTAATTAGTTATTTTTATGATGGTTTAACTCCTCTAATTCGTCAAAGTGTTGACAACACTGCAGGTGGTTCGTTTTTGGATCTTGGATGCGATGATGCAATTAACTTGATGGAGAGATTGGCTCAAGCTCAAACCAATTGGTCGGGGCGATCAAGGCAAAAAGGAGTGATCGAGGTGGACAAGTCTACACATGTTCAATCCCAACTAGACACTCTCACCGCCATGATTAAGAAAATGACGGAGAAGACGGGCAATCCACTTCTCCAAGTTCATGCATGCCAACTTTGTACGGAGGAAGGTCATCTTGCACCCGATTGCCCTCAAATCCAAAAGAACGAGCCAGTTGAGGAGGAGGTTAGCGCTCTCAACAATGGTCCAACCTATTTCCCACCAACCAACAACTATAAGGATCCACGCAACCATGCGGGTTTCTCCTACTCAAACCCTAATGGAGCGGCGAATCCGGGATCTTTTGGGAATAGGAATGGAGGGGGTGGATTTCAAGCGAACTCAAGCCAATACTCGCAGCACCGCGTTGTTGTTGACAAGTTCATGAGAGACCAATCTGGATGGAACCGACAAGTGGTAGATGAGATGAGAGAAATTCGGAAAGCCATGGAGCAACTTCTTGCAAATCAAAATTCCGTGGTTAACCAACCAGGAAACGGAGTAATGACCAAAACTGGCATGTTTCCAAGTCAACCAGAGCCTAACCCAAAGGCAGACGTCAATGCCATCACGCTCCGAAGCGGCACCAACTACGAAGGACCAGAAATGCCAGCTGATTCTCTCTCTGGCCCAGTTTCAGCGGCCCGCAGCCCAGTTTAGCAACCCGCAGAACCAGGAATGAGGGTAGTCGCAGAGGAAGACAGCGGGTTCGTACTTGTTGATCCTCCAGTCCAGGAACCTCCTGCGGCCCGCCAAAACGACCTGCGACCCGCAGATCCTGCGCCAGACAGACAGGGAGAGAAAGGCACAGCCGCAGTCCCCCACACGACCTACCATGCAATTCCCTTTCCTCAGATGCTTGCAAAAGTCAAAGAGAACAGGAAATTTGCTAAGTTCCTCCAGCTACTCAAACAACTATCAGTAACAATCCCTTTCACTGATGCTTTGACTAGAATGCCCTCTTACGCTAAATTTTTGAAAGATATTCTTAGTAATAAGCGGAGAATTGATGAATACCAAACGGTGACCTTGACAGAGGAGTGCAGCGCTCTCATCCTCAACAAGCTACCACCAAAGATGAAAGATACGGGCAAGTTCGCTATTCCATGCAAGATTGGGAGAGCGAGCATCAAGAAAGCATTATGCGACTTGGGAGCGAGTGTGAGCCTCATGCCAAAGTCGATTTTCGACAAAATTGGAGTTGGGGAGCTGAAGGATACAAGGATGTCTCTCCAATTAGCCGACCGATCGGTTCGCTTCCCTCTTGGAGTCGTGGAAGACGTGTCTCTACAAGTAGGTAATCTCTTTGTTCCTTGCGATTTTGTTGTTGTAGATATGGAAGAAGATATGGAGGTGCCCATAATCCTTGGACAACCTCTTCTTGCCACTGCTGGAGCGATGATTGATGTGAAGAATGGCAAGATGTCCTTGGAGATAGGCGATGAGAAGATCGAGTTCGAAATCGAGAAAGCCATGAAGATGCCACCTTGCTACGACTCAATTTTCATGGTGGAGGAGCTCGATGAGATGGTGGAGGAGACTATCTTCTCAAGGATCGTGAAGGCGTACGAGTCCTTCTCTGACACCATCGAGGAGGTCGAGGCAGACTATCTGTTCAACGAAATTTTGCAAGCAATAGAGCCTCAGCCACCTCTCTGTCCCAGTTCCTGCGGCCCGCCAGGCATACTCAGTTCAGCTCAACCACGCAGACACTGTTCTCAGCCTGGACACCAATCCCTGCGACCCGCTGGAACCTCCTGTGGCCCGCAGAAATGATGTTCCAGAGCCGCCAAAGCTGGAGCTGAAGCCCCTGCCAGACAGCCTCAGGTACGAATACCTGGGCCCAGACCAGACATACCCTGTGATAGTCAATGCCCATCTCGACAAGGACCAAACCGACAAACTTTTGAAGGAGCTAAAGGCACATCGAAGGGCAATTGGCTAAGAGCAGATTATCCACATCAAGTATAGAAATATATATGAAAAAATAATAAAACTGAAATTTCTTCTTTAGGAAAAGAGAGCACAACTTAGAAAGAAACATGAGTACACAATAAAATGGGAAGTTTTAGGATTGAGCATCAGGTTTAAAAAGCTCGATTTCAAATGCATCATAGAAAGCATCTCAAATCACAATTATAGCTTCATCAATTGCTCAAAATTTAAAAACAAATAACAAAGATATGAAATTTTCAGGAGATTTGAGGAAACAATCTCTTCAGAAAAACCCCACTATATCTCTCTTCCCTCTCTTCCGGGAGGCGCATGAGTGCTTAGGGTTTGAGGGGGTAATATAATCTAATCTGGCCCGTCGTTGAAGTAATATACAATATAGGCCGTTCATTTATTTTGGGCTGCGAGCTCCAGGCCTTTTTAATTTGTTGTCAACGAAACGCAGAAATATTTTCACAGTAAACGAAAGGCACCTGCGTCGATGAAGTTTTAAGAAAAATGATCTCTGTATAATAATTTAACTAATTTAGAATAAAAATAATATAAAAATAAAATGTTTAGTTATGAGCATTTAAAATTTACGATATTTTAACTATAATTTGATTTCTATCAACAGCATTTTAAAATGTATTGATGCTAACAATCTCTTACATCTGATTTTTCAGAGGATTGGTTCCTATCAAAATATAGTTGAAGTTACTTTAGTTTATTATGAGACATAGAAAATAATATTATAAAAAAATTACATTTATCAACTCTGTGATGTACATAAATTCTAAAAGTTTTTGTTATTGAAAACTTAAAGAAAGGCATGATGGAAAAAAATAAAAACGAGGACTTTTGGATCCTTCGTTTCGAAAAGTAAGATATTGTTTTACTATTTTACAAGACTGATGGGAGTTAACTTCAAGGGGTTAGTTTCTTTCTACCTTGCGTCTTCTATGTCTTTTAGTTTATAGGCTGACCTTAGTTGAGTCTTTGAGCTTAAAAGCAAAAAGGAATTAAGATTTAATCCATCATCGTTATCTTGAGTAAAGTTGTTCCATACAAGGGAAGATCTCACACGGCATAGGGTTCAAAAATATGAAAAGATAATGTCATTTCTGGCTTTCTGCACTTTACCCTTAAACTCACTTTCCTGCAGTTTACATAAATATTCAGCTTCACATAATTACAAATCGTATTGTTATCTAGCTATTTACATTTCCTACACTTAGTCCCAACAATTTTTTTTTTTTTTTGAAAAAAGTCAGAAAGGCATGCATACTTTACTGATGCAAACAAAGTTTTACAAAAAGAAAAAGAAAAAACAACAAGAAAGTAAAGGTAATCACCAGAAGTGATTAGCAAACTTCAAACCAACAAAACAGAGCAGAATCCCTTACAAGAACCCCTACTACTAAAAAAAAAAAAAAAAAAAAAAAAAAAAAAAAAAAAAAAAAAAAAAAAAAAAAACTGAAAAACAAGAACATAGAAACTCATCCCAGACATCAGTTTCCCAAAAGATCTTCATCAGAATGATTTCCAGTGGAATGGGATGATTTCCAGTGTCCATTCCAGCACCAGTATTGTGAATAACCCAGCATCATTAATTCCTCTTCCTCCACCAGCTCCCATACCAGTGTCAGAACCAGTTGTTGCACTGCCTAAAGCTGCATCCATATCAGTGGGCCCCATGTTGAAATCCCTTCAAACTCTATTCTCCAAACCTGTTCTGGCACCTATCCATAAGTAATAAAGATTATAAGCTGCTAAAACCATGGAATATGGGTTGAGACCATTTGTGTTGTTAAAAGTTAATTTATTTCTTTCATTCCACACACCACCCATAACCAAGCAGCTAACAGAGTTTTGAAAAATAGACTCCTTTCTTTAACCATAAGAGAGCAAGAGTTCCAAAAATTGCAAATTGAGGAAAAATCTAAATGATAACCCTTTGGAATACTATCTTTAAGAGTGTTCCAGAAAAGATTAGCTTGTGCGCAATGCAGAAAAAGATGGTCAACACTTTCTGCATTAGTACAAAAATTAGAATTACTACTACCTTGCCAACCTTTATTAATAAGATTATCCCTCGTTAGAACTTTATTATTAATAGCTAACCAAGTAAACAATTTACACTTAAGGGTATTTTTAATTTCCAAATAGAATCTTTCCAGATAATGTTAATACCACCATTATTTAGAAAATTATACATAGATTTAATAGTACAGGAACCAGAATTATCCCAATTCCAGAAGAAACTATCTTCTTCAGAAGAGAAATTAAAATTACTAAGTATATCAATAGCATTACTTTTCTCAGCTCTAAGACTAGCAGAAATCCCTTTTGTCAATCTAAAATTAGGATTACCATTGAGCCAAACTTGAGCAATTAATAAGTTCTCTTTTTTTGTCTTATCAAAAAGTAGAGGAAATTTGTTAGCCATGGTGTCTCCTTCAAACCATTTCTCATGCCAAAAAGAGGTTTTCCTACCATTAACTATTATTCTATGGCCTTCTATTTTAACTAACTACATGGTTTGTTGTATACTACCCCAGAAAGGGAAATGGGAGGAAGTATTACTATATTTATACTTACTGAAGGTAATCCTATGCCAAATACTATTTTTATTACTAAGGAGAGTTTTCCAAGCTCATTTCCCTAGTAAAGCCAAGTTCATTTGCTTTAGGTTAAGAATGCCCCAACCACCATGGATTTTATTCCTAACAATAGTATCCCAACTAACCTGTAACTTCCTCTATTTATACTACTATCAGTAACCCTCCCCTAAAAAGTTCCTTCTAATTCTATCAAAAACTTTTAAAATCTAATTTGGAGTTTTGAACAAGGCCAAATGGTAAAGTGGTATTGCTGATAAAGTGGAGTTGATTAGTATGAGCCTTCCTCCCATGGAGAGCATTTTACCCTTCCACATAGGAAGTTTAACTTTAACTTTATCAATCATTTCTTGCCAATCTCCTTTACTTGGGGATTTCCAGTGTAAAAGTACCCCTAAATACTTTATAGGGAGCTTCCCTAATTTACAACAAAGAAGGTTCGCATAATTACTAGCTACAGCCTCACTGACATTAAGAGGTATTATTTCTGACTTAGAAAAATTAATTTTCAACCCAGAAGCACCCTAAAAAACTTTAAGGGTCAATTGCATTTTAGAAATCATGGAGTGATCAGCTTTTAAAAATAAAAGAGTATCCTCAGCATATTGCAGATGAATGAGTTTATTATTATTTGTTAACATTAGACCTAAACCTTGGAAATGACCAGCTACAACTCCTCTATTAATTAGTTTTCCTAACCCTTCTGCTGCTAAAATAAAAAAAAAATAAGGTGACAAAAGATCACCTTACCTAAGATCTCTATTACAACTAATGCTAAAATAAAAAAATAAAAAGGTGACAAAAGATCACCTTACCTAAGATCTCTATTACAACTAAAGTACTGTCCTAATTTACCGTTAATATTAATAGTGTGGTAAATATTAATAGTTATTCTACCTCCACACAAAGTGGCTTTAATCGAAGAATTCCACTTAGCATTAAAACCTCTTTGTCTTAAAAACCTCTTTGAGACAAAGTGGTGAAGAGATAATTCCAGTTTACATAATCAAAGACTCATTCTAAATCAATTTTGAAAAGAATGCCTTTTTTCTTTAAGAGTGTGCACAAAGTGTAGTCCCAACAATAATAATAATAATAATAATAATAATAATAATAATAATAATCTAGCTATTCACATATCAGCTAATTAGTTCCAACACACACCAAAAAAAAAAACCAAACAAACAAACTAGCTATTTACATCCGTTTTGATTCAATTCCAATCCTTCTTCCACCAACTCGGATCCATAGTAGATCTGCTAATGAAGTATCCCCATTGCTTTCTCTGGCAGCTTCTTGGACCCTTCTTTGTTAATCATCTGCATTTGTACCCGAAAAGACCAATTAGTTATGGAATGCTTTAGGTCCAGCCTTTTTTAATTAAAAAAAAAAAAAGCAGTTCTAATTTGTTTACTACGAAATGCTGCAAAGGTTTTATGCACAGGCCATGTGCATCAATCCATCAACAGTAGTTCCGCAAAAATTAAGATAAAGAGTAAGTATGGATATAACACGTACATCTAAATTGGCGATTGTTGCATCTTTTCCTATCATGGCATTGGCATTTTTGTCAATGATGCACTTCCTGCGATGAAAAAAGTAAAGAAAATTAAATGGTATGGTTTGGTTTTTGAATAAATTCTAGATAGAAGAGACTAGCTGATAATTAGCTTTTGCTTTAGTCACTTCTATCTGCTATAGTCCTAATTGAAACACTACTTTAGACTACTAATGACTATTTAAGCCATTAAATGCTTGGAATAGTTTACTCCTCCCTTCTCAAATTTGCAAGCAGGCTGGTTTTTCAGTTGGAACAAGGGCAAATTAAACATTCCTGTAGCCACTTTCACGGACGAAATACTTAAATTATCACCAAACTTTGATTAAACATTGAACATAATCTATTACCTTATCTGTCGAATCATCTCCTTGGGTTTCTGACTGGAAGACTACTCTTCTGTTGTCTATGGTCACCAGACCAAAATCAGAAGCACGCCTTCATGCAATAGATTATCAATTTAAGATTTAATTAACAATGAAAATGCACACATTTTAACAACATAGTAATGCACAATGTACATGTTTAAAATACCTGTCATCCATAGGTAGGAAACAGATTGTTACATCTGCCCCACTTTGTCGGTGACTCTGCATGCAAAAGTAAGCATGTTTATAAGTTGTGTATAAAAAAATAATATTCATTTGTAATTTCTAAATAGATCTGGATAAAGTCAATATAATATATCTTATTTATCGTCAGATAAAATCAATATATCCTCTATTCAGGACTAAAACCATTTGGACAACAAGTGCCCTCTGGATACTAATAATTTAATTGCAATCCTCAATTATGTAATTTATGAATCATCATATGATACTTAAGATAAATACCATCCACACATCTCAAAATTAAAAAAAATAAAACAAAAAATAAGGCATAAGCACCTCAAAGCGGCTGAGGAACTGACGAACAGCATCTGCTGTCCCTTGGAACCACCTCTTTCCCTCCTCTCCTGAGGTCTGAGTGACTGCTAAAACCTGCACCAGACAATTATAATATTGAGCAAATGATGCTTCTAATTTAACGATAAAAAAGAAGCAACTGATTGATAAAAACTTGATAGAAGTAACAACGAAACTAAAATCAACAAATCAGTATGCCTGTAATTTTGGCTAGGCACATATTGGACAAAAATGGTACTGAAGTCAAAGAGTGGATTCTTTAGTAGTACAAGTGAAGAGTAAAATTGATAAGAGATAGTGAAAAGCATGGGAACCTCCACAAAGCCATTTGTGAAGGCCACATTCCTGCCCACATTGTATGTGCAGGAATACTCCCCAGTAAGCCGGTACGCCCTGCCAGCGGATCTGTCTCATAAAAAACAATATGACAATAAAATCTGTTATATACATGACAGTCATATATATATAAATATATAATTTTGACAATAATAAAAACTACAAGAACAGACCCTATATTTTATAATTCCCGTAAAAAATATTTGCGGGACGTAACAGATGCAACAACCCTCTCAACAAAACTTTCCATCATAGAAAAAATTTACTAGAACAATTGTTAACCCAAAATTCAGGTTAGCTCCTTCCTTGGGTTTGGAACTGGATCTGTCCAGGCCAAATTTATACCACGTTAAAAAAATAATAATAAATCCCCTATTTTGCCCCTATCAATTGGATGAAATAAGACTGCTATGTTTATCCGCAGACATTGAGCTAAATGTACGTGATAAAAACAGAAAAGTGATAAGGACCAATATTCAAACAACCTTACTTTACTTAGTCATAACCTTTCCTAAAATCACAAAAAAGGAAATATAATAAATTCAATTCGACCACCATTTGAAGCATAGACATATATACCTGTTGTTGACTCTGACAGTTTCCACCTTTTCTAGACCGCCCATGCCAAATTTGAGACCACTTGTTATATTCTTCATGCTTAAAAGATTCTGCTCAAGAAGATTCATGTTAGAAAAGGAAAAATAAGGAATAAGATAAAATAAAACATATCCGTTAAGGACCGTAAAATTATAAACAATAAACCAACTAAACACATCACTCGATTCATTTGGCACAGTGAAGTAACAAAACTTCATTTTTTTATAAAAAGCAACTTAAGCCTGGTTATGTCCTAATTCTACAATAAATTGAAACATACAGCATCCCCTCTAATTTTCAAAATTGCAACCAGACATGCACTCAATCTCACAAAAGAATTATTCACAATAAGAAACGAAAAAAAAAAAAATCAAAATCAAACCTCTTTGAAGATTATCTCCTCCGCAAATAGAAACACAGAGTCGTACGATCGAGCCTAATTACTTTAAGAAAACTCGGCGCTTTCTCCGCCCCAGCACAAAAGAGAGAGAGAGGCAGGCGCGCAATGGCGCCTGATTTCTCCAAGACTCGTCGCCTTCTCTGCTCAGATGAATTGGCTGATGCACGGAGGTAGGGTTATAGGGAGAAGGAGATAAGATAAGATCGGATGAGGTGGGAGAGAAAGAGGAGAAGCAAAGGTGTTTCAGTTACTACTGAATTTGAGTTTGAGAAGTGGCATGCTAAGCGCTGGTTTGAGGTGGTGGGAACGGATCCTCTGGTTTGAGTGCCAGGTGGTAATTACAACGCCAGCTGGCGAGGCCTATTCGTCTGGGAAGATTCACTGATTTGGGCACATAATTGATGAAACACCTCTAAAAAATTTTAATGATGAAAATGCCCTCTATGCATTTTAAGCTTCACTTTTCCAAATTGAAAACACACCCCTCACATCACCAGTTTAAACAAAACAAATCATTATCATCAGATTTATAAATATACTAACCATATAAAAATTATGTTATAGGCTTATAGTGATAGTGTGATTTATGCCAATCTCTCACTACTTATTCACATAAAATGCCAAAAAAAAAAAAGATATCACCGAAAGCTACTACGAAGACATAATATTAAAAATAAAATTTTTAAATTTTACCAATTAAAACATGAAAACACTGATCTATCATTTAGGAAACCATGGCTTAATCTGGTCGACAGAGAGGCGAAGGTGTTTCAGTTACTATGAATTTGAATTTGAGAAGTGGCATGCTAAGAGCTTGTTTGAGTGCCAGGTTGCAATTACAACGCCAACTAGCGATCCTATTCGTCTGGGAAGTGATTCACTGATTTGACCATTTGGGCACATAATTGATGTAGCACGCCTAAAAAAAATCATTGATTAAAATGCCCTCTATACATTTCAAGCGTCACTTTTCCGAATTGAAAACACACCCCTCGCGTTTGTATATTAAACAAAACAAATCATAATCAGATTAAAAAAAATAATAACTCAAAAAAACTCATGTTATGAAATACTTATACCATTCCTCGCTCCATATTCACATAAAATGCAAAAATATAGCACTGCAAAGCTACAAAAAAACATAAGATTAAACGTAAAATTTATAATTTTTCCGATTGTTTTTTAAATATTAAAAACACCAATCTATCATTGAGAAAACCATGGCTTGATACGTTCAACAGAGTAGCAAAGCGGATAATTTGGTCATCGTAAACTTTTCAAGGGCGTTCCATCAATTAATGAGGTGCACAGATCACTTTCCGTTCGTCTGATCTACCACCCAATCTAATCCGTCTGATCTGCCATCGGCTCGGTTCTATCTGGTGTGGTAACTTTTAAGTGCGATAGATTAAATTTATTTGGTGAAATATTAGAACGAATAAAGACACCAATTATTGTCGATAATTATGATATTGATATTTTATTGACATATAATCTGTGTTATGTTCATTTAATTATTTAGGATTTAACAACATAAATGGAGACGGATATACAATAAAGACAAAAGCTAACGTATTGAACTACAGTAACATTTCTCTTGAATTTTATTTGAAATTTCATAAATTTATTTTAGTACATTTATAATAATTTTTTATTGAAATTGAATATTAAATAACAAAAATAATCTATTTTTAATTTTACGTCCACATATAACTACCTGACACTTCTGTCTTAACTGAGTCAGCTTTATATAATGGCTCTGCAAGGTGCAAACAGTTAGAAGGTAAATAATTTGATATTCAAAAAAAAAAAAAGAACGTAAGTAATTTGTGTGTATATATATGAAATTTTGTACATTTATGTCGTTTTTCTTTTTCTTCCGTGCTGTGGGATTCTGTATCTGTCACTTGTTTCGCATCTTTCTTCATGATATATCTGTTTTTACTGTTGGATTTTTTTTTTTTAAGTGTATTATGCATCTATAATATTTGTTTCTTTGCTTTTCTAATTTCTGCCTAGTTTGAGAATATTTCGTGTCTGCCATCCAGGGTCATGCTTGACGCCGTTCGGATTGGGAGACTAGAGAAACCAGCGAGCGCAACGATACATTCACTCAAAGAGGAGTAACACTCAACTCTCAAGAGGAAGAAACAGAGATAAACTCAGAAATTCGTATTCATTCAATAATCTTCTTATTACATTCTTATTTTCAGCTTAAATAACATTCTACTACAATTAAAAGCTGCTAACCATTAATATATCATCTCAACTACTTTTTCTATTACCAAAACACATTTATAACCTCCTAGAAGACCACAAAACACAGCACAAAACACAACAACATATTATTAACTCAAAATAACTCCCAACTATCTTATTAATAACTTTTGACTGCTCCTTTCAATGGATGACATGGCTTGGATGATTAGTCAGCATCTGACGTGGCATCTTGATCAGTGTCAATGCTCGCCACTCTTATCTGATTTTCTACGAGTCTCATCTTGTTTCATAATATTCCAAGAACTTCTACTCTGCATTTTGACAATTGTTTCTATTTTCTTTTTCTTTTTTTCATTTTGATTATGTAATATTACTTGCTTTCTTCCGGCTCCATTATTGTGTAGGCTGATTTTTTTAGGACTGAAAATATTTTTTACTCTTAACTTTGGAAACAGTATTTGTCAACGAATGTCTGCACTTGGCGGACAATCTGAATATTGTTAAATGTTAATTAATTGCTAGGCAAACGATTAATCGAATTATTTGGATCATTTTATGTTCGTATTAATGTGTACTAACATACACAAATCGAACAGAATAATCATTTTTTCTAACTATTTTCGTCAGGGAAATTATAAAATAAAAAACTCCTTTGGAGACAAATTAAAAGTTTTCAAAATAAATCGTCCCTCTATAGAAAACATAATTAGCAAAATATATACTTATTTTTATCCCCTTTTACATAACACTTTTTTTCAAGGGCTTACAGAACACTAATATAATACAAAAAAATTCAATCAGTTCTACCTACAACATTATAAAAAAATTTGAATAAAATTAGAATCAAACATATAAAACATGCAACATGATTTGAAACGTCAACCGTTAAAATTTCAAACCACGAACAACCAATCCGAACTACTGTGTATTTTAAAGGGCCCTTGGGCATGACATTGACTGAAACTTAACAAAATATTTTTTTTTTTCGAAACAAATATTAACAGAATCTAATGATTGTTCTAGAACGATAGAAAAGAAAAGACAAAATTGGATATAACCCCCTCTAATCTTCTCTAATCGAATATAACTCCCTCTAATCTCTAAAACCGGATATAACCCCTCCAATCATGCTTATTGGGGATATAACCCATTTTCATCAGTTTTACTTATTTTTTAATTAAAACAAATCAACAGTAATAAAACTATGACCAAACTACCTTCTTCTTTTTCAAAGATCGATATCAAAATTGTACCATCATTTCTACCCTCTTTCGAGAAAGAAAGAACTTTCAACTTCCTGATATATACGAGACTTAATTTTTCTATATCATTGGACTCTGATTCATCTCTCTCCCTCCCTCTCTTTTTTTACGATAATAATTTAGATACATATAGATCAAATTCAAGTAATGCATCCATATCCAATTTTTTTTTTAAAAAAAATCATCATTACGAAGAAGTTGCCTTGCTTGTTGCACTGTTCTCTTTTGTCTTATAACTGACGATTAAAACTTTTCATTTTGACAAAAAAAAAGTTAATTTGGGCTTGGAACTAAATTAAAGCTATGACTCATCAGTATAGTGCGCAAAATAAAAAAAATAAATAAATGGCCGAGCGGCACTTTTTTTCATGTAATAAAAGACATTTACCAGTATAGTGCGCAATCAAATTGCTGAAACTTTATTAAATATTTGTCTTGTGTATCATTTCTGGTATTGAAAATCAATCATAATAGATTTGAAGTAATTTTAAATAAATTTCTGAAATTAGTGAAAAGAGAAGTGCCATCAAGCTTTGACCATAGTAGAAATTTTAACCAGTACTCACAAAGAGTAGTAAAAATCAAATACTAGTTTCTTACATTAATTAATTAACCTAGCACTTGATAATCAAATACAGGAAAGGATCTCATTTGTTTCCCTTGTGATGCAGAGAAAGAGAGACAAGCGATTGAGTATTGGCAATTTCAAAGAGAAGGAAGATGAAACGATTTTAGGAAAGATGGGTATCCTATCTAATGTCTTTTAGACAAGAAGGTGTATCGATCTTTGAAAAGGAGAGGGTAGTTTGGTCATAATTTTATTGATGTTGAATTGTTTCAATTAAAATATAACTAAAATTGATGAAAAGGGGTTATATCCCTAATAAGCATGATTGGAGGGGGTTATATCCAATTTTAAAGATTAGAGGAGTTATATCCGGTTAGAAAAAATTAGAGGGGTTATATCTAATTTTGCCAAAAGAAAAATTTAACGAATCTGTCAGTCAGACTACTTGCCTGTCCAGTAACAGTACCGTACCAGTAGCAGGTACATATCCTGAACAGCTCAGGGACACTGTGGAGCACGAGGCGAATGGCGCAGATTTAGCGGCGGGTTTATTGGCACGAATCTTAATGACGTACTAGAGATCTGAACCGTTCGATCAGCAATGGAAAAAATAGTATATCGCTGCAGGGTTCTTAAGTTGGTATTGTCAAAGTCAGATATCATTAAAAAAATAAAGTTGGGACTACATGGTTTCTACCAAGTTTTTTTTTTCTCTCTCAAAAAATTAAAGCGATGTTTGAGTTTGAACTGATGTAATCTCTGTAAAAACAAGTTGATCGCAATTTCAGTTTTTGTCGTTGTAATAGTTCATGAGTTTGACCTTACTGTTTCAGAGACGAGCAATTTTTTTGGCATGCGGGTTTTTTATTTTCTTTTCCCCCTCCAAAACCAACAAAATAAGAAGATAAAAAAGAGCATTTTTTTTTTTTGGTAGAAACTGTAGACCTTTTTCTGATTGGAACTACAAATGATTTCTGAGCAGAATTTAATTTTCGCGCTTGTACTTTTTAGTTTGTTCTTACATAGAAATCATACTTGACAGCACATGTCCATTTTATTAAAATTTGACAAGCACATGTTGCTAGAAGATGCTGGCCATATTCTCAAGCAGTCTGCTCTAGATGTAGATTTAGATCCAACCTCACTGACATTTGCAAGACAGAAATAATTTTTTAAAGATATTTTATGTGTTAGAAAGAATTAACTGCACATGGAATAATCTTATGGCCTTATTTGTTGTACGATATAATTTTTTTAAAGGAAAAATTGTCTCTTCTGAGAATCTGAGCTGAGCAGAGGTTCGATCTAATGTTCATAAAATAATCAATTAATAAGAGAGGTGCCCTGTGCACCAATAAAGACCAAAAAAAATGGACAGCCCTTGTAGGTAACGAATCAGACAATTATGATACTTTTATTATCGTATAGATTTTGTTGTCTTATGTGAAATAGAATTTAGAATAGAGGTATATCCCTGGTAAATCTTTGAAATTGATATAAAAATTAAAGCAAATTCCCACTACAATGAAATGCAGTCTGAATTACGCACTACTAGATCCTTCGGCTGGTTGCGTTGGCTAATCTCTATATACATAAAAAATGTTTGTATGAATTAATAAACGCACAGAAGTATAATGAAAATTCGAGGTGTCTCTTTCTTTGGATATCTTTTCTTTCTGCATTTTTTTATGTAGAGATGGGGTTCTACTTTCTATGCGGATAACATTACCGGAGTTGACTGAGTATAAAAAATGTCATTTTTTCTATCTATTTTCCCGTGAACTAGTTCGTGCGCTCAACCCGCAATAGAAAAACGTTCAAGAAAACTATAGCATTAAATAATACAATTGATTTGTAAAATATAAACCTTTATAATTATTATACTGATTTCATTGAAAATATTTGAATTACCTAAAACGAAAACACTGCAAAGTTTCATCTTGATAATATTATGATTTTTTTTATAATTATTTTAATTCATAAGATTTATTAGTGTAAAATAAAGTTTTAAAATGCGATTTGCACAATTTAGTGGTCACAAATTAATTTACCATTTCAGAGTTTTATCAGTGATAAAACTGTCGTACGATCATTTTTTATAAAATAAGTATGCCATAAATTCAAATATATTTAATATAATTTAATCATAAAACCATACTAAACTGAATTTAAATTGAGATTTCTAATAAAATATATTTTGTGTAAAAATAATTTTTTTATAAAGATAAATTTGACAAAAAAAATCTTAATATATAAGAATTAATACAGGATTGCAAAGCACAAAATATACAATTTTTCTATGTCTCAATTTTTTAATTAAGCATTATATATTTTAAAACTATTTCACTTCTGTTTGTAAAACAGTTCAAAGAAACTATGACATCAGAATTCTACAATTGCTCTAAAAATTAAGTTCTCGAAAAATAGAACTACTATACTAATTTTGTCAAAAAAATGAATTACCTAAAATAAAATTCGTCATTACTGAAAATAAAAAAACTTTACGAATTTCTATCTTGCGGATTAGGTTAGGTTTTGCCGCCTTTTGTATTACGGTCCGATTTCGTTGGCTTTCTCAAAGAAGGAAAACAAATTTCTCGCGAGGAGCAAATTATCTGCAAATGGGGTCCACTGTTCTCCAAGATTAGCACTACAAGGACGCGGCGAGAATTAACCTGAGCCGTCCGTTTTTCCCAGATCTGTCCGTCGGATTTCCGCGTCTAAAACAAAAATCCAAACAACATTATCGTTTAGATTCTCTGTTTTTTAATCTATACAAATTTCCGTGTGGAGAAAAGACCAACGGGGCTCCCCATTGAAGATGCTAAATTATAACAGATAGTAACGCACAAGTTGACACACAGAAAATTTCACATAGAAATCAGTTCTCTTTTTAGTCAACTATTGTACTATTCAAATTTTGATAAATATATAAACAATTTAACATTTCTCCAGTAACAAAACACTGATACCTCTGTTGAAAAAAAAGAGCTCGCCACGTCACTGACTTTCTAAATCCAACGCCTCAAGACTTTCACGTCGGAAGCCAATACCCAATTGAATTAACTTAATGACGTATTCGGTAGAAACGGAACCCTCCATTGATATAAGAATGGAGAACATTAGAAAAGATAAAAAAATCTCGCTAAGTTGGGCCCATGTGGCACGAGCATATACCTCCACACCTTCGGACCTTCACCAATAACCCAACCCAACATTAACCCTGGTTAACTCTTCCCCTCCCGATAAACGCCACGCGTCCAAAACCAACGCTCAGGATCATCCGCCCCAATTAAACCCTTCCTATAAATAGCACCCTTCTCCTTCCTCCCTTATCAACAGAAACAAAAACCCTAGCTATCTCCAAAAACTCTCGATCGAAACCTAATACTTGACCTCTCAAAAATGGCGAGCAACCCCCGTGTTTTCTTCGACATGGCCGTCGGCGGCGCTCCGGCTGGTCGGATCGTGATGGAGCTTTACGCTGACGTGGTACCCAGAACCGCCGAGAACTTCAGAGCTCTCTGCACTGGCGAGAAAGGCAAGGGGAAATCTGGCAAGCCTCTTCACTACAAGGGCTCCACGTTCCACCGTGTGATCCCTCAATTCATGTGCCAAGGTGGCGACTTCACCGCCGGCAACGGCACCGGTGGCGAGTCGATCTATGGTGAGAAGTTTAAAGATGAGGCTTTCGTGAGGAAGCACACCGAGCCAGGTATTCTCTCCATGGCGAATGCGGGGCCGAACACTAACGGATCTCAGTTCTTCATCTGCACTGTGCCGACTCCATGGCTTGATGGAAAGCATGTGGTGTTCGGCAAAGTCGTTGAAGGGATGGATGTGGTGAAGGCGATTGAGAAGGTGGGATCTCAGAGTGGAAAATGCAGCAGGCCAGTTGTGATCGCTGATTGTGGCCAGCTGTCTTAGATCTGTTCGATTGAATGCCTAGCTGGGGATTGGCACCTCTAGTAATAGTAGTTATATGGTGCTTGAATAATTTTAGGGGTTTATCTGGGGTCTAATTGTTGCTTATGTTTTAATCTTTGTGTGTCATTCTGGTCTGAGGCTTTGTGCCTTTGTATCTCTTATCTCTGGTTCCTGTTTTTTAGTCTGGATCTTTGAGTCGGTTTAGTCTGATCTCTAAACTGTTATGCTTGGTATGAGAAAAAGAATAAAAGATTATTAGCGTCTAATTTGTGTTGAAATCTTTATATACTTGTTATGGTGATTGCTAAATTTACCCAATTTCCTTGTTCTTTCACATCGATTATTGTTGACTGATTCTAGCATCTTATTGCAACAGAACCCATGATTATATTCTTTTGCAATCATAAAAGAAGCAATCTTTTGTGGTAGAGATGCATCGAAATTGATGCAACACTTGCTTGGGAGAATAATATTTATGCTGTGCAAGATCAAAATCACTTTATAATCTGCAAAAAGTAGATAATGGTTCTAGACAGTTGACCCCACCATTCAGAAAAAATAAAAAGTTGTGTCAAATAATTGTTGTTCCCTTCTGATCGCAAGAGGACACATGATTCCTTTCAAAAGAAGAGGACATGATTACTGTTATCCCTCTTTTACTGACCTTTTGGATAAACTTTTGTATTTGGATATTTATTCACATCTTTCAAAAAATTCCTTTGGACTTGAGAAAGGGCAAAACAACGATTGCAAATGGTAAAACAAAAAATAATGATTGCAAAAGCCTGTGGTCTTTAGTCTTTGCTTCAACCTAACTGAGCCAAGCTTTTCAATTACCTTGGGGGGAATTAATACAGCATACAGTGAGGAGGATTTAAATTACTGGAATATGCTTTGAACATGAGGTCAAAAGTTTGGATAGGCATGAGAATTTATATTAGAAATGATGATAGCGACAGCAGGAAAAATTTCATGTGGAATTCTAATATGGGTTTAGTGCTCTGCATCATCTATGAAATTATTATAATCCTTTTATTTATTGGTAATTTGATATATTTATTGAAATTATTACTTCAAAATTAATATTGACTAGGATTAGAATCCTTGAAACTAGCCAAGCGTATGGAATTTACGCAAATAAAATATTTATCAGGAAATTAAACTAAAAAGTTCTTCACCATCTGGTGTTAATTTCGGTTTCACTTCTCAATCCCCTTAATGGGATTGGTTTCAAGCGTTGACTTAGCTTTATTATAAATGAAATCAATAGCCAATCCTTTCACTTCATTGACATAAAACAAAACAATCAACTAATCCATTCATCAAACCAAAGCACCTTAGTCTCTGCTCCATTTCACAGTAAAATAAGGATATGCACCCAATCCTCTTCTAAAACACTTTTTAAACCCCTTGAATGATACCAGCATTTGCCTTGATTGTATGTCAGTAACCACCTTAGTCCGAAGAATGTATTTCCACTCTGTTTATGTTCTTTTGCTCTCCTGTATTCTATTCTTATCACCACTCTCAGAATCCACTGTTCTTTCAAATTCAATCCACAGTTCTCATTCCAAACTTGATACTGGCATTTCAGTTTTTCCCCCAGTGGATGGATTTCTGCCACCTGAGTCAGCCGAGCTGGCACCACCACCATACCAAAGTGACACATTGGGATTGCCTCAAGCTGGCACTCCAAACGCCCCACCGAATGATGATGGCACTCCTCCATCCATAATACCTTTTGTACCACCTCCTACCAGTAATGCTCCATTGCCAGCATCACCACAATTGCCTTTCGCAACACCATCTCCAACTTATAATCCATTACCTACACTACAATTCCCCTTCAACTCACCGCCTCCTGACAATTCACTGCCTGCATCACCACAATTGCCTTTCATATCACCACCGCCAGACAGTTCATTACCAGCATCACCACAATTACCTTTTGGATCACCACCTCCGTTGTATAATACATTGCCAGGTTCCTCGCAATCGCCGTTAGCATATCACCATCCAAACGGTGCACAACCACCAGCGTTAATAACACCAGCTCCATTTGGACTGTATCCAAGTGGACAAAACCAAAATCAACCATTTGGCCAATCTAATGCTGGTCTCTTTGGGCAGCCACAAGGTTTGAATGATGTACCTTTTGGTAGCAATGGCGAATATGGCGGTTGTAGTTCCACAAGGGTCGATTTGATAGGAACTGCAATTGCATTTATTGGTGTGTTGTTGGCTTCTTGGTTTTGATTTGTATAGAGTAAAGGAAGATTGATAACAGAAAGTTCAGTTATGTGATGATTGATGAGTGTTTAGTAATTCGGTATTGTTTGGTGTTTCTAAATATATACTTGTTTTATATATTTTTTTCTGGTGATTTATTGAGAATTCTTATACACACCTATTTATTTTTGTGAAAGAGTTTCTGTTGGAATATCGAAAACTAAGAGTTCAATGATTCATAAAATATAAACAAGGTGCTAGAACGACTATAAATGTCATGGATATGGAGAGAACCAATACAGGACCAGGGTCTAACAGCAAAAAGTAATAATATCTAAGTGCTTGCTTTCGGCGACTGGATAGATTGGGCTCCTTGGGCTCTTCACCTGAAGGCTGAAGCAATTGTGCAATTATCCAACATATACTTTATGGCCTTTAAACCTTGAAAAGAAAATCATGTAGTCACAGACATTTTTCCTCAAGGCTCTCTTAAAAATATTTTTTTAGTTTTAACATGACCTGAATGGCTGAACTTTAGACACGTTTGTGATCCAGCTTTAAGATAGTGTTTTTTTTTTTTTTTTTTTTTTTTTTTTTTTTTTTTTTTGGGTGGGAATTAAGCTTTAACATGTGAACAATGCTGATGGTCACTTTTTGTTTCTATTTTAGATGTCATTGTAACAATTTATTTTGTCTGTTATGATAAATCCTAATTAAACAGACTATTGAAATGAGAAGGATAACTTTTGGATGTATTATTCTTAATTAAATATTTATACATTTTAAATTTGATGTAATTTTAAACCGATTATTCATTTATTGAGCAATTTGAATAAAAAATATTCAATTTTATTTCATCTTGATCGATGACTAAATAAGATCGAATTCTACAAATGCAAATATACAATCTATTTAAATCATAGTATTCCCTATTTGGTAAGAATTATATCAGTTTCCTTGGTACCAGATATATTTAAGTATTTAATTTATCCTTTTCCTTATCGTTCAACCTACTCCTTGATACTGTTCTAAGAGATAATTACATGGGCTTATATCTCATTATCTCATAGCATCAGTTGTCTTTCGCCAAAACATCTCATCGCGTCATTATTGCTGTCATCGTAGATATTAAAATGCTTCCAGGAATCAGGATTCGCTGTAGTAGTTATGGACGCAACAAACCACATAGGGAGTCATTAACAAGTAACAAACTAGTAAATGATATTTTGCAAAACTAATTTGTGGGGTCAGATGTCAACCCCTTAATTAGTGCATATGCGCCACAAAAGTTCTGGAGACTATCCAAGTCATTGTCATTTTTCCTATTCAAAGTTTATAGGGCTGCCAAGTGCCATGTGCGTTTGCCTCCTCCCACTACATTATGTCATTATCTCCGTGTTTTTTTTTTTGTTTACTTTATTGTATATGATATTTTTAGTCCACTCGTAATGATATGTTTATGTTTTAGAACCCTCAAGAAAAAATAAAATTAGAAAAAAAAATGCTGTATACAGTGCAACGAGACCATGTAAACCAACAAATATAGAATATAGTTTATTTTCTTATATTAGAATGATTATTCAAATATTCTACGTTTATATCATAATAAAAGCCAGAACCATGGATCAGATTTAAGAATTTTCTAGTTCAACTTGGCAACTAATAAGAGCCTCCACCAGTTGAGCAGCCGGAGCTAGCTGCATATTTAAAATTAATGCCAGTACACGGTTTCATTAAGTAAATTTAGAAATTAGAACGTTTAAATTAGTAAACTAAGAAATAAGAACGTTTACTCTTGTACAAAAATCTAATTAGAACATTTACTTGTGATGCTATTGTTGGGAACGCCAATATTTGAAGGGAAAAAAAATTACGATTTATAACAGATCATTTCAATTTATTAGTTTTACGAAACATATTCCACCAGAATATTTGTAGGAAAAGCATATTCTTAGTTTCACAAGGTTCACTGTAATCCTACTAATTGACGCCAATTTATTTACATCAACAACATTAATCTGATTATCTATACAAATGGTCTTACACAAATAAGCACTACACAAAGGTATTCCAAAACCCAACTTATCCTCTATTATATATCAACAACAACAATGAAAGAATACATGAATTTTCCTCATGACCTCATTCCTAGAAGAGCACCAACAAATACAAATGCTGAATCACAATTTACAGTTTTACACCAAGGAGCTAACAATTCACAAATAAGCACAATATAAAAGTCATACCGTAGAACAACCTCATCCAATTCTGATTCTTGCAAATTTGAGGAGTTTAAGGCACAATTTAATTATGAACCACATGAGCACAATATGTAGCATCTCAAGCGGGAGCCTTACCTTCGATCCTGGCATGAGTTAAACCGGCACAAGCATCGACAAAATCCTCGTCGATGAAATCCGTAGAGAAAATCTGCAATCGATCTGCAATTCCTTTTGCAAATGCTTGTGCTATGAACAGTCGTGCAAAACCATGTATTCTTCCTGTCACTGGCTTGACACACACAACTGGGTTATCTGCCTGAGGAGTTGCTGTGTTCTCGACCCGGTAGAAGTACCGTCTATCTTTCACTGGCGGTTGTTGTGACAAAAAGTTCATGTTGCTTTCGAATTTTTTCTCTGGCAAATCAGTGTCAATCCAGTTGTCTTTCAAGTGATTGCCATTCCATAGTGTGTCCCCAGGATTTGGTGCTGGGGTTTTTCTTGGTTTCCATACGCATAAAACTCTTTTTGGGAGAATTTCGGCAATTGTTTTGTGAAATACAGCATCATCTTGTGGTATGAGATACTCGCCTAAACATAAGAAAAATAATCAGTAATGAAGAATTGCTAAAACAAACAGAAAATTGTACCTCAATAGCCTTTTGACATTGTGCAGTAGTTTACCAAGCTGTTCATTGAGGTACTTGTCAAATTCTGGTGGGTCATCTTGGCCGAACTCAGTGCGGATCTCAAGAATTATGATCTCAGACTTTGTCTCGCCGAGGAACTTCTTCACATCATTTATCACCACATCCACTGAATAAGTCGCTAGTATGCCGTGGCAGACCCGTTTGTCTTGTCGTACACGAATGTCTACCACACGGGTGCCTTTGACAAGCTGTTTATATATTGAGCAGTTCTGGCACTGTGCAAAGGGTCTTGAGACAAATCGTATACCGATTTTGTTTGTGGCAGAATCGTGTGTTCCCGGCCAGACTATTTGGTACAAACGGAGTTGATCAAGGCTGAGGCCTTCCATCCAATTCTTTCGGTCAGACGGATGGTAATCAGAGCCGGGAAACTGTTCACCTGATGATTTGAGTAAGGTTTGAAGGGCCTCTTTTTGCGTCGTCACAAGTTGCCGACGCTCCTTTTGCAATGAGATTTGTGCACCCATGGTGGTTAATGGGTTGGTGTGATGGAGAGAATGTAGAAAGTCCTGGCCAGGATGGTGGTTGTGTTCCATATATGTGTGTGTAAGAGGTAAGGATGGTTTATTGAAGGTTCATGGTTAGGGGTAAGTAATTATTTTGGGTTTGATAGCAACGTGCTTCTGTTTGTTTACCCAATTCAGGATAATAAATATATTATAAATAGCCAAAGACGTGGCACGACGTTATCCTAAGCTATGCATCTTTGGTAATGATAAATTTAAATTTGTTGATAGCTTCTGCAATATCCGAATATATATTAGAACATTTTTTTTTTCTGTGGAGGATGAGACATAGATGACATTATAGTTTTAAAGTGATCTCGAGAAATTGCAATGTAATCACAAATTTGTTGAAAGTTAGTTTGAAATTGCAATGTAATCCAAATTTGTTGAAAGTTAGTTTGCCGATCGAAATTTAACATCTTTTTTTTGTATCAATAGATTGTCCAGAATTTATATGTGACAACTCCACTAAAAAATGTCTTAATTAAGTTAATTATACAAGATTTTCTAAATACTAAAATCCACTGTGCACTCATATCTAATAAAAATTATGAATACGTATCATTTTACATCTAGCAGCGTAGATGAAGAAATTGTTGCTCAAGAGAACAAAATATCAGTTCTTATAAAATCTTTATAACATGGTAAGACAATGTAAGAAACAATAATATATTTTGTCGGGCTGTTTTAATATACAAAAAAAAAAAAAAAAATCAACCGAACTAATCACTAATTAATTATGTGGTGGTTTGGAAATGAAATAGGATTGGGAAATGAATCGTTGATTGATTCTTTTTGTTTTAATTGGATGTGTTAGGTTGGATGTCAACTGGGAAATTTCAGGTGTTAAAATATGGAGACGAGTTGCAAGGTTGGTGTTTAATTGATTGTATTGGCGGGGCCAACGTGTATGGTGTGTTTGTTTCCTCTTTATTGACTTGTAATTATCTAAATCAATGCTTGAAAGATAAGCTCTTATTATATTCCAGTGCGTATTATCAATTGGTTTTGCTTTGGTTGGGTTACTCGGGCCATAAGAAAAACATAGTTTTTTTTCTTGCAAAAAAAAAAAAATAGATAGTGAACTTGCTTTGCACGATGGATGTACTAGTTAAGTATATTTTCTAATAGAGTATATGTTTCATGCATAGAGTCTTTCCAATTAAATAAATAATTCAATGTATGCTTTGTCAATTGTCAGTCAATATATCAAATTTTCCTTCTTTTTTTTTCTTTTTTTTTTAAAAAAAATGGCTCTGCACTTGTTTTCTGGCTAATTTGAACATCTAAAGAAGAAGGAAAAAAGCAGGGAAAAAAATAAGAAATACTTTGTGAATCAAAACAGAAATTTTTTTGTGGTCCAGAAGAAGGAAAATGAAAGCTGAAATAAATAGGCTCCATATATCTTATGTTTGTCAATTCTTGTTGTTGCTTATCCAATTGATCCTTTTGATTAACAATAACTACCCTGGAAAACATCCCAGGTTAACATTCAGCAGCAGAAAACAAAAAGGCATGGAACAGAAATTAGTCCCAAAAAAACAAATTGTACCGTATTCCTCGGTCTGTCCACTTGAATTGGTCCCTTGAGCTGGTCTAACCTGTCAAGCCCCAGTGCCATGCATGTGCTGCTCCACACCTGTACTAAATAACCTGTCCAAGTAAAAAGCATATGAAAAATAAGTTAAAAAAAAAAGCTCATACCTGTGTTGAGATATTAAAATCTTTCTTTTAGTGGTGTTTCACATTTTTAAAGGCTCCTGGTTTTGACTTTGTGGCTCATTGTAAAGTTCTGCTGGTTCTATCCATTCGGTTGTGCTCCTGATCGAAATTTGTTTAGCAATAAACATGTCATCAAATGTTAGGGATTTTTTTATATGTAACATGTGGGCTAGGAATACTATAATTTGATCCTATATAACAACATGACGAATTAATTAACATTTTATTTTGTGAAAATTCTATGTCTATTAAAGATAATGAAATTTGAGCTATGTTTACCATTCATAAAGTTGAATTTTCAAATTTATGCGCCACCAGACAATATTTAAATAACATGAAATTTTATTGTTAGATTATTTATATCCAATAATTTATATACATTAATTTTTTATTGAGATGAAAATCAAAACTTGCTCTACTTGATGGGTGATCCTTTCTTCAAGGAGGATTTTAGGTCCTGGATATCTGTTGAAATTTGATCCGTGATTAACAACCGATTCTCTGTCTGTTTGGATACTTATTTGCTAGACAAAATTTATCGTGCCCAAATTGTGTTTAGTCTATTTGCTAATCTCAACGGGCCCTGTGGAATTAGGCTCTGCTTTTTAGAGGGTTGGACTGGCTATTTAAGACCCAACCCGCTTATGCAAAATTGACTGGTTAACGGGTAGGTTCCGGCCATGATTCCTTTTACTATGGTCGTGATGTCTAAAGGTAATTACTGTCTACCATCCACCGAATTACCATCCAGCGCCATCTAATTTTTCGCATGCCGACGTCAGCAAAAAAATTTTGATCAATTTTCGAAAAAAATTTGTGCTGACGTCATCAAATATGCTGATTTAAGGGTTCTGTTAAATGTTTTAAGGGTTCAGTTAAATGTTGTAAGGGTTGAATTAAAGTGTATAAGTGTTCAGTTAGATGCACCAATAATTTTTTGACCAATTTTCGAAAAAAATTTTGTGTTGACGTCATCAAATATGCTGATTTAAGGGTTCTGTTAAATGTTTTAAGGGTTGGATTAAAGTGTGTAGGTGTTCAGTTAGATGCAACAATAATTTATTTCACTTTGTATGTTGAATATGATCATTTATTTCTTACTTACGAAATTTGTATATTGTTCAGTTTATTGTTGTAAATGTTCATATTGTTATTATAAATATTTGCTATGTTTGTGGTATCTGTTCATTTTGTTTTTTTATTTAACTAGTTTCATTGAACACAAAAACTACGAAATCAAATTTCTGCTGCAACTAACTAAACACATAGACACTTTAAGTTCATCCCTTAACGTATTTAACTGAACACAAAACACTAAAATTCTAAATTATTGTTGCATCTAACTGAACACATACATACTTTTAAATAATCCCTTAACGTATTTAACTGAACACAAAATACTAAAATTTATACACTTTAATTCAACCCTTAAAATATTTAACTGAACCCTTAAATCAACATATTTGATGACGTCAGCAAAAAAAAAATTTCGAAAATTGGTCAAAAAATTTTGCTGACATCAGCACGCGGAAAAAAAACTTTTTTGGCATGTTGGATGGCACTGGTTCAATTGGAGATGGTATTGGATGGTTTTTTGTTGGATGGTGTATATAATTTCTGATGTCTAAACGGTTGATTCCTTTTTGTTGGTTTAAATTTCATGATTGAGAATCAACTAAACTGCGCAAGTTAAATAAATTAAAATATTTATAATTTGTTAGTATCATAATATTACACCTGAAAATGTATAATTTACCAAGTTAGTACATATAATTAAATTACAATTTTCATAGTTTAACTAAAACAGCGGTATTATGCTGCAATTCCAGCCGTTGGTAAAATTATTCGGCGAAGAAACTAAATTGCTCCTTTTTGATAAAATTCATTTGTTACATTTGTCGCATAGCATTGAGAATGATGTGTTTCGCCTTTTATTCATTGAAAACATTTCCACCTAATTATTATAATCTTTAGGATCTAATTATTATAAATTAAAACTGAGGACTTGCATCATCGAGTAATAAAGCGAGCTATCACTAAATGCAAACCCCATTCGATCAAAATATCTGATGATAAATTATATTTAATAGAATGAGCTATTGCAAAAATATTATAGAATTATGCAACAGAGATCAAATCAGCCTGAAAGAAATGTTAGATTTTTTTTCATAATAATTTTCTTAAAAAAAAGTGCATATTCTCAAGAAGAGTATAAAATGAGGGTAATTTTGAACTCAAATTTTTTGAATTACATAAACAAACAAACTGAGAATTATCGAACTCAGAAAGGACACAAAATGTGCAGAGAAGAGAAGAGAGCAAACTTGAAGCTATCTGTTAGAAGCACTTGAAGCTTATAAAGAGAAGAGAGAAAACCTAGAGCGGATGGTAAAGAGACGAAAAAATTTCAAATCGGCCTCAAATAAATATTTTTTCATGTTAATTTTCTTAAAAAATGTGCACAATGTCTTCTTAAAAGATGAGGATACTTTTGAACTACAAGAACAAACCGAGAACTTTTGAACTCAAAAAGTATACAAATGTGCACAAAAAAAAAAGAAGAAAACAAACCTAGAGATGCTTGATGAAGCTCTAGAAGCTTGTAAAGAGAAGGGAGCAAACCTAGTGTGAATGGTGAAAAGACGAGAAGGGGATGTAATAGTGAGGAGATAGAGAAAAGGTGTTGATTTAATATGAGTTGATTCGATTTGATTAAGTTTAATTTGGTTTAATGATACAAGTGCCTCGGGACAGAACGGTAAGAAAAATAATAACTTTTTGAAAACTTTTAATGTAAGAATAATACTGATCTTTCATATATTAACTAAATGCATAGTTACGGCTCCGCCGCAACTAGGGCTGTATACAAGCCAAGTTCGAGCGAGTTAAGCCTAACTCGAACTCGAACTCGTTACAACTCGAGTCAACTCGTGACTCGTTCGGGAGGCAGTTCCGAGCTATCCAAGCTGACTCGAACTCGTCATTTTGTAACTCGAGTCAACTCGTGACTCGGTATACAACTAGTGAATATAGTAAATAGATGCAACAATTATCTCAAAATAAAAAATTCTGCACATACAAACAAATATCTCACATGTGCATTGGGAGGAAAAGATATTTGGGGACTAGAATTAGATTTAGACTGTTATAATTTTTAGACTATACACTTAAAATTTTTAGAATATACACTGATATAATATTTTTTTTACTTGGCCTGTATATGTTGCCGACTCGAGTTGAGTTGGGCCTAACTCGAACTTGCCAAATATAACTCGAACTTGCCAAATATAACTCATGAGCCGGCATAACTCGAGTTGCTAGAACTTGAGTTACCAACGAGTTTTTCTCGAGTCGAGTTCGAGTAACTCACGAGTCACGAGTTTTTTTGCTCACCCCTACCGCAACCATGACCTAGTTGTGCTTAATAATTGTCACACCCCGAGTCACTTTTAGACGACTCGCGAGTGCATCTCGACAACTCGCCGCGTATTTCTACGCAAGGCGAAACAAACATCACATACATACCAATAATTCATACATATAATGCCACAAAACTTTATTTAATCAATAAGAAAAGAATTAGACAAACGACAAGGACTAACATGGTGAGATGAACACGAGACTCCCATGCTAGTTCAATGTATCAAAATATTTAAACAAAATAGAACAATACAACTAGCGGCATTTATTTGACCAGTTTATTTTTCTCTCTTTTCTTGCGAGACCTCGAACTCATCGTCTTCAATACCTGGAACCCATATTAAAATGGAAATGGGTGAGAGATCCGACACTCTCTCAGTGCGGTATTCAGTTCCAGCCCGGAGATTTGTAAAACTGTACTAAATACATATTGACTATATGATCAAGTATCTCTATCTCGTAATTATATACATTATAAGAGGTATCACATATGCAAATCATTAAATGCAATACAGATTTCAACAGTACAATGACTATTCATTGTATAATAATTAAATGCAATTAAATCTCATATGCAACCTTTATTAAATATTTAACTTTCTAATGCATGATCCAATATATCATTTTCCAAGTTTCGCTAATAATGGGTAGCAAGTAGTTCCTTCATTAGCTAACCCAAGAAGTCAATTGTCACTTTTTATTTCCACTTGGTAAACCGTCCCACTTGTTTGACACAATTCCACTAACCCAGGAAGCCCACTTATCTGTCGCGAACGGATAACTTCTGGGGAGCGCGCTAGTTTTAGGGCCCTCAGGCCAAACACTTGGTACAACGGATACCATCCACTTTGAATTTAACATTTACCACTTCCACTTTAACATTTATTATTTTCACTTAACATTAATATAATCACTATCCACTTTCTTTACCATTAAATTAACAATTATAAGATGCGCATGCATTCATACACTCAATGCTATGTATATTCATGATGTAATCTCATGCTCACTAAATTTTATCCCATCAAGCAGATTTCAACAATTAAAAAGGGATATTAATCACTATCCAAAACGTGTCCGATTCAACATGCCATGCAATAACAATTTATGAAAATAATATGCACAATAAAATAGGTAACAACTTTACAAATAAGTCCAGGAACCCGCACCTGACACGACGGCTAACTCACTTATGATCGTCCAATCCAACAACAAAGTCGTGAGAATTTCCACACTCCTAATCTTCTGCGCCTATTATATATTTGAATAATCATTTTAATGTCAAAGAAGAACTTTTATAAGTGTTAATTATCAAAGATTAATTCCATAAGAAAAGTATTACCAAATACGTAAAATATAACAAAACAGATTTATGATTTATTAATATTTTGAAAGTAGAGACAACATGTTAAAGTAGTATTGAAAATATCAAAATAAATTTCAGATTTAACCAAATTCAGAGATAACAATATAAGTTGTATTTATATTACAAACGTTAATATATCCTACGTGACCAACTTTTTGCAAAGAGAGCACATAAGTTAACTAAATCTTAAATTCCACGAAACTCAAAATAATTATACAAAAATAACTATAAATAATAACCTTCTTCCTTTCATGTAACTAGAAGTTAAAATTGAGATAAAACAAAATTATTTTACATAGATTAGTTGAGGTACGAAAGTCTTGATCAAATAGCCAAATTCATTCTGTACTCAAGTTCACAAGAAGTCAAAATGGACGATAAATGATAAATGAAAGGTATAAAAAATTCTCTTACCCGAATTAAAGTTCAGAACTCCAATCACAACTATCTTCTGCGCATTCAAACAAAGATCGAGAGTAGAATAAAGAATTGGTCAAAGTAATTACATATTTGGGAATGGATCAGGAAGGGATTCGGTTATAAAAAGAAAAAAATGGAATAGAGTATCGGAATTGAAGACTAAGTATATAACCGACTGTGAATGAAATAAAAGAATTAAATATAATGGCACCTCTTGGAGAAATTAATGCCGACTTACAAAATCAAATAACTACCTATGTAGCGCCTCTTAATAACCGTTTTAAATAACTACCAATCCTGATAAGAAGTGACGACAAAAAAAAAAAATGTACGGAAGTAACTGTATTAGGCAAGGAATTTTGAATAATTATATATATATAAAAGAAAAATAAATCTAGGTTGTTACAATAATAAATGAGTGATATCATTTTGTATTTATGTTTAATAATATAATAGAGTTAATTTTTTTTGTGTGTTTTCTTGTTTTTTCAGATTTATCAATAATTAAAAAATTGTATCAATAATAATACATTTTTAATTAGTATTCTCACCCAGTTTTTTTATGAATTAAAATGTCATCGAGTCATTATAAAAGGATTTAAGGATCTCTATCCACTTCATATCATCAAAGTGTATCCACTTAATATCATCTTTAAAAGTTTTGATTTGGTTTATGATACAGAAAATCTCAAATGAAAGGTAAACTTTATTCACCAACCCTACATAAAGTCAAAAGTTATATTATTTCAATATGGAATTATTTTATTTTATAGAAGTCAACATGATGTAGAAATGAAATTTTTCAAATTTTAATTTTTACATGAAAGAAAAAGGAGATGCATAATATAGTGGTGTGCTTATCACTTTCAAAAGCAATGTAAAAGCGTCATCGGTTACAAATACTTTTACATACTTAATATTAATACTAAAGTGGAAATTAAAGAAGCAAGTAGGTCCTTTATCTTTTGTATACTCATATATAATCTCGAAATAACGTTGTTAACATATACATAATGTAAAATTTTTTTATGGACATTACAAGAATTTATCATTTGATCATAAAATTTTTTTATCTTAATTTATGAAATTCAAACATGTTAACTTTGATGGGTCATGGGTGTAGCGACTATATAAGCGATATAGATGATGAACTAACAGTGTTGGACAATGTAGAAGAAATACAATTCCATAACATATTTTTTTTAGATCATGGTGAGTCGCCTCTTGAACAGAAGATGTACAACATTGTGGTCGATGTGGCATGTTGAACTAACAAACCTAAAAAGTAAAATATAAAACATCCATCCAATTAATCTCAGTTGCTCCTTACTTTATAAAAAATTAATCATCAAGTAGTTAATAAATATGCAAAAGAAAAACAAATAAATAGGTTCATTTTCGTACATAGCTTGTGGGCTCTCCATCATTATATTAGCACTGGAACAAAGGTTCAAGCCTTCAACTCAATAAGTCTCCGTAAAAGCTCGTGGCCTCTTCCTTCGATCTTGTTAGCTAATGAAAATACATAAGCTTAATAACCTTCATATAAACTAAAAATAAAAACTAACACCACACAGTCATACCATACAACAAGCTTCTATTTTTTATTTTTTTGGTTCTCGTATATACGTAGACAGGAGAAAAAAATTAAATAGAAAAGTAGGACATACCCACATTAAAGAAAGACCAAAATCTAGGATCAAATATAAAGAGATGTGTAAACACATCTATGAGAAAAAGGAAGTATAGGAGGATCATCTGCTTAAACATCAACTTTTTTTTTGTTAAATTTCGCCATGCAAAATTAACTGCAAGTTTTTCAAGGTAAATCATCAAACCTTTTATAAGTAGTTGGTCGGTAAAGAAGAATAGAAAAATGAAGAGAAATTGGAATTGAATAGTTCACATAGGTCGAAATAATGAATTTGTCTTTTTTTTTTTAAAAAAAATGGTCGGTTAATTATATTATGAAAAGATAAAAACAAAAGCAACAAAGATAAATTTTAAGTCTTTGGTCAGTTAAATAATTCAAACGCCTCTAGTTCAAATATGATTTATAGCATGAACAAATCTCTTTGTGAACATAGAGCATACTCATAAATTGAACACCATTAGTACAGCCAATAGGAAACAATTTGCAAATTTAACCGGTCTATCATGAACTATGCTCACATAAAAAAGTAAGTATTGTAAATAGCTTCAAATTCATTATCTGACAAACTTGTCATAAATTAAATATCATACACCATCAGATAAAAATTAGACATACAACAAAGTTACACATATGAAAACGTTAAGAGAACATGTCTATTCAAATTTATAGACGGTTGAGTTTTGAAAGATCCAATGGTCAAAATTTTTTGAAAAATATTATTATACGTAACTGTTATTTCCTCCAATAGAAAAAAAAAACAAACTTTAATATACGTTTATACGTTTAGAGTTAGAAATTTTAAGCTGTAACACAGATTATCACATTATACACTGCCTCATGTGATCCGATTGCAAAACTGACAGGTTTGACCCACTGTCAGCCTATTCGGGTAAGTCATTCCCGTCTCAATTCATTTCTCTTCCTTTTTTTTTTTTTTTTTTCTTTTTTGTTTTTTGTTTTTCCTTCTCTCAGTTCCGGCGGCACACTGCTACCTTTCATTTTTCTCTCTTACTTCCTTCCGATTTTCTCTCTCCCCTCTCTCTTCCAACACTTCCCAGTTCCCTCTCTCCCGCCTTCTCCTCTTTTCCCCAGTTCCGACGCCTCACCTCTCCAACTGATCTGGTATTTGCTCTTCTTCGCCTTAGCCTAAGTTCCCGTTGCACGCACCCTCTCTCTCTCTCTCCCATTTAATACTCTCCAACACTTTTTTTTTTCCTTTCTCTCTCTCAGTTGCGGTGATATATCTTTCACAAACTAGACTGGTCTGCTGATTCCCCACTGGCGACTAGCCTCTAGGGGTACTAATTGGATTGGGCGGGTTGGATTGAATTGGATGGTCGGTTGCAAAGAATAGGATCGGATGGTCGGCGGTCGTCGCTTTTGGTGATATGTTTAGGAGCAACAACCTCACCGCCAGAATCTTCGAGCGGCAGATTCTCACCCCCCGGCCTGGCACCTCTGTATGCCCCCTCTCCATTCCTCTCTTACTCACTACTGGTTCACTGAGTTAAGCCACTCACATACAAACTGCTTTTCTTATGTACTGGAACAACCACTGGCAAGTAGCAATGCATGCCATATTACCATGCTTCTCATTTCTCAAACAACTCAGTAACTCACTCAACCATGCTCCTGTTTCTGACATGCTTCTGCCTGTCTTGTCTGACTGGCTTAGTGATTCATTCACTGCCTTGTGTTCCAATTATCCCAAATAGTTTATTCTTATCTCTTCTTTTATTTTAGTACCCATTTTATCACTGTTTGTTTTCTTGAATAAAAATGAGTAATGCATAATGATAATGCACAATGAATAATGAACAATGTATAATTGGTGTTTTTCTAATGATGGCATTGGCATGCTCGTGGGCATCCATATGCATGGGCAGATCAACCTATTCAGGCATTTCTACGAGAACGTGTTCCCGAGCCACACTGTCTATGACATTGACTGTCCCGACCTTAGCTTCCGCAAGTTCACTGACGATGGCCAGTTCCTCATCGGCTTTAGCCGCAACCACCAGGATCTGGTTGTCTACCGCCCCTCCTGGCTCACCTACTCCTGCAAGGGCGAGTGCCCCTATTCCCTCGACCTGCCCACCAAGGCCCGCCGCTTCGACAGTTTCTTCCGCCACCTCTTCACCATCTCTCTCGCATCTGCCAACGAGTTCATTTGCAAGGACTTCTTCCTTTATGTTGACCCATACCGCTTTGGTCTCTTTGCCACTTCGACTGCACAAGTCAACGATAATGTCGGTTCTGCTGATGGTGCCATCCACGGGGTCCCTTCCATTGAGAAGATCACCTTTCACCTTGTGAGGTGAGTTGTTATAAACCTGTTTCTTCTTCTTCTGAGCTCTGAATTTTTAAATTTGTTGTTTCTCCTCTTATCATCTCACATCCATTTTGCCAGACTAGATGACGGTGTGGTTCTTGACGAGAAGGCCTTCTGCAATGATTTTGTAAACTTGGCACATAGCACTGGGGCTTTCTTGTATGATGATCTTCTATGTATTGTGTCCCTTCGATATCAAACAATTCATATTTTGCAAATTCGAGAGTCTGGAAACCTTGTCGAGGTACGCAGGATCGGTCCCTATTGCCAGGAAGATGACGAGCTGTTCCTCCAGTCACATGCTCAGGTAATATATTAATATTCCTATAGTTTTGCTTAAAGCGTCTTTCTTCTTTACCATTCCCTACCCCCTAGTCCAGTTTACTAGTTGTTGACCATGGCTTTTATATTGTACATCAATGTTCAATAGATTCAATACCATTTATTTTTCTTAGGAAAGGTTTCACAATTAGTTTTTCATGTCAATTTTTTTCTGGTTCAATTTATTAGTATCCTAAGTTTAGAATTATAACATACTGTGATGCCTGTACAGATTTGAATGTGCCACACTAACTTCAGGATTTACGTGATAGTCCGATTGGATAATACATGTACATGTCCAGAAACAGGCCCAGATATATATCCAGGTATCCAATGAATCTTGTGAATACATTCTATTCATTTTCTCTTAGGTTTCTCCAGGGAGTTCTTTTCTGCCTGGTATAAAGCAGAGGCTACTTTCATTCATCTTTCGTAAAACTTGGAATGAGGAAGCTGATCAATCGATGGTAAAGAAAACAATCTCATAGTAGGTTTCGGTCCTGAAACCCTTTGTACCAGACTATTATGTAGTGTGTGGTGCCTGTTTCTGCTTCATGAACTGTCAAGACTTTTTGTTTGTTGTATTCTGTTGGCTCTTTTTGTTCGGTCGAACAGTTAGAGAAATTGGAGCATTACTGAGGGTAACCCAAGACACTTAGATCAAACAGAAACTTAGCTGCAGAACCTTAGCATTATTGGTGGAGCATAACTTATTGAATTCTGGGTCAATTTGACTTTCATTGATATACTTGGATAAACATTTTTTAAGAACCTTAGAAGTTAAGATTCATTCAGCAATGCAACATAGAATTTATAAATTCTGACAATACATGGACAATGTGTATTGGCATGTCAAAACATAAGAATTGATTAGGAGGTCACCTGAAATCAGCTTTAATGAATTGTATTGTTTTATCCAAAAATTTAGCTCATATAATTGTCAAAAGAAAATTGTTAATGATTGTCTTATGCTGTTATTTGTTGAAATGACAAATATAGTGCCTTCGAAGCTCAAGTTAATTTATTTTGTTTTCTTCACGACTTTTAAAAGCAGCATTTCATTTTTGTTCTTTCTGTTTCATGTAATTTTCCTCTTCTTATTTTTCAGAGGGTTCAGCATCTAAAGAAGAAATTTTATTTCCACTTTCAAGACTATGTAGACCTTATCATATGGAAAGTAAGCACTATATTGCTCTTCCTTTGAGAAATCTTGTTTTGAGCTCCTTGTATGAAGTAAATAGAAAACACTTGATGTGTACATGCATGTTTAAGAAGTGGTTCTCTTATCTTGCTTTTACACATGTCCTTTTGAGTTAAATGGTTAATATAAACATTGTTGAGCTTTGAAGTTGCTTCATTTCTGGATTTACTTCACTCAACAGAAAACCTAAACAGACTGTAGACCATCAATTCCGTTTTTTTGTTCCATTTTTTTTTTATTTTCTGGTTAAAGTAAGCTATTTTTGTGGATCTTTTAACATTCTAGCTTGACAGGCACAGTTCCTAGATCGGCATCATCTTTTAATCAAGTTTGGGAGCGTGGATGGAGGGGTTGGTATCTTGTTCCCTCTTCTTTTGTTTTATGAAACTATTTCCTCTTTTGTTTTATAAAACTATTTCCTCTTTTGTTATTTAGTCCTAGATGGATTGTTATCTGTTTCTTTATTTTAAAGAGAATCGCAATAAATCCTTATTTAATATAGCAATTTGGTCCAATGTTCTTTACAAAATCGAAAAGCTCGCTGCAGTAACATATCATGAAAATGGAAGAAACTGAAAATAATCTGAACAAGGTTTGTATTTGATGGGTTAATTGGTTTGGATCTTTTTGGGAGGAGAATTTACTTATCTGGAAGAACTTGATACATTTGGTGTGGTACAGACTTTCAAAGCAAAGTTGTCATTTTATTTATTTAAGTTGAAGGTTTTAATTGTTTATGGTTAATCATGTCTAGGTTTCTCGAAACACTGATCAGGGGTTGTCATTTTTTGCCGTGTACAACATGGAGACAACAGAAGTTGTTACATTTTATCAGGTAATGTTTTACAATTGAGTTAGTTAATAGTCACAGGACATATTATTATCAATTAAAGATGACAAAATAAAAACAGTGAAAATGATTAAGCATCTACAAGCAGCATACCATGAATGGCAATGACAATGTCTTAATGTCTTATTGGGTAATAGGAACCTTTTGTGCCTGATAATTGTATCAGTCAGGTGAAGGATTCTAGTTGAAGCAAATCAGCTGATTGGGTTGTATATTATGTTTATTTTATTATTTATTGTTTTTAATTTTTCTTTTTGCAGAATTCTTCAGAGGATATGTACTCCTTTTTTGAGCGGTTTTATGATTTTTTTAATTCTGTTTCGAGAAATACTTTGCATGCACAATACATATCCTCCCACACTAATAACAGCCATGCTCTCAATCAGCTCCTTAACATTAAAAGTAAATCAGGCAGCTTCTCACAGGTAATTGTAACTCAGTTTCTGCAGTGTGAGTAGAGAATTTTAATAGAGAAGAGTTTATTCCTTATTCCATATTCAAATACCAAGGTTTTGTTAGAATATGAATAAGGGCCTGAATAAGCCCAAATTCCTTATTCTTGTGTTGTTTGGTTTTCACCCGAATAAGGAATAAGAGGCTTATTCCTTATTCACGCCACTTCCAAACACACCCTGAAAGTACAAGATTCTGTTTTCATACTCAGAACTAGAACCGAATATTTTGGAGGCAATATAAGATTTTTCATTTGTTACGACAGTTAAACAAAAAAGAACTAAGCAGCCCTGATAGAGTCTGATTTTTTGAAAAAGGACCAACTGCCCATATCTATTTATTATTAACTATGAACCCACCAAACCAATGATCCTGAGCAATTGTTCTTTTAATTTTAGTTCTGTACAAAAGGAGGTGTTACCTGAGAATTAAGCATTTCTTTCCCTTGCAAGCATACCCTTTGAAGGACTGTCATAATGATGCTGCTTTTATTGCCTTATTATCCTGCAAATACATCTGGACTAGATGATCTTTTCCAGAAAATCTACTAATACTGTTACTGAAATAGGCAAAAAAAAAAAAAAATAGAAATATTGGTTCATTTTCTCAACTTTTATTTTGAGCATATTTTCAATGAGTCTGCAGAAGATGTTTCTTTTTAAGTTTTCATGTAAAATCTCAGGATTAATTGGTCATTGTTTAAGGTGAATGGGATAGTAAATTCAATAGAATTTAATTTTTTATGCCAAGATGTACTTAGGTACTAAATTTTTTTGTTGTCTTCTGGCATTGACAGTTTGTGAAGAAGATGATGTTGACGATACCATATACTTGTCAGTCGCACAGTCCTTCCCCTTACTTCGACTTATCACTCTTTCGGTATGATGATAAGGTGAGATCTACTCAACTTAGAGATAGATTGGTTACTTTCACCTTTTTGACTGTATTTATGCCCTTTTCATTTATGAAGCAAACATATGGTGACAAACATATAGCAGAGCATGTTCTTATTCTCTGATTAATATATACGAAATTATGTCTTGTGGCTGGAATATTGTAATAATGATCTTGTTGATGTTTGTTGATGTTGGTTCTCAGGTCAGTCATGAGTGTTCACATTCTTTAGCTCTTTTGTTGAAGGAGCTGGGAAACTTCTGACTTAACAATGCACCCATGCTAACAAGCATGTTAAATAGAAAATTAATTTATGTAGGTTGAATTTCTTTCTAATTGCTTCTTACTGGATCTCCTTTTGGAATATTAGTTGATTTCGGCAATCGACCGGCACAGACACTCTACAGAGCACCCAATCAAGTTTATCTCACTGAGGCAACCAAATGTGGTGAAGTTCAAGATAAAACCAGGTAAACAAAGTAATTATGAAATAAAGTAGAAGTAGAATCGATGAATTAATTGTTGAGTGGGAAATGGACAGGAGCGGAGGGAGGAGGCCCGGACGGAGGAAGGGCGAAGAAGGTTAGCTCTTTCCTCTTCCACCCGTATCTGCCACTCGTTCTCTCCATTCAGCAGACCTACATGCAGCCTACTGTCGTCAACTTGCATTTCAAGAGATGATATTGTCCTTGGTTGTCAACTTGCATTTCAGGAGAGGATGCCATCCCCCGTCATTTTGCATTTCCTCTCCTTTTCTATTATTTTGTTATTCATATTAATTTTTGTCCATGTAATTTTGGGGCTTGGGGACAGCTGCACAATTGAACAAGTTTTATACTAATGTAAATGTAGTCTTGTGTAGTGGTTTCCTTCCCTAACCTGCTCTGCTTCCCGGCTACTGTGTTTACCAGTTGAGGGTATGCAATATATATAACCAGTCTATATTTATACGAGCAAATTAGCACAGGCAAGCATAAACTATGTGCTAGACTTATAATTCTTGTAATACCTAGTTTCATCTGTGTATCTCTTCGTCGAGATTGTCAAGCAAGGATTGTTGACATAAAGAAAGGCAATGTATTGCACGGGGTCAATCTGGGTCTGGTTGGCTTTGGGTGAAACTAGACCGACTGACGTTGTAATTCCTTTATTATTACGTTGTAATTAGAGTTAGTACGGTGTCGACGTGTCGTCGGTAACATATCTGTATAAGCAGACGAGATTTATTATTATATATATTTTTAATGAAATAGCAACTGAGCCAGTAACATTCTTGTTCGCACCTTATTCCTTAATACATCCAAACACTAACATATCAATCCCATCCATTAATTTTATATCGGAAAACCCTAACCTAAACTTTTCCTCACAAATGTGATTCAAATCAGTACTGTCTAAACGATGAGCAATAGATAAGGGACAAATCATCTCCAATGACTTTCACTATATTTTTTCAAAAGTTACATCTAAGAGCAACATCTAAAATCAACAATGAGAACCGTAGTCACCAAAGGATCTACATTTAAACAATTAAAGGTACAACCCGTTACATGTCAGCACAAATTCAACCCTGTTTGCAGCACTAAATCAAAATAAAGAATGAAGTAGGTGAACAAATGAAAGCCGCCGGACGAGTTCTCCTTTTTTAATATAAAGGACTTTCTCCTCTTTCCTCACATTTAGCTTGGAATTTTTCTCTATTTAAAAAAGGGAAAAACTAGCAAAGTAACGATCTCAACAGCAGAACAAAAGCAAGCAATCAAAGTTAAAAAAATGATGCAGAACATCCGATCGAGCATATAGCTGGACAACAATAAAGTACATAGCAACTTCTCTAACACACTGATGCTTCATAACCACACTAACAAACATAATCAACCTGTCTTGCAGTAAAAGCAACCAAAGTGAAATTAATAGCCTCCATTTGTACCATACACATGGTTCACATGAAACAGCATAACAAACTTTATTACTATTCATAGCACAACCAACAAACACACCCGCTCAGTACCTACGGGGTGGGCCACGGTCATAGAACCTCCCTGAAGGGCACTCATAAGCAAAGTGGCCCCGACCACCACAGTTGTGACAGATCATGAAAGCACCCATGCAGTCCCTTGCCATGTGGCCAACCTGGTTGCAAGCCCGGCATACCACATCTCTGTCACGGCTGTAGCCGATATGGCCACGGTATCCACCTACATCCCTCTCATTAAGCGAGTCAGCCTTGGGGCAGTTGCGGGCCACATGGCCACCCAAATTGCAGAGGTTACAGACCGGATCATTGGGGCAGTCGCGCACAAGGTGGCCTGTCTCGCGGCAGTTCTTGCATGCCTTCTCATTGGTACACTCATTAAGAGTGTGACCCACCTTGTAGCAGTTGGTGCAGAGTCGGGGAGTGTCACCTGGTAAAGGGGGAGGGACTCGGCAGTCACGAGCCAAGTGGCCTGCACGCCCACACTTGTGGCAAATGCCCTCATTTGGGCAGCTGCTGGCTGTGTGTCCTGGCTCTTTGCAATTGAAGCACAGGGTTTTCATACTGCACTCTGCTGCTATATGCCTATCAGATCCAGAAAACAAGCATCAGAAAATGCATTTCCATTTTTTAATTAAAAAAATGTGTGCATAATAGTTTGGGGATGAGAGTCCATTAATGGATTTAGACTGCAAACGAGTTATTCCAAGGTGGATAACCCACACAAACAGAAGCTTTGAGTGCTGTGGAAGATTGTATGATGCACTCAGGTGCTTCAACGCTGCTCGTGAGCCTTTCAAATCCACACACCAGAATTTGCTCCAAACTAACAGCACTTCCCAAAATGTAGTAACCATCTTACAAATGTCTTTAAAATGCACAACTGCGTATCTACGAATTTGAGATAAGTAGAGAAGTGTGCTCTTACCCGGGAAGTCCACAATTGTTGCAAAGAGCAACAGTCGGGCATTCTCTAGCAAAATGCCCTGGGCGCTTGCAGTTCCTGCAGAGCTCAGGCCTCCTGCCAACAAAAGATCTAATGTAAAAATTTTGCTTTGTGTGATCAACACTATAGACTGTCAGGTTATAAATCAGTTGGATTCTGCTCAGGTCGGTTCATTGATGGCAAGAATTAGGTAAAGTGAGCTTATCAGTCAATTTATGTTCAGCTATTCAGGTCACTTATCTTTTTTAAGGACTTGGGTACTGAAAGAATATAGCATTAATCAAACATCAGGTAGGAATGCAAGAATAATATTATGTAATATGTACTATTGTATTTTCAACATTTGGGCAGGGGAAGCACATAGGAAGAATTATGAAGCTCAGGAATTATGTAAGTTTAAAATTAAATAAGACAAAGTATATGCATATGTACAAACAGAAGAGCAGCAGACTTGTGAGAAAGAACACCTATAGTCACGGCGATCACTGCGCCTATAGGGAGCTTCACGGTATGATGGTCGCTCCGTCCGGATCCTACGGCCCCTTGTAGGGCTACGACTGCGGCTCCGACTGCGACTCCGACTACGGCTGCGGCTCCGACTCCTGCTGCTGTCAGTCATCTTTGCCTCCAACAATCTTCTCCCCACCTCCAAAGACAATGCAACTCCACCGACCGGTTGACCACCTCACTCCCTGTCCACAACAAAGCCACACACCCAAAACCATCTCCATAAGTCATACTTCTACCTTGCAATTCCTCCACAACACAGTATACCAATTGCACCAACAAAACAGTCTATTTGATTCAACACCAAGTGGGATCAACTACTGTAGAATTGAATTAACCTTACTAGCCCTTCATGCAAACCTCTTTAAATATCAATTCATGATTGTTGATACAACATACAATTCGTTCAACTAAAACTACTTTTTACCTGCCCAACTACCACCGTGCCACTCACAACCATCCTCACCATAAAAACTTTCAAGTGGAACTTTCACCTATTCTTTTATCATTTTTTTCCCATTTTTTATTTGGGTACGGGTCCAAAGATATTGGTCTTTCACCCCACAAATTACAAGGCCAATCCATTCCACCTATTCTTCGCATTTCACATATCTCCATATCCCTCATCCCTCAACCCCAAAAACAGCATATGCTTCTGAGATTTGATTCCTGATTAATTTAGAAAATGGGATATGAATAGCATGGTAACGTAACAATCCAGGGAAAAGTAGTACAGTGTGAATGTATATAGATATTAGTTGCAGCTACCACAATACAATGAGGTCAATTTATCCAATCCAATTCAAGTTTTAGATCAGATATTATTTTGTTATTTAGGCTCTGAAAATAAGGAAATTCAAAAAAGGCATAGTTCTTAATGAAATTCTTTTAGTTCAATGCACATATTATCTACTAAGTATACATAATTTATTGTTAAAAAGATGTCCAAGTAACAATTTTTTTTTAAATTGTACGGATTAATGGCATTGATAGGATAGCACCATGCAAGGTAAACCCAAGCAATTTGTGGAGTTTTAGGAAATATTTATACTATAGTGTGTGTGGATCCCCAAAAGGAATAATATAATATATAGTTATAGTGTGTGTATGAACACGCCTTAGATCATGCCTAATTAATCAAAGAAATCAGCAAGAGTAGGAATAAGGTGCCTTTGTAATCCACATTCATCCAACAATTCAGCATTTTTCTATCAAGGAAACGAAAAAAATAATTGACAGTAAGGGATGGCAACGGGCCATAATACCTTAAATTCGAATCATTCTATTAAAACATGAGAACCATTACATATAGCAAGCAATCTGAAACTCCATAAGATTATTTCTAATTACCATCGTTTACTGGAGAAAATCATATAAAACTATAAAAAATACCCTAAATTAGGCTTTTAAAATTGATAACGAAGTCGGAACAATAAGCCAATCTGTTAGGACTACCGACTACACATCATCGTACCAGATACAAGAATTTTTGTTCGAATAATAATAAGAAACAACGAGAGAGAACATAAAACCTACCAGACCAAATTAACTTTCGTAATTTGAGACTAAACTTTTGAAAGAAAAGACGAGTGCTTGTACGTTACCTTACCAGGTTCTCAGATCCGGATCTTGCGAGGCTATCTGTGAGTGTTGTGTAGGCTTAGGTGCGACTGAACGAGGATCTCTGACTCTGAGAAATAAGCCGAGTGGTAGATTGGTGCTATAAGCGAGAGAGAGAGTGGCGAAATGGGATGGTGATTGTCTGATAGAGAGGCTACGCGCCTTCGCGCTGAGAGAAACAGCGAGGAGCCGCGGATTAGGGTTATAGATTGATTCGGATTTAGAGGGATAATTCGATTTCCTTATTTAAAATAAATCGAGTTCAAATATTTATATTTCAACAAAAATAAAAATCGACCTCTTAATAAAAAATAATTTAATAAAAATATTTATTTCTTAATTAATAAATGATAAGAAAATTTTACATATGTGATCTATTTCCAAAATATAAGAATAATTATTCTTATAAGAGAAGCTTTAGAGTCGTTCTACACCACCACAGTCTCAACCAAACATATTTTCGTATAGGCGATGTCTTCACGAATCTAATGATACTAATGATGAAGAGTTTTCAAGAAACACAGAGGATAATTTTGTTGGAGGTTTGAGAAAGAGGAGGAAGAAATTACAACATAAGAAGAGAGTTAGGCAGTCCCGCGATGACACATGTTTAGAAGAGCATGAGCTAATTTGAGAAATATGGTATAAATATATGGGAAAAATCATGTGAGCTAGAATATACATGGTGAATTGATGAAATTAGAGAATGAAGAGTATATGCTCGAGTCACAAGTAACAAATCATGTGAAGAAATTCAAAATTGACCCGGAGATGTGTTCAGGAGAGAAATGAATGCATACGTCAACTAAAAAATTAAATTGTCTCTCAACAACCAATGAGAAAAAGAGAGAAAAGTAATAAAAAGTTGAATGAAATGGAGAGGAGTTTTAAAATCTTCTAGCCTACATTTTGGATCAAGTGATCATAGTACAAATAGCTGGAGAGTAAAAGATAGTAAGCTTATTACCATCAAATTACATTGAGCCCGTTTGTTTCGACCTTAAGAGACTGCATAAACACCCGAGGCGTAAGGAGCCGTAAGGTGCATTAACTTATTACACCTTTTTTCGGTTGCATAAGTTACACATCCGATCAGTCTAATTTTTTTTCCGACACTATCTTTTAAGTAATTGTCTCTCACCAGTCTCACTAGTCTCCTCTCTCTCATTTATGCTACTGGCTTCTTATCCCCTTCTCAAACCCTAGCCGCACTACACCACACTCAAATCTGTAGCTGTGAGAAAAAAAAAAATGAAAAGGACGATAATCTAAAGTCGTGTAGTTCATTTGCTCATGTTTTTAATAATCTTATGTTGTTCAGTTCATATTTGTGTACTATTCAAATAATGACAATCGTGAATTGCTCAGTTGATATAGTTACAAATAATGACCATGTTAAATGAAATGTTAGGTCAAAAAATTTCTGAGGGCTTTACAAAGAAAAGAATGACAATCGTGAATTGCTCCAGTGGGCTTTCCCTATGCAAACTGAATTTAATACTACGTGCAACCAATGCAAGTAATGTTTTACAGAAATACATTAACTAAATTTAAGGACAACTAAATTTAAGGACACTGTAATCTTTTCACATGAAGTTATGCATGCATTAAGTTACTCATCCTTATGTAATAACCAAACACCTATTATATAACACTACATAAAAATTTTATGTATTCTTAACTTATGCAACCCTTACTCCACAACCAAACGTCCCGCATTAGAATTAACTTTTTATTGTTTTTATCCAAAAAAATGTCACAGTCTTGATATGGTATTTGGGTTAATTTAGTGAAAATTGGACATAAATTAATAGGAAATAGAAAGAAAGAGAACAAACAGGATAAAGAATGAGATAAAGAAGACAAAGAATGGTGTAAATGAGACAAAGAATATAATAAGTTAAACAGTACAATCCACATTTCTCTAATCTTATCCTTAACACAATTATGAACGGAAAGATTTTGTTGATCATTAGTTAGTGGGGGATCACTTCATGGACGATTTTCGTCTCTTAACCATTACTATCTTCAGTATGACTGATTTGATGCTTGACCCAGTCAACTCCCTCCATGGATACGTTGTGATTATTCATACTAGCGCTAAATTCGCACGTTGCGTGATTCATTTCTATACGAATATGTTATGAAATGTTTTTTCTAACAGGGTGGATATGGTATGGAAATTTTTGCAAACAGATGTGAAATGTCGAGAATTATCGTTAAAATAAGAGGGAATGCTTAAAAAAAATATTTTTGTAAATTATGATTTTTATGAATTAGCAGTCTAACGTTTTACAATGACTTTGATGAATTAGCAGTCCCAAATGAATATTTAATTTTGTTCTTTCAACTAATATGTACAGCTTTGTGTTTGCGTGAGTGCCCACAAAAAATCCATGTGACTAATATGTAGAACGAATCTCGCGCGTTGTGCGATTTATTTTACGCTATATAAAAAAAATTGAGAATACTATTCAAATATGATATGAAAACTGTCACGGAAAATCCGAAATACAATTTTTACCACAAAAGATCAAATATCACAGAAAATCTAGGACACTGTGCTAACCACAGTGCTCCACGTGCAAATCACGATGCCCCATCTTTATATATTTATAATACTCAGTATGTAACAAAAAACTGCCTCAGCTGGGCTGAAACACGAAATGTTATACAGATAATTTCATAGATAATCTTCTCTCTCGTGTCCGGAGATGACTGCATATTGTCATTTTGTTAATTTTTTTCCCTCGTTCTTCCCCCTCCTAGTTCTGCTGATTTCCTCCTGCCATCTCTCTTTCCCAACAAAACAATATACACGGCGACAAGATACCTTCAACCTGACCGAGAGCATGCAGAACTCACCGTCCAGAAAGGATGGCATAGGCGAAGAGACTGAGACCACTCTCAGGATATATGGCTGTGATCTCATACAAGAGAGCGGCATTTCTCTAAGGCTGTATTTTTTTCTCCTGCTCATTTTACCCATCCCCATTTCTTTCAATTTCTCGAGAATAATCAACTGTGCAATTCTTCTTCCCTTTAAAGTCAATTTGAACCTCGGCCATGCAAGTGTTTCTATTTATCCAAAATTCGACATGTGGGTTGTCAAAAAATGTACCTCAAAAGTGCAAGCCATAAAGGGAGGAGATTATTCAGACTTGGATGTATACTATAATGTTTAGAATTGGTTGGTTCACCGTTCACATATCGAGCATTGTGTGACCACCTTTTTGCAATGCCATTGTTTTGCATTTCTTGACAAAACAGTAGACCTCAGGTTGTAATGGCTACAGACAGGCTTTATTCCATTCCATCAATTCTATTGCAAGACGTCCTTTGCAAGGTTCAGTGCTATACTAAGCTGTTTTTTGTGTTGTTTGTTTTATCTCGAATTGTAGAATGCATTTCTTGTGTCCCATTGTTTGTGTTTTGTGTATTCGACATGGTCTCTGACAGACCATGATATTGTACAAGTTAGGTCTGTTGCTGATGAAGTACGCGTACTGGCTAATCTTATATGGAGGGTTGATTTGTAAAGACGTATAGTGGATTCAGATTTTGTTTTCTTTTTGAGAGAGATTCTGTGATAGTTATAAATTAAAAGGATACGAGTTTAGTAGTAACAACCTATATAAATGTATATTGTTCTAAGATACAATTGCTCAAATAATTAAACTGGCGGATAGGAGATTATTCCCCCCCCTTCCTTCTCTTGCAGTGTGCAATCATGACACTGATTTTCAAAAGAAAAGTACATTTTCAGAACTCAACTGCCTAATCACAAGGCATTGTACGACATGCAGTACAGGAAATATATCGGAAAGCAAGATTATAAGTTTATAACTTAACGGGAATTACATGACTTGTGCCAACCAAGACTTTATAATTAACTTTGTTGCCCCAGACAAGCCTGCCAAAAAAGATGGGGAACATACACGTCCAACCAATATAGTTCTGAGTAAAATATTGGTGGACACTTCTCCTTAATTTCCTCAATCGCAGAAGCAAAATAGTAACGAGGAATGTTCTGGTTTGAACTCCCTTCAATTCAAATCCCAATGTTTTACACATAAAAATTCTACAAGAAAATCCTAAACCATTTTTACACACCATGTACATTGATTCCCCCTAAGCTAACGAAAAGAAAAAGAGAAGAAAAAAAAGCACGGGGCAGCTTACACACATCCCCAATTGCAGCATCAATCTTCCAATGAAGAATTTGTTTAATTCCTCTCAAATTCCCTAATTTTTGCAACAAAAGCTGTGACGAGGAGGACATTGATTGTGTTCGGTCCTAATGTCATTTATTTCTTGTCTTTGGATTTGTAAGAGGCCCACTGGAAGTGGTTGCAATTTGCTTCTGGATTTGTTGCAGGTCCCTACATTATTATAAGCATATTGAATGTTGTCATTGCCTTGAACCAGAACCTTTCTAAAGACTATAGTTCTAGACTTTATAGTAATAAAGGAAATAATTAAGCTAAAGCACCTTTTTCTTTCCCCAACAACAAGCTGAACTTATTTCAAAGTACTGGAAGGTCCGATATTGGTCTTAGTCCAATCAGTTAAATCAGGTTCCTCAATCTATATTAACTTGGTTCAATGAGGACATTCAACTTTTTATTGGACCCTTTGTATGGTTTAGAGAGATATAAAGGGAGGCAAAAATTGTTTTTTCTTCAGTTGAGCCCGTCAACTAGCTAACTCACTACAATAATACAATGAAATTATACATAACACAATTATGGCACCCGTTCCTTCCAACAACCCAGCAAGGTCAACTCTAGGGCTAAGCCATTAAAGATCCAAATAGGAGAAATAAATAAAATGAACGAATTATTTTAGGTAATCAGTTCTCAATTTTGTTGGTATTACACAAATCAAGCATATGACATACTGTTGTGTTTGACCCAGATTGAAAAAGAATAAAAACACCCACTTCAGATGCACTTTGCAAAACCTTTGACAGTGAATAAAAAGAGCGATACAAAGCAGACCTGAGCACGAGCACAGACATAAAATAGCCGACCAATATTACCACCCTTCTTCACTGATCTCGCAACACAAGGTTCTCGATGACCTTTACAAAGTGGTAAGCTGGTTTTCATTCTCTCTTGAATCCTCTGCCACTCCAAAGTTGCAGCATTCCCCTTCTCCTTAGAACAAATCATATCTTGGCTATTACAAACATCAACCTCATCTGAAAAAATTTGGTCACTGCTAAAAGATGGTTCTTCCCCTGGTCGTTTGAAAAAAGATTTAATGGTGAGTTGGGATGATGAACTGCCCTTAGCCCTTTTGGTATCTTTGATTGGATGGAGAGACTTTCTTTTAGCAAAAAACTCTTTTTTCTCTTGATTTATTCCTGTGGTGCAACCTTGATTTTCTTGACTAGAAGACAATTCACAGCTTGTTTCTGAGGATAGATTCGAAGCATCTTCTTTTTGTTGCAAACTCTGACTTTTTCTAAGAAAGGACACTGCATTTCATTTAGACAATATAAGTATATCCCTATATTATGTATTTACCATATTAGATGAACTTAATTCACAGAAACATTTTAAACATGCTGATACCCCACCCACACTCACACAATGAACAATATAGAGCACAGTATTGTTTTTAACCTGTATTATGCAAATATCCAACTCATCTTTCATATAGTTTGACTATAGCCAAAAGAGATTAAAAAAGAAAAATGAAAAACAAAAACAGAAAAGATTTGCTCCAATGCCTATAAACAAACAGATAATGGGAAAATGATGCAGTACAACATATGTACCAGAGTTAGATGAAGGAAATATACCAATACTTTGTTGCCATCCACGGACTTCAGGGAGATATCTGACGGCTAGTGCAGGAGTACTGTGAACTGGTAAATTGGGTATATCAGTTAATTTGACATAAACTGGTATGTGATCAGATCCCTCCAACTTGGTTCTTCTTCCCCCATTCCACCTATAAACCAATTAAAGAATTAAGTTACGTGCAAAAAATAATATAATAATAATATTTGGTACAGTGCTTTATATAGTATTGTATCGTCAAATTCTTAGAGGTACAGTTCCTTACAATCATCACAACATTTTCCACATACTAGAATCCATATGAATAACTAAAAAAAAATATAAGTCCGCTAGTGCAGAAGTATTACTTTGAAAGAGTGTCAGATGACCCCCTTTTGAACTCGGTCACAATGTCACAGTGCGTCACATGGCAATCAAAGATGCTATGTTCCTCTACTTCATGATCTTCATGAATGCATGGGCCAGCAATAAGTATATGGTCTATTCGGGAACCATAGTTGAATTCCTCTGCTCCTATATGTTGAGAAAAGCAAGTGTATGCTCCTTGCCTGACCAAAGCATAAACCAAAATTATTTAGTGTTATTTTGGCAAACAGGATACGTATATTTAATTTATGTATAAAATAACAACCTATACTTGCAACAAGTACATAATATTCTATTGCAGTAAACAGAAATCTGTCAATATCAAGCCTAAGTCGAGCAAACAAACACCAAATTGCCCCTAATGTTTTGATGTTGAATCAAGGGAATTCTTATTATGTACTTCTAGCATTCAAATATGCCTGGCAACCTCAAAGTCATTTGGGAAGAAGGGAAAAGACATAATTTGCTAAGGGCAGAATTGTCGATTTAGATAGACATAGGTGTATTGCATAACAGTCGACAAGAACTGGGGCCTACTAGGAAAATTACAGGGCAATAGTTTAACATTCATGTATGGGAGGTCAGCACTATTTGCAGACCACAGACTGTATTTACATATGCAAATAGTGAGAGATACAACAGTACCATCAAGATGATTGTTTTCCATTTGGCAATCATAAGAGAATTAAAGTTAAACCCAAAGAAAAAAAAATGACCAAAAAACCTCTCAGGATGTTTTGATCTAAAAACATCGTAAAAGCAGCCCCCTGAATTTCTCAACAAGGATCTTAACCACTTGCGAAACCTACATATTTTAATATAAATCAGTACCTTCAAACAAAAAGAATAAATAAATAAAAGGAACTTGGATATACAAAAAATAATACTACAACTGCTCACATGTTCTTTTCAAAATCTGCATCTGCATCACACCTATCTATAGCAAAAGGAGCAATGTTGAAATCACCTACAACAACTACCCTCTTTCCAAGATTTAAGAGAACTTCCCATCTTTTCTACCATAAAATGTAAGGATAGAAAGAAAAATCAGCAAGTGCTTACAAGAATATTTACAGATCTATATCTAGTATAAAGGAAATTACATACAGTCCCTAAAAAATCACACTCTGTTTTCCAGAGCCTATTCCCAAATGTTGTCATTTTTGTAAACACTTTGATTTGTGCATTTACATTCCTCATATGGTTTAGTTAAACAAAATAAAGATTACCTGTAGAATTTTGAAAAACAGGAGCTTAAAACGAATTCTCTCCTTATCTTCTGCGTCAGCTCGGGGACCATAGATGTTGAAGAGTACTGAAACAAGCACCAATGAAGAGATTTAAAACAAAATACACATACAAAGATAGATGCTTAAGGGTAACAATCAAATGAAATTACTTGGAGCCCCATAAACTACAAATATCAGCTGACAAAAACCTCTTTCCTTACTCGCGCCCCAGTTGAAAAATCTTCCACCAAAACTCCATTCATTAACCACCCCCCCCCGTTCTTTTAAACCTTCTTCATGGGATCAACAATCAGAGATATAAGAATTACAGAATTGGTGCATTTTAAAAGGAAAACCATCTTGCACATTGTCCACTCACCAAAATGTCCATGATCAGTAATGACACAACGACCTTCACAATCTAATTTCAAAATCTCCTCTTTTGTTATATCCTCCTCGAATCCCTCAATTTTCAATGGCACCTCAATTGAGAACTCCGGCAATTGTTTGTCACTAATCTTAGGGCCTTCTAATAGACCTGTGAAGCCTTCTTCTGCTGTAACAGGCAACGCTACCTCCTGGCTTGAGAATGCTGATGTCACACGACAGAATGTAGCAACACCTAAAAATGTTAAAATCCGAGCTTCATGTTTCTGGAGGAATGTACTAGAAGTCTCTGCTGACTGGGGGTTTCCATAGAAATCATAATTTAATTTGGTGATTAGACAAATTCTGGTTGATTATCTAGAAGTCACCAGAATAAGGTATACCAATTAAGGTCAGGTACTGTGCAAGGCCATATGCACTGAAGAAAGAGGGGGGGGGGGGATCTCTTTTCTCCTAAGATCTGTTGATGATTTATCCACTGATGAAATTTCCAATTCTCAAGCCATGCAATTTTATTCAGGCCCATAAATATATGTGAACAAGAGAATTTGAAGTGTTTTATTGTATGGAGAAAAGTAACATGGTGAAAAATTAAAAGGCATTTACAATTTCACATAGTGTTTTGAAAACCTGCACCTGTATAAAGAGATGAACATTATTTTTTTTTTTAAAAAAAAATATGCTCCTGTAATAACTATGAAGAATGTAACCTGAGTAACCACCACGAGTTTTAGAAGAAGACCGACAGCATGAAACAAATGCCTCATATCCTTCAGCCATTGACAGATCAGCTGACAAATCTTGTCTTGTTATTTTAGTTTCCTAAAATATTAAGGGGTTTTAGTATGGTTATTCAAATGCAAAAGTTCTACACAAATGCTGAAATGCATCAACAAAATTGCAAGACACATGAACTGCTTCCTCTATCAAAAACATACGAAGGAGCAAAATCTTTCAGGTTTCACACTTGCTAGTATTTGTTCCAACCAAACCAGAACATAACCAAACGGCATTACAGTTATCAGTTTCTGTACCAAAAAATTTAATAGCAGTAATACTTGTAGCATTCCATTCAAAAGGGAAGGCAACAATTTATTTAATTTGAAGCTGAGGCGATTACAGTAATGATCAATGATCAAAACAACCCAAAACACAATTTGTGGATAGTATGGTAAGGGAACTGAGACCTGAAAGCAGATGATATCAGCATCGAGCGAGTTGAGGAGGCGGAGCAACGAACCATACTGAGCGACACGTGGCCTCAACCCGTTTATGTTGTAAGTCACTATCTTCATCTCTCTCTCTCTCTCTCAATATGGAAGAAAACGGCTGATTTGAGAAGGCCTGATGGTCATGGAAGAAATGCCGATTGGATTTGGAGGTGGGAGCGAGATAGATCCGACCCTATAGCGGATCCATCAGACCCGCCGAAGAAAAGTAAAGGAATCCTGAGCAGGATCGAAAGCCCATTTATTTTTACCGACTAATGGGTCGGGTCAGAAAAAAATGGCTTCTTTCAGTTCGGGATTTTAGGGGATATGGCCCACGTGGCTATCAACCTAAATGAACGAAAGTGATTAAGCCGTTAATTACGGATTGAAAGTGAGAATCTAAACCTTCTTCAAATAATGAATAATGATCAAGTTTAAAATGTGTTGCAAGAATCTGATTTTGCCATAGCGCCTGAATTTAATAAACTGTGCTAAGAATCTGATTTTGCCATTTTGGTATTGTCGCACTAACAGATAATGAACTAGGTAATAATTTCCATACATCATTCCATCAGCCGAAGCAACCATGTCAATTCGATTAGAGATCCTGCCGAATTGACTTTTTTTTATTTCTCCCTTAAAATTACAATCAATTGCAATTGCAAGACAACTATTTTGGGTTCCCGACAAAAGCAGTAATCTAATGGAACCTTTCAAGCATATAAATGGCTAATCTTTGTCAAATTTCATAATATATGGCTGACGCATAATGTCACCCATGACCTGTTTAAAAATTCACACTTTACTTGAATATCTAGCACACTTATGATTTCATCCCTGGCTCTGATAATGACAAAATTTCTTTGTCATTTTCCAATAACGGCCAGCATTGAAAATGAAAATCGAAACATGTTATTTTAATAAAGATATTTTTGTAAGTAACAGGAGTTTTAAGTTTGTTTCGCAAAAGGATAGGGACTAAAGCAAATGTGCTAGTCATTATTATAAAAATATAAAATTAAAAAATAATTATGGAACATTTTGTTCCTGTCGAGAGAGTACAATTACATCAATGACCGGCATAAATGCGATTTCAATTACACCAATAAACAACTTCATTAGGGGCATATCCATTGGTTCTTATTAAGAGTTCGGTTATTGAAATACGCAAATATATATCTCAGATCAATGGTTCAAACATTCTAATGCATGCATGTTCTTGTTTAAAATATAAATATTTTAAATGCTGAAATGGAACAAAATATCTAACGATATATTAGAGCAACACTATGCGTCTTTGCACATATCTTACTACCATATTAGAGAAGTGCTAGAACAAAGAGAAAGAGACGACATAGGCATGAAATCGATTTTGATTCCTTGGGTGTGTTTGGATGAGTTAGGAATAAGGAAGGAAGAAGGATTCCGGGCGGAAAAATTAGGAAGAGTGTTATTCCGGGAAGAAGAAATGTTGTTTGGATGGTGAGTAAGGAATAAGGAATAGAAGAGTTGAATTAAAATAATCATTTATCTTTTTTTTTTATCTATTTGTTGCTTATTCATTTGTCTCTTTTTTATTGTTGTAGTTTATTTATTAATAATGCTAATAATTAGAATAATAAAACAAGAAACAATAATAATAATAATAATAATAGAAAATAATTAATAATATAATATTATAATAAAATGAAAGATAAAAATTAAATAATCACTCATTTTAATTTTTTCAAACCAATTTGTGTAATATTATTCTTTCCTTATTTATTTTAATATTTGATATTTAAAAAAAATAATAATTATTTTAATACTAATAATAAGAATATTATAATTACATTAAAAATAATTAATTTTGTAATATTATAAAAAGTAATTATTATTTAATAATAAAAATTATAATAATAAAATAAGAAATAATAAAAAAATTATAATAATATATAAAATAATTAATATTATAATATTGTTATTATAATAAAATAATCAATAATAATATTATAATAAAATTATGAAAATAATTATTTATTTTATTTTTCAAGAAATTTTAGATTTTATTTTTATTTATTTATTTTAGTATTTAATATTGCATAATAATGACGATAAATTTTATAATAAAAAATTAAATTAATATGTAATAATAATATTACAATATTATAATAAAATTGCACCCGATAAATTTGTTTATTAATAAAAAATCCATTGATGTCCTTTCAAAATTTGTAATAATAATCATATGGAATTTATGTCATTAATATTTAATAATAAAAATTATTATTATTGCTAGTCAAATAACTTTTGAAGGTATATATTGACGTTCAACTTTTTTGTTTTAATACACAACAAATGCCCACAAAAAGGTAATACTGTGTCTCCTTATTTAATTGATGTTTTCTCTCTCAATCACGTTGTTTGTAAGAAATAATAATATTTTATTAGAGATCTTCTTCCCATCTTCTTATTCCAGGGGTGGAGTCGGAAGAAGCTCTTCCAGGAATATGAGCTTCTTCTCAGCTCTTCCTGGATTGTTTGGATCACAAATTTCTTCCGGAAGAAGCTTCTTCCAGGAAGAAGCCTTATTCCTTTGCATTCAAACACAGCCCTTGTGATTCAGTAAAGATTAAAGAAAGACAGAGATGGAGAATATGAAAAGCCGGAAGTCAGGGAGATGAGGAAGGAGGGGCAATTTAGTCACAAGCTATAAAAATTGATTTTTATATTTAATTATCATTAAAATTAGTAATAAGGATATAAAAAAAGCACAATATTATATTTTGGGGTCGTTTGGATACACTAGGAATATGCCAATTCCAGAAATTGCCTATTCCTGGCGTAAATTTTTCATCCAAACGCAATTGCCAATTCCATAAATAGTCAATTCCAGAAATAACACTATTTTCAATAACACTCTTCCCAACAACACTTTTCTCCCTACTTTTTATCCCAATAACACTCTTCCCAACGTTATTCCTAGCTCATCATCCAAACAACATTCCTATTTCCGGAATAGTACTCTTCCCACGCTTCCCGAAATCTCACTTTTTCCTTAAATTTAGTCCCGGAATTGCTATTCCTAAACTTTTTTGATATATTCTCTGATTGCACATCATCTCGTCATTTACATTGTTTTTCATTGTGTTTAGATTTTGCTGAAACCATTTAATAGCAAAATGTCCTTTTCTGACTGTGAGAATAAAATAAAAGTATTTTACAAGCCATTAATGTGCGTTATTTATGTGTTTTCTCTAAGATACTTGTGGTATCAACAAGTCATTAGTATAAACTCCATTAGGCGTCTTGTCTCGCATGCAGTAGTGCTTGTCCTCCCATATACTATTAATGCAACCATGCACTCAATCAACTTCTTAACATTAAAAAGTAAATGAAATTAATCAGGCAGTAAGTTCACACAGGTAAATGTATCTTAATTAGATTCTTAATTTCTGCACTTTTTCTTAAATATGTTATATTTTTCATAGAATATTTGGGAATAAAAGCTTTCAATTATTCATACTTGGAACTAGCACCAAAAATTTTGGATTTAATATACTTGAAACAACATTAAACGAAATAGACCTAGCGCGCAGACCTGATCTGTTTATAAATTTCTTATAATTTTTATTTATTTATTATTATTATTTTTTTTTTAAAAAAGAACCAGTCAGCCCAGAACTATTTATTAACCTACCATGGCAATGATCCTGAGCAATGGATAATTTTTTCTCTCTCAATATTATAATTTATTTATTTATTATGATTTTTAAATTTTATAATTCAATTTAAATTTCCGTGATCTCTATTGCTCAGTTTAGTAGTGTGTATTATATAATTGGCAAAATTGGATATAACCCCTATAAACTTCAACAATTGGATATAACCCCTCCAAAATTTAAAATTGGATATAACCCCCTCAAATCTTTATATCCAAGGAAATAACCCTTTTTGATTTAAATTCAACCTTTTCTTAATTAAAAAAGTCAATTACATAAATTTGTAACCAAATTGTCCTTCTCCCAACCAAAAGCATTTCATCGATGTACGGTACATACAAATTCATGAATGTTGAAGGTGATGTTGTAATAAAATTAAGAGGCCAAACTTTAATATTGCTATAGTCTCTTTACTGTTTTGTGGGCTTCATTTTAGCGCAACAATTTCTTATTTTAAGATGAAAGTGGAAAACACTGCAAGTACAGGGACAAGCAACTCTTACCTTCCCATGCACCAATCACCTTTTTGCATCTTGAAAACCAATATTTATTTGGGCTAAAAGCATCAAATATTTTGCGCTTTGCGTAGCAGTATAATTTACTCGTGAATTGTATTGGTTTAGTTATCGTTTCTCTTTTGATTTTACAGGACGAAGAGGGAAGATGAAACGAATACATAGAATAGGAAGAGTTAAGGTATTTATGTCATATGCTCTTTAAAATATATATTTTTTAATTTAAAAGATATTAAATTTAATCAAAGGGGTTATTTCCTTAGATATAAAGATTTGAGGGGGTTATATCCAGTTTTAAACTTTGGAGGGGGTTATATCCAATTGACGAAGTTTGTAGGGGTTATATCCAATTTTGCTTATATAATTTTGATGATTTGTTCTTCCATTTATTTCATTTATCATCAGCGTAACAATCTACGACCTTTATTATTTATTTCATAATAAGGTTTTTTTCTTAAATTCAGTTTAAAAGGCATTCTCGAAAAGCTTTAAAGGCTATATTTTTGTATTTATTATTCATATCGTCTTTTTTGACCGATCAAACTAGCTACGTGAAGAACAAGCAATAATTGATTGACAATTAATTAATTATATAATTAGAGTGGATCATCGAGCTTCGCTCGATACTTGAATTTTTATTGTATTAATATTATAAATGATAGAAAAATACTAATGAAGTAATAAACTTTAATTTAAGCCGAAAGAAAAAATGAGATTGCACATAAACTAAAATTTTAACTGAGATATTACCAAGGAACAATAAGATGGCACACCATTATAATCATTGATCAGCAACAAAATATATAATATATAGAGAGAGAAGGCATGGAAAAAAATATTATCCTCAAAAAATCATGTATGTTTCAAAAGAAAAATATAATATTTTTCCAAATATACTATGTTTTAAAAGGAAATATTTGCAGTTTATATCTGAGAAAAAAAGCTAACCCAATTATAAACTATAAATATCAATCGATCAACATCAGCATATCAACATAAAAAAATAAAAGAGAAAAATACGATTGCAACATGGTATCTTTTAAGAAATGATATTTGACGACAAAATAAAGCACCATATATATATATATATATACATATGTACTCTTAGTCCAAAATTTATGTTGGACATATTATTTTGAATAAATATCATAATCATATCAATAAGATATGAATATATTAAAATAATATGTCCAACAATATTATCTCATAGAATGAATTTTGAGTTTTCCAAATATATGTCCAACATAATTTACAATATTTTTAGCTTAACTATTACAAATTGACAATGAAAATGAAAATAGGAAGGGATCAAAAAAATCAGAAACAAAACAATGTACTGCCATATTATTGTCTGCCGGTGAAGCGGGTCAATTTTATGAGGAATAATACCCAGTACACAAATAGTTGTAGATTATCATGTTACAGAAATAGGAAAAATGCTCTTTCACAATACTTGGAGTGTCGAACTACATTTAACTAAACGATCCCGACACCCACACATCTTTATTTATAATATTGATTAGTCAGCTCATTTATAATAACGATAATATCATCTATAGTGAAATCACTCAATCAGCATATTATTTTTCTTAAATAATTGGAAAATGAAATTAAATCATTTTTCTTCTTGTGTTTATCAACACGTCTCCCCGGTCAATCCGGGCAAGTAGCCAGTAGCCACTTACTAACATGATGTACACGGCGAAACCCAAGAACTGTGGATGCATTGACTTCAACGTTACCGTCTCGTTGCAATAACAAATTATTTTTACTAAATATAAATATTTGCCAACTTTTTGGTCTCCATATTAGTCGAACTTGTATAGACAAATCCATTTTACTGCCAGTTTAACATAGGGTTACGCCGAGTCAATCCCATCAATTATAGGAGTCGATATGTGCATGCCTGCATGGTAAACTTTTCGGGTTGAGCGCCTACTGCATGTCATAGCCTTACAGTTTCCCAGGAACGCTTGATGTGCTCATATTTTAAACAATTTTTTTGGTTTTACTTTTAGACATAATTAAAATTTTCTAATTTGTTAAACAAACACAAATTTTCTACTTGAAGGATCTCAAACAGGCTAGAGTGTAAGATTTATGGCGTCTCTTATTCCAAAACAGTAGACTCTGTAAAAATTTGGACCTCGCCAATTCAAAAAGTCAAAAACTCATTCTGCGCGTTGGAATTTTTTTGAGAATACTATTAGAACTATTTAAATTTAAATTTTTATTTTTAAATGGTAATTAAAAATATTTATTTAAATTAAGATTGTTATTTGTAATAACTTTAGATTAAAAATACTTTTTAATCCAAGTTTATTTACATTATTTATTAATTTAAACTCAAAGTTAATTCAAATAACGTTTTGTTCTTATATATGCAATATGCATTCCTATACAATCGAATTTAATTTTTGTTTTCCAGGAAGCAAATTGGTTGTGGTAACTGGTAAGTAACTGCGTATATGTACTGCCAAGTCGTGGCCTAAGCGTCAAATTCAATTACGAATTTATATCTACATGTAAGGATGGTAAGTTTTAAAACTTATTAATCATGTCATGGTATATATGATGTCCTTAGCTATTTAATATTGATTTGGTGGCTCTCATAATATTTTTTCTAATAAAAAAAAATTGTAATGCATATGTCGATAAGATACAAGGTATGCAACAAAAAAATTCTTAATGTAATGCAATTTTATTTCTATTACTTAGTATAAATATTTTTGTGTGATTTTTGATATTATTTTTCATTGTGTCAAATAATATTATACTAATTAACTGAGTCAGGTTTCTCAATAATTCAACTAATGTTGAAACTTGGAACTTGATACTTCACCACCACCATACGATACGATCATTGTATGTACGATATTTAATTAATTAATTATCATATTGCTTATGCTTTATATAGAGACTTCAACCGCGCAATATTGGTTCATCGATACATTCTTAAAAACTAAGTAGACAATTAAAGTTAATTACCTTATACTCACCAAGGCTGTCATGGACGAAACCAAAAGAAACTCCTTGAGACAATTAGTCCGTACCCCATACTCTCTGGTGGCACTATCCCACCTTCTTCTACTCCTCTCCCCGTCCAAAACAAAAGCAGCCAAATCTGAAAAGATATCTCTACCTGGATGTCCAGACAGCTGCGGTCAAGTTGCCATCCCTTACCCTTTCGGTATTGGTTTAAATTGCTCCATGTCTGAAGATTTCGTGGTCTTTTGCGATGCAACTAATGGTGAACTTTTTTTTAATAACAAGAATGGTACTAAGCCTACTCCTTACACGGAAGATTTGTCGATTCTGATTCTGAATATAAGCATCTCCTCGGGCCAGGTACGTGTTAATGGCCCTATATTTTCCCGTTGTTACAACAACGTCACTGAGAGAGTCTCACGTAGGTCATTTAGTTTTGAGCTCGATGGAACACCATATGTGTTTAACCATGACAAAAATAATTTTATGGTCATTGGTTGCGATACAGTTGCTTATGTCGATTTTACAAGGATCGGTAAACATTCCATCAACGAGGCAGGGTGCATTTCAAGGTGTGATGGCTTGGAGGACCTGACTAATGGGTCCTGCTCTGGAATTGGCTGCTGCCAAACATCTCTTCCAAAAGGCACTAACGCCATTTATGTTAATTTTGATGGGAGGTATAATAACTCCAGGGTGTATGACTTCAATCATTGTGGTTATGCTCTGTTGACGACGGAGGACGATGAATTCGAGTTTAACACCCTTTACATCACCACAGACGAGCTGAATGCAAAAACCACGACAGTCCTGCTTGATTGGACCATAGGGAACACTACATGTGACGTTGCAGAGACCAACCTTACCAGCTTTGTATGCAAAAGCGAAAACAGTAATTGTTCAAACTCAACCGATGGTTTCGGTTATCTATGCAAATGTAAAGATGGTTATGAAGGGAATCCTTACCTCGAGAAAGGGTGTCAAGGTGTATCTCTGTTTCTCATAGCTCAATTAGCTCATGAATTTTATTGCCGTAATATGTACGTAGCTAAACATCTGAGACTAATTATCTTGCATATTTTTGTAGACATCGATGAATGTGCCAATCAAAATTCATGCTCCAATCCAGCAAAGTGTCACAATACCCAAGGAGGATATTACTGCTCTTGTCCTTTAGGCTGGCGCAGTACGCGTAACGACTTCCGACAATGCGAACTCAACGTCGTGCCAGTGGTTACAGGTACGGTTGAATACGCAATAAGTTTCTTTTTGGGATAAACAATTTATTTTGAAGTTATTATGCTAGAATTATAGATGGAGAGTTTGGAATTGCACCAAAGTCAGATCAATTATGAAATAGAGAGTTAGAATTGCATCAGGGTTACAATTAATTTGGGACATATAAGAAAAAATACATTGGACTGCAGCGCAGGTGCTGTTTTGATCTTTTCGGAGTGACTAATTAGAGCAGAGAATTTTATGCTCAAGAAAATAAAATTATGCACATCTTTTAAACTAATATTTTTTAAGGATTTTCTCGTATCTCTGAAACGGGCCTGTATCCTCTGCCGACCATAAACTAACTTTTGATCCGAGCTGTCCGATTAAATCTGGACGGTTAAATTTATTTCGAGCCTATCAAATCTGGTATTATTCACAGAGCACCTTCAAGGTTGGCACCCTGCTGACCTTTCAGCAGAAGATGTGTTTCGTCTTTGAAACTATGAATTAATTGAAGAATTATGGCTCGGTTTGGATGTGGTGGAATAAGGATGTAATAGCTTCTTCCGGTATAAATCCTTCTTCCTAACAAAAAATTCATCCAAACAACATTTCTTATTCCTAGAATAACAACTCTTCTCACTCTTCCTACATAACACTCTTTTCAATAACATTCTTCCCAATAACACTCATATTTTACTTTTCACCCCAATAACACACTTTCCAATAATCTTATTCCTAACTTACCATCCAAACAACATTTCTTATTCCTGAAATAGCTTCTGAAGAAGGATTCCCAACACTTTCGAAGAAGGATTCCGGGCGGAAAAATTAGGAAGAGTGTTATTCATGAAAGAAGAGATGTTGTTTGGATGATAAGTTGGGAATAAGAAATGGATGAGTTGAATTAAAATAATCATTTATCTTTTTTACCTATTTGTAGTTTATTTGTTTGTTTTCTTATTGTTGTATTACATTATAATATTGTAATTATAATATTATAAAAAAAATTGATAAAAAACTTTTGTATAATAAAATTAAAAAATTATTATTATTGTTTAATATTATAAAATATAACATATAATAATGATGGTATTAATATTTCCTCTTATAATAATAAATAAATAATATAAATAATTACTAGTTACGCATAGACTAAAATAATAGAATTATTATTTTAATATTTGATATTTTAGAATATAATAATAATTATTATTATAAAATACTAATATACTTAATAATAATAAAATAATTTATAATAAGAAGAATATTCTAGTAAATTTTAAAAAATAGAATAAAAGAAAAAAATACTCATTTTTTCCAACTAATTTCTGTTTTTTATTCTTTCCTTACTTATTATAATAAAATAATTAGACTAATAAAGTAAGTAATATTAATATAAAATAATTAATATTGCTATATTATAATAATACAATAATAATAAAATAAAATAATTAGTAATATTATTATAATAAATAAATAAATAATAATAATAATAATGCATGCATACAGAGAAGAGGGGTTGGTTTAATTAAAGAAGGTTTTATCAAAAATTGACCATACGGGAGTTGGGTTAAAATAATATTATTCTATTAGAACATTAACGATAGATATGTAGTTAAACTTGATCGTGTCTTTATTCCTGGAGAGATGTGTAGCCGTGTAGGTCCAATGCACATGGTTTGCTTCAAATAATATTATTCTATTCTAAAATCTTCTTTCCATTCCAAGTCCTTCCAGGGAAGGGTTCTCCAATCGTGCGTGTCGTGTCGTGTCGTGTCAAATACAATCGTGTTAGAGTCTCGTGTCGTGTCGTGTTGACACGAACTACTTTTTTAATCGTGTCGTGTCGTGTCGTGTTAAATGGTGAGGATAGGCAACACGACACGCATTCTGACACGACACGACTAACACGATCGTGTCGTGTCGTGTTGACACGTAATATTAGTCGTGTCAAATCGTGTCAGATTATTTATTATTTTTACAATTAAAAAATTATTAAAAAATTAAAGTAAAGGAAAAAAATTACTAAATAATAATTAAATTAGAACAATATGAGTCAAAGGATGGTTAATAATATGATATAGTATTTATAAATTGAATTTAAATTATTAGTTTTATTTAATTAATTAACATTAATAATTAAATTTGTATTTATGAGTCGTGTTAATTCGTGTTCGTGTCGTGTTGCGTGTCAAATCGTGTCGTGTTGGATCGTGTTAAACTTTCTAATATCCCAACACGACACGATAACACGATCGTGTCGTGTCAATTTTGTATTCGTGTCGTGTCGTATCGTGTCAACACGCACACCGTGTCGTGCCAACACGATCGTGTCGTGTCATTTTGGAGAACACTATTCCAGGGTAGAGTCAGGAGAAGGTATTCCTGAAAGAAACACTTCTTCCTGTCTTATTCCTATGTATTTGGATTGACTTTTCTTCCGAGAAGAACACTTATTCTCATCCATCCAAACACAACCTTTAGTAAAATGGAGATGATGTTGGTCGTTGGTAATGGAGAGAAGGAGAACATTCTCAACTGATATCAGTTAGCTCAGAGATGTAAGTTGTCGGAAGATAAGAATCCAAGAATAGAGGGCAAAGGTGTAATTTCAGTGTAATTGTAGTTATATTGGCGTGGAGAGAGAGAGAGTTATTCATTGTGTTGAAATCTGAAAATTGAGGAACATGTATTTTCTTCTATTTTCTCTGAGCTTGAATTAAAACTAATTTCTTGCTCAATTTCTATTCAAATTATATTCGATTAGATCGTTTTTTATCAATAAAGATAGTTTCAGTTTCAATTTCAGTAATTGTCTACTTAATATCATTCTGTCTACATTAGTTCTTTCTTTGTCTCCTTTAACTCATTCTTTGTCTCCTTTATTTTCTTTCCAAATCAATTGAACTATTGTTCAAAGTTCGTGAATGTTGTATTGATTTCGCTGGTTCTTCTGAAATCAGTGTGTTCTGAGCTAAATCTGAGTTCAGGAACATTACAAACTCTGTCGTCTCTACGATTAGCTGCGAAGGCAAGAGATCTGGTCTTGATTGTTTGAGTCCAGACGAGCCGTGTTGACGGTTTTGGTGCAGTAAATTGTGTTTTTGCTGCAGGCAATAGGTTTAGATTATAAATCTAGAGTTTAGTTGATAGATCTGAGTTTAGTTGGGAAGCTAGGGTTTACTGGTATTAGTTAGTTTCCATTAGGGGATACCAATACTATTTTAGTACTGGTTTTTGTTTGGATTTGAGATGTTTTGCTACCGGTATCAATTTACATACTGGTATTTGATGTAATTTTTGTTTTTATTTTAACGAAAAATGCTGGTTCGCTGGCCCGAAAAAAAAAAAAAAAAAAAACTTTGGCTTACACTACATCAAATGTGTTATGGCCTATTTATACTAACAAATGTTGGCCACAAAGAGTTTTCTAAAATCTATAAATATATTAATATGTATAAAAGAGTTTTCTAAAATCTATACATATGTATATCTTAGGCCGACAGGTATAGGTAAAGTCAGACCCAGCTCACCCCGAAGGAGCCTTTTCAATTTCCACTCCACTAAACAACCCACTATCTGTGCTAGAATTCTAACATATGATATAAAACATTATAAACATCAATCCCATGTATTATTATGTAAACTTTAAGCAAAATAAAAATCATATACACAATGGATATCATAATGCTCATCTCCAATAACCAACAATTAAAGACGTAAAACATATAGATAGTACTAGAAAGGTTTTTTACAATTTCAGTGTTGAAATTATATCAAATTTGCACTCATATCTGTGAGAACTTGTGCTGCGATTGTCGCTCTATCAATTATGGGGGTTAGCATATATGCTATCCTGGAAAGAAGAGGTCTTTCTAAAATAAAAAAAAAAAGTACTTTCAACAATATGGAGGATGGATTCTGCTAGAAAAAATCAAATCAAATCAAGGATTTGGTTTTACAATCTTTACAAAGCAACAAATAGAACAAGCAACAAACAATTTTGACAGTTCAAATATTGTTGGCCATGGAGGCCAGGGCACTGTCTACAAAGGAACTCTAAGGGACCATATTGTTGCCATAAAAAAGTGCAATATAGCCGATGAGAACAAGAAGAAAGAATTTGGTAAAGAAATGCTTATTCTCTCCCAAATTAACCACAAAAACATTGTAAGACTTCTAGGTTGTTGTCTAGCTAGAAGTTGAGGTTCCAATGCTGGTGTATGAGTTCATCCCAAATGGTACTTTATTCCACCACATCCATAACAAAAAGCAAGGATCATGCATTTCTCTCACAACTCGTCTAAGAATTGCTCAAGAATCCGCAGAAGCACTTGCCTACCTGCACTTTTCAACATCTCCTCCAATTTTTCATGGAGATGTTAAGTCTACTAATATTCTTCTGGACCAAAATTGCACAGCTAAGGTATCTGATTTTGGAGCCTCAATACTAGCTCCAACAGATGAGGCACAATTCGTAACACTTGTGCAAGGAACGTGCGGATATCTCGACCCGGAATACATGCAATCATACCAACTTACAAGTAAAAGCGATGTGTACAGCTTCGGTGTAGTTCTTCTGGAACTTCTAACCAGCAAGCCAGCAATTGATTTTGATGCACCAGAAGAAGAGAAAAGTCTTTCTTCTCGTTTTCTCTGTGCTATGGAAGTAAATAAGATGCAAGATCTTCTAGATAATGAAATTAAATATGAAGATGATATGGAACTGATCATGAAAATTGCTGAGCTAGCAAAGGAATGTCTAAATATGAAGGGGGAAGAGCGACCTAACATGAAGGAAGTAGCTGAGGAGCTTGATCGAATCAGAAAACTTAAGCAGCATCCTTGGGGAGTAGAGTGCAATCCTGAAGAAATAAAAACTTTGCTTGATGAAGGATCTCATAACATAGCGAGTGAGTATTCTGGCTATTCCAATATAGATGAGGAAGCTGAGGAAAGCATTTCTGTTGGTCGTTAAGGGGTCGTTTGGATCCCTTGGGAATAGCCTATTCCCCCGAATAGCTAATCCCAGGACTAAATTTTTCATCCAAACGCAATTACCAATTCCAGAAATAGCTAATCCCAGGAATAGCACTATTTCCAACAACACTCTTCCCAACAACACTTTTCTCTCTACTTTTCACACTTCCCAACGCTATTCCTAAACTCACCATCCAAACAACATTCTTAGTCCCGGAATAGCACTCTTCTTACGCTTCCCGAAATCTCACTTTTTCCTTAAATTTAGTCCCAGGATTTGCTATTCCTACCTATTCCCCACCCATCCAAACGACCCCTAATATTGTAACATGCTTGATCCACATTATATCTTGTTCTAATAATGACGGTTTTTTTTTTAACTTCCTTTTTTTTTTTTTGGAATTTTATTTGGCAGATTATTGTGTTGTTAAGAAGGTACTTGTTGAGTTTTGTGTGAAGAATGTTGGCTGATTTTTTACGAGAAACGATGAATTTTGTCAATTAGCAAAATCTGATCCCTTAAGGTGTTATATGCTCGATTTGATAGGCCTTTTGATAAAGATTTAACGAAAAATTCCCATGTATCTACCATACAATTTTTTTAAAAAAGAAACAAAAGTCAGGAAGTAAATACAAGAATACTAACAGATTTATATCTAGTATAAAGAAAATTACATATATAGAGTCTCTATATATTACTCTGCTCTATATTTTGAAGCATATTCCCAAAAGTTGTCATTTTTGTAAATACTTTTATTCGTACAGTTATAGTCCTGGTATAGTTTAGTTAAACAAAATAAAGGTTCACCTGTACAATTTTGAACAACAGAAGCTTAAAGCAAATTCTCCCCATATCTTCTGCTTCACATCGGAGACCATATATGTTAAAGAGTAAAGCAACAACCACCAATGAAGAGATCTAAAACTAAATATCCATAGAAACCAAGATTATACTTCTGCTTAAGAGTACCAATCAAACAATATTATACTACTTGGAGCCCCATAAACTACAAATATATGTTGACAACACTTCTTTCCTTATTTGCACCACAGTTCGAAACTTCCACCAAATTTGCTCCGTTCATTATTTTTACCTCCTCTTTTTAACATTCTTCATGTATCAAACTATTAACAATCAGTGATATAAGGATGATAGAATTGGCACAAATTTTTAAGGGAAACATCTTGCATATATAGCTTTCACTTACCAAAATGATCATGATCAGTAATGGCATAACGTCATTCAAAATCCAATTTCAAAATCCCCTCTTTTGTTGCATCCTCCTCTACTCCCACATATTTTTTACAGAACCTCAATTGAGAACTATGATAACTCTCTGTCACTAAATTTAGGGCCTTCTAAATAAAAGACCAATGAAGCCTTCTTCTGCTCCAACAGGCAAGGCTACCTCTGGGTTTGAAAATGTTGATGTCACACGACCGAACGTCGCCACACCTAAAAATGTTAAAACCAGATCTTCATGTTTCTGAAGAAAGAATGCTGTACTAATAGTTTGTGCTTACCGTGGCTTACTTAGAAATAATTAAATTTGAACATTTTAAACAAGTTCTGGTTGACTATCTAGAAGCCACCAGAATATGGTATACCAATTGAGGTCATGTATGTGCAAGGCCATAAGCACTGATAAAAAGCCAAATCTCTTTTCTCATAAGGTCTTTATCCACTGGCAAAATTTGCAATTCTCAAGCCATGCAATTTGAAGCAGGCCCATAAAATTATGTGAACAAGAGAAGTCTAAGGCTCTTTAAAAATTTTAAAGATATTTAAATGGTCTTTTGCATTTGAATAACCATACTAACAAACTCATGTATTAACTATGAAAATTTTAACCTGAATAACCAACCACGATTTTTAGAAGAAGAATGAGAGCATGAAACAAACGCCTCAGACAACAAATCTTGTCTTGTTACTTTTGTTTCCTAAAAAAAGTAAGGGTCTTAGTATGATTATTCAAATGCAAAAATTCGCACAAATGCATAAACAAAAATTACAAGGTGCACCAACTGCTTCCTCAGTTAAAAAAGAGAATGTTATAAAAGAGCAACATCTTTTGGGTTTCATGCTGGTGCTTATTTAATGTGAACAAGTACATGCACTACGAACCACTATTTCAGTTCAGTTTCTGTACAGCAACAATTCCAATTGCAGCATCTCATTCAAACTGAAGGCAACGATTAACCTTATTGTAATCTGAGGTGATTGAAGTACTCTTTAGATACAAAATAACAGAAAGCGCAATTATTTGGATAGTTGGAAAGGAAACTGATACCTGAAAGCAGATGATATCAGCACGAGCGAGTTGAAGAAGCGGAGCAGCGATACGTACTAAGCGACACGTGGCCTCAACCCGTTTGTGTTGAGAGTCTCTCTCTCTCGCTATCGGGTCGGATTGGAGAAGTGCTGATGTAGTGTATTGCAAATGTGTCGTGTCGTGTTGACACGACGTGTTAAACGTGTTAGGACGTATTATAATTTATTCATAAAAGATCATTAAAAAGTATTTTAAATAATTTTTAAAATAGAAAAATATAATAAATTGTTGAAATTTCATATATTAAAATAATATTTAATGATTGAATAAAAAGATTATTAATCAAAATTATTAAATTTATAATATAAACTCAATATAATTTAATAAATTCTAAATAATATTATTTTTTTGTCGTGTCAACTCGTGTCGTGTCACGTGTTAACTCGTGTCGTGTTAAGACGTATCAATGTCTAGAAGTCTCCAACACGACACGACTTTGACACGACACGCTGACACGCACATGTCGTGTTAATTCCATAAACGTATCGTGTCAACACGCGTGCGTGTCGTACCAATACATTTGTGTCGTATCAACATGCTCGTATCGTGTCATTTTGAAAAACACTATGCTGATGGAGTGACAGAAGAAATGCAGATGGATTTGGAGGCGCTAAGCAAAAGAAAACTGAGATGTCTAAAAAAAAAAGCAAAAGAAAACTGGAAAGGGAATCCTGACCGTCCTAGGACCCAACCCAGATTTATTTATCCAGTGCATTTCCGATATATCACGGGTCGGGTCAGATTGACCGTGGGTTTTAGGCCCATTAAGAAAGAGGCTTCTTTCAATGTTCGGGATTTAGGGGATATGGGCCCACATGGGTGTCAACATACATGAAAGTGATTAAGCCGTTGATTACGGATTGAAAGTGAGAATCTAAACCTCCAGTTCAAATAATGATCAAGTTTTAATTTAAATGTGTTACAAAGCTTTTATTCTTTATATAATATATATCTAGTCTAGTTATGCGTTAGTTTGGAAAACATACACGTCGCAACTTTTCTCCGTCTGAAATTAGAATCTAACCATTCCTTTAATTATGAAAACAGACCACATGTAGAGTTTTCCATGTAATAAATCAAAGCATTATATTATAAGCTTTTGGTTTTTCGCTTTTCAAGCAGCTCAATCTCAAACCCAGCTGTCAGCATTTAGGCCCGAAAAGTAGAACCTACAAATGAACGAGACAGGACAGGACCCATTAAAAGAGTTGTTTGGAATTAATTTTTGGATAGGCATGTTCTACGCTTCCAAGGGACTGACATCCTCGGCAGTCAAGGACCGCTGAGCAGTCGAAATATTTGTTTTTTAATATTTAAAAAATTTAAAATTTAAATACCGAATCCAAACAGTTGAACTTGTTCAATTTTACGACCGATGCGTTTTCATATAAGTTTTATAAAATTTGGAGTCTATTTGATACGTAATTAAGTGCTTAAATTACAAACGTATTAGAATTAATCAAACCAGGTTCATTCATTTGTTGATCACTTAATCAAGTATCAAATTAACTTCAAATTTTATAAATTATATGAAAACGCATCGCCCGTAAAATTGAACAAGTTCAACAGTTTGGATTCGGTATTTAAATTTTAAAATTTTTAATATTAAAAAAAAGTTTTTGGCTGCTCAGCAGTCCTTTGAAAGGACTGCCGAGGATGCCTGCGCCGCTTCCAAGTGCTTCTGATGTGATTTTCATTTGTAACGCAGGCTGGCCAGAAAGCCGTTTACAAAAAAAAAAAAAAAAATGAAGATAGAAAGAATGTCTATGGTACTGTGCGAGAAGCATTTGGTGCGCAAAATGCAAATATTATTTGCTGCCAATCTCAATTATATAATTTATTTTAGCCTGAATAATCGTGGGTTCCACTTGGCAATATTCTTTTCTTTTTCGAAATTTGCTAATAACCTTTTCCCTAAATTTTACAGCGCGTTTTGGAACTGAATGGTTTTATTTATTTGGGATAAATTAAATTCCTACGTTGCGGCTGGAAGCCTGGAATTTGATCCGGAACAAAGTTGTGAGGCAGAGTTTATTTCTTTTAAAGTATTAAATTCTAATTATATTCCATAAAAGTTATTATTAAATTAATGATTTTTATTTTTAGTGAAAGCACAATATGTTTTAATTAATTCGTTGATTACAACAACTCATCTCGTCATTCACATTATTTTTCATTGTTTTTAGATTTCGCTGAAATCACTAGAACGAAGAAAAATATCCTTTCTGACCTCATAGAATAAATAGAAGTATTTTATAACCCACAAATTTGTATATTTTTAAGAGAAGCAAAATTCCAATAGAAACTATTATTTTTTTCAATTATTTTTTTTAATCAATCCAACTGTACAGTATACTTTTGGTCTAAAAAGTCTTAAGTATATCCCCCGACAATGAATATTTCCACTCACAATGAAAAAAAAAAAACTGCAAAATTCACCGCACAATTTTTTAAAAATAATTATCAGTTTTATCATCGACCGCCTTGAAATTAATTTGGAAGTTACAATTGACCGGTATAAATAAACACATATCCGTGGGTGTTGCGAGTCTTTTTGACCATGTAAGCAAGCGTGGCCCTCTCTTCCAGCTCAGACGCGCCTCCCAGTTCCCAAATCGTCCGAAGGCAGACCAGAAACCAAACGAAACGAAACGATCTCAACCTCTCTGCCTTCTGCCTTCGGTCGTCCTTGATTTTTCCTCAACCAATCCTGGTCAAACCAACCCCAAAATTTCCCCTTTTTCCTTCCTTTTTTCCCCAATTCAATTTCTCCGTTAACTTTCCGATATCGTCTCCTCGTCCACCACCTCAGGCGTAGTGTGCATTCACCGCGCCCGCCTCGTTAGAGTCTTCAACGAAGGCTGTTAGAAACAGAGCATTTTAAGAGAGGAGAGAGAAGAGTCCGGAAAGATGATGGGCGATGGCGGTGTCAAGGCAATGCTGGCCAAGCCGATACAGCTGGCTGACCAAGTCACCAAATGGGCTGACGACGCCCACTACTTCAGGCAGGAGTGCCAAGAGCTCAAGACCAAGACCGAGCGCCTCGCTTCCCTTCTTCGCCAGGCGGCTCGTGCTGATCTTTATGAGCGGCCGGCGCGCCGAATCATGGTTGATACCGAACAGGTGGGTTGAATGTTTTTGTTTTTTGGGTTTTGTTGATAAGTCAAGGTCCTTGGAATTGTTTTTTTTTTTATAAATTTGTAGAGGAGAGGAGGTTGGCCTTTTAAGTGGAGCTTTTATTTTTATGAGAGATTATTCTTTTGAGGGTTGAAATGCATTTGGGTTTGGTGGTATTCAGAATGAGATTCAGATCATTGAAAATTACCAGTAATATGCCTATTGGCTGCTATCATTGAAAATGATTTTGTTTTATCAAATGTTTGTGTTGCATTTGAAATCTAGGAGAAATTTCAAGGAATTTTACCGCCAACATGCTGGTGCTAAAAATTTTGCATCCAACCTTTTTCTTTTCTTGAAACTGACAATTTGAAAGGTAAAACAATGATTGAAGCATTATTTTAAGAGCTTGATAATTTATTTGTTTACTAAATAATTGTGTCTTTATACATCCTAATAGGTAAATCAGCCATTCAATTGTTATGTGAAGAACTCGGTCAAGGTGGGTTCAATTTTAACATTTTGCGAGATGAAGTTGGTCATATTACTCATTTATTTCTTGCTGATCCTCGATCAATCATGTTAACTAGAACTTTTCCAAATGTATTTGTTATGGATTGCACTTACAAGACAAACAAATACAAAATGCCATTACTCGAGATTATTGGAATCACAAGTTTCAATTCATCATTTTGCTCTGGGTTTGCTTTCTTAAAAAGGGAGACTACTGAATATTATATTTGGGCTTTAGAAATATTTAAGGAGACCCTCCAACATGAGAACCAGCCATCCGTTATCATTATGGACAGAGAACTAGCACTAATGAAAGCCATATCAATTGTTTTCCCATCAACAACTAACATTCTTTGTATATGGCATATAAACAAGAACATAACTGCAAAGTGCAAATGCCTTTTTCAAACTCAAGAGGATTGGGAAACATTTTTTTCTGATTGGAAAACTATTGTATACTCATCTTCTGATGAGGAGTATAATGGTAATTGGCACAAGTTCAAATCAACATACAAGGAAAAGAAAGATGCTGTAGTGTACATACAAGAAACTTGGTTACCTTTGAAGGAGAAATTTGTTAGCGCATGGACAGAAAGACATCTACATCTCCGCAATCGAGCATCATCAAGAGCAGAAGGAGCACATTCTAGACTCAAAAAGTATCTACTGGTGTCTACAGGTAAGCAAAATTTAAGTAGATACATTAAAAAAATTCAAAGAGTAAATTGAATTAAATTATTTACTAAGTAATTGCATCTCTTTACATTCTAATAGGTGACCTACAAACTGTGAAGATGAAGATGTGTCTAGCTGTTGCGAATGAGTTTAATGAAATAAGAGTGCAACTTGCTACAGAAAAAATACAAGTACCTCATGTTTGCAATATCCCATTTTTCAGAAACCTTATATATCGGATCTCATTTTTTGCATTAAAAGAGTTACATAAACAGTATCAGATGGCCAAAAAAGGTACTATGCACCCTATTTGTACAGGTCAGTTTATGGCAACCATGGGTATGCCATGTGCACATCATATGGAAAATTGGGAAACCGGTTCACTGTCCCTTGATCAAATACACTCGCAATGGAGAATTGACACAAGAGAATTGCATAATTTAGATACTAATTCAAGTGCAGATCGTGCTCAACGAATGAAAAACGTTCTTGATAATTTTTATAGAGAGTATCTCAACTGGCCTCTTGACAAACAAAATTGGGCTGAAGAGAAAATTCAGCAGATTATGAACCAACCTGATGTGCAGTTTGAACCAATAATTCCATTACATGAAAACAAATTTCAAGTAGCCAAAAAGAGAAAAGCGAAGAATTCTACTAGACGAGATCCGTCACAATTTGAGATCGCTGAAGCAAGATGGCAATGTAGTTCTTCAAGTGGAGTTACTTATCCTACCCAAATGCACCGAGACACCAACACATCTACTACTGAATTTGAAGTTCCTGCAACAGTATCAGATGATAATGTATTAGAATGGATTGACTTAAATATGTAATTTTTAGATTAAGTTAATTGATCTTAACATCTTTTGTGACTAAGACTAATCAATATCAAATGTACTCACTGATTAGTATCATTTTGATTTCACTTGTGTTTTTTAATGTATTATTCAATTTTTTTACTTAGTAACAATTAAGACCAAACTAGTGATACTAATGTTCACATGTACCAAGCTGTGAAAAATCATAAATTGTTCTTTCCAGAAGGCACACGAGTAAAAAAAAATAAACATAGCAATTGTAAAATCTTCATGTATGATGGATGCTATAACAAGTTCTGTTGAGCCACTACATATCAAAGAACCAGTACAAGATTTTTTAGGATATAGAGACCAATTTCTCATAATAGAAAATTGAATGTAAAGTTTGTTAATTTTGCATGAATATGCTTCAATTTAGGTAAAACCTGACTATTTTTTTTACAAATTTAGTTTCAATTGAAAGACCTTAGATTAATTGAAGTTAGTTCAAGTTTGGTTCAGCATCAAAGTGAGAGAACGGAGAAAATAAAAAGGGCAAACTTACATGAGCTGTGTAGAAGGATCTCTCTCGGTACGATCTCTTTCTTTCTCGAGTCACCACGGTAGAGAGCTGCGCTAGGGGTTTTCGTCCGGATCTAGGTTTCGAGTTTTTCAGTTCGTGAGAAGTAAGGAAGAGAGCGGAACGGTAACCGATCTAGGTCGTCAGGAGGAGCAAGGCGGAGCCACGGTGCTAGGTAGGTGGTGCTAGGTGGAGGATGGAAGGGGTCGTGCTCCAGGGGAAGAATCAGAAAACTAGGAGTTGTGCTCCAGCGCAAATAGAAAAAAAAAGGAAGGAAGGGATCAAGGGTATTTTAGTCATATGGGAGTGGATCTCTAAGAATAGGCGTGAGCATCCAAGTTCCCCGCCATAAGGCACGACATATTAATTTAGGGACCAAACATAAATTTAGGCCCTATGAAAGCCTAAAAAAGAATCTTTCCAGGGATGGAAATACAAAATCCACACGCTAATTGAAAAACTTACCACAACAATAGAAAAATTCGCTCGTGAAGCATACTCTTACAATAGGACTCAGTTTTATCTAAATCTAATCTAAAAATTAAAAAAAAGAGCAAAAACAAAAGAAAAGAGAAAAGCGCAAAGCGAAAAGAAACCTTCTCTCTCTCGTCTCGACTCGATGTCTACCACCGGAGGATCGCCGGGCGCAGCCGCCGGAGCCGGCGGAGGAGGCGACTGGCCCAAGCGCTTCTACTGCCACTCATGCGACCACTCCGTTCTCATCCCGACCAGGGACGACCTCACCTGCCCCGATTGCCAAGGCAGGTTCGTCGAGGAGCTTCCCACGCCTAACCCTAGCTCCGTCTCCGACGACTTTCCGTTCGTCCAGTACCAATCTGAGATGTTACTTCTAAATTATGTAATGTAAATGATTAGTTACTTCTAAATTATGTAATTTCGACATCCAAATTATTCAATTGTTACTTCTTTCTTTCAATGTAATTAGTTCTAGCTATTTTATGGTCTAATGGAAATGATTAGTTACACCATTTACTACCTGAGAATCTGAGATGTTAATACACAAAGTGTCATGTCGCAAGATGAAAAGGAGGGTAGGAATCCATATGATGTATTAGGAAATTATAAATGGGTTATACAAATATAATGATTTATAGCTTCACATTTTAGGTTTCATTTTTCCGCTCAGTTCTTCAGTGGTAATCAAGGGGTATAAATGGTAATTTTTTCAAATAAATTGCGGTGAAGATTTTTAATACTATTCTAATCTGACAACACATGTTGTTTCAACTTTCAACTTGACCACTACTCAGTTATATTCATTCAAGTTTCATTCTACATATATCAATCTTCCCACCTCCAATAATCAACTGAACCCAGTGACAGCAGAGAATGGTCGAATAAGTGGGTTTTATTATTGTTATTATTATTATTATTTTTTTTTGCTATTATGACATGAACGTTTGGCCTTCCTAAATGGAGTATCTAATTAGATGGTAATTAATAGTATGTACTGTGTTTATATATATATATATAATTCTCATCCATATCTTTGGATCATGCTCAACAGTACTTTTTTTTTACTTTCTTTATTTAGAAAATGGCAACGAGCCAGGCATATAATTCCCAGTCATCTTTAATTAATGCATTTTTTTTTTCTTCTTTCGATTCCTTTTGTCTATTATGCTTTGGAGAAATTACAACAATCTTTAATGCAATTAACTTTTATTTCAATTGAATGTAATTAGCACCAACGTCTGGGATTTGTCATAGTTGAGAATATAAGCGATCTTCAATCAATAAATTTCTTTTGTGCCTCTTTCAATTTCTCAAACTATAACGTTATTTTAATGAGATCAATTAATTTCTTCTTTTTTTTCTCATCCTCGCGATTCTGATTAGTTTTATTCTTGGAATTTGTCTGCATATGTTGCATCCAAAACAAAACCATAGGATCATACAATATAATAATCATTGTAAATGATAGTTAATTTTAAATTGTAAAGAAAATTTCTATAGAGCGAAGATCGATTTGTCGTGGTCAATTGATAATAAAAGGTTAGTAAAAAAATATTTCAGTATCAAGAGAAAGCTCGATGGGATCCTCTAGCTTACTATAAATATTTGATGTTTGACATTTGATTTCGAATAAATAGGCCAATGATCGCACATATTCTGCCTTCTGCCTTCGGTCGTCCTTGATTTTTCCTCAACCAATCCTGGTCAAACCAACCCCAAAATTTCCCCTTTTTCCTTCCTTTTTTCCCCAATTCAATTTCTCCGTTAACTTTCCGAAATCGTCTCCTCGTCCACCACCTCAGGCGTAGCGTGCATTCACCGCGCCCGCCTTGTTAGAGTCTTCAACGAAGGCGGTTAGAAACAGAGCATTTTAAGAGAGGAGAGAGAGGAGTCCGGAAAGATGATGGGCGATGGCGGTGTCAAGGCAATGCTGGCCAAGCCGATACAGCTGGCTGACCAAGTCACCAAATGGGCTGACGACGCGCACTACTTCAGGCAGGAGTGCCAAGAGACAAATGAAGATTTTTAGTCAACACAAAACAGTGACAAATGAAGACTTGAAGAGTACTCTGTATGGGTAAATGTCGACCCACTTCGTACTCAATTCCTTCTCAGTTCTCACTGGTTTTAAATTTCAAATGCAAATCTTCTAACTGTTGGATAATACAAGTATTAATTGTTAATTGATATTGGCAATTTCGTGTGACTTGCCTCAATCTTCCCAGATTCCCCTAACTAAACTAATAGTATTAGGTGAAGACTCGAGGCTTTTTAGTCAACAGTGACGTAATGATGAGTGTGTGTGGGGGTAAATGTCGACCCACTTTCCCTACTCTCAGTTCTCACTGGTTGTAAATGCAAATCATCTATTTACCTCAACCATCCCCTAACCAAAATATTGATCTACAGCTTTATGAATCTGTATCCACTTCTTGCCATCTATTATATTCTATCCTCCTCCCCTTGTCTTCTTTCATACTCAAAATTGGCACAGCCATCCAATTTTCTCCCTTTGTTGCCTTCATTCGATTTTATTTTATCATATAACAGTCGTAGAAGGGGATCGCCTCCTGAAGAAATTTGAACTCCCTACCTAGAGGTTACTGTTCTATAATGCTGAAGCTATTTTTTTTTTCTTAATTCGTTTTCATATTTTACCAAGATTAAAATTGTGATTTTAAGTTCCAACTTGTGCCCCCTTTGGGTAAAATTTAACAATGATTTGATTTCTCTCATAATTTTCTAAACTTAATTAACTCTTGTGATTTGTTTACTGATAATTATAAGCCAGGTTAGTTTGTCAGTACAACTCCAAGAAACGAGAATGATTTGGGAAACAAAGTTCTTCCAAGTTTAAGAAAAGACAGGTCACAAAATTACTAATGCATACTTGAGTGGAAAATTCTGCATTAATAAACTAATTCTTTCATTTATTTTTATTTCTTTTCATTTATTTGAGACGTTGTTCCTTTCATCTTGTTTTTTCTTTTCTTTTTAGCTGCTGATTAAAATGTACAGAACTTTACTTTCAATACATAAGTCGGGGGCTTTGACCCTTGCTTTTATTATATATAAAAAAAAATACTAATGCATACTTGAAAGCTTAATCCGACTTTTATTCACATCACTACGAGAAATTTATTGAAGTTTTCTTGCTTATATAAATGATTCTTTTGAATCAGGTAACAGTAAAGATCACATTAAACTGATGGAAATCAAATTCTTTGTTTGTGAAATCAGATTAAGCTTCCAGCAAAGGAATAATATATAAGGAGGTGAGTTTCACCATGGGGGTTGCAACAAGCACAGCAAGCATGCTTTATTCTGGAGGTGTTGAAGCCACAGCTGGAATGATAGTAAGCAATGGTGTCTCCTCCCTAACTAGCACGTTCGGGAATCAGGAGGAACTAGATGTCACCCTGTCTAGCATAAGACACCAGTTGTTGACCATGCAATGTGCGATCAATGCAACAAGAGGGCGACAGATCACTGACGAAGGGTTGCTTGAGAAGCTATCGCTAATAATAAAAGCGTATCACTTTGGGAACTACTATTATCGTACCATCAAACACAGACATTCACTTCCTTCTCTGGTAGAATGTGAAGGCACAGACAATTTGGCTATTCCTTGAGCCAAACGCCAGCGGACCATTAGAACCTTTTTATTTGGTGACGAGGACCTCAAGAAACTCGATTATGTACTGAAAATGTTGAAAAGCATTGATGTACAGACATTCTATTCCATGGTGAATGCCCAGCCGGAGAGACCCATTAAAACATACCTCTATATGGACCATACCAGATTATTTAATCGGAACAAGGAAAGACAACAGGTTATGAATTTCTTGTTTGAACCGAGCAAGACTGATGAGAATAATGTGGCCATTCTTCCAATAGTTGGTTCAGAGGGAGTAGGAAAGACCAGCCTTGCCCTTCACTGTTTCAATGATTCCAAGGTGCAAAATCACTTTTCCTTGAACATATTTTTACCACAAATGGCTGATTTTGATGATTTTGGGATATATTTACAAATTCTAAATCAGTCAAAAAGTAGTTACAGTGCTAATTACGGTGATGAGAATACACTAATAGGAATGCTCAAGCAGGAACTGAGCTGTAAGAGATTTTTGCTTATTGTTGACAATTATAATTGGTTCGAGGACTCAATGGTTTGGAAATCCCTATGGAATTGCCTAAGATGCGGAAAACAAGGAAGCAAGGTCTTATTAATAAGCCGTACTTCTGACTATAAAAAATGTGAGAAGATTGTAAAACCTCAGGCAGTGATGCCGGTCATGCTCGATGGTTTTCCAGAAGATGAATACTTGACCTTTTTTAACGAGCATGCTTTTGGCGGTACAAACCCAGATGAGTATCCAAAGTTAGCCAAAATGGGAAGGGAGATAGCGAAAAAGATGAATGGATCAATTTGGGGAGCAATAATGTTAGGGGAGCTTCTCAGAGATCATTTAAATGCTGCATTCTGGTCAAACTTCTTGAGAGATGGCTTTCTGAGCCCTGTAGCAACAAATAAAGATTTTGAGCCAGTTCTCGAAACCATGTGTAAGCTCCTGCCCAAGAATTTTGAGTGGGGAAGCTCGATGTCACGTTTAGAGACCATGTCGAATCACCCTAGTGTAAATGATATAACATTTAAAGAACTAATGGTTCTGGGCCCTGATCACTTCACACCTCTAATTAAAATTGGGAAGAATTTTAGAATACGGGTTTTGGTGATTGAAAATGTCTTTCTAAATAGACGAATGGTCTTCGGCGTACAATACAAAACGGTTTATAGGAATATTTTTACTGCATGATTTTTTTATTTAGTTTTTTAGACAGACTTGGTAGTTGCTACCAAGTAATAATTTTTTATTTAGTTGCTTGTGTTATTGGAAAATAATCTTACTAGACAATTTCTTGATGTAACTGAAATTATATTATTAATTAAAAGCCGTGATTCGCTTTATAAAAGCGGTAACAAATAGATTTTTTTTTTTTTATAATTTTATAATTTTATAATTTTTTATAATTTTTTTAAATAAATTTATAATAGTCGTACCAATTAAAAATAGTTGTACTGATCATTAATAATAGTAAGATTTTTTTGGACAAAAAATTTATAGTTGTCCAGCGACCCAAGTCACCCAACCCAGATTTATTTATCCAGTGCAATTCTGATACACTGGTCGGGTCAGACTGACCGTGGGTTTTAGGCCCATTAAGAAGAGGCTTCTTTCAGTGTTCGGGATTTAGGGGATATGGGCCCACATGGGTATCAACTTACATGAAAGAAATTAAGCCGTTAATTACGGATTGAATGTGAGAATCTAAACCTCCAGTTCTTCAAATAATGATCAAATTTTAAATGTGTTGCAAACCTTTTATTCTTTATATAATATATATATAATCTAGTTATGCGTTAGTTTGGTAAACATACACGTTGCAACTTTTCTCCGTCTGAAATTATGATCTAACCATTCCTTTAATTATAAGAACAGACCAAATGTATCGTTTTTCATGCAATAAATCAAAAGCATTAATATATAAGCTTTTGGTTTTTCGCTTTTCAAGCTGCTCAACCTCAAACCGAGCTGTCAGCATTTAGGCCCGAAAAGTAGGACCTACAAATGAACGAGGCAGGACCCATTAAAAAGTAGTTTGGAATTGATTTTTGGATAGGCATGTTCTACGCTTCCATGCGCTTCTGATGTGATTTTCATTTGTAACGCAGGTTGGTCTGCAAGCCGTTAAAAAAAAAAAGAAAAAAAAAACAGAGAAAAGAAAGATACAAAGAACGTGTAATGGACTGTGCGAGAAGCATTTGGTGCGCAAAATGCAAGTATTATTTGCTGCCAATCTCAGTTATATATAATTTATTTTGCCTGAATAATCGTGGATTCCACTTGGTAATATTCTTTTTTTCTTTTTAGAATTTGCTAATAACCTTTTCCCAAATTTCACAGCGCGTTTTGGAACTGAATGGTTTTATTTATTTGGGAAGAAATTAAATTCCTACGTTGCGGCTGGAATTTGATCCGGAACAAAGTTGTGAAGCAGAGTTTATTTCTTTTAAAAGTATTAAATCTTAAATATATTCCAGAAAAGTTATTACTAAATTAATGATCTTTATTTTTAGTGAATAAACAGCATAGAAAGCACAATATATATTTTAATTAATTCGTTGATTACAATAACTCATCTCGCCATTCACATTTTTTTTTTTCATTGTTTTTAGATTTTGCTGAAATCACTAAAACGAAAAAAATATCCTTTCTGACCTGAATAAATAGAAGTATTTTACAACCCAATAATTTGTATATTTTTAAGAGAGGAAAAATTCCAATAGAAATTATTATTTTTTCAATTATTTCTTTTAAGCAATCCAACTGTACAGTATACCCTTGATCTAAAAAGTCATAATTAACTCTTCCGACATTGAATATTTCCACTCACAATGAAAAAAAAAACTGAAAAATTCACCGCACAATTAAAATTAAAATAATAATTATCAGTTTTATCATCGACCGCCTTAAAATTAATCTGGAAGTTACAATTGACCGGTATAAATAAACATTAAACAACAAAGAAAAAAAAAAAAAAAAAAAAAACTCAAACTCTCTGTTGGACCCGGTCTACGGAAACACATATCCGTGGGTGTTGCGAGTCTTTTTGACCATGTAAGCAAGCGTGGCCCTCTCTTCCAGCTCAGACGCGCCTCCCAGTTCCCAAATCGTCCGAAGGCAGACCAGAAACCAAACGAAACGAAACGATCTCAACCTCTCTGCCTTCTGCCTTCGGTCGTCCTTGATTTTTCCTCAACCAATCCTGGTCAAACCAACCTCAAAATTTCCCCTTTTTCCTTCCTTTTTTCCCCAATTCAATTTCTCCGTTAACTTTCCGATATCGTCTCCTCGTCCACCACCTCAGGCGTAGTGTGCATTCACCGCGCCCGCCTCGTTAGAGTCTTCAACGAAGGCTGTTAGAAACAGAGCATTTTAAGAGAGGAGAGAGAAGAGTCCGGAAAGATGATGGGCGATGGCGGTGTCAAGGCAATGCTGGCCAAGCCGATACAGCTGGCTGACCAAGTCACCAAATGGGCTGACGACGCCCACTACTTCAGGCAGGAGTGCCAAGAGCTCAAGACCAAGACCGAGCGCCTCGCTTCCCTTCTTCGCCAGGCGGCTCGTGCTGATCTTTATGAGCGGCCGGCGCGCCGAATCATGGTTGATACCGAACAGGTGGGTTGAATGTTTTTGTTTTTTGGGTTTTGTTGATAAGTCAAGGTCCTTGGAATTGTTTTTTTTTTTTATAAATTTGTAGAGGAGAGGAGGTTGGCCTTTTAAGTGGAGCTTTTATTTTTATGAGAGATTATTCTTTTGAGGGTTGAAATGCATTTGGGTTTGGTGGTATTCAGAATGAGATTCAGATCATTGAAAATTACCAGTAATATGCCTATTGGCTGCTATCATTGAAAATGATTTTGTTTTATCAAATGTTTGTGTTGCATTTGAAATCTAGGAGAAATTTCAAGGAATTTTACCGCCAACATGCTGGTGCTAAAAATTTTGCATCCAACCTTTTTCTTTTCTTGGGATTTCTTTTCTTGGATCATCATTTTTTTTTGGGTACTTCTTTTAATTGAAATTTGACATATACAAATTCTGTTATTTCCTCTAAAATTATCTAGAGCCACATTGGGTAAATTTATATTCAGAGACTAATTTGGGGAATTGCTTGAATTATTGGGTAATCCGGGCTCTAATTTGAAAATCTTGCCTAAGCTGTGTAAACTGTGCACATTTCAATTCCACTGTTGTGTAAACTTTGCACATTCCGATTCCACAGGTACTTGACAAGGCATTTGCCTTGGTCTCGAAATGCCGAGCAGGTGGCCTGGTGAAGCGGGTTTTCACCATCATTCCAGCAGGTGCCTTCAAAAAAATGACAATGCTTCTAGACAACTCGATTGGGGATGTTTCTTGGCTCCTACGTGTCTCTACTGCCTCCGGAGAGGAAGATGGAGATGCTCATCTGGGTCTCCCTCCTATTGCCCAAAATGAACCCATACTCTTTCTTATCTGGGAGCAGATTGCAACCCTCCAAACTGGCTCCCTTGAGTCCCGTGCTGATGCTGCTGCTAGTTTAGTCTCACTTGCCAGAGACAATGACCGGTATGGTTTGTACTTCATTTTTTATAATTTTTCTAATTTAATCAAATTTGAGGGGTAATAGCTTTGTTTACCTAACCAAAATACAACTGGCCATATTACTTGCAGATTTAAATGCATCAAACTGTGTACAACTTATTGCTTACTGTAGAATTATTTTTGTCACTCTGTCGCGGTCTATGGGGAAAATTGTTATGTTTTAAGTTACCATAGATTGTTATGTTTTAAGTTAGATCTAAATGGTAGACCTCTAGCAGTGGTACTCATCTCCTGTGCAGTCTTGTTTGCTTGGGAAAATAGGCAGAGTATAGTTAGCTTCTATATCTGTCCTAATTTAAGAAGGAATGTAATTTTCTTGTCCTAATTTGTATTTTTTTTAAATTGAAAAGGTGTACCAAGAGGGTAAAAAAGGGGGCTTTCCTGTGTAGAAACAAGAGTAAATTCAAACGTCGCTACAAAATCTAGAAATATAAAGTGCAAAAAATAACAAAAAGAAATGACAAATTCTCAAAGAAGAAAAAAGTTGGAAAGAAAACTAACTCACTGCAAACATCCCCCTTACCTCCAACCAGGTATGGCAAGCTTATAATCGAAGAAGATGGCGTAGGCCCACTGCTCCGCCTAGTGAAGGAAGGCCGACTAGAGGGTCAAGAAAATGCAGCCCTGGCAATTGGCCTCCTGGCCAGAGACACAGACAGCGTGGAGCAAATGATCAAGGCTGGTGTGTGCTTGGTGTTCGCCAAGGTCTTGAAGGATGGGGCAATGAAGGTCCAGGCCATGGTCAGCTGGGCCATCTCTGAGCTTGCTGCCACCTACCCCAAGTGTCAGGACACGTTCGCTCAGAACAACGTGATTCGTCTCCTGGTTGGGCACCTTGCCTTTGAGACTGTGCAGGAGCACAGCAAGTATGCCATCACATCCAAGATGTCGATCCACTCAGTTGTTATGGACAACAAGAACCAGAACAACCCCAATAATGTACAGAAGAATGGGATGCATGCTGATCTGATTGACACGTCTGATCAAAGTATGATTAAGCACCCCAATCATGGGAAGCAACCACAACAGAAAAATCAGAACCAGATCCATAGTGTTATTGAGCACACTATGAAGACCAAGTCGGCCAAAGCCACAGGCCTCAATGGGTCTATGTCCAGCTCTGGTGTCAAGGCCCGTGAGTACGAGGACCCAGAGACCAAGGCATACATGAAGGCCATGGCAGCTAGGGCCTTGTGGTTCCTCGCTAAAGGCAATCAAGCCATTTGCAAGAGCATAACTGAGTCAAAGGCGCTCCTTTGTTTTGCGGTGCTGTTGGAGAAGCAGACTGGAGATGTCCAGTACAACTCGGCCATGGCATTGATGGAGATTTGCCGGGTGGCTGAGGATAGTGCTGATCTGAGAAGATCTGCCTTTAAGCCCAGTTCACCAGCAGCCCGAGCTGTGGTTGACCAGCTCTTACATGTCGTAGAAAAGGCAGAATTTGATGACCTTTTGATACCTTGCATCATCTCCTTGGGCTGTCTTTCTAGGACTTTCCGGGCAACTGAAACCCGCATCATAGGTCCATTAGTGAAACTGCTTGATGAAAGAGAAGGTGATGTTTCTAGGGAAGCTGTAATAGCCTTAACCAAATTTGCATGCACTGAAAATTTTCTCCATACGGATCACTGCAAGGCGATTATAGCTGCTGGTGGGGCAAAGCACCTTGTTCAGCTTGTTTATTTTGGTGAGCAGGTGGCACAAGTTGATGCTCTGATCCTTCTATGTTATATTGCATTGCATGTACCAGACAGTGAGGCGCTTGCACAGGCTGAGATTTTGACAGTTTTGGAGTGGTCCTCTAAGCAGGCTTGCATGATCCAAGACCCGACAGTTGAGGCTATTTTGCCTGAGGCAAAGGTGAGGTTGGAGCTTTACCAATCTCGAGGCGTAAAGAATTACCATTGAGTTAACAGTGGAAAATTGAAATGTATATAATTCGAGTTATATATCTATATCTTGAAAGGGAGAAAATGGGTGCTGAAGGTAAAATTGTGTTAGATTATCTTGTGTATGCTTGTCTGTTTTGGGTTTGGGTACAGTAAAAAGCTGTTAATTGGTGGAGGACCCCGGAATGGTTTTGTAGATTAACAAGTGGGAATATCTGCTAATTTGTCGAGTGAAACATAGGGTTTCTTCTTAGTTTATTGTGGTTCTCTCTAGCTTGGGTGATGTTGTACATTAATTATATTCTGTCTTTTTCCTTTCAAAATTTCATTTTAAAGAAACTTGCCTGTTATAGGTGATTGATCATTTGCTTTCAAGTTTTATTTATAGGGACAAATGTTTAGCATATTGGGCAATGATGAAATATATCTGATTATGTACTTGCCAATTTTCTTGCCACGTGCTCTTGGTGGTGAGAAACAATTGAAGAGAGTGACCTATTTCAGATTGGCAGTTACGATCTTGAAGTATAAAGCCATTTCTTTTTAAAGAGAGTTATATCTATTTCACTATTTGTTCTCTGGTGTGTCTACAGAATGCACTTCAAATCATAAGGTTCTTATTCTTCTGAACGCATGTGCGTACAAATGTTGAAAGAAACGTCTAACAGAAAAGATGCCGTTTGATCGTCTTGTACTGGAATACATGTCACATGCCTTTTGTATCTTTGTTTATTTGCTGGTCCCTGTCCGAGAAGAATCTCAATGATAACCACTGCCGAGTATATTTGGTTCTCTTATCATGGTTTACATTTCAGGGCACGTTGAATTCTTTAAAACAAAAAACATTTCAGAGCATCTTACAGAAAGTAAAGTAACACACTAGAAATGGCACGCTGGAAACCAAATTCATTCGAATGTATGTTGCCTAAGTATCCTGAGTTGTGCTATTGCGCAAACATTTGTGTTGAACAATTAATCCAAATCTTTCAATAACGAAAAAAATCTAAAATTGAATTTGACTTTACGCTCTGTACAGTTAACTAGGTGCCACCTAAAACTGAGAAAGAAAAAGGAAAGAGCGAAGTGTTTGCAACTTTTAAGCAATGGAAGACCCAACAAATGGTAAAGAAAATGTTTGAGCTAGGTTGAGGCATTACTGAATTGTTTGAGGTTTGGTAATCATATAAACGGTATCTGTATGTTATCCATATATAATACAAACTTCTTTTACAATAGTCAAACTTAAATCCATTATAAAAAAATTATTGCGCCAAACCCGGTCTTTTCAACATCAGCTTGAAAGAGAGTTCTTATGTGTAAATAATATCTACGTTAATTTCAAATGTATGAACAGAAGTTGGATGTTGTGAGTTTTAATCTTGCATAATGAATCGTATCTAACTTGGCACTTACTGCTGAGATTTCGAAAAGAAATCTTGCATAGTAGCTGCTTTTAATGCTTTCTATTGCTTATCGAGCAATTTTTTTTTATATAGAAAAGCTAATTATAAAATTTTCGAAATGCTAAATCTAAATTGTAAGTATGAATACGGTGTGCATTGAATCAATTGAATTTTCAATATTTGAGTTTAAACAATCATTATATATTATTTAATGACGATCAAATCACATAAAACTTGATAAAGTTGTTTATCCAAGATCAACACAAAATTGTTTAATCAGATTACTATAACAAATATTAAATATAAACGTGGGTACCATGAATTGACAGTTAACATTATATTTTCTGGTCACTCATGCTGATGCTCTCTTGTTATCCAGGTGGGGTCCAATTATTCGGTGTAAGAAGCATTTAACGTAACGTGTCTTCCATCATAATAACATTTCATCCAACGGAACTCATTCTTTTGTTTTTTTAATAGTTTGTCATAAATTATGGTTTTTTCCACTTCCTGCCTTCAAATAAACCGAGAGTTTATAAATAAATAAGGGAAAATACAATTCTTCCTTGTTTAAAAGAAATTACAAAAAGAAATGTTTGACTGCTTATGACCATGGTCGACCCCGCAAACAATATGCACTTGCACAAGTGATCAACTAGCAATTTAGCTCGGTGCAATTTTTCATTATATATTCCTTTATGGTATGAATTAGTACTATATATATGTAAATAATGAGATTGATAATTATGCAAAAAATTAATAGCATGTTTGCTTACCTTTTTATTTTATGATATTTATTTCCTTTTTAAAGAAGCCTCATTAAAAAAAATTTCTAATCTATTGCATATTAATTGCTAATATAAAAGACGAGTTATAAGAATAATTATATTAATGTACTTGGCCTAGACAACTACTTTAATAATACAATGTTTATGTGTCAGAACTGTAAACTATATACATTTTTATTCTTAGTGCATAAAATTATGTATAAATTGCAGACTAAAGATAAATCATGTATAACATATATTAGCATGAGTACATGAAATAATTAAAAATTTTAAACTACACACAAATTTAAATTTGCACATATTTTACATCTCTTAGTACATCAAAATTTCGTATAGTACGCATAAAAATACTTTTAGCGGCTGAACAAAAGTCGGCCATAAGTAGCACCAAAATTTTGGGAAATTACATCTACCATCTCTTTGGAGCCATCACATTTATATTTATTCACTTTATTCATTTATATATCCAGTTTGTGTTATATGTGTGTTTACTTTATTCAATTATGAATTAAATTTTATTTTTTCATTGTTGTTCAAATTTTTATATGCATATTCAACTTATTTTTATTGAACTTATTTGTTTGTATGTGCTTACTTTGATTATTTAAATGTTTACATTGTCTATTTTATATATTCACTTTGTTTATGCGATGACAAACGATGGTAACACTGCAGATTGCAGTTATCATTTCTGAAAAATTAATGAATGAAATATTTCTTGTTTTTCGTTGTTTGTCAGTTTTTCTCTCGTATCCTTTATTTGCCTCTAATTTTCTTCCAGTTCCTTCAATTAGGAGTGAAGTATTCTAACTTCCAGTCATGGCTGTCATGGATCATGCAAAATGGTGATGACATTAACATACATCGGAGTCATAACCTTGAGGCTTGAGCACATCGTACATGTTTGTATTAATGAATATTAATACAACTGTACATCTACAGTTTGAACACTGATAGGAATTATTTTGCTCAAGGTGTACATGTACAACATCGGAGGGGACATGGTCCCCATGATTTTGCTCAAACTGTACATGTTTTATTAATTTTACCAATAAGATTAATATTCAATACAGAGGGGCATCAATTCGAGAAAACCGGTGCATTAATTCCTTGTTTTTTTTTTATTATTTAAAGCTCGACATTTATCGTTTAAAATATTTGAAACTCTTTATTTCTGTATTGCTTAGCGCTATTATTTTAAAGACTATAAATTAAGAGATATGTAGCAGTTAGTATTCATATTGAACTGGTACAGGTTTTTTTAATTTATTCTAATTTAGAATTTGCTTATTTTCAACGTATATTAACCGAATTAATGTTGGTCTCCAGTTTGCAATCAAGCATATTCAGTTTTCCAGTTATCTATGCAAATAGTAGACCATAACCAACAAATTTATAATTCCCTAATCAATTTAACCAATCTTCTTTCGTTCTTTCCTTTTTTTTTTTTTTTTTTTGGTAATAAGTCCATTTAACGAATCTGTTGATGTTTCTGTATTATCTGCACGTAACATTTAAGCATGGTTCACATAAAAATCGTCGGATCATTTGGAAAATACAACAAAAAAATTTAGCTGTGATGGGCTCGACCTTTAATTGTGTTTCATTATAACTAATTATTTAGCACTGTATCCCGATTTTATATGCAACTTAAAATATACTAAAATATCGCATTAAATACTTCATCAAATATTGTACATGACACATCTCTGTCCATTCAAAACAATACAAACAATGCAGCATCTACCCTCTTTCTCTTCTTCTTTCATTATTCCTTTTCCAGCTTGAACTAAAACTACTGAGATGTTAAATTACAAATTATTAGCGGCTGTTACAAATTACAATAAGATATGTCAATCATTACGGATACCGCCCATGAAAGTTCTTGGGTCAGGACATGTTCCAGTGAATTGAGCCTGAGAAAAGTCAAATCCTGGATTCTGCATATGGCCATGGGAAAAGAGAGAAAAATTCACTTAAGTAATACTAAAGAAAGTTTTTTTAACCCACCGAATGAAAACCTTATTGAAGGAATATCAGAAATCCCCCATATATAAACCTTTAAAAGATTGTCTTGCCCCTTGAAAGAAGGGAAAAGATCACCAACGATATTCAACTAGCAATTTATTTTATAAGTGGGTATTTGAGCATTTTGTACACAGGATTTTTGTTTTTCATCTACAATGCATATAAACAACATTATCTCTCATGTAGTTTTTTCCTTTCCCAGGGACATTGCACATCATATATCCTTTAATCCATTATACTCCATTTTTTAATACTATGATTGTCTCAGCAGGTCCATTGTCCCGACCTGTTGCATGTCTTGTCAGCCCTATAAGTGACTGATGCATATACCAAAATTTTGACAATTTAGCCTAACTCTATGTACAAACCTCTTCTTGGAATCTCTGGAGCATAAGTCGTTTCTGTTCGAGGTCTGCTACATAAGGATCAAGGCCACCTTGCCCTAAAATTGGTGATGCCCAGGTTTGTCCCTTGTCTCGTTTCTGGAGTGTTACATGCATTACTTCATCCTCTTCAGGGCACAAAAACAGACACAAGTGAGTGCCTCGTACACAGATAAAAGAGGAACATACATGGAGCATATGTTCATGTTTTCTTAAATTTAGTATTTGGATTGAGATAGCCGCCAATGCATACAGCATAATTGCAAAGGTATAGTAATCTACTAATCTCTACTTTTATGCATTATATTACATAAGGATTTTAAAAAATTGAGTATGCCTACACATTTTAAACAATCATACATCAAGATAGCGTTGTCTAATTAAGAGATTTCACTGGTCAGAGGTTTGAATATTAAATTTTTATTTCTTTCAAATTTTATTAGAAACTGTCTACAACTGGTGATTTTTCTGATATCCATTCTGATTCAATCTATTAAAAAGGTTGCACAACTAGGAGTTTCACATCCCAAGAAACTTAGCTACTGGCTCTCACTACATTATTTTGAGAAACAAAAATAACTTTCTGTTTTGTTCTATATAATATATGAAAATAGCTCCAACAATTTTTTCATTCACAACAAAATCTTTTTCCTATGAGCTTTAGGTAAAACTACAGGTTACCTTTATGAAATCAGTATTGAACTAAAATGATACTATTCAAAATGCATGAGCTTGCTGACAGAATTATGTTTGTCTTGGCCTTTGTTTTACTGGTTATGTACCATTCCAAATAACAGAAGTGATGATATAAAAATCCATTATTCTCAGGTAATGTAAAATAAGTTAATATAATAAAAAATGCAATACCCAGAGTCCAAAATGATGAATCAGTCTTGACTGGAGAAGACAGATCATGCTGAAATCACAAAGCAAAACAAGGTGAACACAAGGAATTACCAAAGCATAGAACAAATAAAAGGTGCATGAGTTCAAGCCTGCATCATTTAGATAATTTGCGAACCTGTTCGCATTTGAAGGACACTAAAAACAACTTTGAATAGTCAGAATTTGGCTAGTTACAGTAACAGATGGGCACATTCTAGCCCATAATGAACTGGTATAACTTGCTTCATGATAATTTTCTGTCCATTTTGAACATTGTTTAGGGTTTACAGTTGTATTATGAATTGTTTTCTTGTCAGTATATTTACAGAAAATCTGGTCCTATCTAGGTAACAGTCAGATCAAATGAAAATACCACCTTATACATACAATTTCAAAAATTCCCATTTGAATACTTGTTACACTGTGAGTTTTTGTGGGGTCCATATCAAATTGCCCATCTAAAGCATTGCAAGTTTTTCATTGCCAAACAGGTCAGCTAAAGGTAAGTGTTGACCTTGTTGATGTACTACAAAAACCGACATCCATGTCACACAGACTGAAATTAAATGAACTTAATGGCATTTACAATTTACATACATTGAGGTAAGGAGGATTTCCCTTTATACCAACTTCTATATGCTTTGACTGGATCTTGCAATAGAAGAGCTTCTTTGGTACATTTTGTGGAAGATCTATGTACATGTTCACCTCTTCTAAGGTTTGGTCCCATTCAAACACTTTCTGACCTGAATTAGAAATCCAATTAACCAGATACTACCAAACAACACAAAAGCAAAAGAGTTTTGAAGTTTGGTTTTATCCAAATTGATACGCCACTGAACCAATTGAGACTGTATATCGGTTCATATAAGTAAACCCCCATCTCTTAAATGTTTGGTCTTATCCAAATTTACCTCCCTTCGTAGTTATTTTCATGTTAAAATTAACCCCAAAATCTCCAATTTTTTCTGGGTAGTCCAAACTCCTATAATTCTTTGGTACTGGGTCAAGTTCTATTCTTACCATTGTGCACTAATTCATGCCTCTTTTCTGGTGCGAGTTTCTCCGCCATTGCTCCCTCTAGCTTGGAATGACTCGAGTCAGGAAAGCAACGAACTTTCGAGAGTACGAAAGAGGTTGCGTCGGATAACCTGCGTTGAAGAGTGAAGACCTTTTTGTGGGTCCGACCTGTCAGGTTTCAAGTTTCTGTGATGATGAACATGGCTGCTATCGCACGAGCTGTTATTTTTCTGCTTAATGCGACAGCGAAAAGATCAGAGACATCTTTCAAATGGGCTCTCTCCTGCCTACTAGCATGCCCAAATGGGCCGAAATAGAACTCTCTATAGAAGGACACTTAAAATAAAAACTAGGTCCAAGGACAACTGAGGCCCAAACACAAGAAATAGATTACGGTGCTAATTTTTCTGGATCCACCAGCGAAGGAAATGTGATGATTGTTAGAGGAATCTGGACAGATTTGCAAAATGTAAAGTCTCCAAATGGTGGTCAAAATAAGGTCCCACATAAAATTACTAGAGATCTCTTTCTACTTTCAAGCAGCTGTTTTCTTATTAGACACTATTAGAGATCTGATATGACAATGTAATTTGCATGTGGGTCATTTTAGCTTGACCCCATATGTCTACTTCAACCTAGGTTGCTCTAGAAACTCCATGCAACATCTACATTTGTACCTTTTTCCCCTTTATTTGTTTTAAATCGCCTCTTGGTCTGTGGTGCCAAATTCTCTGAGTCCTCTTTCCCCTGCATTTTGTTTTACAATTTTTTTGTTTCTAGTTTTGTACCTTAATTTTATTTCATTTCTTGTTTCCTAACTTCGTTGATTTACCTACCATCTTAATGAAAAAAAATGATTAATGCTGGACAACCGGTGTCGAGTCTTTAATCAATGACCGGGTGCCTCCCGATTCCAGCGAAATCAGAGCTGTCGATCATAGGACCGAGCTGATTCTCGTATATTCAAGGATCGGCTCCTGTCGAGATTTGACACATTTCCATACCTCTCCATAAGTTTTCCTTTTCATATTAAATTGTTCTTTTAAATTTCTTATTTATGTTTTCAAGAGACCATCTGATTTTCTCATTATTTATTTCTTGTATTACGATTGCTGAATCTCAAATACCTAACTTTTAAATCCAACCGTCATGTATTCTCTATTAGCACCTGTCTCTTAATTTATTGATTGTGGAGTTTAAGTATTATATGGATTTTACTTATATATATCTAATACTTTTGGTAACTTCTGGGTCTAATCTGGTGCAAGTAAATTACTCATTAAATCACTAAAAAGAGTATCAGTCTATTAAATTAATCTCTTATCTGTAACCAAGCACACGTAGAAGTCATCTCTGACAAAAATAGGATGGCTTTATAACATGCTTGGAAGATTTTAAAGTGGGTGCCTTTCTAATGCATGAGCTTTGTTTTTCTGTCATTGCTCATGTGCAGGCAGGTTCCAAATCACAATTCCTTTTTTGTTTTTATATTTTTTTGGTAAGATAGCAGCACGAATTAATATCACACAGCAAAACATTTTTTTTGGTAACTTTTGTCTAATATGTTTTATTCCTTTTTTTATCCTTTAGAGAGTAAAAGCCCATAGTATATTTTGGGTAAAATCAGTTAATATAGCTTTATTTTATTTTCAAAAACAAAAAATTCTTTGGCAAGAAATGAACTACAACTTAGCAGTGCTCTTGTGTTCGATTGAGTTTTGAAAATGGTATACCTGCCTCCAGTCCAGCTAGAGTGGTTAAACAAATACCTCTTCGGCTTGCTTCGGAGGCAAATAAAAATATCTTGGGCACGTGATTTGTGAAGGGAACCCATTTTTTTTTTCGAGAATATGGCTTCCCACAATCAGCCTTGGAAATCCTTAATTATCGCTTTAATTTCAACACTCGATCCAACTTATTTGTAAATAAGTATTAATTATGTAGATCTACATATAACAATATTTGTTAGAAAAAAAAATTATATCATTAACTATATCATCACTTTCCACTTCATTTATGATTATTTTTGCCATGAACATGAATAATTATAATAAAAATAAAGTAGTAGTAATAATGAGGAAAATATTGCTTCCCTGAATGTATTCTACATCTTTTGAAAATCCCATTTTTTTAAGGCGTGAAATGGAATTAAATGCTCCAATAAATAAAGGCCCGAGTCGGATTGCCTATGGGCATAACTAGTGTATTGTAAATGTGTCGTGTAGTGCCGTGTTGTGTCAAACGCGCGTGTTGGAGCTCGTGTCGTGTCGTGTCGACAAGCATAATGACACGACACTTCTAACACGACGTGTTAAACGCGTCAAGCCATAATATAATTTATTCACTAAAAATTCATTAAAAAATATTTAAATAATTTTTAAAATAGAAAAATACAATAAATTGTAGAAATTTCATATATTAAAATAAAATAAATGATTGAATAAAAAGATTATGAATCAAAACTTATTAAATTTATAATATAAACTCAATATAATTTAATAAATTCTGAGTAATATTAATTTTTGTCGTGTCAACTCGTGCCGGCGTGTCATGTTAAGACATGTCAATGTTTAGAAGTCTCCAACATGACACGACTTTGACACGACACGCCGACATCATGTGTCGTGCTAATTCCATAAACGTGTCGTATCGTGTCTTGTCAACACGCATGCGTATCGTACCAATACGCTTGTGTCGTATCCTTTTAGAAAACACTAGAAAAATAAAGAAGCGCAAAAAAAAGACCCGAGTAGAAAACATGAAAAGGGAAATAAAGAAGCACGTGGTTGCCTCCACATTTTTTTTAGAGAAAATTGGATATAACCCCCTCAAAATTTGATCATCTGATATAACCCCCTACAATCTTTGAAACTGGAAATAACCCCTTTAATCATCTTACTCTTGGATATAAATCCTTCTCATTCATTTAAATAATATTTTATATAAAAAAAAAATCAGCTTTTAATGTGTAGGACTAAATTGTCCTTTATCTCTCTCGATGAAACCCTAGCTCGTACCTTTCATCTGCCTACGTGTTATTTTAAATGTTCATATTTTTCATCATGTAATATTTAATCAGTAATTGTGACGAAAGGTCTTACTGGAGAGATGTGGTGCGTTGGGCCCTCTCTTTTGTTCCTTTTATTTCATTTATTTTGGAATTTTCCAATTTGGATGAGAACTATGAAATATCAAGGCCCAAGGCCGAGCACCTATGTGATTGATCCATACAAGCTTTCTAAAATCACATTAGCTTTGAAAATGCGAGCCTCAGTTTGTACTTCACCGATTAAGTTATTTATTTACAACTTCATGAATGGGTTTTGGCGAATAAACAAAGTAACGGAAAGCATGAGTCGAGAGTTTCGTTGAGGAAGATGAGGATATTTTGGTCATATATATTGAAATTTCAATTATTTTATTTAAAATACTGTTTAAATGAGTGAGAAGGATTTATATTCAGGAATGACTTGATTATAGGGTTATTTCCAATTGCAAAGATTATAGGGGTTATATCCAAATGAACAAGTTTTGAGGGGTTATGTCCAATTTTTTTTTTCTTTTTTTCTTTTCTGCTGCTGCTGCTAGCCTTCCAGGGATCTTAATATGAACTGTCTCGTTTGACCTTTCGTGCGACGCCCATTATAAAACCAATTTGACCAGCTAACTATTTACACTCGCCGCTGTAATTTACTACCCACCAGGCGTCTCGATTACTCTTATCATTGTTCACACGCTATTGATGATCCACGAACATACAATTGGTGTGAGAAAATTGTTTTTAGTCAAATTTACTTGAAAATTATACGTGATAAAGAAAGTTCACATTTTAATAAAAAAAAAATAACAACAACAACAACCATTATATTACAAATCTATTTATGCCATAATATACCATCATCAGTGCGAGATATTGGAGGATAACTAATAAAACGTAATATATTTTTTAGTTTTATCAACCATTTTGAAAATAAGGACTTAGTATAATATTATTAACAATTTTTTTTTTTATAAATGCTAGTTTCCAATATATTAGATAAATAAAGCCGCCCAATACGATCGTTCTCACGTTTCAAATTTTAAACGACTAATCAAAACCGTTCAATATGTTCTCCATATTGAAAACTTATATTCTTATATATATATATTTATTTATTTTACTATTTTTTGGTATTTTAGAAAATTCATGATATAAAAATTATGGATCGTCCAATAATAACAATTTTCTAAAATATAAAAAAAAATTAAAAAATGTAAAATTGATTCTTATAAGTTTTCAATATGGACGGTTAGGATCGGTCATTTGAAATTAAAAAACGTGAAAACGATCGTATTGGACGGACCTTATATATCCAATATATTAGACTCTAGCATTTTTTTTTCTAATCTAGATAAATATAACAAAGTTTATTATATATTGTGGTTTTATTGTTTATTTTGAAGAAAATAAAAGTCTTATCAATTTTTATTTCCTTTCACATAGTTAGGACAATAGTGATGCGGTCGCAGAAACATTTGCTGAATTAGAAGTTGGCGTAGTGGCTCAAAAAGGAGGTGCCTCTCAAGAAGCAAAAAACTTGCTAAGTTATGTTTTCAATTGGTTCGAGTTTTAATTACAATTATATAATTTTATCGCACGAAAGTGCAGTTGACTAGCTAGGTTTATGCATTTAATTGATTCAATAATTAATTCATTATATTTTTATGTCTTATATGCTTGAGTACTCTAACATATTGTTTTTGAGTAATTAAATTGATAATGTTATGCTAACAAATAACTATCATGACCAGTATCAATGTGATTTAATTTTGATTTTATTTAATCATATCAGAACAAAATTTATATTTACCAATACATACGTATTCACTATTTATACTATAGACATGTTATTATGTATATATAATAAATATTTGCTCCCCACACACACACACACATATATTATACTTTTATAAAATTACGCGCTTATACTTTGATTTGAAAATTATTCGTGATAAAGAAATTTCGCATTTTAAATTATAGTTTGACCCTTAAATTAATGAAAATGGCAATTTCATTCAAATGCCCGAGAGAATGAAAATTCGTTGTTTTAGCAAAAATTTTGGGTAATCAGTTGCTTGATTAAACATTGTGGTTTTTGTTGTTTTTTCTGCTTCCTTTCTTGTTCTTTCGGGTTTAAATTTTGTCGAATTTAAAAAAACTATAAGTGTTCAGCGATTTAGTGAGGTATAACTTATGCCTTGCTTTATTATTCCACAACTGAATACCCAACATGATTACTTAGATAGAAGTTTAATAGTCGGATTAATTGATTAATAAACCCATTCCATTAAAATTATTTACGAAAAGGTTGGGAAAATATGGATTAACATATACGATGGAATGTGGAAAATGATTAGATGGCTCAATATAAATCCAAATCATGCTAGATGACATTAAGTAATGCGATTGTAATCTTAAGTAAATTAAAATAACAACACTCAGCTTGTAAAGTAGAAAACCGTATTTGGGTAAACTTAATTTCTCCTGGCTGCTAAACAAGAATTAAGTTGTTTTTGAAATAAATTAATTTCGCGTTATATAGATACATATAATAATAGTAGAAATTCGAGATAATGTTTACCAGTCATTAAAAGTTGCACGAAAATTTTGTCTAGTTGTTTCCCAAGTTCTCACCCTGTGAAAATAACAAAATATCCTAAAACAAAGCTTACTGGAATAAACGAAAATTAAACGAACACTAGGCCCAGAGAACAATTGAAGCCCAATTATGAGAAGCAGCTTCAGATGCTTATATTATTGGATCCACATCCCTCAATTACTGTAGGCCTACCTAGTAGTTTTCTCATCTTACATGTGGGCCAGGTTGCTCTAGAAACTCCAAGGAGCATCTACACTCGTACCTTTTTTCCTTTTATATGTTTCAACTTTCAACCGCTTCTTGATCTGGAATATATATAATTTTCTCCTTTTCTCTTTCCCCTGCATTTTATTTTTCATTATATATATTTTTGTTTCAAGCTCTTGTTAAGCAATGCTGGACAACCGATGCCGAGTCTTTATCTTGACCGAGCACCTCCCGATTCCAGCGAAATCAGAGCCGTCAATCATAGGACCGAGCTGATTCATGAATTCTCTGCGAATCTGCTCCTGTCAAGAATTGACACATTTTCATACCTCTCCATCTTGCCCTTTCCATAAGTTATCGTTTTCAGATTTAATTAATTATTATTTTAATTTTCTCATCATGTCATGATACTGTCATTTTTCCTCATTATTTATTTCTTGTGTTATGATTCCTGGTTTTCAAAAATTACATAATTTGAAAGTCCAACCATCGTGTACTCTCTAACACATCTACAAGACATCTGGGTTAAAGTGGTGCAAGTATTAGATCATGGTGTGCCCATTCACCAGAGTATGTTAGATCTTTTATTGGTAGTGATAACCAAGTAAAAGGAGAAGTCATCTCTGATTAGGATGGTTTCTTTTAGATGCTTGGAAAATTTAATAAGCGGCGCCGTTCTAATGCATGGGCTTTGTATTTCTGTCATTGTTCATGTGCACCCAGGCTCCACATCACAAATTATTTTTGTGCTAAAATTGTTGCAATAATTACAAATTACATTAATACTATTTTGTAATTTTTGTCTTTACATGTGCAATTAGGATTTAATAATTCAGCTTCACAACATTTTTTTTCGGGTAAGAAATCAGTCGCAATTTATTTATTAGTAATTTTGAGTTTGATTGAGTTTTGAAAATGGTATATTAGCCTCCAGTTTGGCTGGAGACTAACAGCCTGGAGTGGGTTAAATAAATGCTTCTTCAGCTCAGTTCAGAGGCATAAAGAAATGGGCTTCAAAAATAACGAAGCTCTCTCAGGCCTTTTGAGGGGAATCCATTTCTTTGATAGTATGGCTTCTCCCAAGCAGCCTAAGAAATCCATAATTCTTTTAGTTCAAGAGTTTCAAAACTAAATCAACTGGAATTGCATAATGTCGAACCTTCTTTGCACCATTTCAAGTAGATCGGTTGCTTGATTCAACTATGTTGTTTCTCTTGCTCTGTCGGGTTTCAATTTTGTCAATTTTTTTTTTGGTTGAGAACACCACATTAAATGACGGAGATCACGTTCTTTCTGTTCCGATCGAGTTTTGTTGTTTTGGCATTGTATTGGTAGATATATTACCTTGCTCATTGCAAAAAATTTTTTTGGGTTAAAATATGAGACTTAAAACTACTAAACACGATATAACGCTTTGTAATTTTTATTTTAAAAATTATGTAAGAAAAGAAATCGCCATAGAAAATCAGGGGGGGAGCTGGGATTTCAAAATAAGGGGGGGCAAAGAATAGTTAAGTTGAAATGTTTAGAATTTTTAGGGGGGCAAATTGAATAAATCTAACTCAATTACATGTAATTTTTATACTTTTAAGGGGTTATGTTGAAAGTATGGGGGGACAATTGCCCCCTTTTGGATGCACTTGGATCCGCCCGTCGAAAATTGAATATATAGTTTGCAAAATCACACTATTTATTTTCACCTATTTTTTTGTTTTAAATATGTTGATGGGCTGAATAAGATTAAGGCTTAACTGAGTATAGATAGAATTAGAGCCTACTTACTGTTGCATTTTATATCTACACCCAATATATCATGATACCACCACCGCACCACGTGACATTAACCAAGAATTAACATGTCGGCCTGGAATTATAGGGGAAAAAATTAGTCCGAGAAAAATATATCTCACTAAAATAATTCCAACAGACATGCTCACCAACTTCTGAAGAAAAATGGGGAATAAACGTATCTTTCAGATCGGTACACATGGGCTGTCAGAGAAAAAGAATCATTTTAAACAGATTCACCTTATGCAAGTTTTACTATCCTTCTTCAAACTCATAATGATCAAATGTTAATTTTATAAGTTAAAACAATTACTATCAAGGGCTTGATTCTGAAGGGACAAAAAAAGAAAAAAGAATAAAGATGCATCATATAATACTCAAAGGAGATCGTCTTACTTACTATCTGAGGTATTGCATTAAAAAGTTGCTCAGCTTTTTATGCTAGGATTGAGCTCTAACGCAAACGGCTTTGCGATTTCTGCCCATAAAATCCCAGTAATAAGGGGAAAAAAAAAAACCAGTAAAGTCTCACTGATTTAAATATTTAAATAAGCATTAACATGTCCGCCTATAGCAGCTGGAAATAAAAAATGCATAAAATTATAAACTGCCCAGATGAGCCTCACTTCTCAAATACTTATCACGCATCCTATCGTTATAGAGGTACGCAATAGTTCTCAGCTGAAATGCTTTTTTCATCAAGCCACAATGACAAATTTTCTTAATAAATTATTTTTTTTTAACAGTTATTTGTTATTTTGAGTTTTAACCAAGGTTAAATGGCAGTTTGATACATCAAAAAGTTATGAATTAGAAGATTACTATTCGAATTTAAACAGTGCACTTTTTTTTTACCTCATTTTTGCTTTTAAAAAAGTGCACTTTTTTTTTAAACAAAATGAACACTTATTTAACGGAAACAAATATCAATCTTATTGTTTTCTTTAAAAAAAAAAAGGAGTTAGACCAAAAGTGCATTGGAAGATTCAAATTTTTGAACGTTAGGCATCTACAGTACTTCAAATGCAAATGCTTTGTACGACTTGTTATGAATTTAATGGTCCATAATTATATAACAGTAGTTTCACTAACTGTTGGCTCTCGCCAAGAGTCTGCTCGACTGCAGATTATCAATAACCATCACTGAATTGTCGCATTAAAAAAAAGTACTATTCTGTACAAAATTGTGTACATTATTTTTATTAAATATATAATCCAAATGGTCTATTCTTATAAATGGGTATATTTACGTAAAAGAAATAAACAATTATTGCTCAGGTAATAATAACTGGTAGCATTATTACCTGAGCAATAATAACTGGCAGCAATGCAGGATATAACTTCTCGGAACAAAATCATCTACAGTACTGCAGAGAGTAGTACTACTTTCTGTCCGTCCGATCAATAATGGATGACCCGTGATTTATATCGGATCCATGTGACCCATAAATCTTAACAGTTGAGATTAGATCGTACGGAAACACTGAGAAAACTGATCTCTGCAATGCAATACTACAGAGGATATTTATCTATAACTTCTCACCCCCGAAATTTACAATGGGAAAAGGGGATTGAATTTTGAACTAGTTCAAATTGAGTCAGAACAAACGCTGAGGAATATGTGCACAAGGGACAACACCAACCGAATCCCAATTTAAATCAGGTTACCAGATTTCTGACTGGATTCTGGACCGGGTCAGGGGTCCACTGACCGGTGAGCCGTCCCACCACCCCCTCAAATAAAACTATTAGCAAAATATAACATCTAAGTACAATAATCGGCAAGTTTATTATAAATTCTAATCTGCAACAAAACAATACACTATCCTCAAACATGAAGTCTGTTAAATTGTGTACCTTCTTATTTCATATGTATGACATGTCTAAATACATTGGTCTTGGTCTCTCTGTTTCTCATTTATTTATTACTTCTTTTATGGCTCAAATTTTCAGCTACTAATTTTTTATAGGTTGCAAATATATGCTAAGCGTGTATTTTCTTTACTGTTGTAAATCTTAATGTAAAATTTTGAATTATCTCCACTTCAGTGATATTGGAGAAATATGTTGGTGTGACCGTGTAAGAACAAAGATGGCTAAATGTGTACATTAGTTGTTTATCAGATTTCTCTTGACTTTGATTCTTTTGTTGAAAAGCGTTCACCTTTTTCTTCATGTCAAAGATATATTAAATACCTAGTCAACAATTTTGCAAAACAAGGACGATGAATGGCAGCATGAAAAAATTACTATGAAACCAAATCTAGGCACTGAAGTCTGAACCGAAACAGCTATTGGGCCCTGACTCACTCTTTCTCTCTCTCACGTGCTTAAGCTTAGTGAACTGGACCATTGTTTTTCTAGATTTTCTAATTTAAATCACCAATCCAAATATAGAAATATATGCTCGTTTTCAGCTTATATATATATATATTCATCAAATACAACTATAATTTCTTATAACTTGTTTATTCTATCGCCATCTACCCCCACCGTCCCAACAGTTCAACGCATTGTCCAGATCTAACTCAAATAATCTGTACACGATCCTCTCCATTTGGAGAGAAATGGAGATATCCTTTTTATTATTATTTTTTGGTATTAATGCATCTATGCTTACGAAGAAACAAACACCCGATGTGTCGTATCGTAATGGACATGTTCTAACTCACTTTATTGGTTTTTTTTTTTGTCTAGTATCAAATGTTGAATTTTTAGATTAATTAACAAAAAATGAAAATTTGTATTTCGAGTATGATGCGAATTATAATGGAATTTTCTTTTTTCATTTGATAAATATACTTCTGTCACTCAATTATATATCCTTCTTTTTATTTTCCAAATTAGAAAAATATTAATCCTTAACTTTTTAATATTCTTTATTTGATTTCAAACGAACTACACTCCCACCGTATTTTTTTTAATTTATTTTAAAAAATAAATGTGCACTTAATTTTTTTTTCTTTTTAATAAAAGTCTTGACTTTTGTATAAATTCAACATACTCAATCAAAGTACAAAAATCAACAATGCAAATTCTATATAAGGGGTAAAATATATACATCCTTTAGTTGAACCTTTTATAGCTCAAAATTGGTGTTTTAGTAAGTAATAAGAAATTAAAATGCTATTATGATCTATACATATTATATAATATAGAAACAAAATAATATATTAGTTGCTAAATATAAGTCATCACATTATAAAAGAACAATTCCTCAATGAAATAGGTTTAATTTTCTCGCATGGGAAATTATTGGCGTTAAAATCATATAATATATAAATATTTTTATACTTAAATACTGTTCCAAGTATCAGAAAGATTAAGGCTGTACAAGAAAATTCAAAATCCGTCCGACCCGTTTAATCCGTCTAACCCTACCTGTTTAAAATCTTTTCAAAACTATATTGATGGAATCGCTGAACTTTGTTTTTTCCATTCGCGAAAAGTATAGATCATCAAAGTATGTATTTCTACTGTAAGAATAATTCTACGCAATTAATCGAATTTTTTTTTTCTCCTTGGAAATAAACAGCAATTTATTATTTATTCATCAGACTTTTTTTAGTACAAGATTTCTAGATTGTTCTAACAAAATAAATGCCCTGGGGCTATTTCATTTGTCAGACCTAACTGTAACTTAAATTTAGGATCCGTCATGGGCAGTTATAACTATTTTTTTTTTTGAAGAAATGGAGAGAAACGTGCAAGTGGAGTAGTGGACCCTTTATATCTCTCAGCCCACTCCTGGTCTGAAAGTTTTGTTTCTCGTATATACATACAAGCAATTCAAATCTTTAGTAGTTTCAAGTCTCAAAAGTTTCATCAAAGTTCCCAAACTTTTCAATGGATACCTTATTAACCGTCACCTCTCTTCTATCTCTTCTCCTTCTCTCTATTACCAAAGGTACAGCTGTTCTCCCTCAAAACACAATACAGGTTTATAAAATATAGCACATCATGCCAATTTGTTCTTTTTACTCCATTTCCATTTATCATTTTAATTTTAATTTTTATCTTGGATAACATAGTGGTGGTGTCATCTGCATTTACAATCACTAACAATTGCGGCTACACCGTCTGGCCGGGTCTACTTTCAAGTGCTGGCACAGCTCCACTTGAAACAACTGGATTTGTACTGAATCCTGGCGAGTCACGTGCCGTTAATGCACCTGCAGCATGGTCAGGTCGCATATGGGGTCGTACATATTGCAGCAATGATGCTTCTGGACGATTTACTTGTGCTACAGGTGATTGCGGGTCGGGGACGGTTGAATGTTTGGGTGGCGGAGCGGATCCCCCGGCTTCTCTAGCAGAGTTCACTCTTGCCGGTAGTGGTAACAATGACTTTTATGATGTCAGCCTTGTTGACGGGTAATGCAATAATCAAGACTATTGTACTTGGATTTAATCAATTTGTTATAAAGTCTGGTGAGAACTAAACGAGTTATTTTGTAAATAAGATGAAAATAATTGACATTTGAGACCGCTTTTAAAAAGCCACCACTGTGTTCAGGATTTTGTTAACAAAAATTGTTGTTCCAATCATAACGTAATATTGGTACATATAGGTACAACTAATAATTCAACTTGCTAACACAGATACAATCTTCCAATGGTGGTAATACCGCAAGGCGGTGCTGGTCCCAATTGTGCTGCAACAGGTTGCCTAGTAGACCTAAATGCTGCATGTCCCACAGATCTGAAGGTGGTGACATCCAGTACAGGAAGCGATGGAGTTGCATGCAAGAGCGCTTGCGAAGCATTTCAATTGCCACAGTTCTGCTGTAGTGGTTCGTACTCGAACCCTAGCACGTGTACGCCATCATCCTACTCACAATTCTTCAAAAATGCATGTCCGCGTGCATATAGCTATGCGTATGATGATGCAACCTCGACCTTCACATGTACCACCGGCACAGCAGCGTACCAGATCACCTTTTGCCCCAGTACATCAAGGTAATTGAGATTGCTGTTGCAAGGAGATATTTTAGGGTGTATTGATTTTTTGGAGTAGAACTACTTATTTTATTATTATTGTTATTGTTATTACCTTGTTGGTGTTAATGAACTGGGACAATGAAGAGTATTTATTAATTTGAAGAGGGCCCAATTTTTATCTACCAGTAGTTGAGATTTTGATCATCAGCAAGTAAAAACAAAACGGTAGAGGCCAAATAAGCTATTTCTTTTCTATTTCCTACTTGCAGCGCCTTTTTCTAATGTATTGACAATTGAAATGACATTTCTTGCAATACCATCTGATTAAATTGACAAATCATAAGCAAACATTCTATTATTTTACAGGAATTTGGTTTACCCTCATGAGTACCTCAAAGGCTTAAAGTATTCATTTTAGGCCAATTTGTGCTTAACGCTAACTAAATAATTTTACAATATGAAAATACGCTTACTTAGAAAGATGACCTTATATTAAGAAATAAAAAAAACATTTGATGAGCATAAATTGCATCTGTTTAATTGATTGCAGTTTAAAATCCTCCAACATAAATCCAACAGCAACCGGCCTTCCCCTAGTCAACAACTCGGTTGTTTCCTTAACCGGCAATGGTGAGATGACAAGTCACGCAATTAAGATAAACCAACCGGACATATCAATTTCAGTTGTACTTCTTCTAACTCTCATCACATGCCTCAGTACTGTGTTGCACGAATTGTAAAGCTCACTTAACTTACAAACAGATCGCATCTGACGCCGTATCCTATGCATGAAAACTCTCCTCTTCTTGTTGCCTATTCTTAAAGAAAGGAAAAGCAAGTATAGATTAATGGGCTTTTTTTTGTTGGTTTAATTAAGTTCAATCCCTCTGTAAAGAGGAGATGATTATTTTATACAGATGTGTTTTTGAGAGGTGTGAGCCAGGTGGGGCGGTTTTAGTGTAACTGTGTATAGAACAAATGCGAAAAAGAAAAATGTACTGATCTGATTTTGGTTTGCAAGAGACAGGCTGTATTTGGTCGGCCATAACATATTTTCCTTTATTCTCTTCCATTTGTTTTAATTTTTTTTAGGGAAACATAATGGTACAATATTCGCCAGATTGGATTTAGAGGGTTGTTGACAATTATTTTGATTAATTATGGGCCAAAAAGGTACTTAGAAGGAAAAAAAAAAGAAGCATATTTGGTTAACATTTAAAGAACATAAACAATGTAATGAAAGAATGAATTTTATTTTTATTTTTAGAAAAAAGATAAAGTACAATGACATATCGGCTCTAAATAATTCATATAAATTTTTACACTGGAAGGGTATCATTAATCGATGACATCAGTATCGGAAATGGATTGTTTCGTGATCGTTTAGTTGCGCCCGCAGGCCTTAGTATATGTAAAATTTGTTTGGTGCTTATTGTTCGTTTTTTTTTTGTTGTTGTTTCAATATTTTCTCGAATTTTCCCGTTAGTTCGATGATTTTGACAATGGCCCAGAAGGCCTCTGACTTCATATTTACTTTTTTCAATGGGCTTTTAAGGTATACAATATTAAATTCCTCCGTGTACGTTGTAAGGCCCATAGGCCTAAATAACGAGACAATAATTAGCCCTTCAACTGGCGCTCTACCACGCCCACGAATTCTCTACAACAAAAAAAATATAATTCCATCATTTACTAATGTTTTATAGTTCGAAAGAAATGTATGTGATATGATGGGATGAAGCTCCAACTTATTTCGAAATTAAATGTCACAAAATACTCTAGTCGATTTTTGAACCCGTGACCTCTGCTGAAGGTGACTGGTTCTAAAAAAAATATTTTTTTCTATATTAAAATTTAAAAGCAAACGAATATACTAAAATTCGCCACCAATATTTTCTAATAATAATTGGGCTACAAACCGGAGTTGATGTCCTTCATAGTCGCTCTAAATTGGGCAATGAGACTTACACTTGAATTAGGCAATTAGCAAACCTTCAAGTTTATATATTTAGGAGAGGAAGGAACCAGCATTTATCAAAAAAAGCTAGAGCAACACCCTCCCCTAGTCCCTTCTCTGACAAATTTTCTCTTCAAACAATCACATCTAAAACGAAATCAAACTGTATGTCTTGGTCAGAGCTCCCCCCGGAAATGTTGGCAGCTATTGCCGAGAAACTGACAGAGCCAGCAGACTACCTGCGCTTCCGTAGTGTCTGTTCCAACTGGTGTGCAGCCACGCATTCTGTAGACATTCCTCCTTTCCCAAAAATTCCATTATTGATCCTACCCTCGGACCCCTCCTCTACCTTCCGCCACATTTACTCCTTCTCTGAAGACCGTTTCTACAGATTCCATCTTCCTGATTGTGCGCGTGAGACCAACCTCCTCCGTGGCTCTGCCAGTGGCTGGTTGCTTGCCTCGAGAGACGAACAGCGCTTCCACCTGTTCCATCCTTTTACCCCATATTCTGCCGCATCTAATATTAGTTGGACAGCTATTGGTTTTCCCTCTGATTCTCATTGTATGAGTTGGGACCTTTCTGCTAATTCTTCACTTGCATTTTATTTACGAAATTGGGACCGTGACCATGGTGCGAAGAGCATAACTTACTGTGAGGGTAACTTTTACATACTTAGGGAAAAAAAACCAAAAATACAAATAACAAACCTTGATAGTTGTAAGCTCATAAAAATTATTAATCCCCCGCACACACTCGTAGTTGATGTTCTCACAGCCGACTTGGCTATATCTCCTGATGATCTGTTTCTATTGGTTAGACTCGAAGGATGCGACTTGCCATATTCTCATATTTTTTTGGTTGGATCGTCATAAAGCCATGGACGGGGAGAGGTGGACGGAGGTTGCTGGCATTGGGAACCGTGCTATATTTGTTGATTCTCTCCATTGTTTCTTGGTGGAAGCTGGTGAGTCTACACTCTACAGGACTGAAGAAAAACTGCATATCACGATGCGAGATTTTCCATTTTGCAACGGTAAAAAAACGGTCAGTAACGTTTGTCTGTACGTTACTGTTTGTTTGTACGTTACTGTAGTCCACGTTGCAAATCCCAATAAACGTTGCCATTCTGCAACGTTTCTAATGAAGAAAACGTTACAGATCTGCAACGCTTAATTTAAAATAAACGTTACAGATTATTAAAATATATTATTTTCCCTGTTTTTTCTGCCAACATCTGTAACGTTTATTTAAAAAAAAAAACGTTGCAGATCTGCAACGTTTTCTTCTTATAAACGTTGCAAAACCAATTTAACATTTATTATTATTTTTTTTCTGAATTCGTATTGAATCTGTAACGCTTTGTACTAATTAAACGTTGCAGATAGGTACCTTCTGTAACGTTTAATTTGTAAAAAACGTTGCAATGTGTATTTTTTTTTAATATGCAATTTGTATTTTGTGGCTAGCCCATTTTGCTAGCCGTACCAACTGGTACATAACAGTACCAGAACAGATATATAGATGCAATATACACATTACCAAAACACACAAATATAACACATATAAATACACATCAAAATAACAAAACAAGTCTCAATAACATAACACATATAACACATATTCAACAAAGTATCAATTTATTTACAAATTTTAAGAATTCAATCATCCAAATACATTACCATAAACGAATTCCATGAGCTCATCCACGATTTCGTTAATGTCTTGCTCCGAGTATGGTAATCCAACCGGATCGATTTCCTACATTTTCAATTCAAAACCCTAAACCGTTTAAACCCTAATATGTAATTAAAACCCTTAAATCCTAAACCGTTTAAATTAAACCCTAATATGTAAATATTAATAGAAAGCAATACCTTGGGTAGTTCTCTAGTTGATTTGACATAGCTTAATATGTGCCTCATGGCCAACATCGTGAAATATCCGCACTCTGTACCACCTAATTGTTTCGGAGCCTACAAAATCACAATTCAAACAAGTAGTTAGGAATTTGTAATAGTTTTAGAAACTCTAATAACTAAACCTAATTCATTAAATTTCGTACCTTTATTTCATACCAATCGAATATCTGATTTATACGTACACTCTTTCCAGACTTTTCCATCATATAATTTTTATATGCCCTGCATATAGGGCTGTATACGAGCCGAGTTCGAGCGAGTTGGCCTCGACTCGAACTCGAACTCGTGATAACTCGAGCCAACTCGTGACTCGGTAGCAAGGCAGTTCTGAGCTATTCAAGCTAATTCGAACTCATCTTGTTCTAGCTCGAGCCAACTCGTGACTCGCCGTTCAACTCGTGAAAAGGAAATGTGCTCAAAAATTTTCTGGCCGAAAATGAAGAAGGTGAATTGTGTGAGTTGTAGAAGTTAAATGAGAGAGACAATCTCTCGGCATTTTTGTTTCCAGTGGGGAGAAATGGAGGATGAGGAAGTGGGTACTGAATGTCTAATATTTTTTTGTCTAGTATTTTTTCTTTTTTCTCTTTTGGATGGTAGCTGATCGGGTGGGGAGAGGGAGGATTGTATTTGGGGAAGTTGGGTGTAGTCAAAAGGGGACCCACTATGTATTGAATGTTGTTTAATGTTAATGAAAGGTCAATATTTTGAAAAAAAAAAAGGAAGTGGGTACAAGAAGGAAGGAGGCGCTGTCGTTGGGGAGGGAAAAAGGGTGTTGGTAAAAACCCTTTATATGAGATTGGGCCGCAACCATTTAACATGACTGGGCTGTATTTTAATATGAGATTTTTTTCCTGGCCTGTATATTCTGACTCGAGTTGGGCCGAGTTGAGTTGGGCCTAACTCGAACTCAATTGCTAAAAACTCGAGTTGTTAGAAACTCGAGTTCTGTTGACTCGAGTTTTCATCGAGTTTTTTTCTAGTCGAGTTCGAGTAACTCACGAGTTACGAGTTTTTTGCTCACCCCTACCTGCATGCGATTCAAGTAATTAAATTAGATTAGATTCCTCACAATCATTATTATCTTGTTAACTAATTTGAAACTGGAACTTACGAAGTTATAAATGGCTTGATTGTTAAATTTGATATTGGATCTTCGCGAACCAAGGAATCCACGAAATAAATTTCACATTTCTTGATATCAATGACAATAACTGTCCAATGAAACCTGCAATACACATTAATTTATTGATTTCATTTGAAAAGAAACAAACTATTGACTAATTTAATAATAATTGATCTCACTCTTGATTATACGGCAAAAGAAAATATTGACATTCTGGATTCTCTAGAAACGATCTCTTCATTAAATTCACATTAAATCCTTGATTCTTCTGATTCCGCCAGATAGCTTCAGGTAAAAATTCTGGATCCCATATGGTGATCAAACTAGAGAACCCAATACCTTTTGAAAGTTCGATCATCCAATACCTAAATTTCATCCAAAATAACATACCTGAACCCATGCCTTTTGAAATAAAACAAATTAAGTTTAGAAATCATACCAGGAGTACAACTTGATGATCGAAATGTTTAGGGATTCTCTTTTGAAACATTCGATAATATCGCAAAGGTTCAACGTGAATGACACATCGGTGTGCGTACCCCAAGGGTTGCAATCAGGAAGCTCAGTCGACTCCTCTCCCACCGGTGTGAGTTTCAACAATGAATAGACTTTCCTCTCGGAATAGGAAAGTCTATCAATATACATCTGGTCGAGGAGATCTTCACGAAAAATGCCAGAGCCCTCACTTGAGACCGCCACCTTCTCCGTCCTTTGATTATCTGTTTCTTTCACTATCTTCTTTCCCTTTTTTTTCTCTGCACGTGATTTCGATCGACGTTTACCCTGCATTAAAGTTTCTCATCAATTAAGTCACACATATTAATTAAAATAAAAGAAATGAGTGAAACAGATAACGATACCTTTTGTCGTGGTTCCACATCAACTGACGGCCACGCAAATCGTGTCCCTAAATTAGCTCCTAATTGTTCCTGTGAATTTCCAGGGACATACCATTCTCGGTATTCGTCCTCACATTTGCAAAGTTGGATTAAAACATCGTTTTCAGTTAGAGGCACCCCATGTACTAACTGACCAACATGTGAAGGAACAATCAACCCTTCGGCCACGAGAACACTCTCTCCATCTGAAGAATGCAAGTAGAGATCGCATTGAACAGAGTCCTACAAATTACAAACAAATTAGTTAGTTACCAAATAAATTTTCAAAAATTAAGGACTTGATAGGAATTATAAGATGAAAGAAACCTGATCACCGCCACTCGGATCCGGAGGATTGATAGAGTTTGAGCCACCTCTAGGCATTACTGAGTCCACCTCGGCCGATAAAACTGGAGCCTGACCCTGAAAGAACTGAGATGGCAACTCTGAAACTTGCACTCCGTTCATGACAAGCCAATTTGTCATCTCCCTAAAGTACTCTCCCTTCAATTCATTCCTTACCTCTTCCTTCAACTCATTTTTACATGTCTCTGTCACCGCATCTATCAAGGACAAAATCTGTCCCGGTGACATGCATTGTTCATGCACATCTTTCCTAGACTTCCTCCCATACAAATGTGTTATGTTTGTCCATCCAGACTCTCCTCTCATTCTACCGGGATATTCCGGCCTCCCAACTGTCTTACTCAATACTTCTTTAGGATGGATTTTTCCAGAATTGGCTTCTTGAGAAAGCGATACCGACCGACCGAATGCTTCAATAGTCTCCGTATTTGATGGGTTGAAGGTGTAAGAACCTATATGAAATCAAGTTCATCATATCAACTCACATTCAATATCAAATGACAATTCAATACATGTCAAATCACATTGTAATTAAGTACCTTCTGTGCCTGTAGACACGACCCTTCCCATGAAGTATTTTTGACTTCTCGGTTCCAAGTCGCCGACGATTATGGTTGTTGAACTGCCTTCTTCAGATGGTATGGTAATCGTGTCCGTAGGATTCCATGTATCCTTCTTTCCTTTATAGCCGGCTGTACCCAGCCTGTGAACATTTTTCCATTGCTCTCTCAACATCTTTCCTCTTTGACTCTTTACCAAAAAGTCTTCGCCTGTTCTCTTCAGGTAAAACTCTTCAAATTCCTTCTTTGTGAATGGGTATACGTCCCACGCATTTTTGGGATTGTTTGGATCGGGGTGTGTAATGAAATCCCTTGCAACCCTACTCCTAAAGGTCCTATGAGCTCTTCCCATATTTGTGAGGGTTTTCTTCTTGGCCGAATCATTTTCTATGTTAAATATTTTCTGAAATAATTTGTCAAAACAATCACAAGTTAGACATAATCACATAATCACAAGTTCTGAAATAATTTACCTTGATATCAAGCCACATCTCGTCCTTCAATTCATCTGGAACGTCTTTGTTCCAATCATCAATTGTGATTGACACTCTTGCCTTTGCTAGATACGCGTAGTATGTACTGAATTTCGCAACGGATCTCTTATCAAAACAATCACAAGTTAGATACGTGCAGTATGTACTGAATTTCGCAACGAATACCTTATCGCTGATTAGGCATCCTTCGGCATTGAATCTAATAGTGAATGTGCGCCCTGCAGCCCTTTGTCGCATAAATTCTTCCATGTTGGTCCTACTTCTTTTGTTGTGACTCGTCCCTTCTTCCATGTTAGGATGTTCCATTTCTTCTTCAGAAGACATCTATTAAATTAGACATTAACACAAGTCCAAGCAATTCACAATGATTAGAAAAAGTTCAAGCAATATTAATTGTATAAATAAAACAGTTCAAGCATTTGACAATTAATTAAATTAAAAACTTCAAATTTCATTTAGATAAATTAAACAAGTTCACATCAAACCATACAACAAACCCTAACATGTCCTAACATCATACCATAAAAGGAAACAAACACAAGCCATGCATAAATAAAACCCTAACACAAACCCTAACACAAACCCTACTTGCCCTCATCCTCCTCCTTCTTCTGACTGGAGCCGCCATCCTCCTCCACCTTTCTGCCGCACCTCGGCGGAAAACGACGTACAGCCGAGACTGACCTCATTTTAGGACCCGGACCTTTCATCTTTCTCCCAAAATAGTACCAGCATTCCTCCTCCTCCTCCTTCTTCTCCTCCTCCTTCTTCTCGACCTGCACTTCCTCTTCCTTCTTCTCCTCCTCCAAAACAATCTCCTTGTTCTTCTCCATCTAAACCCAATAACAATTTCAATTTCAATTTAACAATATCAACCCAATAATCATGCATTATCAAACCCAATAACCCATTAATTTAAAAAATTTTTTGGCATAACCTCCTCTGTATATGAGCATTTTACCCAAAAAAAGACATGCACAATCATCCATAACCCAATAACCCATTATCAACCATTTATCAAGCATTATCAAACATTTCAACCATTTATCAACCATTTATCAAACCCAATAACCCAATAACCCATTATCAACCATTTATCAAGCATTATCAAACATTTCAACCATTTATCAAACCCAATAATCCAATAATCCATTATCAACCATTTATCAAGCATTTTAACTCATTTCAACCATTATCAAGCATTATCAAATATTTCAACCATTTATCAAACCCAATAACCCAATAACCCATTATCAACAATTTATCAAGCATTATCAAACATTTCAACCATTTATCAACCATTTATCAAACCCAATAACCCAATAACCCATTATCAACCATTTATCAAGCATTATCAAACATTTCAACCATTTATGAACCATTTATCAAACCCAATAACCCAATAATCCATTATCAACCATTTATCAAGCATTTTAACCATTTATCAACCATTTCAACCATCATGCATTATCCAAGTCAATTTCAGATTAGTCCCCTATTTTTATTTAATTATGTACAAACAGATCCAAGCCATTTTAACTCAATAAAAGAGAGAATGAAGTTATGGAACCTTGAATGCAGAGAGAGCGAGAGTGTCGAGTGTGCCGAGGCAAAGAGAGAGAGGGGGCGGCTGTCGAGTGCGACGGGTGGAGACAGAGGGGGCGGTTCGAGGTGGCCTGAGATCGAGAGAGGGGGCGGCTCGAGGTGGCCTGAGATCGAGAGAGGGGCGGAGTTGAGAGCGGCGGAAGAGAAGGTTTGAGGAGTTTGAAATTTTCGAGTGGAATGAACTGAAGAGAAGAGAAGGCTTCGTATAGGTAAAAACAAATTTCTTTGACTTCTGTAACGTTTAATAGTAAGTAAACGTTGCAGATAAAGGGTGTTCTGTAACGTTTATTTACTATTAAACGTTACAGATTAGCTTTTTTATTTAAATAATTTTTTACGAAATTTTATATTATTAAAAATTAACATTTTGTAACGTTTAATAAGTAATAAACGTTACAGATGGGAGGGTTCTGTAACGTTTATTTCATATTAGACGTTACAGAAAGCATTTAAATTGTTTTATGTTTTTTTAATGTTTTCTGTTAATTTATTTTATGTTAACTTAATTTCGCAACTTTTATTATGTTTTGCATTTTTAATTTCTGTTTTTATTTTACTTTAAATACCATGCATGCATGTTTTGCATTTTTAATTTCTTTTTTTATTTTACTTTAAATACCATGCATGCATGTTTTGCATTTTTTATTTCTGTTTTTATTTTACTTTAAATATCATGCATGCATGTTTTGCATTTTTTATTTCTTTTTTTATTTTACTTTAAATACCATGCATGCCTGTTTTGCATTTTTAATTTCTTTTTTTATTTTACTTTAAATACCATGCATGGATGTTTTGCATTTTTAAATAAAATTTAAAAAAATACAACTAAATAAAATATTTAAAATAAAAAAATACAACTAAATTAAATATAAAAACTACAATTAAATAAAATTAAAAATACAACTATTTAAAATAAACTACAACTAAATAAAAGACCTGCAAAAATAAAAGAAAAATGTAAGTATTTAATTATTTAAAATAGTAAATGCATTTTGAATATTAAATTAGAATATTTGAACTCACCTGGAACTATGCATCTGCTTTCCTTTTTTTCTTTCGCTTGTTGACCCACATGCCTTCGGTGTTGTCTGTATGCCTGTGACTAAGCGACACGGGTTGTGATGCATCATCAATACCAGTGGAAAATGGAGGTGTTTCCTTGAAGTGGTTGTATGCTTCTTCGTCAACGACATCTCCAACGCCAACAATGCATCTCTTTCCTTGAAGGACAATATGTTGTTTCTTATCGGCCGGATCTTCAATGTAGAACACTTGCATTGCTTGCTTATTTGCAAGTATAAAGGGGTCATCTTCATAAGCTCTTTTTTTAAAGTCAACAATTGTGAACCCAAATTTGTCTCTTTTTACTCCACCGCGAAGGTTGTTGATCCATGCACACTTGAATAAGGGTATCTTGAATTTTATATAATCTAGTTCCCAAATCTCCTCAATCCACCCGTAATAAGTAGCAGGTTTTCCATTATTGCCAGATAGAGCTAGAACTGAGACTCCACTATTTTGCACGGTGCTTTTACCATCTTGTTGCTTTGTTGCTTTGTGTACCAGTTGAATCCATTCAAGTCATACCCTTGGAAGATTTCAACCACTGAATCAGGACCCCTCAATAACCATTTGACGGTTTCATCGACCTCGGTTCCTTCTTTTAATTGGGAAGCTACCTTTTCTTGAAACCATTCCACAAAATTTAATTGATGTTGTGTGTTAATCGTGTTCTCATTGTGAGATGGGTATTGTTTGCGCAACTCGATTAAATGCATGTTGATGTAAGGTGTCACAACGGTAAGGTGTTAGAGCACTTTCATATGTGCTTTTGTTCTCATTTAAAGACCCACTCTACACGTTTTGGCTCCAATTGTTCCTTTTCCTCGAAGTTTACCCTCATGCCGAGATTTTGGAAGACTGATAGATTGGATATCTTCAAAGTAATCGGTATAATACTCAATAACCTCCTCGGCAACATATCCTTCCACTATACTTCCTTCAGGTTTAGATCGGCTACGTACTAGCCCTTTCAATTGACCCATTGCTCTTTCAAAAGGATACATGTACCGTAGAAATACTGGACCGCACATTTGATCTCCCTAACCAAATGGATGGTCAAATGCACCATGGAGTCAAAAAATGACGGCAGAAAGTACATCTCCAGCTCGCAAAGGGTAGAAATAACATCATTCTGTAACTTATCCATTATTTCTGGATCAATCACCTTACAACATATTTTGTTGAAAACATCACACAACTTAGTGAGGGTCTTCCTCACTTCTTCCTTCAGAATTCCTCGAATTGCGACTGGAAGTAAAACAGTCAGCAAGACGTGATAATCATGTGATTTCATACCATACAATTTGTTATCATTAATAGACACCTTTCTTGATATATTGGAGGAATAACCAGAAGGAACCATAATCCCCTTTAAACAACTCAACAAACTTTTTTTCTCCGCCTTGGTTAAATTAAATTGTGCTGCAGGTAGCCAATCTCGCTTTTTACACTTAGATTGTGCCTGTAGCTCCTTTCGGATCCCCATTTCAACCATGTCCTTCCTCGCATTCACGCTATCTTTAGTTTTTCCTTGAATTTCCAACAAGCAACCAATCAAAGCTTCACATATGTTCTTAATTATGTGCACCGCATCTAGGCAATGCCTAATTATGTGCACCGCATCTATTCAAGTTCCCAGAATATAGATTGCTTTTTCTATATACCCTTCGGAATCTCTTTTTAAATTTCTTTCCAAATTTCACGTCTATGTCCTTAACCTGTCGATATACTGCCTTGGCAGATAACGGCATGGGGGCCCTACCATGCTCCTCTTTACCATCAAATTTTTCCTTGTCAAGCCTGTAAAGGTGTTTGCGGCTCCTAAGAAATCTGCGGTGTCCCAAATAAACCATTTTTCTGGAGCTTTTCAAGTAAACAGAATGGGTGTTCCTGACAAATAGGACACACTTTAGCTCCTATATTCCTATACCCCGACAGATTACCGTACGCAGGAAAATCATTAATTGTGCAAAATATCATGGCACGAAGGTTGAACTCAGTTCTTGAGTGTGCATCAAATACTTTCACTCCCTCATGCCACAATTTTTTAAGATCATCTATTAAGGGACGCAAATACACATCTATGTCATTTCATGGTTGTTTAGGACCTGAAATCAATAAAGGCATCATTAAATATCTCCTTTTCATGCACAACTACGGAGGAATGTTGTAAATACATAATAAGACCGGCCAAGTAGTCTGACGGCTACTCATGTTGCCGTAAGGATTCATCCCGTCCGTGCACAACCCCAATCTCAAATTTCTTGGTTCACTTCCGAAATCTTCAAATTCACTGTCGATGTTCGTCCAATCAGGACAATCTGCTGGGTGACGAAGCATTCCATCACCTCTTCTCCTACATTCTGCATGCCATCTCAACAATTTGGCATCCTTGGAATTAGCAAAGAGCCGCTCAAATCTTGAAATTATTAGGAGATAAAACACCACATTCGCTGCTGGTCCCTTACTACCTTCATCAATCTGATCATCCCTCGGTTTATACCGTGATGATTTACATTTTGGACATTTATTCAAATCTTTGTACTTATCTCTGAATAATATGCAGTCATTTGGACATGCATGAATTCTCTCTACATCTAGTTTCAGAGGACACAACATCTTTTTAGCCTTATAAATGGAATCTGGCAATTGGTTATCTTTGGGAAGAAAATCTGTACGCAAAAGTTTAAGCAAAGATGTGAAACTGGCATCGCTCCATCCATTTTTGGCTTTCAAATTAAACAATTTGAAAACAGCATTAAGTTTTGATAATTCACAACCGGAATATAATTTTATCTTATCTTCCTTACGTAACATACCAAATATTTCAGCATTATCAACAAAATTTGCATCCACGTTGTTCACAATTTCATCTAAATCAGCATTCAATTCTGTATTATATACATTTTCATCATCAAACACATGTTCATCATCAAATACATCATTTTCATCATCAAACACATGTTCATCATCAAATACATCATTTTCTTCCTCTGAATCCAACACAGTTTTACTACTCCCTGCAGCATTAAATGATCTCCCCACAGTCTCTTCATGAAGTATCCACTGAGTATAATCCGGCATAAACCCATCTCTAATCAAATGAACTTTCACTTCTTCAAAATTAGACCATTTCACCAAATTCTGACAAATACGACAAGGACAACACATTTTGTCACCTTTATTCTCTCTCATCAAATCCTCTTTAGCAAAAGTCATAAATTCTTCAAGCCCTTTCAGAAATGCTGACGAAAAACGATTACTCAAGTACATCCACGTCCGATCCATCTGAACAAATAAAATATGCGAAATGTTAGGGTATATATGGGTCAATTTGGTCACATTAGGTTTTCGGGCCGGTCACCATCATTAGCGAGCGTACGCTAGATGTAACATGTTGTTTGAGAAAAATTCTGCAGCATTTCCCCTAATGTTCCCTGAATGCGCCAACACACGATTGCTCATGAGAACGCATCCGTGGGAACATAAAGGGAAATGCCGTCGAATTTTTCTCAAACAATAGATTACATCTAGCGTACCACTCGCTAATCCTAAATGAGACAGAATATCCAAAGAGCAGTCCCAAAACGGGGACTATCCGAGATTAATCCCTAATGGATTAATATAGGACGGGCAACGACCTAAATTTGGTATTGTACTGTTATATTTTGGTCCTATATGACAATACCATTAAATTAAATGCATATGCAAATTATTTATGCGTGCATAATTTAGTAACAAATTAAAAGACGAAAGTTATGTAAAAATATACCATCAATATTTACGATGAAATTCTTCTTCTTTTCCGATGTAATTCTTGCCGTCTTCAATGAGACCTAAAATTATGCAATAAAAAACTACTAATTAATTTAAAAAATTAACCCGAAATATATAAGAAAAAATAAAAAAAATATAAAATATAGTTAAAATCAAATTTCTTTTACCAAATATATAGTGTTCTTCTTCTTCTCTTTCTAATTTAAATTTTCTAGATTTTTCACATATTATTTTCTATTTTTTCCAATAAAACCGAAATAAAATAAGAAAAAAATGGAAAAATATGAAATAGTGCTCAAATTTAGTTTTTTTTACCTTCGATCTGCTCTCCTCCTCCTCTTTCTAATTCTTATTTTTTTTAGAATTTTTGCAAATTTTTTCCTAATTTTTTGGAGTGGGAATATTTAGAAAAGAGATTTGCAACGTTTTTTATATAAAAAACGTTGCAGAATGTCTAGACAGCTTTTTTTTTGCGAAACGCGCCAAAAATTCTAACGTTCAATAAATTTAAACGTTACAGATTGTCTCAGAGTTTTTTCGCGCCACAGGCTCCCATGGATCTGTAACGTTTTTGAAAAAAAAGGTTACGATGGACTGTTGCAGAAAGTCTTTTTTGTGGTAGTGTATACTCGGTGGTTTCTAAGCCTTTGAGCCACAATAGTACTTTACAAATTTTCTATATACAGCAGTTCGATTTTGAAGATAAGAGCAGTCAAATTCTTGAGCGAAAATTGTGCCAATATGTGATTAATAACTCAACTCGTACCTATGAGACTTCTTGGTTTATGCCTAGTCTTGGATGCAAAATAATTAGGGAGAATGGGAACCTAGCTAAACTGATCCGCGTCCATGTTTTTAAATAGTTTCAAACTTATTTCAAACTTCATCATAGGCATGAGATCAGTTCAAGTGGATTTGGACGTACCACTGCTATATTGAGAGCTTAATTGTTTCATGTGTACCCATTCTTTCAATACATACCGTGTAGCATTTGTTAGTTCATCAGCTAATCAAGTGCTTTCGATCTCGAGATCTTAATTCCTTGATTATTCTTTATATATATGAATTTACTTCTTTTGATGGATGTATTTTCATTTGCTCTTATTACGTTATACATTTATTTTTTGTTATTGGAAATAAGATACAAAACAGTTTTCATGCACATAGGTGATGGTCGATAGTACTTGAGAACAAACATGCATTATATTCTTCTAAGAATATAACACGTATTTTTGCATTATTAATTGAATGTTAAAATTGTTTTGAAATTCAAACTAGGAGTTTAATTGCACAGTTGCTTGTTTCAATTTAGCACAACTAATCAAATATCAATATATGTTGTTAAATTAAACTTTTGGACTGAAATTGTTTAATTAGTTTAAAAACAAATTGATGCATGCAAAATATTAATCTCTTCTTAATAACCCGATCGAAGTGAAAAGTACTACCAATATTCATAAAAAAACAAATAAAAAAAAAACAAAAGGGATTTAACATCCAACGAACCCATACTCAGACAAGGTATAAAGCAGCAGTGAGCGGGAAGAAATTAATGGGAGTCCCTCGTGGCTAATTCTGAAGTGGCATCGTGGATCTTGCGCTCACAAAAAAAGTTAGATTGGGGTGGACATGGCAGGAGGCGGAGAGGTCGAGGGAATTGTCAGAAGTGAAGGTGTGCTGATGCACGGTGTCGTTTGAAGGAGGGTTCAATTTCGCCCCACAGCCGAGGCAGACGAGCACCTGGTGTCGTCGGAGGAGGAGACGGGAGTTGAGAGACGGAGAAAAGATTCGAGGAGTGTTTTGAGGGTATTTTGGTCATGAAAATTTTAGGATTGTTTTACTAAAGGGTACCCCGAGTACTACCCTAATTAGTTGCACTGTGATCGTTTCACTTCAAAAAATAAATAAATAAATAAAAAATGTGGTCTTTACTCTTTAGTTGTTATTAGTTGAAATTCAAGATGAGTTACGGAAAGTAGAAGCAAATCCGATGTAGCCCAACACGTTCTGCATCTTTCAAAATCAATCTAACGGATCTCTATTGTTTCTTTCAATTTTTCGATAACAAATATAGATCGGTGAATTGATTTTGAAGGATCTGGATTATTGCGCTACACGGTGTAGCAAAACATCAGATTTGAGTTGTACTCGATTCATTTTTTGGATTTCGATCTATTCAAATCGTGAATTTTTTTTCATAATGAAATCTTCTTAAATTATATATTATTATTTTTTAAAAATTAAAAAATGCTATTTGTGAAGAATTTCAAAACATCTAATTTTAAGGAATTTTAATATGAAGAACAAATTAATTAAATGGTTTGAACATTCCTAGTAGGGCTGGCAACGAGTCGAGCTCGAGCAAGCTGAATTTAACCCAAGCTTGATTTGAAATTAATTCGAGTTTTATCGAATCGAATTGAGCTAGTTTCGAGTTTATTAATGAGCTGTTGAGCTGAATTTCTAGCAATTATATATATATATTTTAAGAAAGTAATATACAAATTAATTAGTATTTATTAGTTTTTATTGTATTTTTATTTATAAACTAAAAGTTTTGTTCATTTTATAATTAGAATTGAATGACAATAAGTACTTATATGTAAGAAATAAATATATTATAATCAAATTAAGTACTAAATATTATAAATTAGTTAATAAAATTGTATATCGAGCTAATTTCGAGTTAAATTCGAGCGAGTCGAATAGTTTCGAGCTAATTATTTCGAACAAAAGTCGAATCAACGTCGACCAAGCCACGAGCTTTTTTGCCACCCCTAATTCTTAGGGAGCTCGAATTTTGAAATGCAAGACCAAAATAAAGATGACGGATTGCTTCGTACGTAAAATTCCGTAGCTGATTCTATTGATGAATATTAATAAAGAAAAATATCATGAAAAAAAAACCATATATAATTCATCTATTTGAAAAAAAGATATATGCACTCAGGCTCTCAAAAGTACAATTATTGTAAATACTTTATTTTATCAAATAAAAGATTTATAAGCATGCCAACTGTACACTACCAGCAGTAAAATTGTATATATTATCATTTTCTGTAAGCCTGTACAGATTAGTACTAGATAACCTAAATTATTCCTCCCAACAATACGCACTGACAAACAGAGATTTACTTTTGCTATTAATTAGGATATAGAAGCATGCGGTCAAAGATTAAAAGTCATGACAGGAGTCTATTAGATGACACACAGATGGTAAGTAGCCTTTATATCCTGATAACAGCCTTAAGCATTTTTCTCTGACCTCTTTAATTACACTTTGCCAATTGCCATCAAGTCATACGTGGCTTTAATATCCACTTTTTTCATCCTAACCTCCTATCAAAAGTGCAGGTCCTGTGTGACTTTTGTTTTGTGGCCAAGTTGTACAAAATTAGAAGTAGTTATATGAAAAGCTCCATTACTAGCCCATAAGTTCGGTAGGATATCATATTTTAAACTTAGTGAAAAAAAAATATGCTGCATTAATTTTATTTGTTTGTGTGAGAAAAGATAGCGACATTTAAAAGTTCAACATATATAAGATTATCCCAAATTTGGTTTACTCAAGAATGTAACAACAAGTCAACAATGATAAGAATTAGATATGTAATTCATAATTACATCTTTTTAGAATGCTTAGCACGTACGGTTGTAATTAAGTGGTACATAGAGATTTTTTTTTTTGTTTTTTTTTTGTTTTTGAAGAAAGCAAGGGGTCAAGCCCCAAAACTTTTCATTAAAATAAAAATTTTCAAAATACAACACATAAGATAACATCAGTTTCCTGGATGGAAACTAAAATAGAAGAAAAAGCAGAGAAAAGAAATACAACAAAAAAAAAAATTAAAAAACTAGAAAATAAAGAAAAAAAAATATAGCAGTAGATCTACTAAAGCAGTCGAGTTGCCGTGGCCCAAAAGTGGTTCGCACCCACCAACCAGAAGCCCCTACCATTAGCGCCTGTCGGACACACTGAACATACCGGGTTCACCAAGTAAATCGATTGTTTCCACAGGCCACCTTGCACATGCCGGCCACAACCGCCAGCTTCTCTGCACTTACCATCTGCTCCCAAAAATATCTCGCACATGCCGACTTCACATGCCGGTTGTACAGAGACCGCACCACACACACCGGCCAAAACACCGAAATCTGGGTGCGTCATCGCCGAAGAAGGGAGAAGAAGACAAAGCAGATCTGAGGATTTAGGGTGTGTGCTCTTTTGTAGCAAGGTGAGGGAAGAATGAGAGAAGATCCACTAATGAAGCATAAGAGGGAGAGAAGAACCCCAACCTCTATTCTCAGGGAAGAGAAAGTAAAGAAAGAGAAGGATAAAACGGGGGGAGGAAAAGAAAAATTGGTGGTGGGCTTAGCCAACGGCAGCTCTCAGATCTAGAATTTCAGCTTAGAGCAACACCTCTACAAGAGGAGGAGAGTAAGGAGGAGAAAGATTTCAGCTTAGAGCAAAAAAGAGGAGAAATTCAGCTTAGAACAACACCTCTTAAGAGGAAAAGAGCAAGAAAAAAGAGAAGAGATTCAGCTTAGAGCAACACCTCTACAAGAGGAGAAGAAGGTAGTAGTAGAAAAAAAAGAGAAGAAAAAGGTTGGGGGCGGGGGAAGGCCGGCGGCGGCCTTCCCCGCTAGGGTTTTCAAAATTTGAAGGAACTTTTTTTTGCCTCTGGAAGCGTGTCCTTTCGTATAGATTTGTACCTCTGTTATTTTTCTCTAGTATTTCTTTTATATTGGTACATAGAGATTTTGCCCCTTGTTTTCTTCAAAGAACATATACACATAGGATGCATGTTGGATTTTTTTGTTGTAGTCTTCTAGGCATATATAGTTTGCAAATTTTAGGTTGTTTATTTTAAAAACAAGTGCGAAGTTTATTGTATTTGCTCCTTTTTTGCTATTTTGTACTAAAATATCCTTGTTGTGTTCGGAAATTCACAATCAATTATAAAGGATTTCGGCTAACAAAAAAAAAAAGAGAAATGATAACTGCCATATGCAGTTTTATCATCGCTTGTCATTGCTTGAACAAAGTGAACACTTAAAACAAATAAGTTTTGTCATCCCTTGTTTTTATATGCTTATTCAGTTTATTTTTATTGAACTTATTTATTTGTATTTGTTCACTTTGATCATTTATATATTCACCTTATCTATTTTATGTGTTCATTTTGTTCAAACGATGACAAAACTGCATATGATAGTAATCAATTTTCAATATATATATATATATATATATATATATATATATATATAATGCTGCCGATATACTATAATCATTTTCCTGTGAACAGTGAAATTAATTAAAGGGGTTGTATGATGATGGCTTAACTTAATCTGAGTGTCTTATCAGCATTGCAACGGCCAATTAGAAACAACATGCAGGGGCGAATTTAGTTTGTAATTAAATATGGGGTCAATTTACCCCTTGAAAATAATTGAGCTAAGTTGTGTGTGCATTTATGACGGGCTTGGGTAATTTGCGAAGTAATCTGCTCATTTTCTTTGGTCTTATTTTCAAAATTCCAACAAAAACGACCGATTCAAATAGTTCAATTTCTTCCCAGACCAAATTTTCTTAGTAACAAAATTTTATATTTTTTTTTCGAATTTTTAACTTCTTATTATGATAGCTAAAAAAAATATAATTAGATAATTTTAGACCCTCTAATTTAAAAATATCATAATATATAACTAAAAAATATTGAAAAATATAAAAATTAGTTTCTAAGAAGATTTCAATATGAGAAAGAGATTGAACGGCTTGGATCAATTGTTTGATGCTAGAATTTTGAGCATTGAGACCGAAATAAAATGAATTGATTACTTCATTTATGTTCATTTTGAATAAAAAAAAATTAAGTCACAACGACCAGCATGCTTCGAAAATAATAGATTTAATTCATAGTATAATTTTATCAACTAGTACATTTAAGCGTTGTTGAATACTATTTTATCTTCGTTTTTCGTTTAGTAATATACACAATCTTGCATAATAATAAACATTTATCAAATTTTGAACATGGAGTCTGGCACGGATGGGTTAGTGCCTCAATCATTTTTTGTATAGAAAGCAAGTTTAAATCAATCGCGATGCAATAGAGAATTATGCTGTAAAAGCACACTGAACCATGCTCTAAAAAAGGCCCACTCATTCGAACAATATATACATTATCAATTTCTATGCATGTATATATATATATGTATGTGTTTATGTTTGCTAATTTTTAACTTTCAAATTCTGAAAAAAATGTGAAAATATTTTATGTGACCAATTATATGTAAAATTTTGCAGAAAGCTAATTCATTTTTTATTTTTCATAGTTTGTCTACTATTTTACGGAATGAGAAAAGAATATGATGGTACAGAAAGGTGAAGGATAAACTTATATAAAGACATCATATGGCGGCTCTAATTATATTAAGAAAAATGGAATTGTCGGACTCAGAACATGATAGTATTATGACCCACGAGTAGGGATGAAAACGGATCGGATATTATCTGCTTCGATCCGCGTCTGAATTCGAAAAATAGCAAATTCGGATATTAATATCCGGATCCGTTCGGATCCGAATATGAATACGAATTTTTTCAAACGGATACGGATGCCAATATGGATAAAAATTCGGATCCGAAATACTTATCAATTCGGATATCCGAATATGCGTACCCAACTCTTCCTCTGTGACTGGAGACTGTCCCCATAAGCACACAAAATATTCTAATCATGGAATTCAAACCCAAGATGGGTAGGGTTCAAAGCGGCACCTCATGCCACTGGCAAAGAAAAAACTTGTTGATAAATTTGTTTTATGTTTATATTTATTCCCTCTTAAGCCTCTGTTAATTTGTACAACTTACAGGAAGCACAATTTTGAGTGTTCAAAATGTATAATGAAATCGTAATTGTGAGATATTTCATGATTATATGATATTTATAAAAGCACAATTTTGGATCACTACCGACAGTTTATAAAATGCTACATATTAGTATTAATCTTGTTTAAAAAATTATTTAATTGTTATTACAGATTATATGATATAATAATTAATAGAGATTATAAATCATGACTATTATTATTGTTAATAATAATAATAATAATCTATCATATTAAATAGTATTTTTAATGAAATGTTATAACAATATTATTATTAGTTTTATTATTATTGGTTTGTTAATTCGTAGATTTTTTTAATATCCGAAATATATCCGTATTCGCATTTGTATTCGACAATATCTGATCCGTATTCGTATTCGTATCCGAATAAAAAATGCAGATACGGATATGATTTGACCACTATCCGATTCGTATCCGGTCCGTTTTCATCCCTACCTACGAGTAATAGTTAAATATTCTATTTAATTGTCCATGCGTCTTGCACTACCAAACAACACTATGAAGATTTAATAACATCCTTTTTTCCTCGCGTGATTAAATTGTAAACAAAGAAATATTTGTTTATATCTGCTTATTTGTAATTCTAGGATTATATTCGTTATAGGAAAACAGATATACGAGTTACGTATGTGGGCTTTATGTTAATCAAATGAAAAACATTGATATAATTGATTGAATATGTAGAAAATCTGAAATTCCATTACAAATGTCAGACGTTATATGATCGGTTTATATTTCATTACAAACCACACAAACATGGCCACGTACGCGCCGACGCCATTGGATATGCACACACCTTCATTAAATAGGAAAATCCAATAAAATATGAAAAGGAGATGACATGGAAATTTTATAAAAATATAAAAAAAAATCAATCATGTTTATAGAATGTTAATTTTATTAAATATATAAAACACAATCGAAGGCTCAAGTATAAAAAAGAAAGCAGGAAAAATAGATAGCACCATAGCTTGCTTATTTGTCAGTCATGTAGTTATTAAATAAGCAGCAGTTACAAATTTAAGTATTTTGTGATTTATATATATAATTATAGCTAGCCAGTGGATTGCACGGGCTCTCTATACCATTGGCCACACTATTAAGGAGTCAAATCAAGAGAAAGAACTCGAAACTTTGAGGCCATGAATGGTCACAATTGACAGCCACCAATCTCCCAAGATCATGGTGTGCTGTGCCAATCTCATTACACAATCTCTCCCTGTCCTTCCAGCGTAAGCAAAAGGAGTTACAGGTCGGATGAAGAGAATGCATGGTGTGCTGTGCCAATCTCATTTTTGCATCCATTAAAACTTGTCTATCTTTCCTAAAGCTTGTAGATAAGTGATAAGGAGTGCCAAATTAAAGAAACTTAGTTTGTAGTCCCCAGTCTTTAGTGGCATGGATTAATTTATAACAGCGGAGATCTTTTTGTTTTGTTTTGTTACAATGATCATTATCAGAGTTAATTTTGGTTCACAAGTGTTTTATAAATTGGTTTTTGTTGTCTTTGCATATTAATTTAATATCGCAAATTTAAATGATATATACATCTAAACAAACGACTTACAGTTTCCCAATCTTTATTTTCGGTTCACTATTAAGTATTAAATATTAATTCTGTGTTATACATCCATATATATAGCTAGAGGTGTGGTTTAGTTTTTTATTGGAACTTTGGAAGCATGATTAATTAATACAACATTTTTTTTTCGCTTTAGTAACTTAAAAAATGAACTAATCATGAATGATATATATGATAAATTATGAATCATAGATATACTAGATTGTCTTGAAAAATATATATACTTCAACTTCACATATTCCATCATTACAAACGACGCTAGATTTCTAGACATCTGAAACTATAATTAGCTATCACATTTTTATTTTTTTACTTTTTGTAACTTCTAAAAAAAGCCCTTTCATAAAGCTAATTCAAGAAAACAAATTATATTCTGTGTACTAAGATTCCATACTATACTTTATCTGCAAAATTAAAATTCAAATTATAAACTGATAGATCATGGGGAGATTAATATCAATATTCAGTGAGAGATCTGAAATGTGATGGTGCTCGATGAATTTGTGTAAGACATTACCCAAAACAAAAACCTATATATTATACTTGTTGTGTATGCTAGTAAGATTGGTGCAAAATTCGTAATAATAAATATAATAATTTATAGTAAAGAAAAACAAAAAAAAACTTATTTGGCTTATAAAACAAAAAAATTAAAGACAATAAAACAAATTTCTTGAGTACCACAGTCTTCAAGAGCACGAGAACAATAGGTCACTAACTCACTAATCACTATCATGAAACCAACGAAATTAACATCCTACACCTTCAATTCTTTGAAAAAAGAAAACAAAAAAATAAAAGAAAATTAAAAATAAGCAAAGCTAGACTGCCCTAAGTAATACATTTGAAAGGACAAAACAAACAACATAAAAAATGGTAAATAGAATTAGCCTTATCTATCAGACACGAACTAAGCTTAAACGGGTGGGATGGTTTTGGAGGGGACGGCTTCTATTTCAACATCTTCCACATCATTCTCTCCAGACATCTCCTCCAGCGACTTCCCCTTGGAATCAGGCACCAAAAGGGTAAAACCAGCACCAAAAAAGTTGCACGCTGCAAGAACGAAAAGTGAATATCGGACCCCAATACCAGGAGGATACCCATGATCCGTTAAGGCCGGGTTCGGATTCTGAGCTGCGTAGAGGAAACCAAACGAGCCAATAATTGCACCAGCCTTTCCAGCAGCAGCTGATATTCCATGACAGGTGGACCTCACTCTTGCTGGGAAAATCTCAGCCGGCACAACGAAGGTGGTGCTGTTCGGCCCGAAGTTTGCAAAGAAAAAGGTAAATGCATACATGATAAGAAAGCCAATATGGTTGCCTGGTTCTGTCCAGTGATGGTATGGAATAGCTAGACCAAGCATGAAGACTAACATAGCAAGGAAGCCTCCTAGCTGGATATAAAACCGGCCAATTTTATCAATTAAAAACACGGTAAACCAGTATCCGGGAACGGTACCGAGGAAGGCTATTAGGGTCTGAGCACGTGCAATACAGAAGACTTCTTCCATGGCACTCATGGTGTTAGCCTTGGGTATCCAGTTTATGGCAGTAAAGATATCCTTCTGGAAGAGGTTTTGGCTGTAAAAGGCAATATCCAAAAGAAACCAACACACAGACGTGCCAAGGAGGTGCCAACCATGCTTATGAAAGAACTCACGCGAGAAGAAGCCGTAATCTTTGCTGGGTCTGACCTGCTCAGTGTTTTCCTGTTCTTCTGTGATTTTGACCTGGAGAACTTTTGCCATGTCAGCAGCAGCCTGTTGCGCATTTTTAGCTACCAGGGCAGTGTACCGAGCTGTCTCAGGCATCTTCATACGCCAGTAATAAGTCATCAATGCCGGGAACGCACCAAACATGAGGATGAAGCGCCATATATAATCGGCCTCAGGCGGGAGTGATCCTATCGGGTCAACCTGAACTTGCATTGGACAAAGTTAGGGTACATTTGATAATCTTTTCTATTTAATTAAGAATAAACTAACAATGCGTCATTAATTTTCACCCCTCTTTTGTAGCAATAAATTTTCTCTACCTGCTCCTTTTTCAAGAGAAGCCTCATGTCTTGCCTATTTATGGAGAGGACACAAATGCAATTAAGGATCGATTATCCTTCATCTTGTGACTATGTTTGAACTAGGAAATTGTAATGATGACAGCAGGATAAAAAGTTTTCATTTTTTTTGTCAATATACTCGCGCCATTAATTTCTTATATTTCTTGCTGGCAGCTTGGATATTTCTCATGTTTACCACCATCTAAGAAAAAATGGAACTAGTGATTGATTACCCGATAAGCAGGGGAGGGGTGGATAACTTTGAAGATAGCAGAGACAACGATAGTGACGATGCCCCCCGTGAGGATACCAAAGCCTTGCATGGCAAACACAGCAGCTATGAAGGCCCCACGAGTCTTCTTGTTCGCGTACTCAGACATTATAGTGGCGGACAATGGATAGTCACCGCCTATGCCGAACCCTAGCCAGAACCTGAAGAAGCATAGGGTCCCCATTACACTGTTTGGTGTGGACCCGAATGACAGTCCTGACGCCACTGAGGACAACACCTTTATAAATAGGGGAAACACAGTAAATATCAGTATTTTTCATACTTAAAACTATATTGTCATAATAATTTGCTAGTGCTTGATTATAAAATAAAACTTGCTATATATAATTCTCGGACCAGGATTTTCATGTCAAGCACATGAGATGATTCAGTCTTCCAGATCACTTTTAAAAAACAGTAAGTTTAGAGTGGGTGCGCATATGTTTAGGTTAAGAGAGGAAACAATTGAGATTGAATTAAATACCATCAACATAAGAGTCATTCCATACACACACTTGCGTCCCATCTTGTCACCGAGCCAGCCGAAGAAAAGTTGTCCTGCCAGAGTACCACAAAAGGCCACACCATTCACGGCCGCTGCAACATTTGGTGGGAGCGATCCCGGGGTATTTGAGCCTGGAATGGTATAGTAAATCCGGCCCAATAATTTTGTTACAAGAGAGATGCAAAACAAGTCGTATGCATCAGTGAAAAAACCCATGCCGGCAATCACAACAGCCGTGAAGTGGTACCACTGTGTCTTTGCCGTATCTAGCCTGTTTAGCACCTCGTTTGCCATGGCAGCAACTGATGTCTAAGCTATCTGTAACAGCAATCATGTGGTGTTTGTTCGATTAGCATTGAAGAAGAGTAAGAGCTTTTCAAGGTTCCATTTAATTACCTAGATACTGGTTTAATTTTGTATAAGTAAATAGCTCTAGGTGCTAATTCAAAACTTAAATAAGTAAATAGTTTGTGAAATCTCATAAAAAAAAGACGAATGTTTTATTGGAGAAATCCACGTAAAGGACAACAAATAAAAGCAAAAATAATAATACATAAATAAAATTTCTATGTATTTGTATCTCACTAATACAGTGCCTATGAAATCACAATACCAAAGTTTGTTTACTTGCATCTTACTAATACAGTGCTCCACTGCTCCATTTAGGTCAGAAAATATCAAAATCCAAATTAAAAAATGATGTACTGGCTCAAAACTTTGTTTCCCCTTTTTTTGCCTGGAATGTCCGTAAGGTTCTTTCTAAAAACCTTGTGATCAGAAACTATTCTGAAATCAAGCTACAATCTCATAACTTCTGTTTGAAAGTGAATCTGCATACCTTATGTTTTGGCAAAGAAGCGGCTTTTTCAGAGAGATGGATCAAGAGGTTTGGGCAGGGAAAATGTAAAGCCCCTAAGAATGCTTATCGAAAGCTTATCAAAAGGTCGTATATTTATAACAATAGAGTTGATTGAATTAAAAGAAAAATGCTTCTATTAAAAGTGGATTTTTGCATTTCACTATTTTTATTTCAATGCCTTTGTTTATGGCTATCTATCTTGGCAAGATCCCTTTGAATAAACATTCTTCAGAGTTCAACGACTATTAATAATCATACACTACTATTCTTAAGAGAAAATACATAAAAGATTACACATAATACACAGGAGCAAATACATGAGAGGACCGTAAGTTAAATTAAGCTTGACTTTGTGATGCTATTAAGAGAGAAAAGTTGTGCTGGATTCAGAGCATAAATGTATTTTTACTATGACTTCTAAATATTGATTTCTTAATATGAAAAATACTTAGCATAGAACCATTTTATCCGCCCTTGCTTGAGATACAGCAGCAAATATTTCCCAAAGATTCCAAAAAATCGTATTTAAGCATATGTACGGTATAGTTTGTACTTTGTAGCGAATAGGTTGCAATGCCAATAGTCATAGATGGGAGCAAAGATACGTGATCAGGAACCTAAACATATTATTGTTTGCAATTGGTTAAAAGATACCAATTTTTGAAGAAAAAAGAATGATCCATACATACAATATTTATATTTATATAGATTCCCTTAAAAACATCCAAGCATTTAATGCTATTAACGGACATGATGTAAAATATAATATGCAATAAGTAGATATATTGTGTTGATTTCCTCCATTATCTAGTGTCCTAATATCATGATTTTGTGTTGAGGAATATATAAAATATCCACGTAATAAGAATCTGAAGATTGAAGAAGGCGTCAGAGAGTGTCAGGCATCACAATGATTAAATCCTTGCACTTGCTTCTGCACAGGAAGAAGTGCACTTGCACTTGCAGAGCGACTACTTTTACGGAAATCTGCTTGCCAGTTTGTACCCTTTTTCTTTTCCTCTTACCGACGCCATTATTTGATCCATATGAAAAAGGGTACAAACTGGCAAACTTTGTAATATAGAAACAATTGATAAACCAAGTGGTAAAATTTACTTATATGTGAAGAGGAGACGCACTGTTTCAAAATTTAGCAAATGGAAAGCCGGTATGTAGAGATCGAACTAGGCTCGCATCAGTGATTTGAACCCTATATATACAGTTGAAAAAAACAAGCCAACAAAAAAAAAATAAATAAATAAAAACATCATGGTTCCAACTGGTATATATATAAAGAAAAAAAAATACTTCTACATGATTTAACAGCTCAAATGTTCGTCCAAATAAAAAAAATGATATGAAGGAAATAATAATTAATTTTGAAAAGAGAGATTCTAATTGTACTTACCTAGTAATCAGAGTTTTGAAATGATTTTTTTTTCTGCCGAATAAATGCATGAAGCAAAGAGAGAAACTTTAATAAATAGATAGATATGTCGGTCATGAAGAGAAAAAATTATTAAATTTAGGCTTGGAATTATAATTTGCTAATTATTATATCCAGCTAAAAAAAAGAAATTGTTTATATCATTCCGTGATAATAATATCTCGACTAAAATGGGTTATTTTTTAGGAACGGAGGCAAAAATATTATATTATGGGTACTACTGTATTATTCTGGTATTATTCTTGTATTATTCTTTTTATAAGCCTTTTATATATATGGACCTCGTTAATTATGTACAATAGTTTCTCATTTGGATTAAAAATACAACTCTAAAATATATGCTGGGTCACTTTTAGAAACGGAGGCAACTTAAATGTACACAGATTAACAAATTAAAATAAAACTTAAAATGAAAGATGGAGCAGAAATTATATACACCATCCAACAAAAAACAATCCAATACCATCCAATTGAACCAGCAGCATCCAACAGGCCAAAATAACCTTTTTTTCCGCGTGCTGACGTCAGCAAAATTTTTTGACCAAATTTCGAAATTTTTTTGGTGCTGACGTCATCAAATATGCTGATTTAAGGGTTCCATTAAATGATTTAAGGGTTCAATTAAATGTTTTAAGGGTTGCATTAAAGTATATAAGTATTCAGTTAGATGCACTAATAATTTGAAATTTTAGTGTTTTGTGTTCAGTTAAATATGTTAAGGGATTATTTAAAAGTATGTATATGTTCAGTTAGATGCAGCAATAATTTAGAATTTTAGTGTTTTGTGTCCAATTAAATACGTTAAGGGATGAACTTAAAGTCCTATGTGTTCAGTTAGTTGCAGCAGAAATTTGATTTCGTAGTTTTTGTGTTCAATTAACAATAAATGAACAAATACAACAAACATAGCGAACATTTACAATAACAATAAGAACATTTACAACAATAAACTGAACAAATTGTTGAACCCGAAAATATTGTCATAATCATTTGGTCAACTGACAGATGAATTTGGAGGCTACCATGATCAAATAAATTGGGCTATGATTTGCAATCAAATTTTCAAGGGTTGAAACAATGCCAAAACGAACAGTTCTGAATTTCTTTACCTATATTGATACTAATATTAACATGACATGATGTTAATATGGTACGCAATATTCATCATGATGCCAAAAAAAAGCAAGTCATGCTCCAAATATACGAGATAAATAATTATATAATTTCATATATATTATGTGGAAATTATATGATTATGCAACACGTTGAGGAAATTGGCACTTGTAGACAATATTAGATGCATCAAGGATCGCGCAAATTTCAGAATTATGGATTGGATCTGATTAAATACAAATTGGCTTCTCCATCAAACAAAAGTCCATATACTAAAGCCCATAATCGACCCAAGCCCATTTCGGAAAATAAAAAAAAAAAGATGTACGGCCTAGAAGGAAACAAGCCCAACAGCTCACTTATTTCCTTCTCCTTCCCGAAAAAATTATAACTAACTTTAATTAATTACGAAATTATAAAATAATCCGATTTTAATAAATTTTTTAAAACTGACCGTGCAGTTTCGGAATCTGAGATTCCGAAACAATTTCTGCTTAGTTTCGGAATCTCAGATTCCGAAACTAGCTAGTTTCGGAATCTCAGATTTCGAAACTAGCTAGTTTCGGAATCTGAGAACTGCCGCCTTATTTGAGAGAAAAAATATTTTTAAATTTTTTTTAATTAGTTTCGGAATCTGAGATTCCGAAACTAGCTATTTTTTATTTTTTTTATAGGTGTTTCATATTTTTTCAGCGCAATTTAATTTTTTCAATTTAACTTTTTTAAATTTCACCTAACTTTTCAGTTACTTTTTTAAATTTCACATAACTTTTGAAAATTTAATAATAGTTGTTTTAATAAATAATTTATGTTATTATTTTCAAATTTTCTAAAAATATTATAGTAAAAATAGTAAAATAAAAGTAATAAAGTAGTGTTATATGATAAAGTATAATAAAAGTAAAGTATAGTAATAAAATAGGATAAAATATTAAGTTTTCTGACGTTTGAGCGAGAATCTAGCTAGTTTTGGAATCTCAATTGTGTCCCTTCAACTTAGGCTGCTTATAATGATTCACAACGAGTAGCGCAACATATTATATATACATATAAGAGAAGATGAAAGAAAACACTTAAAAAATCGATGTTTTGAAACACTATAACTTCAAGGAGGCTTAACTTTTGATAGGAACGTCCGTTTTGGGCATATGATGACTTTTCGGAAAGCTTGCGACGAGATCTACAAGGTTTACCGGAGTTTACCTCGTAACGACCATTTTCGGGGCCAAAAAATGCTGTCTGAACCTCCAAAATCTACTTTGAAAGTTTTCAAACCTAAACATCACATAAAACTACTTAGAATTTTTTAAAAATAAAAAATTAACAGGGATGTTTGCATTATTTTTTCTGTCTGCATATAGCATGAACCTCTTGGCATTTCTCTCTAGCACAATAAAAAGTGTTATGTTGAGTATTATCTCGTATTGATCTGAAGCTATGGGATTAACTGAGAGGATTGTTTTCACTCTAACTTCCTTTTATTACTAACTTGAAGGAGTACAACTATACACTCTTAACTCTCTCGCTCTTTCTTACTTGGTGCTTATTCTCATTGGTATACCTATGAACAATACACATGACAACTATTTATACTAGTTATGGTCGGTTACAAATAAAACTCTAGAACATATATTTTACTTCTAATCATATCTAAACTAGTTTCTAGACTTAACTAAGTATCTACATTGAAAAAATTAAATTGCGCCGAAAAAATATGAAACGCCTAGTTTCAGAATTCTAATTAAAAAATTAAAAATATTTTCGGAATTTAGAATTCCGAAACTAACTAATTTAAAAAAAATTTTAAATTCCGAAACTAATTAAAAAAAATTAAAAATAGCTAGTTAAATAGCTAGTTTCGGAATCTGAGATTCCGAAATTAATTAAAAAAAAAAATTTTAATATTTTTTCCCTCAAAAAAGGCGGCAGTTCTAGTTTCGGAATCTGAGATTCCGAAACTAAGCAGAAATTGTTTCGGAATCTCAGATTCCGAAACTGCACGGTCAGTTTTAAAAAATTTATTAAAATCGAATTATTTTATAATTTCGTAATTAATTAAAGTTAGTTATAATTTTTTCGGTTCTCCTTCTCCGTCCCTGTGCTCCCTCTCTCGCGCGAAAAACACGGAAGAAACACGAAGAATCTTTCCGCTTCAACCGTTGGAAAATCAGGTTACGTCTACTCCTCTCTCACCAAATTGATTCTTCTCACCGACACATACTGCCAAGGAGAGCGGGAATCTCGCTGCTCCAGTGCTTAATCGAACCCGCCATTGTTTAATTGAATCCGTTGCTCCAGTGCTTTGATCAAACTCATCTTCCTGATCTTCAGGAATCCACGATGGCTTCATTGCTCCAGTGTTCACTTGTTCATCCTCTCTCCCGACATAATCATTAATTGAGCATGGAAAAGGAGAAGAGAATCCCGGAACTAATTCAAATCTTTCTCTTTGCTCTCCAGTGAATCCAAGGCGAGGATGACTCAATTGCTCAAACCTGTGGATTTCAAATTCGTCAAATTAGGAAGAATAAAGTGCAATTGGCTCGATCCCACAAGTAAATAGCAAGGAGATGGTAGTATTAGAGGTGATTGAGCTGTCAATTGGAGAGATTAATGGAGCAAAGATCGTGGAAAGAAAGGAATAGCTATGAGTAAATTGAGTGTCAGACCTGAAGACTCAAAATTTCAAAGAGACAATTAAATAGAGATATTCAATTTCTCATTTGAGCAAAATCAATCGGCTTTGGACAGGGAGCATATTATTTTGACCCTATTGATATCTGTGTGCAAATAAAAAATTGAGGTAAAAAAAAAAAAGAAGAAGAAAGAAAATGCAATATGAAGGATAGTTATGAGCTGATGTAGCATTACCCTTCCTTCCATACCATGGTCAGTTCTAGAAAATAATAATTACAAAGAGGGATATACCAACTCAAACTAGCAGCTAAATAAAAAGTAAAGAAGTTAATTTGAGTCCACAAGAGGGTAGAAATCGATAGCAACAAACTCCAATGGACACAGATTTTTTTTGGTGTGCTTCAAAGACTGTCAAAATTGGAGGTGAAGTGATTGTTTCACTGTTGGTAGTAACAGGTGATACACAATCAGAAGGAATAACAACAAGGAATAAGTGCAATTGATGACCGAGATTCTCTCTGCCTGTGAGTAAATTGGGAACCATAAAGGGCTGTGCAAAAGAGAGGAAATTACCAAACAAGACAGCAGGGGCAAAATTGTCCAAACTTCTGGAAATTCATATAATTGGTGTTATCTACAGTCACCAATCCATTTTCCCTATAAATAGAGAGGCTGCTGGCCATGCAAAAAACAAGCTCTCATCCCATAAATCACGAGAAAAGCTCTCTACATCCACAAGCTCTCATACTCCATAACTCACACAAGCCAACACGCTGCAGAAATCACCTTCACACAGTCATTCAGAGAGCAAGTTTACTAAGTTAGGATAGCTACTTCATAAAAAAAAAAGAGTGATTAGCATAATCAATAACTTTGTATTTTCAGCACCAGTAAGGGTCATATAACCTACTTCTCTGTACTCTATTTGGTGAATTAAGGAGGTTATTTCTTTTCCTTTTCTCTTTTTACACATATATATAATTTTCTGGTTTTATACACATATAGCAAAGATGTAGGAAGTTAATTAAAAAACTGGTTATGTAAATATGTAAATAAATGCATCTAATTAACACTAACAGGTCATATATATATGCATGAGCAAAAAAAAAATAACAAAAAAAAAAGAGTGAGTACTTATTCAGTTCAGTATCTTCTTTACTTACTTTTCTTTTGCATCATTTCTGCATAATGGAAAAATGTCATAAATAATTAAAAGTCAGTAAGTAACTACTTAACATTAGTAGATAATTTATATATGCACTTATCTATACATAAAATATGCATTTACATATAAAATGCATCTCTTTGTTTCTGGTTTAACATGCACATGGAAATAATGTGAGAAATAACAAGGAACAAGGATCTTGTAAATATGTAAATTAATTAATTTCACAACATATGTATTTATATATAAAACATGCATCTAAAAAAATATAAATATAAAAAAAAAAACAAAAAAAAATGGACAGCAGGTATTACTCAAAGGACAGCAGGTACCAATAAAGAAAAAACAGTAAAAAAATGGACAGCAGGTACTTGAAGATGCTCATGCCTTGGATGCACCTTACTGCCTTCTACGATCAACACAAGGCAGCTTCAGCGAAATCTCCAACACCATGGATCAGTCAAGGCAAAATCCAAGCCACCATATCGCCAATGCAATCCAGGGAGGAGGCAACCTCGATATTCACTGTCTAGAAAGGAGTAATTACAGGAGGCTCTCATGTGGCTTGTCAAAAATCACACACAAGCCATCATACCTCCAGATACACCTCTATTTCCTTTCCAGTCAAGCCAAGGTTGTTTCGATATCATCTCTATAAAAATAAGCAAGAGAAGGACCTACTTCCATGATGCAATTGACAGGCCCCACACATTCAGGAGCATGTCGGCATGCTCTCTAATGCTTCACCAAAATCTTTGCATCGTTAGAAGTTTGTAACAGCAAAAAGCTTGTAACAGCAAAGGAGGAGATGACTGTTACCCATGGCAGAACCAAACCTTGGCGATATTGATGAATAAAGGTGGTCAGTAGTCAAATTGATGGCGCAAAAATTTCCTTGCACACTTCACCATGCTCTCAGGTTCGTTATTGGACCATCATGGGCAACAGAAGGCTGCATCGACTACTTCACCGACGTGGTGGATCTGAACTGAGAAGAAGCACCATGCTAGGAGGCCTTATTAATCAAATCGAGACTTCACCAAGCTATTAACATTTGCTACGATGCTCTCGAACACGCCAATTTGGCCTGACAGTTACTAGGAGCCTGCAACCATTACCATGCCTTATCAAAACCCTAGCTGATTGGGGAGGAAGCGAGTACAACCAAGGAGAGAAGGATACGACCAATTGATGGATCCCACGACCTCAATAAGTTACCATGACGCGATTTAACCTCAATATTAGGCGTGGTGGTTGTCCGTCGAGCTCAATCGAGCAACAATGGTGTTTGCGTCGTCGTCGAAACGAAGGAGGAAGGAGAGGAGAAGGAGATCATGACCACGCCCTGTCTGGACGCGGCTCATGGCTAACGATCAAAGCCGTGTCTGTCGACCTTCGGTCCACATACTCACTCTAGATAGACCGCCCGCATGAAGAAGAGAAAACAGATTTAATAAAACCGTCCCATTTTCTGTGATTTTCTGTGACATAGTGTGTGTGGCGAGTGAAGTCTGTGTGGTGATTGACTGACAGTCCATTTACACGAATCATATTTAGCCATGTGTTGCCTCCTTTGACCAGAAGAAAACTCTGCTGACTCCTCCCTCCGCTGATTTGGACCAACCAGAAGAAGACACGTATCAACCCTGCTGACGTGGCATTCTCTCATTGCTGGAAACTTCAAAAATTTATAGAAATTCAACCGTAACTCAGAAAAATCCAAAATAAATTTCTATAGATCCAGAAAAATACAAGGAATATTATCATGCCAAAACCATTACCAAATTCTTTGCATATCATTTTCAAATCCAAATTTCAAATTCCAGCCAACCACAAATTGCCATATCACCCTATGATTTATTCAGAAAACCCAATAACCTTCAAAAATTCACCAAAAATCATAGGAAACTCAGAAAAATGTGAGGAAAATTCCTGCAAGCTTAGAAAAATTAGGGAATCTATTTTGCTGATCATCATCACCAAAAAACCTACCAAAAATACTGAGATCACTGTTTCACAACCAGGAACCTTTTTTGGCTCGAATAAAAATGACTCGAAGGCTCAACACACAAAATCATGGAGGCATGGACAACACCTCAACATGGAGAAGATCTCATACTCACCTGAAGAATCCAAGTAACCTCAAGAAGAAAAAGAAAAATAAATAAAAAAAAAAGAAGAAAGAGGGAGAAAGAGCACCTTTCACCAAATCGGGAGGATCCCCATGTTGCATAAAATAAAATAAAATAAAATAAAAAACTTCTCAAGCCGAGCAGATCGCAATAGGAATACCCCGGTGATCAAGAGGCCTCATTGAAACAAAATGGTTCAAACCAGTGGATAGTCATCATTATGACTGACGCGGAACAACCGAAGATATTCAATACTCTTGAAATGAGCAGGAGCATTGTCGAAGAGATCTAAGCTCAATGTTGAGAATCTGATCTCAATATTGTGAGTCTGGTTGAATTGCGATTTGTTAACCAAGGCCGGCTACAACGAACACCAGAAGCAAATAATCCAGGATGAGACCGACATCAGGACCGTCGAATCAAACCTGGACCGAAGAATTCAAGACATAAGAAAATATAAATCTCTCCTTGGTGCTTGAGGAAACTAAAACTAAACGATCCGGTCAGGAACTGGACGTCTCTATCATCATCTGACATTTGGTTAAGGACCCATAGCTGAGGTTATGTACTCTGTCCAAGGATCACTGTCTCCACTCAACGATTGGTTAAGGATCGATAGCTGAGGCTATGTTCCCCTTTTGAGGACCAATTGTCTTTTCATCAACGATTGGTTAAGACCCGATAGCTGAGGCTACGTACCCTGTTCGAGGACCAACTGTCACCCTTCAACGGATGGTTAAGGACCCATAACTGAGGTTATGTACCCTGTCCAAGAACCACTGTCTCCACTTAACAATTGGTTAAGACCCGATAGCTGAAGCTATGCACCCTGTTTGAGGACCAATTGTGTTTCTTCCACGGATGGTTAAGGACCCATAATTGAGGTTATGTACCCTGTCCCAGAACCACTGTCTCCACTTAACGATTGGTTAAGGATCGATAGCTGAGGCTATGTTCCCCGTTTGAGGACCAATCGTCTTTTCATCAACGATTAGTTAAGGACCCATAACTGAGGTTATGTACCCTTTCCGAGGACTAATTGTCTCTATCCGATGGCTGGTTAAGGACCGATAGCCGAGGCATCGTTCCCTGTCCTAGGACCAACTGTCACCCCGCACGTGAGAAGGCCACAGGGAGTCCGACTCATGTAGCACCCGCGCGCACCTTTATTTCTGACACAGACCCGAGGGTGGTGTCACGGCGCCTACAAGCCAAATGGACGGCGTCGTTATTTCAACGGTTCGGGTGGGAGCCGAACGGTCTATTGACATCTGACTGGGCACCAGATGAAGTTCAAACGCTTTGATTGGACGGAGTATTGATTTGATATCTTGGCTAGATACCTTGTATCACTTCAAATGTTTCGAATGATAATTGGATCGTTTACCCAATATCCTGATTGGCAACCAGGTATCAACTTGACGTTTCGAGTGACAGTCGATACGAAGATCAACGCTTCGAATGGGAGTCGGAATATTTATCTGATATCCTGGCCAGATACCAGGTATTTCTTTACATATTCCGAAAGACAGTCAAATCGTCTCTTGAACATCTGACTGGCGACAGATGTTTTGCTGCAACGCTTCAAGTAAACAGCTGGATCATTTGCTTGACACCTTGGCTAGAAACCAGGTATTGAAGCTATGCTCTGAATGGTAATTGAATCGTTTCTCACCGTCTGGCTGGCAACCAGATGTCTCTTTCAACAGTTTGAGTGACAGTCAAACTCTATCGGTATCTTGGCTGGCAACTGGATATCGTTTGTAGGTTTTCGGATGGCAACCGAAACGAAGATAAACGTTTCGAGTGAAAATCGGGTTACATTTTGGTGGATACAAGGTATCACTTCAAATGGCTCGAATAATAACCAAAACGAAGGTCAACGCTTCGAATAAAATCGGGTTATATCTTAAATGTCTCGAATAATAATCGAATCGTCTCATTTGAACGCTTCAAACTAAGGCTGAACCGTTCACAGACACCTGCTTGACAGATGTCTCCTCAACGTTTCAAGGAGCAATTGGATCATTTACCAGATATCTCGACTGATCACCGGATATCAATGTGATGCTCTGAATGGTCATTGAACCATCTCATCGTCGTTTCGGAATGCCGCCGGAACGTACCTCAACGCTTTGAATGGAGTTTGGACCATTTACCTGATATCCTGACTGAATACCAGATATCACTCTAAATGTTTTGAACAACAATCAAACCGTCTCCTCAAGATTCTGGTCAGGATCCAGGAACCACTTTAACACGCCGGAAGGGAACCGGATTGTGTCTCTGACATTGCCAGATGTCACTTTGACAACGCTTCCGCTGATAGCCGAACCGTTGAAGATATCAAGATTAACGAGCGCCAGATCGTCTTTTAATGCTCTACTCCCACGTGACGAGCATTTACCCGCAGTCAGGTTAGACCAAGGGGCAGTCTGCCTGGTTAGCACCCGCGCGCACATTTGACGCCCAAAAGCTTAAAGCCCGGCGAAGTCATCGACATCTACAAGCCCACAGGCTCGATGTTAAGCGTAATGTCTACAAACTCCGCGGCCTAAGAGTCCGACATTATCGAAGAAAAAGAAGAAAAAGAAAAAGCCTATAAAGATCCTCAGCACCAAATAAAAAAAAAGAATCCAGAAGTCATCATGACCCAATTTTTGGGAATTTAAAATACCCGCTTCGGGAAGTCCATGCCTCAAGCCGTAAAATTCAAATTCAAGAGCCTAAAATCATGAGCCACCCCGATAATATTTGAAGAGCCATTGTTCAAGAGTCAAACATTCCTCACATCACAAGAAGAAGTCACTAAAATCCAAGCAGCAAAGATCAACCAAGACCTCTCCAAATCATAAACCTTAAAGACTGTTGTCCCTGCAATACCGAGTCCATTCAATAAATAAATATAACGCTAACACTGCATAATAATCATGGTAGTAATAATAAAAAAAAAACACAAAAAAAAGATATAGATGCATGATAGGATTACAAATTGCATATTTACAATTCCCTAACAGCTTATGATACATATCCTTTGATTTTCCCGATCTAGAGGTTCTCCAGACCATGTCGGAGGTAATTAACAGTAGGGGCTTGCGCCTACTGGAAAAAAAGGACCCCTCTCAAATAATAAACTCTCGTGAGAACTCAAGACCGTACCGTTATTTCTCTCCTGGGAAGTATCAGTATCGGCATTCTTGAGGCTCGCGAGGGGTATCTGATCCGCATTCTTTTCCCCCTTTGTTTCCTCTGTTGTGAAATACGAGGGCCGCGAAAAAGTGCGAGACACAAATATACAAATTTCCTGAGTAAGAAATAAATGATCATATCCAACATACAAAGTGAATACATAGTCATACAAGATGAACCATTAGGAAAACTAACTTAACATATCTGATCACTAAGTAATCCTTTAACAAATTATGAAGTGAAATAACCTTTGCATCAGTAACAGAACATAGCAAAATTGAGCAAAACATAGAGAAGACAAATATGCTGATTTAGGGTCTGAAAAAGAGCAAAACATAGCAAAATTGAAATTTGCATCGTAGGAGAAGAGAACCCAATACAATATAGCTTGCGAGTGCTGAAACCCATCTCGCCATTTCTCAAAAGTTTCTGATTTGACCCTTCAAATCGATGAATTTGTTCCCTTTTTGAGGAGAAATCGGAAGTATTTTGTGGGTTATTAGATCTGATGGGGGTGGATTACTACAATGTGTTGAAAGTGAATCGAAATGCCACAGAGGAGGATCTGAAAAAGGCTTATAGGCGATTAGCCATGAAATGGCATCCTGACAAGAACCCCAAAGAGGATATTAAAATAGCTGAGGCCAAATTCAAGCGTATTTCAGAACCCTCGAAATTCTGGAGAGGCGACACAAGGAGGAATGTGAAGCGGTGCACGAGATGAAGCTGCGAGTGGCCATAGTGGCGGTCGGAGCGGCGATGTCAGCGATGGCGACGGAGGGAGTGTGGGGTCACCATGAGTAGTTGGTTGGCGACGAAAGAGGAAGAGATTTAGGTGTGGGGACGGTGGTGGTTGGCTGGGAAGAGGTGGCGGTGGACTGCCGGAGACGGAGCGGCGGGGTAGTTGGCTGGGCGCTAGGGTTTGGTTGGAAATGTTGTAATAATATAGAGGGACTAGAGATAGAGACAGGGTCGGGAATGGGAATGAGGAAATAAAAGGAGGGGTGCTGGATGGATGGTGTGGATGGTATTTGTTTGGATGGAGAGTAGTATTTACCATTAATTAAGGCAGCAGCGGGCCGGATCGTTTTTTCTAACTTTTGGAAATCAAGTTTTTACGACAGTTATCAAAGAAATCGCTATAAAAAGTTTTTTTTTTGCGGCGGTTTTTTCGATAACCTCTGTAAAAATATCAGCGAATTTTATTTTTAATTTTTCATGCACCTTAGTATGACGTTTATCGCTATTAACTACCGTAATTAAATTTCTTCCTATTTACTAAACTGTCACTCAGTATTTTTTACAACATGTTATTAGAAACCTACTGTTAATGCGGTGCCGTTAAAAAGTTTTTCTGTTGTACTATGTCCATGCATATTAATGGTACCTGATAAATTATAAATAAAATACGGTATTTAGGATTGAAAAAAATAAGGTGATTGTTTTAAGCTTTTAATTGATTTCATGATATTGCTTCAAAAGATGTATAATTAAGATTATCTCATAAAGACACAAAAGATATATACATCAAGCAAAGGATCTGTGAATTGCGGCCGAATGGGGTGGACCTGACTCCACATTGCCTAGATAACACTGCCTAGTACTGCCTCTTCCTCTCCTTAAATTCTAGTGTGCATATTGCGTCAAAAGGGAACAATTAAAATATTAATCAAGCTGTCGTTATTATCCGAACATCCTGTATATAATGTGAACATATGACCTCTGGATTAATGTCAAATGATCAGAGTTGCTATGTACTGAGCAGTGTGCCAGTGTTATAATAACTTAACCAGACTAATCTGTTGGATCTGAACGGACCTGATGTCAATTTGGTTCTGTTCAGATAAAAGACCTGACATGTACTTGATATAAAAAATTTTAAGCAAAACGTCGATTTTCTTTAAAGAAAAAAGTGTTAACCAAACCCAAATAAATGTTAGTTTCGTAGTATTATACCCCTCCTTGTTGCTTTTTCATTTATTTCGTATTTTTATGCTGAACTTATAAATTTGTCGGCTAATTAAACGTCTAAACCTTAAATCCACGGTCCATTTAAAGCATTTTCTTCAAAAACCGAATAACCATATATAAATTAAGAAGAACCCATTAAGTTTTTCTGTCTCCAAACTTATCTTGTTTTAGTAAAAAGTCTCTCAAACAACTTTTCCTTGCACTAATATTGACAACTGCAAATCCTAACTATTAAAAAAAAACAGTTTGTTGGGAGGACAATAATCATATATAAGTAATACAATTATATCATATACTCATATGCATAATTTTATAAAAATTTCGTTAAAATGTAGTTTATAACACATGTTTTTGGATATTTATATATATCCAATGTAGCGTGTTGTACTCAATATATTTTTAATTAGAATCTACCGATTCGCAAGAGCAGAACCAGAAATTTCCACACAAAAGTTTGGAGCAGAGGGACAATGCTCGCTCTAGCCACCCTGCCGATAAGATCATTTGGTCTAGTAATCGGAAACCGGGTTTCTGCATTAGTTGCCGGTCTAATACTCTAATTCTGATATCATTGGTATAAAGTTGGAGCATTAAATGGTCTCGTGATGCAATGATGAGTGCATTTAGAAAGAAACGACAGAGATTTGCTTAGCTAAAATTAGATTTAATAAACGATGCTGCTTCTTTTTTTGGTGGAGTCTTGCATGGGCTTTTCCAATTCAGTTCAAGAGAAGTGGGGGATGACAAAACTTGATGTAAAGAGTGGTAAGGTTTGCCCAAAATAAAGATAGAAAATTGCAATCTCTTATCCAATCCTAAAAACCCACTATGGCTTTTTTGTGACAGCTTTATGTCTACCGAGAAAACGGAGAAGGGAAGAGAGATAGATAAGATTGCTTCGTTGATTCCATTTGCTTATGTCCGAAGAAGAACCAGCAGATTTTTAACCTCAAATGAAAAAGGAAGAATCAATAGATTCCTTTATGAAAGGAGGAAAAAAAGCGAAACGGGCATAACGAAATTATGCAACTACTTGAATAATTTTGTCCGGAACAAATGAATCTCGATTCTGATATTGTGCACGTCTTAACAAATTACTCTGTTTTGATAGTCAATTTGTCTCATTTAAAGAACGTATTAAATTTTATTTTCAGGCGAGGTATTGTGTAAATCTTTCTTTCTATGACATTAATTACAAGAAATAGGTGAACTAAGCAAGTGAGATAGATGCCCGATTAAAATATATTTTGGAAAATTTTGTTGGAGACAAAAAAAAAAAAGAATAATTATATTATAATATATAATAATATTCAAGAAAACTAATATAAAATTAACTAATATGCAAAAGAAAAGAAGATGATTAATACAATGACATCATCATATAGAATTATTAAGTAGTTATTTTGTTATCTTATATGATAATTATTCAATGAATTCAACACTTGACGATTTCCATAATTTTTAACACAATGGTTGAGCGATCACATGGCTCAAAACATTGTTTAACAGTTTTCAAATAATTTGAAAATTTTCCAAAATTATTTTTCAGATCTTCTAAAATATAATGTTGACTATATGCCAATACACTTATGCACACTTATAATTTGCGCTAATGCACGCAAACATTTTTTTTAAAATAAATTGATCAGATACAGTTTTAGAGTGTTCAAGCAGTGAGAACTCAGAAAGATATATAAGTATACTCCTTTGGTTATTATGATTAGTTTTTAAATTGTTCTGACAGTTTTTATTTAGCACAAGTTCTTTTATTTTTAATGCAAATATAGAACCGATTGTTTTATTTCGCACCAATGATACTATATATAGGCATATTCGGTAGAAGGGCATAATCTTTAGGACAAATATCAACCTATTGTACCACGTTTTAAAAATGTCGTTCGAAAGAAGAGGTGATCAATAAATTGAGTTCCGAAGTTTACTAACTTGGTTCAATTCCATTTCAACACCAACACTAAATATTTCCTAACCGAGTTCTATATTTATATTGTGCGCGCATTGGACTGTCATTTCTATTCATTTTTTGCTAAGCGTATTCTTTTAATTATTTTCATTACTAAAATTCTTTATCAGTATTACTAGTGTTTGTAGAGTCGAAGTTTTTTTTTTTTAAAAAAAAACTATGAGAACCAATACGTACACAGAGTTAATAATTTTTATTTTGTAAAAGATATATTGAAGTGTTGGAAACTTAATTAAGAATCTAAAAAATAGTGTTTCTCCATTCCTCTATCCATTCATGAGTGCATGTCACTTTATATTTTTCAGAAATTTGGCCAAGCGTTATCATTGTCTGGCCCTTTAAATTGTTTTAACGACAATTCACGTGCAATGAACTTTTCCAATTCAGGTAAAGCATCCTATATTCTGCGCTTGTAACAATTTTCCTGTGCATCAACCCATTCTACTATTTTAGCACATGAAGATTCAGCAAGATAAGTTTGGTGCCTCTTTTTCCAATGGATAGATTATATACGGGCTCTGCCACTGATATTTTTATTATTATATTTTTTTTTTTCATTTTTTTCTTTTTCTTTTTTTTTTTTTTTTTTTTTTTTTTAAAGATAGGCTCTGCCCCTGATTTATAAGGAGCTCACTTTAGGTTGATGCAGAATAGCTACACAAATCTCTACAATATTGAGTAACGCATTTTCATTAAAGGTCAAGTTTAAAATCCAGCTGGAGCTCCTTAATGATATTTAATTTTGAAATAAGTTGAAGGACTTGACCCATCTTATCTAAAAAAAAGTCAATAAATGTTCCATTAAAAAAGCCACCCATCTTATTTAAAAAAAAAAGTCAAAATGTTCTGTTAAAAAAGTTACAAAAATGTCTACAATGTTACATATATGTTTAGTTAAAAAAAAGCCACAAAAAATGTCTACGATGTTACATAAAATAAAGGGAACACGCAGAATGTTAAAACCACATACGCTTAGGCTTGTCAAACGTGCAAAACGACCACGTTAAAGGTCTCTTACGTTTAACGTTCTGTTTAGGAAACACAAATATTTTTTTCGGACGTTTAACGTTTAGAAAATTTTCTTGTTAGCCTACATTAATATTTAACGTTTAGTTGATGTTTAATGTTCTGTTTAGTAAACATAAGGATTTTGGGTTCCGTTTAATGTTTTGTTCGACTAATACACCTTAAAATGTTTATACGTCTCGATATTGACAGTTCTGCATATGCTATTGTTCGTTCTGCTACATTAAATCCCAGTAAATGTTCTGTTCCTTGAACTTCCCACCTACATTTTGGTGTCGTTTGGGATGCATGAGAATTGGCCAATTCCTAGAATTGGCAATTCCATTCTCCAATTCTTCATCCAAACGGTTTTGGAATAGCCAATTCAATTCCTAACACAATTTTCAATAACACTCTTCCCAATAACACTTTTCTCTCTACTTTTCACACTTCCCAACGCTATTCCTAAACTCACCATCCAAACAATATTTCCAATTCCCGAAATAGCCAATTCTCACAATTCCTGTGAATAGTATTTTTTTCCCTAAATTTATGTTATTCCTATCCTATCCCTAAATTTAGTTATATGGGAAAATAGGTATGGCATCTAAATATCTAACATATGTAGCAATAAATGGGAGATATATAAAATCAAGCTAGCTATACAAAGAACAGTACAATTTTTTTAAGGTAAAAAACCTCAAGATTTTTCAGTCCAAAAAGAAGGAATCTCAAGAGAATGTTAGTGCTTCCGATTGGATATAATTACAACCGTGTAGGACGATGTGTGATTTCATTATTTGGCAGCTACAGACAGTCATAAAAACACTGTTTACACATATATATCGTAGCTTGTGGCCACAAACGATCTATTCCACGAGCATAATCTCGTAGCTTTTCTGATACTTTCATTCGGTCTGCACTCTATTGTTGATAAGTTGGATGTGTTATTACAATTTATTTAATTAATTTAATTTTCACACTAGTAGACTGTTGGAGTTATGTCCTAGAAGTCAATATTTAATGACTTATTTTCTTAGTTTATGTTAATGATGATATTTGATCATTTGTTTCTAGAATTTATTATTGACAGATCATTCAGGTTGAGGATCTGAATTGTAGATCTCTGTGGATCATTCATTAGAATGACAATAATAAATCTAAATCGTCCATAATCTTGATAATTAACAAGGAACATTAATTATCATAAAAGATTAGTATGCAAGTTAAGTGATGATTAAGTTCTACAAATCATAGGTAATGAGTTATCAACTTAATTGCATATGTGTATGTTATTGGAACATAGTACAGGACTTGACCCAATGAAATAAACATATGAATTGTGTTAAGTGTCATTGTTTATTTCATATAAGTTTGATTCTAAGTTTGAGATGTTCACCTTTTCCACATGAGGATAGGTTCAATAAATATCGTCTAACGTTGATTCCTGATAAAGGCTGCTATAAGGACTTTATTTATGTTCTCTTGAATTGTGTGGGGAAAAGTTGTTCATCAAGAAAACCGTATGTCCCTCATTAGTATACCTAGTGAGTGATGATATCTGTTTGGGCCCCTTGATGGAGTTGGATCGTATGCATGCAAACTAGATGATCAACTCTAGATCAAGAAATGTATAATCTGCAAGAATGACACACTCCTATCTTGGATTATACAATGATATCATGTGACATAAGAATCAGACAAAGGAAATACTTATATTTCTTATGCAGGATTGAAATATTGTAACGGTACACTATTTATGCGAATTGGGAATCATAACGTGTTGCTAGATACCGCTTATGATTATTGGAAATAAATAGTGATTTATTCTCCATGGCCAACATAGCATAAATCCTCAAAAGGTCACACAAATAGGACTTTGACCACACAATACATTATCTATTTATTCGCAACAGTGAGTATTGCGAAAATATGATGAGTTGATTAATTAATTATATACCGTTATGAACCGTTATAATTAATTAAGTCAAAGAGATCATATATAAAAATAAATTAATGCATTATCTAATCCCAAAATAATTATTAATGAGTTAATAATTAATTTTAGATCAACACATTTCAATATAAATGGTTATATTGATTAATTGGGCCGTTATTTAATAGGAAAATATATAGCCCAATTATAGAGCAACCTAATGGGACTTTAATTAGGTGAATTAAAGACCCAAATGAGATTGTGAGGTGGCCCATATAGGCCCAATTCGTGGCTAGCCATAGGGTGGCAAGAGGTGTAATTTTGGAAAAGTTTTCCCTAGGGTTTGAGCTCTATAAAAGGACCCCTTTTGGAGGCTCCAAGAGCTAGCCTTTCTCTCTCCTCTCTTCCTTCCCTTTGTGGCTGCCACAAACCTCCTCTTTTCTCTCTCTTTTGCTCATGTGTTGAGCTCTCTTCTCCATTTAAATGAAAGATTTAATTGCTAGAAGAGAGAAAGCTAATGTGATTAGGCTTGTTCTTTGGTGTGCTAGCACATACCTTGAGAACGTGGTTAATCTCCTTGGTGGACTCGAGACCGGCGGCACAACCATGGTGGTGGGTGGTGGAGAAGGCACGCCATCGACTCCCATGCCATGGATTCGAGCCTCATGAATGCGATTTCATAAGAGGTACAATTCTTCCTACTCTCATCTTGAAATGCTTGTGAATGATGTTGAAACCTAGATCCTTGTGTTTAGTTGTTGTTTCTTGCTATTTGATGGCACAAAAATGGAATTAAACACTTCCTAACATATACTTCCAAATGCATAATCCTCCATGTAGTATCTACTGTTCATCCGATATTAGATATTAGATTTGGTCGTTTAGTTCATCAACGGGTAACTTCAATTTAATATGAATAGGAGGGGGAAAATTTCATAAAAAATAATCAAAGCATACATAAAACAATTCAATTTTATACTTTATCCAAAAAGGGGGAAAAGCTACGAATATTTCATAAAACAATTCAATTTTCTTCTTCCCACTTTCTTCCATGTGTGTTTGAATCGTGCTTCTTCCCGAAATATTCAATTCAACTACAGTATCGCAAGTTCTTCCATGCGTCCAATTTCTAATTTTTATCATCAATTATTTTATTACTATTATAATAAGAGTATTATAATATTATTATCAATTATTTTATTATAATATTATAATATTCTATTACTATTTAAATTACTCTGATGATTAATTATTTTATTATAATATTATCATGTCATTATAATATTATAATATTACAACATATTTATTATTATAATATTCTATTACTAATTTTATTATTCTGATATTAATTATTATATTGTAATATTAAAATATATTATAATATAAATTAGGATTATAATATTTTAATACTTATTTTGTTATTGTAATTATTAATTATTTTTATAATGATAAGAATATTAAAATATTCAATATTTTTATAATATTCTAGTACTTATTTTATTATTCCAATTATTATTATTATTATTATTAACAATAATAATTACTTTACAATACCAAAAATTAAAATAAATAAAGAAAGAATAATAAATCAAAATTTGGTTGGAAAACAAAATAAATGAATGATTATTTTATTTTATTTATTCTATTTTTATTCTCAACTCACCATCCAAACAACGTTATCATATATTTTTATTTTATAATATTACACAATATTAATTAATTTTTTAAAATTTTTTATACTTAGGAAATTTTATCAATTAGTTTCTTATAATATTGTAATTAAAATAAAAATTTGTAATATTATTAATTATTTTCTATTATTATTACTTGTTTTATTATTCTGATTATTAGTATAAAAATATTGTTTAATAATAACTATTCAAATAACAAATAAATAAAATATTGTTTAAAATGAATTAACTATAAATAAATAAAAATGACAAATGATTATTTTAATTCATCTCTTCCATTCTTCTTCTCAATCACCATTCAAACAACATTTTTTCTTTCCAGAATAACACTCTTCTCACTCTTCCCAAAATAACACTCTTCCTAATTTTTCTTCCCGAAATAGTTCTTCCTTCCTTATTCCTAACTCATCCAAACAACACATTATGCTCTAGAAGAGGAATTTAGTCTCATTAGATTTATGTACGTATTTTATACATATGATCAGGAGTTATATGTGCATTCATTTGTTAATGTATCAGTGTATTAAAAAAATGTGTACATGTATCTACTGTTTAAAAAATATTTATGTAATAAATTTACCGTATGTAAGATTTTTTACAGAAATTATCTTATTTTAATAGATATTTTTGTTAGAAAACCTTTATAAAGTTAAATTCGATAAAATAGTTCTAACGCTGTGTAATAATTTATTAGTGTATCTATATGTGCTAACTCAATAAGATTTTTTATCTTATTTCGGACTAATTTCTTGTAAGATCTAAAAAGCCAATCCGATATCCTTTTTCGGATGCAAATCTGTTATCAGATTACGGATGCCGTGACAGTCGTTGTTACCAACTAAGCTTGAAGCAGACGTGAGAACGGAGCAAATGCAAATCCGATTCAGACAAACGTTGAAAGGTTTGACGAACTATGTGACGTCCTTTAAATAAAGAAAACAAAGATATGGATCAAAATTATTAAATAAAAAGACAAATTTCATAAATAAGAAATTAATAGAGATGCATGCATTTTTGGTGGATACCGTGAAGTCAGCATCTTGTAGGACTCCACATGCTCCGCCTTATTTCCGCTCAGCCTTTTGTTCTCTGGCCTCATACCAGATTTTCTAATTCAAAAAATAATATTTTTGTCATGCCTTTTTTTATCTCCGGTTACAAATACTACTAGACCTCCATTTCCATTGCTATCATCATTACAGTATTTGTATATACTCTGCGTCAAGGAAATGTCTTAATTAGTTTTCTTTTTTTTAAAAAAAACTTAATTGCTAATATTGCATTATATTCGTAATTGTTGGTGGACTATTGTGCATTTAATTTAGTCATTACTTAGGTAAAGTGTTTTGGCTCAAATATGGCCTAGGAAGGTATATATATGACTAGAGTTGGCTTGAGATGGCCGTAAATTTGGATCAAGTACAATTTTGAAGATTTTGCATTGATCATTGTTAAGTTTGGATCCATTTCCAAATTGGTCATTTGGAGTCAATGTTAAGTATGGATATGTGTCACATTAGATAATTTTTTATTTATGTAGGACAGTGTTTGATAGAATCGAATTAAATTTTTTTTATCTATTTCATTTTTAGCTTGAATGCCTTAAGGACAGGTCAGTAATTATTTTATTATTTTTGACAATGACATATTTTTGACAATGGCAACAATACAGTAAAATAATTTTAAGAAGATGGCTTATCTACATCAGGCACGTAATCATTAATAACCACATCTCAAAGTTTTAAATTATAAAAGTATCTGATTCATGAAATTTTGGACTATTGCAATCTATGCATTCATGAATTATAGAACTATATGAGTTGATCATTGCAAAAACGTCCAAAATTTAGTGTTACTCCAAACGGAGAGCATGCAGCTTTTCTTCTTTTTTTTTCTCTCCCTTTTCGATTAATTGGAAAGTACTCCTGTCTTCTGATCAACATTTTTCAATAGAATTTTTCACTCATCTATCCTTTTCTTTCAAACGAAAAAGAAAAAAAAAAAGCTTAATTTATGCATGGTTATTGGTTCATAAAGTTCCTCAAAAGTATAACTTAATTTACTATTTCTTGCAAGTTGTAACCCTAACTTTGTTGATTCTATTCGACTAGCTTTCAAAAGTCGCAGTAAAATGACAACTTTTTTTTTTTTTGAGACAACATATTTTTTGAGTAAAGAAAGAGAAAAAAAATAAAAATAAAAAAAATCACAGAACTAGGCATAATTTGCAAAATAAATTTACACTATACACATTTTTGCGTTTTACTTAAAAAACAGGGTTCCCAAGCAAAGTAGTGTATGTTAACTGTTAAGTTACTAATCAATATATCATAGTGCAATCTCCGGTTCTTTTTTTAAAATTTTTTTTGTCATTTCTCTCTTCCCTTTGACTTTGTCCTCACTAGACAGTAGACACTAGTAAGCCCATTTTAGTATTTACCTCCTCAGAATTTGACCGATAAACCTCAAAACTCCTGGAGGGCAAAGTCGTAATTTCCAGATAACTCCAGAGCAACTGTGTCCTGATATAAATCTTCGACCGTGCGCGCCTGCATAAATCAACACTCATCCCCCCGCCTCCATCCCTCTCACTCTCTCTCCTCCCTCGATTTCTCTCTAATTTATGGGAAGGAGGTAGCTTTCTCCACAATCTAAGTTCCCACTTCAATTCTTCTCTCAATATATTGAAATTGGTATCGATCAATGGGTTTCTATTCTTCAATTCGACACTTTACCATTCTCTTATTGCTATTATTGAGAGGTAATTGATTATGATTGAAATGGGGGCATGCATCTTTGTGGTTACTTCAAATTGAGAAAGAATTGAACTGAGGTTTTGATCTTAATCAATTGCAGGGTTGGTCAATTGCACAACTTTCACATTCACAAACAAGTGTGGGGAAACAGTGTGGCCAGGGTTGCTATCCAACTCCGGCAGTTCACCATTAGAGACTACAGGGTTTACCCTCGAGGCTGGCGAGTCGCGGTCTTTGGTGGCTCCGTCGGGGTGGGCGGGGCGCTTCTGGGGACGAACTGGGTGCAGCTTTGATTCGTCCACCGGGCAAGGGTCGTGCTCCACTGGGGATTGTGGGTCGGGAGAGATCGAGTGTAAAGGGGCCGGTGCGGCACCTCCTGCCACATTGATTGAGTTCAAATTAGATGGAAGTGACAACAAGGACTTCTATGATGTCAGTCTAGTCGATGGGTATAATCTCCCGGTGAGTGGTCGTGGTATTACTTTAGTTGAGGACTAAATAGAATGGATATTCATAATGTCAGCCCTTTGAAATGATGATATGAAATTGTATACTTTTAGTCCAATTTTGAAAATGGTGGAAAGAAGTTCTGTAATATCCTCTCAAATTAGTGATCACTTTTTATCTTATTAAAAATATATATTCTTTCTTTTCCTAATTAATTTAGGATTGTTTCTCAAAACACTAATTTGTTAATTATCTTATGAGCAGGTGATGGTCGAAGCATCTGGTGGGAGCAATGGCTGTGCTGCCACAGGTTGTGTGGTGGATTTGAACTCACGGTGCCCAACCGAACTAAGAATAGGTGAAGGCAAGTCAGCAGCATGCCGAAGTGCATGTGAAGCATTTAGCAAGCCAGAGTACTGTTGCAGCGGTGAATTCGGCACCCCTGACAAATGCCAGCCGTCGGTGTACTCCCAGGTATTCAAGTCAGCCTGTCCCCGGTCATATAGCTATGCTTATGATGATGCTAGCTCAACTTTTACATGTGTGGGACCTGCTGATTACGTCATCACTTTCTGCCCAGTTTCATCGCCGACAAGGTAAAATTGGACATTTACTTTACAAAGATGAACTGTTGCTTTATCAGAAAAAGAGAGTTTGATATAGTGTGAATGGCTTCTTTAAGAAAGCTAGATAAGAGCATGATGGTGCCTAAATATTTTGTAATATGATAGAGTTGAATGGCGTAGGGGGACAAGATAAGGAAAGATTGAAGGGACTTTAATTGTTCCATCTCTCTTTCTCACTTTCTTTGTTCCTCTTTAGCTTTGTTCTCTGCCCACCTTGTATGGTGGTGCACCACCGCTTAATAACTAGTCTCTAGTGGTTGTTGAGTTAAAAGCACATCTTGTTTAGTTGGAAAAGTTGGCATCTTACATTTTTCTAAGTTGGGGAATCTTCCTGTGGTATTATCAATAATAAACCTTGTGCCTTAATTGGGTTCATAACTTCCATGTTTGGTTCGAATTGATTTGGTCTTAGTGAAGATTTATGCATGCGATTATTATAGCACAAGATACGGACCTACCACTAAGTTCAGTCTCCATAATTCAATAATTGTCTCATTTCAATTCGTTCAAAAAGAGCTTCAAAGCATGGTCACTGGTGACTTCCAATGCAAATTATTGTCCTTAGACTGATTTTTTTCCCCCCTCCTCTGTGCAAACCATAGTAAAGGGAATCTAATTTTCTTTATAACAATAAATCTAATGATTATTTTTCAAACTTTTGCAGCCAAAAGACAACAAAGAATCCATCACCAAGACCTACCGATGAAATGTTGGAGGATGACGCATGGCTCGCTAGTTTGGCTGCTGCCGACGCAAATCAGCTCCTCAGAAGAGACTGTTTCTCAATACTATTACAAGGCATATTAGCGCTTATGAGCGTTATTTTCTTATTGCTGCATTAAATTTGGTGGCTAGAGGTAGAAAATTCTTAGTCGACTTGTGATAGACATTGCTTTCAAATTAAAGAGGTGAAAAGCTAATGCCAAGAGAGTGACTCCTTGGAGGATTCTTTTTTACTGGAAATGATGAAACAGAATTTGGAAAAAGAACATCTCCATCTGTAAACATTGTGTATTTGGTTAGAGGTGTAGTTTTGTATTGTTTATGCCATTCAGGGAAAAGGAATTTTTTTTTCTTTGCTGCAGAATTTTGAATTCAAAATTCAAATTTTCTTAGCTTATTGCCGTGCAGCACTTATAATCACAATTTTGAATTTGTATATTACACTTGTGCAACATGATGCATCTTTACATCATGTTGAGTTGTAAATGACAATTTTTTTTCATGCTTTTTATTTTTTTCCCTTTCTGCTTTGATGAGTCATAAAAGCCATAGCATATCAGAACAGTGGAAATGGGAAGATGAAAACAGTCATTGCACTAGAGAAGAGGCCCCTAAAATCATAACTGAAGATATGTTGCAGAAATGAGGGTCCCAATTCTAATGGCCAATTGACCTGGTTCACTAATTTTTCTTTTTAGAAAGCTAATATGCAAGTTCCAACTGCTCCTGTTTCTGAGGATATGTCATTCAATTTCCTTCTTTTATGACAGATGCTTCAAATTTCCATTTTCTCTACTACAGTGTCAGGCTCCAAAAGAATCTAACACTTTCCCTGATCGGTACTATGCCTGTACACTGAAATGGACAAGGTTGTTGCTCCAAACTTGTTCAATCAAGGGTCGAGAAAGACTAATAAACCTTTTACCCAATTTATCAAATTCATTATATTTGTATAAATAAATTTTCCATTTTCGACGGTTTGTAGAGCTCATATGTTTTCTTTACAGATTGTCAAAAAAAAAAAAAAATTGTATACTGGCGTTTTTAATTACTACTATTTTATATTTACCAAAATCACATAATATGCAACAACGATAACAACTAAGCTTTTCTTGTCTCAAACAAGTTGGGTAGCCATTCACAGTGATCAGAGGGAAACAAAGTTCAAAATAAAAACCTCGTTTACCCGATCTAATCTTTTGTGGTAAAGCTTGAGGGTCGAATCAACAGGGACGGTGTTGGAATATCGGTATTTTACTTTACTAAATTAGTTTAGACGGTTCAACTATTAAGAATTTAAGAATTGCAAGTGGTCTCAAATCCTAAATCTAGTTTCGAGGTCAAAATAAGAATTAATAAGAGAAATTCAACAAGTCAAATAATTCTAGGGTTTTTGGTAGTTTATTCTTCAGTTTACTCCAGAACCAGGCCCGCTGACTTTGCCAACGGCCCGCTGAGAACTCAGGTCGCTGTCTCCTAAGTGGGTCACTGAAGGCAGGGGGCACAGACAACCCGCTGGATCTTCCTGCGGCCCGCTAGGATTAGCGCAGACTCAACTTTTAGGCTAGTTTATTAAAGAGTTTGTGTAAGGCATGTGTTTTAATTAGGGCTCTTGATCCCACTTCCGTTTAAGGCCAAGTTACCGATAATTAAACCAAATACCTTCGAATACAACTTAGATTTCAACTTCCGTTTCTTTGTCTAAGTTCTACAAGTTTATGCTTACGACCTACGACTCCCTATACTTCCGTAATCGGGAAGGACTTCAACTTCCATTTCTTGATCCTAGTCTAACCTTCCGGTATCAACTCTCGTGTTAATCATACTTTAACCTTATTACTTAAGAACATTTGGATTTAACCACCTAACAATCAATAACATCTCTCTTAACGGGTGCGAGCAATTCAATTCAAGTAATTCAGTAAAAGTAATCTAAGCAATTTAATCAAAGCATAAAACACAACATGCAACAAATAAACTAATCTAAAAGTATATTATCAAACATAAACTAAAAGAAGTTTACTACCATAGCCCTAGAACAAACAAATCAACAACTAAGAGACATCATACAAACACGAGAAGAAAGGAAGACAAAGAAAGATTACAACCAATTGCCCTTGCGTGTCGAAATCTCCTATCAAATACGTCTATTGCTATCGCAATCGACTTGCTCGGCGCTGCCACGATCTAGACTTGAGACTCAACTCTCAAATAACTCTATGTCTAACCCTGACTTTGACCTTGGATTTGATCCCTTTTGTTGTATCTCTCAAAATCTCCTCAAAGTAGTCTTAAATAGACGTTGGGAAGGTGTAGAAAAGCTGAAAATAATTGAAGACATGTCTTGGATGCACCTGGAGTCGGTAGAAACCGTCTTCCCTACATAGAAATGCTAAATCGGGCAATTCTGATATTTCTGGCGGTTCCAGGACCGACGGGCCGCTGGAAAAATCCAGCACTGCATCCTGTCATTATTTTGGCCATATCTCCTTCATCCGGACTCCGTTTGAGTTGATTCAAAAACCGTTGGAAAGCTTGGGACGAGCTCTACAAGTTCATGGATTCGTCCAAGCCATTTCTTTTCCAAAATCTGCATTAAATTAGAAACTATAGTAGTAACTCATTCTTGACACAAAACTCTAATTAAACTAACTTAAATTATCTAAACTATGTAAACTCAAGACAAATTGGTATAGTTTGGAGTCAAAAATCTACCTAAATATATTTATAAAATCCACTCATCACACAGAATATTAAAAAAAATTAAAGATCTTTCAATAAGGGAAAACATATGGTGCATACTAATGTACGAAAGCTTCGGTGCATATTGATCTAAACTCTTTGATTTTCTTCAAAATGGCCGATCCAAACCGTTCAATATGTTCTCCCTATTGTAATCTCCTTCCAGACCAAATTTTATATTTTTTTGAAATTTTTTACTATTTTTTGGAAATTTTAGTAAATTGCTAATCTAATTTTTTTTGAACCGTTCAAAAATAGCAGTTTTTAAAAATCTGAAAAAAAAGTACTTAAAAATTTCTAAAAAAAATGTAAAATTTAGTCGGCAAGAAGATTTCAATAGGGAGATCATATTGGACGGTTTGGATCGGTCATTTTGAAGCAGATTGAAGAGTTTAAATCAGTCCGAAGCTCCCGTACATTAGTATGCACCATAGGTTTTCTCCTTTTAATAATTCCTATAATAAGTATTCAGCTCTTTACCAGATCCCTATTTGTATCTTCATCGGTAGAACATCGGTAGAACTGCAAACAGAAAAATCTCCTTCTACTTGCAAGTGTAAATACGGACCTGGAATCAGTTATCCTTCTCATTGCTAGGCATTCAGCTGTAGCCGGGCATGACAATCAATCTAACCAAACCGACCTGCTTACCACTAACTGCATAAGTTATTTGGTCAGGTTCTGATCCAAGCTTGCTTGATCAATATCGCCGCGATTTTTTTTAATCGAAATATCTAGAAAATGATTTTTAATACAAAATCTTTGACCAGCAGATTTTGAGATATAAACATGTCAGAACGCAGGAGAGCTGGCGCAAGCACTGACAAACTCCCGCGGCGCCAATGCCTCTGGCGTGGGTTCTAACATTTTTTTTTTCTTGTGGCTGAGCCAAACCCATTGGCGTGGGTGCATATTGTGTTATTTATTTTTTTTGTTTTTCAAAAATTTGACCAATTGGATTTAATATAATTTTGGAATTTTGTATCGTCATCTTAAGCATGGGCATTGATTTTTTTATTATGGTACGTTGATAGTATATATATTTACACTAGATTAGGCTTTATTTTTTAACATACCATAAATTAATTACCATGCAGTGATAGTGGTAACTGTTCTGTACTTTTATGTTATAAAGTGCATAAGTGCGATGAAATTTAACGTCGATAATATTATAACATATTACAATTTATTCTGATAATATTACAGTTGCTTTTTTTAAAGAATACAATTTATTCTGATAATTTTACATTTATCATTAATTAGATAATTTAATGATATTTTCAGATCATTAAAAGTATAACGGAAAAAACATAGTTATTATTATTAATGAAATGTGGGGGTAAAAATTAAAATTAAAATTAAAATTAAATGATAATTAAATAACAATTTATCATTAAATGCTAGCAATTAAAATTGATTTACTGGTTATATTTTATGTGATACTTAATTAGTCTTGATGACCATTTTCCATGATTGAATCTAGGCGGTACAAGAAAAAAAGAAATTTGTCCGATCAGTTTAACCCATCCAACCTGATCCATTTTAACGGGTTCAAACATTTTTTGAGTTGGGATTGGGTTCTAATTTTATTAACCCGGTTGTATTGTATTGTGTGTATTTTTACTCTTGATAACTCGGCTTGTACCTAATCCATTTAGTTTGAATTAAAATGTTTTGACACGTATGTAGAAAAGAGTGAAACTTCTTATTTGAATTTTAATAATTAATGTAGATGACTTTTGCAGTTTGTTGCATAGCATGCTTGCACTGCTGCTTTTGTTTCATGATTATTACTTCTTATGTGCTAAGTCATTTTATTTCATTTATGTGATCATTTTTATTTTTGCACAATTTAAATCATAATCGTTTGACCCGCGTAACCCGCATAACTTAAAATAATGCTTACGTAAAAATTATATAGATTGGATTGGATTATGTGTATGTCAGTTAAATTTTTTTTCAACTCTATATAATTGAATTGGGTTAAAATTTTATTCAAAAATTTTTGATCCGTCCGTTGTACAATCCTAATTGAATCAAACCCTGAAATATATATAGAGAGAGAGAGAGAATGACTAACGTGCTATCCGTGGCACGTGCCACTCATTTTCTATCTACTTATTTTTCAAGATCTAAAATTCAAACAGACAATCCAAATTGTTCAAGTTGATCATCATATTGAAATATCCTTGGAGACCAAATTTTACATTTTTCGAATTTTTTTGCTATTTATTTTGATATTTAAAAAAAGAATCATTCTACTGTGGACACGATTTAAGCCCGATTTTTAATCCCGACTGAATCAGACCCATCGATAAAATTCAGAGTTGTTTTTAAGCGCAATTTTTAAGCCCGATTTCATTAAACTGTGTCCACATTAACATTTTCCTTAAAAAAATATTATATTTCAAGTCGTCCACTTTGACAAATTTCATAATAAATAGCAAAAAAATTCTAAAAAATGTAAAATTTAGTCTCCAAGGGTATTTCAATATGATGATCAACTTAAATGGTTTGAATTGCCCGTTTGAATTTTGGATCTCGAAAAACGAGTAGATAGAAAATGGATGGCACGCGAATACTACATTAGCAATTCTATATATATATTCACAAATATGATTGTGGCCATGTATACATGTAGTACAAAAAAAAAGTGGTTGCCTATATTTAAAGAAACAATATGGTATAAGATTATTATAAGTACTGTTAGTTGTGAGAATTTGGCTCGGTCAACATTTTTATTTAAAAATAAAAAAAAAATAACACAATGAACCTGCACCAATGGGTTTGGCTCCGCAAGAGTTGTCAGTCCCCAAGCCGGTGGCATTGGCGCCACGAGAGTTTGTCAGAACCCGCGCCAGGCGTCCCGACTTGTTTCTCAAAATTAACTCGTCAAAGGTTTGGTATTAAAAATAATTTTTCAGATATTTCGAATTAAAAAAATCACGGTCAATATCGGGTTAATGGCTGGAGATCGAACCTGCCTTGTTTTAGATTTTCTTTTGTATACTGCGCCACTGACTCTGACAATCTGCTCCTTGATTATTATTTTTTTTTTTCTTGAAAGACTTGGCAGCTATGTTGCATTGGTACGGGTACGGTGGTACGAAAATTTTCAAAAATCTCTGGTACGGATACGATGATATATATATATATATTATTTGAATATGTTATTGATCTATAATTATATTATTTTACAAAATATAATGTGTATAACATAATTTTGTTTAACTAAGGCTTAGAGTTTACACAAATTAATGACTAAACTTGAAATTTACACAAATTAATGGCATAAACACTAATATGAACACATTGAACGTTGACTGTTGACCATTGACAGTACGGTACGTACCGGATATGGTACCAGTACTCGGTACGGGTACGGCTGATGTTTTGAAGTACTGGGGTACATAGCTTGGTAGAGGCAGGAAACATGCTCCTTGAATAGGCTTAACCTCTACTATTGTTATATTAGGCAAAGTTACAGTCAAATCAAGGACTGGTATATTAGAGAATAATTACAGAATAATTACTAAAAAAAAATTTCTGCAGGTACACAAATTTATTAGAGTCAGAAAGGTTATTAGAGAAAAGGACTGGAATATGGAAAAATTTTAGCCAATTTGGAAGAGCTGAAACAAAAAAACATTCCCCTTGGATGCTAATGCCAGTGTTCCCAGATACTATCCCTCCTAATATATATTTTCTTAAAAAATATCCAAATTTAGTCAAAGAAAGGCTGAAGAAAAGTGAGACGAATAATGTGATCATATCTCTTTTTTGCCGTAATCTGATTACATGAGTGATTTAATAACTGATGTATTTTGCACCTGCTTTAAATGATTCCCCTATCAAATCCTATAAACGTGAACCATAAATGTCTAATTAGAATCTTACCTTTGCTTTCTTAACAAACATTCTTCCTGGGATAATTAAGTTTCTGACTCTATTTAAGACTAAGTACTACCGCAGATATTTACTTTGAGGTGTAGATGATTATTCTCTTTTGCTGAAAGTAGGTGCACAAATCAGAAAAGTATGCATCAATTTTATTTTCCAGGTTTTAATAACAAGTAAAATATCAAAGTAGCTCTCAATTGATTTAGAATTGAAAAACAGCCAGTGAGAGTGACACAGAATATTGAGGATTTAATAATTCATTATTAATTATACTAATATTAAACATTATACTTGTTTGAGGTCTGTAGGCTGTAGCAAACAATAATGTAAATAAACTGGCACGACGTACAAAAGAATAGTTTATATATATAGAGAGAGAGAGAAAAAAAAATTAATATGCACCATAGAGCATTCTATGCACCACGGACCTTTTCAGGAATATTTTTGTAAATTGACAAATCTAATTTAACCCATCTAATCTACATATTGAAATCTCATAGGAAATCAAATTTTACAATTTTTGAGATTTTATTACTATTTTTTTCGAATTTTTTATAACTTGCCATTTTTGGAAGTTGTAAGTAACCAAGGAGACTATGGAAATTGAGTATGTTCAGTTTTTTTTTTTTTCTCTTTTTCATGGCAGAATTCTATTGAGTTTTTTTTTTCCCTGTAGAATTTTTATTATATGCAAAAGATTGTATATTCTCCCACTAATTCCACAAATGTCCAAACTAATATTGCACGCTCTCTTCTTATGAAATACTTTATTAATCCGTAAATCTCTTTTAATTAAATCCAATCAAATTAATAATTAAGGATTATAAAAAAAAAATATGTGTTATGGACCTTCACCCCTTTCCGTTTTCTTTGGTTTAAGCTTATTTAATAAGTATTTATAATTTTTCTGTTTAAATTTTGGACATTATATAAGTGAAAAATAAATATGAAACAATAACAAAGACATCAAACAAAAAAAAGTCTTCGAAAAAGTCAAAGAATAAATAAAAGGGAAACAAAGATATTCATCAAACTATTGGTATCAGGCTTGTCTGGCCAAAACTGGTATTTACTTGCTGCATAGGCATACGAAGATGTGTAAGAAAAGACAAAATCTAGCTATATTATAGGAAACAAATAGAAGGTATAACAGAGATGTGATTTGTTTTATTTCAGTTTGTTCAATAGTTTACATTGGAATCTATGAGGAAATGGAATATGCTCTGCTCAAAATAAAAAAATTACAAATTAAGCAGCCTGCACGGTTTACGTTTCAGAAGGGGCCCATTTCTTGAATATTTTTAATTTAAATCCTCATGTATCATGCTTTAGCTTGAAAAGAGATTATTCGGGAAACATATAAACTGCTAACTTTTCTAAAGCTTATAACAGACAATGAAACAGCTTCAGTTTTTTATTGCAATTACCACTATGTTATATTTGGGCCATAACCTAAAACTTAGGGTCCAATTAAACATCAGCTAACCATCCATTTTCGAATTAAACATAGCTTACAAAAGCAACTTTTTTATGCTTACCAAAAATAAGCTGTCAAATTTGTTTAAGTGACAAACAAACAAGCAACTGGATCACAAAGAGGGAAATCGGCAAGGACCACCCCAAAAAAAGCATGTTTAGGGAAAAAAACTAAAGTTAAAATAAAAAAAAAAACATTCTATTTTTCAGAAAAAAAGATATATAGTGACCACACCTTTGGTTGGGCACACCCCACACGCACACTATGGCGGTTGGACGGCTGAAAGAAGATAGCATGTTGCTCTCCTGTTTTGATAAAGTATCCAAATAGAGAAAGTTCACGGTTTTATGCATGAATTTGGCTCTTAACCAGCCTATTCTGAGAAAAGAAAAAAAAATAAAGACGAAAAAGACCAATCAAAAGGAAAAAAAAGTAATGTAAAGTTTTGTTTCACTAGATTTTATTGGAGATAAGAGCTCGCGATACATTCATTACAAAAGGGTCCTGTACAAGGACGTCATATTATCATGATAAGCTAACTACATAAAAAAAAAAAAGGTCCTGTCTGTTACTTCTTGCAGATACTAGGCTAGTAGGCTTCATAATGACACTTCACTGCCGCACCGTATCAATTTTGGTGCCTGGGGGACAAACTAGAAACTTGTGTGCATTATACCTAGATAATGACAACGTACCAAACCACAAATTCCTACTGGTGGTTTTCCTTTACTAAAAAAAGGTCCTTTCATGATTTGAAAGACAAAAAATCTTTGGGGATACAAAATAATTGTTGTGGCTAAAAAGTACCATTTTTACTCGTTTAGCTAGTAAGAATATGGTCTAGTATTTATTTATTTATCTTTTTTTTTTTTGAAGAAGAAGATTATACTCAACCATTATATGAAGCTAGAATTGTCCTTAAAAAATAAAAAGCAAAAATTAATTGTATGTTTTTTTATTGAAAAAATAATATTATGTTCAAACAGTATCTGTGCAGACAGTACAACAGTCCCTTTTTTTTTAATATATAAAAGCCCGTAGGCCAGTACAACAGTCCTCATTCCCATTGAAGGTACTACAATCTGATCTTATCTTCGAAATTGAACGACACAAGACAAAAAAGCACCCGACACACTGAAATAACTATCATGTGAAATTGTTCTAATAAATTGAATAATTTTGTTACATGCCATATACTTAATTTAGTTTAAATGCATTGGTAAATAAATTTAAAACATTCTCAAAAAACATTTTGGAACTATATAATTCTTTCAATTTTTTAACATATTTTAATTCATTCATTTTTTTTAAAAAAAAATCTAACAGTATGATATTAGTTGGTACTTGGTATAATCTAGTGATTTCGGAAGCAAATTGATAACTTCAAATCAAAAAATAAAATAATAACTTAGTTGTATTTTAGAAGACTAAACAGGAACAAATTTATGGATTCACAGTTGCACAGTTTAGGCATTGCACAAACTGTGATCAGAGGAGTGCTATTTGAGCTAGTGTAGAATTTCTTCAATAAGTTTCCCACTGGTACACTTTGTTATTTACCGACATCAGTTTGGCTTCCTTCACCCAAGTATATTCTTTTGAACCACTTAGAATGATCAAATTTGGAATTACTACGAATTTAAAAACCAATAAAATAAAATAAAAATACACAAACTACATGTTGTCTTCCTATGGATCATACGTGGGTGTGGCTCCTAGCATGTTTGGGAGAACATTTGTTGGTAATGAGAGCGATACTCAACTTCACCTAAAGGTGAGGCAGGGACGGCTCAAGCGCAGCCCAAAACAAGAGCTCAAGTAGCTATCTGGTTTACTGGTTTAGTAATGTTGCCACCAGGACTGTAAGCAGGAGAGAGAGTGGAGAGGAGAGAAGGGACATTTAACAGAGATAGTAAATAGAAGGTGTCAAATGAACTAAAACCAATACTTGACAGGCTGATTAAAAGTTTTAACTTCTAAGAGTTCAATTGAATCAAGCGCAATAATTTAGAAATTTAAAACAAACTTTTCTCTAAACAAAAACTGAACCTTTGATAAAATCAGGCCCGGTCCAGAAAAGTCACTTGTTGTGCGTATCCCAGGCACTGAAAGCTACAGATAAGATCAGGCCCGGTCAAAATTTTGAATTCTTGGGCTTGACCCGTTATTAAATCTGTAAAATAAATTAGCATAGGTAAAAAAAATAAAGAGACATTCTTCAATTGAACATGACCAGTTGGTGATTGGTCCAATAACATGATTCACGTGCACAAAATAATATAGTTAAGAGATCACGAAATTACATCCAGATCTGACCGAAAGTGAAATAAATCACATCATCACATCGACTCGATAAAAATAATATTATATATAATATTATAGAAAGAAATACGTAAGCATTTCGTATTCGGCTAAAACTTGTTAGTAGCGACTAGCAATCATCTAAATACGCATTTGTTGCGTGTCTATTTTTCTAAATTACAATATATACTACCAGTCAATCAACTCGCCGTAATGTACTTAGAAACGAAAAGAATTGTATGAAATCATTGAATATATAGGTATCATACTAACCTTCAAAATATATATTTCAGTAGCAAGTGGATGAATTGTGCTAAGCAATGACATGGATTTTATCAAATCAAATGAGAAAAGAAAAGACAGAAACAATAAAGTATGACGAGATATTCTATCCAGGAATCTGACAATAAATATATTATATATGTGATCAGTGCCAGGCTGCCATCTTCCATGCTTTGTAAAATTCTGCGCTTAAGATGGCATTTTCTGTTTCCAAATCCTTCACTTAAAGCACGTGGTTAATAAGAACAGTACTAATTCCTTCTGATTATTAGTTAGAAACATAAAACAAATAAAAAATACGTCAGATACTAATCGTAGGAGTCCAATACAGATAGGGACTCTGAAAGAGAACAAAAATATATATCGACCGTCTTTCTAAATAAATTGTTTTTTTGGATAAAAAATATGTACCAAACACTGAACCATTACAAGTGAAACTATGCAGAAACAATGGTAATATGGGTATTACCTATTGCGGCCGGCCAATAACTGGTTAGTGGCTTCGTATCTGTCAGAATAATCTTCAAGTGCATTGATCTCATTGAGCTGCTGCCTGCTGGTACGCACTAAAAAATGGCAAACTGATATTATTATTATAATTTGAAATAAGTAGACCCAGACTAAGGCTACCACAACTAACAGAAGCAAGCACCAATACAGCACCGTTACCAATTATCTACGTGTACCAGTGCCGTGTCATTCTCTACACTTCAAATGAAAACAAGTTAAGTCTTGAAATCTATCAAAACATATACATGGAAGAAACCACGAAACATACATCAACAACAAAAATGACAAAGACACATAAACTCTGAAAGCAACAAACAGTAAGTTGCTTATCTTGCACAATACCTACCAAAATAATGACCCCATCCCTCCGAAAAAGAAAACACCATAAAAAATAGAATAAAACACAGCATATGAAATATCAATGTTCCATGGAACCAACTTTAGTTCATTCCTCCCATTGGTTTGTCAATGTCTAACAGTCATTCCAGGCATGTGTATGGCAAAAATATGGGAACAGTACGAACAGGTATCAATCTTAATTCAAACATCTGTTCAAATGTGAAAATCTTTAATAGCAGGGACATCATAAACTTAGCAGCCAATTGGTAAATTAATTTAGGAGAAGAAGAATGGCCCTGAACAACTTCCTTTTTTTTTAGATAACTTGGTAGTGTGGCAGCCAGGGACTCAACAACTTCCTTTTACATCCCACAATTGTAAATAACATATACATACTTAACATAAAAAAAAAAAAATGATCTTTACCTATTAAAAATGTGGTAGTAAAGAATACACAAGGTTTGCAAGTATCACCTAACAGGATCTCTTGCCGTGCAAAAGTTGAACCAATGAACCCCTCAGTAAAACTAACAAAGTACAATTTCTTTCAAGAGGGTAACTGCTTTAATGCAACTTCGCAAGGCTTAGACGAATAAAAAATCAGGATCTCTGGGACATGATAACTTAACCCTATCGAGCATCTACTTTAGTGATCTCTGAGACCTCTTGCTAGCCTGAATCTTGAGGTACAACCTACGGGTGCGATATGATAACAACAAATCCAACCCGAACCCAACAAGGCACGCAAATGACATGATAATGAAAACAAGTCTGTAGCAGTGAGCCCCAACACAAGTGTTGCCACCATCAGGTGTCTTGGTCGCCTGAGAATCATACAGAAGACCCGCAAGAAGGCCCGAGAAAAGGAACGAACCGAGAGGGAGGTTGAGGATTAGAATATTGTAGATCAGGCCATAATATTTCAGGCCGAAAAGCTCTGAGGCAGTCGGCACTGAAACTGCAAGACGCACCCCATAGCATATACCCACAACAATGGAGCCAATGAACAGGGAACCTGGGAGTGAGAGAGCCATGACCACATAGCCAACTGCCATGAGGATTTGGGAGGCAGCATTCCAAATAGGACGTGGCAAGCCATTTTTTCTGAGCAGGCAAAAAGGAAAATAAGCTGTTTAGTAAAATTGATATTCAACACATAATTTAAGCGACATCAAACACTTAAAAACAGCCAACCTTTGATCATATACTTAATTTTTATCAGTGCTACCTCTTTTGATATTGTACTATTATTAAGTGATACGAGTAACAAGACTCACTCTTGTGATCATATAAGGTTATCTTTCTTAAGCCAGTCCTACTGTACCTTTTCTATCTAGGTATTTCAAATGTGCTTATTCTGGCAGTAGTTAGCAAAAAGTTGAAAGGTAAATCAATAGTCAATAACATGGGTCATTTTGTGCAAACCTAAGAAAGGAATTGAAAAGAATATCATATTGGTCCTGTAAGTGGGGAGGAAAGGGGATATACTTTTAGAGTTAGTTGGCCTTTATGAAATGAAATAGACAGGAATGGCTCTTATTAAGCAATACAGTGGCCTATCACACTTCCCCAAAATGAAAGCGCCCTTTGTTTGATGTATATTATTGACTTGGGTTTGGGTATGAACTAGAAAGTTTGTATATTTACTAAGGGATGAATTTGACAATGATTTCATTGACAAATATTGACAAAAAATAATACAAAAACATTCAAAGTAACCTTGAAAGCCAAAAACATATCTTGATTCTTGATATATGAAAACCAAAGTAGTATGAGATTTATCTTGCCAGACCTCTCTTGGTATTCAAATCCAATTCTATGGCGAGTCATGATATGCAATAACTATAGCAATGCAATTCTTCAAGAATAATACATTTTGTGGACTTCTGTTTGTTCACCTTTCAAAAGAAACCGTGGGAAGATGAATGCAGAATAATTTCATTTGACTGTGTATCGATCATATTATGCAAAAAGAAGAAACAGAGTATACTTGAGGCAAAAATAGGGATCAGAATATCATATTCCCTTCTTAGCCAACTACTTTGATATTTAATTCCCTAGTGTCTGCACTGATCAACTAGCTCAAAACCTTCAAACCCACATAATATGAAGGAATAGAATATTTATTAAGCCTGTTTCCCAATTAGCTTAATGCGACCAGAATGAGAAGCTAGTCAAAGAAGAGAGAATGAAACATCAACAAAGCAAAAAGAGCGTGCCTCCTTTTAGTTAGGCCAATCCTTCCTAGACTAGATTCTCAATGCTAAAGGACAAACATGGCTCAAAAAGTAAACCTATTAATTATATTTTTCACATATCACTAGGATGCATCAAAATGTTAATTGAAGGAGAATGTTCTTGGGAAAACTGCACCTATTTTAGCAAAAAAAATAATAATAATAACTTTTGCATTACCTCAGTAAAAGGTCACCTTGGATTGTAAAAATTAACTTCTGTTGCTATTCATCTAAGCATTAAAAAGTATTGAGGTAACCAAATATGGCCACCCAAGGTTCCTTTTTTCTTTAATCTTTGTTGGTACGCTTTGATAATTATTAGGTTCCACTGGGATCGCAATGCATAATGTCATTTAGGTAAGTGGATTTTTCATAAGTTTTACCCTTTTTAACTTCTAATCTGGTCTCTAAGATGGCATCCATACATTAATAAAAGAAAATCTGTTACTATCATACTCCTTTGTAGAGAAAAAATGACAAGGATGGGACAGAAGCACAAAATTAAAGATAAAGATAACATACTTGATGAAATGCTCAGAGATGGTCCCAGAACCAATCCTTCCAAAAAAGCCCCAAATGCTTGTCATAGACACAAAGATGGAAACATCGCTGTACCCCATCGCGACCCCCATTTGGCCTAGATTGTTCATTACTGCAAGCCCCGTGCCAACACCACAAAGAAAAGAAACAAACAAAACCCAAAACTCGGTCGTCTTTACAGCCTCGACAATTGTGTGATCCTCTCCTATCTCAGGCCTCTTCTTTACCGTGTCCAGTTCAACTGCCTGCTCAGATACTGCAGCTGCTACTGCTGTTGTCGCTGCTGTATCAGTATTATCTTGGCTTATCAACAGCGGTGCCTCCACATCTAATTCTGACTTTTTCTTCTTTCCTATAGTAAAAAAATTATATGTTACTCAGACTTATAATCAATCACATAAACTTTACAATGATATCAATACTATTGTATTTATACAAATCATAGTTATACCTGTTATAGCTACATAAATTGGGACACTGGCCGGTGAGAGGAGAAAGATGGACAGTAACGCAACAAAAACCTTAGAAACATACTTATTACTACTCAAGCCAGTAAGGTCAAACCCCAGCAGGTAGACTGCAATGGCAACAGCCAAGGTGTTTATGGCTGCAAAGCACCGGCCGTCAATTCTGTCAGACTCTTCATCTTGCACATCCCCTGACTTCTTAGGTGATTCATGAAGGAAGAGCATGGCAAAGCCACATACAATAGCTGGCACAATGGAGAGCATCAACAGGAAGGAGGCTGGATCATCTGCGAAAAGTGCTGAACAGATATCAGTGAAGATGGCAGTGCTGAGGCCAACGTAGCCCTTCAAGATGCCTGACACTGGGCCCCGGTTGCGCCGAAAATTGCGCATGCATGTCACTAGCACAGCTGTGTTCATCCATGTCGTGCTGTTCCCACCCATGCACAACACTACGCACATCTGCCATGTGGAATGGTGTCATTAGAAGTTCTTAGTTTGGTCAATGTTAGGAATCAGATTTGAAATTGCCATTTTTTTTTGTAATTGTAAGAATTTATGTAAAAAATAGCATCAGAGTAGTTGTACAGTTGACTTTCTACTTTTACACGTGTTATTTGTACAAGAATTTTTTTCCCCTCCCATTTTCTGAATTTTATCCCCAATGCCTCAGGGTTAGGAGGCATATTTTTACACTCATATGATGGGTTTGATTGGTCAACAACAATTGAAAATCAAAATCTTCTTTGGTCAACTCGAACAATTTTCATCGATAATAACTATTTTGGCATCCAACAATAGATTTTTTTCTTGAAACTTGTGAGAAAATTTGGACAATGTTGAGAGCACAATTACCATTGTTCCTTTTACATAACCCACTCCTATAAATGTTTCCTCCTTTATTATATGGACAGCATGGTGAACATTGTAAAAATATGATATAACTGGACAATTAATGGTATACATAAGATGTTCAGAGCAAAGTTATCAGGTAGTTGGACAGTTGACATTCTACTTTTGCTCATTGTATTTTTCTGCATTTTTATCTGCAATGTTTTAGGGGCATATTTTTGCAGCACTGTTTTTAATACCGTATCGGCACCCCTACCGGATAGATGGCCGAAATCCGGTATTTTCTGAAATTTCCCGGTATTTTGTCTCACAACACGGAAAACAGCCGTTTCGGTCACTGTTCCAATTCCCGGCATTACCGGAATTTTTAGGTATCCGGTCCGGTATTGAAAACACTATTTTGCAGTCATGTGATGAGCTTAATGGTCAACAATAAAGAAACTCAAAACCTTCTTCGGTCAACAAAAATAATGTCACCCATAAGGAAAATGCATCCAAGTATCCAACAGATATATTCTTTGGTCAATAAAAACTATTTTGCCATCCAACAGAAGATTCTTTTCTTTAGTACGCAACTTATAAGGAAAATGCAAACAATGTTTTTTGAAACTAGAAAAATATGAACAATGTTGAGAGCACAACCACCATTGTTCCTTTTACATAAGCAACTCCTATTAGTGATTCTCCTTAACTTTATGGTGTTAAATTGATTGGTCAATATTGTCAAAATATGATATAACTGGGCAATTGATGATGAAATAGGGTTAGAGCAAAGTTATTGAGTAGTTAGACAGTTGGATTTCCTCTGTCATTTTCTGCATTTTTATCCGCAATGTTTTGGCGGAATATTCGCAGTCATGTGGTGGCTTGGCTGGTTGACAATGTAGAAAATCAAAATACTCATTGGTCAACGAAAAGTTTCACCAATAACAACTATTTTGCCATCCAATAAAAGATCCTTTTCTCTAGTACGCAACTTAAAAAGAAAATTTGAACAAGTTGAATGCACAACCACCACTGTTACTTTTGCATAACCAACTTCGCTTAGTGTTTCTTCCTTTAGTATAATATGGTGTTAAAGTGATTGTAAAATATGATAACACTGTACAATCAATGGCGGAAGAAGGTTGAAGCAAAGTAATTATGACAACTCGTCTGTGTCTTTTTAGTAATTAAACTGACGACTATTGAAGAAATACGATTCTACAGCAAAAGAGCTGTTAAATGACAAGTTGATAACAGTAACACATTTGATATTTCAATGTGTGCAATGGAGATGGTGGAACCTACCCTTTAATATTTGGACCCAGCTACAGTAATAACAGTATTTATTGGAATGTGGTGGACACTGACACACAGAAGGCATGCACCAAGCCGTGCGCATGGATTCTTTGGTTGAACCAAAAAAAGTCTCAAAAGCAACATCGCAGAACAGTTTAAAACTCCCTTTCACTTTCAGTTTTCAATTTTCAACACGCATGCGGTGGACCCACCAGAGAAATTAACTCAAGAAGGGTCATAAACAGGGTAAAAACAGTGTGTAAAAAGTAAAAACTAAAAACTAAAATTTAAAAGTTAATCGATATTAACGGTCAAAATCAGCCGACCCGATAGCATTAAATCAAGGAAATGCACAAATTCAAGCCCTCCCATCCCAAAAAGGCAAAAATTGGACTAAATTATGACACAAAATTTCTCAAAATTCTTCTTTTTTGGTTATCACTCCTTATCCACTCCAACATTTCACCAACTAGTACCAAAAATGACTCTTAACATATTATACTTTTAATAGAGCGACAGTGTAATTTAAGCTTTTACAAAGAGAAATAAATCAATTAATTACCTGCCAATAGGGAAGAGGCTTGATAGTTTTACTAACAACAAGCCACTGAGCACCATACCCAAGCAGGCCTTCGATGGAGCCGATGAGGAGAATGGCGGGTGTCGGGAGTTTGTCGGAGGCGAGGCCGGCAAGGATACCGAAAGCCTTGCCGATGTCCTTGGCGACAGAAAGGCTGTTTAGCTGAAGCTGAGTGAGACCCATGAGCGTCTTGATTGCGTCGGAGTAGTTGGAGAAGGTGTAGTTGTTGCCTGAGATGCACTGCACCCATACGGCTGTTACGAAGCCTAGCCATTTACCCCAACTCGTTCCTGCTATTCCATGGAGCGCATCCATTGAATTGAGAGAGAGAGAGATAGAGAACTCAGAGCTTTTTGGAGGGATGAAAGGTTTAGAGAGGGAGGTTTTGGAAGAGAGCGAGAGAGAGAGAGAGAAGGGTAGTTGTGCGAGTCCGAAAGGAGGTGTGTTTATATAAAGAGATTAATGGGGCCGCTAGTTGTTTTCTTGTAACAGTAACTAAATAACTTTATCATTTAAATTTGATTAATTATTGTTAATTGATTTTTATATTATTATTATGTAGTTTATCTGGCTTCTTCTGCAAGTGGGGTTATTTTATTTCAGATGCGAAAAATGTTGTGCTGTGGGGTCGTTTGATCTGATGTCGTACTAGGAAATAATAAAATCACTGGATGAATAAGACTAAAGTAAATACAAGATTTACATAATATTTTTTGCTTGTGTTGATAATATTTTTTGCTTGTGTTGATAAATGGTGCCAAAAAGGAGGAAAGGGAGGTTAAAAAAGGCGCAGTTGGTATTCCCCGTATGTTGTACTTTCATTTTGTTATTATTTGTTTTACTTGGCTTTTGGTAAACGGGAAGGTGAAAGGTGTTTACTTGGGGAGGAAATTACGGAGGAATAAAATCATTAAATAGTAGCAGTAAAGAAAGGGAAAAGAACGTTCCGTCGAGACGGGTTTTGTGTAGTGAAGTAAAATAGAGGGAAAGGTGATGTACATTGCGACACGGCCGGACACGGTGTTGACTGCCGATATCAGTATAATCAAGCATCGATGAATTAAGAAAGAAGCAAAATGTTGTCTCCGTTTCCTAATTAAGGAAAGCTGGCGACAGGAAGGTATAATTGTGAGACTTGTAGATCAGCCGCCACAACTCACTCTTAGTGCGACAGTGCAAGTGTAACCACTAACCACAGAGAAGTGTCCTGTTTGATCAGATCATAATTTAATCTACCTGTCAATGTGTTATGGTGCTATTTTGCACCATATATTTTTAATAATCAAGCAGTCTAATTTAATCTGTCACTTATACCGAGAGGAGTTACTGAAATACATGTTTGGAAATTCTAATTTGCTTAGAATTTTTTTAATAAGCATGTTATAAATACTCTAATATACTCTGCCCACTAATTTTTAACTTTCAGTTCACATCATCTTCAAAAAAAAAAAAAAAATTCAGTTCACATTTTTTTAATTAAATAAAATTATTTATTTAGAGAATTATATTTTATTCTGTGAAATAAAGTTTATCTCTCTTTGCAGCTAACGGAAAATGACGGAAACATTCAGCGCACACTTATTATCTTATTACTAGACCTGTGTAGATAAATTAATGAGGATATATTTTCTTTCATCCGAACTTTTATACTTTACACAATTCTTTAAATATTGACGTTGACAAAATATATTTGTATTATTTCTTTATATCACTACACTGTTATATGATGTAAGCTAACTTTGTCGCCACTTAATGAGACTATTAATTTTTTTTTATTTTTTTATTTTTTTGTTATGGTTGCTCGTAGGCATGAGACTATTAATTAATTTAATACTAATAGGGGTCTAAGCTTGCAATGTATAACCTATAACTGGCTGTCTAAATGTATGATCGGATGTGGCAATGTTTAATGTAACAAGTAACAATTGGAGAGGAGCGGAACTTATTCTTGAAACTAAAATTAAAACTCTAATATAAAACAAGGTATCTTTTTTTCTATACAAGTATGAACAGAAAAACTTCAACAAACCAGGGGCGGAAAAATATATGTACTTAGATGTAATTGCACTATGTTTATAAATCTATTACGTTACATGTACGAGCAAAAATATGTGTGCTGCACTCGGATTGCTCTATAATATAGTAATAGTCTAAGATTGGAATTAAAAGAAGCTGTGCTGTACGCCTGTACCCATGGCATTTTCGAAACAATGAGCTTATTTTGTCTTTTTATGTCTCTCTCTTTCGATAATATCAGCGAATATTTGTTTCCACTAATATCAGAGGAAAACAGCAATATATTATTGTTTTGCAGGCCAATTAAAGATTGACCAAATTATTAGTTTGATTGTACTGCTGTACAAGAAAATAACTTGCATATCATATTTCCAATAAATTAAACTTGAAAAATATTTGTTACTCGAGGACTATGGTGGTTGGCAATCACTCAATTTGTTATAATTACTGCCCCTTATTTGTGGATGACCGCTGTACCTTGGAAGTATATTTAATTCAGTTGGCAATCAAATATTTTATTTTCCTTTGCGAATTAATATTCAAATTCTATAGATTTTCAAATTTATTCAATTTCTGTAGAAATCTCTAGTGCGAGCAGTTTCGATAGGAACTAGGATGGCAAACCAAAGATTGTTAATTAGGAGTATTGTATCCACATTTCTTAATAAAATCTTGTATGATTACCCAGTTAACCTATCAATTCCGGAGATATTTCAGAGGTTTTACATTGATTTGCCAGAGCCCAGAAGACCTACGGTCGTTTATTGGACTTTTTTATTTTTGTCAAAAAAAAATAGGGGTAAGCCTGCTACAAAAGGAAAAAAAAAATGGAAATGATTGTCACATAATTGAACATTCTTTTATGGGAAAATTAGATTCCCCACGCTTCTAGGAACCTTTTTATCATCATCGGTACAATTTTTTTAATAAAATGGGAATTAAGTTTTCAAGCTTAAAATTTCCATAAAATATGCTCTATCTCAATTCCGAGCATACATCTCATCCAAGGATTGGTGCCATAGGTACACTAGAATTTAATTTTCCTATTATTATTATTAAGCAATTAAATATCAAGAAGCGCAAACTTAGGCAATTATCTCTTGAATTAATTATAAAAATTACTTACATAGTCTCTTACAGGACTTTTTATGTTACAGAAATAAAATCTTTGTTTTTTTTCGCGTTGATATATATTATATGATAGAAACTATAAAAAAAATAATAATCTGACTTGATTTTATACTACGCTGTTTTTACTATCTAGATCAGTCACTAATGAACGTCGTACCCATCTTTCGAATACAACAACTCAAAGCAGAGTATGACGAGGAAAAAAAAAATTATCAAGCCATGACAATTTTATTCGGTTTCTGAGACTGCAATTTGTGAATATTCAAAATCCGGATTAGTTAGCAGAGACTTGTACACCGATTATATATGCCGCAGTTTTCAAGTCACATCGTCCTCAACTTGAGAAAATAAAGCAGAATGGAAGAATAAAATTAATGGCACCTTCAAATAGTACAAAACATTCGCCATCTTCCCCAGACAACTATCCTTTTCCTACCTCCAAAGTAATTCATCAAACAACAAAATGACTTGCTCTAAGATAATACAACCTAGAATAAAAAGGACGAAGCTTCCGAAGAAACTCAAATCCTTTTTCACTAATATAATAATGAAGGAAAAAGACTTGTTGGGGGCCCATTTTATTTGGCAAAGTTAAATTTCGCTGAAATAAACATAATTTATTTATTACTTAGATATATAGTTTTTATCTTGGGTATATCATGATATGATTATAAAAAACGTTGATTCCAAAGAAACAGAAATCTCTTTTCATTAACATGATAATGATGGAAAACAGGAAAAGACTTGTTGCCGACTGATTTCCATGGCAACATAAATTCATCGAAATTAAATATTATATTATAAATATTTATATATATCACTACAGTTTTTATCTGAGATATTTTTTTACTATTATTTGATCGCCAAATCAAATTTGAATATTACTAGTATTGATTTTTTTTATCAAATTGTTTTATTAATAACTGAATGGTTTTAGAAATTACACCGAATCTAGGTAAAGTGCTCATAAATAATATATCTTATCTTTTTAATTTACTTAATTTATTTGTATCATTGTATGTAGCGCAGTAGCGGTGTAGCTTTTGAACACAAGTTTATTCATTTATTGCCGAATTTATGCATCCATACTCCATAGTGATGTAAGTGTATAACAGTTCAATTTAAGCATCAATTTATCACAATAAGAAGTTAGAGTCGAAGCAGACTAGCAGATAGTGGGGCGATTGGTAGTTCACGCAGTGACCTCGTACTGGATATTTCAGGTCTTTATTAAAAATATTGCATTATTCATTCGATGTCAAGAATGAAATTAAGATCGTACTTATTAAAAAATTTACATTCTACATAAATAAATGTGCATATAATGTGCTAATGAAGCATATTTGGAGCTTCAGCTAAGCCATTTTATGTGGTTCTTGATTTTTTTGATGTTTGATCACAATAAGTTATATTTAAACTTTTTTGTATGATCCAGAATATAATTTAGATCTTACTTATTCAAAATTTTCCACTAAACTTACAGAAATATGCATATAACGCGCAAATGAAACTTATCCGAAGCTTCAGTTGAGCATTTATGCGATTTTTGATTCTTATGAAGTAAATCATTACAATAATCTATATTTAATCTGTTTTGATGTTTTGATAATGGAAAAGTGGTGGGAATCCCACTTGTTTCAAAAAATGAATTAATTAAAAGATCCTTAAAAAACAGAGAATATAGTAGCAATTTATGTCTTCACAAATTTCCCTTGTGTTACTAATTACTGTTTAACCAATTTACTTGCACTTAGGAGATAATAGGAAAGATGCCGACGTGAGGATTATCCGATAAGTACGGTCACATATCCTTAAAAGAAATGTTTTATGAGACTTGACAACTGTGCCATGCGGTCAAGTTCAAACTTAAAAGACAAACTAAAGGGCTGCACGGCTCATGGCTAAGCTGCCTCATGTGCTACTTTAATTAAACTGGAACTTCGCATTGTTTTTATTTAAACAAAACAAAGGAGGAAAGAAAGACATAACAAAATTTAAGTGCTGATCTTGTCATCTTATAATGTTATTAGAAGGGAAGAAAACTAGAGAGCCAATATTGTAATGTTGTTTATTTAGGTTTATTACTATCATAAGATGCCTCGTATATCGGCAAATTACAAAATAATGTTGGATAATAAAAATATATTGCTCAGTTAGCGATACAAATAGATATGTCGTTTAATTTGTTTCTTTATTAGATGGAAAAATCAATTTATATTATTTTTTTTGTCTAGCGATCAAATCTAATAGTGTGGTCGATGACCGCATTATTCCTAATCACGCGGTTCATGAGTCATGACCACATTAATAGCCCGCAGCTAATAATGCAGTCAATGACCGCTTTATTCCATAGTTCTTATTTTTAAAAAATAAATCTTCGCATGATTTAAATTTTTTATTAAAAAAAATCGGTCTTAACTATATATATACACAATACCTCATTTTTTTTATCAACATGTTGGCAGTTAATTTTCAATCATTCGTATTTTCTCGTTTGTTCATTAATTTGGAAATGTTACTCTCACATCAACATGAAAAGTAAAAATATACATATCAGTTACTCTTAAATTGAAAATATTAAAAAAAAATTGAACTATAGTACAATCAACATTATGTACAATTTGATTCGCAGCATCATATTGTTTTGTTGCTTTTTTTTTATAATAATATTATAGTATTATTAATAGTAAGTGTATTTTAATAAGAAGAAATTAATTTTCCAATGGCGCATTTTGTAATATAAAAGAAGAAAAGTACATTATGAGATTACGAAATCGACGGTTGCCAAAATTTACCTGTTGAAGTGTATAAATCAATTAGAAAGATTCGACGAATATATTAATTGTACTCTTGTATATAATATGACGTTCAAAAGGACCGACTGGTGCGTAAAATCAAATTATCCAAACTAAAGCAACCTGTGAGTTGCTACACTACACACCGTCCGTAATTTTATTTCTACAGGCTGCAGCTGCAGTTTCAAATCAAACAAAAAAACAGCTGTATTCCAGTTCGGAAAATAAAATCTGGATCTGAACAAACACTTAAAACCCCATTAAATATTTTCCAGCCCGAACCCCTGCGCACGACCAAAACACGCATTCATCCAAACCCCCAATTTTTTTTGTACAAATATCCTAAATATTTTTTTAAAAAAATAAAGATATTGATTTTGAAAAATATAATCCACTTTGTAAAATATAGAGTTTAATCACTTTTCCTATTTATCAAAAATTGAACACGTTTTTTCTATAAAATCGACGAAGTCGAAGTCACCAATTATCTCTATACTAATCTACACCGAATTTTCACATTTTGAATGTCTTACAAAATACGAATAGTCCAAATTTTAAATCTGAATGATCTGTTTAGATTGGACTATAAACAAATATACAGTACCCCGACCATTAAAATTCACATATATAAACCACACCCGATATGAACACTGTCCCCATTCCCAACCCCACGTGATAGGCTAACAGGATTAGGATAAGTACGGATCAATGTCAATTGTCAAATCATGTTTTGGTGTATAGGACAGATGACAGATCTAACGATAGTATAATACTAGCTACCTAATCTCAACAAATTTGCATATATATATATATATATTCTGCTCCACTTATCTATTTTGTTTTTCTTTTTGATGGATTATCTTTTAAGTTTATAGACAAAGAAAGTGACCAAATGACAATGCCAATGGAGCCTTGTTACATTCAGTGGCAGGACTTTGTTAGCGTCTCTAATCCTGGTTTGATCTGAAAATTGTGAAAGACGCGTTCGCCACAAGACAACACGCAAACTAATTAAGATGGCACGACAGCCAAAAATTCAATAGATAGCATTTGATGTGCTATGTGCTATACGGCTATCGTTTTCAATGCTGTATATTATGGACTTGTGATGCGCGAGAAATTTTGTTTTTTTTAAAAAAAAATTGTTTGATTCAAGACAAAGTATCAGATCGGAATTTACTAATGTGGGATAAAAATAAAATTTTTATTTTATTTTTCAATGTGGGATTTCATTTCATTGGAAAACGAGGCAATGCCGCAATGCCACCAGATTTTTAAACAAAGATAAAATTGCTTGCCACTATAATTCCAAAGGATTTAAAAAGAGCATAAATCTTTTTTTACTACCTCGTACTATATTATAGACGATATGAAATCAATTGTTCGATCGAGTATATAATTATTTTTAATTGATTCATTTTTGAAACTTTAATTAGGTAGTTAATGGGTAAAATAAATATGTGTTACATACAATGTTACGCGTCGGCCCAGCATAGCTAAACTAATCGTAAATTTTAATAAGTCTATAATAAAATAATCCATTCTCAATAATTTACTAAAATCTTACTCATATGTAGGTAGAAAAGGAAAAGGGAAAGAAAAATAAATGTTCATAAATAATTTATGTTTTATTGGATATAAAAATATTTTTTAATTTTTTTAACGTTTTACTACTTCCTAAAATTCACATTTCTTATTATCCAAAGTAAATATAAAAAACCCAAACCAACTAAATATAAATTATACTTGTAACAACTTTTCCTCTTCATTTTTTTCCTCTCTTTCTTTCGACGAAGAGTTCTTTATTTTATTATTATTATTTTACAATTATGCCTTTATTTTGTCACAACTCATAAATATGGAGAAAAATATCTAACAATTTGACTACGTGTCTGGACAGAATGTATTCAAAAGCGACACGGTTCTTGGTTCCTTCAAAAGTACTTTTTCGTACTAGGGAGGGACCTTCCTTGAAATTTCTGTCCCGGTCCCCGCTGCCTTCCGGACTTTTCTGAATTTCATATTTGAATCTCTCTCCAGTAATAAGATCTTTAGCTCCCCTCTATTTTCATAAGGGAGGCATTAATGCATTATATCTATTGAGCATGGATGTCTCCCTTCTGTGAGAATTTGGGATGACAATAGAATTGTACTCTGTTGGTCCCTTCTTGATATCGATAGGTACGGCCAGTGATATATACGGATCAAACCTAGATGCTTTTTCCGAGCCTATCACTGAATTCACTAAAACAGTCACCTTCAATAAAATAAAATAAATACTAAAACAGTCTAATCGAAACAATATAACCAAATTTGATTATGGTTTATGCAAACTTTTCATAATCACAGTCTCACAGACAAGTAAAAGAATGTGTTGCATATAAAATTTACAGAAAATTTTGCACTGATTATTTCAACTTAACTAATTTGTTGTAGTATTGTTTTGTATATATGAAATGGAAGTAATTGATCCAGTGGTTCTATTTTGAAGAGCATAATAAGTAAGATCCGTGTGAAATCTTGCTAATATATAGTATATATCGTTGATTTAATGCATTATTTGACTTCAGTAAGGAAGAATTAAAATGCAGGGTGCTATGTTTCAAAGAAAGAAAGACCAATCGGTATAATTGTCTAATTAAGAGAGTTTGTTGCTACGCATTTTCCTTCTTCTGGAGGATTTTCTTTTCACTTTGTGTTGAATTTTTCTGTTTCGGTTGAGTGTTTATTATGCATGGTGATGGTGTTATAAGTGTACCGCTCTTAGTCGTAGAAGATTAGTACCAGTTTTCTTGTCTGGATTATTTTATTGGTGTATCGCAACAAATCGTGTTTTAGATGATGGTTCTTTTTTATTGTATTTGTGAAGTATAATTAACGTGCATGTGACTTTCATGTCTGTTTTTTTAATGGTCACGGACTGTTACAACTGCTTATTTTCGTAAACAAGACAGGAAAAATAATTATAGATCTGTCCCTTCGGATCAAATCAAGCCGCAAAGAATGATTAATAACATAAAAGTCACAATAATGACGCAAGAAGCAACCTTGGCGCTACGTTACGTAATGTGTGATATTAATAATTAATCAATCTTGGCATAATTATCCGCTATTTTATTTGGTATGAAACGCATGCTCATTATATTTATACCCATTTGAATAATTGAATGTCTGGGCAAGGACAGCACATGGCATGTGTTTTTTGAGACCTTGATAAGCAGATCCACCAGTAACTCTAGCTTTCGTGTTATGATTCTGTCCTTGCCTTATTTTGTCATTAATCAAGCACAGTACCAAACACAGCAAACAAACAAACAAACAAATGAAGCACTGTACCACGTTGTACCAACCAATCAACGATTTTATAGGATCCATAACGGTAGGTAAAACATCAGTATCTGACAAAAAACGGTGAAAAAAAAAGCGACAGCGACACCAAAAATTATTTTCACTTAATTATTAATTTAATTTAGTTTTGGACAACTTATCCCGATATCCAATTTATCTCCTCCAAAATGTAGTACTAGCCTAGTAGAGAAATTTTTTTTATTATATTCCCTGATTTCTCCTTGGAGACGTGGATATCTACGCATTAATGGTAAGTTCCATTTTGGGAGAAGTATCTTCGAGTTTGGACATGTGCTGAAAAGCAGATATATATATATATTTCGAACTGTTCAGATTTGATCGAACGGTTAATTTTTTCGGGTCTATTAGATTCACGGGGCTCCCTTATCCATCAGATTCAGATCAGACGGTTGGACCGCACAGCTGCAGAGGATGTGAATTCATTTTTAGGATGTTGGTGATTAAATGGCTTTGTAGGTGCGATCTGAGCATATAAATTGTGGAACGAGATCATCTGGACATCTCTTTAGGATGTCTAGAGTGGACATCGGGGAACGTCAGCCGTCTGATTTAATCTCAACGGCTAAAGGAGCCACGTGCATTCCACCACTCCCGAAAAAAATTATTGGCCCGAAAAAAATGAAACGTCCAGATTAGATCAGACGGTCCTGATGAGATGTCCACTCTAGACATCTTAAAAAGATGTCTAGAGGATACGGATCTCCTATAAATTGTGCATGTGTTGTCTAACTAGGGAAAGGACAACCGAACAAACAAACCATACTAAAAGATCGATCTTTCTCTTTTAGACGAAACTAGGCTTCTCATCGCGCTTCGCGCGATGAAATTTTGTCTACAGTTTATGGTGAAAAAGGTTTGTAGTATGTTCATTGTTATGGCCAATTGATTGGGCATCTAACTCTTGTTGTTGGTAATTTTTTCCCGCCTTTTTTTGTGCGTATAGTCAGTGAGAGTGGTTTTGGTGTTTATGTTCATTGACTGCAATATTATTTTCCTTGATGAAATTTTATTTTCGAAATGTCATTTATATAAATTAAAATAAAAGAGCGCAATTAAATTAAAAATTACATTAATAATAACGACACACACTAAATTTAAATAAATCTCGTAAATAACTAAACAAAAAATATAGCCATAAATATTTAAACATCCAAAATAAAAATCTATGTCATTTGATTATTTCTATATGCGGCAATTAAACGAATAATAATAGACATATCGAAAAAATTTATAAAATAAATTGTATTAAAATGTTATGTCTTTTAGAAAGTAAAAAATGACATCAAAATCGAAAATATTGATAAAAGAATATTAAAATTTCAAATTTAAAAATATATTAGTATATCCTTGCAATTTTCTGAGAATATCATGAAATTTGAGGAAAAAATGATATGAAAAATACTTTTAAACAATCTAACAAAATAACCAAGATTGAGGTGCCAAGATAAAATTTAAAAAAAAAAGTTTATGGGGCTACTGAAAAAACCAATTGTCTTTCTTTTCATCTTTTGTCGATTTTTTTTTCAATTAAGAATGTTCAAAAACATGGAAGATACAATTAATCATGTTAAAAAAACATAGTTAATTGAAGCTAACCACATAAGAGAATACACAAATGAAGCCACAAAAGATCCGAAAAAATTACATGGGTCTCTTTTCATCCTAGCTGTTTTTATGCAACCAATATTGTGTGGTCTTCTGCGTTGTATATAAATCAAAATTTGTAATAGATGCATTATAGAAGCAAGCACACAAAACAGTCGCATAAAATCGAAAAAATCAAGTTTGGGGTACTGTAGAATAGGGCAGCCGGAAATGAAGGATTTATAGACTTGTTTAATTTCAAGATTTGATGTTTATTTTTCTGAATTTTAAAAGAATTTGGCCTTTTGGACGCCGAGGGGCCAGGTTTCAAAAAGTAGATGCTAAAGTAAATGCATTAGGCTTCTGAAAGGGGGATCTTATGTAACTATTGTTTGAAGTCGATATGTCCGTCTTAAAGTTCAAAAAGAAAAAGGGAAAAATTTTACGCATATATAAATGGTGGCCAATTAGAAACTTCATATGATAATACGGTCTAATTAAAGAGAGCAATTCGCAGAATTTCCACGTAATCACCGAAGATCAAGCTTGTTGTTGTCCAGGTAATCAATATTTGAATGTAATTTAACTAAAAGGAAGGTTCAAATCTTTCAAAAGTTTCATGTTTCCACCGTAGTTACACTATAACAGAAATTATTTTTAGAGACACCCTCTTTAGAGGCGGTTTTTCATAAAAACGTTTTTAAAAATAACCAGTGGCATTTTGAAAATTTTTGTCGATTATTTTTAGAGTCGATTTTTAACAAAAATCGTTTCTAAACATTTTTGCAAAAAAATAAAAATGGCGGTCTATCTTTAGAGGCGGTTTTTACAAAAATCAGCCTCTAAAAATCACATTATTAGAGACGATTTTTACTAAAAAATAGCCTCTAAAAATGAAGACTTTTTCTGGATTTTTTTCGCATTTTTAGAGGCGGTTTTTACAAAAAAACAGCCTCTAAAAATATAAATTTTTAGAGACGGTTTTTTATAAAAAATAGTCTCTAAAAATGAAGACTTTTCTGGATTTCTTTCGCATTTTTAGATGCAGTTTTTACAAAAAAACCAGCCTCTAAAAATATGCATTTTTAGAGATGGTTTTTTCTAAAAAATAGCCTCTAAAAATTAAGACTTTTTCTGGATTTTTTTCGCATTTTGAGAGACGGTTTTTAACTCAAAAACAATCTCTAAAGGTCATATCCGATTTTTAAAAAATATTTGATGTTCAAAAATCTTTAACTATTAAAAATACTAAAAATATTTGATGTTAAAAATATTTAACTATTAAAAATCCTAAAATATTTGATGTTAAAAAATATTTAACTAATAAAAATGCTAAAAACATAAAATATTTATCTAATAAAAAAAACTGAAAGTAAAAAAAAAAAAACTTAAAAATGGGAATTGATCTTTAGAGGCGGTTTTTCACTCAAAAACAGCCTCTAAAGGTCAATTCCGATTTTTAAAAAATATTTGATGTTAATAAATATTAAACTATTAAAAATACTAAAAATATAGTGCATAGGAGATTTATGGTTAAATAGACCAAACGGCCTACACCGTAAGCTATGATAATCATAGTGCATAATATCTCTTTGGTTGTTTAATTGTTTGAATTAAACTTTTTATTTTCCAAGTTGTTATTAGAACTTAGTAGTAAACTATTTCAATTAGAGTCGGACGGCCGAGTAGCAAAACCGAGAATAGTCGATACGATACGACTAAGAGTTATTAGGATTGCCTTGCCTTGCTTTTTGCTGCTGCTTTTGAGTTTAAATTCAGGTACGGATTTCACTTAAGTTTTAATTATATGTGGTATATTATTATTATGCATTTTGAATTCATTATTTGATCTTCATTCATGAGAGTATTTTGTAATTATTTTGAACTTGCTACACAATGCTAAACAGATAATTGTTGCTGCAATTGCCTAATATCTTCCATTCTAAAAATAATATATCTATCATCTGTGTGTATATATATATATAATTAATTGGGTGGGTATTGTGTATGATAATATATCTATCATGTTTTAATGTTGCAGTGCTCTATTCAGAATTAGATTTGGTGATCGTTACAATATTCACTTCATTCGATACACAACTAGACTAATATATAGTTTTATTTAATTTCTCATTTATTAGATTTAATATTAATTGTAATAAATTTTGTTATACTTGTAGAGTGCACGTCAACCGAACGGAGCAGATTGCGACGAAGATCTCAACTTTACTTTGAATGACTTTTATGCATATTTTTGTAGACTTGTGTGAATTGTTGTTAATTGAATGACTTTTATGCATGTATTACTTTGAATGACTGTTATGAATTGTTTGAAATGACTGTTATGAATTGTTTGTATGATTGTTAATTATGAATTGTTTGTATGTTATGAATTGTTTGTGTTGTACCAATTGGTACAAAATTGTACTATTTCTGGCTAGCAAAAAATGGGGCTAGCCCCAAAATTAAAAAATATATTTTTTTAATTCAGTTGTATTATTAGAGGCTGTTATTTGTTAAAAACCGCCTCTAAAGATACACCAGATTCGAAAAAAATTCTACATCTTTAGAGGCTGTTTTTTAGTAATAACATCCTCTAAAAGATATATCTTTAGAGGCTGTTATTTATTAAAAACCACATCTAAAGATACACCAGATTCGAAAAAAATTTCTACATCTTTATAGGCGGTTTTATAGTAATAACAGCCTCTAAGATATATCTTTAGAGGCTGTTATTACTAAAAATCTCCTCTAAAGATGTAGAATTTTTTTTTCAAAACTGACTTATTTTTAGCCACGCCATTTTTAGAGACGGTTTATTAGTATTTTTAACACCACCTATTTTTACTAACTGTGCCAAACCGTCTCTAAAAATACTTAAAAAATAGCCTCTAAAGATGTTATGTGGTGTAGTGTTAGGTGTTACATATGTGATGTATCTAGATACATAAAAATTAATATATTTCCGTATCATTTTGACTTAATCAGAAATAACAAAAAATAAAATTTTAGGGTTGCTTAATCAGTATGTTATAAATCTTAAGTATTTTAAAAAAATTTCAATCATATTTTTTATGTGAAAGATTTTAATAAAGACATAAAACCGTCATCAGTGGGACTTAGTGACACAAGAAAGATGTTACTAACTGGGTTTGCATTTTCTTTGCTTTTTAGGTTTCCTTTTGGACTTCATCTTATATCTTGAGTCACTTGCACTTGCAGTGATTCCAAACTTTTTTTACAACTAATGCAATTTGATTGATTCCTCTACTTGGGGCACTCTTTTTCATTAATAAGTGACATAAATATGATGTCTTATTACAAAGAAAATGATAATTTTAAAATGAAAGAAAATTTGTAACTAGTATTTTTTTTTTACCGAAGTCGTTCTGGCAAAATTAGAACATAGTTTAATTAATTAATTTATTTATTTTGAAGTTAAAAGTTCCTAGCAAATTACTTACTTGAAAGATTTGTATAATGTTACAGTAAAGAGAAAGGTATCTTATACAATTCGCAAATAGTGGCGGATCTAGGAAAAATATTTAGGTGGGGCTGAGTTTATAAGAATATTGGATCAACAACCAACATAAGTTCATCATATATCCATCTCATACAATACTAAAGATATAGTTTAAAGCCATATTATAATAAAAAATAAATGAAGCACTCAAAAACTTAGCTGGGGCTCGAGGGGCTCGATGGCGTTAGGTGGGGCTCTAGCCCCATCCACCCCATTGATAGATCCGCCACTGTTCGCGAATGCATTGTTTTACCACGTGGGGAATTAGAGCACAGTACTTGCTGCTTGTTTGCACAGCGTTGCAAATATTTTCCGAATTTTTTATTATAAATAAATATTATAAATAAATAAATATATTTAGTAAATCGAGAAAAAAATTAATAACACTGGTAATTTCCGTTCGCAACCCTGCTTGGAGGCGCCATTACCATTACCAGTGGCACCTCCAAGTTGGTTGGCAACTCAAGGTGCTTTTGTTTTCTCGTTAATTTATTTTCTGTCGAAAAATACACTATTCCTTCGTTGACATTAAAGATTCACCATATTAATTAAAGTTAGATATAATGTTTGATTTATTCTATCCTAAAACAAATCTAAGTCTTAAAATGTATTATTCTCGTCGATATATCTATCCTAAAACAATTATAAGATTAACCAAATTGTATAATGTTTGATTTAAAAAAAACATATCTTAAAATGTATTATAACCGTCGATATGTCGATGGTACAAATTAACCACATATATTAATTAAAGTTAGATATAATGTTTGATTTTAAAAAAATATGTCGATATAAAAAAAATATTTTCTTCTATGTATTTATTTATTTATTTTTATCGAAAATATATCAATATAAGCACAAGTATATTTGTTTTTAGAAAAATATATCTATACTAGATTATACATGTGACGAAAAATATCGATGCAACAGATATGTTTATATTTTAACTCAATATAAAGTTACAAACACAAGTTGTTTAGCATGTTGATATAAAATTTATTATTTGTTAACCATGTCGTACTTATATTTTATTTATGTTGATTAAACACAAGTATGTTTGCCTTGAAAGAAAAAAAGTATTGTTTTATTTAGCCACATGTGAAACTAGGAAACAAAATGTCCCAAACTAAATTTAGTATAACCTAGTACCACTGGTTTATCTATAAATATTGTATAGATCATGGCCACTACACTAAAATATTGCAAATAATTGCTCAGCATCTCCACTAAATATATGCACTTTTATCTAATATAAAATAAAAAATATTTTCTTTAATTGTAAAAAACATATCTATACCAACTAAAGTGCATTTATTTTAACATATTTGTGTTTATATTTCATTATATTATTTGTTTTAGGATAGATGTGTTTTTCTAAAATCAAACATTATATCTAACTTTAATTAATATATATGGTTAATATTTAACGTGGACATATTGATGGAATAATACATTTTTCAACGGGAAAAATAAATTAACGAGAATACAAAGGCGCCTTGAATCGCCAGCCAACTTCGAGGCGGCGCCGCTGGTAATGGCGCCTCCAAGCTAGGTTGCGAACGGAAATTATTAGTGTTATTAATTCTTTTTTCGATTTACTAAATGTATTTATTTATTTATAATAAAAAAAATTCGCCATATATAGGCCCATCAAGCTAAATCACACTCACTACTACCTCAAATTATTGAGCTGTAAAAGATGTCCAAGCCTAAAATGACAGCCCAATTCCTCTCCAGGTCCTTGGCATATAGAATTCGCAAACAGTAACGAGAACAATCGGTCTATGCAGATCTTGATATTGGTTGTTACTAATCAAGTTATAATGAATAGCAATTTTCATTAATAAAAAAAAATTTACAAAAGTCTCAGAACAAAAGACTCCAAATTCATACCAAAACCGGTACGAACATCAAAAGAAAACAAAGTAAACGTTTACATTCTAGCCGGTACCAACCCCGTACCACCAAGCTCTATCATGTCCAGAAACTAACCGACAACTACTAGCCATCCTAAACAATAAAACAACTACAAACTAGCTATAACCCGAACAACAATTTGTTGGTCGCACCACACCTACGGTCGATTTGCACAAGAGCCATGACACTCTCCTCAACTGCATCGCAACAATTGCAGTGCACCGCAACTACAACTACCCCGCACCCACAATGACAGTACACCCAGCGACTGTATCGCACCATGACCAAATCGCCGATCGCACCATAAGAACGGCTAAATCCTCAGCTAATTCTCCACGAGTCCACGACTGCACCACACAAATAGTGACACTGCATACGTCGGCCACGAACTCTTGGCACGCCATCAAAGAATGGTCGGAAATGACCGAATCCACGACCCTGCAAAATTGCCATCAGAGACGAAAACGAAGATCAAAGAAGATCCAAAAGTCAAAAAAATAGGAAGGAGGCAATAATGGGGAAAGGGAGGTGAGGAAGGGGCAGGAGGGGTGAGGTCACCTTGCGTTTCAAGGTAGGTCGGATTTGGCGTCTGAGGGATTGGAGCGGCGGAGGGTGGGGGAAGGGGGGCCGGGGCGTCGGGGGAGGGAACACGAGATAGTTATCATGAATATTACTTCGCTAATTGATTAACAAGCTAATCCAAACTCGGTATCCCATTTATCCCAACAAAATTGATGTGAGCTACATAGAAGAAAGTATGATGATTTGATCTTAGTGTTTTGGTAAGTTCGACTTGCTAAATCATATATCGATTTTTAAGTTTACTTGAAGTTATTTTGTTAAACTTAAACAGAAAAAAATAAGTATATATTCTTCGGGAGCTGATTCCAAAAGAGATGTCAATGTTATTTGCGTGACTTGCATGCTATTCAAGAGATTGAGTTTCTTTTGAGGTGTTGTTAAACAAAATATCATGCTCAAAGAATGACCTGTATGTTTAAATATTTATATATTTATCGTTTTGTGTAGCTACATGTTGGTAAACTCTAGAAAATCAGAGCGAAATAGATATAAATTGATAATTAAGATATTTAATGATGTTAAATGGAGGTATTAGAGTAAACTAAAAGATGCTATACAATATTAATTTAATTACTAACTAATTAACATATCACAACAAATATTTTCTCATTTATATAAAAAATAAAACTTAGTCATTGTAAAATATAACAGTAATTTTATTTTTGAGAAATCAAGATTTAATGCTAAATATAATGCTAGACTTTTACGTTTATACATCATACCTGTAAAGTTTCTTGTGTATGGATGTTTCTAGTTTGAGATACGTATCGTGGAGGCAGGTGCACTTAATTTTTGTTTTAAATGAATGAAGTATATAATGTAGGTGATTGCAATTAAAGAATTTTGATTTAATTGTTCTAATCTTTGAACCAGAATATTTTATGAGTATTTGAGCGTATTATTGCTCTTTTTGGATGCAACAAGGCCCTTTTGAACTTAATTCGTGCATTATGTTGCTTCAATTCAAATATATGCGTAATTTGCCTCAAAAGATAAATCAACTTGTTCTCAATCTTTCCTGTTTCGAATTAATTTTGTTTATTTTATGCTTTCTCATCTCTATCTCTACTTCTTATAAATGCACGCATACGAAGGGTGTAAACAATTCATATAAAATGAGTAAACATGTCATATAAAATGTGTTAAACAATTGTTATATCAATTATGGACCATTGATTTGTGTAATTTGATTTGATCAGTGGTCTAAGATTAAGGTCGGACTTTTTATAGAAAAAATTAAGTTACTACCAAATTAACTATTTATTTAAAAGGAAAGACTAAATTATTGATTGTACCGTATCTTTATTGTCTAACATGTAAAGTTTTATATGAAACAAAAATAATATCAAAATTTTATTTTTTTTATTTGCCCGCATATTGAGGACATCTTTTGCTAGTAGTTACTAAATGTAACTTGTTTGTTTAAACTCAAACCAACCTTCAAAAAAGCTTGTTTTTTTTTTTTAAACTAGTTTTGTTTTGAAACTTGTAATTCAATTCTTATTTAAACAAAAGAAATACTCTACAAAGAAAATGAGAGTTGTAAAAGCAATTTTTCTTTTTCTTTTTATCTCTTATATTGTTCTTATATGCAAGATTGAACTGATTGACAAATAGAGAAAAAATAAATTAAGATACTTAAATTACCTATTGGCATGAGAGAAAAAACAAAATCAAATGAAGAAAAACTATTTTTTTTGTTTTGTTTTTTCCTTTAAGCGTATGCATTACAAACTTTTAGTTAATTGACGTATCAAATCTTTTTCACTTTGTGATCTTCCCGCAATCCATAGGACAACTTTTATATCGATTTGATGAAAGCCAAAATATTTTCTTCAAACAAAAAAAGTGCGATCTAGATTTATACTACTGTTGAAATTAAAACTATCAATCTAACAATGACATTTTAAAATTTTTATATATTTTATTGATACCTGTATAAAATTTTTGGCTTTGTCCGTATACGTGATGGTCTAATCTCATCAACCTGTCTCTAACCAACTCAAATCCAGTGTTGCGCTACACCGTGTAGCATAACAATCTAGACCCTTCAAAATTAATCCACTGATCTATATTTGTTGTAGAAAAAGTGAGAGAAACGAGAGAGAATCGTTAGATTGATTATGAAAGAGCAGGATTTCTATACTGCACGGTGTTGCGCTATACTGGATTTGCTTCCCGTCTCTAACCCACCTCAACTCACTGAACAACACATGGAATATCTTCATCGCCATTATTGTTGAGGCTCGATCCACCACCTCAAAACATAGACGGCGACAACATCGATGACTTTCCAGTGAGACACTGAGAATAGGGTGGAGGAAAAGAAGAGGGGTAGGGGCAGAGTTAGGACAGTAAGAGATATTGCTTAATTGAAATATAAAAAGAAAAACACAAAAATTTAAAATAATTGTTATATGTATGATTTACAAATATAGAAATTACAATATGTGTATATTGTACTTTTAAAAATCATTAATATTATATAAAAAGTCCATATTTATAATTTTTATTTGCAAGTAAAAAAAAATCAAATCACATCTTTCATATGGGATTTTACAAAGAAATATATAAATTGCATCTGTTGAATATATTTTGAAATTTGAGATCTAATGTAGAATTGTACAATATTTGTTGAATGAATACTTAATAAATACTTTAAAAAAATGAATCCACCTCTTAAAAATAATATATGCGGCAGGCAGCAAAAATAAAATAAAATAAACGTTACCAGTGCTTGAAAATCGAACATCAAACGTAAGCCCCCACTTTGGAAATTCAAAGGTGTATTATTTCAAAAGGGGAAAAAACTCGTACTATTTTAAAAGAAGAAATTGATGAAACTAGTGAAACTGAAATATTCTACACTAAGAGAACTGTATTTAGTATAGTTAGTTAGTTATTATTATTATTATTATATTCCTAGATAGCAGCTATCTAGATAGTATTAACTATCACTACAGGAAACTGCAGCAATGGCATCAACTTTTTAACAGTAGCACGAGGCTTTCATCAATGGCATCAACACATAATGGATGCTTACTAGAAAAATAATTTTATTACACGTGCATCAATTTTGCGCACGCTACCAAAGCAATTGCATCAATCTAATCGGTGCTAATATATTTCACTCTTTTGAATGGGTTTTGTTGATGCAACTGAAAATCAATCGCATCAATCTAATTGATGCAATAATATTTCATTTCATTGAATAACTTTTATTAACTAATTGAAAATCATTTACATCTAATTAGCTGATTCTGAAAAAAAAAAATATTAGGTGCACCTCGCAAATAATTTAAAATTTGACCAGTTGAAATTAGATGCTTGTATATATATCCAGATAAATGGGTCTACGAAACTAAGTTGTAATGAAAATTTTACTTCCCTCCTCCTTTTCCCCCAAAAATTTTCGCACAAAAAATTTTCGCTCCAAAAATTTGACCAAGTTGGAAGTACCTTATTCTTGCTTAAAAAAAAAAAAAAAAAAACACTGTCGGCCACTTTTGAGATTAAAAAAATAGCATTAAACATGTCTCTCTCAATCCTCTCTCTTTCGTTTATTAAAAAAAAAAAAAGACCTCTCTCATTCTCATTTCTCATTCTTTCTTCAGTTTCTTTCTCCGACGAAGAGGGCGTTGTTGTTGTTCGGCTCCTCCCCTCTCTTTTCCTCGAAAACTGGAAGGGAACCGCGCACCTCTAAAGCACCGGTTTTTGTTCGATCGCTATCAAGGTAAAGCTTTTCTTCTCCTCGATTCGAGTTAATCGACTTGGATTGCGTTTAGATCTGATCTAAGAAGTAGTTACTGTTAAATCATTCACTGATTGGTACGGATTTTTGTTGTTGATTGAAGAGGAGGAAAAGGGATAGTTTGATCGTTGATTTCATTTGGAAGAACAATGAATTCGAGAAGGTAACTTTACTGTTGTTCCTTTTAGATATTTCATGCTTAACCTCCTTCTTTTAAAATTTCTAAAAAATTTCTATTATTCTGAACGCAAATTGTTGATTGATAGTGAAGTTAAGCTTATGCTTAAATTGCTAAATTGAAAGAATGGGAGGATGAATGAATTAAAAATTATTGCAGTCAACTGCTTATGTAAGTTGTCTTCCAATTTTCTCAATAGTTGAGCTCCATGTTGAATCCTTACTCTTTTAATGAGAATTATCACATGTATTATTGTACATTATTTATCTAAATTGTTGTATAAATTATCTGATAGAGCTGTATTTAGGGACATCCGAAGGAGCAATAGAAGAACAATACTATTTGATGGAATAGATTAGGGACGAATCAGGTTTTCCCGGAACTCCATCTCTCTCCCTAAATCCTAGGCGCTCTCTCGGCCCTGAGTAATTCAATGCCCCCCTCATGACAGAAATCTAGGAGTTGAAGAGAAAGGTTATTGATAATTTAAGTAAAATGATTAATTAGTTAATTTTGAATAAGAAAGCCCCTTTCAGAATATCTATGCGAGATTCTTTTGAAATTTGAGGTTTAAAGTGGGTATCTTTAATTTGTTTGGCTGATTAATACTCATTAATATATCTTGTCGGAGAAATCTAATGCTTGTTGCACCTAATTCTGGACAGTTTTTTGATATATACCTCTTAATTTCTTTAGGTCTTTATAGCTTTCTCTTGGGCAAACAGTAGAAGTTTCAGAGGTGGCTGATAAAGTTGACCGATAAATCTTTGTTGAAGTGGACCCTACTAGTCAGCATGGTCAGTTGAAGGAAGTTTTAGGTGCTGGTGCCGTTAAGGTGTATAAGGTGTTTGATCATGAGCAAGGGTTGAGGTCGCATGGAATCAGGTATAACTTTCAACTTTAAACCTTTTAATTTCTGATTATCTATTTTAAACTATGTCTTAGCTTCTTATGAAATTGTGCAATTGATTAATTTGAATAAGAGAATGAGCAATTTGGCTGTAACAAAATACTCTCTGGTATTCACCTCTAGATCTTCACTTGGTTTAGTTCCAAGGAAACCTATTTAATCAAAAACATTAGTTTTTACCTGCAGATCAACCAAAAATTCTATTGTTTTTTCTAGCCAGAACCATGTTTGTTTCACGGGGATCTGAACTGTAGTAATATTTTCATCAGCGGCAATCTTGAAGAGGTATGTTTTTTTGCTGACCCTTTTTGTAGTTTCTGCACTTGTTCTCCAATATGTCAGATATAGGGAATGCAGAACTAATTAGTGTTTCATCTAGTGTAACTGTTACTTGTATTGTAGGGGTGTGTACATGTAGTTGATCTTTACTTTTTATTGGATTGACTGTGTTTTTACAGTTTAGTAAAAATGGTTCTATAACTTAACAAGGCAGTAAAAATAACAGGGAAAAAAGAATTTGGGAACTAACTCAGTGCTTCTGTTAGAATTTTGGTTAGAACCTGAAAGTTAGGCAACGTGCTTTACTTTTTGTAGTAGGTTGTTTATGTGATGTTAAGGTTGCTTTAGTGAAGTTAGAAATCCCTTAGAAGAACAATAAATCAGATATTATGATTTTAACACTGCTGTTCGGTAATTGTCGGTTTGAAGTGAGTTTGAAATAATTTACATAAATCATAGAAAACTTTACAAGAACTAAATTATTGTTTGGTGTCACTATTTTTATTTTCTTTTGTTCTGGGTAATATTTTTAGTCTGTTTTAGTTTTTTTTAATTATATTTTGGGTTCCATTAGAAACATTTCTTATTTCTCTGTATTATATATCAATATTATGCTTGTGCAGGAATATGGAGCCAAGAGGATGATAAACTTGTCAACCACATTTTCATAAAGTGAAAATATAAATTTGGTTTATGCACATCTGTTATGTATACAAGCCAATATTAAATATCGTAAAAAGAAAAATGTTAAAAATGCCGTGATTGACTTAACTTTGCGGCTATATTCTCTCTCGATGAATCGATGCACGGTTTCTGTTTCATGAAGTATAAAAGTTGGGACTTGGGATCAAGAAGGTTACTTTTGGAGAGCAATTGATTGTTTTCAATGCATTTTAGTTATTTTTCTATTGAACAATTGAAGGTCAGGTGGCTTCTGTTGCCTTTTCTGTTTTATCGGTTAAAGGTTTAAAAACTTAGTTGATATGTAGGTACTGGTACGGTGGTACCGAGAACTTATAATTGTTTTCTATTCACTGCTCTTTTGCAATTGGTAGGATTATAGTACATGTAATCATTTAGGAATTAGGATAGACAAATGAAATTTATCATGGTTGTATAAATTTTGATGGTGTTCTTTGTTATGTGATATTCAAGCAAGTCAAGAAAATTTTTTTTGTTTATATATTAATTTTGTAGGTGGTGATATGTTGATGGTGGATGTAAGATTCCTAAAACTAATGATATAATATGTTGGGTGTTGAATTTGATTGTCTTGCCACATTTTTTTAAGCAATTTTTTTTTTGGGAGAAAATAAAGAAATCGTGGTCGTTCGAGTTGATGTGAATGAGATTGTCAAATCAACCAAATTTAATTTGATGAAATCACAAAAATAATATGCCTAGAAATTTTCTTCAAAATCAAATAAAGAAGTTTACACGTGTGCGCCGCTTTTATTTCTTACTTCCAAATGCCTTAAACAATATGGTTTGTTTCAATTTTGCAAGTTTCAAATTTCATAATTCCAAGAAAAAAAATTCAAAGAGTTTGACTCGAACAAATAATAAAAAATAATCAGTATCAAATAGAATGATAACCCGTGGACAACCTCACGCAAATTGTGAATTTTAATTTGTAATAAATTTTCACAATGAGTTTTTATTGCATCTCCTAAAAGGTTATTCATGAAATAATCTCATACATGAAGAAAACTTAAAAAAAAAAATTGACTACAAGTAATGTTATTCTAAAGTAATATCAATCGTGATAACAAAGTTCACAATATTAACTATAATAGCAATAACGATCGTAATTATTCTAATTCATATTTCATTATTTCCAATAAAATAAAATATTCTTTTCAATGAAATATCAAAATGAAATAACCATAACGAGAAAAACATAGTAAAGTTTCAATTTCTGGAAAAATAAATTAACCAAGATTATATCAATTCTTAAATATAACAATGTATTAAACTAATAATTAATAATGATATTTTAAAAATACAAATAAAACTTTTAACTTGAAAAATTATCAATTTTATTTTTAAATCTTCCAAAAACCCAAAAGAAAAAATCAACCAAACTCTATTGTTCGAGTTACAACTTGATAAATACAAATGAAATTGTAGGTATTAAATATGATGGTCGTGTATTGCTAAATTATATCAGTATATGCCTAGCAAAAAAGAGTAATAGTTTTTGCAATTAAATTATACTTAAAATAAAATTTCCTTCAGTACTATGACATATATTGTTACAAAATAGTGAATACAAATAAGTTCAATAATTATATGTATAATCACTAATATCAAACGAAGAAAATATTATAAATTTATCGATAATGTTATGTATTTTATTATCAAATAAGTTTGGTTGTTGCATGTTTATTAATAGTAATATTTTTTTAAAATTTGAATTTTAAAAGGAAGAAATTTTTTTATTTTAATATTCAATTTAAAAAGAAGTATATTATCATAAAAAAGTGAATTTTAATTTAAAAAAATTAAGATAATATATACATATCGTAAATGATTCATAGATTAAATCTTATGTAGCTATCTTAACATTGTATACTAATTTCTAATCTAAGATATATATCGAGCGAAGCTCGATGATCCACTCTAGTATATATAGAGATAGACTATTGTCCTATCAATAGGACTAAGAGATTTTCCTATTTAGTTTTTGACCACTGGATATCATTAAGATTGGTGCACAGATCTAAATCTGTGGCTCAGATTTAGGCGCTCTGGAGAGGATATGAGAAAATTTCCTCCGTTATCTCTTTAATTTTTCCGTTGTCTCCTCCCGTCCTCCGTCCCTCTATTTTTTCCTCTCTCCGTCTCAAAAAGAAATCGTGCACGAACAAAGTAAATCGGCTTCTCTGAATCTCTCTTACTCGGAGTCTTCTTTTCCTCTGTCCATTATAATACATTAATACTGTAAATTGGCTTTTTTTTTATCTGTCCGTTTTTTTTTTATATTTTTACATATTGGCTTTTTTTTTTTCTCTGTCCATTTTAATTGTGTAGAAAGGAATGTTTAATTTTGTTTTATACAAATCAGTTCGATGGTATATTGAATAAGCCGCAGGTACAATTATATTTGGTATTACAGGTACAAGCGTTAAGGTAAAATAGATCCATATATATATACAAGTTACATATCTCAAAGAAGCAAAGATACATTATGAAGCATAACAAGTGTAGCTATGATAATTGTGAATAAAAACATTACAATCTCAGAGAAGCATCCATTTAGTACAGGTACGGTATAGTACCTCAAGTAAGCATGGTACATAATTGCTTAGCATGGTACAGTAGCATTTCAATCCACATAACACATCTTCAAATATTACATTTATAATATTTTATCAATTTTAATTATTTTTTAAAAAATATTACATTTGGAAGATTCATTAATGACAATATATTAGTTTGATAAATGTGAACTTTTAGATATCATTTTTACTTACGCCAAAATTTTATCTAAAAATACTAAAAAGCTGAATGTGCATATGGTCATCATAGTAAATCAAATTTATTTCTCGAATACGATAAAATTCAAATAGATTGTGCATCCAATAAATTGCAAGACCATGGCATAATTCATGTTTGCACTTTCAATTTCATCATATTTACATGGTTTGTACAAATCTATAGTATTAAGGGTAGTATTAATTAAAACCCATGACCATTATTTCTCTAATTAAAAATAGTTTATATTTTTGCATTTCTATAAGTAAAAAAAGTTTTCTCTTTTTTTTAATATATATATATAGAGTATTGCTATTGTGAACCATGGTGCACAGAGGGCTCCGTGAACCATGACCGTTTGTATATATATATATATATCTATATAGGAGGAATGCTAACGCGCCATCGATGGCATGGAGGGTCCCGTGCCATCGAGTCATTTTTCGAGATAAGAAATTCAAACGCTCAATCCGAACCGTTCAAATTGATTACCATATTGAAATACCCTTGGGGACCAAATTTTACATTTTTTCAAATTTTTTTGCTATTTGTTATGATATTTTCAAAAACATTATAATTGGAGTATTTCAGACCATCCAATTTGAAAATATCAAAATAAATAGCAAGAAAATTCGAAAAAATGTAAAATTTGTTCTCCAAGGGTATTTCAATATGGTGATCAACTTGAATGGTTCGAATTGAGCGTTTGAATTTTGGATCTCGAAAAACGACTTAATGAAAAATCGATGGCACGTGCCATCGATGGCGCGTTAGCAATCCTCTATATATATATATATATATTAAAAATAGTCGTACCAATCATTATTTAATTTTATAATTAAATTTATTTGAAAATCTAAGGTTATTCATTCTGAATTATTATCATCTAAAAAAACATATTCCAGTGAAGCTGTAACCGCCCATATCTAGCATTGTTAAATTGTCATCCAAACTTTCTTGAACTATTTGTCGCTCTCTCCATTTATTGCAGCCAAAAGACCTGACATGAGGCATGTTGTAGAGAAGCTGTGCCGATGCTTCTCTACCAGAGCCTTCATATGCTCGCTACTATCCTGACGAGCGCCAACCATAGAAGAAAACATTACTACAAAAATGATTTTTAGAAACACTCTATTAGAAACGGTTTTTAAAAAATTCGTTTCTAAAAATAGACAGTGGCATTTTCGAAATTGTCAGAGGTTATTTTTAGAAACGGTTTTATAAAAAACCGTTTCTAAACTTTTCAAAAAAAAAAGAAGAAAATGTGGTTCATTTTTAGAAACGGTTTTTTACTAAAAACCATTTCTAAAAATGTGATTATTAGAAACGGTTTTTTACTAAAAACCGTTCCTAAAAATGAACCGCGTTTTCTTTTTTTTTGCAACATATATATTAGTTTATATGTTATATATATTAAAAACAATAAAATCATCTTATATATTATGATTAATTATGCAAAAAATAATTTAAGTTTTTTTTTCTTTTTAAGATACTTAATAGATTGTTTAGAATAATATGACATATATTAAAATTATTTTAATATATATATTTATATATATTAAAAATAATAAACTTTTATGATATATTTTCTAAATATTTAATAGAATTATTTTCGTTTTTTATGATTTTTAATAGAATTCTAGAAAAAAAACGAAAAAACAGCAAGAAAAAAAGCAAAAAAAATGAATAAAAAAGAAAGGAAAAAGAAAACAAAAGAAAAAACCTAGTGTATTTTTAGAAACGGTTTTTAATAAAAAACCGTTTCTAAAAATGAAACCAGATTTTTATTTTTAGAAACGGTTTTTTGCTAAAACCGTTTCTAAAAATAAAACCAGATTTTTAAAATAGTTAAGCGCCCTGTCTCCTGTCTCACTCGTTCTTCTCTCTAGCTCAGAGAATTGGGATTTCGAAAAAAAAAAAAACCAAGTCCCTAACCCTCCTCTATGCCTCCTGTCTCTCTCACCGCGCCACCACCGCGTCATTTCTCTCTCTGATCGGCCCTTGTCTCTCGCCGCCTTCTCTCACTGCCTCAACTCAACAAGTTAACTTCTTTATCTCTCTATTTGGTTTAAAATTTGTTATTTGGATCCGAAATTGTGAGTTTGAATTGTTGATTTTGATTAAATGAAATTTTGGATATGTTATTGAATTGTTAGTAAATTAGATGTGAATTAGGTGTGTTTGACTATTAATTGCATGAGCTAAAATGGTAAAATGGTAATGTCGAATTAGTTAAAAATGGTAAAATGTTTGAATGTTTGAATTAGGTGTGTTTGAATTAGTTTGAAACCAAATATTTTTATTTTTACTAATTAAATTTATTTAATTGAATCAGGTTTTGCATCCTGTAGGTCAAGCTTATAGCGATGAAGAGCTTAACACTACTTTAGATGAGTTTTATGCATATTTACATAGACATGTATAAGTTTTATTTTTTTTTATTGTATGTGAATTAGTATATTTGCTACAATATATTTATTTTTTGCTAATAAAATTATTTTGTTTTGATATATGAATTGTTTGTTTTGGTATATAAATTGTGTTTTCTATGATATACCAATTGGTACAAATGTTTCTGGTTAGCAAAAATGGGGCTAGCCCGAAATAATTTTTTTTTTTATTGCGATTCATTATTAGAAACATTTTTTTCTTAAAAACCGTTTCTAATAATGAATAAAACAATAAATAAAATATCTGAAATGGTTTTATTTTTTATTTTTTTTTCATTATTTTTAGAAACGGTTTTTAACTAAAAACCGTTTTTAATAATTTATTTTTAGAAATGATTTTTAGTTAAAAACCGTTTCTAAAAATAATAAAAATAATAAAAAATAAAATAAAATTCTGATTATTTTTAGAAACGGTTTTTAACTAAAAACCGTTTCTAAAAATACATTTTTAGAAAAGGTTTTTAGTTAAAAACCGTTTCTAAAAATAATAAAAAAAATTAAAAAATAAAATAAAATTCTGATTATTATTAGAAACGGTTTTTAACTAAAAACTGTTTCTAAAAATGTAAACCGTTTCTAATAATAATCAGCTTTTTCTAACTGTTTTTGGAAACGGTATTTTTAGAAACGGTTTTTATATATCTTTAGCACCACCTATTTTTAGCACCGCTGCCAAACCGGTGCTAAAAACATATTAAAAACCGTTTCTAATAACAAAATATGGCGCAGTGAAAGTTGGTTATCCATGAGGATAATGAAATTTTGAACTCGTTGGTGAAGTTCTTTGAAGAATTTAATTTATAGTCAGTTATAAGTTCTATTTTTAGTATCGAAGAACTATTTATACATTTTATATTAAGTATAGTTTGTCAACATGTACTTTTTTTTTTCCAAGTAGCTATCAGGGGTTGCATTTAAAACGTATGATCAAAATTATAGACTGAGTGTATTGTTTCTTTGAAGTAGTACTTAGCTCTTGCTTAATTAAGAGAGTTTTCCACCATGTACGTAATTATTTTATGCATCAGCTAGTAAGGGTTAAGGGTTTCATATATATACTCACTTAGTTAAGGCATATCCGATTGTCCGTGTGTAGCTAGACAAGATGTTTGATAGTATTTATTATTAGTTACATATTTGTAATGTGAAAATGGGACATCTTCAAGACTTTTTACATCATAGCTAGCTAGGCACTATGTAATCAAACATTTAACTAAACCTTTCTTTCTTAAACAAAACAAAGTATAGGAAAGCAACTTGTTTTACTAACAATTCCAGTAACTCCTTGCACCAAAGAAGTTTGGTGAATTGATGGAAGAGGTGCGGGCGACTGAATGTTAAATGTCATATATATAGCCCAACATTTAAGCATATTATCATCTGACTTGATCGTGCCATGCAATAACCAAATTATCTGCTTAAGCACGTTATTAATTAGAACATCATGCTTCATTCCGATGCCAATATTATTAATAAAATTGCCACATCAGCACCAACATGTTAAACATATATTTTTATTTTTTGTACAAAGGGCAAACCATTCTTGGCATGTCGAAGAATCCATGAAAGAAAATTTTTTGCTACAGTGAGATAGAACAAAGTTCATAAATCATAATTAAGCTCGATCAAATTTTCTTTCGACGTCAGTAATCTGCAAGCCACTTTATTATCCAAGTACAAAAACGAAACAAGAAGAGAAGATGAACTATTGATTAGTGTCCCAAAATTTGTCCACAAAAAGGTTCACAAGTGGAACAGCACTTTCTAGTTTCTACTTTAGCAAGCAACCTTACTTTTGTTAATGTTTAGAAATGTTTCTGCGGTTAACAAATCACATCTAAAAACTTATCAAAAGCAAAATAATAACATCTAAATTACTGTTTCTAATTATTTTGGTTAACTAGCTAGCTAGCTTTTATATAAAATATTATTGTGGTTTGTAATTTTGTATTACATACGCTAGATGGGGCCTGGGAAGACTGCTGGAAACACTCGGCCGACTCCTAGGAGCTAGGGCTAGCTTCCGTTTACCATCTCTTTCAAGGACTTGTTTCCTTGTATCACAATTAGACCTGTCAAACGTGGCGAAATGCCACGGAACACCTCTTACCGTTTGCCGTTCCGTTTAGGAAAACGAAACAAAATACCATTTCGTTAACCGTTTCGTTTATGAAATGACACAAAATACCATTCCGTTAACCGTGCCACTTCATAAATACCACATAAAACGGTTTGAAACTGGACTGAAACTGTCGAAACGGCACATATCTGTATTTCGTTTACCGTTTCGTTATTGAAACGAAATTCATTTCGCTGCCGTTATTCGTTCCGTTTCTTATAAACGAAACGGCAGCACGTGATTTCTGACCTCGTTGACAGGCCTAATCACAATAGTGGGAAACGACTGGCATAAAGAAACATTCCTAATAGCTACATGCGTGCTTGGAATAAAAACTATTGGAATATATGGAATAAGGTGTCGTTTGGAATGCATGAGGATTGGCCAATTTTCGGAATTGGCAATTCCATTCCCCAATTTTTCATCCAAACAGTTTTGGAATAGCCAGTTTCATTCCTAACACAATTTTCAATAACACTTTTTTCTCTACTTTTCACACTTCCCAACGCTATTCCTAAACTCACCATCCAAACATCATTTCCAATTTCCCGAATAGTCAATTCCCACAATTCCTGTAAATAATATTTTTTCCTAAATTTATGCTATTCCTATCCTATTACTAACCCATCTAAACGACACCGAAAGGAATGAATGACAGTGGCACAGTTACTATACCAAATACCAACAAGAGAACTTGTGTGTAACGTGCTTATTAATTTGGTCTACAGTTTTTGTGGTCTTTCTTTAATTTGAAATGGTGATAACAAAATCGTGTTGCTACTTTCTAGTTGAAAGTCTTTGAAAGCTTGCTTAAGTGGTGGGTCCTCCTCGCTAGCGGTTATATATACTCAAATTGATACACCCCATGGCCATATTAATTAATATCGTCCCCTTTTCTACCTTCATACTCACAATTGGCACTGTCACTGTGATCCATTGCTCTCATTCCCTTTCTTATATTATATATCATAAAAACCATCCAACGCAATCACCTGCTGCACAATAAGGTACTTGATTACCTCTTTTGTTCGTCCAAATTAATTACTCACTTTTCTTCTGAAATTTGAACTTTAAAATGGTGGCTACTTTTCAGTATTGTTGCAGTATGTCTTTCTACATCCTTTTATTTATTAATAGTTTTAAATTCTGCTCCAGTAGTCAACTTTCCTCTAATTTCCATAAAACAAAAGGTGGCATCAGGATAACTCTCAATATTTTGTACTTACAAGTCTGATAATGATATACCAGTTTAGTTTGTGAATACCACTGTAATAAATGAGAATGATATGGGATAAAGAAACGTCACAAAATTGATATATATACTTGGAAGAGCCCTTCAGTAAAATGTGGAAATTAATCAGTAAGCACTATGGTCAATTAACTTCTTTAAATATTTTTTTTTTCTAAAAAAACATCCATATAGTTTTCGAAAGGGCTCTTTCTTTCTTTCTTTCTTTCTTTTTCTTTACTTACAGCCACCATCCAGTTTTCTTATGAAAAAACTTTACTAAATGCTTTCAATTATTGGTTTTACAACGAATTCAAAACAATGTTGAGAAAAAAAAAACATGAAATATCTGAAATATTGGATACCTTCTACATAGGATTCCTCCTAATTAATTTCTAAAAAGGAAGAATAATTTTTTATTTATTTGCTCCTAGGGTTTGTATTATGGAAATACTAAATTTTGATATATTATTTCTTCCTATCAAGCAATGGTGAATCTCAAATTTAACTGACAAAAAAATTACTAATTTTCTATTATTTATCAAAGGAAAGTCAACTTTCTACAAAAAAATAATAGAAAGGAGGTGAACCGTGCTATGTCGGACATAAGAAACACGTTGCTTAATGCATTCCTAGAATCAGCGGTTGGAATGGCATTAAGTAGTGGTGTCTCATTTCTCATGGAACGAAGGAGCAATGGCAGTAAGCGGCAACTGGAGGAAGAAGCTGAAATGACAACAAACGAATTGAAGATGCAGGAGGAACTAGATGTGACCCTGTATAGCCTACAACAAGAGTTGATGAAAATCCGTTGTGCGATCAGTGCAGCCAGAAGGAGACGCATTACCGATCAGGAATTGCTTGAGTGGTTGGCTCAAATAATAAACGCAGCATACCTTGGGAACTGCTATCATCGCACTTTCAAACACTATAATTCACTTCCTTTGATGATAGAAAGTCAAGGGACGGATTTAGCTATAATCCCGTCCAATGGTGCATCCAAACGACTACGAACCAGTAAAATTTTGGTTTCTGAAAATGCAGAAAACATGAAACTCCATGTTATACTGCAAATGCTGAAGAGCATCGATATACAAACATTCTATCTCATGGTGAATGCCCAACCTGAAAGGCCGATGAAAACATATTTGTGTTAGAAATTAAAATATTAATTCATAATAATATTTTCAATTAACAACCCAAGATCATGTATTTCATATAAAATCAATAAATCATAATAAAAACTCACAGATTTGAAGGGCAGAAATGGCGTTAGGCGGAAATTTCTGACCTTCTTCAATATTCCTTAGTCCAAAAAGATGGTTTCTTGAGGGCGTTTTTACTCTCTTCTATCACTATTCTTAATGGCAGAAATTAGGGAAATGGTGCCTCTCTTAATGACAGAATTTAGTATATATAGACTAAGGCTATTGAAGGGATCAAAAATGAATGAATCTGGTCCATTGATTTTCCATCAAAATCAATGCACCCTTTAATTAAAAATTCATAAATAAACTTGGTTCAAATTAAATCATATAGGCCACATTAATAATAATTAATAATATTAATTATAACATTCTCCCACTTGGCCTATAAATATCATAATGAAACACAAATTCATAATTGGCCAATAAAACCTTAAACCTTGTTCAGTTAGAAATACCAAAGTAAACTAATATAATCGAAATAACTATAACGGTTATTTGATCCCTATTAATTATAGAATTGGCATTCTTCCCAACAAATGGTTAATAAAATTCATTCGATCCACTTGAGTAAATTTGCTTAAATTAAACATAATGCGCAACATAAGAAATAAGCAAATTTTATAAATTCAAAGTCAAAGTCATAATTGAAGCTTCACATTATAACTTAATACATAATTCAATACAACAAACTCATAATTTAATAACCAGACCCGTGCCGGCAAAAATAGGTGGTAATACTTTAGTGAGAAAATTAGTTAACATAATTCTCAAATAAATATGTTGTATTATTATAGTCATATCTTTGACTTTGTATATAACAACAAAATATTTAATGTCGATCCATTAGACATGTCACTTGATTTGTTGTTATTAAAACACAAAATAGCAGTCGGGTTATTACAAAATAAAAATATGTGACTCTACAATATGCCACAAAATTATGCTTGCATAATGAAAGAGTCATTATAGACTGCTTAATACTCTTCCATAATATTAATAATCAAACAAGCATAAATAAATAACATCATGTGAATTTCTTAGCGACTAATAAAATATCATCTAAATGCAAAATGAGAATGATAAATATACTCCCACTAACCCTGAGATATATGCATTGAATCGTGATATTTTTCTTAATTCCAAACTTAGTTATGACCTCATCAAATTTGAGATATAATTTAATTAGTATTTCATCATCGCTGCCTTTATTGATGATTGCAGCGAGATCTTTTCATAATGTCTAGTTTAATTTCAAAAATACCAAGACAAATCTCAATTGGATCTTTTCAAGTTGGAACAATTAGTTTTATCAATGCTATAAAAATTCAAGAAAAATTAAGGTGGATATTATAGCCAACTAAAATTCACATATCATAAAAAAAGAACTAACATTTAAGTAAACTGAAATAAATAACAAAAACGCCAAACGATATTTCAGTTGTGACATAATAGTTCATCATTTCACCAATTTATATCACCGTTGGGCAGATAATAAATTGAAGACAATGTGACAATTCTATTTAATAAACTATAATGTCAATTAAAGTTGTTCAAATTGACATCCTTAATATTTATTAAATATAAACATAATAGTGATACATAAACTAAAATATCACAAATAACACAATAGACTTAAATAACTATGAGGGTTGATACTTAATTAAACTAAAATTAATAATTAACAATTTTCAGTTTTGACAAAATAGTTGTTCTATAAAATCAATTTGTATCACCGTTGGGCAGAAACAAATTGAATCATAATGAAATTTCACTTAATAAACTAAAATGACAATTAAAGTTGTTCAAATTATCAATCATAATTTATTAAATATAAAACTTTATTGTGATACATGGACATAAATATCACATACTTCCTTTTAATAAAATAGTAATTACAATTAAAGTTGTTAAAATTGATAACGACCAAATTATTAAAAGTAATTTAATATGGTTTAAATTATTCATATGCAAAATTTATAACAAACTTCCGTTGGACTGTTTGTATACGTAAGCACATATGAAACCACAATTTTTCAATGAATATAGAAGCCGAAACAAATATGATGCATAATCAATATTCAAATAATATTCATTCTGAGATAAAATTACATATACATGTAAGTTTTGTCCAAAAGCAAATTACATGCAAATCATGAGACATCTATGTATATTCATATATTCGTAAAATAAGAAAATAGTCTTGATTGTTGGTCAATAAAAAGATCAACATAGTCCTTAGTTGCATCTGAGTAATTCATTTAATCGGATCATTAATGATTTAAACGATAGCAATATTAACACTAAAAATTTCTATGCACCTATTCGTAATTTTAATGTGAATAAAAACCAACTATTTCGTTTAAACGAAAAATAATGAATGAGAGTTGAGCCAACTATCAAAAGAAACTTGATCAAATGATAATTAATCCAGAAGCAAAAGGATAATAATTTAATCCGTAACATCAGGACATAATAAATTATATGCACATAAAATAAACTGGTATCAAATGATAAATAAAGTAATAATCAAATGGAGTAACCTTTTGTAAATCCCATGTATGTACACGCACAAACAAAAAATATATCTTTTAAGTTACAATTATGTCTTAAGAAATAGTTAATGAAATCTCTCATAAAAGACAAACTGATATAAGGTGCGTACGAAAGTACCTAAGCCCATGGAGTCATGCGTCAAGTAAAGGGAAAAATTAATATAATTAATTCATTGATAATAGGTTCTGTAGAGGAACTCGTAGGAAAGAAAAGAACATTTATTCCACGGATCCTATACAGTATATGCAGTAAATTATCCATCCTCGCTAAAGGGAAATGAAATTCGGCAGTGGTTGCCGAAATTAAAGATTATGATTGAGTTGGATAGAGAAATGGTCATATACCTCTGTGTAAGATCCAAACACAAAAAACAAAAGGATGCCAGCGCACATGGGAAGACATCTCTTAAGTTTGTGTACATGATGGATTAAAATAATAAATAAAGTGAATACTAGTTCACATCTCCAAAGACGCACACAGAGGAAAAACCAAAATAAGGAATAATTACAAAATTAATTCTGTAAATTCCAGAAAAATTCCAGTAAATACGAAAAATTACTGTATACTGTATTTTATATGAAAATACATACTGCTCTGATACCAAATGTTAGAAATTAAAATATTAATTCATAATAATATTTTCAATTAACAACCCAAGATCATGTATTTCATATAAAATCAATAAATCATAATAAAAACTCACAGATTTGAAGGGCAGAAATGGCGTTAGGCGGAAATTTCTGACCTTCTTCAATATTCCTTAGTCCAAAAAGATGGTTTCTTGAGGGCGTTTTTACTCTCTTCTATCACTATTCTTAATGGCAGAAATTAGGGAAATGGTGCCTCTCTTAATGACAGAATTTAGTATATATAGACTAAGGCTATTGAAGGGATCAAAAATGAATGAATCTGGTCCATTGATTTTTCATCAAAATCAATGCACCCTTTAATTAAAAATTCATAAATAAACTTGGTTCAAATTAAATCATATAGGCCACATTAATAATAATTAATAATATTAATTATAACAATTTGTACAAGGAGCACAACATATTATTAATTCGAGATAAAGAAAGACAAGAAATTATGGATTTTTTGTTTGAACCGAATAAGGCTGGTGAAAATAATGTGGACATTCTTCCAATAGTTGGTCCAAAGGGAGGAGGAAAGACCATTATGGCCCTTGACTGTCTCTATGATCCAAAAGTGCTGAATCATTTTTCCTTGAAGTGTTACCTGGATCTATCATTTCTCATTTCTAAATATTTTTCTGACACGATAAAAGAAATTCTAGATCGGTGCAACAATACTTACCCAATCAATTCAGACGATTTGAATACACTCCTAGTAATACTCAAGCAGAACCTAAGTTCAGAGAAATTTTTGTTTGTGGTAGATGGCTATATCCATAAGGTAGATTGTGTGCTTTGGAATGCACTATTGGATTGCCTAAGATGTGGAAAACAAGGAAGCAAGGTCATATTTATAACCAGTATTGATGACTATGAACGTAATAAGATGATTGTAAAGTGTAAACCCTGAAGCAGTGATGCCAGCCAAGGTTAACGGTTTTTCTGAAAATGAGTACATATTATATTTCATGGAGCATGCTTTCGGGGATGCTGACCCAGAAGACTATCCTACGTTAGCAAAAATAGGAGTAGAGATAGCAGAGAAGATGAATGGATCAATTTAGGGAGCAAAGATATTAGGGGAGGTTCTGAGAGATAATTTAAATGTTTCATTTTGGTCCAACTTCTTACAAGCTGATTTTTTAAGTTATGTAGGAAGATTTAATGATGCTTATGTTGTCAGAAGGACTCTGCATTTGCTCCTACCCAAGAAATTAAGGATCTCAGAATTCTCAATAGAGCACCATGGAGACCTGAAGTAATAACATTTAGAGAATTAATGGCTCTTGGCCCTAACCAATTGACATCATTTATGAAAGGAAAAAAGAAACCTGCTATAAGTTTTTTGGTGGGTGAATATGTCTTTCTAAAAATGAATATAGGGCCATCTCAGCAGTTGCATGCCTTTAATTGGAGGATGAGAGTAAGATTTTCATGAAGACTCATCCTGGCTTAAAAAGGATGAGAGATTGAAGTAATCAACCGCTACATATGGCTTATAAATAATTTTGGTTCATCTTGATTAAGTTCGTGATCATTTAAGTTGTATGCCTTATACTGTATAAACTAATAGCGTGTAATGCATTTTTGAGTTATCCTTTTACTGTAAAATGAATTAATAAGTTTTTATCTTTTAATTAGTGTTTTCAATACCATACCATTTCGGTTGGAATACCAGTAAAATCAGAAATCAGGACAATATTTGGTATGGAGGTAAATACCGAAAACCATGCATAACGAAACCAGTATGGGTTCTAATAACTTGTAAGGTATCCGAAATATTTACAAGATATAAATCTCTATCTTAATGGCACATCAACCATGGTGGTTCCGTGGTTAGTGTGTCATATATGTGTAGCAGGTTGTACAATAATATTTTTTCTTTTATAATTTAGATGGGATCTTCTGCAACTGTTAGTATATTATCTATATGTAGCAGGCTGTACATCAGTCAGTAAAAAGAAAATGGACCATATATTTTCCTTTATTAAAGCATTTTTAGCTAATGAAGCAAGTTCAGTGGTGAAAGGAGTTCAATTCGCATATTGTTTCTAGTCTAAAAAATTTCCTCATTTAAATTCCTCTACTTGTTGGTTACTTGGGGTGCATGGGCTTTATACATATTAAACAGATATGTTTAAACAGATCGTAAGGCGCAATACATGCATTTTATCCATTACATGATAGAGGTAAGAGGTAGAGCTGTAAACGGCAGCCGTTGTGCCTTTTGCCACCACGTTCGGCTGAAATGAACGGTAAGTGCACAAAAAATCATACCATTTCCTTAACGAAACGGCAAACGGTATAGAAAATGGAACGGTTTACCGTGTTTTAACATGTTTTTGTACATGCCGTTTAGTGAAAACCGTTTCGTTTACTAAGTGGCACGGTAAACGGTTGCGAAATCAAAACTGTTTCGTTAACGGCATGGCAAACGAAACACATTGTTCCGTGCCATTTATCAACGTTAGGCAGCCCTAGTGAGAGGTATGTACTTGTTAGTTGTTACGTATCTTCCATAAGAAAAGTGAAAGAAAGATAAGCTCTATTGGTTTATGTTAGGATAGTAAGACTTGTTAATTATATGCGTTGAACGAAGGAAAATTTTCAAAACTCTTCGTAACTGGTTGGGATGGTCGGAAGATCACAGATATTATACATTTTATTTTATTTATTTTCATTTGACTTTTTTTGTCCTTCCAAGAAAACTGATGGAATGGGGCAATTCAAGCTGGGCTTTAATAATAAAACTGAGATTAAATGCGACAGAAACTACAATACATATCAAAAGTAATTTGATGACTCCAGATTTGTGACATATATTGGTATTCTATATTAGTGACACTGGAAGCTCTCTTAAAAGATGAAGTTGGTATGTATATTGAAACTTTTTACACTTCGGGTTCAATAATAGAGGTGGAGATTCACAAAAAAATAAATAAATAAATAAAATGCAGCTGTATAACAATAAGAAATCATAATTTTGAGTTCCGCGTTTTGAGTTTTCGTTTGGTAGGTGGTAGCACACTAGCACTGGTTTTTTGGTGGACCAATGGGTTAAAAGGTTTTTCTATCCTTGTGTACTGTTTAATAAATTATGACAATTATTAATTAGAACATCAACTCCACGCCATTCGATGCCAATATTATTAATAAAATTGCCACATTAGCACCAGCATTGTTAAAATATTAATTGTAAAAATTAGTACAAAGGGCAGGATTGAACCAAGAATGGCAGATTGGAGGATCCACGAGAGAAAAGTTTTAGTTGACGTGATAGAACAGAGTTTATAAATCATAATTAAGTTCGATCAAATTTGTTTCCAACGCCAGTAATTAATCTGCAAACTCTTTTATTCATGTGGAAAAAAAAAGGAGAAGATCAACTCTTAACTTGACAGTTTCACAGGAATCCAAATCTGCCCTACACAGCATGTAGGGCAGCCACATGCCGTCAAATTTGAATCGGATGGATATGGAAGCTTTGTGCATGTAACCAGATTGATAGGCCCGCCAAAAATGAATCGTCCGATCAAAATCGAACGGCTTGTGGGTGCGCTACACGGCGTGTAGCGCAACACGAGATCAGGGTCCGTTTCACAGTTGTCCACAAAGGTTCACAAGTGGAACAGTGCTTTCTATCAGCAGCAACCTTTGTTAATTTTCAGAAATGTTTATCTGGTTCACAATTAAAAACTTAACAATAGCAAAATAACCACAGCTAAATTACTGTTTCTAATTGTTTCGAATGACTAGCTAGCTTGTATATAGAATATTATTGTGGGTTTGTATTACATACGCTAGACTGGAAACAGTTAATTCTCCAGGTAGTGGGTTTCCGTTTACCATCTTTATCAAGGCCTTGTCTGCTAGTACCATAAAAGAGGGAAACGATTGGCACATAAAAAATAAACATTACTGATAGTTACATGCATGTTTTGAATAAAATTAATGGAAGAATCGAAATAAATGGACAAAGTGACACAATTGACTACCAAATACCACCAAGATAACTGGTTTGACAGGTAAGTACTTCTTAATGCGGTCTGCAATCATTGTGGTCTTGCTTTAATTTAAAGTGGTGATGGGTAAAATCTAACTTGTTAGTTGAAACAATCTCTGCAAGACTTCCATAAACAAAAAGAAGTTTGTGCAAGACTCATACCGTGATCTTTATGCTAGAAAATGTGTGTGGAGTTATATTCCAAATGGACTATTTGCTGGACAAACAAACCGTGTTAAGGAACATAGTAAATTATGGTTCTGTCAATTTAGATTGCTGTTTTGATATATCCTTTTGCTAAAATTGTCTTCTCTTTTTAAAACTCGTCTTTTGAGTGCACCGTTATTATAGAGATGGTAGATCTAGATTTGACACGGAGAAAACCACCTAATTTGCTTGAGGTATTCAGAGAGCACACACAAATTAAATCTGCTCTTGAAATCGTAAATAGTGTTTCTAAGCCGAATGGATGGTTGCAGTACACCGGCACATATGACAAAGCAAGGACAACAGTAAGGATTTGCAGCACCGCTTCAAAAAAGATTTAGGCTATTCGAACAATTTCTGTTGAGATATATCTAATTCCTTGTAATCATTCTATATATATGTTTAGATATGCATATAATATACACCGAAACCTACATTATTAATCTCTCATATAGATATATATACATGTCCTCAATCCTGATCAGTCTTACTGCGAAATTTAATTTTGAAAAAAGAAGTTAAAATAAAATCAACATATCTGATTAAGCTCTCGAAAAGATTTTACTTCCTTTAGGGCTTGTTTGGATGGGTTGGGAAGAGTGGGAAAAGTGGGAAGAGTGCTATTCCTAGGTTGTTTGGATGGTGAGTTTAGAAATAGCGTTGGAAAGTGTAAAAAAGTAGAGAGAAAAGTGTTATTGAAAATTGTGTGGGAAGAGTGAGAAGAGTGGGAAGAGTGCTATTCCAAAATCGTTTGGATGTGTTAAGAATAGCTAATTCCGGAAAGAGGCTCTATTCCCACTCCATCCAAACAAGCACTTAAAGTTCAATTGAAATTTTGTAAACACGCATCGTTAACGATCTGGAATGCAACGGGTGCAAATCTCACATCATTAGGCAATAGGCAGTCGAGGCGTTTATCTAATTGGTTCAATAAATATCTGGCCCCTCTGCAGCGACTGTTGTTGTAGATCAAAAAAATAAAGGGGCAGGCTTCGACGATAAAACTTGTGGAAATGAATTACAATTTTTCGGCCTCAAATTGAAGTATTGCCACATTTCGTTCTTCTATTTTTATCCATTTTTTAGGAAAGAAAAACTAGCAATATTTTTGTATGCTTCTTATATTTTATATTGTATAGATATAGCTATATTGAAACTCCATTTCATTTTTTCATTCGTTCCTAGTGGTATCTTAGGGCGTGCAAAATGGTTTATCATATGCACGTTACAATATAGAATGGTATATAAAGGACAACGTTTATAATATAGTAAATTCGACAAAGATGGAATGAAAATAGATTCCGTAAAAAATCTGGCCCGTTTCTTGTCTAACATCATAATGCAAAAATTATTCAATTCGAAGTCTTCTGAATGACAGGTCTTGAGCAATGAATTACCAGTTTTAGCAAAACTGTTGCTACATCTTTTGGTCATTTATTACTTTAAACCTTCCTGCTTACAACAAAATTGCAGGTAGCAACAGTTCAGCAACCAAAACACGTAATAAAATATTACACATGTATTAAAAATAAAAACTCTTGGCACCGCAATACATGAAATTTAATTTATTTTTAATCCTGAAAGTGGACGCAAAACCTCATCTATTGACCTGGCCAGATTTTCAGCCTCTCCAATGTATAAATTCGGTGTCAGATTTAAAAGATTTGATTTTGGCTCTTCAGGCAAATCCAGATTTTGAATGAAAGAAGATATATTTTCTTTATTGACAGCTCTTCCTCTTGTCAGCTCCTTTAGCTTTTCATATGGTTCAGGCACATCATATCTTCTCATGACCTAAACAAAATTTTTAATGGTTGCAATAAATTATTACACTAAGTCTGCCCTGCTGTTTTATGCAGCATTTAGTTTGCCAAAATGTATAAACTCCCATTTTGTAAATCTCTAGGGGGGGGGGGGGGGGGTTGGTGTTGCTCTATAGATAGAGACTTACAGTCTGAATCGCTTCAGCAAGAACCTCCCAATTCTTTTCCAAGTCTTCAGTTAGACGTAATTCATTTACCTAACATGAAGAAGGTATTATGTTGGTGTACCAGACAATCTTTTCCCTTTGCAATTCAAAAAATTTGGGAAAAATAAATAAATAGGCAGACAATTCGTGGTTTAGTGAGTTTAAATCTTACCTGAAGCTTCTTAATTCCTTGGAGGGCACTTTTATAAGCCAATAGAGAATGCGCAAGTCCCACCCCCACATTTCTCAAAAGAGTGGAATCTACCAAGTCTCTCTGCATTATAACCATATAAATTTTAAAACTTTTTTTAGGAAGTTAAATCGTGTAATTTCCTAACCGAGAAAAAGAGTAGTAACAAATTCTCGAAGACATGATTTACCCATAAAATCTTATTATGCTTGCAATAGACACCAATAAATAAAAAACAAGAAAAAGCTAAGAAATTGCCATTGGAAATCATTGCTTGGTGACAGAATCATACTAATATTGTAAAATGTTGAATTTTAATTGCAAAAGAGAAAAAAAATTTGATAGATAAGTATATAGTGGAATGTAGAATAAAGTAAAATCATAATTACCTGCATGCGAGAAATGGGAAGCTTCATGCTTAGACCAGATAGAATTTGATTTGCCATATATAGATTACCACGACTATTTTCAAAATCGATGGGGTTAACTTTGTGAGGCATTGTAGAGGACCCAATTTCTCCTTCCTTTGTCAGCTGCAAAGAAGTCAAGTAAGCCAAGTTTGAAATTCAGCAGCCATAAACAAAAGGTAAGCTCAGAGGTGAAGTTACATGGAAGGTAAGGCACTAGCCTTATCCTTTAAAAAAATAGCTATATGCTCTTTCTTTTACAATGACGGTACATAAATAAGTTAAAAACAACCAATATTGGCAAACTTTATTCCATCCTAATATATAAATGATATGTTTTATTATAAGTTAAATATAATAAGGATTATTAGGTATGCAACCTTTCTATTTTTCTGCACTCTAAAATATGGTTGGCTTGGATGGTAAAAAAGTAAATGGTCACAAGGGAAACACACCTCTTCCTGGGCCATGGATATAGTTTCCAACAATAAATCTATAATACTGGAGTTACCTGCTTGAAGTAACCAAAGGAAATATAGTTCCACACGTCATCGTCAAAGTCAGCCAGGACATTATTGAACATTGCTATGTTATCAAAAAGCTCAACCATGTAATCATGAGGCTCAATCTACAAAATAAACACAAAAGTTTATGATTAATAACTAAGTGGCCATCTACCCCCGAAATAATCATCCAATATTTGTGATAAAATATGCCAAAGAAGTAGAACTGCTCAAAATAATAATAAGTTAACCAATGAAGGTCAGCTGGTAGAAAGAATATTTGAGACTACACCTTATGTCTCTGTACTAGTAAATAGCCCAAAATTGCTCATATGTGACAATCTTATATGAGGTATAAGGAACTTTAATATTTTATTGATGCAATCCTCGTATTACTTCACTGCAACCTCCTATATACCAACAAAGAAGTGAATTGCAAACACATGAAATTTGGGTTGCAAATGTAAGTCCAGGTGAAATTTGTGAATTACAAATATAAAACAATATTAGATTATCTCGGTTACATTCAAAGGTGAAAATGCACAGTGCTAGAAAAAGGGCAAGCCATATTGGTAACAAACTAACAATAAATATGAGATAAAGGAGAGTCAGAGGAAGTTTACCTGAGTTACATAAGGGTTGAATTGTAAACCCAAGGAAGTAACAAATTCTTGAGCAATACGAGGCCAATCAATCTCAGGATAGGCGATCTTATGAGCATTGTAGTTCCCTACTGCACCCGCAAATTTTCCAAAAATACGAACTTCACTCATGCGCTGAGCCCGATAGCCTAGTCTATATGCAAAAATTGCCATCTCTTTTCCCAATGTAGTAGGTGATGCTGACTATAGTAAATAAAATAAAACAACAGAAACTCAAGGTTTATGCTGAATTTCAAGAGGTATATTGTGATTGACCTGAATTCTAATTGAACAAAAAATGACCATTTGCCATTTTTTTTGTTTTCCATGTGTTTGAAGGGTGGTAATTTTCATTTTTCAGTTACTTCTTTCGAACTAACAATCAGTAGCCACTTTAGGTAAAGTTCGTAAAGTCTTATACAAGGACATCTAAGGCCAAATAGGAGTCTCGGGACAGCACAGTTGACAATTTGATTGAATGCAAACAGAGACCTGCTAAAGTCCACCTTTACTGAGGCTTAGTGGAAAATAGGCCTTGCAGTTGCTACAAATTTTTCCAATTGACGACACAGATACAAAAAAGTTTTATTAGATATGCCTTCGGAAAAGAAAAAAATGAAAATTGTACCTGGCCATGAGTGCGCGAGAGCATAGATACGTGTGCGTTATCCTTTGCCAAGGCACAAAAGGCTTTGCACAGGTCGGCCATGAATGGGAACATTACAGTATTCATTGTGTCTTTAAGCATTAGACCATATGCTAAATTATTTATGTCCTCTGAAGTACACGCGAAATGAAAAAATTCGAGAACCTATGAGAAAGTTTTAAGTAAATATATTAACTTTAATTAATACCACATGATCTCAAGTACAGTTATTACAAATTTCCAAAAAGAGTTTACTGTAAGGTCTAAAATGTTATAATAACTGTAGTTGAGGCTTAATGGGACAAAATAGTCCACATACAAACAAAATTGGCTGTTAACCTGCATTTTAGTTACAAGTACTGGTTGTAGCTAGAGTTGAGATAGCCATCCCGCAAATTGCAGGTTATCCAACAAACCTTGAACTGCATTCTGTTTTGTTGAAATCAGCTTAGGTGATTTTCAAAATCAGATTAGTCTTGGATTCAAATATTTACATTCTAGGTAGGCAGATTGGGCCATCATGGGGCTTACTTAAGGATTAGAATTGAATCCAATTGCGGGCTCGTTCAAGAGACATGTCAGATTGTCTCTAGATCCCGGATCAAATTTCGAATCATAAGAAACTGACTTTATCTGAGGGATCAACAAATCCTTTTGGAGTTAGGAGTATGTTCGGTTCAGGAAGGATGTATATCAGATTTTTCAAATAGAAGTATAGAACTAATTTAACCTTTGAGATCTCAGGGTGGCTCTTGCATTTCTGCTTGAGAAAATATTCAACAGCCTTTACATCATGGTTTGTGACTTTCTCTATGTTTTTCACTTCCCGAGCATCGCTTAAACTGAATTCCTGGATTATGTTTTCGAGGAAAGCACGGGTCTCTTGAGTGAAGGTCGGGACCTCCTTTACTTCTGGGATTTCAGACAGCTTCAATAACCATTTAACCTGCAATATACAATACCATAATGTTATCTGCCTTTTTTAACATAAATTTGCAATAATTAGGGTAAAAAATGTAATGTGCTCAATTGCTTGATTTCTTTTTTTTTTTCTTAGCTTCCTTTTACTGCTGCAACACAAAAAAAAATAAAAAATAAAATAAAAATAAATTGTGAAATTCTACAGATTTCCATTACAATCACTAATAATACCAGTACAGTACCATGTCCAGTTGCTCTTCATTTTTTCAAACAAATGTTTTAACTGTCAGCAAACTGGATCTGAAGGTAACAAATACTAACCAGAGCATATCATGCCTAACTGGTGTATGGCACATGAAGAAAGATAGCCAATAAAGGCTCCAAAATCATCAACTTAAGACATGACAACATCCAACTAGTATAGTCTGGCATAAACCACTACACCAATATGCACCAGGATATTATTAGTATAAAAACCAAATTTACCTCAACAAGAACTCGGTAGAAGATTAAACCATACTCGCTGAAGAAAGGCTGCATTTCTTTGACTTTTGGCTGATACCTTCCGTCCAAAGGTGACAACATCATCAGGCTAAAAGACTCCAAATCCTGAAAACATAAAAAATTAGCACATATGTGTTGCAAGAACTTTACACCATGGCGAAGGAAACAGTTGTTTTAAAAAAAAATAAGGTATGCAGACTCATCTACTTTCTACTCTACATGCAGCTTGGAAATGATGGCCTCCACTTGTAAGATTATATATTAGTAGTTTAGTACAGAGATCATGCACAATAAGTTGATTTTCGAGGATTAATAAAATTATATATTAAGGTATGCACTTGCAGTTCTTTAGAAGGCTAACTTCTAAGCATCCACCAAAATATAAAACTATTAACTCTCCATATTTTAACATAGTCCGCGACATGTTTGCAAAAATGCCTAATAGAAAGTGGAAGGAGGAGAACACAAAAAAAATAATAATAAATAAATAAATAAAATAACAACAAAAAGATTAAAAGTAAACTAGAATACCGCATTGACAGGTTCCATTTGAGACTGGGAATTAGCTGTAAGTCCCTTAGCAGGAACTGTGGAGGAGGTCGAGTTTAAAACAGCACCACACTGGCGGCGCCTCAAGAACGAGTAGCTCGTAGTGGAAGGCCGGAGACCTGAAAAGCGGCGCTCGTAACCGCCTCTTACAGAACCAAAAGCTGTAGCCTCCATGCTGGAAAATCAATCACAGAGAATTGCAATTCTATTTTAGGCGATTGTTGTAATTAAGTATATAAAAGACAAAAATATCTCAGTATAGAAATTTGCCTGCTTTTCACTCAAGAAAGGTTATTGATAGAAATTGAATGAGCTAGCCTCTTGGTTCGCAAGGTTAAGGAATGGAAATAGCTCAAAATAGAACTACCGTTTAATTTGAACGGTCTACCCATTGGTATTAGAGAAACAGAACAAACAAAAGCAACAGATGAGAGAGAGAGAGAGAGAGAGGGAGGGAGTACGGACGTAAAGAGTACGGAGCTGAGTTGGCGGCGCACGGCGGAACGCAAGTTGGAAGACCGAGCTGGGTGAACGAAGACCGTGAGATCCGCTTTCGCTACTCTTAAACCTTCAATCTCTCCCTCTCCGTCTCCGTCTCTCTCACTCGATGAGAGTGTGAGTCGGAGGAGCCAAGAAGGGCGGAAGGCGGCCTAGAGCTGGCGACGATTGACGACCGGAAATAGTTTGGAAATTGTTTTAATAAATTCTTATCGGGTTTAGGGTTTTAGGACGGGCTGATTCGAAATGAAATCCTCTGCAGGGTGCTCACCTTATATCCGAACCGTCCGGTGCTCACCTTATATCCGAACCGTCCGATCAATGATGGTGCCACGTGAATAATACCAAATCGATAGGCCCGAAAAAAATCTAACCGTGCCACGTGAATAATACCAAATCGATAGGCCCGAAAAAAATCTAACCGTCGTAATTAAATCGAACGGCTCAGATTGAAGGTAGGCACCATGCTCACCTTAAAAGGTGAGCAGAGGATACTGGTCTGGCTGATTCGGTGAGGCCAGGAGAAACGAACTGATACGGTATGCGACTCAGCTAGTGTTCTCCAAAATGACACGACACGATCGTGTTGGCACGACACGACACGACACGAATACAAAATTGACACGACACGATCGTGTTATCGTGTCGTGTCATAATCGTGTCGTGTTGGGATATTAGAAAGTTTAACACGAACCAACACGACACGATTTGACACGCAACACGACACGAACACGAATTAACACGACACATTAACACAAATTTAATTATTAATGTTAATTAATTAAACAAAATTAATAATTTAAATTTAATTTATAATACTATATCATATTATTTACCATCATTTAACTCATATTGTTCTAATTTAATTATTATTTAGTAATTTTTTTCCTTTAATTTAATTTTTTAATATTTTTTAATTTAAAAAATAATAAATAATATGACACGATGTGACACGACGTGTCAACACGACACGACACGATCGTGTTAGTCGTGTCGTGTCAGATTGCGTGTCGTGTTGCCTATCCTCAGCATTTAACACGACACGACACGACACGATTAAAAAAGTAGTTCGTGTCAACACGACACGACACGAGACTCTAACACGATCGTGTTTGACACGACACGACACGACACGCACGATTGGAGAACCCTAGACTCAGCTAGGATTTTTTGTAGCAACGGGAAAGTTAATCTTAGTGTTGCAGCCCCGAACTCCCATCAAATTATTTAGATTTTATTGAATTGAATTTAAACTTATTCATTTAAGTTGCTAATTTTTTCTATTTATTTCGGATTTATGTGTTGCATGGTTGAAAAAGGTTGTAAAATGTGATTAGTTTGTGAATATTGTGCTAAATAATAGAATTTTCAATTTCTCTTAAAATTAATTTCTTATTTTCAGATTTTTTGAAAAATATTTCAAGTTTTGATGAAATTTAGTGTTGAACGTAGGTTTCTAGTTATTTTTCAGCTTGTATATAGTTATTATTGCTATATTTTTTTTATAAAATGAGACGGAGAAAGATTATTGATAGAAATTGAATGAGCTAGCCTCTTGATTCGCAAGGTTAAGGAATGAAAATAGCTCAAAATAGAACTACCGTTTAATTTGAACGGTCTTAAGCTAGACCGTTCAAATTGCTGATAGACCCATTGGTATTAGAGAAACAGAACAAACAAAAGCAACAGATGAGAGTGAGAGAGAGAGAGAGACTCGTACCGGAGAGAGGGAGAGTGGCGCGGAGTGACGCCTAGAGTGGCCTCTAGAGAGAGTGGGGAAAGATTCGAGCGAGAAAGAAATGGGGAGAGAGAAAGCGGAGTGAGTGGGTTGGTCTCGAGTGGTGGTTACAGAATATTAGGGTAAAATTTTATTGACGGTGTAGATTGGTGGCGCTTTTACGAAAAAAAAAGAAGCAAAGATTGGGCTAAATTATTATTGGGTCTATAGACTGGGCCTCTAAATTTGTGGGGCTTTAGGACTAGCTAGTGTAGTTGGTGATATAAAACCAGAATTGGTACCTATCATCCCTCATTTTCCCATCCAACCATCCATGGACCAGATGTGCGCTCCAGGCTCATCCAAACCCATCCCCGTGAGCCAGCGCTCTACTTCCATCCGCGTGAGAAGTCACGTGATCCAGCGCGTCGCCCTCTCCTCCCTCCCCTCCTTCCCTCCGTTCCTTCCCTGCGTTCCCTCCCCCCTCCCCTCCTTCCCTCCGTTCCGTCCATAAACCCTATCCAGCGCGTCTCACTCCTTCCCTCGCCCATCGCCCCTGCACCCTCCCTTCCTTTGTGCGTCGCCCCTGCATCCCTCCCTTCCTTCTTTTCGGTTTATGGACAGAGGACAGAGGAGAGACATGAGAGACCATGGGAGGAGAAACAAAATTGACTGATTTAAGTGTTCAGTTAAAACAATGTAATGGTTCAGTTCAATAGCAATAAGTGTTCAGTTAGATGTTCTGTTAAAACAATATAATGGTTCAATTAAATAACATTACGTGTTCAGTTAAAACAATATAAAGGTTCATTTAAATAACAGCAAGTGTTCATTTAAATAACAACAAGTGTTCAGTTAAAACAATGTAATGGTTCAATTAAATAACAATAAGTGTTCAGTTAGATGTTATGTTAAAACAATGTAATGATTCATTTAAATAACATTAAGTGTTCAGTTAAAGCAATGTAATGATTCAATTAAATAGCAATAAGTGTTCAGTTATATGTTGAATAAAATTAGACAATAGTTTTTTATTCTGTTAAAGCATAATTATGCAGTTAAAATAGCATTAAGTGTTCAGTTAAAACAATGTAATGGTTCACTTAAATAACATTAAGTGTTCAGTTTATTTGTTATAAGTGTTCAGTTTATTTGTTATAAATGTTCACTTTGTTTGTTCTATTTGTTCATTTTGTGTCTTTTCAATTTGTTGCTGTAAGTGTTCGCTTTGTTGCTTTTAAGTGTTCACTTTGTTGCATTTAAGTGTTCACTTTAAAAAAAAAGAGGTGCAGAGAAAGGAAGTTAGAACAGAAGAGAGACCATGGGAGGAGAGGGGAGCTGAGAAGATGAAAGCTGAGATTAAGAGGGAGGGAGGAGGAAGGGGGAGGTGAAATCGCAGAAGGGAGGGAGGGCGGAAGGGAGGGTAGGGAGCGACGCGGAAGGAGGGCAGGGGAGAGATGCGAGCAGGGGGAAGGGAGGGTAGCGGAGCGCAGGTGAGAGATGCGCGCATGGGAAGGGTAGCGGAGCGCAGGTGAGAGATGGGCGCAGGGAAAAGGGAGAGTAGCGGAGCGCTATTGGATGGCGCTGGATGGAAAAAAGAGGGATTCTGTATATCAGCCCTGATATAAAACCGAACTGATTTTGAGGTAGATTTGTCAACATTTGAGCTTCACAATTCGATTATTCAGCAACTTAATATTATTTCTAACTGTCTATTTACTGATTAGCGAATTGATTTTTAACGAGCTATCAACTTTTTTTTTTGTGTTCTTTCAAACACATCACCTACAACTCTAGATTTTGTTCTGTTAGCAAAAACCAAACTAAATCATTGTTCTCCACAACTGAACGCACAACTGAACTTAAGTTGTTTTTTTTTTTCTTTTTTTTTTTTTGTGCTTTAGAAAGGCTTGGTAGTTGCTATCAAGTATCACAACTGAACTTAATTTCGGCAACAAAATTAGGCATTCTGGCACCTATGTTTTTCTATCAAATAAAAAAAAAACTTTATAACATGGTTTCCTAAAGCTAATGGGCCATCGGCCTTTAAAATGTCCCAAGTGCTGAGACTGTTGAAGCACTGCATAAACAAATGCAATTGTAGGCCCTTTCTATTGCATTGTTTTATTCATTTTTTTCAAGTGTATCTGGTCTTATAAAAAAACAATTCACAGCCACAAAGATGATTGTCTTGACAGAGAAAGCGAAAGGCTCTGCAGTGGTTCCCTCTAATCTAATTCTATGCGCGAATCGGTTGTCCGATAAAGATTCTAAATTCCAATTCAGATTTGCTGCCTACATGTGACATTTGATATGGTTACTCTTAGTAGTCTAGTGGATAATTGAATATTTCAAGCATTTCATTTATGAAGGTTGGAACCCACGTTGCAATAAATTATATATGCGGAGGCCTTCTGTATATTGACCAAGTTTTGTTGTAAAATTGACCAAGTTATATTCCATTTTAACAGTTTGGCTTAAATGCCTAAACTTCAATAAAAGCGACTATCCAATTTTTATGTTTCGTGCTTCAGGTTAAATATTACCAATAGAGTAACCAAGTTAAGTGTTGTTAATCAAATCCAAAATAACTAAACTAATTGAACAATAGTTCAACTTATATTAGTTATTATTTTTTTTTGGAAAAAAACTTATAATAGCAGTTGCTTTAGACATTATTAATGTTTCTTACAATTGAAATCTTTTTGGACAATTGGGGTTCACCTACGTTTATACATATAGATAATAATATATACTTCCATTTTTTTTTTTTCTCAGTACCGTTAGAATGAGATGTGATAGCATTAATATACACGCATAATAAAAAGTCGATGTTCGACTAACTAAATATAAAAGAAAAGAGCAAATTTCATTCACAGCAAAGATGAGGAGCAATAAAAGTTCTTTTCTGTCACAAAAATTGTACGTAATATACATTTGTATAGGTAGATATTTTGACTATTTTTACAATTGCAATACCTCAACCGGATTCAATCTAATAAAAGTGCCACCAATTCATAAACGGAATGCTAGACACACCAAATTTAGTACCACTCCCGTCTATTCCGATATTAAAATGAAAAAGAAAAAGCTCTCTTGTCCAGAAAAGATAAATAAGAACCTATCTACAATTGATTAATATATCAAATTAGTTTGATCCCACGTAATAACTCATCTTGATACATAATTCTCCTCTTGTATGGTCTCCAAAGTAGGCCTTCTAGACCTGCCAACACTCAATCTATGCTTGAACTCGTCAATTTCTGCTGCGGCCGCCGCATCATCCACCTCATCTACTCTTGCCTTTTCATGAACATTCGCAACAGAGTCTGGCTGGACTCGTGCAGATGATTGTACCCGCTTCTCTTCTTTCCTAGCCACAACCAGCAGTCTTGCCATGTCAGCAAGAGTCGCAATGGCATTAAGTCTATTCATGGGGAGTATGACGTAGACGCCGGCCATCTCAAGCTCTTCATCGGCCGATAGCGCTGTTAGCCTGTGACCGAGGTGCATGCACTTTGCTTCGGTTAGGAAGTGGCCAGGAGCTTCTAGCATCAGCTCAGCAGCACTGACGGGTCCGTCAAACCGGCAGACTCGACCATCGGGTAGTATCACCTTCACGTGACGTCCACCGGCACCAGCCTTGGAAGTGTGCAGGAGAGGTAATTGCCCATGTTTTTCTCCCTTTGAGATAGTAATGAAATTAGTTTTAGACTTTACTTTCAATGTAAAGAATTTTTGTGTACAAGGTCAGTGGAAGGATAGAGATAGATATGGGTGTGTTTGGATGGGGTGGGATGGAAATCAAATCTGCTGTCGCGCGACAGCAGTTGTAGCGCGCAACGTGGGCCGTCTGATCTGAATCTGATGGATAAGGGAGCTCCGTGCATGTAACAGATTGATAGGTCCGAAAAAAATTGAACCGCCCGATCAAAATCGAACGGCTAAAAAATGGTGTAGCGCGCTGTCGCGCGACACCAGATTCGGTTCCGGGTGGGATGGGGTGGGAATAAAGAATAAGCCCCTTATTCCTTATTCCGGTGCCAAATCAAACATCATGGGAATAAAAAATAGAGGCCTATTCCCGGCCCAATTCTAATTCTAACAAAATGTTGGAATTGAAATTAGGAATAAAAATTAGTACGAGATTCTAAATCCGATCCCCTATTCCTTATTCTTATTTTTATCCGGCCTCTATCCAAACAAGCCAAAGGGGTTTGTTACAACTTCAAAGATGCGGTATATATGGTTAGCGTGACAAGTGCTAGATTTGTTTGCGCGTAGAATTAGAAGAGAGAGAAAAAGGAGGAGGTGAGAGGGAGAGTAGGAGAAGAGTGTGGTGGAGGCTTGGCTGTTATAGCGTGTGGGACCCAGTAATGATCCTTTTTTGTTAGAGGGAGGTGGTGGTAACTGAAATTATATAATGGAAGTAAGGTATTCTTTTTCTATAGTTTTTGTTTTGTTGTTCTTTTTAATTAATGTGCCAAACTTTAGGTACTAAGCCTTGAAAAATGACATATCATATGAAACAGCAAAAAATATTGTGTTTGGTGAGTCAATGGAATAAAAAATTCTAAGAATTCTGGAGGAAATTTTTAGTTTCATGGGTACAAGTTCCCTTAATATGAGTCAATGGAATAAAAAATTCTGGAGGAAATTCATAATTTCTTGTGAACTATGGCAAAGGAAGACATTTTAATTGTAAGAAAAGAGAGGAAAAGAAAAGGAAAGGAACTTATACAGTTATACACTTAATAATCTCTACACGACGTCACCTACTTTATCGTATATGCATTTATAGTTTATATGATAGGACCTTTTTTTTAGGTCCTTAAAATAATTTCGCATTTCTTCGCACTTTGCATTTCTTTTCTTCATGAGAGACCTAGAAACCGACTTTGTGCTGTAGTACATTGATTGGCATCTTAAACTAAAACGGGGTTGACGAATACTTATCAACTAAAACGACGAGATGACTTGGAGGAAATTTCTTCGATATTTGGCAATGCTCGGAACTATATATTTATGGTCAAAAATGAAAAAACAAATAATTTGATTAATCCGTAGAAACTTCGGTGAGGACTTGATCATAATAAGACGTACGTACGTATAAATAATCTTATTCTGCCAAAACTAAATATAAATTAATTGGTACATTTTTTTTAAAAAAAAAGGTGCAATTTCAATGCAAATTAAACTTCATATATGTTTGGTTTATATTTGCTGGACACAAATGGTAGGTGTACTGGTCGTACGAGCCTGAAATATAAAATTGTCTAAACGGTAGTTAGCGGGTTGTTAAAATTAAATGAAATGAAAACAAACAAGCAAAAAAAAAAATCATGGAAGAGGCAAACAGGCAAAAAATCATGGAAGATGCATATTGTTTAGAGCAGTGTTTTAAATACCACCAGCATTCCTACCGGGCATACGGCCAAAATCCGATATTTTTCTGGCATTTTCAGAAATTTTCAGTATATTGTCTCACAATATCAAATACCACCGTTTCGGTGACTGTTCCAGTTTCTAGTTAACAGAAATTTCCGGTGTCCAGTATGATTTTAAAAACACTGGTTTAGAGCTAGAACTAAAAACAGCTCAACGATGAGTCATGCAAGCTACATAGGTCAACGGACTTCGTGTTAAGGAGGGTTCTAATTCTAATAATATTAATCTTTCATTTCTTAAATTATGCGCTATTTAAAATTTCGTGAATGATAAATAGTATAAAATGGAAAAAAAAAGTGATCTCTTTCACTTTCTCAAAAGGTACAATATTTTTTGGTTGTTTGTAATAATTTGGACAAACAATATAAGGAGACCCACAAAATAAAAAGGCACATTACATTTTTTTTTAAAAAAAAATTATAACCAATTAGTGACATTGAAATTTCATTACAAAAGTTTTCTAAATGCAAACAGAAGATTTGATGTAAATGTTTTTTTTTAAAAAAAAAACTTTTTACTTCTCAAATTGAAACATTTAATAATTTGGAAAAATGAAAAAGAGATACGATCGATTAAATGGAAAAAGCAATGTACTTAAGGAATTTTTAAGGAATGCTAATTTTTCCTGCTGTCTGCGCATTGACTTCTACCGTTGAATTTATTAAGGAATTTTTTATAGAATAATGTAAGAACTCAGCATGAGTAGATTATTATGGACATGACAAAAGTTAAAAGAGTTGTAAGACAAAATGAGAAGGTTGTGTGAATGTCACCAATGTGCAACAGTGAAACGGAAAAAGAAAAAGGAAGCTTCCTGGAATTGAACTCTACGCAAGCAGACCGCAGTTGGTGCTCAACTGTGCTGATCGTATCATTCCAGTCTATCGCTAGGCTATGTAATTATCAATGACGATTTTTGTTTAAGCCCATAATTTTATTGTAATGTCTAGTAATAAATTGACCTTAAATGTCTTAAATATTAAATCTTTTTTCAATTTTTAGTTAAGTCCCCAAATTAATTTACATAGTATTTATATTCAGATATATGTAAAATATAACACGAATGCCACGTCAAGTACACATGATCAGTGATAATGTTATTTTTAGTGGAAAATATATAGATGCAAGTTCTGTAAGATCACAAAAAGATAAATTTAACGTGTCATCCGACATTGGACGTGAATTGTTTATAAGAAAAAATTATAGTAATAAATATTAAAAGTAAAACTAAACTACAACAAATTAAATATCATGCTCGTGAGACTTGGTTGGAAAGTAAATCCATTACTTTGTTCGAATTTTATAAAAATTGGTTGACTATTGACAAGCGATGAAAACTCTATTGCAATCTTCATTTCGTCAAAGGACACACATTTGCTCTAATGCAACTATAAGCCTGACTAGACAATTGTTTTGAATGCTTCTCTGACCGCGTATTAAATCATCATTGCAGCTATGCCATTTTGAAATTTTTGATGGAATGATGGCATATGCTAATAAAAACCACTTTATTGTTCCACCAAAAGGCAAAACTTTGAATTGGACAAGCATGACTGCATGAGTGACTTGGGTGTATGAACCGTAACTATCCAATTGTGTGGTTGAGAGAGACATACTGTCACTTCAAAACCAGAAACAGTGTTTTTGGTAAAAAAGAACTACTGCTTACGGTCAAAATCTAGGCAGCTTGGAACAATCTAGAATGTGCCAAACCAGTGTCTATAAATTTTTTGGTTTGGATTCATCGATAAGTAGTCAAAGCATTTGTAACGTGCAAAATTTACTTAAAAAAAGTTTATTTTATATTTTTAAAAAATCTAGTAACAAATAAAATTATAATTATTTATACAAAAAGGTTACACCAAATATATTAAGTATAATTAGTTAAACCATTGATTTTTCACTTGGGAAATTAAAGGATCTACTTGCTGCATGACATTTATTACCCCGTTTCAATGTTTTTGTTTCGCAAATATCTGCTCTTCAACCACACTAAACCTCCTCTCCAAACTCTAGCCGTCCCTTCTCTCTCCATCAGATATGCTTGCAGACCTCGGAAAACTGCTTGAAGACTCGCCTCTTTCCTATCACGGTGATTCTCACCTATTTGTCTCTTCTCCAGTGCTCCAAATCTCGACTCAAGACAAAACCACATCAAGCAAGTCTCATATCTTTTTCCGATCTAGAATTTTGGGTGATTCTTTTCGATCTACAGGTATCTTGCCTCAATCTGCTCACAATATGTCAAATTTGTCATCGTGGTTCTTTCCTTTGATATAAATTGATGAAATGTTTGAAATACCATTCTATTGCTAAATGTTTGATATTAACGTGGTTCGTTCCTTTGATCTATTTTTTAGAATACGTTCCTTTGATCTAGGGTTTAATGTTAACTTGGTTCTTTTCCTTTGATGAAATGTTTGATATGAATGTAATTCAAACCCTAGGTCAAGGTATGTGAAGTTTTTCTTTTATTTTTCTGTAATTCTTTGGCTCAGGGTTCTCATGGACTTTCGTAATCTCATTGCAACCAAATCTTTCTCATTGTTTCATGTAATAAAACACATGAATTTAGTTTTTAAGAAATGTGATTTATAAATAATTATTGCAATACACTGTTGTTGCAGTGCCTGATTGTGATTTTATCCTTCTTATCTTCCATTTAAATTTATTTTTTGCTTCAATATTTTCTTGTTTTGTGCAAGTTGTGCGGAAGAAATCGAATGAGGAGTTGATGAATTGTGTTAGCTTGCATGATTAAAATTGTGTAGCATTTGTGTTATTATTAATTGATGTTATTATTAATAGAATTGTTCAATTTGTTGGAATTATGGATGTTATTCTTAATAAATGATCATTGTTTAAATTACGGATGCATCTAACTGAACACATATACAATTTTAATTTATCCCTTAACCAGTTTAATTGAACACAAAATCTACGAAATCAAATTTTTGCTGCAACTAACTGAACACATAAACACTTTAAATTCATCCCTTAATGTGTTTAACTGAGCATAAGAAATTACAAAATCAAATTTCTATTGCAACTAACTAAACACATAGACACTTTAAATTTATCCCTTAACCTATTTAATTGAACACAAAAATACAAAAATTCAATTTTGAGATGTAACTAACTGAACACATAAATTGCAACTAACTAAACACATAGACACTTTAAATTTATCCCTTAACCTATTTAACTGAACACAAAAATACAAAAATTCAATTTTGAGATGTAATTAACTGAACACATAAACACTTTAAATTCATCCATTAACGTGTTCAACTGAACAAAAAAAATATAAAAATTCGATTTTATGATGCAACTAACTGAACACATAAACATTTTTAAGTTCATCTCTTAACGTGTTTAACTGAACAAAAAAAAATATGAAAATTTGATTTTAAGATGCAACTAACTGAACATATAACAAGTTTAATTTATCCCTTAATGCATTTAACTGAACACAAAAATCCGTCCATTTGATGACGTCGGCGCAAAAAAAAAATCCGTCCATTTGATGACGTCAGCAAGCGAAAAATGATGATTGAAGTCCAATTTGGCCTGTTAAAGCCTGTTGGATGGTATTGGATGATGCATATCAGCTCTGAATTAAAAATGAAAAACAAAAATCATGTTAAAACCCATAAGCCCATCAATCTAACGAACTTAATACTACCTCAAACTTAAACCCAGTGGGCCGAAATACAAAGCCCATTTTTATTTCCTCCCTAAGGGCCCACCTCGCTTTTTCATCTCCATTCCTGAGAGGCATCTGTTCTCCATTTCTCTCACCATAGCGAATCCGACTCCATAGATTTGAGTTGGTTCGAGAAAGAGAGAGAGCGAGAGAGATCCGAGAGAGAATGTGAATGGCAGGGAAGAAGACGATGCTTCAGAAAACTGTCGCCGCGCTACTTCTCCTTGGAATTTTCTGTATCGTGTTCTTGATCTCCCGCAGAGACGTAATTTTTTCCTTTCAGTACTTTTAATTTCGCATATTTTGTGAAACAACGGTTCCAAGGAACAATACTTTTGTAAATATGGTACAATTGGCCTTTTCTGTAGCTCAATTTAGTATCAGTTACCCGAAATTATGCAATTAGTCACCAAATAAGCTCAAGCACTAAACAGTGTATTATCAGTGGCAATACCAATATTTCACTTGACCAATATATGGTCTATTTTGGTGCAGAGAAATGTCAGCATAGAAAATGTGCCTACAATAACACATCGGGTCTATTTGGATGTTGATATAGATGGCCAGCACCTAGGTAAGTTAATTGTTTCATTTTAGCTCTCGATGTATACTATTATTCTGTTTGATTTATCATATGCTTTTCTTTATAGCGTCTGAACTTGTAAATTAAATCATTTCAGGTAGAATTGTTATTGGGTTATATGGAGATGTGGTGCCAAAAACTGCCGGTAAAATGTTTCTTAATTTTATATCATTATATTTTAGTATGTCTGAAATTGTTAGACCTTTTTAATTCTGTTGACTTATTTAATGATGGTTTTGCAGAAAATTTCAGAGCCCTTTGCACAGGTACCTATCACCTTTTATTGATTGTTTTTTGTTTGTGAATAGAACAAAAGTATTTAGTTTCTCTTCAATTGCTTATATCAATTTTTTACCTTCCATATATTAAAGGGGAAAAAGGGAATGGGACGACTGGCAAACCTCTTCACTATAAAGGCACACCATTTCACCGCATAATTCCCGGCTTCATGATTCAAGGCGGAGATATTTTGCGGGGTGATGGTAAGGGAAGCGAATCAATTTATGGTGGTAAATTTCCTGATGAGAACTTCATCATAAAGCACTCTCATGCCGGTATGGTACATTTAAGTGAATTGTTTTGTTTCCTTTTTTCTTGTTCTTTTATTTCTTAATTTGTTTATTTTCCTTTGCAGGTGTAGTGTCCATGGCGAACAATGGCCCTGATTCAAATGGTTCGCAGTTCTTCATAACTACCATCAAAACAAGCTGGTGAGTGGGACTTTTATTCTTTTAATACTGTACCAGAAGGGAACAGTACCCTTCATTTCACCAATTCACCAAAAGTTTCCATGCCAATTTTAATAAATTACAACAACAACAAAGCCTTTATTCCAAAAAAGTTGAAGTTGGCTAGAAAACCTATCCGTTCTAGAGTCACAAAACCATGGATTACAACCATCTTCTTCTTTCTACATTCATTTTTTTTTTCCCTGAACTTTATAGGTTGGATGGGGAGCATGTAGCATTTGGTAGAGTTGTTCAAGGCATGGACACTGTTTTTGCAATTGAAGGTGGAGCTGGTACATATAATGGAAAGCCTCGCAAAAAGGTAGTAATAGTTGATTCAGGAGAATTACCGAAGACTGAATTGGAGGAAGCTTAAAATTACAACTTACCTTTAATTATTGTTAATATCCACCATGCGACCCTACATGCATTTGTGCATTTTTTTTTTTTTTTTTTTGTTAACATTGCATCTCGTTCTTCAGTTACTTTACAAGTTGCTATGCTGATGCAATTGGTAACAGTTTAAGCTTCCTGAGAAGGGGTTTGAATTTACTAACTTGCCCTGCTGCAGATTTGAATAGCAGAAGCACTTCATATGGTAATTCTTTTGTGGTGTAATTCTGTATTAAAATTATGGATTTGTTTGCTTCTGATTTTTGGTACTTTATTAGTGTATTATTTGTTTGGATTAGTATTTGGCTTGTTTATGTTGATTGTATAGAAGTAGGAAATTTTGTGTTGCATTGATGTGTACTGTGTTTATTTTTTATTATCAACTTCTATGATCCATGCTTTCATGGTGAAAAATTGCACCACCGCTTTTGAAGAGGCATTTAGTTGACAGATTTCATTACAAGTTACTTTATTTGCATGTACCGGGCTACAAAGTGTAAGAAAAGCAAGGAAACATTGAACAAATTAATAATAGAGGTTGCATTAGTAAGTTTAGCTGAATGTGTTGTTAGCTCAAAGTACCTAACTGCTAATTTAAGAGGTAACTATATAAAAAATTGGCATAAAGTATATGGTTCCATACCTCCAGTGCAACATAAAAAGAGGTATGAAATGTGAACCAAACTTAGAATAGTGTATTAACCAATGGTACAGCTTCTGTTTTTGTAATATGATTTGTTTTTAAGAGTGATTTTGTTAACGGTTTGAATGTATATAATAGTTCTGTACCATATTTGCTCCGTTATTTTATTAAATAAATTACTGCTCTCTCTCTCTGTTATACTGTTATCTGCAGTTGCTTTATAAAAGTTGTTGGCTACTGTGAACAGAGCCTCCTGTTTAACTTCCTGGGTTGGTATATGCTGTGTTAAGGTCTGAGCTGATTTCTAAATCGCTTCTGGGTCTGTATGGCATCTCTGGGCCTAGCTTTTCTACTATTAACCTTCAAAATGAGATCAACATACATTGATTGGAGTTTTTTTTTTTTAATAAAAAGAAAAGAACTTGTAAAGGAAAAAGAAATGAGAACTTGCTTCTGATAATAAGCAAGTTCTACACACGTGCCAAAATCATTCAAACATAAGAGTTGAATCTAGTACATCTACTTGGATTTTCAAATTAGCCACTAATTTGACTTCTGGTTAGAATAACAGAATAGAAAGGTTAACACGCCTAATTCAAACAATCAGCCAAACACCAAATAGCATTTCTTTTAAAATTGAGGACCTCTGATTAGTGTTGCACGTCAATCCATAAAACTAATTATGCATTCTATGAAAGGAAAGTTGATCAGCTAGAAAAAAGAGAATCACATGAAATTCCTTTGGAATGATTATCAAATCTACAAAATTCATTGCATATATCATGTTGATGACCAAGAATTACAACAGCTAACTATCTGACACCAGCTAGTTCTTAAGGAACTCTGTGCAAGCACTACAATCAACCAACATACAAAATCAGCTTTAATTCAATCAACATCCACTATGTTACTATGTGGATACTAAGTTATTCCTAAAAAGCAGTTGTATGATGATTCATCCATTGCTCTTATTTAGCTCCTGGTCAAGACTAATTCCAAAAGCCAACAATCATCATCCACTAGTTAAGGTCAAAAATAAAACTTAAAAATAAAATAATAAAGCAAAACCAAAACTATGTATGTTGACACTTGGGCACTATATCAATTGTTTGAAGCCAAAACTAAATGTCTCCCTTCCACGGTCCTGTTCTCTCCATCTCACTCCATTACCTGGTGATTGTACTGCCGGTTGTGCTGCTGGAGCATTTATTGCTGGTTCTTGCACCGACCCACTGTGATTCTGCACAATGAACTGTCTAAAGCCCACTTCTCTAGTGGTGGCTTCCACTGAACCAGTACCAGCATTCAAGTCTAAACTGGGACGGAAAAAGTTTGACCTATCACCTGACATCAGAGAAAGCCCAACTGATGGACCATTTTCTGTTACTGGGCCCACCATATGCGGCACAAAAGGTGGTGGTACTGCATAAGATGTGCTGGGCTGGCCATACCACACCTGTGGTGTGGCATTATACTGGTACCCATAGGCAGAAGGAGGTATCAACTGAGCGTGATACAGGTTACTGGGTCCAGCAAGCGACCCGAATTGAGAAGATGTCACATTTGGTCCAAGAAATGAATGAAAAATTGGTGCAGTTTGAATTCGTGGTTCAGTACTATCCATTAAATTCCATCCCATGAATTTGGTGGAGTTAACATTTTGCCCATCATCTTTACAGGAGGATGGATCATCATTCAGGTCAAAATCAAACTTGGCCTGATTTCTCAAAGATGAAGAGGAAGCTGAAGAGTGGCCATGGTCCCGAACAACCTGGGACAATACCTGCTTTGGAGGCTGTTGTGCTGGTATTGGTTCAACAACCTCATCTTCATTAGTACAGTTCAGGTCAAGCTTCAATTTCTTGGCTCGATCAGAGCTGACTTCAGTTGAAGAATCTCCAGAAGGTGGTAAGTTCACTTCATTTGTCTCAGCCACATTCAAATCAAATTCAAATGCAAGACAACTGGAAGATTTTCGTTTCGGACTCACTGAATCAGCAAGACCAGGGGTACCCCTACTAGAACGGTCAACACTGGGATTAGTACCACTGCGAGGAGAGGCAGGGCGGAAGGCGCTTGTGGCAGCAGCTGTACCCGTCCAACCAACAGCACTACCAGCATCAAAGCGGAAAGAAGAGACTGGCATGGAAGACGAAGGTGGTACACCTTTTGAGGCAGCCACATGTATCAGCTCAGGTATGGTCTCATTATCTGAGTATAAATTTTCATTCAGGTCAAGGCCAGCTCCATCTGCCTTGCTAGCCTTGGCCTGATTTTCCTTTTGTGGCCCAGTAGTTAGGACTGAGTCTTCTTCCTTGAGACCGGGGATTGAGCAGACCGGATCATCTGCATTTTTATCAGTTTTTGCCGCAATTGATTCAGTCGGCAAATCAACATCCACCTGTTTGGTCTCTTCTTCGGGGGAGCTGCAAAGTGTTTCTCTATACTGGACAACCTCTTCTTCCACCTGGATTGCCACCTGGCGTGCAATTTCCAAAGCATCCATGTCATCATCATAAACTGTCTCCACTTTCTTCTTCTCCTTCTCAATTGGAGACACCACAGTATTCACGTCAGGCATCGAATCTGTGTCTGATGAATAAGCAGGGCTTGTTGGATCTGATGAGCTCTTCACCCGATCTTCTTCCTCTTCTTCTTCTTCTTCAACAGTTCTTCCTTTCATGGGGGAGGGCGACACATCGAGCTTAGTACTGACGTCAGGTTTTTGGGGTTCATCTTTTACTGACTCTGAAGTTTCTGCGATGGTACTGTCAATATAGTGAGAGCTCGAACCAGAACCCACCTCAGCAGGTCTCCACTTATCATGCAGAGCTGATGCTATTTCCTTGATTATAGAACTTTTGCTCGTGTCGAGTTCCTTTAACACGCTGAGGATACCTCCATCAGCCCGCATATAAGTTTCTGTTGGGAGTCTGTTGAGTAGGTTGAGCATTGAAACAATCAGCTTATCAGAAAACCCGTCGCCGACATCAGCAATCGTGACCTCATTGCCGAGCTTTTGAGCCAAATGGGCCCATTCTGTTATTAAACCAAGTCCATTCAGTTTATCAACAAAGTGACGTATACACACCTCATCTGATGTAGCAGCTATGGCATGCACAAGGCTGCACCAGTGTGTCAACTCATCATTAGAGTTAGGATTAGGGTTCCCTTCTTTAGAGGAATCGGGGTTAGCTTTTGCTATGGCAGAGACAATTTCTTCAAGCCGGTTAATCATGGTGATGCCATCAGTTATCTCAGCTTGAGATAGTACAAGGTCAGTATGGTCAAGCAACATGGGAGTTGAATTGTTGCTAGTCATTCTGTTACCTGTTGGTTGAACCCTATAAAAGAAATCATGAAACAAATTTAATCATTACATAGTGTAATTTAATATTAGGTGATAAAATTGGAATGCAATGTGTTATTAGCAACCCAATTTCAAAAACTCAGCCCCACTCTCAATTTAGAGTCCCAAATTATCCCCAGTTTCCCACCGTTACCAAATAGAATAATCACTCATTGTTTCATTAAATAGGTCCAAATAGAAGCAATCACATTTCTATTGCTTGAAAACTACAAGACACTCAAAAAGAGGACATAATGCATATACATCTAAATCTACAGCTTCAGTTCTGCACCCAAACCAAAATTGCAATAACTTGTTGCCACTAAATTCTTTAGGTAAACCTTTCCGAGCCAATAATAGTTTATAATATAAGACAGTTGTGCTAATCAATAGCAGATGTCTGTCGAAGATGTTACTAATACTCATCTTCTCAGAATTACTAGTATATTACAGAAAGACAACAAGAGACCTGTTATAATTGAGTAACACAGAAAATGTTTTGTGTGAAATGACGTAGAATTGAACGCATTGAAAAGCTGATACAAAAAATTAGTACGCATTTTCAATCAAATGAATGAAGTTTATAAGTATCTCATCTACAAAAGGGCTTAAAAATTAAAATTGAAAACACAATTGTGAAAACTACGAAATCAATCTGCAAAGCTTATCAGATCTAACAGGCAGTATAAATGGAGCAAGTAATGTCAAGTGAACTACTAACAAGGTCAGCCTTTTTAGATTTCCATGGGAAAATATGCTAACAAGGGACAACACTATACTATAAAACAATATCATATCATACTTGCCAATATTAATTCTAAAAGTATAGTAATAGTAATAGCAACTTTTCAATTTAAACTAAATTTAAATGTGAATCTTCTACATCCGGTTAGTACCAAATTACTGAAACCCTAAAATTTCAATATGAAATATGAATCTTATACATCAGATTACTACCAAATTACTGAAACCCTAAATTTCAATATGAAACATGAATCTTATACATCAGATTAGTACCAAATCACCGAAACCCTAATTAGAGACAAAAGCCTCAGAAACTATAAGACAACACTCAATTTTCACTTTGAATTCTCAAAAAGAGAAAAGAATCAAATTTTAGGCTTAGAATTGCAAATTGAAACAAGCGATCGTACAAGAGGTAGCGGAAGTAGAGCTAAACAACAAGCGTAGTTCCCATCTCAAGAGCTAATTAAAAAGATCGTGAGAGAGAGAGAGAAATGAAGTAGCTAAGGCGGCGAGAGTAGTGGAGAATTGGGGCAAGGAAGAGAAGAGGGGCTTTTTGGTAATTAAATTCGACAACCTAAAAATAACCATTTGTAGTTTCTCGAAACAAATTAACAAAAATGAATAAATTGAAGGGTAAAAGAGACCAAAAAAAAAGTACCTCAAGCGCACATAGCAGCGGTTTCTTCTTCTTCGCTTCTATCTCCGACAAATTCGATGCCTTTCCGTTCTGAAGCGCGATTTTCGTTGGAGTATCGAAGTTCTCTCTGCGCTTATTAGTGCTCAGCGATGCTCTCTTTTTCTTTGTTTCTATCTCTATCTCTTTTCGTGTATCTAGCTCCAACTCTCTCTTTTCACGGAGGTTTGCTGTGCGTGTGACAGCTTCCACATATTCTGTTCCTTCGTTCGATTAAACTAGGTCTATTCTCTCTCCGCGCAAGGACCTGCAGGTTTTCTCTTCCCTGCACCTGGCGTGTCATGTTAGGTTGAGCGTTTTAACGCGCATTTCATTTTCATCATTTCAAAAAATAAAATAAGGACACGAATTTCTTTACAAATAGTATAAAATGATTAGAGAAGTCTGATTTTGGCTCTTACATTGTTATATACTTAGCTCATTTAAGTCTTTAACCTACTTCTTATTTAATTATTAAATTTCTTTACATATTAAATCAATCAAATTCAACTCTTTTAATCATTTTTTTTGTCAATTTTGTTGTTAATTTTCTAATGTAGTATCATTAGCTATATCTAAAATATTGATGTAGCATCCGAACCAAACTTTTGATTAAATTAATTTTCTTAAAAATTAAGGAATTTAACTAGGGTCAAATGTGAATTATAGAGGTGTTTAATTAATGGTAGGAGCGAAAGAATTTAACAAGATAATAATGTGATTTAGATCATACAAGGTTTTACAATCACATCTTCCATTTTATTTATTTAAGTGTATTTTTTATTTTTTTATTTAATTTTTTAAATCAAAAGTTTGGCACGGATGACAAACTAATATTTTACCATCGTGTTTAATAATGTTTCGTTAGTAAATTTTACTGCTTAATTGACATAAAAATTAATGCTAGTGATGAATTGGATCAAATTCATAATTAAAGTATTTGATTGAACTAAATTATGGATTAGAAACTGAAATTATTTGTGTAATAAATCAGAATTTATGGAAAAATTCGAGAGTTAATTAACAGCAAAGATGTTACTTTATCGTGATAGCCCAAAGTAGCCTTGTACACATTTATCGGCCAGGTTTACAAATAACGGAACGAACCGGGTCCAGCAGATATACTTCCTTATCAAAGGCACGTGCAGAACGGCGGAGCTGGCCTCTGGCTAGACGATTTCTCCGTGGTGAGCTCCAAAAGGCATGAACCGGCTCAGCCCTTCCCCGCTCGCAAGAAACCGGCTGTAGCCGGTGGACGTGATAGTGACTGCGAGAGAACGGCAGTCTGTGTTCGGTACTCTGGTTTATTGGTTCCCCTGATGGGCTAATTCGCTAACTCTGTATCTTTTCGTGTAACAAGTGGGCTTAATTGGGATTTGGGGTAGGTGGACCACTTTGTAAGAAACTAGCTTTTGATACGCGCTTTGCGCGTGAAGCATTGTTCTTGTAGTTAAACAATAAAATGTTGGGTCATTTAAAGTCGGGGGTAGGATATCAATGGTAATTATTTTTAAGACCGACATACAATTATATTAAGTGCTAGAATTACAATTGTAGTTATTTGAATAAATGCCAAACTATTTTACAATCGATCTCTTGTTATAATTAATTGAATATTTTGGTATGTGTGTCATTTTTCCTATATTTGCCATTTATGTCATTACTATTTTTTGGCGTTAAAAAAAAAAATCAAATTTATATATTATCCTCTCACCAGTAATTTCGTGTTAAAAAACCAAACAATATATTTTGTTGTCGAGCTATTAGGTTTGCTCAATTTTTAATTTAATTCATTTTGTTGAAAGGGGAAAGAAAGAGGATCCATCATACGTCTACAATTAAAAGGTAAGTATAATTAAGCCAATTGATTTGTTTTTCGCTTAAATTTAGCATATATTAAAGTTGGATAAAAAAAAAACGATAACTTTTTTTTTTCGTTTTTCTCATCATTTTTTGTAACGTCATATTTGTGCAATATAAACCATTGGATTAATTGCCCTTAAAATTTGGCTGCTTACTATATTTTAGATTTTTCTATTTTACTACATTGATGTGTGGGCCATGTAATTATAAGCTGTATACAAACGGTATATTGTAATAATTGTGTAATTGATTTTTACTAAAAATATGTGTGAACATAATTTGCTGTAAATTATTATTTTCATATAGATTTTGTTCGTAAGTTTTTATATTGGTTTGCGATTGGTGTATCTGAGTGAGATTATATTGTTTACATAAATTAACTATGTAGTGGGTGCATACATCAAATTACCACAGCCCAAACACAAAAAAAAAAAAAAAAACTGCTGACATTAGCAGTTTACTGTAGAAAAGACTCCTCAAATTGGAGTATTATATGATTTAGCATTGGAAGTGCTCAAGTAATGTCCATCGAATTGATATTTACAACATTTTTTGGTGCCCGATTGTATGTTACGTGTAAATATAGCATAGAAATTTTGAGTATGTCATTTTTTATTCCAAGTATTTTGAACCATTTAATAAAGTAAAAAATATATTGGAAAATTATGATAATACTTCATATATTTTTGCATTCCCTCACAATGTGTTTACCATTAATATTTGTTAAAATTATTTACAAAATACATCAATTAATTATGTAAAATATACTAAATTCTGAATTTAATATCTAACCAAATTATTTCCGAACTAGAACTTACAGCAGTAATGGATTGCTACCATCAAGCTATACAAATTGACCTAAGATTGAGCCGCAGTGGATCTGGTACCTAGTTTTGGGTTTTGAGCGGACAGATGCGTCCCAGCTCTTTCAGAAAAAATGCAGGGAAAAAAGCGACTGCGCACGCCAGCTGTGGGCTCACAACAGCGAACAGGATCCTAGACAACAGAATATTGCCACGTGGACCCAAGGTCGTCCGAACTGTAGCTGGCACCAAGGCAGAATGTACAGAAGGAAAGTACGTTGAACTACTAATTAAAAGAAAACAGCGCCTGACATAATGGGGCTAAATCATGATTGTTTTTCCCTTTGTGTTATAGCAAAAATAGTATCATTATTATGATGGGATTAACTTATGTGTTTTGTTGTGGCTGTTTCATGTGACAAGATTAACCGATTGATGGTAAGTCGTTATTGTCTTATTTTTAAAAACTAGCAAAAGATGCCCTCAAGATGTGGACAAATAAGAAAATAAAATATTGATATTATTTTTGTTTCATATAGAACTTTACATGTTATAGACAATAAAGATATGGTAAAATCAATAATTTATTAGTCATTCATTTTAAATAAATATCTAATTTGGTAGTAACTTAATCTTTTCTAATAAAAAATTTTGACCTTTTAATATAAAATTAAGATCTAGACCACTGATCAAATCAAATTACACAAATCAATGGTCCATAATTGATATAAGAATTGTTTACACCCTTTTATATGACATGTTTACTCCTTTTATATGAAATGTTTACTCTTTTTGTTAGGTGCATTTATAAGTAGTAGAGATAGTGCGATAAAATTTATGTTTTTGTCATATGTGACAAAATAATATATAAGAGTAATGATTTGAATTATTTTCTCATTCATATTTTTTCATCTCTCAATCAAACATAACTTCAGACAATGAAATTCTGTTTGGATAAAATTAACTCAAAGATAAAATCATCTCCGTTAATGGGCCATTTTTTATAAGAGAAAAAAAATTATATATTCCATAGTTTAAAGAGGTATTAAGAAAAATAGAATTACAAGTATATGATCGGAATCTAGCCAGATGATGTCAGATTTTGTATCATGTAAGATAATGAAAAATGAACACTTATATTTAAAATCAGATAAGTACTCAAGGCTACAAGCTTATTAGTTTTCGTATTAAAAATTAAAAATTGAATCAGAATTTAATGTCACTAGAATTAATGATATCATGCTGTAACCATTTTTTATGTAGATCATCCTATAAAAATTAGACAACCATTTTTTATTTTCAGTAGATTTTTTTTTTAATGATATGAATCATTCAATTTTGATCGAATAGTCACCTACGTATATTACTTGCAATTATTATTTTTTTTTTTTTTTTTTACCATCTTAAATGAAATCCTCCATTTTTTTTTTTCTTTCGTCTTATGATTGGAAACTCCATAATGGGTTCCCCGTCTAGGAACCAATGGTTGACGTGGTATATTTTCATCACTGCATACGTGTTCGTTGTTTTGTAAACAATTACCAAAGTTATATGCCAAAGAGGGTAAAATATGTAATTTAACACGAGACTTTATTAAAGTACTTTACATCCAAACATATTAAAATCAATTAATCAAATTTTGGAACATAATCGAAGCATACTTAAACTTGCATAAGTATGTTGTTAAAGATATATGCAATTTTTTGTTAAAAAAATAATTATGTAGTATGGAAAGTTGAATGCAAAATATTCATAAGAAACTAAAATTTGAAAACAAAACATTCATAATAAACTAAAAATATTTGCCAATTAATTTCAAAATAAATGGGAGAGTTTGAGTCCCATCGTATCTTAAAAATAAAAAAAAATAAAAAAAAAGAAAAAGAAAAAAGAGAACAAACATTTGTCAATTACTTGATTGATAGAGAAGATGCTAGTCGTCATTTTTTTTTCTTCTGAAAATAAATAGAGAAGTGCTCTGCCATTTTTCATTAAGACAAGTATCATTTATCACGATAAGACAATATGTCAAAGTGTTTAATTCAGATCAAAATCAACCACCAAGAAAATGCAGTGATATCTTTCATCTCATGAAACCAATGCACTAGTGCTATCGACCCATAACCCTGTTCACTAGTTTGTAATAATTGAATAATGAGTGTAACCACTCTACACCAAAAAGATCACAATCAAAACAACAAAGATGCAAAATCTCAACAACACATAGCAGATACAACCACACACAATTGATTATTATGAGATGCACATTTCATATGCAAATTTAGTCATCAAACAACAAACATGCTCGTCGCCATATTTAGATGTGCATTTCAGATGCAAATTTAGTTTTTTAAAAAAATCCATGAGATATATACTAGAGTTGCAAAATACAAAATATTAACATCTTTGTAGTTCATAGAAATTTTACAAATAGCACCATAATTTTGTTTTAAAACCATATATAACCATCGATCTAGCATACACGAGATGATCTGACCAAATACAACAAAAAAAGGATTATTATCTTGAACGGGGATTAATTTAGCATAAAAAGGTTCTACTGTTTTATTTAGAAATTAAGCTGCAGGATTGACATTTTGGTTCCTTTTTCTTTTATTTCATTTATTATTTTTCTTCTTTTTTTTAAAAAAATAAATTTGTCTTGCTCTTATTCAATTAATTAACTCCACGAGGATATTCTGTCCAAGAGGATATTGAGAAACAGAAAGATATATGCATAATTTAGCTTTAGATCCCGGAGGGTTCATTGGTTCAGTAAGCTAAACCGAATTATTTTATTTAAAACATTAATAGTTTCAATATTGATTTGTAATTGGTCGGTTCGAAATTGGACTTGATGCACAAATGATCCATCCATTCAACTTGACCTAAGCTAACCCAAACCCCAAATTGATCGAAACTCAACTAAACATAACCAAAACTATATGATAATTTATAATCGAATGAATCTAAAACTAATCCGACATAACATGATTTTTTTTTTTTTTTTGAAGGTTAGTTGGCAAGTGCCAACCAACAAAAAATTTTATTAAAAAAATAAAGATAGAGAGTACAATCTAATAAGACTGATTACAAATAAAAAGAAAAACATGATATTTTTTTATTCGATAAAAAATTAAAGTCAAATTATCTTCAATTTAACTTATCCTTCTGATTGCCACCTCTAATTATTTAAGGTCATCTATTATCTTTAGTCATAAAACTTCACCTTCGCCCCTTTTTTCCGGCCCCTTGAAGTCGTGTCAATTGAGAATCATTTTATTCTAGAACTAGAATCAATAAAGGAAACGATAAGGATGGAGAGTGTGGAAAATATTCTATGTATAATTTATAATGACAACAAAACTGGAATATAATCCAAATATTTTATCATACTAGGTTGTTGGTGGCCAGACTGGGAGTTATATATGTTGCATTCCGAATCAGATTTCCTCGGAAGAAGAAAGACACTTTTTACTAATAAAGAAATAAGGTAAGAGTCTAAGGGGGACTTATTTTCTACACTAAACATGACCATAATACAATCCACTGTATGACTGTATCATATTTTTACCTTAAGAATATCCATTTTTGTACTAGCACGCCTTTTTGAATCATTAGTTATGTTAACTGTTTTTAATGTATACAATTTATGGTATATATATATTAAAAAAAGTTAAGATTTTTCATGATAGTTTCTGTAATAAGCATCGTACATACCGATTGTATGATTGTATCTCATATCAAGATGCCTTTTTTTTTTTTTTTTGGATAAACTAGATAGCTACTATCTAGCGAAGATGCCAATTTTTACCGCAATGAATTTTTTACTGTGATACAAATGACGATAATTCGATAAATATATGTCTAATCTCAAATTGTGAAAAGGCGATGATTTATTAAAGTTTGACCCGACGAAAGAAAATGACAAATTCGAGCTGTCAAATATTGAATCAAAACTAAACTATATATGCCCAACAGCGCAAATATCGACATACTTCTGAGATTAGTTGACTTTAAAATTAGTCGCATGCGAAGGTGACCTAGCAGTTGCAATGTTTGAACAAAATGAATTACAACGGTATTCCCAAGCTTGAACAATAATTTGGCGATATTAGAAATTGAAATTAAATGTTACCGAATATAGGGGGGGAATTTCGCTCCACAGCTGAGTGGGTCTGAGCCCATTTCATTTAATTTTGAGCCATTACATGAGGTGATCTGAATTTGTATTTACTTTTTTTTTTTGTTTTTTTAGAGCTGGTAAATGCTAGCAACGTTTCACTAATAAAAAAAAGTTTACAAAAATATCATAGAAAAATTCAAATTTCATACCAGTACCAAAAACGATGTGATTCATATGAAGCATAAATTCCTAACAAAAACCAATAACAAAATGGTACTGGCTCAAAGTGACTCAACCAATCTCAACAGTATGTGCTTACAATAATATATAGGTAAAGTTGGTCAAAGACTAATTAACGAATGTGTATATATCTTGCAATTATAAGGATGTGGTAATTTCAGAACTATTATTAAATAAACACGTTATAAGTTTCCATAATTGATGTTGCAAACTTGCATTAATTTATCATATCCATTTACAATAAATTTGTAATTTGAGTAAATTTGCATTTACCATATCCATTTACAATAAATTTGTAATTAACCAATACATGCTCTAAGATCATCTCTTATAAAATATTACAGTCATCGATTTTTTCTGGCGTGCATTTCTGATGCCATAAATATCAAAGCAATCGAATCATCAAAACTCTCAGCACTTGCCTACGGGCTGAACTACCAAAAAAAAAAAAAAAACTCTCAGCACTGCAAGTGACCCAAATCCAAATTTGCAGTTGCATTGACCTGCCCCACTATAACATAGACCAATAAAACAACATTGTACTACATCAAATTGAAAAAAAGAAAGAGAATATTATACTGTGCCCGTCGATTGACAAACAGTAGACTTACTGTCCACCGTAGGAGCAACAGTATATTTCCTTTTCCTTGTTTGTTTTATACATTGCGATCTGACCCATAATAGAGATTAGGGAACAGCAAAATATATGTTAATGGGGATGTTGCGAGATGACAGGTGCAAGTGGGTGGGAGCCGCGAAGGGTTGCGTTGCGTTTATTTGAAAAGGACGTGGTGCACCACCCAGTTGTATTGATTTGCTCATCTGTCCTTTCATTTCCTTCTCTGTCTCCCTAATCCCTATCCCAAATAATCCTATACAGGATTCTATGCGTCGAAGAAAGGTAGAATACAGTGTAGCGGGTCTGGAGAGTAGTGATTGCTAACTGCATTGGAAGTTCTTCCACATAAATTGAAGTATTGTTGTGCTGATGATAAAAGTTGCAGATTTATAAGTGAATTTAAAGCATTGGGACATGACCAATCATTTAGGTCTATAATCTTAGCATTGTAGTGGTGATGGCGATACTTCAACAATTTTCCGACAAAGTTTAAGAATGTAACCCAACATAATTGTGCACGTTAAATTTTAACAATTTGAAATAATTTTATTAATTGCGTCTTTATTGTATTTTTTTTTTTTTTGAAATATGAGGCTATTTATTTATAGAGACTTTAGCCCACTCTGTAAATTAGAGTTTATCATTCTGTCCTACTTATTTATAACTACTTATTTTGCATCTAGCGGGAATTGAACCCATTACCTCTAGGATAACGTCTTTATTGTATTTTTATTTATAACAATTTGAAATAGTTTTATTTGAAACTCCGCAGTTTATTATTTGTAGACAATATAATAGGTATCATTTGAAATTTTTAGTTGTTATTTTTTATGAAACAAGTAACGCAAAAAGGCATTCTTCTACTTTCATTAAAGAAAGCATACATTCAGCCAGCCTATCTACCGGTACCAATGCTGCAAATATCTATTCACCCTAAAAATTTTTTATTTGAACTTTAAATATTTTATAATTAATTAATCATTTGAAATGTAGAACTATGATGTCGACATTTTAAACTTTCTTCAGCGACAAGAGTTGAAAATGTTGCTCATAAAACCAAACCGCATGGGAAAAGGATGGTGTCAGGAGCGTAAAACTGCTATTTTGACAATTATAATTGCACCCTTTCCACGTGCAAAAGCAATTAGAATATCCAAGAGTCAAAACTCATCTATCACTCCCAAGAGTCGGAAAGAAAAATGCCTTTTTAATGTTTATTTAAGACAAAGTAGGGAATTAGATGCTAGCTGGTAAAGAATAGTCTGAATTCAAATTAGGAATTGAAGAAGACTTTGACTAGTTGACTTCCACTAATTTACTACTTAGCATTTCTTTTGGTTTTTTTTGTTTATCACCCAAGAGGCCAAGAGCGTAACTCTTTGACATCTTAGTACTAACTACTAAGGTAACTGTTTCCATTAATTATATGTGAATTCTCCAAGGGTGGACATAGTTTTCTTACAGGGTAAAATAGAGATAGTTCTTGCGTTTTTTTTTTTTTTATTTTCATTGAAAAATAATATTCGGAAATCTGCTTATACAGTTGAACACTACAACCGTAATTTTTTAAAGAAACAAATTTTGAAACGGAAGCACAGAGAACAAGTCTCAGCAGCGGTAGGTTGGCCCATTAATAACAACAAAGAGGGCTTACATTGGTAACAACTTAAATTCCAAAAAAAAAAAAAAAAATTATTGGTAACACCTTGATCTCTTGGCCCAATTAGCAGTTGAGCTGGAGTTAATTACAGTTTACAGAGGTGTCAATAGTGCAATTAACGCAGATTCACATATTAAAATTTATAATATTTATAATAATAAAGTAGGCAAAGGCGGTTCCCAAATTTTTCTATGCTTCTATTTTTTTCCTAAAAGGTTCAATGGCAAATAGTACAATATTTACAGGTCATCAAATATGAAGCATTACAATGTTTGCACGAGAACAGTTAGTGTTTCATAGATTTCTTGGATACAGCTAGTACCCAGCTATTCTTTTGAAAGCAAAGGAATAACAGGTGGTGGGATAGAATAGAATGGCAATAATATATGCCTTCAATTTTATTCCCACAAGGAATCATTCATGATTTTTCATATTTGATAGACCAAATTAAAATTGTCCTGATATTTTTATATAAGACACTGAACCTTCATGGTTTTCTGGTACTCTGTTGGTATTTCTTTCTGCGAGTAAATGAATACCGGAAGTATTACTAGTTACCATTGGCATTCATGTTTTCTTATATATCAAATTTCAACTATAGTTTTGTCCTATGCTGATCTGCGCACAGTTAAGGTATTAAGCAAATATAATTTTGAAAATAGACAATAATAAAATTCAAGTTATCAATTAATCACAAAAATAATTCTTATAAACTTATATCCCGTATAATCAATCAAAAATAGTTAAATGGTCCATTAAACAGCAAGAGGTGGGAGTTTTTCTTTCTTTCTTTCCCCCCCCCTGAAACAGAATTACATTATTCTAGAGTTGAAGTACTCAATCTGTGCGAATAAAAAGATTGCAAACCTTGAGAGTTGGGCAATTGACAAAAGACGGAAGATCATTATGATGTAATTAAATGTTTTCAAAAAGATTGTCCATTTTTCAGGATTAAGAATTTGATTTTATATTTACAACTTCCTTTGTTTCATTTGCTTGTTATATAATACTTTCTCGTCATTTTATGCAAATAAGTTGAATATCATATAAAATCAAATTTACTGGACCATGGCAATTATCTTCTTTCAAAATACTTATTTCTTTGTGATACAGATCATTTCAATTCTCACTTCGTACAATATGCTTCAACTAGGACGACGCATGTGCTTTCATTCTTCATTCTGTGGATATTAGAATACTCATCATCGTATATTGTAATTAAATAACGCAGATATTGACTGCATAACAACATTACATAATCATCAAAAAAGCACTGAATGAGAAATTAAATCTTTTTACATGTGCCTTTCATTCTTTAGCACTGAATGAGAATTAAATCTTTTTACTCGCTAATTTAGATGTTTATGAAGACAAGAAAACAAGCCCAAAATTAAGATATCTACATGCAAAGAAAATCTATCATCAACCATGCGTGTCACATTTTTCACAACATGATTTAACACAATTGACACCTTTGTATACATCTCACAAAGAAAAAAAAAAAAAGAAGAGAATCAAGAGATTCTAATTTCAATAATCATCTTCAATATCACAAGAAACTAATCAATCAATTACTCCTCTCCTCCTTGTTCCTCTATCCCATCGCCTTCTTCCTACATTTTAATTTTTATTTTTTAATCTTATTCCCCCGCTCCTGCTGCTTCTCATTGTTCTACATCTTGCTCATCTTCTTCTCCCAAGTCTGCTTCACCATCTTCCCCTGCTTCTTCTGCCAACAATGCTTCTCCTCCTCCCACGACATCCTCCTCTATCTGCTCTTCCTCTTCCTCTTCCTCTTCCTCTTCCTCATCCTCATCTTCGTCCTCGTCCTCATCCTCTTCATCCTCTAACTTGTCAAAAAGCGCGAAGGATTGTATATACAACTCCTCTAATTCATCTAGAGAGCCATAAGTGTGTTTCTGCCTACAATTTCCACGATCACCTACAACCTCCCTCACTGCCTTCAAAAGTTCAATTTCATCAGACTTATCCTAAAAGAAAAAATAGAAAAAGTTGTCACTTATCAATAATAACGACATTATAAGAACACATGGACAAAAAAAGGAAAGATTAAGAGAGGGTGGCTATAGAACAGGAACAAATGAAACTGAAATAGAAAATGGACAATGAAAATGGTATTTTTCTAACCAAAATTAACTAAAATAAAATTTGGGATGAAATTTAAGTGAAATAAATAATGAGTTTAGGAAGTAACTTTTCAAGACAAACTCAACCAATTTGAACCCTTAATCACAATATTGGAGATTATTTTTCAAGACAAACATGCACCAAAATAGATCAAATCAGTATTTTTTTCAGACAATACAAATTTGATCTGAAAAGTTGTGCTAAGCACAAAGAATTGGATTATTTCATGCCAATTCCTTCTAAAATTTACCATAAGGCAAGGGAGAATAAATTCCTAATGCCTAAGAGTTAATTTTATTAAGAACCAAATAACATGTCAGGATCTTTTAATTCATAACAGCAACTTTTATTAAGAGGAGAACACAAGTTTTTTAATAGATACAAGATTACTGCTTAGCAAGAAAACTACCTACAATTCAGGATTTCAAATTCAAATTTTTCTATAACAATAATGATTGATTTGACCCTGTGATGAAATAATCTTTTTTCTGGACTCAATTATGGACAAGAACAAGATTGACATGTACTTGACCCAGCAACTCTTCGAACTACCAGTAATAAACTTCAACAACAACAACAACAAACTAAGCATTTTGTCCCAAACAAGTTGGAATTTTCATTTCCATGGAGATAGCTGGGTTTTTACGTTGGCTCGCCGGGCCTATCACAACCCTCCTCCTTTTACTCGGACTTGGGACCGAGCTATACTAAACAGTGCAAGCAAAGTATAATATAGGATCGAGCTATACCAGTAATAAACTTCACTAAACAAAAAAAAAAAACTAATAGGTGTACGATCTTCCACTTTTTTATGATGCCCCAATGAGGCTATGGTGATGTCTATTTCCCCAATGGATTATGTATCAGATGAAATATATCACAGAGTTTATAAAAAAATAATATGTGCAAAAAGAAAAGAATGAATCTTGGATATTAACTCAGGCCAAGATTTTGGTAGTCTTCCTTAACAAGATAAGTACCTCGCAACAATAAAAGGCAAGGTCCTCCAAAAATGGTGCATGCAGTACAAGACGATCTATCACTCCAATGCAACCATACAGATACCCTTTAAAACTCTCAAAATGTGCAGCATTGAGGTTCTGAAAGATGTTGCAGTTTTTGAGTGCATGCTCCAGCATGTCCTTCATGTAAAGTAAGAGAACCAAAATAATGTAGAAGCAAACTAATAAATCAAGCATAGTTATGGAGAATTTTTTAACTCAAAATCATCAACTTAGTATAAGTCGTGAAGTGACTACCTTAGCACGTGATCCATAGAGAACAACATCAAGATTCGTCACTCCCAAAAGGCTGCTTAGAATCTTACTCTCACTATTTAAAAACTTCAAATCCAAATGATCAACACCGAAAAAGCAAACACGTGCCTTAACTAAGGATGACATATTTTTGAAAACAAACCCCAGAGTCTGACAGGACATTATGGAGACTTCCAAATACTGGAGACTCGGGATGGAAATTCGAATCTCTTCAGCATGATAACAACCAGCAATAACCAAACTCTTAAGGTTGCCACAAGATATATGAGAAAGGTCCAAGTTGCAAGCATACAGTTCCAACTCTGCAAGATTGGGACAGCCCAGAAGAAGATTACTCATGAAATCAGCTTCAATCGTAAAATAACCTAGGTTCAATTTTCTCAGATTCGGGAGACTGACTGATACTGGGTCTAGGACTTGAAGCCATGTATCGTCGACTTGTAGTTTCATCTCTTCTAAGGAAGAGCAAGTAAAAGGCTCCATAGGCACCTCTACAAAGACAAAATCAGGTTGAACATATATAGACAGCACCCGAGGCCTCTGATTTAGAATGTGAAGAATCCATCTTCTCACAGGATGGTTGTGATAAGGTAAGTCCGGGTACTGCCAGACCAGCCTGAATCTATCTACTGGTTGAGCTTCTCGTAAGGCCAAGACAGTATCAATATACCTCACAAAGTTGTTGTGGCATTCTAATTGTTTACTTTCTTTGATTACACTTTTGCTAATAAAGCTTTCATAGGTTACGTTCTGGCCAGGAGAGAAGATATCATCTGACCAGAAATCAGCAAAGTCAAAGTCGAGGACGGGCACAGAGGCCCACACTTTTTTCCATCGCTTGGACAGTAGGCACGTCTGAACTGCCTCCTTTGTAGGCAGGTAAGACAGAATCTGAGTTAGTAGGGTGTCATGCAACTCACTTATCCTATCGGCGCCCCTCATCCTCCTACTTCAGTTGCGAATCTTGATCCCTATAATGAATCCTTTTGTCAAATCTCTAATGTGTGATGGTCTTATAAATATATGAATAATTAAAATGCTTAAAGGTTTTTTTTTGAAAGCAAGAACCCCAAAAAAGGGTACCAATTCATTAGTGTTCTGTTTGCCTCTAATTCTAGACTTAGCTGCATCACCCTGTATTATGTCTCATGATTAAGTCAGGGAAATAGAGAACAGTACTAGAGTTCCTAACGGAGAAATGTGTAAAACAAATTGACAGAATAGAAAGAAAAGAAATTTTGTCTCTCTCGTTCTTCGATTTTACTCTATTAATGTCAATTCTGAAAAATACAATCAGGCAATACAAAATTATAAACAAAATTCTAAAAAACATGAAAAATAGTCAGAAATGTTCTTTTATGGGGACAACACAATCAGGCAATACAATCAGTATCAAGATAGAAAGAGACCTGTACCTCAAACGCCTGAGACAGGATGGATAGCCGCAAAGACTGAGCACCTTGCTAGGGTTAAGGTCTTATCAATGGCGATGAAAAATGCACAGTTGATTCAAAGAATTGAGCACCTCCTTTAGTTTTCTAGGTTAGAGTCGTACAGAATTGCAACACTAGAGTCGTACAAAAGCACACTTTCAAAAAGAAATGAAGGATGGAATTCAATTTCTCTCTTTTTGAGATGAAGGCAAAGACTGAGGGAACAGTCTTAGGAGAAGAGAAAGAAGGAGCTGACTTCGTCAAAGGAAAGCATGATGCGTAGATTATGGGCTTATATTAAAGGTATTTGGGCTGGGATTCTTTAAGAACCATTAGACTGGATCTTGGCCTGCTTAAGGCAGCCGGCCTTAAATCATTTTTTGTGTTTTTGTTTATGTAATTGAGCACTTCTAAAGAAATTTAAAAATTAATTACTAAGTTGACCTCCGGTGATTTGATAAAAATATGACTTCTCGTCTCATTTCTTTTGTTACATAATCATTCTCGTTTTTAATGCAAAAATATTGAATGCCAATATCATATAAAAATCCAATTTACTGTATTATAGAACAAAAACTTATCTTTTTTTTTTTTTTTTAATTCATTTATTTTTACTTCGTAGAATATGACTAAACTTGTGGTACTTGTGTTTTCATTCTTTATTGTGTGATTGGAACAATCGTTATCGTACATTGTAATTTATTAGTGCTGATATTTTCACTGCATAAGAACGTCGCATAATGCAATATTTCCAAGAGGTCTGGCCGTCTCGGTTAATATCAAGTAAGAAATGCCATGATGTACAAAAAACAAAATGGAAGATTCATGTAAATCTTTCAGTAAGAAATTGTCCCTGGCACTGAATGAAAACCAAATCATTTTACTCGCTATTTTAAATGATTATGAAGAAGAGAAAACAAGCCCAATAGTAAGATATCTACACGCAAACAAAATATGTCATTATGTCATCAACCATCCATGTCACAATTCTCACAATATGATGACCAAAACTCACACCTTTATAACCATCTAACAAAGAAAAAAAAAGAAAATACAGAAGCAAGAGGTTTGTTTTAAGTTCAATTATCAACGTCTCCAATATCATAAGAAACTCATCAATGAATTATTTATCCTATCCTTCTTGTTCCTCCATTTCATCGCCTTCTTCCTACACATTTCTTTGTCTTATTCCTCCTCTCCTGCTGCTTCTCATTGTTGTACATCATCTTGCTCATTTTCTTCCCCTGCTTCTTCTTCCAACAATGCTGCTCCTCCTCCCACATCCTCCTCCTCTAATTGCTCATCCTCTTCCTCTTCAACTCCCCAAAAAGGAATCTTGTGAATAAGGCTGAAGTGGTCAAGAGACATGCACTCTAAGTCAAGTGCACCATAAGTGTGTCCCTGCTTACTCTCAACCCACCTACAACTTCTACGATCACCAGATACATCATCCCTCAACCTCGAAAGTTCAATCTCATTAGACTTATCCTAAAAGAAAATAAAATATTAAAAAGTGGTCAATAATAACGACATTATAAGACAAAATGCACCAAAAATAAAAAATAAAAAAAAGGGAGGGTGGCATAGAACAACAGATGTAAGTAATAAGACAGAAAATGGACAAAGGGAAACATTTTGGTATCTCCTAAACCAAATATAGTTTCACAAGGACTAATAGATAAAAAAGTTTATGTAACCAAATTTAACCAAAATAAATTTTGGAATCAAATTAAATAAATTAAAAAATGAGTTTAGAAAGTAACTTTTCAAGACAAACAATGAGTTCAGGGAGTAATAAATTCCTAGAATGCTGAACTTCTGTTTAGTAAGAAAGAAATCACTCATGAGTCATGAGGCAATGGTAATGTCTATTTCTCCAATCAATTATATATCAAATTAAAATAAAATAATTCAAATTAAAATAATTCATAAAGAAATAACACATTTGCTAAACGAAAATAATATATATTGGATATGAACTGCTAGGCCAAGATTTTGATAGTCTTACTTAACAAGATAAGTACCTCGCAATAATAAGAGGTAAACTCCTCCAAAATTGGTGCATGCTGGATGAGATGATTTATAATTCTAATGCAACCGTACAGATAACCTTTAAAACTCTCCAAATGTGCAGCCTTGAGATTCTCAAAGAAGGGGCAGTTTTTGAGTGCATGCTCCAGCATATCCTTCATGAAAGTAAGAGAACCCAAATAATATAGAAGCATTTAAATAAATCAAGCATAGCCACGTAGAATTTTTTAGCTAAAAAAAAAAATCAACATGGTATAAGTCGTGAAGTGACTACCTTAGCGTGTGATCCATAGAGAACAACATCAAGATTCTTCACTCCCAAAAGGCCGTTTAGAATCTTGGTCTCACTATCTGAGAACCTCCGAGTCAAAAATTTAACAGTCAAAAAGCATACACATGCCTTAACTAAGGATGCCATGTTTTCAAAAACAAGCCCTGCAGGCTGACAGGACACTAGGGCTACTTCGAGATATTGGAGACTCGGGATGGAAACCCGAATCTCCGCAGACGGATAATAACAACCAGCAATAACTAAACTCTTTAGGTTGCCACAAGATACCTGAGAGAGGTTCAACTGGCAAGCATACAGTTCCAACTCTTCAAGATTGGGACAGCCCAGAAGAAGCTTACTCATGAAATCAGCTTCGATCTTAAAATAACCTAGGTTTAATTTTCTCAGATGTGGGAGATTGACCAATACTGGGTTTAGGACTTCAAGCTTTCTATGATTGTTGAATTGCAGCTTCATCTCTTTTATCAGGCACCTCTACAGCAATAGCATTAGGTTGAACTTGAACATATATAGACAGCACCCGAGGGCTCTGCTGTAGAACACGAAGAATCCATCTTCTCACAGGATGATCAAGGCGGTCATAAGGCTTAACCTGGTATGGCCAGACCAGCGTGAATCTATCTATCTGTTCAGCTAGTCGTAGGGCTAAGACAGTATCAATAGAAATCTCAAAGTTGTCATGGCATTCTGGTTGTTCACTATAGGCTGCAAGTCTGCCAAAGCGAGTTGTACCCCTTTTTTTTTCGTCAAGAATGAGCATATCAGCTGACCAGAAATCAGAAAAGTCAAAGTCTAGGACGGGCACAAAGGCCCACAATTCGCTCCATCGCTTGGACAGTAGGCACGTCCGCACTGCCTCTTTTGTAGGACGGTAAGACAGAATATGAGTAAGTACGGTGTCAGGCAAGTCACTTATCCTATCAGTGCTGCTCATCTTTCCTACTTCAATTGCGACTCTTGATCCCTACAATAAAATCATTTTGTCAAACCTCTGATGTGTGATGGTCTTGTGTAAAGAGCAAATAGATCATTGCCAGATTTTCAAGGCTTTTGATGCTCCTTTTAAATATATTAAATATTAAAAGTTTAAATGCGGTTGTGTTCTAAACTAATTAAGCAATAAGGTGTTAATTGTTATGTATGTGTTTAATTCTCAACTAAGCTGCAGCCCACTGTATTAAGTCCTAATGATTAAATCTTGGAAATGGAGAGTAGTACTAGAGTTCCTTATGGAGAAATGTGTAAAACAAATTGATAGCAGAGACACACAAATTGGCAGCGAAGACAGAAGAACAAGAAAAAGAAAGAAATTAAATTTTTATCTCTATACTTCTACTCTTTCACAAAGAAAAAAAATCAGAAAATTTCTACAAAACCATAAAGATAGCAAGAAATGTTCACATTTGGGATGACCCGATCATGAAATACAACAACTATCTAGATAGAAAAAGACATGTACCTCAAACACCTGAGCAGGACACGATTTTGATCGTTGCAAAGACTTGAGCCCCTCCATTAGACTGCCAGGGTGAGGGTCTTAGCAATGGCGATGGGAAATACACAGTTGATTCAAAGAATTGAGCGCCTCCTTTGGTTTGCCAGGGTTAAGGTCGTATAGCGTTGCAATAGTAGAGTAGCGGTGCTAAGGATTGGAAGCTTTATTTCACACTAGAAGAGAACTGGAAATTTGGAATCAATTTTTTTTGAAGTGGATGAAGGGAACTATGGGGACTGGGGAGTGAACTGTGAAAGGAAGGAGGGAGATACGAAGATATATCATATATTTGGGCTAGGAGTCATCAAGAATCAAGAACGGTCACATTGGATCTTGACCTGCTAAAGACCTGTACCTCAATCACTTGAGAATGTTACGTATTTCCTCACTTAATACCGGAAATTGTCATTTCGGTCTCTGTTCCGGCATCTGGGAAAATTACCGGAATCCGGGAACGGTAGGTATTGAAAACGCTGATTTACTGTGTTCGGGTATTTTGTGACATCTGTGCAGAGAATCTATGTTAGATCCTCTATGAGTCTGGACTCTGCCTTAGATGCGCTTCTAAACAGAAACAGGATAGAATAATAGAGTAATGCACGGGTTACTGTTTTTAAACTTCAAGAGAAGGATAAAGTGGGAATGACAAAATTATGATGACTCATAGTAAAGGATAATCAACTCAAATGACCAAACGATGAAGGATGTATGACAAATTTAATATCAATTTGTACTTTAAAAAACTTCAAGAGATTCAATTTGTTATAACTAGGATCTAACAAATATTAATGATTAAGCTTTCGAAAAAAACAAATATTAATGATTAAGCATTATATTAAGTCACTTAAGCAATTTATCAAATACTACAAAACTATCAACATGTGAAACACATTCAAACCCATTTTGCACACGAGTTAAAATATGTAAATATGGTAGGTGAAAATTTTGGCTATAAATAGAGGTTGTATGGTTCACCAAGTCCTCAAATCAAATCAAAGTCACATTTAAATGAGTTCTGAGAGTTTGAGAGCACGGTAAGTAGCTTGGGCAGGAGCGGACTAGAGCGGGCAGGGTGCACGGTGTCTCCCCAAAGAGTTCGTCGTTAAGGTAGGGGCCGTCCCGACCTTTGTTGTTCCATCCTCTTCCTTTTGAATTTCAATCCCATTTGCTTATTTCGATCCAAAAGTATTTTATAATCAGTTAGAATAGACATCAACATTATAAATAAAGATGTGTGGGTGTTGGGATTCTTTAGTTAAATATCATCCGACACTCAAGCATTGTGAAATAGTTGTGCAATAACATTTTTTCTGATTTCTGTAATGTGATACTTTGTAAGTAATTGTGTGTCAGGTGTTATTGCTTATAAAACTGACTCGGTTCAACATTAGATAATAATTTTGCAACACAGTGTTTTATTTCTGATTTTTGTGATCCCTTCCTATTTTCATTTTCATCATGTCTCCATCTCTTTTGTGTTTCTTAGAATCTCTCTCCACCTTAATTTCTCTTCATCACCATTCTTAAATTTTGGTTTACAAAATATAAATTAAATTCATTTAATTGAAAATAAAAAAAATATCAGATCTTTTACGATATATATTTTTTAATTTGAGTCATTTATAAACATATTACATTTCACGAATAATATCAACATAATATAAATCATATTAATCATATTATTTCAGATAACTATAACTGTATTTACACACATATAATTTTTTTCTTTAAATTGATCAAACTCTTTAGATTTAATCAAATCAAATTACCTATAATAACTAAACTATATTTTTTAAGATAAATATATCTTAACCATATATCCAAAAATGAACATAATTAAACTATAAAAACATAATAAAAATATTCTTATTATAGATATCTACATTGAGCGAAACTCGATATGTCCCTCTAGTGTTGCATATGTTTTACCATGAAAATGAAAAACATGTCTTGAACTGTTAAAAACGCGGGCTGCTTCTGTTTGGAGAAGAAAGGTGCCGTTCTATTATATTAAATATAGATTATCCAATTATTCAATAGAACAGAATTAGCATAGTTGGTTGCTTCAAAGGCTTTTAAGTCGTTGCTATTTGATGTCCCTGGTTCGAATCCCAGTGAAGCCTCGTTTATTTTTTTTTTTATATTTCTGAATACCGTTTGGTTTCCATGCCTATTTAAAATGTCATTACTCTCCCGTTTTAATTCCGATTTTGATAAACTTAAGTTCATTGGAAAGTTTACAAAATGTTCTACAACTTTATTATGATTTTATGAGTTAATACATTTTCAATAAATGTCAGTTTTATTTTGAAAACCAAGGATTATAACATGTTTAAAACACAATGTTTTTATTATTATTTCAATTTAAGTGAAACTTATACATTAGAAACTTTTAAGAATTGATTTCAACCATATTACATATATTTATAAAATATGTGAAACTAATATGTCTTATTTCGTTTAAATATTATATGGCTAGTAAGTCATTTTATTAAAAACTTTACATTATTTTCGGTATGATTATAAATGGTGATTTGTGAAATTTATTACGATAAAAATATATTTTATGGGAAAGTCAATTGAATTGATGTTTAATATAGACACGAGGAGAATTGAATATTTTAACCGGTACCTGGTAGGCGATTCCTTCGAGATTAGCGGTCCGTCAGACGTGACGGAACTCGGTTCCTTCGAGGTGTGAGAAGGAACGTATTTCTACTGTGGCAGGTGGAAATGCCACTCCATTCGCTGTTGGGAGTGTGAAATGGATCCTTACTGACGTAGTTTGGATCCATTCCAAAGTGTGGCCAAAGTATGTTGATGATGTTGGTTCTCCGAAAGAAAATATATTTTTTTTAAGATAATAACTTGAGTTTTGATATATTCCAAAAGAAAGAAATTTCTATGATGATTATTAATTGGATTTTGATATATTCCATGAAAGAATATGTTGGATTTTTAATGCTCGTTATTAAGTTGAATTATTTGATTTTATAATCTTTTGAATTATATCTCCGGTTGACTTCCAGAGGTTGGAAGTCGAGATTGTTCCTACTGAGTGGAAAATTATACTCACCCCTCCCCATTTTTAATCCACAGAGAACCTTTAGGAGTAAAATTTATGCTAATAGTTGGAGCCGATGCGTGAAGTTAATCTAGAAGTATTTTAGTTTTTATTTATAAGTAGTTTAAGAATATTTATTAGATGTTATCTGAAGGTTTGTTATTTTAGCATGTTTTCCGCTGCGAGATTATAAACTCGTTTATGGTCGGTTAGACCCAATTTTGTATTTGAGACTTTGTACCGGTATTTTGAGACTTTATTATTTTAATGATGCTCATTTTGTGACTGCTGTTAAGTTGTGTACATTCCGAGAAAAACAAAAATTTACTCTCTCTCGAGGTGTGACTACGGATGAAAACGGATCGGATAAAGTCCGGTCCGATCCGCATCCGAATTCGAAAAATAGCGGATTTGGATGTTAGTATCCGGATCCGAACTGATACGGATCCGGATCCGGATCTTTTTAAACGGATACGGATGCGAATATGGGAACATTTAGGGTTGCGAATCCGGATAAAAATCTGGATCTGAAATATTTTAGGAAACGGATATCCGAATTTCAGTTAGCGATGCGGATAGGCTGACCCTTTTCGTTCGTGCGCCAAAGAAAAATGGAAATTAGAACCGAAAGGATGAATCTGACAGTGGGACCTCTATTAGTTAGATATGGGCTGAAGTGGGCTTTTTTATTGTATATATTTTTTTGTCGTTCCTTTGTACGTCTTAACTTCAGTTTTTAGTATGAATTCGGCCATAGAATTTTAAAAGCATGAATGATTGTCCGATTCACTATACCAATTGAAGTTACATATTATAACAACTAGCGTTGTATACGTGCTTTGCACGTGAGGTGTTATTGATGTCTGGTCAGTTAAGTTTGGAGGTGGGAAAGTGAAAAATAATACACGAAGGATGAACTTGATTAACATGATACATCTATCAATGAATATCATTTAAATTATGTAAATATTGATAGATAAATTAATATATTAAAACTCTAAAAAATATTAATTTATTTACGTAATTTTTGAAGACAATCCACAAAATTTAATACAAACAAATCTAGAAAATCTTATAAACAACTAAACAAAATTGGAAAGAAATGTATAAAAGAAAAACCTATATCACTTTGATTTCATATAATTTTTGTTGATTCATATAATATCATAAGAATATATTATTATAAGATAATTATAATTACTAATAGTCATATTTAAATATTTCAGGAAAAATGTTGTGTTAAAAATAATTTGTGTCTCGAAATAGAAGAAAAATAAAATATTTACAATTTAGATGAAAAAAATTAGCATTTTGTTACGCGCTTCGCGCGTGATGTTTTGTTATGTTAATTAAGGAGGAGTAAAAAAATTAGATTGGTTTTCTTACGTATATAAAATTTTATAATCAACAAATTTTGGAAAGGTTTAGAAACAATGAAAAATAAAATTATATTTATGAAACAATAGAATTGAGTAATCAGATTTAGAAATTTGACAAAAATATGTTAGAACTCTTTAACTATGAAATTTTATATTGCAGGGTATTTCATTTTTTTTATGAAGGATATAAAATTTTATGGTCAATTGAATTAATAAATGTCCTCAAATAATTTTAAAAACACCAACCATATTCTATATTTCATATAATTATATGATTAAATTAAAAATAGCTCAATGGCACGATTGAATTTGTTATAATCTTCACATCATTTATATAAAATTTCATACACTAATAAAGTTGTAAATATCTTAGAATAATTAAAAACCTAATGACATTTATGAAATTACGGAAATTCAATTTTTGTGAGATTCAAAAAATTATTTAAAATAGTTATAGGTTTATAACTTTAAAATTTTACATTAATTAATTGTTCATATATTTTTGAGCAAGTACATAAATTTTCATAGCCAAATGATTTATTCAAGGCCTCCAAACAATTTTAGAAACTTTTATGCATATTAAATTTTATGAGATTCATAAAATTATGTAAAATATTTTCCAAGTCTATAATTAAAAAAATTTAATTCTTTAAATCCTTTACATTTTTATGAGCACACACATAATTTTTCATAGTCAAATGAATTTTTAAATATAGCTAAACAATTTAAAAACTAAACTATATTTAATCTGAAATTTCTGAAATGGAGGTGTCCATTGTTTTTTCAAAATGGAGATATGACTTCATCCAAAGTTACTGTAGATAATGTACCCAACATTATAGTATTATTTGATGATTATATTAATTATGTTGTACATAACTAATAATGATTTGCTAAATACAATTTATATTTATTGTATAGTAAAATATTATTATACTTTATAATATATAACAATCATGATAATTATAAATTTACACATATTAAACAATATAATATTACACCATGTAATATAATAATTTATAATGATTATGCGAATTTTAATTTATATATATCATGTGGTAAAATAATATAATATAATACAATACGATATTATGATTAAAATAATTACAATTTTTATATCTTATATTGTACAACACAATGATTATGATAATTTTTAACGATAACTGATTATATAGTTTCTTTATAGCATGTGATATAGAGATTATTATTATTCATTATTTTTATTTTTAGTAAGTTAAATTATAGATATTTGTTTTAATATCCGAAATATATTCGTATTCATATTCGTATCCGTCAATATCCAATTCATATTCGTATCCGATTAACATCCGAACCGTATTCGTATCCGAACATATCCGAATCCGTATTCGTATCCGAAAAAAAGTACGGATGCGGATATGATTTGGCTACTATCCGATCCGTTTTCATCCCTAGGTGTGACACAATTTGTATGAAATAAAAATTTCAAACTATGGGTAATATCTTTTTAATCATCGAGAAATCAAAATAATTAAACAACTTTTTATATAAAAAAGGGTCAAAAGCATCACCCAATTTTGTGTCGAGGAGACATCGTCGTGTGACTGTTCACTGGGTTGAATGTTCTAGGAAGCAAACGATAAAGTTGTGAAACAATTGCACAATGTTGATATTCACCTAATTTTGGACTGATTTGTTATTTGCTTCTGTAATAGAAGTAGTAGAGCTGGTGTTCGCTCATCCCCTCTCCCCTCGCAAGAAAAAAAAAAAGAACATTAAATACAATATATTGAAAATCATATACTACCAACGTCATGCATTAAAAAAATGATTTCTTATTATTTTTCTAAATTGAAAAAGTTGATATTCTTTTTAATTATCCTGATTTAACAAACTATTGTAACTTACATGAAATTTAATAGGTACTCTAAATATATGACTCCATAAACTAAATTTGTTTATTTCTACAATCAATTTCAACTAATTTTAAAAAATGTGATAAAGTTTTTTTTCTTTTTAAGTTCAACTTCAATTAATGAGATGCTCTCACTTAGAACAATTTTAGAAGGGTTCTTAAAATGTTAAATACTTTGTTGGTGTCTTTACACTCAGTCCCAACTCCACGGTACGTCGGTACCAATCTTCGCCAAAAATGCCCATTACTCTCCCGGATTTAATCCAACCATTCGATTAAGATTTTTCGAAGTTAAAACCTTCATCCTCACAACAATTATGATCTAAATTCATAAATTAAAAATCATATGCAGCTGACGAATATTTCCTCAAATAAATACAAGTATACGATATGATATGGAATCAAATTTTAGCAAAAAAAAAAAAAATATATATATAATTCTATTATACATGATATTGTTGTTGACAAATACAAGCATTGGCATTAAATTTGAGAAATTATAATATATAACTTTAAAATGGTAGGTAACATTATTCCAAAAGGCCATTTAGAAACAAGTAATGATCATTATTAGCTTCGAAATGGAAGTATCAATCTTCAGAAAAATCAAATTTGAAAGCTTCACTCTGTTAATTGATAATAGTGAGTTCATTAAATGCAAACGATGGTAATTGGTAACATATTTACAATAGGCAGCGCATATTAACTTCTCTCGCCGCTCGGCGCTCGCTGCACGCCTGAACAAACGGAGGTGATATAAACCTAAATCTTTCTTAGCCATTGTTTCTTCTCCCTCCTCCAACCTCTAAGCTGTGGGGCCCACCCTTTTCTCAGGACCTCTGGTAAGGCCTTTCCCTCTCACCCCACTGAATTCAATTTTCTGACGTTGGTTTTAAATTGGATCAAATTGGGTCACGTGAGTTCAAGTTTGTGCTATTTTTAAGGTATTAACCAAGGACAGTATCATAATATTTACCAGAATTGACACTCAATACAAGTTGTGCCATACACTTAATTACCAGCAGATTCCAAAAAGTAGCCTTTTCACTAATCGAGTATAGTTTTTTTATTTTAAGAGAACGGGTGATATTATTTGTTCTGAACTGACAAAGGGGGCAGAAAAATTACTAGAGAAACTTTCATGTTAGTACTTGATTTTGTTGATCTGGCAATATTTTAGGAATCAAATCCCCCGTTTATTAAAAATGCTTAGCTACTAGACAACATTTTCACATTATACTCACCCACTATTTCATTGTTACTTATCTTATAGGGGGTAAATACATATTATTCGATGGAATATTAATTTTTATTATATTCATTTTCTGAATGATTGCTTTTCGACTGTTAGTTACACCTGGCTACTGTGAGCTATAATGGGCCTAATTCAGAAACGCAAATTGTTGGTGGCAGTGTCCACAAAAGAAAAGAACAAACAAAGAGCTTGCTCCCAGTATATTTCCTCTAAATGTTGTCCTAGTGAACCATTCTTACAAGATGCTAGGTGTTTCTAGATTAGGAAGCATATGTATGCGGGGTGACTGGAAATGGCGTGAACGATGCACCAGCTCAGAAGAAGGCTGACACCTGTTGCTAATGCAATTGACGAAGCTTGACGTGCATCTGATGTAGTTATTAGGCCAGGTCTCAGTGTGATTATCAGTGCCATGCTAATTGCAAATTTGGAGAGGATGAAAACCAATTAAACATTACCGTGAGCAGTAATAATTAAACAAATCCTTTTATTTGCAAGATTTTTTTTTGGGTGTGCCTTTTTAGAAAATGCAGACAATCTATATCCCTATAAAATATGATTTGTCTCGAATACATTATATAACATTTTACAGTAGTAAACTAATTTCGGCCTTCAATAATGGCCTAGCATTGAGGCCATAAGAATACACTTGCCTTATTTATGGTTTGTTTGGTGGTGCAGAGAACCAGCCCCAATGAGCTAAATCAGATGGCTGAAGAGTCCAGGAGGCGAGCTGAAATTGTCAGGTATAACAATCTTTCAAATTTTTGGTTTAGAATAGTATCTGTGTGTTGCTTCCTAAAAGTATCATGCCATACTTGTACAAAATTTGAAAATGGTGCGCTTACTTGAAGCCTTAATGCTATGAAGTGAATACAAATTGAACATTTGAATCCTTGGAAAGGTTACTTTTAAACCCCTTGTACATTTTGTTACTAAAATTTACTGCTCCGGTTTGTTGAAGGCTGCGAGAAATGCATACCCCTCAAGGGCATGTTAAACCAGTGGTGTGACTGAAGAACCTAGACATCAAAACAATCCAGCATTTCTACACTGTCTGATCGCACCTCTCTGTAAATGAACAGATCTAAGGGTTGCATAATGGATCCTGTCTGATATTTGAGCTGACTAATATATTATAACCTTCCTTTTCTTATATACTAGCATTGCCCATTTAAAAGGGTAATAATGGTCTTTTAGTGAGACAATGGCATGTGATTTGCCTATTTTTTCAAAAGGGTAGGACTTGAGGGATAATGAGCGCATTGTATTAATTTATTCTGTTTTAAAGTTTATTGAATGTTACTGAATGTTATTGATATGTAAAGTATCTAGGTTGTCTCTTTTGGTTGATGCGGTTCTGGACCTTCTGGTGTAGAAGTACTTCGAGTAGTGCTTGAATTATTACCTTTGTGTTACCACTTTTTCAATGAAGCTATTTTGTCATTATTCTGTTTGAAATACATTGTTTTTGTTAGAGCAATTTGGCAATCCGCCTGTTTGTTTAAGAGCTGAGTAGAAGAAAATGAGATAGCGAATTGTTATTTGATTAATTTCTTTGCTAATTATAGAGACAGTGTATATTGCTATTGCTTCTAGTCAAACTAGTCAAATTTAATTGCAACCAGTGTCTTGGCTATTCTTGTTTCCTAAGGTAATCTTTCTAATACACCGAGAATTGGAGCTATCAATTAATATTCCTCACCTCTTTAAATATCCGGTCTGTTCCTTATAAAATAATTATGCAAAATCCAAGGCTCCTTGATTTGTAAGATGTGCTCAGCCACTCAGGTGCATGCCCAGTAGAAATGTAGAATAATAATAATGGAAATATAGAAAAGAAGGTTACAAGCTCAATCTAATAACGATAAACAAAAGTGGCATTATGCCACCTGTATTATTATTCATTAATGAAACCATGATTTACCGGACAATTACTGTGCTTGAAAAATATGTACCCTATCACCAATGTACCCCCCCACTGTATTACAACATGCTGCAGTTTTTCTGTATCAGAATCAGCGACTAAGGACATTTTGCAAAAAGAACCCCTTAAAAATCCAAAAGAAACAATACATGCTGCACATTTTGTGTATCAGAATCTCCATTAAGGACATTTGCAAAAAGTACCTCTCTAAAATCCATGCAAAGAAAATCTATCATCAACCATGCGTGTCACATTTTTCACAACATGATTTGGCACAATTGACACCTTTGTATACATCTTACAAAGAAAAAAAAAAAGAGAATCAAGAGATTCTAAGTTCAATCATCATCTTCAATATCACAAGAAACTAATCAATGAATTACTCTCCTCATTCCTCCATCCCATCGCCTTCTTCCTACATTTCTTTATCTTATTCCCCCTCTCCTGCTGCTTCTCATTGTTCTACATCTTGCTCATCTTCTTCTCCCAAGTCTGCTTCACCATCTTCCCCTGCTTCTTCTTCCAACAATGCTTCTCCTCCTCCCACATCCTCCTCCTCTATCTGCTCTTCCTTTTCCTCTTCCTCATTTTCGTCCTCCTCAAAATCCTTATGCTCTTCATCCCCTAACTTGTCAAAAAGCTTAAAGTATTGGAGATACAACTCTAATTCTTCTAGAGAGCCATAAGCGTGTTTCAGTCTACAATTTCCACGATCACCTACGACCTCCCTCAATGCCTTCAAAAGTTCAATTTCATCAGACTTATCCTAAAAAGAAAAAAATAACAAAAATTATCAATAATAAAGACATTATAAGAACACATGGACCAAAAAAAAAGAGGAAAGATTAAGAGGGTGCCTCAGCAACAAATGAAACTAACAGAAAATGGACAAATGTAAAGATATTTTCCTAACCAAAATGAACTAAAATAAAATTTTGGATCAATTTTAAGTGAAATAAATAATGAGTTTAGAAAGTAATTTTTTCAAGACAAGCTCAACTAATTTGAACTCTTAATCACGATATTGGAAATTACTTTTCAAGACAAACACACACCAAGATCGATCAAATCAGTATTTTTTTTCAGACAATACAAATTTGATCTAAAAAGTTGTGCTCAGCACAAGGAGTCAGATTATTTCATGCCAATTCCTTCTAGTATTTACCAAAAGGCAAGGGACTGCTAAATTCCTAATGCCTAACAGTTAATTTTTTTATTAAGAACCAAATCATACATGAGGATTATTTATTTCATAACAGCAATTTTTATTAAGAGGAGAAACACATGTTTTTTTTAATAGATACAGGGGAGTTTTTTCTGAAAGGGCTTAATTTTATATTCAAATATCATAAATGGCTGCACATCACGAAAAATTTCCAAAAGGGCCTAGACTATTGGCTTTTGCGCCTTAATCTTGTGCGCCAGTGCCCATCATGCTAAATATTAACAAAATGATATGTTATCTGTTAATTTAATTAATCAGATTAATTGACCGAATGTTGGACTATATTATGGAAATCAAAATAGATCTATTCAAGATTCCATTTAATGTTTTTTTTTTCTTAAAATGATATGTTATCTGTTAATTTAATTAATCAGATTAATTTAAACAATGAAAATGGCACACGTCTAAGACGGTGATATTTTACCAAATTAAACTTGTAAGTATCTGATACATTTTTTATTCTTTAAATTATTTTTTCCGTTAAACATGAACATAAATGGCCTAATTAAAGTAATAGTTTGAAAAATTATCTTTTTTTTTTCTTCATATTAGGCCCTTTTGGATAATTTTAGGAGTGAGCCCCAACGGAAACATCAGAGACAATTTAAGACCTTTTGGAAAAAAGTCCAGATACAAGAGTACCTTTTACCAAGAAAACTACCTAAAATTAAGGATTCAAATTCAAATTTGTCGATGACAAAAATGACTGATTTGACCCTGTGATGAAATAATCGTTTATTGGACTCAATTATGGACAAGAACAAAGATTGATATGTACTTGACCCAGCAACATTTCAAACTACCAGTACTAAACTTCACTAAACAAAAACAACCTAATAGGTGTATGATCTTCCACTATTTTATGATGTCTGTTTCCCCAATGAATAATGTATCAGATGAAAGGTATCACAGAGTTTATAAAAAAATAATATGTGCAAAAAGAAAATGTTGAATCGTGGATATAACTCAGGCCAAGATTTTGGTAGTCTTCCTTAACAAGATAAGTACCTCACAACAATAAATGGTAAGCTCCTCCAAAAATGGTGCATGCAGAACGAGACGATCTATCACTCCAATGCAGCCAAACAGATAACTTTTGAAACTCTCAAAATGTGCAGCCTTGAGATTCTGAAAGATGGTGCAGTTTTTGAGTGCGTGCTCCAACATATCCTTCATGTAAAGTAAGAGAACCAAAATAATGTAGAAGCAAATAAATAAATCAAGCATTGCCATGGAGAATTTTTTAACAGAAAATCATTAACTTGGTATAAGTTGTGAAGTGACTACCTTAGCACGTGATCCATAGAGAACAACATCAAGATTCATCACTCCCAAAAGGCTGCTTAGAATCTTACTCTCACTATTTAAGAACTTCAAATCCAAATGATCAACACCAAAAAAGCAAACACGTGCCTTAACTAAGGATGACGTGTTTTTGAAAACAAACCCCAGAGTCTGACAGGATATTATGGAGACATCCAAATACTGGAGACTTGGGATGGAAATTCGAATCTCTGCAGTGTAATAACAAGTACAACCAGCAATAACCAAACTCTTAAGGTTACCACAAGATATGTGAGAAAGGTTCAAGTAGCAAGCATACAGTTCCAACTCTGCAAGATTGGGACAGCCCAGAAGAAGTTTACTCATGAAATCAGCTTCAATTGCAAAATAACCTAGGTTCAATTTTCTCAGATTCGGGAGACTGACTGATACTGGGCGTAGGATTTGAAGATATCTATCGTCAAGTTGTAGTTTCATCTCTTCTAAGGAAGAGCAAGTAAAAGGCTCCATAGGAACCTCTACAGTGCCAACATGACGTTGAACATATATAGACAGCACCCGAGGCCTCTGCTTTAGAATGTGAAGAATCCATCTATTCACAGGATGGTTGTAATAAGGCTTAACCTGGTACTGCCAGACCAGCCTGAATCTATCTATTGATTGAGCTTCTCGTAAGGCTAACACAGTATCAATGTACCTCACAAAGTTGTCGTGGCATTCTGATTGTGTATTTATTTTGATTAAAGTTTTGCCAATAAGGCTTGCATAGGTTACGTTCTGGCCAGTAGAGAAGATATCAGCTGACCAGAAATCAGAAAAGTCAAAGTCTAGGACGGGCACAGAGGACCACACTTTCCTCCATTGCTTGGAGAGTAGGCACGTCTGCACTGCCTCTTTTGTAGGAAGGTAAGACAGAATATGAATAAGTACGGTGTCAGGCAAGTCACTTATCCTATCAGTGCCGCTCATCTTTCCTACTTCAATTATGACTCTTGATCCCTACAATAAAATCATTTTGTCAAACCTCTGATGTGTGATGTGCTTGTGCAAGGAGCAAATAGATCGTTGCCAAATTTCCAAGGCTTTTAATGCTCGTGTTTGTGTTCTAATCTAAACTAAGAAACAAGGTGTTATGTATGAGTCTAATTCTAAACTAAGCTATGGCCCACTGTATTATGTCCTAATGATTAAATCTTGAAAATGGAGAGCAGTACTAGAGTTCCTAATGGAGAAATGTGTAAAACAAATTGATAGCAGAGACAGACAAATTGAAAGCGGAGACCGAAGAACAAGAATTGAAAGAAATGAATTTTTATCTCTATACCTCTACTCTTTCACAAAGAAGAAAAAAAAAAAATCAGAAAATTTCTACAAAACCATAAAGATAGCAAGAAATGTTCACATTTGGGATAACCCAATCATGAAATACAACAACTATCTAGATTGAAAAAGACCTGTACCTCAATCACCTGAAAAGAGTAAAAGACACGATTGATAGTTGCAAAGACTTGAGCCCTTCCTTTAGACTGCACAGCTGATTCAAAGAATTGAGCGCCTCCTTTCGGTTGCTAGGGTTGGAAATTTGGAATTAAGGTCGTACAGCGTTGCAACAGTAGAGTAGCGGTGCTAAGGATTGGAAGCTTTATTTCTCAAATCTCAATAGAGGATTGGAAATTTGGAATGAATTTTTTTTGAAGCGGAGGAAGGGAACTGGAATCGGGAGTGATCGAATTCGGAGGGAAACGGTGAAAGGAGATATAAGGAGGGAGATACGAAGATATGGGCTGGGATTCATCAAGAACGGTTACATTGGATCTTGGCCTGCTTAAGGAAGCCGTAAATCATTTTTTTTTTTTTTTTTTTTTTTTTTTTTTTTCTTTCGTAATTGAACACCTCTAAACTAATGATTGTGGGACCCAGCGCACCCCTCTGTAACTCTGTTTTCTTTGATTTACTGTGTTCGTGGATTACTGGATTTTGTGAGATCTCTCGTCTTATGATTCGTAACTCCACAATGGAGTCCCCGTCTAGGAGCCAATGGTTGACATGGTATTTGCTTCTGTAATAAGAAGTCGTAGAGCTGGTGTTCACTCATTCCCCAACCCAAACAAAATAATAATAATAATAATAATAATAAAATAAATAAATAATACAATATTATTGAAGATCATATATTACTAACGTCATGCATAAAAATGATGACTTCTTATTATTTTTCTAAATTCAAACAGTTGACATTATTTTTAATTATCCTGATTTTAACAAGCTTTTTGTAACTTACATGAAATTTTATAGGTACTCTGAATATACGACTCCATAAACTAAATATATTTGTTTCTCCGATCAATACAACTCATTTAAAAGAGAATGTGATAAACTATTTTTTTATGTTCGAGTTCGAGAACTTTTTTTTTATAAATTCAACTCAATTCATGATATGCTCTCACTTAGAACATTTTTAAAAAGATTCTTAAAATGTTAAATACTTTATTGGTCTCTGCATTCAGTCCCAACTCCACGGTACCAATCTTCCTCAGAAATTTCCATTACTGTCGTACACAAAAAAAAAGGTAGAACAAAGTGCAGAATTTCACAAGGATGAAAATCTTAATCCTCACAACAACTAATCTAAATTCTTAAATTAAAAATCATGTGCAGCTGACGAATATTTGCTCAAATAAGTACAAGTATAAAATATGATATGGAATAAAATATTTGCAAAATCTAAAAAGATGATACTATTATACATAATAGTATTGTTGACAAGCATTGGTATAAAAATTTGAGAAATTATAACATATATAACTTAGAAAATGGTACGTATAACATTCCAACATTAATTAAAATAAAAATAACTGAATAGTGATTAAACAAAGATCAACGATTATTTTTTAGAAACAAGTATTGATCATTATAGCTTGGAAATGGAAGTAACGATCTTCAGAAAAATCAATTTTGAAAGCTTAATTCTGTAAATTGATATAGTAAGTGCATTAAATGCAAAGGATGGTGCCATCTTTACAATAGTGAGTGCTTTCCCTCTGGCCGCTGGCTGCACGCCTGAACAAACGGAGGTGATATAAACCTCTAAATCTTTCTTAGCCATTAGCCATTGTGTTTCTTCTTCCTCCTCCAACCTCTAAGCTGTGGGGCCCACCCTTTTCTCCGGACCTCTGGTAAGGCCTTTCCCTCTCACCCCACTGAATTCAATTTTCTGACTTTGGCTTTAAATTGGATCAAATTGGGTCATGTGAGTTCAAATTTGTGCAATTTTTAAGGTGTTAGCCAGGAACAGTATCATAATATTTACCAGAATTGGCACTCATTACAAGATGTTATAAATTGTGCCATACACTTACCAGCAGATTCCAAAAAGTAGCCTTTTCACTAATCGAGTATAGTTTTTTTTTTTTAAGGGAACGGGTGATATTATTTGTTCTGAACTGACAAAGGGGGCAGAAAAATTACTAGAGAAACTTTCATGTTAGTACTTGATTTTGTTGATCTGGCAATATTTTAGCAATCAAATCCCCCGTTTATTAAAAATACTTAATTACTTACAACATTTTCACATTATACTCGCCCACTATTTCCTTCTTACTTATCTTATAGGAGGTAAAATACCTATTATTCAATGGAATATTAATTTTTATTATATTCATTTTCTGAATGATTGCTTTTCGACTATTAATTACACCTGGCGACTGTGAGCTATAATGGGACTAATTCAGCAACCCAAGTTGTTGGTGGCAGTGTCCACAAAAGAAAAGAACAAACAAAGAGCTTGCTCCCAGTATATTTCCTCTAAATGTTGTCCTAGTGAACCATTCTTACAAGATGCTAGGCGTTTGTAGATTAGGAAACATATGTATGTGGGATGACTGGAAATGGCGTGAACGATGTACCAGCTCAGACGAAGGCTGACAGCTATTGCAATGCAATTGACGAAGCTCGATGTGCATCTGACGTAGTTATTAGGCCAGGTCTCAGCGTGATTATCAGTGCCGTGCCAATTGCAAATCTGGAGAGGATGAAAACCAATTAAACATTACCGTGAGCAGTAATAATTAAACAAATCCTTTTAATTATTGCAAGATTTTGTTTTTTTTGGGTGTGCCTTTTTAGAAAATGCAGACAATCTATATCCCTATAAAATATAATTTGTCTCGAATACATTATATAACATTTTACAGTAGTAAACTAATTTTGGCCTTCAATAATGACCTAGCATTTTGAGGCCGTAAGAATATACTTGTCTTAATTATGGTTTGTTTGGTGGTGCAGAGAACCACCCTCAATGAGCTAAATCAGATGGCTGAAGAGTCCAGGAGGCGAGCTGAAATTGTCAGGTATAACAATCTTTCAACTTTTTGGTTTAGAATAGTATCTGTGTGTTGCTTCCTAAAAGTATCATGCCATACTTGTACAAAATTTGAACATGGTGCGCATACTTGAAGCTTAATGCTATGAAGTGATACAAATTTAACATTTGAAACCTTGGAAAAGTTACTTTTAAACCCCTTGTACATTTTGTTACTAAAATTTACTGCTCCGGTTTGTTGAAGGCTGCGTGAAATGCATACCGCTCAAGGGCATGTTAAACCAGTGGTGTGACTGACAATGAATAATCCAGCATTTCTACACTGTCTGATCGCATCTCTCTGTAAATGAACAGATCTAAGGGTTGCATAATGAATCCTGTCTGATATTTGAGCTGACTCATATATTATAACCTTTCTTTTCTTATATACTAGCATTGCCCATTTAGAAGGGTAATAAATGGTCTTGTAGTGAGACAATGGCATGTGGTTTGCCTATTTTTTCAAAAGGGCAGGACTTTAGGGATAATGAGCACATTGTATTAATTTATTCTGTTTTAAAGTTTATTGAATGTTACTGAATGTTATTGATATGGTAAAGTATCTAGGTTGTCTCGTTTGGTTGATGCGGTTCTGGACCTTCTGGTGTATAAGTACTTCGAGTAGTGCTTGAATTATTACTTGAGTAATGTTAGAGTCAAACGCGTTTGACACTTGAGCCCGTTAAATACGATCAAATCTCAATTTTCGATATTACAAAGGCAAATCCGAACCGCTCAAATTATTCTCCATAATGAAATCTCCTAATAGATTAAATTTTATATTTTTTCTAATTTTTTACTATTTATTTTGAATTTTAGAAAATCTTCAATCTAATTAATTCTGGACCCTCCAATTTTAAAAATTCGAAAATTATAAAATTTGGTTTTTAATATAATTTTAATATGAAGATCATATTAAGCGGTTTAGATCAGTCATTTCAAATTTTAATAGTTGAGATTAGAATCGTGTTTGACGTCAAACACGTTTGACTCTAGTATTACTCTTTGTAAGAGGCGCTCGGCCACTCAGGTGCATGCCCAGTAGAATAATAATAATAATGGAAAAGAAGGTTACAAGCTCAATCTAATAACTATAAACAAAAGTGGCATTATGCCACCTGTATCATTATTCATTAATGAAACCATGATTTACCTGACAATTACTCTGCATCAAAAACATGTACCTTATCACTAATGTACCCCCACTGTATTACAACATGCTGCAGTTTTTGTGCATCAGAACCAGCAACTATAAGGACGCTTTGCAAAAGGAACCCCTCAAAAATCCAAACGAAACAACATGCTGCACATTTTGTGTATCAGAATCTCCATCTAAGGACATTTGCAAAAAGAACCTCTCAAAAATCCAAAAACCATAATGTATGTTGCAGTTTTTATGTATCAGAATCTACAACTAAAGATATTTTTGCAAAAAGACCCTGTCTAAAATCCAAAATCACAGTAGAAAGTCTGGGATATTTATTCTTCCAGTTATTATTTATTGTAGAACGAAGAGCATATAACAAGTGATGTTGTAATGACCATTTAATGGAAGCCGTACAGCCAGCAAAGAGGAATATAGATACCATTCATTCAATAAAAAAAAAAAATTAATGGTTTTTATTGCGCAATCTCTCTATTAAACATTTGCTTCTTCGTCTCCGCTCCAACAAATCACAGCCGTTGAACAGACATAACGGCTCTATTTTCAACAAAAATCATACCATTGCGGAGAAGCAAAGCAGCCCGTCAGTTTACATAGGTAGTTTTTTTTTTGGATGTTCTCGAAATTCGACCGTTCTGTATTCTAGCGCTCCTCAGCTTAGGTCTGGACAACAGTTTCAACTATTCTAAAAGCCAACCTAAATAAATGAAAGGAATACAACAAATTGGTTGTTCGGCAAAGATGAAAGAACAAAGGGAACAGGAACACTGGTACACGACTTGATCATGCAATATTTCCTAGAGGTATGGCCGTCTGGGCTAATATCAAGTAAGGCATTCCATGATATACGGAATACAAAATTGTAGATTTACGCAAATCTTTTAATAAGAAATTTCTTGGCACTCTGAACGAAAATTAAATCTTTTTACTCGCTATTTTAGTTATTTATGAAGACAAGCCAACAAGCCCGGCCAAAAGTAAGATATCTACAAGCAAACTAAATCTGTCATCAACCATGCATGTCACAATTCTCAGAATATGATGACCACAATTCACACCTTTATAAACATCTAACAAAGAAAAAAAAAATACAGAAGCAAGAGGTTTTAAGTTCAATTATCAACGTCATCAATATCATAAGAAACACATCAATGAGTTATTTATCTTCTCCTTCTTGTTCCTCCATCTCATCGCCTTCTTCCTACATTTCTTTGTTTTTATTCCTCCTCTCCTGCTACTTCTCATTGTTGTACATCATCTTGCTCATCTTCTTCTTCCAAGTCTGATTCACCATCTTCCCCTGCTTCTTCTTCCAACAATACTTCTCCTTCTCCCACATCCTCCTCCTCTGACTGCTCATCGTCTTCCTCTTCAACTCCCCAAAAAGGCATCTTGTGAATAAGGTTGAAGTGGTGGAGAGACATGCCCTCTAATTCGCGTGCACCATAAGTGTGTCCCTGCTTACTCTCAACCCATCTACAACTTTTACGATCACCTGATACCTCCCTCAACCTCAAAAGTTCAATTTCAATCTCATTAGACTTATCCTAAAAGAAAAAAATAATAAAAAGTGATAAATATTAACGACATTATAAGACAAAATGCACCAAAAAAAAGGGAGGGTGGCATAGAACAACGGATGTAAGTAAGACAGAAAATGGATAAAGGTAAACAAAATATAGTTTCACAAGGACTAATAGATAAAAAAAAAGTTTATGTAACCAAATTTAACTAAAATAAATTTTGGAATCAAACTAAATAAATTAAATAATGAGTTTAGAAAGTAACTTTTCAAGACAAACAATGAGTTTAGGGAGTAATAAATTCCTACAATGCCAAACTTCTATTTAGTAAGAAAGAAATCACTCATGAGTCATGAGGCAATGGTAATGTCTATTTCTCCAATCAATTATGTATCAGATTAAGATAATCACAAAGTTCACAAAGAAATAATACATATGCTAAAAGAGTATAATATATATTGGATATTGACTGCTAGGCCAAGATTTTGATAGTCATACTTAACAAGATAAGTACCTCACAACAATAAAAGGTAAGGTCCTCCAAAATTGGTGCATGCTGGACGAGATGATCTATAATTCCAATGCAACCATACAGATAACCTTTAAAACTCTCAAAATGTGCAGCCTTGAGATTCTCAAAGAAGGGGCAGTTTTTGAGTGCATGCTCCAGCATATCCTTCATGAAAGTAAGAAAACCCAAATAATATAGAAGCATTCAAATAAATCAAGCATAGTCACGTAGAATTTTTTTAGCTAAAAAAAAATCAACATGGTATAAGTCGTGAAGTGACTACCTTAGCGTGTGATCCATAGAGAACAACATCAAGATTCTTCACTCCCAAAAGGCCGTTTAGAATCTTGGTCTCACTATCTGAGAACCTCCGAGTCAAAAAGTCAGCAGCCAAAAAGCATATACATGCCTTAACTAAGGATGCCATGTTTTCAAAAACAAGCCCTGCAGGCTGACGGTACACTATGGCTACTTCGAGATATTGGAGACTCGGGATGGAAACCCGAATCTCCGCAGTCAGATAATAACAACCAGCAATAACTAAACTCTTAAGGTTGCCACAAGATATCTGAGAGAGGTTCAACTGGCAAGCATACAGTTCCAACTCTTCAAGATTGGGACAGCCCAGAAGAAGCTTACTCATGAAATCAGCTTCGATCTTAAAATAACCTAGGTTTAATTTTCTCAGATGTGGGAGATTAACCAATACTGGGTTTAGGACTTGAAGCTTTCTATTATTGTTGAATTGCAGCTTCATCTCTTTTAAAGAAGAGCAAGTAAAAGCCACATCAGGCACCTCTACACAGAGAGCTTTAGGTTGAACATATATAGACAGCACCCGAGGCCTCTGCTGTAGAACACGAAGAATCCATCTTCTCACAGGATGATCAAGGCGGTCATAAGGCTTAACCTGGTACCGCCAGACCAGCTTGAATCTATCTATCTGTTCAGCTAGTCGTAGGGCTAAGACAGTATCAATAAAAATCTCAAAGTTGTCATGGCATTCTGGTTGTTCACTATAGGTTGCAAGTCTGCCAAAGCGAGTTGTACCCATTGTTTTTTCGTCAGGAATGAGCATATCATCTGACCAGAAATCAAAAAAGTCAAAGTTTAGGACGGGCACAGAGGCCCACAATTTGCTCCATTGCTTGGACAGTAGGCACGTCCGCACTGCCACTTTTGTAGGACAGTAAGACAGAATATGAGTAAGTACGGCATCAGGCAACTCACTTATCCTATCAGTGCCGCTCATGTTTCCTACTTCAATTGCGACTCTTGATCCCTACAACAAAATCATTTTTTCAAACCTCTGATGTGTGATGCTCTTGTGTAAGGAGAAAATAGATCATTGCCAGATTTTCAGGGCTTTTGATGCTCCTTTTAAATATATTAAATATTAAAAGTTTAAGGGTGCTTGTGTTCTAAACTAGCAACAAGGTGTTATGTATGCCTCTAATTCTACTGTATTATGTCCTAATGATTAAATCTTGGAAATGGAGAGCAGTACTAGAGTTCCTAATGGAGAAATGTGTAAAAAAAATTGATAGCAGAGACACACAAATTGACAGCGGAGACAGAAGAACAAGAAAAGAAAGAAATGAAATTTTTATCTCTATACTTCTACTCTTTCACAAAGAAAAAAAATCAGAAAATTTCTACAAAACCATAAAGATAGCAAGAAATGTTCACATTTGGGATGACCCAATCATGAAATACAACAACTATCTAGATAGAAAAAGACCTGTACCTCAATCACCTGAGAAGACACGATTTTGACTGCACAGCTGATTCAAAGAATTGAGCGCCTCCTTTGGTTTGCCAGGGTTAAGGTCGTACAGCGTTGCAACAGTAGAGTAGTGGTGCTAAGGATTGGAAGCTTTATTTCTCAATAGAGGAGGATTGGAAATTTGGAATCAATTGTTTTTGAAGTGGAGGCAGGGAACGCAAACTGCGGGGACTGGGGAGGGAAACTGTGAAAGGAAGGTGCCATTTGTCGGAGGGAGATACGAAGATATAGGCTTAAGATATTTGGGTCACATTGGATCTTGGCCTGCTTATGTAGCGGTAAATCATTTTCTTTTTCTTTTTTCTTTGAGAATGTCTTCTTTTCTTTTTCGTAATTGAACTTGAACACCTCTAAAAGAATGATTGTGGGACCCAGTGTACCCCTCTGGCTCTGTTTCCCTTGATTTACTTTTTTAAACTTCAAGAGATTCACTTTGTTTGAAATAAAAATTTCAATCTATGCGTACAATCTTTTTAATCATTTAGAGATCAAAATAATTAACAGCTTTTTATATAAAAAAGTGTCAAAAGAATCACCAAATTTTGTGTCCGTCGTGTTCACTGGGTTGCATGTTCTAGGAACCAAATGCATAAAGTTGTGAAACAATTGCACAATGTTGATATTCACCTAATTTTGGACTGATTTGTTATTTGTTTCTGCAATAGAAGTCGTAGAGCTGGTATTCACTCATTCTCTCTCTCCCCTCACAAGAAAAAAAAAGAAACATTAAATACAATATTATTGAAGATCATGTACTGCTATATAACGTCATGCATAAAAAAATGATGACTTCTTATTATTTTTCTAAATTAAAAAAGTTGATATTCTTTTTAATTATCCTGATTTTAAAAAACTTTTGTAACTTACATGAAATTTAATAGGTACTCTAAATATATGACTCCATAAACTAAATTTGTTTGTTTCTACAATCAATTTCAACTAATTAAAAAAAAACGTGATAAACTTTTTTTTTTCAGTTTCAAGTTCGAGAACTTTTTGTAAGTTCAACTTCAATTAATGAGATGCTCTCACTTAGAACAATTTTAGAAGGGTTCTTTTTTTTTGTTGAAACTAAGAACCCCAAGAAGGGGTGCCACTTCATTAACACTAAACTAGTCACTAGCGGTGACTAAAGTAACAAGTATTACAAACAAACAGAAAACCAAAAGCTGAGTCTGAAAAGTATCTCAATCTAAAAACTAAAAGCCAGAAACATAAACCCCAATAAATCCAAACTAAAACAACCCATCAATCATCATCTTCTGAAGCATCTTCCACTAACACTTCCTCCATATTCTCAGCTCTCCTCTGTGCATCTTCAGAGGTGGGAGTTTGAGTTGCTTCTCCTGGAGTTGAATCAGTTCTCTGAACATCAACTCTTCTTGGGTTTCTTGCTTCATTTCCACTAAATTGCCCCCTGTTTTGGGAGCCTCCAGAGGTCCCTGCATCTGTACTTGAACCAACTTGGGTATTGGTCAGAAGACGAAGAACTCCTGTGTTCACATTTGCTAAGCCAGCTTCAATTCCTGAAGCAGTACCTGTCCAAGTCAGAAAAAGATTTGCAATTTGATGAGCCATAACTGTAAAATTACTGCTATTTGTATCTTTAAAGATACAACTATTCCTGTTATTCCATTGAACCCAGGCTATTGCTACAAAATTCAAAGCAAAAATTTTATTTGATTTTGGAAAACATAAGCCACTGTTCCAGAGACTAACTAAATCATCAAACTGCAAAGAAATTTTCCTTAAATTAAAATTATTAAAAAAGGCCCAAATGTTACTAAAAGGCAAACAGTGAATCGTTAAGTGATTTACTGATTCTACATTTTGACACAGAGGACACTTAATAGGACCAATCCAACCTTTTTTGCAAAGGTTGTCTTGAGTTAAGACTTTATTATTTAAAACTAGCCAAAAGAAAAACTTAATTTTAAGAGGAACCTTAAGCATCCAAACTGAATTAGCTAAATCAGTTCTAACTCCACCATTATTTCACAAAGCATAAACTGAATTGACTGAATAAGAGCCATTTGCTTCTAAAGTCCAAATAGCTGAATCTTCATCATTTGAGAAAGAAAACTCATGAAGAATCCTAAAAAGCTCAGTTTTTTCTATTCTGAGGTTAGCATATATACCCCTTGTAAAAAAATAAATTTGGATTACCCCTATTCCAGATATCTTCTACAGAAAGCATTTGGTTTTAGAGTCTTATCATAAGCTAAAGGAAAACTATTCTCAAAAGTACTATCTCCAAACCAGATGTCATGCCAGAAACTTATTTTTCTGCCATTGCCTACTAACTTCTTCATACCAATTCTGAGTAATGGTATGAGTGAGTTGATTTCCTTCCAGAAAAAAGAACTGGTAACTGGACATCTTCCTTTATAATTAACTGTAACCAAATCCTTCCAAATAGAATTGTGGTTTGCACTACTTAGTTTCCACACCCATTTTCCTAACAAAGCTGAATTCATCTCAGATAAATTTAGAATTCCCCAGCCCCCATTTTCTTTTTTCCAACAGATCATCTTCCAGTTAACCAAATTGTATTTTCTGGAGTTATTACCCTGAAAGTTACCGCATAAAAACCTCCTTCTATAAAAGTCAATCTTTTGAATGACCCAAGCTGGACATTTAAAGAGTGATAAGTGATACAGAGGTAATGCAGACAAAATTGAGTTTACTAAAATTAATCTACCCCTAAGGATAGAAGATTACCCTTCCAGTTAGCTAATTTCTTATTGACTTTGTCAATCAAGAGATTCTAATCAGCTTTACAGGGTTTTTTCCAATGTGAAGGGACACCTAGATATTTCAAAGGTAAATTCCCAATTTTACAGTGTAAAATTTGGGCTAATTCTTCTGTTAAACTATTATTCAAATTCAGAGGGATGATTTCTGACTTAGCATAATTTATTTTTAGTCCTGAAATACCCTCAAAGGCTTTTAGAGCCCAAGCAAGCTTTTTCTACAATTACTGGATCAGCTTTAACAAATAGAAGTATGTCATCTGCATATTGCAAATGAAACACCTTCTTGTTATTAGCTAATACAGGACCTAAATCTTCTAAATGATTGTTTAACACCCCCCTCTCCGAAATTTTTGCAAGCCCTTCTGCCGCCAAAATGAAAAGGTAAGGAGAAAGAGGGTCTCCTTGTCTTAACCCTTTTTTGCATTCAAAGAACTCTACTAAATTGTCATTTAAATTCACTGCAGTATTACCACCTACTAGCAACTTATCTATCCACTGAATCGATTTTTCATCAAAGCCTCTTTGCTTCAAGGTTAATAAAATATACTGCCAATTTACATTGTCAAAAGCTTTCTCAAAATCTAATTTTAATAGAATGCCTTTTTCTTTATGGCAATGAGCAAAGTGGATAATCTCCTGAGCTGCTGCCACTCCTTCCAAAATACATCTTCTCTTCAAAAAAGTACTTTGATTGAGGGAGATAAGTCTTGAAAGGGTAGGAATTAACCTGTTGACAATTACTTTGGAGAAAATTTTGAAAATGCAATTTATTAAGGCCGTAAGAATATACTTGTCTTAATTACTGTTCGTTTGGGGGTGCAGAGAACCAGCCTCAATGAGCGAAATGGTTTAGAATAGTATCTGTGTGTTGCTTCCTAAAACTATCATGTCATACTTGTACAAAATTTGAAGATGGTGCGCTTACTTGAAGCCTTAATGCTATGAAGTGAATATAAATTGAACATTTGAAACCTTGGAAAAGTTACTTTTAAACCCCTTGTACATTTTGTACTAAAATTTACTGCTCCGGTTTGTTGAAGGCTGCGTGAAATGCATACCCCTCAAGGGCATGTTAAACCAGTGGTGTGACTGAAGAACCTAGACATCAAAACAATCCCGCATTTTTACACTGTCTGATCGCATCTCTCTGTAAATGAACAGATCTAAGGGTTGCATAATGGATCCTGTCTGATATTTTAGCTGTCTCATGTTTTATAACCTTTCTTTTCTTATATACTAGCAATGCCCAGTTAAAAGGGTAATAAATGGTCTTTTAGTGAGACAATGGCATGTGTTTTGCCGATTTTTTCGAAAGGGTAGGACTTCAGGGATAATGAGCGCATTGTATTAATTTATTCTGTTTGAAAGTTTATTGAATGTTATTGATATGGTAAAGTATCTAGGTTGTCTCTTTGGTTGATGTGGTTCTGGACCTTCTGGTGTATAAGTACTTTGAGTAGTGCTTGAATTATTACTTTGTGTCACCACTTTTCAATGAAGCGATTTCATCATTTTTTTTTTTTTTGAAATCAGTAGGGATGAACCCCACCTCTTTTCATTTTATTAAAAACGAAAAGCCCAAGTTTATTAATGAAGCGATTTCATCATTGTTGCGTTTGAAAGACATTTGTTTTTGTTAGAGCAATTTTGGCAATCCGCCTGTTTGTTTGAGAGCCGAGTACAAGAAAATGAGATAGCGAATTGCTATTTCATTAATTTCTTTGCTGGTTACAGTGACTGTGTATATTGCTATTACTTCTAGACAAACTAGTCAAATTTAATTACAGCCAGTGTCTTGACTATTCTTGTTTCCTAAGCTAATCTTTCTAATACACCTAGAATTGGAGCCAATTATGCAAAATCCAAGGCTCCTTGATTTGTAAGAGGCGCTCAGCCACTCAGATACGTGCCCAGTAGAATAATAATAATGGAAAAGAAGGTTACAAGCTCAATCTAATAATGATAAACAAAAGTGGCATTATGACACTGTATCATTATTCATTAATGAAACGATGATTTACCTGACAATTACTCTGCATCAAAAACATGTACCCTATCACTTATGTACCCCCACTGTATTACAACATGCTGCAGTTTTTGTGCATCAGCCATCAGAATCAGCGACTAAGGACATTTTGCAAAAAGAACCCCTCAAAAATCCAAAAGAAACAACATGCTGCACATTTTGTGCGTCAGAATCTCGGACATTTGCAAAAAGAACCTCTCTAAAATCCAAAAACCACAATACATGTTGCAGTTTTTATGTACCAGAATCTACAACTAAAGATATTTTTGCAAAAAGACCCTGTTTAAAATCCAAAATCACAGTTAAATCCAAAAGCAATTTTTATGTATAGAAAGTCTGGGATATTTATTCTGCCAGTTATTATTTATTATAGAACGAAGAGCATATAACAAGTGATCTTGTAATGACCATTTAATGGACGCCGTACAGACGGCGAAGAGGAACATAGATACCATTCATTAATGGTTTTTATTGCGCAATCTCTCTATTAAACATTTGCTTCTTCGTCTCCGCTCCAACATATCACAGCCGTTGAACGGACATAACGGATCTATTTTCAAGGAAAATCGTACGATTGCGGAGAAGCAAAGTAGCCTGTCAGTTTGCATTGGTAGTTTTTTGGATGTTCTCGAAATTCGACCGTTCTGTTTTGTTAGCGCTCCTCAGCTTAGGTCAGGACAATAGTTTCAACTATTTTAAAAGCCAACCTAATAAAATGAAAGGAATACAACAAATTGATTTTTCAGCAAAGATGAAAGAACAAAGGGAACAGGAAACACTGGTACACGACTTGATCATGCTATATTTCCTAGAGGTATAGCCGTCTGGGCTAATATCAATTAAGGCATTCCATGATATGCGGAATACAAAATGGAAGATTTACACAAATTTATTAATAAGAAATTCCTTGGCACTGAATGGAAAATTAAATCTTTTCACTCGCTATTTTAGATATCTACATACATGCAAACTAAATCTGTCATCAACCATGCATATCACAATTCTCACAATATAATGACCACAATTCAAACCTTTATAAACATCTAAAAAAGAAAAAAAAAATAGAGAAGCAAGAGATTTTAAGTACAATCATCAACGTCATCAATTTCACAAAAAACTAATCAATGAGTTATTCCTCTTCTCCTCCTTGTTCCTCCATCACTTCACCTTCTTCCTCCACTTCCTTATTTATCTTCTTCCAAGTCTGCTTCAACATGTTCCCCTGCTATTGCTTCTAACCATGCTTCATCTCCTTCCACATCCTCCTCTGTCTGCCCTTCCTCTTCCTCGTCTTCTTCTTCTTCCCAAACGAACTTGTCGTAAATCTTTAAGTATTGGAAAGACATGTCCTCTAATTCATCTAGAGAGCCAAAACTGTGTCCCTGCGTACTTTCAACCCACCTACAATTTCTATGATCACCTACTAACCCCCTCAACTCCATCAAAAATTCAATTTCATCAGGCTTATCCTAAAAAGAAAGAAAATAATAAAAATGGTCAACAACAATGACATTATAAGAACACATGGACCAAAAAAAGAGAAAAACTAATATTAAGAGAAATTGGCTATAGAACAGCAACAGATGTAACTAAGACAGGAAATGGACAAAGGGAAACATTTCAGTATCTCCTAAACAATTTATGTTAATGACTAACGGATTGAAAAATATGTTTGTAACCAAAACAAGTTAATATAAAATATGGCGTGAAATTAAGTAAAATACATAATGACTTTAGAAAGTAAATTTCAAGACAAACTCAACTAATCTAAACTTTAATCACAATATTCAAGCTTATTTTTCAAGACAAGCATGCACCAAAATAGATAAAAGTATTAATTTTTTGGAAAAAAAAAAATTTGAACTGAAAATTTGTGCTACAAGGAAATCAATTTTAAAATGTAAAGAGCTATTTTAACAAATCACTCATCAGGAGAACAAATATTTACCCTAAGTAGTAATAAATTCCTACAGTGCCTAAGAACAACATGAGAATAAAAAGAACCAAATCACTCAACAGGATCTCTTAAATCCATAACAGCTAATTTTATGAAGAAGAGAACACGGCCTGTTATGATATAATTGGTTTTTGGACTAAATAATGGACAAGAACAAAGATTGACATGTACTGGACCCTGAAACTTTTACAACTGGCAGTAATAAACTTCATTAGTGTATGACCTTCCACATGATCGATGTCCCAATGAGGTCACCGTTATGTCTATTTCCGCAATGAATTAAACCACGTCAAAAGTAACACAGTCCTCATAAATAAAAATATACGTGCAAAAAGAAGATAATGAATCTTGGATTTTGAGTCTTCCTTAAAAAGATTAGTACCTTGCAACAATAAAAGGTCAGGTCCTCCAAAATTGGTGCATGCTGGACAAGACGGCCTATCGTTTCAATGCAACGACAGAGATAACCTTCAAAACTTTCAAAATGTGCAGCCATGAGATTCTCAAAGAGGGGGCAGCTTTTGAGTGCATGCTCCAGCATATCCTTCATGTTAAGTAAGGGAACCAAAATAAAGTAGAAGCAAACAAATTCAAGGATAGTCATGGAGAAATTTCCAACTCAAAGCATCAACTCAGTATAAGTTGTGACTACCTTAGCACGTGATCCATAAAGAACAACATGAACATTCGTCACTCCCAAAAGGCCATTTAGAATCTTGGTCTCACTATCTGAGAACTTCCAATCCCAAAAGTCAACAGTCAAAAAGCAAACACATGCCCTAACTAAGGATGACATGTTTTCGAAAACAAACCCCGCAGTCTGGCCGGACATTACGGCGACTTCCAAATACTGGAGACTCGGGATAGAAACCCGAATTTCTGCAGAGAGATAATAACAACCAGCAATAACCAAACTCTTGAGGTTGCCACAAGATATCTGAGAAAAATCCAACACGCAAGCATACAGTTCCATCTCTCCAAGATTGGGACAGCCCATAAGAAGTTCATTCATGCAATCAGCTTTGATTGTAAAACAACCCAGGTTTAATTTTCTCAGATGTGGGAGACGAATCGATACTGGGTTCAGGACTTTAAATGATGCATTGACGTCAACTTTTAGCTTCATCTCTTCTAAAGAAGAGCAAGTAAAAGCCAGATCAGGCACATCCACAATGACACCATTAGATTGAACATATATAGACAACACCCGAGGCATCTTCTGAAGAATAAGAGGAATCCATCTTCTAACAGGAAGGTCGTAGTACCGGTAAGACCTAACCTGCCAATGCCAAACCATCCTGAATCTATCTAGCTTTTGAGATTGTTGCAAGTCTAAGACAGCATCAATAAACTGCACAAAGTTGCTGTGGCATTCTGATTCTACTCTTATGTCTTTATCCTTTGACAAGAAATCAGCAAAGTCAAAGTCTAGGACGGGCACAGAGGCCCACACTTTCCTCCATCGCTTGGAGAGTAGGCACGTCCGAACTGCCTCTTTTGTAGGACGGTAAGACAGAATATGAGCAAGTACGGTGTCAGACAACTCACTTATCCTATCGGTGCCGCTCATCTTCCAACTCCAATTGCGACTCTTGATCCCTACACTGAATCATTTTGTCAAACCTCTGATGTGTGATGGTCTTGTGTAAGGAGCAAAAAGATTGTTGCCAGATTTTCAAGGCTTTTGATGCTCCTTTTAGATATGTTAAAATTATAAGTTTAAGGGTGTTTGTGTTCTAAACTAATCAACAAGGTGTTATGTATGGCTCTAATTCTACACTAATTAAGCTGCAGCCCACTGTATTATTTCCTAATGATTTTAATCTTGGAAATGGAGAGCAGTACCTAATGGAGAAATGTGTAAAACAAATTGATAGCAGAAACAGACAAATTGACAGCAGAGACAGAAGAACAAGAATAGAAAGAAATGAATATTTTATCTCTGTACTTGTACTCTTTCACATAAAAAAAAAAAAAAAAAAATCAGAGAATTTCTACAAAACCATAAAGATAGCGAGAAATGTTAATATTTGGGATAACGCAATCATGCAATACAACAACCTGGGAGTGCAGCACTAGAGGTCCTAATGGAGAAATGTGTAAAACAAATTGATAGCAGAGACAAAAAGAATAGAAAGAAATGAAATTTTATCTCCCTAGTTCTATACTTTCACTCAATTACTGTCAATTCTGAAAACTACATAACAAAAGAATCAGAAAAATTCTTCAAGACCATAAAGATTGCAAGAAATGTTGTTTTTTTGGGACATCACAATCATGCAATAGAACCAATACCAAGATAGAAAGAGACATGTACCTCAATCACCTGAGAAGACTTCAGCCCGTCCTTTAGATTACTGGCGTTAAGGTCTTACCAATGGCGATGAGAAATGCACTGTTGATTCAACAAATTGAGCACCTCCTTTAGTTCGCTAGGGTAAGAACTGTACGGCGCTGCAACACGAGAGTAGCGGTTCTAAGGATCGAAAGCTCTCTTTCAAGAAATTGGAATTGGGAGCAATCTTTTTTAAGTGAAGGGAGGGAACTAGGGAACTAGAGGAGTGAAAGACTGAAGGACGTGGCAGTGTGAACTCTAAAAAGGAGGGAGATACGAAGATTATGGGCTTAAGGTATTTGGGCTGGGATTAATCATGAATCCTTACAGTGGTTCTTGGCCTGCTTAAGGCAGCTACCTATGAGCCTATGAATCGTTTCCGAACATATCTACAAAAAATATTTCATGAAGATTTACCTCCATTCATGTGATACATAAATAAGTATGATTTCTCGTCTCAAGGCAGAGCAAAAAAGGTGGAATGTAAATTTTATATAATAGATTAAATTTACTGTATCATAGCAAAGCAAAAGAGAATTTTCTTTGCAAATATTTATTTTTTGGCGACAGAGATAATCTTTATCCTCAATATATGTGGATATTGGAACTTGTGCTTTCATTCGCACTTTAGAAAAAAAAGAATTGTCCCTTTTGAAAATACTTACTTTACTAGGACGGCACTTGGGCTTTTATTTTTTGTAATGTGGATATTGGAACAGTACATTGTAATTTAATATCAAGTTAGAAATTTAACGATACGGCGAATACAAATGGAAGATTCTTCCAAATCTTTTTATTTTTGAACTGTCCTTAGCACTGAATGGCAATTAAAACTCATTACACGCTATTTTAGATGTTTATGAAGACCAGAAAAATAAAAAGACGCAACCAACATCTATCATTGATCAACTATGTGTTTATTAAAGTTGGTTGGGGACCGTCGGACCAACAAATTTTATTGAGGTAAAAAAAAATTATCGTTAAATTAAAGAGTGAAAAAAAGAACGAAATTAAAAAAAAAAAAATGTACAAAAGAATTCTCTACCCTGAAGGGTAGATTTAGATGATATCATGATAATCAACTAGGAGAACAATTGTGCCCTAATTCTTTATTCTGGGATATTGTATGTCGTACTTTGTAATTTAATAATGCGGATCCCCGCTGCATAACAACATCGCATAATGCAATATTTCCTAGAGTCTGGGTTAATACCAAGTAAGAGATTCCAAAATATGCAGACTATAAATGGAACACTCATTCAAATTTTATATTTTATAACTTGTCCGTGGCACCGAATGAAAATTATCTTTCTACTCACTATTTTGAGATGTTTATGAACTTAAATCATGACAAACATTGTTTACCACAATTCACACCTTTATAAACATTAAATAAATAAATAAATAAATAAAGAAGCAAGAGATTTTAAGTTCAATCAACAACGTCATCAATTTGACAAGAAACAATTCAATGAATTACTCTTCTCCTCCTTTTTGTTCCTCCATGAGTTCACCTTCTTCCTACATTTTTCTTATTTCTGCTCTCCTACTGCTTCTCATTGTTCTACATCTTGTTTACCTTCTTCTTCCAAGTCTGCTTCAACATCTTCCCCCGCTTCTCCTCCTCCCACATTCTCCTCTAACTGCTCATCCTCTTCCTCGTCCTCTTCGTCATCCTCTTCGAATTCCCAAGGGTTGTTGACAAAAATCTTCCAGTATTCGAGTGGCAACTCCTCTAATTCATCTAGAGATCCATAACTGTGTCCCTGCATACTCTCAACCGACCTACAATTTCTATGATCACCTACTACCTTCCTCAACTCCATCAAAAGTTCAATTTCATCAGACTTATCCTAAAAAAATAATAATAACAAAATGGTCAACAATAATGACATATTATTAGAACACATGGACCCAAAAATAAAATATTAAGACAGAGTGGCTATAGGACAACAACAGATGTAACTAAGACAGAAAATGGACGGGCGAAATATTTCATCTCTTTAATCTATATTAAATGATTAATAGATCGAAAAATATTTTCGGAACCAAACGAGACTGATTCTGCGGCTAGTAAGTTTTAAATAATGAACATAAAATTTGGGACCGAATTAAGTAACATAAATAATGAGTTTTCAAAGTAACTTTTCAAGACAAAACCAACTAATTTAAATCCTTAATCACAACATTCGTGCTTAACAAATATGCACCAAAGTTGTGCTCAGTACAAGGAATCAGATCAGTCTAGGTACCATACCAATTCCTTGCTAATATTTACTAGAAGGTAGTAATAAATTCCTACAATGCCTAGAACAACACCAGAATAAAAAGAACTAAATCACTCCTCAGGAACATTAAATCAATAAGGGCTAATTTTACTATGAGGGACATGTAGTTGTGACATAATTGTGTGTTGGACTAAATTATGGACAAGAACAAAGATGGACATGTAGTTGACCGAGCAACTTGTCCAACCGCCAGTAATAAACTTCATTAGCCTATGATCTTCCACTTTTTTATGATGCCCCAATGAGGTCACCATTATGTCTATTTCCACAATGAATTATGTATCAGATCAAAATTATCACAATGTTCATAAGAAAATAATAAATGCGCAAAAAGAATAATGAATCTTGGATATGAACAACTAGGCCAAGATTTTGAGTCTTCCTTAATTAACAAGATTAGTACCTCATAACAATGAAAGGTCAGGTCCTCCAAAATTGGTGCATGCTGGACGAAATGATCTATCATTTCAATGCAACCATAGAGATAACCTTCAAAACTCTCAAAATGTGCAGCCTTGAGATTCTCAAAGAAAGGGCAATTTTTGAGTGCATGCTTCAGCATATCCTTCATGTAAAGGAAGAGAAGCAAAATAATGTAGAAGCAAACAAATAAATCAAGCAATTTTCAACTCAAATATCAACTCGGTATAAGTTGTGACTACCTCAGCCCGTGATCCATAGAGAACAACATCCAGATTCGTCACTCCCAAAAGGCCGTTTAGAATGTTGGTCTCACTGTCTGAAAACCTCGATTTCAAATGGTCAACAGTCAAAAAACAAACACATGCCTTAATTAAGGATGACATGTTTTCAAAAACAAACCCCGCAGTCAGACAGGACATTACGGCGACTTCCAAATATTGGAGACTTGAGGCAGAGACCTGAAGCTCTGCAGATTCATAATAACAACCAGCAATAACCAAACTCTTAAGGTTGCCACCCGTTATCTGAGAAAAATTCAACACGCAAGCATACAGTTCCAACTCTCCAAGATTAGGACAGCCCAGAAGAAGTTTATTCATGCAACCAGCCTCGATTGTTAAATAAGCTAGGTTTAATTTTCTCAGATGTGGGAGACGGACTGATACTGGGTTTAGGACATGAAAACATACATTGTCAATTCGTAGCTTCATCTCTTCTAAAGAAGAGCAAGTAAAAGCCAGATCAGGCACATCTACACTGGCAGCACGAGATTGAATGTATATAGACAGCACCCGAGGCCCCTTCTGAAGAACAAGAAGAATCCATCTTTTCACAGGAAGGTTGCAGTACCAATGATAGTTATCCTGGCACTGCCAAACCAGCCTGAATCTATCTAGATGTTGTGCTTGTCGTAAGACAGCATCAACAAACTGCACAAAGTTGTTGTGGCATTCTGTTTGTACAGTTATGTTTTTGCCAGGAGAGCAGTTATCATCTGAATAGAAATCAGCAAAGTCAAAATCTAGGACGGGCACAGAGGCCCACACTTTCCTCCATCGCTTGGATAGTAGGCACGTCCGTACTACCTCCTTTGTGGGCCGGTAAGACAGAATATGAGTTAAGAGGGCGTCAGGCAAGTCACTTATCCTATCAGTGCCGCTCATCTTCCTACTTCAATTGCGACTCTTGATCCCTACAATAAAATCATTGAGGTATGATGGTTTTTTGTAAGGAACAAATAGATTGTTGTCAAATTTCTAGGTTTTCGATGCTCTTTTAAAATATATTAAATTAAAAATTAGAACTTTAAGGTTGTTTGTGTTCTAAATTGTGTCCTAATGATTAAATTTTGGAAATGGAGAGTAGTACTAGAGGTCCTAATGGAGAAATGTGTAAAACAAATTTATAGCAGAGACCAAACAAATTGACAGCAGAGACCGAAAAAGAATAGAAAGAAATGAAATTTTATCCCTGTAGTTCTATTCTTTCACTCTATTACAATAAATCAGGAAAATGCTACAAAACCATAAAGATTGCAAGAAAAGTTATTTTTGGGGACATCACAATCATGCAATAGAACCAATACCAAGAAAGAGACTTGTACCTCAATCACCTGAGAAGACACAATGGATCGTTGCAAAGACTCGAGCCTGTCCTTTAGATTGCTGGCGTTGAGGTCTTATCAATGGCGATGAGAAATGCACAGTTAATTCAAAGAATTGGGCACCTGGTTTAGTTCGCTAGGGTAACTGTCGTATAGTGTTGCAACAGTAGAGTAGTGGTGCTATGGATTGGAAGCTCTCTTTCAAGAAATTGGAATTGGGAGCAATTTTTTAAGTGAAGAGAGAGAGTTCGGAGGGACTAATAGGATGTTTCTGAATTTACTGTCAAAGAAGAAGCTGCTTTGGAGGGAGATCCGAAGATAATGGATTAAGGGATTTGGGCTGAGATTAATCAAGAACCGTAAGTGGATCTTGGCCTGCTTGAGGCAGGCATGAATCTTCTCCGAACACATCTACAAAAATTATTTTTCGAAATATACCTCTATTAATATGATATAAATAGTAAGTATGATTTATCGTCTCAAAGCAGAGCAAAAAAGGTAGAATTTCAATTTCATGTGATAAATTTAATTTAATTTACTGTGTCATAGCAGAGAAAAAGAGAATTTTGTTTGAAGATATTTATTTTTTTGTGATATAGATTATCTCATTCCTTCAGTTCGTAGAATATTCAATGATATGTGGATATTGGAACTTGTGCTTTGATTCGCAGAGCAAAAAAAAAAAAAAAAAAATCTACTTTGAAAATATTTACTTTACTCGAACGGCACTTGTGCTTTCATTCTTCATTCTGTGGATATTGGAACAGTACATTCATTGTAATATAATACTAATTTAACGATATGCCGAATAAAAATGGAAGTGAACTGAGTATTAAAGAGGAATGATATACTACACTCTGTATAGAAGTCTCATATATTGATTTTTTTTCTACCTGTCAAATCGTTTTAATTTTCGTGCATAGATGAGATCTCATGGTTCAGATTCTGTCGCTGAGAGATGGATTCGTTTATTATTTTTCGTTCCCTTCTATTATCTCGTCCCCGTATATGAACAATTGTATATCGACTCCCGCTTACTTTCGTCAGATTATCTCCATCTCCTCATATTACCCCTTCCCTTCGCTTTCTCCTTCAAATCGAATAAAAAGAACAACCCAAGACTGAGACGCCGCTGCTACACTCTGTGCTTCTCACTTTCTCTCTCCTTCTCGTAAGTTGCAACTCTCTCCGCCAAACACAAATCGCGACCCTATCCTGCTTCATTTCAAACACTCGTGCCATCAATTTTTGTTAGATGACTCATGTGCACTAATTGAGTATGGTTGCAAAATAAAATTAAAGCATGGTTTTTATAATGTATCCCAAATTCCCAATCAATCTCGCTTAATTTTACAACTCATAATTTTGCGTACCATCCTAATTCAAATCTTTTTTTTTTTTGAAGAAAGCAAGGGATCAAGTCCCAAAACTTTATATTAAATAAAAGTTTGAAAGATACAAGTAAAGAGAAAAAGAAGTAAATGGAGGTTCAGAGAATGAACCCACCCAAAAGAAAAAAAAAAAAAAAAGATAAAAAAAAAGTCTAGAAACAACAACACTAAGTAGGTGGTGTCCCTGAGCAATTCAGTGGACTCCATTCATGGAAAACTTCATCTAGAAGGGTTCAAGGAGGCTTGAATTTTGCAGAAAAGATTCTGATGCACCTTTTCCTCCATAAAATGAAGCAGGAAACGAGCAATAACTTCTTCTACTTTGGGTTAGCGAAGGAAGTCTGAAGCAGTGTGAAAGTGTCAGCTGTCGCAGGAGAAGAGATATTCCCACACTAGTAAACCTGCAATGAGAGAAGTTTGAAGAGAGGGCAGTGGTAGGAGAGATGCAATGCACTTTCTTCATCAGCAGCACATAAAACACACATGTTAGGCATTTGCCATCCCCTTCTCTTGAGGTTGTCAATTGTGGGGAGCCTCTGCTGTAGCAGCTGCCATCCAAAAGTCTTGATTCTAGGAGGTACCCTTAGCTTCCAAATGAGTCTAATTGGCGAGAGTTGCAAGGAATTGGAGTTAAGAAGTGAATAAAGAGAAGAGGAGGAGAAGGAGGGGGGGCATAAATTTCCAGGAGGGAGAGTCAGGGAGTGAAAGTTGGGAGGAAGCAAAGATGGAAGCATTGTCAGTAAGGAGCTGGAAGAGTTGAGCTAGCTGCGTGAAAGGTAGAGAGGTGGAGAACATGGAAGGCATGAAGAGGCTATGAGGGGAAGACCAAAGAAGAAGGAAGTGAGCAACATAAATGGAGCTAAGTGATGCGAAAGAGAACAGCTCTGCAAATCTGTACTTAAGCACCCCCAGGCCCCAATCATGATGCCAGAAGAGGGCTTGGTTACCAGAGTTGATGGAGAAAGAAAACCCAACCGAAAAGGCTGGCCAGATAAGAGAGAAGGGCTTGGAGAGAGCAAGAATGGGAGGAAGCAAGGGAATGTCACCAGGGTGAAGGAGAGAGAGCCCAATTCAAATCTTATTGACAATTGGTACCAATAAAGTAAGACGCAAACCCTAAGGAAAGACAAATGAGAAAATTGAACAAAAATAAAAGCAAGGAATGAGAAAATGAACTGAGCAGAAATGAAAGGACAAAGGCACCTAACACCACTGATATAGATCATCGATAAAGCTAGACCCACCTAGGGTTTTCTCGTGAGAAAGAGATCTGTCGAGTCAGCGAAGAAGAGAGTTGTCAGAAGAGGTGGAGAAGGTGAGAAGCATAGAGTTACGATGCGAGCTGTCTCAAACTAGGTTTTTTTTCGAAATTTTTTCTTTCTTTTCTTTCAGAGGGAGGATTGCTAGACAGCGATGTTAACAGAGAGATAAATGGGAAACTTTATAAAACTAGCGGAGAAAAGAGGCTCAGCGCTCTCACTATAAACCACACGATATGATCTCCAAACCAAATCTTAAGACAATCGGGCGGACATAAAATTCAGTGTATGAGGCCTGTATACTCCAGAGTGTAGTATATCATTCCTCGAGTATTAAATGGCATTATATATGGTAATTAAAACTTATTACACGCTATTTAGTGTTAATAAAGACCAGAAAAAAATAAAAAAAATTAAGAAATCTATACGCAACCAACATCTATCGATGATCAACTGTGTTTGTAAAAGTTGGTTGCTGATTGTCGGACCAACAAATTTTATTGACGTAAATAAATTGGAAAATTTGATTTATGCCACTCCAAAATTGTAAAAAAAAAAAAAATCCAAGAGAGTAGATTTAGATGATGATTAAATCAACCGGAGTAATAATTCTATTTTGACTCCTTGAAAGTTATTTATGTTTGCGTTTTATGCTAGCAAGGGGAGGATTCAGATCAAAATCTAAAACCTTTCGTACACTCCCAATCCCCATCTTAGGACTTGCTCTAGAATTTCTGTAATAAAAGAAAGGAAGAGCAGTGGCGGAGGCGCGGAGCCAAATGGTTCAAATGGAGTGCAATTGATCCCATTTGATTATTAATTAAAGTCAAATATATGCAATTTTGTATAATAGTTGTGTAAATTATTACAAAATATTCATTTTTGTAAGAATTACTCTATTGTGACCCCATATTGAACTTTTGTGTTTTTAATATAATTATTAAACTAATTTTTATTTTTAATATTAGTTTTGAACTCCATACTACTGGCTCCGCCTATGAGAAGAGAAGAGAATGGAATTTTTTTTTTTTTTAAAAAAAAAGGGCCTGACTGCAAGATTGTTATACCAGTGCCGCATGAATATTAATGACAACACTGAATCGTTTTATTACATTCCCTTCTTTTCTTCTATTCGTAATTGAAGTTCTAGGCATAAGGCAACCCTGAATCGTTTACGAACACCTCTGAATTATTTTGACTAATATTATCTCTATTAATATGAATTAATTAAATATATACTAAAAAAATGATTTCTCGTCTCGTTTCTTTTGTTACATATTTTTTTTCTAGTTAGTGCAACAAAAATTTTGAAAGTCAATATCATAATAAAATAAAATTTAATGGATAATAGCAGGAGTAATGCTAGAGTCAAACGCGATTCTAGTCTCACCTATTAAAACTTTAAATAACTGATTAGAACCGTTCAATATGATCTTCATATTAAAATTATCTTGGAGACCAAATTTTATATTTTTTTTATTTTTACTTTTTTTTTTAGATTTTTTAAAACTGAAAGGTCTAGAATTAATTAGATTGAAGATTTTCTAAAATTAGAAATAAGTAATAAAAAAAATTGAAAAAAATATAATTTAATCTCTAAGGAGATTTTATTATGGATAATAAACTGCGCAGTCAAATTTGCCATTGTAATGGCAAAAATTGAGATTTGGTTGTATTTGACGGGCTCAAGTGTCAAACGTGTTAGAGAACTTCCATTCCAAATAGTCAACAGTCAAAAAGCAAACACATGCCTTGACTAAGGATGACATGTTTTCAAAAACAATGTTTTTAAATTCCTACCGGGTACCGGAAAAACCGGATAAAATCGAGTACCGGATCTGGACCCGGTAGGAAATTGCACCCATAACTGCTTATTTGCAAACCGGGAAAAACCGATAAAATACCCGATAAACCGGAATATATCAGTTATGAATCGGCTGGTTGAAAGAATTATGCAATACTACACAGCGGAATAGTTTAAAATAATATGCTAAAAGGGTGAATCGAAGCCAGGTCAGTGCTGTGTGGCGGTAGAACTCTAGCCACTGGGCTACGAAGCCCTTTTTGTCTTAACTGCATCGTTAAATATCTATATATTTATGAACAAATACAGTCCGGTATAAAACCGGCACAAACCGGTAGAATAGCAGAACCTATAGATAAGTGTTGTAACTTGAAGTTCACATCATTCTTCCTTCTTCAAATGTTTCAGCACAAAATTACCGTTATACAGCACCTTTTTTTGTATTTATTACATGTATAAACTCAAAATTTAGATGATGGATCAATACATTTTTTATTTTGCTTAATTTATTTTTCAGCGCCTGTGTATTGTACAAAGCAAACCAATCTGTGCTTGCACTTAGCTTTTGAGTTTATGTCAAGGATAAACGTAAGGTTGAGTATATATATACATTATTCAAACTTTGAATTTGAAGTATGAATGCAAAAGAAAGATAGTTATAATCAATATTACAAGAAACTTGGCTCATTTGAACCTCCATTATTTTTATTTTTATTTTCGGATAAAATATTAACATGCTAAACCGTAAGAAATGATTTCACATCATATTTTTACCATTTAATCCTAATTCTTATTTCTTTGAAATGGCAGCACACACATACCACAGATCAACCAATTCATTACATTTGCTTCTTTTTTCCAAATCTGATACGAAAAGCATCATAATGCAAATATTAAAAGAAAAAAAATATACTAAATATATACCAAGACTGATTGTCTCTCTCAGGAAATAACAACTTGGATAAAACTAATGGACCCACAAACAAGCCAAGACGTGGCACTGATCTCCCCTACATACAAAAGTAACCAGGGCTGATAAGGATAATCTCCAATATTCATCATCTCCATCATTCCCTAATAATAATAATCATTAATGAGGATAGTACTTCATTAATGACAGAAAACGCGTGAATCCCCATCCAGCGCTATTTACTCCCTCAATCCCTCTGTTTCCGTTTTTAGAAATCCAACGCTCAACCTCTGTCCGTCAGTTTCCGTTTCCCGCCCTTCTGTTTCGCTCCCTTCAACAGTTACGATATTAACTTCAATAGTTACAATACTAACTTCAACAATTATAAATTAACTTCAACAGTTATATATTAACTTCAACATTTATATATATCAACTTCAACATTTATACATATTAACTTCAACATTTATATATATTAACTTCAACATTTATATATATCCTAGAACAGTTAATGTATATAACTAGAACAATTACGATATTAACTTCAACATTTATATATATTAACTAGAGCATTTAATATATATAATTATAACAGTTATTATATTAACTTCAATATTTATATATATTGATTTCAAATTTTCTTTGAAAACGCTTGCAGGGATGTGGGATGATAGACAAAAATGGAAAACACGTTAATTATGTTGGATTATATCCCTAGATTTTATCATCCCCTGGACTTCTATTAATGAGGACACTGGATAATTAATGAAGATTCTAGGGGATGATGGAGATGATAGGAATCATAGGGATAATAGAAAGCAATTCCCAAAAGCAACCTCATTTCATATTTGCTTCTTTTTTTCTCCTAGCTGCAGCTAAAAAAAGAAAATCAAACAGAACTTAATTTAGGTTTCAAGAAAAGAAGTGACCTCATTCCATATAAGTATGATTTCAGAATTCTAAAGATATTTCAAACATTTAACAGAAATCTGGTCAATCTATTCGATTAAACCCCCCCCCCCCCCCCCCCCCCCCCCTCCCCAATAGTAAATACATATATAATGTGCAAATAATGCAAATTTTGACCATCATTTGAGCCTTTCAAGAGATTTTCCATTTGTTTTAAGTCATTTGTTCGCAATAATATAAATTTAAGCTCTTTATTTTGTCTAGAATGTGTTTCAGCTCTCATTTATTCAAATAATTGGATTATACATAGTAAATACGCATATAATGTGCAAAATGCAAATTCAGAGCATCATTTTAGCATTTCTGGCGATTTTGCATTCATTATAAGTCATTTCATCGCAATAATCTATATTTAAGCTTTTCATTTAATCTAGAATATATATTTTTATCTTATTTATCCAAATAATTGAATTATACATAGTAAATACACATAAAATGTGTAAATAATGCATATTCTGAGCATCATTTGAGCATTTCAAGCGATTTTGCATTCATTTCAATTATTTTGAGCACAAACATCTATATTTAAGCACTTTATATAGTCTATAATATGGTTCTTATCTTACTTATACAAATTGATTGAATTATATATAGTAATTACGCACATAATGTGCAAATAATTAATATTATGTGCAAGAATTGTGCATTTCAATCGATTTTTGCATTCATTTTGAGTCATTTGATCGCAATAATCTATGTTTAAGATCTTTATTTTCTTTTTATTATGTTTATGATCTTATTTATTCAAATAATTAGATTATACAGAGTAAACAAGCATATAATGTGCAAATAATGCAAATTCTGAGCATCAGAGCGTTTCAAGAGATTTTGCATTCATTTTAAGTCATTTGTTTGCAACCTATATTTAAGCTCCTTAATTTATCTAGATTATGTTTCTGTTCTTATGTATTCAAATAATTGGATTATACATAGTAAATACACATATAATGTGCAAATAATTCAAATCTGAGTATCATCTCAGCATTTAGAGCGATTTTTGTTTCATTTCATGTCATTTGATTGCAATAATTTACATTCAAGCTCGTTATATAGTCTAAAATACGTTTCTGATCTTACTTATTCAAATAATTGGATTATACACAGTAAATACACATATAATGCGCAAATAATGCAAATTGTGAGCATCATTTGAGCATTTCGAGTGATTTTGCAGCCAGTTTATGTCATTTGATGGCAATAATTTATATTTAAGCTCTTTATATTGTCCAGAATATGTTTCTGATTTTATTTATTCAAATAATCGGATTATACAAACTAAATACACATATAATGTCCAAATAATGCAAATTCTGAGCATCATTTGAGCATTTCAAGGGATTTTTCATTTATTTTAAGTCATTTGATCACAATAATCTATATTTTAACTCTTTACTTTCTATTCTTATTTATTCAAAGAATTGGATTATACATAGTAAATACGGATATAATATGAAAATAATGCAAATTCTGAGCATCATTAGAGCATTTCAAGCATTTTTGCATTCATTTTAAGTCATTTGATCGTATAAGATCTTTTTCTAGATAATGTTTCTGATATTATTTATCCAAATAATTGGATTATACATAGTAAATACGCATATAATGTGCAAATAATGCAAATTCCAAGCATCATCTGAGCATTTCAGGTTATTTTGAATTCATTTTAAGACATGTTCGCAATAATTTACATTTAAGCTCCTTATTTTATCCAGAACATATTTATGATCTTATTTATTCAAATAATTGGATTATGCATAGTAAATACGCATATAATGTGAAAATAATGAAAATTCTGAGCATCATTTGAGCATTTCAGGAGATTTCATTCATTGTAAGTCATTTTATCATCATAATCTATATTTAAGCTCTTTATATTGTCTACAACTAGTTTCTGATCCTACATATTCAAATAATTGGATTATACAAAGTGAATACGCATATAATGTACAAATAATGCAAATTCTGTGCATCATTTGTGCATTTCGAGCGATTTTGAATTGATTGTTGTCATTTGATCACAATAATTAATATTTAAGCTCTTTATATAGTCTAGAATATGTTTCTGATTTCAGTTACTCAAATAATTGGATTATACATAGTAAATACGCTTATAATGTGAAAATAATATAAATTCTGAGCATCATTTGAGCATTTCAAGAGATTTTTCATTCATTTTATGTCATTTGTTTGCAATATTCTATATTTAAGTTATTTATTTTGTCTAGAATACATTACTAATCTTTTTTAATTTAAATAATTCGATTATACATATTAGATACGCATATAATATGCAAATAATGCAAATTACAGAGCATCATTTGAGCATCAATCGATTTTGCATTCATTTTAAGTCATTCGATTGTAATAATCAATATTTCAGCTCTTTATATTGCCCAGAATATGTTCTGATCTTATTTATTCAAAGAAGTTTTAATAGACATAGTAAAGACACATGATGTGCAAATAATGCAAATTCTGAGCATCATTTGAGCTTTCAAACGATTTTGCATTTAGTTAAGTCATTTGATGGCAATAATTTAGATTTAAACTCTTTATTTTGTCTAGAATATTTGTCAGATCTTATTTACTATAATAATTGGATTATACAAAGTAAATATGCATGTAATGTTCAAATATTGCAAATTCTGAGCATCGTTAGAGAATTTCGAGCGATTTTGCATTCATTTTATGTCATTTGATCACGATAATTTATATTTAAGCTCTTTATATTGTCTAGAATATTTTTCTGATCTCATTTATTTAAAATATCATTTATTTAAATTATTGGATTATACATAGTAAATACACATAAAATATACAAATAATGCCAATTCTCAGCATCCTTTGAGCATTTCGAGAGATTTTGCATTACTTTAAGTCATTAGTTCTCAATAATCTATATTTTCGCACTTTATTTTATCTAGAAGATGTTTACGTTCTTATTTATTCAAATAATTCGATTATACATAGTAAATATGCATACAATGTGCAAATAATGCAAATTATGAGCATCATTTGTGTTTTTCGAACGATTTTGCATTCATTTTATGTAATTTGATCGCAGTAATTTATATTTAATCTCTTTATATAGAATATGTTTCTGATCTCATTTATTGATATAATTGGATTATACATAGTAAATACACATATAATGTTTATTCTGAGCATCATTTGATGCTGCAAGCGATTTTGCATTCGTTTTAAGTCATTTGTTCGCAATATTATACATTTAATTCCTTATTTGTCTAGAATATATTTCAGATTTTATTTATTCCAATAATTGGATTATACATAATAAATACGCATACAATGTGCAACAAATCCAAATTCTGATCACCATTTGTGCATTCGAGCAATTTTGCATTCATTTAAGTCATTTGATCGCATTAATTTATATTAAGCTCTTTATATTTTCTAGAATATGTTTCTGATCTTATTTATTCCAATTATTAGATTATACATAGTAAATACGTATATAATGTGTAAATAGTCAAAATTTTGAGCATCATTTGAGCATTTCAAGCGATTTTGCATTAATTTTAAATCATTTGATCGCTATGATTTATATTTAAACTCTTTATTTTGTCTAGGATATGTTTCTGATATTATTTATTCATATAATTGGATTATACAGAGTAAGTACACATATTATGTGCAAATAATGAAAATTCTGAGCATCATTTGCGTATTTCAAGAGATTTTGCATTCATTTTGAGTCATTTGTTCTCAATAATCTATCGATAAGCTCTTTATTTTATCTAGATTATGATTCTGATCTCATTTGTTCAAATAATAGGATTATACATAGTAAATACGCATATAAAGTTCAAATAATGCAAATTCTTAGGATCATTTGACCAATTCTAGCTATATTCCATTCATTATAAGTTATTTCATCGCAATAGTCTATATTTAATTTCTGTATTTTTATCTACAATATCTTTCTGATCTCATTTATTCAAATAATTGAACTATAAATTGTAAATACAAATGTGCAAATAATGCATATTCTGAGCATCATTTGAGCATTTCAAGCAATTTTTCATTCATTTTAATTCTTCTGAGCACAGTAATCTATATTTAAATATTTTATAAAGTCCATAATATTTTTCTTATCTTACTTTTCCAATTGATTGGATTATATGTAGTAATTACTCGCATAATCTGCAAATAATTAATATTCTGAGCAAGTTTTGTGCATTTGAATCTATATTTCTATTTCATTCGTTTTAAGTCATTTGATCACAATAATCTATACTTAAGCTCTTTATTTTGTCTAGAATATTTTTCTGTTCTTATTTTTTCAAATAATTGGATTATACATAGTAAATACGATGATGATGTGCAAATAATGCAAATTCTGAGCATCATTTGGAGCTTCAAGCAAGTTTGCATTCATTTTAAGTCATTTGTTCACAATAATCCACATTAAAAGCTCATTTTTTTCTAGAATATGTTTCAGATCTCATTTATTCAAGCAATTGGATTATACAATGTTAATACACATAATGTGAAAATAATAAAAATTCTGAGCATCATTTTAGCATTTCAAGGGATTTTGCATTCATTTTAAGTCATTTTATCACAATAATCTATATTTAAGCTCTATTTTGTGTAGAATATAGTTCTCATCTTATTTATTCAAATAATTGGATTATACATAGTAAATACGCATATAATGTGCAAAAAATGTAAATTCTGAGCATTATTTCAGCATTTAGAGCGATTTTTCTTTCATGTTACGTCATTTAATCGAAATAATTTATATTAAAGCTCTTTATATTGTTTAGTATATATTTCTGATCTTATTTATTCAAATAATTGGATTATACATAGTAAATACACAAAGACCATTCAAATAATGCAAATTTTCAACATCATTTGTGCATTTTGAGCGTTTTTACATTAATTTTTATTTCATTCGATCGCAATAATTTATATTTTAGCTCTTTTGTTTGTCTAGAATATGTCTCTGTTTTTATTTATTCAAATAATTCCATTATACATAGTAAATCTGCATATAATGTACGAATAATGCAAATTCTGAGCATCATTTGTGCATTTCGAGCGATTATGTATTCATTTTATGTCATTTGATAGCAGTAATTTATCTTTAAGCTCTTTATATTGTCTAGAATATGTTTCTGATCTCATTTGTTGAAATAATTGGATTATACATAGTAAATGCACATATAATATGCAAATAATGCACATTCTCTGTGTCATTTCAGCATTTCAAGAGGTTTTGCAAACATTTTAAGTCATTTTTTCCCAATAATCTATATTTAAGCTCATCATTTTATCTAGAAAATGTTTCTGTTATTATTTATTTAAATTGTTGGAATATACATCGTAAAATACACATGTCATGTGCATTTAAAGCAAATTCTGAGCATTATTTGAGCATTTTTAACAATTTTGTAATCATTTTAAGTTATTTGATCGCAATAATCTAATATTTAAGCTCCTTATATTGACTAGAATATGTTTATGATCTTATTTATTCAAATAATCTGATTATACATAACAAATAAGCATATAATATGCAAAAATGCAAATTCTGAGCATCAGTTGAGCATTTCCAGCGATTTTGCATTAATTTTAAATCATTTGATCGCTATAATCTATATTTAATATCTTTGTTTTGTATAGAATTTGTTTTCGATCTTATTTATTCAAATAATTGGATTATACAGAGTAAATACACATGTAATGTGCGAATAATGCAAATACTGGGCATCATTTGAGCATTTCAAGAGATTTTGCATTTATATTGAGTTATTTTTCGCAATAATCTATATTTAAGCTCTTTATTTTATCTAGATTATAATTCTGTTCTTAGTTATTCAAATAAATGGATTATACATAGTAAAAACGCATATATTGTATAAAATAATGCAAATTCTGAGCATCATTTGAGCATTTACAGAGATTTGCATTCATTTTATGTCATTTGACCGCAATAATTTATATTTAAGCTCTTTATAATTTCTAGATTATATTTCTGATCTCATTTACTCTAATAATTGGAATATACATATTAAATACACATATAATGTGCAAATAATACAAATTATCTGCAATATTTGTGCATTTAATGAGATTTTGCATTCATTTTAAGTCATTTGTTAGTTATAATCTATATTTAAGCTCTTTATTTTATCTAGAATATATTTATGTTGTTATTTATTGAATTAATTCGTATATATAAAGTAAATTTGCATATAATGTGCAAATAAGGCAAATTCTTAGCAAAATTAGTGCATTTCGAGCGATTTTGCTTTCATATTATGGCATTTGATCGTAGTACTTTATATTTAAGCACTTTATATTGTCTAGAATATTTTTTCTCATCTTCTTTATTCAAATAATTGGATTGTACAGAGTAAATACACATATGATTTGCAAATAATGCAAATTTTGAGCATCATTTGAGCATTTCAATAGATTTTCTATTAATTTGGAGTCATCTGATCGAAATAATCTATATTTAAGCTCTTTATTTTATGTATATTATTTTTCTGTTCTTTTTTATTAAAATAATTGGATTATACATAGTAAATACGCTGCTGATGGGCAAATAATGCAAATTCTGAGCATGATTTGATGCTTTGAGAAATTTTGCAATCATTTTAAGTCATTTTTTCGCAATAATCTACATTTAAGCTCATTAATTTGTCTAGGATATGTTTCCGATCTTATTTATTCAAATAATTAGATTATACATAGTAATACACTTATAATGTGCAAATAATGCAAACTCTGAGCATTTTAAGTGATTTTGCATTCATTTTAAGTCACTTGATCGCAATAATCTATATTTAAGCTCTTTATTTTGTGTAGAATATATTTCTGAACTTATTTATTCAAATAAAAGGATTATACATAGTAAACGCACATATAATGTGCAAATAAAGCAAATTATTAGCACCATTTGAGCATTTCAAGCGATTTTGCGTTCCTTTTAAGTTATTTGATCGCAATGATTTATATTTAAGCTCTTTATTTTGTCTGGAATATGTTTCTGATCTTATTTATTCAAATAATTGGATTATACAGAGTAAATACAGATATAATGTGCAAATAATGCAAATTCTGAGCATCATTTGTTCATTTTCAGAGATTTTGCATTCATTTTAAGTCCTTTATTCTCTATAATCCATATTTAAGCTCTTTATTTTATCTAGAATATGTTTCTGTTCATTTGTATGTGAATAATTCGATTATGCATAGTAAATTTGCATATAATATTCAAATAATGTAAATTCTAGCATCACTTGAGCACTTCGAGCGATTTTACATTCATTTTATGTCATTTGATCGCACTAATTTATATTTAAGATCTCTATATTGTCTAGAATTTGTTTCTCATCATATTTATTCCAATAATTGGATTATACAGAGTAACTACGCATATAATGTGCAAATAATGCAAATCCTGAGCATAAATTGAGTATTTCAAAAGATTTTACAATCATTTAAAGTCATTTTTTTTTAACAATAATCTATATTTAAGATATTTATTTTGTCTTGTATATGTTTCTGAATTTATTTATTCAAATAACTGTATTATACATAGAAAATAAACTTGTAATGTGCAAATAATGCTAATTATGAGCATCATTAGAGTATGTGTAGCGATTTTGCATTCATTTTAAATTATTTGATTGCAATAATCTTATATTTAAGCTCTTTATATTGACTAGAATATGTTTATGATCTTATTTATTCAATTAATTGGATTATACAGAGTAAATACACATATAATGTGCAAATAATGCAAATTTTGAGGTTCATCAGAGCATTTCAAGAGATTCTGCACTCATTTTATGTCATTTGATCGCAATAATCTATATTTAACCTCTTTAATTAATCTAGATTATGTTCTGTTCTTCATTATTCGAATAATTTGATTACTCATAGTATATACGCATACAATCAGCAAATAATGCAAATTCAGAGCATCATTTGAGCATTTAGAGCGATTTCTGAATTCATTTTATGTCATTTAATCGCAATAATTTATATTTAAGCTCTTTATATTGTCTATAATATGTTTCTGATCTCATTTATTAGAAAAATTGGATTGTACATCATAGTAAATACACATATAATGTGCAAATAATACAAATTCTGAGCATCATTTGAGCATTGAAAGAGATTTTGCTTTCATTTTAAGTCATTTGTTCTCAATAATCTATATTTAAGCTCTATATTTTATCTAGAATATGTTTTTGTTCTTATTTATTCTAATAATTCAATTATACAAAGTAATTAAACTTGTACTGTACAAATAATGCCAATTCTGAGTATCATTTGAGTATTTCTAGAGATTTTTCATTCATTTTAAGTTATTTGATCGCAATAATCAAATATTTAAGCTATTTATATTGACTAAAATATTTTTAAGATCTTATTTATTCAACTAATTGTATTATACAGATTAAAAATACACATATAATGTGCAAATAATGCAAATTTCATCTGAGCATTTCAAGAGATTTTGCACTCATTTTAAGTCATTGGATCGCAATAATCTATATTTAAGCTCGTTATTTTATCTAGATTATGTTTCTGTTCTTCATTCTTCAAATAATTTGATTATTCATAGTGAATACCTATATAATGTGCAAATAATGCAAATTCTGAGCATCATTTGAGCATTTCGAGCAATTTTGCATTCAGTTTTTGTCAATTGATTGCAGTAATTTATTTTTAAGCTCTTTATATTGTCTAGAATATGTTTTTGATTCAGTTATTCAAATAATTGGATTATACATAGTAAATACACAGATAATGTGCAAATAATGCAAATTCTGAGCATCATTTTAGCTTTTCAAGAGATTTTTCATTCATTTTAAGTCATTTATTCTCTGTAATCCATATTTAAGCTCTTTATTTTAACTAGAATATGTTTCTGTTCATATGTATGTGAATAATTCGATTATGCATAGTAAATTTGCATATAATATTCAAATAATGTAAATTCTGAGCATCACTTGTGCATTTCGAGCTGTTTTATATTCATTCTATGTCACTTGATCGCATTAATTTATATTTAAGCTCTATATATTGTCTAGAATAAGTTTTTCATCTTATTTATAAAAATAATTGGATTATACAAAGTATATGCATATAATGTGCAAAAAATGGAAATCCTGAGCATCATTTGAGCATTTCTGGGCATATTCAACCATTTTAAACAAATACTGGTATTTTTTATATTTAAGATATTTATTTTGTCTTGAATATATTTCGGAATTTATTTATTCAAATAATTGTATTATACATAATAAATACACTTGTCATGTGCAAATAATGCTTCGGAACATCATTTGAACATTTCTAGCGATTTTACATTCATTTTAAGTTATTTAATCGCAATAATATAATATTCAAGCTCTTTTTATTGACTATAATATGTTTATGATCTTATTTATTCGAATAATAGGATTATACACTGTGAATACGCATATAATGTGCAAATAATGCAAATTCTGAGTGCCATTTGAGTATTTTCAGTGATTTTGCATTCATTTTAAGTCATTTGATCGCTCAAATCTATATTTAAGCTCTTTTTTTGTATAGAATATGTTTTTGATCTTTTTTCTTCACATAATTTGATTATACAGAGTAAATACACATATAATTTGTAAATAATGCATATTCTGAGCATTTCAAGAGATTTTGCATTTAGTTTGGGTCAGTTTTCGCTATAATCTATATTAAAGCTCTTTATTTTGTTTAGATTACGATTCTGTTATTATTTATTCAAATAATTAGATCATACATAGTAAATACGCATATATTGTACAAATATAGCAAATTATGAGCATCGTTAGAGCATTTCGAGTGATTTGCATTCATTTTATGGTATTTTATCGAAATACTATATATTTAAGCTCTTTATATTGTCTAGAATATGTTTCTTATCTCATTAATTCAAATAATTTGATTGTACATAGGAAATTATTTGAGCAAACAAAATACACATATAATGAGCAAACAAAATGCAAATTCTCTGTATTATTTCTAAATTTCAAGAGATTTTGTAATCATTTGAAGTCATTTGTTAGCAATAATCTATATTTAAGCTCATTAATCATTATTTTATCTAGAATATGTTTCTGTTATTAATTATTCAACAAATTCGAATATACATAGTAAATTTGCATATAATGTGCAAAATAATGCAAATTATGAGTATCATTTGTGCATTTTGAGCGATTTTGCATTCATTTTAAGTCATTGACCGCAATAATTTATATTTAAGCTCTTTGAGCCGTCAAATCAAAACTTTTTGTAAGGAAATTTAGAACTATTGTTAGTTGGAGAATTTTATTATGGATGTCCAGCATAGAAATATTAACATAATGTTTAAAAATTATTATAAATTTAGATTATGAAGTCATATATATATATATAGAGTACATATATATTATTTCTTATAAATTCTGTTTTTTTTTTCAATTAAGGACTTTATGCAAAATTTATGTTCCGTTATCCTTGTTAGTAATAGCCGAGTAAAGATGATAAAGTACCTTTTTGAATTTGACGATTTCGTGTAATGTTTTCAAGATTGAGACATCTAAGAATTATGAGGGAAATATGACTGTATATATATATATGCATAGACGTCCAGAAAACGTTATCTACATTTTCTTTTCTTTGTTTTTGTCCAAGGAATTTAGAGCCAAACGGAACTAAGTTTATCATAACAACTCCCGGGATACTGATATGTTCAGCACAATTGCACAAAACATAATATGACAAGGCAGCTATTAATCATTCCTTCTTTTCATCTTTGTGTAATTAAAGCCCAAGGCAGCAGGAGCCCAGAATCGTTTACGAACACCTCTGATTTTTTTTTTTTCAAAAAAAACTAATATTTTACCTCTATTAATAAGAATATATATATGAAAAATAAATATGATTTCTCGTCTCGTTTCTTTTGAATTACATAATTTTTATCACAGATTATTCCAATCCCCACTTCGTACAATATGCTTCAAGCCTTCAAGTAGGAGAACAATTGTGCTCTCATGCTTTATTCTGGGATATTGAATTTCGTACTTTGTAATTTAATAATGCGGATCCTCGCTGCATAACAACATCACATAATGCAATATTTCCTAGAGTCTGGGTTAAAATCAAGTAAGAAATTCCATAATATGCAGACTATAAAGGGAAGACTCATGCAATTTATTTTATCTTATAAATTGTCCGTAGCACTGAATGAAAATTACGTTTTACTCACTATTTTAGATATTTATAAAGAGAAGAAAACAAGCCCAAAATTAAAATAACTACATATATGCAAACAAAATTTATCTTTTTTTTTGAAACAAGTAGGGATTTTCTCCCTACCACTTTCCATTAACTAGAAAGTAAAATTCAGATACAAATACACCCAAACATCAAAGCAACCCACGTCTCAGCCTCGTACCAGAGTACCTAACAGCAACATCTATTCCCCAAATATTCAATTACACCCCTAATCAATTCAGAAATTACTAAACAGCAAATAAACTTGAGAAGGTGTCAACAAGACACAACAAAATTTATCATGAGAAACATTGTTTACCAATTCACCATTATACACATCTCACAAAAAAAAAAAAAAAAAAAAAAAAAAAAAAAAAAAAAAACGAAGCAAGAGATTTTAAGTTCAATCAACAACGTCGTCAATTTCCCAAGAAACTAATCAATGAATTACACCTCTTCTCCTTGTTCCTCCATCAGTTCATCTTCTTACTACATTTATCTTATATCAGCTCTCCTAGTGCTTCTCGTTATACTACATCTTGCTTATCTTCTTCTTCCAAGCCTGCTTCAACATCTTCCCCCGCTTCTTCTTCCATCCATGCTTCTCCTCCTCCCACATCCTCCTCTAACTGCTCCTCCTCTTCCTCGTCATCTTCCTCACCCTCTTCGAATTCCCAAGGGTTGTTATAAAAAATCTTCCAGTATTCGAGTGACAACCCCTCTAATTCATCTAGAGATCCATAATTGTGTCCCTGCATACTCTCAACCGACCTACAATTTCTATGATCACCTACTACCTTCCTCAACTCCATCAAAAGTTCAATTTCATCAGACGTATCCTACAAAAATAATAATAATAAAATGGTCAACAATAATGACATTATAAGAACACATGGACCCAAAAAAAGAAAATATTAGGAAGTGGCTATAGGACAGCACAGACGTAACTAAGACAGAAAATGGACGTGGGAAATATTTCATTTCTATAATCTGTATTATCACAATAATTAATAGATTGAAAAAAAATTTAACCAAAACTAATGAATATGAAATTTTGGATCGAATTAAGTAAAAGTTTTCAAAGTAACTTTTCAAGACAAACTGAACTAATTTAAATCCTTAGTCACAACATATACACCAAAATAGATCAAAGCATTATTTTTTTTTCAAGAAATACAAATATTTGATCTGAAAAATTGTGCTCAGGACAAGGAATCAGATCAGTTGAAAAATGTAAAGAGGTACCATGCCAATTCCTTTCTAATATTTACTAGAAGGAAATGTAGTAATAAATTCCTACAACACCTAGAACAACACCAGAATAAAAAGAACTAAATCACTCAGGAACTTTTAAATCACCGAGGGTTAATTTTATTAAGAGGGAACACAGTCGTTGTTACATAATTGTGTTTTTGACTAAATTATGGACAAGAAAAGATTGACATGTAATTGACCAAGCAACTTTTCCAACCGCCAGTAATAAACTTCATTAGCCTATGATCTTCAACTTTTTTATGATGCCCCAATGAGGTCTCCATTATGTCTATTTTCACAATGAATTATGTATCAGATCAAAATTGTCACAGTGTTCATAAGAAAATAATATATGCGCAAAAAAAATAATGAATCTTGGATATTAACCGCTAGGCCTAGATTTTGAGTCTTCCTTATTAACAAGATATGTACCTTATAACAATGAAAGGTCAGGTCCTCCAAAATCGGTGCATGTTGGACGAAACGATCTATCATTCCAATGCCACCAAAGAGATAACCTTTAAAACTCTCAAAATGTGCAGCCTTGAGATTCTCAAAGAAAGGGCAGTTTTTGAGTGCATGCTTCAGCATATCCTTCATGTAAAGGAAGAGAAGCAAAATAATGTACAAGCAAACAAAAAAATCAAGCAATTTTCAACTCAAATATCAACTCGGTATAAGTTGTGACTACCTCAGCCCGTGATCCATAGAGAACAACATCAAGATTAGTCACTCCCAAAAGGCCGTTTAGAATGTTGGTCTCACTATCTGAAAACCTCGATTTCAAATGGTCAACAGTCAAAAAGCAAACACATGCCTTAACTAAGGATGACATGTTTTCAAAAACAAACCCTGCAGTCAGACAGGACATTGCAGCGATTTCCAAATATTGGAGACTTGGGGCAGAGACCCGAAGCTCTGCAGATTCATAATAACAACCAGAAATAACCAAACTCTTAAGGTTTCCACTAGATATCTGAGAGAAATTCAACACGCAAGCATACAGTTCCAACTCTCCAAGATTAGGACAGCCCAGAAGAAGTTTATTCATGCAACCAGCCTCGATTGTTAAATAACCTAGGTTTAATTTTCTCAGAAGTGGGAGACAGACCAATACTGGGTTTAGAACATGAAACCATAAATTGTCGAATCGTAGCTTCATCTCTTCTAAAGAAGAGCAAGTAAAAGCCAGATCAGGCACATGTGCACTGACAGGAGGAGATTGAATGTATATAGACAGCACCCGAGGCCTCTTCTGAAGAACAAGAAGAATCCATCTTTTCACAGGAAAGTCGCAGTACCTATAATAGTTATCCTGGCACTGCCAAACCAGCCTGAATCTATCTAGATGTTGTGCTTGTCGTAAGACAGCATCAACAAACTGCACAAAGTTGTTGTAGCATTCTGTTTGTACAGTTACGTTTTTGCCAGGAGAGAAGATATCATCTGACAAGAAATCAGCAAAGTCAAAGTCCAGGACGGGCACAGAGGCCCACACTTTCCTCCATTGCTTGGAGAGTAGGCACGTCTGCACTGCCTCTTTTGTAGGAAGGTAAGACAGAATATGAGTTAAGAGGGCGTCAGGCAAGTCACTTATCCTATCAGTGCCGCTCATCTTCCTACTTCAATTGCGGCTCTTAATCCCTACAGTAAAATCATTGATGTATGATCGTTTTTTGTAAGGAACATATAGATTGTTGTTGGATTTTCTAGGTTTTCGATGCTATTTTTAAATATATTAAATTAAAAATTAGAACATTAAAGGTGTTTGTGTTCTAAATTGTGTGCTAATGATTAAATCTTGGAAATGGAGAGTAGTACTAGAGGTCGTAATGGAGAAATGTGTAAAACAAATTGATAGCAGAGGCCAAAGAAATTGACAGCAGAGACATAAAAAGAATAGAAAGAAACGAAATTTTATCCCTGCAGTTCTATTCTTTCACTCTATTACAAGAAATCAGGAAAATTCTACAAAACCATAAAGATTGCAAGAAATGTTGGTTTTTTGGGACATCACAATCATGCAAAAGAACCAGTACCAAGAAAAAAGAGACCTGTACCTCAATCACCTGAGAAGGCACGATGGATCTTAGCAAAGATTTGAGCTTCTCCTTTAGATTGCTGGCGTTGAGGTCTTATCAATGGTGATGAGAAATGCGCAAATAATTCAAAGAATTGAGCACCTCGTTTTGTTCGCTAGGATTGGAAGCTCTCTTTCAAGAAATTGGAATTGGGAGCAATATTTTAAGTGAATAGAGGGAGTTCGGAGGGACTAATAGGATGTGAATTAACTGTCAAAGAAGAAGCTGCTTTGGAGGGAGATCCGAAGATAATGGATTAAGGGATTTGGGCTGGGATTAATCAAGAACCGTAAGTGGATCTTGGCCTACTTGAGGCAGGCATGAATCTTTTCCGAACACATCTACAAAAATTATTTTTCGAAATATACCTCTATTAATATGATATAAATAGTAATTAGGATTTGTCGTCTCAAAGCAGATCAAAAAAGGTAGAATGTCAATTTCATGTGATAAATTTAATTTAATTTACTGTGTCATAGCAGAGAAAAAGAGAATTTTGTTTGAAGATATTTATGTTTTTGTGATACAGATTATCTCAATCTTCAGTTCGTAGAATATTCAATGATATGTGGATATTGGAACTTGTGCTTTGATTCGCAGAGCCAAAAAAAAAAAACTACTTTGAAAATATTTACTTTACTAGAACGGCACTTGTGCTTTCATTCTTCATTCTGTGGATATTGGAACAGTACATTGTAATATAATACTAATTTAACGATATGCCGAATAAAAATGGAAGTGAACTGAGTATTAAATGGCATTATATATGTAATTAAAACTTATTACACCCTATTTTAGTGTTAATAAAGACCAGGAAAAAAAATAAAAAATTAAGAAATCTATACGTACGAAACCAACATCTATCGATGATCAACTGTGTTTGTAAAAGTTGGTTGGTGACCGTCGGACCAACAAATTTTATTGAAGTAAATAAATTGGAAAATTTTGATTTATGACACTCCAAAATTGTAAAAAAAAAAATTTTTAAAAAAGCGACTCTAAATTTGGATCTTAATTTGAAAAATACAACCCCGAATTCAATTAGATTAGAAATTTTCCATTCATACTGTATAAATGTTAAAAGATAGAAATGATGAACGAAACAAATAGAAAAAAAAAATATATGTACAAAAGAATTCCCTGTCCAAGAGAGTAGATTTATACAAGTGCCTGACAGTGCGTGACTGCCAGATTTTTATACAAGTGCCGCATGAATATTAATGACAAGTTGACAACACTGAATCGTTTTATTACATTCCCTTCCTTTCTTCTGTTCGTAATTGAAGCCCTAGGCATAAGGCAACCCTGAATCGTTTACGAACACCTCTGAGTTATTTTGACTAATATTATCTCTATTAATATGAATTAATTGAATATATAATATAAAAAAAATGATTTCTCGTCTCGTTTCTTTTGTTACATAATTTTTTTCTAGTTAGTGCAACAAAAATGTTGAAAGTCAATATCATATTAAAATAAAATTTAATGGATAATAGTAGGAGTAATGCTAGAGTCAAACACGATTCTAGTCTCACCTATTAAAACTTTAAATGACTGATTAGAACCGTTCAATATGATCTTCATATTAAAATTATCTTGTAGACCAAATTTTATATTTTTTAAAAAAAATTTAACTTTTTTTCTAGATTTTTTAAAACTGAAAGGTCTAGAATTAATTAGATTGAATATTTTCTAAAATTAGAAATAAGTAATATAAAAATTTGAAAAAAAAAGATATAATTTAATCTCTAAGGAGATTTTATTATGGATAATAAACTGAGCAGTCGAATTTGCCATTGTAATGGGAAAAATTGAGATTTGGTTGTATTTGTCGGGCTCAAGTGTCAAACGTGTCTGACTCTAGTTTTACTCTAATAGCAGAACAAATAAGTTATTTCCCTTGAAAATATTGATATCACAGTCCCACTTTATACAATATGCTTCAACTAGGAGAACAATTGTGCTCTCATACTTTGTTCCGGGATATTGTCTACCGTACCTTGTATAATTCAATAATGCGGATACTCGCTGCATACCAACATCACATAATGCAATATTTCTATAATATGCAGACTGCAAAGGGAAGACTCATGCAAATTTTTTATATTATAAATTGTCCGTATGTTTTTACTCACTATTTTAGATGTCTACATGTAAACAAAATTTATCATGACAAACATTGTTTACCACAATTCACCTTTATAAAAAACTCAACAAGAAAAAAAAATAACGAAGCAAGAGATTTTAAGTTCAATCAACAACATCAGCAATTTCACAAGTCAATGAATTACACCTCTTCTCCTTGTTCCTCCATCAGTTCACCTTCTTCCTACATTTATCTTATTTCTGCTCTCCTACTGCTTCTCATTGTTCTACATCTTTCTCATCTTCTTCTTCCAAGTCTGCTTCAACATCTTCCCCCGCTTCTTCTTCCATCCATGCTTCTCCTTCTCCCACATCCTCCTCTAACTGCTCATGCTCTTCCTCGGCCTCTTTATATTCCCAACCGATCTTGTTGAAAATCTTCCAGTATTCAAGTGACAACAACTCTAATTTTTCTAGAGAGCCATAATAACAGTGTCCCTGCATACTCTCAACCGACCTACAATTTCTATGATCACCTACTACCTTCCTCAACTCCATCAAAAGTTCAATTTCATCAGACTTATCCTAAAAATAATAATAATAATAAAATGGTCAACAATAATGACATTATAAGAACACATGGACCCAAAAAATGAAAATATTAAGACAGAATGGCTATAGGACAGCAACAGATGTAACTAAGACAGAAAATGGACGTGAAAAACATTTCAATATCTCCTTGCTCAATCTATATTATCACAATGATTAATAGATTGAAAAATATTTTTGTAACCAAAACTAATGAACATAAAATTTTGGATCGAATTAAGTAAATAAATAATGAGTTTACAAAGTAACTATTTTTAGACAAACTCAACTAATTTAAATCCTTAATCACAACATTCAAGCTTATTTATCAAGACAAATTTGCACCAAAATATATCAAAGCAATAATTTTTTTTAGAAAAATGGTGCTCAGTACAAGGGATAGGATCAGTTGAAAAATGTAAAGAGTTACCATGCTAATTCCTTTCTAATAGATACCAAACCGCAAGGTAGTAATAAATTCCTACAATGCCTAAGAACAACATGAGGATAAATAGAACCGAATCACTCATCAGGATCTTTGAAAAGAACAGCTAGGCCAAGATTTTGAGTCTTCCTTAATTATCAAGATAAGTACCTCATAACAATGAAAGGTCAGATCCTCCAAAATCGGTGCATGCTGGACGAAACGATCTATCATTACGATGCAACCATAGAGATAACCTTCAAAACTCTCAAAATGTGCAGCCTTGAGATTCTCAAAGAAAGGGCAGTTTTTGAGTGCATGCTTCAGCATATCCTTCATGTAAATTAAGAGAACCAAGAATGTAAAAGCCAACAAATAAATCAAGCATAGTCATGGAGAATTTTCAACTCAAAAACATCAACTCTGTATAAATTGTGACTACCTTAGCACGTGATCCATAGAGAACGACATCAAGATTCGTCACTCCCAAAAGGCAGTTTAGAATGTTGGTCTCACTATCTGAGAAGTTCCATTCCAAATAGTCAACAGTCAAAAAGCAAACACATGCCTTAACTAAGGATGACATGTTTTCAAAAACAAACCCCGCAGTCTGACCAGACATTACAGCGAGTTCCAAATATTGGAGACTTGGGATAGAAACCCGAATCTCTGCAGAGTCATAATAACAACCAACAATAACCAAACTCTTAAAGTTGTCACAAGATATCTGAGAAAAATTCAACACACAAGCATACAGTTCCAACTCTCCAAGATTGGGACAGCCCTGAAGAAGATTATTCATGCAATCAGCTTTGATCGTAAAATGACCCAGGCTTAATTTTCTCAGATGTGGGAGACGGACCAATGCTGGGTTTAGGACAGGAAACCAACGATCGTCAATTTTTAGCTTCATCTCTTCTAAAGAAGAGCAAGTAAAAGCCAGATCAGGCACATCTACATTGACAAGATTAGATTGAACATATATAGACAGCACCCGAGGCGTCTTCTGAAGAATAAGAGGAATCCATGTTGTCAAAGGAAGGTCGTAGCACTGATAAGCCTTAACCAGGCACTTCGAAACCAGCCTGAATCTATCTAGCTGTTGAGCTTGTTGTAAGTCTAAGACAGCATCAATAAACTTCACAAAGTTGCTGTGGCATTCTGATCGTAACCTCATGTGTTTATCATCTGACAAGAAATCAGCAAAGTCAAAGTCTAGGACGGGCACAGAGGCCCACACTTTCCTCCATCGCTTGGATAGGAGGCACGTTCGTACTGCCTCCTTTGTAGGCCGGTAAGACAGAATCTGAGTTAGTAGGTTGTCATGCAACTCACTTATCCTATCGGCCCTGCTCATCTTCCTACTTCAGTTGCAACTCTTGATCCCTACAACAAAATAATTGATGTCTGTTGGTTTTTCATAAGGAACAAACAGATTATTGTCGTATTTTCAAGGTTTTTGATGCTCTTTATGTCCTAATGATTAAATCTTGAAGATGGAGAGCATTACTAGAGTACCTAATGTTGTAAATAGAATTCAAATAAAAGAAAAATTTAAATGAGAGACCACTCTTTATAAAGATAATTTCAATATCGATCATATTATTACTTAGCACCCTTGTATTTATAAGGATGAGAAGTCGGTTTTCTTTTGGCCTTACCGACTTTTACAACAAAAAACAGAAAATTACAGCTTACATTCATGCATTAACAACTCAATACCAATTTTGCTAGTCTCATTTTTTTGACTTTTGACCAACCAATTTCACACTTCAATGCCGACATCATTTTTTTTATTTTAGTTTATTCATCAAATTCCTCCCTTAAACTCAAATATCTCTTCCGTCTTTCATTCCGATCTTCGTTTTGCAATTATTGAACAGCTCCGTCGGTAATGCCTTCGTGAAGATATCGGCCGCTTGATCAAGACTTGCGACGTGCCTCATTTGCACTTCTCCATTTTTAATATGCTCCCGAATAAAATGGAATCGAACATCTATGTGCTTGCTTCTTTCGTGATGCACCGGATTCTTGGCTAGCTCAATTGCTGATTTATTGTCGACTTGAATCTCGGTCGCTTCATGTTGCGGAAGTTTTAGCTCGCGAAGTAAATTTCTTAGCCAAATTGTGTGGGCAACACACCACGATGCTGCTACGTACTCCGCTTCGCATGTTGACAAAGTTACTATTGGCTGCTTCTTTGAGACCCATGTGAATGCCGTATTTGCCATATAGAACACATAGCCTGAGGTGCTCTTGCGATCATCTATGTCTCCGCACCAATCACTGTCGGAGTAACCCATCAATTTGTATTCTTCTGAGTTCGAGTAAAATAACCCGAGTGCTTCAGTTCCTTTGATATATCGCAGAATTCGTTTGATCGCCTTCCAATGTGAGTACTTCGGCTCCTCCATGAATCGGCTTACCACGCCGACACTATATGCAATATCGGGTCTTGTGCATGTCAAATACCGCAAACTTCCCACTAGGCTTCGGTATTTGCTCGCATCTACTCGATCTCCTCCCTCAAACTTGGAGAGTTTTGCACCGAGCTCCATCGGTGTTGACACGGGATTGCATTCATCCATTTTATATTTCTTTAAAATTTCTTTTGCATACGCCTCTTGCGACACAAATATCCCTGCATTTTCTTGTCTAACTTCTAAGCCAAGAAAATATTTCATTAACCCCAAATCTGTCATCTCGAATTCTCGAGTCATGACTTCCTTAAATTCTTTTATCATTTTCTCATTATTCCCCATGAATATGAGATCATCAACATATAAAGCAACGTATAGCAAATTACCTTCCTTTTCTTTCACATACAGTGCGTGTTCATATGGACATTGCTTGAATTTGTTCTTCTTGAGATATGTATCGATTCGGGAATTCCACGCTCGAGGTGCTTGCTTAAGTCCATAGAGCGCCTTTTTTAATTTCAGCACTTGTGTCTCTTTGCCAGCTTTCATGTATCCAGGTGGTTGCTCCACGTACACTTCTTCTTCAAGCACACCATTTAGAAATGCCGATTTTACGTCCATTTGATAGATTGGCCACTTGAATTGAGCTGCTAGTGATATGAGAAGTCGAATTGTCTCCATTCTCGCAACTGGAGCAAAGACTTCATCATAGTCGATTCCGACTTTTTGTCGATATCCTTTCGCGACTAGTCTCGCCTTATATCTCTCAATTTTGCCTTCAGCATTCATCTTCTTTTTGTATACCCATTTAACTCCTATGGGCTGACTTCCTTCTGGTAATTCCACCAGCTTCCAAGTGTCATTCTTTTCAATAGCGGCGATCTCTTCATCCATCGCAGCTTTCCACTTTTTATCTCTCACTGCTTCTTCAAATGTTATATTTTCAGAATCTGCTAAAAGACATACCAAGTGTACCTCAGGTGTTGATTCATATAGATCTTGCAAGTTTCTCGTTCTTGGTTGTCTTGGCTCGTCTTCATCGTCGGAGATCTCGTTACTCGTGTTTGTTATTGTCGGTGTAGAGGTTGGAGGTTCTTCTTTTTCATTCGCCATCTCCTTTTGGTTGTTCCAGTCCCATGCAATTTCTTCATTCACTTGCACATCTCGACTTACGATCACCTTCTTTTCAATCGGGTCAAACAACCTGAAAGCCTTCGTCTTCTCGTCATACCCGATGAATACATACTTCTTGCTTTTATCATCTAGCTTGGTCCTTCTTTGATCTGGTACGTGCGCGTAGGCCACGCTACCAAATACCTTGAGATGCGACACCGTCGGTTTGATTCCACTCCAAGCTTCTTGTGGTGTTTGATCCATTAGCTTAGCATGCGGACATCGATTCTGCACATATACGGCACATCGTACCGCTTCTGCCCAAAATTCTTTTGGCATATTCTTGGTCTTCAACATTGACCGAACCATGTCTAGAATAGTTCGATTCTTTCTTTCTGCTACACCATTTTGTTGAGGCGAGTAGGGTGCTGTCAGGAATCTCCTTATGCCGTGTTCGTCGCAGAAATTTGTGAAGGCAGTTGACACATATTCACCACCTCTATCCGACCGCAACGCTTTAATATAATGGTTGGTCCTCTTTTCAACCATTATTTTAAATTTCTTAAATACTTCAAATGCCTCGGATTTCTCTTTAAGGAAATACACCCATGTCTTTCTTGTGTAATCATCAATAAAAGTGATAAAATACCTCTTTTCTCCAAATGATTTGGGTGTGATCGGACCGCATATGTCGGTGTGTATCAATTCGAGAATTCTTTTTGCACGATATTCTGCACTTCGAGGGAACGAGCTTCTTGCTTGCTTGCCAAGTACGCATCCTTCGCAAAATTGTTTGGGATAATCTATGTCGGGTAGACCATGCACCATGTCCTTCTTTGCTAACTCTTTTAGGCCATCTCGGCTCAAGTGTCCAAACCGTAAATGCCATAGCGAGGCTTTATCTGTCATGTTGATTTTCAAACATGTTTCTTGCACGTTTCTCAAGTTGAGTTTGTACGTGCGATTCTGGGCCATCTCCACCCGTGCAATTAGGCGGTTTCTCTTGTCCTTCAAGAACATCACCCGATTTTTCATGAAAACCGAGTAGCCTTTTTCCATCAGTTGTCCCACACTCAGGATATTACTTTTCATGTCTGGCACATAGTACACATTTTCAATTGTACTTTCTTTGCCGTTATGATAAAATTTGATTTTACCTCGACCTTTTACTTGAATTTTCGATGCGTCACCAAATGAAACGTGACCATCTTTGACCTCTTGCATCTCCTTGAATAGATGTTTGTGCCCGCTCATATGATTGCTAGCACCCGTGTCGAGATACCATACCGTGTCGCTGTCGGGAGTGGTATCATCATGTGCCATCATTAGAACACCGCCGTCTTTTGTCTCTTCTGTCACGAAATTCGTGTTTTCTTCTAGTTTCTTCGGCAATCGACAATCTCGCGCATAATGCCCATGCCGACCGCAGTTATAACAGTCGATGTCAGGATGATATCCACGGCCACCTCTTCCTCGGCCACGTCCTCTGCCACGAGAATTTTGTTGAAATTCATTTGGTTGTTGTCTTTCGTGGTAGTTGTTATCTCTACCACGGCCTCGACCTCGACCTGAGCCACGACCTCCAGATCTGCCTCCTCTTCCTTGGTGGTTATGCTGCGCATACATTGCTTTATCTTCATTAATTGTCGCTTTTGCTTGTAGCACCTCGTCAAGAGATTCTTGTTGAATTCTCTTCATTCTCTCTTCATGGGCTATCAACGAACCATTCAACTCATCGATCGTCATGGATTCTGTGTCCTTCGATTCTTCAATTGCCACCACCACATGACTAAACTTTGAATTAAGAGACCGTAGTATTTTTTCTACGACTCTTACATCTTCCATCTTCTCGCCAAGCCTCTTCATTTGATTAATTATAGCCAACACTCGAGTGAAATAATCTCCTACAGTTTCACTCTGCTTCATCATAATTGTCTCAAACTCGGCTCTTAGAGTTTGGAGTCGAACCTTCTTCACTTTATCAACTTCAACCACCGAATTTCTCAGAATTTCCCACGCATCTTTAGAACTCGTCTCATTGGCTATCTTCTCGAACATGTCGTCATCCAATCCTTGATGGATGATACTCAGCGCGCATTGATCTCCGCTTCTTTTCTTCTGCAAAGCATTCAACTCTGCTATTGTGAGTCGGGTCTCATCTTCCGGTTCTTCAATGCCGTTCTCGACGATGTTCCACAAGCCATGAGCACCAATAATGGCTTTCATTCGCAACGACCATTGATCATAATTGGTTTTGGTAAGAATCGGATATTGAAATGAGATATTCGGATTTCTGGTTGCCATTTGAACGAGGCACTTGACAAGGCTCTGATGCCAATTTGTTGTAAATAGAATTCAAATAAAAGAAAATTTTAAATGAGAGACCACTCTTCATAAAGATAATTTCAATATCGATCATATTATTACTTAGCACCCTTGTATTTATAAGGATGAGAAGTCGGTTTTCTTTTGGCCTTACCGACTTTTACAACAAAAAACAGAAAATTACAGCTCACATTCATGCATTAACAACTCAATACCAATTTTGCTAGTCTCATTTTTTTGACTTTTGACCAACCAATTTCACACTTCAATGCCGACATCATTTTTTTTATTTTAGTTTATTCATCACCTAATGGAGAAATGTGTAAAACAAATTGATAACACAGGCAGACAAATTGATAGCAGAGGCAGAACAAGAATAGAAAGAAATGAAATTTTATCTCTGTACGTCTATTCTTTCATCATCCATTACTGTCAATTGTGAAAACTACATTAAATAAAACGAGAAAAATAAAACCATAAATATTGCAAGAAATGTTGGTTTTTTGGGACTTTACAATCATGCAATAGAACCAGTACCAAGATAGAAAGAGACTTGTACCTCAATCGCCTGAGAAGACACAGACTTGAGCCTCTCCTTTAGTTTGCTGGCGTTAAGTTAAGATCTTATCAATGGCGGCGAGAAATGCACAGTTGATTGATTCAAAGAATTGAGCACCTCCTTTAGTTCTCTAGGGTTAGGATTGTACGGCGTTGCAACGGTGCTAAGGATTGGAAGCTCTCTTTCAAGAAATAGAAATTGGGAACATTTTAAGTGGAGGGAGGGAACTAGGGGACTGAGCAACTGAGGTGCCTTTGATCCTTGTCAAAGGAGGGAGATACGAAGAATATGGGCTTAAGGTATTTGGGCTGGGATTCATCAAGAATCGTTAAATGGATCTTGGTCTGCTTAAGGCAGCTATTAATAATTTTTTCGAAATCATATATAACAAAATTATTTGCGAAGATTTACCTCAAATAATATGATAATAGATAAATAAGAATTATTTTCATCTCATTTTTTTGTTACATATTTTTATCTCATTTTTAATTCCAAATAAAGGTTGAATGTCAATGTTATATAAAAAAAATAATTTTACTATAACCTACCAGAGCAAAAAGAATTTTCTTTGAGAATATTTATTTTTCTGTGATGCAGATTTCTCAATCCTCAATTAGTAGAATATGCTTCAACTAGGATGGCACTTGTGCTTTTCATTCTTTATTTTGTGGATATTGTAACTGTCAGTGCAATTTAATATCAAGTTAGAAATTCAATGGTATGCGGAATACAAAAGGAGACATTCATACAAATCTTTTATTTTTAAACTGTCCTTAGCATTGACCGCAATTAAAAGATTTTGCACGCTACTTTTTATGTTTATGAAGACGAGAAGTCCAAAATTAAGATATATACACGCAACCAACACCTATCATTGATCAACTATGTTTTATTAAAGTTGTACAAAGATTAAATCAACTGGAGTGAGATTGAGGTGGATAGAGATTTAGATGATTGAATCAATAAGAGTGATAATTCTTTTTTTTTTTTTTTTTTGAGAATAGTACCCCAACAAGGGCACCTGCATCTATTATAATGCAAACTAAAACGTTTTACAAAAGGCCAGTCACTCAGAAGGTGACTAAAACAAGTCTAAACATTACAACTACTTAACAAACTACATCGACAATTCCACAAGACAAAATTATCCAGCCCAAAGCAACATAGTATTTAAAACAGAGCCAACTAAGAGAAAACGCAGAAAAAGAATTATTCTAGAAGATCTTCATCTTCTTCTGCCCCTCCTTGCTCTGCTCTCTGTTGCTGAAAATGAGTCTCCAACCTAGATGAAGTGCCTGTCCACAGCAGAAACAAATTTAAAACAGAGAGAAAAATATGAGAAGTATGAGTCCCTGTATTAGAGTGATAATTCTATTTTCACTCCATAAAAATTATTTATGTTTGTTTCTTTATACAAGCTAGGAAGAGATTTGGATAGAAATATATAAAACCTTTCCTAGTCTCCCTCTCTCCTTTTTATTTCTTTTTCAAAACCAGATCGGAGACACTATCACTAACGTCCAAAAAAATAGCAATGAAGAAAGGTCTTGAAGGAAATTTTTTTAAAATAGGGCTTGCTCTGCAACGGAAGGAACAGAAAGGGAGGGATCTTGAGATGAGTAGAGATCTGGATTGATTTTATTAAGTCACAACTTTCCTTCCTTCCTATATGTGCACTCCGATTTTGGGTAGAGATCTCTAGGCACCCAATCTGTTCTTTGAAAATATTAATATCACAGATTATTTCTATCCCCGTTCAGTAAAATATGCTTCAACTAGGACAACAATTGTTCTTTCATTCATTATTTTTGGGATGGGATATTTATATTGTACATTGCAATATAATAATTCGGATACTCGCTGCATAAGAGCATCACACAATGCAATATTTCCTGGACGCCTGGCTTAATATTAAGTAAGAAATTTCCATAATATGCGCACTATAAAAGGGAAGATTCATGCAAAAAACTAACAAAGGAACTCACACCTTACTTTTGTATTTTTTTTTTTCCTCCTCTCCTGCTGCATCTCATTGTTCTACATCTTCCTGCTCATCTTCTTCTGCCAAGTTAGCTCCAACATCTTCCCCTGCTTCTCCTCCCACATCCTCCACCTCTATTTCCTCTGCCTCATCCTTTTCACAAAGGATCTTATCATTAAGCTTCCAATATTGGAGAGACAGCCCCTCTAATTCATCTAGAAAGCCATAAGTGTGTCCCTGCATTTTCTCAACCCACCTACAATTTTTATGATCACCAACTACCTCCCTCAACCTCTTCAAAAGTTCAATTTCATCGGTCTTATCCTAAAAGAAAAAAAAATCATAATAAAAATGATCAATAACAACGACATTATAAGAACACATGTACCCCAAAAAAATATTAAGAGAATGTAGACAGAAAATGGACAAAGGGAAACATTTTGGTATCTAGTGAACAATCTATATTTTCACGACTAATACATTCAAGGATATTTTTGTAAGCAAACTAACTAAAATATAAATTGGTATAAATTTAATTAAAATAAACAATGAGTTTAGAAACTAACTTTTCAAGGCAAACTCATCCTATTTTGAAACCTTAATCAAGATGATAATCAAGCTTAATTTTCAAGACAAATTAACATGCAGCAAAATAGATCAAATTAACATTAATCCAGACAATTATATACAAATTCGATCTTAAAATGAAAAGTTGTGGTCAGTACAAGGAATTAATCCGATTCAGTTGTAAAAGATAAAGAGGTGCCATGTCAATTCCTTTCTAATATTTACCGAAAGGAAAGGGACTAATCAATGCTTAACTGCTATTGTTTTTAAGAACCAAAACATTTATAAGTCTGTGGTGATGTCTGTTTTCGTAATAAATTATGTATCAGATCACAATTATCACAGAGTACATACAAAAATAATGGATGCGCAAAAAGAAAGTAATGAATGTGAAATATTAACTGCTAGGCCAAGGTTTTGATAGTTTTCCTAAACAAGATTACCTTGCAGCAATAAAAGGTCAGATCCTCCAAACTTGGTGCATGCAGGACGAGATGATCTATCATTCCAATGCAACCAAAGAGATAACCTTTGAAACTCTCATAATGCACAGCCTTGAGATTCTCAAAGAAGGAGCAATTTTTTAGTGCATGCTTCAGCATATCCTTCATGTAAAGTAAGAGAACAAAAATTATGTAGAAGCAAACAAATAAATCAAGCATGGTCATGGAGAAATTTTCAACACGAAAAACATCAACTTGGTATAAGTTGTGAAGTGACTACCTTAGCGCGTGATCCATAGAGAACAACATCAAGATTCGTCACTCCCAAAAGGCCGTTTAGAATGTTGGATTCACTATTTGAGAACTCCCATTCCAAATAGTCAACAGTCAAAAAGCAAACACATGCCTTGACTAAGGATGACATGTTTTCAAAAACAAACCCCGCAGTCTGACAAGACATTACGGCTATTTCCAAATACTGGAGACTCGGGAAACCTGAATCTCTGCAGAGTGATAATAACAACCAGCAATAACTAAACTCTTAAGGTTCCCACAAGATATCTGAGAAAAATCCAACACGCAAATATAAAGTTCCAACTCGCTGAGATTGGGACAACCCAGAAGAAGTTTATTCATGCTATCAGCTTCGATCCTAAAATAACCTAGGTTTAATTTTCTCAGATGAGGGAGGCTGACCGATACTGGTACTGGGTTTAAGTATTCAAACCATGTATCGACTTGTAGCTTCATCTCTTCTAAAGAAGTGCAAGTAAAAGCCAGATCAGGCACAACTACACTGCAAACCAGAGGTTGAACATATATAGACAGCACTCGAGGCCTCTGCTGTAGAACAAGAAAAATCCATCTTCTCACAGGATGATCAAGGTGGTGAAAATTAGCCTTAACCTGGCACTGCCAGACCAGCCTAAATCTATCTACCGGCGCTTGTAGTAAGGCTAAGACAGCATCAACGAAGCTCACAAAATTGTCATGGCATTCTGATTGTTCATTTACATTGATATCTATTTTGCCAATAAGGCTTGCATAGGTTGCGTTTTGGCCAGGAGAGAAGAGATCATCTGATCAGAAATCAGCAAAGTTAAAGTCGAGGATGGGCACAGAGGCCCACACTTTCCTCCATCGCTTTGACAGTAGGCATGTTCGTACTGCCTCCTTTGTAGACTGGTAAGACAGGATACGAGCTAGTAGGAAGTCGTCTAACTCACTTATCCTATCAGTGCCACTCATCTTTGTACTAAAATTGCAAATCTTTTTCCCTACAATGAATCATTTTGTCAAACCTCTGATGTGTAATGGTCATGCATCATAAGGAACAAATATAGATTTTTGTCAGATTTTCAAGGTTTTATATGTTACTTCTAAATATAATAAATAAAAAAATTTGAAGGACGTCAGATTTTCTTTGTGCCGGTAATTTTAAAACTAAGCTCTGCCCACTGTAAGTTGAAAACGACAACAACTGAGCCTTTAGTCAGTCCCAAATAAGTACTAGAGTTCCTAATGGAGAAATGAATAAAACTAATTGAAAGAAGGGAGACAGAACAAGAATAGAAAGAAATGAAATTTTATCTCTGTCATTCTTCTCTTTCACAAATAAAAAATCAGAAAAATTCTAAACAACCATAAAGATAACCTGAAGTGTTTTTATTGGGATAACGCAATCATGCAATAGAAACAATACCTCGACAGAAAAGAGACCTTTACCTCAATCACCTGATTGCAACGACTTGAGCACCCCCTTTAGATTGCCAAGATTAGGGTCTTATCAATGGCGTTGAGAAATGCAACGTTGATTCAAAGAATTTAACTCCTCTTTAGTTTTTTAGGGGTAAGGATTGGAACTTGGAAGCAATTTTTGAAGTGAATGTAGGAGGGAACTAGGGGAAGTGAAAGGAGGTGCCACCATAAAAGGAGGGAGGGAGATGCGAAGATTGTGGGTTCGAGGTATTTGGGTTGTGATCAATCAAGAACCGTTGCAGACTTGCAGTGGTTCTTGGCCTGCTTAAAGCAGGGGTTCTTGATTTGAACACTTCTAAAATTGATAAAACACTCTTTTTTAAGGCTAAAATACTCATTAACTGAAGATATTGTTCAGAGATATTATCATTATTATAATATTTTCAATTCATTGAGCGTACTTTGGTCTAACAAGAAGTGTTGAATCATTTTTTGGGTGTGCAAATCAATTCCCTTTAGGCAGCCGTAAATCATTTCTTTTGTTTTATTTTTTTCTTTTTTGTAATTGAACACCTGTTAAAAATTATTTACTACGATTACTTTTATTTGTATGAGAAACATGAAACAAAAGTATGACTTCTCGTCTCAAATATTTTTCTTACATTGTTTTATGTCGTTTTTAATGCAACAAAGGTTGAGTATGTCATATTAAAATCAAAATTACAAGATCACAGTAGAGGAAAAGATTTTTTCTTTCAAAACATTTATTCTTTTATGATACAGATTATTTCAATCTCCACCTCGTAGAGTATGCTTCAACGGGGACGGCACTTGCCGTTGTACATTGTATTTAAAATAAAATAAAAAAAAGCAACCAGATGGGTGTACTGTATGGCCTCCAACAGAATCAACTTTCGTACTATGTGCACCATTCTTACATTCTAATATTCTTTCCATTTGGTTGTTCCCAGTTGCAAAATATGATTGATGATACAAAAGCTTGTCAACTACTACTTGTTCTATCGTACATTATCCTCGTCCAACATTTACCAAAATAGCATGTTCTTTTTTATCCTCCTTTACAAGCATTTAAGGGTAATGAAACGGATTTTAAAACAAAATTACCATTGCTACCCAACTATAACGACATAGCATTACTCTTTTTTTTTTCATTTAAGAACAACATATGCAGTTCCCGAGGAATTCTTTGTTATTTTAGATATCCTCTTTAGGATGTCTGTAAAAGCCTTCTTATCCTGCAAATTACCAAAGTGGGGAAATTACATAAATAGAAAAAAAAAAAAAGATGTCAACTCAATAAGCAAATGATGATGGGATGACATGTCAAGATACCTGCGCCAAAATCTATTTATTGATCTTGGGCTCTTGGCTGAGAAAAAAAAAATTGTGCATCGTCTTTATGGGGTTAGTTGTTAGGAAATTTAATGTTAGTGATCATAACAAACCTTTCAATTGTACTGTTATATAAACAGGTACAGAAACTCCCTTTTAAGGTTACTTTGTTCAAAAAAAATTAATTGCAAGGTTATTTGGTTATGGTTGTTCATACTTGCAAGCAGCCCCTCTTTTATAAAAATGGAGGGTGGGAGGAGGGGGGAGTGACAGAGAGAGAGAGAGAGTACATCTGAATTCCTGAGACGTGACTTGAATTGGCCAACTAACTCCTGTGTGGTGATTGTTGCACTGGAGAGAAGAACCTTACGAATCTCGTCTTCTGTAACTGGAGAGGTTGATGCCACCGAAGGAGATGGCCCACCCTTTGTAGCTCCAGAGGATCCTTTTTGAAACGTTCCTGATTTGGAAGCAGGTGCAGGTGTGGGGATTTCTTCCTTGACAACCACCTTCCACATAATTATAAAAAACAAAAGAATTAGAAAGGAGAGTTTGATCAAATGAAGCAGATATAAAAAAAAAAAAAAAATTGGATGCTAAATCAACAGTCAAAATGACAGCCCGTTCAAACTAGTACTTAGAAATTTATTTGCACAAAACCTCTACTAGGAACCAACAACCCACCAAAGTAAAAAGGGCTATTATTTTCCACATGGACAAGCTTGCTAGCAAGAATCTAAAAGTAACTTGCTGGACTGGTACAGCTAGTCTAGCAAGAATCTAGAAGTGATGACAAACACTAGTCAGTACCTGCATTCATTTAATTGATGTCAATTATAAAGTAACAAGTTGACTTAAACTTATAACCAGTGAAAACAGCTAGATAAGTTGATACTCTTATGAATTTGAAACAGCTAGGTTACATTTCCTTCACATTAAACTGACACAAAACTTGCTAGCTGTTACACTGAGCACAAAAACTGCTGAAGTTCCTCTGGCATAAAACACTCAGTACCAGGAGAGCATCTTTGAGAGAAACAAAAACAAAAATGAGACTTACAGGCTCAGTCTTTGGTTTCTTAGAAGAAGCATTGCTACCAAGTTTTGATTCTTCATTTGTGGCTTTCCTCTTTCCCTTGCTGGATTTGGATGATGCAGGTGTACCCTTCCCTCCTTTGCCAGGTTTGGTATCTTCGGGTTTCTTGTCAACATCAGGTTCGTCTTTTACTGCTTCCTTTTTCTTAGGTGCAAGCACAGGTGATGCCTCATCTTCCTGCTGAAATAATCAATAAAAGGAATATATTTAAGAACCAAGGTTGACAGGATCACAGAAATCCCTTACAAAAACACTTTATTTCTAGGGGCATACTAAACACAAATAGAATTGGCCAATTTGCAATTTCTATTACAAAAAGTACATCCATAGGTAATTTTTTTTAATAAGAAAATACATTTTACTTGGTAAATGACATTAGTTTGGCACCACAAGCAAGCGATTCCAAAACGGGAATAATGTAAAATCTCATATGGAGAATAAAGAAAGTGAAAATTAGAAACCTCATCATCGTCATCATCATCCTCAGCATCAGACTCGAGGCCTGCAGCTTTTCCAAGAAGCTTCTTCAGTTCCTTTCCAGATTTGCTCAGACCGCCGTTTTCTTCTCCCTCCTCGTCCTCATCATCCTGTTATGTTTTAAAACTTATTTTTATATACAAAAATAAAAAAAAAGATGGAGCTTCTCTCCTGTGTCAGTACAGATAGTACCTGTTTAATTTCAGGTGGGGCTGGAATCTCAGGAGCCAAGAGATCCTCTCTCTCCTCAGGGTCATTCCCCACCGCCTCATCATCATCGGTGAATGTTTCTTCATGTTCCCAATCATCACCTGTCAAAAGAAATTAGATATAGTAATTTAACAGCTATTTGTACCACCAGAATGTAATAGCATGTGTTACTGCTGATAGTTCCTGTCAACACATGCTTTGCCATTTTCTTGCTATTCAGCTATGTTCACATCATTATGTATGATAAATGGTCTCTGTAATTGCAGTTTTCAACATAATGCCTCCTTAAATCCAGCAGAAACCATAATCATTAACTAAAGACAAGATGGGGTAACACAAAACAAACAAGTTTGCAAAAATGTGTAAGCTGATGTACGACACTAGGTATCACAGAATCATCCACAACCCTATAACTCTCCAAAACCTCGCAACAGTAACACCATAGTCCTAATCCTAGAGCCTTAAATACTCGAAAAAAACAATTTCAGGGACAATGCTAAAATGAGTATGCAACATCTAACTAATATACCTTTTTCAATGTCATCATCATCTAAATCTATATCCCCTTTGCCACCACCATCCTCATCATCATCAGCGCCTTTCTTCGTGAGACTTAGGCGGTCGCGCCTGGCAGCCTCCTCCTCCTCATCCACGTCTCCCTTCTCCTCGTCATCGACTCCGTCTCCCTTCTTGCCCTTCTTTCCCCGGGATGCGGCCTCTTCAGTATCTTTTGTGGTGCCAGCAGCACCCTCCCCAGGCTTCTTTTCAACGGGCAAACCAAAGGCGGAAGCACCATTGGCGGCAGCCTTCATCATCCAGCGCTCATAGCCAGTGGCATTGTTGCGACGCTTGCTCATTTTCTCCTCTGCTTCTTCGATTGTAAGCTGCTTATACTGTGCTATCTTACTGAAATTATACCAGGAACCAGCAGGATAAGCCTGGAATTCTCGGCCCTGCAGCATAAGGAGATAATAAGTGGCAGTGCGGGAATGAGATCCCTCCAACGAGCCCTGGAACTGATGCTGCCCAGTCTCATCCTCCAAGATCCAGGGCTTATTCTTCAGCTTCTCCTTCTGGGCTTCAGTCAGCTGCCGGCCCTGAAGTTGCTGGACACCATCCTTGTGGAGAGACCATTTAACCTCCGCACTCCTCTTGCGCGAGAAAGGGGGGATCCCAGACACAAAGCGACCAATAGAGAACGTCTTGTCCGTGGTAGCAGCATTAGCCGCCCTGACGTTGTACTCGCGGATGAGATTAGTAATAGGGGAGGCACAGATGTTGCAGCGGTGGCGTTCAGCAGCCATCCTTTTGCCGCAGGAGAGACAGAGCGTCATGTGCTTGCACCCGCTACCGTAGAGCTCTGAAGAGTTCCCGCAGACCTCGCATGATGCCTTCAAAACCAGATCGCCGCCCCCCTTCACAGGGCGACTCGCCCCCGCTTGAGCCTGAGGGTTGTACGGATTGGCCCCTCCCCCTCCGCCTCCCATCATCATCTGCTGCTGTGAGGAGGGTCTCATGTTGTTCATGTTCGGGTTGTAGTTCGGATTGTAATTCATTTTTTGGAAAGACTCGGGCACTTTCTTAAGATTATTAGGGTTAGGGTCGTATCGATGGCGATCAGAAATGCACAATTGAGCGCCTCCTTTAGTTTTGTAGGGTAAAGGTCGTACAGCGTTGCTAAGGATTGGAATTTGGAAGTAATTTTTGGTAAGCGAAGGCAATTATGGGAAGAGAGAGAGAGGCGGTTCCGTCGCGTCGGCGAAGAGAGAGATCCGAAGTTCGATTATGGGCCTAATGTAATTGGGCTTGGATTTATTTCTCTCCTTTTAGAGTTTTCAGATATTTGTTTTGATCCCGATATTTGTAGTCTGTAGAACTATATTTGTGTTTTTTCATTAAAAAAATTCATATTTCACTCTCTTAAATATGGAAAATATTTAGGATCTATTAATTTTAATATTATCATTATATTGGTTTCATTACTTGATATGGTGCTTGACCGGTTAAGTTTTTTTACCAAATGTATCGGCTCTATCAGAATTTGGAACCTACATGCTGATATGCTATACTTATTTTTTTTTCACTTGAATTTCGTCACATTGGTGGAAGCAATAATGGCCGCACTCAGTTGAGAAAATAGCAATTAATTGAAATGCATACAAGTCGTATTGTAGTTTCTTATTCCAATTGTTAACTTACACCACGAAACTGAAATCGGAGCAAAACTGAAGACAGACTAAGAGGTTATGGACTTATGGTATAACCTAAACATTTCATAACCATTATAAATTGTTAAAAAAAAAAAAAAGTAACAGAATCTTCATCTCACTAAACTCACGCGTTTTTAATTATATTTTAAAATTTAAAACTGACATCCAGAATAAAAAAAATCTCATTCAATTTCGTACATTCACCTTAAATTCGAGGATTTTCAAAATTCATTTTAAAGCAAGACGGCACATAAGCATTTTATATTGTTGCTAAGATTTCTTTAGCCGCCAATCATGTAACAATAAATCATAAGCTGATCAACCGGCGCACAGCCAGCTCCATCACGTGCTAGGAGAAAGTAGAGTATTATAGGTTTTCTTCACCATTCTGGTTACAATCTGTATGTAACGGGTTTTTAAGCATTTTAACTATGACCCGCTCAATAATCCTACAGAAATTGAGAGAAAAGACGGTCTAACAGCTTAATATGATCCACTTCTTCATCCTTAGGGAGTTGGGGAATCCTGATCCTGTGTCACACGACACAACGTGTAGCGCGGCACAGAGCCGTTCGATTTTAATCGGACGGTTTATTTTTTACGGACCTATCAATCTGGATACATGCATAGAGCTCCCTCATCCATTCGATCAAAATCAAACGGCCATATGTCGCGCGACACAGAATTCGATATCGAGTTAGGAATTGCAGCTTGAGCAGTTGCGCTACGTGTTTCGCCAACGGCCTAACGGGTATCCTCTTTTTGCATTTTTTTTTTTTACTCACCCCCCCCCCCCCCCCCCCTCTATATCTATATTTGCATTTATATATCCAATTAGTCTGATAATTCTAATTTGATTTGTATTTTACTCACATTTTTATAAATATATATATATTTTCAGTTGATGTACAAATAAAATAAATATATTTCAGAAATGTATATCAAGTTTTGTAAAACAAAATGCACGCAATCTATAAAATAACCTGATCCGAAATTTAACCAATTTGTAAAAAAAAAATTAAAATTAGAAATAATTTGCAAATAATTTAAATAAAATTTTATCGCACAACACGCGAATAATAGCTCTAGTTATAATATATTATTATGAGTTTATTTACTTACCTCTGTTTATATAAATCACGGGGTGGTCACATATGACGTGTGAAGAGTGAAGACTGAAGATTCAACATGTCAACTACATTTTTCTTAATATACGATGATATGACGCTAATTTTTGTTACCCCTATGGTAATTTGAAGTTATTGCACAGCATAAACATAAAAGATTTACACTTTCGAACATTTCGTGATAAGTACATTTAATTAAAATTATATTCACGTAAAAATGGTTTCGACAATATTTAAATAATTCATTTTTTAATTAATTGATTCAAAATAAAGTTCGTCTTTCAGAGGCCGAATTTTTATCCTAGTTGACCGACTCTGAACTGGATAGCTGATTCCGATGCACCATATACAAGCCAATCCAATTTTCAATCCTTCTTTCTTTAACCGTGAATATAATATATAAGGGGGCGTTTGGATCGTTTAAGAATAAAAATAGGATTAGTTATTCGGAGTAAAAAATACTAATCCTAAACGATCAAGAATAATTTTTTTTTATCTAGAGTGCTATATTTAAGTGGTCTAATATCTAAATTAAATTTTTATTCCTAGGGTGTTTGGATCATCTTCTTAGTGTGGACTAAGAAATTATTGGGACCACATTTTAATCCGGATTAAAAAGATGATCCAAACACCCTATGAATAAAAATTTAATCCGGATTTTGGACAACTTAAAAATAACACTCTAAATCCCAAAAAACTTATTCTTGATTGTTTAGGATTAATATTTTTTACTCCGAATAACTAATCCTAATTTTATTCTTAGATGATCCAAACGCCCCCTAACATATTTGTTGTTGTTGGAATTACTTCGGAAGTTCTTTAACAATATTGTCAATAGTTTAGTTTTAAATTAAACTATCCCAATAAATATAAAATGGGCACTTGATGCAATTCGAAAATAAGTAATAGTGTATGATCATAGATAGCAAAATCACAGTTTTCATCGTGAACAAAGGGCCATTCCTAATAATGACTAACAAATAGGAAACTACTACAAACGAAATCATAAATCAGCATTAGAGTTCTCAATGGGTACCATGCACGGTATAAGGTATTTTCATATCCGCACTTGTTAAGAAAATTTTTAACCGTACCCTATCCGTACCTGTTAAAAAATGACTATACCAATATCCATTAAGAATTAACGGTAAGGGTACGGTCACAGTACATAATAGGTAATAATAATATTAATAATTTAATAAAAATATATAATGTGCTAAATAAATAATACCAAATAAATATATGGATAAAGTACAATATTTAGATAATATTTTAGATACAACAATAATCATGAAATTTATTTTCATATCAATGAGATTCAAAATATATATGTATATATATATAGAGAGAGAGAAAAAAAAAACATATGGTGCATACTAATGTACGTGCATACTAATTCAAATTTTTTGATTTGCTTCAAAATAATCGATCCAAATAGTCCAATATGATTTCGCTATTATAATATCCTCACTGACCAAATTTTATATTTTTTTGAATTTTTTTACTATTTTTTTTGAATTTTTGAAAATCACAAATCTCACTTTTATCTGAACCGTTAAAAAATAGCAGTTTTTAAAAATTCGAAAAAAAATACTTAAAAATTTCAAAAAAATATAAAATTTAGTCGACAAGGAGATTTCAATAGGGAGATCATATTAGACGGTTTGGATCGGTCATTTTGAAGCAGATCGAAGAGTTCGGATCAGTATGCACCAAAGCTCCGGTACATTAGTATGCACCATATGTTTCTCTCTCTCTCTCTCTCTCTCTCTCTCTCTATATATATATATATATATATACTACTTATAAATTATAATATAATAGAGTTCAAATTAATTTTTCATCGACATAAATAAATTCGGATAAAGATCGAAACTAATAATATATCTTACGAAATGTCTCTACTACTTATAAAAGTACCTAAAAAAAGAGTAAACATTTCAAATAAAATGAGTAAACATGTCATATAAAAAAGTGTAAATAATTCTTATATTAATTATGGACTATTGATTTGTGTAATTTGATCTAATCAGTGGTCTAGATCTTAATTTCAAATTAAAAGGTCAAGATTTTTTATTAGAAAAGATTAAGTTACTACCAAATTAGCTATTTATTTAAAAGAAAAGACTAATAAATTATTGATTTTACCATATCTTTATTGCCCATAACAGGTAAAGTTCTAGATGAAACAAAAATAATATCAATATTTTATTTTTTTGTTTGTCCAAATATTGAGGACATCTTTTGCTAATACTAATAACATGATTATATATATGCATATATGCTTGTAAAAAAAAATTTATCCGTTAGACAATAGGTATGAAATAGCCCTTACCAGTGCCCGTGCCCGATAAGTTAACGAAAATTTTTCTTTACTCGTACCCATACCGATTTAGTCTAACTAAAATAAAACCTTATCCATACCCGTCTTATCGAATACAATATAGCTGTACAGGTAGGATAAATGAGTAAATGAATTTTATTGACAGCCAATGAGCTGTAAGTTTTTAATTAGTGATGGCATGTTTTCAAGTTCGCTCTCTATCATACAAAAGATAGAATTTCAAGCGCACGCAAAAAATAAAGATTTATCAAAAAAAAAAATACAATGAAATTTAGGTTTAGATGACCAACTAAGGTTCGTGCACTCGGACTTCCAATGTCGACATCTTCATTAAAGATGAATGATTGAAAATCAATGCATTAATGTTTCATATCTAAAAGAGAAATGCTAGTGTCTAATATATTTGACGGATAGGTCCGTCTAATACGATCGTTCTCATATTTTTAAATTTCGACCGTTCAATACGTTCTTTATGTTGGAAATTTAAAAAAAAAAAAATCAATTTTTACATTTTTTTATTATTTTTTTTTTACTTTTTTGATATTTTAGAAATTTCATGATATAAAAGTTTTGGATTGTCCAATAACAACTATTTTTTAAAATACTAAAAAAATGGTAATTTTTTTTTTTAAAAATGTAAAAATTAGTTTCTTATAAATTTCTAATACGGAGAACATATTGAATGAATGGTTCAGTCTATTATTTGAAATTTAAAAATATAAGAACGATTGTATTGAATGACCCCATCTGTCCAATATATTAGAAAATAGCATTTCTCTATCTAAAATGCTATATTTAAAGGCCCGGTTGTTTGACATAAAAAGGTCCGTCTTATGAGTCAGTATGGTAGCCTAAAGACCCAACTTTGTAGTCTGAAAGTAGCTTAGACGTAGACCTATCTATTCAGACTTCAAGGTGAGTTCACTATAGAATAAATAAAACTCTTTAATAATTTATAATAAAAATAAGAAAACTCAAAACTCATATAGTAATTTACAAATTGTGTTCTCTAGTTGCAGAGCTTTTATCTGTCAACATTTATGCAAAACAAGAAGTCTGAAAATAATTAATATATATCTCTACTACTTATAAAAGCACCTAACAAAAAGAGTAAACATTTCAGATAAGAAGATAAACATGTCATATTAAAGGGTGTAAACAATTCTTATATCAATTATGGACCATTGATTTATGTAATTTGATCTGATTAGTGGTCTAGATTAAAAGGTCAAGATTTTTTATTATAAAATATTGAGTTACTACCAAATTAGCTATTTATTTAAAAGGAAAGACTAATAAATTATTATTTTTACCATATCTTTATTGTCTATAACATGTAAAGTTATATATGAAGCAAAAATAATATCAATATTTTATTTTCTTATTTGCCCACATTTTGAGGGCATATTTTGCTAGTAACCCAACAATACTTCCAGGGAAAAGAAAAAAAAAAAAAAAAAAAAAAAAAAACGAGACAACAGTTCCCATAATAAGATACCAACCGATCACACCAAACCCTCTTATCCCAATTCATCTGCCAAAACAAATAAAGGTATAATGGTATCAGACCACCAGATTAATTTTTATTTTTTAAAACAAGCAAGATCACCCTATCTTACCACTTTCATTTATTAGAAGCAATATTAAAGAAACAGTACAAGATGAAAACAAACACATGCGGCACCAAAAATCCTACAAAGTGCACTGGTACCAGTACAGTAATGCTATTATATCTTTTATCTTCAATAGAACATCCACTAATTTAGAGTCCAACAACTATTCATACACAACACCTAAATAAACATCTCACAAACAAAAAAAAATATAAAGAGACAAAAAATAAAGTCTTGAGGTTTTCAAAAGTTGAACAACGTCTTCATCTTCATCCTCTTCTTCTTCCCAACTCTGCTTCTTTTATTCCCTATTTTCTTCTTCCCACTCAACTTCTCATCCTACATCCTCTTCGTCCATCTTCATCTTTTATTCCCTGTTGGCCTTGCTGGGATGCGAAGGCATCATCAACAATCCTCACGAAGTTTTCGTGGCACTCGTAGCGACCATGTATGAAAGTTGTGTGCTCCTTTATATCGAACTAATCTTCTTCCCAATAATCAGCAAAGTCAAAGTCGAGGACAGGCACCGAGACCCACACATTCTTCCACTGCTTGGATATGCCTGGGACTGTGCTGCTTCCTTTGTTGTCCGGTGAGATAGAATTTGTGTTACACAGAGTCATCCAACTGACTAATCCTATCAGTGCCCCTCCTCATCCCTAATTCAATTACAATTTTTGTTCCCTGAAAAGAATCATTCTGTCAAACATCTGATGTGCAGTGGTTTTTTGTAATAATGTGCAATGAGCCGGCTTGTGTAACGTGCATGCAAAGAGTTCATGCTCAGAAACAAATAAATAAACCTAAAATTGATCAATGTGTTCCCTTAATGCCTGAGGATAAATTAAAACTTAGCAAGTAGCAGAGAGTTGAGAAAAGTAAAAAAAAAAATGACAATAAAAATAAAAAAGAGTAGAGTACCTTGTTTATTTTTCTACGGTTATCTTTCACACACCAGTGAGGCTCCCACTGATTGCCAGAAGCTTCCAAATATAGAGTACAAGGGGAAGCGGATGGAGAAGTAAAGGCAGAGATGTACGGCGAGAACTAGGAGAACAAGTAATAGTGGAAAAGGCTGTTGGCTGGGAATGAGAAGTTCTACTGAGAACAAAGAATTCTTAGCACCTCTCAACAGGGGGAGGAAGTATGTAGAGAGAGAGAGAGAGAGATTTGGAACGTTTTGTGGGTAGGTATACAATGAGTGCCAGGGCGCTGATGGAGCCAACGGCGCGGTGGTGCCTCCTGAGATTAAAGCGTAAGAGATGTTATTGAGAAGGAGAAGCGAATACTGTTTAGTGTTTAGGGAAGAGATGCAAGGCAGCGAGGGTTTATTTATATAAAGGAACTTTTCTTCTATTGTTTTTTTATTATTATTTTCTACTTGTGCATTAATGCGCTGGAGTGAAGTCCCCAGTCCCCACCAAACCCCAAACTAACATGATGAGCTCACATATTTTGTGTTCTCTCTTTGAACTTAAGACACCGTGTCATCTAGTCATCCGTTTCTTCAGCGCTTTGTAGCAACCGACTCGCATAATATCCGTTTCCTAGTGCTACAAGTAATGAGTGACCTACAAAATCAGTTTCAAAATTTAATTACTTTTGTAAATTTTTATTGTCTCAAAATCAACTTCCTCTTCGAATTTCTAATATGACTGTAGGTAATATGCATTTTGATAAAATATTTCAACTGTGCATAGAAGAGATGGCCGACTTAAGTAATATGCATTTCAAAAGTTAGATTTTAAAATTAGCAAGAGCAGTTTGCCGAATTTGGTTACAAAAATATATTTATTGGGGAAGCAAGAACGCTGTTTTAGGCCTCTTCAACTTCAACCTATACTATCAACCAAAGTTAGTACAATGGGAGTTGGGATACTAAAGAAATTAACCAGCAACTGAACTAACTGAAGGAAGCAGCATCTAATACCAGATACTAGTATGATGCATTAGCCAACTGACAGAAGCTATACACACCCGGTAACTGAACCCAGGGACTCCTACAGGCAGTTGATGTTGCATTGCAAAGACTTCAGCACCATATATAGGTTGCTAGGATTAGGTCTCAAGGTGCCGAGAAATGCACAATTATTTCAAAACATTGAGCACCTCTTTTAGATATTTTGCAAGGGCTATGGCATTCTGGTGTTGCACTAATAGATTGGAAATAATTTTTTTTTTTGGGAGGAAAGGGAACTATGGGAAGTGAAAGGAGGTTTCATCGGTGAACGGAGGGGTGAAGTTTTGGGCTGGGATTTGTCATGAACCAAATAAGTGAATCTTGGCCTGTTTTAGCCAGCCATAAATCATAGAAAAACAACACGATTGGCACAAAAGAATTATACTAATAATGTATTTTATTGGAATTCAAATATAATTGCTTTGAATTAGAGAAAAGGAGCATGAACATAAAGAGTTCTCAATCAAAATAAACAAGTTAATTGAAGCACATTTGATATATGAGAAGTCAATATGACATAGCAGAGTTGATTGGGGGAGATCATTTTTGGAGTAGGCAGTACTAGAGAATATGGAACGTTCATGTTGAAGAAAGAAAATGGTATTGTCAAGATCTGCGTAAGCTGGATCAGTGGAAAATGATAGTTACCAATTCCTTTCTAATTCTAACAAAACAGAGTTATTCAATAATGTTTCTTGGAATGGGTGTGAATCTTATTAGAACAGACAAAAAGAAATTACTCTATTTTAACTTCACAATTACAAAAACAAGATCTCATTTTTTAATAAATTTTAACTAGCAAGGAACCATCTTAATTTAGATTTTGTAAAAACCCAGTAAAAATTGACTCATTTGACCCCTAAGGCTTCACTCCAGAAGAGGAGAATGAAGATCAAGGAAAGGGAGAGGAATGATATTCACATGCTCCAAAGTTTTTTTCCAAGGTGAAATGATGGGAACCGAAGAGAAAATTGCAAATCTGTGGAAACAAACTTTCTCCTCCAAATTTGGAGATTAATCAAAGGGAACAAAGAGAACTATTCTTTTTCCAATGTTGTGCTCTAAAGTTTTTTCCACTGAGAACAGACCCCACCACAAAAGAAAGGATATGCTTATTAAAAGTGCCGTGAAAAAAATTAACCATCTTTGAATTCTGGAGGAAGTTATGTTTATGTTTATGTCTTCCTAGAGCATACCCTAATCACTTCTCTTCACTTTATTGCAATTATTCTAGAGCAGACCCTAATCAAATTGGTACCAAATATAATACTCAACATGGCATGGAAATTCTTGTACTTAATAGTTATCCAAATTGTAATTATACACTTAGAAGTGAAAACAATCAATAAAGAAGCATATGATTGTATTATTCCAGACATACCAAAGCTACTAGCTAGGTGAAGTGCATACATCTATTTTGTGTTAGAAAAATGTAGTAAAAACAGATTAATTTGTATCCTCTTTTTTGGAAAATAAAAAAAATACCTTATAGCATCAAGGAGACAGATTGCAGTCTTGAGGTTCTCAAAGGTTGAACAACTTTGGAGTGCATGCTCCTGCATATCCTTCAAATAAAATAAAATAAAGTAAATTATATAAATAATAAATGAATAAACAAGAGTAACAATAACAAATTATAAGCATAGATTAAGAATTTGGTAAATTCTGAAAGATAGTCAAGTTTTACCTCATAATTAGTTTCAGCCATTTATGTGCAAGAATCAATTCATAGAAGATGGAGTAAAACACCAAGCAGGTTCTAGTTGATGTGATCGTTGGTAATATTGATTAGAATAAAAAAAACTAAATTGTTGATATTGGAGAAATTGTTGAATGTAGAAGATGAGGATATTTGCGAACTGGGAAGAAAAAAATTACGGCGGAGAAGGATCGTTCCGTGCGCACACTAATATATAGTAATTTATTGACAAATTTACCCTTGAATCTAAGGGTAGAACTTAGATCATCTGGCTATTAAAATGACTAAAATGTCTTTTCTATTTCATCCGACATAGAACCCTAATTTACACATTGACATAAGTGTCCTTGCTTTTAAAATTATTCCTTGCGTTATCCTTCTTACCCTTTCTATGGATAGAAACAAATCCCGATTCTGTTTCTTCCCCGACTAAAGTAATTCATTGTTCTCTCTCCTGCTTAAACAAGATTATTTTAGACAACCATTATAGAGTTTAAATAAATTTCTACAGCAAAAAGCAAAGGACACTTTCAAATGAGGGTATTGTTGACGTAAGTACTTCTCTAAATTTATGTCTCTTACATGCTTTAATTATAAAGATAACATTTCTTAAAAAGTTAAGAAGTCAATCTAGGATGAACCACTATTTTATACCACAATAATTGTTGCAATTTATCTTGAGTGAAATTATAATAAATGCCTTGTTTTAAACATCTCTATTTCAAACTATTGTATAAATCATGGGATAGTCGTGGTATTAAGTATTGATTGAAAAAAAAAGGTGTTTTTAGAAGGTTGTTGCATGATTGGTTTAGTTTAAAGTAATGTTTGAGATGTGAAGTTGTGCAAGTATTATTGCAAATATTCAGTTTAATTTTTAGTATATCTAACTGATCAAGTTTAGCATGTTCTTGTAGTTGTTAGTCTTAGTTAGTGGACTGTAATTTATAAAATTATACAAGGTCTAAAAGAATGGCAGAAAAAATAGCAATTTGCATTAAAATTCCTCTGGTCAATATACTTGCACAACTGTGCTAATAGTTCCCTATTTTTGAGAAAATCCAAACACATAGCTGTGACGAATCAATTAACAACATTTTCTTAAGATATGATATGATGCTAATTTATTACTGTATATGGTAATATGGAATTGTTATACAGCATGAACATTAAAAAACTATATTAAATCTTTTTATTATGGATTGAAACAAATATTCCCTATTACATATCTCAATTTGCTATGGATATCAATCCATTTTGTGCTTATTTGCTATAATTACTATGTCACTCAGACAAAAGATGGCTTTACCCCCAACTATGTATATTTAGAAATTAACACTTGAATCTACTTTGCTTGCTTTTAACATTTGAAAATTCTTAGTAAAAGATAAAAATGTCATACCATGCTACCAAATTATGCCAGATGCAATTGCAAAATAACACAGCAATGTTGTAAAAACTACTAAATATGAGAACTTTTAGCATTACGAAATATATGCATTGAGCATTTAAAAAACAATAACGAATCTGATATATATATATACATGTATATGAAGAAATGAACCTTTGGAAGATATTTTTCCTTCTGTGCAGGTTCCATCTGCGGGCCTACAAAAACATTGATATATATTTGTAACAATTTACTCAGAGATGTCGACAAAATGAATAAACTTGAAAAAACTCAAAGAGCCATTTACCAGTTGATTAGTGCAAAGGTTTGAGTTGGCCCCTTTAGAGAGACCAACAGAGCCAGAAACTCAGTAGATTTCCTCCATCACCATGCAGTGCTACATGTATCCAAGACCCAGTCTACCATACTCCTCTATTTTGTGCAGAAAAACAAGAATCAGTAGCCAGTCACATTTGTACACAGTACAGTAGATTAGGTCTATATTTTAGGGAAAATTAGCCATATACCCTTTAAAACTTAGCTAATTGGAAATAGTCCCCTCTAATCTTAGCTAATTGGAATTATTTATCTCCTATCAGGTTCACAAATTGACTTCCTGAAATTTCGAAGCACAGTTACTCTATTTAGTATTTACATATAGAAACGCTAGCTTGAAGTGACAGATCTGAATCATCTCACATCAGTGATCTCACTAATACTTGGTCAAAACAATTTTGGCTGCATTAGAAATGATGAATGCTCTCTTTAAACTACAAGGCGATTGTAGAAATGAGAACAGAAACATGAATAGCAATGCAATTCAAAAACATGTTTAGAAATACATGGCTAATTCTGTTTACTTCCTGTTTCTCTGAGGCCCTGATCACAATGATTTTTACTCGGGATTTCATTTCATTTGAATTGATTTCGTAAGATTTCATAGGATTTCGTTAGACCTAATTACATAGGAATCCCAATCAAATGACACCAAATCCGCTCAGGGTGATCAAGAATTTTCCAATGAAATGAAATGAATTGAAATCCTAAGTTAAAAAAAAGGGATTGTGATAGTTCTTCCTTCTTTTGTTTTGCTTTATAAGAAAACACAGGGTATTTGTTCAGTAAAAAAAAAAAAAATCTAGTAATCTAGCTTTGCATTTGGCAACGCTAATTTTCCAAACAAAAATTAAATTGAATACACATCCTAGCACTGACCAAATTGACGATGCACATAAAAATTTCAAATTCAAATAGTCCAAAAAGAGATCGAACCTGCTTTTGGGTATCGTCGAAGAGAAGAGAAGGGGAGAAGCACGCGCCTCGGCTCCGTTGTCTCCGGTGGTGCTGAATGCTCCTCCGCGGGCCGGAGGGAGGTAAGCCTCTACATCATCTCTCAATTTCAGTTAGTCTTGTGAGATTCGGCCATTTGGGTTTTGATTTGGCGAGGCCTCGTGGAGTGGTGAGTGTACTGGTATTCTGGTAACTGGTAAGTACGGAATGCCTGGGTGGATAGAAGTAGTCATCGAGATGAAAAGTTTTGGAAAAAGGAAAGGAAAGTTTATTATAATTTCCAGCAATATTTTAATATATTCGAGGGCCTTATAATTTTTTCTTCCGAGCGCCTATTAATTAACATTTATTTGAACAATGTTCTTGTTACCTAATATTTTCCTTCTGAAAAGTTTTGGTCATAGGATAGTTTGTTTTCAACAATGTTTTAATATATTTGTTAATTAATATTTATCTCAACAATATTATTGCTAATTATTTCTTCGATTTTATTATTCGTAAGAAAGTGTTTTTTTTTTCCAGAGACTGAAAATTTGTTTAAATTTAATTTAGTCTAAACCGGAATGCTGATTTCGATGCACCTAATATAAAGTAATCCAATTTTCACTATCTCGTTTTTTTTAAATTATGAATATATATATATATATATATTTTGTTGTGAAAACTTTGGAAGTGTTTTAACATTTTATCAAAATCTCAATTATTTTCTTTTAATAAAACCATCCTATAAATTACAACGAGTTTTTTTAATGTAATGTGAGAATAAAATAATATTATTATAAGATCAATACACATGGGAAAAAAAGAGTTTCCATTATCAAAGACCATTCTGAACAATGAGGTACCAATTAGGCAATTATAGAAGGTACATTCCAAACGAAACTGTAAATAAAAATAAGCAAGCACATGCCATTAATTACATAGTTCTAGTTAATCAATCCACCTAAATAAACATCTCACAAACAAAATAATATGTCTCATTAAAAAAAAAGCTTTACATTTATCAGCAATGCCTTAAAAATTACTAATTAACAACATCTTCTCCTTAATTCGTGTTGCTTCTCCATCTCTTTACCTTCCTACGTATCTCACACCTCACAAATAAGATCCACCCGTATCCTCTGGAGTTCGGATTTTTTTAACTCCACCCTGCAGTTTTTCATTATTGTCATCCGATCTAATCTCAACGTTTAAATTTTTTGTATTAATCAAGGGGCATCCATTATTGATCGGACGGTTGTGATGCAAGTTCTGCAAAGGTTGAATATTTCTTGCATCATCTTCTCTTTCATTCCTTCAAGCCATAAGTATGTCCCTCGATACCCTCGGCTAACCGACAATTATATACACCATCCAACAAAAAACCATCCAATTGAACCAGCGCCATCCAACAGGCTAAAAAAGCTTTTTTTCCGCGTGCTGACGTCAACAAAATTTTTTGACCAATTTCCCAAAAATTTTTGTGCTGACGTCATCAAATATGCTGATTTAAGGGTTCTGTTAAATGTTTTAAGGGTTCAGTTAAATATTTTAAGGGTTGAATTAAAGTTCATAAGTGTTCAGTTAGATGCACCAATAATTTGAAATTTTAGTGTTTTGTGTTCAGTTAAATACGTTAAGGGATTATTTAAAAGTATGTATGTGTTCAGTTAGATGCAGCAATAATTTAGAATTTTAGTGTTTTGTGTTCAGTTAAATATGTTAAGGGATGAACTTAAAGTTCTATGTGTTCAGTTAGTTGCAGCAGAAATTTGATTTCGTAGTTTTTGTGTTCAATTAAACTAGTTAAATAAAAAAACAAAATGAACAGATACAACAAACATAAAAAACATTTACAATAACAATATGAACATTTACAACAATAAACTGAACATATATACAAATTTCGTAAGTAAGAAATAAATGATCATATTCAACATACAAAGTGAAATAAATTATTGTTGCATCTAACTGAACACTTACACACTTTAATTCAACCCTTAAAATATTTAACAAAACCCTTAAATCAGCATATTTGATGACGTCAGCACAAAATTTTTTTCGAAAATTGGTAAAAAAAATTATTGGTGCATCTAACTGAACACTTATACACTTTAATTCAACCCTTAAAACATTTAACTGAACCCTTAAAATATTTAACAGAACCCTTAAGTCAGCATATTTGATGACATCAGCACAACAATTTTTCGAAAATTTGTCAAAAAATTTTTGCTGACGTCAGCACGCGGAAAATTAGATGGCGCTGGATGGTAATTCCGTGGATGGTAGATAGTAATTATCGATTATTACATTTGTCAGCTCCTTTAAAAATTCATCTTCATCAGATTCATCCTAAAATATCATAATAAAATTAGCAATTGTAATTAATAATGATGAATGAAGAAGAACTTCTGGACAAATATATATACACATATTCCTACACTCCGGACCTCATATACTGAATTTCTGAACCTTTAGATCGCTTTAAAAATCGTGCACCAGATTGAGATGAGCGGATCGGATAATGGCGCTGATTTCTCCGTTTTTGTTTAATTTTTCCGTTGAGCGCCTTTCTCCTCCCGTTAGCGCTGTTAAGTGCTATCTCCTCCATTCAATCTCTTCTACTCCCGTTTGGACAAAAATCGATCGCACCTCTCCTTCACTAAACTAAATTTGCAAAACCCCTAGACGCATCGCAACTCCTCCTTCAACTCTCCTTCAACGCGCACCAAACCCTAGACGCAAGTCTCTCCTTCTTCATGGACACACCTCTCTTCTCAGTTCCTCTCTCGCTGCTCGTTATTACTCTCTACCAGCGCAACCATTGGAACACCGATCTGGTCACAAAGGTGAGAGCTTTCTCTTCAATTGTGTATAATTTTTGTTTTAATTATTTGTGCGCAACTTGTCTTGTATTCCAGAGAAGATACGGTAGTTATTTTTGGTTTTAAGCTTTTATATAATTTTGATTTAAAACTTTTCTTGCACCATGGTTACCATGGTAAGCCATTAACAATGGTAAACAAAAGGTCTTAACTTTGTAAGCTATTGTGAGCCAGTAACCATGGTAAGCCATGGTGAGCCGATAACCTGCCTAGCATTTGTGACTAGTGAAATAAATAATTACAGGTTGGTGGAAAGAGATACTAGTGTGGAAATATCTGATGAGAAACACTAGGCACCAATCGCATTTCTGGAAGTGTCTGTCAAAATTTGATAATATAATGAAAATCAATTGCAAATACACGGTACATTGTGGTACTCAAGTTAGATTCTGGGAGGATAAATGGTGCTCTGATAATCCCTTGAAAGTAGATTTTCCAAATTTGTATCAGGTTTGTACTGAACCTGGAGTTTCAGTAGCGCTGGCGCTAAGTAATATAGATAGACATATAAAGTTTAGGAGACAGCTGTCTAGGGTTCAAATACAGGATTGGTCCTTAGTTAAAAGATTAGTCTCCCAAACTTCCTTGTCTCCTCTTCCAGATAAGATTATTTGAACAATTACTGCCGATGGAAAATTTTCTACAAAATCCCTTTACATGTGGTTAGAAGATAGTGGGGTAGTTAATATTCATGATACAGTCATTTGGAGATTGAAATTGCCCCTAAAAATTAAGCATTTCTCTGGATTCTTAATAAGAGAAGATTACTGACAAAAGATAGTCTGATTATGAGAGGTTGGGTAGGTGATCCATATTGTTGTTACTGCTCCAATATAGAATCAATGGACCATTTATTTTTCTCTTGTTCTCAGAATAGATTAGTATGGTATTGGTTTTTGGAGCAGTTTCATTGTATTTGCCCTAGGAATTTAGAAGATTTGATGTTCATTGCTGATAATAGTAATAAAAAATTAGCCTTTTTGCATTGGTGTGCAGCAATACTGTGGGTCATGTGGACCAATAGAAATAAAGATGTTTTACTAATGCTGATCCCCAATCCCTCTTTTCAGTGGGCAAAGCCATTTTCAGGTTGTTGACATACTGGCAGGAAATGTGGTCCAACCAGTTGAAGACTCAGATTTGGAGCATGCAACCCATGCTGGAACCTCTACCTGTGCAATTGATCACTACAGATGCTGGTGATGAGGAGGTAGGAGAGACTGGTACAGAGGCAAGTGAGTTGGAGGTTGCTGCGTTTTTGCTGGAAGAATGTTTGGGAGGAAACATGTGTGCTTATTATGGCATGTAATTTTTGTATACAATTTCTAGCTGTTGTTCTATACTTGTGCAGCTTTTTGTGGTTTGTAATAAGTAGATAAGATTGGGGCACTGTTACATGAGATTGTGGGGTACCAGTGCCGATGCCTGTGGCAATTTGTGCCGCTGATTTTGACTTTATGTTTGTACTGTGGGTACTCTTTTCTTTTATGAAAAGTGGTGGTTTCGGCCACTGATTTAAAAAAAAAATAATTACAATTATGCTACTTGAAATCCACCAAAAATGTTACACAAAATTGATATTTTTAGCCTTTAAACTGTCTGGTATCACTGGTAAAACTATTTAGTATTTTTATCCTTTAAACTCTCTGGTTCAGTACACGTTTTAACCTTTATACCTTCAGTTTAAACTTTTATTGAGCATTACATTTTTCCCTATCATCAAAAGTTTTACTATTTGGAGACAAAGTATTTGTATAATTTGGTCTCTGAACAAGTCAAAATGCATAAAGGTATCTTGCCAGATGAATACTTGGTTCATATTCTGATCCAATTGTGTTATGAGTATAGGCTTAGTCACAATATTCTTGTAACTGTGATAACATGATTATGTAACTTTGCTGGACCAATGTGTAAAAGTAAGCCCTGGTGAAGGTTTCTCAGCCTCTTTTGATATAAACCTAGTATGGTCAAACATTAGAATCGAGTTGGAAATTAAGTCAAGGACACTTATCAAATGTTCAAGTAGTGTTCTTGACCTGATTATTGATATTCTCAAATCTCTATTTTCTGCCTTGAGATGTTTTTCATGACACTGGCCCTAGTGCAGTATGATCTCTACGTCATCAAAGGTTCATGATTTGTTCACTGGTAGGTTAGCTTATTCTAAGGTTTATTTAGATCAGTAGGTCATGGATTGTGATTTAGTAATTGTTGACATTGATAAGATAAGACCGTCAGGACATTCCAAATTACATTAGTTTTATTTGTCATTAGGATGATAATTAGTCACTCAACACTGTGCCTTCTGAGCAAATTGAGAAAAGTGGCATTGGTAGTAAAATCCATGACTTGCATATGAAATTGAAAAACTCGGGTTGCCAAAGGCACGACTCGAAATGCATTGTGTTATTTGAATTACGTTCAGCAACCTTGAATTATTTGATATGTTAAATTTCTGATTTTTTAATATCTTTCTATATATTCTTATCTGTTGCGTGACCCATATGAAGATATGGTGAGATGAGATTAGTTGGATGCTGACGTGCTCTTAGAGAATCACAAGTATGGTTTGGGGGCACAATGAAGAAAAAAAAATTTTTTTTTATTCATTTCGGTGTTTCATGTAGTTGCTTGTTTTTGGCATTTTGTATTGTTTGTACGTGTGAATTGTGATAGTCATACATGTGTAGGAAATAATAACATGGTATATAGAAGATGACAGTAGAGCACCGGTACTGAGATGGGTGGCACCGGTGCACTTGGGTTTCGATATATAAGTTCAATATAGGTTGTGGTTTCATATTAACATTCTGTTGAGAGTTGAGACGTGCTTGTAAGAACCGGTTATTTCTGATCAGTAAAGAAGTGGTGAAGAGTTCTATTAATTTTCAAATAGAAGATTAATATCAAACATTTGGGATGTATACATTAAAAATGTCAAAATTTACAGGAATGCATTGAGACAGCTAGTTGACCAAAGCAAAATAAAATCAGAACACATACACTGCCTTAAATTTAGATTCAAGCCATTATCAAACCAAACCAAACTAGTTCAAATTTTCGGATGCATTTTTATGGAACACACAAAGTCTGAAAAGTATATGCCTCAGTTTCATTTCTGAAAACAAAACAGTTACAAAGAAGCATCCATTAACAAACAAAACAGTTGAATAATAGACCTGTAACAAGAGCACAATTAAGTAAGATAAGCATCCATTAATAAACAATACAAAATTCAAATAAAAATACAAGCATCTATTAACATCAACATTAAAAATACGACACGTTTAAGCATTTAACATCTCTAACTGCTCATGCTCTTCCTCGTCCTCTTTGCGTTTCCAACCGATCTTGTCGAAAAGCTTCCACTATTCAAGAACTCTTGAAATAAAATCTTACACACAGAATATACAAAAATACTCTCACAAAGAACAAAAAACTTAAAAAAAAAAAGCTTCTACTATTAATAATGAATAGATCTTTCCATGCACGCATTGATTTTAACTACACATGTACCGTGCAGTTGTGGTACCATGCACTGCTTCCATGTACCATGTACCATGCACTCATTAATTTGAACAAACACTGCTTTAATGCACCATTATAACTCAGTTTGCATTTGAACAAATGCCTTTTTGCAAACTTTAATAAGCATAGATTTCAAATTAGCAGTAGATGATCTATCTACTTTTATACGGTACTAATGCCTAATTTCAGTACAACAGGGAAAAAAGATAATGAAAAAGAAAATTAATTTATTCACTACTCTTTGAGTCACTCTGGAGCTAACAACAAGAAACATATTTTAACAAATTGATAAATCTTGAGTGGCATAAAACAAGGTCTCATTTACAGTAGTGATAAATCTTGACTAGCAAGGAACCACCTTAATTTAGATTTTGTAAAATTCCAGTAAAACATGACTTATTTGGCCCCGAATCAAATTGGTACCAAATATAATACTAAACATAGAACGGACATTAGTTGGACTTAAACATTATCAAAATTGTAATTATACACTTAAAAATATGAAAAAAAATCAATAAACAAGAATATGATTGCATTGATTATAGATAGAGCAAAGCTACTAGGTACAGTGCATACATTTATTTGTCTTATGATTTTTGAAGTATAGTAAAAAATATGAACATATGAATAACATTAAAATGCAAAGCAAAAGTCGTGATTTTAATTCGTATTCTCTTTTGATAAAAAAAAACCTAATAACTTACAATATAAAGGAGACAACTAATCGCAGTCTTGAGGTTCTCTAAGGTCAAACAACTTCGAAAGACATGCTCCTGCATATACTTCATATTAAATAAAAAAATAATCCATAAATAATAAACGAATAAACAAGAGTAATAACAACACAATTATAAGCATGGAATAAAAATTTGGTAAATCCTAAGATATATTCAAGTTTTACCTCGTAACTAGTTTTGGCCATTTTTTGTGTAAAAATCAAATTCATAACAGATGGGTTAAAACATCAAGAAAGTTCAACCTAGTTGATCTGAGCATGAATGACATCAATCAGAACGAAGAGCTAAATTTGTTGAAGATTTTGATTTTTGGGAAAATTGTTGGATATAGAAAAGGAAGAAATTTGGGAAGAAAGAATATTACGGCGGAGAAGAAAATGCTCGATTCCCTCACATATAATGATTTAATTGTTGACGAATTTACCCTTGAATCCAATGAAAGAACTTAGATCATCTGGCCATAAAATGACTTAAATTGTCTTCTCTTCCTATGTAAAAGGAATGTCCTAATTTACACATTGACATTACACATTAGTGTCCTTGATTTCGAAAAATTATTCCTCGCCAACAGTTCTCTCTTTCTTCTCGGACTAACTAAACCAATCCATTGCTCTCTCTCTCTCTCTCGCTCGCTCTTAAACAAGATTATTATCATCCAAGATAAACATTATAGGGTTTGAATAATTTTCTATCGCCAAAAATTAAAGGACACTTTCAAATGAGGGTATTGTTGACATAAGTACTACTCTAAGTAGTCAAAACAGGATGACCGTTGGTTTCTACCACAATCAGGAATAGTCTAATTGCTGCAGTTTATCTTTAGTGAAATTATAACATATGCCTTTTATCTATCTCTATTTCAAACTTTAGAATGTTTCTAGAAGGTTATTGCACGATAAAATGCAGTTTAGAGTAAGTTTCAGATTTGAAGTCACGCAAGGAAGCATTGGAAATATTCATATTATTTTTTTAGTATATCTAACTGAGATGTTTAGCATGTCCTTGTAGTTGTTAGTCTTAATTAGTGGACTGCAATTTAGAAATTTATAAAACTTGTGGCATGATAGAAAATTATATAAGGTCTTAAACATTTTCTTAACATATGGCACTAATTTATTACCCTATATGAAAGCATGGAATTCTTGTACAACATGAAAATTTTAAAAAAATTATTAAATCTTTATATTCTGGAATGAAAGAAATATTTCCTATCAATTAACATGGGATATCAATCCATTTTGTGATGTATTTTCCATAATAACAATCTCACTCAAACAAAAAATGGCTAAATTACCCTCCTACTATTTGCTCAACAATTAATACAAAGTGCATATTTAGAAATTAAAATGTGAGTCTGCTTTGCTTGCTTTTAACATTTGAATATTCTTACAAGAGAGTCAAGGGTAAAAATGTCATACCATGCTACCAAGATCATTATGTTGGATGCAATTGCAAAATATCACATCAATGTTGGGAAAAACTACTAAATATGAGAACTTTTTGCATTACGAAATATATGTATTAAGCATATAATAAACAATAACAAATCTGATTAAATATGAAGAAATGAACCTTTGGAAGATACTTTTCCTTCTTTGCAGGGTTCACATTGAGGACCTACAAAAATATTGTTACAAGTTCGTGACAGTTTACGTTGCCAAAACAATAAATTTAAACAAATTCAAAGAGCCATTTACCAATTGATTAATTGAAAGGTTTGAGTGGGCCCCATAAGGGAACCAACAGAGCCGAAAGCTCAGGAGATTTCCTCCATTGCTATGCAGTGGTACATGTATCCTAGACCCAGTCCAACATACTCCTATATTTTGTCCAGAAAAGTTAGTAGCCGACCTTTGGACACAAATACAGTAAATTAGGTCTATGTTACTAGGAGCCGTGATCCCATGAAGATTGATATCTCCCATCAGCTCCGCAAATCGACTTCCTGAAAATTGGAAGCACAGTGAATCTATTTACATATAGAAAAGCTTTCTTGGAAGAGTCGATGGTCTCACCTGTCAAACATAGTTTGGTCAAATCCATCTTGGCCGCAAGAGGAGTTATATGCTTTTGTACAAATTGATGATTACTTTCTTTAAACTGCAAAGCAATTGTAGAAAGGAGAACACAAGCATGAATAGCAATTCTCTTGGGTTCCTATTTCTATTGAGTTCTTCCTTCTTTTTGTTTTGCTTTATAAAAAAACACCAGTTATTTGTTCCAAAAATCTAGTAACCTACTTTTGCGTTTTGCAACACTAAGTTTTCAAATAAATTAGAAGACATAAATACCACAGTATTCTAATGATCACTACACTTCAAATTAACGATGCACCTAACGATTTCAAATTCAAATAGTCAAGAAGATAATCGAACCTGCTTATTGTCGAAGAGAAGAGAAGTAGAGAAGCGCGTGCCTCGCCTCCATTGGTTCTGAAGGTGCTCCACCACGACCACGCACCGGAGGGAGGTGAGCCTTGCATACTCTCTCAATTTCAATACCACTCCATTTATAAGTCTAATGCAATGCGATTTGGGTTTTGATTTGGCGAGACCCCACGGATTAGAGTGCTAGGTTTCTGAATAAAGAGCTAACAATTAGAGAAGATACTTTCCAAAAGAAATTATAAATAAAAATGCAAGTGAATGTCATTAATTATAAAGTAATTATTATTATACCAAACCACCTAAATAAACAACGATCTATAAATAAAAAGCCAACTACATGCCATTAAAATTACAACGAAATACTTACAATCAAACTACCTAAATAAACATCTCACAAACAAAGGGGCAAAAATCTCAAAAAAAAAAGCAACAAGCTTTACATGTTTCAGCAATCCCTTCATTATCATAACACATTAATTAACAACATATGCTTCTTGTTAGTTGTTTGTACTCCATCTCCTTATCTTCTTCCTACACGTCTCCAAAATCATCCTCCTCATCCTCCTCATCTTCTTCCGAGTCTGATGCATTTTCTTCACCCTCTTCTTCTTCCCACTGTCCTTCTCCATTCTCTCCTGCCTCTTCTTCTTCGTCATCCCACTCAACTTCTCCTCCTTCCTCATTCTCTTCGCCTACTTCCTCCTCCTCCTCCTCCTCCTCCTCATCTTCCTCCTCTGGTAATATTTCATGCATCTTCTTCTTCTCGACACGATCCGTTCCTTCAAGTATTAGATCGTCTAATTCCTTTAGGGAGCCGTAAGTATGTCCCTGGGTACTCTCAGCTAGCTGACAGTTGCCATGATTGTTTACTATAGCTGTCAGCTCCTCTAAAAGTTCATCTTCATCGGATTCATCCTAAATATCATAATAAAATTAATAATAGTAATTAATTGTAATGTCAAAAGAAGAACACCTGGACCAACAAAAACAAAAGATTTAATAAAGTGGTACAGAACAAGATAGAAAATGGACACCAAAAACATCTGAGACTCTTTAACTCCCAATCAATCGTTATTATCAAACCATAAATTACTAAATTTGGTCGGAACAAATAATTTACAATAGATGTCTTAAAAATTGAATCTGATCTGGTTGACATTATAAAATTTAATTACAATAGCTTATCATGTACTTGACACACCAAATTCACAAATTTCCAGATAATTATCAAAGACTCAACTTAAAAAAAATCAAGACCTGCCTTGCTAAAGCTTACAGTCATTTATATTATGTCAATAAAATGTTGTATGAGACAAAATAAAAATCAAAGACTCAATAAAAAATAATATGCGTGAAAGGAAAATAGTTAATGCTGCATATAAATCTCTTGGAAATACTAATTCTTAACAAGTACGAACCTTGCAACGATAAAAGGTGAGATCCTCCAAAAGTGGTGAATGTCGGACGAGACAATCCAACTCACGAATACAATCAGACAAAGCAAAGTCGAAACTATCAAAATGCAATGCCTTGAGATTCTCAAAGTAAGGGAAGTTCTTCAGGGAATGCTTCAACATATCCTTCATATAAAGTAAGATCAGTAGTAGGAAACCAAAATAAATATACAAAACCAGACATAGTTTGAGAACATTGTTGCATAAAAATTTAGAAATAAGAACTTGGTATAATTTTAAAACAATTTACCTTAGCGTCTTTTCCATGAAGAACAATATCAAGATTCATGACACCCGAAAGGCCGTCCATAATCTTGGAATCACTATGGGAAAACTCCATGTCCATGTACTCAGCAGTCAAAAAGAAAACACATGCCTTTACTAAGGATGTCATGTTTTCTAAAACAAACCCAACAGGCTGATAAGATGTTATGGAGACTTGCAAATATTGGAGACTCGGGATGGAAATTCGAATCTCTGCTGAGTAACAACAACCGAAAATAACCAGACTCTTAAGGTTGCCACAAGATATCTCAGAAAAGTACAATGAGCATGCAAACAGTTCCAACTCCGCAAGATTGGGACAACCCAGTAGAAGCTTTTTCATGCAATCAGCTTCTATGGCATAATACCCTAGGTTAAGCACTCTCAGATTCGGGAGATTGACCGCCGCTGGCCTAAGGACTTCAGGTAATCGATTATCTACATGTAGTTTTAACTCCTCTAGAGAAAGGCAAGTAAAAGCCTGATCAGGCACGTCTACCTCGCAAGCACTAGGCTGCACATAAATAGACAGCACTCGAGGCCTCTTCTCTAGACTGAGAAGAATCCATCTTCTCACGGGATGGCCAAGGAAGTCGAAGTTCTTCACCTGGTACTTCCAGACCAGCATAAACTTATCTACTTGTTGGCCTTGCCGGGATGCGAAGGCATCATCAACAATCCTTACGAAGTTTTCGTGGCACTCATAACGACCATGTATGAAAGTTGTGTGCTCCTGTACATTGAACATATCTTCTTCCCAATAATCAGAAAAGTCAAAGTCGAGGACAGGCACCGAGACCCACACATTCTTCCATCGCTTGGATAGTGCCTGGGACTGTACTGCTTCCTTCGTTGTCCGGTGAGAAAGAATTTGTGTTAGCACAGAGTCGTCCAACGCACTAATCCTATCAGTGCCCCTCTTCATCCCTAATTCAATTATAATTTCTTGTACCCTGAAAAAAAATCTTTTTGTCAAACATCTGATGTGCAGTGGTTTAGTGTAATAATGTGCAATGGGCCGGCTTGTGTAACGTGCATGCAAACAGTTCATGCTCAAAAACAAATAAATAAACCTAAAATTGATCGATGTGTTCCCTTAACGCCTGAGGACCGATAAATTAAAACTTAACAAGTAGCAAAGAGTTGAGAAAAGTAAAACAAAAAAATGATGATAAAAAGAAAAAAAGAGTATAGTACCTTGTTTATTTTTCTACCGTTCTACGGTTATCTTTCATGCGCCAGTGAGACTCCCAGTGATTGCCAGAAGCTTACAAAAGCAGAGTACAAGGGGAAGAGGATGGAGAAGTAAAGGCGGAGATGTACGGCGAGAACTAGAACAAGTAATGGTCGAAACGGCTGTACGGCGAGATTTGGAACGTTTTGTGGGTCGGTAAACAATGAGTGCCAGGGCGTCGAGACGGCGCCGACGGCGCAGTGGTGCCTCCTGAGATTAAAGTGTAAGAGATGCTAGCGCAAAGCCAAAGAAAAACGAATACTGTAGTGCGGTGGTGCCTCCTGAGATTAAAGTGTAAGAGGTGCTATCGCAAAGAGAAGCGAATACTGTATTGCGGCGGTGCCTCCTGAGATTAAAGTGTGAGAGATGCTGTCGCAAAGAGAAGCGATCAAGCGAATACTGTAGTGTTTAGGCCTTTAGGGAAGAGATGCGACTATGCGAGGCAGCGAGGGTTTATAAAAGGAAATTTTCTTCTATTTTTTTTATTATTATTTTCTACTTGACTACTCGTGCATTAAATATTCGTAAGCGTAATGCGCTGGAGTGAAGTCCCCACCCCCGGAACCGCATCCTTTACCCATCTCATTAAGATGGGTAGATTGCCCATCTCATCACGACAGCCGTCTGATTTAATCTCAACGGCTAAAAAAATCCCGTGCATTCCACCACTCCCGAAAAAAATTATTGGCCCGAAAAAAATGAACTGTCCATATTAAATCGGACGGTCGTGATGAGATGGGCACTCTACCAGTCCCCCAACCCCCACCCAGTCCCCGCCAAACCCCGAACTAACATGATGATTGATGAGCTCACCTATTTTGTGTTCTCTTTGAACTTAAGACACCGTGTCATCTAGTCATCCGTTTCTTCAGCGTTTTGTAGCAACCGACTCGCATAATATTCGTTTCCTAGTGCTACATGCCTACATGTAATGAGTGACCGACAAAATCAGTTTCGGAATTTAATTTGTTTTGTATATTTTTATTGTCTCAAAATCAACATCCTCTTCGAATTTCTAATATGACTGTAGGTAATATGCCTTTTGAAAAAATATTTTAACTGTGCATAGAAGAGATGGATGACTTAAGTAATATGCATTTCAAAAGTTATATTTTAAGTTTGCCGAATTTGGTTAAAAAAAACATTTATTGCAAACAAAATTAATTTTTTTAAATGAGTTCATTTCTGTAAAAATAATATATTCGGTGACCATTTATTAATAAAACATAAATATATTTTTTGCAAATGTTAAATACATTTAATCGATATTATTGACAGTACGATTGGCCATAAAATAATTCATGTGAAGCAACTTACTAAAATTACTTTGTAACCTTAAGTATATCAAACAAATCATTTTGTATCGAATAGTAGAGTTCAAATTTTCATATAGTACAATAGAACTAAATACAAACACATGCATTTAGGATGATGTAATCCTATGATAACTATTGAAGATGCTACTTTTATAACACATTCAAGCTAAAACTATTTATGAAATCTCAAGAGTAATTAGTGTTGATAGGCTAGTTTTTATGAAAATATTAAATAGATGATAGTTGGCTTTCTAAATTATACATTGTTTTCTGATGATCAGTAGACTCGAAATTTGAGCATTTACAAAAAGAAATAATTGAAAATTTGTAAAATAGAATTTTTGATGTCTTTTGAAAAAAGAAAAATGAATAATTTGTCATGTTTCTTAAACAAAGACAATAGTTTGTCGTTTTGTGGTCAATTGCGATATTGCATGTCGGTAATTTTAATGATCGACGTTTTTTGTAACTAAAAAATTTTTATTTGGACTCGTTCGATACTAAATAACGAACACGTGTAAGTTTTTGTCGAAGTGTTCCTCTCATCTTGTTGCTTGCTTTTGTCGAAATCTACTTTACTTATTAAACTTACTATAATTTTAGTTCTCTTCTCACATTTAACATACTGTATGCTATTATATATGTCTAAGATGCTCTTGCTCCTTAATTTGTGGTCATTAATTATGATATTGCATGGTGCTAATTTTAATGATCGACTTTTCTCAAACTAGGAAGCTTTTTGTAGGGACTCATCTGTTCCTAAATATGAGCACGTGTAAGTCTAATTACTCTTTAGTATCTAGACAATTGTCGTATCTTGTTGTTTGTTTTTGTCGAAATCGACTTTACTCTTTTTACTTAATGTAGTTTTTGTTCTTCTCTCATATTTAATGCATTGTACGCTCGTTCATGTCTAATGTGCTCGTGCTTCTTAATTTGAGATCATTTGGGATATTGTGCGTTGGTAATTTTTTAATGACCGATTTTTCTTTGACTAGGAAGATTTTTGTAAGGACGCACCTACTACTAATTCACGAACACGTGTAAAAATTTTGTGGATTTAGGCACTTGTCATATTTTGCTGATTATTTTTTCCATAATCAACATTGATAATTTATTTTTCTTATCGTCAACTTGTGTTATTTTCTTGTATTTTACGTGTTACATGTAAAAGTACATGTCTAAGGTGCTATTGTCTTTTTAACGCACTATTTTAAATGTATCGAGAGGAAAAAAAATTAACACATTGGTATAAGAATTTTAATTTATAATATATAAGAAATATTATGTTTAAGTTAGTAAGATTGTAAGAATATATGGATTAGAAGTTGCATTAGATATAACCTATTTTGAAATTCTTTCCGGATTAAATAAATCATTCCAATTGTGCACAAAATAATCATTTTATTGTATTTATTAATTCGTTAAGAATATCGCACTTTTCTATTCTAACGTTAAAAAGATACTTAGAAGCAAAAATAGTTTTTACTTTGCCATCCGATTGAAAGAAAATATCCCATTTGCAGAAAATAATCATTTTAGGATATAAAAGCATATTCACCGTTCATTAATAATTACAGGGATGGTGTTTGCTTAGCTGGAGCATTTTAAGATGTAACGTTACACTTCTACCCATAGAATAAAAACGTAGACAAACCAAAACCATCAGCCATCTCAACTCGCGCGTCCTTTGAGAAACAGACGCCTCCAATGTAGTCAGAATTAAATCGGTTTGGTTCGTTGAAACGACCGTATATCTATTAGACCGTTAAAAACTCGGTCCATTTGACCGGTTTGATATGGTTTAGGAAAAACAAAAGCATTTCCCATGAAATTTAATCTATCTTTTTTAGAAATATATATATCTCGATTCCTTGGAACTCTTTATTAAATTTGAACCAAATAAAAATGTGTACAGACAATAAAAGAATTCTATGAGAGAATATGCAGTTTTTGCATCTGCAAACTTCAACACCGTTGTTTTCTTCAAACTTCAATGCTGTTGTAAAAGCTGGCCCCAACTAAAAAACCCCAAAATCGGCATTCAAGCAGAAATAAACAAGAGGGGCTAGTGGAGTTGCCGCTCCGTTGTCCAATCCTCAATCACTTGGTCAATGTGTAGATCCCCATGTATTTTGTTTTTTTTTTTTGGGGTTCATTAAATTCCCATGTAATTGATGGACTCCTATTTGTATGTATATATGAAGTATGATGGTAGAGTCCAGTTGGAAACTCGTTCTCTTTTGTCCTAAACGAAGTCTTTGATGAACCTTTTATTACTGTCATTTACCCTCTGTTAAATTACCCTGCTAATAATAAGTTTCCGACGGAAGCGATAAATAATATAGAATTTTATATCTCACAAAAAAGACGGATCAAATGGTTTAAGTGTTTTCATTATGTCTTTATTTAATAAATTTTAGTTACTCAAAATCTAAAATTCAAATATTAAAAATAATAATATTTATTGTGTTCGATCTTGTTATTCTATCTAATTATCAAAATTTGAAGTATTTGGATAATTTTTCAATACGAAATTTATAGAAAAAGATAGAAGTGGACATTTTGTTTTTCTAACATCGATATTTCAAGTTAATAAAATTAACTTAAAATATCTAGCAGCTTTACTTTATTATTTAAATTTTAATATTAACTATTAGAAACTTTAAAAATCAAAATATAATGGAGGAGAAAAAATGAATCTATTTCAAAATGTTATTGTCCAAGACAATAATTCAATCTGTTGATTTACCAATTCGACCAATAAATTATTGAAAAAATCAGCCATATACCCTCCAATCTTCTTTAATCAGCCATAATCCCAACTCTTCGGAATTTAGAGAAAAAAAAAAGCCAGGGGTGTTCTGGTCTTAAATTATAAAAACTGATTTTTCAGAATTAATATATAATTAAAATTATTAAAAAGGATAAACAGCAACAATAAGAATGATTTGGGGATATATGGTTAATATTTAAAACTAGAAGAATATATGGTTGATTGAAGAAGATTGGAAGGGTATATCTCTGATTTTTACATGGCTAATTGTTTAAAAATAGAAGGATATATGGCCTAATTATTTCATCCGGAACTTCAGCAAATTCGGTTCTTCTCATAACACAATTAATTACATCGGTCCAAAGGCAACATATTTACACGTCAAAGAAGAAACAAAATTCTCCAGGTGGGGGTCCTCCGCGTCAACATGTTATGCTACGTGTCCGGCTCTATGCTACAGGTGTCAAGGCACCGATACTGTTGAAAATTTGGATTTATTTTTGAAAACCTTGTTTAAGACTTTTAACTATTTGTTTTGTAAGCTTGCGTCATATCTATCGCAAGAATGAGTCAAGATTAAATCATTTATTCCTTATTTAATTCATCAAAAATCGTAAGAAAAAATTAATTAGTGAAGTATAAAGATTTAAGTATTAAATCGTTTCACCGAATGAGCACAGTTTATTATTTATTTATTGCTAGTTATAGTTAACAATAATTATAAGTAATTATTTATTACACCATTTTAGTATCATCATTGTCATATTAATTTATTATTACCGGTGTCTGTTATTGATACTTATTATTATTATTATTATTATTATTATTATTATTATTATTATTATTTATTTCTTACTTTACTTTATATAACCAAATGGTAGAGTTTTTGGTAAGGAAAAATCTAAGGATAAAAAAATAGGAGATTTTGATTTATGTCATTGCCATCATAAAAGTTCAGATTTTCCATCACAAAACAACAAATTAGATTTATGTCATTACAAAATAATAAAAAACTAGCAAAAATCATCGCGTTTCGCTCGATGAATGCTCAACATCAATTTGTTTCGATTAACAATTAATATCAGTTTAAAACTTTAAATACAATGTGAATTTAATTTTGTTAAATCAAGAATCAATATAAATCGGAATTGCTTACCATCATCCCCTCCTCAACGTCATCCCGTCATCCCCTCCTCAGCGCATTTATTTTTTTCCAATTTTGAAAAAAACATGTCCAAAAATTCCTCCATCACTCATCCCATCCAACATCCTCATGAATACTTCTATTTTTCAAAATGCAATTAATCCAACATACTCCCCACCTCCCTTCCTTGTATTTCCCTTCTTCCATTCCCTGTGTTTCCCTTCTCTTCCAAAACTTCTTTTTTTTTCAAGTGAAATAATTTTCCAGAACAATTAGGTTCTAAAACTAGAATAATTATTTTTTTTTCGAGCACAATTAGATATATTAACTAGAACAGCTGCTTATATTAACTAGAACAATTACTTATATTAACTAAAACAATTAATATTCAAAATTAGAACAATTAGTAATTGTTTTAGTTAATATAACTTATTGTTTTAGTTAATATAAATAATTATTTTAGTTAATATCGTTTATTGTTCTATGTAATATAACTAATTATTCTAGTTTATATAGGTAACCGTCCTAGTTTCAGATCCTATCTTTTCTGGAAAAACGTTTCACTTGGAAAAAAAACTAATTGTCCTAAAAAAAACCTAATTGTTCTAGTTTTAATACAAAATGTTCTGAAAAAAAGTTCCATAGAGGAAAGAAAATATATAAGGAGGAGAAGAGTACGCTTTGGATGATAATGGGAATGAGAGAATATTGGATGAATTAATGATTCTTATCAGCCATGAATAAAAATTACAATCTCAACTCCGTACTTATTTCACATGACAAAACAACAACTCTCTCCCCTGTTCAAGTTGGTACGATCTTCATCAGCATTTCCTTATCTTTTCCATCACCATGATTAGCATCATGAAACGTCTGCAAGTTAAAAAAAAGAAATGCTCATTACTTTAGTAAAAGTGTCATACATACTAAGTTAACTGAACCACCAAAGACCCATGATTATAATAATAAACAACTCGAATATTAGATGACCAAGTAGTTTCAATTGAAACTATCTTTATAAGTAAACAATGCAATAAAAAAATTATCGTGTAAAGCATAGCTGCTCTAATTCAATCTGAGCCAACTAACAAAAATGCAAACATATGAATATGATACACATGCACTTGATTAGCTTAGAAAAATGAAGATCGATACCCTATCGTTAACAAAAGCCATGTATATTTTTAATTAAAAATGTACCATCAAGCCTCAAAACGAAACAAAACAACACATACACATCAAAAGCATAGACAGATAAGATAACAGTGTTGCTTAGGTTATGAAAATCATGGTCAGTTATTATGGACTGACGTCACGAAATTCACAATACTTTATCCTGCCAAATAAACAAAAAGTCAAATAAGAAGGGAACATATATGATTTTGCCTTCACCTACTGAAACATTTTGCGATCACTAATAAGTGCAGATATGTCATGGTACATACCAGTCAGTGGAGTACCAGTTCATATTACTTTGGCTCCATAATAGAATAACAATCCTCGTCAGTTTCTATGCCGATTAAGATGATAAAACATGAAGACCTTGCAAATGCCAAATACGTGATTCAACAGGTACATAAGTAATTTTACTATTTCAGATAGAGTAGATAAAAATAATCCCTTAAGATAAAATATTTGACTTATCGTAGAGTGACAGAATTGACTCTTACAAGGAGAGGAGCAGAATAAGGAATTGCAGGAAGAATTAAACTTATTACTGTTTTCTTATTGCGTCCATTTGAGATCAAATAAGAATTGGACATTCACTTTTTTTTTTTTGCATATCCAATAAATCATTACCTTTTATTTTCGGAAGTGAGAAATAAATAGTGGGCATCATTTGCAGAAGTCATTCTTGTAAGAAGTAAGCTGTTGTTGTGTCGGTATTAGGATACAATTGTTGTTTTTGGTATTTGTTCAATATTATTAGTTTCTTTGTATTAGAGATTTAGAATATATTCTGTTGTTATTTCCCTTCCTTGTTAGATGAGTGGAAAATAAGAAACCACTTGTTATTTTAGTTATGTTTGTACTAGGATATTTTTACTACTATGTATTGTCTTTTGAATTGAATAAAAGGTGAAGAAAAATCAGAAAACGGTGCTGCAAGTTTTCGCACCACAATTTCCTGTTGTTCTTTGTCTCTGTTATTTTATTTCTTACCACAAAATTAACCCAATTATCGATTGAAATCTGACAATTCCCTTATCTTAGAATCCTTCAAATAAGATTCAATAAATTCTTTTGTCAGTTTGATGAGCAGCGCACAGACCCATGACCCCATGACTACCCTACAATTTTTCTGTTCATATGTCAAATCCTATTGTAAATAAAGCTGAAAAGTGTTTTATTAATAAAATGCATATTGAGCTTATGTGGGATTTGCTCACACCCTGATTTATATAAATTCATAACCAAATTAAATAGTAATATATTTAGATAAGCTTGAAAGTATTTTGAGTAAACTTACATCCAAATTTAAGAAGATCCCTTTGTTGTATATGAACAGCCTGAAAATAGAGGAATAAATAAACTGTTAGGAATAAAACCTCCAAGAAAAAGAAGAAAAAATAATAACATTAACCTACCAGATATGTTGTTGTGGCTGCTGGTGCAAAGTAGGTTCTGGTTGATGTAATTTCAAAGAACTCCTTAGACAATTAACAGTGTTATTATGTACAAAGAAGCATATTTCATATCACCCATTTCCTCATATTTTACTATTTAGAAACCTCCTTGGATGTTGTTGTGGCTGCTGGTGCAAAGTAGGTCCAACATATCTCCTTTAATCCTCTCGAAGCGCTCATCAAAGCCTTGCATCGCCTCGATGACATTCGTCAATGCCTCCCCGATGTAGGTGGATCTCCTGGTCTTTAATTAAACTCGAAGTAATAATAGACTCTTAATATTTTATTTACAAGTTAGTGTTAGTATTCATATATTTAATTAGCAAGGCGGGTATTGATCAAAAGGTAGTAGTGCTACCAAGTCTATACATGTCGTCCAAAAGTAGGGACGGCAGTAAAGCCCGACAGCTGCCTCAACTCATATACGATTTTATTCTCCCCACCAACATGTATCAGTGGTACTTGGCGGAGTGGAGCTCTATGTATTTGTAATGCCAAGTATTTACACAATGGCACTGAATGAAAATCAGTCCTTGGCACTGTATGCCATCCTCTTCAAAGACAGAATGGCATTGGCACAGGGCACTGTATGCCATACTCTTGTGAATTCACTTCTCACTCGGTAGCTATTCAATTTGATAAGAAGCTGCATACCCTTGTGGAGATGGGCTATAGACGGGATGATGCCTTGTCGGCAATTGAAAGATGCGGTATGCTTCTTCTAACAATATATGTTTCTGTTTACTTTTTTTATATATTTTTTTCTCCGTGGAGCAATGAGTTGCCTTTTTCTAAGAATTGTCTCTCGAATGTTTTCACAATTACTAAGTTCAGAGAAGCTAGGGAGGGAATAGTTAATTGATTGGATCATATGGGTGAGTAGGTTTTTGAAAATAGGGATTTACCTTTCTTAGTAACAAAGGCGAAGAGTAGGGGAAGCTGCTGCAGTCAAGTACTTTTCTGTCAGGGTCTGACAACAGTACCTGATTATTATGGGTAAGTTGTCTTCGGAGTGCACCACAATGTATTGGCGGAGCGGGGCTCTATGCCAAGTATGCCATAACAAATTTCTTTTGGATTCAGTTCAAAAGTATTTACACATTGGTCCCTAACAGAAATATTTAACTGCACATCAGTCCTTAAACTCAGAAAACTTTACGGAAAGGTCCCTGACAGCAATATTGCATACCAACACGTAGCACAGAGGCACAGTGGCTGGTACCAAGCTTGTACCAGCTTGGAAACAGACCCAGAGGAGCATACCGGAGAGGGATAGCACACTGGACAAGCTAATTACAGATCTATGTTCTCATAACAACTATTCTAAACCTAACCAATCAATCACAGAGCAAATAGATCAGATACTAGTGTACATTAAGCATTCACTACCACTAAACAGATCAAACCGACCCAATCAACAAGCACACTTAAAAGTCCTAAAAAGAACAAGCAACCTAATACAAGCACAAGTCGACTTTCAATTTTGAGAACAAACATACACAGTCATCAACACAGAACATAATCAAGCATCCATAAGCCTAAATGAAGCACATAGACAAGCTAACAGTTTTTTATCAAAGGAAGAAAGAGATAGGGTTTGTGAAGGGAATACCAAACCGAGAAGAGAAGAGGAAGCGAGCTCAGCCAACACACCACCTCGCCTCGCCGTCAGCGTCAGCACCCAGCCTCGTCGACCACCGCCTTCTCCACCTCCGATTGCTTAGTCTCCACCTCTCTGTCACATATGGATTGTGGGTCTTTAGTGTTAATCTATGGGCTGCTAATTACTAAATTAAATGGATTTACGGCCCAGCTGAGAAGTAGCCGTTAGATGGAGCATTCCAGGAGCCAATCAAATCACTGCATTCATTTACCCACAGATTTCCAAGCTGGATTAATTAGATTTAATGTAATTAGAATAATTGTTTTGGTTGCTTATATATAGCTGAAGAGTATGTAAGAAAGAGAAAAAATAAAGAAAATTATTGAATGAAATTATGTTTCTCTATCTCCTTTCCTCTACTGTTCTCTAATTATCTCTTTTACCAGTAACCTTCTCTCTACTATTTCCTATCTATTCCCTTACCAGTATCCACCTCTCCACCTCAATTATATCAAATTCAATCTAAATCATGGCCAAGGTCGTGACACTCTCTCACTCTTTTCCTTTCTCTTTTTCTGTTCTTATCGATTTTTGGTGGGTCTCAACAGATTGAAAAAAATCAAGGGTTTAAAACTCGATCCAATGGTCCAGATTAAAGAAATTTTGGAAATTGGTTTATACAAGCAGTAAAACTAAGATTTTGACACAAATTCAACTCATAGAAATTTTATAAAATAGACATTAGACTTTTTATAGCATAATCTAATTATTTCTTGAAATTTTGAAAGTTGCCAAAAATATTTACCGTATCGGATTCGTAATAAAGTCGTCTTTTAAATTCTTAGTTGTTTGTAATGATTATAATTTGGTTTTTCATCACTTAAATTTATTTGTTTGCTTGAAGTTTTACTAGTTATCACAGCTGGGGCTAGGGCCAGTACAACCACATTGATTAAAAGAGCGATTTGACCAATTAAACCCGAATCCATACACCAAACGGCCAAACCTGCTTCATATAAATCCGTTTCGCCAGTCTTTCTTTCACATCTAGGGATCTACCCAATTGAATGTCCTCTCTCTCTCGATCTTGATCGAGAGCACGATTTATGGAAGGATCTCCACCATCAGATGCTCGTTGGCACATTATGTGTTGAGGAGGGACCGAGGGAGTGATTGTCTAGTAAAGGAATTGATTAAGGTTTCAACTTACAACTTTCAACTTGAGAGAGATGTAAGGGGAGAGTTATTAGTTATTACCATACTAGCACTTGGAATTTGGCAACAGATCAAAGAAGATATGCTCATTAATTGAGCTAAGTTTAAAGTGCATATCAACTCAATTTTGATCTGATGGTTGGGTAAAATCTTTTAATTGGTTCTCTGTGAAAAGAATTTACGCTGTCTTTGTAAACATTTCCATAAATCACCGAGTTACTCCAGAAAAAGAATGCCAGGAAGAAAAATCGAGTGCTTCATAAATTGCACAAAAATGCATGTCAGATGCAAACCTTTTGACATCTTATTTTCTTACATCCTTATGTCATAAATTCAAAATCAAGTTATAAAGTTGTCTTATAAGCAGTTAGACCCAAATCCAATAAGAGAGATAATTTCCAATCTTTTTAATTTGGGGAACCACCAATAGAGGCCCATCAATGTTTAGTAATCTTTTTGAATTTCCAGAACGATAATTTCCATTTCATATAATATTGCACAAGTTTGAAACAAAATACATGTGTTTCCAACTTACCACTGCATTAACGTACATTCTTACAATTAAACTGCAATTCCTCCCAAAGTTGAAAATAAAAATACAGTTGCCTTCAATCTTGTGATTTAATTAGACATGAGTTTAAGCCTTCTTGTTTCCTTGCATTTTCCTCGGTGCAACGGCCGGTTGCTGAGGAGGTGGATGCGGGTGTTTCAGGCGGTCAATAAGTAGTGCAAAAATCTTCTTCTGTTATTTTTAAATACTTTGCAATTTACAATGAACTTTGTTTTTCAAAGGCCCAAGCTGATTATGATGCATCTTATATAAGCCAATCTAATTTCCAATCCTTCCATTTTAACCATGAATGTAATATATATAAATTTTTTTGGCGTTGAAAGGACTTCTGAAGTGCTTGAACAATACGTCAATACCTTCAAAATTGTCAATAGTTTAGTTTTAAATGAATGAAACTATCCTAATTAAAGTATTAATTAAAAGTCGTGGACCGCTTTGGTTGGTTTGATTACGCGGTCGATCTAACCATTCGTTTAGCGATTCGCGATCTGAGTCGTTCGTTCGCCTCTCTCCCGTATTCTCCATCGCTTCTTCTATTCCGCTCCAACAATCCGTTAATTTATTTCTTACCATCGCCTCTCTCTCCCTGACTCTTCTCCGTCGCCTCTTTCCTTCTTCCCAGCCTCACCTTCTCCCCATGCTCACCTCTCCTATTTAAATAATTTGGCAAATTTTCAAACCTCTCTGGCTCTCTCTCTCTCCCGTACTCAAAATCTGCTCTCTTCCTCTTCTCGCAACAGCCCTCTTTCCGTTTCTCTCCCTCCTCAGCTCTCTTCTCGCAACAGACCTCTATCCGTTTCTCCTCCTCCTCGGCTCACATACTCAAATTCTTCTCAATTTATCTCTATTTTCTGAACAACGCAGCAAGGAGGAGCAGAAGGAGAGGCAAGAAGTCAAGTAAGTGTTTTCAATCTGCTTCAATTAATACCCCCTTTTTCGATTCTTCTAGCATTTGTTTTCATCTATATACACACACACAGAGTCTCTTGATTTCCATTATTGAGAGCCACGTAAGATTTCTATTAGTTTAATCTTCTATCTTTCTTATTTTTTTATGTTTACATGTCTTTTTTGGGACTGGCTTTCATAAGCTTTTCTTTGGTAAAATTCAGAAGAAGCTGCCACTGCCCACTGGTGATTACCGATCAGTAGTGCGTACACGAGTGATGACTAGGAGCAGCTCCACTCCCGTCCTTAGAGGACAAGGTATGCTATTTCCTATTAATTATCAATAGTGCATGATGGAATCTAAAACAGTGTGATACATGTTATCTAATTGACAATGTCAACTAACACTACTGTCATGAGAAGTTATATGAGGATGCAACCAGCTATATACTTTGATATGCATGATGACACCTTGATGAATCCTTCAAAATAAAATTCAGACCATGTGTCGGATTTACCTTCAAAACAAAGTGAGCAGTGTAACTTTGTAGCTGGTTTCATTGCATATCAATTAGGAGCCTAAGGGCAAATTTTGATAATTGTTGCTCATAACACTGTCCAATCATGGTTACTTTGAGCCTTTGCCCATGTCTTACTTGCTTCCCAAATAATTTTCTCGCTGGTCACTTCTATTAAAATTATTATTTTTTTGGTACCGGCAATGTCTACAAAATCCCCAATGGATATTTTACACAACACCTAGCATATTTGAGATATTGATTAATAACTTCCGTGCAGTCATCTTTTACAGAAAAGATTTATTCTTCTGTTTAGTGGAATAATTCAAACTATTTTCATCTAGAGCTCAATTTAAGACAAAACTATAGAGTAAATTAAGTTTGGTCCTTTAATATACCATAGAAATCTACCAAGTACACACATCTTTGAACTGTAATTGAAGTTTTTTCGTACATACATAAAAGGACTTAACTATTCAAATGTTACTTTATGCTGTTTTAAACTTCTTAACAAATCAAACAATTTGATGGTAGCAATTTGTAAAGGTAGTATTGAAGCAAAATTACAGAAAGATTTCATTGCATTCTTCTTTTAACTGAGTTTCATTTTATTTGAAATAAATTACCATTAGTATAATTACTTATCATTTAAGTTATTTATTATTTATCATTAGTTATTTTGTCAAAATTGACTCCACTGATATGCAAGGTCAACAGGAAATTCACTGATTAGAAATAAAATAATAATGTAGACATTGCTGGTACCAAGAAAATAATTATGACACTGTTAACGGTTTGATTGGAACAAACAATTCATTGCCTCCTCAGCAATGGATTAATCTTGATGCGGTTTGTTTAACCTTGATGGAGCAGCATTTGCATATACAAAGCCCCTGACTGAAATTTTTTTTTCTTAATAAATGAGTTCATTTTCTGATAACATGGTGATCAAAAGATTATGGTTTTGTCAAATTTGCAGATGAGAATGAAAAGAACCGAGTTATGACTAAGATGAATGGCATGTATTGTTCCAGCAGGGCTATGTGTATCAGAAACGCAATACCAAAGAGACCCACTGCAAAGTCCTAAATGCTGATGTTATTGTGAATTAAAAGAATCCTCATGCTAATGTTACTGATCTCATGTGACAGCTGCTTATCTGGCAACACTTCCTGCCATTATTCCGGACCCAGATTTCACAAATACAATTGTAAGTTTTCTCCGGTTCCTTCTACATGTTTTTATTTTTGTTCTGTTTTGAAGTTAATGATTTTGTTTTTCTATAGGTAATGATGGTCTTGCGGCCAATGAATTGGACTTTTGGAGGGTCTTCAACAAAATTTTTGACATGTCATCTTTGTACCAGTATGCTGATCCACCTTAGCATTTGTTAACATTTAGTTCTCATTCGCACTACCTTGATGTCAGAGAAGTCTGCAAATTTTCAAAGAGCGGTTCCTTTCTTTTATAAATTTTGAGGGTATCTATTCATTTTATATGCTTCTAATTTGTGTTGATCAGCTTATCCATCGTGATAAGTGTAGTCGATGGAAAGTTACAAGGTCTGATTTCAAGGCAAACACCTTGCCTTTTAACTTTGAGAGCAATATATAACAGTATGTTGTAATCAGTTTTGTGGTATAAAAATGTATCATATGTTCTTCAGTATTTCATGAATTGAGCTTATCTTAAAGATAAAAGAAAAGTTGATTGTTCATTTGTTTAGCAATATCTATATATAGCAGCATGTTAAAAAAAAAAGGTAATTATTCATCTATTATTCTGGTGGTAAATATTTCTCATGACATGAATTGTTCTTAACTGTCATGAATTGGGCATATTAATATGACAATAAATTCTTTATGTCTTTTCTTTTCCTATATAATTGGTCTTTCTTTCATTTTATTTATTTGCTTGGCAGGAAAAGGAGACGACTAGGAAATTTACTAGAGGAGGTTTTAGAGGTGCATCATTTCTTTAGTTCTTAGGAGTTAGGACTCTTTTTGGTATCAAATATAGGCCAGACATTTAATCTGTCATTTTTACTTATGGTTACAGTTTATGAGTATGGAGCATGGTATGATTTGAGCTGCTTGATATTTGCCTTTCCATTACAATGTCATCCCACCTCCCATTTTCACCACATAGTGCTTATTATGTGTATTGATTCACCTGTTCAGCAGGCCTTCGTTGTATAACCTCCATTATATCTGTGAGCTCTAATTTTCTTTGGGATTTTAGGCAATTTATTTTTTTAATTTCGATTCACAACAGATGCTTGCTATGAACCTAAATAAATGGATAGTAATTACATCATGATTTTTGTATTTTTTTTTCGTTTCATTTTGTTTGTGTTAGGGTCATTAGTGTCACAGGTGGTGGCTATCACCTCGATATTTTGAATTGTCGAGGGTGAATCAATGTTAGGTAAGTGCTTCCATGTAAACGGTTCATTATTTTGTTGTACAAAAAGTTTAGTATCAATGTTCCTTGCTTAAATGGTTCATTATTTTGTTGTACAATTGCTCTTGAGAGTGCTGGAGAGGAGAGATAAACCACGAAAAGAGCAGCTGTACAGATCGCCTCTCTCGGACCACGTCTCGAGTTGACCTTGCGATAGGCAACCTCGATTTTCTCAGGTACCATTAATTTTTTTCTTCCTTTATTTTAACCTTTCACGTGGCTTTCATGTTTTGGCATAAGTTTGATTGATTGGGAATAGCTAATTTATGGTATTTTTGCTAAACTTTAGATTTGTACTTCCGCTAATTTATGGTATTTTGCAATTTGATTTTGTGATTAAAATTGGAACACTGTTGTCCCTCTTTGGTTAGAATTTTCATTAACAAGACATTTGGTAAATCATGTTTCCTTCTCATTTCTTTGCTATTTAGATTGTAATTTTTTTTTTTTTTGCATTTTGCCCTCACTGGTGTTTCTTTTGCTCTTTGTCTTCCTGTTTTCGCTTTGATTTTTTTTTATTTTGTAGGGTAACTTCTCCGTAGGGAAGAAGCTCAAAGGATAGCTATGAAGGTAACTTTATTTGCTCTCTATTCATTTAGTTTGTTTCTGGTATGTATTCCTCTTGACCAAAGTTAGTTGTGATATTGGAACGTTTCATATATTTTCTGCCATGTACCTCTGAAAATCAGGGAACACCCTTTCTCTCCAATTGACAAAATATAAAATTGCCAAAAGTTCCCTTTGAATTTTGTCATGAGATTTATCTGTTAAGAAATCAGTGGTAAAGGAATGCACTCGAAAATTGAAATTCATGCACTTTTGTCTAAGTTGAACAAATGCCAGAGTGAAGAAAGAAGAATAATTGAATAGGTATTGTGCATCTTCTTCTTAAGCATTACAAAGGCAGCGCCTATTATTGGGCAAATTTCAACCTCTTTATTGAGATTATCAAATGTCACTAACCTGTCTTGGGCAAGCTGCCAGATGAAAATTTTCATCCTAATTAAAATATAATTATAGAACCTTTGTGGACCATACCTTCTCATCTAACTGTTACTTAAAATCAAAAAAGAAAGAGAAAAATGTAAGTATTATAATTGTTTTGTTATACTATCTAACACAGCCATGTAAGAAACTTCCTTTTTTATTTTGACCTCACAGGTTTACGCTCTTTCTGTTTATGCTGGTAATGGTTCACTGCTAATTTTTTTAATTGTTGGTCTTATTATAAATATGGTGCTGGTAATATTGAAATAATTATTAATAGCATTAATTATGAATTAGCATCTTAATTTAAATATTGAAATCTTCAGTACGACTTGCGATAATTATTATTTTTTTTGGATTTAGATATTATGATTGTTGCGAGATAGTTGTGATTCCAATTTAGATAGACAGACCAAAAGAAGGATGCACAATCTCAAAAGAATGATGAATTTGAAAAGTGGAACAAGAAATAGAGGAAGAGGTGGTACCGGTCAAGGTGGCTGGTCTGGAGGGATTGATGGTTTGGTTGGATTATTTAGTAAACAAATAACAAGTATTTGCGTTTTTTATGTAAAATTGTTTCATGGAATGGCCGACAATCCAATAACTATGCGTAAGGAAAGAATTTATTATTATTATTATTATTATTATTTTTTATATTTGTTCCCTGTACTTTAATCTATTACTTATGATAAACACTTTCTTTGCGTATGATTGTCGAATTGAGTCATTATAGCTTTAGATATTAAAATACATATGTACCGGCCTCTTTCCTTCACCATATCTAACCTGAACTCACCCCAGTCACTAAAGCTTACCACGATCAACTGAGCATTGCAATTTCTTCTCCTCACTATACGATGAAGCCAAAGAGTAACTTGCTGGTACAAAGAAATCCCTCTAAAACACTGTCAGTATCAACTCTACACCATACTATACCGGCCACCACTTTTCATGCAAGGACACTCAATTTACTAAATTTATTTTTATTTGTTTTTTTATTATTAGCCAAAGCTACACATCTTTTAACCAGTACGATATGCTTTCACTATTTCAGAAGTTTAATTGAAACATACAAAAAATAACTTACTTTGTATTATAACTACCCAATTATTTATAAGATTCAGAAAAATGTAAAAAAAAAAAAAAATTTGTTGTTGCTTCTTAATTATGTATTTTATTGTAAGCACATTTTCTGACCAATTTATATGACATCTTTTTATGGAAGATATTTTATATCATAGAAATTTCCATAAATAGCATGCTATATTTTAAAGAAGTAAAACCTACGTTGTACTGCATTGCAAAAATTACATGCAAAGTTTATTTATGGCAAATATTTATGCCATAATTATTTATTGCAAATATTTATTTATGGAAAGTTAACTTATGGCTAAAAGAAATTTGTGCGCATATAATCATAAAAACAACTGATATACTTATTATTGTTCTAATTATTGTAGTATTATGATATAATGTTTCAGTTAATTTAGAAGTTCCTTTTGAGATTTTTTTTTTGGTAGAATATTTATGCAAAGTTTACTAATTTTGAACTAACTAATTTTTTTCAACTTCTTTTGGTAAGTTATTTTGGTCAAATTCTACATCAAAAAAGAAAATCTCCAGTTAGATCAGACGAGAGGAAAATCTTTGTAGGTAGGTTTTTCCAAAATCTTATATATTATGTTTTATTAACTGGAGTTGATGATTTGACCCTTCTATTTGATGTCACATTCTTTAATGATAAATTTATTATTGTTCTAATTAATTAGGCTCATTTAGAAGTTCCTTTTTGGATTTGTTTTTTTGGGCAGAATAAAAAAAGATCTTGATTTTATATATATTTATTATGCAAATTGTTTCTCAATAATTATAAGAATGGTATTGTTCTTTTGCATTTTCTAATTTTATGATTGTGTTAAATTAATTCTTGAGAAATTAGATGTTACCAAATAAAACTAACAATTTAAAAAATTATTTAAATTCTCATGATCTAAAATAATCATAACGCAGCAAAGCTGCGACTTCCATAACTAGTAACTATAAAATGAGTACTTTGTGTAATTCAAAATAAGATATTTTAGTGCCTAACACATATAGAACAAGATCACAGTTTTCATCATGAACAAAAGGTCATTTCGACTAATGGACTAACAATTACAGAAACTACTTGGTTATGATTACATAAAAAAAAGAAACGATGAGTGGCGATTGAGTCGAAGTTCATTCCAAGAAAGGCAAGAGAGGGGGGTCGCAAGCTGACGGTGATGCCAGCCAAGGTTGCCACTCTCCTCAGCGGCCTAAACGCCACCTCCTCTGGGCCTGGGTCCCTCTCATCATCGGCTCAGTCGGAGTTTACTGGGTTTCAGCAGGGATCCTCTGAAGCTGACACTAGGGGACCACTTGTCCGAAATCTTTTTGTTGATAATCCAATTATCCTGGATGAGAGCGGTGTTAACTTGTCTAAGGTTGCAGCAGGGGTGCCCGTTTTCGGTCCAAGAGATGTGAACCGTCCAGTGGTGGCTGGGACTATGCTGCTCCCTTCGTTGTCTGGTAAGATAGGATTTGAGTTGGCATGGAGTCGTCCAACTCACTTATCCTGTCAGTGCTCCTCATACCTATTGCAATTACAATTTTAGTTCCCAACAAAGAATCATTTTGTCAAACATCTGATGTGCAATGGTCTTGTGTAAGGTGAATGCAAATAGTTCCTGCAAAGCAACGAATAAAAAACTTGAAAGTAATTAATGTATTCCTTAAAGGCCTGAGGAGCAATAAAAACTTAATAAGTGATAAAGAGTAGAGGAAAAAAAAAAAGAAATTCAAAGAGTAGAGTACCTCGTTTATTTTGATAGGGTTATCTTTCACGGCACCAGTGAGAACTCCCAGTGATTGTCAGAAGCTTGCCAATGCCGAGAACTAGGCGAAGAGGAAGGAGAAGTGAAGGCAGAGATGTTCGCAGAGAACATTTAATGGAAAAGGCTGTTTCCTTGGGAATGGGAAGTTCTATGGAGAAACAAACAAAGAATTTTTATTGATGAGCACCACTCAACAGGGGGAAGAAGTATACAAAGATTTATTTGGAATGCTAATGTGTCAGGTACTCAGGTGCATGCAAAGAGTTCAGGCAAAACAACGATTAAATAAACCTGAAAGTGATTAATGTGTTCATTAAATGTCAGAGGAACTATAAAAACTTAACAAGTGGCAGAGAATTGAGAAAAGTGTAATAAAAAAAAAAGATTCAAAGAGTAGAGTACCTTTGTTTTGCTAGGATTATCTATCAGCACCAGAAGCTTGCCAATGCAGAGGACTAGACAAAGGGGAGGGAAAATGAAGGCAGTCAGGAAGAGATATATGTAGAAAACAAAGAAGAACAAATATTTAAAAAAAAAATCTGGTTACCTGGGAAGATCTTCCGAGAAGAGTTCTAACCAAGAAGCCAACAGAGAGCCTTTGCTTGAAAATCAACCATTCCCTTGATTGATTTAACTGAAGATAGCGACTGCGAGCAAGAATTTAATAATGGTGCAAGTGTTACTGCACAAGTGGTGAACTTTCCAGTTGCAAGTTCTGACTGGATCGGCAAGCCATGCAGTGCAATGAACAAGCTGACATCATGAGATGAATTATGGGACTCAACTGAAAATAAAGTTATGATTAAAGAAGAACAAGATGTTCAAGAAGTGGCCGTGCAAAACCCTAATGCCGCCACGTTTGTTAATCCTCTTGATATCCTAAACGAAATGAGTTCTGGCAACTTTGAACAGACAGTTCTCACTGGAGAGTTAGTTAACAGAAGTAATTGTACCATGGCTGCTCCATTAGATTGGGACCCATCACAAATTTCTAGAGATGATTTGAAGATGCTTGGTGGGTATTGGGATGATGAATGGAACGGATTCTTGAATGGATTAGATCCGGTTGTATATGGATCAACAAAAAAGTGCCCTTCCAAGACAGAATGGCACTGAATGCAGCATCAAAGAATAAGCCCACGCGTTCTTCCACTGCTTGGACTGCGCCTGACATTGCCCACACGTTGGCCAGTAAGACAGGATATGAGTTAGCACAGAGTCGTCCAACTCAATTATCCTGTCAGTGCTTTCCTCATCCCTACTTCTAAAGCCACTTCTGAGCTCTAATCCCTACAACGAATTATTTTGGCAAATCTATCAAATGAGATGGTCTTGTGCATGGTAAAATAGGTCACTGTATGATTTTGCTGAAATTTTATGTTAATCTTGACCATAAAAAATTTTGAAAGTTTATAGGCTTCCATTTATTTTAGGTTGTTGTCTCCACTCTTCAATTTTGTATGAAGCTGTGACCCTCATGATTATGTCCAAGAAATGGAGAGTGGCACTAAAGTTTCTAATGGAGAATATGTATACAACTTATGATGCATGTGGGCTTCTTGTACAGGAAGACAAAACAATAATAAGGAAAAAGTTTTTCTATCTTTCTTGTTCTTAGCTTTCCATCTTTTACTTCTGAAAAATACTAAAAGAAAATTCGAAAAAGCATGTAGCACAACCTATAGGTCATAGAATGCTTTTTCCAATTTGTGGGGGCATCACAATTATGCAATTCAGGCGCTTCGATAGGTAAGTGACCTAAACCATTTTTTAGAAGACCAGCTGGCATTTTGCCAGTTAGAGAACTTCCATTAGGGAAAAAAATATTCAATACAGGATCCAGGGGAAAATAATATTACACTGGCATAAGGCCATTTCAACCTATAATATCAACCAAAGTTAGTACCTTGGGATACTAAAGAAACAAACCATCCACTGAACTAAGTGAAGAAAGCAGCATCTAATAGCGCATACCTGTATGATGCATTTGCCAACTGACATAAGCTATAACAAACCCAGTTACGGACCCCAGGGCCAAATTTAGGTTCCTAGGTTGCATTGCAAAGACTTGAGCACCATTTACTGACCCCAGTCCCGGGACTCCTACAGGCAGTTGACGTTGCATTGCAAAGACTTGAGCACCACATTTAGGTTGCTAGGTTTAGGTCTTAAGGCATCAAGAAATGCACAATTGTTTCAAAAAAAATTGAGCATATATTTTAGATTGCAAGGGCTAGGGCCTTCTGGTATTGCACTACTAGATTGGACACATTTTTTGGGGAGGAAAGGGAACTATGGGAAGTAAAAGGAGGTTTAATTTTCATCAGAGAAGGGAGCAATGTGAAGAACCAAAAAAATAATTTTGGGCTGGGATTTGTCAAGAACCAAAAAAGTGGATCTTGGCCTATTTCAGCCAGCTATAAATCATAGAAAAACAGCACGATTGGTACAAAATAATTATAGTAATGAAGTATTCTATTGGAACTCAAATATAATTGTTTTGAATAAGGCAAAAGGAGCATTACCATGAAGAGTTCTTTAATCAAAATGAAAAAGTAGATTGAAGTACATTTGATATATGAGAATCAATATGACCTAGCATAGTTGATTGGGGGAGATCATTTTTGAAGTGGGCTGTACTAGAGAATATAGAATGTTCATGTGGAAGAAAGAAAATGATATTGTCAAGATCTGTGAATGCTGGATCAGTGGAGAATGATAGCTACCAATTCCTTTCTAATTCTAATAATATAGAGTTATTCAATAATAATTTTTTGGAATGGTGTGAACCCTATTAGAACCGACAGTAAGAAATTACTCTAATTTAACTCACAAATAGAAAACAAGATCTCATTTACAGTTTTGATAAATCTTAGCTAGCAAGGAACCATCTTAATTTAGATTTGTACATACGCTAGTAAAACTTGACTTATTTAAACCCTAATCAAATTGTTATTAAATATAATACTCAACATAGAATGGACATCAGTTACACTTGACCATTATCCAAATTGTAATTATACACTTAGAAGTAAAAAATAATCAATAAACAAACATATGGTAGTATTTATTACACACATACCAAAGATACTAGGTGCAGTGCATATATCTATTTGGTGTTATAATTTTTTAAAGTATTTTATGTTAGAAAAATATAGTAAAAAAGGTTAAAAAATGAAAATATACAACAACAACAACTAAGCCTTTTGTCCCAAACAAGTTGGGGTAGGCTTAAAAAGAAACCCAGCAAAAAAGTCATCAAAAATAAAATAATATATAAAAGTAGCAATAATAGTAATAGTAGTAGTAGTAGTAGTAGTAGTAGTAGTAGTAGTAGTAAGAGTAATAATAATAATAATAATAATAATAAAATCTACACTCTCAGACAGAATCTAATAAAGTGACCTACAAACCTATGACATCGCTCCTATCCTAGGTTTCTATGTCATGGTTCCGGTACATGAATTGCTAACTCCTACGTAGGATATGTCCAAACCATCTCAAACAATGTTGGATCAGTTTCTCTTCTATCGATGCAACCCCAACCATATCCCTTATGTCAAAACAAGCAGTCAGGGATTATTAAAATTATTAACCATATCCCTCATGTTAAAAAAATGAATATGAAATTATTAAAATTCAAACAAGAAGTCAGGGATTCTAATTATTAACCTCTTTTGAAAAAAAAAAAAATACCTGGAGACGAAGAATTCCATTCTTGAGGTTCTCAAAGGGCGAACAACTTTTGAGGACATGCTTCTGCTTATCCTTCATCTAAAATAAAACACAATATATACATAAATATTAGATGAATAAACAAGAGTAACAATAACAAAATTAAAAGAATCGATTAAAAATTTGGTAAATCCTAAGAGATAGTCAGGTATTTTACCTCATTAGTTTTGGCTATTTTGTGCAAAACCAATTCATAGCAGATTAATTATAAGCTAAAACCAAGCAAGTCGAACAGAATGAAGAACTAAATTTGCAAGATTTTGATTTGGGGGAAATTGTTGAATGTAGAAGAGGAGGATTATGAAGAAAAAATTACGGCGGAGAACAAACGCTCGGTTCCCTCACTAATATATACTAATCTGTTTGTAGACTAATTTACCCTTCAATCTAACGGCAGAACTTAGATCATCTGGATATAAAATGACTCAAATTGTCTTTTCCATTTATCTGATGTAGAACCCTAATTTACACATTGTCATAAATGCCCTTGCTTTCACAATTATTCCTCACGTCATCCTTCTTACCCTCTCTACGAATGGAAAAAAATCTCAATTTTCTTTCTTCTCTGACTAAAGTAATGCATTGTCCTCTCTCTTGCTTAAATAAGATTATTGTCAATAAAGACAACCATTAGAGAGTTTGAATAAATTTCTACTGCCAAAAGAAAAGGACACTTTCAAATGAGGGTATTGTTGACTTCTCTTAATTTATTTTTCTTACATGCTTTAATTATAGAGATAACATTTCTCAAAGAACTCAAGAAGTCAATCCAGGATGCACCGCTAGTTTCTACCACAATAATTGTTATTATTTATCTTGAGTGAAATTATATAATATATGTGTTTTATATATATAATTATATATCTATTTCTAACTACTGTATAAATCATGGGGTAGTCATGGTGTTGAGAATTGATTGAAAAAAGGGTGTTTTAGAAGGTTCTTGGACAATTAGTTCAGTTTAGAGTAATGTTTCAGATGTGGAGTTGTGTACAATATTATTAGAAATATTCAGTTTATTTTTTAGTATATCCCAACTGATCATGCTTAGCATGTTTTTGTAGTTATTCTAAATAAGTGGACTGTAATTTAGAAATTATATAAGGTCTAAACGAACAACAGAAAAATATCAATTTGCTTTAAAATTCCTCTGGTCATTATAGTGGCACAGCTGCACTAATAATTCCTTATTTTCGTGAAAATCCAAACACATAGATGTGACGATCAATTAACAACATTTGCTTAACATATGACGCTAATTTATTACCTTATATGGTAATATGGAATTCTTGTACAGCATGAACATCGAAAAACTATATTAAATATTTTTATTCTGGATTGAAATAAATATTTCCTATTTCCTATTACATATCTCAATTTGCTAGAAATATCAATCCATTTTGTTGTATTTGCCATAATGACTATGTTACTCAAACAAAAATGGCTAAACTACCCCCCAACTATGTATATTTAGAAATTAACACTTGAATCTACTTTGCTTGCTCTTAACATTTGAAAATTCTTAGTGGAGTCAAGGGTAAAAATTTCATACCATGCTACCAAGTTATGCCCAATGCAATTGCAAAATAACACAAAAATGTTGTAAAAACTACTAAATATGAGAACTTTTAGTGTTACAAAATTTATGTATTGAGCATTTAAATATGAGAACTGTGGAAGATATTTTTCCTTCTGTGCAGGGTTTCATTGCAGTCCTACAAATTATTGTTATACATTCATGACAATTGCCAAAACAATAAACTTACACAAATTCAAAGAGCCATTTACCAATTGCTTAATGCAGAGGTTTGAGTGGACCCCATAAGAGAACCAACAGAGCCATAAGCTCAGGAGATTTCCTCCAATGCTATGCAGTGGTACATGTATCCTCGACACAGTCCAACATACTCTATTTTGTTCAGAGAAAACAAGAATTAGTAGCCAGTTGCATTTCTACACAATACCATAAATAAGGTCTATATTTTATTACCAGTAGTAGTGATCCCATGAAGATTGAAATCTCCCATGATCCTATCAACTTCCACAAATTGACTTCCTGAAAATTGGAAGTACAGGTACTCTATTTACATATAGGAAAACTTTGGTCGAAGCGACGCATCTGAATCATCTGACATCAGTGATCTCAGTTTTTGAAAATAGTTAAGTCAAATTGATCCTGGCTTCATGAGAAGCTATATATAGGCTCTTGTTCAAATTGATGAACACTTTCTTTAACTAGGCAATTATAAAAAAGAGAACATAAACATCAATAAAAATGCAATTGAAAAGAATGTTCATAAATACTTCAGAAGTAAGGAAATTTGAAATTACAACCAAGAGGAGCTCACTATGTTTGCTTCCCGTTTCTCTGAGTTCTTCCTTATTTTTCGGTTTTGCTTTATAAGAAGGCTATTTGTTCAAAAACTCTAGTAACCTACTTTTGCATTTGGCAACACTAAATTTTTCAAACAAAAATTAGGAGACGTGAATACAACAACATTATTCTGATCTCTACACTTGAAACCAGATCTCACGTGTATACATATCCAAACACTGACCAAATTAGCGATGCAAATAAAGATTTCAAATTCGAATTCAAATAGTCCAAGAAGAGAATCGAACCTGCTTGTGGGTATCATCAAAGAGAAGAGAAGAGAGGTGGAGAAGCGCACACTTCGACTCCATTGGCTTCGGTGGTGCTCCGGCGCGCGCCGGAGGGTGGTGAGCCTCTGCATTTTTGTGAGATTCGGCGTTTGGGTTTTGATTTGGCGAGGCCTCGTGGAGTGGTGAGTTTACTGGTATTCTGGTAACTGGTAAGTACGGAATGCCTGGGTAGATAAATTTCATAGAAAATAGGAAAGTTTATAATTTCCAACAATAATTTATTATTTTTATTAATTAATATTTATTTCAGCAATAACTTTTTGTTAACTAATATTTTACTTTCGAAAAGTTTTGGTCACGGAAAGTTTGCCTCCAATTGTTAATTAATATTTATTTCAACAATATTTTTGTTGACTAATATTTTCGTTCGACATTATTAATAACATTGTTAATTATGTTCTATATTAGTTCTCCATTTGCTCATCAAAATTGTAACATTTTGATTTTGTTTCAATTAGCACAAACAACTGTAAAAATACATCGATATGAATAGTCTTTTCCGACTTTGATATATTTCAAGTCGTTAGAACTTAGAAGTCTTTTTAAAAAGGCAAAATTGGGTATAACCCCTCATGAACTCTAGAAACTGGATGTAACCCCTGTACACTTGAAAATTGAATAGAACTAGCGTTGTATACGCGCTTCACGCGTGAGGTGTTATTGATGTCTGGCCAGTTAAGTTTGGAGGTGGAAAAGTGAAAAATAATACACGAAGGATGAACTTGATTAACATGATACATCTATCAATGAATATCATTTAAATTATGTAAATATTGATAGATAAATTAATATATTAAAACTCTAAAAAACATTAATTTATTTACGTAATTTTTGAAGACAATTCACAAAATTTAATACAAACAAATCTAGAAAAATCTTATAAACAACTAAACAAAAGTGGAAAGAAATGTATAAAAGAAAAACCTATATCACTTTGATTTCATATAATTTTTGTTGATTCATATAATATCACAAGAATATATTATTATAAGACAATTATAATTACTAATAGTCATATTTAAATATTTCAGGAAAAATGTTGTGTTAAAAATAATTTGTGTCTCGAAATAGAAAAAATAAAATATTTACAATTTAGATGAAAAAATTAGCATTTTGTTACGCGCTTCGCGCGTGATGTTTTGTTATGTTAATTAAGGAGGAGTAAAAAAATTAGATTGGTTTTCTTACGTATATAAAATTTTATAAATCAACAAATTTTGGAAAGGTTTAGAAACAATGAAAAACAAAATTATATTTATGAAATAATAGAATTGAGTAATCAGATTTAGAAATTTGACAAAAATATGTTAGAACTCTTTAACTATGAAATTTTATATTGCAGTGTATTTCATTTTTTTTTGTGAAGGATATAAAATTTTATCGTCAATTGAATTAATAAATGTCCTCAAATAATTTTAAAAGCACCAACCATATTCCATATTTCATATAATTATATGATTAAATTAAAAATAGCTCAATGGCACGATTGAATTTGTTATAATCTTCACATCATTTATATAAAATTTCATATACTAATAAAGTTGTAAATATCTTAGAATAATTAAAAACCTAATGACATTTATGAAATTACGAAAATTCAATTTTTGTGAGATTCAAAAAATTATTTAAAATATTTATAGGTTTGTAACTTTAAAATTTTACATCAATTAATTGTTCATATATTTTTGAGCAAGTACATAAATGTTCATAGCCAAATAATTTATTCAAGGCCTCCAAACAATTTTAGAAACTTTTATGCATATTAAATTTTATGAGATTCATAAAATTATTTAAAATATTTTCTAAGTCTATAATTAAAAAAATTTACATCTTTAAATCCTTTACATTTTTATGAGCACACACATAATTTTTCATAGTCAAATGAATTTTTAAATGTAGCTAAACAATTTAAAAACTAAACTATATTTAATCTGAAATTTCTGAAATGGAGGTGTCCATTGTTTTTTCAAAATAGAGATATGACTTCATCCAAAGTTACTGTAGATAATGTACTCAACATTGTAGTATTGTTTGATACCTATAAACTTCAGAGTTTGGGAAATAACTTCTTTCAATTAAATTCAGTCATTTATTAATTAAAGAAAAATAATTTTTAATCAAATGACTAAACTACCCTTCTTCTTTCCCATCTACTCTGTCGTTCTATTTTTCTTCCATTTCCCAAGCACACAAACTTAAAAAAAAATAAAACTATCGATATCAATCTATAGGTTATAATTTAATACTCCATAAATAATTTAATGGCCATTACAAACAATAATAAATCAATACTCCATAAATAATTTAATCATTATATGAAATCAATATTCCATATAATGGGCAAAGTCACTTTTCAATTATTTTCTTTTCTTATTTTTCATCCGTCCCTTTTATATAATTAAGAAATGATAATAATGAATTGGGGCCAGCTTTGTAAGAAAATGGTACATATGTTATAATTTCCTATGAAACATTTCTTTATTGATTTTACAAAATTCGTCGCCAATATGAAATAAAAAAAAACAATTAAAAAATTTAATATAAAATTAAACAAACAGTTAAATTTCTCTGTATAATAAGGATTTTCCCTTAAAATGGTGTGAAATTTGCCTTCCTAAAAGAAGTAAATAAAATCTTAAATAATGTTTCTTCTTCTAATATTGATATACTATGCTTACATTGTTAGGCATGGATACAATTACATTACCAATATTAGTTATATACACAATTGTATGTATAATCAGAAAAAAAAAAAAAATCACCAATCAAGTCCTCACATTTATATATAGAGATTATAAATTTGTTCCTTTTTTGTGCTTGTCGGAGATATATATATAAAGATTAAACAAATTATAAGGTTTCTGAAAAAAGAATGTATTTTGTTTTACAATTCATAAATTTTAAAATATAATGTTTTCACATTAAATTACTATTGTTATAAATTTTATTTTTATATTAAATTATTTTTTATTCTGCCCAGGCTTAAAATTAGCTTAGATCCGTCACTGATTGAAGATCTTAGATTTGAACCGTCCGATCGATGATGAGGCCTCCTGATTAATATCGTATATGTCGAAATTTGCACGGTACGTAAAAATTTGTATGTGAAAATTAAATCGGACGATTTGGATAAAAAATCTGCCCTTTGATCCGGTCCGAAGGCTGCTTACATCATTAAATGTCAAAAGAGAAACGCAATTCTTCAGTGAGTCATCGGTCAACCTGCTATGCCACGTGTCTGGAGCTGTGCTACAGGGGACCAGGATCCTCGGCAGTCATTAAACTATGACTGCCGAGCAGTCCTTTATTTTTTTCTTAAATATTTAAAAAAATTATAATTTAATTGTCGAATCCAAATCGTTAATTTTGTTCAATTTTACGAGCGATGCGTTTACATATAAATTTTATAAAATTTAGAATTGATTTGATACTTGATTAAGTGCTCAACAAATGAACGTATTAGAATTAATCAAACCAGGTCCGTTCATTTGTTGAGCACTTAATCAAGTATCAAATCATATGAAAATGCATCGCCTGTAAACTTAAACAAATCAACAGTTTGGATTCGACAATTGAATTTTAAAATTTTTAAATATTAAAAAAAAATAAAGGACTGCTCTCGGCAGTAAAAAAAAAAAAAAAATGACTGCCGAGGAACCATTCGCGTGCTACAGGTGTCGAGGTGCACTATACGCTCCTTGTAGAGAGTAATTGTGCGCACTATGTTTACTAAAACACTACACAGTTTGGAATTTGGATTTATTTTTTAAATCTTTGTTTAAGAGGTTAGGTATCTGATTTGCAAGGTTGCGTCACATCTATTGCAAGAGTGAGTGAAAATTGAATCATTTATTCCTTATTTAGTTCATCGAATATGGTAAGAAAAAAAATTAGTGGGTAAGTTGGAGTATAAAGATTTAAGTATTATAAATTGTTTTCACCGAATGAACACAGTTTATAATTTATTTATTGCTAGTTATAGTTAAATAATTATAAGTAATTATTGTTAACCATCTTAACATTATTATTGTCATAATAATATTATTATTACCATTGTATGTTATTGATGCTTATTATTATTATTATTATTATTATTATTAGTATTATTATTACTATTATTATTATTATTTATTACTTTATATAACTAAATGGTGGGAGTTTGGTAAGGAAAAAATCTAAGGAGAAAAAAAAATTATGTCATGATAAGGAGTTAGAAATATTCTCGTTTGGTTATACCAATCAAGGAATAAGAATAGAAGTATAAGAGATAATTAAATCTAGATCTAAATGGGAAAAGACTGAAATTCCCTTTTTGTGATTCTCTTCAATGGTATCGCGCGAACCGGATGTGCATAGATTGTATGCCATAACAAATTGAACGAAGCCTGCGACTTATCAATCCTGAGACCTTTTAACCTTTTCATACCTGAATTAAGCTTTTAACTCATTAATTTTTTAAAACAAATTAAATGAAAAAAAGGAGAGTAATTAAAAATTAAAATTCAAACGTAATTCCTCCTACGGCCAGACTTATTTCACCCATTTGATTTCGACCCACTCATTTCTTATCATGCTTATTTTAACCTTTTTTTTTTTTTTTTTTGATATGAGTGGGTCGAAATCCCACCACTTTCCATTTACTGAAAAGCATAGAACCATGCTTCCTTTTAACTTAAGATGTATTTGGCAACCCTCTTACAAAATAAGAAATACATTATCTTATTCTATAAGGAAACTTAAGGAGGTTTACGGAAAAGGACCAGCAAGTATAATTTTCTTCTTAACTAGACTAATTAATTTATTTTTTCCTTATAATTTTATTTTTCACTCTTCTATCAAATATGTTTTTCGAGATTCTTTTAGGTTGCTAGTGATCATCTGTTATCTGAGTTTAATCAATTTTGGGCCGCTTACCCCTTTATACACTGGGGGCTGGTGCCAGTCCAAGCACATTAATCAAAGGAGCGCTTCCGTCGATTAAACCCGAATCCATACAACCAAATTTGATCTGATTGTTGGGTAAAATCTTGTAATGGGGTCTCTGTGAAAGGAATATAGGCTGTCTTTATAAACATTTTCATAAATCACTGAGTTACTCCAGAAAAAAATGTCTGGAAAAAAAAATTGAGTGCTTCATAAATTGCACAAAAATGCATGCCAGACAATCCTTTTTGACATCTTATTTTCTTACATCCTGATGTCAGAAATTCAAAATCAAGTTATAAAGTTGTCTTATTAGCAGTTAGATGACCCAATTTAAGAGAGAAAACTTCCGATCTTCAGTTTTATTTGGAAACCACCAACACAGGCCCATAAATACTTAGTAAATACTAAATACATTTCCTGATGCCACTTCAATCCCATAAAGTTTCCTTCAAACAGATACGTTTCCATATGCAATTTCTCCCAAACTTGTAATCAAATACATTTGCCTTCAATCTTGTGATTTAATTGGATTAGGCACTTTAAGCCTTCTTGTCTCCTAGCCTCTTCCACGGTGCAACGACTGGTTGTTGAGGAGGTGGATGCGGGTGTTTCAGGCAGTCAATGACCCGTGCAAAAAAGCCAAAACACGACTTCATACAGTAGATGAGAAATCCTACAAGGCCAATCAGAGTGCCAGTAAATGTAACAATGCTAAGAGGCTCCATGGTCCTGAGTGACCTGAAATTTTACCAATTTTAAAAAAACGACATTTTTTGAATAATTTTCTTTTTGAAGTCTTTGATTCACATAAACTTTATTTTCCAGAGGCCCAATGTTTTGTCCAAGTTGACAGAATCTGAACTAGATAGCATAGATGCACCTTATATAAGCCAATCCAATTTTCAATCCTTTCATTTTAACCATGAATATAATATATAATATATAATTTTTTTTTTTTTTTTTTTTTGTGTAGAAAGGACTTCTGAAGTGCCTGAACATTACTGTCAAAATTGTCAATATTTAGTTTTAAATGAAACTATCCCAATAACAATAAAATGAGTACGTGGTGTAATTCGAAGCAAGGAATCTTAGTGTAGATCCATGAACAAAATCACAATTTTTCATCATGAACAAAGGGTCATTTCGACTAATGGATTAACAATGACAGAAACTACTTCTCTAAAAGAAATCATAAATCAACAAGCATGTGCAAGCTTTTAAGTTTTAATTAGCAATGGCATGTTTCCAAGTTCGATTTCTGTTATACTAAAGATCGAATTTCAACCATACCAAAATATCTTGAATTTATCCAAAAAGATTTTACTAGGTCAGACCAACTTAGGTCTCGAGGTTCGTTCACACTTGAACTTTCAATATCCGACTCGTCTTCACCAGAGACGAATGGTTCAAAATCAGTATATAAATGCTTCATATCTAAATCTAAAATGTTATTTTTCAAGGCCTTGATTGTTTGAAATAAAAAGGTCCGTGTTATGACATGATGAGTATGGCAGCCTAAACACCGAACTAGGTATCTGAAATTAGCTACAATATTTCTTTTTAGACTTTGACTTTAGGGTAGAATTAATATTACTCTTTAAAAATAAAAATAAGAATTCTCAAAACTCAATTTAATAATTTACAAATTATTATATCTAGTTGCAAAGCTTATATGTGCCAACATTTATGCAAAACAAGAAGTCTGAAAATTAATTAATGTATTTACAAACCGACAACAATTCTACAAAACAAACGATGCAACAATTCTCACAACTAGATGAACATTGATCACACCAAACCCTCTTATCCCATAAGCATCTACCAAAACAAATAAAATTATAGTTGTATCAGACCTCTTTATTAATTTTTTTAAACAAGTAAGATCATCATATCATACCACTTTCATTTAACAGAAGGAAAATTAAAGAAATAGTACAAGACGAAAACAAAACCTGCAGAACCAAAATTCCTATAAACTGCATCGGTACCACCAACTGGAACCAATCACTACAACAGATATGATTTTTGGAAACGCCACATTAGAACCGGTTTTCTAAAAATCCGTTTTTAAAAATAGCCAGTGGCATTTCGGAAATTTCAGTGTTTATTTTTAGAACCGGTTTTTTATAAAAACCGGTTCTAAATTTTTGAACAAAATAAAAAAAACACGATTTATTATTAGAACCGGTTTTTATAAAAAACCGGTTCTAATAATATTTTTTTTAGCACCAGTTTTCTAAACAAAACTGGTTCCATTTTGTACTATAAAAAACAGTCATTTTTTAGAACCGGTTTTGTTTAAAAAACCGGTGCTAAAAATAGAATTATTAACAAAACACATAAAAACAGAAAAGAAAAAATAATAAAAAAAAATCTGCATGATTTTTAGAACCGATTTTTTAAAAATCACACAGATTTTTTTTCTTTTCTATTTTTCCTTTCTATTTTTTTTTCATTTTTTAATAATAAAAAATATTATATAAATAGAACAAAATATTATATTTAGAAAATGATTTTTTTAAATCTAAAAAATATTTTTAAAACATAATAAAATATTTTTCAATATTATAAAACCCTAATATTTTTTTAAAAAATAATAAACATATTTGTTATAATTTTAAAAAATCTGAATTTTACAATTTTTAAAAATTAGAATAAAAAGTTTTAAAACAGAAATTAAAAAATTAAAAACAGTATTAAAATTTAATAAAATTATGGAAGTATTTTTAGAACCGGTTTTTAAGTTAAAAACCGGTTCTAAAGATCATGTCCACAAAAAATACAGAATGATCTTTAAAACTGGTTTTTTAATTAAAAACCGGTTCTAAAAATGATTTCGTAATTTTTTTTGAAAATAAAGGGGCATTCGATCTCCTCTCTCCTTCACTACTGTCTCGAAATTTTCTAAGTCCGAAAATTTCCTCCTTCTCTTTGCTACTTTCCTCTCTTCTCCTCTCCACCATTGATCCTCTCTCCACCACCGATCTCCTCTCTCCACTACTGTCTCTCTCCGCCACCGATATTCTTTTCGCTGCCACCTCTTCACTGCTGATTATCTCTTCTCGCTGCCACCTCTTCAAGTTCGATCCTCTTTTCTACACTGCAATTTGAGTAAGGTACTCCAATCTCCCTCTCATTTCTCCTTCTCTTCACTAGGCTCATAGATCCAAACCCGAAACCGTAATTGTTAATTTCTGTTATGATTGCAGAAAAATTAAATGAAATAGCTTTATTTGTACTAATTGAATTTGTTTAATTGAATGCAGGTTTTGTATCCGCCTCGTAAACCTTATAGCGACGAAGATCTTAACATTACTTTAGATGAGTTTTGTGCATATTTACATAGACATGTATGAGTTTTAGTTTTGATTAAATGTGAATTATTATATTTTGTATGATATATTTATTGTTGTTAATTAAATTATTTTGTTTTGATATATTAATTGTTTGTTTTGGTATATCAATTGTGTTTGCCGTGATATATTAATTTGTACAATTGTTTATGGCTACAAAAATGGGACTAGCCCCAAAATAAAAAATATATATTATTTTTATTGCTGTTTATTATTAGAACCGGTTTTTAATGAAAAATCGGTTCTAAAAATATTATTAAAATCTGCATTGAATTTAAAATTCGAATAAAAAATGAATTAAAAAATAATAAAATTAAGTTCATTTTTAGAACCGGTTTTTTATCAAAAATCCGGTTCTAAAAATATTAATCAAATATGCATTTAATTTAAAAATCGTATTTAAAAAATGATTAAAAAATAATAAAATTCAGTACATTTTCAGAATCGATTTTTAATAAAAAACCGGTTCTAAAAATGTACTGAATTTTATTATTAAAACCGGTTTTCTACTAAAAACCGGTTCTAATAATGTTCTGAAATTCGTTTCCAAGAATAGCTTGTTTTTAACACCGTCATTTTTAGAACCACGTATTTTTAGCACCGGTGCAAAACCGGTTCTAATAATCTTTAAAAACCGGTTCTAATAATGAAAAATGTTGCAGTGAGTGGAGTAATTCTATGCTATCTATTATATCTTCAAGAGAACATCCACTAATTTAGAGTCCAACAGCTACTCATACACAAAACCTAAATAAACATCTCACTAACAAAAGATATAAAAAGACAAAAAATAAAGACTTGAGGTTCCCAAAAGTTGAACGTCTTCATCTTCATCCTCCATTCCTCCTCTCTTTCTTCCGAAGTCTGCCTCTTTTATTCCCTGTTTTCTTCTTCCCACTCAGCTACTCGTCCTATATCATCTTCTCTATCTGCTCCTCTTCATCTTCCACCTCTGATGTTATTTCGTCCATGTTTGTCTTCCCGAAACGCTTCATGTCTTCAAGAAATCCATCATTAATAAGTTTTGTATAGAAGAAAAAAAACAAATACTCGATAAAAAATATATATTTGTGAAAAGAAATTAATGAATGTTGTATACAAATCTCTAGGAAAAGTATATTTAATAGGTTTTCTTAACAAGTACCTTGCAACGATAAAGGTGAGATCCTCCAAAAATGGTCAATGCAGTACGAGACCATCTATCTGACTAATGCAATCAGACAAAGCAAAGCTAAAACTTTCGAATGCAAGGCCTTGAGATTTTCTATGTAGGGGAAGTTCTTCAGTGCATGATTCAACATATCCTTCATATGAAGTAAAAGAACCAAAATAAATATACAAAAACCATAATTGAGAATATTTTTGCATGAAGAATTCAAAAATAAGAACTTGGTATAATTTGTAAACAAATTACCTAAATATCTTCTCCATAGAGAACAAAAGCAAGATTCGTGATGCCCGAAAGGCCGTTCATGATCTTGGAATCACTGTTGGAGAACTCCTTATCCATGTACTCAGCATTCAAAAAGAAAACACAAGATGGAAATATTGGAGACTTGCAAACCCGACAGGCTGATATGATGTTATGGAGACTTGCAAATATTGGAGATTCAGGATGGAAATTCAAATCTCTGCTAAGTGACAACAACCGAAAATATCCAGACTCTTAAAATAGCCTCAATATTTCTCAGAAAAGTTCAATGCGCAAGCGAACAGTTCCAACTCCGCAAGATTGGGAAAACCTAGTTGAAGTTAATTCATGCAATCAGCTTCTATGGTAATAATACCCTAGGTTAAGTACTCTCAGATTCGGGAGATTGACCGCTGCTGGCCTTAGGACTTCAGGATATCCATTATCTACATGTAGCTTTAACTCCTTTTGAGACGGACAGGTAAAAGCCAGATCGGGCATTAACACTAGGTTGCACATAAATAGACAGCACCTGAGGCGTCTTCTCTAGAATGAGAAGAATCCATCTTCTAAAGGGATAGCCAAGGCAGTCGTAGTTCTTCACCCGGTACTCCAAGAACAGCCTAAACCTATCTACCTGTTGATCCATCAATGGAAGTTGTGTGCTCCTGTTTATTGAGCATATCTTTTGACCAATAATCCACAAAGCCAAAGTCGAGGACATGCACCGAGAGTCCGAGACCCACACATTCTTCCATCGCTTGGATAGTGCCTGGGACTGTGCTGCTTCCTTTGTTGTCCGGTGAGATAGGATTCCAGTTAGCACGGAATCGTCCAATTCACTTATCCTATCAGTGCCCCTCATCTCTATCTCAATTACAAGTTTTGTTCCCTACAAAGAATCATTTTGTCAAACAGCTGATGTGCATGCAAAGAGTTCATGTGCAAAAACAAATATATAAACCAGAAATTGATAAATGTGTTCCCTTAACGCTAGAATGAGATCCTCTGGTCGGCAACCAGAGAGATTCTCTGGTCGTTTTCGGATCTGAGCTGTCTGATTTAATCTCAACGGCGAATGGGTGCCCCATGAATAATACCAGATTGATAGGCTTGTAAAAAAAAAATCAACCGTTGAGATTAAATCGGACGGCTCAGATCAGAAAACGACCACAGGTCTATTAAAACGACCAGAGGATCCAGGACCCCGTAACGCCTGAGGAGTGATAAAAACTTAACAACTGGCAAAGAGTAGACAAAAGTAAAAAATAAAAGTTTTTTAGTAAAGTACCTTATTTAGTTTACTTGGGTTATCTTTCAGAATCACGCACCAGTGAGAGCCCTGATTCCCCTAGTGATCGTCAGAAGATTTCCAATGCTGAGAACTTGAGGAAGAGGGAGAAGAAGCGAAGGTAGATATGTGCGCAGAGATCAAATTAAGAAGAACAAAGAATTCTACGGATCGAGAAAACAGAGAATTCTTATTGATGAGCACCTCTCAAGTCTCAGTAGGGGGAAGAAGTACACAGATTTATTTCGAACGTTATGTGGGTCGGTAATAATCGGTATAAAGTGATTGTGTTTAGAGAGAGAGAGAGAGAGGATGGTGCGGTGGTGCCGAGATGAAGAGAGCAATTCTTTGTTCTGTGTTTAGAGAGACAGAATTATTCAATAATAATTTCTTGGAATGGGGTTTGAATCCTATTAGAACCAACAGTAAGAAATTACTCTAATTTAACTTCACAAATAAAAAAACAAGATCTCATTTATAGTTTTGATAAATCTTAGGTAGCAAGGAACCATCTCAACTTAGAGTTTGTATAAACCTAGTAAAACTTGAATTATTTGACTCCTAATCAAATTGGTATTAAATATAATACTCAACAAAGAATGGACATTAGTTGCACTTAACCATTACCCAAAATTGTAATTATACAGAAGTGGAAAAATTATCAATAAACAAGCATAAGTTTGTATTTATTACAGAATTACCAAACCTACTAGGTGTGGTGCATATCTATTTGGTATTATAATTTTTAAAGTACTTTGTGTTCAAAAAAAAAGTTTGAAGCCTTTTTATCCCAAACAAGATGGGGTTATTGTGTTTGAAAAATATAGTAAAAAAGATTAAAAAATTGAACATATGAAAAACACAAAAATTCAAACAAGCATGCAGAGATTCTAATTAGTAACCTCTATTGAAAAAAAAATAAAAAATACCTTATAACATCAAAGAGATGAAGAATTCAATTTGAGGTTCTCAAAGGTCGAACAACTTGGAGGACATACTCATGCATATCCTTCATATAAAATAACACATAATATATAAATAATAAACGAATAAACAAGAGTAATAATAAAACAAAATTTGGTAAATTGTAAGAGAGTCAAGTTTTTTACCTCATTAGTTATGGCCATTTTGTGCAAAAACCAATTCATAGCAGATTAATTAAAAGCTAAAACCAAGCAAGTCGAACAGAATGAAGAACTATATTTGTAAGATTTTGATTTTGGGGAAATGGTTGGATGTAAAAGAGGAGGATTTTTATGAAGAAAAAATTACGGCGGAGAAGAAACGTTCGGTTCCCTCACTAATATATAATAATTTGTTTGTTGACTAATTTACCCTTCAATCTAACGATGTAACTTAGATCATTTGGATATAAAATGACTCAAATTGTCTTTTTCATTTATCCGATGTAGAACCCTAATTTACAAATTGTCATAAGTGCCCTTGCTTTCACAATTATTCCTCACGTCATCCTTCTTACCCTCTCTATGAATGGAAGCAAATCTCAATCTTCTTTCTTCTCTGACTAAAATAATGCATTGTTCTCTCTCTTGCTTAAGCAAGATTATTGTCAGTAAAGACAAACATTATAGAGTTTCTACTGCCAAAAAGAAAAGGACACTTTCAAATGAGGGTATTGTTGACTTCTCTTAATTTATTTTTCTTACATGCTTTAATTATAGAGATAACATTTCTCAAAAAACTCAAGAAGTCAATCTAGGATGAACTGCTAGTTTCTACCATAATAATTGTTTTTATTTATCTTGAGTGGAATTATATAATATAAATCATGGGGTAGTCATGATGTTGAGAATTGATTGACAAAAGGGTGTTTTAGAAGGTTCTTGGACAATTAATTCAGTTTAGAGTAATGTTTCAGATGTGAAGTTGTGAACATTATTGGAAATATTCATTTTATTTTTTAGTATATCCAACTGATCATGTTTAGCGTGTTCTTGTAGTTGTTAGTCTAAATTAGTGGACTGTAATTTAGAAATTGTATATTATATCATGTCGAAACGAATGACAGAAAAATAGAATTTGCTTTAAAATTCTTCTGGTCAATATAGTGACACAGCTGTGCTAATAATTCCGTATTTTCGTGAAAATCCAAACATATCGATGTGACGATCAATATGACGCTAGTTTATTACCTTATATGGTACTTTGGAATTCTTGTACAGCATGAACATCGAAAAACTATATTAAATTTTTTTATTCTGTATTGAAACAAATATTTCCTATTACATATCTCAATTTGCTAGAAATATCAATCCATGTTGTTGTATTTGCCATAATTACTATGTCACTCAAACAAAAGATGGCTAAACTACCCCAACTATGTATATATAGAAATTAACACTTGAATCTACTTTGCTTGCTCTTAACATTTGAAAATTCTTAGTAGATTCAAGGTTAAAAATTTCATACCATGCTACCAAGTTATGCCCGATGCAATTGCAAAATAACATAGCAATGTTGTAAAAACTACTAAATATGAGAACTTTTAGTGTTACAAAATATATGTATTGAGCATTTAAATATGAGAACCGTGGAAGATATTTTTTTTCCTTTTCAGGGTTTCATTGCAGGCCTACAAATTATTGTTATATGCTCGTGATAATTGCCAAAACAATAAACTTACACAAATTCAAAGAGCCATTTACCAATTGCTTAATGCAGAGGTTTGAGTGGACCCCATAAGAGAACCAACAGAGCCATAAGCTCAGGAGATTTCCTCCAATGCTATGCAGTGGTACATGTATCCTGGACACAGTCCAACATACTCTATTTTGTTCAGAGAAAACAAGAATTTGTAGCCAGTCGCATTTCTACACAATACAGTAAATAAGGTCTATATTTTATTACCTGGAATAGTGATCCCATGAAGATTGAAATCTCCCATCAACTTCCACAAATTGACTTCCTGAAAATTGGAAGCACGGTTACTCTATTTACATATAGAAAAACTTTGTTCGAAGCGAAAAATCTGAATCATTTGACATAAGTGATCTCACTTTTCAAAAATAGCTAGTCAAATCGATTCATAATATGCTATATATAGGCTCTTGTTCAAATTGATGAACACTTTCTTTAAACTAAAAGGAAATTATAAAAAAGAGGACACAAATATCAATAGCAATGCAACTGAAAAGAATGTGCATGAATAATTCAGAAGTAAGGAAATTTGAAATTTAAAAATATAACAAGAGGAGCCTAATTATGTTAGCTTCTTGTTTCTCTGAGTTCTTCTTTATTTTTCGATTTTGCTTTATAAGAAGGCTATTTGTTCAACAACACTCAGTTTTGTGAAATACAACACTAAGTTTTCAAACAAAAAATAGGAGACGGTACTCTAGTAACTTAGTTTTGCATTTTACAACACTTGAGTTTTAAAACAAAAATTAGGAGATGTGAATACAACAACATTATTCTGATCTCTACACTTGAAACCCGATCTCACATGTATACATATCCAAACATTGACCAAATTGACGATGCACATAAATATTTCAATTCAAATAGTGCGAGAAGAGAATCGAACCTGCTTGTGTATGGTCGAAGAGAAGAGAATCTGAGAAGTGCATGCCTCGACTCCGCTGGCTTAGGAGGTGCTCCGCCAAGGCCATGCTCCCGAGGAAGGTGCACCTCTGCATTCTCTCTCAATTTCAGTACCACTCCATAAGTCTTGTGCGATGCGATTTGGGTTTTGATTTGGCAAGACCTCATAGATTAAAGTGGTGGGTTTCTGAATAAAGGGCTAACAATTAGAGAAGATACTTTCCAAATGAAATTATAAATAAAATTGCAAGTGCATGCCATTAATTATATAGTTCTTAATCTTATTATATTAAACCACCTAAATAAACAACGATCTAAAATAAAAAAAGCAACTGCATGCCATTATAAATACAACGAAATAGTTACAAATCAAACTACCCAAATAAACATCTCACAAACAAAAGGAAAAAAAAAAATCTCACAAAAAAAAGCAAGAAGCTTTACATGTTTCAGCAACCCTTCATTATCAGAACACACTAATTAACAACATATGCTTCTTGTTAGTTGTTTGTTCTTCATCCCCTCATCTTCTTCCTACACATCTCCAAAATCATCATCCTCATCCTCGTCATATTCTTCCAAGTCTGATACATTCTCTTCTCCATCTTCTTCTTCCCACTGTTCTTCTCCATTTTCTCCTGCCTCTTCTTCTTCGTCATCCCACTCAGCTTCTCCACCCACATTCTCTTCGTCTACATCCTCCTCCTCATCTTCCTCCTCTAATGGTATTTCTTGCATCTTCTTATTCTCAGCACGCTTCATTCCTTTAATTAATAGATCCTCTAATTCCTTCAGGGAGCCATAAGTATGTCCCTGGTTACTCTCAGCTAACCGACAGTTGCCATGGTCAGTTACTACAGCTGTCAGCTCCTCTAAGAGTTCATCTTCATCAGATTCATCCTAAAATATCATAATAAAATTAATAATAGTAATTAATTGTAATGCCAGAAGAAGAACACCAGGACCAACAAAAACAAAAGACTTAATAAAGTGGTACAGAACAAGATAGAAAATAACACAAAAAACATCTGAGACTAACTCCTAATCAATATATATTTATTATCAAACCATAAATTACTAAATTTGGTCCGAACGGATCATTTTCAACAGATGTCTTAAAAATTGAAGCTGATCTGGTTTACAATATAAAATCTGATTAACATAGCTTAGCATGTACTTGACCAGCAAATTTACAAATTTCCAGATATTTATCAAAGACAACTTTAAAAAAAAATAACCTGCCTTACTGAAAGCTTACAGTCATTTCTATTCTGTCAATAAAGTTTTGTATGAGATAAAAAAAATCAAAGAATCTGTAAAAAATAATATGCGTTAAAGAAAAATAGTTAATGTTGCAAATAAATCTCTAGGCAAATTGTTTAATACTAATTCTTAACAAGTACCTGGCAACGATAAAAAGTAAGATCCTCCAGAAGTGGTGAATGTCGAACAAGACGATCCAACTGACGGATGCAATCAGACAAAGCAAAGCCGAAACTTTCAAAATGCAAAGCCTTGAGATTCTCAAAGTAAGGAAAGTTCTTCAGGGAATGCTTCAACATATCCTTCATATAAAGTAAGAAAACCAAAATAAATGTAGAAAACCAAATATAGTTTGAGAATTTTGCATAAAAAACTCAAAAATAGGAACTTGGTATAATTTTTTAAACTATTTACCTTAGCGTCTTTTCCATGGAGAACAACATCAAGGTTCGTGACGCCTGTAAGGCCATTCATAATCTTGGAATCACTTTTGGAGAACTCCCTTTCCATGTACTCAGCAGTCAAAAAGAAAACACACGCCTTTACTAAGGATGTCATGTTTTCTAAAACAAACCCGACAGGCTGATAAGATGTTATGGAGACTTGCAAATATTGGAGACTCTGGATGGAAACCCGAATCTCCGCTGAGTGACAACAACCGAAAATAACCAGACTCTTAAGGTTGCCACAAGATATCTCAGAAAAGTTCAATTCGCAAGCGAACAGTTCCAACTCTGCAAGATTGGGACAACCCAGTAGAAGCTTATTCATGCAATCAGCTTCTATGGTATAATACCCTAGGTTAAGTACTCTAAGATTCGGGAGATTGACTGCCGCCGGCCTTAGGACTTCAGGACATCGATTGTCTACATGTAGTTTTAAGTCCTCAATAGACAGGCAGGTAAAAGCCTGATCAGGCACGTTTACCTCGCAAATACTAGGCTGCACATAAATAGACAGCACCCGAGGCCTCTTCTCTAGAATGAGAAGAATCCATCTTCTCACAGGATGGCCATGGCGGTCAAAGTTTTTAACCTGGTACTTCCAGACCAGCCTAAATTTATCTATCTGTTGACCTTGTCGGGATGCTAAGGCATCATCAATGATCCTCACGAAGTCTTCATGGCACTCGTACCAACCATCTACGAAAGTGTTGTGCTCCTTTATTTCAATCATTTCTTCTTCCCAATAATCAGCAAAGTCGAAGTCGAGGACAGGCACCGAGACCCACACATTCTTCCACCGCTTCGATAGCGCCTGGGACTGTGCCGCTTCCTTTGTTGTTCGGTGAGATAGGATTTGAGTTAGCACGGAATCGTCCAACTCACTAATCCTATCAGAGCCCCTCCTCATGTCTATCTCAATTACAAGTTTTGTTCCCTACAAAGAATTATTTTGTCAAACAGCTGATGTGCATGCAAAGAGTTCATGCGCAAAAACAAATAAAAAAAACTGAAATTGATAAATGCGTTCCCTTAACCCCTGAGGAGCGATAAAAACTTAACAAGTGGCAAAGAGTTGACAGAAATAAAAAAAAAAAAAAAATTAAAGAGTAAAATACCTTATCTTTTTAACTTGGGTTATCTTTCAGAATCACGCACCAGCGAGAGCCCGCGGTGATTGTCACAACTCACAAGCTTTCCGATGCTGAGAACTTGGGGGAAGATGAAGGAGAAGCGAAGGAAGAGATCTCCTATAGCCTGCTGCTTTCTGACTCCCCCGTTTCACCGCTCCACACCTTTTTCTATACGCAGAGATCAAACAAAGAATTCTACGGATCGAGAAGAGAGAATCCTACCTCTCAAGGCTAAAGCAGAGGGAAGAAGTACACAGAGGTTTGTTTCGAACGTTATGTGGGTCGGTGCGGTGGTGCCTTCTATTTAGATGAAGAAAGCAATCGAGGGAAATTAGGAATACGCTCTTTACTGTTTCGGGAAGAGATGCGAGGGTTTATTTATAAAGAATCAATAATTTTTTTCTATTCTTTTTTTTATTATATTCTTCGTAAGCGTAATGCGCTGGAGTCGAGTCTCGACTCCCGTCCCGAACTAACATGATGAATTGATGAGCTCACCTATTTCCGTTTCTTCAGCGTTTTGTTGCAAGCTTGCAACCGAATCGCATAAAATCCGTTCCTAGTGCTACACATGTAATGAGTGACCGACAAAATCAGTTTCGGAATTTAGTTCGTCTCGTAAATTTATATTGTTTCAAAATCAACTTCCTCTTTATGTTTAGGTAATGCAATTTTTTTTTTCCCGGAGGTATGCATATCTTCGAATTTCTAATATGACTAGGTAATATGCATTTCAAAAGTTAGATTTTAAATGTGCATAGAAGAGATGACTGACTATAAGTAACATGCATTTCAAAAGTTAGGTTTTAAAATTAACAAGAGAAGTTTGCTGAATTTGGTTCCAAAAAAATAAATAAAATTATTGCAAATAAAATTAAATTTTTAGATGAGTTCATCTCTATAAAAATCATATATGTGACATTTATTAAACATAAATATTTTTTGAAATTTTAAAAACATGTAAAATTATTGACAGTACGACGTGGCCATAAAATAACTCATGTAAAGAAATTTAATAATATTACATTGTAACCTCAAGTATGTTTAACAAATCATTTTGTTTCAAATAGCAGGGTTCAAAATTCATATACTAGAAGAAAACTAAATATATACAAACACATGCATTAGGATGATATAATCCTATAATGACTATTGTAGATGCTACTTTTATAACACATTTAATCTAAAACTATTAATTCAATCTCTATTAATTCAATCTCAGGAGTAATTAATGTTAATACGCTAGTTTTAATGAAAATGTTGGATATGTGATAGTTTGCTTTCTAAATTATACACTGTTTTCTGATGATTTTAGTAGACTCAAAATTTTGAGCATTTTAAAAAGGAAATTATTGAAAATTTGTAAAGTAGATATCTTTTGAAGAAAAAAAATAATTCGTCTTGTTACTTAAACATAAACACTAGTTTCTCATTTTGTGGTCACTTACGATATTGCATGTTGGTGATTTTTTAATATTGATCGACTGTTTTTTTAGCTAAAAAGTTTTTGTAGGGACTTGTCTAACACGTGTAAGTATTTTAGTATCTAAATGCTTGTCGTATTTTGTTGTTTGTTTTTGTCGACATCTAATTTACTTTTTTTATTTTTTACTTATTGTACTCTCTTCGCATTTAATGCATTACGTGCTATTATATGTATGAGGTGCTCTTGGGGTGCATGTTTGTGATCTTAATGATTTGTTTTTCTCAAACTAGGATGTTTTTTTAGGGCTTTCCTGATACTAAATATGAACACATGTAAGTTTTTAGAATCCAAACACTTGTCGTATCTTGTTGTTTGTTTTCTTAGAAATCTACTTTACTTTTTTTTATTGTCTTATTGCATTAAATGTATTGTTATCGGTTAGAAAAAAGTAAAGTAGATTTGTGGCCGTGCTCCTTAATTTGTGGTCGGTTACGATATTGCACGCTAGTGATTTTAATGATAGACTTTTATTCAATTAGGAAGCTTTTTGCGAGGATTCACCTACTACTAAATCACAAACACGTGTAAGTATTTTAGTATCTAAATGCTTGTCGTATTTTGTTGTTTGTTTTTGTCGACATCTATTTTTTTTTTTTTTTTTTTTACTTATTGTAGTTTTTGTACTCTCTTTGCATTTAATGCATTATGTGCTATTATATGTCTAAGGTGCTCTTGGTCCTTAATTTTGTTGTCATATATGATTGTGCATGTCGATGATCTTAATGATTTGTTTTTCTCAAACTAGGATTAGGTTATTTTTTGTAGGGACTTTCCTGATACTAAATATGAACACATATATGTTTTTAGAATCTAGACGCTTGTCGTATCTTGTTTCTTGTTTTTTGTGGAAATCTACTTTATTCTTTTTTTTTGTTATCTTATCGCATTTAATTTATTGTCCGTTATTGCGTGACTAAGGTAGTCGTGCTCCTTAATTTGTGGTCTGTTACGATATTGCACGCTAGTGATTTTAATCATCGATTTTTATCCAACTAGGAAGCTTTTTGCGAGGACTCGCCTACTACTAAATCACGAACACGTGTAAAGTTGTGTGGATTTACACGCTTATATTTTGCTGTCTATTCTTGTCATAATTAACATATTTGTAATTTTTTTTCCCATATTGTTAGCTCGTGTTAATTATATTCTCGCATTTTTACATATTACATGTACTAGTACTTGTCTACGATGCTATTGTTCTTTTTAACTCACTATTTCAAATGAGTTGAGAAAAAAATTAACAAATTGTAACATGAATTTTAATTTAAATTACCTAAGAAATATTACGTTTCAGTAAGAATACTTGGATTAGAAGTCGCATTAGATATTTTTCCCTATTTATGAATTTCGGATTAAGAGTTGATCAAGCCTATAGTTCTTGGATTATTATTATTATTAATTTGTTAAGAATATCACATTTTTGTATTCTGGAGTTAAAATATTTCTTTAGAAGCAAAAAGTGTTTTTACTTTGCCATTCGGTTGAAAAAAGAAATATTCCAATTGCACAAGATAATCTTTAGCATATAAAACCATAGTCACCGGCCTTAATTGCAGGGATGGTGTTTGCTTAGCTGGGAGCATTTAAGATCCAACGCACTTGTACACACATGATAAAAATGTACACTACTTGCCAAAAAAAAAATTTTATGTCACTCCGAAGTCCAAAACAATCAAATTCTAAATATACCATCACAAAACAACTAATTGGATATAAAACACAAAAAATGATTTTATGCAATTATTTTCAATTTAAAACATATTAAAAAAATTATTTTATAGAAAATCAATTATTTTATAATGTCATTTTTTTTTATAATTCCTAGAATTCCCTCGTTAAGGTGAACTTTTCCCCCATTTTGTTTTGTCGGTCGTTCTTTACCTCATCTCTACTGGATTTTTCCTTTTTATTTGTTTGTGTCATTTTCTTTTTTCTTTTGACCTATCCCTTTCGGTCATTTTACGGATGTGAATTGGAACTATTTACACCCAATTGAACATGTTAAATTTTGGACCTGCTTTACAAATAAATGAATTTCTTTCAACCAATTTTTTTCTTTTAACCTATTATGCATAATTTGGAGAGATGCATGCTTAAGCATCAGAGATTATTCAATGAAATTGAGGTTTGCAATTACTATTGCAAATTCTGTAATGAAAATCCAACTAATTAATTTACATAATTAATGAAATTTTGAATATTGTATGTGCTGGCTCTCTAATTATGTTTTGTGGTGGTATATTTAAAAGGGCAATACGGACAATTTAGTTGGTCGATGACATAAAACTAATTATTAGTGTATTGTGATGACATAAAATTAATTGGGTGATTTAGACTTTTGCCACTGGAAATATTTGAAATTAGGAATATGCCATCACTAAATGACAAATTATTTTTTTGCCACTATAAATAATAGAAATTAGTTTTTTGCCATCGAACAATTATATGACAATTTTACCCTTTTAATTATGCCACTATAAAACTCAAGAATTAGTAATATGCCATCACAAAAGATATAATTGATTTTTTGTCATTATAAATCATTAACAATTAGTTTTATGCCACTGGCAAATAACAAAATTATTCTATGCAACTGGTGCATAAAAATATTGGCATAGATCTAATTAGTCATCTAACAATAGCATAATTCTAATTTTCAAACAAAAAAGGATTAAGTTTTTAAGATTTATTTCGAAAAAATCTTTTGGTGCCGATTTTTTTTTTCACTTAAGTAATTATGGACCATACTATAATGCTCTTTGTAGACTTGATTAATCTCCACAATGGTAACAAAATTAATTGTGGAATACATAATATTAAACTATAATACTCTTATGTGATCACGGAAAAATAAAAAATAAAATGAATAAAAAACCGTGAATGAATAGAAAAAAAATCAAATGAATACATAACATTAAACTAAAATACCTCTTCTAAACTATAATATTTGAATGAATAGAAAACCGTGCCAATAATATAACATTTCATAACTTAGTATTTTTTTTTCCCTGAGCGCCGTCTGTTTTAGTTTTTTTAGGGTTTGTTTTTAATGAGGGGTGATTTGGTCATTAAAAAAAATTAATGACATATTTGGTAATGACATTTTTAGAATTTAGTATGTTTTGAAAGAAATAGTGACATAAAACTAATTTTCTTAATTTTATAATGGCATAAATTTAATTAGCAATTTAAGAATGATATTTTTCTAATTGACAAAAATTTATGGTGGCATAAAACTAATTATCTCAAATTAATTAGTTTTATTTTTTAGACAAACTAGATAGAGGCTCTCTTAGTAAATAAAACTAATTAGTTATTTTGTAATGACATATTTTCAGTTTCAAATTTTTGGAATTGCACAAACCAAATTGCCAAAAAAAACGGATAACAATGTACACAAAGTCACATCTGAAGTTCAGAACTCGCGTCCTTTGAGAAATAGACTCCTCCAGTGTTGTCAGAATTGGATCGGTCAATTAGCCGGTTTGGTTCGTTGAAAAGACCGTATCGGTATCTCTATTAAAACCGTTAAAAACTTGGTCCATTTGACCGGTTTTGATATGGATTAGGAAAAACAAAATCAGTTACCATGAATTATAATATATCTTTTTTAAATATCTCGATTCTTCGAACTCTCTATAAAATTTGAACCAAATAAAAACATATACAGACAATTAGAGGAAAGAGGAATTATATGAGAAAATACGTAGTTTTTGCATCTTCAAACTTCAGTACCGTTGTAATTTGTAAAAATACCGGCACCAACTCAAAAAACCTGAGGCATGCATTCAAGCAGGAAATACGAAGCTAGGATAGTGGAGTTGATGCTCCGTATGTCCAATCGTCAATCACTCGATCAATGTGTAAATTACCATGTAATTAGATTCAAAAAAAAAAAAAAAATTATCATGTAATTGATGAACTTCTGTTTGTATGTATATATGATGGTGGAGTGCAGTTGGCAACTTTTTCTTTTGTCCTAAACGCAGTCTTAAATGAACCTTTTTATTATGTCATTTATCCTCGCACTATAAATTACGCCTGCTAATGTTTGGCCTCCAATAAATTAAAATCTGTAAATTATACATGTAAACTTTTCATGTCTCACAAATAAGATGGATCAATTCTTTTTTTTTTTTTTTTTTTTTTGAAACTGGAAACGCCCGTAGGCTTGGATCAAATGTTTTTACTTATAGTGCTTTCATTATGGCTTCATATTTAAAAAAAATAGTAACTCAAAATCTAAAATTCAAATATTAGAATAAAATTATTAATTATGATCTATTTTTTTTTTCTATTTACTCATCAAAATTGTAACATTTTGATTTTGTTTCAATAAGCATAAAAACTACAAAAGTACATCGATATGAAACATTGTTCTGACTTTAATATTTCAAGTCATTAAAAGTTATTTAAAAAAATGAAAATACTTGAATATTATCTAAAATTTTGAAAATTCTTGAAAATTTTTAAAAAATTACAATTATTTGTATCTAGTAGCTTTATATTTATTTATTATTTAAAAAAAATGATATTTAATATAAAAAATAATGGAGGAGAAAAATGGAGATGTTTGGACTCTTTTTCTTATATACAATTATCGAAAACTAGTTCAAGTGGTTGATTTACCAATTCGACCGATAAAATTGTTTCATACGAAACTTCAGCAAATTCGGTTCTTCTGATAACACAATTAATTACATCGGTCCAGAGGCAACATATTTACATGTCAAAAAGAAACGAAATTCTCCAGGTGGTTCCTCGCGTCAACATGCTATGCTACGTGTCCGGCGCTATGCTACAGGTGTCAAGGCGCACTATACGGTTCTTGTAGAGTGTAAATGAGTAGTTGCGGATATTTACTGCAAACACTACACCAGCGCTGACTGTTTGGAATTTGATTTTTTTTTTTAAATCTTTTTTTATTTAGATAAACTGGATAGAGGCTAACCAGTGCATTTTTTTTAAAATCTTGTTTAAGACTTTAAGTATGTGTTTTGCAAACTTGCGTCATATCTATTGCAAAAGTGAGTGAAGATTAAATCATTTATTACTTATTTAATTCATCAATTATGGCGAGAAAAAAAATTAAAGTGGAGTAACTTGGAGTATAAAGTTTTAAAATATTAAATTGTTTCACCGAATTAACACAGTTTATTATTTATTTATTGCTAGTTATAGTTCACAATAATTATAAGTAATTATTATTATAGCATTTTAATACCATTGTATGTTATTGATATTTATTATTTATAATTTATTTCTCACTTTACGTAATATAACCAAATGGTAGATTTTGGTAGGGAAAAAATTTATGTCATGATAAGGATTTAGAAATTATTCTCGATTTTTTATACCAATTAAGGAACAATTTTGGGCTGCCTACCCCTTACACTATTTTTTTTTATTTGTTAGTAATCCTTGTTTAAGATTTATGTCACGATACAGATTTAGACAATCACTCCCTTGTCTAGCAAACTAATCGATTAAGGTTTTCCGAACCATTATTGTGTTGTTTTTTTTTTTTTTTTTTTTTTTTTTTTTTTGTGAAACTGGCATTATTGTGATTTCTTTGCTTAAAGTGTACGTAAATGAGAAAATTTTATGTTTCCTTCTTGTTATTAGCAACGGTTCAAAGAAGATATGCTCATTAATTGAGCAACAGTTTAAAATCCATATCAACTCAAATTTGACCTGATGGTTTGGGTAAAATCTTTTAATTGGGTCTCTGTGGAAAGAATTTAACTACGCTTTGTAAATATTTCCATAAGTCACCGAGTTGCTCCAGGAAAAAAAAAAAGTCAGGACAAAAATCGAGTGCTTCATAAATTGCATAAAATGACTGTCAGACGCAAACTTTTTACTTCTTATTTTCTTACATCCTGATGTCATAAAATCAAAATCAAGTAATAAAGTTGTCTTATAAGCAGTTAGATAGACCCAATAAGAGAGAGAGTTTCCAATCTTCAGGTTCATTTGGAAACCACCAAAAGAGGCCCATAAATGTTTAGTAATCTTTTTGAATTTCAAGAAAGATAAATTTCAATTTCATTAAATATTGTACAAGTTTGAAACAAAATACATGTGTTTCCACCGCATTAACGTACATTCTTACAATTAAAATGCAATTCAGATCCCGAAGTTATAATCAAATACATTTGCCTTTAATCTTGTGATTTAATTAGACATGACTTTAAGCCTGCTTGTCTCCTTGCCTCTTCCACGGTGCAACAACTGGTTGCTGCGGAGGTGGATGCGGGTGTTTCAGGCAGTCAATGAGCCGTGCAAAAAAGCCGAAGCACGACTTCATACGGTAGATGAGAAATCCTATGGGGCCAATCAAGGTGCCAGTGAGTGTGACAATGCTAAGAGGCTCCATGACCTGAAAGTTTTATCAATTTAAAAAATAAATGAGATTCTTTTTTGCGATGCAAGGAACAGAGTAATAAGATATCTATTGAGGGTTAATGAGGGGACATGAAACAGGATTCTCATTTATAGGCATTGGTGAAGTTATAGGAGTGTGCATTTAAGGGACCAGAAGTGCTTCAAGAGAAACAGCAGTAACTGAAGTAATTTTCAGATGGTAGAGAAGCACAGAGCTATTATGAACCAATAGTATTATATAAAGCAGCTTAATTTGTTGCTGTTAGTAGTGTCGGTTTCTCTCAAAAAAGTAAAAAAGTTTGCCATCAGTGGCAGATACGTCAGTTTTTCCTTTATTTATTTTCTTCTATTATTTATTTATATCCAGCGCTCAGTAAGATATTCTAGAAACAATTACTAAGGTCCTGAAAGGCCAGAATCGTACATACAATAACAGAGACTTCACCAATTTAGAAGCTAAAATTGTTATGAAATAAAAAAAAGGAAATTTTTAATCTCTCTTTTCGGTACAATTTCCATATCTTTCTCATCGGTTCTTTTTAAATCTGGTGGAAACATAATTCCTTATCAATTCAGATATAAAGTGAAAAAGGAATATACTAAGATATACTGTTATTATTTTCTTGGATAGTTGAATGTGTAACTTTACTCATAATTGGTTTTTTCCCCCTTTAAAATCAGCAACTATCATCCATATTTTGTATCCCCAAAACATTCTGGATACAGAAGTTCGGCGTAAAAATCCATACTTGCTCACCACGTGGGCTAGGGTGTATACGAGCCGAGTTCGAGCGAGTTGGGTACAACTCAAACTCAACTCGATAGTAACTCGAGTTGTCCCGAGTCGAGTTAGAAATGCATTCGAATTATTTAAGCTAACTCAAACTCAACTTGCTCCAACTCGAGTTGGCTCACGAGTCACGAACGAGTTGGATATAAGCTATTGTACTTGGAAATTTTTTTTTTTAAAATCATATAATATTTCAATATTAAAATTATTATATATATACAATATTACAAATAATAAAAATTGTTATCAATTTTATTCTTTCTATTGATTTGAAGCAAAAATATGTCTTGAAACTTAATATTTTGTATTTTATAACTATCTAAAAAAATACAATAAAATAATTATTGTGTTATTTTTTACTTTTTTATTACTCATAAGTCATAAATCATGTTGATAATATCTTAAATTTAATATTATTATGTCACGAGTTAGCTCACGAGTTGACGAGTCGAGTTAAGCTAGCCCAACTCAAACTCGACTCGTTAGTTAACCGAGTTGCCGAGTTGATACAACTCGAGTTCTGTCAACTCGAGTTATTCTGGCTCGAGTTACAATCGAGCTTTTATGAGTCAAGTTCGAGTAAACTCACGAGTTACGAGTTTTTTGCTCACCCCTACGTGGGACAGCACACAATTGCCCTGCATCGTACTGCATCATCATATTGGCTTGCACGATACATTGCTACCTACACTACACCTTTTACTTCATTATTCATGTTTATTTTTCCTTCCATTTTCTAAAAGTTTTTAAAATGCTTCAATAGTATGCTTGGTGCAAGCTTGGAGAATTCTATTTTGTTGTGATCATGCGTGATAGGTTGAAGCAAATTTGGGGCCGGCTCACTCTTAATATGCCGGTCTGCTAATTACTTACGAGCATCATGGTATGTCTTAGTAACATTGTTCTCAAATTGTCTAATTGTAAGTCTAACTCTAATGATGCCAGTATACAGAATGCAAATATTAACAGCATACCCACCCTTCGGCAGTAACAGACAAAAAAAATTGATAACGCATGTAATCCATGTATACAAAAGCACAAGTCAACTTAATAAACCATTGAAAAATCTGAAATTGTTCAGAACTCAAAAGTTCCAAAACAGTAATACCATTAAAAATTTCATTCGACTTGCCAAACTGAACGATCACTTTTTAGTTCAAGCGAGTCCATAATAATAAGCAAACGTAAAAACACAATGCAACAACAAGATACAATACTCTCCACTGGCTAAGCCTGTCGATATTATTTTACATATGCTGACAGGAGAACAGGACAGAATTTAAGGTTTCTACATGCAAACAGTAACAATATGTCTATTTAACATATGCAGCAGTCATCTCAAGAGAAATAACAAGATACTTGCAAAAAAGCACCTAAATAATATGAAATAACAAGATACTATATTAAGTTGTGATTCCTTTCATTCTTCTTCTTCCTCCTCTCTTTCTAGTTCTTTCTCCATCTCTTCTCCTTCTTCCATGGCTCCTCCCACATGCTCATCTGCCTCATCTTCCCCCGTCCTCTTCCTCTTCTGCTGAGCTTGCTTCCCCTTCATCCCCCTCCTGCTCTTCCTGTTCTGCTGAGCTTGCTTCCCCTTCATCCCCCTCATGCTCTTCCCATTCTGCTGAGCTTGCCTCCCCTTCATCCCCCTCCTGATCTTCCCCTTCTGCCGAGCTTGCTTCCTCTTCACCCTCATCTTCATCTCCCCACCATACACCTCCTCCCACCACCTGCTCCTCATCATAATCATCAATCCCCTCCTCGTGTGAAACCGTTTCAAAAATATTCATGTACCCAACCAACAACATTTCCAATTCACCGAGGGAGCCATAAGTATGTCCTTGATGCCTCTCAACCAACCGAGCAATGCCATATTGACCCAGTACATCCCTCAATTCCTCTACAAGTTCAATTTCGGTACCAGCATCATCCTACATTAGAAAATAATAAGGACGTAATGATGATTAATAATAATAACAGAAGAATAAAACCCAAAGAAGAGAAAAATTAGACAAAGCGAAACATCTTGGTACCTCCTAATCCCATCCATTTCAAATTTAACTACAACTACATATAACACTTAAATAAATTTAAGATAACTTAGTAACCAAAAACTACCTAAAATTAAAGTTTGAGATCAAATTAAAAGCAAGAAAAGTTTTTCCAGACATACTTGACTAATTCGACGCCTCGTCAATTATATAATTAGGTTATTTTAAAGACCAATTGACACCACAATTGCTCAAATCAACTGCTTCCTGATAATACTGATCTGATCTGGAAAGTAACACTCAATTTGGACAAATTAGTAAGCTCATTTAACCATACATAAACTACATTTGGATGCAGATATGACCATGCAATTATTAAATATATATGCATCGGTTCACTTCCTCTCTATCTAAGGTTTTTATCAAAAATAGAGTGTACATATGATGGCATAATTCTATCTGATCATCCATGGAGGTTGCATCCAAGGAAGCAAAGGTACTTTAATCTAAAAGTCATCAATGCGGGGTAATTGACCACACAGGTTTGGCCAAATCACTCTATTCTTGTTCTCAAATTGGTCTTACGAAAGATTATGTGGCTGATCAACCATTTTTTTCTTTTATTTGACAAGGAGAATATAAGATAGAGAAGTCTAGAAGAGCTTTTACAAAAATCATTCACACTTTAGGAGGCATTCAGAATATTATTGACAAACATGACTAATTTAACCCCATGATAAACAAATTGATTCCTAATTACAATAGATGTATTCAGAATTCAATCAAATTTGTATTATATTGGACTCGAGCAAGGCTTCACACATTCCTCTTCATGCAAAATTATAAGTTTTCATATTTCACCAGCCAAATTATTTTCAAAAACAAAGAAATAAAAAGAGCAAATAAAAGAATATATTTGAAAAAAAAAAGTAAGCATAAAATGTGACACCAAAATTTTGCTAACATTCCTTAGAAAACAAAAAGTACCTGGCAACGGTAAAAGGTCAACTCCTCCAAAGCTGGTGTGTGCTGTACAAGACAATCTACCAAACCAATGCAATCAGCAATACAACTGTTGAAAATCTCGAAATGCATGAACTTAAGTTTCTCGAAATATGGGCAGGTTTTGAAAATGTGCTTTAGCATGTCCTTCATATTATATAAGTGAACCAAAATTAATACATAAAACAAATAAACAAATCAACAATAACCATGGAGAATTTTGTAAAAAAAAAATACCTTAGCACCCAATCCATAGAGAACAATATCAAGGGTAGTCATGCCCAAAAGGCCTGCAAGAATATTGGCCTCGCTTTTGAAAATGTTCTTCTTATAATCATCAATAGCTAAAAGACAAATGCTTGCTTTAACTAGCGATGACATGTTTTTGAAAACTTATCCTGCTTTCTGACGAGAGATGACGGTGACTTTCAAATATTGGAGACTCGGAATCGAGACCTCAATCTCTGTGGAGTGATAGCACCCATTAATAACCAAACTCTTAAGGTTGCCACAAGAGATTTGAGATATCGACAACCAGCATGCATAGAGTTCCAATTCTTCAAGACTAGGGCATCCCAATAAAAGCTTGACCATAAAATTAGCTTTGATGTGAAAGCCCCTTAGGTTTAATTTTCTAAGATGAGGTAGAATGACCAATGCCGGGTTTAGTGCTTCAGGCCAGTTACTGGGGACTTCCAACTTCATCTCTTCTAAAGATGAGCAAGTAAACGTTTGGTCAGGTATCTTTACAAAGGCAAATTCACCTTGCACAAATATGGATAGCATCCGAGGACATTGCTGTGCAACAAGGTGAATCCATCTTCTTAAGGTTAGGGGAGGGGAATAAGCAAAGTAAAATGAAATATCCTTGTAGTACCATACCAGCCTGAACCTATCTACCAGTTTCACTTGTCGTGAGGCCAAGACAGCATCAATAAACTTCACAAACTTCCCGTTGACTTCAAAGCCATTTAAGTCGGATTCTGAGTTGTCACTTACATCACTTGCGTAAGCTTTATCAGATGATACTGGAGGGAAGTCGGCAGAGTCGAAATCGAGGATGGGCACAGAGGCCCACACGTCCTTCCATCGTTTGGATAGCCTCCACGTGCGCACTGCCTCCTTTGTAGGCAGGTAAGACAGAATGTGAGTTAGTATTGAGTCAGGTAACTCACTTATCCTATCAGCACCAGCCATCTCCTAATTCAATTGCAACTTTGGTCCCTTCAATATAAAAATAATAATTTTGTCAATCCACTGATGTGCAATATTATTGCATTCGGTTGAAACAAATATAATAATAGTTCAATAAAAAAGATATTTGTACCTCAGACGCCCGAAATTCGCAGGATCGTATCAAAATCTTGAGCGCCTTTTTTGGTTGCTAGGATTAGGTTCGTACGGCGTTGATAAAAGCTAGATCGGTTCAAAGACTTCTAAACCTCCGTGAAGCAGCTAGGGTTAGGGTCTATGGGGATTGGGGAATGAAGCAGAGTCACATCAGAGTAGGGTTTGGAAGTAGTATTTGGGATAAAAAATCGTTCGATTAGAAACTGAGGGGAGTGGAACTGGGATTCGCATCCTCTAAGAGATGGGTAGAGTGCCCATCTTATCACGTGAACCGTCTGATTTAATCTCAACGAGCCCCGTGCATTCCACCACACCCGAAAAAAATTTTTGGCCCGAAAAAAATGAACCGTCCAGATTAAATCGGACAGTCGTGATGAGATGGGCACTCTACCCATCTTTTGATGGGTAGAGGATACGGATCCAATGGAACTGTGGAAGGGGAAGGAAAATTGAAAATTACCGTGTTTGGATGAGTATTTTTCGGAAGGAAAGTATTTCTCCGAGGGAAATCATTTTCCTTCCAAAATTTACTTTCTATTCAAAAAATTCACCTCCGATTTGGAGTTTGGACCTCACCTTTTGAGATGAGTACGGTGCCTACCTTCAATCCGAATCGTTCGATTTAATCACGACGGTTAGATTTTTTTCGGGCCTATCGATCTGATATTTTTCACGGGGCACCATTATTGATCGGACGGTTCGGATCTAAGGTGAGCACCCTGCTCACCTTAAAAGGTGACCCTGCTCACCTTAAGGGTCTGCTCCAGGAGGACTCTTTCGGAGGAAGAGAAAGGTGAGTAAGGGAAATCCGTACCGTTTACTCGCTCCACTGGAAAGACGAGAGAGTAACGGAGAGGGGAGTAAGATGCGCCAGTTACTTCAGATTCTTAATTTTTGTTACTTCCGAATCGGAGTGTACACAGAGTAACAGCTGTTAAATCGCTGGTTACTCTTCGAATCGCTGGTTACTCTGGCCATTACTGGAGCAAGTAAACTTTGTAACTTTACTCCTTTCCGCACCTTCCTCTTCCTGTCCCGCCCTCTCCGTCCCTTCCCCTTCCTTTAATACGCGGTTCTGGAGCACAGCCTAAAAGGTGAGCAGAGGATTTCATTTCGATTTGGAGTGTAGCGGAAGGAAAAATACGATGTCTTTTTCTCTGGACTGGAATGCCCTTATACATGGTCGTCCCATTACTCTCCTGAATTCTTTTTGATTTGGCACTATTTCTATCCCAGCCCACATCGCTTCTACAGAGCGGTTCATTCTCCACTAGAATTCTTTGTACTTGGTGATTTGGCTAAGCAATTGGCTTGGAGATATAAAGTAACAGTATATACAAAGTTACGATTTAGACTTTTCAGAGTGATTAGTACTATCAAATAGGTTGGATTTTACACAAGATAACTATGGCTTGAAATTAGACAGTGCGTTTAAGAAATGAAAACAAATTAAACTTGTCAATCATGGACTGGCTTTGATTCGTCTGTGATTCCAAATTTAATAAAAATCTGGGACTTGTTTTAGGTTGCAAGTACTAGGACTTCTGCAATTCCAAGCAAACTTGCCTATATATTTATGTGTCCCAATTAGAATGGGTTATGGATAGGAGTAAGATAAAAAAAAGTGTTAAATGCTTCGTCCCAATTTCTTTGTTGTAACAAGCAGTGGTTTATGAAAGGTCATAACAGTCATTTGTTATCTATAAATCATTTTTTACCTCCTATTGATTTACTAACCCAAACAGAAAACAATAAGAGAAGGAAATTTTTTTTCTTTCCTTTCATTAATAATCCAAACAAATAGATGTAAACTTTTTCCATTCCATCTTATTTCCTTCCCTTCCCTTTTTATATTTTCCTTTCTTTCCATTCCTTTTCTAAAAACCAAACAGAGTGTAGAGTGGAGAAGAAAGGGAAGCACAGTGGAACTGGTCGAGACGAAGAAGGATAAGATGGTGTGAATAGCTAGCTCAGCGAGTCAGACCGGGAGGAGATGAAAAGGTAACGGGCTTAAATTTAATTTAATTAGGCCGTGCTTGATTCAATGATTCGTCTCGAATTACAGATCCGGGACGATGTCGCAATTTTCGGCCGGTGAAAATATTAGAAAATATATTTTTAATTCCAAACTTGTAATTCACTAATGTTGTGCGTATTTTTATTAGAAAATATATTTCTTAGAAAAAATTAGGACAAAATGGCATTTTGAATACATACGAGTATTACACATCACATAGGAAATTACTTAACACAATCAACATCTAGCGCAATCAAGCAATCAGAGAGGCGCGCTCCCCTCACTCTCACCTTCCGTGCGTTCCCCTCCACCCTCACCTTCCGTGCGTGCTCCCCTCACCTTTACCCTCACGCGCGATCTCCCTCCCTTCACCCTCACGTGCGCCCCCTCTCCCCTCACGGGCGACCTCACACCCCCGTTGCACACCTCCTCTGATCTCGTCATCCCTTTCCCTCATCTCTCCCCTCTATCCTCACACCCCTGTCGCACACCTCCTCTGATCTCGTCATCCCTTTTCCCTCATCTCTCCCCTCTATCCTCACACCCCCGTCGCACACCTCCTCTGATCTCGTCATCCCTTTCCCTCATCTCTCTCCTCTATCTCATGCACGATTTTCATTCTCATCTCTCCTCAATCCCTCCTCTGATTTTCAGTAAGGGATTATCTAAATAACTATAAGGGAGTAAAAAATTTGTATTAAGGGAGTATCTATACATGTAAGGGAGTAAATAACATTTAAATCTGAATCTGCTATTGTTTGAGAGTAACTAGATAAATATATGGGAGTAAATAATTTATATTAAGGAAGTATCTAATACATGTAAGGGAGTAAATAACATTCAAATCTGAATCTGCTATTGTTTGGTAGTACTAAATAACTGTAAGGGAGTAAATAATTTGTAGTAAGGGGGTATCTAATACAAGTAAGGGAGTAAATAACACTCAAATCTGATTCTGCTATTGTTTGGGAGTAACTAAATAACTATAAGAGAGTAAATAATTTGTTAAGGAAGTATCTAATACAAGTAAGGGAGTAAATAACATTCAAATCTGATTATGCTATTGTTTGGGAGTAACTAAATAACTATGGGGAGTAACTAATATAGAAAAAGGGAGTAACTTATGCCTGTTTAAGGGAGTAAATTAATATACATAAGGGAATATGTTATAGATTTAACTATTTAGTTCATCTATAGGGAGTAACTAATATAGAAAAATGGAGTAACTTATGTCTGTTTAAGGGAGTAAATTAATATACATAAGGGAATATGTTATAGATTTAACTATTTAGTTCATTTAAGGGGGGTAACTAATATAGAAAAAGGGAGTAACTTATGCTTGTTTAAGGGAGTAAATTAATATACATAAGGGAATATGTTATAGATTTAACTATTTAGTACATCTATGGGGAGTAAATTAGTATGAGAGTAAATAACATTCAAATCTGAATCTACTATTGTTTGTGAGTAACTAAATACATATAAGGGAGTAACTAAATATATATAAGGGAGTAACTAAGTAACTATAATGGAGTATCTAATGTAAAAAAAAATACGATAAATGAGACATTAAAAGAGAGAAAGAGACGATAGGAGGTGAGAGGGACAGGAAAGGACGCGGGTGAGAGGGGGTGTACAGGTGAGAGGTACGCGGGGTGGGAGGGGGCGCGCGGGTGAGAGGAGCGCACGGGTGAGAGGGACGCGGGGGTGGGAGGGGGCGCGCGGGTGGGAGGAACGCACGGGTCAGAGGGGGCTCGCGGGTGAAGGGGAACAGATGGGAGGGTGAGCGGAAGGAAGACGCGCGGAACAGACGGGACGAAGATTTCTGTTTTCGGAAATCTTTAGTTAGCGCCTCTTTCCATTTTTAGCATATGATTGCGTGATTGCCTTAGCCTCTGATTGCACTTATCAGCACTGCATCACATATGTTAGTCCTGACTCCTCACTTCTGAGCCCCATTACAATTTTTCGGAAACATTGGATATAATCTTGTCATCGGCATTTCGATATAATCACCTTTAATCTTAAATTTAGATATAATTTGTTTAATTGTAATAGATTGGGATATAAACCCTTTGATCAATTTTAATCAAATCTTGAATAATAAAATTCAGATTTATATAATTAAGATAAAAATGTCCTTCTTGGGTATAGTTGAATAAACGAATCAGAAAAAAAATTATAATAAGATATCTAACTAAAAATACTTCCATAAAAAAAAACAGAAAAAAAAAACAATCTTATCAAGAAAAAAAAAATTCACTACTGCTTGAAAAGAGATCTTTTCTTGATAGAATCATTCTGGTTGCTAAAAATTCAGAACTAACGAAGATTGTACACTGGTCCCAACACATATTCTTTGATTAGAACGTTTTTTCCATCGCACTATGAAGAAAGAAACAAAAAAAATAAATAAATAAAAATAAAAATCCAACATGATGTTCAAACCTAACAGGCAAATAGGCAATCAAGCATAATAGTGAGAGAGAGGGTTGAGAGAAGATTGTTTTTGAATTGATCAGGAATCAGCATTTAAAATATTGTTTGAAAGAAACAAAAAATAAAATAAAATAAATCAAGAGGTTATTGAATTCTGGATGGGCTCTGTCAAAAAACATTGGTTTTCATTGGAGTAGACTATGAAAGGCCATGGCTGGGAAGGGATGAAGGGTATTTTTTTTGTGTTAAATTTATAAATCTGATTTTTATTATTAAAATTTAATTAAAACTAATCTAAAGGGTTATATCCCTAACTGATATGATTATAGGGAATTATATCCAAATTTAAATATTAAGGGAGATTATATTCAAATGGAGAAAAATTGAGGGGGTTATATCTAATTTTTCCTTTAATTTTTTATTAGCAGTTACTCTATGGAATAAGCTTTATAATATAGATACTGTGCAGCGAGTGTTGTTCCAAATATACACCTTAATCGGAACCAAATATTGAAGCGAGAGAGTTGAATTCAAAGAAAAGAATCGACATTTGATCGGAGCCAAAAAAAAAAAAGAAAAGTCGTGCGACTTCATACATCGGCCATTGCCAACAAAGAAGAAAAGAAGAGAAGAGAGACAGATAATGTCATGTACTGGTGGGGTCATTGTTATCGGCAAGGAGGAAAGAATTAGTAACAGTGAGAGAAGAGAACAGTAGAAAGAAAGGAGCCCTGGATTAGTGCGAGTCTTACAGGTGGGATCAATTTAGGGGATGACTTAACCAAAGTTGAGCTATTATTTTCGACCCACTATGCTTTCGCCGCATGTGGCAAAAAATCTGACAAAAAAACTAATGGTGTACTAGCTCCACGTCTTATATATAGGTTTTTTAATATCTTAGATTTCATGAATAAAAAAATTAAAGATTCAAATAGTTAGAAGATTTATTTATATGATGATAATTCGAAAAATTGAAGTTGCCTTAAATCGTAGTTGTTTGGGTTTAGAAACAGGTAAATTGCCTCCACCCCTAAACCCCACCCCCACATACAAAAAATACATAAATAAATAAACTAAATTAAAAACAACTACGTCAGTACCACTCAAAGAAAGTCATGTCCAATTTTTTTTTTTTTAAAAAAAAAATATATCTTTGCACAGTACTGCTTCAGATTGGCTTGCGTGATACTTTGGAACCTACACCTTTTACTTCATAATTCATGTTTATTTTCCTTACATTGTTTTGTAATTTAAAAATGCTTCTATAGCATGGTCGTGCAAGCTTTAAGACTTGTATTTTGTTGCGATCATGTCTGATAGCTCAATTGAAGCAATTTTGGGGCCAGCTACCATTTTATATACTAGTCTGCTAATTACATCTGAGCAGTTGTGATCATGTGTCTTAATAACATTGTTCCCGAGTTGTCTAATTGTAGACTTGACTCTAACGATGCTACTATACAGAAATTGATGCGGAGCTTATTTTTTAAGCAGAAGAATGCAAATGTTCAAAGCATACCACTCTTCAACAGTAGCAAAAAATAGAATTTAGTAACGCATGCATACTAAAGCAAAGTCAACTCAAACCATTTTAAAATCTGAAATTGTTCAGCAACCGAATGTTCCAAACCAAGTAAAATCATTACAAATATCATTTGACATGTAAGTAAATGGTAAAACAGCCATTCGACAGCAAAATGTAATACCCTCAGTGGCTATGCTTGTCGATACCAATGTATTGTCAGGAAAATCATCAATATGTTTACAGGAAAACAAGACGGAATATAAGGTTTCTACATGAAAACATCATTAGTTCGTCAATTTAAAATTTGCAGCAGTCGATTCAAAATAACATAGTTGCATAAAAAAAGCACCTAAATAACCAAACAATATGGAAAAACGAGATACTATCTTATATTTCTTCGTCCTTTCATTACTCTTCTTCTCCGTCCTCTCCTTGTAGATTTTCCTCCATCTCTTCCTCTTCTTCCATGGCTCCTCCCACATACTCATCTGCCTCATCTCCCTCTTCTTCTTCTGCTGAGCTTCCTTCCCCTTCATCCTCCTCTTCATCTTCCAACAATACACCTTCACCCTCATCCTCATCATCATCTACTGCTTCAATAATCTCAAAAAATTTCATGTAGTCATGCAACAGCTCTTTCAATTCACCCAGAGAGCCATAGATATGTCCTTGATGGCTCTCAACCAACCGAACAATACCATATTCACCCAGTACCTGCCTCAATTTTTCTACAAGTTCAATTTTGTCATCAGCATCGTCCTACAACAGAAAATAATGATGAAATGATGATTCTTAATAATAAAAGAAGAATAACATCCAAAGAAGAGAAAAATTGGCAAAGCGAAACTTCTAGGTAGTTGGTACATCCTAGTTCCAACCATTTCAAATTTAACTAAATGACATAAGACTCTTAAAAAAACTTTACGAAAACTTAGAAACCAAAACGACTAACATAAAAGTTTGAGATCAAACTAAATAAGCAAGGGAAAATTTTTCCAGATGTACTTGACTAATTCAACCCCTAGATCAATTACCATTGTGAAACCTTATTTTCAAGACAAAACAGACACCAAAATTGCTCAAATCAATTGCTTCCTGACAATACAAATTTGATCTGGAGGGTTATACTCAATTTGGAATAATTAATAAGTTCATTTAACCAAACCTAAACAACATTTGGATACAAGATGTATGCATCGAATCACTTCCTCTGAATCTAAGGTTTTTATCACAAGGATAATGTACATTTGATGGCATCATTCTGTCTAATCATTCATGGTGGTTGCATCCGAGGAAGTAAAGGTACTATAAATCTAAACATCGTCAAGCTGTTAATTGACCACTCAGATTTGGTTAAATCACTCTATTTGTTGTTCTCAAACTGAGACACCAAGATTTTGCCAATATTCCAGTACCTGGCAACGATAAAAGGTAAACTCCTTCAAAGCTGGTGAATGCTGTGCAAGACAATCTACCATATCAATGCAATCAGCCATGCAACCATTGAAACTTTCAAAATGCATGAACTTGAGATTCTCAAAATATGGGCAAGTCTTCAGAATGTGCTTGAGCATGTGCTTCATATAAAATAAATGAACATAAGTGAACCAAAATAAATACATAAAACAAACAAATAAATCAGAAATAGCCAAGGAGAATTTGATAGCTCAAAAAAGTACTGGGTGTACTTTGTAAAAAGACTACCTCCCATAGCATCCAAACCATAGAGAACAATATCAAGGGCAGTCACGCCCAAAAGGCCTTCAATTATCTTGGCCTCGCTATTGAAGATGAGCATCTCATAATCATTCATGGCTAAAAGACAAATGCTTGCCTTAACTAAGGATGACATGTTTTTGAAAACATATCCTGATGTCTGAGAAGACATGACAGTGACTTTCAAATATTGGAGACTTGGAATCGAAACCTTAATCTCTGTGGAGTGATAGCAACCATTAATTACCAAACTCTTAAGATTGCCACAAGAGATCTGAGATATTAACAAACAGCATGCATAAAGTTCCAATTCTTCAAGACTAGGGCATCCCAGTAAAAGCTTGTCAATAAAATCAGCTTTAATTGTAGTGTGCCCTAGGTTTAATTTTTTAAGATGAGGTAAATCGACCAATATTGGGTTCAATGCTTCAGGCCATTCGTTGTGAACTTGCAATGTCATCTCCTCTAGAGATGAGCAAGTAAAGATAAGATTAGGCATATCTATCCTTCCAAATCTAGGTAGGAGATATATAGATAACACCCGAGGCAATTGCCGTACAACATGGTGGATCCATCATCTCAAAACATGGCTCTGGCTGTGAACGTAATTAGCTTGGTACTCCCAGACCAGACTGAACCTATCTACTAGTTGAACTTGTCGTGAGGCTAAGACAGCATCAATAAACTCAACAAACTTCGCTTGTACATAAGCTGTGTATGGTCTAAAAAGGAAGATGTCATCGGACGAGAAGTTGCCATTGTCGAAGTCGAGAACGGGCACAAAGGCCCACACGTTCCTCCACCGCTTGGATAGCCTCTGCGTCTGCACTGCCTCCTTTGTAGGCAGGTAAGACAGGATGTGAGTTATTATTGAGTCGTGTAACTCACTTATCCTATCAGTGCCCGTCATCTCCCTAATTCAATTTCAAAAGCATTAATTTGTCAATCCACTGATGTGTGATATTCTTGCATTAGATACAAACCAATAGTATAATTACATAGAAAGATATCAGTACCTTAAACACCTGAAATTCTTGCTAGTACTGTTAGTAGTGCAACTCAACCCAATTTCTCAGGTATGAATTTTATATTGACCTACTGAGTAAGATTTCTTGAAAATAGGAAAAAAAAAAAAAGGAAGGCAAGAAGAAATTGAGAAAATGAAATAGAATAACTGAATTACTTTTTCACTATCGTTTCCTTACGGACACAAGTACTCTTAATATAAAGTTATAAACTACAAAATAAATAACTACCCTCCTTTTCATTCATTGAAGCCCAATAATCCAAATCCATATTAATTAGTCCATAATTCTAGTAAAACTTAACAGAGTGACAGTCCCTGACATTATAATTCAATACCTGTTATCTCTAACTATGACAGTTAGGGCTTGCTCCAGAAATTTTGATGAAGGTAATGGAAAGAAATGGAACGGAATGGAAGGTGAAGAGAAATGGGAAACAAAAATTTACTAGCTCCAAAACCACCTAAGCGGAACTGTTGAAAAAACACAAAAAGTCCTTGGTGGGGTCCGCTCCCATAGGGAAGGGTTCTCCGTTTCCACTCTTTACCCCCGATTTTGGGGTGCCAAAATTGTCTCCCCAAATCACTATTTTGCTTCATCCGATTCCATCCATTCACCCCACAAATGATTCTGGAGCAGGTGTGAATTATTTTCTCCCATTCCATTCCACCGGTTCACTTCATCTGGAGCGCACCCATAGGGTCTGCTCCAGAACCTTTCATTAAAGGAGAGGAACGAAAAGGGAGGGAGGGAGTGACCGGAGACAGTGTACCCTCCAAATCGGGGGGTACGACTCTAGAGTAAACTCTTCACAATTTTCTCTCTATCGTAACCTCTTGATCCGTTCCTTTCCCTCCTGTCTCTTTCTTCCTGGAGCGAGTAAACTCGCTCGGTCAGCCCACCTTTTAATTTTCTTCCGCTACCTTACTTTCCCTTCCGTCCAAAACACAATCCTGGAGCACAGCCTTAGGTTTGATCGGTTCGAGGACTTGGGGGACAGCCGTGAAGCAGCTCGGGACCTAGGTTTAAGGTCTTGCGCCGAACTAAGCTAGTGTTTCAACAAACTTTCAAAGTAGTATTTGCGACTAGATCTTTTGATCGGAAAGTCGGAAACCCGAGGAAGTAGAAGGCAATATAGTACTATAGAGAGTGGAAACTGTAGACTGGAGAGGTGGAGATAGCGAAACAGAAAGAGACCAGAGGAAAGTGCGTCCGGATCCTCAGCGGTTTTTTAAAAAGGACTGCTGAGCAGCCAAAACTTTATTTTTTTAATATTTAAAAATTTTAAAATTCAAATATCGAATCAAAACCGTTGATCTTGTTCAATTTTATCGATGATGCGTTTTCATATAAGTTTTATAAAATGGAGTTGATTTGATAGGTCAACAAATGAACGAACATGGTTTGATTAATTCTAATACATTCATAATTTAAGCATTTAATCAAGTATCAAATCAACTCCAAATTTTATATAACTTATATGAAAACGCATCGTCCGTAAAATTAAACAAGATCAACGGTTTGAATTCGATATTTGAATTTTAAAATTTTTAAATACTAAAAAAATAAAATTTTACCCGCTGAGGATCCGGACGCCAGAGGAAAGTAGGAGTGTAGGGCGTGGGCTTTTCTCATTTTAATTATTAGCCCTCTTATCTTCTTTAATTACAAATATATCCCTTAATTAAATATCATTCTTAATCATATTTATTAATTATGAATATTTATCTTTCTTTATATTTTAATAACTAATTTTTTATTGGAAAAATTGGATATAACGCCTCTAATCTTCTTCAATTGGATATAACCCCTCAAATTCTTAAATTTGGATATAACCCCCTCTAATCTGATTACTTGTGGATAAAACCCCTTTTGTTTATTTTAAATAATATTATAAGTAAGAGAAAATAATTCTTGTATTCTCTGACCAATATACCCTCATGCCCATAGTCCTCTTCAAATTGTGGACCTTTCGTCTTCTCACCAACGTTTGTAAATAAAAGACAGTAAAATTCAGATTCATTTCTTTCCAAATAAGTTAACTAGATTAATCTCTTCTATATTTTATTTTAATTTATTTCCATTCTCTCTCATTTGTTTCTTCTCATCTCCCTATTTTTTTAAACCTTCAACGGTAATTAGATTAACTAATTTTCTCTTTCTTTTTTCACAGTTTTCACACTTTTTTTGCTTTTCCTGTAGATCCATTTCTTGCGACAAAGGAATCCCAAAACTTAAGGAAATGAGGTTTTTAATGGTTTGGTTTGAGATTGGCTTAGTGGGTTTGATTTGTTTTCTATTTTGCTGAATTATCATCTTAAAAGATTTCTACAAATACCATGCTTACGTGCTTCTGGAAGAACTTTCAACAAAAATGTTATATTGGTCAGGGCCTCAGAGTTAGTGGGAAGGTGACAAAAGAGTTAACCAGAATTTTTTTTAATTAAAGCTTTTTAATAAAAAACAGTAAGGAAATAAAAAGTCTAGGCGGCAAGATGAAGAGAAGCATGGTCAGAGGGTTATAATGGTCAGAGATTATAAAAATTGTTATTTTTTACTTAAATTATAATTTAAATTAATTAAAAGGGTTATATTCATAAGTAATCAGATTAGAGGGGGTTATATCCAATTTTCCCTTTTTTATTATTTATAGCTAAGCTATCTAATCTCCCCATCCTTGTCCTTTCATATGCCCAGCGATATCAAATAGGGAAAACAAAATTGGCATTTGTTCATGTGCTCAAATCTCCGATGGTCATAGCAACCATGTCTATATTTCTTGCTATTCTATGACCTGAATTGTACATAGGAGTTTATTTCATGATTCACTTCGTTACTTCAAAGCTAATCACATAAGCAACATGATGTCTCTTATTTTATACATGTTTTGACCGTACTTAGTCCTTAATTATTGATCAAACCATTACAAATTGCCTCATAAATTGTTATATTTTCCTAGATTTTGGTACTGCCGTGGCATTTCATTTGTTTTGTAGGAACTTAGTAGATTGGACATAATAATTACATAAAAGGGAGGATTTTGGAGAAGCAAAATGACTAAATGGGTCCATAGAATTGTAGAGCTCATCCTAAGCTTTCCAACGATCTTTGAATCACCTAAATCGGAGTCCGGATGAAGAAATTATGGCCCAAATACTATCGGTGCGCTGTTCTGGAATTTTGGCCCGAAATTGTACGGATTTCGGTCCGAAATGCACTTCTGAAAAGTGCGTTTTTGGTAATTTTCGAAGAAGGAAAGTGCAAACCGCCTCCCCTTTGCCCTAGCCTGCCTCCCAAGTCATTCCCCTGGCATATATGCACGTTTCTGCCTCTAGAGAGGGCATCGAAGCCTCCATACACCAAATTCCACCTTTTCCACCTCCGTTCTCGCGCCGAAAAGGCGCGGGTTTTCACCTTCCCAAGCAGAGCACGACCTCACCAGCGACTTTGGAGCGATTTCTAGGTGCGACAGCGGTAGAAACAATCCAACCACGGCTCTGGACGTTCGGTATCTCGAGTTAGAAGCGATATTTGGTTTATTCCTTCTTTTTCTCTTGATATTTGATTTGATGGAGCTTGTATCTTATTTTTCTTGCATGTTAGGCTAGTTTATTATGTCTTAGGGGTAGTTAGTAGATTAGTTTGGTATTTTGTAATGACTTGATGGATTTATGATATGCTATGTGATTTATTTAGTTGTGAATTATATCTTGCTTGGTTAAATTGATTGTTTGCTTGATTGTTTACCTATTAATGAACTGCAGCATTATTAGGGCATTAAACTAGACCAAATAGTTAATTAGTCAAGTACTTGAGGTAAATCGATCGCTCGAAAGAGGAGGTTAGTTTAACGACCGAAAGGTGTAATTTTTATTGATCTGAAAAGACTTTAAATACCTTTAGAAATCCAACTAAATAATCTTAAGTAATTAAGAACCAAAACGCGACAGCTGAGGCTTAGTTATTTACGTGGTAAAAGCCGGTTCCATACCAAACCAAAACTAAAACGCGACAGCTGAGGTTAGGGTTTAGGTCTGGTCGCCAAGTAACCTTCACATAGTGTCCTGTAAAAATATCAAGTCGAAACAAGAGGTCTAAGGCGAGTATTTGACCCGAGCAATACTCATTTCGGTCCAAAATGGAACCATTTCGGTCGGAAATGACCCTCTGTCTTGGTGAAAATCGTGGACAGAGGTGCCTTAGAGCTAAACTAATTGAACGCACACCCTTAGGATATTCATTTGCATTAGTTTGAGTCCAGAAAACCTTGAAAACCAACAAAAAATATTTCTTTTACTTGTACTTTATTTATTTGTCTTTTAAATCATAAAACCCCAAACAATTGTCTTGTCTAGCTTTCGTGAGGAAGTAGAGTCTAGTAATCAATTTAATCCGTCCCTGTGGGTTTGACCCTAAGCTTTACCAGAACGACTAGTGAGGTAAATCATAGGTATAAATTTATTTGACCTAGGATTTTATTCCTTCATCACAACAAAACATAAAAAGACGTTCGTTTAGAGACATAGTGCAAGGCTTTATAACTAGTTTACCTCAGACCCTCTACTGCTAAGCCTTTAGCAAGAACCATTTTTCCTTTTTGTTTGATGAACAAATAGGGGTATTTAGGTCAGTTATTTAAAACTTTACTCAAGACATAGAAAGATGCTCTTTTGCTGTTTCCAAAAATTTGAGCAGCACTAGTAGGAAGGCTAGTATACAAAATGCAAAGAGCATCTGTACTGTCAATTAAAATTTGCAGAAAGCATTTATAGGATAGCCACAATACACATCAAAACCTTCCATTCAAAGCAATATTTGTTAAGAGAAATAACATTTATTTCACAAAAGCACCTAAATCAATTCTAAACAAAATGAAAATAAGAACACACCCAAATATTGTTAATTTCTTCATCTTCTTCCACATTTTTTTCTTACTCATCTGCCTCATCTTCCCCCTCCTCTTCACTCTTCTTCTGAGCTTTCTTCACCATCATCATCATCCTCTTCTTCTTCCCCTTCATCTTCTGAGCTTTCTTCACCGTCATCATCATCTTCTTCTTCCCCTTCATCTTCTGAGCTTGCTTCTTCTTCCTCCTTTATGCTCTCAAAATAGTTCAAGTAGTCATCCAAAAGTTCTTCCAATTCACTGAGAGAGCCATAAATACATCCCTGATTGCACTCAACCAACTGAGCAATGCCATATTTACTCAGTACCTCCCTCAATTCATCCACGAGTTTAATTTCATCATCAGAGTCATCCTACAACAGAATTATACACAGATGTGAAAACTTATATTCAAGAGATGCATAATAGAGGAAAATTGACAAAAGCAAAACATCTGGTGCCCCTGAATTGCATCCATTTATTTCAATACAATGACATAAGACTCAAATACATCTGAGGAAACTTGGAAACAAAAAAATACATAAAATAAAAATTTAAGATCAAACTACATGAACAAGGAAAACTTTTCATACTTAACTAATTCAACCCCTTGATCAATTACATACTTATACAAGTTTTTTTTTATTATTTTTTTTTAGACAGAGACACCAAATATAGCACTAATCAATCGTTCCCTGACCATAGGGATCTGGTCTCAAAATTTCATCTCAATTTGGACTATCTACTAAGCTGACACAACCAAACACTTGGTTTGGACGCAGATTTGACCATGTAATTATTAAATATATTTGCAACAGTTTACTTTTATATCTTAAAATTTTTATCACAAAAAGAGTACATAAAATAAAAATTTGAGATCATCCTAGGAAAAAAAGGGTACTATACATCTAAACATTGCCACTGCTGTTAATTTACCAAAATGATTTGGCCATGCTCGTTTGGATGTGCAATGAATAGAGTCGAATAGACTATTCATGAATAAGGATTGTGAATAAGATATGTTACAGAATAGACATGAATTGAGAAATATTATTTGGATGGTGTGTTCAATATAATATTATAATGATTTCTTTACACAAACCTAAAAGCACGTTCACCTTGTTCCTGTTTGCATTGCTTGTCACCTATGTTTGGTTCCACCCTATTCATCTAATTCAAATTCATGAACAAGCTTGTTCTTGGCACTTCCAAACATATGGTTATATAATGGAATTAGAAAGAATGTCATGGAGCATACTTTCTTATTATTTCCTTTTTTCTCTTCTTTTTTTTTTTCCTTCTTTTAACAAAGAGAAAACAAGATATAAAAGTAGAAAGGAGGTTAAAGGGTACCTATTAACGTAATTAATGCAAGCAAGCTTATTAGAGGGTGGCTAGGGTTAGGAACTTGTGAATAAGCTAAAAAAGGTAGAGGGAGCAAGCACGACTAAGATAAAGAGGCACAACAGACTTGTTCAAAGAAATGTAATTTAGGTACAGTGTGCCAGATTTGTTAACATCATTACAAGTCACCATCCCCTTTGACTGAAATTACCATGGTACAAGTTTCATAGCTTGATTTGAATAAAATTTGGGCCTAGCAACAACCAGGAATTTTATATTAATTAAATTGATACATTCTACACATCTACCTTTAACCTTCTCCATCACTGCAAAGCAGCAGCAAACTGACATAAATAAAGCAGGAGTGTTTTGTAATATTAGAAATGCTATAAGAGAGAATCAAACATCTAATTACTGCATGCACGAGAAATTCCAATAATGAATGATTTGTGGATGTTTATAGCAATCGACTGACAGCCGTCATACACAAAGAAACAGAGAAGAGAGGGAGAGAGGGCATAAAAGGTCACTTGGAGCTGCTGCAAAGGTTCTTGGAAGAAAAATGTGAGGGCATAAAAGGAGACAGAGAAGCATTGTACTAATATATTGCTGCACTTTGAAAAATTAATGAAGGGTAAATAGATCATCTTGCACAATATGCTCCCTGAAAATCTAGAAAAAGGGAATGTCATAGCAATGTCATGACCGAACTAAATGCTGGGCATTTTCCAGTTGCCATCCCAATTCCTTTTCTGTTTACCAATGGTGAGAAGACAATATATAAATTCCTTATTGGAGACTATTAATTTAGTATAACTTGTATCAGACAGAAAAAAAAAGCACTCTTTAATAGACAAGAATACACTTATTACCTAAGAACCTAAATTTAAAGATACAAAATTTTGTTGACAAACGTGACCAATTTGACCCCTTGATGAACTAATTGTTTTGTAATTATAACACATGTACTCAGAGTTCAATCAAATATGTACTATACCATGGACTCAAGCAAGGCTTGACACATAGAAGATTTTGCTATTATTCTTTAAAAAAGATAACTACCTGGCACTGATAAAAGGTCAACTCCTCCAAAGCTGGTGAATGCTGTACAAGATGATTAATCATATCAATGCAATCCGCCAAGCAACCATCAAAACTCTCGAAATGCATGAACTTGAGATTCTCAAAGTATGGGCAGGTTTCAAGAATGTACTCTAGCATATCCTTCATATAAGATAATTGAACCAAAATAAATACAAAAAAAAAAAAATAACAAATCAAGAATAGCCATGGAGAATGTGTTGACTCAAAAACAGTAGTTGGTGTGTAATTTGTATAGGCTACCTTAGCACCTGATCCATAGAGAACAATATCAAGGGCTCTCACACTCAAAAGGCCGGCAAGAATCTTGGGCTTCCTGTTGAAAATGACAGTCTCAAAGCCATAAACAGTTGAGAAACAAATGCATGCCTTAACTAGCGATGACATGTTTTTGAAAACATATCCTGCTGTCTGAGAAGACATGAGGGTGACTTTCAAATATTGGAGACTTGGGACTGAAACCTCAATCTCCGTGGAGTGACAGCAACCGTTAATAACCAAGCTCTTAAGGCTACCACAAGAGATCTGAGATATGTGCAACCAGCATGCATATAGTTCCAACTCTTCAAGACTAGGGCATCCCAGTAAAAGCTTGTCCATAAAGTCAGCTTTGATAGTAAAGTACCCTAGGTTTAATTTTGTAAGATGAGTTAGAGTGACCAACACGGGGTTTAGTGCTTCAGGCCACATATTTTTTACTTGCAACTTTATCTCTTCTAGAGATGAGCAGGTAAAGATCATATCAGGTGTCTCTACCATGCCATATTTAGGTTGCAGACATATAGATAGCACCCGAGGCAATTGCCGTAAGACAAGGCGAATCCATCTTCTCACATGAAGGCAATGTTGGGAACAGAACTTCACCAGGTACTCTCCGACCAGGCTGAACCTATCTACCTGCCGGACATGTCGTGATGCTAACACAACATCAATAAACTTCACAAACTTCCTGTGACATTCTGAGTTTTTACTTTCATAATTTGCGCATGCTCCACCAGAGGAGACATCATCTGACGAGAAGTCAGCAAAGTCAAAATCGAGAACAGGCACAGAGGCCCACACATTTCTCCATCGCTTGGATAGCCTACACGTCCGCACCGCCTCCTTTGTAGGCAGGTAAGACAGGATCTGAATTAGTATCGAGTCATGTAACTCACTTATCCTATCGGCCCCACTCATATTCCTACTTCAATTGCAACTCTTGATCCCTTCAATTTCAGAATAATCATTTTGTCAATACACTGATGTGCGATTAACCTTGCATTTGTTGCAAACAAATAGAATAATAATTAAATTAAAAGATTTTTGTACCTCAGACGCCTGAAATTCACAGGATCGTTGCAAGAAAAATTGAGCGCCTCTTTTTGGGTTGCTAGGGTTAGGTTCGTACGGAATCGATAAAAGCTAGATCGGTAGAAAACCTTGGGTTCCGTGAAGCAGCTTAGGGTCTACGGCGAAGCAACATCGTCATATCAGAGTAGGGTTTCGAAGTAGTATTTTAAAAAGAGGAAGGCAGTACTGCCAGTACTGTAGAGTGGAGAAGAGAGTAGAGAGGGATGCACTGGCCGAGAGAAGATGTAAAAGGTGGCGTTGAGCATTAATTACTGGGAGGAGGTGAGGTCTATTTAAAAGGGAGTGGGCTCATTGCTCAATTTAAAAGGGCGTTGAGCATAATAATGGTTTGTGGAGCATTTTATTTTTGAGCAACGTTTCCGTGCCATTATTTTTTGATGCCATAATTTTATATTTTATCAATATTTAACATTTTTAAAATTCAAACGTCAAACTGTTGATCTTGTTCAATACAACGAGTGATGTGTTTTGACATAAATTTTATAAAATTTGTAATCGATTTGATATTCGATCAAGTGATCAACAAATGAACGTTTTAGAATTAAGCTGTTATAATTAACCAGATTCGTTCATTTGTTGACCACTTGATCGAGTATCAAATCGACTACAAATTTTATAAAATTTATGTCAAAACACATCACTCGTTATATTGAACAAGATCAACGGTTTAGATTCGACGTTTGAATTTTTAAAATATTAAATATTGACAAAATATGAAGTTATAACAACTTGTGGCAAAAAAAAATGATGACACTACAACCTTGCTCTTTATTTTTTTAAAGTAAAAACCAAAAGATTATTCCGATCAAGTCGAAGTTGGTTTGTACGTGATAGGAATGCTAGGGAGGGAGGGAGATATTAGGAGACAATATAAGCACAAGATTCGGTACCTGCTCACCCCTTGGCAGCACATAATTGTCCTGCATCGTACTGCATCACATTTTGTTATTTTCCTTCCATATTCTTTTTTTTTTTTAAAAAAAATGCTTTTATAGTATGCTTGTGCAAACTTGGTAGACTTCTATTTTGTTGTGATCATGCGTGATAGCTCAGTTGAAGTAATTTTGGGGCCGGCTTCCTTTTGAGTCATTATACACAGTCCGGTAATTACTTATGAGCAGCTAATCATGATGTGCCATAGTAACTTTGTTCGCAAATTGTCTAATTGTAGAGTTTTATAACTTCAATAATGCAAGTAGCAAGTATACCGGATGCAAATGTCACTGCAACAAAAAAGATTTCTGAAAACACCTCATTAACGCCAGTTTTTAAAAAATTCGATTCTAAAAATAGCTAGTGACATTTTGGATATTGTCAAAGGTTATTTTTATCCGATTTTTATAAAAAATCGGTTCTACTTTTTTGCCAAAAAAAAATAGATTATTTTTAGAACAGGTAGTAGCAGACAAAAAACTTTAGTAACACATGCATACAAAAGCAAAGTCAACTTAAACCATTGCAAAACCAGAAATTGTTTCGGCAACTGAAAGCTCCAAACCAAGTGAAATCTCATTCGACACGCCAAACTTCACAGAATCATTTTAAGTTCAACGGAGGTCTATAATAAATAAAACATATTTAAAAAAAAAACATAGAAGCATAAAACACAATTCCACATCAAAACATATAGTTAGGATGGCTACAATGTACATCAAACTTGCTAACCAATAGCACTATTTGTTCACATTTTCAGACAAAGAAAGCTATAGTTACATTAAAACTATGTTACCCTGGTACGCTGTATTAACAGTCGTACGCGTACCGGGTACGTACCAGATACTGGTACGCTATCGGTACGGCACTGGTACGTACCGGGTTCGCCAGGTGGCGTACCGATTATTTTAATCAGGTAAAACCGACCGGTCCAGTTTCACAACGTGATTTGCTTTGAAAATTGGATTGTCCACAACCTTCGGCCATAGAAAATCGTGCACACGAAAACCAAACTCACATGCACTGTCAGCGACAAGAAAATTAATGCCTTTTAAAGCGTGCGATATCTTTGTATATATAAGGGTCTTAGTAAAACATTGAAAAACAATGTGGGACTAAAGAAGCCGAGCAAACCGGACAGGAATCACATATCCACCGTAACAGTGCTCTCCATTTCATATCCTTGAAACGTCCCCATTTCAATAATTTCAGAAAAAACAATATATCACGTTTTTTAATTGTTTGGTAACCTTTAAATAATCATTTGATTTGAAAATATATAAACTTGCTCAAAGATATATGACGAATTGAGTGATATAAATTTTCTAATTATAGACTTGTAAAAAATTTTATATTTTTTTTGAATCTCATAAAATTTAATCTGCAAAATAGTTTAGTTTTGTAATTGTTTGGAAACCTTTAAAAATTTATTTGGCAATAAAAATTTATGCACTTACTAACAAATGTGTGAAAACTTTATAATTATACACTTATAAAACATTATAAATAATTTTCTAGATAATTTCCCAACTCTCATAAGAAATTTCATATAGACTAACTCTTATCATATTAAAAAAAAATAAATATAATATATACATTGCCGTACCCGTACCGGAGATTTTTGAAATTTTCGTACTGCCGTACCCGTACCGTACCGGGTACGGTACTCGTGCCCGAACTCATGCAACATAGCATTAAAACAAGAAAACCAACATGGAACGTGCAAAACGAAAAAAGAAAAGAAAAGAAGATACTATCACATTTTTTTTTCTTCCTTTCATTTATCTTCTCCATCATTAACGTTCTAGTTCTTCCTCTTCTTTCATTGCCCCTCGCCTCCTTCATTTATGTTCTGCCTCATCTTCCCAATCATCTTCTTCTTCTGTTGAGCTTGCTTCCCATTCATCGCTCTCCTCTTCCCCTTCAGCCGAGCTTCCTTCCCCCTCATCTTCCTCCTCTTCCCCTTCTGCTGAGCTTGCTTCCCCTTCATCCACCTCTTCATTGTCCCATGATATACCTCCTTCATCCTCTTCCTCCTCCTCTACTGCTGCAGCTTCAATCCTGGCAAAAAGCTTCATGTACTCGTGCAACAACTCTTCCAATTCACTGAGAAAGCCATAAGTATGGCCTTGATGCCTCTCAACCAAGCGAACAGTTCCATATTCACCCAGTACCTCCCTCAATCCTCCTATGTGTATTTTATCATCAGTGTTGTCCTACACAGAAAATAATGATGTAATGATAATAAATAATAACAGAAGAAGAACACACATAAAAGAGAAAAATGGGCAAAGCAAAAACATCTGGTATCTCCTAACTCCACCCACTTCATACAATAACACTTAAAAAAAGTTTAGGACATAAGACTCTTAAAAAGGTTTAAGAAAATTTGGTATCTAAAAGACTAAAACTACCTAAATATTAATTTTATCAAATTTAAAATAAACAAGGAAAACATTTTCCGGAAGTACCTGACTAATGTGACGCCTTAGTCACATAATTATACAAGCTCATTTTCAAGACAATCGACACCTATTGCTCAAATCAATTGCTTCGTGACCATATTGTTCTGCTCTGGAAACTTATACTCAATTTGAACTAATTAATAAGCTCATTCGGACAGAGACTTGACCATGCAATTATTTAAACAAGGAAAAGTTTTTCCGGGCATACTTGACTAATTTGACCCCTCAATCAATTACATAATTACTTATTTTGAAGACAAATCGACACCAAAATTGCTCAAATCAATTGCTTCCTGACAATACTGATCTGACCTGGCATTTTATACTCTATCTGGATAAATTAATGAGCTCATTTATCCAAACCTAAGCTACATTTGGACACAGCCATGCAATTATTACATATATATGCATCAATTCACTTCCTGTATGTAAGGTTATTCTCACAAAGAAAATGTTCATATGATGGCATAATTCTGTCTGATCATCCTGTCTGATCATCCAAGGAAGAAAAGGTACTATAACATTATCAATGCTGTTAATTTACCACAATGATTTAGCCAAATCACTCTATTCTTGCTCTCAAAATGGTCTTACATGATAAGAGTAGAAAGGATGTGGTGGAGCAAGTTACTTTTTTCCCTTTTTCTTGACGAGGAGAAAAGAAGATAGAGAAGTAGAAGAGGTTTTGTAAGAATCATTCACACTTTAGAAGGTAAACAGGATATTTATTAACCCAACAAGCTTTCTAGAATGTAGTTAGCAACTTCGGATTAAGAGGAGAACAGGAGAATAGCAAACATGATGAAGATAAAAGAGGGCACAAGAGACTTCTTCAAAGAGAGTTACTTCAGGCGTTGTATTTCAGATTTGTAAGATTCATTAAAAATCATCATCCTCTTGGACTGAATGACTAGAATAAAGTTCCACTACTTGGTTTAAGTAAGATTTGGGCCTTGCAATGGCAGAAAATTCTGTTTAATGCCGTAATATATTCCATACAAATACCTTTAACCTTCTCCAGCAGTGAAGGAGACAGCAAATTGACATCCATAAAGCAAGAGCATTTTGTAATTAGAAAGGCTATAAAGAGAATCAAATATCTAATTACTAGATAGAGTGCTACGAGATGCATGCATGAGAAATGACAATAATAGAAGGTTCTTGGAGGATTTTATAGCCACGGACTGAAAGCTTCCATCCACAAAGAAATGAAGGGAGGAGAGATGGGTGGGTTGGGGAGGTTGTTGGGGGCACAAAGGTCATTCACTTGGCAGCTGTCACCACAGTTCTCGGAAAAAAAATCGACAGAATAGAAGGAAACAATGTTGCACTTTGAAAATAAATGAAGGGTGCGAGGTCATTTTGCACAGAATGCCCCCTCGAATAGCATAGCAAAGGGAAAAAAGGAAAAACAAGTGCTAAAAATTGTACAGTTCCCATTCCAAATCCTTTCTTATGTACATGTAGTGAGAAAATAGTATATTCTTTACAACTACCAAATTTAGTATTCACAATTTTATTGACAAATGTGACTAATTTAACCCCATGATGAACTAACTATTATCTAATTACAACAGCTATATTAAGAATTCAATCAAATTTGAACTACATTGGCCTCAAGCAAGACCTGACACTTACCTAATCATGCAAATTTTAAGTTTGCAATAGAAAACTTCATCAAGAGAACAATGTAGAAGGTATATGGTCTTCCATATTTCACCAACCAAATAACCAAAAGCAAAGAACTCAAAAGAGGAAACAAAAAAAATATAAATAAACAAACAGCATTAAAATACCTCACCATTAGTCACCAAGATCTTGCTAAAATTCCTTAGAGAGCGATAAGTACCTGACAACAATAAAAGGTCAACTCCTTCATAGATGGTGAATGCTGTATGAGACGATCTATCATATAATTGCGACCAGCCATACAACCATCAAAACTCCCAACATGCATGAAAGTGAGGTTCTCAAAGTAAGGGCAAGTCTTCAGTATGTGCTTGAGCATGTACTACATATAAAATAAGTGAACCAAAATAAATACTTAAAACAAATAAACAAATCAAGAATAGCTATAGAGAGTTTGTTAGCTCAAAAAAAATAATTGGCGTAATTTGTAAGAGTACCTTAGCACCTTTCCCATAGAGAACAATATCAAGTGTAGTCACACCAAAAAGACCTGCAATAATCTTGGCCTCGCTATTGAAAATGAGCATCCGCAAATCATTAACAGCCAAAAGACAAATACTTGCCTTAACTAGCGACGACATGTTTGTAAAAACATATCCTTCCGTCTGAGAAGACATGATGGTGACCTTCAAATATTGGAGACTCGGTATCGAAACCTCAATTTCTGTGGAGTGATAGCAACCATTAATAACCAAACTCTTAAGGTTGCGACAAGAGATGTGAGATATCAACAACCAGCATGCAAAAAGTTCCAATTCTTCAAGAATAGGGCATCCTACTAACAGCTTGTCCATAAAATCAGCTTCGATCTTAAAGTGCCCTAGGTTTAATTTTCTAAGATGAGGAAGATAGACACCCACAGGGTTTAGTGCTTGAAAACCTCTATTTCTGACTTGCAAGTTCATCTCCTCTAAAGATGAGCATAAAAAGATCACATAATCAGGTATCTCTAGCCTGTCAAATTGCAGATATATAGATAGCACCCGGGGCAATTGCTGTACAACATGGTCGATCCATCTTGTCACAGAAATACTATGGTGTTCACACAAATCATCCTGATACTTCCAGATCAGCCTGAAAATATCTAAATGTTGAAATTGCCGTTGCAATTGTCGTTGCAATTGTCGTGAGGCTAAGACAGCATTAATAAAATTCACAAAATTCTGGTGGCATTTTGAGTATTCACCAAAAGAATTTGCCGATATTCTACCAGAGGAGATTTCATCAGACCAGAATTTGGCAAAGTCGAAGTCGAGAACGGGCACAAAGGCCCACACATTCCTCCATCGCTTGGACAGCCTCCGTGTCCGCACCGCCTCTTTTGTAGGAAGGTAAGACAGGATACGAGTTAATATTGAGTCATGTAACTCGCTTATCCTATCAGCACCAGCCATCTGCCCAATTCAATAACAACTCTTGGTCCCTTCAATTTCAAAATAAGCATTTTGTCAATCCACCGATGTGCAATTTTCTTGCATTCAGTGCCAAATAGTTTAATTTAATTAAATAGGACGAGAACTGTTATTCTGTACCTTAGAAAGCTGAAATTCGATGCTCTTGCTAGGGTTAGTTTCGTACGGCGTTGAAATTCGATACAAGCTCGGTCGATTCAAAGACTTGACCTCCGTGAAATAGCTAGGTTTAGGGTCCTATGCGAATGAAGCAACATCACGTCAGAGTATAGTTTTATGAGAGAGGGAAGTGAAACTGTGGAAGGCAGTGTCGAAACGAAGAGCAGAAGGGAAAAGGTGCCGTTGTGTTTGGCTTCCTCTGGACGGGTGTCCAGTGGATGTCTTTGATCAGGATCCGTCCGATCAATAATGGATGCTCCGTGATTAATACCAGATTTATAAGCCCCAAAGAAATTAACCGTTTTCGGACGGCTCCGATCAAAAGACATCCACTGGACGTTTTCTGAAGACGTCCAGAGGATCCGACGGCGAAGGGACGAAAAGGTAGTGAGTGGGCTTAATTTAACTAGGCCGTGCTTGTATCATCTCAATACAGGCCTGGACAAAGGGTACGGACTTGGGCTCGTTATATTTCCAAGCTTCGGATCCAAGCCCAGTAAAATTGGTGCCTTCTCGCATTTTCAGCTCGCATATTTGATATTTTACACTTTACACGCTGCGTGCATTTTTTTATTTAGAAAATATAATTATTAAAAAGTTAGGAAAAATGACATTTAATAAATAAGAGTATTTGTGAAAAGTTGACAAATTAAAACAGCGAGGTCTGTCATGAGTCCTCAGGCGCATAACAATATTTTATTACAAGATATTCTGTGAATTAAACTTTGATATATTGTAAAGCGAGCGGTATTCCAGCTATAACCTTACTAATTTCGACGCACTACACTTCCCGTCGCATGCCACAAAATTTCTAAAAAATGAGTACTGTATATTACCGTGGATCCAGATCTTATAGCCTTAATGATATATTAGATATCATGAATAAAAAATGAAGATTCAAATCATTGATTAGAAGTATTTTATATGATGATAATTCGAGAAATTGAAGTTGACTGCATGCATAGTTGTTTTATGGCCCACACATAAATTTGGATTTGGGCGCTTGATTCCATGACACAGAACTGCTAGATTACTAATTTTCTTTTAGTTGTGTTGAAGTGAAAAGGAGGTAAAAAATATTGAAAAGTAGTAGGGACATGTTCCTATTTAACAAACTAAATTGTACATCCTTAAGAGAGTGAGGTTTTCAGCATTTTATCCCAGTGCCCTCTCTATCTACCGAAACCTCAGAACTCTGGTACAGACTGACCCCACTTAGGGCCCATGCACTGCAGGTACCAGTTTCTCTCGAAAACCAACGTCTGCTAGATGTAATGACACGGATTGGGCTAGTCAAACAAGAGAAATTTGGGCAGTCGCCTTCAGAGATATGTGCGCGTACAATCTCTGAAATGTTCAAACCCGTCCCTATTCTACTGCGCGATATCTCTGATTAATTGTTCTACACTGCCACAACATTATGTCCATTGAACTCGCTAGCTATCTGAACCTCGAGATGGAAGTCAACCCAAATTTCTTTTTCTTTACTTTCTGTTTTTGTATATTAGAGATTGCATTTCATTTATTTTTTCGGCATTTTAACAGACAATTAAATGCCGCATCATGTGATGTAACTTTACTTTATTACTCAATTATATAAACAAGAAGAGGCTTGACCTCTATTTTTCGTCAACAAAAAAAAAAAAGGGAAACAGGTAAAATGCCCCCACAAAGAATAACTATGTAGGTACCACTCAAAGAAAGTCATGTCCGATTTCCAAAAATTATTGAATTAATAATATTTGTCGTTGTACAGTACTGCATCAGGTTGGCTTAATTACATGATACTATGTTACCTCCACCTATTACATTATTATTCATGTTTATTTTTTCTTCCATCTGTTTTTTTCTGGAAAAAAAAAAAGATAAAAATGCTTCTATAGTATGCTTACGCAAGATTGGAGAATGGAGAATTCTCCTTGTTGCGATCATGTGTGCTAGCTCAGGTGAAGCAATTTTGAGGCCGCTTACCTTTTTATATACCAGTCTTCTGATTACTTATGAGCAGCTACAGTTCATGATGTGTCTTGGTAACTTTGCTCTCTAATTGTAAAGTCTATCTCTAATGATGCTAGTACAGAGAATGCAAATGTTAACTGTCAATATTGTACAGTAATAATTAGTAGTTATTAGCTGTAGAATTTCTGTAATTAAGAGGATATATTTGGGAACTAGATTATAGGCTGGATTGTAGGGATTGTAATAAAGGAAATATGGCTGTATAGATTGTGATAAAAGATATATAAAAAGGGGCTGGGACCTCAGAGAGAGGCAGAAAATTTACTCAAATTTCTCTCCAGTAATTTAGTTATCTTAGGTTTCCATGGTATCAGAGCCCTTCTTGTTTTTCTAAGTTGTGGTTGATAGTATTCTTGGTTTATATTCTGCTATTGTGGCAGATTTTAGTTGTGAGTTTTCGTTTATCAGTCTCAATGGATTTTTCTCCAAAAACAGCTATACTACCTGTTTGTCTGAATGGAAAAAATTATGTTTTGTGGGAATTTAATCTTCGTTGTTTTATCCAAGGGCAAGAGTTGTGGGGTTATGTAGATGGTTCCATAAAAAAACCTGATAAAGATGGTGATGATTTAAAAAAATGGGTGGGTGCAAATTCAAAAGTCATGTGTTGGATTCTTGGATCTGTTGAACCTCATATTGGTATTAATCTCAGACCATATGAAACTGCAGCAAATATGTGGGAATATTTAAAAACTATTTACCACCAGAATAGTGATGCTCGTAAATTTCAATTGGATATGGAGATCCATGAATTTTCTCAAGGAGATAAGAGCATCCAAGAGTATTACTCGAGCTTTATGACACTTTGGCTTGAGTATAATTCAATTATCTACTCTAACGTTCCTACTGCAGCTTTAGCTACTGTTCAAGAGTTGCAAGAAAAGAATATGAGGGATCAATTCCTCATGAAAATTAGGTCAGATTTTGAGCCCACACGTCGACAGCTCATGGGCAGATCTCCAGTGCCTTCACTAAATGAGTGCTTCCAGGAACTTATGCGTGAAGAGACACGTATGAGTACACGGTCTACCATTGAAGAACAGAAGCTGGTGGCAGATTCCTCCAATGTTGCTTTCCTGGCAAGAGGGAAACAAAATTCCCGTGATATCAAAAGCATCCAGTGCTACTCATGTCAAGAGTTTGGTCATGTTGCGAAGGATTGCAAGAAGAAATTCTGCAATTATTGCAAGAGAAATGGCCATATTATTTCAGAATGTCGCCGTCGACCCCAAAATAGAAGCACTGCTTTACAAGCCATTGCAGTGTCCACACAATCAGCCATGACTCCTCAGCCTGTTACTCAACCAGCCTCAGGGATACAATCAACATCTGCAACTATCACCCCAGAAGCTGTTCAACAAATGATTCAGACTGCACTGTCTGCGATGGGGTTGTCAGGTAACTTTTCTCAAAATTGGTATATAGATTCAGGAGCCTCCAATCACATGACTGGAATTTCAAAAGATTTTGTTTCCATCTCTCCATATGAAGGTCCTGACAAAATTTCCACTGCCGATGGGACAAATCTTCCTATTACTGGTGTTGGTAGTGTTTTTCTAAACAACAGAACCTTAAATGATGTTTTATTGGTCCCAAAACTATCAACAAACCTCATTTCTGTTGGTCAACTTGTTGAAAATAATTGCAACGTGCTTTTCACTCGTTTTGGATGTGTGATACAGGACCAGGAAACTGGGAAGATAATCGGGAAGGGGCATAAGAGTGGTCGACTATTTTCTGTTGAAGTTACACAAGATCCTTTTGCTTCCATTGCTTCTGCATTTTCAGCATCTCACCACAATAATTCTTGGATACTTTGGCATCGTAGGCTAGGTCATCGTAGGCTAGTTATGATATGTTGCATACTTTTGGTTGTCTTTGTTATGTTCATCTTCCCCCATCCGAGCGTACTAAGCTAACTAAACAATCTGTTGTATGTGTTTTTTTAGGTTATGCATTAGGACAAAAAGGATTTCGTTGTTATGACCCTAACAGTCGTAGAATTCGCATCTCTCGAAATGTTGTCTTTCAAGAATCCACTTTCTTTTATCATCAGTGTTCTTCTATCTCACCATCTGTTTCTAGGTCCATCTTGCAGAAAATTTACTCAAATTTCTCTCCAGTAATTTAGTTATCTTAGGTTTTCATTAACTACCACCCTTCGACCGTAAACACAGGTATACATAAGCAAGTCAACTTGAACCATTGAAAATCTGAAATTGTTCAGAAATGTAATGTTTCAAACCAACTAACCAAGTAATACAATGTAAAGTTACAAACCAAATAATATATTAAAATTCTCATTTGACGCCAAACTTTTGAAGATCATTTTTTAGTTCAAACGAGGTAAACAAAAGCAAGTCAACATGAAACATTGAAAAATGGGAAATTGTTCAGAAATGTTTAAGTTACAAACCAAGTAATACATTAAAAAAATAGTAAAAAAAATTCAAAAAAAATATAAAATTTGGTATGCAAAGAGATTACAATAGAAAGAACATATTGGACGGTTTGGATCGGTCATTTTGATACACATCGAAGAGTTTGAATCAGTATGCACCGAAACCCCCGTACATTAATATGCACCATAGGTTTTTTTCTCTCTCTATATATATAATACACACCAGTGGGCAGTGGCTAAGCCTTTCAATACCAATATATTTGTTGAGGGAAATCATCAATACGTTGACAGAAGAACAAGACAGAATTTAAGGTTTCTACATGCAAACATAAACCATGTCCATTTAAAATTTGCAACAGTCACACACAAAAGAACAAAGTGGCATAAAACACCTAAATAAACATTAAACAATATGAAAAACAAGATATTATCATTAATTTTTTCTTCCTTTCATTCATCATCCAATTCTTCCACCATCTCTTCCCCTTCTTCCATGGCTCCTCCCTCATACTCATCTGCCTCATCTTCCCCCTCCTCTTCCACTGAGCTTGCTTCACCTTCATCCCCTTCTTCGTCTTCCCACCATACACCTCCCTCGTTCTCCTCCCCATCCTCCTCATCTGCTGCTGCCCATCCAATCAACTCAACAAGGTTCATGTGCTCATGCGAAAACTCTTTCAATTCACTAAGAGAACCGTAAGTACTTCCTTGATGCCTCTCAACCAACAGAAGAATGTCATATTCACCCAGTAACTTTATCAATTCCTCTAAAAAAACAATTTCTTCAGCAACAATGCCCTACACAGAAAAATGATAATGTAATAAAGCTGATAAACCTTTTTCGTTTTTCCCCTTTTGACAAGAGAAAACAAGATAAAAGTAGTAGAAGAGCTTTTGCAAAAATTAATCACATTTTAGGAGGTACTAAGAATTTTATTGGCAAACATGACTGATTTAATCCCATGATGAACGAATTGTTTTCTTATTACAACAGATGCATTAATTCTTAAACAAATTTTGTACTATATTCGACTCAAGTAAGGCTTAACACGTACGGATCATTCAAACTTCTAAGTTTTCCATATTTCACCAGTCAAATTGTGTTCAGAAGCCAATATATATATAGAGAGAGATAGAGAGAGTGAGAATGGATATAGAACACTAATGTGTACGGATCGTCCCCGTACACATGAGTCGTTTTTCGAGATCCAAAATTAAAACGGTCAATCTGAACCATTCAAGTTGTTCTCCATATTGAAAAACAGACCAAATTTTACATTTTTTTCGAATTCTTTTACTATATATTATGATATTTTCAAAAGACAACAATTGGAGTATTTTAGATCCTCCAATTTGAAAATATCATAATATATAGTAAAAAAATTTGAAAAAATATAAAATTTGGTCTCCAAAGGTTTTTCAATATGGAGAATAACTTGAACGGTTCGAATTGACCGTTTGAATTTTGTATATTGAAAAACGACTCATAACGACTCATATGTACGAGGACGATACGTACACATGAGTGTATTGTATCCATTCAGTGTGTGTATATATATATATAACAAAAATAAAAAGAGCAAACAAAAGAAGATTTGAAAAAAAAAAACATAAAATTGTGACAGAAAGATTTTGCTAATAATCCCCAAAAAACGATAAGTACCTGACAACCATAAACAGTCACCTCCTTCAAAGCTGGTGAATGTTGTACCAGACGATCCACCAGACGATCCACCACATTAATGCAACAACCATCAAAACTCTCGAAATTCATGAACTTGAGATTCTCAAAGTGTGGACAAGTCTCTAAAATGTGCTCAAGCATGCCCTTCATATTGAATAAGTGAACCAAAATAAACGGATAAAACAAATAAACAAATCAATAATGGTCATAGAGAATCAGTTAGCTCAAAAACAGCACTTGATGTAATTTGTAAAGTGACTACCTCAGCACCCAAACCACAGAGAACAATATCAAGAGTAGTCACGCCCAAAAGGCCGGCAAGAATCTTGGCCTCGCTATCGAAAATGACCGCATCTAAATCATAAACGTCTAAAAGACAAATGCTTGCCTTAACTAGTGATGACATGTTTTTGAAAACAAATCCTTCTGGCTGAGAAGACATGACAGTGACCTTCAAGTATTGGAGACTCGGAATGGAAACCTCGATCGCTGTGGAGTGATAGCAACCATTAATAATCAAACTCATAAGGTTGTCACAAGAGATCTGAGACATGTCCAACCAGCATGCACAAAGTTCCACCTCTTCCAGAATAGGGCATCCCAGTAAAAGCTTGTCCATAAAATCAGCTTCAATCTTAAAATGCCCCAGATTTAATCTTCTAAGATGAGGTAGAGTGACCACCATGGGGTTTAGTCTGTCAAGCCAGATAGAGTGACCAGCTCTATTTTTGACTTGCAACTTTATCTCCTCTAGAGACGAGCAAGTAAAGATCGGATCAGGTATAATATCTACCCAGTCAAGTCTAGGTCGCAGATATATAGATAGCACCCGAGGCAATTGCTGTACAACATGGTGAATCCATCTTCTCACAGGAAGGTGATGATGGTGATTGAAATTGACCTGCTTGAACCTATCTACCTGTTGAACTTGTCGTGAGGCTAAGACAGTATCAACAAACTTCACAAATTTCTCATGAAATTCTGAGTACCCACTTACAAAGGTTGTGTACGTTAGACAAGAGTTGATATAATCGTACCAGAAGTCGGCAAAATTGATGTCAAGGACGGGGACAGAGGCCCACACATTCCTCCATCTCTTGGATAGTATCTGAGTCCGCACCGCCTCCTTTGTAGGCAGGTAAGACAGGATATGAGTTAGTATTGAGTCGTGTAACTCGCTTATCCTATCAGCAGCAGCCATCTCCCTAATTGAAATTGCGACTTTAAACCCTTCAATTTCAAAACAATAATTTTGTCAATCCACTGACGTGAGATATTTTTTTGCATTAAGTGCAAACCAATAGTAAAATTAAATAGAATCAGGTCTGAATCTGTACCTTAGGCACCTGTAATTCGCAGGATCGTTGCAAAAACTTGAGCGCCTCTTTTCGTCTCCTGTTGCTAGGATTAGGTTCGTACGGCGTTGATAAAACCTTGATCGGGTTAAAACCTTGACCTCCGAGAAGCAGCTAGGGTTAGGGTCCTACGGCGTTGGCAGGGTTTCGAATTAGTATTTAGGATTAATTGGAAAGTGAGCGAAGGGGAACTGTGGAAAGCAGTTTAGAATGTAAAGTGGGGAAGAGAAGAGTGGCACTGCCCGTCTGCCCCAAATGAAGATAGAAAAAGTGGCTTTGAGCATTGAGCACTGGGAACCGAAAAGCGAAAAAGGTAAGTGGGCTTAATTTAATCAGGTCCGGCGTGTATCATGGAATATGGATCCGGTCCATCCGGATACGCAGTTCTAGTTTTTTTTTTGTTTTTGTTTTTTTTGTGTTTCTGACCATTCCGATCTTGAGTTGTCATTATCATTTATTGACACAGTCACAGCCACACAGGCTTGGACGATGAGCCGAGGAGGGGACTTGAGCTCGTAAAACTCCCAATTTTCGGATCCACCCAAAAATTAAACGTGCCGTATGTGCCATGCCAATATGCTATCCTTCTCTGTCGCAATTTGGGCTGATCACATATATTTTACGCGCTGCACGTAATTTTACTTAGAAAACATATTTATTAGAAAAGTTCGGACGAAAAGGACATTTTAATATATAGGATAGGAGTATTTGTAAAAGGTTGAGAAATTTAAATTGTCCTGAGGCGCATGACTATTTTATTTTTTTTGAAAAGCAAGTAACTCTGTGCGGTAAAGTTTATAATATATTGTGCAGCGAGTGTTATTCCAAACATAATGTGACTCATTTCGATCCACTACTTCACTGCATGACGCAAAAAATTCTGACAAAATGACTAATGTAAACTGTTGTATTTTAGATCTCATAATATGTTATATTTCATTATAAGAAAAATAAAGATTCACCAAGTTAGAAGATTTATATATATGTTGATGATTCGAAATAAAGAAGTTGTCTGCATGAATAGTTGTTTATGATCTATAATTTCCAGTTTATAGTTGGGTCTACAAACAGGTAAAATGCCCAAAAATATAATTATTTCGGTGCCACTCAAAGAAAGTCATGTCTAATTTCCAAAAAATAATAAATAAATAATTTTTGTCGCTTACAGTACTGCATCAGATTGGCTTGATACTTTCGTTCCCACCCCTTTTACTACATTATTCATGTTTATTTTCCTCCATCCTTTTTTTATATTTAAAAAATCTGTAGTATTCTTGCGCAAGCTTAGAGAGATGGAGACTTCTTTTTGTTGTGATCATGCGCAAGCTTAGGGCCGGCTGCCTTTTGATATACCAGTCTGTTACTTACGAGGAACTACAGATCATGATGTATCTCAGTAACTTTGCTGTCATATTGTCTAACTCTAATGATGCTAGTATACAGAATGCAAATGTTTTAACTACCACCATTCGGCAGTAGCAAACAAAAGAAGTATACAAAAGCAAGTCAACTTGAACCATTGAAAATTCTGAAATTGTTCAGCAACTGAATGTTTCACACCAAGTAATAATTAAAAATCCCACTTGCCCCCAAACTCCACAAATCATTTGATAGTTCAATCGAGGCCAATAATTAGTAAACCGTAAAAACACAATCCAACAGCAAAATATAACATCCACCAAGTGGCTAAGCCTTTAGCAGTCAATGTATTTGTTGAGGGAAATCATCAAAACGTTGACAGGAGAACAAGACAGAATTTAAGTTTTCTACATGCAAACATAAACCTTATGTCAATTTTAAATTAGCAGCAGTCACATCAAAAAGAACATAGTTTCATAAAACACCAAAATAAACATTAAATAACATGAAAAACAAGATAATATCATTGGTTTCTTTTTCCTTTCATTCATCGTCCTCTTCTTCCTCATCCATATCTTCATCTTCTTCCGTGGCTCCTCCCACGTACTGATTAGCATCATCTCCCTCCTCTTCCTCTTCTGCTGAGCTTGCTTCACCATCATTCCCCAGCTCATCTGGTAACGGCCAATAAATCAACTCAACTAGTGCCATGTGCTCATACGACAACTCTTCCAATTCACTGAGAGAACCATTAGTACTTCCTTGATGCCTCTCAACCAACTGAACAATACCATATTTTAGCAGTAACTTTCTCAATTCCTTTATGAGATCAATTTCATCATCATCAATGTCCTACACATAAGATAATGATGTAATGATAAATAAATAATAACAGAAGAAGAACACGCATAGAAGAGAAAAATAGGCAAAGCGAAAAATCTTGGTACACCAAATTCCATCCATTTAAAATTTAACTATAATGACATAAAGACTATTAAATAAGTTTAAGAAAATTCAGTAACCAATACTACCTAAAAGGAAAATTTGAGATCAAATTAAATATACAAATTTCCAGACGTACTTCACTAGCTAATTCAACTCCTCAATCGATTGCTTCCTGATAATACTGATTTGGACTAATTAATAATAAGCTCATTTAACCAAACCAAAACGTCATTAGGATGCAGACATGACCATGCAATTATATTACTAGGACTAATCTCGCGCGTTACGCAATTCATTCCTATACGAATACGTTATTATATGATTTCTTAACGAAATGAGCAACCATGTGATCAAGATTGATAAATATAGAGTGAATATCGCGCATATAATTTTTTTTTACAAAATTCAGAACACTATATAAAAAATGCCATAAAAATTGAGAATACTATCGAAATATTATACGAAAGCTGCCACAAAAAATCCAAAATAAAAAATCATACCCCACAAAAATTCCAGCCGAATGACTATAGTAACTCAGTGAAAACCTTTCGTGCCCCAATTTATATATTGATAATAATATATGCATTATTGATTTACTTTCTCTGTATCTAAGGCTTTTAAAACAAAGACAATGTACATTTGATGGCATAATTCTGCCTGATCATCCACGGAAGTTGCATCCAAGGAAGCAAAGGTCCTATAAATCTAAACGTCATCAATGCTGTTAATTTACCACAGAGACTTGGCGAAATCACTCGATTCTTGTTCTCAAAATAGTCTTACATAATAAGAGTATAATAGATGTGGCTGATCAACCTTTTTCTGTTGTTGTTATTTTTCCTTTTTTTTTTCTGACAAGCATAAAAGAAGATAAAGAAGTCGAAGAGCTTTTGTAAAAATCATTCGCACTTGAGGAGATATTTCAGAATTTTATTGACAAACATGACTAATTTAACCCCATAACTAATTAATTATTTTCTAATAACAACAGCGACACAAAATTTTACCAATATTTTGCACAAAAAAAGTACCTGGCAACGATAAAAGGTCAACTCCTTCAAAGCTAGTGAATGCTGAATGAGAATGTGCATCCCCAATTTATGAATGGTAAAAAGACAAATGCTTGCCTTAACTAGTGATGACATGTTTTTGAAAATATATCCTGCATTTTGAGAAGACATGATGGTGACTTTCAAATATTGGAGACTCGGGATCGAAACCTCAATCCCTGTAATGGGATAGCAACCATTAATAACCAAATTCTTAAGGTTACCACAAGAGTTCTGAGATATAAACAAGCAGCATGCATGAAGTTCCAATTCTTCAAGACTAGGGCATCCCAGTAAAAGCTTGTTCATAAAATCAGTTGTGAAAAGCGTCCTAGGTACAATTTTCTAAGATGAGGCAGGGTGACCAGTGCCGGATTTGGTGATCCAAGCCAGCTGCAGTCCACTTGCAACCTCATCTCCTCTAGAGATGAGCAAGGGTCAGATCAGGTATCTCTAACCTGTCATATAAAGGTTCCAGGTATATAGATAGCACCCGAGGCAATTGCTGTACAACATATGGGATCCATCTTCTCACAGGATGGCCATGGCGAGGATAGTTCCTGACCTGGTACTTACAGGCCAGCCTGAACCTATCTACTTGTTCAATTAACTTGAGATTTTAACAATCTTGGTATTATCACGTAAACTTGCTTCTTAATTTCATTATCATGCTACATATGGCCGGGTACAAAGAAATCCATATGGCCTGTGCTTGATACATGTATCAATATATATATGACACCATTTTGGTTATTCTATACCACCAATTACTATTTCACATAGACTTAATCGACATATCCCAAATTACACATATTATTATGCGTGCTCTTAACAAGTGACAATTGATAATATACTTATAATTAAAACATTGTTTGTTATATCCTTTCAACATAGTTGTTCACTGTTGTGAAGGAGGATTCAATCACCTTCCCATAAGAACCTGTACTCTTGTCTAGGAAGTAACAGCAAATAAAGGTTTAGTAAAAGAACAAATATACATCATACATATGTACTCTGGATGCAAAGTCATAACTTTAGAGGGTTTAGTGAAAAAAACTGATTTGCTATACCAGAAATGCCCCTGGACAGAAATAAACTGATTTTCTTTCAAATTGTAGTGGAGCCTAATGTCACTTAGGGTGCGCTCCAGAAGACTTTAACCAGTGGAATGGAATGGAAGAGGGGAAAGTTAACTTTGCTACACAATAGCTTCCAGGGTTAAAGGGTGGGAATGAATGGCACAAAAAGTGAGTTTGGGGAGACAAAACAAGACCCCCAAAATCGGGGTGTAGAGAGTGGAAACCAGGAAATTTCTTCTATGAACGTGGACCCCACTTAAAATTTGTAGCATATGATTTGGGTGACAAATTTTAACTCTATTCAAGTTGTGTAGCAAGAACCATATTGTATCCTCTCTTCCTTCAACCTCCATTCCACTCCATAGCTTCCCTTCCCATTACTCAGACATTAAAATACATCTTAATTAACAACTTGACATACATCAAGCAATACAGATCAAGTTGACATACATCAAGCAATACATTTAATCCCTCTGATAACGCTGTCCAGGGGTAGTCCCTCTGATAACGCTATCTCAAAAGGTAACGAGCTTAATTCAATTCAATTGACTTTAATTAGACCGGGTAGGTGCATGAACTGTTGTGTTTTTCTATAATTATATTAATTACCGATAGAGGATACAGCCGTACCCCGTACAGGTATGTATTCTTCCCCTCGTTTATTTTTTGGAGTATGTTTTCTCCAAAGATTCCCAACCTTCGGATACGAGCCCAATAATCAAAAGTGCCATTGGTGCCATCCTTCTGTCTAGAAAATTAGTTTTGTTCTCATGTTGTTTAATTATAGAGACTGACTCAATGCAAATGTTAACAGCAAACGAGCCTTCAGCAGTGCCAAACAAAAATTTAGTAACGCATGGGCAAAGTCAACTGACTCAATTTAAACCACAGAAAAATATGAAATTGTTCAGCAACTGAAAGTTCCAACCCAAGTAAAACCATTAGAAATCTCATCTGACAAGCCGAACTAAAACAGATTTTTTAGTTCAATCGAAGTTCATAATAAGTAAAACATAAAAAACAATTCGACAGCAAAATATATAGTTAAGACATGATGGCTACAATAATGTACAACAAACCCGCTGACCAAAAGCAATATTTGTTAAGACTTAACAAACAGAAAAGTTTCATGAAAACACATAAATAAACAGTGAAGGTTATCAAGTATTTCTAAAAAAAATAAACAGTGAAGGTAAAAAACAAGAAAATATACTATCATAATTTTTTTTTCTTTCCTTTCATTCGTCTTTCTTCTTCTTCCGCATCCCTGTCTTCATATTCTTCCTCCTCTCTTTCTAGTTCTTTTTCCATCTCTTCCCCTTCATCTTCCCACTATACACCTTCTCCCTCCTCCTCCGCATCCTCCTCCCCCTCCCCATCCTCCAAGTCTACTGCTGCATCTTCAATCGTGTCAAAAAGGTTCACATAATCATGCAACAGCTCTTCTAATTCACCAAGAGAGCCATAAGTACATCCTTGATGCCTCTCAACCAACTGAACATTGCCAAGTTCACCCAGTACCTCCCTAAATCCCTCTATGAACTCAATTTCATCATCAGCATCGTTCTACAAAAATGATGTAATGATGATCAATTATAATAACACAAAAAAAAAAACACCCAAAAAAGAGAAATATTAGCAAAGCAAAACATCTTGGTACCTCATAATTTCATCCATTTCGAACTTAACTAGAATGACTCTTAAATATTGGACTCAAGCAAGGCTTGATGAGTAACTGATCATGCAAACTTTTAAGTTTGCAAAGCTTCATCAAGATAAACAATGTCTAATACAACACCGTGATTTTGCTAATATTCCCTAAAACAAAAGGTACCTGGCAAACATAAAAGGACAATTCCTCCAAAGCTGGTGAATGTCGTACGAGATGATCTACCATGTCATTGCAACCAACCAGAATACTGTCAAAACTCTCAAAATGCATAAACTTGAGATTTTCGAAGTATGGGCAAGTCTTCATAATGTGCTTGAGCATGTTCTTCAAATAAAATGAATAAACCAAAATAAATACATAAACAATAAACAAATTAATAATAGCCATAGAGAAGTTGTTAGCTCAAAAACAGAACTTGGTGTATAGAGATTACCGTAGCACCCAACCCATAGAGAACGATATCAAGAGTAGTCACGCCCAAAAGGCCCTCAAGAATCCTGGCCTCATTACCGACAATGAACATCTCATAATCATTAACGGTCAAAAGACAAATGCTTGCCTTAACTAGCGAGGACAAGTTTTTGAAAACATATCCTGTTGTCTGAGAAGACATGATGGTGACTTTCAAATATTGGAGACTCGGAATCGAAACCTCAATCTCTGTCATGTGATAGCAACCATTAATAATTAAACTCTTAAGGCTACCACACGAGATCTGAGATATGAACAACCAGCATGCATAAAGTTCCAATTCTTCAAGACTAGGGCATCCCAGTAAAAGCTTGTCCATAAAATCAGCTTTGATCCTAAAGTGCCCTATGTTTAATTTTCTAAGATGAGGTAGAGTGACCAATGCTGGGTTTAGTGTTTCAGGCCATCTTTTGTGGACTTGGAACTTCATTTCCTCAAGAGATGAGCATGTAAAGGTCAGATCAGAAATCTCTACCATGCGAAATCTAGTTTGCAGATATATAGATAGTACCCGAGTCAATTGCTGTACAACATGGTGAATCCATCTCCTTACAGGAAGGAGATAGTCGTAAAAACAACTAGGGCATTTCCAAACCAGCCTGAACCTATCTACCAGTTGAACTTGTCGTGAGGCTAAGACAGCATCAATAAACTTCACAAACTTCTCATGGCATTCTGTGTTGTCATTTAAGTCACATTCTGAGTCGTCACTTAAATAACTTGCGAAAGCTCCATCAAATGAGACATCATCTGGTGGGAAGTTGGCAGAGTCGAAATCGAGGATGGGCACAGAGGCCCAAACGTTCCTCCATCTCTTGGATAGCATCTGAGTCTGCACCGCCTCTTTCGTAGTCAGGTAAGACAGGATGTGAGTAAGTATTGAGTCATGTAACTCACTTATCCTATCAGCACCTGCCATCTCCCTAATTCAATTACAACTCTTGGCCCCTTCAATTTCAAAATAATCATTTTGTCAATCCACTGATGTGTGATATTCTCGCATTGGATACAAACCAATATAATTAAATAGAGAGATATCAGTACCTTTTACACCTGAAATTCTTGCTAGGTTTAGTGTCGCAACCCAATTTCCTGGTGTGAATTTATATTGACTATTGAGTAAGATTTCTGGAAATTGAAAAACTGGAAGTCAAGAAGAAATTGAGAAATCAAATAGAATAACTGAATTACTTTCTCACTATCGTTTCCTTACAGACAGAAGTACACCTAATATAAACTATAAAATGAAAATAACTAACCTTCTGTAATAACTACCCTGACAGTCCATGACAGTATAATTCAGCACCTGTTATCTCTAACCGTGACAGTTAGGCTTGATCGGTTCAAAGACTTGGGGATCGCCGTGAAGCAGCTAGTGACCTAGGATTAAGGTCTTACAGAGAGCTAAGCTAGGGTTTTAAAATGGTATTTGGGACTTGGGACAAGATCTTTTGGTCGGAAAGTAGAAGGCAATACAGAGCAAGAGAGTGAAGAGGTGTATATTTTGGATAATGATGGAAAGAGACGTGAGGAAATAGGGAACTGGGCCTTTCTCATTTTAAATATTCAATTTTAATTGAGACAACAATAAACTTTGGAGAATAGGCTAAAGGAAAATTACTGTGATAAAAGAAGAGTATATTCAATTTTCAATCCTGCATAAAGGTTAAGAAATAAAAAAAGGATTTCCTAAAAATGAAAAAGCGCCCACCGTGGGGTTCGAACTTCGAACCCACGACTACAAATTTAAGAGCCTTGGGTTCTACCAAGCTGAGCTATTCGGGCTTCTTGGAGGGTTACCGTGGAAAAACTAATAGATTAAATCTTCCACCCAAAGGTTAAGAAGTTAAAAAAAAAAGAAAAAAAGTTTTTAAAAATTCCAAAAACAAAAAAAATCACCCACCGTGGGACTCGAACCCACGACCTACAGGGTTACAAGCCCTGTGCTCTCCCAAAACTGAGCTAGACGGGTTTCTTGCAGTGTCTGTTTTATTTAAAATTAAAGCAACTTCTACTAACAAATGTCCTGATATAATTAATGAGAACAGGAAACAGAGAAAAAAGCGAGGAAGCAGTTCAAAGGGCTTTTTCACAAAAAACCGGGCGAAATCTCTGAGGTTGTGTTGGAGGATTCGTCAGGTGATAAAAAAACTTGAAGAAAAGGAACAAATAGAGTCGGAAAATTTGCAAGATGCTACCACCACAAACCCTAGCACGGAGAGGGATGCTGAGTTTGCTTTTGAAGGCGAGAGGGCTAGATTTTTCAGCCGTCTCTTTCCTTCTGCCAGGAGAGTATTCTCCAATCTTGGCCTAAATAGGTGTTCCGTTCTATAAAGTTGAATAACAATATAGCTCTTTACTTGTGTAAGGATCAGATTTTTTTTTGTATCTAAGAGAGCATGACTATCATACCAGAAACAAATCTACCAAGCAATATTTTTTAATTCTCTATTTTTTTTTAAAAGTTTATGATCGTGTTAAATTCATTTTGGCATTGATTACCGCCAAAAACCCGGAGCCATTTCAGAAGTTTATGATTGTAAAGTGCCCTAGGTTTAATTTTCTAAGATGAGGTAGAGTGACCAATGCTGGGTTTAGTGCTTCAGGCCATCTTTTGTGGACTTGGAACTTCATTTCCTCTAGAGATGAGCATGTAAAGGTCAGATCAGAAATCTCTACCCTGCGAAATCTAGTTTGCAGATATATAGATAGCACCCGGGACAATTGCTGTACAACATGGTGAATCCATCTCCTTACAGGAAGGAGATATTCGTAAAAACAACTAGGGCATTTCCAAGCCAGCCTAAACCTATCTACCAGTTGAACTTGTCGTGAGGCTAAGACAACATCAATAAACTTTACAAACTTCTCATGGCAATCTGTGTTGTCATTTAAGTCACATTCTGAGTCGTCACTTAAATAACTTGCGAAAGCTCCATCAAATAAGACATCATCTGACGGGAAGTCGGCAGAGTCGAAATCGAGGATGGGCACAGAGGCCCACACGTTCCTCCATCTCTTGGATAGCATCTGAGTCTGCACTGCCTCTTTTGTAGGCAGGTAAGACAGGATATGAGCAAGTATTGAGTCATGTAACCTATCAGCACCCGCCATCTTCCTAATTCAATTACAACAACTCTTGGCCCCTTCAATTTCAAAATAATCATTTTGTCAATCCACTGATGTGTGATATTCTTGCATTGGATACAAACCAATAGTATAATTAAATAGAGAGATATCAGTACCTTTTACACCTGAAATTCTTGCTAGGATTAGCGTCGCAACCCAATTTCTAGGTATGAAACTATGAATGTTTATTGACTATTGAAGTATTGAGTAAGATTTCCGGAAATCAAAAAACTGAAAGTCAAGAAGAAATTGAGAAATTAAAATAGAATAACTGAATTACTTTTTCACTATCGTTTCCTTACAGGCACAAGCACGCCTAAAATAAACTATAAAATGAAAATACTAACCTTCTCTAATAACTACCCTGACAGTATAATTCAGCACCTGTTATATCTCTAACCATGACAGTTAGGCTTGATCGGTTCAAACTTCAAAGACTTGGGGATCGCCGTGAAAGCAGCTAGGGATCTACGATTAAGGTCTTACGGCGAGCTAAGCTAGGGTTTTAAAATAGTATTTGGGACTTGGACTTGATCTTTTGATCGGAAAGTCGGAAACCCAGGGAAAGTAGAACAATACAGAGCAAGAGAGTGAAGAGGTGGATATTTTGGATAATGACGGAAAGAGCCGTGAGGAAATAGGGAACTGGGCTTTTCTCATTTTAAATATAATAAATCTTTTTATTTATTTATCGCTAAGCTATCTAATCTCCTCATCGATCCTGCCTCGTCCAGTCCTTTTCGTATGCCCAGCGATTCAAATAGGAAAAAAATTTGGCATTTGTTCATTTCCTCAAATCTCGATGGTCATAACACTACATTTCTTTATTTCTTATTATTCTAAGACCTGAATTGACAGAATTGTACAAAAGAATTTGATATTTGTTCAATTTAACATTCATGATTCACTCAAAGTTGATCAAACAAGCTGAGCTTGCTGTTTGTTTGATGGACTTCCATAAATAGTTTCCCTGAGACCCTCTACTGCTGAGCGCTTCAGAAAGAAACACTTTTCTTTTTAGTTTGATGAACAAGTAAGGGTATTTAGGTCAGTTAATTAAAAATTTACTGAAGACAAAGAAAGATGCTATTTTGCTGTTTCCAAAAATTTGAGCAGCACTGGTAGAAACGCTAGTATACAAAATGCAAACAGCATCTGCACTGTCAATTAAAATTTGCAGCAGGCATCCAAAAAGGATAGCCACAATATACATCAAAACCTTCCATTGAAAGCAATACTTCTTAGGAGAGAAAACATTTGTTTCATAAAAGCACCTCAATCAATATTAAACAATACGAATGAAACACAAGAAACAATTGTTAAGTTCTTCGTCCTTTCATGTGTCTTCTTCTTCCTCATCCATATATTCATCTTCTTCCTCCAGCTCTTCCCCTTCGTCCATGGCTCCTCCCACATACTCATCTGCCTCATCTTCACCCTCCTCTTCCTCTTCTGCTGAGCTTGCTTCCCCTTCGTCATCCTCTTCTTCATCACCTTCATCTGCTGAGCTTGCTTCTCCCTCATCCTCCTCTGCTGCTTCTTCTTGCGCCGTTATTCTCTCAAAATATCTCAAGTAGTCATCCAAGAGCTCTTCCAATTCACTGAGAGAGCCATAAATGCAGCCCTGATTGCACTCAACCAACCAAGCAATGCCATATTTACCCAGTACCTCCCTCAATTCATCCAAGAGTTTAATTTTATCAGAGTCATCCTACAACAGAAAACAATGATAGTGATCAACAATAATAACAGTAGAATATACAGGCGAGAAAACTAATATTCAAGAGATACCTATCAGAGGAAAATGGAGAAGAACAAAACATCTGATACCCTGAATTCCATCCATTTCTTAATTCAATACAATGACATAAGACTCTCAAATCCATCCAAGGAAACTCGGTAACCAAAAATACATAAAATAGAAATTTGAGATCAAACTACATGAACAAGGAAAACTTTTCATACTTAACTAATTAACCCCTTGATCAATTACATACTTATCAAAGCTTTTTTTTGAGACAGAGACACAAAATATAGCACAAATCAATTGTTCCCTGACCATATGGATCTAATTTGGAAATGTCATCTCAATTTGGACTATGTAATAAGCTGACTCAACCAATTTACTTCTTCAGTGTCTTATAATTATTAAATATAAATTCAACAATTTACTTCTTCAGTGTCTTAAAATTTTTATCACAAAAAATAGAACATACATATTATGGAAAATATCTGATCATCCATGGAGGTTGCATCCAAGGAAAAAGGGGTATCATACATATTAAAATTGCCACTGCTGTTAATTTAACAAAATGATTTGCTATACTGGTCTGGATGTGCCATGCATAAAGTGAATAGACTGTTCATAGATAAGGATTGTGAATAGGATATGGTAAAGAATAGACATGAATTGAGAGATATTGTTTGGATGGTGTGTTGAAAATAAGAATGAAGGGAAATAATATTATAATGATATTTTTTTTTTTGAGGAAGTTTATTATGCACTGTAGTGTATTGAATCATCTGTGCACTGCCATCTAATCCGTTGGATTTAATTTAAAAATCGTGCAGATTGAGTCGCTGGATCAAAAAGTTTAAGTTGCGCCCTTGTCTTATTCTGTTCTCGCGATTAAACAGCGCTCGTACCCCCAAAAAAAAGGAAAAAAAAAAAGACCAAAAATTCTGATAATTCCTCTCTCTATCGTCTCTTCGTCTTCTTCCAGGAGCATAAAGTCATAAACCTCCCATCCCTTACAATCCCATTCTAGTGCAGATCAGCAAATCAAAAAATCAAAAAACCTCCCAACTCTCATGCTCTCCGACTCATCTCGCTCTCTCAGTTTTGCCTCTTTGTCTCTCTCATCTCAATCTCATGCCTAAGGTTAATATGACCACTGCTGATTTGTATAAGATTATAAATTACAGCATTCCTCGGGATAATTCTAGTTCATTTATGACCACTGTTGTAAACAACAAATTATTAAATCTAATAGTCCCACATGGTTAATATGACTTTAATATGGCCATTTTGATTGGCAAAATTGGCTCCACCATGTAAGTCCTAGTTTTAATTCATCTCTGTTAGTCCGTAATTGAGCAACAAAAATGCTAGTTTGAGCTAATATCAATCGTTTCTCCTACACTGGTATAGCAACACACAAACGTGATTCCTTAAACAGAGAGAGAAAATGGCGAGAGGACGTTGCTTCGTACCAGCTCTAATTTGGCGGGATCTGCATCAGAGATTGAGAGGGGATAAATAGAGAGGCATGAGAGAGAGAGGCAAGAGGAGATATTGTTAAGAGGTTAAGTCGTGAGTCGTGAGTGAGGCGAGTTGGGGTCAAACGAGCAAGAGCCTGTAGATCTGGCCGGAACCCTAGGCAGGAGGTGGATTCTCAGGATTGTGTTTTGAAATTTTAAGGAGGTGGGTTCAGGAGGAAGAGACCAAACAAAAGGCGAAGGAACGACATAAGGTGCCAGGAGCAACTTAACGTTTCTCATCTAGCGACTCGATCTGCACGATTTTTAAAGTAAATCCAAGGGACCAGATGGCAGTGCATACATGACTCAATACACTACAGTACATAATAAACTTCCTCTTTTTTTTTTCATAAACCTAAAAAGCATGTTCACCTTGTCCCTGTTTGCATTGTTCTCATCTATGTTTGTTCCACATATACATCTAATTCATGAACAAGCTTGTTCTTTGCACTTGACATATGGTCTTACATGATGACAGTAGAAAAGAATGTGATGGAGCAACCATTCTTATTATTCCTTTCTTCTTTTCTATTCTTTTTCTTTTTTTCATTTTTTGACAAGGAGAAAACAAGATATAGAAGTAGAAAGGAGCTAAAAGGGTTAACCAAGCTGTTGACAGTAGCTAGGGTTTGGGACTTGTGATTAAGAAGAAAAAGGGAGAGGAAGCAAACACGATGAACATAATTAAAGAGGCACAAGGTATTCAAAGAAATATACTTTAGGTGTAGTATGCCAGGTTTGTAAGATTGCCACAAATCACCATCCTTTTGGACTGAAATTACCATGATACAAGTTTCACTGCTTGATTGGAATAAATTTGGACCTTGCAACGACCAGGAATTATTTTAATGAAATTGGTACATTGTACATATCTACTAATTAACCTTCTCCAAAAGGCAGCAGCAAACTGACATCAATAAAGGAGTTTTTTGTAATATTAGAAATGCTATAAGAGAGAATCAAACATCTAATTATTGCATAGAGTGCAAGGAGATGCATTCATGAGAAATGTCAATAATGAATGGTTAGTGGAGGTTTATAGCGATGGATTGAAAGCCGCCCATCCACAAAAAAAAAAATATTGGAGGGAGGGAGAGGGCATAAATGGTCACTTGTTAGCTGCTTAACAGGGAGCAAATGTGAGGGCATAAAAGGAGGCGGAGAAGCATTGGACTAATATAGTGCTGCACTTTGAAAATTAATGAAAAGGAGATCATCGGTACAATATGCTCCCTGACAATCTGGAAAAAGGGATACAGTGGAAGGCAATGCCATATTTTTGCAAATGCAAGATTGATAAGTACCTGGCAACGATAAAAGGTCAACTCCTTCAAACCAGGTGCATGCTGTACGAGATGACTTACCATATCAATGCAACCAGCCATACAACCGTCAAAACTCTCAAAATGCATGAACTTGAGATTGTCAAAGAAAGGACAAGTCTTCAGAATGTGCTCAAGCATGTCCTTCATATAAAATAACTAAATAAGTGAACCAAAATAAACACATAAAACAAATAAATAAATCAAGAATAGCCATAGAGGATTTTTAGCTCAAAAACAGTACTTGGCAAAATTTGTAAAGAGATTACCTTAGCATGCAACCCGTAGAGAACAATATCAAGGGTAGTCACACCCAAAAGGCCCGCAAGAATCTTGGCCTCGCTATTCAGAATAAGCATCTCCAAATCATCAATGGTGAAAAGACAAATGCTTGCCTTAACTAGGGATGACATGTTATTGAAAATATATCCTCCTGTCTGACAAGACAGGACAGTGACTTTCAAATATTGGAGACTCGGAATTGAGACCTCAATTTCGGTGGCGTGACTGCAACAATTAATAACCAAACTCTTAAGGTTGCCACAAGAGATCTGAGATATGTCCAACCGGCAGGCACATAGTTCCAACTCTTTAAGACTTGGGCATCCCAGTAAAAGCTTGTCCATGAAATCATCTTTGATCCTAAAGTGCCCTAGGTTTAATTTTCTAAGATGAGGTAAAGTGACCAATGTTGGGTTTAGTGGTCTATGCCATTCATAATTAGGGTCTTGAAACTCTATCTCCTCTAGAGATAAGCAAGTAAAGATCATATCATGTATCTCACTGCTGTACAATGTACGTTGCAGAAATATAGATAGCACCCTAGGACATTGCTGTGCAAAATGGCGAATCCATCTTTTTAAAGGAAGGTTATAGTCGTCCAATGAAAATTTATTTTTGTATACTAGCCTGAACTTATCTACCAGTTGAACTTGTCGTGAGGCGAAGACAGCATCAATAAACTTCACATACTTCACATCGTATTCTGAGTTTTCATCAAAGTCAGCAATGTTGAAATCGAGGACAGGCACATAGGCCCACACGTTCCTCCATCGCTTGGACAGCCTCTGTGTCCGCACCACCTCTTTTGTAGGCAGGTAAGACAGGATATAAGTATTGAGTCATGTAACTCACTTATCCTATCAGCACCTGCCATCTCCCTAATTCAATTACAACTCTTGGTCCCTTCAATTCAAAATAATCATTTTGTCAATCCACCCATGTACAATTTTCTTGCATTCAGTGCAAAGAAATAGTTTAATTAAATAGAAAGAGATCTGTAAATCTGTACCTTAGACACCTGAAATTCGACCTCAGTGAAACAGCTAGGGTTTAGGGTGTATGGCGAAGCAACATCACATCAGAGCAGCGTTTCGAAGTAGTATTTGGGATTAAATGGTTTAGAGTAGAGAAGAGAGGGATGCACATTGCACTGGGACTCTGGCAGAGGGGCAGTGGCCGAAACGAAAAGGGGGCGTACTGGCGTTGTCTTGAGGCTTCAGCATCTCAGACGGCAAGGGGAAGCGACGAAATGGATGTGGGCTCTATTTAATTAGGCCGGGCTGAGCCCAATAGTTATCGGTGCCATTTCGCAATTTCTGCTGATCGCATATGTTTTACACGCTCCGCTGATCCGCTCCGTGTATTTTTATTTAGAAAATATATTTATTACAGAAGTTTGGACTGCAATGACATTTTAAATATTATAGGAGTATTTGTGAAAAGTTAACAATTTAAAAATTTAAGACGGGGGACTGCGGAGGGGGAGGCCTGTCCTGAGCCGATTATAAAGCGAGTGGTAAATCAAATATAATTTGACTCATTTCAACTCACTATGCTTTCGCTGCATGCCACAAAACATCTGAAAAATGACTACTACATTGCGGTAGATAATATCTTATAGCCTTTATAATATGTTAGATTTCATTAATACAAAAAAAAATGAAGATTCACATAGTTAGAAGATCTCATATAAATATATAAATCATCTTAGTTGCCTTCGATACATTGTTACCTACGCCTATTGCATCATTATTCATGTCTATTTTTCTTCCATCTTATTTTTTTTTTTAAAAAAAAAAAACGCTACTATAGTATGCTTGTACAAGCTTGGAGACTTCTCTTTTGTTGCGATCATGTGTGCTAGCTACAGATCATGATGTCTTGGTACCTTTGCTGTCAGATTGTCTAATTGAAAGTCTTTAACTCTAATGATCCTAGTATCCAGAATGCGAATGTTAACGACCACCCTTCGGCAGTAGCAAAAAAAAGTTTAGAAACACATGTATACAAAAGCAACTCAACTTGAACCATTGAAAAATCGGAAATTGTTCAGAAACTGAAGGTTATAAACCAAGTTATACATTAAAAATCTCATTTCACGCCAAACTCCACAAGACCAATTTTTAGTTCAATCGAGGTCAATAATCTCTATCTCTACTACTTGTAAATGCACGCATACGAAGAGGTGTTACACGCTATATAGGTCTAGCGTGTAAACAGAGATTTTTACCGTTCGATTGGTTTGATGTGTGGTTGGATGTGAATCGACACACGAAAAAAATACTATTGATTGATTTTCCAACTAATATAGAAAGGAAAGGAGCGCAGTTGGAATTATGCCGGGTTAACTTAGGGTGTGCTCCAGAAGGGGTTAAATGAAGCTAAGGTAAGGTATGGAAAGGTAAGGAAGATGAAGGTGTTGGGTTTGCTTTAAAGCCAAAGGAATAACAATTCTAACAGATCAAATAGCAAACCAGAAAATAACTAAAGAACTCGCAGAACCAGCAGTGAAACAAACCGTTCCAAAACACCGAAATTAAATTTTTGAGCGGAAGCATACCTGATTCCATCGCTATGGCCAGGATCTTGATGTAGAGCACGTCTTGCTTGATTGCTGAGATCCTTGATGTCGTGAGAGAGCCACCAAGGTGGGGAGAAGGTCTTCCAAGAGTTCAAGACTTGCCCTTTGATGTCTTTAGCCTAAACAAAAGCACTATCTCTCTCTAATTGAAGGAAGTATTAGGGAGAGGGGCAGAATTGCTGCTATCAACACATGTATGCAGCAGAATTCGTGGATGTCTTGTCCCTTGGAGACCAATCCCATATATATAAGCCAAGGTAACTTGGCATGCACTCATCTTCTATATTCATCCATCACAAATATAGAACATGACTTTCCTAAATTAACCACATATTAAAGGCAACGCATCTTTTGTACAAAACCATGCTTTTTCTAATACAGCCACGTTTAGCCTATTACCATACTTAACAATATTCATAATTAGCAGAATCACTAAGCCAGAATTAGCCCACCTTCTAGATTGTTTCTAAATCTGCGCATAATCTAGAAATAATCCAACAATCTCCCACTTGGGCTATTATGCTTAGTGTTATCTAATTATAATTAATTTAAATGAGCTCATGATTTATGGTAATAAGTTTTGTACTCCAATTCCGTCCATCATTCATAATGATAAAAGACCAAGGAAACTTTTGTCACATTATAGCCATTACAAGTTTCTAATCCTGTAAAGCCGTCGCAACTAAACCCACAATGATCACAATATCACTATAAATGAATGACATTGAATTTAGATGTGTATAAGTGGTGTGGAAAATACACGTAAATGTGACTGTCACGTGTCTATTTCCAACTTTATTGGTCACCCTGAAACTGAAGTGAGGTCAACTTAAATAAATTGAGAATGAAAACTGAAACTGAAAACTGAAACTTTATTCATTTCTGCAGAAATTCACTAAATAAACTGAATAACTGAATAAACCAAAACCATTGTCAAATCTAGCACTCCCACTGAACAAAACTCCCACTAAAGCCTAGAATCCTCAACTGAAATTACACCCATACCAGTTACATGTTTCTGAAACTGCTTGTGTATCAATGCTTTAGTGAGTGGATCCATTATCATTGAGTTTGTTCCAATTGTGCTTGTTTCGACAATTCGTCATTCTCAACTCTTTTACAACCAGAAACTTAAAGTTTTATGTGCCTTAACTTATTGAAGTTTCTGTTGTTGGAGTATATGATTATTGTCACGATATATCCATAGTGATGTTTTAACAACATCCATAATGTACAGCCTTGTGACAAAATTCATGATCATACTCTCTAAATTTGAATGCTTTAAAACATACTATAATCTTATTTTCATTATGAAAGATGCTAACACATTTTTAGCCATCTTCATAAAAATGGAATCATTCTTTAGTATGTTATTATGGCATTCACTGAAATCAAAGTCAGAATACTAAAATGACCTCAACTTATTTCTGACATTTGAACTGTAAGTGCATAATTATTTCTGTAAATACTAAGTAACTAAATTTGGCTGTAATCCAAAGTTCTACACTTTGTGTAGATATTGACTTTGCATCTTTATTATGTATACATTATCCATATGTATACAAACTTAAGATCAAATTCCTCATAACCAAATCACAAGTAATGCTTTATTTCCAACTTTACTTAATCAATATATATGGAATATATTGAAGATAAAAATATATACCTCAATCATAAGTTATCCAATAGTTTACATTTTTATCTTATCATACTACTTGAGAGCCTAATTGACGTTTTATTATTTGTTTAAAAGGCCCAAGAACCTTGAGGCCCAAAACATACAATAATATCATTTCAAGTAGTAAATCATCCTAATGCAAAATATTACTCCCACTGAACCTGTGATATATACAATTATTAATCAAGTTAATCTCGAAACCAAATGAGATAATGACTTGATAAAATTTGTAATATCACTGCTGAGACACTTATTTTGAGTTCATAAATAGATTTTAAATTTGCAACTATTTTATTTGTATCATCCGATTCAAAAATAGAATGGTTGCACAATATAGAATGTTTCACCAATGTTTCCATTGAAAAACAGTCTTAACATCTATTTAATAAAACTCGAGATTCAAAATTGTACTAAAATTGCCATAATTACCCTAAAAGAGTCTTTCAATAAGAACTAAAGGGAAAATCTCTTTATGGTAATTTATTCATTTTAGGTGAAACACTTGGTGATAAGATGTGCCTTATGTCTTTTCACATTTCCTATAAAATCTCTTTGGTATTAAATGTTCATTTGCAACCAATGAGTTTCTTTCCTTTAGGTAATGTTACTAAGTCTCAAATATCATTATCACAAATGAACTTTATGTCTTTATTTATGGCATTAATCCACTCCTATGAGTTTTAAACTCGTGTTCTTGAAGATAGACAACATAATCGTCCGATATTGTTTGTCTTTTCTTCCTAGTGGATCTTGTAAGTACGAGTTTTTGAGGTGTTTGCAGTTGTGTAATGACAACATTATCTTCAATTTAATTGTTACCAGGATCTAATTTCATAAATCCATAACAAAGTCTAATTTTAAGTCAAACAGTTTTCTTAAGTCCTTAAGCAACCAATTTGACTTTTATGAGTTTGACCAATCCGTTTGGGTCCCCAACCTGTTTATCTCTTGCTCAGATTTAGGACCCAAGTCAAACAACAGTCTATTGAGTCCTCAAATAGTCTGTTTCGATTTCTATAATTGGAATGGTCCATTTTGAGTCCTCAAAAGGTCCTTCTCCTACTCAGATTTAGCCCTTATGTACTGTACTGATTCTCAAATGGTCTATTTTAATCCTGAAATAGTTTCTTTGAGAATCAATGCATGTGGTTTCACCTTGAAGATAATATCAAAATATGTCATCTCTCCCCCTCAACCAAAACTTCCTCAAAGAACTTATCTTAAATTTGTCTCTAAAACTTAAACTTAAATTGTGGGATATAATAATTTGGGTATTCTTTTGATCTTTTAGCATAACCAACTAAACAACCAATTATCCTTTCATCTAACTATTTCTCTTGTGGCTTATAAAGCCGAGTTTTGTTAGATATCCCAAATATAATATGTGGACTTTTCAGTCTACAGTTTATATGAGATTTTATTGTAATTGTCTTAGTTGATACTTTCTTTAAGAATATAAACTGCTTTTCTTAATAAATTGAGAAATTATAACTTTGCACAAAATATATTCTCCTAAAGAGATATAACTTAAGATTTTGTGCCAAAATATTCATGAATTCTCAATAGTTAATTTATGCATAAAATTTTAGTATCCATTTACATGTTTTCCTTACATAAGCTATTATTTCCATAAAGGTCGTTATAAACTGAAGAAGAAATGGATCACCTTATTTTGGACTATGAGACAAAACCAAATTTATATTCTTAAAAGAACAAATAAATTCATATTTGTTGATTTGAGATAGAGTTGAAATTTCAATAAAATGAAATTATAAAAGTCTCATGTATGTCCAAATATAATCCATTACTAAACAACAACCTATGAACTTATAGCTTCCAAAATTGATTGTTTTATCGTCACTACTATAAAGATGTATCTTTCAACATCATTTTGACTTAAGACAATCATAGGAAATCCTAGAAATACAAATGTGGATAGTTTCATCCGAATCAATCCACTATCTATATGTTGACACTAAAAATAGACTTTAGCAAGAAGCACAATATTATTTTTGGTACCCCAAGTATAATATTTTCTTAAATGCTCTTATTTTCATAGAAGAATAACCCTTCAGATTCTGACTTTTCAATAAGCTTCTAAACCTTAACTTTATTGGATTTCTTTTATGATTCAAAATTGCAGTTTTATTCTTAAATTTAATGTTTCTAACTTCCTTATATTCTTGGAGTCAAAATCAACTTGAGTACCATATTTCTTACCTTCAATTTATTTTCTTCCTTCACCATATTTAAGTTGAGATTAATGAGAATTAATAACTCATCTCGAACTTTATAGGAAGAAAAATAAGCATTAAATAACCTTATTATCTTACGATCTATTTTAGTGCTTATTATTTTGAAGCATAAAATGTCATCTCCAAATGTACTCTCTTATGTTGATTTTATATTTATTTAGATATCTGAAGTGTTTCTGCTATGAATGTCCAAATGTAACTATTGTTCATCTGTAAGTGCTCTTTGGAGTCTCCTTAAAGACTTCAAATACCTACTTATTCTTAGCAGACACATTTTCTAAATTTTCTCCAAGAATTCTTAACTGTATTGAGGGACTTAAATATTTTGCCATGAAATACATATAAATGTAACCAATATCCATATGTTAGTGCTTTTTGGAGTCTCATGACATATTTCAATTGATTACCTTCTCATTCATGCAAAATAATATTTCCTCATATGAATCCTTTAACCTCAATGAAATTAGAAACAATGCCTCTTAAATGTCTCAAGAATGGTTTTTACTAAATGATCATAAGATTATGTGTTTTGGCCTCAATGGGATTATTAGTCCTTAACACATGGTCAAGATCAAACCAATTTGAGAACCTTTAAATTTTAAGTTGGAACTTTAAAGATGCTAGATATGCACTTACATTAATCCTTTATTGTATAACAATAAATCAAAATATAAAGGTCTGAATCCCATCTACTAGCCTTTATCCATTTGCAAGTGCTCTGAGAGATCTTCTTACAAACTTCAATCAACTAGGTGTAGTATCAAATGTAACGATTCATAACATATCAATTAATTAACCTTCCTTTGGGTCGATTAATTAATTATATGCAAAACCTCACAATCATTACCCATTTGATTCTACCCAAACATTGTACATGTAGCATTTTAAATTATGTCCTTCCTTTGGGCCGATCCATAATTTAAAAGTCACATGCACCTTAATACACTTGTATTTGGGCCTTTGAGACAACCGTTAATGTGAGAGCCCATTTGTGGGATGACATTAGGGTCGACCCAACTTCTCAAATACAACTAAAGTTACCTTTATATTTGATTTAAAGTATACCTTAACTTAGACTTTTCATTATGCACATTAATCCTAATATGAAAAGCCTAACTAAATACTGACCTAGGATGATTTAGACTTAAGACTCGGTTGCGAAACCTTAAGGTATACATACAATAGACCATATAGTACTTATATAGACTACTAAACCTTAGGTAGCTTGTTTTGGTAAGTAACAAACTACCCAAAGAGACCAGAAGGATAACCATAAAAATATGTAACCATACAAACTAGTATGCATTACATTAAGGTAAGAAAAGAAAGCGATGGTTTCCTCTTCAGCCAGCAGCCATTAAAATTACACCACATCCAGGCAAGATTCCCAGAAAAGGCCAGGGTCATATGGACACTTAGGCGCCGACCTTATTTCCTGCGACAGAACTTGTCCTCATGACAACATGGTGTAATCCAACGCTTACAGCTCTTACTAATGAAAACCATGACAGAGATAAGAAGAGGAGAGAAAACTGGACAAAAACGGAATGTACAAAATCTGTACATACCATCTAAGAGGTTTGCTAAACCGAATTTTGGTCAGTTTCTAATAAAACCATACAAATCTTTCCTAGCAGGCCACTATGGCATCTAGTGGGCTCTCAACTCGATTCTGGTCATAACCTAAGAGTTTGCAACCAAAACTGAAGTAGAACGATTGTCTCGGAGCGAAACAAATCGTTGATGGACCGTAGATAGAGTAGAAGAAAACGTCCTAATCTAAATCGAGAAACCCTAAAGATTTCTCTCCTAACCAAATAATCTACTCTAATTCTAAATCATCCAATTTTAGTAGATCAGATTTTTAATAATTTGGTATTTCGATCTTCTTAGTTACCAAAATCCATAAATAACCAACCATGTCAATTATATCCAAATTTAAATATTGATTATATTAAAATTCCAATCATAATTAACCATATAGTATAAAGGGCTAAATGCCAAAAAAAAGGAATACTAAAATATAATCAAATATTTACTTAAATACTTTAATAAGCTAACTTAATTTTAACCGTACAAAAATAGCTTATTAAAAAAATGCATGGTCAAAAAAAAAAAATACAAAAAAAAGATCGAAATCAATACCTATTTACCATGCCAAAAATAAACACTAAAATTGAAGGTTCAATTTTAGAATCCAAATATGCACAATTTTTTTTTTTAGATAAAAAAAAATACAATATCAAATCAATTTGAAACAAAATGATTTTGAAATTCCATAAAGCTTTAACTTAATTTTCAAAATCTCTCCAAATAACTAATTTCAAAATAATTTGAAACAAAACGATTTTGAAATTCCTTAAAGCTTTAACTTAATTTTCAAAATCTCTTAAAATAACTAATTTCAAATCAATTTGAAACAAAACGAATCGAAAACAAATTTTTTTTTTAAAAAAAAAAATTAGATCCATCCAAAAAAAAAAAAATCTCCAAATCAAATAATCAAAACCAAAATTTGTGTTTATTCTACTGGCTCATGACGAGTGGCTCTGATACCACTTGTTGGGTTTGCTTTAAAGCCAAAGGAATAACAATTCTAACAGATCAAATAGCAAACCAGAAAATAACTAAAGAACTCGCAGAACCAGCAGTGAAACAAACCGTTCCAAAACACCGAAATTAAATTTTTGAGCGGAAGCATACCTGATTCCATCGCTATGGCCAGGATCTTGATGTAGAGCACGTCTTGCTTGATTGCTGAGATCCTTGATGTCGTGAGAGAGCCACCAAGGTGGGGAGAAGGTCTTCCAAGAGTTCAAGACTTGCCCTTTGATGCCTTTAGCCTAAACAAAAGCACTATCTCTCTCTAATTGATGGAAGTATTAGGGAGAGGGGCAGAATTGCTGCTATCAACACATGTATGCAGCAGAATTCGTGGATGTCTTGTCCCTTGGAGACCAATCCCATATATATAAGCCAAGGTAACTTGGCATGCACTCATCTTCTATATTCATCCATCACAAATATAGAACATGACTTTCCTAAATTAACCACATATTAAAGGCAACGCATCTTTTGTACAAAATCATGCTTTTTCTAATACAGCCACGTTTAGCCTATTACCATACTTAACAATATTCATAATTAGCAGAATCACTAAGCCAGAATTAGCCCACTTTCTAGATTGTTTCTAAATCTGCGCATAATCTAGAAATAATCCAACAGAAGGGAGTTACATGGAAATGAAGATGACATATAGTTCCTTGCTCCATATTTCAAAAAGCATATGTACAAGTTAACATCAGTAACCTTCTATTTAATATACCAAAAGACAATTTTACCCTTTTCTTCTATCTTCCTCACATAAGAACTGGTACATAACCGTACCAGTACTCTCATTTCTGTTTGTGTAGGCCCAGTACTTCTTGCATATATTGTCAAGCGTATGAGATATGGGGACGCATTAGCAATGTTTCCAAACTCATTAGCAATGCATTTTGAACCCACTACCATTTATTTGTATCTAATAATCAATAAGCAAAATTGGATAATAAAGCCACGGGTTCAGCACCCTTGAATAATTGCATACCTCATTACTCATTAGAAATGAAATGTTTGACATCGGGTAATTGTACCTTTTCAGAAATACCCTTGTAATTAATAATAATTGCAAATAGAAGTTAATTTCTAACAGTAATTGCATACCAGCAACGTCTAGCAGTAATTGCTCGTTTCAACAGTCTAAATGACACAAGTAAGCCTTAAATGCAGTAACATTTTGCTCTTATTTTGATCGGCAAGAGAGTCGGTACTTCTTTGGGAGGGAATAGCAGCAGTTCACCAAAATTTCGGAAGGAATGGAGAATTAGGTGGGGTCCGATGTCAGCGAAAGAATGTCGCGAGGGCAATTTTGACAGAAAAATTCGGTTCTCGCGTGCTTCATCGCTACACCCCGATTTTGGGGGTATCGGTCTTCTCCGAAAATCTCCGAAAATCGCTTGCGGAGGGATTGTTGCTTCCTTGGGTTTCCGCCGATTCATCCCGCGTCGACGATTAGAGCAGGGTAATTGCGTTCATCTACCTTTCCTTAGCTCCCATTCAACTCTTCTGGAGCAGGGCCTTAGCGAAGCATGGGAGTTCGACTCTCCGTCACTGGTGTTTTTTTTTTTTTGCGTTTTTTTCTTCTGACCTCCCTTTTGTCACATTATTTTTTATATTATGGAAACATGTGATGATCATTACCTCCAATATAATACAAATTTTATTGGTCCAATCAAAGATCACGAAGAAGATGCAAATTAATTAATAATAAAAAATAATAAACTTACGCAAAGGAAAATTTTATTGTTTTATTTGTAAATCAGGCACCATGGCTTCATATTCAATATGATTAAGAGTTCTATAGATAATATATAAAGAATTAAAACATTTTATAAAAAAAAAAAACTGATGATGAGCAGACTATGTGTGTGTCAGGCCTAAAACATTTGATCCTTAAATGTATAGCTCATTTACAAATTAGCCATAAGTTGTTACTGTAATTTCTACTACATGATATTTTTATCTGGTTTGATTAGCTTTAGTATAAAAATATATGGATATATATCGGTTGTTAATAAGTTTTTAATGAGTGATATTCCTGCATGATGCACATGCTGAAAAGCAATTCTAAATCTACATGATGCGCATATATCTATTACCGCATGCATGATGCGCTTTATTGTTAATTAATGTCTATTTAAGAAAAGCGAACCTTTACACATCTAATTTGCTCCTTAACTATATCTTTTTTTCTTGTGCCATATCTTAATTGTGAAGATTGTTTCTTATTGAAACTTGAAAAAGAATAAACGAGATGATGATCATGCACCAAATAGTTTGTGTCACGTATTCATCCATGAGCAAGAGACTACACACGTCAAAAATTGTATCAATTTGTTCCACATAGGATTCCACATTAAATGGCAAATAGATGTTTAGCAAAGAAAATCAATGCTAAATCTTTAATGATAACCCAATCCTGGAGAAAAAGTAACGCCAAAAGAGGAAGGCCAGGAGAGGATTTGCGCTAATTCTTAATATTTGTTTGTTTCCTTCTATTTATCTCTTAATTAATCAATATCAATCTATCTTAATTAATCAACTGAAAAGAAAGCGCCGCAGGATGAAATAGAGGGTTGTTGGTTGTAGTTTTCTTGCTACTTAGATTATGAATGTGTATTAAATTTATTTGGCAATGTTAGTTTATTTGCTTTGTGCATGAATAATATTTGGTTAGGTATATTTGCTTAGTGCATGAAATAATTTTTTTGAGATTAGTTTATTGGTTATAAACAAATACAATTTTATTATCTTTCAAAAAGAAATAAGGTGATCAATTAATTTGATTACATAAATAATAAATATTTCAGCCCTCTTTTTTCCGTACTTTTTTTACCTAAATAAATGAAGCAACACATGAAAAATCAAATTGCGACAATGGCTGAAGAGCATATGTTCAATTTTGTATTCTACACATCAGCTAGGTATATACATACCAATTAAAAGTGCACGATAAGATTAATTATTTGAGAAAGATTTCATTATAAACGATTTCATTCTTGCGCATTTATTCACATCATTATTTATGCGTGCGGACAAAGATTTCATTATAAACGATTTGTTTTCATCAGGTTGCATTTTTTTTACTAGCATAAAATGTTAGCATAAAATGTTCTCATACGTGACAAATAAAGAAACAAAATAATATTAGACAATAAAAATATATTGATTAATTTACCAGTGATACAAATAGATGTGTTATTCAATTCGTTTCTATATTAGATGAAAAACTAAATAATAGCGTTGCTTCGTCTCGCGATTCACATCCAACCACAGATCAAACCGATCGAACGGTAAAAACACCTGTTTACACGCTAGACCTAGCATGTAACATCTGTTCGCATGTGTGCATTTATAAGTAATAGAGACTAAACAGATAATTATCTTCCTTTTATGTTGCCTGTCATAATAAATGTGACAAAATTAGAAAGAGACATATAGTTCTTGTATTGTTAAAATGGTGATACATTACCAATAATATCCACAAATCACTAACATTTATAAATTTTGGTACGTTAATGATTCTTTCCATATACTCTATATATCACTTTGTGTAATTGGATCTAATAGGAATTACATTATTTATAATTGGTAATACAGGAACGGTACATCATTTGACAATTCACAATATATTATAGGAAAACCGAAACAATCGCTACTGCCTACTGGCAATCTCGAAGAATTTTCAGAAAGGAAAATCATAACATATTGGTCCACAATCGCTACTACCTCATGGAGTATGCCAGGCTGGTTGCATTGTATTAATTCTCTTCCTTTTATATTGCCTACCATAGTAAATGTGACAAAACTAGAAAGAGACATTTCTTATACGCCAAGTTACACATTTTTGTCAATTAACGAATAAATGCAAAATTATGCGCAGTCACAAAAATAATAAATCACTGAGACAAATATGCGAAATGTTATCTGTTCCCTTAGGTAATGCCTATCACTCTGATTGATCAGATATCAGAAAGTGGAAAGTATTGGAATTAGATATTAATTTGATATTGTCATGAACGGATATAATATAAGGGGTCGTTGGATCCCTTGGGAATAGCTTATTCCCCCCGAATAGTTAATCCCAGGACTAAATTTTTCATCCAAACGCAATTACCAATTTCAGGAATAGCACTATTTTCAACAACACTCTTTCCAACAACACTTTTCTCTCTACTTTTCACACTTCCCAACGCTATTCCTAAACTCACCATCCAAACAACATTCTTAGTCCCGAAATAGCACTCTTCCCACGCTTCCCGAAATCTCAATTTTTCCTTAAATTTAGTCCCAGAATTTGCTATTCCTACCTATTCCCCACCCATCCAAACGACCCCTAATCTCTACTACTTATAAATGCACGTAGAGAAAGGTCGCAACAAAAATCATCAAAAGGGGTTCAAACAATTGTTAACATCAATTATAAACCATTGATCTGTGTAATCTGCGGTCTAGATCTGTATTTAAGACCAAGAGTCAGACTTTTGACAACAAAGGGTAAAGGCGCTGGTGGTTTGTATCAAATTCGCGTAGCTATGCGAAGCGAGTTCGATTCTCCGTATATACCACTTTTTATTTTTTGTTTTGCGCCCTATTTGTTAACCTAGCGTCAAATCTTCGCTAGGGTTTTGAAGCTGGCGCCGCTCCCCCGTCTACTCTATGTTTAGCTTTCAGAAATCTTCTTTCATCACCTTGCAAAGCACTTCCGCTTTCATTACCTTGCAAACATTTTGTTTTCACAAAGTACTTCCAATCCACCACTGATTTTCCGTTGGTTTTGTGCCTCTTTGCCCCGCCATGAGACTTCTGACATCGTCGCCTCTTCTTCTCTCCCCAATGAATTTTTCTTCTCGCATCTTCTTTTACCTCGCACTCCTCCCCTCCTCCGCCTCAAGGCGTCTAACGCGATGCGAACTCAGGAAGTTTCCGGGTCGGATCCTTCATCTACAGTCGCATCCGCATCCTCCTCCCAAGCTCAAACCGGGTTTGTATATGATTTAGCAACTATCAGCATACCACTCTCAATTACTCTTTAGTAATTTCTCAGTTTTGTTTTTCTTAACAGCACCTGGATCTGACGTGAGTACAAGATTGGTTGCCAGTATTCTGGTACCAGTGGGCCTGCATTGGTTTTATCCATGGATTTGGTGCTGACAGGTGTAAGTCATTAATTTTCTAAAAAATATGAAATTCAATATATCAATTAAGGTTTCATGTTCAATTGGAGGTAGGAGATTTCGAACTACCAATTTGGTACTGGAAAGCTTGAATCATTAGGTCAAATAAATCATTGATACAAATTCTTTTTAGTAATGCCAAGCAGCCTCGATGTAATATCTATTTGATCAATTTGATTCGTTGTGTTATTGTTGTTCCAGAAATTTCGGCGTGAGAGGGAAGAACAACGAGATGATTCAATACTCCTGCAGCTGGTTTTGTTGATTTTAGGTGAGCAATAGCAAACATTGTTAAATTATATTTATTCTATCTTTTCCGTCTAGCTTAGACCTGAATATGAATATTTTTCTTTTTCATATTTTCATTTTTGTTTCCAGTTCTTTATCAAATATGCCAAGATTCAATTCCTCATCGATTTTTATTTTGTTTGGATTTTCTGCTTAATAAATATCGTTTATTTTATATTCTTATTCTGTTTGGAATATCAATGATTAGATGGTACAGTGAAATAGAATCTATGGACAACATCAATTGACTCATGCGATAACATCTATAAAAGAATTGAGAATATTTTGGGCATACTATCCTTTTATTCATTCAATCATACTTTTGTTAATTTCTTATGGTGGTTTTTTCTTGATTTGTTTTGTTAAACTTACAAGACCAAAAGAAAAAGTTACTTTTGTGGTATTTTTTTGTCAACTCCTCTTGCAGGATCATGCTTTTTGGGTAGCAGAAACAATCCACTGTCACGCATTTCAAAATCTATACAAATAAAGGTGCTTACTGAAGATTGATAATTTACCAGCTTCATATAAAGATTTAGTGCTTACTGATTTTTTTTAAAAAAAAATCTGTATTTGTACCCTCCTCTCAATTATTATTGCTTTTTTTAAAAAAAGAAAAATAACAAAAAGAGAAATTAGAAAAAAAAAACTACAGAATAATGTTCAAATCTTATTTCTATTTGGTTTAAATCGTACAAACTGTCATTTGATTTTGTGATGTGATGCCATATTATCAAGTTTTTGTGATTAACTAGCTAATGGACCTTTTGCAGGGTGTCAAACATGTCACCAAATGCAAGAATGGTGAGAATAGCACCACTGGAGAGTATGGTGAGCATTTCATCAAACACTCTGGTGGTTATGGCCTCCCAGTTGTCAGAAGCCGAGGAGAGGAGCGTGCCTTCTCTGGTTGCAGCTGTTGGAACCAGCTGAGGTCCATGGATGAGGCCAAAAGCCTTCTCCAGTATGTGTTTAGTGTTGTCGCTGATTCCAGGTTAGTTTGACAGTCAAGATTGCATGTTCGTTGAGCTATGTCATTAGGAGAGTATCAATCTATCTCCACTGGTGCTGAATCAGTAAGGTAGTATACTGCTCAGCTCTCTTTTCTTTTCTTCTTCTTTGATTGCACATGTTACATTTGTTCTATTATCAATTTTCTTTTCTTCTTCTTTCATTGCACATGTTACATTGTTTCTAAAATCTCCGACCCGATATTTGAAGTTGATGTGTCCTTGGGAGTAATAGCTCAGGGACGTCAGTGGTGTCCTTGTTCTTAAATTGCCTTCCTTACTAAAAGTATATATTTTGGTCGTATCAGATCCAGAAGGTCCATTAAAGGGCAGAAACACTATTACTTGTTGTTTGTTGACAACAAAATCAGAATTGGTAGCATAGTGCAGATGACAGGTGAGTCGATTTAAACTAATTTCATTTGTTTCTGTTATTTATTTTTTTGTTCCAACAAATTTGTAAGGTGTAAGAAGAGGGGAGAAGAAAATAAGAGCGGGGACTCTAAAGGTTTTAATTGGTTTTATGATTTCTTCTTAAGAGGACACATAGCAAGAGAGGATTTTGATTTACTGGTGATCTCTTATCTGGACCAAAAGGTGCACGCCAGGTTAGTTAATTCTCTTTTGACTGATACAAATTTACTAGCTTAAAATTTATTCTCTTCTCTGGTAAAATGCTATTCCCGATTTCAATCAATTGACTGATGCAGTAAGTTAATTCTCTTTTGAGCAATGGGTTAATTCTCTTTTGAGCTGCATATAGCATAAGGGCATATATATTTAGACTCTTCCTGCAGCACTTTCATGTGATCAGAACACAAATTTAGCTATGTAACACATTCAGCCCATCAGATGATGCATTGATACCTTTATACATTTAGGGCTTAAGTGAAAATTTTTTTATTAAAATTGTTACCTTCATACTTGGTCAAAAATCTTAGAGAGGTGGGGTCGGGGCTTTGGGGGAGGGGGTGGGGGTCGGGGCCTAAGGTAGCCTGGCCTCGGGGGAGGGGGTGTCGGGGCCTAAGGCGGCCCAGCCTCAGGGGAGGGGTGGGGGGCCGATTAGCCGGGGCTGTGATGATGATGAAGAACTGCATTATTTCATTTCCATCTAGCCGCATGATTTTTTAATTCACCTTTTTGTAGGAATCGAGCCGAACACTTTCAGTCCAAGATGATAGTGTTTCTGTTGGTGCTCTGCCTACTGAGGTATGCATCTACATATTTTAGATTTTATATTATTTTCACGTACGTTCATATATTGTCATGAATAAAAAAGAAAACAAAAAGGAAGGTATTTTAATTGTTGGAGAGACCTACATTATACAAATAAAATACAAAGTTACATACTATTTCCAGCTTTGTAGGTATCTTGTAGCAGATTAATATTAAGTTTTTTTTTTTGAAGAAATATTGACAGAAGCTGTCAAATATAAGTGAGATTAATGCTTAAGTTAATATTTGCTTTCTGTACCAGTTCATCTTTTCAAAGATAACTTAATAGCATTTTTGGGCTACTTCTTTTCCAAAAAAATAAATTAAAAAAAAAAAACAAAGAAGAAGTTAATATTTTTCTTATTGAATGGTGCTATTTGCTTTAATGAAACCTCTGATTAAGGATTTGATCATTTGAAAGCCCTCTGCTCAGGGAGCAACAACACAATGCTGAGGAAGGCAATGGGAATGTGCTTTGGTGATTGAATCATCTAATATTTTGTAGTCATCTCATTGTACCTGTATACTGCGAATATTTGCTTAAGATTGTGTTTTTTTTTTTTTGAACTTATAAGTGTTTCTTACAGTAGTTGTTGTTTCCTTTTTGTTTCCTGTATTTTTTTATGTGAATTTGTTAGATACTTACTGACTATTAGATTGGTAATACTACTATTGCTATATATATTTTAATTATGATAATTTAAGGCTGTGAGGAGGATAACTATGATAACTTTATATTTATCCCTGCAGGATGTGATATATATTAATAATATATCAAAAATTTAGACTACTTTATGATTATTTTATCATAAAGAAAATGATTGTTTGGCTTGATACATGGTTGACTTTTCAGTGAGTGGAAATTTACTGCAAAAGAGTTTGATTATAATAGCTGGTTTTTTCGCTTTTGAGACATTAACTTCAATTGTTCAAATGATATATGGCCGTTTACTTTCAGATTACGGCAGCACTGGTTGACTATTCAGATAAATATGAGATATCTTGAATACATTTTAAGAGCAGTAATATAAGTGATTGTGTATCTTGAATTCTTGACACACCAAAGTAAATTCACATAAAAATGAGAATGCTCAAACCTTCGTTGGGCTGTTGTCAAAGAAAGTCGCCAAGTAAATTCTTCTCATATCTTTTCTGTGGGAGAAAATCTACATAAATGGAGCAGTGTGTCCAATCATGCACTCGCTATTCACAGCATATTAAATTTGCATCATGGAAATGTTCTTTGTTTGATGCATGTATATCGTTATATATATGGGTTCATTTGATCAAGCTCCACGAAGGCGTTCTCATAAAACTAGCAGCAGTGCCCGCTCAATGTGCGGGCTGACTTCAATATGCGAAATTATTATTTAAGATGGATATGTTGTCTATTTTCAATATTTAAGGTGAACAATATATTGATCAGTACAAAATTTGTTTCCCCTAACAATTTGGAGAATCTATGAACTGTCTCTAAGGCATCGATATTCAGATTTACTTTGATTTTTCTTAATGTTCCATTGCTTCAAATAATAATGCATAGATTACCACCAAGTTAACAAAGGGAAAGGGAAAGAAATTAATCTATGCCAATCACTCGTATCAGCTCTTTTCAGGCTAGCTCAAACTATAGACAAGTAAGAAATTTTAGATTAATTTTATAGTAAAGTCAATTCAAATACAACTTTATGAATTTCTAACATATTAATTATTCGTGACCTAGTATTTCCAGAGCAGTTGTTCCAACCATGGAATACATGAATGCTTAGTAGGTGGACTCGATGACAGAACAGCCCCTTTACACACTACTGCAATTTAGGGTAAATAGGAATTAGTTACATTACTCAAGTTAAAAATAATATTGAAAAGACAGATGCATGAACCATTTCAGCCCCAAAGAAACAAGATAATTAGTAGTTTCGGTCCCTGGTTTCATACCAGTATGAGCTTGAGGTAGATAATTAGCCGTCGGATCTCTCGTCTTCATCGTACTTCTTCGGCACCTATAGTACTAACAGCTAATTAGAGAGGTCCAGTTTGGAGACCCTGATTGGGGAGGTGCTTTGTTGTGAGCTGGTTTTCAAGAGTCATTGTTGGTTGTCTTGTATGCACCTTATATTTCTGGTTAGAAAGAAAATAATTAATACTTCAAAAACTTTTCATATGCGGTACATATATTAGCCAAATTATTCTAAATCCTGATCATCAATTTTTTTCATTAAATTTTGTATCTTTGAAGATAAGCAAGATGTTTCAAGGGTTAATGACAAAAAAAATAACAGTTATAAACTAACTTGTAAGTGGCTTTTTACTTCATCATTTGTTAGCACATCTAGTTTCATCAACTCTCTGATTTTCTCTGATTTTCATGGGAGGATCCATCAACTCTCTGATCCGCCCGCACATTGAGCGGGCACTGCTGCTAGTAGATTAAAAGGGAAGGTACTGCATTTCACATATTTGATATAATAAATTATCATAATAATATTCAAATGTTACAATGCGACATATTATGTGAAATACTACCAGAAGATTGAAAATGTTATTATTTTTTTTTTTTTTGAGACTATATACTTTAATGCGAAACTTTTAATTGAGAAATATTTTTTTTATTGTTCACATGTCTATTTTATTGATTTTATTTGTTTAAATCGGTGAATATTACTGCCACCTTCAACACCGACAAGACAACGTTAACCTTAGATATTAAATATTGAAAATGAATAACGTATCTGTGTCAAATAAGACCTTATTCACATACCGCATATTAAAGTCTGCCCACACATTGAATGGGCACCGCTGCTATAAGTAAAACGAAAAAATACAATGCAACGGCAAAATATTAACCACCAGTAGCTAAGCCTTTCCATACCATGTATTTGTTGAGCTTAAACCTTATGTCATCAATGGCAAAATAATAAGTAAACGAGGGAAATCATCAATACGTTGACAGAATTTAAGGTTTCTACATGCAAACATAAACCTTATGTCAATTTAAAATTTACAGCAGTCACATCAAAAAAGTAATTAGTCGCATAAATACACCTAAATAAACATTAAACAATATGAAAAAAGAAGATATTATCATTAAATTCATCTTCCTTTCATTCATCATCCTCTTCTTCCTCCATCTCTTCACCTTCTTCCATGGATCCTCCCATGAGCTCATTAGTCTCTTCTCCCCCCTCTTCTTCCTCTTCTGCTGAGCTTGCTTCACCTTCATTCCCCTCTTCGTCTTCCCACCATACACCTGCCCTCTCCTCCTCCCCCTCCCCATCCTTCCCATGGACTGCTGCCCATCCAATCAACTCAACAAGGTACAAGTGCTCACGCAACAACTTTTTCAATTTACTGAGAGAACCACAAGTACTTCCTTGATGCCTCTCAACCAGAATGCCATATTCACCTAGTAACTTTCTCAATTCCTCTATGAGATCAATTTTGCCATCAGCATCGTCCTAGGCAGAAAATAATGTAATCATGGATATGGCTGATAAATTTTTTTTTCCCCCTTTTGACAAGAGAAAACAAGATAAAAGTAGTAGAAGAGCTTTTTTAAAAATCATTCACACTTTAGGATGTATTAAGAATTTTATTGGCAAACATGAGTAATTTAACCCCATGATGAACTAATTATTTTCTTACAACAACAGATGCATTCAGAATTTGAACAAATTTGAACTAATTATTATTATATTCGACTCAAGTAAGGCTTGACACTTATCTGATCATGCAAACTTCTAAGTTTCCATATTTCACCAGACAAATTATTTTCAGAAACAAAAAATTAAAGAAATCAAAAGAGCAAACAAAAAAAGGTATGCAAAAAAAAATAACATAAAATTGTGACAGCGAGATTTTGCTATTATTACCAAAAAACATAAGTACCTGGCAATCATAAACAGTCATCTCCTTCAAAGCTGGTGAATGTTGTACGAGACGATCCATCGTATCAATGCAACCAGTCATACAACCATCAAAACTCTCGAAATGCATGAACTTAAGATTCTCGAAATATGGGCAGTTCTTAAAAATGTGCTTTAGCATGTCCTTCATATAAAATAATTAAGCGAACCAAAATAAATACATAAAACACAAAAAAAAAAATCAGAAAAAGCCAAGGAGAATTTGCTAGCTCAAAAACAGTACTGGGTGAAATTTGTAAAGAGACTACCTACCTTAGCATCCAAACCACAGAGAACAATATCAAGGGCAGTCACGCCCAAAAGGCCTTCAAGTATCTTGGCCCCTCTATTCAAAATGAGCATCTCATTCATGGCTAAAAGACAAATGCATGCCTTAACTAGCGATGACATGTTTTTGAAAACATATCCTGCTGTCTGAGAAGACATGACAGTGACTTTCAAATATTGGAGACTTGGAATTGAAACCTTAATCTCTGTGGAGTGATAGCAGCCATTAATTACCAAACTCTTAAGATTGCCACAAGAGATCTGAGATATTAACAAACAGCATGCATAAAGTTCCAATTCTTCAAGACTAGGGCATCCCAGTAAAAGCTTGTCAATAAAATCAGCTTTAATTGTAGAGTGCCCTAGGTTTAATTTTCTAAGATGAGGTAAATCGATCAATATTGGGTTTAATGCTTCAGGCCATTCATTGTGAACTTGCAATGTCATCTCCTCTAGAGATGAGCAAGTAAAGATAAGATTAGGCATATCTATCCTTCCAAATCTAGGTAGGAGATATATAGATAGGACCCGAGGCAATTGCTGTACGACATGGTGGATCCATCGTCTCAAAACATGGCTCTGGCTGTGAACGTCATTAGCTTGGTACTCCCAGACCAGACTGAACCTATCTACCCGTTGAACTTGTCGTGAGGCTAAGACAGCATCAATAAACTCAACAAACTTTGCTTGTACATAAGCTGTGTATTGTCTAGAAAGGTAGATGTCATCGGACGAGAAGTTGCCATTGTCGAAGTCGAGAACGGGCACAAAGGCCCACACGTTCCTCCACCTCTTGGATAGCCTCTGTGTCTGCACTGCCTCCTTTGTAGGCAGGTAAGACAGGATATGAGTTAGTATTGAGTCATGTAACTCACTTATCCTATCAGCACCCGTCATCTCCCTAATTCCAAAATACAACTCTTGATACCCTTCAATTTAAAAAATAATCATTTTGTCAATCCACGGATGTGCAATTTTCTTACGTTCAGTGCAAAGAAATAGTAAAATTAAATAGAACGAGATCTGTAAATCTGTACCTTAGACACCTGAAATTCGATACTCTTGCTAGCGTTTACAAAAGCTTGATCGGTACAAAGACTCGACCTCCGTGAAATAGCTAGGGTTAGGTCTACATTAGAGAGTAGGGTTTCGAAGTAGACAAGTAGTATTTTTGGGACTTGGAAATAAATCGTTTGATCAGAAACTGAGAGGGAATTGGACCCGAAAGAGACGAAAATGTAGTGGGCTTTATTAAATTAGGCCGGGCTGACCGTAATTTGCATTCTTTGGTTTTTTTTTTTTAAACAACCAGTGGTTGTTTTCTAATAATCTGAATCGTCCGATCACTAATGAAGATTAATAGATCCGAAAAAACCACTGGTTGTTAACCAGAGGATACGGATTGGATTTGGGGCTGACCGAGCCTAATAGCTCGCAATTTCGACTGCTCGCATATTTTAATTTTACGCGCTCCATGTATTTTTATCTTTATCTTTACTTATAAATGCATCAATGGAAGAGTGTAAGAATTAAGGATACAATCTTAGTCTGACAATCTGTACCGTTCGTTATCTTTTATTTTATAATCTAAACCATTAATTATAAAACATTACATTGATAAGTGGATCAGATGTTATCTAGGATTGAAGATGTTTTTATTTTTTGAACTTTTGCTTGATCAGAATGCGCTAGGACTGATTACTTTCTTTACTCATCCAGTTCGATTCTCCGTTTCTCCGTGATATCAAATATTTTTCGATTAAAATATACTTAGTTTCTCTCCGTAACAATCCAGTGGGCCCCACCCTCTCCAAGAAACAAAACTCTTGCTGCCGTCGCGTTCTCTTGCCGTTCGCCCCTCTCCTCATTCGAAATTCAAAATTGGTGTCACCCCTACGGCCTACCCACCCCAACCCCCGTACAGTGTATCAGCGGAGACGAATCCCAAAATTCGGATGCTTGGTCGTCATCAGATCGTCGATTGCCGATCTCATCCCTGAAATTTTGCTCAACTCAATAGAGTCATGGCTGGACCCCCTTTTATCGAGGGATGTGGAGACCGTGAGAGGTTGTGCATACCACGAACATGATCAGTGGTAATCTCATGGATTTCTTTTTTTTTTTTCTTTTGTTTTGCTTGTCTTTGTTTCATGTCCATGGTTCAAAGGTTCTATGAAGTTATGCCAATCTGAATGAACGAACAGTGTAAAATTAAGTTCTTTTATGGCCTATTTTAAACCCGATCAAGCCTCCTTTGTCTGCAGCAATAATTGTCCTTGTTACACATAATTAGTTTTCTTTAGTTTGACAAGTAGGGATATCTTGCACAGCTGCTCTAATTTGGGATTAGGCTCTCAGGCATTGCAACTATAACGAGGTAGAGTTTATTTTTATCATGTTGGTACTTTATGGAATTGTGATTACTTTAATTTGATTTTCATTGGTGCTTATGAAAGTGATATATAATTTATAACCATTGTTGTTTATTATTTGGCAGTTCAAGGATTGGCATTTGGTCACAAGAATACTCTCTATTTTTTTTAATGTTAAAAGATCGATCAACATCTTCATTTGGGCCAAATAAATGGTAACACGTTTTCACTTTTAAATTGGTTGCCATAGCTTTCTTTCTCTTTTTGACCCACCTAGGCATGATAGCGCTGCAAACACAGAGAACTATTAACCTCAATTTAGAGATATTATAAGCATCAAACTTGGAGACACCATTATGCTCTTCTGCTTGAAGGAGATTCCCTTTAAATTGTTCAGTTAATTGTCATTTTGGCCTTTGTGAATTTCCTGTTGATTCGAGTTCTTTGAATTGATGGTTTTGAAAGGCATAAGGTAAGAGGATTATTGTGAGGAAGTGCCATCTGCAACCCTCAATTCTTATTTTTATGTTTTTTTTTTTTGTTTAGGTATATGATTTGAATATTCATAGATTATGCTCACTGAAATGCCTTATTATAATGGTTGTTAAGTGAGTGTAAGGTTCTTTTCTTTAAATCAGTAAATTACAAAAAAACAAAAAACACTGCTTTCGAAATTTCAATTTTTGTTATGATTTTCAGACATATTTGATTTTTGTTATAATTTTCAGACGGCAAGAGACCGGTTGGGATTAGTGAGGTACCAGAATTTGGTTTGTGTATTCGAAAGCAGTGTTTTCTAGTACCTCCGATGCCCCACCCATTCAATAGACCTATGCCTCATCTCAGCGATTTCCCTCTTCGCATCATATCTCCAGTCATATGGACGTATGGGTAAGCGTTGTTCTCTATTTTTTAGATCTATCCTGGGAAATTCTTCTTTTCCACTGATTTCAACTTTTCCACTATTTTTTAGATCTGTCCTGGGAAATTCTTCTTTTCCACTATTTTTTAGATCTGTTCTGGGAAATTTACTTGGAAAGGTTTTTTATTTTCATTTTTGTCTGCCCTTTTTGATTTTGACATACATCATCCCATTAATTTCATGTTCTTTTTATACTGTCTTTCTAAACATCTCTACTAAAAAAAGCATCAATCCAAAGGTCTATCCAAAATTTGGTTTACTGGTGTGATCTGATCCGCCGGGTCCTGACTGGTTCTTATGAAAAAAAAAATGTATTTTTCTATATGAGTTACATAGAGGTGATGTATTGATGGCAACCAACAAGTTTGAGGTGACTTCCTGTATGCAGTACTGCATTTAGATGCTGCGCAGCCTACCTATGACATTGATTGAATTCTTCTACCTGGACCTCCCTAAAAGTAATTCAAGACTCACATGCGTATTTGACTTAATACTCACTGGTAAATGGTAAAGTATAACCTATCAGTAATATGCTGGTAATTGTCTACAATCATAGACTTGCTTATCAGCTGAACCTTGGGGTGCTTAACCTATAATGCCAGTCCCTTGAAAGATGCCTTATGTATCCTAACTGGTACCAGTTGTTACTTGTGTGTTATGCTGGTTTAAAAAGGGTGACATTTTCTAATAATTTGGTCTAGCCTGAATGTAGATGTAAAATTTGAAAATTCCCCTGTGGAGAGTTGTAATTGAAATATGTGGATGATCATTTAAAAGTTTTTGTTGAAGTTCTTTTTTATATTAATTTTTGTTCTGTTTAGTTACATATAAATTGGCCTTTGTTGCCTTGATGGGTTTGTTTGATATTGTTGCTTATAATTTGACGTTGATGTTGCCAATTAAATTGCGATAAATGTTCGTATACAAACGAATTGATAATGTGAGCAAGAATCCATGCATGATTCTCCTCTATGATTATTAGTTTATTACTATTTTTCTTCCAAGGGTGCTATCTAATTTGCTCCTTTGATTGTTGATGAATTGTAATAATAATTTACTATTGTATGGAATTTAGTCATCATAAATCTCCGCATTGGAATTTTCGGATTTCAGAATTTTTTTTTTTTCTTAATCAATCATCCATTCAATGTTTTATACGGCTCTGAATTTTTCATCATAATTATAAAATTGCTGAAACACATATACTATTACATTCATGAATTAAATTTAATTTAAATTTTTCTATATTTTTAAATTAACAATTCTTGGTGTATCTTAAAACAATATTGAAATTGTATTAAACTTATTTTCATCAAATTAGTTTTTCCATGTACTTTTAATGTTTTCAAAAGTATAAAATATTTTTTCAAGTAAAAATTGCCCACACATCGGGTGGGCCTGCTGCTAGTTTACAAAATATATGTAGTTTTTGAGACAGTGAGGCAATGGTTGGATAATTTTCTATATTCTATAAAAAAGATGTACAACAGTGCCTTATATAGGCATATTTACAACGGTACAGAAAAATTACGTTGGTACCATTTGTACCTAACGGTAACTTACTAAAAAAGGAAAAAGGTTGAGTGTCTAATTTTAGTAAAAAAAGTGATGCTCCTAATTTCTAAAATAGCCAATGATAATACATTATGAGGCTATTAGTCCCTTAATCATCCTTGTTTCTCAACACTCCCCCTCAAGCTTGGATTGTAAATATCGAATAATCCTAGCTTGTCCGAAATATTGTCGAAGGATTTAATGCTCAACCCTTTTGTAAAGATGTCCGCCAATTGGTCTTTGCTCTTGACAAAAGGAGTTTCAATTTCTTTCGATTGAACTTTTTCTCTAATAAAGTGACAATCCACTTCTATGTGCTTGGTCCGCTCGTGAAAGACGGGATTTACCGCAATGTGCCTTGCCGCTTGGTTGTCACAAAACATTTTCATTGATGCCTCATGCTTAATGTTCAAGTCGGCTAGTAATTGCTTGATCCATATAAAATTCACTTGCGGTCGATGTCATGGCTCGATACTCGGCCTCCGCGCTTGATCGTGCCACGACTTTTTGTTTCTTGCTTTTCCATGTGACTAAATTTTCACCTACAAATGTGCAAAAACCGGTAGTTGATTTTCTATCAAAGCTCCCGGCCCAATCTGCATCGGAATAGCCACATATTGCATTAGTATCATTTTTCTCATCCATATTTCCTTCCCGGGGGGAACCTTTTAGGTACCTTAATATTCGATTAACTGCATCTAAATGAGGTGTTCTTGGTGCATGCATAAATTTGCTTACTTAACTAACGGCAAAAGAAAGGTCCGGTCTAGTAACGGTAAGGTAAATCAATGTACCAACTAGTCTTTGGAAATGATTAATATCCTTTAACATCTCACCTTTTTCGCTATCAAGTTTTTCATTTATATCAATTGGGGATTTGGCCGGCTTACATCCTAGTTTACCGATTTTCTTAAGCAAATCAAGTACATATTTTCTTTGGTATATAAATAACCCTTTTGAAGAACGAGCAATTTCTATTCCAAGAAAGTATATTAATTTGCCTAAGTCTTTAATTTCAAATTTTTGTTTTAAGTCTCTTTTCACACAGTCAATCTCAATTGGATTGTCACCGGTAATTATTATGTCATCAACATAAACAAATACCACGGTTGTACCATTAGTTTCGTGTCTAACAAAGAAAGAATAATCGGCTCCACTTGCTTTAAAGTTGCAAGATAAAAGAAAGTGACTAACTTTTCCATACCATGCCCGAGGAGATTGCTTCAAATCGTAAATAGCTTTCTTTAGCCTACAAACAAGATTTGGAATACCTTCCTTTTTGTGACCGGGAGGTATGGACATATACACTTTCTCTTTAAGTGTTCCTTGAAGAAAGGCGTTTTTTACATCCATTTGATGCAAAATCCAATTTTTGTTTACCACTATGGAAAAAAGTATTCTAACGGTGTTCATTTTTACTACGGATGCAAAGGTCTCATGGTAATCAATACCTTGGGTTTGGGTGTAACCTTTGGCCACTAGTCTAGCCTTGTACCGTTCTATGGTACCATCACTATGGTACTTAATTTTATAAACTCATTTACAACCAACCAGTTTTTTCTTTTTTGATAGTTCACATAATATCCAAGTTTGATTTTTTTTTTCTAAGGCATGAAATTCCTCTTCCATTGCCTTACACCAATTTAGATCATTTTTTGCTACCTCATAATTAGTTGGTTCTTCAATTTTGGACAAGGAGTTTATGAAGGCATAATGGTCATGAGAAATATTATCATAGGAAATATAGTTTTGGATAGGATATTGTACCGAATATGTGATGAAGTCCTTTAACCTTGAAGATGGTTGAGTTTGTCAACTTGATCTTCTTAATATTACATCTTCATGATTGGTTTGATTTTCTCCATCAACCTCAAATTCTTCCTCCGATACTTCGATCTCCTCTCCAACTTGATTACCTATGTCATTATTCTCAAAGACAACTTGACTTCTTTCTAGATTAGTAACTCAAGGTAAAACAAACTCATTTTGTAAAAAATGATCAAAATCTTTTTTTTTCAATGTCCTTGTAAAAAGACTCATTTTCAAAAAAGGAAACATCTCTAGAAATAATTTTTTTGTTTTGAGATCATAACACTTATATCCCTTTTTGGTAGAATATCCAAGAAAAATAATTTTTATAGAAGCAAAATCTAATTTGTCAATCTTGTTTTTTGAACAAATGCAACACACCCAAAAACTCTTAAATGCTCAAGATTGACTTTTTTTCCATAAAGAATTTCCAAGGGACTTTTAAAATTCAAGGTGGCACTTGGCAATCTATTTATCAAATAGGTTGAGGTGAGAACGACTTACGACCAAAAAAATTTGGGAACACTATTTTGAAAAAGAAGAGTCCTAGTCATTTCAAGAAGTTGACGATTTTTACGGAGATTCTTAACCTTTTTTCCAAATTGAGTTTCAACTAAATTAACGAAAGTTTGAAAATATGAGAAAACTTCACTCTTACTTTTCATCAAATATAACCAAGTAGTTTTTGGAAAATCATCAATAAAAATAACATAATACTTGAAATTATCATAGGAATCTATAGAGGCGGGACCCCACACATCAGAATGAACAAGTTCAAACATTTCATTACTTTGGAAAATAGAAATACAAAAAGGAAGTTTTGTATGCTTGACAAGTTTACAACTTCAGAACTCCTACAACAATCGCTAGAAAAATTAAACATCGATTTTAAAATTTTGTCCGAAGGATGTCCCACTCGCTTGTGCCAAAAAGAACTAAAATCTTCATCTCTTTTTTTTATTGAAAATACACTTGTTGCTATCCAAAAAATAGAGACCATTTTCTAAATGACCTTCACCAATCTTCTCCTTGGTGATGTTGGAGTTATGTCCTTGAAGTCAATATTTAATGACTTATTTTCTTAGTTTATGTTAATGATGATATTTGATCATATGTTCCTAGAGTTTATTATTGACAGATCATTCAGGTTGAGGATCTGAATTGTAGATCTCTGTAGATCATTCATTAGAATGATAATAATAAATCTAAATCGTCCATAATCTTGATAATTAACAAGGAACATTAATTATCATAAAAGATTAGTATGCAAGTTAAGTGATGATTAAGTTCTACAAATCATACGTAAGGAGTTACCAACTTAATTGCATATGTGTATGTTATTGGAACATAGTACAGGACTTGACCCAATGAAATAAACATATGGATTGTGTTAAGTGTCATTGTTTATTTCATATAAGTTTGATTCTAAGTTTGAGATGTTCACCTTTTCCACGTGAGGATAGGTTCAATAAATATCGTCTAACGTTGATTCTTGATAAAGGCTGCTATAAGGAATTTATTTATGTTCTCTTGAATTGTGCGGGGAAAAGTTGTTCATCAAGAAAACCGTATGTCCCTCATTAGTATACCTAGTGAGTGATGATATCTGTTTGGGCCCCTTGATGGAATTGGATCGTATGCATGCAAACTAGACGATCAACTTTAGATCAAGAAATGTATAATCTGCAAGAATGATACATTCCTATCCTGGATTATACAATGATATCATGTGACATAAGAATCAGACAAGGAAATACTTTTATTTCTTATGCAGGATTGAGATATTGTAACAGTACATTATTTATGCGAATTGGGAATCATAACATGTTGCTAGATACTGCATATGATTATTGGAATTAAATGATGATTTATTTCCATGGCCAACATAGTATAAATCCTCAAATAAGGTCGCACAAATAGGACTCTAACCACATGGTGCATTAATTGTTTATTCACAATAGTATGTATTGTGAAATATAATAAGTTAATTAATTAATTATATACCGTTATGAACCGTTATAATTAATTAAATTAAAAGGATCATATGGAAACAATTTAATGCATTAGCTAATCCTAAATTAATTATTAATGAGTTAATAATTAATTATGTTCAACTTACTTTAATTAATTTGAGCTAATTGGGCTTCTACTTAATTGGTTAATTAAAGACCCGATTTAAGGAAGGATGAAGAGGCAATTAAAGGGTTAGTTTATTGGACCATTGCACATTTGAAATAGCCCAATAAAGCCCCTTTTAATTTCAGCTAGGAGCTCTAGTGGCATACTTATAAATAGTATGAAAGATGGATGAGAGTGGTTGGCTATATAAAGGGGTCACCTCTTGGGAACCCTAGCCTTCTCTCTCTTCTCTCCCTTGCACCTCCATAGCTGCCCCCTCTCATCTCCCTTCCAAGCTCATGTGTTGAGCACCACACATCTCTTTCTCTCCATTAAATAGTTAAGTAGAGAAACAAGGTGATTAGCAAGGAGCTCAAAAGAACTAGCATTCTCTTGGAGCTTGTGGGTGAATCCTTGGTGGGCTAGAGGCAACCATTAGTGGAGGAGGAGGTGGAGCGCGCACCCCATCGACTCCAAGTGATAGGATTCGAGCATCTTTGTTGCTACACAAAGAGAGGTATAAATCTCCTCCTCTCATCTTGAAATGCTTGTGAATGATGATTGAAACCTAGATCCTTTGTGTTTAGTTGTGATTTCTTGCTATTTGATGGCACAAAAATGGAATTAAACACTAACTAACAGGTGAGAAGATCCTGAAAAACAACGATTTTTTCTTTAAAAATAATTTCGCAATTCAAATTCTTAGTAAGTTTACTAATAGACAAAAGATTAACCGAGCAATTATCTACATAAAAGACATCTTGTAAGAATTTTTTTGGTAAGATGGTAATAATGAAGGATTTCATGATGCGAATCGGGTAATTTTAAAATTTTATTAACCGATAACATCTATGATCGTTCTTATTATTGCTAACTTTCCTTTAATTTATTTGTATCACAATCACATATATTCATATATAAGAAGGATTGTTAAACCATACCTATGGTCTTTAACGAAGCTCTATTCCTCTTCGGTTCACCTTGAATCCGAAACGAGAATGACAGTTGAATCCGTGCTAGCGAACTCCCCGTCAACACCTAGCTCCGTCGCCAGTATCTTAATCGATTGCTTAATCGATAGAATATTTTAACAAGTATTTAGAAGAAAAGAAGAACAAAGCTTCAACACATGAAGACTAACTTGTCTTCTCAATTTTTCTCATCAGTTTTTACACAAAAACATCTGAATAAAACCTCTCAAATTCGTATAGCATTTAAAGCCACTAACCAGAAATTAAAACAGCACTTTATTTCTGACGTTGCAGCACTAAAATCTTGATAACTCTCTGTAGGAAACTCTAAACATCCTGAAACTTGGACCATTGGATTCTACATTTCAAGGGCTACAATTTTCATATATCATTTGCCCAAAATGGTTATCGTTTGCTATACTAATTTTCTGTTTAAAGTTGGCTCAAATTCTGACCTGAATTTAAGACCTTCTTTCTTCTTCATTTGTTAAAATAATTGGGCTTGGGCTTCAAATAAATTTATACATTTCATAATAATATTCATATATTATTATAATATGTGAAACTTATATTATCCTCATAATATGCACATATTAATAAATTTATTCTTTGCTAGTTAATCACGTCATATGATATAATTTTCTATTTGTACTTTATTTCATGCAACATGAAACCTTGTACATAGAAAATCTATTTCTTGTTTCCCATTCAGTTGGTGTGACCTATGTTGAGGATCCATATTATGTTGGCAATGGAATAAATATTTTATTCCATAAACTATAAGCGGTACTCTAGCATACATTACAGTTACCCAAATAATATAGATGTTTAACAAATCCTTTTACGAAACACGATCATTCTAGTAATGTTATTAACATTACTTGTGTCTATTCCTTGCCATATGATATTATGATTATTATACAAAGTAGGACTGTGTCATCCTCATATTATAATCTTTTATTGGTCTCTAACAAGTAGGATTATATAATTATAACTGCATTTCAGTTATATTGGATCCATTTATAATCTCACTTTACCAAGGGGCCCATTATAATATCATTCCTCAATTAATGAGTGGCAATTAGCTATTGATATATATATTTTTCTCCTACACAAGTTACATACAAAGAACTATTACTTTTATCACCACTTGCTTCAAATGGCTTTTAATAATAATTACGTTGCATATTCCTTATGTGAAAAATATATCATATCAATCTTAGAATTAATGACACGATAAAAATATTAATGACACAAACACAATCCATATAATATTTTTATCAATTAGGTCTGTTCAATATATGAAACTTTTCATATACTCGTGTTATTAAATGATAATCCTTTATCAACGTTTACAGAACTACAACGTACTTTTAATCAACACGACAGTCTTATATGGCATATTAGTGTTCCTGCTAATATCCAAGACCTGTGAACATTTTAGAGATATATATTCATTTTATTTAGAGTTCTGCGGTTCAAGACCAAGAGCATCTTCTTGAACGCTTCTAAATATGAATATAAACTCATGGAACAAAATGTAATAACATCCAATTCATAAATATAACATATAAAAGTAATCACTATAAGATAACTTTTGGAACACAATTCCAACAAATAATTCCCCAACCATTAATTCTAACCTTCTCATTATTGGCCACAGTAAAATATTGGTCACATTAATAGTATTGTAATTACTCAATAACAATTTGTTTTCGGTCATATGGTCCGTCGCACCGGAATCAAGAACCCACTTGGTATCATTTTTTGGTGCATTTTTAATGGTAAAACCAGTACTATAACACCTATTACCATACTTAGAATTTTTGGAATTGTCTCGGGTCACAACACAATTTAAATCTCTAACTGGGGTAATTTGTTTCTGGGCCAAATTTATAAAAGGGAATTTAAAAAAACCTTGGCCTGCTCGCTGGCCCAAAAGCGCTGAGAGCATCACCTCTAAACAATCAAGTCGATCTGAGCCGGCGCGATTGATCCGATCGCATTTGAGTTCGACGCCTTAACCTCCTCGCTCGAGTCGGTTTTCGGAAAAACCATTCCCTTCTTCTCCTCTCGCAGATTTAGATTTTTTTAGCCATTTTTCTTCCTTGCCGCCTCAGCTTGGTTCCGATCACCATGCTTTGGCTTGAGATGAGGATGAAGTATCCAACACCTCTCATGAGTATGGCCGTCCTTGTGGCAGTGAGTGCACGTATCATTCTCTCCCTTTGGCTTGCCTTTGTCGGTGTTGTTGTGGCGGGCTGAGAAGGCTTGAGCTTCTGACCTAGGGTTTGAGTCAGTGGCACCCATAGCAACTCACCCCGTCACCTCTTACCTGATTCGAGCAATTACTTCATCGAACATGAGCCTTTCAGTTGAGAGAAGAATTTGTGCTCGGATTGCATTATAGCTCGAATCAAGCCCTGCTAGGAAAGTGTAGACCATATCAGTTTCAGCTCTCTCTTTGAGAATTTCCAGGTCAGTGGTTGGTGGCCTATACACCTTGAGTTCTTATTATTTGGTTCTGACGAGCCCAACAAACTCTAGTATTTATCGATTTTCTTGAGCAATTTGAGCTATGTCTTTCTTTAATTGATAGATTTAAGCATGATTTTTTGTATTGCTTTACTGTTTTTTGATCGATCTCCACAATTCTGCGACTGTCTCACAGTAGCAAAAGCTCTCGGCCAGTTGTGGCTCGATTGAGTTTGATATGAGGGTCATCACTTGACTGTCCCCCGTATCCCAAATTTCTGCTGCTTCTCCCTCTTCAATGGGTTTGGCTTTAGTGCCATCAGCAAACCCGAGCATTCCCTTTGCTTTGAGGGTGATTTTGGCTGCCTTAGCCCAAGGGAGATAATTTTTGCCATTTAACGGCACATTGGTTAATTTCTGTGAGGAATTGAACTCGGCATATTGCCTTAGGTTTGGAATTTGATTTATAGTTGAATTTTGGTGGATTTGAGTAGAGCTTGGATTTGGTTGCTCAGTCTCAGAATCTGACATCTTGTTATAGGATTTCTTTGAATTCTTTGTTGCGGAAGCTAGATGAGATCAGATCGCTCTGATACCATGTTAGTTTTTGAGACAGTGAGGAAATGGTTGGATAATTTTCTATATTCTATAAAAAAGATGTACAAAAGTGCCTTATATAGACATATTTACGACGGTACAGAAAAGTTACGTTGGTTACATTTGTACCTAACAGTAACTTACTAAAAAAGGAAAAAGGTTTACTAAAAAAGGAAAAAGGTTGAGTGTCTAATTTTAGTAAAAAAAATGATGCTCCTAATTTCTAAAATAGCCAATGATGATACATTCTGAGGCTATTAGTCCCTTAATCATTCTTGTTTCTCAACAATATATTTATTAGAAAATTTAAGACCAAATGACATTTTAAATATAATAGAAGTATTTGTGAAAAGTTAACAATTTAAAACAGGAGAAGTCTGTCCTGACTCAGGCGCATAACAATTTTATTTTTTATTTAGCAAGATATTATGTGGGTTAAACTTTATAAATTATAATATATTATAAAGCGAGTGTTATTCCAACTATTTCAAGCCACTACAGTACTTTCGAATGCCTCAAAAGATCTGAAAAATGACTACTGTTTTGTCGTAGATCAACATAAAATGAATTGTGGAGGTTCGCAAGCCCGCGCGTAAATTTGGATTTGGGTGCTTGATTCCATGACGCATAGCGTCTAGATTTCTAATTTTCTGATAGTTAATGTACTTACGTTGAAGTGAAAAGGAGGTAAAACTATTCAAAAGTAATATGGACATGTTCCTGATTTAACAAACTAAATTGCAACTGTTTAAGAGAGTGAGAATACAGAGCTTTTCAGCAAGTCCTTTATAGTAAGAGGCTTATGTAATTGCCATGTAAAAAGCAATAAAATGAGTTAAAAACTTTTTTATTAGCTATATAACAGTGAATAACACTTACATACTGTAATCCGGGCACATCAACAAGTCCAAGGCCATTACTCTTCTTAGTTCTTAAATAGATAAAGAGACACGAAAGTTGGCAAAACCTTGATAAAAGGCTTAATATATAAATATGTTAGAAGCGGGGATGGAACTTATACGAAATAGGTGCTTTCTTGCTTCAACAACTCAGAGACGACCTCACATCTCCTCCTAGTGCCCTTTCTACCTAAACCTCAGAATTCTGGTTCAGACTGACTCAATTTTGAGCTATGCACTCCAGGTGCCAGTTTCCTCAAAAACCAACGTGTCTCATAGATGTGATGACACAGATGTGGCCAGTCAAACAACAGAAATTTGGGCAGTCGCCTTCTTCGTCTTATGGCGAGAGAGATGCGTGTGTACGTTCTCTGAAATATTCAAACCCATCCCTGTTTTACTGCACGAAATTATCTCGGAGACTCGGATTGTTCTACACTGCCGTAACATTACGTCCATCTAACTCACTAGGCGAAGCTGGAGACTGTCAACCCAAATTTCTTTTTCTCTACTTTCTGCTTTTGTACAGCAGAGATTCCTTCTCCTGGTCCCTTTTTTGAATTTTATAACTTTCCGACATTTTTACGGCCATTTAAATGCCGCATCATGTAACTTTATTTATTATTCAATTATATAAAAAGGAAGAGGCTTATCCTCTATTTTTCGTCAAAATAAAAAAAAATTAGGTAAAATGCCCCAACAATATTGAATAACTATGTAGGTATATATCACTCAAAGAAAGTCATGTCCCATTTCCATAAATTAATGAGTACATAATTTTTGTCACAGTACAATATTGCATCAGATTGGCTCGCATGATGCCATACCTACCCCTATTACATTATTATCCATGTTTATTTTTTCTTCCATCTGTTTTTTTTTTTTCTAAATAATATTAAAATGCTTCTATAGTATGCTTGTGCAAGCTTGGACACTTCTCTTTTGTTGCGATCACGTGTGTTAGCTCAGCTGAACTTTGCTGTTGTATGGTCTAATTGTAGCAGTCTTTTGATTACTTATGACAGCAGCTACAGATCATTATGTTTCTCAGTAACTTTGCTGTCATATGGTCTAATTGTAGCAGATCATGATATCTCTCAGTAACTTTGCTGTCATATTGTCTAATTGTAGAGTTAGACTCTAATGATGCTAGCATACAGAATACGAAATGTTAACAACTACCCCTTCGGCAGTAGCAAACAAAAAATTTAGAAACGCATCTATACAAAAGCAAGTCCACTTGAACCATTGAAAATCAGAAAATGTTCAGAAACTCCAATTTTCAAACCAGGTAATACATGAAAAATCTCATTTGACGCCACACTTCATCATTTTTAAGTTCAACCGAGGTCAATAACAAGTAAAACGTACATAAAAACACTATGCAACAGCAAAATATAATACCGACCAGTGGCTAAGCCTTTCAAAACCAATATATTCATTCAGGTAAATAATCAACAAGTTTGACAAGAGAACAAGACAGAATTTAAGGTTTCTACATCCAAACATAAATCTTATGTCAATTTAAAATCTGCAGGAGTCACATAGAAAAGAACAAAGTTGCATAAAACACCTAAATTAACATTAAACAATATGAAAAAACCAAGATATTATCATTAAATTCTTCTTCCTTTCATTCATCATCCTCTTCTTCCTAATCCTTTCTTCATCTTCATCCTACATCTCTTCACCTTCTTCCATGGCTCCTCCCACATACTCATCTGCCTGCTGAGCTTGCTTCACCTTCATTCCCCTCTTCATCTTCCCACCATACATCTCCTCCTCCTAATCAACTCAACAAGGTACAAGTGCTCACGCAACAACTCTTTCAATTCACTGAAAGAACCATAAGTACTTCCTTGACGCCTCTCAACCAAAATGCCATATTCACCCAGTAACTTTCTCAATTCCTCAATGAGATCAATTTCGCCATCAGCATAGTCCTATGCAGAAAATAATGATGTAATCATGGATGTGGCTGATAAACCTTTTTTCTTTTTTTTTTTCCCCTTTTGACAAAAGAAAACAAGATAAAAGCAGTAGAAGAGCTTTTGCAAAAATCATTCACACTTTAGGATGTATTAAGATTTTATTAGAAAACATGACTAATTTAACCCTATGATGAATTAAATGTTTTCTTATTACAACAGATGCATTCAGAATTTGAACAAATATGTAGTATATTGGCTCAAGTAAGGTTTAAGACGTATCTGATCATGCAAACTTCTAAGTTTCCATATTTCACCAGCCAAATTATTTAAAAAAAAAATCAAAAGAGCAAACAAAAGAAGATATTTAAAAAGAAATAGCATAAAATTGTGACAGCAATATTTTGCTAATATTCCCCAGAAAACAATAAGTACCTGGCAACCATAAACAGTCACCTCTTTCAAAGCCGGTGAATGTTGTACGAGACGATCCACCATATCAATGCAACCAGTCGTACAACCATCAAAACTCTCGAAATTTATGAACTTGAGATTCTCAAAGAGTGGACAAGTCCACAGAATGTGCTTAAGCATATCCTACATATAAAATAAGTGAACCAAAATAAATGTACAAAACATATAAACAAATCAATAATGGCCATAGAGAATCTGTTAGCTCAAAAACAGTACTTGATGTAATTTGTAAAGAAACTACCTCAGCAAGCAACCCACATAGAACAATATCAAGGGTAGTCACCCCCAAAAGGCCAGCAAGAATATTGGCCCCAAAATCGAAAATGAGCACATCTACATCATTAAGGTCTAAAAGACAAATGCTTGCCTTAACCAGCGATGACATGTTTTTGAAAACAAATTCTGCTGGCTGAGAACACATGACAGTGACCTTCAAATATTGAAGACTCGGTATCGAAACCTCGATCACTCTCAAGTGATAGCAACCATTTATAACCAAACTTCTAAGGTTGCCACAAGAGATCTGAGATATGTTCAACCAGCATGTATAAAGTTCCACCTCTTCCAGAATAGGGCATCCCAGTAAAATCTTGTCCATAAAATCAGCTTCGATCTTAAAATGCCCTAGGTGTAATTTTCTAAGGTGAGGTAGAGTGACCACCATGGGGTTTAGTCTGTCAAGCCAGATAGAGTGATCAACTCTATAATTTACTTGCAACTTTATCTCCTCTAGGGACGAGCAAGTAAAGATCAGATCAGGTATAATATCTATCCTGTCAAGTCTAGGTTCCAGGTATATAGATAGAACCCGAGGAAATTGCTCTACAACATAGTGAATCCATCTTCTCACAGGATGGCCATGGTGGGGATAGTTTCCAACCTGGTACTTCCAGGCCAGCCTGAACCTATCTACTTGTTGAACTTGTCGTGAAGCTAAGACAGCATCAATAAATTTCACAAACTTGTCTTGACATTCTAATTTTTCACTTCTACTAGAGGAACTATCATCCGACCAGAAGTCGGCAGAGACGAAATTGAGGACGGGCACAGAGGCCCACACATTCCTCCATCGCTTGGAGAGCCTTCGTGTCTGCACCGCATCCTTAGTAGGCAGGAAAGACAGGATATGAGTTAGTATTGAGTCATGTAACCCACTTATCCTATCAGCACCCCTCATCTCCCTAATTCCAATTACAACTCTTGATAACCTTCAATTTCAAAAAAATCATTTTGTCAATCCACTGATTTGCGATATTATTGCATTAAGTGCGAACCAATAGTAAAGTTAACATATAAACAGATTTGCAATTCTGTACGTACCTTAGACGCCTGAATTTCTCCGTATAGTTGCAACAACTTAAGCGCCTATTTTCTTCTCCTGTTGCTAGGGTTAGGTTCGTACGGCGAAGCAACATTAGAGTAGCGTTTGTATGGTTTAGGACTAAATTGTTTGATCGGAAACTGATACAGGCCTGGACGAAGTGGGGACTTGAGCTCGTAAAACTAAATTTTCGGATCCCGAACCCAATAGTTAAACATGCCATCTGTGCGACTGTGCCATACTATCATGTGTCCGTATCTCGGTCGCTATTCGAGATGATCGCATATTTTACGCGCTGCGCTTAATTAATGTAGAAAGCATATTTATTAGAGAAATTCGGACAAAACGACATTTTAATATAATATAGGAGTATTTTTTTTGTAAAAAGTTGACAAATTTAGACAGGGAGGCTTTTTCTGAACCTCGAGTCCTAATATATTCTTTTTTTATAATATATTCTGCAGCGAGTGCTATTCCAAACATAATCTGACTCATTTCGATCCACTACACTTTTACTGTATGACGCAAAAGATCTGACAAATGACTACTGTAACCTGTAGTATTATAGATCTTATAATATGTTGTATTTCATTAATAGAAAAATAAAGATTCAGTTAGTTAGAAGATTTATTTATATGATAATTCGAAATAAAGTTGTTGTCTGCATGAATAGTTGTTTTATGGTCTATAATTTCCAGTTTATAGTTGTGTTTAGAAACGGGTAAAATGCCCAAAATATAATTGTCAGTGCCACTCAAAGAAAGTCATTTCCAATAATTCAATAAATAAATATTTTTTTGTCGCTTACAGTACTGGATCAGATTGGCTTGATACTTTCGTTCCCACCCATTTTACTACATTGTTAATGTTCATTTTTCTTCCTTTTTTTAAAATATTTTTTTAATTATGTAGTATTCTTGCGCAAGCTTGCAGACATGCGGACTTTCTATTTTGTCGTGATCATCATGATAGCTCAGTTGAATCAATTTTGGGGCCGGTTGCCCTTTGATTCACCAGTCTGTTACTTACGAGCAACTACATATCATGATGTGTCTCAGTAACTTTGCTGTCATAATGCCTAATTATAGAGTCTAACTCTAATGATGCTAGTATACAGAATGCAAATGTTTAACTACCACCCTTCGGCAGTAGCAAACCAAAAGTCAAGAAAAGTATACAAAAGCAAGTCAACTTGAACCATTCAAAAATCTGAAATTGTTCAGCAACAGAATGTTTTAAACCAAGTAATAATTAAAAATCCCATTTGACGCCAAAACTCCACAAATCATTTGATAGTTCAATCGAAGCCAATAATTAGTAAAACGTAAAAACACAATCCAACAGCAAAATATAACATCCACCAAGTGGCTAAGCCTTTAGCAGTCAATATATTTGTTGAGGGAAATCATCAATACGTTGACAGGAGAACAAGACAGAATTTAAGTTTTCTACATGCAAACATAAACCTTATGTCAGTTTAAAAAGCAGTCACATCAAAAAGAATATTGTTCCATAAAAACACCTAAATAAACATTAAATAATATGAAAAATAAGATACTATCATTGATTTCTTCTTCCATGGCTCCTCCCACGTACTGATTAGCCTCATCTCCCTCCTCTTCCTCCTCTGCTGAGCTTGCTTCACCACCCCAGCTCAATTTCTGACGGCCAATAAATCAATTTAACTAGTGCCATGTGCTCATACGACAACTCTTCCAATTCACTGAGAGAACCATAAATACTTCCTTGATACCTCTCAACCAACTGAACAATATCATATTCTAGCAGTAACTTTCTCAATTCCTTTATGAGATCAATTTCATCATCAGCAACGTCCTACACAGAAGATAATGATGTAATGATAAATAAATAATAACAGAAGGCATAGAAGAGAAAAATGGGCAAAGCGAAACATCTTGGTACCCTAAATTCCATCCATTTAAAATTTAACTATAATGACATAAAGACTCTTAAATAAGTTCAAGAAAATTCAGTAACCAATACAACCTAAAAGGAAAATTGGAGATCAAAATTAAATCTACAAATTTCCAGATGTACTTCACTAATTCGGCCCCTCAATCAATTGCTTCCTGATAATACTGATTTGGACTAATTAATAATAAGCTCATTTAACCAAACCAAAACGACATTAGGATGCAGACATGACCATGCAATTATTATTATAATATATGCATTAGTGATTCAATTCGTCTTTATCTAATAGGCTTTTATCACAAAAAGAATGTACATTTGATGGCATAATTCTGCAAGATCATCACGGAAGTTGCATCCAAGGAAGCAAAGGTACTATAAATCTAAATGTCGTCAATGTTGTTAATTTACCACAGAGACTTGGCCAAATCACTCGATTCTTGTTCTCAAAATAGTCTTACGTGATAAGAGTATAATAGATGTGGCTGATCAACCTATTTCTGTCGTTGTTATTTTTCCTTTTTTTTTTCTAAAAAGCATAAAAGAAGATAGAGAAGTCGAAGAGCTTTTGTAAAAATCATTCACACTTGAGGAGGTATTCAGAATTTTATTGACAAACATGACTAATTTAACCCCATGACTAGTTGTTTTCTAATAACAACAGCGACACAAAAATTTTGCTAATATTTTGCACACAAAAAGTACCTGGCAACGATAAAAGGTCAACTCCTTCAAAGCTCGTGAATGCTGAATGACACGATTAAACATATCAATGCAACCAGCCATACAACCATTAAAACTCTCGAAATGCGTGAACTTGAGATTCTCAAAGTATGGACAATTCTTCAGAATGTGCTCAAGCATGTCCTTCATAAGAAATTTGTAAACCATAAATACATAATACAAATAAACAGATCAAGAAAAGTTGTACAGAACGTGTTAGCTCAAAAACAGTACTTGGTGTAATTTGTAAAGAGACTACCTTAGCTTGCAACCCGTAGAGAACAATATCAAGGGTAGTAACGCCCAAAAGGCCTGAAAGAATCTTGCCCTCACTACTGAAAATGTGCATCCCCAACTTATTGATGGCAAAAAGACAAATGCTTGCCTTAACTAACGATGACATGTTTTTGAAAATATATCCTGCCTTTTGAGAAGACATGATGGTCACTTTCAAATAGTGGAGACTCGGAATCGAAACCTCAATCTCTGTAATGGGATAGCAACCATTAATTACCAAACTCTTAAGGTTAGCACAAGAGATCTGAGATATAAACAAGCAGCATGCATGAAGTTCCAAGTCTTCAAGACTAGGGCATCCCAGTAAAAGCTTGTTCATAAAATCAGTTGTGATAGAAAAGCGTCCTAGGTACAATTTTCTAAGATGAGGCAGGGTGACCAATGGCGGATTTGTTGATCCAAGCCAGCTGCGCTCAACTTGCAACTTCATCTCCTTTAGAGATGAGCAAGTAAAGGTCAGATCAGGTATCTCTAACATGTGATATAAAGGTTCCAGGTATATAGATAACACCCGAGGCAATTGCTGTACAACATATGTGATCCATCTTCTCAAAGGATGGACATGGCGAGGATAGTTCCTAACCTGGTACTTCCAGGCCAGACTAAACCTATCTACCTGTTGAACTTGCCGTGAAGCTAAGACAGCATCAATAAACTTCACAAACTTGTCTTGACATACTAATTTTTCACATCTACTAGAGGGGATATCATCGGGCCAGAAGTCGGCAGAGTCGAAATTGAGGACAGGCACAGAAGTCCACACATTCCTCCATCGCTTGGAGAGCCTTCGCGTCTTCACCGCATCCTTTGTAGGCAGGAAAGACAGGATATGAGTTAGTATTGAGTCATGTAACTCACTTATCCTGTCAGTGCTACTCATATTCATACTTCAATTGCAAATCTTGATCCCTTTCAATTTCAAAATAATCAATCAGTCAATCCACTGATGTCCAATATTCTTGCAAGAAGTACAAATCAATAGTATAATGAAAAAGAAAGAGATCTGTAATTCTGTACCTTAGACAACTGAAATTCGTAACAAAAACTTGAGCGCCTCTTTTCCTCTTGTTAAGGTTAGGTTCGTACGGCGTTGATCAAAGCTTGATCGGTTCAAAGGCTGAGAACCTCCGTGGAGCGGCTAGGGTTAGAGTTCAAAGGCGAAGAATTGAGTAGAGTAGCGTTGCTTTTAATTAGGCCAGGCAGGTTCATGATTCATGGACCGTTGTGTCTTCTGTAATTTGAACATAGTATTTCTTGATACCCCCTTCAACTTCGTTATCTACAGTAACATTTTTTTTTTAGGCTTCAATTTCAGGTTGAATTACCGTGCAAGAGTCAGCGGATGGGTCAGGTGTTTTTTTTTTCGGCTGGTGCAGGGTCAACGAATTGGGGCGGTGTGCTTTTTATTTTTTTAGGATGGGCTTGCTAGGTGTTGCACACACAGTGCCTTTTTATTTTTTCGGTCTGAATTACAGTGCAGGTCAACGGATGGGTCGGTGGGTCTTGCATTCGGTAGGCATGTTGTGTTTTAATCATTATAGGCCGTTCCTTTGTGCATTTTTTTCCTTGCGTTCCGCATTTGGTTCATGGAACTAAGTGCTGCTCCTTGTCTTTTTAATTTCCACATCTATGCCGCTTAATATCAGAACATATCGAAAGGGCGTTGGGTTGACCAACTGTTCATTAATGTTGGTGCACAATAAAGAAATCCTGGCCGTTGTTTCTCTTCAATGCATCCTGTCCTTTGGATTCGGTCCTTCTCTGCTGTTGAATTAGTTTCTTCTAGCGATTTTCTGCCTCCCTACATTCTCTTTCCTCTGATCACTGAATGCTCTCTACGAATCGGATAATAGCTTTCCACCTATCCTCTCTCTTTCCCTCTCACTCTCCCGTACAAGTTCCACCGAGCTTTTTTTTTTGTTCTTTCTTTTCGATCCTCTAGCCATTCTCTCCTCGGCGGTCTGTTGTCCCGTCTTTAGCGATTCTGAGCCGCTGCTCCTTCTCTCGCGAAGCGATTCCGAGCAATTTTGTTTAAGCCCTCTACCGTGCTGTGATTTTTTCAGTGGAAGTCTAGGTTAGGTCTCTCAGCCGTGATTCGTACAGGTGAGGTTTCTTTCACATGGTTGTGCTTCTTGGTCGGTCAAGAGTTGTCCCTTCCTCTTGCTGCTGTTGCCTCTGTGGGTTTTACTTTTGTGATATTTTTTTTACATTTGTATGATCTTTCCTTCCTCTTTGTCGTCTGTTTTGTTGTGGTTTCTTAAATTTTTTCTGTTGACTTTACAAGGATAAAACGTCCAGACAGTTATAGATACAATTGACCAAAGTGTGAGTTCACATATTAATTGATTTTTTATGGCCTTTATAGAAACACAAGCTCTAATTTAGTAGGGCATTTTGATTTTTTTTTTCAAATTATTTCTGTACTTTACATTTATTTCGTTACTTGATGATTGTTAAAGCTGGCATATATTTCTTTACTGTTTTTATATTGATTAGTGCTATTCTACTCCACGAGCCTTGATGCAACATTGCATACAAGCTTTTTGTGAGTTAACTCCATCAATATATAAGTTAGCTTTGTCATTCAAAGTGCACATGGTGAACAAAGGCTAATCTGTTGTGTAGTGATGTTGCTGTCAGATATATTTTCTTTTTCTTGCTACTTTACTTCATGCAAAAATCTTGAAAAATAAATAAAAACATGAGAAATTAGACTACACTGTCGTTCAATTGTTGCCAGATCTCCATAAAAGGAAACTAATTCTATTCTTACCCCTGGTCTAACAAATTTGGACTTTTTCACTATCTGCAATTCAATCCTTAATTTTGTTGTTCTTTCAGGGTCCCTCCCATCTAATTATGCTGCTTTCTTCTCTTTGGGTCTCGACTTAAGTGTTCTTTGCACATTTTCTGCTTTGTTCAGATCAGTTCTTATCAATATAGACATTATTAAATTGTGCCTTTTACGATTGAGAGTGGTTTGTGCTATTGGTCTTATTTTTCTTTGTGTTTTATTGGTTTGTGACAGTGATAATAGTCCTCTGATTAGTTTCCAATAAAGAACTAAGCCATCAATTACTTTTGACATAAAACTCTTCAAAATCATGCAATTCAGTTAAAAAATGCTCCTTTTGTTATTCATCTAGGTGTCTACTCCTTTCTGTGTGAGTGATTTAGGTGCTTAACTTAAGCAGCTTAAGGGACTAAATACAAAAGACTGGAAGGTGATATCAGATAATAGCAAAGCTTGATAAGGTACCAGCATCAAATCGTTTATGTACCAGATCATATGCACATTTCCCCCTTTTTTTTTCCTTTGTTTCCTTTTTGTTAGCTATTGAATAGACTGGGCAATTTTGGCTTATTTTGGTTCATTCTTCTTATTTTTCTTATTTTTTTTAACGTTAAATTAATTGGGTTCTGGAGTTTCTTTTTTGTCATAGCTATCTTCCTAAATTGATTTGTTTGCAGTTAGGAGCTGAGACTTTAAGACTTGATAATAGACGTCCAGGTGCATTTTCTGTATTTTTTACAAAATTTATAGAGATTTATTTAAAGGGTTTGAAGGTGTGAACTTTCGGACATATTTGCTGGCACGATTTACTGCAACAGCTTTTTATTTTCTGAAACTTGGTTCTGTCTGATTTGGAGAGTTCATTGTAATTAATCTGTATGTCAAAAAAAATTTGATTGTTTGGTTTAATGGTTAAATGATATGGTGTATGGTAGGACCTTCAATTTACTTTTTAGATGCTTTAATTAGTTTCAGTCATTGCATGAATTGTGATTTAGTGCACTATTTTAATCATTTGCTTCTCTGGATATGGATTTGTTTGGTATGCAAATAACTCTTACATGTTTTGGTTCAATTTGGTTTACCGTGAAAATAACTCTATTACATTTTTATTTTCTTTTTATCTCTTCCTATAGATTGACGTTCCAAGAAAGTCTTCTAAAGATGACTCATCAGTTGGAATTGGTGGAGTTCGTTGGTCTTTTTTTTGGCACATACCACAGCACAAATTGGTACCAGTTATTTTTGTTACTTCCTTTCCTTTTTTTATTTTTATTTTGGCATAGAAAATGGTCCATCTAAATTAAATACACACCATAAATTTTTTCTGGTGGTGCTACTATACAATTATGACTTGGTAGTGCTCTGACTTGGTATTTACTGTTTTCAGGTGGTTCTAGGATTTGAGCTCAGCGGATAAAGTGTCATAAAGCCTGCACAGGCAAGTGACGGCACAAATTGGTTCCAAATAATTTTTTTTTTCTAGCTTTAATGTACACTGAAGCCAACACCATAAGAGAAATGAATGTTATGCAACACCATAAGTTGGTTACAACGCAAATTGGTACTGACACAACAAATATGTTGTCAATTTATTTTATCAACCGTAAGCCCCAGAAAAAAAATCATAAACTTCCACACATTGTGTGTCTTTACCGATACTGATCTGAATGTTAAGAATATGTTTACGACCCTCTATTGTTCAGTAATTTTCTATTTTGAAGTTTTCTTTTTTGTTGCTATGAACTTTCACACTGTACAGTAAGCACTATGACGAGAGGAAGATATTGGAGCATCTCAACGAAAAAAATTCAGACTAATTATTCTGGTATGTGTTTTCACATCTCTCAGTCTGAATTTGCAGACTGAAAATCCTCAATTAATAAATACTTTACAAAATTGCTCTACTTCATGTAATAACCCTCATTTTTTGTTGAAAATTTTGACTACAGTTTTGTGTTGGGAAGGGTATTTCTTTTTTGTATGGTTTGTGCTGGAGAGGAAGGATAGTGCAGTAGCATTGTACCAGTTACTGGTAGGGGTGGTTTCGAGTCGAGTTATGATCGAGTTAGCATCAACTCGAAATCAAGTCGCTACATTTCGAGTTAACTCGCGAGTTGATCGTGACACACTTTCGAGTTCACTTGACTTACTCGAAATCAACTCGTGACAACTCGAGTTACTCGTGAGTTAACTCGTGACTCGACATTTCTACTCGAAATTTGATTTAGCTATTATGCAAAACTAATATATTACTGTGTAGTACACTAGTATAGTGCTTATTATTCATCATAAAAGACACCAAAGTTAAACTTAGCTTGAGATATTACTGTACAATATATTGGTATATAAGTGAAAATGTTTGAGAGTAATTTTTGGACCGCTACATTTTGATGTGTCTGAGTCGGGATTATTTTTTTGGGCTATACTGATTACTCGAGTTAGTGCCGATCGAGTTGGAGCCAACTCGAAATCGCCTCGTTTCATTTCGAGTTGCTCCTAACTCGAGTTGTGGCAACTCGAGTTCTGTTAAATCGAGTTATATCCGAATTTTTTTCGAGGCGAGTTCGAGTAATTCATGAGTTACGATTTTTTTGCCCACCCCTAGTTACTGGTACAGGTGATATTGAATGGGAATATGTTAAGGTAGTGTCTTATTCAATAACTTCTGGCTGTACCTTATCCATGTCCTAATCTTTCTGTTGTGCCCTTGCTCTGATTACGTATTGTTGTTCTTTGTGGGACGTTTTTTAGTTCCTAATCTCTCTGTTGTGAATTGTTACTAGCTTAAGTTCTTCATGTATGATTGCCAGACACAACACTGGTCGCTTTCTTTCATTGTCTTTCATTGAGTTCAAATCCCTGAGTAAAAAGTCCCTTTCTTTCATTGTCTTTCTTTTTTTCTTTTTCTTTTCATTTCTTTTTTTTATCAGAATCCAAAGCAGCATGTTTCATGAAGTCTGCTGTATGTGTACATGTGAAAAGGACATCAAAATTGACACATAATTAAATTTGGTACTGAAGATTAAATGTATTAGGCAGTCTAATATTCGTAATTGTAATTCCTATTCGTTATTAGGTCCTCTTTGGTGGTTGCTTTAAATTGCTTCAAATTAATAAATGTGGAAAGCCAATAGTTAGTGCAACTTCATATATCTGATTTTTGTATTCAAAGTGAGTTCAATTTTGCCACGAAAATAAAGTGAAAGAGTACGTGACAGTTTTGTTAATAGCAGTTGGATTTGTTTTCATTTTTCTCTTATGGTCCATATTTGTTTGACGGTGTTTCAATTAGTTCCGATCTATTGAATGTTACTTCTATAAAGTTTTTGAAACAGCTGAAATTAGTGCTACAATTATCATATCTTGATGATTTTATTTGATTTTATTTGTTCGAAGACGCAGAGGATGAAACTAGCATGCTATATCCAAAGTTGTGCTGGCTATTTTACCATAGAAGAAAGAACAATCATGTGACCCATCGTATATGAACTCAGATTTGAATCAGACTTTGATAGAGGATAGGTTAATTTGCTGCAACTTTTGTGATTTTCCTTTGCACTTTGGATTTATTTGTAAGCTAAGAAATAACTGGTTCAGTTAATGTCTATTTGTTTTATTGTCAATTTGTCATCAATTGTCGGCAGCACATTCCAGAAAATATTCTTTGAATTGCTAGAAACTGTGTTGGCACGTGTGATGAAGAAGTGCCAGGTTCGTCATGACTCATGATTGGATGGAAGTAACTGCACACAAGGCACCAATTCCTGTAATGTTTGGTCGGCCTACCGCTTGGCAAGGATGGTTTCCTTTCCTAATATGATTTGCACAGTTCATTGGTAAGTATAGTTACTTTAGTTTTTTTTTTTTTTTTTTTTTTAATCTCATTCTACTTTGTGTATATTATTACTTGGTTTTGGAAGGGAGGTATTAACAAGTGTGGATTAGTATTTAACTTAGAAACCTTCAATGTAAGCTTGAAATTGTTTTTGCGAAATTCAAGCTTATTCATTCATTGTGATTTTCATCAAAATTATAATTCTTTTATCTTTATGTGCTAAGTGTAATAATGAAACTGTTGAAGCCAAGTAACTAAATATTGTGTACTGGTAAGAACGTGATGAGAATCACAAGTGTATTTTATTCTCTTTTTTTCTTAAATAAGCTTACAAAAACAGAAGAGTTTATTCGCCTAAGGAGATTATAACTGAGCAGGAGAATCTCAAAATGAGCGGTGATGGCATTCTTGATGCTGCATATCTTCTCATGCCTGATAAAAGAAAGGGGCTGGCCTCTTTTTTGCTTGTCTGGAAGAACTTAAAGGCCGATGGCTGCAACGAAACGGATTCAGTGTCTGATATTTTTGTTATTTTGAGATGGTGCACCAACTCTTTAAGTAGCTTATGTAATAGTATGGACTATGGATGATTTATATTTGAATATAATAAACGTATTGTTTGGTAGAGAAAATAAAGTATGCAACTAAAGTTTTAGGTACGGAACTGATATGGAAATGAAGATCATAAAATGACCTTTACTGGTAGCTAAGTTCAAGTTGGTTTCTTAATAATCTAAATATTTGCATTGTTGTTTGTTACGATGCTCAATTTTTACCATTTCATCTCGACATACTTAATAAGTTTTTCAATTTAGATGATATAGATTTTTAACCTGATGCGTGCAGATAAAATAGTAAAACTCTATTTGTCAGGGTACCTAAGATGCTGAGACTCTAAACTAAATAATATATTATTAATATAATTGATGCGTGTCTTTCTTTATTTTTTTACTTTTTTCCTTATGTACTATAAGTACATCCTTCATAACACCTCCAATTCTTTTTTTTTAACGACATCACATTCTCTTCTGTTCATCGCACCGGCGCTTAAAGTTCTAACTTTTATTAACCAATCTAACAAATGTCAAACCAAACTACTTGACTATCTCAGCAACAACATTTCGCGAACAGGTATTAATCGACGGACATACAACCTAGGGGTTGGTCGCGGCGAAGCCGCGACGGCAAGGCAACTAGTTTATTTAATTACAGGCACAACTATAGGTACGTTTTCTTCCCTTAGGCTGTGCTCCAGGCAATGATATAGAAAGGGATGGAATGGGACGGAAGGGTAAGGAATAATTGGGGAAGGAAAGAGAATGTAAAAGATTCCTTTTTATTTGCTCCAGTACGATACACAGAGGAAAAGAAGGAAACATAAAAGTTGGGAAAGAAAATGACTATTTTATCTTTTATCAAACTATTTTCTTTTGTTGGCGCTGAATTGTTAAGGATATTTCAGTCATTACACACACTTTATCTCATCTACACTCTATTTTGAGAGTAACGAATTTGCTGGCTTTAATGGAACAAACTTACCTCATATACCGTTCCATTCCTTTATTGAACAATCCTGGAGCGAGTAAAGTTTCCATTGTCATCTAACCTTCCGTTCCCTTCCCTCTAAAAATGTTTCCTGGAGCATACCCTTAAGCATAATAAAGTTGCTGTCTGCATGAATAGTTGTTTTATGGCCTATAATTTCCAGTTTAATAGTTTATAGTTGCGTCTAGAAAAAGGTAAAATGCCCAAAATATAATTGTCGGTGCCACTCAAAGAAAGTCATTTCCAATTTCTAAAAATAATAAATAAATATTTTTGTCGCTTACAGAACTGCATTAGATTGGCTTGATACTTTCGTTCCCAGTTCCCACCCCTTTTACTACATTGTTCGTGTTTATTTTTCTTCGATCCTTTTTTTAAAATATTTTTTTAATTCAGTAGTATTCTTGCGCAAGCTTGGAGACATGGGGTCTTTCTATTTTGTCGTGATCATCATGATAGCTCAGTTGAATCAATTTTGGGGCCTGTTGCCCTTTGATACACCAACCTGTTACTTACGAGCAACTACGTATCATGATGCGTCTCAGTAACTTCGCTGTCATAATGTCTAATTATAGAGTCTAACTCTAATGATGCTAGTATACAGAATGCAAATGTTTAACTACCACCCTTTGGCAGTAGCAAACAAAAAGTTAAGAAAAGTATACAAAAGCAAGTCAACTTGAACCATTCAAAAATCTGAAATTGTTCAGCAACAGAATGTTTTAAACCAAGTAATAATTAAAAATCCCATTTGACGCCAAAACTCCACAAATCATTTGATAGTTCAATCGAAGCCAATAATTAGTAAAACGTAAAAACACAATCCAACAGCAAAATATAACATCCACCAAGTGGCTAAGCCTTTAGCAGTCAATGTATTTGTTGAGGGAAATCATCAATACGTTGACAGGAGAACAAGAAAGAATTTAAGTTTTCTACATGCAAACATAAACCTTATGTCAGTTTAAAAAGCAGTCACATAAAAAAGAATATTGTTCCATAAAAACACCTAAATAAACATTAAATAATACGAAAAATAAGATACTATCATTGATTTCTTCTTCCATGGCTCCTCCCACGTACTGATTAGCCTCATCTCCCTCCTCTTCCTCTTCTGCTGATCTTGCTTCACCACCCCAGCTCATCTTCTGACGGCCAATAAATCAACTCAACTAGTGCCATGTGCTCATACGACAACTCTTCCAATTCACTGAGAGAACCATAAGTACTTCCTTGATGCCTCTCAACCAACTGAACAATACCATGTTCTAGCAGTAACTTTCTCAATTCCTTTATGAGATCAATTTCATCATTAGAAACGTCCTACACAGAAGATAATGATGTAATGATAAATAAATAATAACAGAAGAAGAACACGCATAGAAGAGAAAAATGGGCATAGCAAAACATCTTGGTGCCCCCAAATTCCATCCATTTAAAATTAAACTATAATAACATAAAGAATCTTAAATAAGTTTTAAGAAAATTCAGTAACTAATTCTACCTAAAAGGAAAATTTGAGATCAAATTAAATCTACAAATTTCCAGATGTACTTCACTAATTCGGCCCCTCAATCAATTGCTTCCTGATAATACTGATTTGGACTAATTAATAATAAGCTCATTTAACCAAACCAAAACACATTAGGATGCAGACATGACCATGCAATTATTGTTATAATATATGCATTATTAATTCACTTCCTCTGTATCTAAGGCTTTTATCACAAAGAGAATGTACATTTGATGGCATAATTCTGCCTGATCATCCACAGAAGTTGCATCCAAGGAAGCAAAGGTACTATAAATCTAAACGTCGCCAATGCTGTTAATTTACCACAAAAACTTGGCCAAATCACTCGATTCTTGTTCTTAAAATAGTCTTACATGATAAGAGTATAATAGATGTGGCTGATCAACCTTTTTTCTGTTGTTGTTATTTTTCCTTTTTTTTTTTTTTTTTTTGACAAGCATAAAAGAAGATAGAGAAGTCGAAGAGCTTTTGTAAAAATCATTCACACTTGAGGAGATATTCAGAATTTTATTGACAAACATGACTAATTTAACCCCATGGGCCATGACTAATTGTTTTCTAATAACAACAGAGACACAAAAATTTTGCTAATATTTTGCACACAAAAAGTACCTGGCAACAATAAAAGGTCAACTCCTTCAAAGCTCGTGAATGCTGAATGAGACGATTTAACATATCAATGCAACCAGCCATACAACCGTTAAAGCTCTCGAAATGCATGAACTTGAGATTCTCAAAGTATGGACAAGTCTTCAGAATGTGCTCAAACATGTCCTTCATAAAAAATAAGCAAACCATAAATACATAAAACAAATAAACAGGTCAAGAATAGCCGTAGAGAACGAGTTAGCTCAAAAACAGTACTTGATGTAATTTGTAAAGAGACTACCTTAGCTCGCAACCCGTAGAGAACAATATCAAGGGTAGTAACGCCCAAAAGGCCTGAAAGAATCTTGGCCTCGCTATTGAGAATGTGCACCCCCAACTTATGAATGGCAAAAAGACAAATGCTTGCCTTAACTAGCGATAACATGTTTTTGAAAATATATCCTGCTGTCTGAGAAGACATGACGGTGACTTTCAAATATTGGAGACTGGGAATGGAAACCTCAATCTCTGTAATGGGATAGCAACCATTAATAACCAAACTCTTAAGGTTACCACAAGAGATCTGAGATATAAACAAGTAGCATGCATGAAGTTCCAATTCTTCAAGACTAGGGCATCCCAGTAAAAGCTTGTTCATAAAATCAGTTGTGATAGCAAAGCGTCCTAGGTACAATTTTCTAAGATGAGGCAGGGTGACCAGTGCTGGATTTGTTGATCCAATCCAGCTGCAGTCGACTTGCAACTTCATCTCCTCTATCCTATCATATAAAGGTTCCAGGTATATAGATAGCACCCGAGGCAATTGCTGTACAACATATGGGATCCATCTTCTCACAGGATGGGCATGGCAGGGATAGTTCCTAACCTGGTACTTCCAGGACAGCCTGAACCTATCTACCTGTTGAACTTGTCGTGAAGCTAAGACAGCATCAATAAACTTCACAAAATTGTCTTGACATTCTAATTGTTCACTTCTACTAGAGGGGATATGATACGACCAGAAATCGTCAGAGTCGAAATTGAGGACGGGCACAGAGGCCCACACATTCCTCCATCGCTTGGATAGACATCACGTCCTCACCGCGTCCTTTGTAGGCAGGAAAGACAGGATATGAGTTAGTATTGAGTCATGTAACTCACTTATCCTGTCGCCGCCACTCATATTCCTACTTCAATTGCAAATCTTGATCCCTTTCAATTTCAAAACAATCAATGTGTCAATCCACTGATGCGCAATATTCTTGCGTTAAGTGCAAACCAATAGTGTAATTAAAAAAAGAAAGAAATCTGTAATTCTGTACCTTACAAACAACTGAAATTCGCAAGATCGTTGCAAAAACTTGAGCGCCTCTTTTCCTCTTGTTAGGGTTAGATTCGTACGGCGTCGATAAAAGCTTGATCGGTTCAAAGACTGAGAACCTCCGTGGAGCGGCTAGGGTTAGGGTTCAATGGCGAAGAATTGAGTAGCGTTGCTTTTGATGGGAAACTGAGGGAAGTGGGAAGTGGAAGGCAAGAGGGATGCACTGGCGAAAAAGGAAAGACGAAAAGGCTGTGTTTAAGCAATGAAGACCGGGAAGGGACGAAATGGTAACGGGCTTAATTTAATTGAATTTAATTAATTAGGCCAGGCAGGTTCATGATTCATGAACCGTTGTGTCTTCTGTAATTTATTAATTACAGGCACAACTATAGGTACGTTTTGTTCCCTTAAGCATAATATTAGGCGCAATTTCGCTTGTTAATAATTAAAAAGAAAATAAAGATTCAAATATTTAGAAATTTATATGATGATAATGATGATGATTCAAAAAATAGGAGATGCATGCATGCTTAGTAGTTCAAGGGTATGTAATTTCCAGCTTCTAATTGGATTTAGGAACAGGTAAAATGCCCTCAAAAATTGGCGATGTAGGTACCGCTCAATGAACCCTTGTCCAAATACCCAAAATATAAGAGTAATGCTAGAGTCAAACGCATTTGACACTTGAGTCCGTCAAACACGATCGAATCTCAATTTTTGATATTACAATGAAAAATCCGAACCACTCAAATTATTCTCCATAATGAAATCTCCTTAGAGATCAAATTTTATAATTTTTCAAATTTGTTACTATTTATTTTGAATTTTAGAAAATCTTCAATCTAATTAATTCTGGACCTTCCAATTTTAAAAAATCCGAAATAAATAGTTAAAAATTTTAAAATTTGGTCTTCAAGATAATTTCAATGTGAAGATCATATTGAACGGTTCGGATCGGTCATTTGAAATTTGATAGTTGAGATTAGAATCGTGTTTGACTCATTACTCAAAATATAATAATAAATAACTTTGACTATATTTTGTCACGAAAAATGGAAAAAGAAAATAATAATTTATTTTGTTTTTAAACAAAGATTATAGTATGCGTTTTGCAAGCTTGGAGCCTTTGTTTGTATACAATCATGTGTGATAAGCTCAGTGGAAGCAATTTTTGAGTAGTTACAGATCATGTGCCTTAGTAAGTAGTAACTTTGGTCTCAAATTGTCTTACGTAGAGATGCTAGTATACAAAATGCAAACAGCATCCTGTATTGTCAATTAAACTTTGCAGCAGGCGCCTAAATAAAAAAGCCATAATTTACATCAAAGCCTTCGATTGAAAGCAATCTTTGTCAAGGGAAATAGAGATCTAGTTACGTAAAAGTACCTCAATTTTTATTTTTTTTGAAAAAAAAACATTTGTTAATTTTTCTTCTTTCATTTGTCTTCTTCTTCCTTGTCCGTGCGCAGTCTTCAAGTTCTTCCTCTCCTTCCGGTTCATACTCCATCTACTCCTTTTATGGCTCCTCCCGCGTACTCATCTGCCTCATCTTCCTCCTCTTCATCCTCTTCATCATCCTCTTCTGCTGAGCTTGCTTCCCCTTCATCCTCCTCTTCTACTTCCCCTTCGTCTACCTCATCTGCTGAGCTTGCTTCCTCTTCAGCATCCTCTTCTTCTCCCCCTTCATCAACCTCATCTGCTGAGCTAGCTTCCCCTTCATGCTCCTCTGCTTCTTCCCCTTCATCTAACTCATCTACAGAGCTTGCTTCTCCCTCATCCTCCTCTGTTGATTCTTCTTCTTCCATGCTCTGAAAACAATTCAAATACTCATCCAAGAGCTCTTCCAATTCACTGGGAGAGCCATAAATACATCCCTGATGGCACTCAACCAACCGAGCAATGCCATATTTACCCATTACCTCCCTCAGTTCATCTACGAGTTCAATTACATCATTGGAGTCATCCTACAACAGAAAACAATGACAATGATTATTAATAATAACAGAAGAATACACAGATAAAAAAAAATTATATTTAAGAGAAACCCAACAGAGGAAAATAGACAAAAGCAAAACATCTTGTGCCGCCTAATTCATCCATTTCTTTTTCAATACAATGACATAAGACTCACAATTACATTTCAGACAACTTAGTAACAATATTATATAAAATAAAAATGTGAGATCAAACTACATAAACAAGGAAAACTTTTCAAGACGTACTTGACCAATTCAACTCCTTGATCAATTACATAGTTATGCAAGCTTTTTTGAGACATAGACACAAAAAAATAGCACATTGGTCCCCGAGACCCTGACTATACAGATCTGATCTGGAAAATTCAAATTAATTTCAATTAATTAATAAGCTTACTCCACCAAACCTTAAACTAGATTTGGACGCAGACTTGACTATGTAATTATTATTAAATATATATGCAACAACAATTTTACTTCTTTAGTATCTTAAGATTTTTATCACAAAAAGAGAAGATACATAGGATGACACAACTTATTTCAGATCATCCATGGAGGTTGCATCCAAGGAAGAAAAGGTACTATAAATCCAAATTTTGTCACCAGTTTCCATTCCAATTCCATTCTTATATTTACCAAAGGTGAGAAAACAATAAATTCCTTAAACAGAAACTATATTTGTATCAGACGGAAAAAAAAAAAAAAAAAAAAAGCTCTTTAATAGACAACACAAGAAAACTTGAGAAACTACCTAAAATTAAAAATTCACAATTTTCTGACAAACCTGACTAATTTGATCCCAAGACTAACTGATTGTTTTATAATTACAACAGATTTATTCAGAGTTCAATCAAATATGAATTATACCAATACCATGGTCTTAGCAAGGCTTGACATGTACCAGATTTTAATAATACTACTTTGATAAAGATAAGTACCTGGCAGCGATAAAAAGTAAACTCCTCCAAAGCTGGTGAATGCTGTACGAGATGATCGATCATATCAATGCACTCAGCCATGCAACCATCAAAACTCTCGAAATGCATGAACTTGAGATTCTCAAAATATGGGCAGGTCTTGAGAATGAAATCTAACATATCCTTCATACAAAATAAGTGAACCAAAATAAATACATAAAACAAATAAATAAATGTGCTGACTCAAAAACAGTACTTGGAGTAATTTGTAAAGAGACTACCATAGCATCTGATCCATAGAGAACGATATCAAGGGTGGTTACACCCAAAAGGCCGGCAAGAATCTTGGCCTTGCTATCGCAAATGACCACATCTAAAGCATTAGCATCTAAAAGACAAATGCTTGCCTTAACTAGTGATGACATGTTTGTGAAAACAAATCCTTCTCGCTGAGAAGACATGACAGTGAACTTCAAATATTGGAGACTTGGAATTGAAACCTCAATCTCTGTCATGTGACAGCAGCCATCAATAACCAAACTTTTAAGGCCACCACAAGAGATCTGAGATATGTCCAAGCAGCATGCATAAAGTTCCAACTCTTCAAGACTTGGGCTTCCCAGTAAAAGCCTGTCCATAAAATCAGGTTTGATAGTGAAGTACCCTAGGTTTAATTTTCTAAGATGAGGCAGGGTGACCAATGCCGGATTTAGTGTTTTATGCCAGCTATCGTTGATGTGCAACTTCAGTTCCTCTAGAGATGAGCAAGTAAAAGTTGGATCAGGTACTATTACATCCTGAAATGTAGGGTGGGGCTCAAGATATATAGATAGCACTCGAGGCCATTGCTGTACAACATGGTGAATCCATCTTCTCACAGCTTTGGCAAGGTAACTGTAAGGCTGATCCTGAAAATTCCAGACCAGCCTGAAGCTATCTAATTGTTGCACTTGTCGCGAGGCCAAGACAGAATCAACGAAGCTCACGAAGGTAACATGACATTTCAACTTTTTAAACACAGTATACTTATCATCTGTAAAGTCGGCAAAGCCAAAGTCGAGTACAGGTACAGAGGCCCACATGTTCCTCCATCGCTTGGATAGTATCCGCGTCCCTACTGCCTCCTTCGTAGGCAGGTAAGACAGAATGTGAGTTAGAATTGAATCGTGTAACTCACTTATCCTATCAGGGCCCCTCATTTCCCTAATTCAATTCAAAAAAGAATAATTTTGAATGAATTTCTTGCATTAGGTACAAACACCTGAAATAGAAAGAGATTGTATTTTAAAAGTTTAAACTTTAAACACCTGAAATTGGAAGGAACGTTGCTAGGGCTAGGCTCGTACGGCGTTGATAAAAGCTTTATCGGTTCAAAGACTTGAGAACCTCCTTGAAGCAGCTAGGGTTTCGAAGTAGTACAGAGCTGAAGAAGAGAGCAGCATCACTACTGTCGACAACAAAGAGTGAAAATGAGTTGGGGATGGCGAAGAGACGAAAAGGTAATGGGCTCAATTTAATAAGGCCAAGCTTGTATAATGACCGTTATTTTCTATAATTAAAGGCCTGTTAGCCCATAAAAGGAGTTAGCGCAGCCCAAAACTCTCTCGTCTCCTTCCTTTCTCTCCAAGCAAAACCCTTGTTTATTCATTCTCACTTCACAACTCTCTCTTGCTCCGAAAGAGAAACAAACAGATCACAACCTACAAAGAGTAGCATTCTACATCAATGGCTCGTTACGATCGCGCGATCACCGTCTTCTCGCCCGACGGCCATCTCTTTCAGGTCGAGTACGCTCTCGAGGCCGTGCGCAAGGGCAACGCCGCCGTCGGCGTCCGCGGTACGGACACTGTCGTCCTCGGCGTCGAGAAGAAATCTACGCCTAAGCTCCAAGATTCGAGGTATCCCGATACTCTTTGATTCGTCCCTCTTTTGTGCTTGCTAGGATCAATTACGGTTCTGATCCATACTGTTGGCTTCTGTGTTTCTCTGAGCTAAAATTTTACCATATGCCCAAATTGTGTGTTAATTCATTGAGTTTTTACTGAGTTTTAAACCTTTTGGTATGTGCGTAATAGATATGGTTTAGAATGTTTCAAAAGTGTATGGATGTGATTTCTGTTGTCTCAGCTTTCTAAATATCAACCCCTTTTACACAGGACGGTTCGGAAAATTGTAAGCCTAGATACCCATATTGCTCTTGCCTGTGCGGGTCTCAAAGCTGATGCTCGGGTTTTAATAAACCGGGCACGTATTGAATGCCAGAGCCACCGATTGACGGTTGAGGACCCAGTTACAGTTGAGTATATTACCCGTTACATAGCAGGACTTCAGCAGAAGTACACACAAAGCGGCGGTGTCCGCCCATTTGGTCTCTCGACTCTAATTGTGGGTTTTGACCCATATACCGAGAAACCTGCTTTGTACCAAACAGACCCGTCCGGAACCTTCTCAGCATGGAAGGCCAATGCTACTGGAAGGAACTCAAATTCCATGAGGGAGTTTCTAGAGAAGAACTACAAGGAAACTTCTGGAAAGGAAACTATTAAGCTTGCCATCCGAGCTTTGCTTGAGGTAATTATTCCTTATTTATTTATTTATTATTTATTATATTAAGGTTTTCAATGAAATCTATTTGTGTTGCAGTAGCGTTTATATAAAATTCTAGAATAATAATATGCTACAGAGACCTCATTCTTGTATGTTAAATCTGAGAAAATTTATTGTTATTATGTATGCTACCTAAGGATTTTGTCATGCCTCTCAAATAAAGGCTGTAGTTGAAAAAATTAATAACTGATATTTATAATTTGGCTGCTAATGCATTATATATTAGTATCCTGCATGCCACATAAGCTTGAACAGACTGACCATAAGCAGCTTTAGTCTGGTGGTATTAGTAAATCAATCGTCATAAAATTGTTTTTGGGCCACCTATCAAACCTTTATATCTTGCTGAACTAAATTTGCTCGGATGTTAGATTTTACTTAGCTTCATTTTTAGATTTTACAGGATTAGTGTTTGACCTTGGCCCTTGTGTGTATCTGAAGTATTCTCTTCACAATTTTTTGAAAAAACAAAAAAGGAATTCTGTTGTTAGTTGTTGATTATTTACCGTATACTGTTAATATCAAGGTTTGATATATTATTGAGCACATCTTTAAACTCCTTCACATGTTGAGTTATGATTTTACTTTTATGGAAAAAGTTAAAGCTTAGGCCGCAAGCTAGCTTATAAATTCAATTATCCCTGAAATAAATGGAAAAAATTGTGGTGGAGTCGGTATCAGAAGTTTGGCAGGTGTAGACCAGGAGAAAATCCAAACTTATATGACTCCAGATTCTTTTGCAATGACATCCAAGTATTAAATGATTGTGCATATAAGCTTGGAGTTTTGGGGGATAGGAACATGGCATTAACAAACTTTATGAAAGTTCCATTTGAGAAACAGTTTGCAATTCTGTGTCTCCTAACTCTACCTTGGTCTCTTATAGGTTGTGGAGAGTGGAGGGAAGAATATAGAGATAGCAGTGATGACACACAAGGATGGATTGCGCCAGCTGGAAGAAGCTGAAATTGACGAGTATGTTGCTGAGATTGAGGCAGAGAAAGCAGCTGCCGAGGCTGCCAAGAAAGGTGGCGGTGCCTCTACCTCTGCCTCGTCCTAAACGCCTCACTCTTTATTATTTTAGTTTCTAGCATGGATATCCTGTACTAGTGTGCTTTTCTTTTTTATTTTGGCTGTGTTCTTTGGGATTAGTGGTTTTTTGAACTATATGTGATCTGGTGAAAGATAATCCTTAATTGTTGTGTAATGACTTCTTTTCCATATAGTGCACTTTTCCGCACATGCTCTTTGTTACAAGTTTTTGTTTCATAGTCTTTTATTAATTAGAACCTCCTAAATTATTTTCTAGAAAGACATTATAGACTGCTAACGAAATGCTTTTGCTAAGGATATATTTGAGTATTTAAGCATTGAAAGTAACCCGCTAATCTCTCTTCAATCGGCTCACTCAATGGATTTTTGGGCCAAGGAGTATTGATTTTTATGATTTCAAATCTTTTCGTTGTTGTTGGAATGCCCCAAGGGCAAAGACTGTTTTAAAACAATTGTAGACCAGCTTATAATCATTTCATGACAAACATTTGTCAGAAAAATATCCTCAGAAAGATGCCCATGGGCCATGGCATCCAGCTGCAAGCCTGCAAGAAATCTAACGTTAAACATTACAATGAGTGAACCTGAGGTTGAGGCCTGGCCCTGGCTGCAAGCTGCAAGAAAAATACCCTCAGAAAGATACCCAGGGCATACAGCTGCAAGCTGCAAGCCTGCACAGATGGTTTAAGCTCCATTAGATGCAAATGAAGTCTAACATCTCTCAACGAGCGAACCTGATAAAGATCTTTCAATGAATTACCCGACCAAAACGCATCTTCCATGAAAACGTCTTGAGCAAAAATTTAGCTTGAGGCATGGCCCTGGCTGATACAATCCAGTCTTTTTTTTTCTTTTCTTTTCTTTTTTTGTTTTAAAGCCTTTCTCCTTTATGAATGCTTCTTTAATAAGATATTGTGCCCTCAGAAACTTAAATCCAAAAACTGAGAGGCAGTCCTTTAAGTTTGTTCCGAAGGTAGATAAACTTCTTTCTGGATGGAATAAATACTTTTCCAACAATAAGTTTTTGCAGTATAATTGCAAAGCATATCCTTCTCAGTTCTCATAAAACAAAACAACAATCACTTTAAATCTCTGATTTTGATGTTGTAACCTGTTGTTGGAGGTAATACATGATGTTGTACATGTCAAGTGTGGGGTATAAATTTCTTATGTATATCGTAGCTACAGTATTTCTCTTCATTTTTGTTAAAAGGAAACGATAAAAGTTGCAGGGAAGTTCGAAAACTGGGATATTTCCAGCTCCAGTAGAGCAAGAGCCATCAAAAGTATTTTCTGCAATGAGCAACAAAATGCTCCCCATTTTTAATTCAACATAAGACATTTAATTCGAGAAAGCATAACATGTAATGGACTTGAGAGATTTTGGAACCACCAAACCGTCGGGCTTATTAGATACACTTTCTCGAACAAATGCAATTATCAGGAAAAAGAACCAGAACCCTTAATTATTAATGCAATTATCCAAATCAACCAGTGAAAACCTTGGGCTTGTAAAGGTAAATACCAATGGGGTCAAGGATCCAATCAGTATTTGGGCTTCTCAGCTGGTCTAGTTCTCATTAAATCTGTTATTCAACTAAAACATGAAACATTTACTTTGGGCCTACAATATTAATCCGGGTTGCTGGAGTTCTCGATCCATAATGCAAGAATTTTGTTCTTATATAGTTATATGTATGTAGAGAATAAATTACAGTAGCGAATTGTCACTATCGCCTCTTATAGTTTGAATTGGATATGTTTTCAGTTCCAATTAAGTTTTAAGTCTCGTGTCATTAAGACATTATAAATGGACTAATGAGCAGCATTTATCATTTATGTCATCAATATTGTTCACGCCCATTTATGTAATCTACATCCATGATGTTAAAGCAGCGATCATAAGCCATAATTTGATACATAAACCAATAAATAATATTTCTTTTACTTCATGTGTCAGCAATTGAACTCTAATTTCATTAGCAGGAGAAACGAGCAGAGGTTTTGATGGGATTATCAAATCTTATGTATTTTCAGTGCAAAGGTCCATCCTCAAACATTTTTTTTTTTTTTTTTTTTTTACAGAAGTGTATCTTCCATATAATTTCATAATATGATTCTGAGAGGCTTGCTGGTTGAACATTTAATACACAGCTTTAGGTCCAGTAGCACTCCAACGGTTGGGGTCAACTGTTAGCATGACTTGCATAATCTAACAAAACCAAAATCAAATCATGGATCAACGAAAATTCAGTCAAATAGCTGATGTAGCATAAGCTAAAAGCTCATCCTTCTTTTGGAAGTATTAACAAGTAGTTCAGCCTAATCCGGCAGCAGGGTCCATATCTGACATGTCAATCCTGCGGCAGGGTCCATATCTGACATGTCAAAGCTTGATTGTTGAAAAACCTGATCTTAATACACAGTATATTAACAATATCAAAATATTGTGGGCCTAAATTAAAAGTAATGACTAATGACAGTGATATCATGCCAAGAAAAATGGAGCCTAATCAGCACACATAAAAGATTCAAAAGTGCATCCGAGTAGGAAACCACTGCCCCTGACTCCTGTGCAAAGAAACTGTTCCTGTTCATATTCCTAGAATTAGATTTATTTTTTTAATCTGTTTTGCTCTTTGGTTCCTAGTTTAGGAAAATATCTAAGACGTATTGGTTCCAACAAGTCTCATGTCTCTTTTTATCAACTGTAGAGGAAAGAGTAAGTGGTCAAAGAAATTGGAATAGTAGGATGAGAACAGGTGCAACATCATTCGGTGATATCTAAATATCAGAATACATTTTTTATGCCAGATTTAATTCTGTTGTCTATTTCCATTAGATCTCAAATAAAAATGTAACAGTGCCAATTCATAGAGCATGACACGACATTTCACCTAACAAAATTGGTCAACAACCAATCAGGGATTCAAGCACCAATTGGTTGGTTCCTTTTCGAATTAACTGAATCTCTCTTTATTGGGGAAGCCAGAAGCATGAACAATGAAAATTAGGTGGGAACAATGGAAAATTAATTAATGGTAGTTATGAATTTGTTGAATATGTTACTATCTAGCGGAGAGTTCACCAATGAAAACCCGAAATTGTGCACTCACGAAGTGATGTATGGAGGCATTATGTGTTGCTTATCCGATCAAATGCTATTTTCAAGTTGGAAATAAAAAGACAACAAAAGTTGTGGATAGAGCTTGGACTTGTTGCGTCCTGGGTCCCACTTGCCGTTAGCAGCATGACCCGGTAAAAGAAAACAATAGAGAAATATATTTTGGGACTGAAAAATCACAATCATTATTTGTTTTTCCTTTTTACACTACTTTTTTAAGCAGTTTGGTTTTTGATACAGTGGGTTTTCTTTAACAAAGTCAAGAAGAACAAACTCAAGATATTTAAGGTTTTCTTGCATCCCCCAGAGTTGAAAATGTTTGCAATGAAAAAAATATATATGTAGTCATTACTCATTACCTCACCCCAAACAGATTTATGGCTATCTGGTTTTGCATGGTCAAATGAATTTAACAAAAATACATCTTGTTTTTTTTTTTATTTTTTCCAATACTATAGGAAAATTATTTTAATCATAAATTGTTTGATGCATGAGCTAGTCATTGTTGCTTGTTAATTAATAATTATATAGAACACTAAGAAATATCAAATCAGCTGTTGAACTTCATATGTTTTTTTTTAAAAAAAAATTATTTTATCAGGCAACTATCAAAAAAAAAAATAACTATATGACAACGTGATCAGTTATTTTGTTGACAGGGAATTTTTTTTTCTCTCTCTCTCTCTTGTTAAATACATACAAATAAGCAAGGGAATTATTTTTCATAAAACAATGATAAAATCGGTAGACTACAAAATAATGAAAGTTCAATAACTTGTGGAGAAAAATCATAATTTGACCCAACTTATGAGATGAGACAAATATTTACTAATTTAGTAAGCTCGGGGAAAAAAAAAAAAAAAAAGCCAGTCAAGTATTGTGATATTTTGTCATCTAACTCCAACATAGTAAATAAATAAGTCCAATGGTTTTATCCAAATCTGCGGCCTAATACTCGTCATCATCCTGCAATTATTCACCCTGCTGATTGTTTTATGACTTGGTGCCATGTCATCAGTCTAATACCAAAGGATCATCCTGGTTAACCTTGTTTCCTTTTTGTTTCTTAGCACCTTCACTTTCGACCATTCTTCTCTATTTTATTGATATAATTTAATATTTATTTGCATTTCTTATTTGTAGATATCTCTTTCATGCCTTACCTAACTACATGCATGGATGAGGTTAGTGGGCTTAGTGGTGTAAGGTTAGTACTTTTTGAGATTTTCGGGATACTTTTTGGAATTTCGAGGTAGAATAGTGAGGGGATGGGATTTTCGAGAGAATCCAACTAAACTCACTAACCTCTCTAAACTCACTAACCCCACTTCCCAAACAAATTCGCGCGCAATGGTCCTATGTCAATGATTATTACCTAGCCAACCATATGGCGAGTCAAATACAGTAGGACCTTAAAAGAATTAAATATTTAAAAGTATATAATATAACATCAGTAACAGTCTAGGTCACTATCTTCAGCTCCCAGTTTTTAAATGAATTAAATAAATAAAGTATATGGTTCACTAGTGTAACAGTAGTTTATTGAAGCTTTAGATTTGGAGACCAGATGGAAATTTGGCAATATTATGGATATGGTTAATTTATAAAACAAAAATAGCAGAAAATTCTCAAGTTATATAAGAATCAGTAGTGTCTTTTTCTCGGAAAAAGGAAATAAAAGCCAACTGCATAAGAGCAAGAGAACAAAATCTGAGATGATGGATGTGCAAGAGACTAGAGATAAGCAAGAAGTCTCTTTCTCATCTTTTGTGAAGTAAAAGGATAGAGCATCATGGGACTTTGTACATATGTGTGCGCATGATATGTGTCGACTAGGATGTATCTATCTGCAACTCTAATGGGCCTAAACAAACAGGCGGTAACTAGATAGGTTTTTTTATTTTATTAGTTCTTTTTTTTTTGTCTCTGTCTTTCTCTGTAATTATCTCAAAAAAGAAAAAGGGAAAAGATTAATAAGCTCATTTGGAGCCAATCCATAATAATGCACTGAGTTTCACCACGATGTAATTTAGAATATTATTAGTTTTAGCTGCACATGTATAAACTATTAAACTTATTTAAGAATAGACAATTCCGCGAGAATTAAATGAACTAGGATATATATGTTTTCAAAAAAAAAAATAGCTCGAGCACAGAATTATAATTGAAGAAACTTTTTAAATTGACACGGGACTGCCAAATAAAGTACAAATCAATAAATTCATTGTGTGCTTTATTGAAGTAAAGTCCACCAATTGATAAATGTTGATAAGTTAAAAGGTAAATAAATTTCAACCATAAGACAATTGAAATGCTTGATGATGTGATGTGCTCAAAAAATAAAACACCTTGAAGCTTAACATACTTTGTGTATAACTGTGTATAGATTAGCAAAATATATTGGATCTTTCGAGAGACTAATTGCTTTGTCTTCTGTGTAGCGGACAGGAAGGGCAATCAAAGTGCAATCGTCTTGTGTCCTTTCAGGTGAAAGGATAACCGTCAGAATCCCAAAATAACAAGTGAGCTTTAACGGCTCACCACTCTTTTCATTAAGACGAAAAAAGCAGTTTTTTACAACACTCTCTTAATAATCACCCCGAACAAACCTGACGCACTAGCACCAAAATCGTGAGGTACCAGTGCTCCATCGCTATCTCTCTTTATTCATTACATCAATACCCTTATTCATAAATTTATTCATAAAATAAACTAACACCATAAAATAACATAATTGAATCTCTCCTCAGCTCAAGAGAAAACAAGCATAGCCTCTCGAGTTGTGCTTCCATGGTTGCAGTTCGATCAAGCCACTGCATGGATCCACGTCTCCCCCTCAGTCTCGATGCCCGTGAGCTCACCTCCAGTAATCTGCAATGGCATCTTATCAATTGAAGGCAGCCACTCTGCCACTTGAGTCTTGATCTCCTCCGACCATAATCCTGACCAATAGTTTATTAAAGTCAAAATCTGTGAGGCTAGGTATCTAAACGACTGAAAAGTCTTTTTTTGAAAACATCTCGCATTTCTATCTTTCCATACACACCACATTGCACCACAACAAATAATGCTAGCGATCTTTTTTTGTTGATGATCAAGTTTTGTGATCCAAGCTACCAGGTCCTCAACGGAATTAAAATCTATTGTTATTTGGAATCTATCTAATAACCAAGTCCACATGACCATCCAATGGGTACATCCGAAAAAAAGGTTGTCAATCGATTCTAGTTTTTGACAGTAAACGCAATTTAAGTCTCCTTCCCACCCTCTCACAGCTAGGTTATCTTTGGTTAGCAATCTTTTTTTGCATAAAAGCCAAATAAAAATTTGTATCTTAAGAGGTACTTTGATTTTCCAAATAGGAGCATAAGTATTGTCTTGAACCCCCCCTATTATCTAACCAGATATACATCTTTTTAGTTGAAAATTTACCATCCCCATTACCTCCCCAAGAAATCAAATCAGGATTGGGCTGTAAAGCAAAACGTGAGACTATCTGCTGCAAGTTACACAATTCATCTCTAAGATTCATAGATAATTGTCTATTAAAATTTATATTTAAGGCCCTTCCAAAAACATCTGCAACTGTAGCATCTTTATTAGCACAAATTTTGAAAAGTGATGGAAAAACTAATTTCAAAGGTAGATCATCACACCATTTATCTAGCCAAAATCTAGTACTTGTCCCATCCCCCAATTTGAAGTGGCAGTGTATATCAACTATTTGTTCCAATCTTTTTATTTTTTTTCAAAATGGAGACCAACGTTGGAAATTGCGACATTTGTCATATTTAATCTTTATAATATCTTTCCACCACCCCTTACTCAAAGGATCCTTGTACCTACACACCCATTTGCTCATCATAGCATCATTCATGGTTTTAAGATTTAATATGCCTAGCCCACCCTCTATCTTAGTTCTACACACAATCCCCCAGTTAACCAAGTGAATTTTTTTCTTATCTTTCGCATGCCACAAAAATCTTGATCTTATTCTATCTAACTGTTTGAGCACCATAGTCGGTGCCTCATGAAAAGATAACATATAAGTTGCAAGTGAGTTCAATACACTGTTGATTAATGTCAGTCGCCCTCCATAAGATAAAAAATTGCCCATCCAACCTTGTAATTTTTTTTAAAATTTATCTATTATGCTCTGCCAATCTATCTTTTTTAGCTTGTTTCAGTGTATGGGAATCCCTAAGTATCTTAAAGGAAAAGAAGCTACTTTACAACCAAAAATATCGGCAAGTGCTAAGGCCTCATTATCTTCTAAATTAATTGGATAAAGTTCACATTTTGAAAAATTGACTCTCATACCTGCTAAGGCTTCGAATCTAATGAAAGCCCATTTAACTGCCTGCATAACCAATCCATCTGCTTCACAAAAAATTATAGTATCATCAGCATATTGCAAATTAATTATAGGCTTCCCATTATCTATTGGGGGGCCCAAACCTTCGATAATTCCTCTATCTCTACCCTTTTTAATAATCTGGTTTAGACAATCTGCTACTAGATTAAAGAGGAGTGGTGACATAGGATCTCCTTGTTTGAGCCCTCTACACACTGTAAAATAGTTTGACATTTTCCCATTGATATCGAAACAAATCTGTCCCCCTACTAGTAGTTCTTGTACCCAATTGACCCACTTAATAGAAAACCCTCTAGATTTAAGCATTTCAAATAAAAAGGTCCAGTTGACTCTATCGTAAGCCTTTTCTAAATCTACTTTTAAAATCAAACCTTTTTTTCTTGAGATCTTTGTGGAATGTAAAATTTCAGATGCACAAATCACATTATCTAAAATAAATCTATCTTGAAGAAAAGTCGCTTGAGATTGATCTAATATTTTATTCACTATAGGAGATAATCTAGTGGTCAACACCTTAGTAATCCATTTATAAATGCAGTTTAACAAGCTAATAGGCCTATATTGTTTAATCTCCACAGCATCTATTTTTTTTTGTAACAGACATAACATAGCTTTGTTAATCCGAGACACATCTAAATCGTGGTTAAAAAAAGCATTGAACAAACACATAATATCTTCTTTTATCATATGCCAATATTTTTGGTAGAATAGAAATGTCATACCATCTGGCCCTGGACTTTTATCTCCTGCAGAGTTAAACAAAGCATCTTTTATCTCCATCTCACTAAACGGTTGGATCAAACATATCTTCTGCTTAGTTTTTGTGTTTCTTGTATTTGTGATAACAAAAGTATATATACTTGAGACTGTGATATAAATGTCTCCATTCAGGCCTTCAGTTTTTATATAGTTTAAGTTTTTTTACGTTTCTTGTATATAATATATTGAACGAACACATACTATGATTTTTGTGCTATAATATTGGAATAAAAATTCTTTTCTCTTTTCCAAAAATAATTTGCTAATCTTAAAAATTGTTTTACATAAAAAAAAATAGCATGAAAGAGTGATGGATGTGTGGCCTGAACTATTTCATTCTATTCAGACACTAGAATTTTATTAATTATATATTGGCCGGTACAGATACTATCGGAAGGCGTATGGGAAGCAGTAGTTTAAACATTCACGTAGATGAGTACCGTACGTATATTGTATTTGTGGTATACTGCATATGTAAATTTGTCAATGATTATAATATTTAGTTTTTATTATATATATATATATATATATATTGATAACTTGATCTAAGTAAAAAATAGTACAATGACAATTCTAGCCAAGAAATAAAAATTCATTACATAAAAATTCTAAAATATATTTGAATTAAATATCTACCATATTAATAAATAAGTTTAAAATTTAGAAAGACCGAGATTTTAAGTTCGGTCCATGCTCACTGTCAATTGAAAAAAAAAAAAACAATAAAACTAAGATTCATGATTTGAAATATTATCCTTACGTTAGTTGGGATTTGAAAATTCAATTTACTTTTCGGAAAGACTTTCAAAGTCTTAACTCCTTTTAAGGACCATATAATTAAACAACGGCTTCAATTTAAAAATTAATTTATTTTTTGTCGTTTGTAAGAAAATTCGAGCTAAATTTCAATCCTGCAGTTCTAAATTCTAACTTTTTTTTATTATTTTTTAAAAAGATGTTTTTGTGCAACTTCACATCTATTTATCAAGTAAAATGTTCAGCCTATATATCGAGTTGCATACCTAACCAACAAGAAATTAATAGCCACAATATACTAAATGGCATTTAGTAATCGTAAAGGATCCCTTGATGGTGACTCTTTCTTGCATTTCGTATCTTTTCCTTTGGAAGTTCGAACTTTGGGATGTTGCCCTTTGGTACTCTCAAATCTTTCCAGGATCTAAATTCTCTGTTTTGTACTTGCTACGTTTTCTTTACCTTTTATTTTTAGCATCTCGCTAAAAGTTTTGTACTCATCGGATTTAATTTTATATAAAAGGTACGGGGTTGACCCTTATATTTTCCTTAAAAAAAAAACTTTCAATAATTCCAATACAGTTTATTAATCATTTTCTACTAATCTCTTGGAACAAATTTAAAGTTCCAAAACGAAAAAAAATGGCTAAAAAGGTTGGTGTATCCGTGTATGTAAGTAAGTTGTTGGCATTCTGGAATCTAGGTCAACATTCTATTGATGATGATTAAACATAGATTTGCACTTTCATATGTGAATATAATAATGCCTCAAGACATTACTGAGAATTTGTGCCTCTTTATTTTCCCCACACTAGACGCGTCATTTTGGCACCTTTCCATTTGACACCGGACATTTTTCAGTTGCCTAGACCGTAGCTATAATTTAGCTATCTTTATGATTTATCTATGTGCTAATGTGCTTGCTAACAGATACGCGTACCCTTATAGATTAATAATAAGAAAATTTGCACTATTGTGCCATTTTCAAACTTAGATCAAGTACAATCAAATAATGTTATTTATAGTCTATTTTAAGCGTAGTTGGAGTTTAAACTCATTAAGAAAGATTGTAAATACAATTTAAAAAACTATCAAGTTGGTTTCAAATAATGACCAACTTGAATATTTGATTTTGATCTTGACGGGTCAAATATTATGTTCCAAATTTAAATTTTGTTTTAGCTCATGTACAAACAAAGAGGTCGAAATGTTGCAAAGTGGATGTGCCATAATGAATTAATTCGCACATCAACATTGCAACATCATTAAAAAAAGTATGATTTCTTAAAAAGCTGACATCATATTCTAGCTTTTTTTTCAATCTTTGACAAAGTTATGTCAATTTATTAAACATGTGTCGCAAGTAATTAATACCGAACATCAGTAAAGAGAGCTAGTAAACACATATTGACGAGCATCTTATTAGTATGGAATGGGTAACTGTAACATAAGAGTCTAGAAACATGCATAGAAAAATCTAGATAGAGATATGGGATGCATTGTCCTCCATTTCTTTGTTCTAAACTTCAGATCATACATGTTTGTAATGCATTTTTAATATTATAATGGTTTTGATCTAAGAAAATGTTGTATTAAAACCCATAAAAATGTGATAATAACTCTACTAGTAACCCCCATAATCAGACAATTTACTTTATTACTGTGATAATGTATATTAATATCAAAAAATGGTAAGGACTTGAACGCCATTGAAAACTGCTAAAACTAGTAAATGCATATGTTCAAAAAATAAATATATCCTACCAAAACAAATAAATAAATATAGACTTCTCATAAAATATTGATGTCAAATATTAAATAATAAAAATGGACTAGATAAAAAAAAAATGCGTTCCAAACCAATCATCCTGCCAATCACTAAACACTAATAACTGTAACATGCAATTCTGCTATTTCTGGTACACCAATCATCATCTCGAAGACTTCAACGAACAGGAAAATTAGGGTGTCCTATTTTGTTGATTTGCAAGAGCGCGGTGTATGTACCAATTATAAAAGCAAAACTAAAACATGCATCTCAGGACAGTAAAGGAATTCAGATCTGCTATCGTGCGGCACAGCGTGTAGCGCGGGCTGTGGACCGTCTGATCTGAATCTGATGGATATGGAAGCCCCGTGAATAATACCAAATTGATAGGCCCGAAAAAATGAACCGCCCGATCAAAATCGAACAGCTCGTGAGGTGCGCGACACAAGATCAGGATCCACAGTAAAGTGCTAGTTGCTAGCTCAGGTATCTTACTTAAGAGGGGATTCTAGTATATAAGTGTTTTGTGTTTTAATTGTCATAATTTTTTATTTTATCAATATTTTTTAATTTAAAATTTATTTTTAGATTCAAACTGTTTATCTTGTTCAATTAATGACCGATCAATTTTCATAATATTTTTATAAATTTTAGAGTTTATTTTGTACTCTATCAGATGTCAAAAATGAAGGAATGTTGTTAACTATGATAGATAAATTATAATACGTTCGTATGTTGATATTTTGATCGATATCAAATGAATTCTAAAATTCAGAAAAATGCATCACTCATTAAATTAAAAAAATCAATAATTTGAATTTGAAATTTAATTTTGCTAATTTTAAAGTATTAATGAAATAGAAAAGTTGTAATAATTATGGCACCAAAAACTTGTGGTGTTACAACCATCTATTTTATTTAATCACGAATGACATCGCCAACGACTTATAAGCATGCACATATAGGGGCGAAGCTACGCTCAATTTGGACCCACCTGAATTTTTTTTTTCCTTGATATAACAATAATTTTTGAATTAAAAAAAAAAAGCACAAGGAGGTCGGACCCATCTCAAAAATCTAAAGGACCCAGGTGGGCGGGTCACGTTTGATTTGAATGGTATAACGGACCCATATCACGTTCTAAACTTAATAAGATAGAATGTGAGATGCTTGAATGAATGATTGTCTTGTAGCATATCAATATTATAAATAAAGATGTGTGGGTGTCGGAATCTTTTAGTTAAATGTAGTCCGACACTTTAAGCCGTGTGAAATAACATTTTTTCCTATTTATGTAATGGGATACTTTATAACTATTTGTGTGCCGAGTACAATTGCTCATAAAACTGACCCGCTTCACCAACAGAAAATAAATTAGCAGCGCATTGTTTTATTTCTAATTTTTGTGACCCCTTCATATTATTTAAGAATCTAAGGTAGTTCATGCCTAATTGTTATTTGGTCTCTTCAACCATTGCCTTAAATTTCTATGCAATATAATTTCATAAAATTGAAATAGTATCATATAATCTTATTTTCAATATATTCATTACAAATGATAATCAATATTAAAATTTTTAAAAATATTTCGTACAATAAAACTCGATTTGTTGCAACAAATTCAATAATTAAATATCAGTAAAAATTTTAAAATCGAGCGAAGCTCGATGTATCCCTCTAGTATATATAAAGAGAGGTGTTCAAATATACTCATAATGAATTTATTATGCAAAATTATCTAAAAATGAAAACTCATATTGTTGTATTTTTTCATTATCTTGAATTATTATTTTGGATATTGGACGTATTATTTTGGATATTTTGTGTTGTTATTTTTGAAGATAAATTGGGGGTCAAGACTTCCAACTTATTTTTAAATTAAATGTCTATGAAAAACCCCCAACCGAGTTTCAAACCTACGATATTTCACTTAAGATGCATTTGCTCTTTGCCACTAGACCAAGAGCTGGTTCTCGGATATTTTGTGTTGTTGTTATAGATATATTTGATTTCTCATAAATTTTTGTTATGTTACATTGCCTTAGAATTATTTATTTTTGAATATTATTGTTATACTATATCTATATTAGACATTATATCGTACATATATTTTTAGCAAAAAAAAAATTTTGGACCCTGACATAAATTTCTAGCTTCGTATGTGCTGACTGTAAATCGACTATGCTATATAATCATAATCAAGATTATTGATATTTGCTTTCTATATTTAACATTACATTTCCTTGAGTTTGTCGACATAAAATGAAATTTTTGGTGATCAGAGCTATTAATTTTTGCATTTTTATGGTGGTCAGGGCATATTTTTTTTTTCTTTTCTATTTTCTTGACATGGCACTATTTTTCTTCTTAGCGATTCGCCTGAGTTTAGAATTTGAGTGGGAAAATGCGCAAATAATTTAATTTAATTTTTCTATCTTAAATTGGTTGGAAATATTTTTTTAAATAATATGCCATTCTTCTTTATTTTATTTATTAAATACTTATGCTGCATTTTTCTATATTCACCTCAAACTTGATCCCCAAAATAAAGTTCGAAGAAAATATAATTGTGCTTCGCAGTTCGCTCCCAACTCACTTATCACTCTCTCAAAACTCAAAAGTACTCATTTTAAGTACGTTATATATATCTTTTATATAAATTGTACTGAAAACAATTTCAGAGAAGTACTGAGAACTCATTGTGGTATATTCAGACATCCTTATCATTACAAATTAATTAAGATTTGTGTACCTACCCTCCTAACCTTCCTCGCTCTGTTCTCCTCTCACCTCTTAAATTCTTATCCATAGCATTTATTCATGTGGGCCAATTGTAGCAGTTGAGTTGCAATAACTCGTGTGAAATAAAAATATGTCCGGTACCCAACTTCCACCCCACTCCCTGGGTATTTGAAGACAACTACTCCTGCTATTGTATATTATTATTACACAATGTTTAATAATGTTAACAAACAATTTACATAAAAAATTTTAAAAGTACAATTAAGATTTCATGTCAGTCTACAGTTCCAATTAAGCAATATTTTTATTTTAAGATGTAACTTATAAATTATTTAAGGTTTCAGCCGAATCAAAACGCTAGTCCAAAATTAAGCATTTTTTATTGCATATTTTTAATAATTTGGAATTAACATAATAACGAGCATGACATGTATTATAATTAGATTATATATACACTCGCTCATTTGGTAAATAATATTTGAGTCCCATAACATAGCTCCAACAAAGAAACAACAAAGGTCACCGAACAGGTCTTGCATTAAATAACTCAAACGACCAATGTGCATGCTGCCCTTTTCCAACAATAAAAGGACAGAAGTAGTTTTCGCGCTTTAATTGCACTCTCTACAATTTAGTTTCCAGATGAATTCTACAGTGGTAGTCACGGAGTTTATTTGGTCAAGGATTTTTATTCATGTGTAGAAGTTATTTGTTCTAAATTGGACTTAATTTGAAAGGAAACTTGGTACTTGGTAGTTATTCTCAACCCTGAATTGCAGAAACATCAATGTATATTTTACGAAATGACAATATATAGAAGTTAGGAATTAGAAGGTCTTCTGAAAAATTCCTTGAGAAATTTTATTGCATGCAACTTTATCCCAAAAATGTACATTATTTTTATTGAGAATTGACTATATTATCTCTAACCCTATCCTCCGTTTTTTGCGCTTCCAAAAATGAAAAAGTGCCCGAGCCTCTCATGCTTCAAAGCTCGCGTCCCTGTCTAATTAGGTTTCATGCTTCAAAAGGTAGATATTTATATATATTTTCTTATGTTAACAGTTAAAGTATCAGCATTTAGTTATATCTCAAGTGTTTATACTTTTGTTTTTTTAATGATAATACGGTTTAGATGGTTATACTTCATTTTTTTCTCATTATTAATTATTAGGTGTTCACACTTCAATATTAATACAATAATACTTCAAATAGTCGGTGTTAATACCTCAAATTAGATGTAATGTATATATGTTTTGATTTTCCAGTATTAATACTTGAAAAGACAGGTGTTAATACTCTTAAAAAACCATCAAATGTTTATATTTTAAACTTTATATTATTAATTCTTAAAATGTGAACTATTTTTATACTTTTGTATTAAATTTTATTTTTTTTCTGATGCTTAAACTTAAATGTCAGGTGCCTAATAATTAATCAGTATTGAAACTTAAAACTACAACAAGTATTTTGAGAGAGTAAAAATTGAGCGTCCGAGAGTGATTTGTCTCAGTATGGGAACTGGGAAGTGGTGGTTGAAAAATGATAGGCAGAATTGTGAAGAAACGTAAAAAACCGAAGATGGAAGGATAAACGGAAACCAAAAATTAAAATAAAAAAAAAAAGAAGAAAACATGTTGCTGCGGATTCGCCTAGAGAGGTACCCAATGGAAAAATAATTTCCTCGTTTTATTAGATTTTGCACCACAATAATCCTAGAAAGAGACGATACTTTTCATATGTGAGATTTCAACTGCATAAAAAAGCAAAGAATGGTTTCAAAAGGAAAAAGTACTTCGAACTAATCTCTCATATATCAATTAAATAATTACACAAAACGGAGCATCTAAGGCTTGGAGAATGATGTATTCAGTCCTTTAGTACTCGGTACCAAATCGCCTCATAATATCAGTCAGGTTTTGGACTTATTTTCGTCTTAAATTTCTCCTGCTTTCATCTCCAAAAGAACTACAACCTAAAAAAAATACCCAAAAAGGAAAGAAAAAAATGGAAAAACAACAAAAGGGTCTTTTAAGTTTTAATTACTTCATTTCAACACTTCTAAAATCCAAGAATCCACTGCTCAACCCAAGGAAATTGCTACACTTGCACTCGGGGCTCTTAGGCAGCCCCAAACTGCAACTAAAACAAACACCAGCCTCTCTTTTAACAGGCTTAATGAACGGCTCCTCTTGGAAAGGGGGGCTGATACATAGCTCCAGGTTTAAATCAGGTATCTTGAACTGTGGTTCTTGCAGCTTGAAGGGTTTTTCTAAAGCCGAATTCTTGCGGTCCTCGTCTCCCTTCTCAAATGATATGGTCATGTTGGCCGGTGGTTGCTCGTTGATCGGCCGATGTGTGACGGGGTCGACACCTCGGCTCAACAGTTTTCTTCTGATGTGTGTGTTCCAATAGTTCTTTATCTCATTATCTGTTCTTCCAGGCAGCCTTCCTGCTATTAGAGACCATCTGCATAAATATAAAAAGAATTATTAGCTCTTAGGACCAAACTAAAAATTAGGAAAAAAACTTTATATACAATAACTTAACCTCAATAAAAAAAAAAGATTGGCCTAACTCTTAATTTTTCTTGTAGAGTTAAAATGACAAGCAATTAAATATTTTTGGTTAACTTAGTTTTTACCATTATTTTTTTTTAAAAAAAGGATGAAACAATTTTTTTTTATTATGGTTATATAATGATAGCAAAGCAAGGCTTAACATATCAGAAAAGAAACATAATATGGATAGTTAGTTGAGAAGTGTGGCAAAAACATACTTATTGCCAAGGAGACTATGGAGCTTGATGATGAGTTCATCCTCTTCCTCGGTGAAATTGCCACGTTTAAGATCAGGCCGAAGGTAGTTGATCCATCTGAGGCGGCAGCTCTTGCCGCACCTTAAAAGGCCGGCAGCTTTCGGTAGGGATCGCCAGCACCCCTCGCCATGTGCCCGAATATATGCAATCAACCGATCGTCCTCCTCCTTCGTCCATGCGCCTTTGTTTGTGTGCGCCTTCTCGCAGCATGGTGATCTCCCCATGTTTGTTCAACTTATTTGGTTTCAGCCTATGTTGCAATTGTATTGATCTTGTGAGAAGGCAAGTCTCCTTTTGTCTTCCTTTCTTCCCTCTTCTTCTCTTGCACCGTGCAAGATAAAAGACAACAAGTAGTTGAGGATGAGTTGATTGGGTGGGTTTGGGGTGGGGGGATGATTGACTGGTTCGGTTGGTTATATACTGCACTTTTTCCTTTGTTTTGTTTTTTTCTTTTGAAATTGTTGAGTTTATTTTTGCCTCTTTGGAATTGTTTTTGTTTTGAGTGAGGGGGCCCAAGTAGTTTATGGGATGAAGGTAAGGTTTCTAGAGGGATGAGTTGGTGAGAAAAAGGTTAGGCTGGTAGGCCTGCCCCTCTCTTCAGGTCATGACATCACTACCTTTTCCAACTATTTTTCCCCTATCTCATTCTTTTTTGATGCTTTATTTCCTTTATTATAACTAGAACGCCACAACGAAATCTAACTTAGTGCCCATCTCTCTGCTTAGAGATCTATTGTGGTTTTGTTTTATTATAACTCTGTAAGTAAATTATCTAACCATCGAAATTGAACTTTTGAGAACAATCATAGAATTTTTCCAAACCTATTGATTACTTATGTTTACATAAATATAATTGAATAAAATAATTGGATAGCTTGATTTAAAAAAAAAAAACAAAAAGAAAGATACACGTAAGCTAACAAAAGTGGTTGACATAAAGTAGCGCCGCAAGGAATCAGGGAAAAAGTAAACTTCAGGTAGGTGTAAAGTGAGGTAGGGAACTGTGGCATTGACAAGTCCTCATTCCCACCCCCCTGTTTTTAGCCTTCTCTGTCTCTCTACTTTATTGTAATTTATTAGTTAACTAACCCCCACCATAATCACATATGTTTAATATATTTTCTACCTAAGCCGCATCACCATGCCAAAGAAAACAGTTCACTTGTCTCCTACTTTTCTTATTGTTATCCATTGTTTTTGTTCTCTTTCCAACTCTTGTTTTCTGGAGTCTCTAATATTATAATGATACCACTTCAATATAAAGTCAATACAAAAGAAAAAAATTAAAAAAAAGGAAGCCGATTTAGTTCAACAAAATAGTATAAGAAAACTTGAAAACGCATACTTCCAACTAGAAGTTGAACATTAAGCTCTTGCACCAGAAAATCAAACATTTTGACACATTATTATGTTACTATTTATGCATGATAGTTATCAAATCAGATAATTGGTGACTATACTAATCAAATTTGTTGGGTAATACGAACTACATATATAAAATTGGTATCACAAGGGTAGATCAATTGTCAATTTGTCAGGTAGGGGAGCAAACAAAACCGAGAGTTTAGACATTGTTACTTGTCAGGAGAAACTTTCGTACGGAGAAATACAAGCAAACTAATCTAAAAAATAACTGAAATCTGAATACAGGAATTTTTCATAGCTAACCGTGTAGGCTTTTAGATTTTGAGTTCAATCCCTGTGCACTATTCTCCTTTTTGTTTCTGTTAGAAAATTAATTTTTGTGGGCTTCAATACAAGGTTCTTATATTTGCATATTTACGGCTGCAAAGGATTTAATAAACTGATACTGGTAAAATATTATTGGTATGTTCACAAAAAAAAAACGTATTATACTTGTGTATATGAATAAAATATTATCAACAGTTTATTCTTCAAAACAAATTTTTTATATAAAATTTACGAATTTTAATAAAATGCTAATCACCTATTAAAATTATCCCAACGATTGAAATCAATTGTAACATTTTTTCAATTAAAATTAGAGTTTGATTGCAAGCATATTATTTACTTTTATTTCTTAAGCCAGCGCTTTATCCTAACGCCATATAACTGTCATCCTGATTTGCAAATTCCCTTAAACTAGGGTCGTCTCACCAAAAGCATAAATGCCACCAAACTACAAACTTTTGGTTGGTGCTTGGTATGGGGATGGGGAAATATCACAAGCAAATTGATTCCCAGTGGGCTGTTATTGAAAGGGACACTTAATTATGGTGCTTATTAGTTTTCGTTGAATTTATATCCTCATGTTTGCTATATGCCAGTGCCTGATGTTGCAAGTTGAGAGACACTGGCGGTGTGGGGTCAACATCTTTACTCTGCTCCTCGTGGGGGCCAATGTCAGTAAACAACACGCGCCGTGAGAGTTCCTTCCACATCACAGAGAATCTTGGTTTTGGGTTAATTTGGTTTGCGTTTTTATCTAATCTAAATCTACTTATCAAAAAAATCTAATCTAAATATTATTTTATTTCCCACATGGTTAGCCTAAAAAATGATCCAAATTAAGAATTCCATTTATTATGTGGGATCGGATTAATTTGGTGGGTTGACCAAACTTGATAAACACCATATGCATTTTGATTGAGTGGATAAAGCCATTTGAGTTAGGCCATCAAATCTCAATAGGACGGTGCTCCAATCAAAATTTAACTTTAATGATTGCCAAAATTTTTAACAATAATATGATAGGGTAATATTAGTTTATTGTTGGACCACACGTAGTTATGCAAATGAACAGATTATGTGCTAATACTAGTTCTAATTGAATTTGATTATATTTAAATTTAATAACTTATCAAAAAAATAAAACTACACTACCAAATCAAATTTTACATGATAATATATACAAAAAAAAGTATAAAAAAATTTTAGTTTTTGTAAGACTTTTTATGAATCACGTCATTAGTTGTCTCATGAGTATGTTTGTAACACCTGTACCATAAAGCTGTAATATATTGAAGACTGATGAACAAAGCAATAGTAGTAACCCTTAGCAGTTCACTCACAAAAGAAATAAGAGTTATTTTCTTTTTTCTTGTATTACTTTTCTCGCCGTCAAACACTGCTTTATTATCAACACTAAAATATGATTAACTTTATTTTCTTTGCAATCATACCAAATCTTCTAAATTTTAATTATAATTTTTGAAAATATGACTTTACCATATTTATTTCATGAACGGAATGGCTTGATGTTCTATCAATTATTAAAGTACATGAAATTTATAACAATTTGTGTTTAAGAGATGTTAATAAAATTTCGAGTAAAATTCAAATAGCAAAAATAACTGATAAATTGACATATATGGGAAACTTTTAATCTATCTTAAAAGTATTTTCTGCATAGTTTAAAAAATGTTATCACGATTTTCAGCCCATTGCCAAAATATTTCAATTTAATTATCACTATGAAATGAGAACATAGAGGATGTATATATAATTGCAGAAACAACAGCACTTTACCTAATATTTTACAACAGAATGTGGTTTGGCTGCAGCCTACTTAAATTAAATGTAAGTGCCATAATGGTTAATGCATCTAACTAGGTTTTCTAGAAGACCAACCTAACCAATTCTAGTCCTAGCTAAAATCATTCTCGATCATCAACATACATCACAGCTACCAAATCTTGCATATCCCTGTACCAAATCAGTAATCAACATAAAATTTAAGTCCAACTCGGCCCCTTTTAGTTGTAAGGGGCAGACAGGGACGTTGTTCTAGAAAAGTAACTAAGATGGAGATAATAAAGAAGGCTGGTAGAGAAAAAGGTTAGAAATGGATGTCTAAGTATGCAAGATGTATTCCCCTCTATTCCTTACAGACTGCATATGTCCGTTTTTGTTACACGCTAATCTCTTGGCAATTCATTAAGCTATGAATCTATGCAGTCAAATTGTTTGGTTATGGATTAAAAAAATTAGATATTGATTTCATCATATAAGTTCATTAAATTTTGTTGGTCATTGCTAAACATTATATTTTTTTTTTGAAAAAAAAAAGAAAATACGCTTTTCTTTGTAATAATTTTAGTCATTAATTGAATGTGAGTTCAATTAGAATGTTTCATAGGCAGAAGTACGATCCAAATATCCAAATAAAAAAATACCCAAGTATCATTCAACCAAATTAAATATAAAAACGTGGAAATAATGCAATTTATTTTTGAGTCCATGCTGCCTCAATCCATTTTATGTAGAAAATGGAGAAAAAAATGGATGGTTTGAGTGGGCATGGAAAGTGGTTCTACCTTCCACTCCCTCTTCCCCTACTCTTGTGGTGTAAGGCTTTTGGGGGCAAGCCAGTTGGGTATTTTGAGAGAGATGGAGATAAGAGATTGAGGTTTGAGACAGAGAGAGTAAAGAAAAGGTTGGTATAGGATTTTTGTAGTTATCTATCCATCAAAGCGACAAGCCACTCCCTCGTTCCCTACCAAAGTTGTACCCACATCACATGGCTCCGAGGCATCCCCACTTGATCACTCATCCATACATTGTGTTAATTAATACCCTAATAATTAGTTTCAGCAAAAAAAATTCAGAAAATTGTAAAATATAATAATAATAATAATAAGTTTATAAATATTATATTTCTCCTAAATTCTCACCCTCAAATTAAATACTACTTGACTGTTCCTGATCATCTTCATAATATATTGACTTGACATGTGTGTATGCTACAATAGTTAAGTGCATATTTTAAAAAATGATCAATATATATTATATGTTAACTACTTGCGCATTTTAATGATGTTTCTAAAAATTAACATGGAAATTAATAACCATAAATATGTATTTTGTAATAGGTCAAGTTGGTATTCTGTAATAACTAAGTGAGCATATGCAGTAATTAAGCGTGCATTTATAAAAAAAATTTAAAAAAAAAACATACCTTAATATTTAAGACAGCTATTGGCAATAGGGTCTTAATCTAAACGTCGTAAGTGACATAGTACACCTTTTTAAGTTAAAGTATGTATGTTAATTTTTATTTAATGGTTGTTAAATTTTTTTTTTTTAACATAGATCTCACAATGTTAAATTCTAAACCTATAAAATTTAGATATGGTGGTTATTTCTTCGAGAACTGGGCGAGACATGGTATTTGATACATGTCAAATTTTAGCTGTTTTTGTTTTTTTAGCTGTTGTTTGTCTTTTCTTTTCCTAGATAGTCTCTATCTAGTACGTCTCTAAAAAAAATACATGTCAAAAAAAATTTCAAAAACACTTAAAGTGGTCGTCAGGATAGATTTATATCAACTTTGAATATTGGAACAAACAAGTAGGAACAGTTTAGATTGGAATGAAACAAATCTAGTCCAGACCGGAATTGATTTTCATAAAGTCATAAGGGAACGACATAACTAGAAATTTCAATTAATTTTTTGCTTAAGAAAAATGATATTGGAATCCCAGAACAAAATGAAACGATCGTCACAATCCTGTTAAATGGTCAGCTTTACGGAAAACTAAGAACAGGAGGTCAAAAGCATAAGCAATGCACAAATAGCCTAATAGGTAGCTGCTAAACGTGTTAACTGGTAATTTGGCCTGCATGAGAAACAGAAAGACTTTCGTTAAATATTCAACACGATTTGCTGGTAGAATGGAATTGGTCAAAGTCTTAGTTTTGCATTTGCTCAAACACTTGCCATTAGTGCGAGTCTTTGTAGTCCGTTCGTTATATTTTCATTGTTGTCTTCTTGTCTGCAAGCGGTACAAACCTAATTTCAAGGTCAATTCAAGATCCTCTTATTGAATCTTCCTCTTCTTCTTCTTCATTTTTTTTTTTTTTTTTTTTTTTTTTTGTAAACAGTAGTATTGACCCTGTGTTCCTTAATTGAATATAAGAAGAAATAATTCGTAGAAATGCATCGAAAATAATAATAGTATGTGGCGGGAGGCTATTTTTTTTAATTCCCATCTAATGATGAACCACAAAAAAAAAAAAAAAAAAAAAATCTTGTAAGCCTTTCTAATCTAACTTTAACAAGATGACGTAGACCAATCTGATAGATAAGGAAGAAGTAGAAAGCCTAAAATTTGCATTTTACATGTCAGTGATAAAAGTTCGATAATTATCATCTAAATTAAGAGAAAACAGCTCATTTTTTATGCATTTTAGTTTTCAATTAGACATGCTTTTTGAAAGCTAACAACGTCATGTATTTCAAGTATTTTGAAACTTGTGATTCATCTCTGAAAAATAATAAGGTACCTTCAATCCAATTTTAATAAGTTGGTCATGAAAAAAAAAATGAAACTGAATATTTTTTTTCTCATACTTATTGGTTAATTAAAATTGCTGAAACAGATTTTAATGATTTTATTATTGAAAAGTAGTACATAGAAGCAAATTTCTTATTTATTTGTTTATTATGAGTACTCTCCTTTGTAGCTATATCTAACTTTTTGGCCGCACCCGAGGAAGCACTCAAGGAAAATCATTTACTTTCGCTATAGTGCGCGAGAACATCATGCACATAGTGCATGGCACAAATTACCGATTTCTAAAAAAATAATTAATAATAAAACAACGTATGTTCATTATATTATTAACGCAATTAGTTGTTGCTTTATTAGCTTTGTTTAGTAATGGAGTACCTAATTAGTTACATAAATGCAATTAGTTTGAGGTTGTTGATTTGTATTATAAAAGAAGTCAACCGTATTGTTGGGTCAACTATAAATGATTAAACAAAAAAAAAATCCATCCAGTCATTGTTTAGTCATGCATTATTATTCCCAGTTTATGGTGATATACTATGCCTAAGGTGGCTCCATGTGTGGAAAAGAAAGCGAAGTTGAAATCACCCCCTTTTTTTAAACGAAAGAAATCTGACAATTTCTTTTGATCATATAATTTAAAAAAAAATGTTTTTCACTATGTGTTAATTTCAATCATTTGGACTCTCTAGGAAACAAAAATGCAATTCTTGGACCAATTTGATTATGGCGTACATTTAATTTTTATAGTAAAATGCACCAACTTTATATTTAGGAAGGCTGTTAGGGATAAAATAAATTCTATAAAAAAAATGCTTGGACAATGGAGATTATTGGCACAGTTGTGTAAGAAATTATTAGAAGTTTTGTAGTTGTACTTTATTGCGTACATGAAGAGAACGCCAGCTGTCTTGGTTGTTATTTGACTAAAAAATTTCTCTATATTAATGTATGTGTTAGTTGCCCGTGAGGGCTTAACACCACGTAATGGAATGATATTTCAAATCCAAGAGTCCTAGAAAATAATTTGGTTGACCGACAATAGCAAATGCAGATGGAAAAGTACTTTGATAGTTTGATTAAAATAGTTGCCAAAACGATGCCAATATATCCCCTTAAAATCTTTATTAACACAAAATTCCACTTTTTTTATGCAGCGCCAGTCTAGTGGTTTTCTTTCTCTCCAATTGTACTAATTTCACATATGGGTTTCAACATAAATCCGAATTGGTCATTTTATATTAATTTCCAAATCATAGAAGCAAATATTTAACTCCATAGTTTTCCATTTTGTTAATTTTTTTATCACGTGTTTATTTAGATATAATGCTCGAACATATGAACAGTAAATCTAGTACAAGATTACAGCTCAAGGATCATTATCAGTTTTTGGTGTATTTTGACTTTTAGCGAGGCTAGAATGAAGTAAAATTATTAATAGATGTTTGAAACGTGCAATAAAGCATAACAGATTTTTATATACATTATAGATGTATTTACTTCAATTAAAATTAGTAAACATTTAACTTCATGCACGATCATGGTTCGGAGATAAACGTCAATCTAATTCCTACTTTTTAGATAGATTGACAACATGTCTGTATTTTGGATACAGAACTCTGTCATATGCATATACAGTCGGATTGATTCAAAAAAATTGCAGAAAGTTTAGAAGACGTTTTACATTTTCCCACATTCAGGAGGCAACAAGATTAAACTGATTTGTCAAAGTGGCCTGATGTGTATTTATGTTTAACTATTGTGTTTGTGTCAAATAAGCCAGGCCTATAGCTAGTAAGCAAAGTTGGGGATTGATCTCATTCATTCGGATTTCAAAACCTTTTGGTGGGTCGAATTTAAGTTAAAAAATATGATGTATTTCATATTGCTTGAAATTTGCTCGATAACCACATAAATAAAATTAAGATGTTGTGTGGTTTAAGTTAGCTTTATTTATCTAGAAAAATAACCACCAAACGTATATCTTGCATCGCATGAGACCTAATGTAGTTTGACTACTACAATGTCCTTGCCTCTTTCGATCCATATTATTTAGATCTAATTTTTTAACTCAAACAAACAAATATAAAGCACGTTTCATTTTTTAAGCCGTCCTAGAAAAGTCGATTTAACATCATATGTATTATTAAATTAACATAAAGCACGTTTGATTTTCATGATTAATTATAATTTCAGATGGACCTGATTTGTTTGTTGTGCCGTTAAACCTACCCGAACCTCGACTATAATGAAATTATTAATACGTGGTTTGGAATAAGGCTAAGTTATCGTCTCGTGTAACCTCCTAGATGCCATGTTAGATATACGTCATTTGTTGATTATACATTATTGTATAATGTATAATTAAATAGCAAAGCAAACAAACTATCAGCACTGTTGAATTTTGGTCTTTCCTTGTTATCAGGTTGATGGGAGTTTTCATTTTTTTTTATTTAGTTATTTATATACATATTTTTTTAAGGGAAGGTTTAGGTCGGAGTAAGATAATAAGTTAAGTTAGATTAGTTTTGGTCATGCGAACAAAAAGTATTTTGTAAGAGTGTGTGACTTTCCTCTGGGAAAAAAAATGGAAAAAGTACTATGTTATGATAGTAAAAGTGAAGATGAGAATCGTGAGATGGATTTGTAAAATAAATAGGTATTCTTGGCTGAAATAATTAACAGAAGCTAATGATTGCAATGCCATTGGATTGAAGGCCATTGGTCAGTAAGTCCGGCCCATACTAGGGTGGAAGGATAAGGAGAGCACTCTGGGCCTACATTGTAAAACAAAGAAAGCCCACACAATTTTTCATGGCATTTTAGGCCTTTTCATATAAGTATTTTGTTTTGTTTTTTTTTTTGAAACAAGTAGGGGAAAACACCCTACCACTTTCCATTTCCACATAAAGCAAAGTTTTACAACCAAACGGATCAGCATCTATTAAAAAATTACAACTTGGACATCTTCCCTTTTATTCACCTCAGACAATTGTATCAACACAATTCACAAATCAAGTACAAAAAAAATCTGTAAGCCATCAGGCGACTTGTTCAAAATCCGCCACTTCTGATCAGGCAACTGCTGGCACTGCACCCTCCATACCAGATCCCACCTCCAACTGCTGCATCATCCTTGTAACATCAGGCAGCATAGCCATCACCTGAGTTGTCAGTTGTTCATTTCAAGCTCCTTACCAGTATCCCAATAGGCCTTTTAAATATAAGTATTTTGTTAAGATAAATATATGTAAAATTTTTAAATATTATGATTAACAACGCGATAATATATATCGTTGAGCATAAACGGTAACATTAAATTAAGTTTATTTTCATCATGAAGGATTGTTGCAAATAATTGTTTTTGTTTCAACAATAACTTGGAGTTGAAAACAATTCATTTTTTTAAATATTATTTTCTTCTAGATGAGATTAAATTAGCTTTAATTATCTGAAGGATATGAGAAGAAAGATCGACACTCGTAAAATTAACAGAATTGTTACGTACTCTGTTGTAACAATAAAGTAATAATAATTTTTGTTTTATATTGGTTAACGAGATTATAATAGATTCATAGCATTTAGAAGGCTTTCAACTGCCAAATTTTGTTCGGATCTGATAAGAACAGATAACATAAATTTTTTCGTAGGAGAATTATATTTGGTAATTAAAAAAAAAGAAAAACTAGTTATCTCTACTACTTATAAAAGCACCTAACAAAAGGAGTAAATAATTCAGATAAAAAGAGTTAAACATTCAGATTAAAAGTCATTAAACATTTTAAAATCAAATATGGTTCATTGATTTTATTGATCTACGGCTCAGATCTAAATATCAGATTAAGAGTTGTCGTTCTGACTGAAAAAGCCAATGTCGCTGCGTGGAATGTCTTTCTAATTCACGTGCCCTGGGCCCTTGACCCTTGACCCAAGTCCCCATCCCCTCCGATTTTTATTAAAAAAAAAGGAAAGTTGCGCCTGCCTTTCTAATAAGGAAACAACTCCACCCTTGCCCTCTTCCGTAGCCTTTTTTTGTTCCCCACATCGTATCCTGAGAAGGGAACGGAGGTTTGAGATCGCAACAAATCACATTCAACAGTCAGAAAAGGGAAGTTTTCACAACAAATCAATGTGGCACCTCCAAATTTCGCAACAAATCAAGGTTGATTGCGTCGTCTCTCCTCCAAACCCGGTCTCACCTTCGCTCCCCCCTTCTTGGTCCCCCTATTGCGGCAAGATAAGGAAAATTCCACAAAAAAATCTAGGCTGCGCCGTTCCTAGGGTTTGTATATCTCATTCAAAATTTCACAGTAATTTCAATTTTACATTTGCCGCTCATTTAACTTTCCCTAATTACTGACAGGAACAATGAAAATTAGAAAAATTTTTGAATTTCGTTTGCCGCTCCCTATTATGCTCGTCTGCTTGCTATTTAAACAAGCAATAGGATGGACAATAAACACACCGATTTTGTTGTTTCAGGTGTGCAAAAACAGTTTACTCAATATTTCTTTCTCATCTCTTTATTATCTCTATGAATCTATGGATCTGAATACGACAAGGCTTCCTTTTTCATTAATTTCTTAATTTCTGCTCAACTAATTTGATTCATTTTTTTTTCCAGCAAATTTCGGTGTGAGAGGAAAAAATAAGGTGATTATTTACCCTGCCTAGATCTGTTAATTTTTTTTTTCTGTTTTGGAATTTCTGGTTATTGATAAGTGATAACAGTAGTACTCTACTAAAATAGAAATTGTAATAGTGTGGTTCGGAAATGTTTGAGAAATGCTTTTGTTGGAATAGTTTTCCTGATTCTTTTGACTTCTTTTTTTCCAAAGTATTAATACAGATTTGTAGATGAACCCTGAGTTGCTTTGACAGTATGATTGACATAGCTTTTATAATGAAATTTTTTATTTATTACTTATTAGTATTTAGTTTTCTAGGGTTTATCAAATTTTCTGAAATTTATCTCTATTTTAATTTTATTCTATATATTGATTCTTATTTATTTGGAGTTCCAATTTTAAGGAGTTGAATGTTTACAAAACTAGAGTACTTTCCAAAGACATTTGCAATTCTCTTTCTAACATCTAGAAAACAATAATTAATTGTACATGAATCAGTATTTCAACATATTACAAGATCCAGTACTTGTAGCAATTGGTACCAATAGGTTCTGTTAATTAATTGATACTAATATTTGATTTTTATTTAATTTGTTACAGCGAGATCTGCTGCTTTGATCTTTTCATTGCTACCTGGTATGTATTTCTTGTTTACATTTATTTAGTAAGCGCTATGTTGTCAAGCTCTACAGTAACTTCTTTTAGGGAACTTATGATATCAATTATTTTTTCATATAAATCCTTATGAAAAGCTTTTGTTATTTACGTTTGTATGAAGTTAGATATGCACTTTTGCTCTAGCTCAGACTGATATTTTTATAGAAAAAAGCATATTTCATTTATGAAGGAAGACCCTTTCATGATGGTCATTTGGGGTTATATCATGTTTTCTTATTAGCCACACATGGTGGTCATTTGGGTTCTTATAAGTTGTGTGGTCATTCATTGACATTAAGCAGTGATTAGGACATTGAATTTTAGCTTCTGTAAATATATATAGTAATCCCTTTCCAAATCAATTTGGAGTCAATTTGACCAATGCCTTATAATTTTTTTTTGCTTTTTGTTTCAGGTGGAAAATATCATCAGGGTACATCAAGGTAATTGAGAAACACATAAATACATCAAGGTAATTGAGAAACACATAAATTACACTGCATGTTTTTCTGCTTTTGGGTATCTGCTCCTATTGTTTGTCGGCACATCCTCCACCCTTCTTTGATATACTGCCTGTTAACTGTTTCTTGATTGTAAGTGTTAAATAGAATGGGTTCATCATTCCAACATATCCGGCGCACGTACGCAATAATGGACACAAATTCTATAACTAACACGAGTGATGTCGCGCCTTTTATGGTAATAAATGGATAAGCTGGAACTCATCCTTTACATGTCAATGGAGCTGGAATGGTTCAAAATGTGTTACCAAGGTATATATCTCAAATGCACTCTTTTGCTCTCTTGTCACTGTACTCGGAGTCTAAATTTGATGGTATGAATTGCAGTGAAAATGGTAGAGGTGGGTATCAGCCCTTGCAGTCCAATGGACGAAGAATCCTTCAAGATGTATCACCGAACCCAAGGTATTTTCCTCACCAGTGTTAGCTGAAAATTATTAGTCTTTTCTAGCTTTCCGTTTCATTAATGTTTGTCATATATTTCAGGGCTAAGAGATTTGCAATCAACTTTGATCATGTGGCGCAGCAATTCACTGTGCCAATATGTAAAGCAGCAAAAGAGTTTCTATTGTCAACTTCTACCTTAAAGTTGCGTTGTCGCGAGCTAGGTTTTAAAAAATGGCCTTATCCGAAGCTGAAATGTTTGAAAATTTGGCGAACGATTTGACAGAATATTGGGTTCGAGACTTTCAAAGAATTGTGGAAGAAATTTTGGAAGAAATTGATTCCATCAAAGAGAACCAATCCCTGGATATCAAGGATGAAACTAAAATCCTCCGACAACAGATGTATGAGCTGAAAAAAAGAAGCGTCGTATGATTAACACGATTGCTTCTTAGTGAAATGTTGCCAAGTTGGTTTGAAACTTGATATTCAAATCAAATTATATGTAATAGATAGTTAATGCCAGTTTATTGAGTTAGTTATATTTTCTTAGTGCATGAATAATAGATAGTTTGGCTTTGTATTTTGTTTCTGTATGGATTTCACAAACAAATTTGTGTTGCTATATTAGAACTTCAGATAATATAGAATATTTGTGAAAATAATATGTGTTATTTAGCTTGTCTTGGGGTGTTCCATAGGCAAAAAAACATGGACCATGGTTAGTTGCTCAGTATATTTCTCTTATGTCCACAGCGAATATTTCTGTTAGTTGCTCAGTATAGCAACTAACATGTTGTGATAAATTAATTTTGAGGTTTGTGGATAGGCATTGAATTGCCTTGATATTGGTGGCGAGAGCTCGGCACTTGTCGCAGCTGGTGGATCAGACACAGACCCAGTTTTGAGAATATGGGACCCACGTAAACCTGGTAAAACTTGTTCCTGTAATCCTTGATAATAACGATTATTTCAAATTGCACTTTTCTTTTTATTGGTCCATGTGGTGAGCATGTTTGTTCATGATCTCACCTGATGAGCATCTCACTATACATAATTCCAATAATAAAGATTTTTACAGTAAAGCATACACACGTATCATATATACAGGCCAAACAAAATAACATCTCATTACACAGAATTCCAATAATAAGAAATTTTAATACAGTTCTTTAGTTGCCACACTTGAGATCAGGACAAAACAAACTAAAGCTGATTATGTCTTGGGGCGTTTACTTGAAAACAAACCAGCGAAAGGTGTTTTAATTGAAGGAGATATTGCCATCTTGTGGATATTCTCTGTATAAATTGATGAACGCCTGAAGATGTTTTGGATATCTTTACATTCTTACGCAGGCTATGGACACCCACATTCATGCATCTGCAACCGATACCTCGAATCTTTAAAAGTTTAAACCAAATTGAAATCATAGAAAATGACAAAATAGTAACTGGACTGGTCTATCATATAAACTTTGAAGTTCGAACCAGAATTTCTTGAATTTATCTTAGTTCAATATTGGGCTTAGAATATTTAACAAAATGAGCTGATTATGATGAGGGGCTTTCCCAAGAGTATGCGTACAGAAAAATATATCTTTTCCATAATAGCTGACTGTGGGCAAGTGATTAATCAATATATTGAATATGCTAGGTGCTGGTAGGCAATGAAGATCTTTATTTGTAACTATTGAAATATTGGGCATCAGCAAATGGTTCCAGTGCACATTTCTAAGTACTTGATATTTATGCTTCCTTCTCTCGTGCTGTATCTTTTGTGCCATAGGGAGCTGCATATCAAAATTATACATCTATTTACTGTATTTTCTTCACTGCACTTAAACAACAAGTGCGCCTGTACATTTGAGTCACAGATCTGTACACATGTAATGATATCAGGTTTCCGTCATCAATGTTCATTACAATTGGGGAGCAGGAGCGCTTCAACATATTGTCATGTAGTATTATTTTTTTTTTGATCGGGAGATATTATTGAGAAACAATATTTTTTCAATGAATTATTTTTTTTACTGTTCACATGTCTGCCTTTATTGTTTATTTATTTAAACCGTTCAATATTACTGTTACATTCAGCGTCGATCAAAACAACATTAACCTTAGCTATTTAATATTGAAAGTAGACAATATATTTGCATCAAATAAGAATTATTTTTTTTCACATATTGCAGATATCTGCCCACACATTTGGGTGGGCACTGCTGCTAGTAATTTATAAACTAGCTATGGATAATAGTATCGAAATAATTGTCTATAAAGATCAATTTATACAACTGAAATAGAATTACAGCGCTTATAATTACTTCCAAAAATATATATTTTTAATCGTATTTAAAAAAATAATGACCTAAACAATCAAAATAGGTAAAGATATAACAAGATATACTACTAAATAATAAGCAAAAATAAACACATATCATAACATCCGGTAGCGTGACTCGAACGCAGGTGTGACGCGTCAATTTACATCTTCATACCCGGAATAGAACCAACTTGGGCTAGGCATCCTACTTGATGAAGGGTCCGTATTTATATTACTTAGAACATTTTTCTAAATTTCCGACTGCTCTCTCCAACGGTCGACTCGCGATTTGACCGTTGGAGTCTCTCCCATTTATACACACGAGATACTCGACCGACCTCCTCTCTCTCTCTCTTGTTCTCTCTTGCTCTTTCTCTACTCCTCTTGCCTCCGTCTACCCCTCTCACAGCCCAAACTATCTAATTTATTCTCCCAGTCAGATTATTCCGCACAATTCAATCTCCAATCGAACCCAAGATGATGCAACAGCCAACCTCTCGGCCTCTTATGAGGAGCTGTTCAGATCTCTCGCATGTGGCTCACAAAGTACCAGCAGGTGACACGCCTTATGTGCGAGCAAAGAGGGTTCAGGTAATTTTCTCTTTTTTGTCAGGTTTTCTCTTGGTTTCTTGGATCTGAGTCCTTTTGGAGTTTTGGTTTGTTTTGGGTTTGGAGATGAAGTACAAATCTTCCATTTGTGGGTTTTTCTTGGGTTCTTGGATCCGAGTTATTGGTATTTCGGCCTTTGCGATTAAAAAGCAAATCTCTCAATTATAGGTTTTTCTTTGATCCGTGGGTCTGGGTTTTGCAATATTTTGACCTTGAGGGTCTTGTTCTGTGGATTTTTATACCAGTACATTGTTTTTCTTTTATTTCTTTTTACCAATGCACGAAAATAGAATGAAAAATTTGTCAATTACAGGTTACGGATATGTGAAGTTCATTTTTCAATTGAATTAGATCAATATATTAGTTAAGAAAAACTTAAGAAGGAATTTCCAGTATTGATTTGATCTTAATTGTCTATCATGTCTAATTTACTTTTCCAGTTGGTCTTGTAAAATGTCTGATAGAGTATCTTATATGTGTTTATTGAATTAATCTGTGATATGGTTTCTCCTAATTCCGTTCTTTTATTTTTCTTCAATTAAAAGTTTCAAATCTCTAATTTTCTTGAATTTCAAATTTCAGCTGGTAGACAAGGATCCAAGCCGAGCCATAGTGCTATTTTGGGCGGCAATAAATGAAGGAGATAGGGTAGACAGTGCATTAAAAGACATGGCAATAGTGATGAAGCAGCAGAATAGAGCTGAAGAAGCGATTGAAGCCATCAAATCCCTGAGAAGTCGCTGCTCTGACCAGGCCCAAGAATCCCTGGACAACATCCTCTTGGATCTGTACAAGGTAATTCCTTTCCTGACACTAATCTGAATTCAATTGAAGATTTCACAATAATCAGTAACTAAGGACTGGTAAGATTTGGTTGTAGTCTGTAACAGGACATGCTTTTTCAGTACCTGAATCATGACTGTTTTAATTACTGACGGAACCATATCGTTTCCATCAATTTTCCGCTTTCTTTCCAAATATGGTAAAGTAGATGAGACATAAGCTAATTGGATTTTTATTTGGTACAGAGATGTGGTAGAATTGATGACCAGATAGCATTGCTAAAACATAAATTAAGGCTGATCGAGAGGGGACTTGCATTTAATGGGAAGCGCACCAAGACAGCACGATCTCAGGGGAGAAAGTTCCAAGTCACTGTTCAACAGGAGGCAACACGTCTTCTGGTATGTTTCTTTTTTTATTATTCCGCCTTTTAATTTCTGTTATTTAATTTGTCTGCTTTTATTGCATAAAGTTATTTTTCAAAATCTTAATTTGGCATATTGCATCTAAGTTTCTGAGGCAAGAAGTCTTTTGGGAAATCTAGAAATTTTAGATATTTCTGGTATGTATGCTTAATAAAGTTTGAATATTAATTGGACTTAAGACACAAAAGTAACATAGAGAGAACTTAACAAATTAAACTTCTTAATTGTACCAGCAAGTTCAATTAGAATACATCTAAAAGATACTTTTTATATCACCTCACAGGGTAATTTGGGCTGGGCATTAATGCAAAAAGAGACCTACACTGAAGCTGAGGCTGCGTATCGACGGGCCCTTGTAATTGGGCCAGACAACAACAAAATGTGCAACCTCGGCATCTGCCTGATGCAGCAGGGACGCATAGTTGAGGCCAAAGAGATCCTAATGCAGGTGCGACCGCCATCCATGAATGATCCACTAAGATCTGACCTGTTAAGGGGCTCTGACTCGCACTTGAAGGCCTTTGAGCGTGCTCAGGAGATGCTTCGTGACCTTGAGAAACGCAAAACCGCTAACTGGAGGTTTGACACCATTCTTGGCCAATCAGCATCCATCTGGCAGCCACAACCATGCATTGATTACATGGTACCACTGTCTGCGTCAGTACCAGTAGTTGAGGAGAAGTTTGCAGACGAGAATTGCAAACCGGATCTGAACAGACTGAATGTTGATGCAGTGCCTTTTTACTCTTCTAAAATGGTGAAGAAGTGTCTTGATTTTGGAAGCGAAAATATCCCATTGGGTCTGGGTCACCTGAAGAGAACCCGATCCATTAAGGACCTCCAAGCTGGTAAAGGTCCCCTTGGGTCACTTGTGTTGATCGAGCAGGTTGAGCGGAGGAGGTCCATAGAGAACCGGTACCCAGAGTTACCTAATACCGATGAGTTTGATGCTGCTCTGGTTGAGGCAGTGCTGGGGCCTTTACTGGAAGAGGAGACTGTCAAGGGCAGTACCACTGGTGCAAAAGGAGGTACCACTGGTACAAAAGAGCCTCTTGCAAGTTCCACTCAGACTGTCAAAGGCGGTACCACTGGTACAAAAGAGCCACTTGCAAGTTCCACTCAGAGTAGCCCAGCAATGCCAGAAGGAAAGAAGCTGAGGATATTTCAAGATATCACATCTTCACTGAATAGAGAGTAATTTGATTGTTGCTGATTGGTTGGTCCTTTTTTGGGGGAGTTAATTTGTGTCTAATTTTAATTTGACAAGGAGATGGGCTTGTTCTCCTGGGTATGGATGGTGGAGGGGCATAATTTAGGGCTCCTAGGGAGAGGTGAGATTATTCTTATTTTAATCTTAATAAGGTCACGTGATTCTTTTATTATTTCTGATTTATATGTAATTTCAGCTGGAATTGATTATTAATTACAACATTCATTATATTTGATTAATCTAGTTGTTCAGGTTAATGTTAGCAATTTTTAATTCTTTGTCCATTTCTTGTTGTAATTGTTTTGTTATTCTTCGGTGATTGTTGAAATAACAATGGTATATTTGATTAATCTGTTGTGACTAGCAATTTGATTTTTTTATTTCTGTCCATCTCTTGTTGTAATTTTTTTAGTATTGTTTTTGTATGGTTGCTGAAAATAATAATATAATATGATTTAAAGGGGAATGAACTTCGATTTGAATTTGACACCGAGTACAAAATGATGAAAATTAATGAATTTACAAGACTCTGCCTAAAATTCTGATTTTTGGTGCTACAAGGAAAAAGGAAAAAAAACACAGAAATAGTAACTTTCTTTGAGAGTACAAACAACACACACCTGAGACTCAGAAGAAAGTTAATAGGGGAAGTGCCGGTGACATGAATTAGTTAAACGGAAGTTCGTAATAATTGATTAAAGTTTACTATTTTGTACTACTATCAGTATATCTAATCATAAAAATTGACTGTTGGAAGTTGTGGTCTTGCATTCCTGCTGAAATAATTATTTTCTGAAAATATGAATAACTGAATAACTAAACCAGTAAGAATTTAGCTATCCTGTACATTTGCCTATATGGCTATATGGTTGATTGGCTCTAGTGCATTTTTGTTTACCTTTTGAAAGAGAGAAATACCAATAGAAATGCAATGTAATATGTTGCTTTAGGCATACTATCTGCTTTAGAGATCTTTAGGTAACGCATCATTCTAGAATCTAGATACAGTTTTGAAATATAAATTAGTGATTCCTTCTCCAATTTTCTACAAGAAATTCGTCTTTCTATATATTTCATTCAATATTCATCATTGAGTCAGCTTGTAAAAAGAAAAGTAGTGGAGTACTGATATATCGAACTTAGTGTTAAGAAACGTCAAACATCGAAGATTTACCAAGAGATGTTCAATATAATTGAAATCAACAAAAATATATGATTTGCTTGCATCCAACTTTTAATTCCCTTTTCTCTACATACAGCTTGAAAAATTGCCGGTAACACACTGACCAAATTTAGTATAGGCCAGGCTCCTTAGCTCAAACTTAGTATATAGGCTGGACTAAGTTTAATCAGGCAATATAATTTTTAAATTGTGCATCAATTGAATTTGTACAACTGTTCCTAGAATCCTTGTTCTTTCTCTTTTTGGTCATTGTTACCTTTCCCTCAAAAAGAAAGACCAGTTTCTCTTTTAAATAGAGCAAAGAAAGTTAGCATATCATCCTTGAATGCATATCCCTGCTTATTTAAAAGACGAAAATGCCCATACCAAAAGAATGCAAAACACTCTGCCTAGATTCCTAATCTCCTGCAATCACAAAACACAATTTTGCCATTTCTTTTGGACCTGTTTTTATGATTCAAAGACCCACACTAGTCACTTGGAAGCTCAAATAGATTGATTATCCTAGCTATGAAAATTTGCACAAAATGTCTAAGAGGTTTGTGCCAGAATTGGAACCCCTCTGTACAGATTTATAATCTGGAATTAGGTATGTACCAGAATCCACAAATCGTCAGCACACCTCTCTGCAAACTGGAACAAAAAAAAACAATAAAACATCTTGAGAGGCACTTATTCCCTTCAAAAATACACCAAAAAATCAGTGCAAACTAAGACAAAATATTCAATACCTTTTCTACAATTTATTTTCCAATATTTGAATCAAGTCCATACAAACACAATTTAAATTAGAAATTTGGAGCCTCGTACTAAGCATCAGAGTGAAATTTCAGTATGAGGTAATGGTGCAGTTTGAAATCAGCTGACGTGAGTAGGGCTTAGTATTGATCAAGGAGTTTCTCTCAAAGAAGTTAGAAGGTCGCAGTTCAAAGCCGCCGCTGAGCATAGGCATCAATGGGAAATCCTCTTGGTACGGGATATGATGAAATCCAGCCGTGTACCACAGCACTATGTCCTTGTTCTTTATCTCTCTATTCCTGTTTATTTCAGCAATATACCAACATCCTCATGAACTGTTATTACTCAATTACGCGTGCTATATTCCAACATTTCATTTCAGAAAGACAGTAATTCAATGAATTTAAAGTACATTTACCTGTGGCTCCAATTAGCTAGGCTGTCGTCCCCTCGGCTCTGATCAACATAGAGTCCGGCGGCCCACTTTTCAGACTTATTATAAGGGGTAACCCACACCTGTTTTTTGCTATACTTAGCCCGTATCTGTGGGAAATCATCGTCAGCTAATATTGATACACCAGCAGCACTGCCTGGAATCAACCTATACCCTACTGTATTCCCAATCTTTGTTTTCTTGTTTGGGTTCACAATTAGCAAATCAGCTGCAGGGTCTGACCCAATCTTGACCTGGGCATCAGATTCTGTCTCTGCCGTCTCAGTGACCACTGTCCAGTAGCTCCTTCTAGGAGAGGAAGTATCACTGGCAGACAGTTTGACTGGCTTGAGCTTTAATTTCTGAAAAGAGTTGTCGGTGCCATCTATGTCAAGGTCAATGTGGTACGTAATGAAGTGGTCGTGATACACAGCCATGGTATTCTCAGCAACCAGTGTACCGTGTTGGACAGAATTTATTTGGTTCGTGTGTGTATATGCTGTGCCTTTCACTTCCATTATACCTGTTAAGGAGACCTACAAATAAAGCCAATAATTTAAATGTAAAACTAATAATGGAAGTCTTACGTCAGTACATTCAAGTCCTGTCCTTGCAGAGAAAATGCTGAGAATTGAGATGAAAAATAGCAAGTTTGTAGCATAATTAGCTCTTTCTTCACAAGTGAAATACCATATTTGTAGCATCATTGACACAAGTTAAACAACCGGTAAAATATCCAATTTTACTGCTGTCACAACAGCATCTAACTAGAATACTTTTGTACCAGTAAGAAAAATAGGTCGATGTTATTTCAAAAGAAAATTTGATTCCATCTTGATCAACATCTCGTGCATAATTTCCATCTGTTCACATAATGCTCTTAATAGAGTCAAAATGGTTTTGAAAGAAGACCACCGTCATCACGTTATAAATGCTGAAGGTAAATGATAAATTACCCGAAATTGAATTGAACCGGTGGTCTTGAATTCCCAGTCCATGACGTAGTCATAGTTTCCAACAGTTGAAACCATCCTCACCACAAGGCTCACCTCTGGCCGAACCTCTGTTACCTACAATTCATTTTTTACATAATCAATATCTAACAATTGAACTATAACAAAATTCAGAAAAATTTCTGGCATGTTACAATCATGTGAACTGCTTGCAAATAAACCTCACCATTTCTCCAGGAACTCCAATTTCTGTGTGGCGCCAGGCTATATCACCAGCATATCGCTCAAAAATACAAAACACATTGGATGCCTTAACAGGCTTCCCATTCTGGTCTGCATAGTAGCCATCCATGAACTCAGCATGCGCTGGGCAATCGGTGCCAGGCTGAAGTGGGAAGGCCCACAACCCAAACCCGTACTCACCTGCATCAAAGAAAGTGCGAAAGTACCACTCCTCTACAGGGTCCATGTATGGCACGAACAGCTCTGACACAAAAGTGCGATACAGAATGCTCCTGTATGTTTCCTTGTCGACATCATAGATTGATGCTAAAGAAATGACTGCTCCAGCACGTACATCATAGCCCAAGTGAAATTCCCAATTAGCCCATCTGAGTTAAAAATTCAGCTGATGATATATACAAATCGATAAACAAAAGTGTTTTTGTTGATTTGGTTTTATCAATGACGTTCATAACTTATTAGAACAAATACACCCCCAATCCCAGGACTCCTATTGTTGACTTGTAGATACAAAGCTGTCATTACTGTATGAAAGAGTTCAATTGACACCGACCAAATGATCTTGACCACATAAGGTATCTTACGTATCAGTAGGACTTCATGCACCTATTGTCTTTCAACTTGATTTGGTCAATATGTTACGTCCCCTTCATGTATTTTAATAAGGGAGGAAGAAGGGAATCTTACATTGTGACAGTTTGTTTAAAAAGAAAAAAAAAAAAAAACTTATCCAAAGAAAAAGGAAAATGTGACAGCATACCTAACATTGTGGCCATCAATTTGAATTCCACTTCCCTGTGGCTGCACTATCAACCCAGGCTTGATCTCTGGCCCGACAAATGGACCCACCTTATCAGACCTGTACTCAGTGCCGTTGGCCTTGGGCACCGGTATCTGCACACGGTCATGGTAACTAACAATCTGCATAGTCTCCAAATCAGCAATGATCAACACTCCTTCCACCGGCCTCATATAAAAGTTGGCCGTCTCGCCGCCAATAAAGCAGAGCACTTTGATCAATCTCTTCGAGAGTTGCCGCTCACCGAACCAACCGACAGTGAAGGTGCTGCACACCACATCCTTCACGTCCAATCCCCTCTTGGATAGAGATTCTAAGAAAGGTGGGTAGCTGAGAGGGAGCATGATAGCGGCACCTTGTTCTTCCAAGGTGAGAATTGGGTAGCCGGAGCCAGTGTGGATCTCATGAGAGACAATAGAGGATGCAGTAAGGTCGATTGTAACCTGGTGGGTTTGGTTGTTGGATCGAACGATGACGAAAGCACGCCGGTTTGTGGGGGAGGAAATGTGGGAGAGAACTTCGTCTTTGTCAGGCTCGTCGAGGCCAACATAGTGGAAGGTAGTTGGGGAGGTGAAGAGAGGAGAGGAGAGGATGATTTGGCGCGCTGAGGCGATTTCAGAGGAGGTCAGTGGGTCCAGTGGGTGAGACGAAGCTGTTGAAGGAGAGATGGAGAGAAGCAAGGCTGAGAGGGAGAAGATTTGAAGGAAACTGAACGATAATGCCATAGTGATTAGTGAAGTGTTTATCTGAGATTTAGTGCGCTGTTTGACTTATATAAAACTTTTGAACGTGCTTTTTACTGTTTGTCAACACTCAACAGTACTAAAAATTAAAATAGTGTTTGTTTGGGATATTATGAGCCGCTTAAATTACAACTCGAGCATAATTTATGAAACTACACAAAAATATGCCACAGCAGTACAATTTTCTCTACGTGGGCCACATGGATGTTAGCGAAGGTCCCCACTTGTTGACTTGTTGTGAATCCGTATCCAGTGGAGTCCGATTTAATCTCAACGCTTAATTTTTTTCGGGCCTATCAATCTGGTACTGTTCACGAGACATTTATCATTGTTGAGATTAAATCTAACGGCTCAGATGCAAAGAAGTCCATTGGATTTCTCTAAAAGAAATCCTTAGAGAAATCCAGATGATCTCGTTCGCACTTGTTATGCCCCACGGAAAAAAGATGCCGTCATTTTTTTTTTCCAATTTCCATGCCACTTACCATTTTAGCGTTTTTTTAGGTGCGGTTAGCTTATGTAAGGACTTTCAATTTTGTTTTTTTTTTAGTATTAAGGACAATCAATTTTTACTCATATCTTCAGTATTATAATTAATAACATATCCAAATTTAATATAATTAAGAGCTATTTTGCATTCTGTATTTTCATTATATATAAATTTTTAGTTATTGAACGACAGAAATGACAACAAATTCAATTACTTTTTAGCTGTGTTATTTAGTCGAATATGTTTAAGACTTTCTAAAATTGTATTTATTTTTATTATAATATTAAATATACATATTATTGTTTATAAAATAATGTAATATATTTACTAATATTATTATTATTATTAGTTTATTGTATTGATATTCTTTTCACTAGTATAAGTTAAAAACTTATAATTATTTCATCCAGATTGTTCAATTGATACTACATATTAAAATTCATATCTTAATTTTCAAAGAAATAAAATTTTCTGGAAAGTTGAAGTTTTATATTCAGTTGCATTATACCTGCGCGAACATTTGAATCGCTAATAATTAAAAATTTTCAACTGTTGGTATCAACTTTTGGGAAAATTAAATTCACGCAAACCCGCGGGAAAAAAAAAATACTCGTTCCAATAAAGATTAAAAAGAAGGTCAAATAGTTTTGCATTACCGAGCTCATCGCAGTAGACCATCAAATAACACGAACAAAAATAAAATATTTGTTGTGTCAATCGTTGCCCCAAACTTTTCGGCTTAAAATAAAAAATTTAAACAAAGCCATAGCAAGTTGTAGGATGCGGTTGAGGAAATTTAACGAGCGATGCTCGGGGTGGAAAAAAAATATATGTTTTATTGCCTAAGGACCATTTGCCAGAAAGAAAGGACAAAAAAAGATTATAGGTTTTATTACGAAAGTCAATTGTGTTGGAGGGGACCAATGGGATCACCTTCCAGCCGTTTGATTATAATTAAGTTTAATTGTCATTTTAGGAGTTTAATGGAAAAGATATCAAATAAAGCACTCGATGTCCAGAAAGCGAACTGCAATAGCTAATTACTCCCATGACAATTAGATTAATTTGTAAAAAAAAAATGTGAATATAAAATGAAATTATTATTATATTGACTTATAGTTAGAAAATTTCACTTAACATGTCTTGTGGTGACAGAGCCCTTTTGGATTTGGAGTAGTGCAAAAGTCAGCAACTCATTTCGTACCATTATGTAGGTAAGCATATCTCACCCACACAACCGACTTTACCAATCCAGTTTATGTTAAAATTTGATTCTCAAGTTACTATGAGAGATAAAATAGTAGCTATATATTAGGTCTCAAATATATGCAAGGCCATTGGAAAATTATTTAAATCTTTAATTGTCAAATATATTATTTTTTTCCGACGTTTAAAGCCCATAGGCAATTCATTAACATCAAAATTGCAAGTATAACATAAGAGGCACCATTGTCAAATACACGTGAAGAACAAACCACATAAAAAAGAAGACGCTAAATACTTGACTAGAGTTACAAATAAATTGGACTAATGTGGTGCATTTTGAACCTTTAGTTACACCATGTGTACCGGAATTTTTTGCTACTTCAGAATGCATTACATAAGGTATGAAATTCTCTCGGTAGTCAATTAAAAAAAATGAAATTTTTAAGCAAGCCTAGCAGAACAAATTAAATGGGTGCATGCTTCAAGGGATAAATAAATGGTTTAAATATAATGGTCAATTAAAAGGCTCATTAAATTTCTGTACTTTCTTATCATTAGTCAAAGGCAACCAAAGTCAGGTTGGAATTTTTTATAAAATAAAAATAAGATCAAAGTCAGGCCTTCAAATAAGCAGAATAAACAGTAACACAACTTGTGAGCTTTCTATGAAGTCTGTCTAAAAAAATGTGAATTTGAATTATGTTGATGATATAGTGTTATTTTGTGAAGCAGATACTAGTGTGATTCAAGCTTTGAAGTGGGCTTTCGCCGGCTTTGAAGCCTTGTCCGGTCTGAAAGTGAACTACACCGTTGTCTTTATCCTCTCATAATATTTCTAATAAAGCTCAGTTACTTGCTGACATTTTTGGCTGTCGGGTTGCGTCTTTCCATATTGTCTATACTTAGGTGTTCCTATACATTGGAAAAATACACGGAAGCAAGATTGGCAACCAATCATAGATAAATTTGTTAAAAAAAAGCTTCAGGGCTGGAGTCTGGAGGGGATCTCTTCGATAAACAGTGTGCTATAAGCTCTGGCGATCTACGTTATTTCTTTCCATAAAATGCCTGTAAATATGCAAAGACAGATAGGTAAAATAAGAGCCTCATTTCTGTGGAATTCTGGTAGCAAAGAAGATATCGCTTGGTCAATTGGACTAATGTTTACAGATTGAAAAAAAAATAGTGGTTTGGGTATAGTGAATTTAAGACACCTAAATATAGCCTTGTTATGCAGATGGTTATGGAGATCTAGAGACAATACTTGTGGTGGATGGTGGAAAAATATATTATACCATAAATACCACCAGTTCAAAAATAGAAATAGATGGTCCCCACTATGGAGAAATTTGATGGAATATAGCCAGATAGTGCATATTATTATGATATTAATTGTTCTACCAAAGTAGGAAATGGCCTTTTTACTTCATTCTGGAAAGATCATTGGTGTAATGGTGTGGCCAGGCCAACCTTTGAGTGCGACTTTTCATTCTTTATGTAATCTCTGTATTTTGTATTGATAAATATGTCACTGTAGCACAGGTGTCGTTAAATAGTGATTTACCAATCTTACTTTCTTTAGGCAGTTAAGTCAAATTCAAACTAAAGACCATCATGATTTGATACTGTACACAAGTACCTATTTGCCCCAGTGTACTACTTAAGAACAAATTAAGTGGCCAAGGACAAAAGACGGTACGTTTTCAACTAGATATTTGTATGCTTGGTTGGATGAAAGGAGGTTTATAGTAAGACATACTAGTTAATTTTGCAGATTATACCTTTAAAAGGCAAAGTTTTTCTATGACTGTTGGTAAAAAGGAGAATTGTGACCAAAGCTATATTGTTAAAGGCTGGAAAATTGATAAGTCTTATTTATATTGTGGACAAGCAGAAACATTACATCATCTGCTTTTTGTTTGTCACCAGAATAAGATGATTTGGGAATGGTGAAGCACAATTCTAGGTGAAACCCCTAAATGTTTAGAAGATGTTTTGGCTATTTCTGTGAATTTGAGTGGAATCCAAAAACAAGCATTTACAATCTGTTGTGCTATCATGTGGAGTTTGTGGAAAGATGGAAATAAACACTGTTTTGACAATGTACAAGACACAACCATGAGATCAATTGGAGTGTTAATTCACTCTACAATCTCTTACTGGTCAGATCTTTGGAAGAGTGCATTGGAGGCAGTAGAGAAGATGATGCCAGCTGTGATAGATCTGCCACTGCAACTTGGCTGGCACGGCCCGAGGATTGATGGGTGATTATAAATATATGGTGGAAATACGACTAGACAATTTCTGTTTGTTAATAATGGACTTGGATTGCTGCCATTTGGTTGCACGTTTTTAAATACATGTGAATGTTATGGTTGATATTTTTTTGTTTCTGTTTGATACATGGGAAAAAAAGGAATGAGATAACAAAGGGCCACTGGTAATAGGAGATGGCTATTACCAGTGCCATTTCGAGGGTTTTTTATTTTTATTTTTGAGAGTATATAGGTTAGTTACGAACTGAGTCGTAATGGATACTTTTATAGTTTCTATAATGGAAGTGGCGGAGCACCGCTTTTTTTTTTTTAAAAAAAAAAAGTCTGTCTAAAAAAGAATAAACAACAACATAATCATTTTTTTTCATATTGAAACTTTATCCTGGTATCAGAGATCTGTTCCTTCAATTCATTACAAATTAACAGTCTCTTTTTATGATAAATCTAATTCTTTATTCAATTCCATAATAATAAAAAGCCCTTTCTCACACATTTACCTATTCATCTATTTACTCCTCTTAGAACTCTCATAGATGTAACTGAAGACGACTACAGCTGCTGCAACTACTACTCCAACTGCACTCTGTGCCAGAATGGTACACGCACTGACATCAGAGGCTTTGGAGCCAGTGCCACTGGTAGGTGTAAAACCAAGCTCTGATAGCTTCTTGTGTGACTCAGCATAGTCCTTGAAAAACAAATCCTCATCCTAAGATGATAAAAAAAGAAAAAACAAATCAAGATGAGATCAAACTTCTACTAAAGTTACTAGGTGGATCTCTTTTTTTAAACTTTTGACAAAAGATACCTTGGCATAAAGCTCAACATAGTGCCTAAATTTGGGATCATCTAACAGAGCTTTGTCAGTTGGAAGCTTTAGAAGCCCCTCAGCTTCTCCCTTCAGTAGCTCCCTGTAGTAATTAACAAAAACACAAGCATTTGGATAAGTCTTTAATTTGTCTGTGTTAAATTTTATATGGATGTGTGCATTTTTGTTACAGACTTACACGAAGTAAGAATTGTCGAACTTCAGAGGCTCTTTAGTCCAGGGGCCTTCAAATCCAGATCTTTCAGGATGGGCCCGACCCTTTGGAAGAAAATTATAATATATAATTTAGTAACACAAAAGGGGTACATAGAAGATATTCCTAATTGCCATCCTAGTTACTAGTTCAGCAACATTAATAAAAATCAAATACCAGGGTATGACCACCAGAGAGTGCAACAATGTCCTTGTCAGATAAGCCCATCCTATAAAATACATCCCTCAAATGCTGGTTGCCTAACAAGCAATTGAAAATCAAGTTAATACTTAAAATTCGCACTGCCAAGAATTACCAAGTGTGCTGCATGAATAACAATATTGTACTTTCTTTTCTTAAATCTTTCCAGCATGCACGATCAAACAATATTGTTCTTCCTTTTCTTAATCTTTCCAGCATGCATGATCAAACAATATTGTTCTTCCTTTTCTTAATCTTTCCAAGCATGCATGATTAATTTGTTCTTTTGGAGTACTGCAATACTAGCACAATGCCAGGCAATATAAGCATAATTTATTTTTTCCTTTCAGTTTAAGTTTCCATGACCTACATGCTACAGGCAATAATAGAATATGTTCCATTAAGCTGGTACCATTACAAAGGTTTGACAATATAAATCATTAATCAATATACCTTGCTTAGCATCAGGAAGGCGGCCCTCCCTGGGACAGACTGATGAATCCTGCAATAAAATTCCATGTGATTAGTTTCATGCATTAACTAACTTCCAAAAAAAAAAAAGGAAATGTAAGAGCAGCAAAAATGCACAAAACTTTTTAATATCACAACCAGTAGTAATAGTAACAAACGATAGGTGAGAAACAACATACCCTGCGACCGGGAACAAAGTCAATGGTGGGACCACCAGTAACCTCAACTGCAACCACTCCAGCAAGCTAATTATTTGCAGTAAGTTTTAGTTAGTTAAAGCACGAAAGTATCTATTCTGTACAATATCAGTATATTATACACATGATACAGAGATATATTTTGAGTATGGCAAAATACAGAGAAAATAAAATGCCAATACAATGCTTGTGAAAAAGATAAGCTGTGGAATGGATTAAAGTGAAAACTAGCTTAACAATATTCTTTTGACAAACATAGATAAATTAATAACAACATCAATAAGAATTCAGTTATATATTGCAGAACATTTCCATATCAGTTCTGATTGATTGACACCTTTTCCTCTAGAATAATTATTACATTTGTGAAATAGGTAATACATCAAGCGCATTTGAAATAGGTATTACATTTGATTCATCAATAGGAAACTTCCAAAATGTAAGATTTTCACCAACAAAAAGTTTAATAAATTGAATAAATATATTGAGTGTATTCTAGATTACCTGGTAAAGGTCCGCATAAGTGATTTTTGGATGTTTTGCCTTAATTGGCTCTGTTAAGACATGAGAATCAGAAATCAGAAGGCATGCACAAACCACAGTTTTAACCCATAAAGGGTGGATATTCCATTTGTTACAATGAAGGACTTGTACTAAAAATTCACCGCCACTAAATAGCCGTCTAAGTAGTTTAGATAGCCTAAATGAAGACCCACAAGTCAAAAATTAAGGGCAGTAAACTAGTAATTGATAATATCTATGTCGCACAACATACCCAAAAGATCAATGGCAATCTTCAACCCTGCGTTGGAGCCATGTGTGTATTCTTCCTCAAACCTAATCGATCCATTTGGGCCACCAGTTTTGGTGTTTACATCATATGTACCAGCATCATGCCATCTGCAAGAAGCACACAAAATAAGGCAATAATAAAGGTGGATTGAATTTAACTTCAAATAAATATACAATCTAGCTTGTGGGTTTAAAATCATATGTTCTACTACATGAATAACCAAATTTCAAATACGCTCACTTTTTAGCCTAGATATTATGGGGCATTTTTACAGACAGTTGATTTGCAACAGGGTTTAAAGTCATTCTAAGCCAATCAAGTCTACAAATTTATACACTCGCCACGTCAATATCCAAACTAAATAGTGCTTTTTTTACATTTCACCCCCTGAGAAAACACTCAATTATAATTATATAGAAAAACAGAGAGAGAGAGAGTACGGACGCGAGGCGAAGGATGAGGGGAGCGCAGTTCTTGCTTGCAATGAGAGCGCGCAGATCTCGGCGCGCCTTGTCGATCTCCTTGAGATACTCTGCATTCACCACTGGTGCAGCCATGTATGAAGCGTACTGTGTGCTCTGAGTGAGAGAGAGGGAGGAGAGGAGAGAAGAAAAGGCGGAGAGATTGAGGACTGGAGAAATGGAGAGGATCCGTTACCTCGAGGTGTGGAGAGGGGCAAAGGATATGGTACGATTGGTTGCGTGAGTGGTGATTTTTCTTAGCCAGTCAAATAATTGTTATTATAAAGTTGATATTCTCACGCTCGGTTTAGAACTTGCTAGATGGATTCAGCTCCTCTCCACACTTGTACGAACATGATAATCTTATTATCGGAGCTGATCAAGAGAAATAGTAATGTGATAGAAATTATAGTACTTGAAATAAATATCAATGACAATTAATTTTTTTTTACGTTTGATATTTTACGAAATGTATAATTTTTGACACGTAAATGTTGCATAAATAAACCATTCACTTTGATGATTCAGAATTGTGAGAATTAAGTTATAAATGCAACATATGGTGTTATCCTAATGTGTCTCTAAAATATCATAACAGTTCTAATACTCTTTTCATGTTTATATTCTTTTAACGCCATTTCATAGGATATAACTTTATAATAATCCAACTCGATATGGGACTTAAGTTAGAACTCAAAACTTACGAACAACATAAATCTTTTGAAACTAAAAAACAATCAAAATTATCTATATTTTTTTAAACATTTGTTAGGAAATGCTCATATTTTAATTTTAGATTAATTACAACTAATTAATCACCATTAACAACAAGCAAATCAAAAAATCTAGTGCTAAAGCAATCACACATCAAAACAATGAGAACAAGTAGGAGAATTATACCTCTCTTTGTGTAGTAACAAAGAGGCTCGATTCCATGGCATGGGAGTCGATGGCGTGCTTGCACCGCCTCTCCACCACCTCGAACCGCCTCACGTCCACCAAGGAGCCGACCACAAGCTTGAAGGAGTGCTAGCTCTTCTCAAGCTCCTAGCTAATCCTCTCCACCAACTTCTAATTTCTATTAACCATTTAATGGAGGAAGAAGAAGGGAGGAGCTCAACACATGAGCAATGGAGGGAGAAGGAAGAGCCATGGAGAAGAGAGAATTTTCTCTCTTCTCTTTTGGTGGCGCACAAGAAGGGAAGGGAAGATGAGAGGTGTAGATGGAGGCTAGGGTTGGCTCTCTAAAGAGACCCCCTATTTATAGACCACCCATCTCTCATCCACACTTGTAGCTATTTACAAGTATGCCATCCACCCTAAGAGGCCACCTAATGGGCTTTCTTGGGCCATCTTAATAAAAGGCCTTTATTCATTAATTCACCAATTAATGAATCCCCTTTAATTCTCTTTATTCTTCCTTAAATCGGGCATTTAATTAACCAATTAATTTAGAAGCTCACATAGCTCAAATAAATTAAAGTGTTGAACATAATTAATTATTAACTTATTAATAATTAATTCTTGATTAGCTTATGCATTAATTTATTCCTAACATGATCCATTTGATATAATTAATTATAACGGTATATAATTAATTAATCAACTTATCATGTTTTGTATTCTCCAATACAAATAAACAATGCACGTGTGGTCAAAGTCCTATTTGTGCGACCCTATTGAGGATTTATACTATGTTGGCCATGGAAATAAATCGTTATTTATTTCCAATAATCATAAGCGGTATCTAGCAACACATTATGATTCCCAATTCGTATAAATAATGTACCGTTACAATATCTCAATCCTGCATAAGAAATAAAAGTATTTCTTTGTCTGATTCTTATGTCACATGATATCTTTGTATAATCCAAGATAGGAATGTGTCATTCTTGCAGATTATACATTTCTTGATCTAGAGTTGATTGTACATGTTGGCCAACCAATCCAACTCCATCAAGGGGCCCAAACAGATATCATCACTCATTAAGTATATTAATGAGGGACATACGGTTTTCTTGATGAACAACTTTTCCCCGCACAATTCAAGAGAACATAAATAAAGTCCTTATAACAGCCTTTATCAGGAATCAACGTTAGACGATATTTATTGAACCTATCCTCATGTGGAAAAGGTGAACATCTCAAACATAGAATCAAACTCATATGAAATAAACAATGACACTTAACACAATCCAAATGTTTATTTCATTGGGTCAAGTCCTGTACTATGTTCTACAACATATACATATGCAATTAAGTTGGTAACTCCTTACCTATGATTTGTAGAACTTAATCATCGCTTAACTTGCATACTAATCTTTTATGATAATTAATGTTCCTTGTTAATTATCAAGATTATGGACGATTTAGATTTATTATTGTCATTCTAATGAATGATCCACAGAGATCCACAATTCAGATCCTCAACCTGAATGATCTGTCAATAATAAACTCTAGGAACAAATGATCAAATATCATCATTAACATAAACTAAGAAAATAAGTCATTAAATATTGACTTCTAGGACATAACTCCAACAATCTCCCACTTGGCCTAGAGTCAATCAATAGTGACCTCTAGCCAATGAAGAATTTAAAACAATGTCATATATCCATATATATACATGTCTCGAACCTCAAAAGATATAATACGCTTAAAGCAAGTTACTCATACGTCCATCACGCATGGATGCACAACTGCATCTCGTATACCGCTTAAGGTAGAGGTTAAGTTAGAGTGTTCGCTGTGTCCGCGAACCTATCCAATTTTGTTTGACCCTATATACATATATACTCCTATATATGTGTTCTTGATCGTCATCATGTGAGATCAAGTGACATCGTCATAGATCTTAGTTGGATCACCAATTTAATATTGGGTTCTTCAAGTTTAAGCTATGGTTCGAGATGCATAGAACCATATTAGCTTGAATGAGAACTTCACGATCCATACCACATTCTTTCATTGCTTCACAAGTTGCTATATATTTTTGTTTTGGTGACGGAAACGGTTGTAATATCCCATTTAGAACACCTTCTAAATTTACAACACCACATTAAACAAAATATGTAGCTCAATTGTATTTATATCAATCTTTCGAAAACTAGCATCAATATAATAATTTATATGAGCTTTCTTTCATCTTGTCAGATGAAAAACATATCACCCTTTCTCATAAGATACTCGAGGATATTCTTGATTATTGTCCAAATGTGTTTTTCTTTGTATCCAGTTGACAACTGCTTGTCATACTCCTTGGGTACAACACATAGGGCATGTGCATAAGTATGGCATACGTAATGAAACTCATAACAGAAGGATGCTCGAATTGTATCGTGCACTCTTCTCGAATTGAGTTGCAACACACCGAGTCGAACTCAAGTGTATGCCATACAACGTGGTTAGACATCCTTTACAGGAGTCTATCTTTTCGTGTAACTAGAACACTTTGTCATTATATGCACATTTTGCTCAAACCTGACATCCATCATAATCTATCTCCATAGATTTTGTTTCCTTGGATTTAGGTGACTTGCCCAAGTTCTCTATTGAGAAAACATTCTCCAATGAGATCTTGACAATATTCATTTTCTTAATGTTATTCCCAATTAATGTCTTGTATCTTGTACAATACATGTAACACAATCATGCTCCCACTGACTATCTTGTTTGTACAAGATACCTTTTTGATGAAGTTCAACTCCTTGACTTCCTTTTCGAAATGTTTATTCCAATTTCCACAATACTTGCTTCAATCCATTAATGGATCCTTAAAGCATATATATGTTTCTAACAATACAACAAATCCTCGGTTTGTGTCAAATACACAACAACTTCCTTCATTCAATCGAAGAAGACGGTTTTGATGAATCTTTCCATATATCTATATATACGAAATATAACTATTGTTAGAATGATCTTTATTAACTTATACACAGCTACAAGCGAGAAGTCGTGCTTTGTACATGGTCAACTTGTTATTGACTTAGACATGGCATCAATCATGAAATTGTGCTTTGTACATAGTCGACTTGCTATCCATATCTATCTTTCCTTTAAAGATCCAAATGTTCTAGATGGATCGCTCCTTCTTGAACATCAATCAAGGTCTATACCTTGTTGTTATGTATATGGATTGCACTTAAAGATCATACAGATTCAAATCATACTCGTGGAATCGGGTCTTTCCATCGCTTCTGTATTTATCAACGGATCCTCATATGTCAAGTACGAGGATGTTGTGAAGCCTATGTATTTTTCAGTTTAGGCAATTCACTCTCGTTGATCTTTGTAGGATTGGTGCTTGAGGTCAACAAACTACTTCTACAACATCTTGTAGAGTAAGTTCTTGATCCTAATATATTGCACGAGTTTCTCGAACATCATTCATTTGTGAGATGTTTGAGTACTCTTTAGAAGCAAGCGTGCTTATAAACTTCTTCCTTTCACAACTACTTGTGAATTAAGTTCCGCTCAACTCCCACTAAACACCATGTATGGAGTGACAAGTTTCCCATAAAGGTACTTCTTGTAGTGACGCATAAACTCCTTTAATGCTCACTTTACTCCCACTACTTCTTCTTGAGAATGTTATTCCTTAAGATTACGTTATGATGAGCAACAACTACCTTGTTCTTATCATGTTCATAGAAGTAGTACCTTTTGGCTAATTCAAGATATCCTACAAAATAATAAGCGTCTTATTTGGGTCCAAGCTTATCAATCAATCGAACCTTGAAATAAGCTTCTCAACACCAAATCTTGAGAAACAATATACCTAGAGATCGGATCTCGTAAGATGTCTTTCTCAATAGACTTCAATGGAATTTTTATTTAGTGTAAACAATATTGTCCTCAAATACAAATCCCTTACATGAGTCGAACAAGTCAATTTGATTTATTACCGATCGAACTATATCAAACAATGTTCGATACCTTCATCCTTGGATACATTTTTCAATGTTCCTCATGGAGCGAGTAGTGAAACGTCTTTCATACTCTTTAGGTAATATATCAAACTATATGACTTAACTATTTACCATGATCCATCTTAAGACTTTTGCTTTTATTGAATAGTTTTTCAACTTTACTCTTGAAATTCTTTTGATCTTGTCAAAAGATTCATACTTATACCATATCAAATAGATACGTTAATATCTACAATGATCGTTGGTCAAGTGGTAAAGTATCAACAACCTTTCAATTGCACAAGTACCCATAGGTCTATATACATCAATATGTATAAGTCTTAATCAAGTTACTTGTCCTTTAAACCTTCGTAGTTCAAAGACGCTTTTGTCATTTAACAAACACGATTCGCATGAATTTCAATTCATTTGCAATCGAATTGATTTACGAGCTCCACGTTACGTAGACTCTCATAATGTGATTCTTGTTTATATTCGACCAAGCGACTAATTTACATAAAAGTCAAATACTTTATGTAAAGTCTTACACATTTGTCATTCAAAATTTTGTCTATCTATTTCAAACAAATTCAATTAAGATGCATGAAATCTTATACACAAATTCATAATAATAAGAGAACAACATTTCTCTATTACAAAACATGATCATCCATCATCAAATATGAAACGGAGATAAGGTTTTGTGAGATGTTTGGAATAAGGTATACAACCTTAAATTCCTAAATAAACTCTTTATTTAGTAAAGATAACTCTACGCATTCAAAAGTAGCGGCTTAGACGTATAAGCCATTTCCAAAACGGAGTTTACTTTACTTGTCTCGAACTTTCTCTTATTCATCATTGCCTACACATTTCGTTAAATGCGAGCACATGAACTAGCACCTAATTACTAGTGTGAATTAGAGATAGTGAGATAATTTGAACGACAAATATCTTAAGGTTTAGAACATCATGGTATTTCGGACAACCTTTCAAATGCCTCCCATAAATGGCAAATGAAACATCTCATGTGACACACGGTCACTAGTGAGGGTCTCAAAGTTTCAACTCATATCTTGGTGAAGTATTCCTTTAATACTTAACCAATTACTTTTAGCACTAACAAGTGTGCGAACAATATATCCTTTGTCCCTAGAAAGAGATTGCATGACAATATCAACAATCCTTGATATTGGAGATCTTAATATCTCTAGTTGTCAATTAGCTACTCAAACCTTTCGGTTCGCAAGCTAATGAAATATTTATTTCTTATAATAAGAGTCTCTTGGTTAACTCCATTACTCAATCATAAATGATTGAGTCTATATTTACTTTCTCTAAGAACTTCTTCTTAAATGGATGAGAGTGTAGAAGTCTAGTCTAGTCCTTATGAATTCTCTAATTCAAAGGTCTAGAACTTCTAAAAAGATATAAGCATTCGTTTTATTGAATAATTTTCGTCAAAACTAATCAATCATTACGAAGCTATGTTCGGGAAGTCGAGGAACGTTTTGGGATTAAACATGCACAAGTTTCTCCTTTCCAAGAACATGTCTTAGAAATAGGTGTTACTTCTCCAAGTAAATACCTTAGAAACGAGCTTGTTGTTTTCCAAAGATTGATCGCAACGAAATTAACATATTTAATATCTATAACAATTTCAATTTAAGGTCATTTAGTTTATGCAATGTTTTGTTTATGGAATGATAAATAAAACTCCCACTACATTTATTTAAAGTCCCTAATGTAGTCGGTTTTCAAGATCCTCATTTTCGTTGAAATAGGGGACAGCGTCGGCATGACACCTAAAACAACTAGATAAGGTAGGTTCTCCAACCAATCATATCTTGTCCATATGATTCTTGGTTTGTGAGATATCATAAGTATATCCACAAACTTCGTCCCAACGTCCAATCCGAGTGGGTCCGCTGTAAAGCAACCTCTCTCTATTTGCTCCTAGTAAATCCGATTTACACCCCGACTACAATGATGGACTACGATGTCCGCGTCGGCAGGAATGCATCAATAGACAATCGATTGTATTGAAGGGGATAGAGAGAAGGAGGACGATTTGGCTAAATCAAGTTAATTTGGGACAAAAACAAATACGTGACTTTGTTTGGTGGTCGTGTAAGCATACACCCATACCTACCTATGACAATTCAAGGCATTCACAAACAATCACATAACATAAGCATCTCAAGCATTGTCGTGGGTTTGTATGGCTCCCGCTTGCATTAGTCTTCGTCGCATCTCTATGTAACGAAACTAATCTAATCAAACCCTCCCACTAATTACTAAGATCCTATCTAATAATTACGGGAAATAAATACATGTGATAAAATCTTAAAACCCGCCTAGGCCTTAGGGGCATGCAAGTCTCACAAGTTACATCAAGAATTAATCAATTATTAATTATCAAGGCACCTTAGGCCACATTACAAGCAATCACATGCATTCACAACATTTTACAACACACAAGGCATTGAAATCTTGAGCCATATCAAACCCACATCCTCCTACAAAAACAAGTTAGCACATATACAATATACATGATTCACTTGCTCTTAATTAATTTCATTAATTAGAATCTTTGTGCATACTTGTTGCTCAAGTTTTTCGAATGCAAAGAAGGCTTAACATTAACAACTAATTGTTTAAGCTCTTTCAAATTAAATCCAACCATCAAAACAGAAAGGAGGGTATTTAAGGAGTCTTCTAATTAACCTTTCATTAAATTGATTAATTAGAAATTATTTTAACTAATTAAAATACGAAATTCGGGGCCCGGAAAAATTCAAAATAATTCGGTCTCCAAAAAATCCGAAATAAATCCAGAGAACTCCTTACAAAAATTGTGATTACCTGTAAAAAACTCAAGGAGAGATCAATTACCATCAGGGAGAACCAAAAAAGACAAATCCTCAGATTGTGCGCGAAGCACCGTTAGAGAAAATTCTGTTATGGGTCTCAACCTTTTGATCTGTATGATCATCCCCTTGATATCTTTCCAGCAAACAATTTACATAGAAAAATACTACATACAATAGGCTATCATTCCATGAAAAGAAAATCGACAAGTTACATTCAAGATCAACGAGATAACAAGCATTTAAGCAAGGTATCCTGTTCTGGAACAGACCGTCGACCAAAAAGGTTTCACTCGGTTGAGGTATCAAATCTCAATGAAAATCTATAAAATTAATTTTCACAGATTCCAGACTTAAAGGAGAACATTTCCATTTCAACACTTTTCAATAAAAGTTTCTCAATAAGTACAGTTTTTCAAAACAATCAGTTTGTTTGAAAAAACAGATCTGACAACTTCATCACTTTTCATCCTTGAACGCCCACATAAAATCCGAAATATGCAACAAAATTTACATATCTAGAAAGAGCATCAAGTTTAGATTAATCCTATCTAAAAGTTACAGGTACTTTGTATACAAACTTATTTGTTACCAACCACAACAACAGAACTGTGCAGCAGAATAACAGATCTGCGCACCGTTACCGTTTAAATCACTAAAAATTCATTTTACATCGAATTTCAATGATTCCAGTGGAAAAACAACCACAATTCAAAGAGCTACAACCTCCAATAAGAAGGAAAAAATTTTAGAGAGCTTTACACCACGAAAAACAAGCAACAAGACAGAAAACAGTCTTTCCAGGGCCAGCAAGCATGCACATCACTAATTAACTTAATTAATTACAAATTTCTCATTTAATTAAGTGTGAAAAACCTTAAGCACGACCTGGCTCTGATACCACTGTTAGGAAATGCTCATATTTTAATTTTAGATTAATTACAACTAATTAATCACCATTAACAACAAGCAAATCAAAAAATCTAGTGCTAAAGCAATCACACATCAAAACAATGAGAACAAGTAGGAGAATTATACCTCTCTTTGTGTAGTAACAAAGAGGCTCGATTCCATGGCATGGGAGTCGATGGCGTGCTTGCACCGCCTCTCCACCACCTCGAACCGCCTCACGTCCACCAAGGAGCCGACCACAAGTTTGAAGGAGTGCTAGCTCTTCTCAAGCTCCTAGCTAATCCTCTCCACCAACTTCTAATTTCTATTAACCATTTAATGGAGGAAGAAGAAGGGAGGAGCTCAACACATGAGCAATGGAGAGAGAAGGAAGAGCCATGGAGAAGAGAGAATTTTCTCTCTTCTCTTTTGGTGGCGCACAAGAAGGGAAGGGAAGATGAGAGGTGTAGATGGAGGCTAGGGTTGGCTCTCTAAAGAGACCCCCTATTTATAGACCACCCATCTCTCATCCACACTTGTAGCTATTTACAAGTATGCCATCCACCCTAAGAGGCCACCTAATGGGCTTTCTTGGGCCATCTTAATAAAAGGCCTTTATTCATTAATTCACCAATTAATGAATCCCCTTTAATTCTCTTTATTCTTCCTTAAATCGGGCCTTTAATTAACCAATTAATTTAGAAGCTCACATAGCTCAAATAAATTAAAGTGTTGAACATAATTAATTATTAACTTATTAATAATTAATTCTTGATTAGCTTATGCATTAATTTATTCCTAACATGATCCATTTGATATAATTAATTATAACGGTATATAATTAATTAATCAACTTATCATGTTTTGTATTCTCCAATACAAATAAACAATGCACGTGTGGTCAAAGTCCTATTTGTGCGACCCTATTGAGGATTTATACTATGTTGGCCATGGAAATAAGTCGTTATTTATTTCCAATAATCATAAGCGGTATCTAGCAACACATTATGATTCCCAATTCGTATAAATAATGTACTGTTACAATATCTCAATCCTGCATAAGAAATAAAAGTATTTCTTTGTCTGATTCTTATGTCACATGATATCTTTGTATAATCCAAGATAGGAATGTGTCATTCTTGCAGATTATACATTTCTTGATCTAGAGTTGATTGTACATGTTGGCCAACCAATCCAACTCCATCAAGGGGCCCAAACAGATATCATCACTCATTAAGTATATTAATGAGGGACATACGGTTTTCTTGATGAACAACTTTTCCCCGCACAATTCAAGAGAACATAAATAAAGTCCTTATAGCAGCCTTTATCAGGAATCAACGTTAGACGATATTTATTGAACCTATCCTCATGTGGAAAAGGTGAACATCTCAAACATAGAATCAAACTCATATGAAATAAACAATGACACTTAACACAATCCAAATGTTTATTTCATTGGGTCAAGTCCTGTACTATGTTCTACAACATATACATATGCAATTAAGTTGGTAACTCCTTACCTATGATTTGTAGAACTTAATCATCGCTTAACTTGCATACTAATCTTTTATGATAATTAATGTTCCTTGTTAATTATCAAGATTATGGACGATTTAGATTTATTATTGTCATTCTAATGAATGATCCACAGAGATCCACAATTCAGATCCTCAACCTGAATGATCTGTCAATAATAAACTCTAGGAACAAATGATCAAATATCATCATTAACATAAACTAAGAAAATAAGTCATTAAATATTGACTTCTAGGACATAACTCCAACAACATTTACATATTGAGAATTATCTAGAACTTTGGGGCTTGTTTGGATGGGTTGGGAATAGTGGGAAGAGTGATATTTCTAGGTTGTTTGGATGATGAGGTTAGGAATAGCGTTGGGAAGTGTGAAAAAGTAGAGAGAAAAGTGTTGTTGGGAAGAGTGTTATTGAAAATTGTGTGGGAAGAGTGGGAAGAGTGCTATTCCAAAATCGTTTGGATGGGTTAGGAATAGCCAATTCCGGGAAGAGGCTCTATTCCCACTATTCCCACTCCATCCAAACAAGCCCTTGCATCACAAGTTCACAAAAATAATGACTAATATAGTAAAAAAAAAAGCATGTAATAGTAAATAATTTGAGGAAGATATGTGAACCGATTTATATACACAAGGAGACTCTTAAAATAGATGTACGAAATTTTACTATTAAGTAGAACATATGTATAATTGTACAATTAATTATTTTATAATTCAACAATGATAGTTATCTCTCATTTTCCATTCCCTTAATAATCTCAATGGATTTTTTTTAAATAAGTAGAAAAATATGCATTCGGCAATAGTCTAGTGTGATTGAATAACATGCGGGTGATTCATTATAGAGATAAGTGTGTATTCTGCAATATTTAAATGTGATGACTACTGACATAAATAAACATGCTTGCATTCGAACACAAGTGTGCATCAAATAGAAGAATGGTGAATTTTATTTTGTTTTTAAATTATGTTGGGAAAAATTTAGGGACTGATTTACGAAAAATTATCAAGCTCATAAATTAATTATACAAATTTAAAATCGGAAGATAAACTTTATCAAAAAAGTAAAATTATTAAAATGGAACAATTATTTAAAAACGGCGTCTTATTTTTCTGTGAAAAATCGGTGGCATTAATTTACTCAAAATGGGGGTGACGGTATCACTTTGTATTTGTCTTCATGCAGAACTACGTCTACCCGCTCGTCATCCTTACTCGCTTATCTTTCTTTTATAATATTTTTGCATAATATTTTATATGAATTTAATGCCAAGGAAACAAAAACCAAACAGAAAGAGAACTGGGCTCCACCTCTTAAAAAGAAAGAAAACATTGATCCGACTGTCAAAGAAAGGAGGAAAGGAATTGTATGCCTCTAGACTGATTAAACCGGCCCAGTACTTCACTTCCTATGGAAGGAAAGCACCTCATTATTATTATTATCAGAATCATGAAATTATAGGCCCATATCACTGTTAAGCCTGTTAGGCCTAGTAATCCTTTTGGCAGGAAGACGTTTGACCTGACCCAAATTCACAAATCTATTATCGAGTCGAGATGTTTTGACCTGACAAATTTCCGTCTCTCTTTATAAGAAACTAATCTAGAAATCAGAAGAAATTTCAATTGAAAAGGTAGTAGTAAATTTAAACAAGAACACTCATTGTAAATAGTAATATTCAATTGCTTTCTAGTGCCTTCAAAGTAGTCATATTTATTTTCTGTCATTCCTATTATTGCAGCCTAAATTTTTTTTTTTTTTTCTTTGGTAAGTTGAGACTTGAGAACGTGCATTTGTAGATTGAAAGACGCGAGGCTACAGCAAATGATGGACAGTTTGGATTGAGCAGGCGATTATTTTCTGACTGTATACATAGTCAGTATAATAATTATTGTTTAATGGTACAATAAAATTTTCTGAGGAGAATAAGTTTAGGTTTGCTGATCAATTGGAAGGCTGATTTATTATTATTATTATCATGTTGTGGCAATTGACAAGTAGGAATAATGAGGTTTCAATATAAATTTGATTTTAGGTACACTTGCGTTAAGTCTTAGATGATACATATACCCAAATAAGCATGATGATTTATGAATTATATGCGATTGAATATTAGCTGTTTAGAATTTAGACGCCTTTGATTGATTTCTGGAGAGAAGGCAATGCCACAATGTAAAAACCTAATGTGAGCAGGTAATTATGGTAGACTTTATCTAATTACCAATTACCCCATCAAATTTCTGGTCAATTTTGGTGCGTCTTATTTCATGGTAGACATGATACTCAGACCGGTTTGATGTACTTCATGATGGGGAAAAAACATATGCTAGTGTCATTTCTTCATGAATGTTAATATTAATAGTTTAATTACTACTCTCTTTTTTAAAAAAAAAATTCTGGAATACCCTTATAAAAAGGGCAATGACTTTATATCTTCGAAGAGCTGTTGAGGTTAACTAGCTCACCATTACTAACTTCACTTGTTGAATTTTGTTTAATTTATTATTTTAAAGTTGAGCTGACTGTCAAATCTATTACAAGTAGGAGCGGCAATAGTCAATGCCTCAATGGATTAAGCTTCAAAAATATTTATTGTATGATTTAGCCGGGCCCATCAGTAAGAACCCTAGCTACCTGACCTACATAGTTCTTGAACTTTATTGTACAAAAAGAATGTTGTTTGCAGCTGTAATTTTAAATTTGTTATCCTTTTATCAGTTATTATCTGGACAAAAGTACATATTCTTCTACATTTGGGCTTACATAATTGTTGCACCGTAATGTTTTTATAACTGAATTGTTTGATGATTTTTTTTTATTATTATTTTTTTTTGGAAACGATGTAGCGCAGCAATAAATTTTAATTTTTTTTTTTTTGAAGAATATTTGAAAGTGTAACCAGCGCTGTCAAACGTTTAAAAACGACACGGAATATTCCTGTTTCGTTTTCGTTCCGTTTCAGCAACGAAACATAAATTTGATTTCGTTTTTGTTCCGTTTCGTTAAACGAAACGATATTTCTGTTCCGTTTCTGTTCCATCTTCCATTTTGTATTGAAATTCTTCATTTCCGCCTCCCGTTTCGCTTAAACGGTATGAATTTCTATTTCGTTTCAGTTTCGTTTTTGAAAACGAAACTATTTTTTCTTCCATTTCCGTGCCGTTTTAGACTAAACGAAACGGAAACGGAAACGGAACGAAAACGAAAACTATTTTTTCTTCCATTTTGTATTGACAGCTCTACCTGTGGGGCTGTGGTTACCAAAACACATAATAAATGCTCAAGACAAGTGTGAAAAAAAAAATCAAAAGATTAGCCAAACTTTGAAAAAAAAAACACTAACAATTTAATTCTGTAAAGTATATAATTGTGGAAACAAAAGAAAAAAAAAATCAACATGACAATCATTACATTCATTTCATATGATCTATTTCCAAGTCAGAAATCAATAAATATTTTTGTCACTACATGATTGATATTTGTTGACATAAGGTAGAATGCTTGTTTATCGATGCTTAAAACATATTTTGAGCAACTAAGGATTTAATCAGGGACAGACCTAAAGCAAAAGCAACTCCAGACTTTTTCTTAGATTTAATTTTAAAGTTTAAACAATAATTAGCGAACTAGTAAATTTTCTAGACTTCATAAAAAAAATAGTTCAAAATTGTTTGGATTTGATTGTGATATTGAACTTAGTTGGGTTTGACTTGTGATAATCGATTCAATTGAACTTAATATTGTGTTTATGCTTGTTAGTACATGTCAGCCACTGATATTTACCACACTTAGAATTGTTGTTTACCACTATTCTGTTGATACTAACTAATTAGCTAAATTAGATTTCATAATTTATAAGCTTTTTAAGTTTCATTTTTTTTTATTAAAAAAACAACATCCTCTAATGAGCCAACATCTTTACACGCGCAGACGTACATCTTACTAATAAGATTTAAAATCTTAAATCATTTTTGCACAATTTCCATTGTGAAATCGAGGAAACGACGTCAATTATTTGTTGTCAGATTTTAAATCAGCAACGATGTAACGATCATAAGCACGTTTGCTGAACAATTCTCACTCTCCAAACATAATTTCAAAATTATTTTAAAAGCAGAACTGAAATTTTAATTTGGAAAGCAAATGAGTAGGCGGCGTATAATTAATAATTCACAAAAAAGATATAGTAAAATGAACCAAAATTAATTTCCATTGACCCAAAATTCCAATTATTCTCCCAAGCGACCACAATTAGGTGCGCAGTAACTATTGTACGTAAATACAGCGCGGTCACTAGACGTAAGAGGCAACGGTACAGAGACTTTACTTTGAAATTTATTTCCGAAAAGAAGAAAGAGTTTTCAAAATGGGAAAAGCAACCTCAGTAACGTTTCCCAAAATTTCCAAAAGTTCTCACTGCTCCCAGCGACATCGCCAGCACATCCGGCTCTTATATCCGCTACATTTCTAGAAGCATATTATTATCACACCTTAACACCACTTTAAGACTTGGCACGAATCTTGATTCTGTATTAACCGTTCGAGAGGGGATGAATTTTCAAGCGTGGTCCAGGATCTTAGTACCAGCGTATCTCCCCCAAATATTCACAAAGAAATAAGAATATTATTTTACGAGTTACCCCTTTTAATTATTAAAATTTATGGGAAATGTCATTTAGGCTTTTGTGACTGAACTAATGGGGGTATTTAGGAAATATTCCACGGAAAAGGGTTTTATTTGAAAAATTTTCGACAAAAAGAAATCACCCACCTCATGCACACTGCCCAAAATTCAATTTGCACTTTGTTCATCGACATTTCCTAAATACAGATGGGCCATCAGAAAACTTTACTGACAAGTGGGAACATGTCAGATTGTGCTTCGATAATACCATGAACCAGGTGCATCAAGTACTTTACATTTATCTCCATTACTGTTTTCTCTTCTCTTTTCCTCCCACACCCCTTCGCCATCTCACAAACTGAGAGAAAAGGTTGCAAGAAGGCAAAGACACACTCTTCTTTATCTCGTACCAATTCTCAGAAAAAATCAAAATGAGAGATCACTTTACCACCTCTTCAAAATAAGAAAGGAAAGAGAGAAACATCACCACCTTTCACTAACACAGAATTGAAAAAAGATTTCATCAACCTACATTTAGCGCAAAAAAGAGAGAAACTTGGAAAAGGAAGACGAGAAATAACAAATGGGGGCATGCAATTCAAGGCTAGACAGGAAGGAAGCAGTGTCTCGGTGTAAGGGAAGGCGCAGGTACACCAAACAGCTCGTGCAAGCACGCCGGGACTTCGCCACGGCACATTCCCTCTACATGCGTGCTCTCCGGTGCACCGGCTCGGCTCTTCTCCAGTTTGCGTCTGCCGAGTCGAACTCCACTCCCTTACCAGTTCCTCCCTCTCCACCGCCACCTCCGCCTCCTCCAATTTCCCCATCTCCAGTTCCTCCTTCCCCTTCTCCACCTCCTTTAAGTCCCCTTACAAGCAAGTGGACTTCTTCTGTTTCCAACTCCCCCATTTTGCCACCGCCTCCTCCTCCTATGGCTGCGGGTTCCGGTTGGGATTTCTGGGACCCTTTCATGCCCAATTCATCCCGATCTAATACTGATGGTGAGTGGGAAGAAGAGGAATGTATCAATGCTGGCACGGCTACAGTCCATGCTGCAGCCGTGCTGCCGCCACCTGTTGTGAGGAGGTATGAGAAGGACCCAACAAGGGAGCTTGCAATGGTTGTTGTGCCTAGGGGCAAGAAAGATATTTCAGAGATTGTTAAGGAACTTGATGAGTATTTTCTCAAGGCAGCCGAGGCGGGTAATCGGGTATCGGGTATTTTAGAAGCACCCAATTGTGACTTTGTTATTTCTAATCAGGGTGTTACTGGTTAGTATTGAATATTTTATTTGATATTTCCAATTCAAATGTTGTATTTTTGACTTAGTATGCTGGAGTAGAACTAAAGAAAAAGTCTCTTTCTGTAGGTAAAATGTTGGGCTATGGAAAGAATTTGAACCCAATGGGGTTTATGTGGGGTTCTAATTCAAATTCAAATCTAAAACCTGATGTTTTTACAAGATATAGCAATGGAGGTGGTACATTGGGAATAAGCCATGCTTCAACAGTGGAGAAACTATATGCTTGGGAAAAGAAGTTGTATCTTGAGGTGAAGGTATGGTTTAAAACATAAATATATATTTGTTTTTTCAGTTCTTATAACTTAGCTTTTGATCTCTGTATATGGCTTGTGCTTTTGTCAGATGCCTTTTGCCCATGTTTAGTTGATCCTTTGCGTTTCCTTAATTGCAAATAATGCAATTTATAAGTGTCCCATCAGATACTAAGTTATTATTTCAAAGGATTTTATATTTCATAAGTAAAGAGGTTACTGAATCAGCATGGTTCATCTTTGCTGATGCAGTTGTGGTTCATTGTCAGTTTTGGCTTTGAGATTGCACATGGACATAAATTAAATGAACATATAATGACGCAGCTACTTCCATTTCCAATTTTAGTTGTCCAATATGTACGTTGCAATTTAGTAATTTTTAATTTAGGTGAAGGGCAGAGGACATAGCATGTTGTTTTTGTTTTTGTATGGGTGCTTTTGTGTTGGTTTGTGGGGCTTAACTTAGGATTCCTGGCTTCCTGCATATACTCGTCTGTTGTGTGCTTTAAAGTTGTGAGTAGATCTCACTTGGCATTAAATATTATTTTGCAATTTTTTTTCATTTGCCACTCTGAACGTACTGTTTATGCTGAGCTGCTTCGGATGTACTTTATTATGATATATATTGTTTATCCTCGTTCCTTACATTAGTCTTAATGAAATCACTGTGATTACACTTGCATGATATGTCCAAGATGAGAAAAGAAAAATGAAAAAGTGTTGTTTTACAGTAATTAGCAAGATCTTATTTTCATAGATACTTTATTTATTTATTCTTGTATTTAATCATGGTGCAAAGATGCATAGAGCCAGACAAACAATCTCTTCTTCTTTTGATTAATTCTTTCTTGCTGATCTTACTGTTGTTGCTTTCTAGAAAACTGAAATTTTAGTATCCGTATGTTTACTGTAGCTTTTTTTTTTTTTTTTTTTTTTTTTTTTTGGCAGCATGCATATAAATTGCATATGCAAAACACTGTAAATCCTCAGGTTTGTTTTTGCTAAGTAGGAGCACCTATGGATTAATTTAGAATCCCCAGCTTTAGTTGATTCAAAGGTGCATTACATTCTATTATCAAATTCTTAAATCTGACGTAGATGTATTTTTATGTGATTTAGAATTATGTGTTGTGTTTTTTTTTTTTTGGGGTAAAATACTGTTATTTACTGATAATAAGCATATTTGTTGAATTGAGATTTTTTTGGTATGATAACAGAGTTACGAGAAGGTAAAGGAGGAACATGAGAAGAAAGTAGAAGCTCTAAGAAAGCAAGAGGTGAAAGGGGGAGACTATTTGAAAATAGAGAAAAACAAGTTGGAGATAGAGCGCCTCGAATCTAAGATGCTGGTGGGGGCCCAGGCAATAGAGACCACCACCTCTGAAATCATCTCTCTTCGTGAGGCCGAGCTCTTTCCTCAGCTCCTTGATCTTCTCACTGGGTAACATAAAGATTTCTCATGTTACTTACCTTTTGCAAATTAACAAAATTAAATTGGGAGTTGATGATAATTGATATAAATATGGTGATTGTTGTTGGCTAAATGGTCCTTGCAAGTTCAGGAGCAGGATTATTCTGCTTCTTTTTTATAATAACCAAACTGTGCACTTGTACTTCGCAGATAAATACAAATATATTTGATGCTAGCCATAATTTTGACAAAATTTGGGTGTCCTTTTTTTTTTTGGCAAATGACACCTTAAACCTTGACTGACAGGCACTTTTAAAATTTTTGTTTCTTTTTGGTAATAATGAAACTGCGCATTTGTATTCCTGAATACATACAAATATATTTGATGCTACTCATAATTTTGACAAAATTTGGGTGTCTTTTTTGGCAAATGGCACCTTAAAACCTTGACAAACAGGCACTTTTACTTTGTTTCAGTACTGTGTGCAGACTAGAATATGCATTGTAGTTCCTACACCCTGTCCTAAATTTGAGACTTTAACGGTGTCTTTTCTTTTGTTTGTCTCGCCTCACTCATTTTATTATTATAATTATAATTAGGTTCATCAGATGAAAAAAGAAAATGAATGAAAACAAAATACCCAACACAACAAATCAAGAGAAAGTAGATAATTGTAGCCTTAAATTTTTTTTTTAATGAATGATAGTTATTTAATAATTGATGCATTAATTTATAGTTTTTTTTTCGAAATTGAATTTATGTTTTTTATAAGTGTTTGTGATGTCAAATAAGTTAGTACTTCAATCAACACCAGAATTATTATATTTGATTTTAAGAGGTCAGTGTGGTATTTATTAAATTGGTACTTTTCATCTAGTATGGATAATCGTATATTCTGTGGTAGTATCATTACAAAGAATCCAATGATGAAAGGGCCTAAAAGGGTACCACTCTATACTGTTCAGTAAACTTTTCATTGAAACAGCTTTGGCTCCTCTACTTGTCTTGAAATTATTGAATGGTACCAGGCAGATCTGAATAATCGATTTCGATTGTATAGGCCATACTTTGCTGAACAGCAGTCCATTTTCCTGTCCATTGCCCGATTATAATGGCAGGGTCAGATTAGATCTTGATTGCCTTATCTGAAATGGATAGACAGCCAAAATCAGACTGGAACCATTGAATGATGTACAACTGGAGAGGACAACAACATAGACCCAGTAATAACATCCTTGAATTTCTTTTTGTTTTCTCCTACTTGATTACTTTTTGGAAAAAAAAAATTCTGGACTTTTTTATCATCTAATAATTAAAATTGAATTCTGAAGATTCATCCAAAATAAATTTGGTCAAAAAATTTGAAGACTATGCCTGGAAGTCCCATCAATGGCTACAATCAGTCACATTTTTTGGTTGCATGCACAGACTCGCAATCAGAATTTGAAGTATAGTTTTGGGATTCTTTCGAGACCAGAATTAGGATGACCTTTCATAAAGTAGGGACATGCAAGTAAAAAAAAATTATATTTAACACTTCCTGTGCAAGACTGCAAGGTGGGGCTTCTTATAGTACATTGTAAAGCCCTCACATGATTTATGTTTGCACGTGCCAAGGATATTCTAAGTTGCTTTCCCATGTGCCCTTGTACCACAGCCTATTCTATTCGTTGTAAGTTGACTGTCAGATACCCACTTAAACAAAAAGAAAAAGAATGAAAAGAAAAAGCTAGTTATGCTACTTATAATATATCCTGGGTCCATTCCTCTCTTTTGACTAAAGCTTCATGCTTAGTAAAAGTTGTTACCTTCTAATTATGGGGACTTTTACACTTCCAGCAGTCACTGATTTGATGATTTCTCTAACAAACTCTTTTGGTAACTTCTACAGTTAAATTTTTATTAATAAAATTAGCCCTTTGTAATGGTCAACTAATATTTTAACATACTGTTGCATTGTTTATGCCAAATTAACTTATGAAATTGATTCCTTCATTGACAGAAATTTTAAATATTACAAATGTAAGTTTAACAATTACTTTTTATCTATTCCTGCATGATGACCTAATATGTCCTTGTGGTATTTACCACTTTTTTTTTTCCCTTCCCAAGCCTACTGATGCTTTGTTGGTATATTGACCCTGGTCCTAAGCCAGTACAGATACTATAATCAGTACTAAACTTTATGCTTTTTCAAGTCAGAAAAGGTGTGAGTTGTAAACCGAGTAGTGAAGACACAAGAATGAAAATAAAAGAGAAAGTTACTCAGAAAAGTTTAAGATCCTGTCATACTTCATTTTCCATAATTCGACTTTCATTTTGGTACGATACATTGTCAGTTATTATGTGTTTTCTATTAATCTTATCAGTATTCTTACATGCTTTCAAAAAACAGCTTAACCAGCATGTGGAGAGGAATGTATGAGTGTCACCAAGTCCAGACCCACATTGTACAACACCTCCAGCACCTAAATCTTCCCAAAACAGATCCGAACCCAAACCCGACTTCTAACCCACTCTGTGAAGCCACTCTTCAACTTGAGCTCGAGGCTGACCGCTGGTTCACTGCTTTTTCCTCCCTTATAAAATCCCAACGTGATTATATCTACTCCTTGACAGGATGGCTTCGTCTCTCCCTTTTTGGGTCTCATCAACAAAATCACCACCTCCATGAACCCCTATCAGAGATATATTCGCTATGCGAGGAGTGGCAACTTGCTATTGACCGAATCCCTGATAAGGTTGCTTCGGAAGGGATAAAATCTTTTTTAATGATGGTTCGAGCTGTGGTGGCGCAACAGAGTGAGGAGATAAAGCAGAAGAAGCGTGCTGATGCGGCATTCAGAGAGTTTGAAAAGAAGTCTGATGAACTGAGGTCAGCCGAGGCGAGGCATGGGCCTCTGTCAGAGAGGCGAGCCAAAGTTGATGGTTTGAAAGCAAAGGCTGAAGAGGAGAGGAGCAAGTATGAGAAGAGTGTTGGAGTCACCAGAGCGGTGACACTGAACAATTTTCAGACAGCACTGCCGAATGTTTTCCAGGCCATGACAGGATTTTCAGGTATTTGTGTTCAAGCTTTCGAGGCAGTTTATAGCCGTTTAAGTAGTGGGTCAGGAGATTGCGTGCTTGATGGTAAGAGGTTGCTGACTTAAGATGAGAGGGAACTGAGTAAGTTACATTCCATGCGGTTGGATAACTTTAGATGCATTGGGTAGGCCATCTTGTTGTACAAAAGAAATAGTGTTGTGTTATATTAGCATAACGGTGTTTAATAGGTTTTTGGATGGTTGGAGTTTCAGATGAAATGAATTATTAGTTAAATGTTAGGATGCTATGGATAAGTTTAAATGGTAGGTAAATCAAATGTTTTGTGAAGTGCATATTTGGAAAAGCTCTTCTTAGCTAGACAGGTTTTGGAACTATAATTTCATTTTTGTAGTTCATGTAAATCGTCGGCCAACGGTTGAGTTGGGAAAAATAAGAAAAAGCGCGTTAAACAAGGAATCACATCTCTTAATAATGATGTCCTCTTGTTCAATAACAAAAGGTCATAAGAATGCCAAGTACTTTTGCAAACAAACGTTCACGTTCACTAATATTTGCATATAGAGAAGACAACATAAGCACCACGACATCTATAAAATCTCTAAACCAACAAAATAACAAGATCTGTACCAAGAACCGCACAACTCTATAAGTATAATTTGGTCGGTATATTCTAAAAAAATATGCTATAAACTCTTCCGAAATACTATTCCACAAGGCCGTATATTATTCTAAGAAGCCCTCCATTGCATCTCAATTTGAATCTGCCCATTCTTGGAGTCGATCAGATGGTACCGCTCGTTAATTCTCTTGTTTGTCACCACATCTGCCAAGCTTATATCCACATACCCAAGTGTTTCCTATATTGAATAAAAATATAAAAATCATAGTAGTCTTTAAAAGAGTGAAGAATAAAAAGAAAAAAAAAATATTAAAGTCCACTTTTCGTAGTTCAAATTACCTTAGAATAAATCAATCCCTTCTTTGGGGGCTTGCTAAGAACTTCTACATGCATTCTATCATTAACAGGCGGCTGCTCACACATAAATTCAAATGTTTGATCAAACCTTGGATCTCTATTTTTCTTCATCACCTGCGTTAAGTATAACAAGAAGTTAATACATAATTCACAAATCAAAATGCATCATCACATTCCTTTCATGTAGTATAGAATATGAATCTATTTTCGACATCTCTTTATTTTAACAGGAACCAGATGCTTAAACACAAATTAAGCACTAAAAAAAATAAACAAATCAAACAGAAAAGGCATCACCACTGTTGATAAGAAAAATGAAGAACATAATACTGTACCTCGGTCTTTTTCTCCTCGCCTCTAAAAATGATCTTGACATAAGGGTTGGTGTGGTGCTTGCCCTCGAGATCCTGTGCCTCGTGAATAATAACAACCAACAAACCACCACCATCTGGTGTGCCTTCGGGAGGTTTCTCAACTGTGTCAGACTCATCAGTTACTTCTTTTGGCAGCTGATCTTCCTTAAATGGCTTGTAGGTCAATTCTAGGATGATCTGGCCACGGTTCTTTTCATTTTGCACATCATTCAAGTCCATTGTTTTGAGTAAATTTAGGGTTACAGTTTTAGTCTCATCTGGTACCAGGTCCTTTAGCGGTACCATATTCATTCCCATTCTCTCGTGCTTTCCTACCTAAAATTGAGAAAAGTAAATTAATGAAGACAAAAATAAAGCAGATTAGATATGAACGCTACTTCTCAGTTATTCTATACCACTACTGACTAGTTTGCACCTCTACCAGAATGGTCTCCTTAATCACTCTAGAGAGAAGAGCTTGAAAGTGAACTTTACAAGGACAATTCACCTAAAGTTACAACTGAAATCACAAACAGGAACTTGTTGGATAAAAAGTACTTGTCAGGTCTCATAGTGGCATGCACAATGACTCCTTGTCTTATTGGAAAAAGAACACCCACTACACCCAAAAAAGAAAAAATTAAAACAGAAGTAAATAAACAAATAGACAAGGAATAGAAAGCAAAATCAGATTGCCACTACAGACAAGATACATGAAAGTTAAGTTTGCATTCTCTTCTGAAAAGTACAAATCAAGGCCAGATTTAATACCAGTGAATATAGCCAATATACTATAAAATCACCCTAGTAAAGCAGTTTTGAGACCATTAAATTTGCAAAAACTCCATTACAATCTATGGATTCTAAACTTTATTTTAACAGAATATTACTAATTGACCCATTAAACATACTGGCCAAAAAAGCAAATTAGTCCTCGTGTCCTGCTCTGCCATTGCTGACAATAGTGTCCTCAATAGCAGCTGATGCTTAGTATTAATATCTTGGTGTCATTAAAAATTTTAAAGTAGTTTTCTTGCAAAGAATAGTCTAGATACACTGGTTTTACTGTGTTCATAACACTAGGGGTCAACTGACCCACTATCCCTCGCTCAAGTGGTTCTGCTACCACCCAGAATTTAAAGAGAGAAAGCACCCTGATATAAGAGGAAAGTAACCATATAAACAAGAGGAGTCCAGTCCAAGCAAACAGAAATACCTGCTCCCAGTCAAAGACATTGATCTCGAGGGCCTGGGTCTCAGGATCAGTGACGGTGATTTTGAATTCCTCATTCCATTCGGGGTTGAGATTGCTCTTCTTCACCTGTGTCTTCTTTGATGGCAACTTGTCATCTGCAAGCTTCAGCTTTACATATGGGTCTGATTTCCCCAGCAGATCTTTTTTCTTCAGGTTCTGTGCCCGTACCACCTTCACATGCAGTATCCCCACTGGCTTCTTTGACGCCCTGCCATTCATCCCAAGGTAAGAATTTCATAGTAAAAAGCTCGATATTGAACTGAATACATGTACAGGCATAAAACTTAAAAGATTGTGTTAAATTGCCCCTAGCTATACATATAATTATGGTAATATAGATAAAGAAAATAAACAATTGATTAATAAATGGATGGTACATGTATGACTTTTGTGAAATAAAATAAAGAAGAAAATAGGATTTATAAAGCATTAGGATCATAAAATTCAGACAGGGAATGTGTGCCAAAGAGTTCTGGATACAGTGATACGAATTTATAATGAGTGAAAATAGCATTTGACACTGCCAATGTGTTAAAAAAAATGACAAGAAGTTTACTTTGAAGGATCCAATATAGGAACTTCTAATGTCTTTGGCCACAGATACATGCTCGCAACTTGTTTTTTTATTGTCTCCTGTAAACCCAAAGGAAAAAAAAAAAAAATCAGCCAATAAACAAAATATTATTAAACAAATAAACATGTAGGTTAGGTATTAAAAATGTTAAGTTGTTTTATTAAACATATGAAATGAAATATCGAAAGTGTAATAAAAAAGATAGAAGAAAGAGAAACAACCTGAGCAAATCTATAAAGACCTGGAATTGCCATGATGTCTGCTCCCAGGAGTTTCAATCCAAAATCAACGTGTGGCTGACAAAAGAGAATAATAGATGTTTTCAACTTAAAAGATATCCTTGCATTGAAAAAAAAAATTACTAACTTTGGTTTTAAAAAAAAATAGTACCCTATCCATGAGAGAAACCGTGATCTTGGCAAAGCAAGGAAATGATGGTACCAATGGCTTAAGAGTGATACGTGGTGAGGCAAAAATTTGCAAATCTACCACCTGAAATATCAAATTCAAATTTGAATAAATTAAACGTTGATTACTGCCAAATATCTTGGAAATGTTCAATATTCCAGTGATAAATTAAAATGGACAAACAGACCTGAATAGATGCCTTCAGTCCATAAGCCTTAACAACTGCCAGTATATTAGGGTTTCCAGCCCATTTTAAAGATGGCTCCATTATCAGCTCTTGTTCTTCTGTTATGTATACCTTCATTCCTGGTTAATCAATTGTGTCATTATTCAAAAATTTCTAAAATTCTAAATTGAAAATAAAATATATATACTACTATAGTGATCAACAGAAGGAATTAACAACCATGAAAAGTGGGTGGCAAGGTGCCCAAAGAAAACGATTCAAATTCAACAGAGTCGATTTTGTAATTTGCAGTATTCTCAGCAATAATTGGCTTTGCTATATCTTGTGCTGTTCTGCATATTGCCTGGGGGTGGTGGGCAAAAGAGAGAATGAAAAGCAAATGAGATAGGTAAAAAAAAAATAATGCAAAAAAGGATCATGAGTCATACCACAAGAGAGGATGGAAAAGTACCTTATCGAGATAAGGCCACATATGCTCTAAGAACTTGTTTAGCCAATCAATCTGAACAAAAGAGAAAATGTTGTATTATAGACTAAACTGCAAATTTGAGCTAATATTTTTAACATGAGATCAAAATTTGGTACGTACTCGTTCATAATCTGGATTTTTGATCCAGAGTGGAATTTCAGGAAGTATCTTCTCAAGAGATTTTGTGTCATACTCAACCAGTGGTCGGACTTTTACATCCTGATTAATGAATCAACAAAAATCACCAAATTAAACGAAAAATACTCACAGATGTCATTGTTATTACCATAAAAATCATTTGCATTACTGTTATCATCATCATTATTAATATTGTTATTCATTATCATCACAAAATCAGCTTCAATAAAATAGAGAGAGGGAATGAAAATCACTAAGCCTATTAGCAATAAAAACAATATAAAGTCATAAAATAGAGGAGATTAACCTTAACATCACTAGGCTGAAAGTAAATGAACAAGTAATAACCAATAACAACACCAGCTGTGACTCCAATACCAAATCCAGTAAAACCCAAAACTGTACTTATCACACCCATCTTAATCCTTTGCAATTGCACAGATTGACCAAAGCGCAAGCGACCTCTTCTAGCCTCTCTGAAGAAGGTAAGCAGTTGGTTAATCTTCATTCAAGGAGAATAATATCCTTTTCACAATTTTGAAGAGAATAAAATTTTCAAGAAAAGGAAAGCATAAGAATTAAACTATAATAAATCGTACTTGTGGTTAGTTTTCTTTTTGCCAAATCTCCAGTCCCATCTTCTACAATAAAAAAACCATCTCAGCAATAGGAAAAAAAAAGAATAGCAATGAAGAGACCTTTATAAAATTTCTTAACCACTAATTAATAATAAATTTGATCTAATAATACAGCGACCCGTCAAATCTTTAAATCTAAAAGTCCAAATACACGATACATGTAAAGCGACTTTTGACGCCTCACGTCGGCACGACCAATCAAAAGCGTTGTAATATGCAAAAGAGATTAAAAAAAACATGCTAAAGATGAGTAAAGCAATACCTGATATGAGAGAATTGGATCAATTCGGAGGCATCGAGTTCAAAGTGAGAATGAGATAAAGAGAAAACAAGATTAATTAGGGATAAATGGAATCGGATTCGAGGCTTTGGTGATTAGACAGCCGTTATTAGGGGAAGGGATCATCGAAGGGTCTTCACAAAACAAAGTTGAAGAGCTGGTTGCGCGTGGTCCATACCGTATGGAATGCTGACAAAACAGATAAACTGGGACCCACATATCACTTCCTGAGATGTTGACAATGTTTCAACTTGAAGCAACGTGTCGGTGCTGCACAACGTGCAGCGAGTCGTGTAAATACATGATCTTATATAGCGATTAAAGTATAATTCAATATTTCTTACAGAAATGAGAAGTATAGTTCAATGTTTTTTTAATCCAGGTTTAGATGCCGACACTGTCAATTCAAAGGTTGGGATTAGTGACACCGAGGTTGAGGTAAGTGGGATGTATCAATGCTTAATTAATTATTCAGGTTTCTGAAATCACCCCCTGAGAATCAGCAATTTGAGCAGAAGAGACAAATTATTGGATTCTTTTTTGGTTTAAATTATTCCCTCTGGGCCCTACAAGATTTGCATATTTACATAATTGGATGCACATTGGTGTACCGTGTGAGGTTTCCTAGGATATAAGCTTGGTATTTAAGCATATAATCCAAACTTAATTATTAAAATTTTGGGTTTAGGCAAACCTTTCAAGCTAGGTCACCGCAAAAGCAGGGAAAAAACAATAATTTTGTTGGCATATGAAAGTCACCTTTATCAGCACTTTGTGTATGCTACTTTTTCCTGAAATTATAGGGGTCATTTGGAAATTTGTCTATTACTTGCTTGGGATTCTTCTTATAAACAAATAATGAATAACATGGTTAAAGGACATGGTAATTGAATGCGTTGAGATCTATAATAATCTAATAAGAAATGAGTTTATATTAAGTTTATAGATATGCGCACGACTTGAGTTTAAATTAAGTTTAAATTTTGGATTGCTTTTTTTTTTATTGAGATTTTAACTCGTTTGAGAACCCGTAAAGGCCTGTTAGTAATAGCATTAACTATCAATGGTTCAATAATTAAATAATTAAATATTACTTTTAACCTATATAAATATTAATTTATTGAGCAATTTTTTACTAACATTAATATTACTTTATTTATTTTTTGAGAGATGCTACAACTTTGTACCGGAAATGTTTTGGTTCTTTTTATCAATTTTAAAATTTCAATACATCATTTTATATTAGTAACAACAAAATATTTTCTCTGACATGCATTCCTCCTGTATGTTTTTCATTATTTCTATAAAACTAAACATTAGACTGATGAGATGAATCGATTTTTGCAACTATGATAACTGTTGAATTTCAATTCGGAAAAACATATCTATTAAAAAGAAACAAATTTTAAATTTTTTTTTTTTTACAAAATCTTATATTCAACAAAATTTAAACACAAATATCAATATATTAAAATTACGTAATCCAAAGCAACTCAATAAGCTATAAATTCCTGTGATGAAATATAAAGTAGTTCTGTTGTTTTGAAATTTAATTACATTGTAGATACATTAGAGCCCGATTCTCTTTATAAGAATATAGAAGTCCATAAAAAAAAAAGAATATGGACATTTTAATCAGGATGAATAAAGAAAATGAATTAGAAGGATGAGAATGTTGATTATAAATAAAAAAAAATTTAACTATCATTTGTGGTATGTATATCGTTGAACGAGTTTACCTTGTCAGTGACTCATGACAAAATGTGTTTGCTTGTAGGTTGGAACAGATAACCCAGACAACTCAAAAGATAAAATCACGTGATAAGTTATGCCGCGGTGCCGCCCCGGCCCCGCCCCACCCTCGTACACGTACACTGCGAATTGTGCGCACATCCATAATCCATTCTACCATTATTTAAATGATATGTATGTTTCCTTGTTTTGAAGTATTCTCCGGAGTAACATGCATTGTTTGTACTTTGTTGGATACACAGTTCGGACTTCGGAAATGGTACTTCTCTGAAGTCTTTCGTCTCTTTAGTCTTATAAATTTGTTTAATCTTTCTTTCCATTATGAAATTCTATAAGATAACTTAATTTCATGAACGTCCTATGAATAACAAAAAATAAAAACATAAACTAAAACTACATAAAAAATATATATAGATACTAAATATATAATACAAAAATAAATAATTTGATAAGTAAATAATATAAACAGAAATAAATAAATATATACTATGATGTAAGTAATTCAAAACCGATCATAAAGGGGCCGAGTCAAACCTTGGAATTGCTAATTCATTGGGCTCACCCGTATGGGAATGGGCTGATATCGTTTCTACTTTCATATTTTCATCTGGGTTTAAGGTGGACCTCTTAAATTTACCGTATAGACGTATAGTTGAATAAATAGATATTGGTGTTGTAAATGCAAGGAAACTAGGAAAGTTACCGAACTCTCTCCCCCCTAATTATTTTATTATTTTTTGGGGTGATGTATGGATGAGATTTCACACACGTCTTAGAAGAATAAAACAAATTGGTCCAGGATATACTACAAAGAATATGCGATATTGTATAATATTTAAGGACACCTAGTGGCAATTAAAGCGAAAATCTTTTGGGGGCGTTTGTTTGTGTAGGGGCGTTTGTTTGTGTAGTAAGGGGTTGCATAAGTTAAGGATGCCTAAGTGTTTATGTAGTGTTATGTAATAGATGTTTGGTTGTGTAGTAAGGATGAGTAACTTAATGCATGCATATATTCATGTCAAAAGACTAAAATGCCCTTACATTTGAATTAATGTTATGTATTAATAAGACATTGTGATCTAATTATTGTTAATTATTAATTATTAATGATAATAATAATCATTTTTATTATTATGATATATCAATAATCACTTTTAATTAAATATTATAAACATTATTAATTATTTAACAATAAAAATTATTATTGATTAATTATTTTTAATTAATTCTTATTATTTAATTGTTATTGTTAATAATTAATATTACTTTTTAAATATTATTAATTATTATTATTTAATTATTAATTATAATAATTAATATTTATTATTAATTATGATTTTTTAATAATTATTATTACTTATTAGATATTATTAATTATTATAAAAATTAATTATATATGATAATAATACATCATTTTTGTTATTATGAAATATTAATAATTACTTTTAATTAAATATTATAAATATTATTAATTATTTAATGATAAAAATGCATTATTGATTAATTATTTTTAATTATTATTAATTATGTTTTTTTAGTAATTATTGTTACTTATTAAATATTATGATTAATTATTTCTAAGGGGTATTGTTGGAAAAAAATTAAAGAGGATGGTGCATAACTTATGCAACCTATTTAGATTGCATAAATTACGCATCCTTAAGGTGTCTTTATGTAACGGGTGTTTGGTGACTTAAGGATGCATAACTTAAGTTATACACCCTTTAAGTCACAAACAAACGCCCCCTTTGTGAAAAATTCAACCTCATTATTCTGTGGTTCAAGTATATATAATAAAGAATTAGAGATCTTAGAGATGTCCTTTCCCTCGCTCTAAAGTAGATCTATTAGTAGTTGGTACTTGGTAGTATTTGACTAGATACAAGCCGCTCAGTCAAGATTAAAAATTTAAAACTCCTACTTTGCACTAGTCTTAAGATTAGATTTCCCAAGCGCATCTTTGACTGTGCCTTGAGCGTTTCAAAAGAGCAAATTAACATAACATAATGTCTAGTATACCTTTACGAAACTATCTGTTGTGTCTCATTGTTTTTTCCTTTTTTTTTCAGTAGAGTTATGTCTAATTGTATTTAGTACAGACCGACCCCAATCAATGGTTTCGAATTCGTGTCAAAAGAGTACACGAAACATTGACAGGATAAGAACGAGTTGATTGAATGAGAGTACCCAAAGAGAAGTTGGCACTTGGTATTTACCTTAATGGATAGATCCCACCCAAAGGAAATGGAGAAGTGGATTTAAAAAGCGACTGACAGTATTTTTCAAAAGCCGCGCAGCACTTTCCACGTGCCTTCCTGATGCTTCCTTGTGCACACGTAAACGACTCAGATGAGTCCAACGGCTAGCTTTAGATCACCATCCAACGCTCCAAAGTAAATGGTCGGTACCACCACCTCTGCATTGATTACAGAGCCTGTCGGCACTGCAGCAGCCTTACCTTCATAATTTAATACTTGTAAAAAAGTAAAATTCCAAGTTGAATTATTAAATATTAAGTATCCGTTAGGCTCGCTCTCTATAAAAGGAGAACCAGAGCCCCAAATCCAACCTCCTCGATCTCAAAATTAAGAATAGTTTCTCTTGAAATATACTAACAAATTACTCAAATATATTTTCTTTCTTTTTTTCCTCCTTTTTTAATTAGTCAAATACACTAACTCTTCTTGGTCTCTTTTATTTATCAAGATCAAGAGGTATTTTTATCCCATATCTTTTTATTTCAGTTCAATATATCTTAAATTGCTCATATAATTTGGAAAACAATGGAGAGTGTTCTGGTAGAGAACTCTGTGAATGGAGGTGTTCTTTTCAGATCTTTCAGCTCATCATTCTCTTTAGGCAACACTGTTTCCTTTCTGAACAAATCTCTACCTTCTACACAACCACCTCTCCTTCCTCTTCCTTCTGTAAATCCTACATGGATGGAAAGAGGAATGCCGCAACAACAACACCGTCGTAAGAATCCACGGCATGCTTCGACAAGCCCGAGGAAGAGAGACCAAAGGGATAGGTTTTTGCCGGTACCAGTACCAGTACCGGCTCCCATACTGTCTATTGCAGTCCCTGAGAAACAGAATTTTCCGGTTCCGCAAGATGGGGTGGAAGAAGGAATGGTGTGGACTGGTACAGTTTATTCAGTATCCCCACCACCTAGTAGTGTACCGATGCCTAATTTTTTGATGGCAAGAGGGAAAGGTGGTGGTAGCACAGGAAAGTTGGTAACAGAGAAGACGCGTGGTGATAGGGTTGATGCTTCTGCTACTAATGAGCTACGGAGACTTCTAAAACTTTAGGAAAGAATGTTTAATTTCTCATACTATATTTGACTGGGGTTCTTTTTTTTTTGTTTTTTTTTTTTTTTTGTTGCTGTTTTGGCATATTGCCTCTAGGAAAAATAATTGACTGTTTACAAGTGCGTGTGAAGAAAAAGAGGGTAAGAAAGTGAGAAAAATTTGTACTGTTATCTGCGCAATGAGAATAAAGTGCCAAGAGATGCTTTTTCTGCCTCTTGGTACAAAATGGCTAAAAGGAAGGCAATGAATATTGATTATTTCAAATATATGTATAGATATTTTGAGATATAGGCCCTGATCAAAATGTTTTTTACATGGGATTTCATTTCATTTACATTAATTTTTGCAGAATTTCGTTGGATCTAATCACATGAGAATTCCAACCAAATGAAATGAAATGAAATCTCATGTTTAAAACAAAAGAAATTTAATTAGGGCATAGTGTAATTCCGGCCCGGAATAAAACGAAACGACATCTAGCCCAAAGAAGTTTCGTTCCAGACTTTCAGCATGAGTTTGGGTTCTATTATTCCGATGCTTGCCAAGGATGCAGTGCATCAGAAAACGTATGGAATGTAATTTTAAGTACAAACAATTTAAAGCCATATCTCCGTACCTAATCCTAATCCCAACATATTGCGAACCACAAATCTTAGTATCCCCATTTGTCTAGTCCATGAGATATCTTGCATCATCAACTCGCACCACATTCAAAAGCAGTTCTAATAATGGAGAGGAGGTCGCCAAGTCGAGCTTCACCCCTTCTTGCTTCATTCTGTTTAGCAAATGCTTGAATCAAGCGAGTTTTAGTGCTGTCATCTGGCTCTATACAGTCCAGATGCATTCTATCCAGGATATTCATTGCTTCGGCCTTGTTTGCACATAGATACCATCATATTGACCTATAAGTAAACTCATGGGCTGAAAACTTCTTTTAATCAATTTTGATAAACCTTCAATCAATTAATAATTGCAAAACAAAAGACACTCGTTGACAACTTTTTGAAATCAAGATCAAACTTACATTAATTAAACTGACAATATTTCATCAAAACCAATTACAACATCAGTTTTCTAATGCTTTGATTCTCTCAAAATTATTTTTCACTGACTTCTCAATTTCTGGTGTCACACGATCACCATACAGAAGCTTGTACTGCTCAAACTTTGTTTCATCGCATTCTAAAGCCTTTCTCCTACACACCCGTATGCAACCTAAGAAAATTGAAAAAAAAAAGAAGACATAAATGTGAAATAAAGATGTCCCAAACAGAATCCTATGGCCACCCACAAGGAAATTTTGTAAACAGCCACTCACAAAGAAAACTCATACAAGTGCATGCCTAATTAACTTATGCAAGTCTGATATCATACAATGACTATACGAGATCAAACATATGATTATGTATTATATGAATAAAGGGCAGATGTAGTTTATATATATATATTAAGCTGTACCAGTAAAAAAATGCTGACACGGTCTTACCGCTCAAATCTAATAGGTTGAAAGTAACAGGGCACCTCCCGATAGAGCGCACCATGGTTATAGCAGCCCAAATCTTTTTATGATCATCCCTTGAGGCTCTTATAATACATATCTTCGTGATTGGATTTACGTATTTCACTGCACAACAATTAAGTGGAAGGAGTGATGATTGATAATGAATTGTCAATGCATGGCAACTAATACCATAGCAGATGATATAAAAAGTGCTGATAACCACAGTGTGACTTTACTAGATGTACCTGCAGGCAGTAAGACTTAATAGATCTTTACGCATTATATTCTAGTTGAATTAGTATTGTTGATGAGATGAACTTCTACTGTATAATTATGGGTTACAGCTTACAAGACAAACTTATCCTTCTTGAAACACATCAGGCAGAATGGTACTGAAATGCTAACAGTAACATAGGGGTATCAACAAATTTAACACTAAATACACAAAAATTTGAAGGGTAAAATTGTAAATTACATATGCTACTCGAGCATACAGTGTGAGGCACACATGTATTAGGGATGGAATATTACGTTCAAATTCCGTGTCACTGGTAAGCAGTACTGGAATTTTGTTGTTTCAGATAGAATAGAACAGGTACCAAGTGGATGGCTATTTTAGATGGCATGTAACAGTGTAATAACTTTGTAAAAATTGTCTTTTTGCAGTATATTTTGCTGGCACAGCACATTGTCAACCGGCCTTCAAAAAAGAAATAATAAAACTATATTTTTATGTTGATAAAAAAAATAAAGTAAAATAACTGGATGCAATTTGCAAAACTAAATGAATAATATTTGATAAAGCGAAAAAGAATGAATAACCTTGGAAAGACAAGAGTGAAGAGGCTAAACCACACTCCCCAAAGTTTAATTGGATGCTATCTTTAATGGCTTTTGTGACATTAAACCCGCTAAGAACTATTGGGTCGGGATCACCTGTTTCACGGTTCAGGTCAACCAAAACCTCCATGACCAAGTACCTATTCTTGAATTGAACCATGTTTCACAGAAAATACACTTGACCTGCATCCAATTCAGCAAATCAGTACCAAGGTTGCAGAAGCTTTTGATTGAATAGCATGCAACAATCTGATAGTGACAAAATTGGAACTCTTGTACATGAAATTCGAATTCTTCTAACACTGTGTTTGGTAACTTGAGAAATCAGTAATTGGCACCAGTGAATCATTGTAAACAAGGTTTAACCAAAAAGCTTATTAATTTCACTTTACAAACAATAACAAGTTGAGAACTTATTAGATCAATTTTCTGTAAATAATCCAAAAATTACAGAAAGTTACTGATAAATAAAATCAATCGGAAGAGCACAAACCAGATGAGATTATAGGAGCAGTTGGAGTGAGGCGTCGCTGCGTCCGGAGAGAAGAGGAGCTGTCGAAAGGAAACTACTTTTCTAGAGCTCCAAACTCAGGAACTGGATCCAGTTGAAGAAGGTTTAGTGTGAGTTTGTGTATTCTGGATCACAGCGGAAGGATCTCTTCTTTGTAGGTATCCTTGGATCACTCTTCACCAATTATATTCTGTTTAAACAACACAAGTAGTTATTATCTTTCAACAATAAACATTTTCATAGGAACGGAGGAATAATAGATAATAATTTGGATATATAAACAAAACATCACCATAAACCTAGTACTGGTACATGCATGCCAGAATATATAAAGCACCATAGTACCTAGTTTTGATTCCACATGGATTAGAGGAGTGTCGGTCAGTGGATAATACACAATTGATACCACCAGAAGTCCAGAACTAATGCTGAGGACAGGCCAATACATAGCATGACCACTAAAAAGTACCAAAATCTAGAGTGCGAATATAATAGTCAGAAACAACAATTCTTCATAGTGATCTCATTAAATTGGTGATATTAACAGAAAGATGCAAATATGCCACAGTTACCTCTTATCCGTCTAAAAAGGTAACAAGTATGTGTAAGATCAAACCTTGATATAATCGGCGGCGTCAGAAGGAGGAGATGAGATCTCCGTCGAGTTGAAGCCCGCTCTCGATTTTCCCGCTCCGTTCGCGCAGTGCCTCCTCAAACTCAAGTGGATCCAGTTTCTAGAGCTCCAAACTCCAGAAGCGAGAGGGACGCGGCGCCGAGAAAAAAATTCCAAGGAGGTCAGGGGAAAAACGCCAAAAAAAAAAAAAAAAACGCGGTCCCACATGTCATTGCTCATATACACGAAGGATTGTTTATGTTAAAATCTGGTACGGTATTTTCGTGTTTCAGCCTCGGGTTGAAGAGAAGTTTAATAAATCAATTTATAGAACAAAATTTTATTAATTTATCTATTATAAAAATTTATTTAATATATTAATTGTTAAATAGATAAATATAATTTTTTATAACATTAGAATTTACCAATTAGAATGATTGTTTTCATTATAAATATATAAATCTCGGCTGATGTGAGAAGCACGTGAGTCACTGTGGTTAGCACAGTAACTCGCGTGAATCTTCTGTGGCCGGTCGGATGGATTTTTGTGTGGGACATGATTTTTGTGGTCTGAATTTTATGTGGCAGCTTCGGTATAATATTTCAATAGTATAATATTGATGTGCATTTCATTAAGAAATCATTTAATAACATATTCGTATATGAATGAATCGCGCAACGCGCGAGATTAGCACTAGTATATCATAGATCATGCTCATGGATAGATGATTTGTGTTTTTATAGAAAACGTTTGATCAAATTTAATGACTATCATACAATAGAAGATACGTGGACTTATTAATATGAGTTTGAACAAGAGTATATATATAAAAAAACCTAACATTACTAGAGCAACTGGCTAAGGCACTTGCCTATCTCCACAGAGACCAAGGTTCGAATCCTAACATTTGCTAATTGAGAGTGTGTGTGAGTGGACCTACGGGAAATTATAAAAAAAATATCACAAAAAATAGATATGCGATTAAAATGTCAATAAATGTATAGAGTCGATTATATTAATTAGTGACATAATTCATACAATGCGTGACAGTCGCAAAGCTATGTTTTAGAAAATTATTTTTAATTATAGAAAATGAAAAAATAGAAAATTATTTTTAACTAAAAATATAAAAATACATTAGACCCAAAAAAATAGAAAATGCAAAAAAAAATAAAAAATAGGGCAAAAAACACAGCTTTTAATTAATAGTAGATATGACAGTTGCAGATTCGTTGCGCTTTGTTTTTTTAGATTAAAGAATAATCCAATCTATGTCGTCAAACTTGCCAAAATTTATAGACAAAAATTTGTAAGTTTGAAATTAGTAATTTCTACCATAGAAAATCACCATATAAACTTGACATAAATTTTTTTGCCAAAAAAAAACTTGTCAAAAGTAACTTCTGGCATAAATTTAGATCGATTGATCGACGGAAATTAGAGGGCTTACATTGCATGTCACAGGAGTGGATAATTTTTTTTTTCTATAGATTCGGCATGAATTAACTTAGATTTCTAAGTATATCTATGTTAGATTTTGAAATCTATATCTACCTTAGATTTTGAAATATATCTACACTAGATTTTCAAATATATATTTAATTTAATGATTTGTACGAATATTTTTAAAAACTATTTTTAATTAAAGAAATGATTGGTACAAATATATCTATTTTTAATTTAATTTTAAAAAACTATTTATTTATGAGAAAGTTAAATTTTCTTGATTGTCAACACTAACAACCTTAGACAGATAATTATTTTTCATGTTCTTACTCCCATTAATTATTGCATATCACCTTTAAAAAATGATCTCTTGTCGAGTCATATTAGACACCAAATCACAAATCACCAAAAAAATATTATTTATCGAACCTTCCGCCAAATTGAAGCCCAAATCAGCAAGCTTAATAAGCAAATTTTTAATTGATAGAAACTTTCATTTTTCATTCGCTAAATAATTTATAACTTTTAGCAATTTCCTATTTGATGATCTGGAATGAGATTTGGTCACGATATTTCAATTTCTAATTTTGGATAAAACAAAAAAAAAACATGGAAGAAAAAAGATCAAACCTCCATCATATACGGAAAATTTAGAAACAAAATCAAATGGCATATGATGTTGTCGCGACTCATAACAAATTTTGTGCACCAGATGAGAATGACGACCATCGCGACTCACCAACCTTCCATGTTATATCTTATTATCTAGTGTAGTTCAAGAATCCTTGTACCGCAATTAAAAAAACATGCAGATCCATGAAAAAATCATATACGAGTAAAAACAAGGAGAATAAGCAATGGATTAGCACGGAAGCATAACTCTCTCCATTGAGAATCAAATGAAGGCTGTCAATTTTCAAACACATATTCTACGTCGACGGAGCGAACCACGCTCTGATATTATGTCAAAATATCGTCAGTCGTCGCATCTACACAAGGATCCAAGCGCCCTAAAAGATCTCGATACAGTGAACTAAAAAATCAATAAAGCACACAAATAAAAATAGACACAATATTTAACGAGGTCCAGCACTAATTCGAAGCCTACGTCCTCCACTCACGCGCACACTATTTTTATTATTTTTTGAATAATTGAGTTAATATAACACAAAGAGAGAAGACGAACAAATAGAAAAGAACAATTTTGTCCCCAAAATATAATCAGGTAAGAAGGGAAAAAATATCCAAACACATTTTCAGATAATTAAATCAGATTTTTGTCAATCAGTCATCATCTTCCTTGTGTATATTCTTTCCTTTTTCTCGAGATACCTCCAATGATTCTTTCCTATTCCCTAAGATACTTCCAAATAAGGACAGAACTGTCATTTTTTATCTGTGTCATGCATCTGATCCAGAAAATGATCTTATGCGGCACAACCCGTACTTATCCATGTCATGCATCCGATCCTGACACAGATAAATGCAAGAATAAAATGAGAATAAAATTTGTATTGTTATCTGTGCAATGAAAATAAAATGCGAAAAGCATCTTTTCTGTCTCCTGTACAAAATGGCTAAAATAAATGCAATGAAAATTCATTTATTTCCAATAAATTTCTTTTTAAGATATACTGTAGAAAATTCCGTTCGATATCAATTTCGGCCTGGAAATAAAACGAAACAATACCATGGCCCAAAAAAGTTTTCGTTCCTAACTGGGTCGTGTTTTATTAATCCTGTCTGTCTATTCTCGACTTCTCGCTAAGGCTGCAGTGCTTGAGAAAGCGGACAAGTAAATGCAATTTTTAAGTACAAAAATTTCAGAACCAGTGGTCCAGTGTACAGCTTTTCTTGATTAAATGTTATTCTTATTTCTCAGATCCTTTACACTTAAACCGCGCTGATGTCTGATGATGTCTTAAAATAATTAAATAAACAAATAATTCTAATCAAGCCCATGGAGTGAGAAAATCAGCCGAACCTCTTGGCAGGCGTTTAGCAATACCCTAAGTTAGTGGACAACCAGGATCCTCGGCAGTCATTTAGATTTTTTCATAATATTTAACAATTTTAAAATTCAATTGTCCAATTCAAACTGTTGATTTTGTTCAATTTTATGGACGATGCATTTTCATATAAGTTTTATAAAATTATGAGTTGATTTGATCTCGATTAAGTGCTCAACAAATGAACGAACCTGGTTTGATTAATTCTAATACGTTCATTTGTTGAGTACTTAATCGAGTATCAAATCAACTCAAAATTTTATAAAACTTATATGAAAATGCATCGCCCGTAAAATTGAACAAAATTAACGGTTTAGATTGGACAATTAAATTTTAAAATTGTTAAATATTATGAAAAAACACCAGGGACTGCTCTCGGCAGTCATTTTTTTGACTGCCGAGGATCCTGGTCCAGTTAGTGGAGGGGTTTAAAATAGGTACTTTTGGAGTTACTATTTGAAATTAAGTTAGTTAAACTCTTTGGTAGACTTTATACTAAACACGTTGACTTCAAACTCCTTTGACAATGTAGATTAAGTTACTTTACTAATCTAGAAATTAGACTAAACTCATGCATGCCAACAAAAAATTACTGAAAAGCAATGCTTAGGACATGATTGATCATTCTGAAATAATAACAATAATTGAAAAGGAAATGGACAGACTTGATTCCATTATGAAAATCTTCTTCCTTGATACTACCTTTTTTCCCTATTATTATATTTCTTGTTTCTCTAACGAAGGTTATACATCATAAATACACTCAAAATTTCAGAAATATTTATTTCATCTCTATTTAGAAAGAAATAGAACAAACTATTGTATTATCATATAACACATCCAATCCGGTTACAAAAACGATAAAACTAAAAATAAACCAGAAAAAAACTAGCTTTGGCAAAATGCCCGAAGGGTTTCATCAAGGGCATTTCTGTCGTAATCCCCAGTAAAAACACAATTGCCCAATGGTCCCTTGAGCAAAATCAGTCTTAGCAATCCATCAGCTACCTTCTTATCCACCTGCAAGTAAAATAGCACTTTAAGATTCACAAAAATAATAATTTACATATTGACAGAAGGGGTGTGAGCAATTCATTCTTACGGCCATGGTATTTTTGAACTTGTCAACTGTCATCATGTCAGGAGGTGCAATTGGAAGGTTAGCCTGTTGCAATATGTCAAGGGTACGTTTTTGGATAGCCTCATCTATCCAGCCAAGCCGATATGACATATCCACTGCCATGACCTATTAAATCAAATAATGCAGTTACACATAGTTCAAAGATAAATTAATCGAGGAAAGCAACTAGTGCCAAAAATCATGTTTTGTTTGGTTGTTATATTTACCATCCCAGCTGCAACAGCCTCTCCATGGAGCCACTGTCCGTATCCTGCTCCTGTTTCTATTGCCTGAAACATAAAATACAAATAATTGTTGGATTCTAAAACAATAGTAATCATGATAGGGAAGATGAATTTGGTGTCATGTAAGGTTCATTCAATACAGTTACTGGTAGACATCTTCATTGGTCTAGTTCTGGTGCATTTTTAGATTTACCTTATAGAATTCTGAATTTAGATTACTGGCCTCTTCTGAATACCATCGATGACAACTAGAATTGTTGGCACTAACAGATAAAATATTATAAAGAAATACAAGCAATTGTAACACTAACATGACCAAATGTGTGGCCCAAGTTTAACGTAGCTCGAAGCCCACTTTCTTTCTCGTCTAATGAAACCACCTCTGCTTTGTTCTCGCATGACCTTTTTATTGCATAGCTCAGGGCACTCGGATCCCTGGAACAGAAAAGAATGCAATAACATCAGAAATTCAGAACCAGTTATATACATCAAAAAGGTCAGTTTACATTCTGTCATTGACACACTGGTGTAGTTACGGTTGAAGCCTAATAAAACAAAGCCAAGCATAGCTGCTGTTCAATTTTCAGAATTTTAGTGATTATGATTCTGATTATGATAGGTCTTAGCTTAAAGCAACAGTGAAACTAGCAATAGTAGTTTGTCCACTTTTCACTAAAATTTTTGATACTTGAGCTGGGTGTTTTCTGTATCGTAGGACTCTATCAACACACAATACACCTTGGAAAGATGAAGAAGATAAGGTGCAACATGGACTTATATCAGCATGATACACAGAAAAATACCCTAGCTTATATGTACATTCGCCAAAAAAGCGGCATTGTCATCTTTTTATTATTTGTTTAGTTAAAGACCTTGTGAAAATAAAGCAAGTGGTCTTTATAACTTTCCAATAATGCCTCAGTTTAAAATTGCAAATAAGGCACAGTACTAATGGTGATGAAGAAAAAAAACGAAAAAAAAAAATAAATTGAGACTTCCAAATACCTTGCCAAAAGTGCAGGCATGTTTTTCTCGAGCCATTCAAAGAAAGCAGCATCTCTAATAAGCCCATACTTCACCACCTCAGCAATGCCTGATGCCAACTCCCGCTCAGGCAACGTGTTTAGCGTGTCAGTATCGACTAAAACACACTGGGGCTGATAAAATGCTCCAATCAGGTTCTTCCCAAGAGTATGATTAATACCAGTCTTACCCCCAACTGATGAATCGACCTATATTAAACATAGAGAGATCATGAGACAAAACAAAATGCCACACCATAGTTAGTGGGTGTTGATTCAAAAATTTGTTTTGTTCTGTCTTTTAATCAGCGCTACTAGTAGTTATTTACTAAATTATTGGTCAATCTACCGGAAAATGGAGGCTTTACATTACGGTGATTTATTTGGTCATTTCAAAATTCTTTTTAACCAAATGTCGTATAAGCTCCCACAACGGTCTCAAATCTCAACTAAGCAGCAACTTTGAAAAAACAAAATTCAGGTGTTATTCCATGATTTATAAAATTATTCAATGAAATATTTGTGATTGATTTTGATTACCATGGCCATCAAAGTAGTCGGTATCTGAATAAAGTTTACACCACGTAAAAAAGCAGCTGCTGCAAAACCACACATGTCACCAATGACTCCACCGCCAAGTGCCACAAATGTGCACCTTCTATCCAATCTGGTTTCAATGGCTTTATCAAATACTTTCATCAACGTCTCCTATAAATTGAGGTAAGAAAGTTAGTAAAAGGACCAGGTACTTCGCGTACAATGTACAAGCCAGAATAGCTCAAACCAACCATGTTCTTGTATTGCTCTCCATCAGGCAAAATGACGCTTTCAACAGATATGCTCTCATTACCATGTGTGAGTGCTTTTGTGACCTTGTCAAGGTACAATGGTGCTATTGTTGTGTTAGTCACCACCAGTACTCTTTTTCCATGCACATGCCTAAGTAAACCAAAGATACTTGTGTTAATTAAAACAAAAGGATAAATTAACAAAATAATATTTAATTAATAGTTACCAGTACAGAAATTGCTAAACATAGTAGTTAATAAAGAGCTAAATGTTGCAAGCCAAATTAAGCCTATTTAACTTAGTGGTCTTAATGCTTGTCAATTACACGTAATATTATGGTCAAGAGATCAAACATCAATTCACCATATGATGCCATATGTTGATTGCAAAACTGATGCAATGGCTTACAAATACTAGTAATAATTGGCCTCCAATTGCTCAAAGTAAGCATCATCACACCATTACCTCTGAAGCAGATCAGGTTCATCCAATAAACCGGGTCCAATATAAATCGGGTAGCTCCGATTACCCAAATCCACATCAACAACAGTAGAAACCCTAGAATCAGGCTTATCCATCACAGGCGCGGCGCTCGCTGACACTTTAATCAAATTCGCATGAGACCTCAACGGACCTGTACAAACTCGCCCGACTGAGCAGAAATCAGATCGAGAAAGGATCTTCACGAATCCTAGCGAAGAAGTGGAGAAGGAGTGGCGAGCAGTGTTAAAGGTTTTGGAGTGGGAATGAAGAGAAGATGGAGAAGAGGCGACCGCCATGGATTGGGGTTTGAATGAATGGTGGAGGTTTGGTTTGGTTCGACTGAGAATGAGAATAATGAGAAGCAGCCATTATTATTAGGTGTGGCGGGGTCTTATGAAAATGCTGTGGTAGGTGGGGAAGAAGGAAGAGTTACATCGGATCCGAATTTTTTTAAGGTTGGTAATTATGTAACGGGTTGATTTGTAAACAAGAAAGCTTTATGGAGTCACCTGCTACAGATGGAATTGCAAAGTTAGGGAAGTAAGAAAGGGAAGGGATTGAAACATTTCGCACGTGATTTGCATGCCGCTTGGGGAACGTAGAAAGTATTCAAGATTTTGGCGAGTGATGCAATGGTGATTTTAATACTTTATTAAGATTTTTAATTTATCTCTACTACTTGGGGAACGTAGAAAGATTTTGGCGAGTGTTAGCCTTGGTGATTTTAATATACTTAGATTATTTAATTTATTGAGTATAAGTTATGTACGGTGTAATAAAGTGAAAATATTTTCGTAGATACGTAAGATTGAGTAATATTTTCGATTGAAATGTTTAAATGATGTTCTGAATATACAATATTTGTACATTATTTGCAAACTACATGCGGAATATGTGTCTGTGATCAATAAATTTTTATTAAGTAAGTTCTGAATTATATTCTAGACAATATAAAAATCTTAAATTAGATTATTGTGGTGAAATGACAAAGAATGAACGCAGTATTGCTAGAAATTGTTAAATGGCGCTCAGAATATACATTATTTGCACATTATAAGAGAAATTTGATGTGTAACTAATTAGTTTTTAATAAGTAATATCTAAATTATTCTAGATAGTATAAAGAGTTTAAATATAGATTATTGTAATCAAATTACTTCAAACGAATCCATAATCGCTTGAAATGCTCTAATGATGCTCATAATAACCTTTATTTGGAAATTATATGTGCATTTTCAAAGCATGCAACGTTTGAATAGTAAGCTCTTAATTACATTCTATACCATATAAAAAACTTAAAAATATATTATTTGGATCAAATGACTTAGAATGAATGCAGAATCGCTTGAAGTGCGCAAATAATGCTCAGAATATGCAATATTTGCACATTATATGCGTAATTTGTATGTCTAATTAATTAGTTTTAATAAGTAAGATATGAATTATATTCTAAATAGTATAAAGAGTAAAAAATATATATTATAGCGATCAAATTATTTCAAACGAATCTAGAATCGTTTGAAATGCTCAAATGATTCTCATAATAATTTTATTTTTGCAAATTATATGAGTAATTAATTTGCATGTGCAATCAATTATTTTTTAAAAAGTAAGATTTGAATTACAGTCTAGATAGTACAAAGAGCTTAAATATAGATTATTGTGATCAAATTACTTCAAATGAATCCGTAATCACTTGAAATTCTTTAATGATACTCAGAATAACCTTTATTTGCAATTTATATGCATATTTTCAATGCATAATGCAACATTTTGAATAAGTAAGATCTGAATTATATTCTATACCATATAAATTGCTTAAATACATATTATTGTGATCAAATGACTTAGAATAAATGCAGAATCATATGCATTTTTGGCACATCATATGCGTAATTTTTATGTGTAATCAATTATTTTTATATAAGTAAGATTTGAATTATATTCTAAATAGTATAAAGAGCTTAAATGTACATTATTGTGATCAAATTACTCAAACGAATCTAGAATTGCTTGAAATGCTCAAATGATACTCAGAATTACAATTATTTGCAACATATATGTGTATTTTCAATGCATGATGAAACATTTCGTTAATGAAAGATCTATATTATATTCAACACCATATAACGATCTTAAATATCGATTATTTGATCAAATGACTCAGAATGAATGCAGAATCGCGTGAAATACTTAAAATGATGTTCAGAATATGCATTATTTTCACATTATATGCATAATTTGTTTGTGTAATCAAAATTTTTTTAATAAGTAAGATCTGAATTATATTCTAGATAGAATAAAGAGGTTAAATAGAGATTATTGTGATCAAATTACTTCAAACAAATATAAAATCGTTTGAAATGCTCAAATACTCAGAATATCCATTATTTGCAACATATATGAGTATTTTCAGTTCATAATGCTAAATTTCGAATAAGTAAGATCTGAATTATATGCCACACCAATAAAATACCTTAAATATAAATTATCATGATCAAATGATTCAGAAAGAATGTAGAATCGCTTAAAATGCTTAACTGATTCTAAGAATATTCATAATTTGCAAATTATATGCGTAATTTGTACAGGCCTGATAAGGATCATCCGCTAGATTCATCATCCCCATCATCCGCTCATTAATAACAGAAATTCCTAACGCCCTTTCCATTTTAGTCCTAGAGATTCTAGCGCCCTTTCCATTTTAGTCTGCGCTTTCCCCTCTTTTTCGCACTTTCCCTATTTACTTGCGCCATTTCCATTCTGCTCAGCCTAGTTGCTGAATCTAAAACTATTTTTGTTGAAGATACTAAGTAACTTCAATAGTTAGCTTAGTAACTTCAAGAGTAATAGTTTCAACTTCAATATTTAGCTAGGTAACTTCAATAGTTAGTCTAGTAATTTCAACAGTTAGCCTAGTAATTTCAATAGTTAGCTTAGTAACTTCAAGAGTAATACTTTTAACTTCAACAGTTAGCTTAGTAACTTCAATAGTTAGCCTAGTAATTTCAACAGTTAGCCTAGTAATTTCAATAGTTAGCCTAGTAACTTCAAGTATAGTGGTTTCAACTTCAATAGTTAGCCTAGTAACTTCAATAGTTAGCTCAATAACTTCAATAGTTAGCTTATTAACTTCAAGAGTAATAGTTTCACCTTCAACAGTTAGTCTATTAACTTCAAAACTAATTGTTGAAGTTGAAATTATTATCGTTGAAGTTACTAAGCTAACTATTGAAGTTGAAACTATTATCATTGAAGATATAAAACTAACTATTGAAGCACACACTATTGCTACAGAATATACTAAACCAACTACAGTACTTAGCATAAGAGAGTTGAGATGAGAAGAGCATAGATGTGAACAGAAAAGGAAAGATGGGATGGGGGAAGAAGAGCGTAGACTCTGGATGAGAAGAGCGACGCGTTTAATACTTTCCGTTTATGGGGATGGGATGCTGGATATATTCTTTCCGAAAATGGAAAGCATTAACGTGTCGCTGGGGATGATGGGGATGATAGAATCCTATAGGATGATGGTAAGCAATTCCGTAATTTGCAGGTATCTGTAATAAATTAGTTTTTATTATGTATATGATTCGAATTATATTCTAGACCATATAAACATCTTATATATAAATTATTGTGATCAAATGACTCAGAAAGAATGCAGAATCGATTGAAATGCTTAAATGATGCTCTGAATATGCATTATATGCATACTATGTGTCTGCGATCAAATATTTTTTATTAAGTAGATATGAATTATATTCTAGACAATACGAAAATCTTAAATTAAGATTAGATTGTGATAAAAGGACAAGAATGAATTCAGTATCGCTAGAAATTGTAAAATGGTTCACAGAATATCAATTATTTACCCATTATATGCGTAATTTGTATGTGTAATTAATTAGTTTTTTAATAATTAATATCTGAATTATATTCTTGATAGCATGAAGAATTTAAATATAGTTTATTGTGATCAAATTATTTCAAACGAATTCAGAATCGTTTGAAATGCTAAAATAATTTTAAGAATAAATTTCTTTGCAAATTATATGTGTAATTTGCATGTGCAATCAATTATTTTTTAATAAGTAAGATCTAAATTAAATTCTAGATACTATAAAGAGCTTAAATATAGATTATTGTGATCAAATTACTTCAAACGAATCCATAATCGCTTGAAATGCTCTAATGATATTCAGAATAACCTTTATTCCGAATAAGTAAGATCTGATTATAATCTATACCATATAAGTATCTTAAATATATATTACTGTGATCAAATGACTTAGAATGAATGCAGAATCACTTGTAATTCTTAAATAATGCTGAGATTATGCTTTATTTGCACATTATATGGGTAAATTTTATGTGTAACCAATTATTTTTAAATTAGTATGATCTCAATTATATTCTATATAGTATAAAGAGCTTAAATATACATTATTGCGACCAAATTGCTTCAAATGAATCCAGAATCGTTTGAAATGCTCAAATGATACTAAGAATTACCATTATTTGCAACTTATATGCATACTTTCAATGCATAATGTAGCATTTCGTTAATGAAAGATCTAAATTATATTCTAGACCATTTAATGATCTTAATTATAGATTATTGTGATCAAATGACTTAGAATGAATGCAGAATCGCTTGTAATGCTTAAATGATGTTCATAATATGTATTGTTTTCACATTATAAGAATAATTTGCTTGTGTAATCAATTATTTGTTAATAAGTAAGATCTGAATTATTTTCTAGATAGAATAAAGAGCTTAAAGAGAGATTATTGTGATCAAATGACTTCAAACGAATACTGAATCGATTGGAATGCTCAAATGATACACATAATGCTTATAATGCTACATCACAATAACCTATTTGCAACTTATATGCGTATTTTCAATGCATAATGCTACATTTCGAATATTAAGATCTGAATATATGCTAGACCATATAAAGATCTTAAATATAAATTATTGTGATCATATGATTCAGATATGAATTGCAGAATCGCTTGAAATGTTTAACTGATGCTGAGAATATGCATTATTTGGACGTTATAAGCGTAATTTGTATCTGTAATAAAATAATTCTTATTATGTAGGATTTGAATTATATTCTAGACCATATAAAGATCTTATATATAGATTATTGTGATCATATCTCAGAATGAATGCAGAATCGATTGAAATGCTTAAATGATGCTCTGAATATGCATTATCTGCACATTATATGCATAATATGTGTCGTGATCAATTAGTTTTTATTAAGAAAGTTCTGAATTATATTCTAGACCATACAAAAAATCTTAAATTTAGATTATTGTGATGAAATGACACAGAATGAATTCAGTATCGCTAGAAATTGTCAAAATGGTGTTCAGAATATCCAATATTTGCACAGTATATGCGTAATTTGTATGTGTAATTAATTATTTTTAATAAGTAATATCTGAATAAAATTCTAGATAATATAAAGAGTTTAAATATAGATTATTGTGATCAAAGTACTTCAAACGAATCCGTAATGGCTTGAAATGCTCTAATGATACTCAGAATAACCTTTATTTGCAATTTATATGCGTATTTTCAATGCATAATGCAACATTTCGAATAAGTAATATAGGAATTATATTCTATACCATATAAGTTGCTTAAATTTATATTATTGTGATCAAATGACTGAGAATGGATGCAGAATTACCTGAAATGCTTCAATTATATTCAGAATATGCATTATTTGCACATTAAATGCTTAATTTTTGTGTGTAATCAATTATTTTTAAATAAATGAAATCTGAATTATATTCTAGATAGTATAAAGAGCTAAAATGTACATTGTTGTGATCAAATTGATTCAAACGAATCCAGAATCGCTTGAAATGCTCAAAATGATACTCAGAATTACCATTATTTGAAACATATTTGCAAATTTTCGATGCATAATGCAACATTTCGTTAATAAAAGATCTAAATTATATATGTAGACCATATAAAGATCTTAAATATTGATTATTGTGATGAAATGACTCAGAATGAATGCAGAATCGCTTGAGTGCTTAAATAATGTTCAGAATATGCATTGTTTTCACATTATATGCATAATTTGTTTGTGTAATCAATTATTTTTTAATAAGTAAGGTATGATAAAGAGTTTAAACAAAGATTATTGTGATCAAATGACTTTATACGAATCCAGAATCGCATGAAATGCTCAAAGGATACTCAAAATAACCTTTATTTGCAACTTGTATGCGTATTTTCAATGCATAATGCTACATTTCGAATAAGTAAGATCTAAATTATATGCTAGACCATATAAAGATCTTAAATATAGATTATGTGATCATATGACTCAGAATAAATGCAGAATCGCTTGCAATGCTTAACTGATGCTCAGAATATGTATTATTTGGACGTTATATGCGTAATTTGTATCTGTAATAAATTAGTTCTTCTTATGTAGGATCTGAATTTTATTTTTGACCATATCTGGATTTTTTTTGAAGTAATTTTATCAAAATAATATCTATTTAAGCTCTTAATACTATCAAAAATGTAATTCAGATCTTACTTGATGAAAACTAACTGATTACAGATACCAATTACGCACGTAATGTGGAAATAATGAATATTTTGAGCATCATTTCAGTATTTCTAGCGATTCTGCATTCATTCGTTGTCATTTGATCACAATAATCTATATTTTAGATCTTTATATGGCATAAACTAAAATTCAGATCTTACTTATTCGAAATGTTGCATTGAAAATACGCATATATATTGCAAATAAAGGTAAATCTTTGTGTCATACGAGTATTTCAAGGATTCTGGATTTCAATGAAGTAAATTGATCACAATATTCTATATTTAAACTTTTTATACTATCTAGAATATAATTCAGATCTTACGTATTAAAAAATAATTGATTACACATACAAATTGTACATATAATGTGTCAATAATGTTTATGGCGAGTATCATTAAAGAATTTCAAAGGTTTTTGCATTCATTCTTTGTCATTGAATCATAATAAACTATCTTTAAAGTTTCTTATATTGTGTAGTATATAATTCAAATCTTACTAATTCAAAATGTTGTATGATGCATTGAAAATACGCATATAAATTGGGAATAAAGATTATTTTGAGTATCATTTGAACATTTCAAGTGATTCGGATTCGTTTGAAGTATTTTTTAACAAATAATCTATATTTAGGCGATTTATTCTATCTAAAATATAATTCAGATCTTACTTATTAATAATAATTGATTACACAAACAAATTATATACATAATGCTAAAACAATGCATATTCTGAATATCATTTAACCATTTTAAGCGATTCTGCATTCATTCTGAGTCATTTGATCACAATAATCAATATTTAAGATCATTATATGGTCTAGAATATAATTTTGATCTTTCATTAACGAAATGTTGCATTACGCATTGAAATTACGCATATAATTTGCAAAGGAAAGTTATTCTGAGAATAATTTGGCATTTCAAACTATTCTGGATTCGTTTGAAATAATTTGATCACGATAATCTATATTTAAACTCTTAAAACTATCTAGAATATAATTCAGATCTTATTTATTAAAAAATAATTAATTACACATAAAAATTATGCACATAATGTGCAAAAATGCATATTCATTTAAGCATTTAAATCGATTCTGCATTCATTCTGAGACATTTGATCACAATAATCTATATGTAAGATCTTTATATGGTCTAGAATATAATTCAGATCCTACATAATAAGAACTAATTTATCACAGATACAAATTACGCATATAACGTCCAAATAATGCATATTCTAAGAATCAGTTGAGCATTTCAAGCGATTCTGCATTCATTCTGAGTCATATGATCACAATAATCTATATTTAAGATCTTCATATAGTCTAGCATATAATTCAAATCTTACTTATTCGAAATGTAGCATTATGCATTGAAAATACGCATATAAGTTGCATTATCTATATTTAAACTCTTAAAACTATCTAGAATATAATTAAGATCTTATATATTTGAAATATTGCATTACGCCTTGAAAATACGCATATAATTTCCATACAAAGGCTATACTAAGTATCATTAGAGCATTTCAAGCGATTATAGATTTGTGAAGTAATTTGATCGTAATAATCTATATTTTAGACTCTTTATATTATCTAGAATATAATTCAGATATTTCTTATTAAAAAGTAACTAATTACACATACAAATTACGCATATAATGTGCAAATAATGTATATTCTGAGCACCATTTAACAAGTTCTAGCAATACAGAATTCATTCTGTATCATTTCATCACAATAATCTACATTGAACATTTTTGTATTTTCTATAATAATTCAGATCTTACTTAATAAAAACTAATTGATTACAGACACATATGACACATATAATGTGCAAATAATGCATATTCAGTGCATCATTTAAGCTTTTCAATTGAGTATGCTATCATTCTGAGACATTTGATCACAATAACCTATATGTAAGATCTTCATATGGTCAAAAATATAATTCTGATCATGCATAATAAGAACTAATTTATTACAGATACAAATTACGCATATAACGTCCAAATAATGCATAATCTGAGCATCAGTTAAGCATTTCAAGCGATTCTGCATTCACTGCGAGTCATATGAACAAAATAATCTATATTTAAAATCTTTATATGGTCTAGCGTAAAATTCAGATCTTACTTTTCGAAATGTAGCATTATGTATTGAAAATACGCATATAAGTTGCAAATAAAGGTTATTATGAGTATCATTTGAGAGCATTTCATGCGATTCTGGTTTCGTTTGAAGTTATTTGATCACAATAATCTCTATTTAAACTCTTTATTCTATCTATAACATAATTTAGATATTAATTATTTAAAAATTATTGATTACACTAAGAAATTATGAATATAATTTGAAAACAATGCATATTCTGAACATAACTTAAGCATTTCAAACGATTTTGCATTCATTCTGAGTCATTTCTTCACAATAATCAATATTTAAGATCATTATATGATGGTCTAGAATATAATTTAGATCTTTCATTAACGAAGTGTTGCATTATGTATTAAAAGTACGCATATATATTGCAAATAATGGTAATTATGAGTATCATTTGAGCATTTCTAGCTATTCTGGATACGTTTGAAACAATTCAATCACAATAATGGACATTTAAGCTCTTTATACTATCTAGAATATAATTCAGATCATACTTATTTAAAAATAACTGATTACACATAAAATTACTCATATAATGCTCAAATACTGCATATGCTGAGCATCATTCAAGCATTTCAAGTGATTCTGCATCTGTTCTCAGTCATTTGATCACAATAATATAAATTTAAGCTATTTATAAGGTATAGATTATAAATCAGATCTTACTTATTCGGAATGTTACATTATGCATTGAAAATATTGCTAATAAAGGTTATTCTGAGTATCATTAGAGCATTTCAAGCGATTATGTATTCGTTTGAAGTAATTTGATCACAATAATCTATATTTAAGCTCTTTATACTATCTAGAATTTTAATTCAGATCTTATTTATTAAAATCTAATTTATTACACAAACAAATTACGCATATAATGTGCAGATAATGCATATTCTGAGCATTATTTATGCATTGCAAGAGATTCTGCATTCATTCTAAGTCATTTGATCCCAATAATATATTTTTAAGATATATGGTATAGAATGTAATTAATATCTTATCTATTCGAAATGTTGCATTACGCTTGGAAATTACGCATGTAATTTCCAAATAAAGACCTGAGTATCATTAGAGAATTTCAAGCGATTATGAATTCGTTTGAAGTATTTTGATCGCAATAATCTATATTTATACACTTTATACTATCTAAAATTTACGTCAGATATTACTTATTAAAAACTAACTAACTACACATACAAATATACATATAATGTGCAAATAATGTATATTCTGAGCACCATTTAACAATTTCTAGCAATATTTAATTCATTCTGTGTCATTTCATCACAGTAATCTAAATTGAACATTTTTGTATTGTCTAGAATATAATTCAGATCTTACTTAATAAAAACTAATTGATCACAGACACATATTACCCATATAGGGCAAATAATGAATATTCAGAGCATCATTTAAACGTTTCAATTGATTCTGCTTTCATTCTGAGACATTTGATCACAATATTAATCTATATGTAAGATCTTTATATGGTAAAAAATATAATTCAGATCCTACATAATAAGAACTAATTTATTACAGATAGAAATTACGCATATAACATCCAAATAATGCATATTCTAAGCATCAGTTGAGCATTTCAAGCGATTCTGCATTCATTCTGAGTCATATGATCACAATAATCTATATTTAAGATCTTCATATGGTCTAGCATATAATTTAGATCTTACTTATTCGAAATTTAGCATTATGCATCGAAAATACGCATATAAGTTGCAAATAAAGGTTATTCTGAGTATCATTTGAGCATTCCAATCTATTCTGGATTCGTTTGAAGTCATTTGATCACAGTAATATCTATTTAACCTCTTTATTCTATCTAGAATATAATTCAGATATTTCTTATTAAAAAATAATTGATTACACAAACAAATTATGCATATAATGTGAAAACAATGTTTATTCTGAACGGAATTTAGATATTTCAACCGATTCTGCATTCATTCTGAGTCATTTCATCATTATAATCAATATTTAAGATCGCTATAAGGTCTAGAATATAATTATATCTTTCATTAACGAAATGTTTCATTATTCACTGAAAATACGCATATATGTTGTAAATAATGGCAGTTCATAGTATCATTTGAGCATTTCAAGCGATCAGTGGCGAAGCCAGCCCACGAAAATAGTGGGGGCCGGAATAAATTTGGGCTTGGATTCATGAGGGCCCATGAAGAAAATTAATTAATTTTACTTAAGAATTGATTAATTTTACTTAAGAAAACAAGGTATATAATGGAAATTTGTGAATTTTAGGGGAGACCTGGCCTTCGCCAGTCCTCCCCTGGCTTCGCCACTGCAAGCGATTCTGGATTCGTTTGAAACAATTCAATCACAACAATGTACATAAGCTCTTTATACTATCTAGAATAGAATTCAGATCTTAATTATTTAAAAATAATTGATTACACATAAAAATAACGCATATAATGTGCAAATAATTCTTATTCTGAGCATTATTCAAGCATTTCAAGTGATTCTGCATCCATTCTCAGTCATTTGATCACAATAATATATATTTAAGCTATTTATATGGTATAGAATATAATTCCTATCTTACTTATTCGAAATGTTGTATTATGCATTGAAAATACACATATGAATTGCAAATAAGGGTTATTCTGTGTATCATTAGAGCATTTCAACCGATTACAGATTCATTTGAAGTAATTTGATCAGAATAATCTATATTTAAACTTTTTATACTATCTAAAATATTATGCAGATATTACTTATTAAAAATAATTAATTATACATACAAATTGCGCATATAATGTGAAAATAATAATTGATATACGGAGCACCATTTAACAATTTCTAGCGATACTGAATTCATTATGTGTCATTTAGTCATAATTAAATTTAAGATTTTTGTATTGTCTGGAATATAATTCAGATTTTACTTAATAGAAACTAATTAATCACAAACACATATTATGCATATAATGTGCAAATAATTCATATTCAGAGCATCATTTAAGCTTTTCAATTGATTCTGCTATCTTTTTGAAAGCTTGACAGTGACTGTCAAGAGAGTGGTAACAAGAAAAACAAAACAAAACAAAAAAAACCTAGACCAAAAATAAAATCCTAGGAACAATTGCGATAAAGCCTAGCTTCTGAAACCACCCAATCAGCAATTTGGTTGACATGCTTCTTCTCATTCCTAAATAGACGATTGTTTCGTTCCCGCCAAGTTGCATACAAATTTGCAGCAAACAGATTGCACTGGTAGCCATCGTTCCGTAGGTAATTAAAAGAGGCAGTCAGAAAATCCACAATGGGCTTATCGTGATGCAGTAACCGAGCAATTGATGGAGAAAACAAGCTGTTAAGAAGTTGCAGCGCCACAGGACAAGTGAAAAACAGATGTTATGCTGTTTCTATCGTTGCACTTTCACACATGAGACAACCAGTTGGGATTTGAAAGTTTCGTCTCAGCAATTGCTCTTGTGTGGATAGCCGATTATGTGCCAGAAAAAATAGAAACAATTTGACCGTTGGCGGTATCTTAAGCTTCCATAGTAAGGTGATTATGCTATCATTCTGAGACATTTGATTACAATAACCTATATGCAAGATCTTCATATTGTCAAAAATATAATTCAGATCCTGCACAATAAGAACTATTTTATTACAGAGACAAATTACGCATATAACTTCCAAATAATGCATATTCTCAGCATCAGTTAAGCATTTCAAGCGATTCTGCATTCATTCTGAATCATATGATCACAATAAATTATTTAAGATCTTTATATGGTCTAGCATATAATTCAGATCTTAATATTCGAAATGTAGCATTATGCATTGAAAATACCCATATAAGTCGCAAATAGGTTATTATGTGTATCATTTGAGCATTTCAATCGATTCTGGAATCGTTTGAAGTCATTTGATCACAATAATATCTCTTTTCTCTTTATTCTATCTAGAAAATAATTCAGATCTTACTTATTAAAAAATAATTGAATACACAAACAAAATATGCATATAATGTGAAACAATGCATGTTCTGAACTTAAGCATTACAAGCGATTTTGCATTCATTCTAAGTCATTTGATCACAATAATCAATATTTAGGATCGTTATATGGTCTAGTATATAATTTAGATGTTTCATTAACGAAATGTTTCATTATGCACTGAAAATACGCATATATGTTGCAAATAATGGTAATTCTGAGTATCGTTTGAGCATTTCAAGCGATTATGGACTCGATTGATGCAATTTGATCACAATAACGTTCATTTAAGCTCTTTATATATCTAGAATATAATTCAGATCATACTTATTTAAAAATAATTGATTACACATAAATATTACCCATATAATGGGCAAATAATGCATACATAATATGAGCATTATTTAAGAATATCAAGTGATTCTGCATTCATTCTAAGTCATTTGATAACAATAATATATATTTGAGCTACTTATATGGTATAGATTATAAATCAGATCTTACTTATCGAAATGTTACATTATGTATTGAAAATAAGCATATAAATTGCAAATAAAGGTTATTCTGAGTATCATTAGAGCATTTCAAGCGATTATGGATTCGTTTGAAGTAATTTGATCACAATAATCTATATTTAAGTTTTCTATATACTATCTAGATTTTAATTCAGATCTTACTTATTAAAAATATTTGATTGCACATGCAAATTACACATATAATTTGCAAAGAAAATTTATTCTGAGAATCATTTTGAGCATTTCAAACAATTCTGGATTCGTTTGAAATAATTTGATCAAAATAATCTATATTTAAACTCTTTATACTATCTAGAATATAATTCAGATATTACTTATTAAAAACTAATTAATTACAAATACAAATTACGCATATAATGTGCAAATAATGGATATTCTGTGCACCCTTTAACAATTTCTAGCCATACTGAATTCATTGCTGTGTCATCTCATCACAATCTAATCTAAATTTAAGATTTTTGTATTGTTTAGAATATAATATAGATCTTACTTAATAAAAACTAATTGATCGCTGACACGTATTATGCATATAATGTTCAAATAATGAATATTCAGAGCATCATTGAAGCATTTCAATCGATTCTCCATTCATTCTGAGTCATTTGATCACAATAATCTATATGTAAGATTTTTATAAGGCCTAGAATATAATTCAGATCCTATATAATAAGAACTAATTTTTTACAGATACAAATTACTCATATAACGTCCAAATAATGCATATTCTGGGCATCAGTTAAGCATTTCAAGCAATTCTGCATTCATTCTGAGTAGTATGATCATACTAATCTATATTTAAGATCTTTATATGGTCTAGCGTATAATTGAGATCTTACTTATTCGAATTTAGCATTATGTATTGAAAATACGCATATAAGTTGCAAATAAAGGTTATTCTGAGTATCATTTGAGCAGTTCAATCGATTCTGGATTCGTTTGAAGTCATTTGATCACAATAATCTCTCTTTAAGCTCTTTATTTTATCTAGAATATAATTCAGATCTTATTAAAAAAATAATTGATTACACAAACAAATTATGCATATAATGTGAAAACAATGCTTAAATGTGATAAAATTGCTTCAAACAAATCCAGAATCACTTGAATGAAGTCCGAATGGTACTCAGAAAAACCAATATTTGCACTTTACATGCCTATTTTAAAGGCATAGGACAACATTTTTATATAGTAGATCTGAATTATATACTAAACCATATAAACAGCTTTAAAATTTATTATTGTGATCAAATGACAAAAAATAAATGCTCAATCGTTTAAAATGCTTAAAGGATGCTCAAAATAAGCATTATTGGCACATTATACGCGTATTTTCATTGCATCATGCAACATTTTGAATAAGTAAGATCTGAATTATATTCTAACCATAAAAAGAGCTTAAATATATATTATTGTGATCAAATGACATTAAATGAAGGCTTGCTCAAACGATAAGGAAAGGGCTTGACTTATTTTTGAGGTGAACAGGGCTTGACAACATATTACTATTCTCTCTTGTTGACAGGTCATTAAAGTTAAATATCATATAGAGAAATGTTATGGTGCATCGCGATGTATTTAGGCTTTTGTACATCACGATCATATCCGTCATAGTTTTACAAATTGACAAATCTAATTAAACAAATCCAATCTATATATTGAAATCTAATTAAACAAAGTGTTTCACGTGCCTCACATGACTGCCCAAATGAATATAGTTATAATGTAAAGCTGCATTAATAGAAGTATTGTGAGTCCAGCACAGATGGGTCAGTGACTCTTCCGTTATTCTGGAGGTAAGGCGTTCAATTCCTGATGAGAGCTAATTTCCTCCCTGTTTAGTAGTTATGCTTGTAGTATGTTTTGTTTTGGAATCCAGATGAGAACCACTTTTAACTCATGTCTGTTGTTGGCTTTGTTTTGTTTTGTTTTTGTTTTTGTTTTTTTTTTCCCTCTTTTTTCTCTTTTTTCTATTTGTTTTTTTTTCCTTTTTTTTTTTCTCAACTTGTTTGTTTTGTTGGCATGAGTAAAGTATGCTGGCTGCCCCAATGGGTAATTTTTTGTTCAAAAAAAAGAAAAAAATAGCAATAAGATAACCAGCATAATAATTTGTGCGCATATTTAATAAAGAAAAGCTTTTCATATTCGTTTTTTTTCAATGAAGTTAAATTTAATGTCTACTTAACCCTATATTAAATTACCACTAATAAAAAAAATTACGAATTTATTCTCATCGACTCATATATAATATACGTACAGGAAAAACATATTTAAAGTAGAAGACTATCTAGGGAAATAAATCAAGCTAATATGTTCAATTGAGACAAAAATAAGTAAGTATTCGATGATTAACAGGAAAAAACCAAAATGTATCAGTAAGAAATATAAGAGAAGACCCCAAGTAACCAGAAGCAGTTCGAACATAATTGTAAAACATTGGTTATTACTTCATGAACAGTTTAACAAATTAATGATCCATATTTGATTTTAGAGGTTGACACCTTTTAATGGATGCTTTTATAAATAGTAAAGATGTTTACACTTTTTAATGGGTGCTTTTATAAGTAGTAGAGGAGTTTGAATGACATTTCTTTAAATAACAGTTAAAATTCCTATACAATTAATTGTCTCTAAGTTCACCTTAACAATTCATTTAAAGAGCGATATTTCGAACTCACAAAATTTGTATATTCTTTATATTCAGCTTGCATAAATTCAAAAAATTGGAAGTAATTGTTGGGAGTTTTGATCTGATATGTTCGTTTTAAAGTCTTTTAAAATGACTTGACGCTATAAATATATATATACACATGGATAAATTTTCAAATTTTGTAATACGCAAGCGTGATTCATGAAGTGAATCATAATAAACGGATCAGATTTACCACTTGGAGCGCATCATATGGTTTTGAGTTGATGAAGAAAAACAAATGGAAACTATTCAAGCTTCACCAATTGACTGATTACAAACGGTCGGATGACCGTGACGTGGCGTTGAAATAAATAATGTAAGGAGCTTGTACTATTGAGTTTTGACTGGTTCAAGGAACCAAATTAATAATTCAAAACCGTAAATCCGTAATGTCGTTGGATCTTGTCAGTTGATATTTCGTTCATCCAGACGCAAACCGAAATGAACACTGGATTAAAAAAAAAAGGTTAAACTTCAATTACTTTGGTTAACATTGCTGTATTAATAATTAAAGTAAAGTTTTTTTTAGATAAGCTTGGTAGCGGCTACCAAGTGGTGGATAATTAAAGTAAAGTTATAGTAAATTCGGTGGAATTTCTTTTTGTGTAGGCTAAAAAACAGATCGTTCGATAAAATTATGAATGATTGTGATTGAGTTGAACTAAACATAATTTGAAAATTTGATCTAAAGTAGAACATCTGTAAAATTGTATATGTTTTTCACTTTTTCTTCGATTCTAAAAAATGCATGTAAACAAGGTCCAACTGTGTATCTGAAACTTTCACGCGCCATACATGATATCAAACTGTGTACAGTTTGTCCACTCTGATATCAAACAGTGTAATTAGTTGTAATCAGTCATAGTAACAACTCAAGCCGATCCAAATTACCCTTTTCACACCCCAAATTCAAGCGTTTCACTACCCAATTTCTCCAATTTTCACGCCACACCATCACTTCCTTCCTTCCTTTCTCACCGGGACCCACCAGCAATTTTCAACAAATACCATAAATACACAACCTGACTCTTTTTGCCTTTTTGATAATTATAGAAACTTCTTTTTATTTTCTGGTGCTCTAAGCTAGCTAGGTAGTTTCGAGAGTTGGCAATCAATCATGAAGGCAGAGTTGCAAGTGTTGCGGCTTGCGGCTGTCATTTTTGTGATTGGTTGCTTCGTAAACATTGCCGCAGCCACCGGAGTACAAGTTGGAAACGTGACTTATGACGACCGCTCCCTGATTGTCAATGGCAAAAGGGAGCTCATCTTCTCTGGTTCCATCCATTACCTGCGTAGCCCCTCAGCCGTGAGTTTTATTACTTTGTGGTGCTTTGGTATTGCATTTGGTTTTGAAACAATTATTGAAATTGTATACTAAAATGAAAATGCCTATAAAAGGGTTAAAATGAAATTTTTTTATTTTTTTTTCTAAAACTTGAACTTGGAAAATTGTACGTTTTTACTAATAAATAGGAAAATCAAATTGACTACTCTATGTACCTCAAATTTTATCTTCAAATTAGCCTTATGTTGGACGTAAAAAGTATTTATTTGTGGAAGTTAAATTTGCATGTCATGGTTTGCCAACTATATTCTTTTACTTGAGCAGTTGTGGCCGGATCTCCTAGAGAAGGCAAAGCAAGGTGGCTTGAATGCGATCTCGACTTATGTCTTCTGGAATGCTCATGAGCCCACACCGGGCAAGGTAATAACTCTGATTTTGGTATATTCCACAAAGTTTGTTCCTGCTCAATTAGCACTTGAGAGTATGATTGCCTCTGCAGTTCAATTTTGAAGGACAGTATGACTTGGTTAAGTTCATCAAGTTGGTTCAACAGAACGGCATGTACGTGATTCTTCGCATCGGCCCTTTTATCCAAGCAGAATGGAACCATGGGTACATATCTAATTAGCTAAACTTGGATTTTTAGTTAATTAAATAATATTTGACATCCAATTTGTCTTTACAGAGGATTCCCTTATTGGCTACGGGAGATTGAAGGCATCACTTTCCGCACAAACAATGATCCATTCAAGGTATATGCAACTTGTATTACAACAAATCAGATAATTTCCCTTCTAATTAAGATAATATCTACATTTTTCCCTCTTGCATTGTTGGCAGTTCTATATGGAGCGTTTTGTTAAAAAAGTGATCGAAATAATGAAGAAAGAAAACCTATTTGCCTCACAAGGGGGGCCCATCATCCTTGCACAGGTTAGTGCAAGCTCTTTCTATCAAGAAAAAAAAAAGAGTAAATCCTACAAACTTTCTTCTCTCTGCTTCCTGGCATGGCCTGCCAAAATTATACAATATTAAAAATATTAAAAGCTCAATCCATATAACTGAGGTCATGCCACAATTGGCAAAAAAAAAAAAGAGAATACAATTACATTTATACTTCAATTGGCATATAAAATACCAATATCCCGTTCATTCTTCTTGGTCTCTCATTATGTAAAGCAACTTTGTCTTAAATTTGATCTGCCAAGATCGAGAATGAATATAGCAACATAGCAGCTGCATTCGAAGGAAATGGTACCGAGTATGTTCAGTGGGCAGCAAACATGGCACACAGCACTAACATAGGAGTACCATGGATCATGTGCAAGCAAAAGGACGCCCCTGGTACAGTGGTGAGCATCTAAACCACACAAAGTATCATAATATGCTGATTTTTACTTATCTTTGATCTTAGATACTTGAAAGTTAGAATACTGGGTAGTTAGGTGTTTCCTATTTTCTATTACTAGCTGGATGTTTTATATTTTTTCCTGGTGATATTATGATTTTTTTTTTTTACTTTCTCTATTGTTCAATTACAAAAAGAAAAAAAAAAAAAGCTCGTTTCATTATTTTCATTTGTAGATCCCTACTTGTAATGGGAGAAACTGTGGAGATACATTTGTCAGAAAGGATCAAACAAAACCTATCTTTTGGACAGAGAACTGGACTGCTCAGTAAGTATATACATTGCGTGCATTATATGTTACTCCTGTCATACACCACATAGTGATGCCATACATTTTATTTATGCTCAAACTAGAAACTCTTAAGTCTTAACTATTACTTTTGATTAATTCAGATACAGAGTATTTGGAGATCCTCCTTCTCAAAGGTCTGCTGAGGATATAGCATTTGCTGTCGTACGATTTTTCTCTAAGATGGGAACTCTCACAAACTACTACATGGTAGTATATTATGCTGTATATATTTTCAGATATAATTAATACTCAATATAATCCAAAAAGATAAGCAAATAGAAATTTGAGAATCACTGTGGTTTATTATTCGTGCAGTATCATGGAGGAACCAACTTTGGTAGAAATGGAGCTGCCTTTGTGATGACTAGATACTATGATGAAGCACCACTTGATGAATATGGTAACAGATGCCCCATGTAACAATAAACTGTGGTTACTTGAATTTACTTGATTACTGCTCTGCATAATAGCAACATCATAAAGCTCATTTTATTTTGTTTAATGTTGAAAATCAGCACCTAAGTGCAAATAACTTGTGCGCAAATGATTATTGGGCCAAGCCCAGTTCTAGAGGTGACGAGATACTTCATTGAAGTATCTAGAATTGTATAATCTAGAGAAACATTGCCGACTTATATATGTCGGTAGGAAATATCTAGAATTAAGTAGCATGTGTCTAGTTACATCTATAACCGACTTTGTCATGTATAAATAGGCCATGATACTTGTGAGTGTATGTACCAATGAAAGAAGAGTGTGAGTGAGAAAATAAATAGTGTATAGTTGTACTCCTTCAAGTTAGTAATAAAAGAGAGTTAGAGTGAAATCAATCCTCTCAGTTAATCCCATAGCTCCAGTTAAATACGAGATAATACTCAACAATTGGTATCAGAGCCAAGTTCGGTCAGACACAGACATAGAGGAGTAGCGACGTTAGTGAAGATCGAAGCATCTAGTCGATGGCTTCAGGTTTGGGCGCAAACATGGCTCAGTCAATGGTCCCCATATTCACTGGAGAGAACTACGACATATGGAGGATCAAGATGCAGACGTTGCTACGATCCCAAGGATTATGGGATATCGTGGAGAACGGCTACACCGAGCATGCTGAACCGACGGCGCAGCAGAAGAAACAGATGGCGGAAGATACAATGAAGGACGCCAAGGCACTGTTTCTAATCCAACAAGGTGTTGCCGAGAATCTGTTTTCGCGTATTATTGGCGCGAAGAAAGCAAAGGAAGCATGGGAGATTTTACGAGAGGAGTTTCAAGGATCTGCAAAAATAATTGCCATGAAGTTGCAGACTTTGAGAAAGCAATTTCAGAATTTGCAAATGAAGGAGTCAGAGAAGATAAAGGATTACTTCACAAGAGTAATCGAAATCGTTAACCAGATGCGAGCATATGGCGAAGGTATGTCAGATCAGCGAGTTGTTGAAAAGATCTTAATTAGTTTGCCAGAGAAATACGAGCATATCGTCGCAGCGATTGAGGAGTCGAAAGATTTATCAACTCTTTCGATTCAACAATTGATGAGCTCGTTGGAGTCGCATGAAGAAAGGAGGCTACAACGTGGGACGAACTCGAACTCGACGGATCCGAACTCGATTGAAACTGCACTCCAGACAAGGTTCAAACTCCACCAAGCTCATAATAAAGAAGATTCAGGTACGCGCAATTCAAAACTATGGTGCGACGTATGCAAGATGTCAAACCATGATACATCAAGATGCTGGCGGAAGAAAAGATGCAACAAATGCAAAAAGATCGGCCATATAGCTCGAAAGTGTAGAAGCAAAGATGTTGATCGAGCAAACTTCATTGAAGAGGAGGACGAGTACGAAGAGAGTATCTTCTATGCGTGCCACTCTGCAATTGAAGAGAGAGATGACATGTGGTACCTTGATAGTGGTTGCACAAACCACATGACAGGCAATCGTGAACTCTTCAGAGATATCGACACGTCATATAAGCCAGAGGTACGTATGGGAAATGGTGCTTTAGTTAAAGCAAAAGGAAAGGGTAGTATTGCCATCAAAACTAAGTTAGGCCCGAAACTTATTCGAGACGTGCTATATGTACCGGACTTGAAGCAAAATTTGTTAAGTGTGGGGCAGTTAGTGCAAAATGGATATGCAATCCATTTTGAAAATGGAGGTTGCAAAATAATGGATAGGAAAAATAAAAATTTGGTGATAGCAAGGATCTCGATGGAGAGATCTAGAAACTTCCAGTTAAGGTTTAGTTATGCTCCACAACCACCGGTAGAAGAAGAAGCACAATTTGCGTTGAGGGCTCAAGTAATCAACGATCTCGTCAAAGTCAAGAAGATGGCAAGTGATAAAGAGAAGAGTATACATGAAGGGGGAGCTCGACAGCAAGGTATGTGTAAGACATCTCATCGAAGAATCATAGTGTGCTACAATTGTGGAAGACGAGGTCATTACGCACGAGAATGTTGGCACAAGAAAGCGTTTAAGAATAAGATTTCAGATGTGAGTAGCACAGCGAAGCAACAAGAAGTGCAATCGAACTTCACTCGGAAAGATGAGCAGTTAGTCGACAAGAAGATTATATACAAGAAGTCTACAATATTGGTAAATCAAGAGAAGATGGAGTCGGTGCTGAGGGGGAGTGTTGAAAATCAGCACCTAAGTGCAAATAACTTGTGCGCAAATGATTATTGGGCCAAGCCCAGTTCTAGAGGTGACGAGATACTTCATTGAAGTATCTAGAATTGTATAATCTAGAGAAACATTGCCGACTTATATATGTCGGTAGGAAATATCTAGAATTAAGTAGCATGTGTCTAGTTACATCTATAACCGACTTTGTCATGTATAAATAGGCCATGATACTTGTGAGTGTATGTACCAATGAAAGAAGAGTGTGAGTGAGAAAATAAATAGTGTATAGTTGTACTCCTTCAAGTTAGTAATAAAAGAGAGTTAGAGTGAAATCAATCCTCTCAGTTAATCCCATAGCTCCAGTTAAATACGAGATAATACTCAACATTTAATTTCAGGCTTGCTAAAAGAGCCTAAATGGGGACACCTTCGTGACATGCACCATGCTCTCAGACTCAGCCGCAAGGGCCTTCTTTGGGGCAAACCTTCCTACATACAATTCAACAAGAGTCTCGAGGTAAAAAAAAATGAAGTTACTAATAAGCTGATTGCCATGTCCGACATTATATATTGTTCCATCTAAACATTGTATTTACTAAATTCTGATTCTTATATATATGCAGGCTTGGGTTTACGAGAAGCCCAACAAGAAATTTTGCGTAGCTTTTCTAACTAACATTCATCGAAGAATGGATGCAACTGTCAAGTTCCGTGGTATCAACTACTTTTTACCTCGTCGTTCAATTAGCATCCTTCCGGACTGCAGGACTGTAGTTTTCAACACACAAAGAGTACGAGTGATATCAGAGAACTAACTAAATCACTGCCCTATTTGCGATATGACACTATCTGTAACATTGTCATTACTGTTTTGTTCTCCTCTTTTTTTTTTTTTTTTTGAATATAGGTAAATGCACAGCATAATGCGAGAACATTCCATATCGCAAAAGAGACACAGGAGAAAAATGCATGGAAGATGTATAAAGAACCTATTCTAAAGTATGGCCAGACCTCAGTGAGGACACAGGAGCCCCAGGAGCTTTTTGAAATGACTAAGGACAAAACTGACTATGTATGGTACTCTACAAGGTAATCCATTTACATTAACCAACAAGAGGTTAAGTACTAATTTAATTTGCTCTGGTTACCTTAATTGTTTTGCTGATCTGTGAGCTTGTTCTTCTTCTCTGGGAAAAATGCAGCTTCAGGATTAATGATGATGACTTGCCCATAAGACAGGACATCAGACCAGTACTTCAGGTTAGGAGCTTCGGCCATGCTATTCATGCATTTGTTAACAACAAATACATCGGTAAGTTTTCCCAACTCCAATACTTCTGCGATAAGGAAAAATAAAGTTATCTTCATTTACAAAACTAATCAAAATAATTACTCTTTAGGAACTGGGCATGGATCCAAGATCCAAGGACTCTTCCAATTTTCAAAGCCAATGGATCTTAACCCAGGAACTAACCACATTTCTATTCTCGGCATCACAGTCGGCCTCCATGTAATGACTGTTACAATTGGGAAGAAAATAAATTTTTTTTTTGCTATTAATTAACTTAAACATGATTAATTGTAACATGCGACTCCTATTATTTTATGTAATACAGGATAGCGGTCCTTATTTGGAGCATAGGATGGCTGGTCCAGACAAAATTACAATCCAGGGTCTCAATACTGGTACTCTAGACTTGTCGGCCAATGGCTGGGGTCATGAGGTAGTTATATTGCCCACGCAGGCCATAGTCAAAAGATAACTATTTCGTCATCTGGCATTCACCCATTAGTCACTTTCCTAACTTCCGTATTCCTTTTATTGTATAGGTTAGTTTATTTGGAGAGAAGATGAAGATCTACAACGAGGAACAAACTGCAAAAGTACAATGGACAGATGCAAAAAGTGGCAAACCAATTACTTGGTACAAGGTATTCATACAAACTCATGAAGTCAGAACTTTATAATTTCTCTAACATAACCATAAGACTAATTGCAGTGCTCAATATTTTATCTTACCAGAGATACTTTGATGAGCCTTATGGATCAGATCCAGTATCATTGGATATGAGTAGCATGGGCAAGGGTCTCATGTGGGTGAATGGCCATTGTCTTGGCAGATACTGGGTCTCTTATCTTTCTCCTCTTGGCAAGCCTTCTCAATCTGTGTATGTTACTTGTATAAATACCACTCCGATCTTGAAATCTAAAGCTATTTAGAGCTAATGGGTTAGCACATCATGCCACCTGACTGATACAGAAGGTTTAACCAATAAATACATGCATTAAACATTGCAGGTACCACGTACCGCGTGCCTTCTTGAAACCAAAGGATAATGTTCTCGTGCTATTTGAGGAACAGGGAGGCAACCCAGAGGATATTTTGATCATGACGGTAAAGAGAGACAACATATGCACATTTGTGTCTGAATACCACACTGCACATAGCAAGTCATGGAGCCGGCAAGGGGGCCATATAAAGACCATTGCTGAGGATGTGAGGCCATATGCAAGCCTAAGATGCCTGCGCAAGAAGGTCATCAGCAAGATAGTTTTCGCGAGCTTTGGGAACCCAATGGGTATGTGCGGTAACTTCACTGCTGGCACCTGTCACTCCCCTCACGCATTGCCTATTATTGAGAAGGTAAAGTTCTTTTCACGGTGTTATATCTTTCTTCAGTTGAAGTTTACACATTTGGTAAATAAGCAACAACTTTGAAACAGTAAGCATGGAATATGCTAGAGCCAAGATAATAAAGCTAATGATATGAAATCTACTTGTACTACTGACTAATTAATGAGCAATCTGATTGAAATGAGCAGCTTTGCTTGGGGAAGAGGTCATGTTCACTACCAGTGACAAGCAAGGAATATGGGGTCGATGTCAATTGCTCTGGTACCACCGACACTCTTGCAGTTCAAGCCAAGTGCTCTAGGAGGAAAACCAAGGCCAAACCACAATAATTTCTTGTTTTACATAGCTGGTTACAATTCTTTCCTATTTTCTTGAGAAACTGTAACTATTGTGAGACACTTTGTATGAGGCACTTGATAAATAGTTCATGAAAATTTTATAAAAAAAATAATTTTGAATAACTAGGTAGGGAAGTATCTAGTGAGATCCAACATAGGGATTAAAAATTACATGAAGCAAATTTGTTCTTAGCATAGCTCGATGGATACAAATAGAAAGGAACCAGACAATATATTTCTATGGCCACCAATCAGCTGAAGTCCAGGAAATATACCGAGTCCTCTAAGAGTGTGTGGTTTGGATGTTATATAGTAAGCTATCTCTAACAATGGATTTATCAATAACAAGGTTATGTGGTAATGAAATTACCTTCTTTATATGTTATAGCAACAAAGATTAAAAAAACAAAAGAACTATTAAGCAGAAATTAAGTAATGTATGGCAAGAAAAATAAAAACTCAAATGAAAAGGAAAGGTGTACGGCATATAGAGAAAAGGGGACAAGAAGCAAAGAATAATAAAGACAGGGAAACACAAAAGTAATGCAATAAATGAAGTAATGAACTAATATTGTGACAATGTCCCTTCAAATTCCATTCCCTCAAATTGATTTTTTCAATTTCCTTTTTGTTCTGTACGTAATTCATATGCTTATCGTCTTGTGAGAATAAAAAGCATAATGTTTGAGACAGCATTTCACATAGAGGATAACTTAAATTGAATTAAATTATTAATTTGAATTTAATGTTACAATAAAATATTCAAGTTTACAACAAGAGCTAACAAACAATAAGGACACAATCACTTGGTCAATAGATTTTCATTTCACTGATGCATCTCATAGAACCCTTCTCTGCTATAGTTGCTACAAATCGGCTTATATACCAAAATTTGGACTCGATGTGTGGTTAAATAAGGAAACCACCGCAATACCGTGATGAATAAACTAAAATAAAAAAAAGGAGAGGAGGCATGTCGGCATTGTCGGCACAAATGTGAACAAAATTTTTTGAAGTCAAATCTTTTGTGCGTGGTATAGCTTAGATTGAGCTGTAATTTTTTTTTGGAAAGTCGGTTTGTGTAACGGCGGTTTGCATTTCCTATAAAAGGAGATGTAATCTATCATTTTGATACATATAGAAAATTTCATCTAAGAGAATTATCTTTCATTAGAATTTATTTAAATTCTACTACAACAAATTGGCATCAGAGCCTTGTCGAGTGCCTCGTTCAAATGGCAATCAGAAATCCGAATATCTCATTTCAATACCCGATTCTAACCAAAACCAATTATGATCAATGGTCGTTGCGAATGAAGGCCATTATTGGTGCTCACGGCCTCTGGAACATCGTCGAGAACGGCGTTGAAGAACCGGAAGATGAGACTCGACTCACAATAGCAGAGTTGAATGCTTTGCAGAAGAAAAGAAGCGGAGATCAATGCGCGCTGAGTATCATCCATCAAGGATTGGATGACGACATGTTCGAGAAGATAGCCAATGAGACGAGTTCTAAAGATGCGTGGGAAATTCTGAGAAATTCGGTGGTTGGAGTTGATAAAGTGAAGAAGGTTCGACTCCAAACTCTAAGAGCCGAGTTTGAGACAATTATGATGAAGCAGAGTGAGTCCATAGGAGATTATTTCACTCGAGTGTTGGCTATAATTAATCAAATGAAGAGACTTGGCGAGAAGATGGAAGATGTAAGAGTCGTAGAAAAAATACTACGGTCTCTCAATTCAAAGTTTAGCCATGTGGTGGTGGCAATTGAAGAATCGAAGGACACGGAATCCATGACGATCGATGAGTTGAATGGTTCGTTGATAGCCCATGAAGAGAGAATGAAGAGAATTCAACAAGAATCTCTTGACGAGGCGCTACAAGCAAAAGCGACAATTAATGAAGATAAAGCAATGTATGCGCAGCATAACCACCAAGGAAGAGGAGGCAGATCTGGAGGTCGTGGCTCAGGTCGAGGTCGAGGCCGTGGTAGAGATAACAACTACCACGAAAGACAACAACCAAATGAATTTCAACAAAATTCTCGTGGCAGAGGACGTGGCCGAGGAAGAGGTGGCCGTGGATATCGTCCTGATATCGACTGTTATAACTGCGGTCGGCATGGGCATTATGCGTGAGATTGTCGATTGCCGAAGAAACTAGAAGAAAACACGAATTTCGTGACAGAAGAGTCAAAAGATGATGGAGTTCTCATGATGGCATATAATGATATCATTCCCGACAGCGACTCGGTATGGTATCTAGACACGGGTGTTAGCAATCATATGAGCGGGCACAAACATCTATTCAAGGAGATGCAAGAGGTCAAAGATAGTCACGTTTCATTTGGTGACGCATCGAAAATTCAAGTAAAAGGTCGAGGTAAAATCAAATTTTATCATAACGGCAAAGAAAGTACAATTGAAAATGTGTGCTATGTGCCAGACATGAAAAGTAATATCCTGAGCGTGGGACAACTGATGGAAAAAGGCTACTCGGTTTTCATGAAAAATCGGGTGATGTTCTTAAAGGACAAAAGAAACCGCTTAATTGCACGGGTGGAGATGGCCCAGAATCGCACGTATAAGCTCAATTTGAGAAACGTGCAAGAAACATGTTTGAAAATCAACATGACAGATAAAGCCTCGCTATGGCATTTACGGTTTGGACACTTGAGCCGAGATGGCCTAAAAGAGTTAGCAAAGAAGGACATGGTGCATGGTCTACCCGATATAGATTATCCCAAACAATTTTGCGAATGATGCGTACTTGGCAAGCAAGCAAGAAGCTCGTTCCCTCGAAGTGCAGAATATCGTGCAAAAAGAATTCTCGAATTGATACACACCGACATATGCGGTCCGATCACACCCAAATCATTTGGAGAAAAAAGATATTTTATTACTTTTATTGATGATTATACAAGAAAGACGTGGGTGTACTTTCTTAAAGAGAAATCTGAAGCACTAGAAGTATTTAAGAAATTTAAGACAATGGTTGAAAAGAGGACCGGCCATTATATTAAAGCGTTGCGGTCGGATAGAGGTGGTGAGTATGTGTCAACTGCCTTCACGAATTTCTGTGACGAACACGGCATAAGGAGATTCCTGACAGCACCCTACTCGCCTCAACAAAATGGTGTAGCAGAAAGAAAGAATCGAACCATTCTCGACATGGTTCGGTCAATATTGAAGATCAAAAATATGCCTAAAGAGTTTTGGGCAGAAGCGGTACGATGTGCCGTATATGTGCAGAATCGATGTCCGCATGCAAAGCTGATGAATCAGACACCACAAGAAGCTTGGAGTGGAATCAAACCGACGGTGTCGCATCTCAAGGTATTTGGTAGCGTGGCCTACGCGCACGTACCAGATCAAAGAAGGACCAAGCTAGATGATAAAAGCAAGAAATATGTATTTATCGGGTATGACGAGAAGACGAAGGCTTTCAGACTGTTCGACCCGATTGAAAAGAAGGTGATCATAAGTCGAGATGTACAAGTAAATGAAGAAACTGCATGGGACTGGAACAACCAAAAGGAGATAGCGAATGATGAAAAAGAAGAACCGTTAACCTCTACACCGACAACAACAAACACGAGTAACGAGATCTCCGACGATGAAGACGAGCCAAGACAACCAAGAACGAGAAGCTTGCAAGATCTATATGAATCAACACCTGAGGTACATTTAGTATGTCTTTTAGCAGATGCCGAAAATATTACATTTGAAGAAGCAGTGAGAGATAAAAGATGGAAAGCTGCGATGGATGAAGAAATCGCTGCTATAGAAAAGAATGACACTTGGAAGCTGGTGGAATTACCAGAAGGATGTCAACCCATAGGAGTTAAGTGGGTATATAAAAAGAAGATGAATGCTGAAGGCAAAATTGAGAGATATAAGGCGAGACTAGTCGCGAAAGGATATCGACATAAGGCCGGTATTGACTATGATGAAGTTTTTGCCCCGGTTGCTAGAATGGAGACAATTCGACTTCTTATATCACTAGCTGCTCAATTCAAATGGACAATCTATCAAATGGATGTAAAATCAGCATTTTTGAACGGTGTGCTTGAAGAAGAAGTGTACGTGGAGCAACCACCTGGATACATGAAAGCTGGCAAAGAGACACAAGTGCTGAAATTGAAAAAGGCGCTCTATGGACTGAAGCAAGCACCTCGAGCATGGAACTCCCGAATTGACACATATCTCAAGAAGAACAAGTTCAAGCAATGTCCATATGAACATGCACTATATGTAAAAGAAAAGGAAGGTAACTTACTATATGTTGCTTTATATGTAGATGATCTCATATTCATGGGGAGTGATGAGAAAATGATAAAAGAATTTAAGGAAGTCATGACTCGAGAATTCGAGATGACAGATTTGGGGTTGATGAAATATTTTCTTGGATTAGAAGTTAGACAAGAAAGTGCAGGGATATTTGTGTCGCAAGAGGCGTATGCAAAAGAAATTTTAAAAAGAAATAAGATGGATGAATGCAACCCCGTCTCAACACCGATGGAGCTCGGTGCAAAACTCTCCAAGTTTGAGGGAGGAGATCGAGTAGATGCAAGCAAATACCGAATCCTGGTGGGAAGCCTACGGTATTTGACATGCACAAGACCAGATATTGCACATAGTGTCGGCGTGGTGAGCCGATTTATGGGGGAACCGAAGTACTCGCATTGGAAGGCGATCAAGCGAATCCTGCGATATATCAAAGGAACTGAAGAACTCGGGTTATTTTACTCGAATTCAGAAGAATATAAATTGATGGGTTACTCCGACAGTGATTGGTGCGGAGATGTAGACGATCGCAAGAGCACATCGGGCTATGTGTTCTATATGGGAGACACGGCATTTACTTGGGCCTCGAAGAAGCAGCCAATAGTAACTTTGTCGACATGCGAAGCGGAGTACGTAGCAGCATCGTGGTGTGTTGCCCACACAATTTGGCTAAGGAATTTACTTCGCGAGCTAAAACTTCCGCAACATGAAGCGACTGAGATTCAAGTCGACAACAAATCAGCAATTGAGCTAGCCAAGAATCCGGTGCATCACGAAAGAAGCAAGCACATAGATGTTCGATTCCATTTTATTCGAGAGCATATTAAAAATGGAGATGTGCAAATGAGCCACGTAGCAAGTCATGATCAAGCAGCCGACATTTTCACGAAGGCGCTACCGACGGAGCTGTTCAATAATTGCAAGACGAAAGAAATTTTAGTTTAAGGGAGGAATTTGATGAATAAACTAAAATAAAAAAAAAGGAGAGGAGGCATGTCGGCATTGTCGGCACAAATGTGAACAAAATTTTTTGAAGTCAAATCTTTTGTGCGTGGTATAGCTTAGATTGAGCTGTAATTTTTTTTTGGAAAGTCGGTTTGTGTAATGGCGGTTTGCATTTCCTATAAAAGGAGATGTAATCTATCATTTTGATACATATAGAAAATTTCATCTAAGAGAATTATCTTTCATTAGAATTTATTTGAATTCTACTACAACATACCGCATATCCTTGGTTACATGCCAAATTGTGCACATGATGAGCAACTGCATACAAAACAAACAGTATAACCTGTAGAGCACTTTTTTTTATGAATAAATCGTCATAATAACAATGTAAAATGTAAATATATCAAATTAAATAAGGTACAGGAGGCGACCTAATTAACCCCATGGGAGGCAGTTTAACGGGGGAACTCAAGGCGAAGAGGATCCCAAGCGTTCCTCTCAACGGAGTGGATGAGAAGAAGAGGCCAAATGCAAGAGAAGGGGAGAGAGAAGCGGTGCTCAGGTAACTACACCAACCAAAGAAAGGGAGAGAGAGAGAGAGGCGGGTGTTTTGCTTGTGGGAGGGAAAGAGAGAGGCGACCTGAGAAAAATCAGAGAAGGAAATTGATTGAACGGCTGCTGTTGAATCTGACTTTTTATTATTTAATCCGTGTTGTTGGCTTCGTGATCAGCTCTCTTTTCTCATCCAGCGGCTGTAATTGAACCCAAATACTATACTAGACTATAACGATAACAATTCCCCAAAAAGAAGTATCGATTCAATCTCAAATGATCAGAATCAGTTCTCATTTTATTCATGGGACGATTTATCAACTAATAATAAATTAAATATTTCAATTGCCAAATAAAAAATAAAATCAACTTTTGTTTTTCTTATCTTCTACATATAATTAGAAAAAATCTTAATAGGAAAAATTATGATACGGATATATAAGCACAAGAAAATTTATGAAAATCAAACTACATATCATTATCTTCTTTCTAACAAATTAATCTCCATTGAAGGTTCTTGAAAGGCTAGTGAAACAATAAATGAATTACAAAACTCATAACCAATAATATAAGAAGTAATTAACAAATTTTCAACGAAGACAAATGTATAATCATTTGCAACAATGAAACAAAAACTTAAAATAACATGCCAAAATCTCTTAAAATTGAAAGAGATCAACGAATAAAGAACATGTGCTTGGTGTAGAATTATGTGATCATAAAATGGAGCAGCCGTGTCCCTTCTTCTTTTTCTTTTGATTGGGAGGTTGAAGAACAACCTTAATAGCTGCATCGAATACCGCCTTCACATTCTATAGAAAATAGAAAAAAAAAGGCATAATAATTAATAAAAGAGTTTATTACATCAAATCAGCGATTTGTGATTTGTCAAACCAGCCAGACAATTTTATATCCAAAAACACAACCTCAAACATAAGATGGTTTGTACTTTGTACGGTACTCCTTTTTTTCTTTTCTTTTTTTTGTTTTGTGTTCCTTTTGGTCAAAGACTAATAACTCTAATTCTAGTGGAGTTTTCTAATGTTACGTGATGTAATCTTGTATCATTATAATATGGCAGGATGAATGTGGCCCAGTTTTAGCTGACATTTGGGGGTTGACTCCAAAGTGGACCCCAAATTATGTAAAGCACTTATCATTTTGTTACATGGAAGAAGTAATGTGTTCTTTTCAGAAAGCAACAAGCCTTTTAAATTCTACTGGCACAATGTAAAATTATTATTAATGAATTTATGAAACAAAAGCGTAAATCAAGTACTTGTTGGGTCTTGGAACTGCACTCGATGTAGGCTGGAGCTCCTAGTTGCCTTCTTAAGTCTTCACCCTATAAAAGAATATACTCTATGTGATTATTAATAAGAATCATAAATTACACTTGCAAAGGGAATAGAGAATGAGTAATTATTCAATTTAGGTTACCTGAGCTGTAGTGATCGGTGAAGCACCAGGGTGATCAATGAAGAATTGATCATCATCCCTTAAATCTAATCAGAGAGCCAATAAAATAATTAGTATATTTTAAGAATTATGATATTATAACCACGAGTGCCAATTTCCAGTATGTGGAGAGCAGGTAATTATATTATTCAAGAGGTTTTAGTGTCAGCTCACAGCATCCAACTACAAGTCAGCACCAAAAGAACTATTTCATTGACCTCCTCTCAGTTTTTAGTTCCTATTGCAGTTTTGAATCATATCAATCATTTTTATTGTTTAGGTTGTATCAGTGATTTTTAATACTGTACCGGCACCCTACCGGCCATGTGACCGAAATCCGGTATACTGGTATTTTCTGAATTTTTCCTGTATTTTCTCTCACAATACCGGATACCGCCGTTTCGGTCACCGTTCCCATTGTCGGTATTACCTAATTTTCCGGTATCCGGTACGGTATTGAAAACACAAGGTTGTATATTATTGCCATTGTTTAAACAAATTAAAATTTACATGACAACGTCTCAATCGAATTAAAAGCCAAAGAAAAACAATAATGTCAAAAAATAGAGGTGTATATTTGTATGAGTTCTATTTTTTTCTGAAACGATTCAAGGAAATTACCAAGCTTTGTTCCCACAAGAATAACTGGTACTCCGGGTGCATAATGCTTCAGTTCAGGGACCCACTATGAAAAGGTTATCAACAAAACCACATCGAGAAAACAAAAATTATTACTAATATATGGGGAAAAAAAAAAGAGAAGTATGAACTTAATTGAAAAAAATAATCAGAAAATTATTATCACTCTCACCTTCTTAGTGACGTTCTCATAGCTGGCCTTGCTGATAAGTGAGAATGCAAGAAGAAATACATCAGCACCCCGATAGCTCAACGGTCTTAAACGGTTATAATCCTCTTGACCTGTTTAGTTTATCAATCAATTAGCTGGTTCGATCATGATACCATTTAGGGGGAGAGGGGTTATTGATTTTACCAGCAGTGTCCCACAAGCCTAGATTTATGGTGCTACCATCCACCACAACATTTGCACTGAAATTATCAAAGACTGTTGGGACATAGTCCTGAAAAAGTATTTGAAGCAGATGTTTATTAGAGCAATTTCCCATACGCATTCACTCAGGCGGATACGTATATGTTAAGGAACCTCAGTTATGTTAAGGGGGAGAATATTTTTTGATGTTTAAATCCCTAAAGTTGTTGGGCTTTCGTCACAGGCATTTCGTAGGACACTTGAGAAATTTTAAGAATAATCAATTCAAATGAGCACCTTGTGCACATCAAAAACTGTCATGCAGTACAGATTTTTATGACTAAAAGGAAAAATAAAGTCATTGGCCCAAGGATTATTACACTCTCAAATTTGGTTATAGGATCAAAACCGTACCAATTTAAGGAACCACCGTGCATAACATAATAGAAAGTTAAAGCAAGAAAATCAGAGTATCAAGCAAAACGCAAGAAATCAAGTTCAAGTAATTTGGTCTGCATTGGAAAGTGGCATACCAACAAATTATCTCCCCCTCAACAGTTGAATAATACAAAGAACATGCGGTATCACAAATTCATATACCAAACTTTCTCTCTGTCAACAATGGTGCTTTCACTTATTCTCTCAAGAGGTGCAACCGTACAAGTAAGCGCTCTCTTGTGCACAAATATGAAATATTTTATACCCACTGCTGCTAGCTGTTAATCCCAAAACAGCGCCCCAACTAGACTCAATTTGAAATGGGCCTCAAAAACCTAACAAAGAGTCTAAACTATGTTCCAGACCGGTATACAAACCAACTAAATTTTCAAGGTAATATGCGAATTATTCTACTTGTTCCTAGTTCTTTTGATAATCCTTTCCCTTTTATTTCGACACGACTTCATCTCTGGAAATATGGAATAAATAAAAATGGTTCTAAAATGCTTGAAGGCTCAGTTTTCATGAGATCAACAGAATGATGCAAGAAAAAGGCAACTAAAAAGAAACAAAATGCGAAATTCAGAAACAGATAATGCATCCACATACCGTGGGAAAAGTGTTGCTGGTGTATGAAATGAGCATGCAAGTTTTTCCCACCGCACCATCTCCAACCGTAACACATTTGATAAACCTTGATGCACTCATGTTAGAAAAACTTTGCTTCAAATTGATTTGAAATCTCCTTCACCGAAGAGATGGAAAATGAAGTGATCATCAATGGTGGCTTTCCAAGAGGAGGCCCTTAGAAATCCTAATCCAAAAATAGTGTTGTCCTGGAAATAATTTCAACCATAGTTTTGCTAGATTTACTTCTCTCTCTCTCCTGTACAAAAGTCCAAACAGATTCTGGATTTCATTTACCAAAATTAGGCTCCTCCTGTTCAGCCAATCTTAGATTTACCAAAGGCCCTTAATTTTTTAAATCGATTTGTTAGAGATATGGAAAACCATGCGTTTCTTTCAATGTTATATAGGTTTTGTTGCATAGGTTTTGTTGCACTAATAACTTCATACTTTTCCCCAACTTAATCAGATTGTTTTGAACCACAAGATTTGCTAGTACAAAATTTGAACTATGATTGACATATACGCTAATTATATCCTAATGCCATAATATTATAATATTCAATTTGAAATTTTCAAGCCAATAAGTTTTCACCCAAAGTTTTCTTAGTGGTCCAAAACCGAGGAAACCAAATTTGCATAATTGGTTTCAGTCCCAAATTTTAAAAGCATTTTTTTTTTTTTTTGGAATCATAATGGTCCATACAATGTGTACTGAAGATTAAAGCTTAAGCATAATTTGGGCATTTTCCTGGCTTAATGGATTTATAACCAATTAAGTAAGATTACGTTCTTAGTTGTAAACTTTTGATTGTCTTAACTGATCAACCTTTTTCCAACATGTATTTTTTTTGAATTGCACAACTAAAATTCATTCAAAAAAATTGCACAACTAAAATATAAATTTTGAGTTTTGCAGATTCTACTAAACCTATAGTCCCAAAATTTTTGAGGTTTGACTAATGCTTATAAGACAAATGAAGGCGATTCGTCAAACCAAAATTAAACAACGCAACTGAAGGCTAGAATTAAAGTAGTTTTTGCTGCTCTTTTTGCCTCCAAAAGTTAGGAATTAAAGCTCCAATGCACAATGTACTGGTGTACTGATGTACCACCACTTGGTAGCCGCTACCAAGCTTATCTAAAAAAAGCTCCAATGCACAAATTGACTGGTTCATATATAATTGGGGCAAATCACTGCATGCTTTACAATTATCAAAACATTTGTTCTATCTTTTACAATCAAGTTAAACCAGCTCACTGTTTTTTCTAATTCTAGTTGGACACTAACTTTAACTACACTCGTTATATATAGAATGTGACACCAAGCTATTGGCTAGTCAATTAGTTACTGCTTGATTTGTATAACTAACTATTGACGATATGAAGGCATTGTAACAACAAGCTATCGGCTAGTTAAATTTAGATCCCTCTCCTAGTTTTAAGCTCGGCCATCGCTCAATATCAAGACATCTGACAGCTTCTATATGTACAAGAAAACTCCCTTTAATGAATAGTATTTTTACAATTAGCTAGAAACTTCGATAAACTATCTAGGTGTAGGTTTTGAGAGATGAGGGTGGTGGTGTATCATACAGTTGCGTGCCTTGTGGCCGCTTTATTATCGATTGGATTGTTGGTGAACACTGCAGTGGCGACAGAAGAAGTGGTGGCGTCAGGCTGCACGTATGATGGTCGGTCTCTTGTCATTAATGGTAAAAGGGAGCTTATCTTCTCTGGATCAATTCATTACACAAGAAGCCAGCCTGATGTTAGTACTTCTTTCTTAAAGTTTTTGCATTTTCTTGGTCCACTGATGAGCTATAATAGCCATTGGGTGAAACGATTAAATCACCTATTTGGTGCATGTCTCCTACAATGTACAAAAAAAAAAAAAGTACCATGGCAGCTAATTAGACCAGAGCTTGGCTATATTACCAGTAAAATCTGGAATTATTTGGCTATCATTGGATCTGGAAGTATATTTTTAGTTTTTTTTTTTTTTTATATGAAACTTCAAGCTTCTGTTTGAAATAAAAAATGCTTTTGCTTCCTTTGTTCTTGTTAAATTAGATGTGGCCAGATCTCCTGAAAAAGTCTCGTGAAGGGGGGTTGAATGCAATCTCAACATACGTGTTTTGGAACGTACATGAGCCAGAGTCTGGGAAGGTAATTTTATTATATTGTGACTCTATTTTTCTTTTACAAAAAGAAAAAAAAGATTTGCTTTCTTGTATTCTCTTCAGTCAAATATAATGGGTGCTTGTTTGCAACTGTAGTTTGATTTTTCAGGCCAAAATGACTTGGCCAAATTCATTAAGCTAGCACAGAAAAATGGAATGTTTGTCATTCTTCGTGTCGGTCCCTTCATCCAAGCAGAATGGAACCATGGGTAACAAAATTATTTGCTATTCTCAATCAATATTTTATTTTCCTTTGGAAGATTTCATCATTTGAAAATTGAGCTGATACCTCAGTTTATCACTACAGAGGGCTCCCATACTGGTTGCGGGAGGTTCCAGACATGACCTTCCGTACAAACAATGAACCATTTAAGGTAAATAAATTTTTGTTTTGATTAAGGTTTGAAGTAGATTCTTCCCATTATCTGTATTTTTTACTGTTTCTCACATTTTTATTTTGTGTTTGTGTTAGCATCATATGGAGAAGTTTGTATCAAAGGTTGTAGATGAAATGAACAAAAATAAACTATTTGCATCTCAAGGCGGTCCAATTATCCTCTTTCAGGTCAACAAGAAGTTCCTTTTTTTCTCATTTGAAATGCTTTTATCATTTTTTTTTCCTTCACAACTGCATCACCAATTTTAAATTTGTTATGGACAGATTGAAAATGAATACAACAACGTTGCAGCCACATTTAAAGAAGAGGGCACCAAATACATTCATTGGGCAGCAAATATGGCTCTTAATTTGAGCACTGGAGTCCCAGTGATCATGTGCAAACAGAACGATGCCCCTGGTGCAGTGGTATGTTTCATTTTTTATAACTTATTCTATATTTTTACTACTGGCCAAATTTCTCATTAGTCCGATTTTGTAGACCGTGATTATATATTAAATTCACTGCGACTGAGAATCAGGACTTGAGCAAAATATTAGAATCTAAGGAATGAGTCTTAGATAATAAATTTGATATATTACAATACTATTCCATCCATTAGTATCCAAATTTTGTGCTTATATTTTCTATGAAAAAAAAATACAATATAGAACAGAATTGTTGCAAGTAATAAAAACACTTCAACATTTATTCAGAGAATTCAAAATAAAACAAAAGGAAGTAATAAAATCATGAGGATCAATGAACTTAATTTTGATTTTTTTTTCCCTACTTTGGGTTATGCAGATTCCTACTTGCAATGGAAGGAATTGTGGTGATACATTTGTTCCAGTCCATTCGGCTAAGCCAATCCTTTGGACCGAAAACTGGACTGCTCAGTAAGCATACAAATCTGAGTATCTGACATAAATAATAATGCGATCTGTTGAAAGCATAGCTGATGCCTTAATTTCTTGCTTAATTCAGATACAGAGTATTTGGTGATCCCCCATCACAAAGGTCAGCAGAGGATCTCGCTTTCTCTGTTGCACGATTCTTCTCCAGGAGTGGCACAATGATAAACTACTACATGGTATTTGCTCTTGCATCTGTCACTACTCACTATGAATGATAATATTTAGTATATGAAAAAGAAACAACTTCGAATTTTTTTCCTTTACTTCATTAATATTTTTGTAAGATAGCTGCTGTTTATTTATTACACAGTATCATGGAGGTACCAACTATGGTAGAACAGGCGCTGCCTTTGTGACCACTCGATACTATGACGAAGCACCTTTGGACGAATATGGTTCATATTCTATATCCATGTACTCATGATCCCGTTGCAATTTCACATGCATTTACTTACAAAATCCGTTATTTGTGCTATCTCAGGCTTGTATAAAGAGCCCAAATGGGGGCATCTCCGAGATTTGCATCACACACTTAGACTGTGCCGCAAGGGTCTTCTTTGGGGTAAAAGCTCTGTCCACAGCATAGGCAAAGACTTTGAGGTACTAAATGAGATCTTCAGAGTTAATTGCCTACTTTACTTTTTAATGTGTTTAACAAGTTTAACTTTTTTAATTAATAAATTTTGACTTTAATTGCAGGTTAGAGTTTATGAGAAGTCCGATGAGAATATTTGTGTTGCTTTCCTAGCCAACGCCAATCCAAAGGTTGATGGTACTGTAAAATTCCGTGGGACCAATTACTACTTGCCTCGCCACTCCATAAGCATACTTCCAGACTGCAAGACTGTGGTTTATAACACCCAGAAGGTTTGTATGTCTTATATAATAAATTTTTCCTCTTCCAAATTTTTTTTTTAAGAAAAACGGTTCATTCCTTTTCACCTTTTTTGTGCAGGTGAATGCTCAACACAATGCTAGGACATTTATTGTGGCGAAACAAACCCAACAAGGCAATGAATGGATGATGTTCCAAGAACCTGTTCCAAGGTACCGTGAGACTGCCGTCAAAGCAAAGGAGCCCTTGGAGCTTTTCAACATGACCAAAGATAGCACTGACTATTTGTGGTATTCCACTAGGTATGTATGCAACTGAGCCTATATAAAGAAGGGATATATTTCAGTATTTTAATAAATATAGAGAGTTGTTGTTTACTCTAACTTTTTTATTTGACATTTTATGGGACTGTAGCTTTAAAATAGAGGATGATGATTTGCCAATTAGAAAAGACATCAGGCCTGTGCTCCAGGTCTCAAATCTCGGCCATGTCATGCATGCATTTGTCAATGGAAAATACATTGGTAACAAGATCTTGACTATTCATTACAACGAAAAATTAATATCCTCATATTTTCTTAAGGACTCGATGAGAAACTAAACCTTATTCTAGGAACTGGACGAGGAACCAAGATCGAGAAATCATTTGTTTTCCAGAAGCCTATGGAGCTGAAAACAGGGCTTAATCATATTTCCCTCCTCAACATGATGGTTGGCCTCCCGGTAATTAATGATGCTCAATTTAATTACCTTACGTGCTGTTTAAATACAAATTAAAATCATTCATCGAAAAGCAAAACTAAAAAATACATCTTGTATCATTCTTCCAATCCAGGATAGTGGGGCTTATATGGAGCGCAGGATGGCTGGAGTTCATACAGCTGCAATCCAAGGTCTCAACACTGGTACTCTGGATTTAACAACAAATGGCTGGGGTCATCAGGTTTATATTGTTTCACTATTTTGAAGGCGACACTTTTTTTTCAAAATGAACTAATGGATCTGAATTCTAAACTTGCATCTGTATGTTTATGAAAGGTTGGGTTGGCTGGAGAGTTCTTCAAAATTTATGAGGAGGAAGGAGTTAGCAAGGTGCGATGGGCACCTGCCGTGAAAAACATGCAAGTGACTTGGTACAAGGTATATAAGATTCTTTATTACATGATTGATCTTTATTTTCTAAGAATATCTACAAAAAAAATAATTATCATGAATTGATCCTTGTTTTACCTTCTCAGAGATACTTTGATGCACCTGAAGGGACCGACCCAGTTGCATTGGACTTGAGCAGCATGGGCAAGGGTTTCATGTATGTTAATGGCAAGCCCCTTGGTCGATACTGGGTCTCTTACCTTTCCCCTCTTGGCAAGCCTTCACAGTCTGTGTAAGTGACTCGAAGACTACTTCTAAAACTCAAGCCTGCAAATTTGTGATATCCAAATAATACTAATTGATTATGTTATCCGTAACATAACTTACTTTCACAGGTACCACGTGCCCCGATCATACTTGAAGCCCAAAAACAACTTCTTTGTGATCTTTGAGGAGCATACAGGTAACCCAAAAGATATTTTGATCATGACTGTCAAAAGGGACAACATCTGCACCTTCGTGTCAGAGCAAAACCCAGCACTATCTAAGACGTGGAGCAGGAAAGACGGCCAGCTCAAGACCATTGGTGATGACTTATCTCCGGCAGCTAAATTAACGTGCCCTGATAAGAAGATCATCAACAAGGTTGTGTTCGCAAGCTTCGGCAACCCATTGGGCATGTGTGGCAACTTCACCGCCGGCAGCTGCCACACTCCTAAAGCTATATCCCTTGTTGAGAAGGTAGTGAAATTGAATTTCTCCTTCAATAGTTAGTAATCGTTTGAGAAACTGTATGGCGATTTCTGTTGCTAATGACCTCTGATAATTGAAATGAACAGCTCTGTGTGGGAAAGAGATCTTGCACCCTGCCAGCCACAGGCAAAGACTATGATGCTGATGCTAAATGCCCCGGGACCGCATCCACTCTAGCTGTTCAGGCTAAGTGCGTAAAGCGCAAAGATAAGGAAAACAAGTAAATGGTCTTGTGTTTTCGACGACCTTCTACAGTTGTTTTATTAATTTTTGAGGAATGTAAGTAAGCATTGTGATATGAAGTCTATTTTGACGGATCAATTTGTTGGTTCATCAAATTTTGAAGCCTATTTTGTTGGGTAGCAAATGTTAGGTAATTATGCACACATACAGTCATCTATTGGTTAATTTGTCCGATGGCTTTTGAATGTTGCACAATTTCATTGATTCTCACCTTGTGTTAAAGTTTTGTTTGTAAATTTTCTATCTTAGTACTTCCAATAAATAGTTAAATTCTTACGCTGGGTCATCAAATCAGAAAACTATTGAGGTGTACACGTGGTGAAGAAATTTCCTCAATGGCGTCAGAATAGAGCTAATTTTTCTGTTTGTAAAATATTGTACCAAGAACAAAAGGTTTTCGTTTGAGAAGAGATCTACTAACATCACCAAGGAACCCAACTAGACTTAAATCACTCACCAGCTCGTCCAGATGGCAATTATTATTTAACATTTTCGGAATAAAGTCAGTTACAAATTTTTTTGGCTGCTTCCAAAAAAATTAATAGTTAATAATAACAGAAGGTTAAACCAATTAGAGTCTGTTACTTATACTCCTAAAAATAAGTTACAAATCCTCGCTATAAATCTCTTTCAAACAAGAAACCAAGGAATACCTAATTACACTTAAATCATCCATAACCTCCTTCATTTCCAATAGTGACCAATCAAACTTTTGTACTATCTTATCTTCCAAAGATTGAATTCTTCCGTTTACATAATGTTACATGATACATCCCTAACAAGTAACAACCACTAAACTTTCAGGACAAAAATTGGGCTGCATGGTGTATATACAACTTAGCTCCACTACTCGAAAGAAGAGGTTTTCTTATCCAAACACATTGTTAGTTTGTTAGTTGTTTAGTTGTTACTCTCTCAATTACAAGAAAAAGACCGTAAACTCCTGAAAGCCCATTATTAAAGGCTTTAAGGCCCATTAATATCATAGGCATGTCAATTTTCCCTGGAAATTTTGCTACTTTCCTTTCCTCTCTTCCCTCCAAATCTCCGATCCCCGCCTTCTCTCAAACCCTTACCAATCTCTCTCTCTCTCTCTCTCTCTCTCTCTCTCTCTACACATGGCTGCTGATGGAGACGATCTCGACCTCCTCCTCTCTCTTCGTGAAGATCGGGTGCTCGAGACCCCGCCAGATTCCCCCTCCTGTACTCTCTCTCTCTCTCTCTTTCGCTCACTCTCTCTGTAATCGAAACCACTAACTTACATTTCTTGTTCTTTGATTCTCTCTTAGATGATGGATCCCCCAAGAGGAGATCTGGACAAGTCGACATGTCGGTATTTCGCGACGCTGTTAAGGATTACCTAAACGAAGAACCCTCTACTTCTGTTCCTCCAGAACCAAAAGCTGCTTCTACTGGTAGAAAACCCAAATCGAACAAATGGAAGGGTTCAGAGGGAATAGTTGTTGAGAAGTTTTCCGGTTTAAGAATAAGGTGGATTATTTTTTTTTTCAATTTAGTCCCTGAATTTTCCTCATCAGTTTGATCCTTGATATTTATTACACCTTGTATTCAGCTCTAATTTAGAACTTGTGCACTGCGGCCCCTTTTAAGTATATCTAGCCTATGTACTGTCAGTATTGTAACAGAACTCTGAAGTTTAGGGGCCACATTGCAAAAAGACATAATTAGAAGGGAAAAGCGTAATATGTTGTCGTAACACATTAGCAAAGTCTCTGTCGATACTAGTTTGTGCTGTCTGTTAATTACTCTCTCACTCACTCTGTAGGAATCCAATGATGTCTCCAGTTGAACTTAGCAATCACTTCGCAGATATCAGATTTGTTCGACTGTCTGCTATCAAGTATGAGCTTCCTAATTCATTTTGTATCTGATTTTAATTTATTTTTTTTGGGTAAAAAATAGATTTCATTTACAAATGAAATCATTACAGAAAGACATTATCAGAAAATTTGGCGAACTGATAAAACAACTAAAAAAACCCCCCAACTATTTTGAACCCAGATGAGATATGAACTCAGCAAGTATACTATTGTAGAGCTTTCAATTCTTCACTGAATTCCACTTTCTAAATACAACACAGACCGTAATAATACCATATTGCATACTGGAACATGAGAGAATGAAGAAAGATTATGCCTTCAGTTGTTTTCTAAGCCATCATCGGTCAGTCATCTCAAATTCAACCTACCATATGTACACAAACCACAGGCTTTCATCTTGATTTAGTTTAAAAAATACATTTCATTCTGGATGTACTAGCAGCTTTAAAAGAACAAATGCACATGTAACCTGTAATGCTTTGTAAACATAACATATATTTTGAGAAAGGAATTACCAGCTTATAAAATCATGATGAAATGTGAATCTAGATTCAGACATACTCCTATGCATCCTCATTATTGTTTTTATTATAGGAATGTTGGGGATAGTATATCAGGATGCTGGGCCACAATCGGGGTTATATTGGAGAAAGGGGCCCCACGTGTCAGTTCATCTGGTAAGAGCTACAGTATTTGCAAAATTGGCAGCTTAGATGGGTCTGAAGTGTCAGTTTTCTTATTCGATGATTCTTACGTCAACTTCTCTGGTGAATCTGTGGGAGCTGTTTTTGCATTCTTCAATTGTAATGTTCGCAGGGATAATATGGTATGTTGTTGTGTACAGAGTAATATAGTTTACTTATTATTATATTACCCTATTTCTTTGTGTTTTTATTATATATTTAGATGACAATTAACCATCATTAGATTATAATTGTCACTTGTAGGTGAACAGCGGTATTGAATTTTTCTACAAAAGGCATAAAAGCACAGAGCATTTGTTTTAACTTTAAGAAAAACAAAAGGTCTTATTATTTGCAAAAGGAAAAAAAATTATAATGGATTGAGAGCACTGTGACAGAATAAGTTTGGTCCTAAAAATATTTCTATCCTAGAAAATTTTGCATTTGTTGATATGTTTGTGCAAAATCATTTACTTTTAAACAATTGATTACGGCTTGGGTATATCAAATAATGAAAGGTACATGGGCCCTACAGCCCTAAATCCAGCCCTGGCAAGTCCAACAAGTTTTATTGGGCAGTTGGGCTTGAGTCCTGCAGAGACCCAAAAGGCACAGGTGTTAAGAATACTGGCTTCTAGGTCCAAATTTGTCTTGAAATGACAGAACCTGAGAACTCTTGGGACACCAAAATTGAACCTTAGAGTAGGCCCCAAACCCACATAAAGACTTTGAGGGCCTCGTAGGTTGAACTCAACTTGAGCTCAAAGACCGAGTCAGCCAACTAGCCTGAAAATGGCCGAGCTTGAGATTTTATATCAAGGATGATTTCCCCTGATTTCATCCTCAGAAGATAGAAGTCATCAAGGCACTGCTGTTTCCTCACTCACTCACACACGCTTACGGCTACTGTCGTACTACCACAGGATCACATTGCTCTTACCAGTATGAGGTGTACCATATCAAATATGGGACAAAGGTGGAGATAATCTCAGTTTTGCATGGAAAGAGTTTCCTTTGGTCCCAAAAAGTGGTCTCTATGTTAGGGGATTTGAGTTATTTAGAGAATTGAAAAATAAAAATAAACCCTGATATATTTTTCTTATTGATGTGGATGATACTAGGTATTACCTCTAGGGTAGCAGACTTTGGTTTTGTTTTTTGAATAGAGTAGCAGCTTGTTAATCTGATTGCAAAGCATTGCTGGTACAACTGTGAACATCTTGCAGTGCTTGTACTTGATAATGTTGGTTTTTATTTTCTAAAAACAGGGAAAAGGGTTCAGCATGTCTGTGAATTCAGCTAGTCAGATGGTAAAATTGGGAGTTTCGGCTGATCTTGCAATATGTAAAGGAAAGAGAAAGGATGGGATGGCTTGCGCCATGGTCATAAACAAGTATGTTCCTATGTCAGAATAATTCCATTTGCCATTCGAAATTATCAAAATTAATTATGTATACCCTTAAAACTGAAATATCTTATCTGCCTTCTATTTGCATAAATGCTGCTTTCATCCGAACTTTAACTTACTTTTAGTTTGTTTGTTATTTCAGATGCAAAGGGCCATATTGTAAATTCCATTGTAATGTAAGAACTCGTCTCTTCACATAGACAATGAGCTTAGCAGTTTTGGTTTTATATTATTCAACATTAATGGTGTATCATTGTTTATATAAACAGAAAGCATCAGAAAGGTACACTTCTGGCCGTGCAGAGCTGAAGGGCGGGTAAGTGCACAACCTAACTATGTGTTACTTTCAAATAGTATTCCTTTCTCCCCTTAAAATTTTAAAATTGAATAATTGAAAAGTTAAAGAACGAGATCATTCATTCCATGACCAATCTATTGTAAAATATGTTGGGTTATTTATCCTTCTGATCACTATATAACAAAGTTGATTCATCAAAAGCATATTAGCAATGTCACAACTCACAAGCAGAATTTCTGAAAAACTTTTGAATACCCTGTTGTTCCAAAATAAAAATGTTTCTGATTGGAATGGTACTGGTCTGACGTTTTGCATTTCATGTGTTGTTCCTTCTAATTCCTTAACAGAACTCTTTTACTTTTCCTTTGCCTCTCATGACCTACAGGAACTTTCAGAGAACTTACAGACCACCTGAATATGAGGGAGTTTATATGGTTGATCCTGAGCGGTCTTGTCACCGCAAGTCAATGCAACAGGTCAAACACATCACAATTGAAGGTCTTAAGAAGGCCTTGAGGTAATTAGATTACTCTATCACTGATTAGATGTAGTACTAGTTCCGTTCTGGTCTGGTCAAATACTACTATAACCTGCAGATCTTTATTCTGAGTTATAACTTTGAATATCAAAGTTTTTTAATTCAATTTCCTAGTCTCTAATAAATTAGGAAATATAGACCATGCATTTTATTTAGATGAGTCATCCATAGACTCTCTCTCTCTCTCTCTCTCTCTCTCTCTCTCGCGCGCGCGGTTTACATTTCCAAGTTTCCCTAAGATATTTCCCTTCCAAGTGATCCATTCGTGGTAATTATGGGTGATTTTGGTATATTCATTTTTTGTATGCAAGTACTCTCTCTCTCTCTCTCTCTCTCTCTCTCTCTCTCTAGGTTTACATTTCCAAGTTTCCCTAAGCTATCTACCTTCCAAGTGATCCATTCAGAGTGGTAATTATGGGTGATTTTGGTATATTCATTTTTATGTATGCAAGGTACATGAGAAAATTGTGATGTTATTTATTATTTTTTTTATAAGGATTTATTAGTTGATCTTTATCTGACAACAATCTGTTGATAAACATTTGCAGTAAGGCTGATAAAGTGACTAGTAGGAACCACTCGCAAGGTATAAGATTCCTGTCACATGTCACTACAGATGAGTCGAAGTTTCCAACCCAGAACCAGTCTAAGGCAGTAAACAAGAAAGCAACCGGACATTTTGAGAAGCCACAGCCAAAATCTACCCAATGCAATCCTGATAACAATAAAAGGTTTACTATTATTTTTCTTTGACACACTGCACATTTTCCACCCATGTACTGGATTATGGTGCTGTCCTAGTTAGGCCTGATACTGGTAGTCCAGAACTTGTGGCTGTGCCATCAGGTGCATTGCCTTTAATACATGTGCACCTGTTTCTCAAATACATTGTGGCATTGCACTGGTCTTTGTTTTTTTTTTCTTTTGAGAGGCTGAGGTTTGGATTTTTTTTTTTTTAGATAGAAACTTGGTAGCGGCTACCAAGTGCGGCTGAGGTTTGGATTTGTTGGGTGTTTTGCTGAAAAAATTCTCAGCACAAAAATCCATGCCAAAACCCCTTTTTTTTTACACAATTGGAACTGTGTAACAATGTAATAGCTCAAAAGATTAACAGTAAAACTGGATCAATTTTCAGGTCTGGAGCATCAGTTATAAAAAATGGATCAAAAAGGTCTACCATACCAAACAACGAGCCACAGCCAAAACGAGAAAAGACATGCAATCCATCAGAGAAAATGATTGAAATTGATGTTGCTAGCTCAGACGAAGAAGATTTCTGGAGCATTTGATATACTCCTGATAATCTATCAAAACGCCAAATTTTTGAAGGTTTTAAAATGATCACGATTGCATCAAATTCATAAAGTTGATTCATTTAGGCCTAACAGTTCTACACTAGGCCTTTCTACCAAACTACGAGTACTTTGTAGAGGTGACTTAGTTATATTAAATGTACATTTTATTATTATTATTTTTTTTTTTTACTTTTTTCGTTCAGAAGATCTTGTATTTGTAGTACCAAACTATGATTGAATTATGGTTATTTTATTGATTGATCAAAGCGCGATTAAACCTATTAATATGTGGCAATAAAAATGGGAGTTCTTAGGTGTCAGTAAACATTTCATTTTATTGGAATTTCTGTTCTCTTTATGGAATTCTGTTGTTTTCTATACCAAACTGCAAAATAGCAAACAAAAAGGAAACGAACATGTTTCTTTTTGCTTCAAAAAATAGTATCTATTTATTTTTTTTAAACGTCCGATATTGCTTCCCTTTGTTATTTAATCAAGATTGAACAGTTTATACTTATCGTTAAAATGGGATGTTTGTATTTGTTAAAGATACAATTAATTAATTGATATAATACAGTAAAGAATTAACTGTCTCGTGATAGGTCAGACAATAAAACTCAAATCTTTAGTTTTGATGTTGTATGAATAAAATAAAAAGACGTACGTACTGTCCATGGTAGGATCCTTATTATGGTACCGACGAAACAATTCCCTTTCTCAAATATCATTGATGGGTGATAATTTTCAAAAAGTAAACTAAGCATATATCAGCTTTTTTTTTTCTTATGATAAGATGAAATCAAGTTTTCTAATTTATTTTCAAATTAAAATATCGAGAAAGATCTCTAACAAATTTTGAACATGTGACCTTCTAATACTTGCATGTTAAATCAGAGCACGTAAAATTTGCAATTGCCTAACAGGACCTAAAGATTAAGATCTCCATATAATATATGCACTTAACTAAACCAAAAGTATTTATAAATACAAAATTTTTACAATTTTCACACTTACAACTTATATCAAACAAAAGATGTCTTATAAAAAACTGCTCTGCATACAATAAAAGGATATGCAGACTTTATATTTTGTGCAGCACTTTAGTGATAAAAGTCATTCAAAAAGTTAACTTTAAATAATTAAATTAAATTACACGCTTTTTCCTACTTTTGTTTCATGTCCATAATACGAAATAACACTTAAAACTAGTGTTCTCATTATATTATCGCTAATCGTTTATGAATTGTATCAAATAATTCAAATTCGCATGTCTGCCTAGTTCAGGTTATAAATAATAATACTAGAACTAGAACATGAACTCAGACATGCTATGGACTGTTGAAATGGTGAGGAACATATCTGTTGAATTGTCCATTTGAAATTGCTAGATAGACTCTATTTAATTTATTGATATCTACAAAAAATTATGACAACAGTTTGAAACGGCTAGGCGCCAAACTGCCGAAGTGCCGATCTCGTGAATTCCATAAAGTTCCATTAACGAGTGTGTTTCAGCCTTCAGGCCTCGGAGCCATGCTGTGGGGCCCACTACTCCGTGACTGGCGCTAACATTTAGGGCCAGGGGACTGCTTTTTTGCTTTTTGTATTTTATTTTTTTATTATTTATTTATTTTTAATATCGTCATTCGTCGGCTGTTACTACGGTCTACGGACTTGCATTGTAACATTTTTTTAGCGGTACTGACCAATCGATTTAAAATAAAGATATTATGGTAACACTACTTCTCAAGAAAAAAGTTCCCCAAAAAAAAAAAATAAGCATTATTTCTAGAGATATTATTGGTGTCTTTAATATCAATATTGTTTAATAACTATATCATCTGTGCTGGATTCACAATTCACATCCTGTATACTAGCAATATCTACAGTGAGTTCTGATGATATTATTACTCTTACTCAATCTAAGTCTTTTTGTTTAAAATTTTACAAGTTAATCTGCCGGATGCACGGTGAAATAAAAATTTGCTGTAGAGTTTGAGATGGTCAGATGGGAGTACTGAAAACAGAAAGTTGTCTTTTGGTCTGTGTTAATTATATTATTATCACACGGGAGATCACATCTTGATTTTTTTAACGGTTTGTAATGATTTATGTTTTAATAAATGACACAAAAGATCCTTAAATTATAACTTTATGCCCATTTTGATTTCAAAGGTCTAATAGTATCAATTGGTCCTATTTCCAATGTAAATCTAATTATTTACCGTTATTGCCAGTCAAAATACCAGATAGAGAACCACCTTAGTATCCATCGTCGCTAGAATATTTACCATATGATATATGTAGATATTATTTAAAATTAATTTATATTAACAGGAACATTGATGCTAGCATTCAGTAAATTCATGATTTTTTATATCATAGTTTATTATATTTGTAATCGTTTGCGTTGCTACATCTAAGCTAGTTGTGTTGATAATATGACGTCACAAAAAAATGAAAATCTTATTTTTCTATAATAGAAGTCAAATTGAGGACAAATTTGGATTTGAAAGTACATTCGACACCAATTGTGGATTTGGAATAGAGAAAGAAGATATTGTGCGTGAATTAAGAGTTGATTTATAATACTGAGTTTTATATAAAACTTTTCAAATTCGAGGTCCTTTAGATATTAGAAAAGAAAATTGAGTCCTTTAGAAAAAAAAATCCCAACTTTTTTTTTTCCCGAAAGGACTCAATTTTCTTTTTTTAAATTTATCTAATTCCTTTGCTTGTTTAGATTTAGATGTGGATGGGGACTGTTTAGTTACCCCTGTTAACAACTCTCTCACTGTTATCCCTGACAACAACTGCTCTCAATTAGTGCTAGTTAATAAAGATAATTTTTCTAAAACTCCTGATAACCTTTGTATTAAGTTTAACTCTGATTTTGCTGTCAATGTGAAAGACTTTGTGTTGATTGAGGAGTCTGATTCTGAGGTTGTGGTTGAAGGGGGTGAATTAAATTCAGTTGAGTTATTACCAGCTCCTGAGAAAAGTCTCATCCCCTCCTACTCAGATTTAACTTCCTCTCCAAAAGATATTCATTCTGATGGTGTTTTAAAAACTAACTCTCCCACTAACTTAGATGTCTCTTCAAACTTTCTTCCCTTTAGTAACCTCTCTGATATTCAAGTCAATAATCTCTTTGAGGATATTAATATATCCTTGGGGATTAATGAGTCTGATAGGATTTAATTTATTAGAAACCTTAGGACTTCTGAGTTAAATAGAATCATAAGTGTTCTGGAAGGAGTTTCCTGCACTTTAAAAAATTCTATTAACTATAAGGGTTCTAATCATACTTTTTAGGATATTGAATTGGAATGCAAGGGGTCTGAACTCTGTGGAAAAGACAAGATTCCTTTCTGAATTACTTAAAAATGAAAAAATTGATATAATCTTAATTCAAGAGACAAAATGTACTTCTTATACCTCTGACTTCCTGAACTCTATTGCTTTAAATAGAGTGTGGAATTTTATACCCTCAGTTGGTAGAGCTGGAGGTCTGCTTATTGGTTTAGATAATAACAAATTCACTATCAATTACTGGGACATTAGGAATTTTTTAATTTCTGTGTCTCTCTCTATCTCCTTAGATAATACTCCTCTTTTTATTACAAATATTTATGGACCAGTTCTCTCTATTCACAAGAAAGATTTCTGGTCTGAGCTAGATGATTTAGGCTCCTTATCTCATGTTAACTGGATCTTAGGAGGAGACTTCAATATTATCAGAACATACACTGAAAAATGTGGAGTCTCTTTTAATTTCCCCAATATGAGAACTTTCAATGACTTTATTAATAATCATAGTCTGTTAGACTTTAAGTGCAATAACAGAAAATATACTTGGGCAAGGGGTGGGGCCTCTAAACAAAAAGCTTGCTTAGACAGATTTCTTGTGTCCTCTTCTTGCTCAAACAAGTTTAACAATATCTTAACCACTGCTCTACCTAGAGTTTTTTCTGACCATAATCCTCTTGTACTTGATTCTGGCTTCATTTTCCCTAAGAGAAAAACTTTATTTAGGTTTGAAAATAGCTGGACTAGTCAAGAAGGAATTAATGAACTTATGAAAAAGTGGTGGAATGAATTTCCTCCTGCCATAGATTCTGCCTCTCTTTGGACTCAAAAAACTAGTCTTTTAAGAAGAAAATTTAGAGGGTGGAATGCAAATCTTAAAGCACACTTAAAAGAAAAAAAGCTTTCTTTAGTCTCCAATATTACTGACTTAGAAATTGCTCTTGAAGATAGAGATTTGGAGGACTGGGAATTAATAGAACTTTATCTCTCAAAAAAACAGTTATTTGATATTTATAAAGATGAAGAAGTTCAGTGGAAACAGAGAGCCAAAGTTAAATGGCTTAAGTTAGGTGATTCAAATACTGCTTTTTTCCATAAAATTGCTACAATTAAAAGAAATAAAAAGTTTATCTCCAATCTTTCTATTAATGGCATAGATATTAGAGATCCAACAGTCATTGAGGAACACATAGTTGATCACTTTAAATCCCTTATTGGACAAGAAGGTTCAACAATGGGCAACTTTCTTCCTCATTTCTGGAATGCCAATGAGCTGGTTTCAGATTTAGATAATGCTTCTCTAATTGCCCCCTTTTCAGAAGAAGAAATAAAAATTGCAGTTTTTCAAATGAAAGCTGATAAGGCCCCTGGCCCAGATGGCTTTTCAATGGGCTTCTACCATCAGTTCTGGCCTATAATTAAAAATGATTTAGTTCAACTTCTTAATGACTTTCATAATGACTCCCTGAAAGTTCATCTTCTTAATAGAGCTTTAGTTTGTTTAATACCTAAAGTAGAGGGAGCTAATCAGGTCACTCAGTTTAGGCCAATTAGTCTTCTAAACTGTAGTTATAAAATAATAACTAAAGTTTTGGCTAATCGTTTAGCACCAGTTTTAACAACCTTAATAAGTCCTAATCAATCTGCTTTTCTCAAAGGTAGGAATATTCTGGACAGTATTGTTTCTGCTCATGAAATAATTCACTCCATTAAAAATTCCAATAAATCAGGCTTCCTTCTCAAAATTGACTTTGAAAAAGCCTTTGATTTAGTCAATTGGAATTACCTCTTAAATTGTCTAAAGCTTAGGGGTTTTCATCCAACTTGGATTAAATGGATTTCTAAATTGTTAGATGGAGGTAGATCTTCTATCTTAGTTAATGGATTCAGTGGCAATTATTTCAGATGCAAAAGAGGAGTAAGACAGGGAGACCCTCTATCTCCCTATCTTTTTCTCATTGCTGCTGATGGTTTGTCAAAACTCCTTAATTATAGTCAACAAAAAGGACATATTACTGGTTTGGGTCCCCCCTGTTTAAATAATCAACAAATCACTCATCTGCAGTATGCAGATGATACCTTACTTTTTTTACCTACTAATTCTCTCATAATTGATAAAATCAAATGGATTTTAAAAATTTTTGAACTCATTTCAGGTTTGAAAATTAATTATGCTAAAACGGAGCTCCTTCCCATTAATACTTCTGAAATTTTGTCCCAAACTTGTGCCAATTTACTTAATTGCAAAATTGGCACCTTTCCTCTAACTTACTTAGGCATTGATCTTCACTGGAAAGCTCCTTTAAGAAAAACTTGGAAAACTATTATTCTAAAAATTCAAAAAAAATTATCTAACTGGAAAGGTAAGCTACTTTCTTTAGGAGGTAGACTCACTTTGCTTAACTCTGTTCTTTCTTCTGTTCCTCTTTATTATCTCTCAATCTTTAAAGCCCCAGCTTGGGCTATTTCTGAGATTGATAAAATTAGGAGGAAATTTCTTTGGTCTGGATCAAATATTCTAGACAAAAGGAAATATTATTTAGCTAATTGGAACTCTATTTGTTTGAAAAAAGATTATGGAGGTTGGAGAATCTTAAACTTAAAAGATATGAATTTAGCTCTTCTCGGTAAATGGGCTTGGAATTTCCTTTATGGTGGATCTCCTCTTATTTGGAAAGATATTATTAAATTTAAGTATGGAATTAAAAGTCTTACTGAAATGTCTCCTTTTTGGAGACATGTTCATAACCTCTTCCCTATCATTAGAATAGGGAATATCAGAACTGTTGGTAATGGCAATTCTATCAACTTCTGGCTTGATTATTGGATAAGTGATCAGCCTTTATATAAAAAGTTTCCTTTGACCTTTGCAAAAACCAAAAGAGATGACTTCTCTCTTTCTCAGTGTTGGAAAAATAATGATCTAAATCTAAGACTTAAACGTGGAGCTCCTGCAGCTCTCAGAAAGGAAAAATCTGAACTTAAGCTTTTATTGCAGTCAATTCAATTCATTGATAATGAGGATTCTAGTATCTGGCAGTGGGACCCTTCAAACCGGTTCACTGTAAAATCTCTTTATGCTTTTCTTAACTTTCGAGGGGTTAAAGAGCAAAGATTCAGAGACTTGTGGAAACTTCCTATTCCTTTAAAAGTCAAGTTATTTGTTTGGTTATGTTTTTATAATAAAATTTTGACAAAAGATAATTTAGTCAAAAAAGGTTGGTCTGGTTCACCCTCTTGTACTTTTTGTAATCACAATGAGAGTGTTCCTCATCTCTTCTTTGATTGTTATTTCACTAAAGAATTTTGGTCAATCCTTAATTGCTATAATACTTTTGGATGGTGTGTGAATGCTTCAGACATTGCTTCTCTTTGGGATTATAGTTGCTCTGTGCACAATTCCACTAGAACTCATTTCCAGTGTATCATAGCTGCTTTCCTTTGGCAAACGTGGTTAACTAGGAATGGCAATTGTTTTGGAAGCAATACATCTATCCCAAAGTACTCCTATTATTTAAATGTGCTTAGTCTAACTTTCTTCTGGACAGGTAAACATGCTGGTTGGGAAGGCTTCTTCAGTACTTCTCATCGCAACTCCACTGTCTTATCAGATGATGACACTGACAGTGTGGAAATCATACCTGACACCAGGGTTCCAGAGATTCAAGAGATTGGTAGTGAAGAAGAAGATTCCGACGCAGATTTGTTGGATTAAGCTGGAAGCTGTTTTAGTTAGAATAGCGGCTTGTGCTATTCACTTTTATTTTCACTTTTATTGCTGAATGCGCTGTTTTCTTTTATGTACTAAACTTTGGCTTTAATGAAAGCAGGCGATCATACTCATGATTGCTTTTATCCAAAAAAAAAATATCATAAAGGACCATGCACTTACAAAATTGTCTAAAAAGACCTAAACGTTAATATTATAAATGTAATACCGTACTTGAATTGAATTATCTGTTGGATTTGAAAGTAAATTCAACACCGGTTGTGGATTTGGAATCGAAAAATAGACATTGTACGTGAACTAAGAGTTGATTTATAATATTTATGAGATCCTTTTAGAAAATTTTCTACATTCGTGGTCCTTTATGGTATTAGAAAAAAAAAGAGCCCTTTATGAAAAAAGTATGACCAGGATTGGGTATCCGGTATTTCCAAGTATTTCCGGTATTCGGTCCGGTATTTTAATTTTTAAACCACATATGTCGTACTTTAAGGCCTGCGCACGGTCTTTGGAAGGCTACGTACATTGGAGCCAGTTTCTTTCTTGGTCTACGCCAAATTAAATGAGCGTTACCTCTATCAGAAAAACCGTTAAAACGTTTTGTTCGTAAAATTTCTTGAATAAAAATATGTCATCAATATTATAAATAAAGATGTGTGGTGTCGGGATTGTTCAGTTAAATGTAGTTCGACACTCCAAGTATTGTGAAAGAGCATTTTTTCTATTTCTATAATATGATAATCTATAACTATTTGTGTACTGAGTATTATTCCTCATAAAATTGACCCGCTTCACCGGCAGACAATAATATGGCAGTACATTGTTTTGTTTCTGATTTTTTTTTACCCCTTCCTATTTTCATTTTCATTATCAATTTGTAATAGTTAAGCTAAAAACATTGTAAATTATATTGGACATATATTTGGAAAACTCAAAATTCATTCTATGAGATAATATTGTTGGACATATTATTTTAATATATTCATATCTTATTGATATGATTGTGATATTTATTCAAAATAATACGTCCAACATAAATTTTGGACTAAGAGTACATATATATATATGGTGTTTTGTTTTGTCGTCAAATATCATTTCTTAAAAGATACCATGTTGCAATCATATTTTTCTCTTTTATTTTTTTATGTTGATATGCTGATGTTGATCGATTGATATTTATAATTTATAATTGGGTTAGCTTTTTTTCTCAAATTTAAACTGCAAATATTTCCTTTTAAAACATAGTATATTTAGAAAATATTGTATTTTTCTTTTGAAACATACATGATTTTTTGAGGATAATATTTTTTTTTCCATTTCTTCTCTCTCTATATATTATATATTTTGTTGCTGATCAATGATTATAATGGTATGCCATCTCATTGTTCCTTGGTAATATCACAGTTAAAATTTTAGTTTATGTGCAATATCATTTTTCCTTTCGGCTTAAATTAAAGTTTATTACTTCACTAGTATTTTCTATCATTTATAATATTAATACAATAAAAATTCATGTATCGAGCGAAGCTCGATGATTCACTCTAGTGTTATATATATGTCCTATATGGCTATACCTGTGTTAAGCTTGTTGGTTCACTCATGTCCTCGACCATTCGAACTTGTTTTTTCTCGTTTTCTCGTCATTTTTTTCATAATCAGATGATACCTGTGTTATATATATATATATATATTTTGTGAACCATGATGCATAGAGGCTCCCGTGCACCATGACCGTTTGATCGGTGGTTTTGCAAATCGACAAATCTAAATTAACCAATCCAATCTATATATTGAATTCTCATAGAAAACTAATTTTTACAATTTTTGAAATATTTTTACTATTTTTTCCGAATTTTTTATCCTTGCCATTTTTGGACTATAATTAGTGAATTATCGTCCAAAAATGAAAAGGTTTAAAAAATTCAGAAAAAATACTAAAAAAATTTCAAAAATTGTAAATTTTTGTTTTCTATGAGATTTCAATATATAGATTGGGTTGGTTAATTTAGATTTGTCGATTTACAAAACCACCGATCAAACGGTCATGGTGTATGGGAGCCTCTATGCATCATGGTTCACAATAGATATTCTCATATATATATTTCTAATTTATAAAGAGATGTGTTTGATACTCCTACTTTTTTGTATTCTTCTGCGATAATTTATGTGCGCCTCATTATGTTATTTTATAAAAAGAATTTTAGTTTTTTTTTTTCCAAAAATTATTTTAGTTTGTACACAAAATTTAATTAATGTAAGAGTTATTTATTTATTTTTTATTCATATATTCTTTTTCAAGCCGAAGTCCCGAAAACTTTTTTTTGTATGCGAGTTCTCTGCATAACCAGTAACGATTGTGAAAGTAATGCAATTATAGTTTTCCTTCGCTTTCAAATTATGTTAACTTTATTGCGCGCATAATAGCTCCCAACAACTGCGAATAATCCCCTGCACGATTAGATGATTATCGACTCATGTTGAAATAAAATTTAAATAAAATGAAGTTGGTTAAGTTCGTAGATTGGTTGACCCACTAAGGTAGGTTCCGGATTCCAATTTTGAGGCAATGAAGTCAGTTAACAAACATTTGGTATGAATCGATCATAAATAAACATTTGCTTTCTTTCTAAGAAAGAAGGTACGAGAGAAATTTGATTATTATTTCCACTAAACGTTGTTATTGTTTAGAGTTCTGAACCTACAATAACTATTAGGGATTATATATTATATATAAATAAAAAATTGCATGCACAGATAATTTAACCACCGTCAGGCGTCAAGTTGTAACATTATTATCATGCAACATTACATCTTTAAAATACGTGAACTATATATTTTTTCCCCCAACATCTCTACATTTTTTTTTAATTCATCATAAATTTCTATTAACATGTCATGAGTTTGAAATGTTATCTATTTATTTTAATCTCAGGTTTAAATTAAACATACTAATACTCAACTTATTTGGAAAATTTTTGATAAAAAAAATTTTATAGCCAAAAAGTTGAAAATGTACTTATTTACTTCACTGTCAATTAAACGAAAATTATTTGTTTATGTATCTATATGATAAAAAAAATTGAAATATCAAACTTTTTTGTAACTAAAATGTAACTGCTAAAATAAGCAAAATTTTGATAATATAATATCGTCTTGACAAGAACCTTTTTTTTTTAGAGAAGATCTTGACAAGAACCTTGATGAGCGGATCAGATAAAAAGTGACGAGACAAAGAAATTACAGACCTCCCTAAAAAATGAATACTAATATTAATTTTTCGTCAAATATCAAATAATAGAAAATTAATATTTCTGTAAATCTCTTCTTAAATATTCTCATGGTTGGATGGATATATATAAACTTAACTTTTCTTTTTATCAATTATTTGAGTACGTTCAGTTTGTTTTAGTTGAAAATTTCAAGCACCAAACTGATTCTTTTATATTGAAGACTAAATGATAATGAACAGTATTTAAATGACTATATTTTACGTAATTTAATCTTCAAAATTATACCGTTAAATTGAAAAATAGGAACGACATAATACACAAAAGAATGAAAAGTCAGGCCACCTGGATTTCCAAATAGATTACTACGAAGCTCTATTTTACAGTGGTTCCATTTCAAGTTTTCAACTTAATAATTTCAATACGATTTATCTATCAGTTTTATAATTAAATTGTCTGTCTATAAATAAGCGTCAATGCTTTATTAAAATAAGTATCCATTAATCCGGTTTATTGACAGCACTTAAGTATTTTACAACACAAAACATCTCCATTAAGATTATGCAAATCAACTATGACTAGAATGTTAAGACCTAATACAGGAGCGACAGACAGAAAAATAATCATAAACAATAAAGCAAACCTCCAAACCACTCTCCGGTGGTTTCTGGATTTTCTGCTACGCTCTCTCTATAGAAAATGATGTAGCTTTCACCTCAATTATACATAGCTGATTATGGACTTTTTAAAAATAAACGTTTATATTTTTTAATAGATTATCAAGCCTAGGCAATTTTCTTAATATATTAAATTTATTGAATCGTAAACAAAATTAAGCAAAAAACTACATATATTAAATGTTGACAGAATATATCGGCCTAAACTCGCCTCTTATTAGATTCGTACATAGTATTAGCGCGATCAATTTGAAACATTTATTGTAAATATTTTTACACTCCTTTATAGCTTTTCATTTAGAAACATGTATCAAATTTTTAGTAAAATGTATCTATCTATTATATATATTCATTAATTTGATTGAATATATCTATCTCGACAAAGGCGGTATATGTCGATCATTACCGGGTCGACTGTTCATTTTCAAATAATCAAATTTGGAGATTCTGAAAATGCTACACAAAGTTTCCAAAGAAACTGCAACAGAGAATTTGATCTGCATTCTTGCCAGCAATAAATAATTCACAGAATTATACCCACTCTCTCTATCAAATCAATAAAAATTCAAAAGTGCATCCCTCACCTACCAGTGGGAGGCAATTACTCCCCTTGAATTGAACCCCTCTCCTCTCTCTCCCTCTCTCTCTCTATTCCTCTCTGCTTCAATGGAGAAAGGGAGGAATTGAAAAACTGAAGGTTGACAACTCAAGGAAAAGTATAAGCCAAGTTAGGAGGAGCTTTTTGCCTTCTTCTACTTGTAGAGATGAGTGCATCAAGATTCATAAAATGTGTGACTGTTGGAGATGGCGCAGTTGGAAAGACTTGCATGCTTATTTCATACACCAGCAATACCTTCCCAACTGTAAGTTTTCACCATGGATTCTTGTCAATTTTCTCTATAATGGGTTTTTGTTTGGGATTTTCTCAAAGTACAAATAAGAAGTTTGTACTTTGAAAATGGCCAAGGAAATTCATAATGTGAAAAGGGTGGGAGAAATTATGTAAAAACCCATGGATTTTGGTATGATTTTGACCAATGTGTAGATAATATTATTTTAGGATACATTAGTATGACCATAATGACCAATTTTGTGATATTTACATTTATTAGGGTAAGTATACAAAACATGATTACAACTGCAAAAAATCTAAAGATTCAGTTTTTGGCATTTTCTCCCTGAATTTAGTGGCTACTGTCCCCCAAAAAAGTTTTTAATTTGCATTTGAAATGATGGGGAAATTCATAAGGTGACTGGCGAGGCTGATGTGAAAAACCAACAAACAAGTATTTGTACAAGTTTGGATTCTTCATTTCTCTTTGCATGTGTTAGTTGACATTTTACCATAATGTATTTAATCAAACAAAGAAAATGTTAAATTAATTTGAGTTGGTGATACTAAGGATATAAAATGCATTACTTCCAATTCTATCTTTCCTGCATGTTATAGGAAAGTATTAAGTATGCAATGCTGAATTTGAAGCTGTTTCTCCTGTTCAGATTAAATATAATTTCTATTAAAAAACTATACTAAGTAGGTTTAACATTGACTTTTGATGTCTCAACTCCTGTCATAAGGAAAAAGCGTATGGCAGACAAATTCTGGCTTTGAACTGATTTGTTTCCTAGTTTCATAACCTTTTATTTTTGAATTTGATGCTTTTGCTTATTATCTTTTATTTTGGAAGTAACTGTGTCTTCCAACGCCTAATATTTCATTCTGTTATTATTTCTTTTTCGTGGCAGGATTATGTGCCAACTGTTTTTGATAATTTCAGTGCGAATGTTGTGGTAGATGGCAATACCATTAATTTAGGCCTGTGGGATACTGCTGGTAAAGTCTCTCTTTATTTTTTGTTTTTCTTCTTCTTTGGAATACTTCCTTTGGAAAAATGTGAAACTGGCTTAGTCAAACAGGTCAAGAGGATTATAACCGTTTAAGGCCCTTGAGTTATCGCGGTGCTGATGTTTTTCTGCTTGCATTCTCTCTTATTAGCAAAGCAAGTTATGAAAATGTAGCAAAGAAGGTACCAATGTTTCATTTTCCTTGCTATTTGTTTCCTTTAAAATTATTAAAATATTCATTTGTTGGTTGCTATTAATTTTTTTTTTCTTTTTGCTATTTTCAGTGGATTCCAGAACTTAAGCATTATGCTCCTGGTGTGCCAGTTATTCTTGTTGGAACAAAGCTTGGTAACTTTCAAAATCATTTACAAATAGTTTGATAATTGTACATAATTGTGCATATGTATTTGTATTGTCGGGTATTTAGTAATGCTGACTTAAGGCCTGCTCAAGCTGTGCTTTCACATTTTAGCAATGAAGGAATCTTTTGTTTGATTTTTCCTTTTTGAGTTTTGATTGAGGGGCCTCTGAGCAAAATATGCATTCAAACTGTTAGTTCCGCCATGTGCTGATCTTTTGATTTCTTCACTTGTTTCTGTCAGATCTCAGAGATGACAAACAATTCTTTGCTAATCACCCTGGTGCCTCTGCAATAACTACAGCTCAGGTAGTAATGCTAGTTGAATAAAGTATCCAACTGCTGTTAATTAAATGAAGAAAAAAAATATAAGGCCCGCATCTATACCCTTGCTTTTGGGGGGCTTATGGCCTATTAAAAGTCATTTTTATCTTCAGCACATCACCAGTGAACTTACTAGACCATTTACTGGTTAAATTTCAAATAATTAACTTCATTTGTTTTTATTTTTTTATTTTTTGTTTGAAGGGAGAAGAGTTGAGAAAACTAATAGGAGCTCCGGCATATATTGAATGTAGTTCCAAGACCCAACAAGTATAAATAACCCCGCTTTTTTTTTATTAACAAACCATCAGCTATATTTGTAGCTGCCACTGCCTTTTATTTTCTAAATCCTTTTCCTTTCTCTTTTTCTTTTGTTATAGAATGTGAAGTCTGTGTTTGATGCGGCTATTAAGGTTGTTCTCCAACCTCCTAAGCAAAAGAAAAAGAAAAAGGGTGGCACGACCTGCTCCATTTTGTGAATGAAGTGACACTAGCTTGTTTAATTTTGTTTTTAGACTCATTTGAGCTAAAATTAAATATCGGCCCTTTTAATATCGATTAATGTAGTATGTAACAGAAAAGGTTGACAGTGGAGTATGGTGTCATTTCCTTTTCTTTTTTCTTCTTCTTCATTTTTTTTTTTTTTTTTTTTTTTTTGTTTTCCTCTGGTTTGAGTGCCTTCTGTTAATTGTATAGGCACCTTTTGTTGTTGGGTCTGAATGCTGTATCTTGTTGTATCCATTGCCTTGTTTTCATGGAATTACCTTAATTTCAAAGCTGGCAAAATCACTTAAATGCTGTATCGGGTGAACTTCTGTGATGTTTTGGAGGGTATACTATTTGGATATTCTTGAATGTTTTGTTCACTGATATTTTGCTTTATACTTTTTACCATTCCGTACCAACAATTTTGTCAATTTATCTATGACGGTACATTGTATATCATAGAATATGAATCTTAGATGGATTTCTGGATGAACACAAGCAGAATTTCAGCTTTAATAGAGCTCCTTCGGAAAGAAAAGAAGAAATATTTGCAAAGGCTAAGTCTATGTTTAAATTTGCTTCATTAAACTTCCATAATTGTGGATTCTGACTCAAATCACACATAAAAAAAAAAACAATACAACCTGATTTGTCTTACATTCGACATCCAAATCAAACAAAAAAAAAACAAAAAACAAAAAATTTTCTTGGCACCTAGAAAATGCCTGAAGAAAACAAATGAACTTGGGATCCAGTGGTGACTAAATGAACACTGTAAACGAACTAAAATGGATACATCTCTGGGAACTAATTAAAATTCAAACCTAACTTTATTGAATACATTTAACTTCTGTTATCAATTTCACGTTACAAACTAAATTAGTTTTTGATGAACGCCTGAAGAAAAGGAATCAACCCTCAGTTGATGCCTAAATGCCATGATAAAAGCCTCGGCTCGTCTATTCAATTCCTCAACATCACCCTCTACTTCTTCTTCTTTCTCCTCTTTCTCTTTTACTTTTTTGACATCCAAACTGTTTGCAAAAGAACCGTCCCTTCTCCTCTTCTTTCTCGACCGGTCAATATTCTTCCTAGGCTGCACCTGCAACGAGAAAACCAATATCGAGGCGATGACTAGGTTTAACATGACAAAAAGAAAATGAGGCGGAGTCGAGATCAGAGAAATCGGCCATCTATGCAGAACTAAAGAGAAAAGCTTTTTCATTGCAGAAATTGCCAATGCAGCTCCAGCTGCTGCTAAGGCTGCCTCTACTATTTCTTCCTCTCTCCTTCTCTTCTTTTCTTTTCCCATCATAAATTTCTTTCTCCTTTTAGTTCTTGTAATTTACAGTGAAAAGATGACTTCACATCCTTTCTATGGTTGTTTTGTAATGCCTTATATAGTTACTTGGATCAAAGTTAATTTATAATATATTTTTGTATAATAATTATGTTGTCACTAGGAGAGACTGGAGAGTATTGTCGTGCCTGAAAGGTTTGTCACTTTTGGGCTTTACAAGCCGACCACAAAGCAACAACGCTGAGTACTTTGTTTTTATAATCATTACTTTATTTTTTGAGTGGTTCTTTCGACAAAATCAACTAGACATTCCAATTGTTTGCTACTTTTTTCTGAGGAAAGAAAAAAAAAACTGAGTAATTAGTATGCAAGGCAATGGGCAAGGTAAAATTGCAATCATAGTTATGAATATTTAAAATTTCTAACATTAAAAGAAGTCAATGGCAGTAGATGAGCGCCTTGATTGTGATGCAGTAGTATAGAATATGCTGTTCTGCTCTATTATATATGCAATAATCACCGTCTTTAGACCTGGGCGCGGAACGCTGTTAATTCGCGAAACCGTTCCGTTCCGTCCAAACAGAACGGTTAACGGTATAAAAATTCATTTCGTTCCAAAAAACGGAACGGTAAACGGAATGAGAAATCATATCGTTACTGAAACGAAACGGTAAACGGAATGAGTGATTTCGTAATTTTATGTTGAAATAACGTTGTTCCGTCCAATTTCGGCCAAACGGAACGGTTAACGGAATGAAAAAACATTTCATTTCTGAAAACGGAACGGAAAACGAAACGAAATGATCATACCGTTGATGGAACGGCACGAAAAACGAAATGACCCATTCCGTTTCCGTGTTACACGTTACCCACCCCTAACCGTCTTTGTATATTGTAGGTTCGTCTATTTTTTATTTAAGCATGAGATGAGGGTTCGTGTGGGCCATAATTAAGTCTTGGTTTGTTTAGTTTGATTGCTTATAATTTGACAACACACAGATAGAAGATGACAAAAAGCTCTTGAAATCCACAGAAAGCACATTAATTAATTCTCTGTTTTTACACACAATAGTTAAAGGTGCATATTTACAATTAATTAATTAATAAGTCAAGTTAGGTGGGCTCATTACTACCAAATAATTGCATATTTTGACTCTCTATAATATATTTTTAAAGTTGGGGCTCATTACATATACGCAGTAACATTCCATGTTTTTGTCATAACATAATACAAATAATATGTCAAAGTGACAAAGCACTACGTACCGTGTGTGTGTGTGTTTTTCCCCCTTCCTTCTAGAAAGTCACTATTTAGTGTATCAAAAAAAAAAAAAAAAAAAATCTAAAAATGACAATATATACACTAGATTTTATCCTTGACTCCTATTTAGAAGGCCTAATCAAATATCATGCTTACTAAATCACCTAAAAGTGACAATGCACTAGATTTTAACCTTGACAATGCTTATTAAATATATAAATATCGGATTAATTATTTTTTAAACAACCGGGTCTATAAGTATATCCAAATCCATCTCATATTGTCCAATAATTATATATTGTTAATAATTCCGATAAAATATTTGTTTTGTCCAGTATAAGCGCCAATATATATATGTGCATTTTTATATAATTTTTTTATATCAATTTTTGCTGAAAGACACATTTTTATGCAGTTTGTTAAAAGTCCACCTGCCAAAATATTGGTACCCCATCCTCCCACCGCCAAATCCGAAAATAATAGTCAAATTTTGTGTTAGCTGTCGTGGTGACCAGAGTTAAGCAAAATATTAAACCTAACTGTACAAAGTAATAATTCCGGTATTAGAAGTTCTCATTAATATCATGTTGAAATTTAATTGTCGAATACTGCTATCAATATCAATATTATAAATAAAGATGTGTGGGTGTCGGGATCGTTTAGTTAAATGTAGTTCGACACTTCAAGTATTGTGAAAGAGCATTTTTCCTATTTCTGTAACATGATAATCTATAACTATTTGTGTACTGGATATTATTCCTCATAAAATTGATCCGCTTCACCGGCAGACAATAATATGGCAGTACATTGTTTTGTTTTTTATTTTTTTGACCCCTTCCTATTTTCATTTTCATTGTCAATTTATAATAGTTAAGCTAAAAATATTGTAAATTATGTTGGATATATATTTGGAAAACTCAAAATTCATTCTATGAGATAATATTGTTGGACATATTATTTTAATATATTCATATCTTATTGATATGATTGTGATATTTATTCAAAATAATATGTCCAACATAAATTTTGGACTAAGAGTACATATACTAATATATAGGGAAAATATGGTGCTTTGTTTTGTCGTCAAATATCATTTCTTAAAAGATACCATGTTGCAATCATATTTTTCTGTCACATCCCGACCTGAGGGAATAACACCTCCTCCGCCACAAGAACAGTTTCCCGCTCCCGTAAGGCGAACAGACAGACAGACTATTTTTTTTTATTCCATTTTCTTGATTTCGGCCCAGAATTCACACAACATCACAGATGAAACACACCAAAGTATGTTACATTATTTCAAACCACTATTTACATAAGTAGTTTTCAACAAAAGAAAAGCAAATCACACCACACTGCTACCAATCCCGGCTTATTCATTTACAAAGGACTGGTTCTCTCAAGCTCGCTATATACATATACTACAAAAGAAGTAAGAAAACCACCCACCTTTCCTGAACGCCATGACCGCTATCCCGAAATAAAACTCAAAATTCAAAATAAAAGAAAACCAACACGAAGACTGATACTGCCCAAAACCACTAACGGACACACCAAAGAAAGCACACACACACTGAACACTCCTAAAAGAAGCTAGCGATCAGAACACTTCCTCTTCCTGGGAGTTAGCCTCTGGCTCTGGCTCAACCTCAACCTCGGACGCTGGAGATGCAGGAGGCATCTCAAAATACAGATAAGCCAGTACCTCGGGCAACTCATCCAGACAGATACACAAAACAGCTTCACAATTCAAACTTGGGATCCGTACCGCAAACTGAAGGTAACTACACTCTAGAGTAGCAATAATACTACGCCTCACTCCATTTCGCCTCTCCTGGAACCTCCAAGCGATGAGGACACATGCAAAACAAAGCACAGAGTGAGATACAATCTCAGTACGGGTTTTAGTTCCAGTACGCGGATCTCAGTACGAACCGTGTAACGGAATCTATTCCCCTTTTTTTAATAATGATCAACAATGCTTAGATTATTTACAGAAAATTTCAATACCGTTGGTACCAGACGAAAGGGTCCGATGACCGGCATACTGCATCATGAATATGCACAGAAACAACCAAGCATAATTATTTCACAGTAATTGCAATTACTCAAGCTCTTATCGGCCGGTCAGATTCAGAAAGAACTTTTCCCAAACCATAGGTACAACCCTAGGTACAGATTTCAGAGGGAATTTCCAGAAATAATAGCGCTAAAATTCTAGCCGGGTAGGTGGCCAAACCATACTCCGGAGAGTAACACAATTCAAGTGTATATTATGCTATTCAGACTGAATGAGAATGGTCCGATTTAATTTAGAGTCAGATTCTTCGATTACAAACGAAGATTATGCAATATAGTCAATTTACGGAAAACATTCCAGTCTTTGAGATTCTGACTTAAAGTTATCAAAGAAATGATAAGTCAGATCCATACTAATTACTAATCAAACGAACAGTTTGATTCAACATGAGTTTCATTTATTCAGGGTTTCTCAATAACTATATGCATTAAATGCAACCGTATTTTCAACATGCTATGCATGAATTTAAAGATACCGATATCCGAGTTTGAACAAAGAAACCGCGTAAATTCCGCACCTTGCTGCTTACTGCTCCCTTGAAGTTTCAGGGTCCGTGCCTGTTCACAAACCACAGATCAAGTACCGTTAATATTTGTTTAACGGGTTTCCTTAAATCTGAGTCCGGTTTCTAACATTTAACCGTGACCATTATAGTTTGGTTTTCCAAGTCCTGTGTTCACAGAAATTTTTGTTTAAATTATTTTAGTTATATTTCCAATCATCAGAATTATGCTTAACATTTATTTCCTCATATCGACAGTTAATCATCAGAAACAGAATACAGAAATATCAGACAGAATTAGAAAATCGTTAAACACAATTAAAACACTAATCAGAAAAATATAAATCAGAATTGTTTTATTTTAGCGGGATCAGAAAGTCTGGTTTATTTGCCACAGTATCCATTCATTAATTACGCAGACTATTATCATCATTTCCCTAAAAAACCCACAGATTAATATTAGACTACAGTTAATCTATAACAAGCCCAATAGAATCTGTAATTAGCATACAGATATTAGATTTTAATTAAATCCGAAAATCTAATCTTAATTACTTTACAATTAGCCCACAATTAAATTTATTTCCGAAATAAATCAAGCCCACAGAAAAATCCAGCCCAAAACCTTTTTCTCTTCTTTTTTTTTTTTCTTTCTTTCTTTCCAGCCCACCGCAGAACAAACAAAGCCCAGCAGAGAAGCAGCCCACAAACAAAACCCAACACACCAGCTGACTCACCCCAGTCAACTGGACTCGGTTGACTGGGTCAGTCCGTAACGGGTCCGACGAACAGTGTTCAGATCCGATAAATCCTCCTCTTTTGCAATTAAACCCCTAACCATTTCTAAGCCCTTCTATTTTTCACAAAAACCCACAGAATTTCTTATTTCCTTTCTCTGTCACAATTTAGCCCTCAGATTTTTCTATTTTAGCCCTCAGGAAATTATTTTCCTTACAAATTAGTCCCTGAGCATCGCCAGGTATACCAGAATGGTATGAAACCGCCAGAGCTCGTACCGGTGACTGGTACCAACCTTCCAACAGTCACAAATCACCCTTTTATGCATTCTACATGCAAATTATATGCTTATAAACCCTCAGATACCTCAGTTTACACCTTATATACCCGAAAATGCACATTTATGCACATAATAACACCTGTCCATGCTTTTCCTTTACTGTCATCGACCAAACATGCATATATGCATCTTATAATCCCTATTGCTTCATTCCAGCCATTAATTAACATGTTTATATGCATTTTAGACTCAGCAGTTGCATAATACCTCACTAACAGTTAATATAATCCATGAAACCACTATATACCAGTTATATAATTATGACAGACAACATCAACAAGCTTAATATGCATAGCTTATCAATTAACAGTTCCTATAGCTCATCAAATAACCATATAATCATAACAGATAACCTAATATGCATTATATTACTGCTATAACTCAAATACATGCAACAATACACAACTATATGCATTTATTCTCCACTGTCATGCAATATGCATACGAATATGCCTTAATTTCCCTCAGAAACCCACAGTTAGCCTCAGATTAGCACAGATCATCACTGGCTTTATCAAATTCATGAAATCATCAAGCAAAACCAACAATAAACTCTACCAGATCAGACTACAATTAATCATTAGCCTAATTAGTTAAAGTGAACCCTGTTAACAAGCAAATCGCCTCACCAGATGCTACTACCACAGTTAGAATTACCACAAACTGAGATTAAATCAAAGAGAATTAGCACAAAGGCCAGGGATATACCTATCTCGTGAGATTTGACAAATCTTCTCAGGAACTCAAGTACAACCAAAGCCAAAATTAACGTCAAGCTTATCAGAAATAAACTCAAGTCCATAAATCTAAGACTCGCTGAAACAAGAAATCCATATCAATTTCACAACAATTGATATCAGAAAATTCAAATTAGAGAGGAAGAAGTGCCATTACCGTCTCCAAGCCGTCTCAACCTCCCTTCTCTTCTTCTCCCTGATTTTCCCCAATTTTTGAAACCCTAACTCGGCCCTCTTGACAAAGGAGCTTACCTCGACGGATGGGGAGAATGAGACAAGGCAGAGAGATGCTGTGGAGGCGTGCATGACAGCCATGTCGCCCCTTCATAACTCTCCTGACAGCCCGCCATCGATCAAAGAGGAGATGAGATAACTCCTCGTGCCAACACAGAGAGGAAGAAGGAGATGGCAGCTATCAAGAGGACAACTAGGAGGCGACCGAAATCAGAGCCAACCAGAGCTCGACACAGAGGAAAGAGCTCGTGGAAGAGCTTCGAGAAGAAGAAACGAAAGAAAGAAGGACAAGTCGGAGGAAGAAGAAGAAAGAGACGAATGTCTCTCGATCTTTTATTAAAAATTATCCAGATCTTTTGTGGCAAAACTGTGTGGCTTATAGTGTAGCAATCCACTGACATACCCTTAATTCTAGTTATTATTCCTCGAATAAATTAATTAATCTATTCCAGAAAGCAGATATTCGTGGCAAATATACTGATAAATTCCGTAATTTAAACTGAACATTTCCATGTTCTCAGATCAGAAAATCCCGCAACTTCTACTGTTGCAATAATTTATTTAATTTAATTTCTTGATCATACCGCTAGTTATTGGTATTTTCAGACAGATAAGGACTTGGTTACCATACTACGGTCACTATTGTTACATTTTTTCTTTTATTTTTTTATGTTGATATGCTGATGTTGATCGATTGATATTTATAATTTATAATTGGGTTAGCTTTTTTCCTTAGATATAAACTGCAAAAATTTCCTTTTTAAAACATAGTATATTTAGAAATATTGTATTTTTTTTTTTGAAACATACATGATTTTTTTAGGATAATATTTTTTTTCCCATGCCTTCTCTCTCTATATATTATATATTTTTGTTGCTGATCAATGATTATAATGGTGTGCCATCTCATTGTTCCTTGGTAATATCTCAGTTAAAATTTTAGTTTATGTGCAATCTCATTTTTTCTTTCGGCTTAAATTAGAGTTTATTATTTCATTATATTTTTCTATCCACTCTAGTTACGAATAAATTGGTGTGCTGATTCCACAATAGGAAGATTCTTTTGTTTTTTTTTTCGTCTTATTTATCTATTTATTTATATTGAGTGCTAAAAAAGGTTCACAACTCTAAAATTTCTGTTTTTTCGTTTTATTTATAGTAAAATTTTTCGTTTTTTCGTTTTAAAATTGGAGGGTCCAAAATTATTTAGATTGGAGATTTTCTAAAATTCAAAATAAATAGTAAAAAAATTTAAAAAATTATAAAATTTGATCTCTAAAGAGATTTCATTATGGAGAATAAATTGAGCGGTTCAGATTTTCCATTGTAATATCAAAAATTGAGATTCGATCGTGTTTGACGGGCTCAAGTGTCAAACGCGTTTGACTCTAGCATTACTCTTTATTTATTCTGCAATAATATTACGTTCATCAAAACTGACGCTAAAATTTATAAAAATTATCATGGTAACTCGCGGTTTAAGAAAATGATGATATGGATTTCTGAATAAAACTAAAAGGTGCTGCTATATCGGATCGGGTAGTATAAACTATAAAGGAGCAATACAAGAAAATTTTCTCCTTTTTCCTGCTGCAGCTTTCATTAATTTTTTATATTTTTTTATTTTAAAGCTGACAGAGGTCTAATATTGTTGAGTCAAGCATGATTGAAATGGTCTAATTGTAGCTCTTTCGTACAACAAGAGAACTAGTAGGCGTATGGGAAGCCATATTTTGTTACCGCTTTGGCCATCAAGCGTGCTCCAGTGTAATCATGAGCTTTACAAATTACAAGAGAATGATTCTCTGTTTACAGGTTTGTTGAACCATATTTATCAACACAAGCATCTCAGCAACTTATTAATTAGCCATAATTTTTTTTTATATAAAACCATAAATTTATTGTTGAAAACATGAGACACGGCGCATCTGACCCATAAGCTGGACCAGGGAAGGAGGCGGCCTGTAGTCCTTCTGTCCAAACACGTCCAATCTATGAACGGACACAGGCTTATAGTTAGATGAGGGCCTGAGGAACAAAAGATAGAAACCTCAACAAATAACAATAAAAGTGATTATCAATATTATTATTTATTATTAATTATAATTTAGAAATGTCCACAGAAGTTTGGTAATTTTAACATAATCTAATACACTGTAAAATTTGCCGAGTTTTATAGTTATTTTATTTACTTTAATTTAATTATTTATTAAAACACTGAATTGTGTTTATCGATAGTGCTAAAATAAAATACATTTGACAATCTTGGAAATCGAACTTTATATTTTTCGAATTTTTACTATTTTTTATTATTAGAAATCGCTTGATAAAAAAATATAAATCGTCCAATAACATCAAAATGGTATTACTTATACTATTTGAATGAAAAAGAAAATTATATGAAATCTATGTCCATACTCACCTTTAAAAATTAATAAAAATTGTGAGTCAAAAAATGAATAAGGTGGCCTAGTTTGGTTCTTTCCCCTCCGTGCAGTGATGGACCGAGGGTTCATAATGACGACAAAATAATCTCTCTATCTCTATCTTTACTCATAAATTCACGGATTCAGAAAACGGTTACATGCTAACGTGTAAACACTTACCGTTCGATTAATTTGAGATGTGGTTGAATACCAATCGTTGGATGAAACAATCATATGTTTTGATTTTTCGTCTAATAAAAAAATAAATTGAGCAATATATGTACCTATATAGCTAGTAGATGAGCAATATATTTTTATTGTCTAATATTATTTCGTTTTTTTATTTGCCCATATATGAGGGCAACTAGTAAATAGATAAATGAATATTTTTGAGACTGCATATACAATCTTTAAACCTTTTAACTATCACTGTCACTACTACTTATTAACGCACGGATTCAAGAGGTGCTAGATCAGAGTGCTAACAAGTGATTATGTCGTTCGATCGATTTGATATGTGGTTTGATATTAATCGTCAGACGAAGCGACAATATATTTTGATTTTCCGCATAACAAGGAAACAAATTAAGGAACATAATTATGTTAATAAGTGCTCAATTTTAAAATTTTGGATCAATTACAACTAATTAATCTCCATTAAACATCAAGCAAGACAAAGATCTAGTGCTAAAGTATTCACACATCATGAGAAAAGGGATTGAACTATTACCTCTCCTTAAATCGTATCAAGGAGGTTTAGATCCAATGCGTAGGAGTCGGTGGCGTGCTCGCGCCTTGCCTCCACCACCTTGATCGCCTCTAGCCCACCAAAGATAGCAACCACGACTTGAGAGAGATGCTAGTTTCTCTCAAGTCCAAGCTCTCCCTTTTTCAAATCCAAGTTTCTCTTTCTATTAAACTATTTTAATGGAGGAAGAGAGATGAGATAGGGTTGCTCAACACATGAGCTCAAGAGAGAATGAGAGGGAGAGATGGCGCATGGGAGAAGAGGAAGAGAGAATGTGGTGGCTAGGGTTTGTTCTCTAAAAGGACCCCCTATTTATAGACCACCCATCTCTCATCCACACTTGTAGTTATTTACAAGTATGTCATCCACCCTAAGAGGCCACCTAATGGGCTTTCTTGGGCCATCTCAATAAAAGGCCTTTATTCATTAATTAACCAATTAATGAATCCCCTTTAATTCTCTTTAATTTGGGCTTTTAATTTACTAATTAAATAAAATCCATTAGCTCAATATAATTCTAGTAATTATATGTGTTGAATATAATTAATTATTAACTTATTAATAATTAATTCTTGAAGAGCTTTATGCATTAAATTATTTCTAACATGATCCATTTGATACCATTTGATATAATTAATTATTATGGTTCATAACAACATATAATTAATTAATCAACTTATCATGTTTCGTTTTCTCCAATATAAATAAATAATGTACGTGTGGTCAATATCTTATTTGTGCGACCATTTTGAGGATTTATGTTATGTCAGCCATGGATAATAAATCATTATTTATTTCCAATAATCATAAGCGGTATCTAGCAACACGTTATGATTCCCAATTCGCATAAATAATGTACCGTTACAAAATCTCAATCCTGCATAAGAAATATTAGTATTTCTTTGTCTGATTCTTATGTCACATGATATCCTTGTATAATCCAAGATAGGAATGTGTCATTCTTGCAGATTATACATTTCTTGATCTAGAGTTGATTGTACAAGTTGGCCAAACAATCCAAACTCCATCAAGGGGCCCAAACAGATATCATCACTCATTAAGTATATTAATGAGGGACATACGGTTTTCTTGATGAACAACTTTTCCCCGCACAATTCAAGAGAACATAAATAAAGTCCTTATAGCAGCCTTTATCAGGAATCAACGTTAGACGTGAACCTATCCTCATGTGGAAAAGTTGAGCATCTCAAACTTAGAATCAAACTGATATGAAATAAACAATGACACTTAACACAATCCAAATGTTTATTTCATTGGGTCAAGTCCTGTACTATGTTCTATAACATATACATATGCAATTAAGTTGGCAACTCCTTACCTATGATTTTTAGAACTTAATCATCGCTTAACTTGCATACTAATCTTATTTGATAATTAATGCTCCTTGTTAATTATCAAGATTATGGACATCTTTAGATTTATTATTGTCATTTATGAACAAATGAGTTATAGAGATCTACAATTCAGATCCTCAACCTGAATGATTTATCAATAAATAAATCAAGGAACAAATGATAAAATATCATCAATAACATAAACCATAGAAGTAGCCAGAATGATTGGCTTCTGGGACACAACTCCAACAAATTACTTGTATCTCTGGTAGATTGAGCAACATATCTTTATTGCTTAATATTATTTTGTTTCTTCATTTGTCCACTTATGAGGGCAACATTTGCTAGTCTACGTAAATTTATCGCATATATGCTTGGCAAACTTCTTTTAGATCAAGTGATTAAGTTATTTTATAAATTTAAAAAATTAAAAACATCACAAGAAGCATAAATGCTTTAGAGAAAATAATAACATGATAAAAATTATATATATTTAACATTTCATTTTTATCATGTTGTCAAACATAAACAAAAAAGAACACTAATGTATTATATCAGCCCATTTAAAAGACGATTATTTATAAATCTTCATTTTTTTATATTAAAAATAAGACAGAAATCCACAATTAGAAATCTATTTTGTAGGTAATTATAGCTTCTCAGATTTATAGGTGTATTTTCTGATTATCTTCAAATCAAAGTGATACTTGAACCTGCCCAAACTCTTTGAAAGTGAAATTGTATTGATTTACTGAATAATGCCTTCTTTCAGTTTGGTTGTCACTAGACATGGCTGTTGCAGCTTCGTTGCACTATGGTTTTTAGATTAAGAATAATTTAATATATTTCGTCAAACTTGTCAAAATTTTCAATGTAAAATATAAAAAATTTGCCTAAAAAACTTGTCAAAATTTATAGACAAAAATTTGTAAGTTCAAAATTAATAATTTCTTCCATAAAAAGCCACTATATAAACTTCACATAAATTTTGTGCCCAAAAAAATCTTGCTGATATTAATGATTGGTACGACTATTTTTAATTGGTATGAATATTTTTAATTTATTTAAAAAATATATAAAAAAGAACGATCAGATTTCAGTGTAAACGAACAAATGACTCAGATTATAACAAATCATAATCTCCACGGCTTTTAATTAATACTATAGATATGGTGCATTTCATCAAATCTTTGTGATTGTCAGAAAAGAGTGAGCATATTCTACTATGTTTTCTTTTCTTCCCCTCCCCTCCCCCCCCCCCCCCCCCCCACACACACACACATTAAGGCATAATCCAGGGAATTGTTAAGAGTCATCCCTTCATTTGTCATCCCATGTAATGCCCGTATCATCCTTCCCCTCACTGGCTCCCTCTGATCTATAACAATCAAATTCTCTCTCCCTCTCCCTCCGATGCATAACACCTAGACTCCCTCTCCCTCTCCGTCCGACCTCCGACCTCCCTGTCCGTCCGACCTCCGACCTCCGATCTCCGACTTTTCTCTCTCCCTCCCTCCCTCCAACCTCATCCGACCTCCGCCTTCCTCCCTCCAACCTCCGACCTCCCTTCCTCTGACCTCCCTTCATCCATTCTCCATCCGACCTTCCTTCCTCCCTCCTTCCAACCTCCTCCGACCTCTGCCTTCCTCCCTCTGACCTTCAACCTCCCTTCCTTCGACCTCCCTTCATTCATCATCCCTCCAACCTTCCTCCCTCTGACCTCTCTTCCTTCCTCTGGCCATTTCCCGACCTCTTTTCATCTCTTCCGGCCTAAAGATGTTGTAATAAGTAATCAACCAATATGCGAAAATGATCAGATTGTTATAACAGGGGATCAACTTATAAATATAAATGATCAGATTATATTGTTATAATAAGATATCATCTTAATTATATAAATGATCAGATTGTTAAAATAAGGAATCATCTTATAAATATAAATGATCAGATCATATTGTTATAATAAGAGATCATCTTAAAATCATAAATGATCAGATTGTTATAATAAATGATCATCTTACAAAATAATTGATCGGATGACAATCTTACGACAAATGATCGTCTTATAACTATAAATAATCGAACTGTTATAATAAGGGATCGTCTTGTAAGCGTAAATGATTAGTTTGTTATAAATGATTGGATTGTTATAATAAGGGATCGTCTTGTAAGCGTAAATGATTAGTTTGTTATAATAAGAGATCGTATTGTAAGCATAAATGTTAGGTTAATTGTAATAAGGGATCGTCTTTATGTAAGTGTACGGTGTGGAGATAAGATTCTGTAATGGAGTAATGGAAGGGAGAGAATGAAAGGTGGAAGAGAGATGAGAGGGTGAGACCAGAGTGGAGGGGTAGGAGAGAGAGGATGAGAGTCAGGAGAGGAGAAGGAAAGGAGACGCAAGGAAAAAGAGCGAGAGTCAGGGAAGGGGAGGGAAAGGAGACGGAAGGGAAGGCAGGAACTCTTGTTTCCGTTTTTGGCTCTGGGGGATTAGCGAAAACTTCCAAAAATTGAAGGGATTACAGGGATGATAAATATTGGGATTGCACTTATCACATTCCCATAATCCATCGAGCTCGATTTATAGTACTAGTTCCAATTAACGACCCATCATCCGCACTTAAATTTTATTTATCATTAGTTTTCCAATTAGTCCACACCTTAACGGTATATTTGATTTTTTTTTTTAGAGTTTGCGATTCTTGATTAGCCAAATAAATTATTTCAATAATTCTTTCTATATACTCCCCTGAACATGATATGTATTTCTAAATTAGATAAAAGGGTACATAATGAGGATTAATTTCTAAATTAGAAAAGTATTGAGGCTCACCCTAATTTATTATTCCTCACCATTAAAAGTATCGAGGCTCGCCAGATAAACCACCCATAAGGCCCGACTCGCATCCTCGGCAGTCATGCCGAGAGCAGTCGTTTGGGTTTTTTTTTTATATATTTAAAAATTTTAAAATTAAAATGTCAAATCCAAACCGTTGATCTTGTTCAATTTAACGGACGATGCGTTTTCATATAAGTTTTATAAAATTTGGAGTTGATTTGATACTTGATTAAGTGCTCAACAAATGAACCTATTAGAATTAATTAAACCAGGTTCGTTCATTTGTTGAACACTTAATCAAGTATCAAATCAACTCCAAATTTTATGAAACTTATATGAAAACGCATCGCCCGTTAAATTGAACAAGATCAACGGTTTGGATTCGACATTTGAATTTTAAAATTTTAAAATATCAAAAAAACCAAACGACTGCTCTCGGCAGTCCTTTTTTTTGACTGCCGAGGATGCGAGTCGCCCTAAGGCCCTAATTCAAATTGCTTGACCTCGTTACATCTCAAGATTACGAGATTATGAGATGGAATAGGCGAAGGTGGCCATCGAGGTGAAGATCGTCAGCAATATGGATTAGGAGGTGGAGGAGCTCGTCGTCAAGATTATTGATCAGGCCGTGGAGTATGCACCGGAACACTGCTAGAGATGTTCGTTGCCGCTCATCGAGGAGAAACATGGGTGTGGAAAAGTCATTGTCCAAGCAAAGAGCCGAGAAAGGAAAGGAAGAAATTAGCGGATTAATTTTCACTTGTTGTCAAAATTTAGAAATTTTATATTAGATATGATTCAGATTATTTTATTAGAAAAAATTGAGGGCCATTTTTTCATTCATATGTGATATAATTTCATTGTGCTAAAAGCCAGCATAAACCATTGTATTTCAAGCATTTGTAATCTATCCCCATTTTTTTCTAGCAATAATTATATAAATTTATTCATTATAAAATTGATGGTTTTCTCCACCATCTCACTTGATTAATATAAAAAGTTATAAATTACAAAATGATACGCATACAAGAGATTGGTGTTTTAGTGAAGTCTATGATACTCTAAGCTGTGATAATGTCACACTTTTAGTGCCCAGGATATGTACATTGTTGCAAAAGTATCACATTTTGTGCATCCAAATCAGGTATGAAAACGGAGCGAATTTTATTCGCTTCGATCCGTATCCCAATCCAAAATATATGTTTACTATCCGATCCGTATTCATATTCAACAAAAAATTAAGGATATTATCTGTATCAGATAGATATTCAATTTGTTTATCGTATATTCAGTGGCACTAGATATATAGTTAATCTAATTACTCTTCTAATATTATAAAAAAATTTGATTAGATAATACTTAGTTTTTATTTAATAGATTGACTTACGTCTTACGATAATACTTAGTTTTTATAGACAGCTGTATCAACACGCCAGGATTCATCAGAGGGGATGCAGAAAGGTTTTCTACACCGGGAGGTAGTCCAACTGGAGGAAAAGGGTAGGTTGATATTCTTACCGTCTTGTCTGGCCTGTTAGAGGCTAGAGAAGGGCATATTATGTCGGCATTAGCCAGGGTGGTCACAATTGTTGGCTCCACATTTGGTGTGCTGCCAGGAGACGGGCCAAATCCACCACAGGAATCGAGTGGCCAGTTGCGAAGAAAGGGATCATGAACACTTGAATCTTTTTTTACGGATCCTTCCAAAGAAGCCATGATTAGAGATGGAAGTTTGTAGAAGGCTATGAGAAGTATAGTTGTTTGCACCAGAGAAGAGATGGAGCTTTCCTATTTAAAATAAGTTCAAGATTTAATTCAACCATATCACTAATGACAGAAACTATAGAATAACTCTTAGTCAACTCCGCATTAGTACAGTGCTCCTTGTTCGTTGGATCATTGACTGCAATTTAGTACTTGTCAATCGGATACACTAGAGATTTATAATTGACCACTAGAGATTTATAATTTTGCCAATATAAGAGGAGGACAGTTGCACTGATACATCCACCAAAAAAAAAGAAAAAAGTAAAACCTGTTATATACACAAGATATTTTGTATAAAATATGAACAATTATGAGGCCATCATAATTATACAACTCCCTACAGACAAAAAAAGAAGAAAGAATTATAACTTCCAAACAAAAAAATCCAAAAGATATAAATTAGTGTCGGTACACTCTTCAGCATCAAGTAACATATCTCGTCCCATTCCATATCACATTATAATATATCTGATGTTTGAGATTAAATTCTGAAGTATTTTGATAATTATTAACATAAACCTAGATTGTGTCAGTAAATCCTGGCTTTTCTAGTTTCATTATGGACCAATATTAATAAGAACAAGGGTACATACAAAAATGATATGGACAGGAGAGGAGAACTCTTCTCTGTCATTCTGTGTCAGTAAACCCATTTGTATTATTTGTAAATAAAGTATAACGTCAAAAAAGAAAGAAAGGATCAAAGCTTAGAAAAAAGCTTGACAGCATCTGCATAAGAATTCATCTCTGATGGAGTGGGGAGATTGCTGAGCTGAGTCACCCTTGATGTCGACACCAACTGTTTCTTATCAGGTGTTAATGAATCAGTTCTCCAAAGTTTTACTTCCCATACCTAATATAACGATAATTATGCAACCTCTTATCAAATAGATGAAACATGCAAATTCTAATGATATGTTTATTACATGGATATATTAGTGCGAAAGCCCTGGTCAGAGCGAGTGATAGGATTATTTAAAATAATAGTTTACAACTACAGCAAAGCAGCTATCTAAAAGAATTCACAATTTTGTTGAGAATGCATCAGAACATATCTAATATGTAGCTTTTAATGACATATCATGATTTTTTTAGACATAAATTAAAAAAAAAAATTAAAGAACTAAAGTGTAAGTGGGCAACTGCAGTAAAAGAAGATGCTGCAAGGAGAATTGAGATCACCAATTGAAGAAAGCTCTGCAATGAGTAATTGATACTGTACATGCAACCTCAACAGCAGCTAAGCTAGCATATGATCATGTGAAGATGACGCAATCACCAATTGAAAAGGATAGCATGGAGGTGCAGCATGGGTAGAAGCACAAACCAGCAGGGGCAAAACAGTCACAATGCAAATTTACACCTGTAGAAATCAATGTAGCATGGTAAAGAGTGAATGATTAATGCACTTATACTTCTCTACACAATGGAGAGAAGTGAAACTTCGCATTAAAAAGAAGAGAATGGTTGTAAATCCATGACAGTCGAGCTGGAGCTGATGTAAGTCAAGGCACCATGGAGCAACACTGACAAGCTGGCACAGTGTAAATTTGTTTCAAGTTCAAATATATACATATCAACCTCAACACTGACAGTCAACCTCAATATGACAAGTTATGGTCAAATTCTTATTAGAAACTATTTTTATTAAATATTTTTTATTGTCATAATGATTTTTCCAGCTTTGGCATATGTGGTTTATGTTGTAATTGCTCCAAGTAGTTTATGCTGGCATCATGTTCAGCTAATTAAGTGCTACGTACATGAAACTCTCAAGTACAATTACAGTTAAGATTTGGGAGTGGTTACATAGATATATTCATCCTTCTGAACAACCAGATAAGTTAGAGGATTTGATATTGGTTGCTAATAGAATTCATTGTAAAAAGCTTATAGATATTATTGTGCAGCAATTCTCTGGACTATGTGGAAACAAAGAAATGGTTGTAGCTTTCAGGATATTAAGCCTTATTCTCATAAAAAGTGTATTGCTGATATAAAGGGTCTACTCATTATAGGTCAGGCTATTGAAAACCTTCTTTGAAGAATGAGATTTGAAGCAATTGGCCTGCAGAAGAGACAATGTTAGCACAATTGGAAGCTGGTGGGGACATGACAGTGAACACTGGGGAAGGGAGACAGATGGTTATATATGTGGAATGAATATTTTGTAGTTATCTTGATTAGCTTTACTGAGTCTTTCTTATATTGCTTTATTTGTAATAATTGGTTGCTTTACTGGATGAGAGGTTTGGGAGTATGGAGATAATAATGGGGGCACTGGTACTTAGGGGAATTAGGTACCAGTGCCGGTTTCATGTTTTTGTTTGATGCTGATAAAATTGATGTATTGTCTTTAGGTCTGTCAGTTGTAACATTTTTTAACGTTAATCCGTTCCGTTTTTGGGCCACGGAACGTTAAACGTATGGGCTTGGGCTTACGTCTGGGTCCACGGAACGGAAATGAAAATGGGCTGCAGATTCCGTCCATATACGGAACGGAAACGTAACAATAGCCTTACGTTCCGTATTTGTAACGTTGTTACGTATACTGTATACATACGAATACGAATACGTATTTTGCGGACAAATCGAGGATAAGATGGAGATATTAACCTCGAGCGCCGCTACCTCCCTTGTTTCTCTCGCACGCCTCCTCCTCCTCTCTCTATCTCTCTCACTGTCTCACACACTTTCCATGACAAAGGGAGTGGTACCCGACGAGCGTGAGCCTCCTCCTCCTCTCTCTATCTCTCTCTTTAGCTGTCTCTCTCACACACTTCCCATGACAAAGGGAGTGGTTGTCGACGAGAGTGAGCTGCGTGATGATGGCAAGGCAGGTTTTCGTACACTGGCCAAGCATTAATCAGCTCTTTCTTCCGTCATCTCTTAGTGAACTCTAGCCATTGTCACTTGTCACTGTTAGGCAATAGGTTTATAGCAATCATGATTGTGCTTCTATTAGTTGTATTATATATGAATTGTAAAGGGAAAAAAGGACAGAAAAAAGAGAGATAGTCGGAGAAAGAAAGAAAGAAAGAAAGAGGTGGAAGCGATTTTTACAGAAAGAAAGAAACAAAAAGAAAGAATTGGTGGAAGCAAGGCACAATTGCAAATCGAGGTGTGGCAGGTCGGACTTCTCCTCTCCTTTGCTGTTGGAGTTATGTCCTAGAAGCCAATCATTATGGCTACTTCTATGGTTTATGTTATTGATGATATTTTATCATTTGTTCCTTGATTTATTTATTGATAGATCATTCAGGTTGAGGATCTGAATTGTAGATCTCTATTATTCATTTGTTCATAAATAACAATAATAAATCTAAAGATGTCCATAATCTTGATAATTAACAAGGAGCATTAATTATCAGATAAGATTAGTATGCAAGTTAAGCGATGATTAAGTTCTACAAATCATGGGTAAGGAGTTACCAACTTAATTGCATATGTATATGTTGTAGAACATAGTACAGGACTTGACCCAAATGAAATAAACATATGGATTGTGTTATGTGTCATTGTTTATTTCATATGTTGTTGATTCTAAGTTTGAGATGCTCAGCTTTTCCACATGTGGATAGGTTCAATAAATATCGTCTAACGCTGATTCCTGATAAAGGCTGCTATACAGACTTTATTTATGTTCTCTTGAATTGTGCGGGGAAAAGTTGTTCATCAAGAAAATCGTATGTCCCTCATTAGTTTACCTAATGAGCGATGATATCTGTTTGGGCCCCTTGATGGAGATGGATTGTTTGCTAGCAACTTGTACAATCATCTCTATATCAAGAAATGTATAATCTGCAAGAGTGACACATTCCTATCTTGGATTATACAGGGATATCATGTGACATAAGAATCGAACAAGGAAATACTTTATTTCTTATGCAGGATTGAGATATTGTAGCTGTACACTATTTATGTGAATTGGGAATCATAACGTGTTGCTAGATACCGCTTATGATTAATGGAAATAAATAACGGTTTATTCTCCATGGCCAACGTAGCATAAATCCTCAAAAAGGTCACACAAATAGAACCTGAACCACACGTGCATTATTTATTTGTATTGGAGAATACAAAACATGATGGGTTGATTAATTAATTATATACCGTTATAATTAATTATATCAAGAAGATCATGTTAGAATAAATTAATGCATAAACCAACCTATTGTTAATTATCATCAATTTGATAATTAAATAGTCTCAATTATATTTAATATAATTGTTAGAATTATATTGAATATATAGGCTTTAAATTGCTAAGTCTAATTGAGCCCAATTAACAAACAATTAATAGGCCCATTAATTAAATGAATTAATATGGGTAAGAGAGATTAATTCACACTTTGGTGAATTGGGCTAAAAGCCCATAAAGATTTCGGCTAGGGCATGGTGGCATGCTTGTAATTTGTTAGAAGTTTGGAAGAGGAATGAGAGCTCTATAAATAGACCCCAAGGGGTGGCTTCTCATCCAACTTTCTCTCTCCTCTCTTCCCTCTTGCCCTAGCCGCCACCATCTCCTCCATTAGAGATTTTCGAAATCTCCATTAGAGGAGCTCTCATCCATTGTTTGTTAGGGCCCATGTGTTGGGATTAGCTACATAATTAAAGTGTTAATTGTGATTAAGTGTTGGTTGCTCTAAAAGCTTGCTAGCACAAGCTTTTGAGAGGTGGAGAAGCTTCTTGGTGGATTAGAGGAAGGAGAAGAAGGCGCAGAGTGCACGCCATCGATTCCCACGCCTTGGACAACCTCACAAGAACGATTTGTGAGAGGTACAACATCCTCCTCTCTTTCTCTCTTAGTTTTTGGTACCAATTCGGTGTTTAGCACTAGATCTATTGATTTGCTTGTTGTTAATGGGGATTAATTAGTTGTAATTAGTCTAAAATTAAAATATGAGCATTTCCTAACAGTGGTATCAGAGCTCATGGCTTTGCTTACTGTTTTTGGCACTTAATTAAGTGAGAAATTCGTAATTAATTAAGTTAATTAGTGATGTGCATGCTTGCTGGCCCTGGAATGGCTGTTTTCTGTCTTGTTGCTTGTTTTTCGTAGTGTAAAGCTCTCTGAAATTTTTTCCTTCTTATTGGAGGTTGTAGCCCTTTGAGTTGTGGTCGTTTTTCCACTGGAATCATTGAAATTCGATGTAAAATGAATTTTTAGTGATTTAAACGGTAACGGTGCGCAGATCTGTTATTCTGCTGCACAGTTCTGTTGTTGTGGTTGGTAACAAATAAGTTTGTATACAAAGTATCTGTAACTTTTAGATAGGATTAATCTAAACTTGATACTCTTTCTGGATATGTAAATTTTGTTGCATATTTCGGATCTTATGTGGGCGTTCAAGGATGAAAAGTGATGAAGTTGTCAGATCTGTTTTTTCAAACAAACCGATTGTTTTGAAAAACTGTACTTATTGAGAAACTTTTATGGAAAAGTGTTAAAATGGAAATGTTTTCCTTTAAGTCTGGAATCTGTGAAAATTAATTTCATAGATTTTCATTGAGATTTGATACCTCAACCGAGTGAAACCTTTTTGGTCGACGGTCAGTTCCAGAACAGGATACCTTGCTTAAATGCTTGTTATCTCGTTGATCTTGAATATAACTTGTGGTTTTTCTTTTCATGGACTGATAGCCTATTGTATGTAGTATTTTTCTATGTAAATTTTTTGCTTGAAAAATATCAAGGGGATGATCATACAGATCAAAAGGTTGAGACCCATAACAGAATTTTCTCTAACGGTGCTTCGCGCACAATTTGAGGATTTGTCTTTTTTGGTTCTCCCTGATGGTAATTGATCTCTCCTTGAGATTTTTACAGGTAACCACAATGTTTGTAAGGAGTTCTCTGGATTTATTTCGGATTTTTTGGAGACCGAATTATTTTGAATTTTTTCGGGCCCCGAATTTCGTATTTTAATTAGTTAAAATAATTTCTAATTAATCAATGTGATGAAAGGTTAATTAGAAGACTCCTTAAATACCCTCCTTTCTGTTTTGATGGTTGGATTTAATTTAAAAGGGCTTAAACAATTAGTTGTTAAGGTTGAGCCTTCTTTGCATTCGAAAAACTTGAGCAACAAGTATGCACAAAGATTCTAATTAATGAAATTAATTAAGAGCAAGTGAATCATGTATATTGTATATGTGCTAACTTTGTTTTGTAGGAGGATGTGGGTTTGATATAGCTCAAGATGTCAATGCCTTGTGTGTTGTAAAATGTTGTGAATGCATGTGATTGCTTGTAAAGTGGCCTAAGGTGCCTTGATAATTAATTGGTTAATTTTGATGTAACTTGTGAGGCTTGCATGCCCCTAAGGCCTAGGCGGGGTTTTAGGAATTTTATCACATGTATTTATTTCCCTTAATTATTAGATAGGATCTTAGTAATTAGTGGGAGGGCTTGATTAGATTAGTCTCGTTACATGGAGATGCGACGAAGATTAATGCAAGCGGGAGCCATACAAACCCACGACAATGTTTGAGATGTGTTTGATTATGTGATTGTTTGAGAATGCCTTGAATTGTCATATGTAGGTATGGGTGTATGCTTACACGACCACCAAACAAGAGTCACATAAATTGTTTTGTCCCAATTACGATTAAGTTAATTCGTCCTCCTTCTCTCTATCCCCTTCAAGACAATTGATTGTTTATTGATGCATTCCGCCGACGCGGACATCGTACTCCATCATTGTAGTCGGGGTGTAAATCGAATTTGCAAGGAGCAAATAGAGAGAAGTTACTTTTCAATGGATCCTAATCAGATTGGACATTGGGACGAAGTTCGCGATGCGAACCAAGGATCATAAAGTTGTATGATCGGTTAAAGAGAACCTACCCTATATTAGTTGGCTTGATGTTGTGCCGACGCCATCATCGTTTCAACGAAAGTAGGGGACTTGGAAATCCATTACATTTAGGGACATTAATTTAATGTAGTGGAAGTTTTACTTTATGGAAGTTAAAGCAAAAAGCATAAACTAAATGACCTTAAATTTTGATATTGTTGTAGATGTCTTCCCCGTCTTTTACGCTACGTTCTCTTCTTGAAAAAGAAAAGCTTGCCTTCAATGGTGCCAATTTTTTGGATTGGCACCGCAACCTTAGGCTTGCCCTTAGGTTTGAAAAGAAGGAGTATCTCTTGACCACTCCCTTGCCTCCTCTTCCTGAAGAGAAGGCTCCTAAAGAGGACCATGATAACTATGAAAAGCATCATGGAGACGACATAGAGATGTCGGTCTTGATTGTTGCAGTCATGGACAATGAGCTCCAAAAGGAGTACATTGATAGTGGTCTTGGAGTGTTTGAAATCATCTCTCATCTCTCAAGGACCTTTAAGACCAAAGCTCGTACCGAAAGGGGCAAACTCATCAAGGCCGTCGCCAACACTCGTTTGGCGGAGGGTCATGAAGTTGGTCCACACGTCATGAGGATGGCGGGGTTGTTTCGGCAGCTTGAAAGCCTTGACACGCCCTTCCCACCGAAGGCTGTCCAAGACTTTATTCTCAACTCTCTTCCTCAGAGTTACTCGGGGTTCATTGTGAACTACCGCATGAATGGCATGGAGAAAAGTTTGGAGGATCTCCAAAACATGCTCATGGAAACTGAGGAGAGTCTCAAGAAAGAGAAAAGGGTCTAAGGATGTTCTTGTTGTGAATGACAAGGGAAGGAAGATCAAGAAGAAAGCCCGAAGAAACAAGAGAGGCAAAGGCCCGGTGACGCCCCAAGGCTCGTCCAAGGGAGCTCCCGTGGGTTCAAGGAAAAGAAGAACCCGGCCACTTCCGATACCGTGTGCTTCTATTGTAGTGACAAGGGCCATTGGAAGAGGAACTGCCCCAAGTACCTTGCTGATAAGAAGGCTGGAACCGTCCGTCCTTCTACTTCAGGTATATTTGTCATTGAAACCCTTCTCGCTACCTCAAGCAATGACTGGATATTTGATACTGGTTCATGCGCTCACATTTGTCGAAATGTGCAGGCACTAAAGAGTAGGAGGCGGCTCGAGAGAGGCGAAGTTCAACTCCGCGTCGGTAACGGCACGTGCATATCCGTTATGGCCGTTGGGAACGTGGAATTATCTTTGCCTTGTGGTTTTGTGTTGGAACTCAAGGATGTTTATGTAATTCCATGTATCACTCGAAATATTATCTCTATCTCATGTTTGGACTTGGATGGTTTTGATGTTGTAATAAAGAACAAGTGTTTGACTTTGTTTCGTGATGAAGTTCGTTATTGTGTTGCGCATTTATCGAATGGTCTTTATTTGCTTGATAGTAATGAACTTGTTTTGAGTGTTGAGAATGACAATAGGAAACGTAAGATTTCTCAAGAGAATGCAACTTTGATGTGGCATTGCCGCTTAGGTCACATCAATGAGAAGCGCATCAAGAGATTACAAACCGTTGGTCTCTTGGATCAATTCGCTTTCGAGCCAATTGACACATGCGAGTCTTGTTTGATGGGAAAAATGACCAAAGCGCCTTTTTCCAACAAAGGGACAAGGGCAAATGACTTGTTGGACCTTGTACATACCGATGTATGTGGACCTATGAGCATTTGCGCACGTGGTGGTTATTCATACTTCATCACTTTCACCGATGATCATAGTAGATACGGGTATATCTACTTGATGCGGCACAAGTCTGAATCCTTTGACAAGTTCAAAGAATTCAAGAATGAAGTTGAAAACCAACTTGGTCGAAAGATCAAAGTTTTACGTTCCGATCGTGGAGGAGAGTACTTGAGTCATGAGTTTGGTGATTATCTAAAGGAGTGTGGAATAGTTCCACAACTCACTCCGCCGGGAACACCACAATGGAATGGTGTATCCGAAAGGAGGAATCGAAATTTGCTAGACATGATTTGATCGATGATGAGCCAAACCGATTTGCCTAAATCGTTTTGGGGTTATGCATTAGAGACCGCAGCTTTTACACTAAACCGTGTTCCATCTAAGTCCGTTGAGAAGACACCTTATGAGATTTGGTTTGGTAAGAAACCAAACATGATGTTTCTCAAGATTTGGGGTTGTGAAGCTTATGTGAAAAAGCTAGTGAGCGATAAGCTTGGACCCAAATCGGACAAGTGCCATTTCGTAGGATACCCTAAGGAAACAAAGGGATACTACTTCTACAACCGTGTCGAGAACAAGATAGTTGTTGCTCGTCATGCTGAGTTCTTGGAGAAAGAATTTCTCGCAAGAAGAAGTAGTGGGAGTAATGTGGTTATTGAAGAAATTCAAGAACCACCACAAGACATGCCTCAAGTAGGTAATGTAGTTATTCCCAATGAGGTTCCAAATGAGGTTGTAGCCGAACCCGTTCCACAAGCCGTTGTGGAAGAAGTTCAAGAAAATACTCCCTCAAATGAGGACTCGAACATATCGCGAGTCGATTATGTTCAAGAAACTCAAAGTTTCGAAGATCAAGAACCAACTCCACAAACCGTTGTGGAACAAGTTCAAAAACCTCAAGAACCTCAAGCACTCATTCTACGAAGGTCAACAAGGGAAAGTCGTCCACCCGAGAGGTACTTGGGTTTGCACGATGTCCTCGTCATTGCGAATGACGAACCTTTGACCATTAATGACATGATGAAGAAATCCGACTCCAAGGAATGACTCAAAGCCATGGAATCCGAAATGCAATCCATGTATGACAACAAGGTTTGGACCTTGGTTGACCTTCCCAACGGAGTAAAACCCGTTGAGAACAAGTGGATCTTTAAAAGAAAGGTCGACATGGATGGCAACTTGACCATTTACAAGGCACGACTTGTTGCGAAAGGTTACAAGCAAATTCATGGTATTGACTATGAAGAAACCTTCTCGCCCGTCGTCATGTTCAAGTCAATTCGGATCTTGTTAGCAATTGCCGCATTTTATGACTATGAGATATGGCAAATGGATGTCAAAACCGCTTTCCTAAATGGAAATTTGGAAGAGGATGTGTACATGACACAACCCGAGTGTTTTGTGGATCCCAAGAATGCTAACAAGGTATGCAAGCTTCAAAGGTCCATTTATGGATTGAAGCAAGCATCGAGGAGTTGGAACAAGCGCTTTGATGAAGAGGTCAAGAAGTTGAACTTCATTCAAAGCGAAAAGGAACCTTGTGTTTACAAGAGGATTAGTGGGAGCGTGGTCGTATTTCTTGTTCTATATGTTGATGATATACTCTTGATCGGGAATTATATTCCCGAGTTGAATGATGTCAAGGATTCATTGAAGAAGGTGTTCTCAATGAAAGACTTGGGCGAAGCCGCCTACATCCTAGGAATCAAAATCTATAGAGATAGATCTAGAAAGTTGTTAGGCTTGAGCCAAGATGCATATATTGGCAAAGTGTTGGAAAAACACAACATGGCTAGTTCCAAGAAGGGATACTTGCCTATGTCACATGGCATATTCTTGAGCAAGACTCAATGTCCGACGGAAGATGCAGATAGGAAATTCATGAACAAGTTTCAATATCCATCTGTGGTCGGATCAATCATGTATGCCATGCTATGCACTCGCCCCGATGTGGCACATCCGATTAGTGTGACTAGTCGATACCAAGCTAACCCTGGTATGCCACACTGGACCGCAGTCAAGAATATCCTCAAGTATTTGAAGAGAACACAAGATAGTATCCTCGTGTACGGTGGAGACCAAGAGCTTGTTGTAAGTGGTTACACCGATGCTAGTTTCCAAACCGATCGAGATGATGCTAAGTCACAGTCCGGCTACGTATTCCTGCTCAATGGTGGTGCCGTAAGTTGGAAAAGTTCCAAGCAAGAAACTACGGCCGATTCCGTCACCGAAGCGGAATACTTAGCGGCTGGTGAAGCAGCGAAAGAAGGCGTTTGGATCAAGGAGTTCTTGACCGAGCTAGAGGTGGTTCCAAGCATCTCAAATCCAGTGGATCTCTACTGCGACAACACGGGAGCCATAGCTCAGCCCAAAGAGCCTAGGTCTCACCAAAAGACCAAGCACATTCTACGACGATTCCATCTTATCCGTCAGTTTGTGAATGACGGGTGGATCAAGGTCAAGAAGGTGGACGGTGCCGCGAACACAGCGGACCCTCTGACAAAGCCTTTGTCTCGAGCCGCACATGAGTTGCATGTTGCATCCATGGGGATTAGGCGTATGCCTGAGTGGCTTTGAGTTGTATCTTTTACTTTGAGGCTTTAGTATGAGACATGTATATTTTGGATATTACATTGAGTACTACGCACTTGCTAGAAGTCGTTGTTGATTGACTCTAGGCCAAGTGGAGATTGTTGGAGTTATGTCCTAGAAGCCAATCATTATGGCTACTTCTATGGTTTATGTTATTGATGATATTTTATCATTTGTTCCTTGATTTATTTATTGATAGATCATTCAGGTTGAGGATCTGAATTGTAGATCTTTATTATTCATTTGTTCATAAATGACAATAATAAATCTAAAGATGTCCATAATCTTGATAATTAACAAGGAGCATTAATTATCAGATAAGATTAGTATGCAAGTTAAGCGATGATTAAGTTCTACAAATCATGGGTAAGGAGTTACCAACTTCATTGCATATGTATATGTTGTAGAACATAGTACAGGACTTGACCCAAATGAAATAAACATATGGATTGTGTTATGTGTCATTGTTTATTTCATATGTTGTTGATTCTAAGTTTGAGATGCTCAGCTTTTCCACATGAGGATAGGTTCAATAAATATCGTTTAACGCTGATTCCTGATAAAGGCTGCTATACTGACTTTATTTATGTTCTCTTGAATTGTGCGGGGAAAAGTTGTTCATCAAGAAAATCGTATGTCCCTCATTAGTTTACCTAGTGAGCGATGATATCTGTTTGGACCCCTTGATGGAGATGGATTGTTTGCTAGCAACTTGTACAATCATCTCTATATCAAGAAATGTATAATCTGCAAGAGTGACACATTCCTATCTTGGATTATACAGGGATATCATGTGACATAAGAATCGAACAAGGAAATACTTTATTTCTTATGCAGGATTGAGATATTGTAGCTGTACACTATTTATGTGAATTGGGAATCATAATGTGTTGCTAGATACCGCTTATGATTAATGGAAATAAATAACGGTTTATTCTCCATGGCCAACGTAGCATAAATCCTCAAAAAGGTCACACAAATAGAACCTGAACCACACGTGCATTATTTATTTGTATTGGAGAATACAAAACATGATGGGTTGATTAATTAATTATATACCGTTATAATTAATTATATCAAGAAGATCATGTTAGAATAAATTAATGTTGTCTCGCACTTTTTCGAGTCCGCACCTCGGATAGGATTTAGGGATACCTCCGTGGGGGTGAAAAAATACGGATCAGATACCCCTCGAGCGTCTCGAAACTCAAACATCAATACCCACCTGATAAAGGATGAGGGTACTGACGTGGTTTCGGGTCTCTCGAGAGTTTGATTGTTTACTGCAGGTCCTTTCCTTCCAGTAGGCGCAAGCCCCTACTGTTAATTACCTCTGAACCAAGTCAAGAGCACCTCTAGATCGGGAAAGTCAATGGATTAGGCACGATAAGCTTACAAGGAGTCCAATTTATTTATTTCACATGTGGCTAACATTAAATGAAATGCATATATCGAGGAACGAAAACATAATATAGTCCAGAATAAGACACATGCACTATGGATGCAGATGGTATGATATGAATGTCTACAAAGCTCTCATGATGCATGCTTATGTGTGCAAGGAGTATGACTTCACTAAAACCGTATTACTTAACATTTTCTGCATTTCTTTTTTTAACCTTTCTAGAGTTTTGCTGAATTGGGCATGGAGCCACTATTTAGATTTTTTTTAGTCTGGGGCTAAAACATCTGATCAGAGTTCACTCGACAAGAACATTTGTGACGATCATCGGTCGACTCTTTATCTGGCCACCTAGTCGTCAAGATTTCATTCACTCCGGGTCGAAACACATTGCAGACCCAAAAGGAACAGACATAGACGTGCAAGGTCTTGGTTTTCTGACGTGTCGAAGCTCCGGTGTATCAAACGTGTGAGAGCTTCAGTCTTCTGACGTGTTTAAGACTTAAGTCTGCTCTTGACGTGTCAAAACTATGATTCTCTGGCGTGTTATAGTTTCAGGCATTCTAGCATGTAGAAACTCCGGCATTATAATGTGTTTAAGTTTTAGTCAACTATTGACGTGTTGAACTTTTGGTCCCGTGACGTGTGAGAGTTTGGTTATTAAAATATTTTTAAACTCCGGTATTAGGACGTGTTTAACAGTTCTGGTCAGTTTAAACATTTTTGGGTATATCCGAACTTAAGTTTGTTTGGATTCTAGGGCTTTGGTTATTTTACCATACTTAAACCCTAGCTTTCAAATATATTTACAACTTGGCCCCTGGAGTATGGATTTTGAAGGTTGTCATTAGATATGGATTAAGATTCTATTTATGGATCTGAAATTTCTGAATTTAGATATAGTTCTGGATTTATATTTTTGGGTTTGGATTGTCTGGTTCCGTACTTGTATTATGGGTCTGGGTTTTATGAGATTTTGGTTTAGAGGAATTTGATGACAAACGTTATTTTATTGCTCCTGTTCTTCGGGTGTACCTGTTGTCTCAATATACCTGCGTCAAAGGGGTTCAAACCCTTCCACTTTTATTAATTTTTGTTGTGGACTGACTTTGAGTTATTTTGGACATTTGATATTTAAAGACTTTCGTTATTTTAATTTTAACTTCCCTTTTTATTGAGAATTTGGTCTTGATGTGTCATATGAAAATGTTATTCATAATTTTCTGGATATTTTGATATTTTATGGAAATTTTCTGGACTTTCTGACTATTTTTAATGTATTTTTGAATTTTCAGCATTTTTTTAGAAAATTCCAGCCTTTGGACATGTGTTCGATTAATCTGGAGAGGGTTGTATGAAATCCCATGCTTCAAAGATTGTACGGGATCCAGACGAATGAGGGGTATGGAGTTGCTGTGTCTTCATTGGTGTGGACCAGTGAGAGGGACGCTCTGTCAGCGCCATGTCATGGGTTCTCGTCAATTCTGACGACGCCACGTCGGCATTCGGTGCACCATTTCCATGCACCTGGTCCACGTGACTCTTTCCTCAGCTTCAACTCGTCTCCCTCCTTTCGACTCAGGCTGTGAACTCGATTTTTCGACTGGACCGGTCCAGTGAGAGCTCGGCAGCAATTCTGGTGGCGGTTTCAAGCAGAGGAAGGCTCCAAGAGCATCGTGGAGACACCATAAGGTCGCCTGAGATTCGAGTTGAGGTCGCGTTTTCAGATTTGAGGAGCTTCATCCTCGTCTCAGTCATGGTCCGGTGACAATTCGAGGTGTCGATTTTGAGCTGTCGGCGGCGACTTCCTTGCCAGAAACAGCTTTTACAGCATCGTAAGAGTGCCTTGTGACTTTTAATAGTGTCAATTTATGTTGCGTTTTCTGCTTCAAAGTGATTTGGCCACGTCCTTGGTTTTGGTCTGGCTAAACTTCTTACTTGTATTGAATTGACTTTGCTAACGACAATTATTTCTGGTTGGTTTGTTTCTAAGCATAATTAGACAATTGAAGTGACTTTTGTGCTATTCTCTTGACCCTCCTAAATCTGACTTCCACCAATTTGGTTTTACTGGGTCATGGGACACCAATTCAGACTTCAGATTTTAGACAAAGCTTATACGTGAATTTGGTTTTATTCCATTACTCTGACAAATTTAATTCCTCAAATATCACAATTATGCACTTGGGTATGATTAATGGGCCGAAGCTATTTATCAACCTACACTTCTTTATGCTTTTTTGAAGCACATGTGGCAGAGTCATGAGTAGTGGATGGCATTTTGGTCTGTACCTTGGGTCTGGCCAGGCTTATACACAGATTATTCTCTCTTCTCTTATTTTTTGTAAATTGATCCAAAACTTATGGAAGTGATGTTGCAAGACAACTGGTTTTAGCATATGACATTTACTTGTTCATTTTATTTTTCAAGTTTTATTTGGAAGTTCTTTTATTTGTCCAGTCAACAATGATTAAGAAGTTCTAAATAAGAATGATCCTTCAACAATCAAGTTCGGATCTGAGTCCAGGGGAGCATGGTCCATGAATTCACAATTTGATTTTGCACCTGGGTCCAGAGAAACATAACCCCACAATCCTTGGTTCTCAACGCTTGTCATATTTGCATAGTTCTATGACTCAGTTCTTACATTCACTTTATTCATCAGTTCTTTGAAGCACATTCAAAGCTTTAAATTCTATGAGGGTAGCAAACAACAATCAACTCGCTCAATTGAGGTCATGTACTCTTGTCACATATCTCAAGTTTAGTTTTTTTTTGTTTTCAGACCAGACTTTGGACGTAGGAACAAAATTATTATATATCTGTTTTTACAACAGTAACCTGAGCTCCTTTCTGTAAAGAGAAGGCAAATATTGTTACCATTATATATTTTTTTACTGTTGAATTTTCTTGGCAAACCTGAATGCACATGCATAATTTAGAGCATGTAAATTTATTTTTTTTTTTTTATGTGAAGATAAAGATGCGCAGAAGGGTAAAACAGGAAACACAATAAGAAATGTGGCTTAAACTTAATCTACATGCTTCATGTATGTTCAGATTCACTTTTTCCTTATGAATGGATGTATGCTATCTCATGCAGGATGGAATAAAAAAAATGCTAACGCCACAAAATTTATGCAACTAGTGGAACATGACTCAACAAAAATGAAAATGTCAGAACTAGGGATAAACTTGCTGTAACAACAAAAATTTTTTATTTTTGAAAATATAAGTTCAAAGATATGGTGTTTCAAACCTTATTCAGATCCATAGTGAAAAAGAACTATATTTTTCTTTTACTTAATAATAAAAAGACAAGCTGAACTAAAATACAAACAATATAGATAAACTGAACTGAAATGCAAACAATATAGACACATGCATGATTTTCAAAACTCATCATTTCTTTCTAATCAAGTCTTAACTAGGAATTTATGTTAGGTTAAAATAAATTAGTATACTAATCTAAATCGAAGTTCATTTTTTTTTTTTAGTTTTTGAAACAGTGGAGAGTTGTTTTTTTTTTTTTTTTGAACTGCCATTATTATTCCAGCTCATTTGAAACCTTGATTATCCGTCTAATCCACAAATCAAGCTTAATCATGAGGGCGGAGTCTAATGTCACGCACCCCATGCTTCAGCCCAACTAGTGGCCTCGACGAACAGAAAAAAGTTTTAAATGCACTTAATAAAAGCATAACATAAGGTGAGACCATACTCTTGACAACACTAAAATAACTCAAAAGAAAGCAAAAAGACCAGGATGTATTAACTTACCTAAGTGCAGTATGACATTTCATGAATATTAAACTACATCTTGCTCGTGATTCTGAACCGAGGGACCCACATGGCATCTATAGAGGCGGAGTCTAGTGTCACACACTCTGAGAAGCCAATGGTTCACAATCCAGAAACTTAAACAAGTTGAAATAAAATAGACGATGCAAACTTTATTTTTGGAAAGGAACTTTTGTTACTCGATCTCGCTGAGGACATGGCTAGCACGGGTGAAGACGGAGTCTAATGTCACGTACCCCACCAGTGCTAATCATAATCTCCATGAGAACAAGCATCAACAATTTTATGCAAAAGAAGAAGAAAGATGCAAGACTATACAAAATAAAAATCTGCTATGTAAAGAAAAAAGGAACTTCGAAACAGCCATCAAATGTTTAAAATTTCCTTTATTGATATGTAACATAGATGGTTTACAAAGGTTTTACTCAAACATACCTACAGATTATCTTAACTTGACACTTCTCTTCTTTTTTTTTTTTTTACAGAAATAGCTAAGAAAAGAGCAACAATTGAAAATGAAGAAGAGAAGGTCCATTTTCATCTGTCTTCAGCTTCTTATATAGGCAGAGGCGCTAGGGCTTCCATGGAGGATGTTAGCTTATGTTGTTTCTCCTATGTGGCAGCCATCCAAAGGCTTTGAGTTGATCTTGTGGTCTGTAGGTTGATGCTTACATTTTAAGCAGCTTATATTGTGCCCTCAACTTTACTTATCATGTCCCAATGTGATTTCAAATTGGAGGCGCAATTAGGGTCTGTATGAAGCTTTTCCTTACACTGGTGCATCTCAGCCTTCCATTCTCCATCTTGTGGCTGTATGAAGCTATTTGGGGAGCAAGTTTGCTTGGTTTTGTCTCTATCTGGCATGGTGAGACAACACATGGAGGGAGGGGACCAGTGAGATGCCTCTCTTGCTTTTCTACTTTTGTTTCTTCTCAAGTTCAACGAAATCGTGACTGTCTCCAGTTGATTTTTTAAACCAGTTCAGTATCCAGATAACATGTTTAATGTGTTTTAAACATTAATTAAGATAATGAACTGTTCTATATCAAAGCTTAACCACTGTCTGAGCCTATCGATGGCCTTAATTGGTGATCTCAACTTCTCGGTTAGCTTCAATTCAAATTGATGGTGCAAACTTGTTGCCAACACCTTCGCGAAGCTGTATGCACAAATAGCTCGAGACCAGTGCCTTCAACGGCTTCAATTTCGCATGCCTTTCTCAGCAACCTCGAAGCTTCTTCAACAAAATTGACCATGATTTAGGTCACGAGAGGGGTCGAGAGACATATCATTGTGTTCTCCTTGACATGGGCTTTCCAGCGGTACCAAGAGCTCCGGAAACGGTGGAGTAGATCGTCGGAACCGTTCTTGTCAGAGAGACGAGCTTCGTCTCTTTCACTTTATACCTTTCTTCTTTTCTTTCCGTTTAATTTGGACGTGGGGTCCAGAGACGAGCCAATCAGCGCACGCCGTTTGTGCGAGACTTGCTCTACTGGCAAGTGGGGTCAATGCAAGAGGCGAATTGGGTTGCGCCATTTGTCTGACTGTTGCGCTAATATCAGGTAGGTCGAACGGTTCGGAGAGAAGAAGTTGAGCTTCGTTAATTAATTCTTTTCCTTTAGCCGAAGCCCATTCTCCATTTTCCATTATTTATTTCACCGGCCTATTTATATATTTCTTTTATTTTTTTGTTTTGCTAATGAAATGATTAGAGCACAAAGCACAAACCGTATAACTCAATCTAATTGGCTTGCACAGTTTACTCGGCATGTTGATCCATTTTACTGCTTGCCTCAAACATCGTCACATTTTTTGTTTCCACCGATCTTCATTTGATGACATAAATGGACATGTCACATTTCCATGTGATTACATGAAAAACACTAACACGGCTATGATTTTTTTTATCAATGTGTTCATGAGACCTTGAATGGTTGTTTCTTCTCTCTTTTTTTTTATTGAATCTCAAAATTAATTAAATGAATTTTTCAATTTTCAATGGGGTAATTCATTTAATCAATCTTTTATCATCATTGTGCATATCTTCAGGTTTCTTATCCCGTTGAAATTACCCATGACATTTGTGTCGCATTTTTTATGGATATTGAATATTAAATATTAAACTAATGCAACATATGGTATATCACATTAATATTAATATTAATATCAATATCATGCCATCTTTAATCCAAGTTCATGTTTCGTCAAAAATTGACCCTCTTTCTGAGAATCTAGATCCGGCATGCATTTATGGGCTCCATTTTCATTGGTTCATGAATTGTTGAAATTTTCTCATTTGGCAAAAATTAGAGGTAAACAAATGCCCCCCACCAGAGTAGGTTGTGAGGAAGTCGAGTCGAACGACCTGCTCTGGTGCCCCCATTGCTCTTTATTTTCTTTCAACTTTTGGTCCATGATTTTTTTATTCTCATCATGCCGCCTGTTTTTGTGCTAGACGACTCTCATTTCGCCTAATGGCTTTTGACATGGGCTTTATGGGCCCTTAGTTTACATCAGTCATATCGCCATCATGGGCTCTTGATCCAGAGTTTTCAAAGTACGAGTGAGTTTTCTGGTGCTGTTCTGGATATTGAGTCGGAGATTCATGATGAGATTTCATTTGGTTTGTCTGTTCAAGGTATTTTTGGTACCCTTCTTTGTCATTGGATTTGGTTTTCCTTGTCTTTGTTACTAACCTCTCATACGTCCCTGTGCACTTTCAGAGAATATGGATACGAGAGGTTCGCTCGAGGGATATGATTTTCATGTCCTTCAGGGTTTGGTCCTGGAGGATGTCGATGTGATTGTGGCATCCAATATGAGATAGAACTGTGTTATTTGGAGTTTGAGTATGTCCTTTTAGGCGCGGTTCCACTTGCTTTTGCCCCCGCCTCGGCTGCAGAGACAAGTCATGCTTTTGTTTCGAGGAAAGAGTTGAGGTCTTTCGGTGGGACTTTTGTGGGTTCGGTGGCGAGGATTCTGATCAGACATCGACTGGCGTGGTCTTGACTCCCCCATGTCCCCTTTCTTCTTTTGACAGCAGGATGACATGCTCTTACTTTGGAGCGAGAGGGATGACAGAGTCTGATTGTGGCGAGGGAAATGAGGCTGAGTCATCGTCTCGCGACCTTTATAGGAGTCTTTGATATTTGATGACTCCTTGTATCTTTCTTTTCATTCCACTTTATATATATTTTTTGCACTTTAGATTAGCCATGACTTGTGATGACTATCTTGGTCGTTGCTTGTATAACACTCTGATATGCTTTACGAGCGCACATTTATGTCATCTTTTCTTGTTTTTTTTTTTTTGTTGGATTTTGGGTAGCTGGAAGAACCTCTAGGAGCTTCTCCATTTATTATTATTATTTTTTTATATTTTTGGAAAGGACAACTTATGGGGCCGTAAGGGCAAGTCGCCTTTGAGATCCCTACCTTACTAAGGAACATGGTGGATTTGTGAGGCTCACGCCTTCAGATATTCTTTATGGGGCGTGTTCTCAGTGCTTTCAGCTACCACACAGGTTTTAGCCTCCTCAAGCACCTTTTTCGCTTTCAAGAACCACAAAGGTTCCTTCATAAAGCGGATTATTTAGAGTAATTTTCACCTTACCTGTGTATTTGAAAGCCACACAGTCTTTCTCAACACCGAGTTAGGGTTTTGGACTCACGCCCTCAGATATGCTTCATGGGGTGTGGTCTTGGTATTTTCAGCTACCACACAGGCTTAGCGTCATAAAATACATTTTCGCTTTCAGAAGCCACACAGGCTCCTTCATGAGTCACCATGCTCCATGTATTCGAGAGTCACACAGATTCATGTATTCGAGAGTCACACAGATTCCTTCAACATGAAGTTTAGGGTAATTTTCACCATGCTCCATTTTTAGGGTAATTTTTAGGGTAATTTTTGGGGTAATTTTCACCATGCTTCAATAGTGGCTCCATTTTTAGGGTAATTTTCACCATGCTCCATGTATTCGAGAGTCACACAGATTCCTTCAACATGAAGTTTTTGTCAGGTAAGTTTCACCAAGGTAATTTTCACCATGCTCCATTTTTAGGGTAATTTTCACCATGCTTCAATAGTGGCTCCATTTTTAGGGTAATTTTCACCATGCTCCATGTATTCGAGAGTCACACAGATTCCTTCAACATGAAGTTTTTGTCAGGTAAGTTTCACCAAGGTAAGTTTTACCATTTTTGAGGTGAGTTTGAGATTTCGTTCTTGAGGTCGATTTGGGGAATTTCACCGTTTTGGGGTGAATTTGGAGAATTTGGAGATATTTCACCATATTTTAGGTGGATTTTGAGATTTGGGGAGATTTCACTTCTTCTCTCTTTTTTTTTTTGGGATTTTAAATTTGAGGAGGTTTCACCCTTTTAGAGGTGAGATTTTCGATTTGAGAGGATTTCATTTCTCTTTTTTTTTTTAAAATGGTAGAATTTTGGATTTGAAGGAATTTCATCCTTTTGGTGGAGAGATTTTTTTTTTTTTGATTTGAAAGATTTCATTTCATCATTTTTTTTAGGAGGTGGGATTCTCACCGATTTGGGATGAGCTTCATGATTTGAAGATGCTTCACCATTTTTAGGATGGGTTCCATCGATTTGGAGCGTGTTTTGGTTAGGCGAAGAGATGATTCATTTCTTCATGAGTCTCGACCCAATTGCTAATGAAGTCTTCACCGTCTGCATTTGCTAGTAGGTATGCTCCACCATCGTATACTTGGTCGATGATGAAGTGACCTTCCCAATTTGGTGCAAATTTGGGGCTGTGATGCCTGCCAACAATTGGTCGTCTTAGTACCAACACTGACTCCCCTTTTCTGAATGATCTTGGCCTTGACAATTTCTCATAGGCCTGAGTCGTTCGAGCCTGGTAAAGTTCCATATTTTGTTGAGCAACGAGCCTTCTTTCATCTATCTCATCTGGCTTTTGCAACTTGAACTTTATTTGTTCAGCTTGAGAGGTTTCTGAAGCCATGGCGATCCTTAGTGAAAGAAGATCGGCTTCAATTGGTAAGACCACCTCGGTCCCACGTACCAGGGAATAAGACGTGCTTGAGTGGGAGTTTTCCTTGCTAGAAGAAGTGGAGGAACAATTTTCTCCAGTCCTCCTCGTTGATTTCTTCAACTAGCATGGCTTGGGCTATTCTTCCTCGTTCATGTTCGAACTCTTCTTCTAGAGCTACGATATCGAGGAAAATGGCCTCTTCTTGCTTTCCACTTTCTGCCCCCTGTTTGAAAGGGGATATGGCTCTTCTTGTTGTTTTCCTACCCTTAGATATTGAGGTGGGCCACACTCTTGTACCAAAGGTTATATTGACAGGTCTGATTGACTCTGTAGGGCATGTATCAGGAGACATCCGGTGGGACATACATGGCAGTGTGTATTGAGTTTAGATGTCTCAGAGATAATCGCGACATCTTCTACTGGACCCCGCATCGAGGGGGCAGACGTGACCGCACTTGTTGAGATGGATATAGAGGAGGTCGCGGTGGAGACATTAGGGGTACTGTTTGAAGATATCTTGTACCCTGAGCCCATCGTTCCCGTCTTGTTCATTAGGGATGACGGTTGCTCTATACCAGGTGGCTCTTTAGCGTTGTACCTGTGACTGTATTGGGTTACGAGAGAGCTCCTTCTCTTTTGATCCCTTCAGTACTCATCACTGAGTTACCTGCGCATGCCGGCTTCCATTTCATCATATGGCCTTTGATGTCGACCTATGGACTTCCGGCCTGGGACATCTGTGTCGTTTATATAGTCCCTTGTCTCGTAGTTTCATCAGTGTGAGTGACATGACAGGCACCGTCTTAGGTGTGGAGTTTAGAGATCTGTGATGTGATTAAGCTCGGCATTCTTTTACAAGAGGTTTCGTTGCAGATGCACCGCCTGGTGGTTGTGATTCTTGTGCCCTCCATGACTCTACCATGCAGGATATATACACGATCATGACGTCTCTGGATGAGGCCATGCTGTATTGCTTTGAGGTAGAGTTCATTCACACCGATGTGACTCTACTGACGGACATTCTGCCCCCAGTCATTGAGATAGGCGATGCTTGTGTGCCAGAGGTCGGCTCGTTAAAGTTTATTGGTTGTGGGGGTATATGGCCGATGGTAACTGGTGGGATTGGTACTGGATTTTCGAAGAGTAACATAGGTATGCCAGTCGTGGAGATGGTCCTGGCCCTTTCTGTGCTTCCTTGCATCGGCTGAGGAGAGCGTGGGGATTAGTAGAGACTGAGTAACTTTCTAGAGATGATCGAGCCACTTTGCTGGGAGAGGCACTAAACCGAGTTGAGCATTTCTTGATTTGGAGTGAGGTTTTGTGTTGTCACCCTTTGTATCTTCTTTTCTTGTACCTCAAGACTTAGCCATGACATTATGCTTGCCTTGTTTTATATGACTGCATGAGACTGGATGCTTGTAGCGCTTTAGGTTTATGTTTATATGATATCTTCCTGGGTTACATCTTCTTGAGTTGTATTTTTTCATGTTTTGCATTTTAAGTATCTTTCCATGATTTTTCCCCTAATCGCGGAGCGATGAGCGCCTGGAATTCGTACGCACTTAGGTTAGACTTCCGGCATCTCTGTCTCCTGCCTCTTATTTAAGTGCCGCGGCGACGCCGCTACATCTGCTTTATTATTTTTTTTTTATGGTTTAGCTTTTGCAGCCTCTTTTCATCATGTGTGTCTCGAACCCAAAATGTCTCAGAGACGCTTCTAGTTCTTCGGTGGCGAGCCCAGGCCCGACTGTTCCCAACTGGTCTTTAGTCCCTGACAACCGCTATCTTTTTCGGGATGCCAAAGCCTTTGATTATCACATGCATAATACTGGAGGTAATCGGCGCCCAGTGGCCGACTGTTTCTTCTTTGCTCCTGACAATGCCATAGTGGGTCAACATAAGAGCCTGCTTGATGGCTGGTTGAACGCCTGGAGCATCAAGGGCTTGACTTTGTTCAATCGCCCTTACTATCCTTCGATTGTGCGCTTGTTTTATGCCAATCTTAGGGTAGTATTTGATTACTTTGGGGTCCCCTCTGCTTCCTCCTATCTGTTCGGCAGAGAGTTTCATATAGGGAGAGAGGATCTGGCTGCCCTTATTCAGGCTACTGAAAGTCTGGGTAGCGTGTCTGTGTACGCTTATGAGTATTGGCCTCAGGGTTTTGGGACCTTTTGGCGCATGTCGTCGCTGGTTCAAAGCTCGTCCTTATGAAAGGGGTGTCGAGGTTGTGTCCACCGAGCACTTGCCTGCTCTTCATAGGTACGTCCTTACTTGCATTTTTTTACTAGAACATTTCTGATCTTGTCGGGTTTATTTGCAAGGCCCTTTTTCTGGTGGTGACTCAAATTCTCTTTCCGCAAGGGAATCTGACTAACCTTTCTCGACCAGGCGGTCTGTTTTATCTTCGTCCGCTTATTCGCAGACGTGATAAGCCTGATTTGGCCAGCCTGATCCTCCAGCATATGCATCAAGCAATGAGGTTCACACACGGGTGTCTGCCTTATGGTCAACTGATAGCGGCTTTGATGCATCGAGCCCGGATCCCTATGCCTGACATGTTGTGGGGAAGATCCGTATCCGAGAGGGACATGGTGTACTGTCGCAACCTTCTGGATGTCTTGTCTTCTTTTGGGTGGGTTGGTGATCAGGACGGTCATTTAGCGCCCGACCCCAATCATTTGGTCAATGGCTATATCTTGCAAGAAAATGCTGCTGTGAACCAGTACAGTCCGATAAGAGAAGCTTCTCCTCCTTCGGATGACAGGTCTACCATTGGAGACCCTCCACCGGTCCAGGTTCCATTGGACCAACAGTTTGGGGAATTACATGCCCGTCTGGAGGCCATAGAGGTGATGCTCCAGACACTGTCTGAGGCTGTTAACAGGTTGGCCGGGAATGTGGCCCTGCCCCCTGCGTAGGTGTTTCTTTTTGCATTTTCTCTTTTTGATAACACCGTTTGTTGTCTTGGTTGTTTGGTTGACTGCTTGTTCTTGTCATTGGATTTTTTTGTTTACTGATTGTGGCTTGTTTGGATAATGATATATCTGCTTTGAATGAAACTGCAGGGATATAGTCTAGATGTATGCATATGTATGCGTGCATATGCGCATTTAATCCTTCTGGATATATTTTTAGGCCTATGTAACCTTTTGGGCTACAGCTTCGGTTATTGTTCGGATGTGCATATATATTATGGGGGTACATACACATGTATAGCTATTTGAGATATAGTCTTGGACACAGCCCGTAGGACTTGTTGTCAGGATACACACATATGCCACGAGGATATGCGTATATGTATAGCTATTTGAGGTATAGCTTTAGGCATGAACCGTGATGATGTTGTTTGGATATATGCATATATATATATAGGGATATGCACATATGTACAGTTGTTTGGGGTATTCCTCTTTTTCTGTTGTTTGACATTGAGTGGAAAGGACGACTTATGAAGCCGTGAGGGTAAATCGTCTTTGAGATCCCTACCTTACTAGGGAACATGTTGGGTTGGTGAGACTCACGTCCTCAGATATGCTTCATAGGACGTGGCCTCGATGCTTTCAGCTACCACACAGGTTTGAGCCTCCTCAAGCACCTTTTCGCTTTCAGGAACCACACAGGCTCCCTCATAAAGCGGATTAAAATGTTGGGTAAGTGTCCCATGACTTGCGTATTCGAAAGCCACGCAGTCTTTCTCAACACAAGTTAGGGTATTAGACTTACGTCTTCAGGTGTCTTCTTTAGAGTTCAAGACACAGAACTTTTGTTCATCCTTTTTGACACGTGAGATGAACAGGCACCTGATATCTTGTTCAAAGTACAAAATACAAAACTCCGGACATCCTTTTATGAAGGTGGGATTTCTTATATGAATATTTTTTAGTGGGATTTTGTAAAAGAAAATGCCTTAAGGATATCCAGAAGGACAAGGCATTTCCTTTATGAGTTCTTAGACCGGTGGGATAGAAGATTTGCTTTTCTTTCGAGTTGAAATACCAAACATGAAGCGCGGTGACAGTCTGATATTGGAGAGGTTCTTCTTTGCTTCCCCCTTTAACTTGAGCATGAGATACCAATTCGAGGCGCGGTGCCGGTGCCAGTTTGACATCAAAATATTTCTTCTTCTGTTGATTAATTCTTGAATGCGAGAGATACCAATACGAGACGCGGTGCCGATTGATACCAAAAATCTCTGAGTGAAATACCGAACACGAGGCACGAGGCTGGTCTGATATTCCTTTTTGTTTATTCATTTTTTTAATGAGAGATACCAATACGAGGCGCGGTGCCGACTGATACCGAGAATCTCTGAGTGAAAAACCAAACACGAGGCACGAGGCTAGTTCGATACTCCTTTTTTTTATTTATTTTTTGATGAGAGATACCAATACGAGGCGCGGTGCCGACTGATACCGAGAATCTCTGGGTGAAATACCAAATACGAGGCACGAGGCTGGTTCGATACTCCTTTTTTGATTTATTTTTTTTTGATGAGAGATACCAATACGAGGCGCGATGCCGACTAATACCGAGAATCTCTGAGTGAAATACCTAACACGAGGCACGAGGCTGGTTTGATACTCATGTTTTTTATTGATTGATTCTTGAGTGAGAGATACTAATACGAGGCGCGGTGCCGACTGATATCGAAAATCTCAAGGTGAAATACCAAACACGAGGCACAAGGCTGGTCTGATACTCTCTTTTTTGTTGATTGAATCTTGAGTGAGAGATACCAATACGAGGCGCGGTGCCGACTGATACCGAGAATCTCAAGGTGAAATACCAAACACGAGGCACAAGGCTGGTCTGATACTCCTTTTTTTGTTGATTGAATCTTGAGTGAGAGATACCAATACGAGGCGCAGTGCCGACTGATACCGAGAATCTCAAGATGAAATACCAAACACGAGGCACAAGGCTGGTCTGATACTCCTTTTTTTTGTTGATTGAATCTTGAGTGAGAGATACCAATACGAGGCGCGGTGCCGACTGATACCGAAAATCTCAAGGTGAAATACCAAACACGAGGCACAAGGCTGGTTTGATACTCCTTTTTTTGTTGATTGAATCTTGAGTGAGAGATACCAATACGAGGCGCGGTGCCGACTGATACCGAAAATCTTAGGGTGAAATACCAAACACGAGGCACAAGGCTGGTTTGATACTCCTTTTTTTGTTGATTGAATCTTGAGTGAGAGATACCAATACGAGGCGCGGTGCCGACTGATACCGAGAACCTCATGGTGAAATACCAAACACGAGGCACAAGGCTGGTCTGATACTCCTTTTTTTGTTGATTGATTTACCTATTTTACTTGAGTATGAGATACCAATACGAGGCGCGGTGCCGACTGATACCGAGAATCTCAAGGTGAAATACCAAACACGAGGCACAAGGCTGGTCTGATACTCCTTTCTTTTAGTTCGTGGCAAGTTCTAAATACCAAGTATCGCTGATTTAGATCATGACCAGATTTCATTTGGATTTGGATTTGGTTTTAGGTTTAGTTTTGAATTTGGATTTGGATTTGGTTTATAGCACCGGGTTTGATTTTGGATATTGTATTTGAATTTGGTTTTAGATTTGGATTTGGTTTGTGATTTCGGATTTGATTTTGGATTTTGATTTTGGATTTTGCATTTGATTTTGGACTTGACTTTGGTTTGAATTTTTTTTTTTGATTTGGATTTAAGTTTATTTGGAGTTTTGGTTTTAATTTTGTCCTTGGTTTTTGATTTGGTTTTGGTTTTGGTTTATCTCTCGTGTCAAAGTGTTGAACCCACGAGATTTATTCAGCCTGCTCCATCGCCGGCTTGAGTGCTCTGGATCTTTTCTGCCCCCAGTTTAGCTTTTTCTGATGGAGTGCAGCCATCTTTTGATTTGACTTGCTATATTCTGGCGTAGACATGGTTGTTTTAGTGACCATCCCTTGGTGTAATTTTCTGTTCCCTTGAAGGAGTAGGACCACATGTTGGGGTCTCTTTTGTTGAAGTTGCATGATTTGACGGTCACACAGCTCAAGTTCTCTTCTTAGCCGATCTCGATCTGAGAATCTCGCCAGGGATGAAGGTCCTTGAGTGTTGTTATTTGGGATTTCATCACTCATTTCTACATGAGAGATCGTATTGCTGGTAGCAGACCAATACTTTTGTTCTTCATGATCATCATTGCTGGCCTTACTCATATTTTTGGTAGTCTGGTGTGGTACCAAACTAACTTTCACATGAGGCATGGGATTTTGGCGAGCATTCTTAGATAGCGTGAGCTCACCCTTTCGAATCATCCTTTCCAGCACATCTTTGAACATATAACACTCCTCAATGGAGTGTCCCAGAACCCTATGATATGGGCAGAACCTAGGATCATTGAAGTTTTTCATTTCATGAGGTCTCTTGCTTGGTGGGAACTCAAGTTTACTTGACACTTGGTGAAAGAGATTCCTCGTTTCCTCCACTTTGAAAGAGTATGACTTGTTCTGCATCTCTTTCAGGGTCGGTCCCCTTATCTTTGGTAGTGTTTGCTTGACATCATTTCTCCCTCGAGAGCCGACGTAGTCAAAGGCATGACCATGTCCGCTTGATGTCTTTGAATTTTCTGCTCTTTGAGTCGGTGCAAAACTTTGGATTGCTTGAACCATTTCAACTTTGGCTTTGCTGTTATTGAGGTATTGAGACCATTCATTTGGATCCACCCCTTTATCCCTTTGAAAGGAGTCTGTTTTACCCTTTGATTTGGTTGGCGCCAAGCATAGTTGGTGCTCCTTCAGAGCATCTATTTCGCCTGGTTTGTCGAACTCATCTCGGAACGCATTGACCATGTCGTTCCATGTTATGATGGTATTATTGTCAAGAGAATTATACCACTCGAATGCAGGTCCAGCAAGGCTTGCCGGAAACTGTCGAAGCATCCAAGTATCATTTCCAGCTGTCTTGCCACATAACTCTATGAAATGAGCTAAGTGTCGGTCAACACAACCCTTTCTGGTTTGATCTCCAGTGAATAGCTCAAAGTCTGGGATCATGTACCCTTCTGGATACCGTATATTATTGTACTCTGTAGGGCATGGTTGTCTAATTTGGTTGTCGAAAGAGGTCGTCACTCCTTTGTTTCTTTTCTTCAAGAGTTTTAGGAGTACCCATATCGCCTCGTTTTCTTGTTGGAGTCCAACCATTTTCTGATATATCCCAGAATTTTCTTTCTTTAGTGCAGCAATCTCACCACATCTTTCTCCATTTTCTTGATAGAGTGCAGCGATCTTGTGCCGCATTTCACCATTTTCTAGGCGAAGCATTGCGAGTTGACTATCATATAAGTCAAATCGTTTGACTAGACCTCCCAAAATATCATGCTCAGTGCGGTCGACCAAGGCCGACACTTCTTTCACATTTTCATGGACCCCTGATTCTTCTTTTATCCATTTAGAGGGGGTTTGCGTGGTACATGCTATCAATGTTAGGATTTCCTCGACGTCGTTGTGTTCATTTGGCAGATCATCCATTGAGGTTTCATCATTTGTTTCGATGGCACATGAGGTGTGAGAAACCATATGGGATGAGTAGGATTCACTCAATGGTTTTGCTTGTCTTTTGCTGGTACTCATTTTCTTGGAAGCTTTTGAACCCCACGCTATTCCTGGATTCTTAGAAACTCGGATCAATCCAGTTTCTACTTCTTTTGTTTCATCTTTAAATTGCAGACACCAATCTTCTGGCCTTAGGCTCTCATAGTCATCAACCTTGGTCAACAAGCTTTCAATCGTGAGAATACTGTGCATTAAGAGGAATGGTTTGATCCGCCCATAGATATTTCTTATCACCATTCGTACCAATTCAGGTTCAGGGACTGGTGGTTTGCAATAAAAATTCATTTTCCACACCCGGATGACAAAGTCCTTGACGGATTCTTTCTCCTTTGGTTTCTCATTTGCCAAATCAACCATTGTGATTTTTCGGGTATGTATTGCAAATCTACGGCAAAAGGCACTTGCCATATCTTCCCAAGTTCGGATACTGTTTTCTTGTAGGGTGGCATACCAATCCAAAGCTAGACCTTTCAGGCTTAGAGGGAATTGGCGTAGCAGGTAGACTTCATTCCCCACAGTATCCCCACATTTTAATCTGAACTGGGCTAAATGTACTTCAGGGCTCTTCTTTTTTCCCATGCCATCGAACAAATGAAATTTTGGTATGACATATCCTTCTGGGTAGCATACCAAATCATACTCTTTGGGATACGGTCCCCCAAATGTTCTTGTAGGCTGTATGAGATGACTTAGCCCAGATTGTTCCAACCGAGGATTCATCGTATGATTCATATCATTTATCTCTTTTTTAACCTTCTTTAGCATTTCAGGAGACCATGTGGAGTTATCTTCTGATTCTTTGTCGCGCTTTGAAATTGATTTCCTTCTGTTGTGGTTAGACTTTGCTTTTAAAGCACAACTTTCAGGTTCCTTAAATTCAGCACGTGCAAAGCTGACTTTCTTGGGACGTGAATCCACCTTTTCACTAAGGAAATCCTGCCACAATCCTCTTTCTGTTAGAAAATCTTGCATGCTTGCACACCATCTTGTTAGTCGAGCATTTTCTTGCTGAATGGCCGCCAATTGATGGTCGCTTTGCTTCAATGCCCGATTGCTTTTGGCAGCCTCATCACTATCAGAGGATGCCCCCAGTTCGAAGCTCCTTTCTGTACTCTCTACGGATTCTCCATGAGACTCCTGGTCAGATTGAGAGCATTCACTTCCTTTTGTGTCATTGGTGAGGTTTTCTTCTTTGTTATTCTGGCTTTCTATTGCATTGCTTTCATTCATTTGCTGAGCTCCGTCATAAGGACTAATCATGCTGCCCCAGGTGGAGCTCTCACTTTCAATTTGTTCTGTTATTTCTTCAATTTCTTCTTTGAGAGGAATTTCACCGTCATTTTCAGACCCACTTTCATTTCCTAGAAGATCTAACATTTGTTCAAGCGATAAATCCTCGAAGTTCGGACTTTGCAACGGGGTTTGTAAATCTATGGGTGGATAGTTGCCTTCTTGGCTTGGAATCTGTATGAGAGTCTCCAATGTTTCAGACTGATTATCAGAATCTGTATTCGTTGTGTTGTCACTGACAAATTCCCCAGGATCCTCTGTTATGCTTGTCGTATTGGCATCGACAGATTCTCCATGATTTTCTTCCATGCTTATCATGTGAGTGACGGTATCATCTATCGTGTTGATATTGACAGGCTCTCCAGGGTCTTCTGTCACGCTTATCATGTGAACAATGGCGATATCATCTTGACCCCTCAATTGCTCCATGAATCTTCTGTTAGGGATGCTGCCCCCAGTATCCTGCCTTTTCAATACCTGCTTTCTGGTTTCTTGAAAGATATGTGTCAATCCTTCTTTGATGGGAGAAATTCCTTTCTGTTCCTCGGAGAAGCTGCCCCCAGTATCTTGTTTTGTTGATACTTGTGTTCTCGTTTTTTGGGCTGAGGACGCTGATCCTTCTTGAGCAGATATAGGAGAATTTTCCTTTTGTTCACCTGGGAGACTGCCCCCAGTGTGTTGCCAGATCAATACTTGTTTTCCCATATTTTGAGAAGTAATTATCATTCCTTCTTGGATAGATTCATGAGGGGCATTGCCCCCAATATGCCGCTTCATCGATGCTTGATCTCCTATTTCTTGGGCGATAAATGCTATTTCTTTCTGAGCAGGTATGGGAGAATTTTCCTTTTGGTCACCTGGGAGATTGCCACCAGTGTATTGCTTTACCAGTACTTGTTCTCCCGTTTTCAGGGTTGGAATGATTAACCCCTTGCTTGTTGACGTGCCAAGACGCACAATCTGAGTGTTAGGCAAAATTGGTACGCTGACATTTTTCACCTTTCCCTTGTTAGGTGAAATTTTCTTTGCCAGCTTTGCAGTCTGAAGTTCCTGGATCGTTTTCATTTGGGCAATCAGGGAATTCTCCTCGACAACCTTCAGTGGAGTAAAGGAGTTCTCCACTGACAAATTTAGTTTCTCCACCATCTTTTTTTGGTGTGTTTTGGGACATTTGGCTTTGGAAAGTTTGATTTTGTTCATTTCTGGAATTGCGACTTTAGCCGGTACTTGAGTGGCGGCCACACAGACAAGATCTTTGGCATGCTTGGCACTTGATGCAACCGGGGCCGGAGTCCTGTTGGGCGCCTCTTTCTCAGCTGCAGCGGCTAAGGAAAAGACTTGAACCACCACTGGCAATTTCAGTTGAGCAGGCGGGCCAGTAATTTGCATAGCCGTCACCATTATGGATTGTGAACCACCGCCACTTGCAGTGTGCATGGAGGTTGGTTTCATATCAGGTTCGACCTTCTTGTCCTCACTTGCATAATCATGATGCATGGGACCAGGTTCCATATTGTTCTTTCTTTTGGACATATAAAATCGCTCCCTTTTGGCCTTCTGCGCCTTAGACGAAGCGAAGGAATCCCTTGTTTTGACACTTGCCTTGGGAACTTGGTACTTGCCATCATTTGGACATAGTTCAGAAGCGTTCTCCTGGGCTTGTTTAGGCTTCCGGCCATTTGTCACCTTCGTTATGGTCATCATGTGTTTAGTATTAGGCTTTAGTGGGGGAAAGGCGAGTCTGTCAAAGACCGGAGGTGACTTAACCTCAATATTCTTTCCATGAGTGTCGTAGTTGGCGTCTCCGACTCTTGAATCCTCATAATAAGGGAAATGAGTATGTTGTTGCATCGGAAGCTGCAACCTTTCTTTGACTGAAGGTTTCTTAGGGCTATTTGAAGCCTTGACAATAATTTTGTCAGCCCTGTGGAGCTTCTTGATGGTCCAGTAGGTAGCATGGATAGCCTCTACCGCCGGATGTTTCTTAGGAGTGACAGTCTTAACAACTTTGGCGGGAACATGCATGGGGAGTTTCCATTCTTCACGGAAGTGCAAATCTCCAGTGTCCCTTTTTAACATCCTCAGTGGAGCGAAGGCGTTACTGAGAGGCAGGTCTGTATCCAGTTCTTCTTGTTGAACCAAGCGGAGGGCCTGAGCCCTCGAGAGCCTGGTCATTGTCTCTTTTACTTTTAGTTTAGGAGTCAGGACTCCTTTCACATGCTGGGCCAACACTTTTCCTTTCTTGTTGCATGGGATGGTGTTTCTTGAGATAGCAACGGATGCTCCACTAGTGAGCATGATCATTGGTGGTTGCATGGTAGCTTGGACGGGCACTTGGTGAGTCCCTGTCACTGAACCATTGCTTGTGCCGGAAGGCACGATCATTGGGAGTTGTGTGGTAGCTTGGACGGGCACTTGGTGAGTCCCGGCCACTAAGCCACCACCATTTTTGAGATGTTCACCAGTAACGATTTGGCACCAGGTCACCATTGTTCCTATAAAAATTAAGAACTCAAAATTAACATTAGCGTATAGCATGAAATTTAATAGACTCTTGTACACTTATGTGCCTATTCCTTTGATTATTCCCTGATGAGAGGAGAAGAAGGTCCCACCGGGCGTGCCAGAATCTGTCTCGCACTTTTTCGAGTCCGCACCTCGGATAGGATTTAGGGATACCTCCGTGGGGGTGAAAAAATACGGATCAGATACCCCTCGAGCGTCTCGAAACTCAAACATCAATACCCACCTGATAAAGGATGAGGGTACTGACGTGGTTTCGGGTCTCTCGAGAGTTTGATTGTTTACTGCAGGTCCTTTCCTTCCAGTAGGCGCAAGCCCCTACTGTTAATTACCTCTGAACCAAGTCAAGAGCACCTCTAGATCGGGAAAGTCAATGGATTAGGCACGATAAGCTTACAAGGAGTCCAATTTATTTATTTCACATGTGGCTAACATTAAATGAAATGCATATATCGAGGAACGAAAACATAATATAGTCCAGAATAAGACACATGCACTATGGATGCAGATGGTATGATATGAATGTCTACAAAGCTCTCATGATGCATGCTTATGTGTGCAAGGAGTATGACTTCACTAAAACCGTATTACTTAACATTTTCTGCATTTCTTTTTTTAACCTTTCTAGAGTTTTGCTGAATTGGGCATGGAGCCACTATTTAGATTTTTTTTAGTCTGGGGCTAAAACATCTGATCAGAGTTCACTCGACAAGAACATTTGTGACGATCATCGGTCGACTCTTTATCTGGCCACCTAGTCGTCAAGATTTCATTCACTCCGGGTCGAAACACATTGCAGACCCAAAAGGAACAGACATAGACGTGCAAGGTCTTGGTTTTCTGACGTGTCGAAGCTCCGGTGTATCAAACGTGTGAGAGCTTCAGTCTTCTGACGTGTTTAAGACTTAAGTCTGCTCTTGACGTGTCAAAACTATGATTCTCTGGCGTGTTATAGTTTCAGGCATTCTAGCATGTAGAAACTCCGGCATTATAATGTGTTTAAGTTTTAGTCAACTATTGACGTGTTGAACTTTTGGTCCCGTGACGTGTGAGAGTTTGGTTATTAAAATATTTTTAAACTCCGGTATTAGGACGTGTTTAACAGTTCTGGTCAGTTTAAACATTTTTGGGTATATCCGAACTTAAGTTTGTTTGGATTCTAGGGCTTTGGTTATTTTACCATACTTAAACCCTAGCTTTCAAATATATTTACAACTTGGCCCCTGGAGTATGGATTTTGAAGGTTGTCATTAGATATGGATTAAGATTCTATTTATGGATCTGAAATTTCTGAATTTAGATATAGTTCTGGATTTATATTTTTGGGTTTGGATTGTCTGGTTCCGTACTTGTATTATGGGTCTGGGTTTTATGAGATTTTGGTTTAGAGGAATTTGATGACAAACGTTATTTTATTGCTCCTGTTCTTCGGGTGTACCTGTTGTCTCAATATACCTGCGTCAAAGGGGTTCAAACCCTTCCACTTTTATTAATTTTTGTTGTGGACTGACTTTGAGTTATTTTGGACATTTGATATTTAAAGACTTTCGTTATTTTAATTTTAACTTCCCTTTTTATTGAGAATTTGGTCTTGATGTGTCATATGAAAATGTTATTCATAATTTTCTGGATATTTTGATATTTTATGGAAATTTTCTGGACTTTCTGACTATTTTTAATGTATTTTTGAATTTTCAGCATTTTTTTAGAAAATTCCAGCCTTTGGACATGTGTTCGATTAATCTGGAGAGGGTTGTATGAAATCCCATGCTTCAAAGATTGTACGGGATCCAGACGAATGAGGGGTATGGAGTTGCTGTGTCTTCATTGGTGTGGACCAGTGAGAGGGACGCTCTGTCAGCGCCATGTCATGGGTTCTCGTCAATTCTGACGACGCCACGTCGGCATTCGGTGCACCATTTCCATGCACCTGGTCCACGTGACTCTTTCCTCAGCTTCAACTCGTCTCCCTCCTTTCGACTCAGGCTGTGAACTCGATTTTTCGACTGGACCGGTCCAGTGAGAGCTCGGCAGCAATTCTGGTGGCGGTTTCAAGCAGAGGAAGGCTCCAAGAGCATCGTGGAGACACCATAAGGTCGCCTGAGATTCGAGTTGAGGTCGCGTTTTCAGATTTGAGGAGCTTCATCCTCGTCTCAGTCATGGTCCGGTGACAATTCGAGGTGTCGATTTTGAGCTGTCGGCGGCGACTTCCTTGCCAGAAACAGCTTTTACAGCATCGTAAGAGTGCCTTGTGACTTTTAATAGTGTCAATTTATGTTGCGTTTTCTGCTTCAAAGTGATTTGGCCACGTCCTTGGTTTTGGTCTGGCTAAACTTCTTACTTGTATTGAATTGACTTTGCTAACGACAATTATTTCTGGTTGGTTTGTTTCTAAGCATAATTAGACAATTGAAGTGACTTTTGTGCTATTCTCTTGACCCTCCTAAATCTGACTTCCACCAATTTGGTTTTACTGGGTCATGGGACACCAATTCAGACTTCAGATTTTAGACAAAGCTTATACGTGAATTTGGTTTTATTCCATTACTCTGACAAATTTAATTCCTCAAATATCACAATTATGCACTTGGGTATGATTAATGGGCCGAAGCTATTTATCAACCTACACTTCTTTATGCTTTTTTGAAGCACATGTGGCAGAGTCATGAGTAGTGGATGGCATTTTGGTCTGTACCTTGGGTCTGGCCAGGCTTATACACAGATTATTCTCTCTTCTCTTATTTTTTGTAAATTGATCCAAAACTTATGGAAGTGATGTTGCAAGACAACTGGTTTTAGCATATGACATTTACTTGTTCATTTTATTTTTCAAGTTTTATTTGGAAGTTCTTTTATTTGTCCAGTCAACAATGATTAAGAAGTTCTAAATAAGAATGATCCTTCAACAATCAAGTTCGGATCTGAGTCCAGGGGAGCATGGTCCATGAATTCACAATTTGATTTTGCACCTGGGTCCAGAGAAACATAACCCCACAATCCTTGGTTCTCAACGCTTGTCATATTTGCATAGTTCTATGACTCAGTTCTTACATTCACTTTATTCATCAGTTCTTTGAAGCACATTCAAAGCTTTAAATTCTATGAGGGTAGCAAACAACAATCAACTCGCTCAATTGAGGTCATGTACTCTTGTCACATATCTCAAGTTTAGTTTTTTTTTGTTTTCAGACCAGACTTTGGACGTAGGAACAAAATTATTATATATCTGTTTTTACAACAGTAACCTGAGCTCCTTTCTGTAAAGAGAAGGCAAATATTGTTACCATTATATATTTTTTTACTGTTGAATTTTCTTGGCAAACCTGAATGCACATGCATAATTTAGAGCATGTAAATTTTTTTTTTTTTTTTTTTTTATGTGAAGATAAAGATGCGCAGAAGGGTAAAACAGGAAACACAATAAGAAATGTGGCTTAAACTTAATCTACATGCTTCATGTATGTTCAGATTCACTTTTTCCTTATGAATGGATGTATGCTATCTCATGCAGGATGGAATAAAAAAAATGCTAACGCCACAAAATTTATGCAACTAGTGGAACATGACTCAACAAAAATGAAAATGTCAGAACTAGGGATAAACTTGCTGTAACAACAAAAATTTTTTATTTTTGAAAATATAAGTTCAAAGATATGGTGTTTCAAACCTTATTCAGATCCATAGTGATATTTAATTTAAGAATTAAATATATTTGAAAACCTGAGGTAGTTCATGCATAAGTGACTATTATTTCTATGATTAAAAATAGTTTTCTTTTTTATTTAAATATATTAAAAATAGTTTTCTCTTTTTTATTTAAATATATTAAAATAGTCGTACCAATCATCATTTATTTTAAGAATTAAATATATTTAGAAATCTAAGATAGTTCATGCCTAATTGTTACTAGGCAAGGCAGTCGCAGATTCGCTGCATTATGATTTTTTAAATTGATAATAATTCAGCATGAACTATTTTAGATTTCCAAATATATTTAATTTTTAAATTAAATAAAATTATTACGACTATTTTTTAATATATTTAAAAAATAGAAAATTATTTTTAATTATAAAAATAGTGAATCACGCTCGATATTATCTTGCAAGACATGTTAATTATGTCTAATTTAAAAAGGCACGTGCCAAAATAGTGAATCACGCTCGATATTATCTTGCAAGGCACGTGCCATCGAGTCGTTTTCCGACATCCAAAATTCAAACGCTCGATCCGAACCGTTCAAGTTGATCACCATATTGAAATACCCTTGGAGACCAAATTTTACATTTTTTTGAATTTTTTTGCTATTTATTATGATATTTTCAAATTGGAGGGCCTGAAATACTCTAATTATAATGTTTTTGAAAATATCATAATAAATAGCAAAAAAATTCGAAAAAATGTAAAATTTGGTCTCCAAGGGTATTTCAATATGGTGATCAACTTAAACGGTTCGGATCGAGCGTTTGAATTTTGGATCTCAAAAAACGACTCGATGGCACGTGCCTTGCAAGATAATATCGAGCGTGATTCACTATTTTGGCACGTGCCTTTTTAAATTAGACATAATTAACATGTCTTGCAAGATAATATCGAGCGTGATTCACTATTTTTATAATTAAAAATAATTTTCTATTTTTTAAATATATTAAAAAATAGTCGTAATAATTTTATTTAATTTAAAAATTAAATATATTTGGAAATCTAAAATAGTTCATGCTGAATTATTATCAATTTAAAAAATCATAATGCAGCGAATCTGCGACTGCCTTGCCTAGTAACAATTAGGCATGAACTATCTTAGATTTCTAAATATATTTAATTCTTAAAATAAATGATGATTGGTACGACTATTTTAATATATTTAAATAAAAAAGAGAAAACTATTTTTAATATATTTAAATAAAAAAGAAAACTATTTTTAATCATAGAAATAATAGTCACTTATGCATGAACTACCTCAGGTTTTCAAATATATTTAATTCTTAAATTAAATAATGATTGGTACGACTATTTTTAATATATTTTAAAAAAGAGAAAATATTTTTGATATATTTAAGAAAACTATTTTTAATTATAGAAAATACAAAAATATTTTTTTTAAGTTTAGAAATAGCGGTCATGAATTTTTAATTAATAATCTAATAACTTCTTTTTCAATGCTATAAATAAGAGAGAATATCTCTTGTGCTGCCAAATTTGAAATTAATTTCAGTTTAATATATAGCACAAACACTTTCTCATGCGTTGAGGGAAAAATATAGTACAAAAGAGAAATTAATCCTCAATTGTTGTTCCTGCGAAAAGAAGGGAGTTTTCGAAGGCTTTGCTCGGTGCACGTGTGGATGTGGTAGAAGAATCATACTTGGAAAACTTGAAATTCATTTTAAATACGAGAAGACACAAACAATCTCAAGAAAAGAAAAAAATTGTTTCCTAACTACGATATTAGAAAAGGTAACTATCACCAACTTTGATGCTAGATTTCATGAAATTATGAGATCTTTACATTTTTTTCCCATGAAGTTTAGTTTTTATACATTTTAAAATTCGCAAGTGAATTACCAAAAAAGATTACCAAAGATGCCTAAAATTAGTCTTAAATTCCTTTAATGTCCAATCAAAACGTTCGATTACATCATTCACTATTTTGAATTATAAAAAAACTTGCAGCCTAGACGACCATTTAACCAGTTTAGTTCTAAATTTGAATATGGCACTTAAATCAAAATTAAGAATAGGCGGTGTGCAAATAAAATATGTTTGGCTGCTTTTTATTGGTTGCATCTGTTTTATAACTGAAAACAAGTTATTTTGAAGCAATTAGGCTCGCAATATTCTTTTCCTAAAAAAGAATTCATGATCTAAAATAAAAACAAAAAAAAAAAAATCTGCTAATATACACAAGCTAGTCCGTACACGTTGCAGTTTTGAGTATTTCGCGAAGGGTATAGTGGTAATAAAAGTTAAGGACATGAAATTTGTCCTTTTTAGCATTTGCTATCAGTTTCATTAGAAAAACAAATGCATAGACAGTATGGCCTGTTTATTTGTGACTTAAAGGGTGCATAACTTAAGTTATGCATCTTTAAGTCGCTAAACACCCGTTACATAAGACGCCTTAAGGGTACATAAGTTATGCAATCTAAATAGGTTGCATAAGTTATGCACTATCATCTTTAATTTTTTTTTCCAACAATACCCCTTAGAAATAATTAATAATAATATTTAATAATTAGCAAATAATTAATAAGTCACAATAATAATTAAAAATCATTATTAATAACAAAAATTAATTATTATTAATAATAAAAAAATTATTATTATAATAAATAAATAAACAATAATAATGATTTAATAATAATTATTAATTAAGAATAATTAACCAATAATAAATTTTCGTTATTAAATAATTAATAATATTTAATTAAAAGTAATTAATATTTCATAATAACAAAAATGATTTATTATTATCATATATAATTAATTTTTATAATAATTAATAATATTAAATAATTAGTAATTAATTAATTATAACTAATAAATAATAATTAATAAGTAATAATAGTTATTAAAAAATCATAATTAATAATAAAGATTAATTATTATAATTAAATATTAAGTAACAATAATAATTAATAATATTTAACAAGTAATATTAATTATTATTAATAATAATTAAATAATCATAATTAATTAAAAATAATTAATCAATAATAATTTTTTATTGTTAAATAATTAAGAATGTTTATAATATTTAATTAAAATTAATTATTAATTTTTCATAATAATAAAAATGATTTGTTATTATCATTAATAATTAATAATTAACAATAATTAGATCACGACATTTTATTAATATATAATATTAATTCAAATTAAATAATTGAAATTCAATGGTATTTTAGTCTTTTGACATGAAGATATGTATGCATTAAGTTATTCATTCTTACTATACAACCAAACATCCATTACATAATACTACATAAACACTTAGGCATCCTTAACTTATGCAACCCCTTACTACACAACCAAACGCCCCTATAGTTATTACATCAAAATCAACTCCTGCTGTCTTGCCAATAAAAAGAAAGCTATAACTAATTGGTACAATAGTTTATACCAGAAAATCTAAATAATCAAATCTCAATTAACAAAAGCAAAGTGTCAGACTGAAATAGGCAAAATAATACTGACAACACAAAATATCAATTTTGCAGTCGGACACCTGTAAAAATCCAAAATTATATAAAAGTAATAACCTAGTTAGGCCATGCCAGTACTGTAGGCCTGTAGGTTGTAACTGACTCCCCTTGCCACTTTTCTCCAATAATCCTGGACTTCTGAAAATGGTTCTTTTGAGTCTTTTTGTACTCGCACCACTGCACCAGTGTCAACTGCCAAGCGCCCAATGAAACTGTCTTTGGAAATAAAAAAGAGTTCAAAGAGTTTCTTCTTTTTTTTTAAAAAAAAAAGAGTACAAAAGTGAAATAAATTTAACTGCCCAAATAAAAATAAAAAGAACTGCTGATTTGCTGCCGGCGACAAGTTACCCTGAACCCTAGTCTCATAGTCAACATGTTTCTCTCGGCTCTCACTCTCTCCGTGAAGAGAAGAGATTGACCCCTTCTCTCTCTCTCTCTCTCCCTGAAGAGAGAAAGTTAATTTGCTTTCTCAATTAAGTCTGATCGTTCTCAATTCCACCCCACCCGCCCCCCAATTCCCCAACCTCCTTCACACCTACCACTATGAGAGAGAGAGGGAGAGAGCGAGAAGTATATCAGGAATCCATTGAACAGGTGTTCTCCACTACTTAACTTATAAAAGGTTGAGAATTTTTGACATTTTTCGTATTAAGTACTGTATGGTTAATGTTAATACAATTATACAACCCATCCCCTGAACCCGTTGTTGATTCGGCCCTGCTGCTACTATTCCGGTGCATGCCTCTGTAAAATTAAAACCAAGTTGGTGATGCAAATAGTATCAAGCTCCTGACTAAGAGAGCAGGTTTTTTTTTTTTTTTTTTTTTTTTTTTGAAACTAAGAGAGCAGTTTGTTTGGCGGATCTGTCAAAGTGAACTTTCTAGCAGAACAGTCCACACAGAAATAATTTCAGGAATTTCTAACATTTCTTCAGGCATTTTTTTTATTTTTTTATTTTTTGGAATTTCCGGTCTTATCTTCTGCAATGGAATAATGTCATATTTCTAGGATCAATATTTTTTAAGTTCTTCACATATTAAAGGTAATATGAAACTTAGAAAATACAAAGTTAGTAATAGAGAAGATAAACGTGAAATTATCCATTGTTAGTAAAAGTTTTTGTGGTTCTTTCAGAGCTTTAGATTTGCCTCTTGAAATGTTTTACAACCAAAGTGTTAATACTTTATTAAATATTCTCTTCTTCTTAGTTTTCATTTGTTACTGATTTGAACGGGTGCTAGTAAACATCTAATGTGAAACTAATCTCAGGTGATCAAGTGTGGCTGGGGAGATGCTAGGTTGCAAAGGTGAGAACTCACTGGCCCCAAGCTTCGGCAGTCGGCCATGGCTTTTCCAAATGCACGGCAGCAAGAAGAAAACTTGCACCTTCTTTGATCCAATAAACAACGACCTCGAGGAAAGAATCTTACCCAAGCTTTTGCAAGGGAAGGTATGCTTGGGTTGCTATGGGGAATGGGTACTATTGGCAGATAGCTAATCAGGGAATGCTTCTTCCTGAGCATAATCTCTTTCTCAAAAATCTGCCTCCCTCCTTTCCCTGAGTCACCTGATTTCTTCAAAGTAGTTGTTAGCATCACTTCGCCTCCAAATACTTCTAACTTTATTATTATACTCGTTTGTTTAAACAAAACCTTCCTGCTGGTCTGGTGTCCTGGAAGAAAAAGGCGGAAGAAGGTGCTCCTTAAGTACTTCAACAATAATGTTGGTTCTCTTAGTGGTGCTAGTGTAATTTACAATGAGCGGCTTTTTGCTGTCACCACTGTGGGTGAGACCTTGGTCATTGATGTGGCCCCACTGGTCCGGGGTGTGTGAAGATGACAGTCCTAGACGAGTTAAAACCTTGTCCGCTGCCACTCTCTTGGTACACTTATTAGGTTGAGTGCGCAGGCGATTTATTCTCAATTTTAGTGCACTCCTATGGTCGCGGCCAGCTAATCACCCATGTTGAGGCCCGTCGCCTGGAGCTTTCCTGTAATAAAATGAACTGGAGGAGGGTCCAAGACATTGGTAATTATGCATTTTTTTTTTGGCCGGACGAGGTGGGAGATCACTCCCTGCGAAAAAGGCTTTGGGAGTGCAGCGCAATTGCATATATTTCCCGACAAACTGTAGTGATGGTGCGGGGCTTTACAATTTCTGTTTAGATGACCAAGTCCTCAACTTTACCTTTTTACCAGAGATTTATGGTAGATTGAATAGGCCACAGTGGGCTTTTCCGACAAAAATGTTAGTTTTAGTATGACTAAAAGCTTTGTATCACTCCATTTTTCATTTTGTTTTTCTTGCATTGATTTGATATTAACCATATATAATGATACTTGCAGAATGGAGAGTGACGGAAAAATTTTCATTCCTCTAATGTTATAAGATCCAAAGAGGTTGGTCTCTCCTCTCTTTCTTTTACAATTTCAGAATTGCTTGTGTTTTTTTGTGGGTAGAATCAAATCAACTTTTTGGATTTGTCATTTGAATCATATAAAACAATTTAATTCTTCATAGAAACTTGACTTTTAAAATTTTGAAATGAGCACTATATTTCATTGGATTATGGCTAAACGGTAAAAACGAACAATTACAGTCAGAGTATACTGTCCATTGTCCCTTTGATTAGCAAAAGGGATATCTTGTTGTAGTTCCGCAGAAAAGTATACAGTTAATAAAATTACACTCGCGGTGTTGTTTGGATTGCCAGGAAGAAGGGCTATTCCCGGCAGAGCACAATTCCCGGAAGAACAACCCATCCAAACACAAAAGAATATGACCGGAAGGTCTAATTCTCCGAATTACTTCTTCCAGCAAATAGTCGGAAGGACTTCAGAAGAAATCAACCGAATAAAATAATCAATTTTTTTCCAGCCGTGAAGACAGAAACCAATATAATATGCTAGGTGCATAGATGGGGCCCAATGACTAATTCGGCAACATTGAAACAAACAAGTGATTTGTTTCATTTATTAATGAAACGAGAAAAATTATTCAGCACCATATTTTGGTTACTAAATTTCTTTCTTAAATGTTCCTTTATTAATTTTACATATTTATTGCATGACAAAATAAATAAGGAGAAAAAGTTATTATCAATTATTATAATATTAAGTTTATTAAAAATATTATAATATTGCAAAATTAATTATTTTTTAAATGTAATTATAATATTCTTATTAATATTATTTTTTTCCTGGGAGCATTTAATAATAATAATAATAATTATATTATATTATATTACAATATTAAAATATTAATTATTTTTTATAAAATAATAATAATTTCCTAATTATAATATCAAATAAATTATTTATTATAATAGGAATATTATTATTTCATTATTTATTTATTATTATAATTATTTTTATAATAATATTAAGTGTAATAATTTTTTTAATTATTATTATAATGAAAATATTTTTAATTATTATACGATAAAATATTTTTATTATAATTTATAATAATTTACTTAAATTAGTATTAAAAAATATTAGCATTATTAATGAATAAACTATGACAATGCAAAAAAAATAAATGAATAGACTACAAATACATAAAAAGATAAATGATTATTTAAATTCAATTCTTTCATTTCTTATTCCTAACTCACCATCTAAACTATATTTTTTCTTCCCGAAATAACACTCTTCTCATTCTTTCCAAAATAACACTCTTCCTAATATTTCCACCGGAATCCTTATTCCTTTCTTATTCCTAACTCATCCAAACAACACGGCAGCTCAGGAAACTGTTGATAAAAGCAAGAAAAACATACATAAAAGTTGTATTTTCACTAAGTTAGAATTATCTATGGAACTTGGGAGAAGTGGAAAATCTGGACCTTATCAAGAAGGGTGTCATGCACTACATTAACGATTAGCTCTACCATTGTCAAAATCAAACAATTACGTTGTAGTGTGTAGAGGCCTTCATCTAAATTTTAGGTATGGCTAGTCTGTAGAATTTTAGAGCAAAAGAAAAAAAAAAGGTATGGCATGTAGGGAAATTAAATCAATATGGACTCTGTTTCTGTTGACTTCCATTATTATGAGTGGTTGCCAGTTATTAATTCAGAATGTTTAATTTGGCCCTGTCCAGTCATTCCCATTTTGGCTAAAGTTTGATGGTGAACTTTGCATTGTTGTGCATTGTTTTTTTTTTTGTTTTTTTTTACAAAAATTAAATTACACACCTCTTTGGAAAGAAAAATATAAGTCAAAAGAAAGCTAATATTTAGAGATGTATGTACCCTTTCACAGACTAATTCTACTGTTACTGACAAAGAAGATGAATCTGAGATGGTTGTTTCTAGACAATGGTATGAACTCTCCATTGAGTTGGTGGAGTTGTCGTTTCCACGGTTGTCATTGGTTGATTGCTTGCGTCTTCGATCTGTTTTTGTAAGGGATGGTCTAGAGCAGCATCAAGCTTTATTGGAAAAGGAAAATTATGGCCATGGCTTATGAATTTGCCAAATCTCAAATACCAATCATGCAAGTTCTTCGATCCTTTCTGTTGCAAGGAGTACACTCTAAAGAGCAATGCGGATGTTGTAATACATGACCACCTTACTTTACGGTTCTCCAAAAATGGATGGGTGGTAGTCACAGAAGGCAACAAAAGAGTATTCATACTCAATCCTTTCACTGCTCAAGTTGTTAACCTGCTGCCGCCGCTGCCTTTAAAGGATTACATCTTCGATGACATTTCTTTTATGTCAGTGCCTACTTGCCCAGATTTTGTAGTTTATGGATTCTACTTCCAAATTTGCGGCGAATTTGTCGAGATATGCTCATGGCATCTTGGAGAAGAAAAATGGACTTACCTTGAATTTCGGCCGTCTGTCCCATTCTTTCAGTCATCCAACAACCCAGTTTTATTTCGGGGAGGATTCTATTGTTTGGGCAGGAAAGGTGAACTTGGGGTTTTCAACCCTGAGTTGGAGATTTAGAATGTACTTGGTAAACCAGAGCTGATACATTTGACTGAGCCTTTCTACGGGAATGAATATTGTTACTTGTTAGAGTTAGATGGCGATTTGATATATGTTTTTAGAACAAATGACGTGAGTAAGCCAATCCGTGTTTTCAAGCTCGATCAGTTGGAGATGGTGTGGGTAAAGCTAGATAACTTGGGGGATGTAACACTCTTTGTAGACCGTAGAAATTCAATCGTGATTCCTTCACCGAAAAGGAAGTACGCTAACAGGATATATGTCCCACGGTTTGAAGGCAGCATGGATTATAAGAAAGGGATTTTCTATTCCATGGAGGATAACAGATATCATCCGAGCATGCACAGAGTGGAGGAACCAGTAACATGTGTCTAGATGGAGCCGAATTTGCATCTTCATATCTGAGATCTCGTGTGGAATAGAATTGGTGAAAAGTTTCTTTCTCAAATGTTGTTGCATGCAATAAAATATCTTTTCTGTTAGTAATTGTTAAACTTGGCTCACGACGCTAGATGTGGTTTTAGGCAAGAAAATGTAGTAACTCAGTTAGAATAGTTTTCTAGTTTGTTTAAAATTGGTGTATCTGGTAATTTAGAACTTTTCCATCTGTTTGCAATTAATTATTTAATTGCGTAATTGCAAGTCAGTACTTGTGAGTAATAGGAATGAACATGGCAAGTCGATACTTGTGAGTAAAATCTTAGTTAGAAGCTGAATTAGTGCCTTGTTTTACTTATTATATGTATCAATTGTATTAGAACTCTTTAGATAACTCAATAAGATGCAAACTTTTACCAGTAAACTTGTTCTCTGATTCACCGTTATACTCTTCTCTTACATTCAATCTCTTGTGAATGGGCAACTTGTATATTACTTCCAACTTGAATCATATCTGACAATCTTGGGTTTAGTTTCCCAATATGCCAATAGTAAGAATTATTGTTTTTCGTCCCAAAACTAATATCGTGTACTATTTGGCGTGATCTGAGAGTTAAGGCTCTATGTTGCCAATTCAATTGTTGTTTGGTGCTTCTATCCAGAAAATTTTAGTTGGGAATACTGAAATCTGGGAACAAGATCCTGAAACATTTTTATTAAATAAAAATCATTAGAAAGTTTTTATTTGGGAATGATTAGAAATTTTCTGGAGCGAATTTCTTAAATAAAATGTTGCCTTTCCTCGAGGTATAGGGATTTTCCATGGGAATTGCTTTGCTCACTCCTCTGGTTTGAGATTCACTCCTATATTTTATTTAAATGACTAAAATGCCCTCAGCACTCTTTCATGCTTTTTGTACCTGTGCTGAAAATGTGATGGCATTTTAGTCATTATGGGAGTGTATCTCTAAAAGAGGAGTGAGCAAAGCAATTCCCATTTTCCATTTATCGCCTTTGTTTTGTCCAAATAAATAATTTATTTATTATTAATTTATTATTATTTGAGTTTTTTTTTTATGGTGTATAAAGCCCGTAGGCTCTATTATTATTTGAGTTCAATTTGTTGTTCGAGATTACCTCATCTTTATCCAGATGCCATGAAATCTGGAATTGATCGGATCAGTGTGGGTAAAAACATATTCCAGTAATCTAGGATTTGGTGTTCAACAAGAAGAAAATAGGAAAAGTATTTATTATTCCTCTTCTTTTTTAAATTTTTTTTATTTTGTTGCAATATTTATTAATTTTTGTTAATTTCTAAATTAGAAAAGTATGGAGGGTTCTCCTAAATAATTTATTATTCCACACGTTAATTATAAAAAAATGATTTTCTTATATTTTAATTATGATTAATATTAGGAATAACTGAATAACGGAATATTAGAAGGGTATAGGTAATAGGTCTGATTTGCATTCATTCAGGTAAAAAAAATTGGGTCTCAATGAAGCAATTAAATACAAATAATCAGTGATTTAAATAGCGGTATTTAGCGTCGCTTATCAAACGCTACGGTGCTAAATCAAATGAAAATTGATTAGTGCCATCGGCACAAATTGCCATCGCGCGCCATCGTTGAGGCGCGATGGTCTCTCACCCAGCGCAATTTTATTTCATACCTAAATGTTCAATTAGATAAGTACAAATGTTCCGTTATTTTGAGTATAAATGTTTAGTTAGTTGCAATAAAAAATATACGTGTTATAAGCAAAAATGTTCATTTTATTAAGTATAAATGTTTAGTTTAGAAAGTACAAATGTTCAGTTGGGTGAGTACAAATGTTCAGTTAGTTGCAATAAAAAAATACTAATGCTATAAGCAAAAATGTTTATTGGATAAGTATAAATGTTCAGTTTAGTAAGAACAAATGTTCAGTTTAGTAATACAAATATTCAGGTTATTAGATATAAATGTTCAGTACCACTTTTCGGTTTTTTTAATAGGTGAGCGAAGGGGTCACGAACCGGACACAAAACACATGAAAAAATTAGAAGGGGTCATGAACCGGTCCGGTTCAAATTAATTTTTTTCCGACTATACCCCTGTGGCGCCTCTCTCAAAACTGACGCGCAATTTTATATTAAACCATAAATTGATGCATTTAACTGAACACTTGTGATAATTAAATGAACACATTTTGTTATTAAACTGAACATTTGTAACAGACACAGATATTTTTGTTCAGCGATGGCTCGCGATGGTAAATCTGTCGATGGCAGTTATCATTTCTGAAATCAAATGCTTATATTTAGCGTTTTGCCGATTGCGGTACGTTAGCGCCGTTTAGCGGTTATTTGTCGTTGATTAGCGGTAATATCGGAAGTTTAGCGGACCTAAAAAAATTCTTATTACTGGGCTGGTTACTTCGGTGATCCACATGGCTACTTTTTCCATGTAACCTCCGCCTTGTTCTTTTGTTGGTTAGATTTCTGAAATTTTCATTTCTAGAATTCCTTATTTAATAGAAAAATAAAAATGTTAAAATTTAAATGAAAGAAAACCTGTCCGTAGAATTCATTATTTGTAATTTATTTTTTATTTCTTGGCTTAATAGAAAACAAATAGGTCACATAGTTGAACTTTTTTTCATGTTCGTACTTGAATTTGCTGTTTGTGGGAAACATAGCCTTTGCTGTTCGACTGTTCGTTGGTTTAGTGATTTCTGCTTAGAACCATAAAAACACAATATTTTTATAATATCAGCCAATATTTATTTCAATAAATTATTTGGGTTTTGTAGGTGGTTTTAATGGCAACATCTAAATCAAAGAAAATGCCACCGGATCCTTCTTATGAATTTGGTTTTCCTCCTGAACCAAGTAACTATGTTATATTCATGCTAAAATATAGCAATATGATATATATGATATTCATTTAGAATTTTGGATTAAAGTATGTATATAATGTGTATTTTTGGATCTATATTTTTAGTACGCTATGATCCGATAGCGCCGCTAAATAGCCGCTATCCGCTATCCGCTATGACATGAGCATGTCCGCGATGAAACCGCTATCCGCTATTTAAATCATTGCAAATAATTCTTACAAACGAAATAAGTTAACGGATACCTACTGGTACCAAGCAGGCATCAAATTTTTCTCTACAATAGGAAGATCCATACTTTAATAAAAGACCACTGCATTCAAGCTCTATGTATTTTGCAATACTGATTTAAAAGGATAGAAAACCTTTGTATATATGTCATGTATAATTAACTATAACAAGGCATGAGTATGATTGATATATCACTTATATTTATTATTATTTTGATCATACTTGGCACTCAAATATTATCCAAACCATTATATTCATTGTTATTCTGTGCTATATTTGTAAAAATTTGGGTATTGTCGTGGCATTTGTATTGTCTTGCATGAACTCAATGGACAACACACAATTATTGCAAAAAATGGTTGATTTAGGAGAAGAAAGTATATAAATAGAATCAACAACATTGTAAAGCTCATCCTAAGCTTCTCAACAATTTTTAATCGGAGTCCGAATGAATAAATTATGGTCGAAATACTATCTCAATACTAGACTCACTGTTCGATCCGAACATATCTTGTTTGGTACGAATAGAGACTCATTCGGTCTGAACAAAGCTCATTCGGTCTGAAGGGAGAGCTGACATTGCTCTTTTGGCAAGTTTTCGATGAAGGAAAGTGCATATTTTGGTAGGATTTCGTGAATTTGAACCCTAGTCTCCTTCCCAAGTCATCCTAGCCCTTCTATAAGTGTCTCTTTCTGCCCTGAAGAAGGGAGAAGCTACCACCCACAAAATTCCACGTCTCACCACGTTTTGGCACCTTTTCACCACCGTTCTCGTGCCGAAAGGCGTGAGATTCCACCTCTCGTAGCAAGGCACGACCATGATAGAAACTTTGGAGCGATTCTAGATGCGACGGCGGCAGAACCAATCAAACCAAAGCTCTGGACGTTCGATATCTCGAGTTAGAGACGATACTTAATTTATTTCTTCTTTTCTCCTAATATTTGATCGGATGGAGTTTGTATCTTCTTTATTTGCATTTGTTGTTTGTTTTATTAGCATGTTAGGTTAGATTTATGTCGTCTTGGGAATAAGGAAGTAACTTAGGTTTGGATGTTGTGATTTAACTTATTATGTTTTGATATATTTTGCGATTTGTTGGTTGAGAATTATATTGATTGCTTGTTTGAATTACTTGATGATATCTAATTAACGTCTTGATGAATGGCCACATTTAGTTAAGTTCCAAAGTTAGATTAGTCATGTTAATTTAGATAAAGTACTTAGGGTAAATCATAGATCACAAAGGAGAGATTAATTGACATTAAAAATGTAGGTTTTAGATAGTTCAAAAGACATCTAAATATCCCTAAGAAATCCAACAAACTAGTTTGGCTTAGTTAAATTCTATACCAAAAGTTGTGAGTTAACTAATCTTATTAGGTTAGGTTGTGATTAAATTAGTTTCTAGTCCAACAAGCGTTGAGGTTTAGTAAGTCTAAGTTTAGCCAACAAACCCTAACTTAAGGCATTGAATACCAGAATAACTCATTTCCGTGCACCTTCACCCTTTGTTCGGACAGAACAGAGAAGTGATTTCTTGAAAAAAGTCATCTAATGCATGAAAGTGATAGGTTTGACGTTCCAGAGTCTAAACTAAAGTGAAACCTGAATCCTAAGACACCTTTTATATTGTTAAAACACCAAAAATACTTCCTTAAGCTTTCGATTAATTTAGATAATCAATAATACCAAAAAATATCTACTTTATTGCACTTTAGATCTAATTAATCAAAACTTCAAAAATTGTCTTGTTTAGCTTTCGTGAGGAAGTAAAGTCTAATAATCAATTGTACTGTTTCTTGGATTCGACTCTAAAGCTTTACCTTAACGACTAATGAGGTTAAGTTTTAGGTATAAATTTATTTAATATCTAGGATTTTATTTCTACATCAATGATGATAAGGGCGAGCATGCAACAGCAGGGGGGATTTCCTTCTGGCAGTAAAACCAGCATCCTCGGTCATGTCCAGATCATCACGCTTCACCCCACCAGGAAGTTCCCAATTGAAATGGTAGAGAAGGTTCGCCAGAGCCAGCTCGAGAGTTGCGAGGGCGAAGGTCATGCCAGGGCAGATCCGACGCCCGGCACCAAATGGTATTAGCTCAAAATCTGTTCCATTGAAATTCAAATCCTTGTTGTACTCTGCGAACCTCTCTGGCTTGAACTCCTCTGCATCTTTCCAGTACCTAGAGTCCCTCCCTACATAGTGCATACCAATATACCACCATAAAGTCAAAAATGAAAAAGAAACAGAAGAAGAAAATATTAGATCAGTGAAGCATTATTAATTTTCATAACTATGTTCTTATTGTTTGCTAATGTCATATTTGAAGAATGATTGACTAAGATTCCATTAGATTTACCGAGGGCCCACACGTTGACAAGCACATTTGTCCCCTTTGGAATGTCGTAGCCCAAAATGCGACATGTCTCTCGGCACTCACGCGAGATAAATGGACCAGGAGGATGCAATCTGAATGTTTCTTTTATGATGAGATGCATGAACTCCAGCTTAGCCACATCTGACTCGGTTATGTTTTCACGCCCATGGAGCTGTTGCCGAACCTCGATCTGTGCCTTCTTCATTACTGCTGGATTTTTTATTAATTCAGCCATGATCCAATCTAGAGACGCAGCTGTTGTGTCGGTGCCTGCTGCAATGAGGTCCTGGAATTAAAAGTATTTGCAAAGCAAAACAAAAGGTAGTTAAATCAACATGAATTAATTTCACATGCATATGCAATATAGCTAACCCAGGTTAGGATCTAAAATAAGATAATATTATATATTGTTGGGAGTGTTGCTCACAGCGATGACGGCCTTGACACTGTCTATACTAAGCGAGTCAGTCCCCGAACCCTCGTCATGTAACTTCAGGAGCACCGTGAGCACATCCTCAACCTCTTCTTCAGATCCCCTGTCTCTATGATCTCTTATTATGCCGTCCATCATCCGGTCCAAGGAGCGATGACACTCCTCAGCTTTTCTCACAGCTCCACTCAATTTGCTTACAATATGGGATGACGGGAACAAGTTAGCTAGGTTGAAACCTGTGTGTTGCTCAAAGGCCTTTATGATATTATCCAGCACCAACTTTTGATTGTTGCACTTGCCTCCCATGATTGCCCGCAAGGCAACATTATTTGTCAGCACCATTAATCCTTCATTCAATTCGACAATCTCTCCACTAGATGACGATGAGGAGATCCACTGGATCAGGCTACGGATCTCCTCTTCACGGATGGATTTAAAGGACTGAACCCGCTTTGAGCTAAATAACTCCAAGACACAAATTTTTCTGATTTGACGCCAGTATTCGCCATAAGGGGCAAACACGACATCCTTCATGTCATAACTCAATACCCTGGCTGTGAAATTAACTGGGCGAGTGCAAAACTTTATATCGTGGGTCTTTGTGATTTCTCTGACTGCTTCTCTTGAGGAGACTACCACGGTTGGGTGCTCACCAAGCTGGAGAAACATGAGGTCACCGTAACGTCGGGACATGTTGCGGAGTTTGTGATGAGGGAGGCCAGCACCAAAGAGGTGGTGGAGGCTTCCTATGATAGGGAGGGTCCATGGGCCTGGAGGAAGAAGTCTGTGTGAATATTTGGATCCTCTTTTCGTTTTAAGGAAGAGGAGGAGAGGGAGAATGAGCAAGAGGAGATAATAGAAGGCGGCCATTTGACTACAAATAACTCACTCCACCAATCAAGAGGGGGAAGATGTTTGAGTGTTAATGCATAAATTGATTCAATTTTATAGACCTGTAGTAGATTGAGCCTCGCATGTGTCATAACTCTTAGTCATAACTAATTATTAAGTCTTAATTTGACTGCTGAATGACGGAGGCTGGGAGATTTTCTAGAGGGAGGATATGGAGGATGCAGCAGTAGTATCATGTAGTACGGGTCTTGGTTTGAATGTTGGTGCGATCAACTTTTTGACTATTGGAAATAAAAGCTGAAATTAGTTAGTTAATTAAGGAATTTTGGTGAAACTGATACTGACATGAAAGGTCCCGTATGTTAAAATAAACATTACTCCAAGCAAGATACAACGGATGCATGCTCGGTTACAAATAATACTCAATCACTCGTCTTTTTTTGGGTCAATCAGTCATCTTTTTTTTGGAAGATAAATAGGGGGTCCAATCAGTCATCTTGTCATGTTTGATTTTTCAAAATGGGATACTTTTTTTGACCCCCAATTTATCTTCCACAAAAAAGGGACACTTGTAAATGAGACAGGTTTTCAGCCTAAATTATCAAGCCCTCCGCAAATATATACAACATGTCACTAATGCAAGGTTGACTTTGGATAATAGCGCCTGACGTACGATTACTAACTAGTAATAATTAATTGATTGGAGAATTGATGATTTCAATAATTGAAATAAATAAATAAATAAAATATTTTCCTTACTATCATTGGACCGAAGCCGTCATCATGTCATCCTCTTTCTGCTCCCTCTTGCTCTCTCCCTTGGCTCTAGCCTCTATCACTTCCTTACACTTTCCTCAATTTCGTGCCGGGACGGGATTCATTGCTAGCTGCCTCCTTACACTTCCTTACATGTTTCGGTTACTCAACTTGAAATATCTACTTGAATATCATAGAAATTTTTTTAAGCTACTGGACTTTTAAATTATCTATTTGTAGTCACTAAACTTTATTATTTATCTCAATTAATTCATTTTATTTTTTTATACAAAACAATAGAGGAAGTCGAATATATTTTGGATGAAAATATTGCTGTTTTGGACGGAAAATTTGACAAGGTGAACATTTTTAAATTAATATTGAAGTTCAGTGACATTGGACGATAAACGAAAGTACATTGACAAAAATAAAACTACATTAATTTGAACAACCTTTGAAAACATTAATAAAAAAAATCATTATAAATGTTTTAAATGATTGAACAGAAAAAAGAAGGAAAAACACTCAAATTCAAATTCTAACTTAAAATGATGTACCAACCCTTTCCCGGGCGGAAAGCTGAAAGGAGCATTCCTAATCATGCTTTTGGCAAATAAAATAAAATAAACTAGATGGTAAATCAATTTACAACCTGGAATTGGCACCATACTGTATTGTGTACTCTATCGTAAAGGTAAATGTACAGCCACATTTGAAGAAATTCCTCTTTTTATGTGCGTTAAAAAGTTTTACTATGTGCACCTGCAGATTGGCAATGTAGAGTAATTATCACTTCTTTAGCGTAAAGAATTCAAAAAGACCTACAATTGAATTCCATGCGGGTTTGTGGACTTGATTTTGCTTCATTTTGTCTGTGTGAAAAAACGCCTTCGCATGAAATATGAGAACCATAAAAAAACAACAAAACATAAATATAACTAGATAAATATATTTTTTAAGCTGATACTAGGAATTTCTTTCGCTAAATATTTATCATTTATTTTCTTGTGCAACGTTTCTTGTTCTTTCTCTTTCTCCATCCTTGATTAACGATAAAATATCAACTTATTAACCAATGTATGAATAGCTAAAATGCATGTCATCGGTCCAAACACATTCATGAATTTTGTATTTAAAATTTAAAATTGATAAGACTTTTGGAGCATAATAATTTATTTAGTTCGAAAACTATACAAAGAGATGCTAAACTTTGTAAAAGCTTCTTTAATTATAAAAAGTTTTGGGGCTTGATCCCTTGCTTTCTTCAAAAAAAAACTATACAAAGAGAGGCAACAAATAACAAGTAGTTTTCCGCACTCTGCGGGACACTGCTGGTACATGCCTATACGGATAGTGATCCGGACAACACTAAAAATAATCCGTACAACATTATTTTTTTAAATGACAATACTATCCTTATACACCGAACAACTTCGTACTTTCCTCTGAAATTTCCTCTTCCTATGTGACTGTACCAACTCCATCAACCTCAGGCTAGAGAGCAGTAACCTCCTCCTCCTAGCCAACATATCTCATCTTCTGGCCAACACTTTTCTCTCACTTGTTCAGTTCAAATATTATCTCCAACCAATCTCTTGGTCACAAGTTCTCTCTTATTTCTTCCAAATTGCTGAATGTTCAGTGTCTTTAGTATAATTATTAGATGTAATGTAATGTACTGGACACCTCCAGTATAATAGAATGACTGGAGATAGGTTAGAAGTCTGGAGACGCGTATTGTATTTGGGTATTTATACCCCATCAATGTATATGGTTAATGTAATGAGAAATATACAATTCACTTTATTGCCTTGAGCTATCTCTTCTCTCTATTAGCTATTCTGTCATGGTATCAGAAGCTTTCTTGGCTAACGCCTAAATCCAATTTTCAATCCATTTCTTTTTTTCTCTTCTTCATCTATCCAAGATCTGCCATGGCTGCCTCAAGCGTGCCTCCGACCACTTCAATTCCGTCGACGAGCGGGCTTATTCCGCCATTGAGCTTTTTGGAGTCAGTCTATGAGCACTCAACAGCCGCCGTCGACTCATTCAATTCCACCATCTGGTGCTTCAATTTCAACTTCTTCAACGCCAATTCCACCTTTTGTTAACCAAATTCCATCATCTGCTGATAGCCTGATACGAACTTCACCAATTTGGGGTCGACCTTGCAAGCTCCTCCCATGGTCTTCTTGAACTTGCCTATCCATACCAAGTTATCAAGAACTAATTTCTTGGCTTGGCGATCACAAATAGAGCCTCTTCTTCATGCCCATGGTCTGATTCAGTTCCTTTCCTCACCACCTATCTCGCCTACAATTCGAGATCCAGCCACTGGCCAAGTTCAGATGAATCACAATTATCTTGCGTGGTACAAGCAGGATCAGATGATTCTGGCATGCATAGAATTTAGTATCTTAAGATACACGATACGTAACTCACAATATGATACGATTCAATGCCCGATCGATACGTATCTTGGCCATTGTATCTCAATTGCAGTGTATCTTAATGTATCTTAAGATACATGATACGTAACTTACGATACTAGAGTGTATCTTAAGATACAAACGATTCGGTAATAGTCAATAATAATCATTTTCAATTATAATTTATATAGGTTATAATTAAATATTAGTAGAATAATGAGAACAATAGTAATAATAATATTAATTTATACAAATTATATAGTATAATACTATACTATAATGATTAATAGTTTAATACTTTCTAGTTTGTACATATATTATACAATATAATTTATACAGATTATAGTTTTATTATACAATATATTATTTATAATTTATACAAATAAAAATATATTCAGATCATGCAATATAATATTATGAAAATGCATTACACTCTTATAAAAAAATATAATAATTAATTTATGCATGCAAAAATAATTAATAATAAGTATAATTTATACAAATTTTATTGTTTAATATCATAAAATATAATTGTAAATGATTTATACATATTATATATCATAATATTTAAGTAAAATCCAATGATTATAAAGATACAGTGTGATATGAGATTTCTTTTGATGAAAATAGTTCAATGCAAATTCTAATTACTTATTTTACATAATTTTAAGGATAGCTTAGCGTATCTTAAATGAATCGATACGATACACGATACACGATATGATACTTAATGTTACGATACACGATGCATTTTACGATTCAACTTCTATGCTGGCATGGCTTCGGGCATCGCTTTCTGAATTACTTCTTGCACAAGTTGTCTCGTGTTCTTCCTCAGCTGAACTCTGGAGCAACCTTACTCATACTTTTTCATCAGCATCTCGTGCAAGATTCACTACTTTAAAGAAGAAAATGCAGAGTTTGAAGAAAGGGGGTGGTTCTTGTTCTGATTTCATTTCTCAGATCCGTGCTATAGTAGATGAGTTAACATTCATAGGCACTCCTGTTACTGATGCTGAGATGGTGCTTGCGCTAACTGGTGGATTGACTTCAGATTACAATGCCTTTGTTGTTGCAATCAACTCCAGGCAAGATGCTGTCTCCTTCAATGAAGTTCAGTCACTTCTCCTCAGCCATGAAGTGTTGTTACAAGATCAGAATCCTCAGATCACTTCTTTACCATCTTCATCAAACCCTGTGGCGTTTTATGCTAACAACTCTTCAGGCCAATACAAACCTAACAATTCTCAGCGCAATAGAGGTGGTTTTAATCAGCGCAATAGAGGTGGATTCAATAGAGGTGGTTTCAATCAGCGTAATTCCAGGAATACACCTATGATTCCTCCATCAAACTATACTGGTAATGCGCCAGGAGCTTCTACTGATTCTGGTGTTCAGTCAAAATCTGAAACCTGTCAAATTTGTTTCAAGAAAGGTCACACTGCTAGGGTTTGCTGGTGGCGCTGTGACATGCGTTACACTGATGAGTTTGATCAACCACAACCCCAATCTAGACAGCCACCTCAACATGCTCCTCAAGCTCATGTGGCACACACTGGAGCAGCATCTGCACCCACAACCGAGTGGTATCTGGACTCAGGAGCAACACATCATGTGACAAGTGATATCAATAACTTGTCATCTTTTGAGTCCTATGAAGGTGGTGATAAACTACAAATTGGGGATGGTAATGGTATGCATATCTCACATCTTGGCTCTACTTCTTTGAATTTTGGTACTTGTATTATTAAACTGAAGAATGTTTTGCATGTTCTTAGCTTTACCAAGAATTTGATTAGTTTATCTAGGGTACTAGCTGACAACAACCTAGTAATTGAATTTTGTTCTCTGTTTTGTTTGATTAAGGACCGCCACACTTCGACTACGCTTCTTCAAGCAAGAGTCACTAATGGTCTTTATCTCATAACTACACCAGCCTTGAGTTTACCTTATGCCTTGTTAGGAGAGAAAGCTGCAGCAAACACTTGGCACTATAGGCTTGGTCATCCCTCTCTGCCAACTACTAGGAAGATTTTAGTTGCAAACAATTTACCTTGTAGTAATAAATGCTTGTCTGTATGTTGTGATTGTAATATGGCAAAATGCCACAAGTTACCTTTTTCTTCTAGCTTTAGTACTACTTCAGCTCCATTGAAGCTTGTTCATGCAAATGTATGGGGCCCAGCTCCTTTTGTGTCAAACAATGGGTTTCGGTATTTTGTTCTTTTTATCGATGATTTTACAAAATTTTGTTGGATTTTTTTCTTGCATACCAAAGGCGAGGTAGTTAAGATTTTTGGTACTTTTAAATTGCAAATTGAGAATCTGTTGAATGCCTCCATAAAAATTTTGCGTACCGATGGCGGTACAGAATTTAAGCCGATCCCTAAACAGTTTCCTCAAATTTTACATCAAGTTACTTGCCCGTATATGTGGTGACTTTTTTGTCATTTCTCGAAGAATGATCGGGTTTCCTCAAGAACGAGAATAAGCCTTAGATTCACCCCCTCGTAGGATTAGATTTATGTTTTGAGTATCCCTTGACAGCAAGAGAACCAGAACAAGAGCCTATTCTTACGAGGGTTTATTATTTTAGTGGATCCTTCCTTTCCAATAGGCGCAAGCCCCTATTGTTAATTACCTCGTGGTTGCCCACGAGAACCTCTGATTAAGGGATTCAAGGAATTAAATATAATAGGCTAGAAAATCACTATTTAAATGATTTTTGGTTTAGACAAGGCTCAATTGATGGCACCAAACATAATTGACGGGGCCCAATTGAGGGTACAAATGATTTATTTCTTTTGGGCTTAGACCGGATTCAATTGATGGCACCAGACCTAATTGACGGGGTCCAATTGAAAATGTCTAAAATGCATCTAAAACAAAGACTATCTGAAACTAAGAATATTTAAAGTTAAGGATAACTAAAACTAAAATTAAAGCTAAAACTAAAATTGACTATTTGAAATTAAAACTAAAATTAAGATTGTCCATTTGAAATTTTTATTATGAGGGTGATTTGATTTTACGATTTTTAGCCATTTGGGGGCTCAAAGAATCAGTTCTCGGCCACTTAGGGGCTTGTGAGAATAAAGGGATTTGAAATTCTCGGCCATTTAGGGGCTTGTGAGATCAAAGGATTTGGATTTCTCGGCCATTTAGGGGCTTGTGAGAACAGAAGGATTTGAGATTCTCGGCCATTTAGGGGCTTGTGAGAACAAAAGGATTTAAGATTCTCGGCCATTTAGGGGCTTGTGAGAACAAAAGGATTTGGGATTCTCGGCCATTTAGGGGCTTGTGAGAACAAAAGGATTTGGGATTCTCGGCCATTTAGGGGCTTGTGAGAACAAACGATTTTGGGATTCTCGGCCATTTAGGGGCTCATGAGAACAAGGAATTTGGGAAGGATTTTGACTTCACTTGATTTGATTTGATCCAACTTGACAGGATTTGATTTAATTTGACTTGATTTGATTTATTTTTATTTGATTTAATTTATTTTTTTTTTATTTGATTTAATTTGATTTAATTTAGTTTGATTTGTCTTGGTTTGATTTAGGGAGATTTATTTCATATAAATTACACTTGATTTAGTCTCATTTAATGTGATTTATCTAATTATATTTTTAAGTTGTTTATTAATTTATTTGTTTATTTATTATTTATCTACTATTCATTCCTTTATTTATTGAATCATTTGTTTACCATGTATTTATTATTTATTTTATGATTTATTTATTTAGCATTTATGACTTATTTAACATTTATTTGTTTTTACTTATTATCTTAAAATTTATTTATTATTTATTATTTACAATTTAAGACTTATTTGTAATAACTTGTTCATTTATTACTTAAAATTTATTTATTATTTATTTATTTATCATATTGGGATTTATTTATTATTTAATGATATTATTTATTATTTGATGATTTATTTATGGTTTATTATAACTATTTTTTTTTCTTATAAAATCTAAATAATACCAATTTATGTTTAAATTCGATTATACTTGATAAGAAAGTGATAAAATTATTTAGAAAATTTATTAGAGTATTTTTACCATTTTTATGAAATTTATAAAATTAGGTTTTTTATAAGAAAATGCTTCAAAAATAAGAAACTATTTATTTTGATAAAATATCATATGAAAATAATGTTGGATTTGGTTTATTTAGATTTTTAGAAGTCTTTGGATATTTTATTTTCATTTTTATGAGATTCCTACTAATTTTGGTGGATTTTTAAAGTTTTAACAATTTACAAAACTCAATTTTAATTAGAAAATATTTTGAAAATACAAAAGAGGCACAAAATGACATAATTTCATATCAAAATATCAGTAAATCTAGTTTCTACAGATTTTTAGAATTTTATGGATATTTTATTTGAATTTTTCTGAATTGTATACTATTTTTAGCGAATTTTTAAAGTTGTTTACTGATTTGGAATTTTTCTATTGGTCCACGTAGGCGGAGGACGCTGACTGGGTTAGATCAAAGCTGACTGTTTCCTGGATCCGGTGTAGCGAGTGATTGCGACTGCCACACGAATTCGGCCACAGAAAATCCCCAAAATCGCGAGTTTAAACTCTTCACTCTGCGTCGACGCTGGCCTTTTTGCAGAAAGGCCCTTCGCTTCTTTTCCGGCCAAATTGCGACGCCTCAGGCCGCCATATTCGTCGAGTATGGGTGCATTAAAATCGTGGGAGGAAGGAGAATATATTGGTGGTCCCCATTTCCTCTGTGGAGCTTTGTGTTGCCATGTAATATCTGAGGAAGCTCGGATCGCCGTTAATGGCGTTTGGAGCGCTCCGGCCATCTCTTTCTACCAGCAATAGGTTTATTATATTCTTGGGAATTCTATAAAGACATGAGAGTGGTAAATTTCACTTGTAAAAACCTAGAGTGAGGCGAGTTCAACTGAGGTGGCTCGACCTAAGTTTGGTCTGATCTGAGTTAGGTGGTGAGCTCCACGGAGGGCTTCTCTGATGCCAGCGATTGATTGGACAGCTTCAAGAACTCAAATACAGTTGATATGTCACTTTAATTTGATTTAAAACGTCCCAATTTGGTGGGAGAACCATAGGGGCAGAGAGGTGCTTTTTGCATTTTTTTATTTCGATTTCTAACTTACATGTAAGTTGTTTTACAGTGATGTAGTTTGATTTGATGTTTAAAATAAGTCCAAATGGATGTGTTTTGAGTGTTAAAACTTCACTGGAAGCAAGAGCAAGTCCACTTGTATTTTTCTATGTTTTCACTTTTACATTTTATGCGATTTTTGTTACTGTTTCCTATGATTTCCATTTTTGTTTGTCCAAGTGCAGTAAAAGCACTTACAGAAGCTCCACTGAAGTTAAATATATGCTATTTAGACATAGTAAACAAAACCTCAGATTTTTTTTGTTCTTTCCTCCTTCTGTCCAGATTTGTTACGTATATACATTTTGTTTCATTTTATACACCAATGCTAAATCCATTCTTAAGGCACAACATATGTATTTTGACCCTGAATTTGATCAAAATCAGAAGAGGGACTGGTTGATTAGGAGCATGCCATTAATTCATCACTTTTACTGTTTTTTGCATTTTTTTATTCTATTGAACATGACTGGGCCAAAGCTAGGCTAAGGACCCATGCCAAGTCAAGTTAAAGCCATCACTAGAGGATTGAGCTAAGCTACAAGCCCTCTAGCGACAGCCATGGCTGGTTCATCTTTAAACCAAAGGATACCTCATGAAACGAAGAGCTAAGCTACAAACTTTCATGAGGCTCCTAATTAAACATCTTATGGTCATGACTGAGCTAAGCTTCAGACCATGAGCCATAAGATTGAAGCTTCTATGGTTCAAACACACCATTATGTTGGTGGTCGAATTGAGAGAAGAGAGAGAATAAAAGGCTGAGTTAGAGCTCCAAATGGATCTATTTCATTTATAATTCACTCATTACAGATCAAAATTCCTATATTATCACCCCTCAACCATCAATTTACCTATTCTCCTTCCTTTTCCTATTGCTCGACCTAATGCCTTTCTCTTCCTTTTCACTGACTTTGCTCAATTGAGCTTAATTGATTTGTCTAACCCTAATACACCACTGCGGCTCTCCTTCCTTTTTTTCTGTCACTCCAATTTGATGTTTAAATAGGCCAGATTCTAGGGTTTCAATCCATGGCCCGAGAGCAAATCATCACCGTCCAATCTCGTCAATGGTGGAGATGTAGCAGCTTCTAGGGCTTGGTTTTGCAATACTATGGGCGGGGCATGGCGGTTTTGGCATTTGTGGCGCTGGAGAGGGCCACGTCAACGAACACCAGTGGTTTCACCACTTTACCCGGCGTCGCGCGGTAAAACGCGAGAGATTCTTTTACCAGGGTTGAAGAAGGATCTGACGACGCGGGCCCCGCTTGTAAGGGTTAATGAGAGACAGAGGGGTGGGTATGTCTGTTTCACCATGAGCCAACGAAGATCTCTTTCTTGCGGTGCATAAAACAGGCGCATCCAAATTCTATTCTTCACGCGGTAATTTTTAAACACAGCGACTTCCTTTCTCTCCCCGGATCCTCTGCAATGGTATGGACGCGCCAATCTTCCAGGATTTTTCTGGGGTTTTTTCAGTATTTCATTTAATTTATATATATATATTGTGTTGCCAAATGGAAATAAATTGTTTGAGGGCCTTCCCAAGGGTATTTTTGGATAAAATTTTATGGGTAGGTTCATAAAAATATAAGGAATTTAATGGTTCAAAGGGTTTTGTGAAATTACTCATGGATTTATTTTGGTAATTTTATGGAATTTTGGGGTTTCTTTGTGAATTTTGGGGTCTTTGTAGATAATTTTTGGATTTTAGAACTATGATAATTCATCATAATTCATGGGGGATTTTTGGGTATTTTTTGGGAATTTTTGGAGTTTGTTTGGTATTTTTCGTGGATTTTTGGGTCTTTTTGCATCTATTTGTCCTAACATGGGTTATTTATTCCATATATTTTGGCATAATATTTTGGGGTCAAACAAATGCCCCCCACTGGAATTGGTTGTGACAATTCTAATATGGGAACAAGCGATTCCAGTGGTTTCTCTTGACCGTTTTCTTGACTCATTCTTCTTGGATTATAGGATTCATTTCCTTCAGTACCCGTCGAACTTGTGCTTCGTCAACTTTCCATGCTCAAGGCTTTCCATGAATTTTATATACTTTTGCTCCAATAATAGGTTTAGATGTGGGAATTTCAGTCCACACCTTGCATTTGTTTGTTTGGGTTTAGGGTATACATAAATCTGCACCACAATTTAAGCTGAGGGAATTTGGCCCACACTTGTATTTCCTTGGGTTTGGATTTATATGGACCTTGCTTCCATTTCATTTCCTTCCTGACATCAACCTTGAGCGTTTGGCTTTCCTTGCACCTTTTCCGAACATTTCCTATACTATATTTTGGCTAGTGGATTTTGTAGAGCTGGGAACATTTTGGTGGAAGGAATGACTTATGGGGCTTTAAAAGGCAAGTCACCCTTTTTATTTTCCTCACCCGCTCATGCTTACCCTCTCATTAGGCTTAGGCACTCATCATAATAGCACTCGATTGGCATTGACACGGCATGGGCGCGATTGATGTGGGATTTGGTGCCCTCAGATGGCTTCATAGGGCGGTGCCTTAATGCCTTCAGACGCCACAAAGGCTTAATCTTCATTAGGCATAGGTGTCTTAGAATACCACTAAGGTTTTCCTTGACACGGCTTCGCGTTCTCCAAGACTCGAAAGTCTTATCATCGACCGCGGATTATGACATAAGGGTAAATTTTCACAAAAACGGGGCAAGTCTCTTTTCAAAAACTTACCCCTTTTATTGGCTAATATTTTGGGTTTATTTTGGAACGGGATTTATTCATGGTGGAACTTTGGATTTTGTTGAAAATCTATTGGCTAAGGTTTATAAGAAGCTTTTTTTTTTTTTTTTTTTTTTTTTTTTTTTTTTTTTGCCTTTAGGGTATTATGAGAGTTTTGATTTATGGAGTTAAACTTTATTGGACTTAATACACATATTTATTTTTAATTATTATATATATATATATATATTTTATATATATAAAAGAACATTCTCATGTGTAGTACTTCTTCAAGTACCGGCCATTGATTGGTGGAATGACACACTTTCCTTCCTTGTCCACCAGTTTGTAGGACCCTCCTTCATACACCTCCTTGATGATATAAGGACCTTCCCAATTTGGGGCAAACTTTGGACCATGATGTCGCCCCAATATGGGCCTTCGTAGGACCAACACCAAATCTCTCTCCTTGAAAGCACGAGGCCTTACCATCTTGTCATAGGCCTTGGCCATTTGTGTTCTATACAGTTCCAAGCTTTGTTGAGCCATTAATCTTTTCTCATCCATAGCATCTAATTCCTCGAGCCTTAAACGGGCCCGCTTATCCATAGGTAAACCTGCATGCATGGCTACCCTGAGAGATGGTAATTCGATTTCCAATGGCAACACCGCTTCCGTCCCAAATGCCAATGAGTAGGGAGTTGCTTGAGTAGGGGTTCTATAGGTCGTGCGATATGCCCAAAGTGCTTCTTGGAGTTTTTCATCCCAATTCCGATGATTATTCCCCACTGTCTTCCTCAAGAGTTTAATCAAAACCTTGTTGAAGGCTTCAGCTAGTCCATTAGCCCTTGGATTATAAATAGAAGAATATTTCCACTTTATTTTATGTTGCCTAGCAAAAGCATAGATCTCACCGCTCTTGAAAGCAGTGCCATTATCAGATGTGATCTCCCTTGGTGTACCAAAACGGTATAACACATGATTCTTGAGAAATTGAATAACATCCCTACTCCTCACTTCTTTCAAAGGAACTGCCTCGGCCCATTTAGAGAAATAATCGGTGATTGCCAAAATGAACTTATGCCCTTTTGAAGATGGTGGATCAATAAGCCCAATCACATCCATTCCCCACATATCAAACGGCCAAGAAGCCACCGTTGGATGTAACGGATTAGGATGTTGATGTATGAAATCACCGTGTACTTGGCACATGTGGCACCTCTTTGCCTGATTTTCACAATCCACAATCATGGTTGGCCAATAATATCCCATCCTTTTGATATGAAGTCTCATTTTAGGACCTGATTGATGAGCTCCACAAAAACCCGAATGTACTTCTTTCACGATCCTTTGGGCTTCTTCATATGACACACATCTCAACCACAACTGATCATAAGACCGTCTATACAACGTGTCATTCACATAGACATATCGGAGAATCCTCCGCTTCAATTGTTCTCTTTCGGCCCTTTCTGTAGGAAGAACTTGATACTTGAAGTAATCCACAAAAGGTTTCCTCCAATCTTCCTTTTCATCTATTTCTACTTCCATGGTTTCATCTGGGTCAATCAACAAATCCGCTTCCCATTCCTCCAAATCCACAAAAAGGTTGGCATTCATTTCCTTTTCAATTTCCAAAAGATAAGGTGCAAGGGATCGCCGATTTCTTATGATAATTTGCACCTCTTCTCCATCAGGCTTGCTCAATTGAGTAGCTACTCGAGCCAAAGCATCAGCCATGCCATTGGAAGCTCTCGACACCTTTTCAAAAGTGATCTTTGAGAATTTGGCCATTAACTCTTGAGCTCTTTCATGATATTTCACCAATTCAGGCTTTTTCACATCAAATATCCCTTCTACTTGGTTAAGGATCAATTGAGAATCTCCACACACCTTCATCTTCTTTATATTCATGCCAATCGCAAGCTCCAATCCCGCAATCAACGCCTCATATTCCGCTTCATTATTTGTACATGGCTCAGTCAATGCTATTGAGTGGCGAAGGATACCTCCTTGAGGTGTAACAAAAACCAAACCCACTCCCGCTCGAACTCGAGGTAGCTCGGGCTTCTTGGAAGGCTGTATAGCAGATGATCCATCAAAGAACATTACCCAACCTGCTTCCTTTTCCTCCAAACATAGACTTTGTTCATCTGGGAACTCACAATTCAAAGGGGAGTCATCGGGAACAGGATGTGCTGCCAGAAAATCGGCCATCGCTTGCCCTTTTATAGCCTTTTGAGGGGCATAAGTAATATCAAATTCCATGAGAGCAATGGCCCACCTTGCCAACCTTCCCGTTAACATGGGCCTAGTCATCAAATATTTCAATGGGTCCACTTTTGATATCAATGTGACCTTGTGGGACAACATGTAATGTCTTAGCTTCTTCGTGGCAAACACCAAAGCTAGACAATGCTTTTCAATTGGACTATATGATTGTTCGGCCCCAACCAACATGCGACTCAAGTAGTATAGAGCATTCTCTTTCCCTTCTTCGTTCTCTTGAGCCAAAAGTGCACCTAGAGATCCATCCAAGGCCGTAGTGTAGAGGACTAACGGCTTCCCTTGAATAGGCGCAGCGAGGACAGGTGGTTTGAGGAGATACTCTTTTATGTCCTCGAAAGCCTTTTGACACTTTGCATCCCATTTGAAAGGTACATCTTTCTTGGTTAGGTGAGTAAATGGCTTGATCCTTCCAGAAAGATTAGCAATAAACCTCCTAACATAAGCCAACTGCCCCTGTAGAGAGCGGAGTTGCTTGAGAGTTTTTGGGGGAGGCATTTCTCTAATCGCCTTGATTTTCGCAGGATCGATTTCAATGCCCCTGTGCCTTACCACAAAACCTAAAAACTTTCCAGAAGACACCATGAATGCACACTTCAAAGGGTTCATCTTCAAGGAATATTTTCTCAATCTTTCAAACACAACTCTCAAGTGCTCGAAGTGTTCATCAATCGATCGGGCCTTTACTACCAAGTCATCCACATAGCATTCGACTATTTTGTGAATTAAATCATCAAATATCTTGGTCATTGCCCTTTGGTAAGTTGCCCCTGCATTTTTCAATCCAAATGGCATTACCTTGTAACAAAAGATACCTATCGGCGTTCGAAAAGATGTGTGCCTTTGATCTTCCTCATCCATAGGAATCTGATTGTAGCCTGATGATCCATCCATGAAGGAATACACCACAAAAGAAGACGTATAGTCAACTATTAACTCGGTCACGGGCAATGGAAAATCATCTTTTGGGCATGCCTTATTCAAATCTCTAAAATCCACACATACCCGAATTTGTCCATTTTTCTTCTTCACCGGCACAATGTTGGCCACCCAAATGGGATTTTCTTCCTCCCTGATAAAACCTGCTTCAATCAACTTCTTCACCTCTTCAACAACTTTCTCTTCAAGCTCGACCCGCATGCGCCTTGGGGCTTGCTTAACAGGTTTCACACCGGGATCTATCTTCAATTTGTGAGAAGCTAGACTGGGATCAAGACCGGGCATTTCAGTGTAGTTCCATGCAAAACAATCTTTATATTCCATCAAAAGTGCTTTCAATTGCTCTTGCTTCTCAGGGAGAAGCGATGCACTTATGAATGTTGGCCTTGGATCATCCTTGGTACCCAAATCTATCTCCAAAAGCTCGTCAATTGTGTTTTGGCCTCCTTCCTCCAATTCTCGAGGTGCATTCTTTGCAACCTGTATGAATTCTTCATTTTCTTCTTCTGGTTGAGACTCAATGGGCATTATACCCACCATGTGGCACTCAACGAATAAGACTTCTTCCTGAGGTACTTGAAAACCCAATCCTTTGGTCTTTTTGAGCTTCCCATCTAATCCTTTGACCCACATAGACTTTTCACTCCACATCTCTTGAAATGCCTTTGCACTTCGCCTCGAAATTGGCTCCAAACAACGAGCCTTTTGAAAAAGACCTATCAACTTTTTGTTATAGTGGCCCATTACTTCTACTCTTTCAATTTCATCATCTTCTTCTTCTAACCACTTCTCCCAATCATCAGAGCAAGGTGCCCCATCTGACGGCTCCACACTCTCGGCCTTGTAGAATAGAATTCCCTTATGAAATACCATCCTCTTTTGGACTTTCTCCACTTTAGGAGGAACATAAAAAGTTTCCAAATTTTTTATTTGATTCACCTCTCTCGGGGTAAGTTCTTTAAGACAACCCAGTGGGATTTGCTCTATAGCCATCGAGTCTTCACTTCTATCAAACCCCCCGTCAGAGTCAGTATCATATGCATAGACTATCTTTCTTTGCTTTTGATCCTTATTACTCGCCCCGCAAGGATTTTCACTTCTATCCTCTTCTTCATCTTTTATATAGAGCGGAGTTTTGACAACACATGAGGTTTTGGTCCTTCCTTTCAGGATCACTTTTTCATTATCGTTCTCGACTTCTCTTTCAGCTCGCCATCTCATTCGGGGAGAGGTACTCCTTTGTGAAGTTGGGGCATAAAACCGCTCAATCTCTTCCAATTCCACTTCATGCGCCCCATAATGTTGCGGATCTCCCTTAATCGTCTTTTGCTCCCCGTCCTGTATGTACTTGACACATTGATGGAGGGTGGATGGCACAAGGTAATTCTCATGCAACCATGGTCTTCCCAATAAAGCCTTGTATGATGTATCGGCATCGATTACATAAAATTTGACCAAGGTTTCGAGCTCTCCAAACTTCATAGGAAGAGTGATTGATCCCAATGCTCGTTCGGAGTTTTGATTGAATCCATGGATATAGACGTTCTCATCCAACAAACGCTTTCCTCCTAAAGCCAATTGATTCAATGATCTTAAAGGCAAAATGTTGATGGAGGAGCCTGGATCTACCAACATTCGGCTTAGTTGATTCCCATTGGTTTTGCCTGTAATATAAAGTGGTTGGTTATGCTGAGCCTTTCCCATCATTAGGTCCACGTCTGTGAATGTGATCTGACTTTTGGGCTCCACATAAAGGGCCTCAGTCATATGCTTTTCCGCCAAATAAGCTTGGAACTTCTCGGGTTCTTGCAACACCTCCATCATTGTGTCTCTAAGCTCTTTCGACATCATCAACGCCTCAAATACACTGATCAGTGCAGGGGTGCGCCTCAAATGAGCCAAGATGTTGTATTCTCCAACATTTTCTTTTGTCTTTTGACTTGGCCCCGGCTCCTCAACGGTTTCTTGCCCTTTGCCTTTACCTTTGGCCTTTTCATTCTCCTTAGGCGCTTGCCTTTCAGGAATGTTGGTGCCAGATCGAAGGTTTAGGTGACACTCCTTTTCTTCAAACATTCCTTTGGCAAAAAGACCTTGATACAACACATCATCTTCTTCTTCCTCAGAATCATAATAATAAACGACAAGTTCTTCTTCTTTTCCTGTCTCCTTTAATTCTGCTCCTTTTGTTTCTTCTTGATTAATTTGCTTCACTAGCTTTTGCGCTTGGCACTCTTCATGATCAGATTCTTCAGTTATCACTATAATGGCATTGCACTCCACATTACGTCTTTCATTGCTCTTTTGAAATACTGCATTGGCCTGAGCATGAGGAGCTGGTTCTTGCTTGAAACTTTGGGGTATGATAAGGTCCCCTTCCTTGATCATCCTCTCGAGAATATCCTTAAAGACATAGCAATCTCCAACAGGGTGCCCCAAAACCCTATGGTAGGCACAATAAGTCGGGTCATTTACCTTATTTTGTTCTTCCGGCCTTTTGCAAATAGGCAACTCTATAGCCTTCCCCTCCAACACTTGTTTGAGCAAGGCCGCCGTCTTTTCTTTCTTGAATGAATAGGGCTTACTCAAGCGCTCATTCAAAGGTGTTCGAATCCAAGTACTTCCACTATTTCCACCACTATTGTTGTTTTTATTTCCTTTGAAACCACCATCTCGATTAGTGGAAGCTTCATTGGCCCCGGCTATCTTAAGAGGACCTTGTGTTCTATTGCCTTGATCATTTCTATTATTATTGTTGAATCGGGCCTCTCTAGGTGGCCCAATATGCACTACTCGCGCCACACGAGTCACAAGATCTTCATAGGTATAAATGTCACTTCCAGATAACGGCCTCCGAATCCAATCATCCAAATTTCTTATCAAAAACTCTACGGCCTCTGCTTCGGGCATCTGGTGCGTGCACCTTATATTCATGTTCCTCCACCGATTGATGTAATCCAGTGCTTTCTCTCCTTGTTTTGGCTTTTCAGAAGCTAGGTCGGCCATACTAATTCTTTGGGTCACCATAGCAAACTTAGACCTGAATATTTCTTCCATTTCATCCCATGTTTCAATTGAATCATTTTCAAGGGAAGAGTACCATTCAAATGCGGCACCCGTCAAACTTTGAGAGAATTGCCTAAAAAGGAGAGCTTCATCACAAGAGGTATTGCCACACGCATTCCTAAACTGTACCAAATGCTGACCAGGAGTAATACCCTCTTTTCCTGTGCCATCAAAGAGATTGAACTTTGGCACTTGGTAATTAGAAGGATAAGCAACTTGCTCGTATTCTCTTGGGTAAGGCCTTCCACACCTCTTTCGAATGTTAGCCAAACGGCCCGCTCCTGATGCTTGGAGCTGCTGATTTATCATATCCTGAATGATTTGTTTGGTTGACTCCGACTTTCTTGTCCCTGTCCGAGATCGTGCCCCAAGAACTTCATCTTCCTCAGACTCATATTTAGACTTGCTCTTCTTTTCTTTAGAATGTCTTTTATGCCCTCTTTCTTCTTCTTCTTCTGAAGACTCATATTTGATCTTATTCTTCTTTGTTTTGGATGATTTTTTCTTGCTTTTCTCTTCTTCCTCATCAGATGTCTCATATTTACTCTTACTCTTTCTTTCTTTCATAATTTTCTTCTTGCCTCTTTCTTCTTCTTCATCAGAAGACCCATACTTGCTTTTACTCTTCCTTTCTTTTGAAGCCTTTTTCTTGCGCTTACTCTCTTCTTCTGAGGAGGAAGAGTATTCTTTCTCAAGCTCTCCAAGCAAATTCTTTTTCTCCAACAGTTTATACATTTTCTTAAGCAATTCCTTATCTTTCTCTCTTTCATTCATTAATTGAGACATCTTCCTTTCATTTTTCTCCAATATACTCATCAATCGAGTATCCTTTCCTTCCATCCATCGATTTTTATCATCATCACTTTCTTGGGCGCTCTCAATTAACACTTCTTCTTCTTGATGGATATTCTGACTTGAAGATGCAGGGTCCTTCTTGTCTTTACCATCCTTTTTGGTCAAAATGACTTCTTCATCACCAACCATATTCACAAAGGCATGCATCTCATTCTCCCCACTTATTCTAATCATGTTCACGTAAGCATGAACCACTGGCTCCTTCTCACGCCAAACTAAGCGCCTCCTTTTGAATTGTGACTCTTGACTAGCCACTCCAACAACCAAACGAGTTTCATCCTTGGGTACCCATATTTTCTTGGGCCTTGTTTCATTCCTCAAAGGTCCTAAACGTTCCTTTACAGGAGTGGTAGCTCTTTCACCTCCTTTCTGCCCCAATCTCGCCTTCACAGGGGTTGATTCTCTTTTTTGCCCTTTTGGCCCCAACCTCTCATGGACTGGTACACGGGGAAACACAAGTCTTTCCTTAACCGATTGCCTCCTTTGAGGATTCCTGCCCCGGAACTGGACCTGGTATTCAGGAGGAAATTCCTCCATTGTCTTCAATACGGCCTTAGGAGAATTCTTCCGAACCAGCCTGAGAGGTGCAAATGGGTTGCTGACTGGGAGATTAGGCCTCACCCCCAACTCATTCTTATACGCTCTCTGTACTTTCTTGATGGTCCTTGTGCCTTGGGAGACTGGCATAGACACTTTTCTCACTGTTGCATTCATTTGAGGAGACCGACGACGTCGGTGCCTCCTGGGAGAAGATGTTGATCCTGGGTGAGCCCTCTTTTGAGGTGCGAGAGCCCATGCTTCCTCTTCAGTACCAACCTCAATAGGAGTTTCAGGAACCCGAGAAACCGCCAATGGTTCTACTTGAGGCTCTTCAACAACTTGAGCAAGTTGAAAGCTCCCATCCTTCACTTGCACAATAGGCACAAAAGAGTGCCCATACGGCATAGCTCCATACATGAACTCATGCTGGTAAACGATTGGTACTCCGCCAATTCTGAACATTCCTGAAGGCTTGCTCATGTCAACTGGTGTAAAAGCCATTTCCTGCAAGCAAACACCTCGAAATGTTATGGTTAGCAATGTTTATTTAAAATCCTAATATTTACAAAGTAGTTTCCTAGCCTTATGCATTTAATCTCTTAAATCTCAAAGATGAGAGGAGAAAGAGGTCCCACCGGGCGTGCCAGAGAATCTGTGGTGACTTTTTTGTCATTTCTCGAAGAATGATTGGGTTTCCTCAAGAACGAGAATAAGCCTTAGATTCACCCCCTCGTAGGATTAGATTTATGTTTTGAGTATCCCTTGACAGCAAGAGAACCAGAACAAGAGCCTATTCTTACGAGGGTTTATTATTTTAGTGGATCCTTCCTTTCCAATAGGCGCAAGCCCCTATTGTTAATTACCTCGTGGTTGCCCACGAGAACCTCTGATTAAGGGATTCAAGGAATTAAATATAATAGGCTAGAAAATCACTATTTAAATGATTTTTGGTTTAGACAAGGCTCAATTGATGGCACCAAACATAATTGACGGGGCCCAATTGAGGGTACAAATGATTTATTTCTTTTGGGCTTAGACCGGATTCAATTGATGGCACCAGACCTAATTGACGGGGTCCAATTGAAAATGTCTAAAATGCATCTAAAACAAAGACTATCTGAAACTAAGAATATTTAAAGTTAAGGATAACTAAAACTAAAATTAAAGCTAAAACTAAAATTGACTATTTGAAATTAAAACTAAAATTAAGATTGTCCATTTGAAATTTTTATTATGAGGGTGATTTGATTTTACGATTTTTAGCCATTTGGGGGCTCAAAGAATCAGTTCTCGGCCACTTAGGGGCTTGTGAGAATAAAGGGATTTGAAATTCTCGGCCATTTAGGGGCTTGTGAGATCAAAGGATTTGGATTTCTCGGCCATTTAGGGGCTTGTGAGAACAGAAGGATTTGAGATTCTCGGCCATTTAGGGGCTTGTGAGAACAAAAGGATTTAAGATTCTCGGCCATTTAGGGGCTTGTGAGAACAAAAGGATTTGGGATTCTCGGCCATTTAGGGGCTTGTGAGAACAAAAGGATTTGGGATTCTCGGCCATTTAGGGGCTTGTGAGAACAAACGATTTTGGGATTCTCGGCCATTTAGGGGCTCATGAGAACAAGGAATTTGGGAAGGATTTTGACTTCACTTGATTTGATTTGATCCAACTTGACAGGATTTGATTTAATTTGACTTGATTTGATTTATTTTTATTTGATTTAATTTATTTTTTTTTATTTGATTTAATTTGATTTAATTTAGTTTGATTTGTCTTGGTTTGATTTAGGGAGATTTATTTCATATAAATTACACTTGATTTAGTCTCATTTAATGTGATTTATCTAATTATATTTTTAAGTTGTTTATTAATTTATTTGTTTATTTATTATTTATCTACTATTCATTCCTTTATTTATTGAATCATTTGTTTACCATGTATTTATTATTTATTTTATGATTTATTTATTTAGCATTTATGACTTATTTAACATTTATTTGTTTTTACTTATTATCTTAAAATTTATTTATTATTTATTATTTACAATTTAAGACTTATTTGTAATAACTTGTTCATTTATTACTTAAAATTTATTTATTATTTATTTATTTATCATATTGGGATTTATTTATTATTTAATGATATTATTTATTATTTGATGATTTATTTATGGTTTATTATAACTATTTTTTTTTCTTATAAAATCTAAATAATACCAATTTATGTTTAAATTCGATTATACTTGATAAGAAAGTGATAAAATTATTTAGAAAATTTATTAGAGTATTTTTACCATTTTTATGAAATTTATAAAATTAGGTTTTTTATAAGAAAATGCTTCAAAAATAAGAAACTATTTATTTTGATAAAATATCATATGAAAATAATGTTGGATTTGGTTTATTTAGATTTTTAGAAGTCTTTGGATATTTTATTTTCATTTTTATGAGATTCCTACTAATTTTGGTGGATTTTTAAAGTTTTAACAATTTACAAAACTCAATTTTAATTAGAAAATATTTTGAAAATACAAAAGAGGCACAAAATGACATAATTTCATATCAAAATATCAGTAAATCTAGTTTCTACAGATTTTTAGAATTTTATGGATATTTTATTTGAATTTTTCTGAATTGTATACTATTTTTAGCGAATTTTTAAAGTTGTTTACTGATTTGGAATTTTTCTATTGGTCCACGTAGGCGGAGGACGCTGACTGGGTTAGATCAAAGCTGACTGTTTCCTGGATCCGGTGTAGCGAGTGATTGCGACTGCCACACGAATTCGGCCACAGAAAATCCCCAAAATCGCGAGTTTAAACTCTTCACTCTGCGTCGACGCTGGCCTTTTTGCAGAAAGGCCCTTCGCTTCTTTTCCGGCCAAATTGCGACGCCTCAGGCCGCCATATTCGTCGAGTATGGGTGCATTAAAATCGTGGGAGGAAGGAGAATATATTGGTGGTCCCCATTTCCTCTGTGGAGCTTTGTGTTGCCATGTAATATCTGAGGAAGCTCGGATCGCCGTTAATGGCGTTTGGAGCGCTCCGGCCATCTCTTTCTACCAGCAATAGGTTTATTATATTCTTGGGAATTCTATAAAGACATGAGAGTGGTAAATTTCACTTGTAAAAACCTAGAGTGAGGCGAGTTCAACTGAGGTGGCTCGACCTAAGTTTGGTCTGATCTGAGTTAGGTGGTGAGCTCCACGGAGGGCTTCTCTGATGCCAGCGATTGATTGGACAGCTTCAAGAACTCAAATACAGTTGATATGTCACTTTAATTTGATTTAAAACGTCCCAATTTGGTGGGAGAACCATAGGGGCAGAGAGGTGCTTTTTGCATTTTTTTATTTCGATTTCTAACTTACATGTAAGTTGTTTTACAGTGATGTAGTTTGATTTGATGTTTAAAATAAGTCCAAATGGATGTGTTTTGAGTGTTAAAACTTCACTGGAAGCAAGAGCAAGTCCACTTGTATTTTTCTATGTTTTCACTTTTACATTTTATGCGATTTTTGTTACTGTTTCCTATGATTTCCATTTTTGTTTGTCCAAGTGCAGTAAAAGCACTTACAGAAGCTCCACTGAAGTTAAATATATGCTATTTAGACATAGTAAACAAAACCTCAGATTTTTTTTGTTCTTTCCTCCTTCTGTCCAGATTTGTTACGTATATACATTTTGTTTCATTTTATACACCAATGCTAAATCCATTCTTAAGGCACAACATATGTATTTTGACCCTGAATTTGATCAAAATCAGAAGAGGGACTGGTTGATTAGGAGCATGCCATTAATTCATCACTTTTACTGTTTTTTGCATTTTTTTATTCTATTGAACATGACTGGGCCAAAGCTAGGCTAAGGACCCATGCCAAGTCAAGTTAAAGCCATCACTAGAGGATTGAGCTAAGCTACAAGCCCTCTAGCGACAGCCATGGCTGGTTCATCTTTAAACCAAAGGATACCTCATGAAACGAAGAGCTAAGCTACAAACTTTCATGAGGCTCCTAATTAAACATCTTATGGTCATGACTGAGCTAAGCTTCAGACCATGAGCCATAAGATTGAAGCTTCTATGGTTCAAACACACCATTATGTTGGTGGTCGAATTGAGAGAAGAGAGAGAATAAAAGGCTGAGTTAGAGCTCCAAATGGATCTATTTCATTTATAATTCACTCATTACAGATCAAAATTCCTATATTATCACCCCTCAACCATCAATTTACCTATTCTCCTTCCTTTTCCTATTGCTCGACCTAATGCCTTTCTCTTCCTTTTCACTGACTTTGCTCAATTGAGCTTAATTGATTTGTCTAACCCTAATACACCACTGCGGCTCTCCTTCCTTTTTTTCTGTCACTCCAATTTGATGTTTAAATAGGCCAGATTCTAGGGTTTCAATCCATGGCCCGAGAGCAAATCATCACCGTCCAATCTCGTCAATGGTGGAGATGTAGCAGCTTCTAGGGCTTGGTTTTGCAATACTATGGGCGGGGCATGGCGATTTTGGCATTTGTGGCGCTGGAGAGGGCCACGTCAACGAACACCAGTGGTTTCACCACTTTACCCGGCGTCGCGCGGTAAAACGCGAGAGATTCTTTTACCAGGGTTGAAGAAGGATCTGACGACGCGGGCCCCGCTTGTAAGGGTTAATGAGAGACAGAGGGGTGGGTATGTCTGTTTCACCATGAGCCAACGAAGATCTCTTTCTTGCGGTGCATAAAACAGGCGCATCCAAATTCTATTCTTCACGCGGTAATTTTTAAACACAGCGACTTCCTTTCTCTCCCCGGATCCTCTGCAATGGTATGGACGCGCCAATCTTCCAGGATTTTTCTGGGGTTTTTTCAGTATTTCATTTAATTTATATATATATATTGTGTTGCCAAATGGAAATAAATTGTTTGAGGGCCTTCCCAAGGGTATTTTTGGATAAAATTTTATGGGTAGGTTCATAAAAATATAAGGAATTTAATGGTTCAAAGGGTTTTGTGAAATTACTCATGGATTTATTTTGGTAATTTTATGGAATTTTGGGGTTTCTTTGTGAATTTTGGGGTCTTTGTAGATAATTTTTGGATTTTAGAACTATGATAATTCATCATAATTCATGGGGGATTTTTGGGTATTTTTTGGGAATTTTTGGAGTTTGTTTGGTATTTTTCGTGGATTTTTGGGTCTTTTTGCATCTATTTGTCCTAACATGGGTTATTTATTCCATATATTTTGGCATAATATTTTGGGGTCAAACAGTATACTCCCGAACAGAATGGTGTGGCCGAACGGAAAAATCGGCATATTGTAGAATTGTCATTAGCTATCCTAAACCATGCCTCCATTCCTCTTGTTTTTTGGGATAAGATTTTTGCTAGCACTGTCTACTTGATCAATAGAATGCCACCATCTTTGTCTACTGCTGATTGTTCTCCTTATGAGCGTTTATTTTTAAAACCTCCAAACTATTTGGATCTTAGGGTATTAGGTTCTCAATGCTTTCCCTTACTTAAGCCTTATAACGATCACAAACTTCAGCCACATTCCCTGCCTTGCATTTTCATTGGTTATGCCTTGTCCCAAAAAGGGTACCGGTGTTATCACCCTCCTACCGGTCGTATCTTTGTTTCGCGCCATGTTATTTTTAATGAACAGGTTTTTCCATTTAAAGAAGAGTGCCTCAGTACCGGTTCTAATTCTGTTGCTGATCACTATGACCTCTGGTCGCTAGTTTCTGCTCAAAATCAATCAAATCTCTTTGAGCAACCTTCTTCTACAAATTCATCCTCATTCTCATTCGGCCCAACTACGAGGCCCACTTCCAGTTCACTTCCTTCCGCTTCAACTCAGTCGCCAGCTACACTCATTCCTTCTAATTCCAGCCCACCACCATCTCATTCGGGTCCAGTTACTGGGCCTATTATTGGGTCAGGTCAGCATTCTCAACGGGCACCAGATTTGAATCTTTCTGCCCGTACCTCTGACCGACCTTCCAATTCGCATAACTCCTCTGTTCCTGCGATAGATGAGTTGGCCATTGATACTGTTACTCATGTTCAACCTCCTGCACACAGTATGGTTACAAGATCCAAAGATAACACTCGTCGGACTCGCATATTTCCCGACTTTGTTGCCTATCTTGCCTCAGCACCAATCTCATCAGACCCGACAACCTTTGCACAAGCTAATAAAGTGCCTCACTGGCGTACAGCCATGGCGCAGGAAGTAGAGGCCTTAGCTCGCAATCAAACGTGGACTCTTGTGCCATTCCCTAACCAGCAGAATGTAGTTGGTTGCAAGTGGGTGTTCAAAACAAAAAAACTAGCAGACGGTACCATTGAGCGCTACAAAGCACGTCTTGTCGCCAAAGGGTTCACTCAAGAAGAGGGCATTGATTTCTTTGACACATTCAGTCCTGTCATTCGTCCGACAACAATTCGCATTATCCTTACCATAGCTCTGTCCAAAGGCTGGTCCATGCGACAATTAGATGTCCACAATGCATTCCTTCACGGTGAACTCAAGGAAACCGTGTATATGCAACAACCGCCGGGTTTCGTTGATCCACAACGTCCCAATCATGTGTGTCTGCTCAAGAAGGCTATATACGGCCTCAAGCAGTCTCTGCGGGCTTGGTTTCACACGTTGAGTTCAGCATTGGTTGATCTCGGGTTTCATGGTTCTAACTTTGACCCGTCCTTATTTATTTCACATAACAATGGTCACACTACCATTCTGCTAGTGTACGTCGATGACATCATAGTTACAGGCAGCAGTCCTTCCATGATATTGAAGCTCATCAGCACATTACAGTCTCGGTTCTCACTCAAAGATTTGGGGATCTTGAACTACTTTCTTGGTATAGCCGTTACAAAGATTTCTGATGGGCTACATCTCTCTCAGCGCCAATACATTCATGAGCTTTTATGTCGAACACACATGGAAAATGCACAGCCTATGTCCACTCCAATCGCTGTCAACACAGTGATGTCAAAATTTGATGGAAAGCCCTTTCATGATCCAACTCTATATAGGGCAGTGGTTGGAGCTCTTCAATATGTCACGATCACAAGACCTGACATAACATATCCAGTCAACAAATGCTCACAGTTCATGCATTCTCCATCCAACACTCACTGGAGTTCTGTCAAACGCATTCTCCGCTATCTCAAAGGAACAATTGACTTGGGTCTCTCTCTTCGTGCTACCTCCTCTTTGTCTCTACATGCCTATTCGGATTCAGATTGGGCCGGGTGTCCCGATGACCGACGATCTACTTCTGCTTTTTGTATCTATCTTGGCTCCAATCTAGTGTCTTGGAGCTCAAAAAAACAGGCTACGGTCTCTAAGTCCAGCACTGAGGCCGAGTACAGGAGCCTTGCGCTAGCTGCTGCTGAAGTCGTTTGGATCCAGTACATACTCAAAGAGCTGCATCAGACTTTGTCTCAACCACCAGTCCTATGGTGTGACAATATCGGCGCAACGTTTCTTGCCTCAAATCCGATGTTTCATGCAAGGACAAAACACGTCGAAATCGATTTTCACTTTGTTCGAGAGAGAGTTGCTACCAAGCAGTTAACAGTTCGGTTTGTTTGTTCTAAGGATCAAATTGCTGATGCACTTACAAAGGGACTGACAACTACTCGCTTTTTATTACTTAGAGACAAGTTGATGGTCTTATCTGGACCATCCACTTGAGGGGGGCTATTAGATGTAATGTAATGTACTGGACACCTCCAGTACAATAGAATGACTGGAGATAGGTTAGAAGTCTGGAGACGCGTATTGTGTCACGCGTATTGTATTTGGGTATTTATACCCCATCAATGTATACGGTTAATGTAATGAGAAATAGACAATTCACTTTACTGCCTTGAGCTATCTCTTCTCTCTATTAGCTATTCTGTCAATAATCAATCTAGTTCGTGTTTGTAAATTCTCCAATACGAGTTTGTAATTGCTTTAATATTTTTTTTTTTTCAAGTTACTTTGCTTAAAGTACACATATACTATTACGTAGATTCAATTCTCCAAAGGCAGAAATTTTTTATCGAGCAATTTCTTATTATCAAGAACTTCCAGTACTTTACCGTTGTCGATCACTCAAAAGAACCACTCCCGATACCACTACGTTCAGATAGAACTCGGAAGTTTTAATTATTATTATTTTTTTGAGTTCAAAATTAATCAAACAAAAACCAATATGAATTTTAGGAGGATATTTTGGATGTGCCGAGTGAAATATAGAAAAAAGATTAAGAGAAGAAAAAATTTAAGGAAATTATTCGAGTAAATTTAGTAATAAAGTAAAATAAATTCTTAATTTTATAAATGTTGTTCGGATAATTTTTATTTTTGACCGGATCAACTCCGCCTACAAGTTTTTTATGTTCCTCACATGGCAAAGAATTAGTTTTCTTTTTTTGCTTTAAAAAGATCATTGATCATACGATACAGATTCTTACGTGAGCTCCCACCGTCAATAGTGGCATCATTTAACATTCTGACCATTTCAGCGAGCTTAGCACGAGCAATCTCGCCCACACGACCGGGCTCCATAAATCAGGACACCACTTGCCACTTGGAATATCACTTCTGTCGGCACAACCCTTTGTCTGCCTCCAGCGTGGTTCTCTTGCCCCCCTTCCCACACCCTCGCTCCGCACCCCTTTATCTGAACAATGAATCTTTCGTTTCTGAATTGCTCAAACACTAGAGGCCATCTCAGTATCGGTACACCAGCTGATAGACAGCTTCAAGAATCGAGGTCCATCCACAATGAGTCAGGAAGGCCAAGGCCCCCACAACCTCATGTATCAGAATTGACACTTGTGGGGCCCACCTCCTGGTTACAAGCCCTCTCGACTTCACCCCTTCTTCCCATCCTTCAGGCATCCACTCTGATCCATCCTTGCCATCTCTCACGATCCACAGAAAGTTTTTCCCTGATGCTTCCAAACCCAGTGCCAACTCATGTAATTATTCAACTGAAAAGTGGCACCAGCTTCCAAAACAGACAAACACGACTGATTGGTTAGGCATCTTATCAAGCCAGTTGAGGCATGCAATTGTTGCTTCCTGGCCACCACGCTTTGCATTCAAGCTATTGTCTTTGGATGGATTTAAACCTAGTCTAGAGAACCCTACATTCTCACCTGTCTTTGAGATGGCTTTTATCTTTGAGAAAACGTGGTGGTTTAGATATTGGTATGCTGATTTGTGGACCAGGAAGCTCTGGAACACTAATATAGCATTGATATGGGTCCTTATCCTTGTGAGAAAAAAATATCAAGTCGGATCTGAAAGAGGTTATTCATGACTACCTGAGGAAATATGCCAACAGGATAAAATGTCAGACGAGGGATTGACAGCTCGTTTGAAATTTGGGTAGTCCACCAGAAAATGAACGTCAGAAATAATAGCATCTGGCTTGTGGGCCCGCAGGAGTAAGTCATGTGTGGAGTCTGTGGACTAAGAGAGTCAGCTGGCAGCTGTATCAACATGCCATGATTCATCAGAGGGTAATGTAGAAAGGTTTTCTTACACCGGGAGGTAGTCCAACCAGAGGAAAAGGGTAGGTTAATATTTTTACCATCTTGTCTGGCCCGTTAGAGGCTAGAGAAGGGCATATTATGTCGGCACTAGCCGGGGTGGTCACAATTGTTGGCTCCACATTTGGTGTGCTGCCAGGAGACGGGCCAAATCCACCATAGGAATCGAGTGGCCAGTTGCGAAGAAAGGGATCATGAACACTTGAATCTTTTTTGGGGATCCTTCTAAAGAAGCCATGATTAGAGATGGAAGTTTGTACAAGGCTATGAGAAGTATAGTTGTTTGCGTGGGAGAAGAGATGGACCTTTCCTATTTAAAATAAGTTCAAGATTTACTTCATAATTACACAACTCCCTACCGACAAAAAATAAATAAATAAAGAATTATAACTTCCAAACAAAAAATCCAAAACATGAGAAATTAGTGTCGGACTGTCGGTACACTCTTCAGCATCAGTAACATATCTCATCCCATTCCATCTCACATTATACTATATCTGATGTTTGAGATTAAAATTCTGAAGTATTTTCATAATTATTAACATAAAGGTGTCAGTAAATCCTGGCTTTTCTAGTTTCATTATGGACCAATATTAATAAGAACAAGGGTACATACAAAAATGATATGGACATGAGAGCAGAACAGCAATCTCTCTTCTCTGTCATTCTCTGTCAGTAAACCCATTTGTATTATTTGTAAATAAATTATAATGTCAAAAAAGAAAAAGGATCAAAGCTTAGAAAAAAGCTTGACAGCATCTGCATAAGAATTCATCTCTGATGGAGTGGGGAGATTGCTGAGCTGAGTCACCCTTGATGTCGACACCAACTGTTTCTTATCAGGTGTTAGTGAATCAGTTCTCCAAATTTTTACTTCCCATACCTAATATAACGATAATTATGCAACCTCTTATCAAATAGGTAAAACATGACAAATTCTAACGATATGTTTATTACATCGATATATTAGTGTGAAAGCCCTGATCAGAGTGAGCGATAGGATTATGCAAAATAATAGTTTAGTACTACAGCAAAGCAGCTATCCAAAAGAATTCACACTTTTGTTGAGAATGCATCAGAACATATCTAATATGTAGGTCTGAATGAACATGTGTGGCATCTTCTTTATATTGTAAATAGAGTTTTTTGTTGAAACAAGCATGCTCTTCATTCCATGGTCTCATGGGAAATTAAAATTATTGATCACCTACTAATTTTTAAAAAAAAAGTATATAGAAAGTTATATGCTTAAATATAAGGAAGACCTACCTGGATGGATCGACCGACCTGGACAGGTACTGCTTCAGCTTCAACCTCATCACCAAGTATTGCTGGCTTGATGTGGTTAATTGAAAGCTGAATACATGCCACCCTCTTATAACCGGCAGCACAGTATGCTCCCAAACTAGCAGTTGATTCTGCTATCAGTGCAGACACCCCTCCATTTAGCATTTTAAATGGCTGTCAATTTAATGTTAAGGTTTCAATTAAGAGAAAAATTTTATGGCACTCTGATTTTTAGTATACCATCAATATCACCATTTGTGGGCTGTCGTTGAGAGAAAAATCACACAAGAAAAAGTCGAGCTTTTCTGGTACGAAACTCAAGAAAGGAAGGAGTACAAATTCTCTTTGGTTCTTAGTCATGTATTTTTACCAAAATCAATAGAATCTCTGTCTCATGATTTCTGTGGGAAAAAAGGGCCATTAATATTATGATTTGCCCATAATAAAGCACTGTTATCATGTCCTAATTCTGTCAATTGCTCCTCCATCATTTTCTGTTTTTTTTTTAAAAAAAAAAAATTATTATTATTTTAAAGTAGAAGATTCTGGCAATGGTTATGTGCATAGAATGTGGTTGATGACAAGTCTTGTATACAACTCATTGGGACCCCAGTGATCGACTGTATATCTTAAGCAATTGCTATTAAGAAATAGCAAATAAAGAAATATCAGTTGGCAATAGAAAATACTGACAGATAGAATTCTCCAAGCACTTGCTGTTATTTTAAAACATAAATCATTAATTAGACCAGACATGAAGGAAAAACGCAAGTCATGGTAACCCAAAATCGAAAGGAGCCTCCTGCCCACAACTGGAGATGGGAAAAAGGGACTAAATTTGGGATGGAAAGGTATACCTGACAGCAGTGTTTAGTGACAGTGAGGCGGCCGGTGACCTTTGTAGGGGAGATGAGGGTGAACTTGAAGCCTAACAACTGGAGAGCTTCATCCACCACAATTCCATTTCCTTCCGACGATGAATCCCCCATCCGATCAAGAGAGAAAGAGCGAGAGAGTGAAATCAAGTAAGTTGTTCAGTCTCTATCCGGAGGGAAGAAATGAAGAAATGGTTTCTAAAAGTTAATTTGTTTGTTTCCGTAAGGCAAGTACCTAATGGTATTTCGTGTAAACGATCCCCTGACATCAACTGTACAAAATTCGCAGTAGGCCAGTACTTATCTTTGGGCCGAACAATCGGCCCCATTTCTAACGGCCCATTACATTGTAGCGACAAAACAATCCGAAACCCAATAACCCGTTATCTAAAATATCTCACGCCACCCCCACAATTCGCGGTCTTACCCTTCGTCTCTCATCTGACAAGAACAAAAACCCCGTGTACAGTTGTACACAAACCTCTTTTCTTTATCTATGGAGAGACTTATCTCTTCGAATCACCTCATCCTACTCATGCCTTTTCAAGGCCACGCCTCCTCGCCTCTCGGGCCTCTTTTTACTATTTTTTCTAATTGTTAAAAATTCACCTGATCAAAAGAATATAAATCGTCCAGTAATATCGAAATGATATTTCTTATACTAAATTTTGAATGAAAAGAAACTTATATGAAATCGACGTCCGTAATCATATTAAAAAAATAGCAAAATTATCAGTGAAAAAATAAACAAGTGACCTATTTGGTTTTTCCCTCCGTGAAGTGACTGATTATGGGATTCATAATGATAAAAAAAAAATAGATAAAATGGATATTTACTAGAGGCTGCTGCCTTTTAATTATCGGCATATTTTTTTTCATGTATATGCTTGGTAAACTTCTTTTAGAGCAACGAATTATTTCAGTGAAACGTAATACTTCCAAATTTTGTAAATTTAAAAAGTTTTAGAACATCACAAGAAGCATGAATGCTTCAGAACGAACAATAACATGAGAAGAATAACATATATTTAATATTTCATCTTTATCTTATTATCAAACTTGCATATAATAAGAACACTCATTTAATATATATCTAGTCTATTTAACGAATTATTATTTATATATCCCCAGTCTTTTTTTATAAACAGAATTTCACAATTACAAATATTAATTAGATTGAGTAAAACTCATTTTTTATAAACAGAATTTCACAATTACAAATATATCCCCAGTCTTTTTTATAAACAGTTTGTAATAAATATTAATTAGATTGAGTAAAACTCATTTTTTTAGCTCTAGTCAGTGGCGAGTCCAGCTTCTTTTTAAGCATGGGCACAATATTATTACAAGTGTATTGTACACAATTTAAAATCTAGTTTTGACATCCAAATGGGGCACTATATTATTTTAAGCCTAGGCACCTATACAAATGTATACATAGAGGGCTAGATTTTTGGAAAACAAGCCTGGGCAAGTTTCCACGCTGGCCTCGCCCCTGGCTCTAGTTTATAATATTTATGATACGTTGTTGTATATAACACATTAACATGATAACATATTTTCACACAACTTGTCGCTAGTTATGAGAATTTTTTAAATTTTATCGATATTAAAAGATTAGAGAGGATATAGATGAGTTAATTTTTAATTTCAAAAAGTTAAGGATCATTCTTTTAATTCACATGTGATATATAAAAATATTTTGCGGCACACTAAAATCCAGACCATCCTACTTCAAGCATTTGCCCAATCATCCCAATTTTGTACTAGAAAAATTGTATAAATTTAAACATTATAAATTTGATGGTTTTCTCCAGCATCTCACCTGATTAATATAAAAAACTTAAAAATTATAAAATGATATGCATATTGATATGCATATTAAAAATCGGTATTCAAGTGGAGTGATCTATAATACTTTAAAGCTGTGATATGTCACACTTTTAGTGCCCAGGATATGACATTGTTGCAAAAGTATCACATTTTGTGTGCATCCTAACTAATAAAAAAATTGAACGATAAAATTAATTTGGTTCATTGGGAGCGCTCGACCAATGTATTTGTTACACTGTTATAGGGAGAATCCCTTGACGGTTCAGAAAACCTAGATCATCCTGTATACACATGTGCACGCGGAGAGAGAAGACCTATAGGAGAGAGGCATTATACAATCCAGAAGGAAACAGTACCATAATTCTCGACTCGTCAGCAATGTTTTGTAAACCGGACCGGCCGGTTGAACCGGTTAAACAGGGACCGAACACTTTTCCGTTCACCGGTTCAACTACGGTTAAACCGACGATTCGGCCCACTTGGTAACCTTCCCAGTTCGGTAGCCGGTTCGGTTTTCAAAACATTGCGTCCAAGTAGGGTTCTCCAAAATATCACAACATGATCGTGTTAGCACGGCACAACATGTGTGTTGGCACAATACGACACATACAACACGATCGTGTTATCATGATCATGCCATAATCGTGTCATGTTGAGAATTTTGAAAAAAATAACATGATTTGATACGAGACGATTCTACACGCAACACAACACAACATGAACATGAACTAACACGACACGCACACAACATGACAACATGAATTTAATTTTTAACATTATAAAAAATAACATCATAATTAATAACTCATAAATACTTCTCCGTACATATTTTGAAATATATTATATGTCATTTCTCCGTACATATTTATTTTAAGGAATATATAAACTGAGATTGGTAGAGAATTAGGATTATGAGATTATCGATCAAGTGATGAGCGATGACCCTCAACCTCAATTTACCCTCCTTATAAATAAAATATCAAAATTTCAAAAAGGCCATATATATGAGCTCCCATTTATAACGACCCGATACATGGTAGGAACAAAACAATCCGAAAATTCAATAACCTGTTTTCTAAATATCTTACGCTATTTCTACAATTCGCGGTCCCATACATCGTCTCTCACCTAACGACAACAAAAACTGTCTGTACGCAAACCTCCTTTCTTTATGCATGGAGACACTTATCTCTTCTCTTCGCCCCATCCTACTGCCTTATTTTTCAAGGCTGCTTCTCCTTGCCTCTCGCACCAAAATTTTCGATGCGATTAAATCTCAAATCTCAAACTTTTTAATTACCGATCCGGACTGTTCATTGTGTTTTTGACATTAAAATTTCATTGAATACCAATTTTTTTAAAAAAAAAAATATTTTATTGGTCAAAAGATCAGGAATCGTCCAATAATATCAAAATAATATTTCTTATACTAATATATGAGTGAAAAAAATTATATTATCAATGTCCCTCATTATTTTTTTAAAACTAGCAGAACTGTTAGTAAAAAAATGGACAAGGTGAAAAAGTTTGGCTTTCGCTCGGTCTCTAGTGATGGACCAAGGGATTCACAATAACGAAAAAAAATAAATGAATATTTTTTAGGACTGCAAGTAAAAAAATGCCCAAAACTTGTAATTATCTGTAGAAATTTATTATGCATGCTTGGCCATTTTTATGTGGTCGTTGGTTATCAAAACAAATTCCATACATAATTAAAAGTTTTGTGCATTTTATATGCAGTCCTAAAATTTATACTGCGGTTCCAGATTGTGAACATTTTTGATAGCTGAACTTAATTCTAAGAAATGTAAATATGTAATTTGCCCTGATTCCAAGAGATGGTGGAACAAAAATAACATTAATGCTTTAAATATATTAATATTAATATTTTAAATTGTGTTTCTCACATATTTTCTATGATGTGTTCTACACAGCCAAACAATTTGCTTCGCACATCTCTCTCTCTCTCTTTATCTCTACTATCTCTACTACTTATAAATGCACCTAACAAAAAGAATAAACATTTCATATAAAAAGAGTAAACATGTCATATAAAAAGGTGTAAACAATTCTTATATCAATTATGGACTATTGATTTGTGTAATTTGATCTGATCAGTGGTCTAGATCTTAATTTCAAAATTAAATGGTCAAGATTTTTTATTAAAAAGATTAAGTTAATACCAAATTAGCTATTTATTTAAAAGAAAAGACATAAATTATTAATTTTATCATGTCTTTATTGTCTATAATATGTTCTATATGAAACAAAAATAATATCAATATTTTATTTTCTTATTTGTCCGCATATTGAGGGCATTTTTTGCTAGTAGTATTATATATTCATTTATCATTTAATATTTTATTTTTTACTTCAAATGAATAGATGGAAGGTAGATCGTAGCCCAGCTGTAACAGTCTCACAGACCTGTTTTATAGCCTCATTTTGTTGCCGCTCTCGCTTGTTTTGCTATCTAGTGGGACTAAGCGAGCGGTGTAACAGAAATCGGACATAAAATTTGCTATCATCGCTCGCTGTCAGTGGGCTCATCACCGTTGATGCGCTTCGGCTGGTGCATGCATAGATCCACTCCAATTCCCCCTTTTGAGATAAGTTGATAGCAAATTCACTATGAAAAGTTGTTAATTTCAAATATGCCATTGTTAAATTGTTAATTATATTTATGCCGCTAAAAAATTGTCAAAATTAGTTTTATACCATTAATTTTTCTAGAAATATGATAAATTCTAAAAACGTCATCATAAAATCTACCATTACTTCTAAAATTTCCCAAATTACCCTCGTTGCAATAAACCCTAAAAAAAAGCTCTCCCGCCGCCGACCATCTCCCCTTATTAGTTTTCATGAATATTTACTAGCCGTTTTATGTGCATTGCTTTTAGTGTTTCTAACATGTCACCATGAAAAATGATGGTCATATTTGGCATAATAAGAACAGATCAAGAAAAGTTTAACAAACACCTTAATTGTGTTATCAATATTCCACAACAACATAGTCAACGCCATTTACGAGTCAACAACATATTCCACAGCAAGCATATTAACATATTTATGTGTAAATTAAGTCAAATATGCCATTTACGTGAAAAAATATGTACAAATTAATTTTTTTGAAAAATTAGATTTATGTCATTTTCAGATGAATAGTTTGAAATATGCTACTACTATATTATAAAAATTAATTTTATATCGCTATAATTATGCATTAGTGGTGTAAGACTAATTTTTTTCTATTTTACAGGGGAATAAAACTAATTTTTATTATTCTGTAAATGGCATAAATCTTATTATTTCTTTTACAATGGCGTATTTTGAATTTTAATATTTTAGAATGGCATATTCAAAAGGGTAAGATGGTCATTTTAATTGACCAATGGCAATAATTTAATTTATATTATTTTGTAGCGACATAAAAATAATTTATCATTTAGTGATGACATATCTCTAATTTTTAATTTCGGTAGTGGCATAAATCTAAATTACCTTTTTTTTCCGGTTAACTTGCGGCTCATTATAACCTAATAAGACTAATTATGTTGCATGCCTAGTGGATTCACAAACAATTACATTTTAACGAAGACGAAGATGCAATCTTTGCATTTTTATCATGCATTTGTTGCCTGATTCTTAATTTAACTATGTTCTAATTTACTGCGAGTGGTACTATTTTTATTTGTTGTGTATAATAGGAGATCAATTGCTTTGATTAGTTTATCTTATCTTACATTTTGATGAAAGCTACAATTTTTTTTTTGTTTATATCACATATATTTAAAAAAATACAATTAGAAATCAGAGAAAATCATTAAATGCAAAATAATAAATGTCGATGGAGACGGCGAGGTCAAGGATGACACCGAGGATGATCAGGTGGTGGTTGTCGCTTTAGTGGCGGAGGAGGCACATGATGAAACAAAATGGTGCTAAAGGTGCGATGTTTCCCACAATGGAGAAAACATGTTGAGGTAGAGCCGATGTAGATGCCAATGGCTTATTTAGAAATTTTTTAAGCCTAGACACATTAACAGAATAATAATTTAATTTAATATTAATAAATTTAAATAATTTTTTAATAAAAAGTCAAATTTTAACATTTAGAATTTTACTATTATAAAATACATAAATTTCCACATACATAAAATTTTTGTCCTTTGCCTCCTTTAAGAAAAAAAAAAATCCAATTATGATGGAGCGAACTTCATTACTATAGAAAATATATTTTATAAATACTCCATTTCAATTTTCAAGCATATAATTCTCAAATAGACTAATGACTTTACACAAATAGATTTACTCTTGAAGAGAATATTTTATCGCGCATGTTTTTGTGTGGACAACTAAATGACTTCACATATATTGCGGATTGGTAGTTAATTACATGATTCAGATAGAAAATATGGTCTGAAATTAAACACCAGCTCACTACATATTGATATTCTCTTTGCATAATGATAATATAATAGACATGAATAGACATCATGAACTTCATTTCATGATTATTACATAAACTGCCACTAATTTTCACATTAACCTAGAATAAAACGCCAACTACCTAAGACTATACACATCGTGAGAATTTATCATGTAATAGAATGACATGTTTAAATTTCCATAAATGGATTGCAATTCCTATGAAAAAAAGGAACGTGTGTAATTTTTAGAAGTAGAAACTTGACCTGATTTATAATTATAATTGGCAACCAGTCAACGTTTCAGATTCGGAGGAATATAAAACGAATCTAATTCTCTCTCTCTCCAAGCGTAGCAGCGCTGAATCGGTGAAGCCTTAGTGCAAAAGTGACAAAAAAATGAGAAATAAAGAGCCCACGGGCGCTTTAAGCTTTAAAAAAAAAACAGAATTGGTATTGATCATCCACTCTTTTTCCATCCCACCATCCAACAGCCTCCAAACAGGCCAGATTGGGCCCAACAATTGGCCCAGTCTATTTATATTCTACTTCCGAACTCTAGCCGCACCATCTCAATGTCAGAGCTCGTCGTTCTCATCTGAAACGCGATTACTCTCCGCCTCCGCCTCTCTCCGCTGTTGGTCCAGGCCGAAATCAATTCCATCACCGTTGTTTTGACCAGCAACGGAAAGAGAAGGCGATAGAGAATTGGATGTTCTGCGGTGAGTGAAAGGGAAGGCGAAATCAATTCCATCACCGCACCATCTCAATGTCAGAAGCACATGTCCACTCTCCTCCGCCTAATTCTTGCTGCGAATGTATGATTTTCCTCTTTTTTGAGTTAATTATATGTTCAATTTTGTAGATCTAGTAACATTTTGAGATCTTTGCTTTGTTGTTTCACCATCCGATAGATTTCTAGTCTTAAACTTCAAGAGAATTTGTTTCTTGCAGTGATAATTTCAGAGTAAACTTGGTAAACTAGAATTATTGATATGGAACGATATTGTAATGTTGCCAGATAATTTATTATTATTTTATTTTAACATCTGGTTCGAGTTTGATTAAGTGAAGAAATTCGGATGATCTACTTACTGGTTTATGTTTTGGGTTTTAATATTTTATCTTTTCAATTTGGTTTGTTAGTTTAATTATTCGTTTACAAATTGTGCAGTTCAAGATTATCTAATCAAGCTTCATCCAGAGCACTACAGTCGGCTGGAATAAACACTGCTTCAGCGACTAATTTTAAGCAGTCATAATAGTTTTTTTTTTGCAATTTATTTATTAATGCAAATCTGATCAAACCATGTCTATTTGTTTGATTTTTATTGTATTTTGTTGTGTTTGTGTATGAATTATAGGACATGGTGAGAAGAGTTGTGCGGAAGGAATCGAAGGAGGTGTTGATGAATTGTATTAGCTTATAGTGGTTAAAATTGTGTAAGATTTGTGTTACTATTAATGGATGTTATTGTTAATGAAATTGTTCAGTTTGTTGAAATAATGGATATTATTCTTAATAATTGTTTAGTTTTTTTGAATCTTATCTAGATATACCATTTAATTGTTTAGTTTCCTTAATGGATTAGTTAGTCATCATATGTGTTAAGTTAGTTTTTCTAAGGAATCATCTTATTTCGTTTGTATGTATTGTGCTATTATTAATGGATGATATTATTAATAGAATTGTTCAGTTTGTTGAAATAATGGATACTATTAACGTATTTAACTGAACACAAATAATAGTGAAATCAAATTTCTGCTGCAACTAACTGAACACATAAACACTTTTAGTTCAACCTTTAACTTATTTAACTGAACACAAAAGTACGAAAATTCTATTTTTCAGATGCAACTAATTGAACAAATAAACACTTTTAGTTCAACCTTTACCGTATTAAACTGAACACAAAAGTACAAAAATTCTATTTTCAGATGCAACTAACTGAACAAATAAACCTTTAAGTTCAACCTTTACCGTATTAAACTGAACACAAAAGTACGAAAATTCTATTTTCAGATGCATCTAACTGAACACTTACAACATGTAATTCAACCCTTATGGCATTTAACTGAACAAATAAACAAGTACATTTGATGACGTCAGCATCCAGAAATTTCAAAAAAAATTTCGAAAAATTTTCGCTGACGTCAGCGAGCGCCTTGCTGACGTCAGTGTGCGAAAAATTGAAGATAGAGACCCATTTTTGACCTGTGGATGGGATGGATGGGAAAATGGTGGATGGTGTATATCACCCTTGAAAAAAAAATGAGAAATAAAGGGAAGCGCATAAATCAAGTGTCAAGGCACAGTTGCCATCCACCCCAAAGAAGCCTAGGTACCGAATCAATTCAAGCCCAGGCACACAACTAATAACCAGTAACTGGACTTTATATTTCAGAAAATAAACTCAGGCACGTACTTGGGCTTTTCTTCACTTGGATCCGCCCCCGTAAGAAGCCGCTAAAGAGGCAACAAAAGTCAAAAGAAACGCTAAAGTGCATCACCGAATGAATTTTTTGTAGGCTATCCTCTAAGGTTCTAACAATCCATAGTTTGTAAAAATATTAGGGTACGTTCCATTCTTTTAGGTGCAAAAGAAAAAAACTTATTATTTTTTTAATTAATAAGTATATTGTCAAATTCCCCTTTGATTTTTTTTTTTATTATTGTTGAAATAGGTTGTTGAATTTTGAATTTTAAGTTCCGTGTTTAAAACTACATTTGTTGGTGGTGTATCAGTATTACTGTGATGTTAATTCCATGTTCTGTTTACTCTTATTTTAGTAGTTGGCAGCAAATTATTACTAGTTAATTAGTACTTTTGATAAAATCTCAGTGACGAGTATTTTGGTACCAGGATACCAGTAAGTTATGAGTGTACATATTTAGTAAATGTTCGTTACAGTACTTGTTTTGAACAAATAAGTATACGAGGTTCATTTTTTCTTTCTAAAACCGTAATGATTGGAAGTTAAAAATTATCACGAGAGTTATAAAAGGGCACAAATGTAAAGAACTTTTTATTTATAAGTGCATTTCTCTTTAATTTTTTTGTGGTTAATTTAGTGGTGACTGAAGCTGGTTGTGCAAGTCATTGTTGATGAATGATGAGAAAAGGAATAAACAATTCATGATAACATCACAGCGCACAACTCTCTATTATTTTTGGAAATGTTTTATCAGTAATGTTGATCGATAATTAAATTTTCTGTTAAATGTCGTACGAAACAAAGTTTAGGGCTTAAATTTTCATTATGTTTTTGCTTCTAACCTGACTTTCTTTTCAAACTTGGAATGTTTTTTTTTTTTTGTTTTGAAGGTTGGTTTGAAACTAACTATTTTGTTATAAGAAATTTGAAAATAAATACTCTCTCCGTGATTCAAACCAAAGACTACTTAATTGGTGGAATAGAGCGAAACCAACTTTAGTTTTTATGGAAATGAATTAAGATCGTGCCTTATATTTTTTCCACATTTTTCATGTTGCAAAAAGCGACGATGGGAGAAAAAGATTTAGGACACTTCCATTTAAGGTTTTGTTTGCAATGTTCTTTCTTTCTTAATGTCTTAATGGACTTTATATCTTAAGGCTCTGTTTGGATCATATGAGAATAAGGGTAGGATTAGTTAACCAGGAGTAAAATTTTTAATCCTAAATTCTCTAGAATAAGCTTAGTCTTAGAATAAAACTTTTTGTTTGGATGATGCGGGGAATAAATAATGAGCTTTTATTTTGACCGTTAATTTTAATGTGAGATCTTCATGTTCGTGCACTATTGAAATTTATTTTACCGTTAAATTTAAATGTTTCATCGGAACTTCAAATTTTCAATTGTCCAGAATACGTACATGGACTTCCTACCTGCTCTTATTTTGTACGGAGGTTGTCAAGATTTCTAAATTGACCATCCCTTCGTACTCATGCTAATCAGATTTATGGGATATGCTATAGCTCTCATTGTGAGTGTTTTTTTTTTTTTCCGTTTTTATTGCTGGGAATTTTGAGATTTTAAAATATATTTGACAATTGAACCTTCACAAATTGTTTAGTATAAACATTTGACCTCAATTTTATGTCCAAGAACACCTTCGAAATCACTTTAAACCCCTTCGAAATCTCAACAGATCCAACCCACCAAGGCACCAACTTAACATTTTGTCTTAGCAGCGCTCAAATTCCTTTTATTCCCACATCTTTAAATTAATGACTTTATTCAAACATCAGTCAAAACTAGTTGAAAAAAGTTTACTAATGGGTCCTTGAGAACTCTTTTTCCTTGCAATTCAGTCCCTAGACAAAAATTCTTCACAACCGGATTCCTGGCTGTCAACAATAGCATACCAGTAACCAATTTAAGACTGGTACCGACCTGTACCAACTCCAAAATCACAATTGGACCCTTATTTCACACTTTTGACCTAGTATAATAACTATAAAAATTGCTTATATCAACATATATATCATAGAAAGGAGAGCATTACCATCATTTAATTTTAAAGTATGATAAATCATAATGTCATTTCATTTTTCAAAATCCACATAGAATTCTAATAGAAGAACAAATTAAAACAACAAAAGCAATTTACTTTAAGAGACCAGACACTGAGAAAATCTTTGTTTATTGATTCTTTTTTTTTTATTAAGAAGGAGAAGCAGTTCATTACATGATACTTATCCAATTTCAGTTAACAATGACAGGTACAATATATATCTGGTACCAATTACTGGTACAAAATCTTGCAACAGCTAAATCCCAATCACTAATTCACTATAGAGTGGAACAAATTGTATGCATCCAAACCCAGCCATGAACACCTGAGAAACACCATATCCTAAATAGGTCCAATTGAAAGCTATTGGGCATTCAATTAATTTCATCATTTAAATGATCATTTTTTGCTCAATCTCCAGTGAAGCCATGACAAAATCAGACGGTGTGATTCTTTCGCTTGAGTGTGAACGCACCGAAGTCACAAGAGTACTGGCTATGTCTTATAGAGCCTCAGCATCAGCAACTTGCTTTTATGGTTTTTGAATTGGAAAATAACTATACAAATTAAAATAAAAGATAAAAACAAAGTAAAATTATAACAGCAATTGTTTTTATATATACTTGCAACCTAAGTACATACGCATTTCATAGTCATTTGCAGAAAGATGCTAAACATGCGAGCTGTATGTCACCTAAAAAAGGCAAAACCTGTTAATTTTGTCACTTGATTTAGGCAATGCTACAGAAGGAATGGTCCAAATTTACTAATAAACCTTTTTGAACTCTCAAAATCATGTATTATGAAAAATGTGGAGATGAGGATGTAGAAAATTAGATGATTCTAGCTAAACAGGAGCATGACGGATCCAAAATTACAATTGTAAAGGAAGAATTTACCGAATTGATGCAAGCTGTCAACTTCAGGAATAATAGCTTGAAACTTTGTCGACTCAGCGTTTACCATGTCATCTTTCTCATCTGAAATAGGACATCAAATAAAACTATGAACTTCATGTGAAAAACTGAAAAATTTTAATTGCTCAAGACATGTTTTACGTTTCCTTGTTAAAAATTCAAATTTTGGGTTTATAACGAAATAAAGAGCAAAAATAAACAAAAATCTAATCAAAAGTGCCATTTACAATAGCACTAAATAAATTTCTACAAAAATGAAGCTGCTATTGTTTGCTACTGTTATTGTAGTTCGAAATACATCAGAAAGTATGGATAAAGAAAATTCCAATTTTCTTCATTTGAAGGGCAAATTCGACATAAAACTATTAAATTTACAAAAAATTCATGTCATGCTTCTATGGGCTTTTTCCGTCTTTTGTAATAACAAATGATTTTCTAGTTGCAAATTTCATCGCTGGTACCAGTGTATTAAAATTACAAGAAGTGATTATAACCAAACAATTTGTTGTAATACCCAATAAATCTCAGAAGCTTCTATTAAAAGACAAAATCTAGTGCATTAAGTGCTAGAGATCCAAGCGAAATAAAAGAAAAGCATTGTTGTACCTTTCACCATGGAATCTGGAGAAGTGCCATAACCCAAAACCCTAGATCGGGTACTCTATGTGATGGTCGGAATGGCGAGAAGACGAAAATGCTAGTCAATTTGTCAAAGATGGAGCATATCGCAGCAGATCGAAAGATTATTGTTTTATTTTCTTCTTTTGGAGTTTCGTTTGTCGCGAGAAAAGAGGAGAAGAGGAGGAGACGATAGAAGGTGTTCTAATTTTGAATCCGCCTAGTTTCTTCCAAATTTTTATTCGGACTTCTTATTCTGGCCTTTTGTCGGATTAGTTAATCGGAGTCCATTCAGAATAAATTGTTAATCTGAATCTGTTTGGTTCATCTTTTAATCCCGAATAACACTTTAATCCTGAATAAGCCCTTATTCCTTCGCATCCAAACGCACCCTAAGTTAATGAACCAGAGTTTCATGAACTAGTGGCTGTGATGTTGGTACACGTCCTGCAATCTACAATTCCTATCCCTATTTCTATTTCTACTACTTATAAAAACATTAATCCAAAAGTTTATCCAATCTAAATCAAAAAGTCTATCCAATTTTGAGTCAAAGGTGTATCCAATCCTTGATTATATACAATATGGTTCATTAATTATTATAATCTAATTTGATCAAGGGTATAGATTTAATTTTAGAATGAAAAGTTTAAACACTTCGCTTAGATTGGATGCTAGAAAGGAAATAACACTAATGCAAAAAAAATTTCATCCCATTAATATAGTTTTTTTTTTTTTTGGTCAATCTGAATTAATGCGAAGAAGACAAAATTAATAAATATTTTTTTCGACATATTTTTTTATATTTTACATAGAGCAGTAAAGCTGCGACTGCCATATCAAGTATAAAAAAAGAAGAGAACTTTGGAAAATCTTTTCATTAGATGTTTTGTAGAATTATTGCCATAAATTATGTTTTGATAATTTTTTAATTTATTAAAATTAGAGTGGACGCATTTGCTAATATAGTGTAAAGGATTATCACTTGGCAATATAGAGTAACTATCACTTTTGACTGTAAGAATTCACGTCCTACAATTGAATTCGATGCGAGTCTCTAGACCAGATTTTGCTTCATGTTTGTCTGTGAGAAGAAAAGACCTTCGCATGAAAGGTAAGAGCTATAAATAAACAACGCACCACAAATAAAAAGGGCGTAAAAGATATGATACAACCACTAAAGTAGGAAATTTTTCCGGAGAAGAGTAACTGTAGATGATTGAAAAAGAAAAATTGTATCTGAAAAACACATTTTTTGTTTAATTAATGTGAATACGAGTAAAAGGCCAGTAAAAAAAAAGAATATTAGAAAACATTGTGACCCACAATCGTTGCAAATAAAATCAAAACTTTTATTTATTTATAACATCTGAGTTACCCGTGATTTTAAACAAAATAAAAAAAAAATATCAAAATGCCTTTTTTTGATAATTTTATGCAGGACATAAATTTCAATTTGAACTTGAATCAAGTTCATCTTTGTTCATAATCTTATATAAACGATTTGAATTTAAACCCGATTACAAAATATAGTCCTTCGGCAAAATTAGGCTTTGATCAAAATGTTTTTTACATGGAATTTTATTTTATTTCATTTCATTTGAATTGATTTTTTTTGAAATTTCGTTGGATCTAATGATACAAAAATTTCAACCAAATGACACCAAATCCATTCATTTTAATCAAAAAATTTATAAAGAAATGAAATAAAAACCCATATTTAAAAAAAAAAAAGATTTTGATCAGGCCTTAGCCTTTTTTCTTTATTTCAAAAATTGTTTGTTTAAAAGTAGTTATGTGTGGGCCGAAAGAGCAGATAACAATCGGCCTCATTTCTGCGGCCCGTTACATAGTAAGGAAAAACAATCCGAAACCCAATAACCCGTTATCTAAAATATCTCACGCCACCCCCACAATTCGCGGTCTTACCCTTCGTCTCTCATCTGACAAGAACAAAAACCCCGTGTACACAAACCTCTTCTCTTTATCCATGGAGAGACTTATCTCTTCACCTCATCCTACTCCCGCCTTTTCAAGGCCACGCCTCCTCGCCTCGCGCGCCTCGTTCGCGCCAAAACTACCTCCCCATTTCTTCTCTCGACGCTCCTCCAAGTCTCTTCTCTCGCTCTTCTCCAAACAAGATGGCCCACCTTCAGTTTCTCTGACTGATGGGTTCCAACCCATTTCGCCTGAATTGAAGGAAGGAGAGAACGACTCATGTTTTGAATCTCCAGGAAGGAGGTTCTTGGCCTCCCCGGGATTTAGAAAGGTGCAATTTTGTGTTTCTTGACTATTTCATTTAGTTAATGAAAGTGTTGTTATTGATAATTGTGTTGCTAGTTTCAAAAAGATGACATGTTATACTTTCTTTTGTTGTGGGGTCGTTTCCTGTTTGAGTGGGATACATAAGGTGGTCTGGATTGTTTCTGGATTGTTTTGGTTTTTTCCCATTATTCTTTTTTAAGCCGTGCATGAGATTTTTTGTTTTTCCCTATTAGTTTCACTTGTAGGATTGTCTATAGAAATTGGATTTTTCATGTTGTTTTGCATTTTCTCATTAACGACAATTTTACTTTTTTTTTTTTTTATTATCAGCATGTTGGGATGATCAAAATATATTTAAAAAGTGGTTTTGCTTAAAAATTGGACAAATTATCAGGTACAGTTGCATTATCTATGTAGACAAGTAATCGTAAAATTGGACTTTGGACTTGATGCCAGGTTGAGTTGTTAGATTTTTTATTGGTATGGAGACTTTTTTATTTTATGGGAAACTGTATATTTTTCAATTGGCAATTTGATTAAAATATTTCTTTGTATTTTCCAAACAAAATTTAAACCGAATACTGCATATCCAAACCTAGGACAACGTCTCATACTTACATTTGAAGGTCCCATCTAAATGACATATTTGGTATCATTGTTAATTTTAATTTAATTTATATCCAGCTTACATGAACATTGGGCCAATAATCATTGTGAAAGTTGTAACTTCGGTAGTATTGGCTTAATATGCTCTTACATTATTATTTGAAGATGCAAAATTTTAACTAACATTGACATAAATACAATTAAAATCATACATCTCTTGACATGAATATACATAAACAGGTCGCTTCTGCAAGTGTACTAGCACTGCTCTCCTCTATCCTACTCAAATTCCTTCAACCAGCACCAGCTTTTGCCACACTCCAAGCAAGTGCAGCAAAAACTGCAACTGCAAATCTCGCAAAGACAGAGGTTCTGAATAGCGCCTGGACAGGATTCCTTGCTGGCTGCCTCCACACCCTCTCAGGCCCTGACCACCTAGCTGCACTGGCCCCACTCTCCATCGGACGATCCCGCCTCGAAAGTGCTGTTGTCGGTGCCCTCTGGGGTTGTGGGCATGATGCTGGCCAGGTCATATTCGGTCTCCTCTTCCTCCTGCTTAAAGACCGTCTCCACATCGAGATAATTCGTACATGGGGAACTCGTGTTGTTGGTTTGACCTTACTCACAATAGGAGCCTTTGGGATCAGAGAAGCCAGCGAGGTCCCTGTACCAGCTGCAGCAGGTGTTGAGGGCGGTGTGGGAATTCCAAATACTGACACTCTGGAACCTGTGCAAAACAAAAAGAAGAAAATTGGGTTTGCGACGTTTGCTACTGGGATAGTGCACGGCTTGCAGCCTGATGCACTCATCATGGTTTTGCCGGCACTGGCACTGCCCTCACGGCTTGCAGGGGCCGCTTTTCTGGGAATGTTTCTTGTGGGGACCGTGATTGCAATGGGGAGCTACACAGTTTTTATTGGTTCATTTACGCAGGCACTTAAAGACCGAATCCCAAGGATCACTGAGAAACTCACATGGGCTGCTTCTCTTGTGGCTATTTCTATGGGGTTGGGTATAATTATTAGCCAGTTCTTTGGGTTTAGCCTTTACTGAGATTGGTTTGAACGGGAAATTTGATGATTTTTAGGGATTAGTTTGTTTACCATTTAAAGAGGTTGCAAGTGTAGGGATGATTCACTTATGGAAAGATTTCTCGTATGTTTACAAATTCAATTTTCAAATTTCTTAATATTTTAAGTGCTGTGTGTGATATTCTGTTGTGTTTGTTGATGGTTTAAAGTTATTGGCATAACCTCTTCCTTTTAGAATTTTAATTTCCAATTTCTTCAGAATTTTGGTTCTCCAGATATAATTTGTGTAGTCATGTGAAGATGTTCCTTGCCCAGATTCCCAAAAGTTCCATTTAAATGTTACATGCTAACAAACTAAAAACATCTTAAGCACTGCCAAATTGAAGTAACAGCAGCCGTTTTTGCTGTATTACAACAATTAACTTAATTTTCTCAAATCTATCTGGTGGAGTGGTACAGAGGTCCAGCACATCAAATTATATTTTAATTACTTTTAATATAGATATCAGTAATGTTTATTTTCCTTTTTGGAGTATTTACAAGCGTATGAACATCATTTAGCTTGGTTTTGTATACAATAATATGGTCTATCATTCTTATTCTCTGAAAACTTACTAAATGAGACTTGAATCTCTTTAAGCTAACAAAAAATTTTCGTATTATTGGGTACTCTATGTATCTTTCTAATGGTGGTAAATTTCTGATAAATCCCTGAGAAATTTACAACAATTTTTGGATATATCTAGGGAAAACGTAGTCGACAATTATCTTGTAAGCTTGCTGAGTGGGATGGACGCTATCCCAGAACACAAATTTAGTATCATCTACACAAGTCGATGCTGTTATGCTATTGCAAAGAAATGAAACCTCAAAATCTCCCGTACCACAACATCCACTGGTTGCTTCTTCAAAACCTGAAATGTAACCAACACGCATTGTGGTTATTTATACCTGGAAGCTTTTATAATTCCAAAAGATACAAAGTTTCCATAACAAAAGACCATGCATGTACTATCAAACAAGAGAACAGAAGGTCCTCCAACTTGCAAATAATGAAAGATAGTTCTGTTTTGTGAGAAATTCAGATATTTCTTCTACCATGTATAATTCAGGGTGTAGTATATAGCAGTTAAATAGAAGTTGTCATTTAAAAATTATAAAGGAAGCAAGTTCGGGTTAAATGGGTTATGAGTAAACCAGTTGGAAGATCAATAGTAATACTGTAATACCAAGGTGAATTTTAATTTCTCCGTCAAAGAAAGGAGCCTTTGCAAAAGTTGATAATGGAAGACGATCAGCAGTTCAACACTTTCTAAATAAATTAGAGGGATTTTTTTTGCAAAATTCTCAGAACTATGAATAACTTTTGTCCTATAACCATGTGAAAAGTTAGATGTGTCTCAGATAGCTCTTACCATTTGGGGGATTGGGAAGCCTGCTTCTAGTTTTGCTATTGTACTTTCCTTGTAATGAGAATGCTGGCTTTAACTATTTTTCTCAAAATACTTAAATAGAAAAAAAAACAAATAAATCATGCAGGAACTAGCAGACAAAGCTTACCAAAATTTTGAGGATGCCTGATCATATCGAGCAAGACATCATAGATATCGACATAGCCTATCGTTTGGCATTTTAGCTCTGCTTGGAGCCTAAAAATATATGTTTCAAGCCTCGAGTTGAAAAGCACAGCCGCACTATTTCGTGATTTTTCACAATCTCTTTTGAGTCCACCAAAGATTGTTCTTTGTAATGGTAAACAGCCTAAGGGTGGAAGGCCTACAACTGCAATCTTCCTGGCACCATGCTGGTACAATTTCTTCATGTAATTGAAAATGTAATTTTTGTGTTAATACGGGACAATAACTTTTCCTTTGACCCAATTTCAATTGTCAGGTTGAGAAAAGCTAAAAGTCGAGGGGAATTAAAATGTGTAACTGTCGAAAAGATGAGATATAAAACTCACATGAACAAAATCAGAAACTTGTTGGATTAAGACATCCACATAGGAAGAAATATCATACTGTAGCCTTCTGATGAGACCAAGATAAAAATTGTTGAGTATGTCATTGCTCCCAGCACAAACCAGGTACAAGCTTTCAGCCACAATGCTAGCTGCTGTATCCTTTCCTGCTGTTTCTTTCAGCCTTTCTTTGTACTCCACAAACAAATCCAGTTGTTTCGACATCGACAAAACTGACTATTAAAATTGTATTTTTATTAATATCTTTAGTTTTAAAATGATAAATATAAAACATATATTCTATAAAATGGCTCCTCCAAAATTCCTTAAGCAAAATGCTTACCGTTGAAAATATCCTGAAATATGACAATTTTAGTTGTAATGAAGGGGCAACTGGTCTTCCATCCCCCATCCTAGCAGAAATTTTTTTGGCTTAATAAATTTTTGGACTGGATCGCATATTTAATAACGCAGTGCATGTTTCATAATTACACAAAGGGCAACTTTTGTGACAGTTTTTCAGAACTGATATCGCATATGAGATCTGATGCAAGAAAAGCAATTGTAAAATTGAAGAAAAGAGTCAAAGTCATACCACCAGCACAGGAGTGAGCGGATCATATCCGGTACCACCAGAACCAAAGCTCACTCCAGTGAGAAGGTCATCTGATTTGAGGTCAGTGCCGAGATAAGCCGGTATAAGATCTTTTACACAAACCAAAGAAGCTGCATGCAAAGGCGCTCCAGTAACCATTCTAGGAATTCCAATTGAGTTGTACATAATAAGAACAAGCTGGTCATACATTTCGTCTCAAGGAAACATATTGATAAAATGAGAAAAACTGAGTGATGTCACCTAGACTAGGTGACCTAGTAATGCAATCATCTTCATCCAAAAAGTAAAAATACAAAAGAAAGTATAATTTACCAATAAAATCTGGAGGAATGCGGCCATTAGAGAACCTCCCAGTGGGTCGCCTGTCGACGAAATCCTGACCATATGGAGGGAAATTGCATTTTGTAAAGGTCGCAATTGCATCATTGTTGCCTGAGTCGACAATTGAGTCTCCGAATGCGAACACTGCAGGAACAGGCCGCCAAGCTGTTGTACAGTTTAAGTTGCCATGAACATGAAGTGCTGGTGCAGAGGAAAGAAGGAGGATAATGTACACAAGAATTTGATCAGGTAGAGATCTTAGCATTTCTTTCTTTTTCTTTTTCAGTCTTGTGATCATGTGGTGGAGTGTTGTCTTCTGAAAAAGCACAAGTGTACATTAGTCTGTCTTTATGAATACTAAATTGTTACTTTTTGGAGTAGCTTGTGACTACTGCTGTGGTCACAAGTTGCATAAGTACAAACTGTCCACACCAACATCCACAATAGTGAAACAATTTTCCCATGGTCAAATTGCTATGGACAGCCCAGATTGGCTGCAGAAGCAGGATTGTTGGGAGGACGTTCCACTATTCTAAAATGAAAAATTTAAGAATGCCAGTAATTTTATTAGAATTATTAATTTTAAATTTTTAATACATTATTATGTTTCTCAATAATATCCGGTCTTAGTAATTTTAATTTCGACCTCCGTTTTATACTTTCCCCTTTCTTGTTTCTCTTTGTTACGAAGTATTAATATTAACATAACATTAATAATATTATCATTATTATTTTTCACGGAAATTAGAGGAGTATACCATGCTAATATTAAGATGCTATTTGTTATAAGTCGTAACTTAGACTTATCATTTATATATACCTAAACTAAGGTTTTTGTTTTTGTTTCATTTTCGTAATGAAGGCGCTTACATTTTTTTCAAAAAAAAAAAAAAAAAAAAAAAAAAAAAAAGCTAAGCTTAGGGATAGAATTGTAGACCTTGAGGCCCAACACAAATTCAGTCCATGACAATTAAGACAGCCTGTTAAAGTCCAACAACAAGCCCATTGCCTGCCCGCCTAAAAGAAATTTCGTTCGCGCCTTCGAGCGCAACCCTAGTATATATAATATGCAAGGCCTGTTATCTTGAGTGTCCCTTGTTTGTTGGCTAAAACTAATTTAAATATTATGTATTGATGGTGTTTTGGGGTAGGGTAATAGTTTACTGTCTGGTGCATGATCTGATATATGATCTAATAGCACTTGATCATGTTCAATTGAGAGCTACTATGAATGATAAGGATAGCTAAATGAATGCACGAATACTTAGAGCATTTTTGCACATATGGTACTGGTTTTGCTTCATAGAATTTTGGAAAGTACTAGGTTTATTTTATGAGGCCTTGTGTTTCTATACTTTAGAAAGAAAACTTTTGTTCACATGTGTGCCACATGGTAAATACCAGGGGGCATGCCTAGAATTTGGATGAAAACGGCAGCTCAATTAGTGTTCAATTCTAAAGCATTTTTGCATATAGATACAGTGATAACTTTCTTCTCTGAAATGTGGTAAGAAAATGAGTTTCAGGTTAAAAACATGAAGATAAGATTCTAATCATTACATTTTATTGAGAATGTGCATCATTTCTTTGATTAGATAAGTGTTGTAATATTGTAATTACTAATTAGCATGTCTGATTCCTGGAGAAGACAAAGGACCAAAGGGTACGACATGACAAGCAAATTACCAGGAATCAAGTTGAATTTTCCAAATCTTCATGAAGCAGCAAAGTTGTACACACCCGAAGTGTTTGAGTTATTTCAAGCGGAGTTCGAGTTATCTGGTTCAGCTCACATAGAATGCCTAGAGGGTAATACATACACGGTTGCTATGTGTGATATTGATAATGAAACCCAACACAAGAGTGAACAAGTTTGGACTCGTGAGGACCAAACAGTTTCATGTTCTTGTAAGAAGTTTGAAAGGGAGGGTATTTTGTGTTAGCATGCATTGAAGGTGTTGAATTATGAGGATATTAAGGTTATACCAACGAGGTACGTGCTCAACTGTTTGACTAAAGCGGTGACAGATGTTACCGTTTTGGATATAGAGGAGAGAAGGGTGACTGAAGATTCTCCGTTGGATGTTAGAATCTGTTATGCTCATTTGGTTCGTACATTAACATCAATAATTGATATGGTCCAAAATGAAGAAGAAGCTCAATTTGTGCACCATGGCTTGCTTGCGCTTTGTCGGGCATACGAAGAGTATAAGAAGAATAAGAAGTTGCCAAGAACAAGTGGTGAAGGCAATTCAACTTTCTAGCATTCACTTCATGATAGGCATTTGAAACGAAATCTTCCTCAGATTGAGAAATTGCCAAGAGCCAAGAAAGGCAAAAATAAAAGTATCTCAAATAGTCAAAATTCATAAAAGTAAATTATTTTAATAACATCCAAATTTGTTGATACGTATCTTTTATCTAATATTTATGTTTTAATACCTTACACCTTGTGTTTCAGTTGCTGATGTTCAATCAGTTTGGCTCTCTACTAGTGAGGGTCTAACGGGTCAGCGGACAAGCCTTTGGACTACGTTATGGGCAGCAACCTGCTGGATGATTTGGAAACACCGATGTCTCATCATCTTCGGCAACCACCGTGCTTCCGTGCAAAATTTAGTCTATGACATTATGTCTAAGACAAAGCAATGGCAAACTATCTTTGCTAAGTAATTTTGTACTTTAGTAGTTCTTTACTTTCTTTTTTCCTTCTTTAGTTTAGGAGATTTAAGTCTCCTTTGATGTAAATACTTTTCTTTTTCTATATTAAAATTTGCCTCTGGCCCTTTGCCAGTCGGCCCTCAAAAAAATATTTATGTTTTAATATTAGGCCAGGCACTAGATGTTACTGGTAACAGCGTAAGGACTGGTATAGACCAGTATACTGGCACAACTCGACCTTCTGGTGAACAGGCTGGTCAGAGTACAGATTAGTCAGGTGGTTAAGATCAATTAGTTGTTTTGGGTCTTTTGCTAATGTTCTTAAATGTTCTGCTTGTTGGCTGGTTATGTGAACTTGAAGAGTTGGTTGTATGTTTTTGCAATTGGTGGTTTTATGTTTTGACAGATGGCTCTTTTAGTTTAGAAGTAGTGGACTGTAGGTAGGGTTTTTTTTTTTTTTTTTTTTTTTTTTTTTTTTTTTTTTTTTTACTGGTACTGGTAAATGAGGGGTACAAGTGTTTCAGCTTCTAACAATGTATGTGGTTGTTCTTTTTATTAATAGATAAGAGGTAAGAGTGCATCTCTGCTAATTTCAAGAAAAAAAGAATAGTTGTTTCTGTTAAAAAGGCTGGTAGTTGTTTCTTGTTCTCTGTTCTTTTCTTCTTCGGGAATACATGTAGCAGTGTTGTAGAAATTGAATAATTGAAAATTATTTTGATTGATCCCTTTTTCTATCTATCAAGATGAAAACCTGTTTACTACCCGTAATTAGTTGAATGAGCTTGACTTTGTAAAAAGAGGGGCTAATGATCCAGATAAACTCTCTACAATCTAAATGTGCACTGAAATTCTGTGGTTTGAAAAGAGGAACTATGTCCCACCAACTAATTCGGAATTATGTCCCCTTTGTGTTGTGGGCCTTCTTGAATTTTTCAAGATGTCATGGGTTGGTTTTCCAGGAACAGTTTTAAATCGTTGTGATCTTGCAATTGCAATAAATTCAGACGGTGCCATCTGCAAGGATTTACACCATATGCTGTACATAAACATGGATTTACACAATGAAGATCTGTTCTGGTCGATAATTAGTAATGTCATGAGAATCTACAAGACGGAGGCTGGGGCGATGCGATGTGGTACCAACTCATTGGCTGCCGACAAGTTGGGGTACTTACAGTTGCAAGTCAGTGTTCATTCTGTTTGTCTGAGGTACTTGAGTTCATTTTAGGTACAGTTAATGATACTGGGAGGAGATGGCTATACAACAAGGAATGTTGAGATGCTGTAGTGAGGAAGAAGAAGAGAGTACAAAATTAATCTCGCGAGGAATAGCGATGCATGGGATTCTGAAACAAAAAATAGAATATTAATCTGCAAAAAAATAATAATAATAAATAAATAAAATAAATCCACACTAAGGCAGACTAAACTAAAGTTTAATGTAGGCTAAAAGTTAAAAGCTAGATATTATAGATAGCTCATTCACTTAATACTTACCATATCACTTAATAAGATGGTAAAATCATTTTTTTTTAAAAAAAAAAATCAATATAGCGTCTCTTATTTTGTCTCATCTATTTTACATACAAGTTACCATAATATGTTGTGAACTGCTTAATAGTTATTTTTGAAATTATGAGTGGTTACCCTTAGCTATTGGTTTAGTAATAAAATATTTGTTTAATCACTGGGGGAGAAACATTAACAAGAGCTAGAATTTTTACATTTTAAGATTTTTCTGGGGCAGATAATATTTCGAGGAAGCAAATCCTGGGATCAATTAGGAGAGTTGAGAAACTCTTGCGTGCTGATAAGACTATTGCAATGTGTAGTACACAACCAATTTCTAACATCAAACTGTCTATACTTCTTGTGATATCACGTCATCAAGAATAGTCTAGTACTTCGTTGCTCTTAGTAAATTCAGGATTTTCACTTCTCAAACTAAAAGTAAACTATAAAATAATATAAGAGGCCCTGATATCACTTCTTGTCCTCGCTCCCATCTCTCTTGGGAAAATAAGAGGCCACACAATAGAATATTGCCAAATTACTGCCATTACCCATTTACGTTTTGCTAAAAGATTTTACATCACGATTTCAACGTCTAATGTCCGCATGAACTTAACATATAAAAGAATTCTTATCGAATCGGAAAATATAAATCAACAACAGAGAAGACATACCATGCCAAAGACAAAAAGTTTAAAGTTAAGGCAATCAAAAGCTACCCATTATAAACTGATTTAAATTAGAAATCACAACAAACCCTTTTCTAATTTCACACAACACAGATTTCACTTTCTTTTTTTAATTAAAAAGAATTATAAGTATTCATTACTTATGTGCCCCAGATGAATGATTTTTACACCCTATCTTAAAGTGCAAAGCAAACCAATGTCAACAGTTTTAATGTACAAACGAAGGATGCCACACACTCTCTTAAAGCAAGGAGAATTTTAGCTCAACACTAATCAGCACTCACGAGAAAAGGGTGCTGACACACGCCGCATTCAATCGTCTCGGATCCAGAGGTTGGAACTTGAACCTGTGGAAGTATCACTTAGTAAACATAACCATCATAAAAAAAAGGAAATATTGGTAAAAGTCTTTCAAAATATCTCTAACCTGAAGATGTACAGTGCAAACAGGGCATGCAACTTCCCTCATCAGCCCACCAGATCCGTTGGATTTTGAACCCGATGACGACTTCCGATTTCTCTCCAGTTCCTCCTGCTCAGAAAATGAGAGAAAATATTACTAGAATTTTGAAACTATGCACTTTAGGCAAGACCAATTTTATTACTAGGATTTCACGACTTCTTAACAAGTAAAAGAAAAATAAATTATATATAAACCTGGAGCTTTCTGGCAAGATCCTCATGACTCTGCAGGGCTGGCTTGTTACCAGCTTCTTTAGCAGTACTCAGCCTATGAGAAACTTCTGCCTGTAAAGTTGAATAAAGTATGTAAACAATTCAAAACGTTTGGAAAAACCGCATGGAAAAATGAAAAAGTTTTCGAATGAGTTAACATTCTGAACATTCCTTAATGGTAAAAAGGATATTACCATGCAACGATCACAGACACGAACAGGCTGGGCACTATCCTCAGCAGTAAGAGCAATCCTTCCCTGACTACACTTGTCACAAAATATATCTCCACAGTTCCTACAATGATGCTGAAAAGACAACAAATATCTGTTTAGTGCATCCAAAAATAAATGAAAAAAAGGAATCTACAACATCTACAGCAATACTCATTCTGGCAAATCTGAAACAAATATCTGTTTGCATTGCATAGAGAAACCACACCAGCGTCGGAGCAGACAAGCAAAAAACAATCTTATGAGTTAATATTACGATAGTAGTTATCTACACCCTCATATTGTATGAATAGTTCTACCTATATTGGATGGAATTTGAACACGGTAAGAAGATCATGTAGAATTCAATGTCAAAGAAGAAAGTCGTGAACAAAAAATTACCCTGCGATTAAAAGCATTGAAGTCCCCTCCACATGAAGTACACTTTTTCACAGCTTCATCTGGAACCTGAAAAACATGAGAGCAAAATCAAATCAAACCAGCGTCACATGATTACATCAGAATTAAACTGTCAAAGAGAGTAGGAAAGAAAACTATAAAGAACCAGTGAACTACTGAGAATGCCAAATAAGAAAAAACTAACCCAGTGATCTTTCTCCTCATTGGGAATTTTTATCAAGTTCATCCAATCAAAACCTTTCTTTCCTGCCTGTTGTTCTGATGATTTTCCGGCATCAACCTTTGCTTTTGTAAAGCTACTTCCTCCCATTTCCTTGAACTATCCTCAATTGTAAAAGGAAAATAAGAATACAGAAGAGTATGATGATTCTAAAGAAAAAGAGTACGAAGATGTATTTACCTGCACAGTTGCAGCTGTTACTGTGTCAAGCAAGGTTCTTGTCGTGTAACTATTTGATTGCAGCCTTATGCGCTTTGGCTCATAATCCACAGCAGTTTTGGACCAAAATGCAAATATTGATGAATCTACTACCTATTTTAGGACAGCAAAAAGTCATGTAAAGAAGTTTCAGATGGTAGTAACATAGTACTTAGATGCAGTGTTGGTATGGACACAGCCTTACAGGAAGGAAGGTATCTGATTCTGTACAATGTAAGTCAGGTACAGTACCTGATGCAGGGTAATATTATTATTGCAATCCTAGTTCATAGAAAAAATACAAATAAAAGGCAAATCATACTTACTTCCCATCTTGTTACAGTCTCAAGAGGATAAATTCTTAACATCCTACTAGTACTTGGATCAAGCATTCGAATTCCATCTAAGCCAATCTACATAAGAAATAATAACAGTTACAAAAGTAACAAAACCTAAGAAAAATTTAGGAATGGCCTAATTCATGTCAAAGGGACACTTGAGTAGAGAACAAAACTTGACCCAGAAGAACTTAGATTTAAAAGAAGTATCATGTCCCATAATAACAGAACATCAACCAGGAATTTAAATACTAAATTTGAAAAACATTAAGTAGATTCAGCACCTGTAACACATCTGCTTTAAACCATTTTGAATTATAACTTTCAAATAACTCGCCTATAGAATAGATGAGGGAAAAATCGGCTTAAAGTTCCAAAATTGTGACTTAAGCCATAACTAAGGCAGAACTTCACATATACAATTGGATGTGTTTGTTGGTGGTTGAGCCTTAGTTTCACTTATTTTGGGAAATTTTCTTATCTAGGAAATAAACAGCCTACAATACTAAGGTCAGTATCCTCTACGGTATAATTGAAGATAATAAAAGACGTATACTCATTAAAAACAAGCGCTCTACTATTTACTTGGCACTTGAAAGTTTTGGATAACAGACACCTAATCTAAATTCATCAAAATCATTTTAACCCAGAGAATCATAAATTCTCAAATAAATACCTGGCAAAGAACATCCATTGGACTACCAGCTCCCTCAGCCAACACCTTAACTCTAAATTTCTGCACACCATTCTTAACATCATCTTTGGCATCCATTTTCGGCACCGCCTTCACAATCTTCGGACCACTCCCAGGAGAAGCACCAGCACCCACATCAGTACCATCTGAGAAACCAATCGACCTCCCATAGTCATCGAAAAGCACCGGGCTTCTAGTCGGCACCATCCCTCTCGCACCATACGGCTCAGACCTCCCCCCATCATACGCATACACACCTTCATTCAAACCCTCGTCCGCTTGCACCGGTTCAGGCTTCTTCCCATAAAAATCCTGGTACGAATTATCGGAATAGTAAACCCCACCTTGATCATAGCTATTAGACGAGTACGAGTTCTCATAGGAAGGATACGGAGTTGGGTTTTCATTGGGATTAGCGTAGACCGAGGGAGGAGAATAAGAGGGATAGTTATACTGCGATTGAGATTGGGGTTGGGGTTGGGAAGGGAGATGGGAATAAGTATTCGGGTTCGGATCTTGGGTCGGAGGATAAGGGGTATAGGTGGGGTATTCCGGCGCGGAATAAGCAGAATAAGGCGGAGCGGAGGCGGAAGCATAGGCGGATGGAATAGGATTAGAGGTGGAATAAGGATTTGGGTTTGGATTAGGTTGGGAATAGTAGTGAGAGGAGGCGGAAGTGTACTCGGTTCCTTGATTCATTTTTGCAATTTTGATCGGATTCTATTTCTATTTCTCGCTATTCATCGGAGAAGAAGCAGCTAAATATGTGTTTTTTGGCGCTAATTTGTTGTTTCTGTGGAGACGTATATATATCTAGTTTGTAGCGGGTAATTGAAGTTGTGTTAATTGATTTGATACATACTTGGTTGCATGGTATGGGACTTGGGCTGGATTACTTGGGAGGCCTTTCGGTTGCTTTGAGTCGCTTTTTCTTCGTTGGAAGGGAACCTACGCGATTCTACGAGAAAGAGTAAGAATTGTAGTCGGCCACTGATTGGTGGGTCAATAAAATGTGGGGGCCCATATTCAGTGAAAGGATCTGCTGAAATAGGTTCATGAAAGAAATATTGAGATTCCTCAGTCGGTAGTCGCTTGAAAAGAAGAAAAAACGATGGTGCTGGCGGGACAAGCCATGATTGGCATCTCCAAAGTTGGTTCTCCAACAATAGGTCTTCGCCCAAATCACAAATAGCAAGTTAGCAACCAACCGAAATATGGGCCAATAATGGGCTTAATAAGCCCAAACTTGTTTCCATGTGATGTGTTAAATTTTTGTTTACTTTGACGCTGAGTCGGATTTCCCATAGGCCATGATTGGATTTGCTCCTATCGAGTGTCTGTACTAAACAAATCTGGACCAATAACTTTTGAACGACGATCCTGAATTTTATGTTACGCACCTTAAATTCATCAAATATTTTAGAACAATCCCGGAGGAATTAATGGATGATCCATAATTTATTGGTTACTGCTTTTGCGAATGATTTACTGTCGTAGATACTGCGGATCACTTTTATTGAGTCGTTAGATTCATAATTTATCGGACTTTTTTCCAAAGGCTCAAATTTCTTTTCTAATATCGTATAGAACCATGAGTTCGAAAAATTTTCTAAAAGGATCTCATGAGTATTATAAATGAACTCTTAATTCATGCACAACGTCTTCTTCCTCGATTCGAAATCCACAATCGACGTCAAATTCACTTCCAAATCCGACAGATAATTCAATTCAAGTACGGTATTATCTTTATAATGCTCATAGTTAGGCCCTTTTGGAAAAAATTTTAAGTGCATTGTCCTTCGCGATGTTAAAAAAGAAAATTTAATCCTTTTGGAAAAAAGTCCTAATTTATCGCCCCATGGATAAATATAGCTTAAATTAAATTAGGATAATTTTATGGTGGACTGAAATTTTAAATTGGGCTTGAATCATGATCAATCAAATTCCTTCATAATTTTAAATGAACGATCCAGATTTAAGCCGGTTAAAAATTTAGTCCATTGCAGAATTTGCCATTTTTTTATACCCTCCAACTCTTTTTTATTTGTTTATTTCTCCTTGTATTCTTGTGTATTTTTTATTTGTCACTAAACTCTTCTAAATGATTTCTTATTTACCCTTCAATCTAACCATACATAATTAACTATGGTGGTCTTATAAGAAAATTGAAATTAATTCTGGATTAAATTAAAAGGACAAAAATGCCCTTATGTATTTTTTTCATTTTCTCTCGTTTTTTTTCCTTCCTTGCTCCATAGTACTTTCCCACTAAAAACATTCAATCCATAATCTCCCTCCTCATATCTGATATCTCATTTTTTTTTCACGTCTTTCCTATTTCCTATCTAATTCTCCAAATATGCACTTATCTAATTTTGTATTTGGTGATATCTAATGACTAAATTTGGGCTTTACAAAATAAAAAAATGCCCTGACATACCAGAGAGAAAAACTCGATGAAATCAAATTTGATAAAATTGAACCAACGTGGGACCCACCCATATGGTATATGACCATTTAAATTTGCACAATTTATAAATTAGTAACGATATTTCGAACTTTTGCTCATAGGACCTGGTACAACTTCATTGATATTGTGTCATTTGTATTTATAGGACTTGAGTTATTTACTAATTACATATGACGATTTCTTTATGTCATTCCTTTACTTTAATCAATATCATGAGAATACAAGAACATGTGATCAGTGATTCCAGCCATGAAATTTTCTTAGCGATCATTGATTTCATGAGTTATGCTCATAAGGAACCGACACAATTTCTGCGACTAGTTCCAGCCATGAAATTTTCTTAGGGATCAATGATTTCATTAGAATATGAGAACATGAGGGGTTGACTTGTACAATCATAGTTTTTTACCGTTCTGGAGCATGGGAGGAAAAAACAAAGAAAATGGAAAAAGATAAGGGTATATCAGTCCTTTTAATTTAATTCGGAATTAATTTTCAATTTTTTATAAGGTAATCGTAGTTAATTATGTATGGTAGTTAATTATGTATGGTTAAGTTAAAGAGCAAATAAGAAATTATTTACTAGAGTTTAGCGGTAAATAAGAAATAAACAAGAGTATATGGAGAAATAAATAAATAGGAAAGAGTTGGAGGGTAAAAAAAATTAAGCCTAAATATAAAAGTAGTGCCATAGAATTCTACCTTCATGTATTATTCACCAAAAAAGGAAAAAAAAAATAATAAATGCATTGAGGTTCTGACATTTCACTGTTTCATTGACCATTGTATTCCTTAAATGCTTCTTACCGTCTTACGTTAATTACTATTCATTGTCTCGGCTCCAGTGTCAGTTTCACACTATTTTTATATAAAATCTCTTCATATATAATATTTTAAATAAAGATGCATACATTTCTCGTGCCATACAAAAAATGTTTGATTCCTACAACCAATTAGTATTCTAACACTTGAATACCAATTTCAAAAAAAAAAAAAACCTTATACTTCAAAACTTCCACTTCTTCTTCTTGTTTTTTTTTTTAATTTTTTTAACTCACGAGCAATCGAGAAACATAATTTTTTTTTATATTTTTAAAGATAGATATGAAATCTACCAAGACAGGTGTTGGGTGGGTAGGGCCAGCTCGCAATTTTGATTTTGTTTTGTATTGCGGTCAGCCGGTGAGGGAGAAAATAGAATACTAGATTCGGCGGTCCGTATAACTTTTTCACTTTTCACGCCGTAACATCTCGTGAACTGTAAATGCGCTATAAATTTTTACGGTGTTCGAGAGTAGTCCCCTGTACTTGCAACTAATTACACAAGTACGGAACTGCTATTCAAATCCCTAACCCTATGATCGAATCCCCGATCTCTTCAAGTACTTGCAACTAATTGACGTGACATTGTTATTCATTGAACTTTAATTACTTCATCTCACGTTGCTATCTCCAAAGTACTCTCAATGAAAATTGTCAATTTGTTTCTTGTTTTTTGAATTGATAAAATTCTCATGTATGTATTTAAAATCCAGGTTTTTACTGTATCGATAGTTAGTATTAATAGGAACGATTAATATTTTATTACTTCAACATAGAGTTGGGAAAAGTGAATTAGAGACCCTACCAATCCGAAACTGGCATGTGTCCATGTTCAAACTTCAACTATCAAGCATCAAACCAGCATGGTTGTTTGGAACTATACACCACGATGTACAAACTTTTCCTTGTGGTAATTAGTAATTACTCTAACAGTCCAAAAAATACCAACAAGTATTGTATATTTGGATAGTAACTAGATGCATGCACATATGTATCAGCTCTGTTGCACTGACAACGTTTATAAATTGAACAGACCAACTTTTTTTTTTTTTTTTTTTTTTTGATTGAAAGGCCGTAGGCGATAGCATTAATTGAAAAACAGTCTACAAACATAGGATTGTACAACATATCAATTGCAATAAAACTACCCCTATAAGGGATGAAAACGGACCGGATACGGATCGGATAGTGGTCAAATCATATTCGCATCAGCATTTTTTTTCGGATACGAATACGAATACGGATATGTTCGGATACGAATACGGTCCGGATGTTAAACGGATTCGAATACGAATCGGATATTGTCGAATACGAATACGGATATATTTCGGATATTAAAACAAACTGGAATTTTTCGCTCAATCTTTTTTATAAAGAAGTCACTTAAAATTTTTAATCCCAACAAATTAATTAAATTTAAGTATTTTATCTATAAACTTTAATTAAAAATTCATTTAAGTGAAATAATTTTGTCTATCATAGAAATAATTAGTCAAAATATTCCAATCTAATATACTATTTTTTTAATTTACTTGCACGTAATCATCAAGCCTGCTTGATTCCTGTATCCTATAAAATGCTAATGGCTAATCATTTATCTTCGTACAAATAACTTACCTCAAGTAGCAAGTCTTATACAAAAGTTTATTGCCTACGAACATGATAACAGCCAACAACCAAGTTAAGCAATTAATAGAAATAGTATGGGTCTATGCCAAGTTTATCAAGTTAATGCATTAATGTGTTGATGCGTTGATGGGTTTGGACTTGAGCACAAAAAGAAGTAATAAGATTATGGTAGTGGCTAGCTGGACCGATAAATATATTCGGATATCCGCTTTGAAAATATATTCGGATCCGGATATTATTCGGATCCGGATCCGTATCCGCACCAATATTCGTTCTCATATTCGCATCCGTATCCGCTTAAAAAGATCCTGATCCGCATCTAGATCCGTTCGGATTCGGATATTAAAATCCGAATCCGCTATTTTTCGGATACGGATGCGGATTGGTTCGGAGTTTATCCGATCCGTTTTCAACCCTATCCCCTATATATAATAGGAAAAACAACCTACCCTTCTCACCTCCTACGATCCTACCGAATTTAAAGGCAAAAGGAAAAGACATGAAAATAAAATAAAAATCCCTAATTATAAGTTAAAGAAACCACTACTGGGGGTAGAGAGAGAGAGCGCGAGAGAGTGCCTTTCATAAACCAACAAAGAGAAAAGCTTCTCTCAGAGAGAGAGAGAGAGAGAGTAAACGGCCTCCCAACCAGGCCCTTTCACTAACTGGCCATGGCATAGACTTGGAAATTTCAAGGTAATTAAACCTTTTTTATTTTAATTTTACTAAATCTCATCGCAACAATGAAATTGTTCTGTTGTTTTTGTCGTAATTTATTTAGACAACTTTGTTAAAGTTTATAAACTCGTGTTTACTTAGGTATTTATATGATTTTTGGGCGTTGAATCTCTGTACCAAATTTTTATTTTCCACTAAAATGTACCATTTACCTTTTATAGCTTTTTTACTATATAAAATGCTAGATTTTTTTCCTTGCTTTTAGTCATATTTCTAGAGTCTAGTTTTCTTTTTGCAAGTTGCGGTCGGCACTTTTGGATACTTGGTTCAACTAAATTTGAAAAAAGAAAATGTGTATGGCATATGGTCACTTAAAATGGTCTTAGTAAATTCCGCCTCTGGTAATGTATATATAAAAAGTTTTAGTCTCCACTCCGTAAGCATTGCTCTTAGTCACCATATATATTTTTTTTAAATAACATAATTTGACCCGTTTTGTTAAATCTAAGGTTCCAGAAATTATTATGCACTTGTAGATAAAGTTTCCATTGCTAAACGCTATAATCTCTGGCTTAATATTGAACCTAACAATGTGTTTTCCACCTTTTGGTTATTTTTTAAACTAACAATGTAGTACACATTGCGGCGCCATTTGTTGCCCATAGAGTGCACAAATTTGTGACAAGCAATGAAGAAGAGAGGGACATTTTCAATTACTTAATTTTCCCAATTCTTCTATTGCGCCTTCTCTATAGCCAATTGTGGATCAGCATTTCTCGCTACCAAACCGCTAGAAGCAAGCGCAGAATTATTACAAAAAGCCTTGATTTTGACCAAGTTGACCGAGAGAGAAATTGGTAATCATTCTATTCTCTTGATTTTTTTCCCTTTATTATTACAAAAAGCCTTGATTTTTTTCCTTTAGTTAATAAAAGAACATGCATGTGTTCTTACCAAGATGACCGCAAGAGAAAATGTGATAGTATTTATATATTTTGCAAGTCCCTCTATGATCAAAGTAATATCACTTGTAGACCCGATAACATTTTTTTATTCAGAAGTTTAGACATCTTGTCTGCTTTGAGTCTTTCGCAAATTCACGTGGTGTAGCGAAAATTTGTAATATGAAATAATGACAAGGTTATCTAACATCCAGGACCATTGTTCATGGAGTTAGACCAAGCGGTTGCTAAGCAAATTCTGCTAAAATTGGCTTCATCCTTGAGCAGGAATCATGGGCTATATGTCTATGTCTTGATTTATGCTAAAATAGATCATTACATAGTTCAGAAATGACTAATATACAAATTAATATATGACAGGGATGATCAAATAATACTGACAGCACTGTTAATGTACCTCGGGAACATGTTCATACCTGGTGCACAGAAATTGCCATGGTGGAGCACAAAGGGTTTAATACTGGCTGCTCTACTTCATATTGGACCTGTCGAGTTTTTACACTACTGGTTTCACAGGGCTTTGCACCACCACTTCCTCTATTCTCGGTACCATTCCCACCACCACACCTCCATAGCCACTGAGCCAATCACTTGTAAGTCCTTAGAGCTGCAAATAAATTTTCTAAAATAATGAGTATGACACAATGTTTAATATAGAGGTCCAGAAACAAAATTAATTCAAATATTAAATAAATGGAAGTATTTATTATTAAAATTCTTTATATTAACCTTCCAATTGTAAACTTCTTATATTACTTAATTGTGTCAAACAATGACAGCTGTGATACACCCCTTTGTGGAGGAATTTGTTTACTTCCTTCTATTTTCAATGCCCTCCTTATTACTGGCAATATGCCAGGCTGGGTCAATTGCAATAGCTGTTGGATATTTAGTTCACATCGATTTCATGAACAACATGGGTCATTGCAACTTTGAGATGGTACTGAATTGGATCTTTCGCATATTCCCTCCTCTGAAGTACCTCATATACACTCCCTCGTAAGTTCACTGCCTCTTATGTATATGAATAAAAGTTCATGCCAGTATTCATGCTCAGTGAGCACATTTTTGCATACTTGCATGTTTTCGTTCTTATTTTTCTATTTGAGTTTTCTAATTGGGTTTATGCTTTTGAGTTGTGCAAGTATGCACCCTCTACTACCTGACAATAGATCAAATAACAAAAGGATAAAGAAAATTTGAGAAGTTCCAACATGTCCTTGGTTTTTTCATGTAATTGCTGAGCTCCAAAATATCACTGGCTTTCGAAATCACTAACAATATGTGGTGCTTTATCCAGGTTTCACTCAATCCACCACACAAAATTTCAAGCCAACTACTCATTTTTAGTGCCAATATATGACTACATTTATAGTACCTATGACAAAACCAGCGATAGCCTCTATGAAAAACCTCTCAAAGGAAGAGAACAAATGAAGACAGATGTGGTTCATCTGACCCATTTGACTAGCATACAGTCTGTCTTCCATTTGCGTCTGGAATTCGCCTCGGTTGCATCCAGGCCATACATTTCCAGTCTCCATCTCTGGATTATGTCACCTTTCAGCTATCTATTAGTAGCTCTCACCTGGATTTTTGGAACCACTTTTCGGTTGAAAGGAATAATTTCAATAATTGTAGCGTGGAGACATGGGTTGTGCCAAGATATAGCTTTCAGGTATGAAAATTTTGTATAAGTGCTAAACCTTTCTAGTCTGCCGAAAAAAGTTTGTCAACTCACTGATAAATGTGATGATTATAGCTTTGTGGTTGTTATATTGGAGCTTTTTGCTAGATAGAAGGGCTTTATTTTGAAGGACTAGATGAGGATAGGAGTCTAGCTTCAAGTTTTTGTACAGCCAAGAAGGATGGGAAATTTCTACAAGTTCTTGCTCAGGTGAGGGATAAGCTTAAATTAGAGGTACTTGAAGAGATCGGGGATTCGGTCATGCAATGTCTAAGCATGAACAGAGAAGAGAGACCCACAATGAGGGAAGTTGCTGAGAGATTAGAAATGGCGAGAAGATTTCATAGGAATACATAGCCATGAATTTCCTCTGAAATCTTTTGGTCATTTCTAATCTCTCAACGACTTCTTTCATTGTGGGTCTCTTTTCTCTGTTCATGCTTAGACATTGCATGACCAAATCCCCAATCTCTTCAAGTACCTCTAGTTTAAGCTCATCCCTCACCTGAACATCAAGAACTTCTATAAACTTCTCATTGTTAAAGCTAGACTCCTATCCTCCTTTCGTCCTTCAAAATAAAGTGTCTTCTTTATGGTAAGAAGCTCCAATATAACAACCGCAAAGCTATAAACATCACTTTTATCAGTTAGTTTTACAAGCTTTTTTCAGCAGACTAGAAAGTTTCAGACAGATGGCTCGGGGGTTGGATTTTTTGGAGAGTTTTAGACAGAAACAAACTTAGGGTTTTGAAGTCAGCTTCTTCAGATGACCCGCTCAAAGATCTAGATGGGCCATTTGCAGAGTTGACAGAGCAGAATAATTGAAGATTCGATCTGATTTGTTGTGATATTTCTTAATCTTTGATTATGTACTGCTTAATGATTGATACCTGTGCTTGTTTAACTATGGATTTGTTATAGTGGAATAACTAATTAGGGGCTATAGTTGTGAATCTATTTGCTTAGTTGAATATTATTTATTCATTTTAGTGATCAAAATTGTAATACATTTTCTAATACATCTGCTCAATTTCTAAATCCAAGCTTATAAGTTCATAGCACACTAACCTGTCACAAACCGTCACAGCCTAGAACCAACTTGGTAGTACCAGGTTGAATGAAATGTTCTCATATATATCCCGCAATCTCATTTGACATCTCACTCAAAAAAGAGAAAAAAAAAAAAAAAGAAGAAGAAGAAGACAAAATCTAACTTAGCATAATCTCACTCATATCTTTATGGAATTGATTTTTTTTAAGAAAAATTGATTAAAATGAATAGAAAGGGTTACATCCACATACACCATGATTAGAGGGGGTTATTTCTAATTTTGAAGTTTTCAGGGAGTTGTATTCAATTAAAGAAGAATATGGGGGGTTATATCTAATTTTCCTTTTTTTTTTTTTAATTTCATACGAAAGTGGGGCTTGGCGCAGGGCAGAGATCGCGAGCGGGCAGGTCCTTAGACCATTTGTTTTTCCTATTTTTGTGCACGCCTTTGGATTAAGAACCGACGGATCGGATGAAATTTCTGCAGCGGTTCCATGTTTGGAGGATACGGTTCCATGTTTGGTAGAGTAAATGGAGTAGCAACAGATAGAAGTCATAGAACCACTTATGAGAGAAAGAGGGAGAGAAAGGGAGTATAAAGACAATATATCTGGTCACATGCATTCATTACTAGCGTTCAGAAATTTCTTTAGATACACAAGCTTAATAAAAAAGATGCCACATTAACAGTACATTTGAATTTCATTTGATGATGAAAGGGGGAAAAAATAATAAAGGAAATAAGAGTCCTTTTCTGTTGATCTTAAATTGAGAACGAAGAATAACAAAGAAACTTTTTTTTTAAAAAAAAAAAAAATTGGATTTTGTAACGATGAATTGGGTCAATGGATTCTGTCTGCCATGGTTGTAAAAATTCAAAATAGAAATTGCAAAAACCTAATTAACTAATTCTGTTGAGCCAACTTTCTTTTGCAATCATAGTTAAATATTAGAGAAGTTTTCACTGTTTCGTGGGCCCCTAAAATTTTTCTGAAGATATACTAAAGATTCTTTATTTTTGCTGAATCGATAAATTAATGCAGATCTTCACAAAATCATTAATATAACACTATAAGACAAGGTTCTCACAAAACAAACAAGGGAAATTAAACAGTTGCATTGCACGAAAAATTAAAGCAAATATTTCTTGTGAACATTTGTTCGGTTAAATACATTTCAAACACGCAACATACGCACACAATCGCGCACGTGTGCGTGCACACACAGAGAACCAAAAGAACTATGATGGTGACCTGGCTAAGGTGTTTTTTGGCAAGGAGCCGCATTATACTACTCCCGTACCTATCGTTTAGGCCTTTTTTACACCTTCACAGTTAACGTTATTTTTCAAAACAAAAACACAGAAAAAAGAACAGCTTTATTTTTTTCCCCTAAATATAACTTCACTGTACGAGCGTACTGCATTGGCGTCAACTTGAACTTTCTAGATATGGCTAAACTTAATTTTGTATATTCATACCATGAATCTGGTCCGTATGATCTAAAACGAACATACTGGAACAGATCAATTGATAGTTTTTCAGGAAGGGTTCAATGTCATCCAATTAGTTATTATACATCATACAGATCGAATATGAAAAGGTCCTTTGCATGCCTTCAATAACAGCGAAAACCAAACAATTTAAGTTCTTCATATTTGCAAGATTGCCAATATTTAAAAAACAAAGTATAAGCACACTAGCAAACAGAAATAGTTTGTTTGTTTCAATGACAACCCATCTTTTTAAGGGGAACTGCCCAAGAACAAACACATTATAATATCACTCATCACTGAGAAGAACCTCTATAACTTCCGCTTTTTCTGTACCGCATATGGGACAAGCAGTCGCCGAGAAGTGGCACAACTGACAGGTAGATAGGTGACGGCAAGGGAGGAAAACTGTGCATGCTCTTAGAGAGTAACAAAGCTTGCATGGAAAGAAAGGCTTAATGAAACTACTCTCTCCAGTCTCAACTCTTTCTGGCAGATGGGAAGTAGAGGAAAAACAAGGTGCAGGAGTAGCCACCTTGTCCATCTCCAGCTGTAAAGCGGCAGCTATCTCCAGCTTCTCCATAGCGCAGATCTGCCAAAAGTCTCTTGCTTCTATGGCATTTTGTAGATTCTGATGCAGCATTTTTGCTTTTAGGTTTTCAAAGGCAAGCTGCTCGTCCTTCTCCCTGATTAAATTAGACACATTCTCCACACTTGCAAATAATACAGAGGTGTAGCGGTTCCGACTATCATAAAACGCCTCAATCAGGTGGTGATTCTGTGGATCACAGAGGGAGAAGAATCAGACCCAAAAACAGAAGGGAATTTCTTACAAAGCGAGAAAATTAAACATGCACATGAAAAATACTTACAAATACTTGAAGCAATTGGTCCTCCTCTTGTGTTTGCTTCTCCAAGAGTTGAGATAAGGAAAATTGCTCGCATTGAGAATTAGACATGGCCATGGTGAGGAAAACCAAAGAGATACAGAACTTCACCCTCCCTCCACTTCTTATATACTTGTTCATACACGCCAACAAGGATAGTTCCCGTTTGTTAAATTTAGTGGGTTACCGAAGTAAATGAAGTCGGATAAGTATACAGCTTTAAGAATGATGGCAAGGTTCGTACAAAACAAAATAACTCAGTGTAGCCGGTGAATATATTTGAAAAGAGAATTTATTACGTGATAAGAAATTAATAGTGCGCACCTTTGTTGCTTACGTAAGGCCAACACTAAATTTGGAGTTTTCGCACCAAAAAGGCATTTCCAACCACCTACAGATGGCATTCTAGCAAAGTTGACCACTCCGTTTTATTGCTTGAAAGTAATTACCTTCCGCAAATGTGGTTTTTAAATGCAAAGATATGGCTTGAGACTTGAGAGTAACGGTTTGAAGTGCATCAATAACTAGCATGAATGCACGCGGAAACGACAATACTCTGAGACACCAAACTTAATAGAAAGCGACAAACAAAGGTCAAAGCCCACCCGTTTTTGGAATCAACGACAGTCAAGAAGCAACTATATCTGGTACTTTTTCATGTGTATCTTATGATCTTTTCATAAATTTCATCAAGTACACTTTTATCAATCGTAAGGAAAAACCTCATTCTAAAGGTAAGGAAATATTCTGTTACAAGTGATAAGGAAAAGTGTTAAAGAGGAGAGCAAAAACGAACAAGAACATCACCTAAAACAGTAGGAACATAACTTGGTGAAAAGTGCAGGAAATTATACCTTTGCTTTTGCAACAACACCAAAACAAGTCATGCATCTCTTTCAACCTTATCGAAGAACTTCATTCTTGTAATCAGAAATTTACTATTCAATGACAAGTTAGAATATAACCCAAATTTCGAATTATCACCAACTAACTGCCGTAAATTTAAAATTTGGCCCATTATAACTAGAACATATATCAGGTAATAAACCAAAAAAGAATAGAAATCGCAAATTCATTTGTTATGGAACACTAAGGAAACCAGCGAGAGACACCACCAGCATGGAACAATATCCAAAGCAGAAAACTTTTACAACAAACAAAATAAGATGCCAACACTTGCTAACCAAAATTTGGTACAAGGGGATTAAATTACTGCTATATTTTAGATATTTTTTCTATTTCAGAAACATGGATTCGAAGCCTGAGGATTAAATTCCTAATTTCTGCTAAAGAGGCTTGTGTAAAAGGAGTTTTCATATAAACAGAAAAAAGAGTTTAATACAAGATGACAATGCTGTTGCTGCTATGAAACATAGGTCAATAAAGCTATTTATTATAATTAAGTTGGAATTTAATTAGAGATGTAAGTTTGGCTACTCAATTAATAAACAAGTTAATTGAGAATTCACACGAGTTAATTTTAATCAGTTTTCAGAGAAATTCACTTGCAATCTTGACAACCATATGAATGAATTTAAATTTTAAATCTGACACTCTAGACGTGATCTAAACAATACACTATCATGCCTAAAGAAAGATGAAATCTAGTACATATATTGCCATTCATCAAGTGACTTGAATCTTTCAACAGTACAAAACTAATGGGCCTTGATAGAACTGCCAAACAATACTCAAATTGCATCAGATGTCATTAATATGCAATTTACATGTCCAGCAATATCTATGCGGTTATCTTTTTCATTTTCAACCTGATTAGGAGTTATATGAGAAAAATTGTCAAGATGATCAAAATAATCCGTTATCAACTCCCTTTGAAAAAAAAATAATTAATCAAATCAGCAAAATATATAAATTTAATTATACAAAATAATTTTCATTAATGGTAATTTTTGGTTTCGGATTCTTTGCATAACTCAATTATCCATTTATACTCTTCTTTATTTAATTTTGTTTTGGTACAGTTTCCAATAGATCACACAACACAAGATATACAAAATTGATGTTCTATATATATACACCATCTGAAATTGTTATCTACCAAAAAAGTCATACACACATTACACAATATCATGATTGGTAATGGTATTGGTAACATTGTGATAAAATCAGTATTTATTAATTAGATATTTAGATAAGCTTTTTTAGGGAGCAGGTAGAAAACCATCAGAAACAAGGTCTTTGAAAGGCCTTAAGGAGGCCTATAAAGGAACAACATACACTGGATTAAGGCTTTATTTATACTGTGGAGGCTAGTGAATCCAGCCTAAAGATTGTCTGTTCCACTGGATCAAATTGGATTAAAGTTAACAACATAGAAGGCTTAATCCACCCTAACCAAATGGCTGCAACAGGGTCAAGTCATGCTCAACAGATATCTAGAAGAACTATATGAAGATGAGATTACACTATTAGGAATGTGGGATTAACAATTAAAAAAAAAAAATAGTAACCAAGGGATAACTGGAAGAGTTTGGACATCGTCCTTTAGTCCCAAAGAAAAAAAAAAGAAAAGAAAAAGGAATATACATCAAAAGGCTTTCAATAAATTAAACAAGCTACTTTTGTTTTTAGACAGACAAAGGAGAACTAGCACATGAATGCATTCTATCCAATGCATTACCCTCAAACAAAAAGTAAAAATCCAAAACACTACAACTATTTTTAATACATCAAAGATTTAAACCTTACCTTTCCTACAAACTTAATCTTCATCATCTTCCTCTGAACTATCAACGTCAGTACTATACTCGCTGTTATCATCATCAAAAATATCAAGTTGCACCTCTGGGACATGAATCGTTGCCGGTGCCGGTACCATCCCTTGAGTCTTGGGCTCCACATGTTGGCTGCCAGGCAAGGGCATGGAAGGAGGTTGCAATCCACTGCCCTGGCCTGCTAACATATTTTCCAACCCAACAATATTGATACTATCACCAGGTTTCCACCCAGCCGGCATTGGTGGAGGAGGTATTAATGGATGCTCGGCAGGGAAATTTGGTGGCAAACCATTTGGCCAAGCAGGGGACACAGCAATTGGCAAGTTTGGCGGTTGGAACGGCATGGGCGGCACTGGTTCCTCCCTTTGTGGAGTTGATATCATTAACGGGGAATCTGTACCAGCATTCGGTACCCGTTCCTTGGTATCTGTCGGCTTCAGTTTCTTGGCAGGTACACCAACATCAAGATCAGCAAAATTGTACAATTGGGAGGCTCGCATTTCATTATCCTGTGGAGCTGGTGGGAGGGCACCACGTAGCGGTGCCAGACCAGCACCATGCTCAGGCGGGGCAAAGGTCGTGTAGCTTATCCTATGTGCATAGGCAAGTATATCCTGCAAGTCAAGGGAGGAATGAATAGTGTCCAACGAACCCGAATAATCCTCAGTCAATTGATCGAGCACGTGGTGGGCTTCACAAATTTTCTTAGTAAACGACAGCAAGGTGGCGTCTTTCGCACGGATTTCTCTGGAAATCTTTTTATGGGTGTCCTGGAGATCGAGAATCTCCTGCAATTCCGCGACGGCTTCAAAAAGTTGAGTCTGAAGAGAAGTGAACTGAGACAGAAGCTCTTTAAAAGTGGTAGGAGATACCAAACTAGGGGAAGGAGAAGGGGAATTGGAGGAAGGAGGGAAGGAAGGGAAGGTGCCGCGGTAGGACGAGAGCCAGACGGAGCGATTGGAGGAGAGATCGAAGAGCTTGGAGGTGAGGTGGGACATATGGAGGAGGAGGGTTTGGGCGCGGGGGAGAGGAGGGAGGAGAGGGAGGAGAGAGGGGGAGGTTGCGGCGATGGAAGCGGGGAGTGGGGAGATGGAGGGAGTGGATTTGGAGTTGGGGTTTGGGTTAGAAGGGAGCGGAGAGGGGTTAGGAGTGGAGACGTTGGTGCCGGAGAGAGATGGAGAGTGGGAGGTCAGGCCGAGCCGCGCCGGCGATGGGAGGATCTGCGCCCCGTGACTTTGCATTGTGGTTTGGTTTGGTTTGGTTTGGTTTTTCGTGCGAGGTTGGGTTTAGAGATGAGTAGTTTGGGTTTCGGTTTGGGATCCGCTCCGGGATGAAAGATGGTGAATCGGTGATTGCGCAGGAAAGGAAAGAGAAGGGTATTCTGTGGATGAATGTATAACGGGTTGGTTGGGTCTTTTGGTTGTGTTGACTTGACAAGTTAATATGAATCTATTGCATGGAGAGCGACCACGGCACGGAAGGTGGTATAAGAGAAATCTTTTTTTTTTTTTTTTTTTTTTTTTGAGGAATCGGCACATAGGCAATAGGCTAACATTAACATAGTAATAGTGAGTATACATGGTATCTTATTACAGGCCTAATAAGAGACGTCAAATAAATTCGGAGTTCGGACCAATGCAGAAATATTGTCAAGGGAAACTATTACAGTCGATTAAGATTAATTTTTATATATGAGCTAAAATCAGACACAGTTGACACTTAAACCAGTCAAACATGATCAGATCTCAATTTTTTAGATTACAACGCTTTGTTCTCCATATTAAAAATTTATTTGGATATCAAATTTTAAATGTTTTCCAATTTTTGAACTTTTTTAAAAATTTAGAAAAATCTCAATCTAATTAATCTTGATCCTCCAATTTGAAAAAAAATCTGAAAAAGTCAGTTAAAATTTTTTAAAAGTATAAAATCTAAGAAAAATTCAATATAAAAATCACATTGAGCAATTTTGATAAGAGAGCATTTGATTCTAGCATTACTCTAGTTATACTAAGAACGATTATAATTAAAATTGATTAGATTTACTGAAAATTATTCCGTAACAAAGTCTTATTTATTTATTAATTATTAATAAAGTCCCAATCGCTATAACTGTAATAAATACAGATCAAGGTTTTAAAATGCGATTTGTGCGGTTTAGTGGTTTAGTGATTATTTGTGATAAAACGGGGATAAAACGGTAATAAAACGGTTATGCGGTGATAAAACGGTCATGCGGAATGGCTAAAAACATAGATAATTCAATTTAATCGGTGATAAAACGGAGCATTTTAAAACCTTGATACAGATATATTAGGACATCAGCGTTTTGTCGCTACAAAAAATAATGAATGGTGTGCCGTGTGAGTTACATTCTAAGCACATTATGCATGTTCTGAGGTAGATAAGCTGCAAAAGATTGAGGCACATAAACTTTCACATATCATGTGCACAAAAGCAATTTTAAGAATTTTGTTCTACTCTCAACCCATGAGAATCAAAAGAATATGAAGGGAACAATACAATTAGACCAAGAATTATGCGCAACAGCATCAACTAGCAGTTTAGGTTTTGGGCAGCACATTATCCATATATATAAGCACAGCTCTGGATCTCAAATTAAACATAAATTTTCAAACAGAAGGGAATTATATATTCAATAAATGAATAAATTTTATTTATATCATCAGATAAACTTCCCCAGGGATGACTCTTTCAACGAACTCACATTTAAAAAGGAATGAGAAATAGAAGAGACCAGAACAATGGCATGACCAAAAATGTTTGGGATCTCCTGTACAGATCCCAAAACCCAAACATGCCATCAAGAACCAGGGAACTACCCTCATAAGGCGCCCATTACATAACAAGTCTAATTAAAATAAATAATCTGTACAGCCTGCATAGTATTAAAACTCTACTGCAACACCTGCCTATTCATCATTTAAGAATATTATTATCCCTCTTATTTCAAGCCTTTTTTCCCTTTATACTCTTTGGACTTTCCAAAATAAAAGGACCTATATAAAGTACCATTACTATTCATTCTTTCTTTTTTTTCTTTTTGACAAACCAACCCTTTTAATCTTAAACTTAGCCACAAGAAGATGAAGTTGATCCTGTGACTAAAGTGATTTTATAACCCCCAATTAAAGCACTTCATTTGAGGTCTCAGATGTTGTGGCTCGGAACTGCAGTACCTGGACCAACAGTAAGGGCCTGCATTTGATCTGCAAGAGGTTCGAGCTGCTGGGAAGGTTGCAATATCCATCTCATCCAATTGTCACGCCTCCTAAGTTTGTCACCCTATAATTGCAAAAAGAAAAAGAAAGAATATTATATATATGAAAAGGGAATAAGAAATTTTTTTAAATACAAGAGTCACAACTTCATACACTATATAACTAAGTTCCCAACCAATATGGTATCGGCATCTCACTGTTTTTCTTTGTCAGCAGTGGTGTTTAATTGCACATTAAAGACTAATGGGATTCTAGGCTACTATGGTAATCATGTTCACTTAATGCATGCAGAACTTTCAGAAAATTGAGACAATGTAATTTATAATTGGTTCAAAAAAGACAATAAAGTAAAAAAGGAAGCAATTATACCTGAACTTCAACCAAGGTTGAATCTTTAAGAATGTCTAGTATCAGCTGCCAGTCATATGTGAGTTGCTTCACCTATCATGCATCATCAACAGTAGTAACATAGTCAGAAATAAGATGTAATTAAAAAATTAAATAACAATAATGGCAAACACAATGTAAGAGGTAAGGATTTAGTTACTCCATATGTAAAGTGCAAAGTTTAATTTTCTTTGAAAAAGTGCAATAATTATGTAAGTAAACAATGAGTAATGTATCAACATTTTGCTATTTTCAACATGAGTTCACAAATCAATTCATCAAAGGCATGTGCCAAACAATTTACCAATTGGATGTCAAAATGGCATAACAATATTACCGACAGCCTTTTATCAGAAGTTTCTCAATCAGTTTATCGATTCATGCAAGCCCAAAATGTGCCAACCATTCAATACCTTTTATGTAAGGTATGTTTCGACCTTACAAGTTTCATCCCATTTAGGTTCAGAATATACTAAAGAATGATGACCACCAAACTGATGTGAGCTTAATGATTCCTTCAATATATGTTCCTTTAAATTTGATTTCACTGGTTATTTCATTCAATTTAACTTTGTACCTGAATAGCAATCATTGCAACAAAAGCCTCACATCTATAAACCAACAAACATCACATGATGTTGGTACAACGTAATCAAACAAAAGATTGGATAGCAAATTAACTATCAAAGAATAAGTTAACAATGCAAGTACAAAGATTATATTTTCTTTAAAGAACCCTCAAAAGTATTGGGTTAAGGTCTCATTTCATAGATCAATCACATTTACTTATATACAAAGCAGTGTATATGAGATTGTAATTTGTAATAACAGTAGCTAATATGCTAAAGAAAACATACCTTATTGAAGTTAGCAATCAAGGAAATAGACACCCATCCCTGACCATCCATGTTTTTGCGAAGGTAAGTATCCTTGCATAAATTTTCGGTACTAAAGACATGATAACATCAAGTAAGACACATAATCATTTGAAAATATATAGAAAAAAAAAAGTGACATACGTACACAGAAATCATATACCTGAAGTAGTACTCAATCTGTTTTAATATTGCATTTCGGTGTTCAATTTCTCCAGTAGAAAGTAAAGCTTGAGGAGCTATTTGTCCGACGAACTGGGGAGGAATCATGGGTACATGGCCATACAAAGGATAAGCAAATTCTACATATCCAAACAAAAAATTTACAAGCTTCCGAAATTAGTTAACACTTCAGGAAACAATTTGAACCAACCCATTTTTTCAAACTACAGTTTGAACATTGAAATGGTCCCCCTTATATTGAAAAAAATTGATAATAATGTATATATAGATGGAACATTTACAACCCCAGAACATTTAAATCAAATTTATTTGGGAATATTTTAAGCTAATTAACCTGGATAAAATAATAACTTGCAATAGATCACTTCAAATTCTCATATATTTCTTAAATGCAAGTGGAAGTTCTATAAGTTGCTTAAATACTAACGCTCTCTTCTGTACATAGCTCTTAACCATATCTATGCTTACCCAAATTAATAGACTATATTTTGGTTAGATAATCCCAAACCTACTATAACTCTTTCTGGAAGCCATTTTTGAAACAACTTTTTTTTTTTTTTCAAAATAAACTTAATAAGTAGGAAAACACCCAACAAAGTGACCCAAAATTTTGAGTATAAGCATTATAAATCTGAAATTCAAAACTTCATTACCATAGCCCACAGCAGGAAAGAAAGGTAGAGGGGTAGCAGGACCACCAAAACCATAAGTTGGAGATGGTGATGGTGGTGCGGTCATGGCCTGGTTTCCCCTGTAAAAATGCGGGGACCGAGGTGAGTTATTGTTCGAGGAAGAGTTCCAATTAGCACTGCCCCTTTCACGCCCGCGGTAGCCTCCCCCAGTGTTGTTGTTGTTGTGGTGGTGGTGGTGGTGGTTGTTGCTGCTGCCTCGCCGGTTTGCACCATGGACCCATCTCGGTTGTCTATTGTTTGGTTGCGGACTATAAGTATTCTCACTGCCTGTACTGCCCCTCCTTGTCAGATTTGGGGCTGGGTTCGGTCCTGGCTGTTGTGGCACTGGTACCACCACTGTCTCCTGTATTGATTAGTGACATGGAATAAGTGTAACGGTGTAAAAATAAGGAAAAATACTAGCATGCAAAACTTGATTTCTCTAATATTCCTATCATCTATTCTCTAGAGAACAATCCTAACTACAAAGTTCCTGCTTTGCTTTACTTCGATATGGTTCACAAATACAAAGACAAAAACACTACATTGTGGTCAATGACATTCATTTTATGGTTATCTAGTTGCTAATTCACTCAATTCAATAAATAAACCCACCTTTTAGCATAGTAATTTAAATCCGTCAAGTTAAATCCTTCCTATCTGTCCTTAACTTCAACCCAACTTCATCTAAATAATTTTTTCAACATATAAAGTTAACTTTAGAGATGAACCAATAAAAAGATTCCACAAAAGCCACCAACACAAGTTTGAGATAAAACAAACTAAACTAAAATCCCCCTAATCAAATAACATAGCTTAATTAAACTAGATCAATTTCCTTTTATCAAAAGTTGCATTAACTAACAAATTTATCATATTCCATCAAAACCCACAACATAAAAAAGCCAATATCCAAGCAATTACCGGAGAAGAAGAAGAGGTATTATAGTTCCGTACGACCGGAGCAGATACAGCCGATCCGTCGGAAAGGGATTTCAGAGAATCCGTCGAGGAAGAAGAAGCGGTGGAGGAGAGTTTGGGAGGTGGTGGCCGAGAAGAAGTGGTCGGAGCGAGAGCAGGCCACGTGGCAGCAGTAGCACCCATGACAGTACACGTCGCCTCAGGCCGTGCTGTGCCAGAAGGGACATTCCAAGCTGGCTTTCTCATTTTGGTGGGTCCCGCATTGGAGTTTATCGACGTGGAGGTGTTCTCCGCCGCCGGATTCTGAAGCGACGCGGCGCGATCGGACGGCCCAGAAGCGACGATCGCGGCGGAGGCGTCGGATGATATCATGATGGTTGGATTTTTGATCGGTGATCGGAGGTAATAGAGATACAAGAAGAGATGTAGAGGGATCTCTTTGGAAATAATGGAGATTTTGAGGTAGTATATGGAAAATATAATGTGGGGTTGGGTTGGGTTTCTCTGTGCGTCTGTGCAAAGAGGAAATTTCCCCCAGAGAAAGGACTAGGAAATGAAGCAGTGGGAATTTATATGGATTTGATGGTGTTAATTAAGACATTCCCTTTCTCAGTTTTCACTTACAGACATCTATTTTGAGCATGATTGTTTAACAAAATATAAAAAGAGCTAGAAAGCTAAAATAATAATACGGATAAAAATAAATATGAAGAAATTGTAGGATTTATGACTTGACACACAATGCACCAATTTATTTCTGGACTAGGAATAAAACATTTTTATTTTATTATTTATATTTTTGTTTATCTAAAGGAGCACCTACTCGTCTACCCCTACTTTCCGGTCTATTCCTTGGTTAGACTTGGATTTGAGTTAAAAAAAAGGGGCAAATTACATGAGCGATCAATTACCATATACTCTTTTTAGTTTAGTCCTTGGTGCTAAAAAAATTTTGCATGCTGTGTAATTAATCCTATATTCGTAGCTGGATATTTGGGACCGCAACCTAACATCATACACCATTAAATAACACCTGGTTTCTTTCATTAATTACGGGCTTTCTAAATTCTTTTCTGTTGAAGTAGCAGGTTTTGAAATCTAATTATAGTAACTTTCCTCAAAAACGAAAAATTGCCTTTCATTTAGCAATTAACTACAATGTATCTCTTACCGCGTCCCAAACTTATGTTTCTTTAACATGTAATTTTATTTTTCTATTTTTATCAGTGTTATAATATTAAATTTCATTATTGAATACGTGATTTTTAATTCATGCAACATTATATTTGAGTCAGTCAAATGTGATTAGGATGTCACAAGTCCCTCACCGTCTCATTATAATTTGCCCTTATATTTAGCGAAGTAACTTACTGAAATATACAAATTTTAAGCTTTTACATGAATCTAAAAAAATACTCACTATTTATAATTATAAATATGCCAGTAATTATAGTTAAATTGTTCGGATTGTAAGCTGGCTAATTTACATTGTGCTTGTGTTTATAGGAATTTCCTTTTGAATGTGAATCTGAGGTGAAGATAGCACTAAAATAGTACATCCCAAGATGTAATACTGAAAACTAAAATTATAATTTTTGGAGGATCAATACGAAATGAACGTGACAATAAAGAAGCGGAAAGAACGGCTCAGGGGCTTTGACTACAAAACATAAAAATAATGGGAATGATGAAATATCAAATATGTGACGTAACGCTTGGTGGTTAAACTGTTACGACGCTTTGGTGTTCCTCTCTTTCAAAATCTTTTCTTAGTTTATTTTATTTGACGGCTAACATGGAATAAGCAGCATCTACAAAGATTTGAAAAGAACTAAAAAATAGCATAACAACAATGTTTTGTGTTAGATTATTCCGTACGTAGAAGTAATTAATCAATGGTATAAAGATACCTTACTTTAATTCTCCTTATTGTTTTCTACTAATTAAGGTTCCTCTGCCTCATCGTGCTCGTTTTGTAAAAGGTGAGATCTAATTGGATCCGTACAACTTTAATGAAATCACTAAGGTTCTTTTAATTAAAAAATTCAAGGGTCAACGTAGGAATATGTTCAATGAATGGATGCATCATGCATGGATTGTTAAGGCTAAAACGCGGATTTAACCTTTATTCATGTCGAATAGTACATAAACCAAAAGTTAAAACAAATATTAAATATAGGTTTTTGCTTAAAAAAAATGTCCATGGGTATGTGTTGTTAAGGCGTGTTTCGGTTTGGGAAATTGTTTGCAAAAGTCCTTCCAAGAAAATCTGCTTCCGTCATATTTTGAAATTAGATAGTAAAAATGGGAGATTTTTTTTTTTAATATCAGTAAAGGATTACAAAATTAGACTTTGAAAGTTGATTATGTCATAATTAAAAACAAGAAAATTCGAGATTTTGAAAATACGACATTTGAATTGAATTTGAACTTAAGGCCAAACTTTAAAACCTGACCAACATAATTGGTCTATTTTGTTTTGGTTATCAATCTAATCTTCAATAATTGAATTATATAATTTAAATCCATTAATGAACGACAAGTTGAAAATTATATTCAAACCATGCCTTCTTTAAGCTGTCCGATGTTGCAACAGGCCTTGTGGATCGAAAAAATTAATATAACAAGTACTTTAAGTAACAAGGCATTATGACAAAAATGCTATAAATGAAAAGAAAAAATAGAGCAAAGTAGTAATTAAACAACTGCAAAATTATAATTTTTTTTTCATTTTTTTAATGAAGCAGCACTACTAAACATACGTGATACTCTATGCAGAGTCTGGTAAAGTAATTAAATTGTATTAAATGAGTTCATTTACGTCTTCCACCATGAAAATAAAAATAATATTAAAGAATGCGAAATAATAAATACACAAGTGGAGCTAATAAATACCCATTTGGCCATTTCTATGCATGCAAGAAAAGAACATGACCACGCCACATTCGTTAGACCAACTCACATCAGTAGCTACTAGCTAGCAAAAACTTCAACAAATGAAAAATATTATAAGAAACCACGCGGCATACTTGTGAGACTTAGAGAACACATCTCTCTTTATTATGGAATATAAAGGTAATATTATTCATTTGTTGAGTCGTGTTTTTTCTAGGTTACATGATCATACTAGTGTGATATGTCAAATGTGAAACTTCAGAAACTGATTAATACAAACTCATAGGCGTATGAATGTGGATGACATATTAGCATATCGATATTGATATTCTACAAAGAGCGCTGAATTTAAAAGTATTTTAAGTGTACCACATCTACCATATATACGATTAATAACTTGTTTCTGACATGTCCTGTTAGTTTCACTACAAAAATACCGACGTTATTCAAGAATTATTTTCCTTCTTTAAAAAAGGTACATCTATGTCGCCAGTATAGATTTAGAAATAGAGTTCATGTACAGATTAATCAACACAAAGGTGACTTAAATTCTCAGAATAAAGGTGAGTGTTCGATTCACTCTCTAAATATAAACTATCATCAATTGCCGTTGCTACAGGTTAGTTTAACAACAACTAATATTATATATTAATACTATAACGCCCTTACAACTTACAAGTTACAAAGACGAAGGCAGCCCAATGAATTTCAGACTACTAATAGGCCTCTTCAATTGTTGCAAACAATCTTTCTATGTCAGGCCCAATCGACCGTCAGACTGCTGAAAGCCCAAAGTAATATATGTGAGGGGAGGAATTACTTTCGAATTATCTACTTTGATAATTTACATTGTACAAATATTACGCCTATAAGGTTGACCATTGTCTTGGATTTCTGCGCGCACGAATCTCATAAATTTGGAGCCTGTGTATATAAAGCGGTAAGGGAGTTCGCACTATCTCGAGAGGTATAGGCGTTGAAATAACATTAATTCAGTTAGCACTTGAACATTTTTTAGCCCACATTATGATACAAATTTATGTTTAGGAAAGGGCATTTCCAACACAAGACTAATGTTAGTAACGTAGCACTAAGCCTTTCAGAGCACAAGAAAATAAATCAGTAAACGCTGTAAAGTTTCTCTAAAAAAAAAGTATAAAAATCAGTAGATATCCATCGGTGGCAGTAGTAGAGGATGCAAAATTTCTAGCAAATTTTGAAAATTTTATAATTATTTCAACATCCTGGATTTATGATGTTGCTTATTTTGTCCATTGACTTCACTTGTGCCAATCTGGTCAATTAATTTATTACCCTTCATTTTGGAATTAGTAAGTTGACGAAATTTCTTCGTCACTTCGTAGTGAATATCTATTAACAACTCTGAGTTGCCAATACTAGAACTAGCTGCCAGGTTGGAATATAATATAGAACCAATCAACCATCATCATCGTTGTTAGAATAATTAATATATTATGTTGTCGCTTAATAATCACATTATTCAACCAAAAGTGTTCTGTACATGTAACTACTTCGACCAACAACCCAAAAAAAAAAAAAAAAAAAAAAAAAAAAAAAAAATCATGTCCACTTTCTATGGGGCCCGGCGCCCGGGAGACCGAGTCCCAAAGACTCTTTTTTGAAAAAATAATAAATGACATAAAACAATAATATCAGATCTTCAAGTACAAGCCAAGTCAGGTCCGTCAGGATGAAGAGAAGAAAAACAAATCAAAGAAAAGAAAAACACCACAAACTAACTAAAAGAATAACAAAATAACTCCGATTCACACCTCCTCTGACCGCAGCATTAGGCGGTGGTGGCGGAGGCGAAGTCGCTGCTGGCGGCGGCGGTTGCATTGGAGGGGGAGTTGGTGGCTCCGAAACATTTATAGCAAACTTCATGCCTCCTATGCAGTGATCTTTTATGTTACAGAGAAACCAATATTCCGTTGCTCTTGTCAGGTTCACAGTGTCAATACCAGAATTGTAAATGTGCAGCGTACCGTTCGTCGCATCGCACGACCTAAACGAGTCCTGTGTTACCTCATATACATTATGCTGCCCCTTGACATAATTGAAGACTGCAAAAATGAGCAATAATCAATCCACAATTTGTAAATGAAAGAGACCAATTAATCCAATGAAAATAAAGTAGAGAGTGATTGAATTGGGGTTTTTCTTACTCAAAGCATCGCCTCTGGTGAAGTTGTACTTGCTGGCCCAAGCCAGGTAATTCGTGCCGATGGTCCATCCATCGGAATCACCGACCGTGTAATCTGTTGCGGCGACAACACTTATGCATGTCGCTAGTAAGACATAGATTATGACCGTGTGAGATGTCATAGTTTGAAATTTGGAACAGGGGAAGAAGAGATGGGGATATGGAGAAGGCGGCTTGGTAGTTGTTGTGGTTCATCAAAATAAATGTATTAATTGGTATCTTTGTTAGCTGTATTTTAGTTAAATACTTTATTACATGTTTGTGGAGCAGAGGGGAAGACCATTTCAAAGTCAACTCTCCTTATCTCCTCTAATAGGTTTGCACTAATAAAACTTATAGGAGGTCAGATAAGATGTTTGACGTATTTTATTTAATCAATATAGCACTGTCAATACCGTGCCGTTTCGCACGTTTCCATTTCGTTCCGTCCGAAGCGGTACGAAAATGGAAGAGAAAATGGTTTCGTTTTGAAAAACGAAACGGAAACGAAATAATTCATACCGTTTAACCGAAACGAAATGCGAAAATGACGAATTACAATGGAAAATTGAAGATGGAACAGAAACGAAATAGAAATATCTTTTCATTTAACGAAACGGAAACGAAATCAAATCTGTGTTTCGTTGCCGAAACGGAACGAAAACGAAACATGCTGTTCCGTTCCCGTTTCCCACGTTTGACAGCATTAAGCGAAGTGTACCTTTGTTCTTACAATCATCTTACATAGTACATAGACCTGTCAGTGTTCCGGCGTTTTAATGTTTTCGTTTCCGTTTCGCCGGAACGGAACGTTAAACGAAACATGAAATGAGTTTCGTTTTCAAAAACGGAACGGAAACGTAAATGGTTTTTTGAGACGAAATGTTAAACGGAAAACGGAAATGTGAAATTATAATGGTAAATCCGAAACGGAACGTTAAACGGAACAAAAATCTATTACGTTTACCGAAACGGAACGGAAATGGAAGAGTAATTTCGTTTTGTTACCGAAACGGAACGTTAAACGTTTGACAGGTCTAATAGTACAGTCTCAAACTAAAAGCCCAGTTTAAATAAACAGGCTTGGGGACTGGGTCTGGATTGGATCCGTATCCTCTGGACATCTCATTAAGATGTCCAGAGTGCCCATCTTGCTAAGGACCGTCCGATCTAAATTAATGGTCCGATTTTAAGCCCTCTATTTATCTCTCTAAAAAAAAAAAAAGTTTACGCGCTCAGTTGGTCATGTCTTTTTTTTTCATTTCAGTCCTTGTACTTTGGGTTTTTACTCTCCAACAAATTTCCGTCGACTTCGGCCGCAAGACTTGGGAATAGGCTCAACAGTTTCGTGAAGAAGTGGGATTGCAACCCTGGCCTTAGTTTCGGTTGCGTTGCCTTGAGTTGATGGGAGAATCATTGGCCGGCACGGTCGCGTCAGGGAGGGGCTGACACTGATGGGGCTCAGAGAAATTTATTGATACCAGAAGAGAGCTCTTGAGCATCGTGTGAGATAAAAGGAGGTGCTGGTGGAGTTAATTTGCGGTGCGTTTGTTTGGTTTAACATGGGAAGTATGGTCTGGTACAGCCTGGAGATGTTTGGTACCAGTTCTTTATAAAAGTAATTGGACAGGTTTGGATCGATACTGGAGATGTTGGATCATGGAAAGATTATGTGTTATCATTCGTCGTTATTCCTGTTTCCTATACTTGGTTATTGTTATGCTTGTCCATATATCCACTGTTTTTGTTTGAGTCAAAGTACACATGGAATACGATTTTCACAGGGATGTCTGACAGTTGACACTTCAGTGGCTTATACAATTTTACAAAGAAGCAACGTTTAATTACACATGGTGTCATCAATTAGCATGTCACTCAGGTCATATATATAGTACTTTATTCATTTGAGTTCCTTTGCAAAACACAATCGTATAGCATATGCTTCATACAAATCACAATACAAGTTATTAAAATGTCATGTCTTTAACCTTATTTATTCATCGTGAGGAAGATTTGTACAAATTGGGATAGTGCAGGAAACGTTCAAGGATTTGAGCCTTTGAGTCTGAGTGATAACTTTGCTCTTAATATTCAAGATGGTAGTATTAGTAAGAACGTAACAGATGGTACTAATCCACAAGGACTCATTCAAGGCTGCAGCATGGGACCCCACGGATCAGAGTCTTGCCTCGATGTCAGTGAGGAGTGGAGAGAGTAGATCGTCGATTTTCATTGGAGTCGCTTTATTGACGCAAGAGAGAGAAGATTCTGGGTTTCGGCGAGAGGTTTGAGAGGGGGGTTGGGCGGCGCCGGAGATGGGGTGGGCGTAGTAGATGGAGAAGTAAATCGCTGAGGAATCGTTTTTTTTTTAGGATAAATAGAGCGCTTAAGATCCGACCGTCCATTTAGATCGGACAGTCCTCATTAAGCGATGGGCACTCGGGACATCTTAATAAGATGTCTAGAGGATACGAATCCCATCCCTGGATTTGGGCCTCTTAAGCTGGATTGGCATTTCTAAATATATTTTATAACATATTAAGATAAAAAGACCCCAATTATAAATTTTATACGCACAAAATCAGACGGCCCAGCTCACATCCGGGAGGTGATATTATTGTTTGAAAATGCTAATGATCGAAATCAACATATTAGAACCGAAATTTGAAAAATCGTAGAAAGAAGAACACAAAAAGCTCTGATTGTGAATCTAGAGTTATTGAGATGTTTTTACGGAAAAAAATAATATTGATTCTGAGAGTTTAAACCTGGGTTATTTTGGAAGAAAAAGGGGGGGGGGGGGTTTATATTTAAAAATTTTTAAATTCAATTTCAATCGAGCTGATGCAGAAAAAAGAAAATCAGTGTGATCTGATGCAACATTTTTTCATATAGCGCGTGGTAGTTTAATCGCAGCCGTTCATCTAAGCTTAAAAAAAAATAATATTATAAAAGACTCACAGCAACATTTATGAATGTACGTAGAACATATAGGAAGGCAAAAGCCGTAATATCATATCTGTTTTCCTCACAAAAGAAACAATTTCTCCTTTGAATTGAATTGACAAAAACAAAAAGCAAATAAATCGTATTTACGTATATTGTCCGCCACGCTAATAAAATTTACGACCCAGTTCCCTGTGGCGACTACCGCATGAACACTGTGTCGCAATCTCAATATCATGACAGCAACTTGAAACATTCAGCCACTCCTACTGTGATGAGATGCAGCATCTTCAACAGACGATCCGAGTTCAAATTTTAACGGTCAAAAGCGGCGCAATGGTCTTCCAAACTGATCCGCGAGACAACTTAACACCATAAGTCGGTTTCATCGCGGGGCCCACCATCGGCCATGCTATTTTTCGTTTCTTAGAATTGCGTGCGCTGAAATTGGCGAATCAAGACTCCATCATTCTTTCATTAATATCAGCCGTTGGATCAGATTTTGCTAGAATTTGATTAGAATCTACACCCTTTATTTGCTCTCGAACTTGATCGCCGACTTCCTGTACTACCAATAAAATATTTCATTAAATATTACCGTCTTCATTTTTTTTATAATTAAAATATTTCCCATGGATTGACTTGTCTCACCACCACCAGCAGCAGCAGCAGAAATTTTTATTTAATTCTTGTATATTTTGTTGAAGAAATTATTTTTTTGTTATTTTTTATTGATGAAATGTAGGTAATTAAATTTGTGTTAACTTGAGCGGATGTATTTTATAAAATGGAGATGAAAAAATAAAAAAAATCTTCCATCTAATTCTGGAATACTGGGTTGCTTTTTAGTCAGAAATTAAAATCATGAAACATCAAGTCTTCATATAACTCTGCGTCTAAGCCTCTAATTTTCTTCTTTAAAAAAAAAAGATAAAAAGCGAGTAAAGGTTCCTTTGCCACGTTAACTTTAAATGAGAAAACATGGAAGAGAAAAGGATAATGTACATACCAAATATGCTTACCACTGAGTCCCATACCTTCAATCATAAGTAAAATCTTTTTATAGCAAAACTGCAAAACTCTGAGAACCAGCAAAGCCAAACACGGCTAGAACCAATTAAGGCATGCATTAACGTATTAAACCAAACCATTTCCTGGACGTCACCGCGTCATATACCGATGTACAATGTTAATTGACCATTTGACCAGACCCATTTAAACCAACCAGCAGCCTGATTAGATTACAATTTACAAACGTCAAATTGTAAAAATGTATTCCAGTTAAGACAAAGATAAGAAATATGATTTCGCTAAAAATTAATTGACCATTTTGGAACATTTACTCCCCTCAAATTGTAAAAATGTAAAATATTAATTGACCATTTTGTAACATTTACATCGCTGACATAGGAGTAGTAGTAACAACAACAACAATAATAACAAGATTATTGTTGAAATGTCATTTATCATTAAAATATGATTTCGCTAATTTTAGTTCAATTTGAAATTTATTTGATGACATATTAAAACTATTTAAAGAGTAATATGTTCGGGACTCCAAACATATTCAGCTATGGAACAATTTGAATGCAAAAAAAAAAAAAGAAGGCCTTATCCTTCCCAATTTCAATGTATGTTTCCTCTTCTATCTTTTTTTCTCTAGGTGTCAAAGATAGCACTAAAGCTATTAAAATTCAGTCCTGATATTGGACATTCCAACATTTTGACATTCTGCCATCCCAACAAATCAAGTGCGCATGATTATGAGCTGAACAATGGGCTTGCGCACTACATTCTGCACGATCTCCATACATTTAACGAATTTCTGACGTCATCATGCGATTTTAGGTTGCTGGCATCACCACTGCGTAAATTTTTAGAATAAGGGAGTATATATTCTTCAGAAAGGATGAAATAAACATTCATTGTAGAATATTTTTTTTCAACATTTAGTATGAAAAAGTGTTTAAATATTTATTAGGTGGCAAATATATTAATAAGGGAGTATATATTTTTTAGAAGGGAGTATATACTTCATCCAAGATTTGTCAAATAAGGACTATATACTTTTTCGTAAAGGAGTATATACATTTTTATAATGGAGTATATGGAGTATTCAAATAAGCATTGGAGATACTAAGTGATAAGCGATCTTCATATATACTTTCAAACAAGGTTTAGGACTTAATTTCATTGAAATATATGTGTTTCTAACTGATTAATTGTAATTTAGGGTAGAAACTAGGTATTTCTATGGCTTTCTTTATTTTTGTACATGATCTGTTTGATTTTACTACTCAAGACGGTGAAAAGACCAAGTTCTGATCATGATTGACGACCCACAGAAGAGCATAGCGATCGCTGGAAAGGTGAAACCGACATCCAAAAATAGATCAGCCAGTTCTGCACCCACCTCTAGGGGCGGACTTACGTTATGGCAAGCCAGGGCATGTGCCCAGGCTTGATTTTGACAATTTGAGTATTAAACACTTTGGTTTAAAGAGGTTGCCCAGGCTTAATTTTTCACGGTGCCTATCCTTGATTGTTTATCTTGAGTTTGGCTAAATTTATTATTCTGTGTTTTTTTTTATGAAGTGTGAATCCAATAACACTTTCGTAAGTAATTCATGTTAACACTTTAGTGAGTAATTCATGTAGTGGGTCACATAATCAGGTGAAATGAATTAGCATAATGTATATTACATAACCGAGATAAAAAAAAATGCATAAAAAGTACAGCATTCACATGGGTGATATGTGCGAGATCCTATGTGTAATTTTTGTTATACCCAAATATATGTGCAAGGTTAATTCTGAAAAAAAAAGTCAAACTTCTCATATGCATTAATTTTCAAAAAAAAAATATTACTTGTATTATAGATTATAATAATTTTATCAATGTACTTTTTGATGGAAAATTTTGCATTTTATAATAATACTATTTATTAGATTTAAATAAAATTTAATTATTTTTATCATTTTATAATTTTTATTTTAAATAATATATAATAATTTTTAATGTGCCCACCCTTAAAAATTAGTCTATATTCGCCACTGCCCACCTCTACGCCGCCTTATCTATTTTCAGCGCCTCAACTCACACGTTTTCGATAATTTTGAAGTTTCCCACACCTATATAAGCAGCAGAGCACATCAAGTTCGTGAGTTCGTGAGTTGAGAGCAATTTCTGCTAATTAAGAGCACAGCCAAGGGTTTTCAGCGGGTCACCGGAAGCATCCGGGACCCGTTGAAATTGAGTAGCAGAGAGTAGAAAATGGAGGAGTTCTGGATACAACCAATTGTAATCTGATTTCTTTTTTTATGTTCTTTAATTACTTAGATACCTTTGTTTGTTTTGTTATGTATACTCGTGAGTAGTCTTTTATTAGGGGCCATAGTAGTGAACCTTTTTAGTTTATGATTGATAATATGCTTTGAGTTTATTTTCTTTGTTTGCATGTTGTGTTTTATGCTTTGATTGAATTGCTTAGATTACTTTTACTGATTTGCTTGAATTGAATTGCTTGCACCCGTTAAGTTAGACGTCGCTTAATCGTTAGGTGGTTAAATCCAAACGTTTTCAAGTAACTAAGTAAAAGTATGGTTAACACGAGAGTTGATACCAGAAGGTTAGACTAGGGTTAAAAAATGGAAGTTGAAGCCCTTATCGATTATGGAAGTATAGGGAGTCGTAGGTTGAAAAGCATAAACTTGTATAACTTAGACCAAGAAACGGAAGTTGAAATCTAGGTTATATTCGAGGAAAATAAGGTTAACTATAGGAAACGTGGCCTTAAACGGAAGTGGGATTGAGGAGCCTTAGTTAAGATTAGTTCCATACACAATGTAACATCTAAAATATTCAAGAAGTTGAGTCTGCGTCAAACCTAGTGGGTCGCAGGAAGAATCAGCGGGTTATTTGTGCCCCCTGCCTTCAGTGACCCACTTAGGGATAAGCGACCTGAGTTTCAGCGGGCCGCTGAGTTGATCAGTGGGCCGCTGATTCTGGAGTAAACTGAAAAGTATTAGCTTCTAGTAAAATTCCTAATTCTTGATTAGTATTTTAAGCGTTTTTAACTCATTGAACTGTTAATTTAGGACTTTTATTTAACTGTAACCTTCACTTTATATTTGTTCCAAATATTATTCTTTTGTATTTCAAATCTAGTTAGTCAAAGTTCAATAAACTTAATCAATTGAAAAATCGTCCCTGTGGTTTGACCCCGATAATACTTAGACGATTGTTGTACGCTTGCAACTGATTTTTAGGTATCATTGGGTATAAATTTAAGAGTAAATTTACCACATCACTAAGAGAGTATATACTTTTTCGTAAGGGAGATAAACATTCAAGGTACTAACAAAGTATATATTTCTTCATAAGGGAATATATATTTCTTCATAAGAGGTTCAAATAAATATTCAAGATACATACAAAATTCTTCAAATAAGCATTCAATTTACGAAGGAAGTATATACTTCTTAATAAGGAAGTATAAACTTCTTCATAAGGGGTTCAAATATGCATTCAAGATACAAATTTCACCAAAACTTATTCAAATAAGCCACCAACATTAAAATCAAATTAATTGTATATCAATCCTAACAATAAAATCAAGTTCAAATTACTATTCATTCAAATAAAATCTTTACAACCAAGTTCAAACATACTAACAAACATAATAGAAATTGCAACAACAACCATCAGTCATCTCAGTCAAAGTCAAGGAGAACACATTCACTCACATCCCGGAAGTTAAGCTTCACTTAATTTATAGGGTCTAATAACAAATGGCAAACAATCACGCACTTATCATCACCTACATCAATCTGCAAAAGAAAAATTGTGTAATTTTAGAATGTATACTCCCTTAATAAATGTGTTCAACACCAAATAATAGATATAATCTAGAATAACACCATAATATTTAATACATGTTTCTTATCCAACGTACTTACATTTATACTCCGTTAATCTATACATTTTACACCAACAATAGTGAATATATAATCTTTTCTGTAAATTTCTTAGTCTATTCAATATATTTACTCTCTTGCACAATATATTTACTCTCGTGAGATATTATATAATTAAATAATTCCCTATATACGAATAAATAAACACATGAAAACCTTAGTGAATAATATGCTACAACTAAATGCCAGACATCATAATAGACATTTAAATACTCCATTATATGTAAATAAATGAACACATATGTAAATAAATACTCCATTATATGTAAATAAAAGATCAAAATTAACCTGATAATGTCATATCAACTAAAGAATACAATACACCTGTAAGATAAATAAAGAATAATTGTCAAAAACATAAATTAATCACACTTATAGATGAAACTATACTATTGGCATTTGAAATGAGTCTCATATGATTTCAAACCTTAACTGCTAATATATACTCCCTTTGCATTTTATATTTACTCTCTTTTTAGAATAACTACAATTGTGCAAGACACATACAATCGAGTAATAATGTATCACCTTTATATATACTACATTTTAGCATATATTTATACTCCTTTATTATATATATTTACTCCCTCATAGCAAAATCTATGTTCAAATCAAATCATTATTTATTCCATGTCTTGCAGGTCTGATATTCTATATTTACTTCTCACAATATATACTCTCTTATAGTATATATTTACTCTCTTATTTTAAGATAACTACCCTTGCAACAAATAGATATAAACATGCACAATTACAGAAATAGAAAAACGAAACAAAAAACAAACAAGAATTCTCAAAAAATTGAAATTGATCCTAGTTATAAATGATATAAGTGATTTTAAACCTAATTTGGTATCCTAATCAGATCTGCTTCAAATTGTCACCAATCTTCTTTGTCCTACCAGTTTCATCCACGTCTTTGATAAAGCTTTCAGACCTAAAAATTCAAAAGAAACGAACAACAAGTAAATCAATAACAGATATATAATAATATGTACTCCTTAAAACTTATATATATAGTCCCTTAGGAGTATTTACATACTCCCCTTATGATTCTAATATGATTCTAATATGGTAAATCATTGCTTTGACATAAGATAATTGAATTTCATACAAATTTGAAAAACTAGATCGGATCTGAGCCTATTTCCAATTTAAAACCAAAATTAAACAAAATTAAGACTAGTACCTTGAAGAATCGAAAATTCATAGCAAATGTGTTGCTTAAATGCCAAAAGAAAACTTGAATTTTGATCTGATTGAGAATTGAACACAACAAAACCACAAATCAAACAGCTGAACTGAAAATTCCAAAAGCTATAAAGTTATTGTGATCTGATTTCAACAAGATCGAGATAGACTAACAATTAAAGATCAATACCTAAAAGAAACGATGTATTTGCTCTCAAATTCATAATATAAAGCCGAGACGAAGGTATTATATCAATTTTCAATGGAGAATTTGATGGAGAACACGATTCATGCAGATTTCGATCTGATCTGATCAAGAAAAGCTAAAGGCAAGACCGCTAGCAAGAGAGAGACTGAGATTGCTCTAGTCATAGAGGGAATGCTTCCATCTGAGTGAAGAGAGAATAATTCGCTAGAGAGAGAAAGAGAGAGTCGACACTATCGAAGAGAGAGATATTTTTTTTTTTCAAATCTGAAAAATAGAGACGATTCAAAATTTGAAATAACCGTATCTGGTCATGTGCAAATTACGTGATCACTACTGTTTATTGGACCTTCAGCGCTAGAGCGCGTGGGATGTCAAGAGATTTCACCATTTAAGATAGTAAGTAGTATATTTAATTAAAATTAGTTCGGATCCCCTTGCTAGTCTAACTAATAGATTAATTCACGTTTACCATCTATTATTTAAGATAAATTTAAATCGAACTAGATAAATCATAAATTGAATGGAATTAGTTAAGTTTAGATTTAAGTAATGCAGCTTTGCATAAGCTCTTCTTAAAAAACAAGAATGAGCTGAGTATTTATATTTAATTGGATCGTTTTGACCGGCACCTCTTTAATGCTTTTTCATTATAATAAAGTCGAATTTAATTCATAAGCATACCACTTTGGTTTAGTTAGAGAGTTGCAAAATAGACCCCGCATAAAGTAAACTCTATCTTTTGTTTAAAATTTTATCATTTAATTGAAGTTTTTCCAAACAATTTTATGTTTCAAAATATATTTTATAATTTCTATTAATAAAGGAAAAATCGGATATAAACCCCTCTAATCTTCATATTCAAATATAAACCCCTCAAATCCTGATTTGCACGGAAATAAATCCTTTTCAATAATTGTGATCATATTTTAGATAAGAAACATCTGATTTATAAGATTGTGACAAAAATACCCCTGCGATACTCCATCTTGCCAAATAACTATGCATCTCTGTATCTCTTGACAGTTCTTGTCAAATTATCCAAAAAAAAAAAAACCTATGCACCTCTGTCCTTCCTCTTTGCCCCAGTACGCTAGATAAAACTGGTGCTTTGTCTTATTCTTTTGAAATCATTGATTTCTTTTTGTTGATTCTTTCCAGAATTCTATTGATCATTTTATAACTTTGAGCGACTCAGGGAGAAGAAAAGAGTATTTATCATTAGAAACTATCTTATAAGCAGTGCATTGGACCAAATCAACAATGTTATTTTAAAATAATATATAGTTTAGAGTTTCATTTTTGTATGAAAAGAATAAACTCGAAAATTTAGCTTTTTTTTTTCTTTTTCTTTTTGCTACACTAGAAGAAGACGAAGAGTCCCTGGGCAGAATGAAGGGAGTGTATATGGCAGGGGTATTTCTGTCATGTTTTATAAATATGATATTTTTTGTTTAAATTATGACCAAAATCAACGAAAAGGGTTTATTTTTATACAAATTATGATTTGAGGGGTATTTCCGAATATGAAGATTGGAGGGGTTTATTTCCGATAAGAGAAAATTGGAGGGGTTTATATCCGATTTTGCCTATTTTTAATGATATATGTCTTTATTTTACTGTTTATATATTCCATACTACTTGGATACTATATGACAGTGGTCAATCGACAACAAATTTCATAGTGCACTTTAAGAAAATGGAGCATGAAATGTCAATCGAACAAAGAAGATATTCTTTAGATATTTGTATATCGCCAAGATATTACTTTGATGCAAATATTAACTATTAACCCACACAGGATATTTTGCAAAGATTCGAAAAGAATTTTGACTCATTTAACACACCAATGAGTTGTAAATAGATTTCCCAAAAGTCTCACAACTAAAAGTAGCATGTCTCGTGCATACATTTAAAAAACTGGGTGGTCAATGTTCGTACGAGATCTGAATTTATTTATATAAAATTACGTCTGAGATCAATACCAAATCTCATTAACGAAATTCATTGCTGCTTAGTTTTTTTTTTTTTTAAAATCAAAACTTTAAATTAAGTAAAGCAGGGGCCATTATCGTTTCTCAGCAAATCAATTAGCATATAAATATACAATTATACAAAATTGTTTATCTATATTCATTGAAAGAAACCAACAATAATAAAAAGAAAATATAAAATATCCAATTGAATTCAATTCACCGCCAAAGCTAGCCCATCGAATCCAGTCCAAGTTAGAACTTAGAGACGGTGGATTCCAATAGGATTTTGCCATTTTGGGGAGACCACTCCTCTCTCCTCCTCTCAAGACTCAAAGGAGCGGAGTTTAAAGAACGATTTAGACAAATCAAGATCGTTCATTTAATATCGGATGGGTCAAACTAGATCTGATTAGCAAGTAAGATCAGCTGGAGCAGAACATAAAAATATTTTGATCGTTTGATATGAAATAAACAGTTTACATCTAAAGTTGATAAAGTTGACACGTCTAAGCATAATATGGGGCGTGCACAACACTTGTTGATATGACATATAGGTACGCTCAGGCACATCATGTAGACTCTTGTTGCCTACGGGCTTTATTAAAAAAAATTGTAGACTCTTGAAATAATTTTAAGAAATCAATATAGAGAAAATTAGAAAAAGTAAGAAAAAAACAAGTGTATTTATAATTACATTCAATATAATTTCTTTTTGATAAATTTCTATTTTTTTAAATATCAGTTGAACAAATTCGAAAAGGGAGAAGCAACAAGCCAACAACAATACAAATCACAAATGAATTTGCAACTTTATTATTACAAAAAAAAATTTCCATTTATTACACTATTTCCCAAAATTTTTAATAGCGTTTATTAATAAAAGTTAGATTGTTAGAAACAAAAAATGTGACATGCCATATCATAGTACGTGATGTGCCAGATTCCGTATCGTGTTGGCACATGCAAGAGCATGGCATTGTACATTTGGAAAACCTCACCTGCAGCAGGATGAGACAAAGCACATTCCACTCACACGGTACGCCCAAACTCATGAAAAGTTATACAGTTCTGTCCATATAGAATATCAGAGTGCCGACTTATACATCACCCACTACTCTATTCTGGGAAGTGTCTATCCATTCATTCACCGTGACACCCAATCAAATATCTTTTGTTTACCATTTTCTACATTCTCTCGTGTTGCACCTCGGTCTGACGCTTATTTCTTTGTTTTGCCTATACAACCGCACAATTACAACCATGGAAATGTATACAGAATATCAAAATAAGGCCTGCAGCTAGATTGTCAAATTCGCCGATGCATCAAGCCAAAGAGATCCACGTGGCAACCGTCTATTCGTTTCGGATTCCAACGGTCACAAGAAGCAAGCATCCAATGACATCATCACCCCACCATAAACTGAACCCGCGAGACACCATACCACATCCCATTTAAGTCGGTTTTCCTTGCAAATGCACAAAATATCTCAGCATTCCATTTCATATTTAAACCAACCCATAGAAATAGCCAAAGGCGAAGGAGAAACCTCACGAAACCAACCATTTACTATACAAGGAAAAAAGCAAAGAAAGGAGAGAGAAAGAGAAGAGAAAGGAGATGGAGAATGAACTCGACTTACATGCAATTGAAATTCTCCGACCTGATCTGCGTGTACATCTCTTCACCGAGACGGAGTTGGCGGCAGCTGAGTTGCTCGTGCAGCTAAGCGAAAGCGCAAGCACCCGAGATTCGTCATCTTCTACTACATCCTCGCCTCGATCGGTGAATACACGGACGAATCTTATTGGAGTAGAGGAGGAGGAGGAGGAGATGATGGTGGTGTTGCCGAGGAGGACGAAGAGGTATCGATCGATCTCTGATCTGTACCGTTCGACGGCTTGTTTGGGTGCTGATGAGGAGGAGAGACGTGATGATAAGAGAAAGAACAAAAAGCGAGCGAGGGAGGAGGTAGAAGGAGAAAGAGGAGTGGCAATGTTGTAATTGTAAGGATTAGAGGTACTTTTTGATGTGGTTTATGGTTTGTTGTTGTGGGGTAGCTTGTATTTCTCTTCTGTAGCTAACAATAGCTTTTGGGTGAAGTTACCTTTTTGTGTATATAGAGGTTCTTATTATCTATCTATGTATCTCTAGCATGACTTTACTACCATTTGAAAATTGAAATGGTTTTGTCATAGAAGAATTGAATGTTGATGATGATCTTTGTACCTTTGCCGTACTGAATGAACTTAATTTTCCTTAGTTTTTACTATGTTTTCTTCTATCTAATTAATCCAGTCAATCGTTAATTAGGATCGGCTTGGAATATGAGAGAGAGAGAGAGAGAGAGAGAGAGAGGCTAAGCGAGCATGCAAGTATTTAGCTCGTATACTAAGCTCCTAGGACTAATTAATATTCTTGATTTTGCTTTTGAAATTATTTATTTTTATATATATACGTAATTAAGTTGTTATCAATTATATTGAAATCTTGAATTATACCAAAATTATGTGGCATATGATTTTTGAAATTATGACCGTCTCTCCTCAGGAACCAAAATGACTATGGTTTACGAAGTTGAAGCAGTAATGTTTAATAGTTGTATATGATAAGATAATGAATATTTTTCTGAAGAAAATTTAGTCTAATTTTCGTATGTTTCTAAAACTTAAAATCTACCCATCTATTCAAATTATCTAAGACGTAGTATCCTTAAAAATGTCACTCATGTATTATCATGGTACTAGTTTCAGAAAAGTTCAGTTTGAGTTTGCTCGGTTGATTTTGTACTAAATTAAACTCACCTGTAATAATTATAATATTTGCATTCATTGTGGTGTTATATTTTAGTATTGCCAAAAACACTAGTCATAGAATATGCGGAGTACATAGGTACTAATATATTATCATGACTCAGTTTAATAAATACAAAAATCAACATGCATTCTATTATAATTAATTTTTTTAAAAAAATATTTGCATCCATTTTAACAATGGGGTTTATTATCATAAAATAGATGCAACAGAATTGATTTGATTTGATATAATTATGTAAGCTTAAGGATTAAAATGGAAATCAAGAAAACTTGAAGGATATTTGCGTAATGTTTTAATCTATTCCTTTTAACAAGGTTTTCAGAAAATAAAATTAGGCTTACAAAAGTTCAAATTCCTCGTAACTTCTCGAGATGTTCTCATTTATATCTGCACATACCAATGGCTGAAAATGCCATAGTTTTTTTTTTTTTTTTTTTTTTTTTTAACAAGCTCAATACACGTCGCTTGCAGATTTGTGCCAGTAATAAAGTGCATGTCCCACATTTCACAAAATTTCAATGGGATTTTCATGAGAACAACCTTTTTTATACTGTCATTCCTTTATGAGGAGTACTCCAAATGCGTTTCCATTTTTTCAGATTAAAATATAATATTTTGGATTCAACTTTTCAGTTTCCATGAAATTGTTCCTTTTCTTCTTAATATATGTGCGAACTTGCTCTACCCACTAACGAAGTTTTTTAGCACTGATGCAGAAGTTTCTTTTGATCAGATCATTGCCGGGAAGTGTTGAGAAGAATTCAGATCAGCTGTAGCGCGACACAGCGTGTAGCGCGGACTGTAGGCCGTCTAATCTGAATCTGATGGATAAGGGAGCCTCGTGAATCTAATAGGCCCGAAAAAAATGAACCGCCCGATAAAAATCGAACTGCTGAGGGTGCGTGTAGCGCGGTGCCGCGCGACACATGATCAGGATCCGTGTTGAGAAGCTTCCATCCTTTTGTCGATTTCTCCAAAAAAATCCCAACAGCATTCAACGTGTGTAGTGTGTTACGCACTTTCAATTATCTTTTACAATCGTTAAACAAATTAATGCTCACTCCCAAAATTCTTTGAAGATTTTTAGTTTTAATAATGAATTTTTTTTTTTACAAAAAATTCCATAAAGGAAACTTATAAATATACTTGATACCATATCAACTCTTCTAAATCATAATTATTATTATTCCCATTTATATGCAAATTAAAACTTATTTTAATCTCTTGCTTACTTACATTATGGCTAGTTCGTCCCTATGCCGATTGCCTGCTTCTGGTTCATGATCTGTTAGCAAATACTTAATCCATGGGCTTTATAAATTCTAGCTGAAATTTATTTTTTATTGTCTTGTAAAAAATTTATATTAATTAGGAATAAAAATAATGCGTTGTCTTGTCAATATTCATTTTGAAGTTTATATTTTTAAGTTAACACTAATTTAATAATAGTAACGCTATTCCAAATTGAGTTGCGTTTCACACGAATTTTTACTATTAGAAATTATATATAGTTCAAATTGGCGGCCATATTACTAAATGAATCAAACTATATTTTAATAATAACATTAGCACCTTGTTTTGGAATTCCATAAAATTAAAGCTCATTTCTTATTATCAAAATCAAAATTTTTTATATTGTTGAACATACTAACCCCAATAAAATTTATCTTAAACAATTTATCCTTAGTAGTAAGAGAAGTGAGAACAGGTGGTTTGTGTAGCAAGGTCACAAAGACCATCTGACCATGCAATGAATCAACCGTGTACAAATTGGAGAGGATAAGGAAAGAGGAAGCGCACGTATTACTTGATGCTCTACGGGCTACGGCACAGACAGCAATTCTGCAGCCCATTTATAAACCGTATAATTTCCTTATGATTCGTGCGAGCTCAAATCATGAGGAGAACAGACGGTTGTCGCTCTGTGTAGAAGATTTTACTCTAGTGGTGTGCGTCACATGCTTTGAAGCTTAAACCGTGTGATTTTGATCCCTAATTAACAAAAAACTTGTGGACAAATAAATTGGTCTCTTGTTTAAAAGTCAATTATAATCCATTAATTGACAGAAGTAATTGCATTGTGTTGTTACAAAAATATTTGAACGTGTAGAAGAAGCATCATTAATTAGTACTTAGTAGTCAAAGATTCTTCCGTTCTTTATTTACTATTGCCAATGTTATTTTTGGATGGTCATAAGTAGTCTATTAACAACTGTCACACGTCAATTGAAACAATAAATAATTTATAAGTAGTTGTATTTATATTTGGAAATTCAAGTGGAATCGGTAAACTTCTTGACATATTCTCTGTCAATTCATAGGCCATTGCTGTTCTCACTTTATCAATTCTGTTTTTTTTCTTATAATGGAAACAAAATCAGAGAAAATCGGTGAGGATAGAAAATTCTTCTTTGATACAACATCATTAAAGTTGTATATAAGACCAAGGTCTTGATTATTTATTTTAGGAGTTGGCTTGATTGGAAAATATTCCTGTACACCCGGCTGCTTTTCACTGAACAGTTCTATTAATAGCTGGGAATAACGCTGTTCAACGTTGAAAATATATAGGTACTTGTTTGTTAATACTAATAGACTAATAGTTCTTAATATATATTTTTTTTTCGCATTGAGTCGTATACATGCTGGATAGTGGATACATATAATTTTATACTATTCAATAAATGAGTCGACTAAGTTATCATAGATAAAAGAAAAAAAAATCATATATAGATTTTAGTGTAATTTAAAAGACTTAAGTATCATTTTTTTTTTTGAAATAAGTGGAAAATATTCCACCTCTCTTCTTATTCAGAAAAGAAAACCCAGTTTTACATACACATTGCATACAATTCAGTTACAGCGCTGGTACCCTTTATCTCCTGTACCAGCGGACCCCTGTTACCAGAAATCTATATTAAGACTTAAGTATCATTATTATAACCAATGAATTATTTTATCATTGCTAAAATAATAAACCCTAAATATGATGACTTGCTTGTTAGGTAGCGACCACTAAAAAGTATTTAGACCTTCAAGCATGCAGATCTATATATAGATTTTAGTGTTGTTTCCGTAAGATCGAGAAGTTATCTTTAAATAAAATGAAGATTTGTGAGGTCTAAAATTTTTTACTTAAATAATTTATAAAATTTCCATCTTTTGGCAATTTTTCAATTTAAATATAATTTTATTTATTTATTATTTTGAATCACGAAATGGACATGATGCCTAAAACGAAAGAAAATTGTTTAGGTGGAGATCCCAACACAATATATCTACACGACACTCGAAACAATTTGAGTCGAAAGGTATTATATAATTTGCATGATTTCTGTCCAAAATATGAAGTGTTTCTTAGAATGATAACATGAAATAGAAATCCTAAATATGTTTCCTATATCACAAATTGTGTGGCTTGGCCTTTTTTTTTTCCTTTTTATTTTTTTTGACAACTACTTCTTCCAAGTCAACACATGATTTTCTTCTCTGATCGACCGAGTCACCCTGGTCAAGCTAAAGACTTGTACTACGATCCTTCATACTAGCACCCAGTCAAATGCAACTAACTATGAAAGCAAGATTGGGAAAAAAACAATATACACTAGTAAACTGGTCTTTTCATATATATGCCAACACTTTATTTCTGTTCTTATCAAGATTTGTAGTATAGAAATAACAAAACCGGATCCAACCTAAAGAATGGCTTGATTCAACGCGAACCCAAATTTGCTTTGATTTAATATTTTTTTAAAAAGTCAAAATGAGTGGAATCGGATTCAATTTGGCCTGCTATGGCCTAAATTCGAATAAAACAAGCTGAAATTTATCCAAATTCTAATTTTCCTAAAGCAGACCATCTTAAAGTAAACAATGTCAAAACCGGAATAAACACAACATTGAGCTAAGTGATTCAAAGCTTGATAAAACTCGGAATTTGGGAAAGGTGTTCAACCCGAATACTTTGAACCCGAAGTAGCGAGTGACTTTAATCCAACCCAATCCAAAATAAAAAATAAAAAAATGCTAAGATCTAATATATGAACAAATGGTTTTTGTACTATACGATTATTTTCGCATTGAAAATTTTAAATATTGATCGATTCAAACTGTTTGATATATTCATTAGAAAACTTATACAAAATCAATTTTTATATTTTTCTATCAAAAATTTTTACTTATCGATCGTCCAATTTAAAAATTGGTTTCTTATATATTTTTGATAAGATAACTTATTAAACAGTTCGAATTGATCGTTTGAAATTTAAAACATAAAAACAACCGTATTGGATAGACTCCATCCGTCCTATATATTAGACACTAACATTTTTTTTATAAGAAACGATCTGAAATCGTATGAGTTGAAACTTGAGTTAGGTCTTATCTGAGTTAACACGAGGATCAAAATTGATTCGAAACAAACCACCAGAAAAGTTGAAACCCGATTCGTGACAACTCTAGACCCGACAATTATTTGAAGTCAATTAAGACAAACTCTAACTGACCATGACTTGTCTGATTACCATGACAACTCTTTAACGTATGGAAATCGTTGACAATGAATTAATGTGACAATTTTTAATAATCGTTCGGGATAAAATTTCGTTCCGACGATGTGATTTTTATTATAAACTTCATAGATATCAAAAACAATAAAATTTGATTCAAATTAGCCTTCTAAAATAAAAAATTCAAAAATTTCCGCTACCAAGAATTTCCAAAAAATTTATCATTCACTAAACGACATGAAAATTACAACGGTTGGTGCAAGTGATATATTTCGGCGAAACATTAAATAACTTTCAAAATATAGTCAAATTTTGTAGTCAATCAGTATTGACCAACAATATATCAAATATTTCATAATTTTAAATCTTCTTAGCATAACATAGATATTATCGGTCCTTCAATTTAACCTGTAATATTCCATAAATTTTATTTCGGAATTGCTTACCATCATCCTATAAGATTCTATCATCCCCATCATCCCCAGTGACACGTTTAATGCTTTCCATTTTCGGAAAGAATATATCCAGCATCCCATCCCCATAAACGGAAAGTATTAAACGCGTCGCTCTTCTCATCCAGAGTCTACGCTCTTCTTCCCCCATCCCATCTTTTTCTGTTCACATCTATACTCTTCTCATCTCAACTCTCTTATGCTAAGTACTGTAGTTGGTTTAGTATATTCCGTAGCAATAGTGTGTGCTTCAATAGTTAGTTTTATATCTTCAATGATAATAGTTTCAACTTCAATAGTTAGCTTAGTAACTTCAACGATAATAATTTCAACTTCAACAATTAGTTTTGAAGTTAATAGACTAACTGTTGAAGGTGAAACTATTACTCTTGAAGTTAATAAGCTAACTATTGAAGTTATTGAGCTAACTATTGAAGTTACTAGGCTAACTATTGAAGTTGAAACCATTATACTTGAAGTTACTAGGCTAACTATTGAAATTACTAGGCTAACTGTTGAAATTACTAGGCTAACTATTGAAGTTACTAAGCTAACTGTTGAAGTTAAAAGTATTACTCTTGAAGTTACTAAGCTAACTATTGAAATTACTAGGCTAACTGTTGAAATTACTAGACTAACTATTGAAGTTACCTAGCTAACTATTGAAGTTGAAACTATTACTCTTGAAGTTACTAAGCTAACTATTGAAGTTACTTAGTATCTTCAACAAAAATAGTTTTAGATTCAGCAACTAGGCTGAGCAGAATGGAAATGGCGCAAGTAAATAGGGAAAGCGCGAAAAAGGGGGGAAAGCGCAGACTAAAATGGAAAGGGCGCTAGAATCGCTAGGACTAAAATGGAAAGGGCGCTAGGAATTTCTGTTATTAATGAGCGGATGATGGGGATGATGGATCTAGCGGATGATCCTTATCAGGCCTGATTTTATTTTATTTTTTGGATTGATTTGGGAATGGGAAGGACAGATGCACATGGACATTGTCAGAAATATCGTAGGACGGAACACAATATGCCCCGTTTGTTTGTGACTATGCATAACTAAAGTTATGCATCCTTAAGTCACCAAACACCCGTTACATAAGACGCTTTAAGGATGCATAACTTATGCAACCTAAATCGATCACCTTTAATTTTTTTCCAATAATACCCTTTAGAGATAATTAATAATAATTATTAATAAGTAACAATAATTATTAAAAAATCATAATTAATATTAAAAATTAATTACTAATAATACTAATTAATTAAAAATAATTAATCAATAATAAATTTTTATTATTAAATAATTATTATTTGATAATAATAAAAATGATTTATTTTTATCATATATAATTAATTTTTATTATAATTAATAATTAAAAAATTAGTAATTAATAATATTTAATAATTAGCAAATAATTAATAATAACTAATAAATAATAATATTTAATAAAGTAACAATAATTATTAAAAATCATAATTAATAATAAAGATTAATTATTATAATTAATAATGTTTGTATTATTTAATTAAAAGTAATTATTATTTCATATAATAAAAATGATTTATTATTATCATTAATAATTAATTTTTATAATAATTAATAATTAACAATAATTAGGTCACAACGTCTTATTAATACATAATACTTATTCAAATTTAAGGATATTTTAGTCTTTTGACATAAATATATGCATGCATTAAGTTACTTATCCTTACTACATAACCAAATATCAATTACATAACACTATATAAACACTTAGGCATCCTTAACTTATACAACCTCTTATTACACAACCAAACGTCCCCTTATAATAAAGTGTAATCTTACGGTTATCTGAACTATAAGCACATTTTATGATTTATTTAAATATATATAGTTGGTTTAAGGATATTTTTAGAAGTTTCTGAATAAGAGGTCAATATGATTCGGCCAGATGATGCATCAGCAAAACACAGGTCCACGGCAGACTTCAGTCGAGCCTCAAGAATCACGATGCATCTCTAGTATACCATTTCTCATTTTATTTTATTTTATTTTTTTTGTTATCATGGAGGTAACCATCACCAAAGCTAGAACTCAGCACAAGATTTTTTGAGATGCTTTGGACAACTTTTAATTTTTAAATGACAACAGTACCTCATATTATTACGTCCACGTATCTAAAAATTCTCCAAATGCTTTCTTATGATATGACGTTCGGTTGTACTAAAAACAATATAATTATTATTTTGCTTGACGGAACAATATATATGTTTCACTAAGTAGTATTGTTAATTTTCGATCTCTATTGTATATTTGTATGTGAATGGTGGTTGCGTTAAAAATAATGAAATGCATAAATATTTTGCTTGATGGACAATTATATCTTGCACAAAACTGTAGAATTGTTAAATTTACTAATTTTTATTATGGTGAAGAACATTTAATTAGATGAATGTACTAGCATAAGGGGGAATATCATCATTTAGAAAATTCGGACGAAAGGTTGGCCAATTAAAGAAACTCCCCACGATTTGTATATTCACTTGTTTACTCTCTCTCTTTTTTTTTTTTTTTTTTTTTTTTTTTTCTCAAGGGCTATTTGGCGATAACTAAAGTTGCAAATATTATTAAACAGTAGAGTGGGTATGGTAAAAAACTTTTAACCCGTGAGTTTACTTAGAATTCAATTTGGAAAAAGATAAATTCTAATTCAAGTTGTAGAACTCGAGTTGAGCCTGATATGATCCGTTCGGTTCATCAACTCATGAGTTGACTTGTGACATGATAAATTTTTATTGCTAAGACTATTATTGATGCGGATATCTCTTAAATTTATATCCAAATATACCTAAAATTGGTCGCAAGCATATGACAATCGTCTAAGTATTTCGGGTCGAACCACATGGAAAGTTATTCAATTGATTAGGTTTTATTCTAATTTGGTCAATTAAATTTGGATACAAACGAAACAATGAAAGAGAATAATTTTATAAAAGAGAATAAACAATTCAAAGGTTTACAATTAAATAAATTCCTAAATTAATAGTTCGATAATCAGAAGAGTTTAAAACAAATAATTGAGGCTTAGGGGTTTTAAGGTAGTTAATACTTTTCAATTTACTCTAGAACCAGCGGACCGCAGATTAGCATAGCGGCCCAATGAGAACTCAAGTCGCTGACTCCAAAGTAGGTCGCTGAAGGTAGGGGCACATACAACCATCCTGCTGTTAGGAAATGCTCATAATTTAATTTTAGATTAATTACAACTAATTAATCCCATTAACAACAAGCAAATCAATAGATCTAGTGCTAAACATCGAATTGGCACCAAAAACTAAGAGAGAAAGAGAGGAGGATGTTGTACATCTCACAAATCGTTCTTGTGAGGTTGTCCAAGGCGTGGGAATCGATGGCGTGCACTCCGCGCCTTCTTCTCCTTCCTCTAATCCACCAAGAAGCTTCTCCACCTCTCAAAAGCTTGTGCTAGCAAGCTTTTAGAGCAACCAACACTTAATCACAATTAACACTTTAATTATGTAGCTAATCCCAACACATGGGCCCTAACAAACAATGGATGAGAGCTCCTCTAATGGAGATTTCGAAAATCTCCAATGGAGGAGAAGGTGGCGGCTAGGGCAAGAGAGAAGAGAGGAGAGAGAAAGTTTTGGATGAGAGGCCACCCCTTGGGGTCTATTTATAGAGCTCTCATTCCTCTTCCAAACTTCAACCAAATTACAAGGGTGCCATTCACCCTAGCCGAAATGTATATGGGCCTTTAGCCCAATTCACCAAAGTGTGAATTAATCTCTCTTACCCATATTAATTCATTTAATTAATGGGCCTATTAATTGTTTGTTAATTGGGCTCAATTAGACTTAGCAATTTAAAGCCTATATATTCAATATAATTCTAACAATTATATTAAATATAATTGAGACTATTTAATTATCAAATTGATGATAATTAACAATAGGTTGGTTTATGCATTAATTTATTCTAACATGATCTTCTTGATATAATTAATTATAACGATATATAATTAATTAATCAACCCATCATGTTTTGTATTCTCCAATACAAATAAATAATGCACGTGTGGTTCAGGTTCTATTTGTGTGACCTTTTGAGGATTTATGCTACGTTGGCCATGGAGAATAAACCGTTATTTATTTCCATTAATCATAAGCGGTATCTAGCAACACGTTATGATTCCCAATTCGCATAAATAGTGTACAGCTACAATATCTCAATCCTACATAAGAAATAAAAGTATTTCCTTGTTTGATTCTTATGTCTCATGATATCCTTGTATAATCCAAGATAGAAATGTGTCACTCTTGCAGATTATACATTTCTTGATATAGAGATGATTGTACAAGTTGCTAGCAAACAATCCATCTCCATCAAGGGGCCCAAACAGATATCATCGCTCACTAGGTAAACTAATGAGGGACATACGTTTTTCTTGATGAACAACTTTTCCCCGCACAATTCAAGAGAACATAAATAAAGTCCGTATAGCAGCCTTTATCAGGAATCAGCGTTAGACGATATTTATTGAACCTATCCTCATGTGGAAAAGCTGAGCATCTCAAACTTAGAATCAACAACATATGAAATAAACAATGACACATAACACAATCCATATGTTTATTTCATTTGGGTCAAGTCCTGTACTATGTTCTATAACATATACATATGCAATTAAGTTGGTAACTCTTTACCTATGATTTGTAGAACTTAATCATCGCTTAACTTGCATACTAATCTTATCTGATAATTAATGCTCCTTGTTAATTATCAAGATTATGGACATCTTTAGATTTATTATTGTCATTTATGAACAAATGAATAATAGAGATCTACAATTCAGATCCTCAACCTGAATGATCTATCAATAAATAAATCAAGGAACAAATGATAAAATATCATCAATAACATAAACCATAGAAGTAGCCATAATGATTGGCTTCTAGGACATAACTCCAACACCTGCGACCCGCTAGGTTAAGCGTAGACCCTAACTTTTAATTTAGAAGTTATTTTGTGTAGGGCACGTGTTATAACTAAGGTTTCTTAATCCCACTTTAGTTTAAGGTCATATTTCCTATAATTAACCCAAATATCCTCGAACCTCGAATATAACCTAGATTTCAACTCTCGTTTCTTGATCTAATTATACAAGTTTATGCTTTACGACCTACGACTTTGTTTGCCTCTAAATTCGGCAACTTTAAAACTAGTCTACAAAAAGGCAGTTAAATAAGCCGATGGACGATGTTAAGATGGGCTGTAAAGGCGAAGCCCAAAATTCTAAAATAAGGCATGGTTCTATATAACATTTATCGAGCTTGCTGGTATATCGGTCTCATGGAAGGGTTCCATTCTCATAAGAAAAGAGAGTAGGATTGAGACGATAGACGAGTTAAGACCACAATTCAAGTGTATGTCTCGTTAATGGAGCAATGGCAAGTTAAGTGTCGGGTTCAATAAGTTAAATGATACTAAACTTGACACTTGACATTAGCATATATGGCAAGTAACCTAGCTATCTATCAAGAGTATACAAGTCATGTGGATATGAAATAATATACAAGCATGAAAGTATATATCAATCCGCATCAAGTCAGACGCAACATCAAGCAAATATGGGTTATACAAAAGATATACATATCCCAGCAAAATCACAAATACAAGTAAATCGGAAAAAAGGGAAAGGAAGCCCAAGCAGGTCCGCATACCAGGCCCAAAAAAAAAACAAGGCAGCGACCTCCTCCAAAACTCCAGCGCCCTGACAAGCGGGGCCCACTCAGCAGATCTCTGAGTCAAAGTCGGAAATCGACTCAGTCGGAAGCGTCAAACAGGGTTCGACCGAACCTGATACAGAGAGACACGTGTCATACTCTCATTGGCCACGGCCAAATAAATAAAAAAAAAAAGAAAAAAAAAGAGAGAGAAGAAAAAAGAAATGAAGAGAGAAGGACGAGACTGTACCTTTCTCTCTACACCGTCGCTAGGTCGAAACTTCGCCGGAACTACACGGCTCCGTTGGCCCAACTGACTGCACCATTGTGTTGGCGACGCTACCACGGTCTCAACGACACCAGACTCGACAGCTCTCTCAACCTGCAAAGCACACGAACGAGAGGGGAAACTGTCAGAGGCCAAGTTCTGACATGAGCGAAAATCATGTTTTAAATACAGATAAGTGTTTGGGAGCACTTACAATGATGAAACGGAAGGTTTGCAACGCTTGCTTGGCTCAGTTGCTACTCAGATTCATCAACTTCATGAAATAGCCATTGACAGCCATGTGTATCGAGCTCGAGAGCTTGAAAGAGAAAGGTGTACACGAGTTAGATGATGGTAAATGCTTTTAAAGTACCAAAATACTCTTCAGAAGTATATAACAGGGAGGATGATGGGGTATTATACCTGAAAGTTGATATCATTCCAGAAAATGGAGGTGTCCAGTGCCGAAATGAGAAGTCAAATGCCAACTGGAGAGTAAAATAGAACCTCTCCCCAGCCTATGACTGAAAAAAGATGTTTCTAGCCCTGACCCAGGCACAGAAACCTTTATGAGATACCAGGGAGAGGTACAACACTCTTTCAATCACAGCCATATGATGAAAGTCACCTCTGGATCAAGGGTAGCAGTGAACCCGTGCTACAGTTAGCTCAGATATAACAGAGAAGCAATGCAAAGCATGATGCATGCCAATACAAGCCAGTAAACACATCTAACCATCCATGCACAAATCAATGGCCAAAGATGAGCGTCAGAAGCATGCTTGCCAACTACTAAACTTCACAACATCATAAAACACATGAAAGTGACACTCCAGATGTATCATTCCTGGGACCATGGGCAAATCAGTCCTTAAGTCGCAAAAGACAAAGGATATCCCAGGTCAACAAAGAATCAACAGCAAACCACATGCCAAATTTACCCCTCAAGATGCCACTCAGGGCACACTGCATGATAGTACACTCGTAATCAATGCTAAAACTGAGCATAACATATCTCCCAGTGATCAACTGTGCACAAAACGAAGTGCTAAATGTGTCATACAAAGCCTCAGTTGAACATGGCACCAGAAATGCCAAGATAAATACATCATAGGCTAGGATGTGCCAGGGAATGCACATTATATGGGGGAGGGTCAAAGATGCAACTCTCTCAAGTGCTACATGAAAATTGCACAACTCAGATGTGAGTATAGCATGCTATCAAGTAGCATGACTTGTCTCAAACAAAAGAGATGACAAAGCCATGAGCAACCATCAAAGTTGCACAAAAATTAAATCATGGTGCAATGACCAGGGTACCACACTGCCAACATATGGTTGGTACAGTTCCAAAATTGTCCACTAAGCCATCAAGTCACAGCCATAGAAAACCAAGGCAAGTTGCAAATAAGGAGTGTTCAATCCTCTTTAAAATGCCATCAAGCCTAAATCAAATATGACAGCTAATTAGCTGTTAATTAAGCAAATTCAAGGCCCAGCAACCAAGTGATACCTGACCCAGCATCACTTAGACGCCAGGAAGCCTCAAATTACATAGCACAAGCCCAAGATGAGCCCAACAAGTTCACTGCCAAGGTGGCATATGACCCCACCTGTCATGACAGAAAACAAGTCAAGTCAGCAAATTGACCAAGGAAAGAAAACAAATAGTGAAGACAGTAAAGAATGAAATATTGTCTCACAAATGACCAAATTATACATGCAACCAATGAGAGCATGACACATGGCACCCAAATTGCCTCAAATAAATATAAATGCAATTTCCTGACAATGACATAAATGAAATATCCAAAATGAAGAGGGATAAACCTGCCAAAAGGAAAGCTCCAGTTAGTAAACCATGCAAACAAGTGGAGAAAAATGCAAATGGAGAAAAACAAAGGCTTGCCCAGCTGGCATATACCTACACCATTAGGCTCAGCAGCTACATGGCACCAAATATGCCCTTCCTATGCAAATCACAACCCTCCAAAAGAATGGATGGCTGGATGTATCAGGCGCCAAGGAAACCCCTTCCCCAAGAACACATCTCTCCAGTAAAGAGAGGTGAAACACACCCTCAATTATCAGAGAAATTGAGGGACCACACACTGTCCTTCACAGCCAAGTGAAATGAGTAAGAAAAAAACACTCAACAACTCCAAAGGCCAAGTGTCAAGCATACACTGGATAAGTGAAAGAAAGTAGAAAGGAGCAAGTAAAGAAAATCTCACAAAAGCAAGTCGGTTTAGATGAAATACATCTCAACCACACATCAAACTCCAAAATTCCAAGAAAATGTCACATGGCAGCACCAAAGCCTGCCTCAAGCAAACCCTAAATAGCCTCTCCTCTATAAAAGAAGACCCAAGTCGACAAGAGAAGGGGCTGGCTGATTGGCAAATCTCTGCATTAATAGGAAAAAACATTAGTAACTTGTTTTATCAGCTTTAGTAGTAGAAAGGTCTGTAAGATTCAAGCATATATTTAATAAAACTCGATTTTGAAGCATTTTGATTACTATTTTTGTATCTTCTTTTGCTTTCTTTCTCCCTGTTCTTGAGGGGTTGAGCCATAGAGCTCACACTCAAGAACATGGGTTGGTTTTGCATCATGTAAACCTTGCTTCCATGTCATTTGAGGGGTTAAGTCTCAGAACTTACACTCAAATAAATAAAAAAAAGGAGAGTCATGTAGTTGTTATGTCAGCACCAAATAAAGCCCCAAAAAAGCATAAGTCAAACTCATAGGTAGCTTATCTGTTCATGGAGAGTCAGGCCACAGAGTTGGCATCCATTGACAGGTTGCATCTTGCACCTGCCAGCCAAAAAAAAAAAAAAAAAAAATAAGTAAAAAGTTAAGTAAATAAATTAAGAAAAAATAAATAAAGAGGCACACAAAAACATAAAAATGTACTTGTTCTTCTTCAACAGTGCAGGTACAGCTTGGAAGTGTGGGTTCTGCCAATTGTCCTTTCACTTGCAAGGGAAGGGGTCTCATGCTTAGGTGTGTGGTCTCAGAACTGCCATTGTAGAGCTGAGGTGCCCTTGCCCTTTAAAATTGTGGTACCATGGTGAGTTGGCATCACCTGGGTGCTGAGGGGGTGTGTTCATCAAGGTGTGTGGTCATAAGGGCTGCCACCTGAGCATGCTTTCCTCATCACTTAAGGAGTCCATCTCTCTGGTTTTTCATGAGCTTGTCTCTTTGTTGAGACAGAAAACCAAACCCCAGAAATAAAGCCACAACCAAAACAAGGACCAAATCCAAATCGACATCCATAAAATTTCCAATTTCCCTAAGTCATACCCACACCATGTCAAAATTAACCCAAAACTTTACCCAAATTCACTCAACCCAAGACTATACCAAAATAAGCCAAAATGCTGCACAAATTCACTCAACCAATATACCAAAATGAGCCAAAATGCTGCCCAAATTCACTCAGCCAATACACCCAAAAGCAAGCCAAAATGCTGCCCAAGTTTACCCAGTAAGTCAACCAAAAATAAGCCAAAATGCTGCCCAAATTTACCCAATAAGTCAACCAAATACACCCGAAATGCTGCCAAAATTACTCCAGAAATTAAACCTACCAAAATACCCTGCTTCAGGCCCAAGCTGAATAAAATAGCCAAACCTGACCAAACTAGGGATAGATAAAACCTCAAGCTAGCCATGCTCTGCCTGACACCAGCAGCAGCATAAAAGCCAAATCCACAAACACACCCAACCTCTGTAATCATGCCTGTCAAAAAGTAATAGAGACGAGCTCATGAAAGACCAGAGGGAGGGTCTAAGTGCTGACAAATCAAGGAAGCACAATTAAGCAAGTGTTAAGGAATGATTGACAGCCACCAACAAGCACAAGCTAAAAATGTGACAAGTTAAAAGGAAAAAAGAAGCTTACTTAGCTTTTTCTTAAAAAAAAAGAGAATCCAAAAGTTCTGTCGGCATCATCTTCTCATCAGATAGACCAGACAGAACCAAGTCAGAACAGTGCAATGCCGGAAAGAGAATAAAGCTCCAGAGCTCAGCACAGAAAACACCTGACAGAACAAACGTTAATATTAACAAAAAGAAATGAAATCAAAAGTCAACAGAACAAGGCCAGGGTCAAAGTCAGTAACCAGTCATCAGGTAGAACAAAAAAACAGTATTAGCATCATCAGAGATGACTGAGCTTAAACCAGACCAGAATAGACGGTGAACTGACAGAAACTGGTTCGGATAAAACAGGCTAACCAGGCCACAAGTCAAAAGTACTACTCGGTAAAAGTTCTGAGTTAAAAGTTCAAAAATAGAACCCACAAAAAAAAGGGAAAGAAAAGCGAAAGCGAAAACCCGATTCAAAGAAGGCAGAGGTGTACTTAGCTGTGTCACAAGCAGACGCCAAAATTGTCGTTGCTTGGCTTCCTTCGTCGTCGGCGACCAAGTATCGGAAAACTTGAAAGAAAATCATCACTTTTCCTCTCTCGTTCTCTCAAGAAATGGAGCAGAAAGGAAACAAATCGAAGAACAAAGGAAAGCCAAAAGCAGAGCTCGAACAGAAACGGTCGAGGCACGGCCGATCGTCGCCCTGTTCGTCTCAGACATCTCTCCCAATCGCTTTATCGGAGAAGAGATCGAAGAAACTAGGGTTTAAACTCTCGTCGTCGATCGAAATCAAAAGAAGCGCGGTGCACCACCCAAATGAGACGCTTGCAAGCGGGCCCCGCGTCGCAGAAATGAACGCGACTCGGACCTGACCGGTCTACAGACTCGTGCGTGGACCAAGCGATCCCCGACCCAGGATCTTCTGGATTTTCTGTGGCACGAGGTGTATAGCGAGTTGCTGTCGACAAAACACAAAACACCAAACCCTGCAGCCAATGAGAATTTTCTAAAACACAGGAATCTCAAAAATGCATCAAAAAATAGCTAGAAAGTCCAGAAAATTCCCATAAAATACCAAAATGTCCAGAAAAATATAAGGAACATTTTTCTATAACAGTTCAAATTTAAATTCTCAATCAAAGATAGAATTAAAATTAAAGTCATAAAAACGGTTAAAATTAATAATTACAAAAAGCTCAAAAGTTGAATTATGTCAAAAATCCAATAAAAAGGTGCAAGGGTATGAACCCCTTTGACAGCAGGTACCTCAAGATGACTTTGACAGCAGGTACAATTAAACGGTAACTGCCGTTAAGGACAAATTTCATGCAAAACTCCCGGAATCTGGAAATAAAATTCGCAGCCAAATCAAAACACAAAACCAAATTAAATCCAAAACTCAAACTCAAATCAAATTCAAAACCCAAACTCAGATCCAGTTTAAATCCAAACTCAAGTCAAATCCAAAACCCAAACTCAAATCCAGCTTAAATCCAATCAAGTCAAATCCAAAACCCAAACTCAAATCTAGTTTAAATACAAAATCAAATCCAAATCTAAACCCAAATTCAAACTAAACCCAAAACCCAAATTCAAATCTGAAATCCAAACCCGAATTAAATCCAGATCCAGAAAATCCATATCCAGAATATCCAAACTCGAGACCCGGACCTAAACCCAAAATCAATACAAATCCAGAAACAAAATTCTATAATCCAGGGACCAAACTTTAAATACGTCTGAAAATCAGAATTTGGTAAATTCTAGAACATATGAAGACCAAAGTTTAAAATGTCCAAAGTGACCAGAATTTCTAAACACGCCCTAAAACCAGAGCTTAAAACGTTTTATAACCTAACTCTTGCACGTCACAGGGCCAGAAATTCAATACGTCAATAGTTGACCAGAATCGACACACGTTCAAGGACCGGAACCTCTATATGCCTTAATGCCTGAGTTTCCAGAAACGTCTGATAACCTCAATTCTAACATGTCAACAAACAGACCTGAATTTTAAAATGTTGATAAATTAAAGTTTTAAAATAGCTAAAGCTTTAATATAATCTGAACACTGAAACTTTACACGTCTATGTCCGTCCTCTTTAAGCTTACAATGCGTATAGTTTGAAGAGAACAAACCAAAATCGTCAAATATAAAAAGAAAATTGGGTTGAATGTAGATTAATAGATAATCACCCTGAATCAAACTCCAGAAGTTTCGAAACTCTAAACTTAAACTAAGTTTCTCTGCATCATGTTTTGCATCATGTTAAACCTCTCATGGTCGCAACATTCGCTCTATTTGTGTCACCGTTTGTTTGCGTTTAAGCGTCAAGTGTCTTTGGTAAAAATGCTACAATGCTAAAAATGCTACAATGCTAACTGGTATGCCTAATCCATTGACTATCCCGATCTAGAGGTGCTCTTGACTTGGTTCAGAGGTAATTAACAGTAGGGGCTTGCGCCTACTGGAAAAAAAGGACCTGCAGTAAACAATCAAACTCTCGAGAGGTTCGAAACCACGTCAGTACTCACATCCCTTTTCAGGTGGGTGCCGATGTCTGAGTTTTGAAACGATCGAGGGGTATCTCGTCCGCAATATCTTTTTCCCCCTTGGGAGCATCCGGTCATTTCCCCCTTCCGAGGATCAGGGTCCAAAAAGGTGCGAGACAGATTCTGGCACGCCCGGTGGGACCTTTTTCTCCTCTCATCAGGGAATAATCAATAGACCAGGCATACCGGCATAGCATATTAACATAGTATGAAATTCATTCAAAATGTATAAAGGCACTGACGTTGACTTTAAGTATTTTTCATTTGCAGAAAACTTACTCAAAGCCAACAAAATCAACATGGTGACTTGGAGCGAGATTGTGAGCGGTGCACACCTCAAGAAGGCCAGCGGTTCGGTGGCCGGGACTCTCACTGTGCCTGTTCAGGTGCCTATGACCGCGCTTGCTGGTGAAGCGCCCGTGACTGCAACTGTCTCTCTCAACAAGAAGACTGGGGCTGGTGCCCAGCATCTCAAGGTTACCGTTGCCCCTAAAAAGGCGAAGGAAACCAGAGTCAGGCTCTCGAGGTCTCAAGCCCTTCGCCTGGCCCAGGAAGAAGAAGTCGACACCGACTTACCTCTTAACAATGCGTTCTCTCCTCTCCGCATTGTGAAGAAAAATGCTGACGGTCCGCGCCTGCGCGAGGACTGGGAGCTGCCCCAGTATGCTCCTCTGAAGGTTGAGGTGGTCCCCACTCCTAAGAAGCACCAAGCTGTGAAGGCCATCCATGCCACCTATCAAATTGTCAAGAAACTCCGCGGGGCCCGCAAAGCCTTCGCCAAGCCCACCAAGAACACCCAGAAGCCTTCAATCAAGGAGAGGCTCAGGTTCCCGGTCTTCCAGCGCCTCCGCTTCCCCTACTATGAGGATACCAGGATCGGGGATGCTGACTACAGTGCCCCGGAGAAGAAAGTTGAGGCCGCACCTCCTTCGGTCTTTGATCGCCTCACTTTCCCTCCCCTCAAGCCCAATGCCAAGAATATGAAAGCCAAGGGAAAGGCTGCTCATGCTCGGAAGCTTAAAAATGCTTCTGATTCGCAGCCGGAAGGCGCCAGGTCCTCGAAGGGAAACAAAAGGAGGAAGAAAACCTCCGAATTATCTGATGTTGTGTCATACATGACACAAGCCCCAGGAAGAAAGGTCCATGTGCCCAAGAAAAGAAAGGGTGCAGGATCTGTGTCTGTGTACCATGTTCATGCGGATGATGCTGACCATGATGACGACCTCACCGAAGTTCATATGGTTGGAACTGGCTCTCAGGAACCCCCACAGCCTGAGAGTATACCTGTCGAAACCCGGAGCCAGAAGAGCAAAGCTTCCGCCTCCGCCCCACCAAAGAAAAACAATCGTCCTAGAATCCCTGAGCCCATCACAGAAGAAAGGGTTCACCAAGCCAGTGATCATTCTGCTGGCGAAGAGGAAGAAAGAGGAGATAATCCCGGTTCTAACAGGGGCGATGCCTCTGATGATAGCATAGGCGAGGAAAATGAAGTCCTCGGAGAAGTTGGCCAGCTCCGTAAGGAGTTGGAAGAAAAGGATAAGAAGCTGAAACAGCTCCAAGCTGACAATGTTCGTATAACAGAGGCCTGTGCTGAAATCCAAAAGTACATGGCCAAGAAAGGGACGGGACCCAACTCAAACCCGATACCTTCAAGACAAGGGAGTGCCAAATACCCGGTGTCTGAACACAAAAAGAGAAGAAAGTCCAAAAGCAGTCGTGACTCGCGTGAAACATCGGACGAGGAGTCACGTGATAAGAAGAATGCTTCCAAGGTCGACCCAATTGACCTCATGGAAGATATGAGAAGACAAATGGAGCAGAAGTTCCAATACTTGGGAGTTGACGGACCTCAATTCCCCAACAACTTCACAGGAAGACCATATCCTGAGAGGTTTGACAGGGTTGAGTACCCAAGAGGCTATGTTGTGCCGAAATTCAAACCATTTGAAGGAGTCGGTGGTAAAGTGACTCCCGATCAACATCTGTCCCACTTTTTGACGTCTTGTGGGGATACCACCAGAAAACAAGAATGGTTGTTAAGGCAATTCCCTCAAAGTCTGACGGGGGTAGCCTTTGAATGGTATGCCTCGTTGGAGGAAAACAGTATCAAAAACTGGAAGGAAATGGTCGCCGCTTTCAAGACCCGGTTTAGAGTCACACCTCGTCGTGTCACTTTGACCAGCTTGGTCAACACCAAACAAAACAAAGGAGAAACTGCCTCGGACTTTGTCGCAAGGTGGGAAAACATGTACACGCGGTGCCAGTCAAACATCTCTGAAAAGGAGGCGGTCCGCATGCTTATGAATGGGATCCGTCCACCTATGAAAGTACTCCTGGCAGGACATAATGTTGCCACCTTTGAAGGATTAGTGACTAAAATCATTGAGTTCGAAGGAATGGAGGATGACATCAATATGATGTATGCTCTTCCCAAGGAAAGGCCGAAGAAAGCTGAAAGCAAAGCCGTGAAAACGAAAGCGGCCAGCAATCAGGTTGAAGGCACCAGCGGTGTCCAATGGGGAGAAAGTGACGAGAAAAAGGATGATGCGCCACAAACTCGTGCCCCGAGACCCACCTTGAAGGAGTTACAAAGTAAGCCATACTCTTTCAAGAAAGAGAAGACCAAAAAGTTGTTTCAGCAAGCCATGAAAGTGCTGGAGATACGACTCCCGAGGTGCAAAAGGCCGGAGGAAGAAAACAAGGTCAATCACCCGAACTATTGCCCATATCATCGGGTCTTGGGCCATAGTATTGAAGACTGTTATGTATTCAAGGACTGGATCGAGAAAAGAATCCAGGAAGGTGCAATTCCGCTCCATGATGATGCTAGGCAAGAGCCAGCACCCCATACCGGACCAACCAGAACTCCAGTTGCCAGCACAAATCGTGTCTCTGCTAGTTCTGACGGGAGACCACCCATCACTTGGAGTGTGTGTCTCAACAAGAGCACAAAGAAGAAGTTGAAGATGCTCCAGGCTGAACCTAGGCTCAGGTGGAAGAATGCCATCACCCCCATCGTGCCAAGGAATGTGGTCATACCGGCAAGGTTGCCTCCCAGACCAAAGCGCAACTATGTCCCGATGACACGGTCAAGCAATAATAGGCCGTTCTGGAGGAAAACTGCACCTCAAGAGACCGAGGAGCAATACATCCAAGGGAGGCCAAGGCAAGCAACCCTGGCTGACTTTCTCTCCCCGAAAGATTTTACCAAAATTACTGGTAGGGCCTGGAAGGATGTACAGGGAAGGAAAGAGCGTGAGAACGCAGAATCCGAAGAATTCTGGACGGCTACTTGTCGCCATATCTCGGATGGAATCCAGGGAGAAAATGATGCCAAAGTGCCCAACATCCCAGAAGAAACACCGGAAGCTCCAGAAAGAGCACCAGTGGTCCTCGGCATGCCTGGACAATCTGGTCAAGCAGGGTCATCGTCATCTCGGGGAACACAAACCGAGACCATCCCTGCTAGAACCAACAAGACGCACAGAAGTCACAGAAACAGAAGATCTGGCACTCAAGTAAATACATCCGGAGAGTCTTCTAGGACTCAAGGTCCTGGAGCCCCAGACTCAGAACTGATGATTCTTCCGGTAACCGTCAACGGAAAAGAAAGGAGAGTGTATGTGGAAATCCCCAAAGAATGTCAAAGTGAGGATGGCGGTCTGGATCTGAACAACCTGGGTTTTAACCTACTTGTGGAAGACAAGGCAGGGCAACCTGAACTTCCCCCCTCTGTGATACAGACTTTGGCCCAACATGTGTCCGGTCTAATGAGTGAAGCCATAAATGCAACAAGACTCAAAAGAAATAGGGAAACCATGGCAGCCAGAAAGGCGCCCATTCCAGCCAAGTCCCTAGCTAAAACCTCAGAACAAGAAGAATGTTACACTGAAGATGAATACGCATGGCCTGGTACCAGCCCGCCTCGCGATGACCAGGATAACAACTATGACTTTGATTGTCACTTCAGTAGTGACGAAGAAAGAGGTGGCGGTGGCGCCGCCGGTGCATGCTGTAATGTCTTCGCAATCTCTGATACTGAGGGTGAGGAAAATGGAAATGAAGATTACAGCGACTTCTATGAAAATGCTGAGGATGACATCGAACAACCACCAGAAGATGCAGAGGTTGAAGACAAACATGTAATAGAGGAAACTGCTGCTGTGACTCCCTTTTCCTCCCTAAAAGGAGAAGGGTCGGCTGCAAGAAATGATGTCTTCTACCAGGAGGTAGAGCCTCGCGGACTTCCCACCCAACAAAGGATGAGAATGTTTCTAAAAGCTCGGAAACAGTGGCGAGAATTGGCCACCTGGTATCGCACGGTTGTGTTCCACCCCGAGCTAGAGACAGAAATCCTGGCGGACCCCTTATGGTGGGTCCACGAGCTGATGAAAGGAGATGATATTGATCGACTGCTGGCCGCATGGTTAGTCGGTAAGTATCAATTGAAAGTATCGCTCAAAGAACCCCAAAGTAAGGAAACTTCAGAGACTTGCCGATATCTGAGCGCTTCCGACGAGTCCGAGGTAGAAAATGATAGTGATTCCGAGAGAATCATAATTCACACCTCTGCTCTGAACTTTGATGACAACTCTGATGACGAGTCGCCACCAGAAGTGACATTCGAAGCGGTGTCTGAATACATCGACTTCTTGATGGACTTGAAGGTTCAAGACTTCGATTTATTTCAAGATGAGTTGAAGGTGGACGAGGCCATAGATAATGTCACTGACCTAGATCGTGATGGTATTGAACTCCTAGCTACGAGGAAATTGGCTGTAGATATCATCTTGAACAATGGATGGGACAAAATAGGCGTGAGTGCGGTTACTGCCATGACCAATGACCAGATCGTCTACGAGCATGCCAAGGTATTGGATGCACGTGAAACACCACAGCATGAGACTCCACTCTTTGAAGGAGGCCTAGACCGATGGTTGCGTCCAAAACTTGGCGATAATGGATGCTCCACCCGAGAGGAGTTGATTGATGAATATGTTCAGTATCTCAAGAGCTTGAAAATGATAGCCCCTGAGGAATTTCACAACATGCTGAATCCTGAAGATTCCTCCGAGTTGAAAGATTATGAAAAGGAGGCTATCGATAGGATGTTCAAAGAAGAGGCCGAAGGCACCGGCCTTGAAGAAGACGAAATCACCCCAGAACCCAGTTCCCCAGAAACCAACCGAGAGCCATGGATGTACGGCTACAGGCAACATCTAAGGGAAGTGAGAACCGGAAGACCAATGGTGGAAACCTCTAATCAAGTGGGGACGAGCCAACAAGAATCGTCAGAACAACTACATGATTCTCAGCAACGTGAACATGAGGAACTAGTGGAGTTCTATGTCTCCTATCTCAAGGATTTAAGGGTCTCCGATCCCAGGACCTTCAAATATGTTTTGGATCCTGTGCACTCGATGTTTGCTAGTGAGTTCGTCGAGGATTTCGAGAGAGAAGCTGTTGAGATAGTACGGAAGGAGTTGAGAAATGGAAAGACTCCTGCGTATGTATCCGATTCAGACAATGATGATGACGCGCCCTCAGCATCTTGCCGTCATATTACTGCTGATGATGACAGTGATGATAAAAAGGATAAAGGGGGATCATCAGCGGCCTCAAGAAGCAATGAGCCACAAGCGCCATCACCCCAAGGAAGGACCAACTCCAGGCGGAATTCCAGGCGAAGACCAGGCGAGCTCGGTCCCAATGACATAGATCCGAATGCACGTGTGTATTTCACGGGAGGGCCTGACTCCTCAGAGCCCATTCTAAATATAACCCCTGCACTTGAAAACCTCACTATCCATCAATCGGCTGGGGTGGTTGCATACCTCAGTCATCTGAAACAAAATGACCCAGGATTCATCGACATGATATCGGATAACACCGAAAATGCTGAAGTATGGGTCAGTTTCATGGAACATCCCGAACATGACCCTGATCGATCTCGGAGAAGAAGGCGGGAGAAATTTGTAAGGAAACATCCAGCCGAAGCCGCTCATATGAGAGAGGTAGCCGCTACTTTCCATAGAATCATAACCTCTGTTGCAAGTGATGATGACAGTGATGACAGCAACCCAGGAGCCGGCCCTTCTGGAACCTCCCGTCATATCAGCATCAATTGGGATGATGATTCAGACTCCGAGAATGAGTCTCATGAACCATCCCACTCCCTGGATGAGACTCCTGTGACAGCAACAGAAGCCACAAGGCGTCAAAGTGCTGAGTTATACATGTGTTTGCAGGACATGAGGGATAGAGAACCTTCATTCTTTAGGTTTGCCATCACAAATTTCCAGATGATAATGCGATATATGGACTACCCTTGCATCGATCCTAGTCCTATCTGGACCCGAAATCGGGCAAGCTTTGTGCAGAGTCATCCAGTCGAGGCCGCCTGTGTGCGAGAAATTGCTGAGACTACAAGATACATCTTCGCATCTACCGAAGATCACAACCCCTCCTCGACATCGTGTCATACAATCTCTCATGGAGGTGAGGGAAGCAACAACAATGACCGAAATAGAGGGGAACGGACAAGAAGTGCCCAAAATAATAGGGATAGAAAAGCTCGACAGAACTCCACATCAGAAGTGCCCAATCCGAGTGATGCATACTCAAGGGTGAGTGTGTTTTATGCCGGGGATCCCGACTCCAGGAGCCCACCTGTGCGAGTGTTTTATGATGAAAACCCTGGATCCGCAGAACCGCTCTTGGATGTGTCGGACGCCTTTGAAGGCCTCACTCTAAATCAAACAGCTGATGTCTTCTCATACATCAACCGCTTGATCCAGAACGACCCGGAATTTCTAGACATCATGACAAATCACGAGCAAATCTGGACTCGTTGCCTAGAGCACCCACGTCATGAACCCGATCCAGTATGGAGAAGAAGACGTGAAAGGTTCATATGAAACCATCCTGCCGAAGCCGCACGGATTAGAGAAGTTGTGGAAAACTTTGATGACTTGAGGAATTCCATTCCCTCTAATGACCACAACGGCGAGGATGAAAACTCAGCTAATACTTCTGGCACCTCCTGCTATGCCGGTGCTAGTAGAGGCGATACCCCCAGCTCAAACCGAGACCAACCACGTAGACCAACCAACCTTTTGGTCGAAGAAACAGTGGCCCGAACGGGAATCACAAGGCGCCAAGGTATTGACTTGCATACATACCTTCAGGACTTGAGGAACAGTGAGCCGGCCTTCTTCCGGTTTGCAACGGAAAATTTTCAAATGCTCATGCGGTACATAGAATACCCCATTACGGATCCTGATCCTACCTGGAGAAGGAATCGTGAGAGGTTTGTGCGCAACCATCCTACCGAGGCTGCTCGCGTGCGAGAAGTGGCAGAAACTGCCCAGCATATTTTCAGACCTGACAATGATAACAACTCCGGAGCTGGTCCTTCCGGGTCATCCCGCTACATCAGTAGCGACGAACCTGAAAGTCCCAGAGAAAGAAAATTCAATCGTCGTGCAGCTAAAATAGCAGAATGGACGGATGACGATGAACCTTCTCCAAAATCTCATGGTAAAACTAAAGAAAAGAAAAGCCACAAGAAAAATGCTCGCATGACGGTCCGACCACAACCAGAATGGACTGAAAGGTTCCCTGAAGGATTGGCAACCCTTATAGCAGCCACTGAAGGAAAGACAACCAGCGAACTCTTGCGGGAGCTACAACTGACCGACGAGGAAGAGGTTTTCTATCTCTCCGAAGAAAGTGAATTCCCGGGAGAAGAAGACACAGTCGAAACCAAACCCCTCTTGGTTTATCAAAGAAGAAACAAGAGGAAGAATCAAAAGAAAAACAAGGCGCCCAAAGGTGAGTCCTCTCGAAATGTCGGTTCCTGCTACCGAATCACCTGCGGAGAGGCAAGTGATGATCAAGAGGAATCTGAAGCATCACAATCACAATCAGATCCACTTCAATCACAACCTGGAGAACCACAGACACGGCCGGAAACATCACATTTGCGACCTGAAATGCCGCAACCTCAACCTGAAACATTCCGGCCACAGCCATCAACTTCCGGCCCACAATCCGAAAATCCTCAGTCACAACCGGGGACAGGATATGGTCCAAATGGCGAAGATGATGGGATTCAGTATGACTATGAATTTGTATTGGACCCCGAGTACCAGGTAAACCCAGCAGATTTGGAAGGACAGCAAGTCCGAGTGGTGAACCTTGACATTCACATTTCCAACATTCCTGGTCATCCTGAGCTTACCTTGGAGGACCTGAGCGAAATTGTGCGCCAATTGGTCAACCAAACCAGAGAAGCTATAGTCATGGAAGAAGAAGACACCCGCCAAGGACAGGGGGCAGCGGAAGCTTCTTCCACCGGTCAGCCGGGCAATACACCTTCACATTCTAACCCTCCTCAAAAGGAAGAAGAACCAGAAGAAAGCCAAGGATCTGAATCCTGTAGAGCAATATACATCTCTGATGATTCGGGATCCGAAGGATCTGAAACAGAAGAACTCTCGGATGAAAATTATGAGCATGACTTGACAGACCCGATTGGATGGACGGGTCACTTGATTAAAAATGTGGAAAAATCAGGTGAACCGGTCGGATGGCAAGGCAGTGATGAGGAACTTGAGCCCCAACACCCTCATTTGACTAGTCTTCAACCATTTGTGCTCGATCCTTGGCCCGCAACGCGCCAACCAACCACTGTGAGACAAGAAAGTGAAATCCGGACCGCCCCGCTCCCATGGGTTGAAAGGATGAGATGGAATAGGTCTCGCAGAGAAGTGTGTAACCTGGAGTATGGTCGGGTCAGGAGATTAGTCTATCCAGGTCAATCAGAAGGAAAAGAGACTGAGGAAGAGCTCCTCCGGCAATTCCGTCAGACTTCAGTCACTGAAGGTACTGAAGGTCACGAGTCATCTCCCCATTACCTTGTCCCGATGGAATGGACTCGGCATTATATAGATGAAGAGTTTCGTCGATACTATGACCCGGCCATTTGGGTAAATATCCAAAAAGATACATTGCCTGAAGCACGGAAATTCAAAAATGCTTCAAAAAGAACAAGCACAGTTGAGACCGCTCGTGTCATCACAGTTGCAGAGTCAGACTCGGATGGTGAAGACAAATCTCCTGACAGGCGCTCCTTCAGTCCTGATAGGCCTATGCCAGTCAGACCTGAAAGCAGAAGGGTACATTACCCTCTCAGGGCAAATAGCCCAAGACACGAGGCCACCCCAAAGTGTGATGAACTGCAATGTCAGAGACCTGAAGAAGGCGGCCCCGCCACTCGTACCCGGTCTCGCCAAGCGCAATCAAACCCTGTCCCGGTCAATGGACAGGGGGCATTGCAAGAAAACCCAGTAGTTGATCAAAGTGAAACAGTGAGGATTAGAAGAAAGATCGGCGCTTTAGAAAATACCCTCGCTACTGTGCTTAGACAAAATGACATCATTCTTGAGCTTCTCCGAATGCTACAAAGAATGAGCATAGGAGAATGGTCTGATAATAGAAGGTTGCTCATGGAAATAGAGCGCAAGTTGGCTCGTGTCATGGAAGGACAACGTCTCGAGGCGAAAACCAGAAGAAAAGAGAGGCGAAGACAAAGCAAGGAGGAAAAGCCAGCTGAGACACCACCTCCTCCTAGGAGGAGGGAAGTAGGCATTTCTATCCAAGAAGGTCATCAACCCTCAGCCAGGAACAACGAACCTATAGGAAAAGGGAAGGCACCAATGCCAGTCGCAGAAAAGAAAAAGAAACGCGACAAAGCTCAAACCTACTCCCCATCAGCTGGCTCAAATGGCGGTAAGATGGAGAAAGGCGAAAGCTCATGCAGCCGACCCTCCAAAGAAGATAGGGGCAAAACAAGCGCCACAAAAGAAGAAGGCGCAACTCCTCGCAAAGGGAAGTATCATATCGATGTGAAGCTGCGCAGGATAGGAGAACCTTCCTCTGGAGCTGAGAAGCTGCCAAAATGGATTCATGTTCATGGCCAACTCCAAAGAAATAAGAAGAAGACTTCCTCACAAGCCGCATTACCTCTGCTCGAAAAGACAGAGCCCGACAGACATAGAAAGAGTGCTCCACAAAAACACCAGAATGTCGTCGAACGAGCCCACAAGCCAAAAAGGCCCAAAGGATGCAAAAAATACTGTGAGCATCATCAAGAATGGGGCCATTCCAGAGACGAATGTCTAGCCTGGCCCAATAATGATGGCAAGACCTCAGATGAAGAAACGGAAGGAGAAGAGTGCCACGCCACGACCTGGTACCCGGATTCCGAAAATTCAGAAGAGGAAGACTCAGAAAAGTCGGACTATGACAGTCCGGAGGAGGAGCCAACTGCAATGGCTACCCGTCCAATGACAACCATGCCTTTCGGAAGTGATTCTGAAGAAAATGAGACCGAGGAGGAGGGAATTGCACCATTTTCCCCGAGTCGACCAAGTCCGGTGGCCCGACGGGCTCAAACCGAAATCCAACTGAAACAAAAGGGACAATGCAATGTCAGCTTGAGGTCTGGTACCAGAGTACCTGAAAGACAACCCCCGAGGGATTTTCCTTACAACAGACGGAGCGTTCCGGAGGAGATAGCCGCTGAAGGAGATGTAAGAGTAAACGGCAGCAGACCCAGAATGACCGTAGGTGACTACAATGTGGTAGCACACTTGCGTAAAATACCGGCCTTGCTAAGTGTCTTTGATGCTCTCATGGTGTCACAAGAGCTCCGCGAATCTCTCATATATGCCTTACAAAACCCCGCCAGCTTCCAAGCATACTTTGCTCAAGAAGCCCGGGAGGAAGTAGCACAAATTGAGTCAGAGCCACATATCACCTTCACTGATGAAGATCTGATGGCCGGAACTGCAGACCACAACAGGCCTCTCTACACCACTGGGGTCATATATGGTAAAAAGGTCAACAAAATTCTGGTTGACCCAGGGTCTTCCATTAGCATCATGCCATTGAAAACCTTGGTTCAACTCTCACTCAGCATCAGAGAAACCAAGAAAGACAAAATCCGAATTCACGGGTTCAATCACCAATACCAAAAGGCCTTGGGGTCCACCATCATCGACATAGATTTTGGTGAAATTGTGACGCCCGTGAAATTCTTTATCATAGAGGCTGACACCACCTACAAGGCGCTATTGGGGAGGCCATGGCTCCATGAAAATGGTTTGGTCCCTTCCACCCTACATCAATGTGTCAAGTTCACCCGAGATGGCAGACAATGTGTAATCAAGGGCGATGACCGACCTTTTGAAGCACACGAAGCCGAATTGGATGATGCAAAATATTACCAGCCCAAGGTCGAACAGGGGGCAGCATCCACAAAGAATACCGCCTCTTCAGACGCTGTTAGAGAGGCAGTAAAAAGGGTGGTACTCAAGGCAGCCATCAAGGCACAAACAGCCCAAATGTTGTGGGGAAGTGACAGTGAACCGGAGTCCTCTGAAAGAGTCGGAGATGATGTTCACATTCCAGCCCGGACGTATAAGGGTTCTGAAAGCGAGGAAGATGGTCAAACCTCCTTAGCAGTAGAGTTTATGCCTATGAAACATTGCAAAGACCTCACGCCTCGTGAAAGGGAGCGAATCTCCAAGCTTAAAACATTCACTGTCCCACCAAAAATCGAAGAAGTGGAACATGGAACAGTGATTCATCCCAGCATCCGCCTTGTCAAGATAGGAGAGGTCGATCCAGAAAATGATCAGGCTCCCCCCGAAGACTGCAGGCGATGGTTGGAGGAAAACGAGGGCGAAACTAAAATGCATCCCAAACTCCAAAGAAATACTGATGCTCGCTTGAAGGGCTTGTTCCACCGAACTCATTGTCTGGAACCTGTCCCTAAAAGACGTATCGAGATGTTCCAGAAGCTCTGGAACGGCGACTCTAATGAAGTGACCAAGCTCAATGGAAAGACCGCCAACACCAGAGGCCTAGGCTTTGAGGCTCAACCAGGGACATCAAAACCGAAGGCACCCAAAACCACTCAAGTTCAAACATGCCGACATGTCTCCTCTACTGGAACGTGGACAAGAAACAACTCTAGGAGGCAACCCTCCAATGAGATAACCATGTTTGAGATACTCCAGAGACGTTTCCGGGACATGGTTCGCTCACAACAAGAGGTAGAGCGCTCCGCGGAACGTCTAGTTTCCCGAAATCAAGACCTTTGTCGTCAAATAGCGGCAAAAGAGCAAGAGAATCAAACATACCGGAAGAAGATAAAAGAACTCCAAAAGCGAGTCGACAAGCTCCACCAAGAAATTTCCCGACTCCAGGACACTGGTGAAAGGGACAAGGACAGAATAATCCAAGTGTCTCAAAGAAACCTGTCATACCAGAGGGAAATAGAATCGCTCAGGCAAGAAGCAAGGAAGGCCAAAAATGCCGACACTTCTGCTGGAGACCAGACACAACCAGAGGATGCTCAGTCCTATGCTTGCCACAGGGTCACTATATCTGAAATAGCAGAAGAAAACATGGATCCTAAAACCGACCACCAGGAAAACAACCCTAGTGGAAATCCACCAATACAAGAGGCGGCCTCAATCGAAGAAATGAAAGAGCGCTTTCAAAATGTACTCCAGAATGTGCTCCGATCCCATCAAAGGGTCGAGCACGAAATGTCCTCTCTCATGGCCGAAAATGCAAGTCTGCGCCACCAATTGGAGAGCTTGAGACAAAGGTGCCAAGAGGAGGTAGATATATTCCGAAGAAGGGAACGACATCATGAGTATCAAATCCTCGCCCTAAACCGGCTGAGACAAGAAGCAGTCTGTCGCTTAGAGGAAGAACTTAAAAAGAATGATAAGCTCCAAGAAGAATGTCAACAAAATGCACAAAAGGAAGTGATTCTCCGGCGAAAGATCCATGGGCTGCAAGAACTGACATCTCATTACAGTGCAGAGAGCCGAAGTAATAGATGTCAAAAAGAAAAGTTTTATTCTCACTCCCACACAAAGAGAAGGAGAAGGGAAGAGCTACCTGGCACGAGCCAAGATTCATACTCCTGTCATCGGGTCACTATAACGGAAGTCGAGGAGGAAGAAGAAACTCTCGAAGCCGAACCTGAGGCAACGGAAGGTGAACAATTCATTTTAGCTGCCAAAAGTGCCCCAAAAGAATTGGAAGAAGGAGGTCAAAATACTATTGACGAACTCAAGTCAGTAAATTTGGGTACTGAAGAGGATCCTCGACCTACCTTCATTAGTACCTCTCTCGATCCAGGTGTTGAAAGAGAATTGACGGAGCTCCTGAGGGAATATCGGGATTGCTTTGCTTGGAGTTACAGTGAAATGCCAGGACTGGACCCCACTGTAGCTGTTCACAAACTGAAAATAAATCCAGAAGTCAAACCTGTAAAGCAAGGCCCCCGGAGAATGAGGGTCGAACTTGAAGAAAAGGTGACAGCTGAGGTCAAGAAACTGATCAATGCGGGATTCATAAGAGAAGAAGAAACTCCTGATTGGGTCGCCAACATTGTCCCAGTTAAGAAAAAGAATGGTCAAATTCGAGTCTGTGTGGATTTCCGGGACTTGAACAAAGCATGCCCGAAAGACGATTTTCCTCTGCCTGTGACAGAGATCATAGTGGACCATACTTCCTCCTATGTGGTGTACTCATTCGTAGATGGACATTCTGGGTACAACCAAATCAAGATGGATGAAAGTGACCAAAAGCATACAGCTTTTCGCACACCAATTGGCATCTTCTGCTACAAAGTCATGCCCTTTGGGTTGAAGAATGCAGGGGCCACATATCAAAGAGCCATGACCAAGATCTTCGACGACTTGATACACAAAGTTGTGGAGTGCTATGTCGACGATCTGGTGGTGAAATCTCATTCACACGAAGAGCATTTGGCCAACCTTAGGCTAATGTTTGACCGAATGAGAGCTCACACTTTGAAACTCAACCCTTTGAAATGTGCCTTCATGGTCTCTTCTGGCAAATTTCTCGGTTTCGTGGTGCGACATCGTGGCATAGAAATCGATCCAGAGAAGATCAGAGCCATTCAAGAGTTGCCACCTCCCAAGACGCTCAAGCAACTCAGATCTTTACAGGGGCGATTGGCATACATCAGAAGGTTCATTGCTAATCTCTCGGGCAAAATCAAACCATTCACCAGGCTCACTAAGAAGGATGTCCCGTTCAGATGGGATGACGAATGTCAAAAGGCGTTTGAAGACATCAAGCGATACCTGCTGAACCCACCAGTCTTGGCAGCGCCCATTCCAAGAAAATCCCTCATCCTTTATACTACCGCATTGGACGGATCACTGGGGGCACTACTTGCCCAAGAAAATGAGGAAGGAAAAGAAAATGCTTTATACTACCTCAGTCGAATGCTGGTAGGAGCGGAACATGCCTATACCCCAATTGAAAAACATTGCCTAGCCCTTGTCTTTGCAATCAAGAAACTCAGACATTATATGCTGGCACACAAGGTCACATTGATCTCCAAAACTGACCCCCTGAAATACCTCATGACTCGACCCATGCTCACTGGTCGATTGGCAAGAGGGGCGGTTGCCTTAATGGAGTTCGACATAACTTATGCGCCCCAAAAGGCGATCAAAGGGCAAGCATTAGCTGATTTCTTGGCCGCTCACCCCATACCAGATGATTCCCCGCTGGCATGTGACTTCCCAGACGAAGAGACTCTGCATATGGATACTGAAGAAGGATATTGGAAGATGTATTTCGATGGGTCTTCTTCCATTCAACCAGCAGTCAAGCCAGATTTACCTAAACGACAAGCCGGGGTAGGCTTGGTCTTTGTTACACCAGAAAAAGGCATCATCAGATATGCCTTGAGTCTGATAGAACCACGCACCAACAATGAAGCTGAGTATGAAGCCCTCATTGCAGGACTTGAAATGGCTTTGGATATGGGTGTTGAAAAGATGAAAGTTTTCGGCGACTCCCAGCTGATACTCAGTCAATTGGAGGGACAATTCAAAATACGAAAGCCGGAGTTGGTAAAATACTATGAAAGGGCTCTCGAGCTTATGGCCAAGTTCACTGACATTATACTGGAAAAAGTGCCCAGGTCCTTGAATGGTAAAGCCGATGCTCTGGCTCGCTTGGCTAATGAACTCAGTGATCCCGATCAGGAAGAAATTCAAATCCTGGTTCATCGAAGAAGGTCACTATCCCCCTGTTTCCCAAAACTTCTAGAGGAAAATGAGGAAAGTACGCTGTTCATGGAAGCAGCGACATGGGAAGGAGAAACCATACAAAAATGGGGAGAAAGCACTCAAGCCATGGCTATTGAAAATGCCGATGACGAAGATTGGAGAAAACCTTTCCTCGACTTCTTCCAACAAGGGAAGCTTCCTGCAAACAAGGGACTTCGAGAACAAATCAGAAAAAGGGCTCTGAGATATGTTTATGTTAACAACACTTTATACTGGAGGTCTTACGAAGGTGCATGGTTGAGATGCATCACCAGAAATGAAGGCTATCAAGTGATGAAAGAAATACATGCTGGGGCATGTGGATCCCACCAATCAGGCTCTAGAATGCGGGTCCATATCAAATTGCTGGGCTATTATTGGCCCATGATGATCGCCGACTGCGAAAACTTCTCCAGACAATGCCATATGTGCCAAATACATGGGGATTTCATCCACCAGCATCCAAATGCGCTGCACCCGACTGTGGTGTCATGGCCCTTCGAGATTTGGGGAACAGACATCATAGGTCCCATTGACCCTCCAGCCTCGAATGGGCATCGATTCATCTTGGCAGCAACTGACTACTTCTCGAAATGGGCCGAGGCTCGGTCATATAGAGAAGTCAAAGCCTCAGATGTAGTGAAATTCTTCACCACCCACATCCTTTGCAGATACGGCACTCCCAGGAAAATCATTTCCGATAACGGAACTGCCTTCAAGAATACAAGAGTTGATGGATTCACCAAGAAATACAACATCGAGTGGAGATACTCCTCTGTGTACAACCCTAGAGCCAACGGATTGGTCGAGGCATTCAACAAAACACTGATCAAAATCCTCCGAAAGACTATTGGGGATAATCAGAAAGACTGGCACAACAAGCTGTCAGAAGCACTCTGGGCATACAGGATTACACACCGAACTCCCACTCGAGCCACTCCATACTCCTTGGTATACGAGACCGAGGCGGTTCTACCCATTGAGGTTGAACTCCCTTCACTGAGAATAGCCATGGCATCAGAAATCCCCATGACCAAACAAATGCAACTCAGGTTTCAAGAATTGGATGGGATGGACGAAAGAAGACTCATTGCGCAACAAAATCTGGAGTTATATCAAGCTCGAATGACACGGGCCTATGAAAAGCTCGCAAGACCAAGAGCATTCAGGAAAGGTGAATTGGTGTTAGCGCTAAGGCGACCAATCACTGGTCGACACCACGGCCCCAAGTTTGCGCCAAACTGGGAAGGCCCCTTCATAATTGATCAAGTCTATAATGGAGGCGCCTACCTTTTAGCCACGGAAAATGGAGAACACCCATTGCCAGTCCTAAATGGGAGATATCTCAAGAAATATTATGGCCAAAACCAACCTCCAGAACATGCACGACCTCAACGGCGTCCAGAAGAAGATTTCATTGCCAACTGGGCCGAGGCCCACGAGGGAATGACACAACTGTTCTCACAACAGTGATACACAAAATTGGTGAAGCTTACCGGTGAAACTTACCTAATAAAGACTCCATGTTGAGGGAGCCTGTGTGGTTCCTGAATACATGGAGCATGGTGAAATTTGCCCAAAAATATAATCCGCTTAATGAAGAAGCCTGTGTGGCTCCCGAAAGCGAAAAGGTGCTTAAGGAGGCTCAAACCTTTGTGGTAGCTGAAAGCACCGAGGACACGCCCCATGAAGCATATCTGAGGGCGTGAGCCTCACCAACCCACCATGTTCCCTAGTAAGGTAGGGATCTCAAAGGCGATTTGTCCCTGTGGCCCAATAAGTCGACCTTTACACTTAATAACATACCCGATAAATTCCACGGTTCATGATTAAAGTTGTACCTCAAACAACTATATATATATGCATATATGCATATCCCTATATATATGCATATATCCAAGTAAACGAATCCCACGGTTCATGATTAAAGTTGTACCTCAAACAACTATATATATATGCATATATGCATATCTCTATATATATGCATATATCCAAGTAAACAAATCCCACGGTTCATGATTAAAGTTGTACCTCAAACAACTATATATATATGCATATATGCATATCTCTATATATATGCATATATCCAAGTAAACAAATCCCACGGTTCATGATTAAAGTTGTACCTCAAACAACTATATATACGCGCATAGTCTCAAAGACATGTGTGTATACAACGCTCAAGGGGTTTCACCCCTGATGAAACCCAGAGCCATAAACCAAATCCAAATTCAAATCTAAAGGAAACCTGGTCAGAATCTAAATCAGCAATACTTGGTGTTTAGAACCTGCCATAAACCAAAGAAAATGGAGTATTCAGACTAGCCTTGTGCCTCGTGGTTGGTACCTCACCCAAAAATTTTGGTATCAGTCGACACCATGTCCCGAGCTAGTATCTCATACTCGAGTCAAAAGGGGAAGCAAAGAAAAAAAAAAACCTCTCTAAAATCAAACTGACACCATGCTTCATGTTTGATGGTTTAACCCTTTGTCCCACCGGTCTAAAAAACTCGTAAAAGAAATGCCTTGTCCTTCTGGACATCCTTAAAGCATTTCTCCTATAGCATCCCCACTAAAGGAAATATATATCTCCCACCTCCATAAAAGGATGTCCAGAGCTTTGTGCTTTGTGCTTTAAACAAGGTACCGGGTGCCTGTTCATCTCACCTGTTAAAAAGGATGACCAAAAGTTCTGTGTCTTGAACTCTAAAGAAGACACTTGAAGACGTAAGTCTAACGCCCTAACTTGTGTTGAGAAAGACTGTGTGGCTTTCGAATACGTAGACCATGGGACACTGACCCGACATTTTAAAATCCGCTTTATGAGGGAGCCTGTGTGGTTCCTGAAAGCAAAAAGGTGTTTGAGGAGGCTCAAACCTTTGTGGTAGCTGAAAACACCGAGGACACGCCCCATGAAGCACATCTGAGGGCGTGAGCCTCACCAATCCACCATGTCCCCTAGTAAGGTAGGGATCTTAAAGACGATTTGCCCTCACGGCTTCATAAGTCGTTCTTTCCACTCGATATCAAATGACAAAAGAAATTCACACCACGGTTCATGCCTAAAGCTATACCTCAAATAGCTATACATATATGCAAATAACAAGCCCCACGGGCCACGCCTGACATTCTATCCCAAAACAGGTATACGTGTATGCATATTCTCAAAGCATATGCGTATATCCAAACAGCAGTCTCATAGTTTATGATTAAAGCTACGCTTCAGACAGTTGTATGTGTATGCATATTCCTATAATGTACACAAATGATAAGTCCGCCGGCTGTGTCAATAATTTTATGGACCCTACCTAAACCATAACCTAAAAGGTTACAAAGGTCTGAAAGCACATCCACAAGGATCAAATGCGTATATGCACGCCAACATATGCATACATCCAGAATACATCCCTGCAGTTGCCTCAAAGCAGATGTATCATTACCCAAACAAACAAGCCACAATTAATTAAAAAAAATTCAGTGACAAGAACAAATAGTCAACCAAACAATCAAAACAACAAACAGTAAACAGTAAACATTGTCATCAAAAAGATAAAATGCAGAAAGGAGACGCCTATACAGGGGGCAGGGCCACACTCCCTGCCAACTTGTTAACAGCCTCAGACAGTGACTGGAGCATTTCCTCTATAACCTCCAGACGCGCATGCAACTCCCCAAGCTGCTGATCTAGTGAAACTTGAGCTGGCGGAGGGTCTCCAATAGCAGACCCGTCATCTGAGGGAGAAGAAGCTTCTCTTATCGGACTGTACTGGTTCACGGCAGCATTTTCCTGCAAGATATATCCATTAACTAAATGATTGGGATCAGGTACCAAATGACCGTCTTGATCACCAACCCACCCAAAAGAGGGTAAAACATCCAGGAGATTGCTACAGTACGCCATGTCCCTCTCGGATACGGGTCTTCCCCACAACATGTCAGGCATTGGGATCTGGGCTCGATCCATCAAAGCCGCTACCAGATGACCATAAGGCAAACACCCATGTGTAAACCTTACTGCCTGATGCATGTGCTGAAGAATTAGGCTGGCCAAGTCAGGCTTGTCACGTCTGCGGATAAACGGGCGAAGATAAAACAGACCGCCTGGTCGAGAAAGGTTGGTCAAACTCCCTTGCGGGAAGAGAATTTGAGTCACCACCAGGAAAAGAACCCTACAAATAAACCTGGTAAAGTCAGAAATGCTCAAGTTAAAGAAAAATGCAAATGTGAATGTACCTATGAAGAGCAGGCAAGTGTTCGGTGGATACAACCTCGGCACCTCTTTCATAAGGACGGGCTTTGAACCAGCGACGACATGCACCAAAGGTCCCGAAGCCCTGAGGCCAACACTCATAGGCATACACAGCCATGCCACCTAGACTCTCGGTAGCCTGGATAAGAGCAGCCAGATCCTCTCTCCCTATATGGAACTCTCGGCCGAATAGATAAGAAGAAGCAGAAGGGACCCCAAAGTGATCAAATGATACCCTAAGATTGGCATAAAATAAGCGCACAATCGAAGGATAGTAAGGGCGATTGAACAATGTCAAACCCTTAAGATTCCAGGCACTCAACCAGCCATCAAGCAAGTTCTTAGGCTGGCTTATTATAGCACCGTCAGGAGCAAAGAAGAAACAGTCGGCCACTGGGTGCCTATCGCCTCCGGTATTATGCATATGGCAATCAAAGGCTTTGGCATCTCGGAAAAGATAGCGGTTGTCAGGAACTAAAGACCAGTTGGGAACAGTCGGTCCTGGGCTCACCACCGAAGAGCTAGAGGCGTCTCTGGGACGTTTTGGGTTCGAGACAGACATGGTGAAAGGAGACTGCAAAAGCTAAACCCTAAAAACAAAAGCAGAAAAGGGCGACGTCGCCGCGACGTTTAGATAAAAATGGGAGGCGGTGACGCCAAGACTCTAACCTAAAGGCGTTTGATTCTCGTGCACTAATCGCTCCGCGATTAGGGGAAAATATCACAGAAAGATAAACAAGATGAAAAAACATGGAAAGATATAATCCAGAAAGATATCACATAAACGTAGATAAAGCACTACAAATATCCGGTCTCATACAGTCATACAAAACAAGACAAACATAACGTCATGACTAAATAAAGACTAAAGTGCGATAAAGGAAGATACAAGGGGTGCAACAACTCCACAAATCTCTATCATGTCTCAAAGATATCAACAAAGTGGTGACTCAACCTCAGGCTCATCCTGAAGATAAGACTCAGTCCCACCACTGCCTCCAGAAAATGGCTCAGTGTCCCCTGAGAGTGGCTCTGTAGCTCCGCTACCGGCTGAACCACCCACAGGAGGAACTCCAGGACAAGGCAGGGCCAGCACGACATCAACAACTGCCCCCTCTATATCATCCTCCTCCGACATCAACTCATCATCAGTCCCACCGGGTGACGCCAACCCTGCACTCTCAGGACCAGACAACTCTGTCAATACAACCCCTGATGCAGGAATGCAGCTCGTCCCGACACCCGAAGGAGGGATAAAGTCAATAGGGATCGCACCCAACAAGACAGCCGCCCACTCAGAATAATCTATCGAGATCCCTGACAAAGACAATGTCCCCATATCCGCATCTGTCATGATGATGTTGTGAAAAGTCTGTAGATCACAATCGTCAAACAGAGCGTCAATCATATCTTTCCCTGCAAAAAAGGGGAAAAGGTCAATAAACAAGAGATTTACCCTGCTTGTTCTCATGATTACACTCATAGGAATTATGAAACTAAGGGTACCTGAAGAAGGCTGAATGGCGAGAGCAGCATCCTCCTGAGTCTCCGGCTCCACAGCCTCCTGAGTCTCCGGCTTCACAGCCTCCTGAGTCTCCGGCTCCACAGCCTCCTGAACCTCCAGCTCCACACCAGGAATGGCATCAGAAAGCTCGCTTATGCTAGCAAAGCTCCGAGCCGAGAACTGGTATTGGCGGCATAGCTGCCGTAAACCCGAGGCCCATAGGTCAACATCAAAGGCCCCTAGCCAAGGAGGAAGTCGCCCTACAAAATGGTTGACTTGCAATAAATACCAGAAAATATGAAATAAATAAAAATACAACAGATAGGGGAAACACAATACCTAATCCTCGGAATATCGGAGGAATCGGAGGTAAAGGGGCTGGCTCACATCCCAATGCTGTCACTGGAATGATAGCCAAAGAATCATCTGGGACAAACAAATCGTCATCTTCAAGAAATGGAGCAGGAACGGCAGAACTAGGGTACAACATCTCCTCAAATGGTACCTCTAGTGTCTCCATCTCCCCCAGCCCCCTCTCAACTCCTCCGACCTCAGCCTCAGAAGGCGTAATCACACTAGCCTCTGCATCAGGCTCAATAACTGGTGTCGCAACTGCCCCTATAGTCTCTTGCGAAGTCGTCATCTCTGTCCCACCGGCACTAGACTCAGCAACGAGAGCACTACCCCATAACCCGGAGCATGAAGTACCTATAAGCCAAATATAAGGTAACTTCATGGAAACAGAATGAAAAAAAAGGTTATAAAGAAAAGCAGACCTGTGAAAGGCGTGAGTAAAGGAGGCTCCATAGAGAATCTGATGCCAGATGATCCCTCTCCCAGTCTCGGCCGCAACTCATAGCGGGATGCCTCCTCCAAAGACGGAGAATCCTTGCGGCGCCTCTTCCCCAGCTCTGCACGAACCTCCTCCTCCGCAAGCTCCTTGGGATACTCCGGTGAAGGACAGGAGGATAGATCCAGATCACCCTCAAGAACGTGAGAATCAGATACAGGCTCGAACGTAGGTTCCAGCTCAGGCTCAGGCTCAGGAACACCTGACATAACGATTCTATATGTCTAAGCACATATAAGAGGGAATATATATAAGTCAAAAAAAAAAAAAAAAAAAAAAGAAGAAGAAAAAGAGAATCTCACGTACCTGTATACATGGCCCAGAATTGATAACTCTTGGGTCCAGATAGGGAGGCCTGAGATAAATCATCCACCGGTGGGGGGCTCCCCTTCAGCGTGAAATGAAAATGGCCCAAATCGCACTCTCCCAGACCTATGTAAAGCATTGGAAATGCATATAAAAAAAAGGGAAAAGAAGAGATAAGACAGAAAGAAATACAAAGTTCAAGGAAATACCTGGAAAAGAACCGTCAGGAAATGGAGATGGCTCAAGGTACTTAACTGGCTTATAAGCAGGAGGGACTCTCTTGTCAATGCCGAAAAATCCTCGGAGAGGGCGAAAACCACCTCGAGTAGGATCCAAACCTACCGGAATAACTCTCACAGGAGAATAGACTCGAGTCTCCAATAGCTCATTACCGAAGCTATGAGGGATACTGACCCAACCTCTGATCCAACGGTCATGTGCCACAGTAATTCTGCCCTCACGAGAAGCAGGTGGGACTACACATCGGGAGCCCATACCCAAACGAAGGCAAAATGCTGCTAAAGCAGCACATCTCTCAGGAAGATCCTCAGGAAGGCGAGTAAAAGCTGTCGCAGAAGGAATATCCTGATCGTACCCGAACGGCCAAGCACATCGTTGTGGGCTATAAATCTCTCCAATGATCCGCTCGCCTATCCTGATAACGAGACAGCCCTCTCTAATACTAAGGGCAAAATCCCTGAAACGCTGGTTTCCAGAGGCCAATAAACCAGGCTTCTTGCCCCTCGAACTCCTAGGTGGATCCTCAATAACAAAAGGCTTCCCCTTATCCTTGGGCCAACCTCCAGAAAAGGCCACAGGACGGCGCTCGTGAAGAAACCGACAACTCTCTGAAAAGAATCGGTGAGCTCTGAGCTGGCCCGGAGAGACAACAAAAGAACCAGCGATGAGACTCAATGCTGGTAAACGCCCCCTGACTCCCCTAGAAGTAGAAGGTGCATAACTGCCCGGCCAATACACATTGAACCAACCATGAAGGATGTGTAAAGGCACTGCTATCTGCGCTCGTGAGGGATCTCTGGAGGAGGAAATCTCTCTCATGGCTCTATAGACATTCACCAGAGCCGCCATGGCCAAAGAAACACGCTTCCCTCTAGCAAGAGCGTTGGCCATAAGAAAAACACCTGGCCGGATATACCCCACCGGATCATAAACCACGAGGAAATAACAAACCCACCAGGAGAAATAGGCTGTCAACAAAGTCTCATTGTCCAGGGAAAGTGAACTTAATTCAGACCACGAAGCGCACCGTGATGGGTCATAAGTCTTGTCAGTCCCCGTCCCCATAGGATCCAACGGATCAGCAAAATGAACTGCCTTGTCCGGAATTACTCTATCCATGAAATAGGCAATCCAATCTCTAAAAGGAACGTCTCTACCCAAACCCCTGCGAGACCGCGAAACGGCGATCTCGTAGTAAATCCTGTAAACAGCCCGTATAGAATCAGAATGGTAAGCATTCCCCTGACTGTCTACACCAAACAACTCTGCCTCAGGAGGCGTCCTTTCTTCATAAAAGAGACCCTCCGCGGGAACCCCTAACAAACGGACCATCTGCCAAAGGTCAATGGTCGCACACCTGTCCTCCAAAACAAAAACGTTATGGACATAATCCCAATTGGTCACCATAGCTCTGAAGATAGCTGGGTCCCACGCATACCGAAAAAGGGACAAGACCACACCACCAAAAATCTCCACATCATCAAACTCCTTACCAAAACGGTTAACCATGTGACGGGTCCACTCGGTCTGACCCGGACTATACTGCAGATCACCACGGACGCTCAAGCGGCTGAGATCCCAAGGAATGACACGTCCAGATATCATCTCCATATTCAAAAGGTGATAGTCAGATGAAGAACCCGATCTACCAACAGGGCTCAAGAAAAGACCCTCAAATGACTCAACAGCACGCCTGCACCTCTTACTCTTCGTACTTACCGAGAGAAACGACGTGTAACCCTCAGACCGACAACAAAAGGTACGGGACGGAGGGTCCGGCAGCAAGCAAGGGAAAATAAGAGGAGGAAACAAGGGAATGGGATCATGGCGTACCAGTAAACCATGAAAGATGTCCCGGCCCTTCAGAATCGCACGTCTCCATCTCGAATGCAAATGAATGTGAGTCTTGCTTGGATCCAAGTACTGGTCGATGTAGGAAGAAATGGCTAGATCAGATGGCCCATACACGCCAGTCCGCACAAAATCAAAACGAGGAGTGGTGCCAAACATCTCCTCGACAGGCTCCATAAAGTCTGTAAAGCATGGCCCAATAAAGGAGGCATATAATGAGGCAAGTCCCAAGAAATAAACCCATAGAGATGAAAGAAAATAAGTCCAATTGGGGTACACCAGAGTGAGCCGTTTCACACAAGCTCAACAACTCACTCTGGTGGGGGGCATTTGTTTGCCTCTAAATTCGGCAACTTTAAAACTAGTCTACAAAAAGGCAGTTAAATAAGCCGATGGACGATGTTAAGATGGGCTGTAAAGGCGAAGCCCAAAATTCTAAAATAAGGCATGGTTCTATATAACATTTATCGAGCTTGCTGGTATATCGGTCTCATGGAAGGGTTCCATTCTCATAAGAAAAGAGAGTAGGATTGAGACGATAGACGAGTTAAGACCACAATTCAAGTGTATGTCTCGTTAATGGAGCAATGGCAAGTTAAGTGTCGGGTTCAATAAGTTAAATGATACTAAACTTGACACTTGACATTAGCATATATGGCAAGTAACCTAGCTATCTATCAAGAGTATACAAGTCATGTGGATATGAAATAATATACAAGCATGAAAGTATATATCAATCCGCATCAAGTCAGACGCAACATCAAGCAAATATGGGTTATACAAAAGATATACATAGCCCAGCAAAATCACAAATACAAGTAAATTGGAAAAAAGGGAAAGGAAGCCCAAGCAGGTCCGCATACCAGGCCCAAAAAAAAAAACAAGGCAGCGACCTCCTCCAAAACTCCAGCGCCCTGACAAGCGGGGCCCACTCAGCAGATCTCTGAGTCAAAGTCGGAAATCGACTCAGTCGGAAGCGTCAAACAGGGTTCGACCGAACCTGATACAGAGAGACACGTGTCATACTCTCATTGGCCACGGCCAAATAAATAAAAAAAAAAAAGAAAAAAAAAGAGAGAGAAGAAAAAAGAAATGAAGAGAGAAGGACGAGACTGTACCTTTCTCTCTACACCGTCGCTAGGTCGAAACTTCGCCGGAGCTACACGGCTCCGTTGGCCCAACTGACTGCACCATTGTGTTGGCGACGCTACCACGGTCTCAACGACACCAGACTCGACAGCTCTCTCAACCTGCAAAGCACACGAACGAGAGGGGAAACTGTCAGAGGCCAAGTTCTGACATGAGCGAAAATCATGTTTTAAATACAGATAAGTGTTTGGGAGCACTTACAATGATGAAACGGAAGGTTTGCAACGCTTGCTTGGCTCAGTTGCTACTCAGATTCATCAACTTCATGAAATAGCCATTGACAGCCATGTGTATCGAGCTCGAGAGCTTGAAAGAGAAAGGTGTACACGAGTTAGATGATGGTAAATGCTTTTAAAGTACCAAAATACTCTTCAGAAGTATATAACAGGGAGGATGATGGGGTATTATACCTGAAAGTTGATATCATTCCAGAAAATGGAGGTGTCCAGTGCCGAAATGAGAAGTCAAATGCCAACTGGAGAGTAAAATAGAACCTCTCCCCAGCCTATGACTGAAAAAAGATGTTTCTAGCCCTGACCCAGGCACAGAAACCTTTATGAGATACCAGGGAGAGGTACAACACTCTTTCAATCACAGCCATATGATGAAAGTCACCTCTGGATCAAGGGTAGCAGTGAACCCGTGCTACAGTTAGCTCAGATATAACAGAGAAGCAATGCAAAGCATGATGCATGCCAATACAAGCCAGTAAACACATCTAACCATCCATGCACAAATCAATGGCCAAAGATGAGCGTCAGAAGCATGCTTGCCAACTACTAAACTTCACAACATCATAAAACACATGAAAGTGACACTCCAGATGTATCATTCCTGGGACCATGGGCAAATCAGTTCTTAAGTCGCAAAAGACAAAGGATATCCCAGGTCAACAAAGAATCAACAGCAAACCACATGCCAAATTTACCCCTCAAGATGCCACTCAGGGCACACTGCATGATAGTACACTCGTAATCAATGCTAAAACTGAGCATAACATATCTCCCAGTGATCAACTGTGCACAAAACGAAGTGCTAAATGTGTCATACAAAGCCTCAGTTGAACATGGCACCAGAAATGCCAAGATAAATACATCATAGGCTAGGATGTGCCAGGGAATGCACATTATATGGGGGAGGGTCAAAGATGCAACTCTCTCAAGTGCTACATGAAAATTGCACAACTCAGATGTGAGTATAGCATGCTATCAAGTAGCATGACTTGTCTCAAACAAAAGAGATGACAAAGCCATGAGCAACCATCAAAGTTGCACAAAAATTAAATCATGGTGCAATGACCAGGGTACCACACTGCCAACATATGGTTGGTACAGTTCCAAAATTGTCCACTAAGCCATCAAGTCACAGCCACAGAAAACCAAGGCAAGTTGCAAATAAGGAGTGTTCAATCCTCTTTAAAATGCCATCAAGCCTAAATCAAATATGACAGCTAATTAGCTGTTAATTAAGCAAATTCAAGGCCCAGCAACCAAGTGATAGCTGACCCAGCATCACTTAGACGCCAGGAAGCCTCAAATTACATAGCACAAGCCCAAGATGAGCCCAGCAAGTTCACTGCCAAGGTGGCATATGACCCCACCTGTCATGACAGAAAACAAGTCAAGTCAGCAAATTGACCAAGGAAAGAAAACAAATAGTGAAGACAGTAAAGAATGAAATATTGTCTCACAAATGACCAAATTATACATGCAACCAATGAGAGCATGACACATGGCACCCAAATTGCCTCAAATAAATATAAATGCAATTTCCTGACAATGACATAAATGAAATATCCAAAATGAAGAGGGATAAACCTGCCAAAAGGAAAGCTCCAGTTAGTAAACCATGCAAACAAGTGGAGAAAAATGCAAATGGAGAAAAACAAAGGCTTGCCCAGCTGGCATATACCTACACCATTAGGCTCAGCAGCTACATGGCACCAAATATGCCCTTCCTATGCAAATCACAACCCTCCAAAAGAATGGATGGCTGGATGTATCAGGCGCCAAGGAAACCCCTTCCCCAAGAACACATCTCTCCAGTAAAGAGAGGTGAAACACACCCTCAATTATCAGAGAAATTGAGGGACCACACACTGTCCTTCACAGCCAAGTGAAATGAGTAAAAAAAAAACACTCAACAACTCCAAAGGCCAAGTGTCAAGCATACACTGGATAAGTGAAAGAAAGTAGAAAGGAGCAAGTAAAGAAAATCTCACAAAAGCAAGTCGGTTTAGATGAAATACATCTCAACCACACATCAAACTCCAAAATTCCAAGAAAATGTCACATGGCAGCACCAAAGCCTGCCTCAAGCAAACCCTAAATAGCCTCTCCTCTATAAAAGAAGACCCAAGTCGACAAGAGAAGGGGCTGGCTGATTGGCAAATCTCTGCATTAATAGGAAAAAACATTAGTAACTTGTTTTATCAGCTTTAGTAGTAGAAAGGTCTGTAAGATTCAAGCATATATTTAATAAAACTCGATTTTGAAGCATTTTGATTACTATTTTTGTATCTTCTTTTGCTTTCTTTCTCCCTGTTCTTGAGGGGTTGAGCCATAGAGCTCACACTCAAGAACATGGGTTGGTTTTGCATCATGTAAACCTTGCTTCCATGTCATTTGAGGGGTTAAGTCTCAGAACTTACACTCAAATAAATAAAAAAAAGGAGAGTCATGTAGTTGTTATGTCAGCACCAAATAAAGCCCCAAAAAAGCATAAGTCAAACTCATAGGTAGCTTATCTGTTCATGGAGAGTCAGGCCACAGAGTTGGCATCCATGGACAGGTTGCATCTTGCACCTGCCAGCCAAAAAAAAAAAACAAAAAAAATAAGTAAAAAGTTAAGTAAATAAATTAAGAAAAAATAAATAAAGAGGCACACAAAAACATAAAAATGTACTTGTTCTTCTTCAACAGTGCAGGTACAGCTTGGAAGTGTGGGTTCTGCCAATTGTCCTTTCACTTGCAAGGGAAGGGGTCTCATGCTTAGGTGTGTGGTCTCAGAACTGCCACTGTAGAGCTGAGGTGCCCTTGCCCTTTAAAATTGTGGTACCATGGTGAGTTGGCATCACCTGGGTGCTGAGGGGGTGTGTTCATCAAGGTGTGTGGTCATAAGGGCTGCCACCTGAGCATGCTTTCCTCATCACTTAAGGAGTCCATCTCTCTGGTTTTTCATGAGCTTGTCTCTTTGTTGAGACAGAAAACCAAACCCCAGAAATAAAGCCACAACCAAAACAAGGACCAAATCCAAATCGACATCCATAAAATTTCCAATTTCCCTAAGTCATACCCACACCATGTCAAAATTAACCCAAAACTTTACCCAAATTCACTCAACCCAAGACTATACCAAAATAAGCCAAAATGCTGCACAAATTCACTCAACCAATATACCAAAATGAGCCAAAATGCTGCCCAAATTCACTCAGCCAATACACCCAAAAGCAAGCCAAAATGCTGCCCAAGTTTACCCAGTAAGTCAACCAAAAATAAGCCAAAATGCTGCCCAAATTTACCCAATAAGTCAACCAAATACACCCGAAATGCTGCCAAAATTACTCCAGAAATTAAACCTACCAAAATACCCTGCTTCAGGCCCAAGCTGAATAAAATAGCCAAACCTGACCAAACTAGGGATAGATAAAACCTCAAGCTAGCCATGCTCTGCCTGACACCAGCAGCAGCATAAAAGCCAAATCCACAAACACACCCAACCTCTGTAATCATGCCTGTCAAAAAGTAATAGAGACGAGCTCATGAAAGACCAGAGGGAGGGTCTAAGTGCTGACAAATCAAGGAAGCACAATTAAGCAAGTGTTAAGGAATGATTGACAGCCACCAACAAGCACAAGCTAAAAATGTGACAAGTTAAAAGGAAAAAAGAAGCTTACTTAGCTTTTTCTTAAAAAAAAAGAGAATCCAAAAGTTCTGTCGGCATCATCTTCTCATCAGATAGACCAGACAGAACCAAGTCAGAACAGTGCAATGCCGGAAAGAGAATAAAGCTCCAGAGCTCAGCACAGAAAACACCTGACAGAACAAACGTTAATATTAACAAAAAGAAATGAAATCAAAAGTCAACAGAACAAGGCCAGGGTCAAAGTCAGTAACCAGTCATCAGGTAGAACAAAAAAACAGTATCAGCATCATCAGAGATGACTGAGCTTAAACCAGACCAGAATAGACGGTGAACTGACAGAAACTGGTTCGGATAAAACAGGCTAACCAGGCCACAAGTCAAAAGTACTACTCGGTAAAAGTTCTGAGTTAAAAGTTCAAAAATAGAACCCACAAAAAAAAGGGAAAGAAAAGCGAAAGCGAAAACCCGATTCAAAGAAGGCAGAGGTGTACTTAGCTGTGTCACAAGCAGACGCCAAAATTGTCGTTGCTTGGCTTCCTTCGTCGTCGGCGACCAAGTATCGGAAAACTTGAAAGAAAATCATCACTTTTCCTCTCTCGTTCTCTCAAGAAATGGAGCAGAAAGGAAACAAATCGAAGAACAAAGGAAAGCCAAAAGCAGAGCTCGAACAGAAACGGTCGAGGCACGGCCGATCGTCGCCCTGTTCGTCTCAGACATCTCTCCCAATCGCTTTATCGGAGAAGAGATCGAAGAAACTAGGGTTTAAACTCTCGTCGTCGATCGAAATCAAAAGAAGCGCGGTGCACCACCCAAATGAGATGCTTGCAAGCGGGCCCCGCGTCGCAGAAATGAACGCGACTCGGACCTGACCGGTCTACAGACTCGTGCGTGGACCAAGCGATCCCCGACCCAGGATCTTCTGGATTTTCTGTGGCACGAGGTGTATAGCGAGTTGCTGTCGACAAAACACAAAACACCAAACCCTGCAGCCAATGAGAATTTTCTAAAACACAGGAATCTCAAAAATGCATCAAAAAATAGCTAGAAAGTCCAGAAAATTCCCATAAAATACCAAAATGTCCAGAAAAATATAAGGAACATTTTTCTATAACAGTTCAAATTTAAATTCTCAATCAAAGATAGAATTAAAATTAAAGTCATAAAAACGGTTAAAATTAATAATTACAAAAAGCTCAAAAGTTGAATTATGTCAAAAATCCAATAAAAAGGTGCAAGGGTATGAACCCCTTTGACAGCAGGTACCTCAAGATGACTTTGACAGCAGGTACAATTAAACGGTAACTGCCGTTAAGGACAAATTTCATGCAAAACTCCCGGAATCTGGAAATAAAATTCGCAGCCAAATCAAAACACAAAACCAAATTAAATCCAAAACTCAAACTCAAATCAAATTCAAAACCCAAACTCAGATCCAGTTTAAATCCAAACTCAAGTCAAATCCAAAACCCAAACTCAAATCCAGCTTAAATCCAATCAAGTCAAATCCAAAACCCAAACTCAAATCTAGTTTAAATACAAAATCAAATCCAAATCTAAACCCAAATTCAAACTAAACCCAAAACCCAAATTCAAATCTGAAATCCAAACCCGAATTAAATCCAGATCCAGAAAATCCATATCCAGAATATCCAAACTCGAGACCCGGACCTAAACCCAAAATCAATACAAATCCAGAAACAAAATTCTATAATCCAGGGACCAAACTTTAAATACGTCTGAAAATCAGAATTTGGTAAATTCTAGAACATATGAAGACCAAAGTTTAAAATGTCCAAAGTGACCAGAATTTCTAAACACGCCCTAAAACCAGAGCTTAAAACGTTTTATAACCTAACTCTTGCACGTCACAGGGCCAGAAATTCAATACGTCAATAGTTGACCAGAATCGACACACGTTCAAGGACCGGAACCTCTATATGCCTTAATGCCTGAGTTTCCAGAAACGTCTGATAACCTCAATTCTAACATGTCAACAAACAGACCTGAATTTTAAAATGTTGATAAATTAAAGTTTTAAAATAGCTAAAGCTTTAATATAATCTGAACACTGAAACTTTACACGTCTATGTCCGTCCTCTTTAAGCTTACAATGCGTATAGTTTGAAGAGAACAAACCAAAATCGTCAAATATAAAAAGAAAATTGGGTTGAATGTAGATTAATAGATAATCACCCTGAATCAAACTCCAGAAGTTTCGAAACTCTAAACTTAAACTAAGTTTCTCTGCATCATGTTTTGCATCATGTTAAACCTCTCATGGTCGCAACATTCGCTCTATTTGTGTCACCGTTTGTTTGCGTTTAAGCGTCAAGTGTCTTTGGTAAAAATGCTACAATGCTAAAAATGCTACAATGCTAACTGGTATGCCTAATCCATTGACTATCCCGATCTAGAGGTGCTCTTGACTTGGTTCAGAGGTAATTAACAGTAGGGGCTTGCGCCTACTGGAAAAAAAGGACCTGCAGTAAACAATCAAACTCTCGAGAGGTTCGAAACCACGTCAGTACTCACATCCCTTTTCAGGTGGGTGCCGATGTCTGAGTTTTGAAACGATCGAGGGGTATCTCGTCCGCAATATCTTTTTCCCCCTTGGGAGCATCCGGTCATTTCCCCCTTCCGAGGATCAGGGTCCAAAAAGGTGCGAGACAGACTTCTTATACTCTCGTAATCGAAAAGAATTTCAACTTGCGTTTCTTGATTCTAGTTTAGCCTCTCGGCATCAACTCTCATGTTTATCATAATTGAATATCGTTACTTAAGAACGTTTGGAACTAACCATCTAACAATTAAGCAAGTTCTTACTTAACGGGTGCAAGCAATTCGACTTAAGAAAATCAATCCAGTTAATCTAATCAATTCTAACAACGCATAAAACACAACATGCAACAAATAAATTAAACTAAAAGTATATCATCAATTATAAATTAAAAAGATTCACTAGCATGGCCCATAATTAACAACTACTCACGAGTATACTTCATAAAACAATCACATGTATCTAAGAAATAAGAAAACATAAAGAAGAAATCAGATTACAACAGATTGTATCCAAAACTTCTCTCTTTGTGCTCTCTGCTACTCTTCCAGCAGTCCGTTGATGTTCCTGGCGACCCGTTAAAGTACCATGGTTGCTCTCTCAAATAGCTGTAAATTCTCTCCATTCACGAACCCTATTCCAGTTGAAGCTCTGCTGATTTTATAGGCGTGGGAAGATTCTAAAATGTCGAAACGTGGTGGTCAAGTTTCTAAAGATAGTATAGTCGTGTGCAGATGGATTTAGAACTGGTTGACCTAATTCTGGATGTCGATTTTGCCCTTTTCAGCTGCCCGCTGAAAAAGCTTCATGTGTCACCAATCTCATCTGTTATCCGTTATGCTCTATGTGGATCGTGAAAGTCATCAGTGGGTCACCAATTATGATCAAATTTCGGTTTTCCTCACTGTTGGAGTAGCCACATCACGTAGATCTTGTACAAAATCAAAGGAGCCATAGCAGTACCTAGTTTCTACCTAAAATTATCAATTTACAAGTTAAAAACACATATAATTTAATGAAATTAAGTGCTAAATTAGTTGATAATTATACATATAAAAACCACTTATCAATTATCAATATGAGTCTTAAAAATTCATAAAATAATTATAAGAATTTGTTCTTATATATTTTATATTTTAGATCATTGCAACATACAACATCTTGAGTTTCAAAATATATATTTGCTTCAAATCAATGAAAATAAAAAAATAATTTTTTTATTTTTTTATAATATTTTATATATTGATATTGCAATAATATATGAATAAAATAAGAAAAATTTTGAAGTACAAATGCTTATTTCAAGCCGGCTCGCAACTCAACTTGAGTTGGAGATGCACTGAGTTTGAGCTAGTTTAAAAAAATTTAAAAGTATTTCTAATTTGACTCGAGCTAACTCGAGTTGTGTTGTTTCCATCTTACTTGAAATCAATTCGTATACGGCCTATCAAACACTAGTGATACTTCAAATCACACATTTTAATTAATTTTACATACTGGTGTAATTTACTTGGGCATCTTTGAATACAATTGAATTTATTTAAATTAACAGTATATTAAGCACATTACTAATTTTAAATCTAATAAATGAATTTCGAACCGATCGACTAGTTGGCATTATTCAAAAAAGCCTTGTTATAAATCTGGTAAATCTGGTATATCAATTTCGATTAAAAGTTCAATTATTTTTTTAAAAAATTAAATTTCGTTGGAATAAAAACAACAATAACAACTTATTATTATTATTTTTGCCAATCAGATCCCGTAGGCAAAACAACAATCGAAACGAAGCGCTCGTGCACTTAATTAGAGAAGAATGTACACGGAGCTAGCTGGTATACCGGTTAAAGAACAAAACCGGGTCTACATCCTATATCAAACAAAGATAAAACCGGTTCCGCGAGACAACGTAACATCTCTCTCTCTCTGCCCGAATCCAACGCAAACCCATCCCAACAGCAAAAATTAAAATTTAAGTCTCCATCAAAATCCTTAGAAAAGCAGAATATTAAACGCGAAGAGAAGAAATGGAGAAAGCAAAAGCTAGCCGTGGCCGAGAATCAAAATCCCCACAAAATCTCAATCCGATCAGGCCACGACGAGACAATCCTGACCCTCCGTTTACCGAGGCAGAGCTAGCCGTGGCCGAGCAGCTGATCCACCTCAGCGAGAGCACCGGGCCTACTGGTTCGGGTAATTCCATGGCCTCGGCTTCATCTTCGACCCGGTCTGTTAACGCCCCAGTAGGGGTGCAGATGGATGACGTGGCGGAGGATGATGGGGGCTTGTGGAGGAGGAACAAGCGGTACCATTTGATCGCTGATGTGTATGCTTCGACAGTCCCGATCAGCAGTGAAGGAGTGGTAAGAAGGATTCTAGGAAGAGAAAAGGTTCGACAAACGGAAGGAAAGGTGAAAGAGTTTGAAAGAGAGAGCAAAGTTGTGTGATTTGCAGCTTGTTTGTTTGGTTAGATTGAAAGATCAATTAATAAGCTGTGAGTGCTTCTTTTTTTTTTTTTTTTAATTTTGTGTTAGCTTTTCTGATTTGTGTTAGTTGAGTGCAGTTGTGACTTGTGAGATCAGTAAATGTTAGAGAAAAACTTGTACATACTATCGTTTTGCTTTGTAGTTGAATTTAACTTGATGTCTACTCTTTGCTGTGGTTTCTAAAATCGTTGCTATCCTTTGCTGATTCATTTCTTTTTGAAAAACGCAATTGTTGTTTTCAGATAATTTGAATTTTCAATCTGTGCGAGCGCTGAAATATTTATGAGTCTCTTCAATCTTAAAGTCACATATCCTCTCACTAGTTACTAGGCTTTAATTATATAATGACATAATATTGCCAAACTTTCTTTCAACCGATCGATATGTAGAAAAAAAGGTTTGTTAGATGCTCATCTGAGAATGAAATTTTGAGTTTACGGAACAGTTAAACTTAGATCAACCATGTTCAAAGTATTTCCTATGAATCATATATATGTTAATGCTATGTTAATATTTCTCGGAAAATATCTACGTTCAAGGTGCTTCAAGAACCTTCTGAAAAAATCTATTCAGTTCATCATGTTAGATATGGGTTAATTTGCTTTTGTATCTCGCCATAGATATGTGCACACAACTACACAAGTGTGTACTCTCCGACACTCTACAAGTTTGTGACCATGCATATATTGCTTGTTAATCGTTGGTTGAAGTTTCGGTGGCTAGATATTTATAGATTTATACAAGAGCTAACATGCCTAAAGTTTCCAGAAATTAGTCTGTGTTAGTATTATTATATGGTGGAGACATTGTTTCAGCGGGTCGCTGAAATGATCAGCGGGTCGCTGGAAATACAGACAGACTGGCACCCTTTTATGAAAGGATGCCTTATCTGTTAGATCTGAACGTCTCTTATAAAAGAGACGTTGCAGACTCATTCTGTACGAGTTTGAGACTCAGAGAGAGACAGAAGAAAGAGGGAGAGATCCACCATCTTGATCTTGTGCATCTATACAAGATCAAGCACTCGAGAGGGGTGTTTTGGTCACAACGGCTTGTCCTTGTGATCTTGCAGTGAGTCGAGGGCACTTGTACTGTGGAACTAAGGCAGAACTCGTTTGCTTATTCGTGGTTGCTGTCACTGGTGTAGAGAAGACGAAGGCTTGCAGTCCACTACGTGAAAGAGGTCACCTTCGATCCAAGGCTTCCGCATAACGGTATATCTAACTTTGTGCTTAGATATATTTCGTCCAAACTCTAACAGTGGTATCAGAGCGCCATTAAGGCCTCTTTTCGTAGGGTTTGGACTGTGAAGTCCTTGTCTAAGCCGTTTGTGTCGATTTACTGTTTTATGGTGTGATTTATACCCTTATAAATGATTAATATTGTTTTAGTCATTAGGGTTGATAAAAATAGTCTCAATTTGGTTGTTGAGAACCATAACCAGACAAAGAACACCATGAAAATGCTTCTGGTACGTGGTTTAGGCCAGAAATGGCCAAGACATACCAAAGGGCGTCTGGTCTGTCAGGACCAGCGGGTCGCAGATTTATTCCGCGGGCCGCTGGAAGTTTCGGCGGGTTGCATATGTATTCAGCGGGTCGCTGAAAATTAAGTCAGGTCGCTTGAAAGACAAGCTGGCCGCTGAAGACTTAGAGAGATCTCAGCGGGTCGCTAGGAGAGCTAGCGGGTCGCTGATCCTGGGCAGACAGAGATGTAAATGACACAAACAACCAGACTAATGCCAATTAATATCAAATTTGAACAGAATGTTATCTTAGTGATAATATCTGTCTGGTACTCCCTCAACCTTGACCAAATTTGACCTGGTCATGATGGTAGACACTTGGAGTGTTTCTCATGACATGAGAGAGATGCTTGAGCTTCACGATATCGTGATAGTTCGCATATTAGACAGCACAAAGGGTGATTCTAGATTGGTAGACTAAGTGTTCTCATCTAGTTTGTGATCCTTGTGCCGATTTGAGTTGTGTAAGGGTATTGATGCTTAGTTCTTGTGATTTGATTGATTGTCTTAGACCTTCTTTTGGTCATATAGGCTAAGCTATATATATTTCTTAGGAATGACTCTAGATTCGTGCTGCGAGGTCTTAAAGTTATAACTGAGATGTTATGACTTATTTGAGAGAATGCTAACAGCATACATATTGTGCTTTGTCTCTATTGTATTTGTAGATACAATGTCGGCTAGCAAGAACATCATTGCTGACTTGAACTCAGGGGAAAAACTGAACGATCGCAACTACGATGTGTGGCATCGTAAGGTTCAGTATCTCCTTGAGGACCAGAGTTTAGAGGAAACTCTCACAAAACAACTGACTGAGGCCGAGCTTGGGGACACCACCAAGGCTACGACAAATGAAGAGTTCAAGAAAAAGGATCGTGCTGCTCGCGTGATGTTGCTGAGCAGCATGTCCAATGACATTCTTCTTCGTTTTGAGAAGTATCGCACCACAAAGGCTTTGTGGGATGCGATCAAAGTCCAGTATGGTGGTACTTCTATCACCCGCCTGCGCCAATTGACTCTTAAGTTCGATGGCTATAAGAAAAAACTCGATCATTCGATGCGGGAACATATTAATGCCATGGCGAACATGATTAATGAGTTGGCGCGTGCTGGTCATAATCTCACTGATGAGCAACAAGTGTAGGCAGTCATTCGGTCACTCCCTCGCTCATGGGAGCACATGAGGGTTAACTTGACCCATAATGACAATATTCGCACTTTTGAGCAAGCTGCACATCATGTGGAACTTGAGTATGACAGGCTTATGGCAGAGAAGGCCGAGAGGGCTACTGGAGAGGCAATGATGGTTGCTGCCTCTAACTCTCAAAAGAAGAAGAATAAGGGAAAGAACTCTCAACAAGGGAAGAATGCAAAATCTAGAACTGAGGGTGCTTCCAGTTCCAAGAAAGACAAGAAACGCGACAGGCGTGGAAAAGGAAAGGTTGAAAAGGCCAAAGGGGCCTGTTTCAATTGTGGAGAGTTTGGTCACTTCATTCGTGATTGCACGAAACATAAGGTACAACTCTCAGTTTCAGCGGGCCGCAGGGATGTCCAGCGGGCCGCAGAAATTCCTGATTCTGAATTCTTGTTTAATGCTGATTTATTTGTGTCTAGTTGCTTTATGCTAACAGAAAACAATCCTGTTTGGACTGTTGATTCTGCAGCAACAGATCACATAGTGAGGGAACGCATGGCATTCTTGGAGTATCGTCGAATTCCGGCAGGGAGTAGACGCATCTTTATGGGGAACAATAGTAGTGTAAATGTGCATGGCATTGGCACTTGTGAGCTTATGTTCAGCACTGGTCACAAAATTGTACTTCATGATGTGTTACATGCGCCAAATATTCGACGAAACCTTGTATCTGTTTTAATTTTAGTTAAAACTGGATTTAAAGTTGTGTTTGTGGATAATTGTGTGAATTTGTACTGTAATGATATACTTGTTGGTGATGGTTATCTAGAGAACAAGTTTATGGTACTTAATACAATTGTTGGTTCTGCTGAGTGTAATGTATCTTCATCTGAATTGCATGTGAATGCTTCTATGGATTGGCATGCTAGATTGTGTCATGTAGGTCAAGAGAGAATGAATAGATTGGCTAAGGATGGACTCTTGGGTCTTTTAACCAATGTCTCTTTGATTACATGTGAGAGTTGTCTAGCAGGTAAAGCCACACGCAAACCGTTTGGTAAGGCGGTTCGTGCTTCATTTCCTTTGCAACTGGTTCATTCGGACATTTGTGGTCCAATGAATGTGAGAGCAAGGCATGGTGCCTATTATTTCATCACATTTATTGATGATTATACTCGCTTTGGTTATGTTTATTTGATCTCCCATAAGTCTGAGGCATTGGAATGTTTTAGAAAATATCTTGCGATGGTTGAGAATCAATTAAACACAAGTGTGAAAACTCTTAGGACAGATCGAAGTCGCGAGTACCTTTCTGATCAATTCAAGAGTTTGTGTGATGAAAAGAGAATAGTACGTCAATTGACGACTCCCTATACACCTCAGCAAAATGGAGTTGCTGAGAGACGTAATAGGACTTTGCTTGAGATGATTCGATCTATGATGGCTCAGGCAAATCTACCAATTTCATTTTGGGGAGATGCGCTGCTTACAGCCACTTATGTATTGAATCGTGTGCCTTCTAAATCTGTTACAGCAACACCTTATGAGCTATGGTACGGTAGAAAACCAGATTTGGCTAATCTACTACCATGGGGGTGTATGGCTTATGTCCATGATTCATCTCATAAATATGGTAAACTTGGCCCTCGAGGACGGAAGTGTATCTTTATTAGATATTCTGATGAGTCAAAAGGGTACATATTTATTGGAGATAATCTGAGTGGGACAATAACAGAAATAGTGTCAAAAGACGCTAAATTCCTTGAGAGTGAATTTCCTAAGCGAAGTGAGGTTTCACAAGATAGAGTTCTATTTGAGACGCTTGTTTCTCCTCAAAACATTCGTAACCCAGATGTAGAGGAGGAAGAGGGAGATTTTGTAAGTCCTCCTCAACCTCCTAGGGTTAGCGATGTTGCAGAAACAATCGTTCCCATGGAAATAGATTCTCTGTCGCCCAGTTTGTGCGAGCCGCTGGTCTTACCAGCGGGTCGCCAGGAATTTCTAGCGGGTCGCACAAACTCTGAGCGGGCCGCTGACTTGGAGTCAGAGACAGAAATTCCTGAACCTCGCAGAAGTGCCAGAGGACAAGTACCTCGCCGTCGATTTCAGATCGATGGGGGCGAAATATTCTTGGCTGCTCAGGATTGTTTGGTTGAACCACGGAATGTGCAGGATGCACTTTCGAGTCGCCATGCTAAGGAATGGATGAAGGCAATGCAAGAAGAAATGGAATCCATGAGAAAGAATCAAGTTTGGGAGTTAGTTGATTTACCTCCTGGTCGCAAAGCTGTTGGGAGTAAGTGGATTCTCAAAGTCAAGCGAAAGGCAGACGGATCAATTGACCGTTTTAAAGCTCGTTTAGTGGCAAAGGGATTCACCCAGATAGAGGGAGTGGATTTCGAGGAAACATTCTCACCTGTCGTGAGATTCTCCTCTATCCGCTTAATTCTGGCTATCGTTGCATCATTAGACTTAGAGCTGTTCCAAATGGACGTTAAAACTGCATTCCTCAACGGAGAGTTGGAGGAAGAGATATACATGGAACAACCACAAGAGTTTGTGGCTAAAGGGGAGGAGCACAAAGTGTGCAAACTCCGCCGATCCATTTATGGTCTCAAGCAGGCTTCACGACAATGGAATCTTAAATTCCACCGAGCCGTTTTATCAAACGGGTTTGAGGTGATGAAAGAAGATCACTGTGTCTATGTGAAGCGGTCCAAGAACAGTTTTCTAATCTTAACCTTGTATGTTGACGATATTTTATTGGGTGGAAATGACATTTCTTTGATCGAGGAATCAAAGATGTGGTTGTCCTCCATGTTTGACATGAAGGATATGGGTGAAGCTAGCTATGTACTAGGTGTCAAGATAGAAAGAGACCGATCTAAGAGGTTTCTAAAGCTGTCTCAAAGAAATTATTTAGAGAAAATAATTGAGAGGTTTGCTCTTGTTGAGAGTAAACCATTTGACACCCCTGTTGAGAGGAACGCTAATTTGAGTTCTAGAATGAGTCCCAAAACTGATGAAGAGAGAGATAAGATGAAGAATGTGCCATACTTAAGTGCTGTTGGGAGCCTTATGTATGCGATGATGTGTACAAGACCCGATATTTGTTATGCGGTGAGTCTTGTGAGCCGATTTCATTCTAATCCTGGACCTGCACAATGGCATGCAGTCAAAAGGATTATTCGGTACCTCAAGGGCACTCTGGACTATGGACTATGCTATCAAGGAAAGGATATGCATTTATTTGGCTATAGCGATGCTGACTGGGGAGGAGATCCAGATGAGAGAAAGTCCACCTCTGGCTATGTGTTTAAGCTAGGTGGGGCTGCCATTTCTTGGCTCAGCAAGAAGTAGACATGTGTAGCGCTTTCCACTATGGAAGCTGTAACATTAGTGACTGACGTGTGGTAAACCAAGTCCTGAAATTGTCTGGTAAATTGATTAAGGATCGTTCATCTTTTATAATAAAATCAAATCTGACGGTAAAACTTGTGGGAAATTTCTGTTGTGAAGTTTGAGAATATTCATCTCGGGATTTAGAATTTTTCTGTATGATTGCCACGAAGAATTAGTACTAGAAAATGTTATTTAAGTTAATTAAGGAAATAGCTAATTTACAAAAAAAAAAAAAAAATTAGGTTATTTAATCAGTTGCTACACCAATAGCCACAGAGATCCGGCCACAAAAGATCTGAGGGAGATTTATTGAAAGAAAATGACGAAAATTTCGTCGATTCTTTCCTCTGTTTCTCCGATCTGTCCGTCTCTTTTCTTCTTCTTCTTCCCTTCTTCTCGAGATGTGCTCGAAGCCATCTCTTCTTTGTTGCGTTGTTGTTCTGTGATTGGCTAAGCCGAGAGGCGCCGTAGTGATGCCTTCTGTCTTTTTTCGCACCTCCTGCTTCTTTCTCCGTGCTTGCACGAGAAGGCAGGTGCTCATTCTCCTCTCTCGATGGCGACTGTCAGAGGAGTAATGGAGGTGAAATACGTGGCAAGCATGCGTTGCTCCACCGCAACTCTCTGTCCTGTCTTCTTTCTCTTCCCTCGGCTAGCTGGTAAGTTATGTTTTCTATAAATTAGGGTTTCGGATTTGAGGAAAAATAGGAGGAGGAGACAGGCGGATCGAGGCGGCGCTGGAGAACGGTAACATGCTTCTACCTTTACTTTGTAAACTCTTGTTATCAATTTTAGTAATTGATGTCGATTTGGTTACCGTGAGTGTTAGGTTTATGGAAGTTGCCTTGTTCTTGATTAGCTTGACGCTGATTCTAGCTTTAGTTGTGCTCGAATTTTTGAGGAGATTCCTCAACGATCAGAGGCAAGGTATATCTCTCTTTACTGTGGCTTGATTCATTTCGTATTCGATGAGTAAGCTAACTGTGGCTATGTGTAATATGAATTAGGATTCGTTGTTGTGCTATGATTGTATTGCTGTTAGATTCTGAGATGATACTGGTAGCTATTAGTGATGTTATGATTAACTAATTCTAGAACTAGGAGATACTGATGATGCTTGTGCTAATTTAGTTGCTAATTTTTCTGAGAATAGCTAGTTAACTGACAAGGTGCTAACTGCACAGTCAGTGGGTTGATTATTGTAGTCTCATTACTGCTAAAATGCATCTTTTACTGATAGGAGATACTGTATGACCTGAGCCCCTGTCTTACACCTTGTTTTTGAGTTTAGCATATAAGCATGTCTTATATATTAGCATATTCAGATATAGTGTGATACATATAGTTGCTACTGTGGTGTCTTAATACATATAATGAAGCATTTGAGTTTCATATAAGTTTGTTCACGCATATATCATGTCATAGGGCACTGAAGCTATATATATATTTGAGTAACTATATTCTTTTAGGCACTGTATACTCATTCTTATACTATGTGATTAGCTATGTGGTTCAGTATCTGCATATATGGGGTATAGTTGTAATTTCTACATACTTATCTATATATATGTTGCATGAAGAAACCATAGGTCTGTGCATATAGTTATTGCATAGGGTTGAACTAGTTTATTATATGTAAATATATGCATTCACTGTTCTAAGTTGACTTATATGCATGTTTTAGAGTATATAAACTTTGTTCTATGCTCTTCTAATAAGAAAATGAGCATCTTGTGTAAGGTAGCCACTGTATACATGACTTAGGCAAGCATATGTGCATAGTTCGGGTATATGTTGCTATACAAAATTCTGTTGAGATATTAGGGGTTATAAATTGCATGCTTTGAACTTATATTGGGGGAAATGGCATTTGATGTCCTTATACTCTATACTGTCTCGGGTTATAGCATTATACTTGTAAAATTTTATGAATGAGGTAATGGTTGGATGCTAATTAGGCTATAAGTGGTTCTGAGTTAATAATCAAGATGATTATAAGGTGTTGGGGTGAAATTATGTCATACTGGTACGAGTTGCTTGAGTTATGGATGGTTTTGCGAAGGAAAAATTTAATTTGGGCTTTTCTGTAAATATCTAGGGACGGTTTTATAACATAGCATAGCTGGACAAAGTTTAATGGGGTTTGATGTAAATTTTGAGGGTTTGTAATGATTCTGTGGACTTATGTGCATAAACCTAGACTTAACGGGTTTGGGTTTACTAACTGTAGGAGTCGGATCTGATTGTTGGTTCTGGCGGACCCGTTACGATGCGGTCCAGTCAACTGGGTCAGGTTGACTGGGTTGCGCCTGTTCGTTGTTTGTTCTGTTTCGTTGTTCTGTTTCGTTGTTGGGCTGTGGTCGATTTTGTCTTATGGGCCGAGAAAAGAAAAATAAGAAAAAAAAAAGGGCCTGTAGGCCGAGATTGTATTGTGGGCTTAATTTCGGAAAATAATTTCAGATTTTAATTAGCTTTCGGATTTAGATAAAGCTAACGACGGACTTCTGTTAAACTAAACGACTTGGCAACAATGTACTTAGTTTAACTATCGAGTGTGGGCTTTTTAGGGAAATGATGAGATTTAGTCTGACTTTCAAAAAGGAGAACGGATACGTGGCAAATCATTCAGACTATCTGATCCCGCAATAATAAACAATTAATTTCTGATTTATATTTTCTGATGAGTTTAATTGAGTTTCCTAAATTTCTGTATAAATATTTCTGTTATTTCTGATGATGGATCTTCGATATTAGGAAACGTACAATTAAACACTGAAACGGATAAATGAAAGTTATAACGATATTAAAGGACTTGGAACCAAAACGTACAGTCCAGTTACCCATAAGTTACCAGACTTAATCGTATTTACCAAACGGATTTAAGGGACCCGTTAAACATATATTAACGGTACTTGATCTGTAACTTGTAAACAGGAACGGATACTGAGGTGCCTCCGGACATCTGAATCAAGCAAGGTGCGGATACGCGGAATCTTTGTTAGAACTCGGGTTTCGGTACATTTAAATTTGTGCATTGCATGTTGATCATTCTTTGATAATGCATTTCCAATTTCATGTAGTCGATAGGAATCCCTGAAATATGAAAACGCATGTTGAAACAAACTGTTCATTTGATTTTACTAAAGAAATATATTCCGACATTGAATTTCCGATTGTTAATCATTTGAATAGTCGGATTATATTAAAGGACTGGAATGGCTCCGTAAATTGACTAATTTGCATAATATCCTTTGTGGTAGAAGAATCGGATTTGAATTGAAATCGGACCATTCTAAATCAGTCTGTACAAGCATAATTACAATAAGTATCACTCTCCGGAGTAAGGTTTGGCCACCTACCCGGCCAGGATTATTAGCGCTTTAATTACTGGAAATTCCCTCTGTAATCTGTACCTAGGGTTGGACCTATGGTGTGGGAAGAGTTCTTTCTGATTCTGTTGGGCCGATAAGAGCTTGAGTGTATACTATACTCTGTTGAAATTCTGTGCTAAATATCTTATGCTTGATTTGAATTGATGCATATCTCATGTTGCAGTATGCCTGTTATCGGACCATTGCGTCTTGTGCCTACGGTACAAAACATTCTGATTTATTTTAAATACATCCTGAAAAGCAATGATTTATTATTTTATAATTGTTTCAAAGATAAAGGGTATTATTTCCGATACCGGTTCGTACCAAGAAGCCGCGTACTGGAACTAAAACCCGCACTGAGATTAATTTCTCATCCGAATTTTTGTTGCCTCTTTTGAGGGTTCCAGGAACGTAGGAATGGTGCTAGGCGACGGTCTATAGCTACAGTTGAGTGCTCTTGTCTGCAGTTCTGTGTTCATATCAAGAGTTTAAATTGTAATGCTACCCTAGCTCTGTATCTGGATGAACTTCCCAATGTCTTGGCGTATCTGTATTTGGAGATTCCTCCTCCGAGTCCGCCGCGTGAGATGGAGGTCGAACCTGAGTCCGAGGATCACTCCGCGGAAGCGTAAACGCGGGGAGCGTTAGTATGGGCCGGTTGTTGTTGGGTTGTTGTTTGTAGTACCGTGAGTCATGTTGATTTCGGGTTTTGTCAGGGAAGAGTTTATATTTTGTAATATAGTCTGTAGAACTTAATCGGGCTTGTGGTAAATGGCAGCAAGTGGCAAGTGGGGTGGTTGTCAAATATGTTCTATAGGTATATAGCGTGAGGCGAGTGAACCAGCCTTAGGTTATACAAAAATAATAAGCCTAGGCACCAGAATGTTTTACTTTTGAGGGTGAAATAAAAGACTTGTATAATAATCTGTGTGTAATAATATGAAGCTTGCTTTATTCATCCATGTTTACACGTTTAAGTTCGGGACCGAAATCAAAAAAATGGAATAACAAATTAAAAAAAAAATTTTAGCTATCTGTCTGTAGCCTTACGGGAATGACTTGTCATTCTCGTGGCGGAGACGACGTCAGCATCTCGGGTCGGGGTGTGACAGAAGCCGAGTATGTTGCTTGTGCAGCGGCTGCGCAAGAAGCTATGTGCTTGAAACGTTTTTTGCATGATTTAGGGGTAGTCAAGGTTACACCTGAGCCTTTGACACTTTATTGCGATAATACGGCAGCCATTGCGTATTCTCGAGACCCTAAGTTTCATGACAAGACTAAGCACATAGGCATGAAGTACCATTTTGTTAGAGACTTAGTGGAGCACAAGGAAATCATGTTAAAGCATATTTCGACTGGCGAAATGATTGCTGACCCACTGACAAAACCGATCAATCGTGATCTGTTTATGAGACATGTCAGAGCTCTCGGTCTGAGGACGGGAGCGGACCGCTTGATTTTCAAGCGGGTCGCATGATTTCCTGGCGGGCCGCTGATTTGTGTAGCTGGCCGCTTGTACTGTTATTTGTGGACAGTTTGTTTATGTATGTTTGTATGTGTGTATGAACAGTGTGATAATAATATGATTGATTGATTGCTGTTATCTTTATTCAATTTCATATTTATTTTGTTCATAAATTGTTAGCATTATGGTAGTATGTCATTGAGCTAGAATGGCTTATTTACACAAGCATTCGCCTCTGATGCGTGGGGCATGCAGAGATGAGACTCTATCAAGCTATGTGCGATTAGTCGAGGACTAATGTAGCTACTTCTGTGGCCGAAGCTTGATGTCGCCTTAGTTTTAGACTAAGATGAGATTTGTCTTCTTTTAGGCGAGTCGGCATGAGTTGATCCCCACAACTCATGTAGCTCAAAGAGAAGCCAAGGTGAGTTTCTCCTTGACGCTCGTGGCAGCGGTCTTGTTGAGGATCTCAGGATAAGTTGCAATAAGTGTGGTCTAGACCATAGACACATAGATTGCAATTGGATCTTAACTTGTACAATGAACTTGACATACGTCTGTGTTGATAGACAGTTCATTGTAGCACGTGTTTCATACCACGTGTACTTGGCGGCGTTGGGAATTGAGTTGAGTGGTCCCAGGACCTATACCAGTTGTCTCCTCATAGTGTAAATCCCAAATACATACCCTTATGACTAGTGACTATATCATGAAGAGTACGGTCAATGCTCAGCTACTTTGGTATGTTACCTATGGTTATGTATGATTCGGTCTACCGGTGCATTACTGGGAAAGCGGTTAATTTTACTCGGATTGACATGAGTGCATAAGGAAGATCAATTTCAAATCGCACAAAGAGTGTTTCTTTATGTTCAGGATCCACCTATCTCGTCATATGGACTGAGAAAGGGAACATTTATGAAACTTAGATTGAAAGGGACTAAACATAGGCCATTTAGCTTGGTTGGCGATGTTATGTCTAGTGTTGATTTGATAGATCTAGGGTATGAGTATGTACATATAAACTGCTTATTTTAGAAAAGGGTCGATGCCTCCTGGCTGGCTTTAACTTAAGTTAAAGTTTGGCCTTGTAGCTCCCGCATGCAGGTATATGCGCCAGTCGCACGGTCCATTTGCCCGTATGAAGATAACACTGCTGCTAACAAAGTCTCCAAGAGGGAGATGTTAGTATTATTATATGGTGGAGACATTGTTTCAGCGGGTCGCTGGAAATACAGACAGACTGGCACCCTTTTATGAAAGGATGCCTTATCTGTTAGATCTGAACGTCCCTTATAAAAGAGACGTTGCAGACTCATTCTGTACGAGTTTGAGACTCAGAGAGAGACAGAAGAAAGAGGGAGAGATCCACCATCTTGATCTTGTGCATCTATACAAGATCAAGCACTCGAGAGGGGTGTTTTGGTCACAACGGCTTGTCCTTGTGATCTTGCAGTGAGTCGAGGGCACTTGTACTGTGGAACTAAGGCAGAACTCGTTTGCTTATTCGTGGTTGCTGTCACTGGTGTAGAGAAGACGAAGGCTTGCAGTCCACTACGTGAAAGAGGTCACCTTCGATCCAAGGCTTCCGCATAACGGTATATCTAACTTTGTGCCTAGATATATTTCGTCCAAACTCTAATAGTCTGCAATTCTGCATGTGTAACATACACGCAGATTTACTCTATATATTACAATAACGAGGGTTGATATTAAAATCTATCATGTATAAATTAGTAAAGTCTTCTATACATTTATATAAAACAAGACATTTCATGATCTTGTTTTATTTTATTATTTTTACAGTTTTTGGGTTTCTGTGAAATTAAAACAGGGGGCATGCCCATATTATCTCATGAAGACACCATAAACTTTTACAAAGTTTTTAAGAGCTATGTTAAGTATAAGTAAAGGGATGACATAAAATTGTTATTTAGTTAAGACTGCATTGTCATGGGTACTAATGAATTAAGAATATCCAAAAAAATATCTCGCGTGTTCATGAGACCAAAACAATAAAATTAATTAGTGATTAATCAACTCTATATTTATAGAACTCAAATGGAATGTTTGAAAATGATCTTCGCTAATAAAATAAAGAAATTAGCAACTGCATTTCAGTTCTATTTTATTTAGGACTCGTAATAAGCAATTCCATTTATGCGATTATATTTGGATAGTCTGTTTGAATTTCAAATTTCGAAATTAAAGCATAGGCACAATCACAAATTAAGTTAAATCAAGCAAACCCAGAGACACACTACAAAATATCAGTATTAAGAGGTTTTTCATCATATAATTAAGATTCATTTTTTTTTTCCAGAAAAAGAGGATATCATGGAATATTATCTTACTTTGCCGCCCATAAAAGAGTGGCTGTGAAGCGTACATTCATTGACAGTGTGTAGAGAAATGCTATAAATGACCATGCAAAACAGTGGATGCAGCCAATCATCTACATAGTAAATCTGTGTAGAAGTGAACTTAATTCAGTACATATGTCTTCATCACTATCGTATTACTTTCTCAATCAACGTCTACATTTAGCATCTAATATCCAATATTTAAAACGTGCTTGCATATATCATTTCTAAAAATTTCCTATTTCGTAGTGTTAAGAATTTTTAGTTTAGTTTATTTTTTGCATTGTTTTAAATATTCTACGGGACTGGTCTGTAAAACCAGTAAAATTGGGAATCAATTTTTTGTCCGTTAGGCTCAGCCTTAAAACCAAAATATGTTGAACGGGACCGAATCAATCGTGCTGTTTTACCTCTTGCATAGTTGCATGGAACATGGAACAAACTGTAGGTTGAAAAGTGTTAAAGTGGGTCCATTGTCCACTGTCCTGTTCCCTACGCCCAAAGCCCAGTAAGCGGCTCAAATTAAGCCCAATGGAGTAGCTACGTTGGTTTCTTGAAATCCAGTAGAACGTATGCAAATCTCTTGTGAATTGTGATGTACAACTAAGGCCTAATCATTTCCATCCAAATATCTTTTGCACTCTATATAGATAAGAGGTGTCAGTGTCAACTGATAGTTAGTTTTCATATTATTCTTATCCTGCTTCAATCCTAAATTTAATGTGTTTTTGGAGGGCCAGCGAACCAATATAATTTGTCACAGGTCAGAAAATTTATACACAAAGGTCAACATGAATACATGATTTGACTCGTTAAAATGTATAGTAAATATATTAATATATCAGTCCTATGGACTCGTTTGGGATTATTAAATTTTGAGTTAAGCACCAAAGCCATTATTTTATATGTATATCCAATTATCCATATAAATGAGCCAAAAGAATATTAAACATATTCTTATAAGTTAAACAGAAAAGTGGTATACGGATCATATAACGAAGCGCTCATGCAGATCCGTAGGCAAAACAACAACAGAAACGAAGCGCTCATGCACTCATCCACTCATGAATAGGCCTGTCAAACGTGGTTAACGACCACGAAAATTGCTAAAACCGTTATCGTTTTGTTTAATTAAACGAAACAGATTAATTTGCCGCTAATCACTTCGTTTATCAAACGACACAAAAATTAATTACGTTAATCGTTTCATTTAAATAAACGATATAAACGATTTAACGTTTATATTTTTCAACAGTAATATAAATTTCAAATCCCTCTATTTGTTTATAGCAAAAAAAAAACAAACAGAAATAAATTTTCAAATATTTGCCCCAAATTTGAATAGATATTACAGCAAAAAAAAAAAAAAGACATAAAATAAATTCTCAAAAAAAATGGAAAACAATAAATCGAAAATTGATACAAAGTTTAAACTTCACAGATCGAAATTGTCACAAAATAGAAGTACACTTGGTCAAATCCTAATAAATCGCCTCTCAGTCATTTTCCAAATTGGAGCTGGAAACTGGATTTGGATCATGGACCTTCGAAGCAACACCGGCCTCGATCTGATCCGCTCTACTTTGCTCCTTTGTTGATCCTCCAGTCTAGCGACCTCTCTCCAGGCTTACCCGTCGTCGATGGTGGCGGAGGCGGAAGCGCCCAGCGGAGAGCCGTCCTAGACAGAGGAGTGGCCGGAGGTAGGGTTTTCACGGCGGTGATGCTCGAGTCGCAGAGAAGCTTACCATTGCCAGGGTTTGTTGAGATACCTAGATTTTTCCTTTCTTTTTTTTGGTTTTTTCTTTGATTTTTTCTTTTCTTTTTCTCATGAAGTAAAGGCATAGATGAGAGAGTGATGATGTGGGAGAAAGAGGAGCAAAAAGAAAAGAGAGAGGGAAAAATTTGTGACGCTGCTTCGTATCCTCCGTCCCATGTTCAGTTTTTAAATAATTCTAAACCTATAGAATACTAACGCGAAAACGAAATAACGAAACCGACATCCCATATTTCGTTTACCGTTCATTTATGTGTCTGAAATACCGGTTTATTTCGTCTACCGTTTCGTTTCATTAACAAAATAAAATTAGTTTCGTTATTCTTTCGTTAATCATTTAATGTCACGAAATAATTACGTGTTATTTCATTCCGTTGACAGGTCTACTCATGAACTTAATAACTTAATTATAGAAGTACACGGTCCACGGAGCTCCCTGGTCTACTGGTGAAAGAAAAAACCGGGTCTACAATTCTAATTCCTTTATCAAACAAAGATAAAACCGTTCCGCGAGACAACGTAACATATATACTCTTTACCCCTTTACGGTCTTACCGGTTACCGCGACGCGACCCCCTCTCTCACTAACACTGCCCGAATCCAACGCAACCCATCCCAACTAGAAGCAAAAATTAAAAATTAAGTCTCCATCAAATTATCAAAACCCTTAGAAAAGGAGAATATTAAACGCGAAGAGAAGAAATGGAGAAAGCAAAACCAAAACCCCTCCTGCGCTCCCCACAAAATCTCAATCCGATCAGCCCACAACGAGACGATCCTGACCCTCCATTCACTGAGGCAGAGCTAGCCGTGGCCGAGCAGCTGATCCACCTCAGTGAGAGCACCGGGCCTACTGCTTCGGGTAATTCCATGGTCTCGGCCTCGTCTTCCACCCGGTCTGTTAACGCCCCAGTAGGGGCACAGATAGATGACGTGGCGGAGGATGATGAGGGCTTGTGGAGGAGGAACAAACGGTACCGCTCGATCGCTGATGTGTATGCTTCGACAGTCCCGATCGGTGGTGAAGGAGGTTGTAAGAAGGAAGAGAAGAGGTTCAAGCGGCAAAGAGAGGTGAAAAAGTTTAAAAAAGAGAGGAAAATAGTGTAATTGCAAGCTTGTATATTTGGTTAGATTGCAAGATCAATTAATAAGACATGAGTGCTTCTTTCTTCTCTTTATTTCCTTAATTTTGTGTTAGCTTTTCTGATTTGTGTGGGTTGAGTGCAGTTGTGAGATCAAAAAATGATAGAGAAAAAACTTGTACATACTATCGTTTCGCTTGTGTAGTTGAGTTTAACTTGATGTCTACTCTTTCCTGTGGTTTCCAAAATCGTTTGCTATACTTTATTGTTGATTAATATTTTTTGAGAAAAGCAATTGTTGTTTTCAGATTTGAATTTTCAATTCCGTGCGAGCGTTGAAATATTTATGGATCTCTTCAATCTTTAAACTCGTATATTCTCATTAGTTACTAATTAGCTTTGATTAATCATATAATGACATAATATTGCCAAACTTTCTTTCAACCGATATGTGATCATGTGTAGAAAAAAGTTTGTCAGATGCTCATTTGAGAGTACTGAAATTGTAAGTTTACGGAATAGTTAGAGTTAAGATCAAAGTATTTCCTACGAACCATAAGTGGATGCTATAAATGTTAATATTTCTAGGAAAATATCTACGTTCAAGGAGCTTCAAGAACCTTCTAATTAAAAAAATCTATTAAGTTCATCGTGTCCATATGGGCTCATTTGCTTTTGTATCTCGCCATAGATATGTGTACAAGTGTAGTCTCCTACACTCTGCAACTTTGTAACCATATATATGCATTGTTTAACAGACCAGGTTGAAGAGTGTAGGAGACTACACTTGCATGCCTAGATTTGTAACATACGTGTACAAGTGTAGTCTATGTATGGTTACGAAGTTTTTGAATTGAGCATATCCAAAAAGTGTTTGCAGGGTTACAGTTTACAAATGTCTCGCCATATTTTTTGAATTGAGCATGCATGTCCAACATATTGGAACCATATATCTCGCCATATTTTTTGCTAGCTATGTATTGATATATATCTACAAGAGCTAACATGCCTACAGTTTCCAAAAGGATCAAATAAAATAAAAAGTTTCCAGAAGTATTAGTCTGCATGTGTAACATATACGCAGATATGCTATATTTATGCTCAATTAAAACATGGGGGCATGTCCATTATTATCTCATGAAATACATACTAGAAATTTTTATATGAGTGTTTAACAGCTATCTTGGTTAAGGGGATGGCATAGATCGATCGAGTTCTTATTTGGTTAAGTACAGCATATTTGTCATGCTTATTAGTGAATTGAGCATAAATATCTCACGTATTCATGAGACCAAAACCAAAAATTAATTAGTGATTAGTCATATCTAGATTTGTAAAACTCAAGTGCCAATGTATGTATGAAAATGACCTCCTCAGATAAGAAATGAGCAGCCGCATTTTACTTCTATTTCATTCAGGATTAGGGGTAAACAATTCAAGTTATGTGATTTGGATTGTCTGTTTGAACATTAGGCATAAGCTCAAATTAGAACAAGTAAACTCATAGACATACGACAACATATTGAATCATTTTCAGCATTAAAGAATTTTCAGAATATAATTAAGATTCATTTTTCCAGAAGAGCATAACTTGGAACATTCATACTTTGTCGCTCATAAATATAGTGGCTGTGAAGAATATATTTATTGAAAGTGTGCAGAGAAATGCTACGAAATGACCATGCAAAACAGTGAATGCAACCAACCATCAACATAGTGAATCTGTGTATAGGTGACCTTTCAGTGCATGGGTCTTCATCACTATTATAATATTAATTTCTCAACTAACGTCTACCTTTAGCATCTAAGCAATTATTAAAAATTTCCTGCATGTTTCAAATAATTTCCAATATCGTATTCGATAAGAATTTCTTACATAAAAGTATTCTATCGGACTGGTCTAAAAAACAAACAAAACTGGGAATCAGATTTTGGGCCGCTAGATTAAGCCTTACAACCAAAGTATGTAGAACCAAATAAATCAAGTGTTGAATCGCATCTTTCATGAAACTTTGGAACAAACTGTAAATTGAAAAGTTTCAAAGTCAGCCATTGTTCACTGTTCTCTTCCCTAAGGCCCAATGACCAATTATGGCTCAAATAAGCCCAATGGAGTAGGTAAGTTGGTTTCTTGAAGTCCAGGAGAATGCATGCAAATCTCCTGCGATGTACATACTAGCTTTCCATCCAAATATTTTTTTTTTCACTCTAATAGATAAGCGATGTCGTTGTATAGCAAACCACCAATAAAAACCTCAAATTGTTGTGAGGCTGAGTACAATGCAGCACGAAGATAGAGAAATTACTTAGTAGGTTCCTGGTTGTGTAATTAATTGTGTTTGTGGTGTAAGTTGATGACAGAGGAAATCTAGTTCCGCCTATGTAACAACCAGATTAATAGTAAATAGTGAACTTCTAAATTATTCCCAACTATAAATTTAATTTAATGAGTGTCGCCTAAAACTGCGATATATTATTCGAAAAATGCAGATAAAAAATACGGAGGCGTTACATATGGTAATTAGACGTGTCGACCGATGAGGTTATATATATGTGTGTGTCGTTAATGTAGTACTTATCTCATATTATTTACCATACGCTTCGGAAAAATTTAATCTGTCTTTTGATGACCAGAAGACCAACTTAATCTGTCACAACTCACAAGTCAAAAATGTATCACATCTTCAATAACCCGATGAATAAATGGGTTAACATGATTTAACTCGCTTACATAGAAAGCGATAGTAAATGTATTATATATAGCATCAGTATTTACAATGGTTTACAATTAATAAAATTTGATTTTTCTTAAGAACTTATCGCAAGGCAAGTAATATTATTATATTCCACATAGATGAGCTGATAAAATATTCTTTAAAGTTAAATAGAAAAAGTAAAAGGATTATAATATAATTCTATTTTTCAAGGTCAGATCACAGTTCAACTTATTTATGAACGGATTAAAAGTTATTGGATCATAATACAATTCACCTACGATTAATTTAGAAGATCATGACGACATTTTAATACTATCCTTTTTCATTTGAGGAAACCAGAAGATACAATTGATTTGAATTTACTATTAGGGAGTAGATTATTTATTATTATTATTATTATTATTATTATTATTATTATTTATTGTTCTAATTTAACAAAATACTGACATAACTAAAAAAAAATGTTATGAGTCGGAAGAACGGACTCAGAATTACAAATAATTTTTTTTTTTTTTTTTGAGGGTCAGCAAAAACTGACGATTTTTCATTAATAAAATAAAAGTTTAAAAAATATAACAGTAAAACTCCAAATTTCATACCAGTTATAAAACCGATATGAACAACAAACAAAATAGTATAAATTCCTAAAAACATATACTAGTATCAAATTAGAACCGGCTCAGCCCCGCTCTTGCACTGCAGCACAATCATGGACCAATCGCTGCAACACACATGCCGATTTGCAACACAATCATGGTCGCATCACCTCCGCACAACGGCCTCACTACCACAGTTGTACCACACCACAGTCCCAACCATACCTCTTAATGACCAAACCACACTCAAATTTCTAGCCGACCTGCACCAAAAAAATGGTGACACCGTATGCCGCAGTTCACTGGACTGGCCAACCCCACCACAACGATGGTCAAACAACACCACAACCGCACCATACTCGCCGGCTGCACCACAACAATGGTCGAACCACACCACAACCGCACCATACTCCCCGGCTGCACCACAACAATGGTCGAACCACACCACAGCCGCACTGAACTCGTCGACGACACCACAGAACTCACCGGCTGCACCACGGAACTCGCCGATCGCACCACAAAAACAGTCGAACTACACCAGAACACTTGTTGGTTGCCGGCCGCACCACAAGAAAGGTCTAATAGCACCACCACTCCTCCATGCTCGCTGGCCGCATCGAACGGTGGTCGAACCCTACCGCACTCGCCAACAGTGCCATAACAACAAACGTACCGACCCGACGTCGCCGACCTCAACCCTTGTCGGCCACCAGTCGCCAAGTCAGAGAAGGAAAACGAACAAGAAAATAGATCTAAGTCAAGAAAAGTAAAATTATAAGAAAAGAAAAGGAAGGGAGGAGAGGGGAGGCCGCCGCCGCTGGCCTCCCCGCCTAGGGTTTTCAAAATTAAAGGGCTTTTTCGCTCCTCTGGAATCGTGCACCAGGAGAGAGAATCTATATGATAATGAAAGAGCTAATGTATGAAGTACAAAATTACAAATAGTTAGTCTTCTAGAATGAGAAGACGACATTCTCTGATCTCAACTGTCGTGTTTTTTCAATTTATTCTCATCCCGCTCCTTTCCTATAAATACTCTTACGCCTTTCACTGCGCCATATTTTATTATTAGAAACGGTTTTCTATATGTTTTTAGCACCGGTTTGGCAGCGGTGCTAAAAATAGGTGGTGCTAAAGATATATAAAAAACCGTTTCTAAAAATATCGTTTCCAAAAACAAGCCAGATTCTGTCAGAAAGAGCGAACATTTTTAGAAACGGTTTTTAGTTAAAAACCGTTTATAAAAACAATCAGAATTTTATTTTATTTTTTATTTTTTTTCAATTCTTTAGAAACGGTTTTATTACTATCTGGCTGTGCAGCTAGTTCCAGTCGAATCCGCATTTTCACCATGTCTTTCCTCACATTGGCATTGTCTACTTTTCCTTGAGCATTTAAAATCAAAGCAATCAAAGCTTCACATATGTTCTTAATGATGTGCATCGCATCCAGGCAATGCCTAACATCCAAATATTTCCAGTATTCTAGGTTCCAGAAAATAGACTTCTTCTTCCAAATGCCATCCGGGATTTTATTCGCAAATGGTTTGCCTAATTTTACTTTAAGATCCTTCACCTCCTCATATACTTGCCGTCCATTTCTTGGGATCTGTGCCCTTCGAGTCTCGGTTTTTCCATCAAATTTATTTTTGTAATCAACCCGACGGTAGGGGTGATGACGGCTAAGGAACCTACGATGTCCCAAGTAGACTATTTTTCTACAATTTGATAACCATTGATAATGTGTTTTCTCCTCGCAAATAGGACATGCTTTTTCTCCTTTGTTCCTATAACCCGACAAGTTTCCGTATGCGGGGAAATCATTAATCGTGCAAAAAATCATCGCACGTAGGGTGAAATAACTTTTCGAATAAGCATCGGATACCTCAACCTCTTTCTTCCACAACTCATCAAGGTCTTCTATTAACGGAGCCAAATACACATCTATCTCATTGCCCAGTTGTTTTGGACCAGAAATGAGCAACGACATCATCATATATCTTCTTTTCATGCATAACCAGGAAGGAATGTTGTAAATAACCAATAAAACAGGCCATACGCTGCGATTGGTGCTCATGAGACCGTAAGGATTCATCCCATCCGTGCATAGTCCTAATCTCAAATTCCTAGATTCATTGTCGAAATCCGAAAAATTACTGTCTATGTTCTTCCACTGGGTCGAGTCTGCGGGATGTCTCATCATTGTATCTTTCTTTATTCCTTCGGCATGCCACCTCAGTAGTTTAGCATCTCTTGAACTACCGAAAAGACGCTCGAACCTTGGTATTATAGGCAGATATCATATTGTTTTCGCAGCTGGCCTCTTTGTAGAACTCTCTTCATCAACCTCTAAATCATCGTCCCTTAGCCTGTACCATGATGCATTGCAAATTGGACATTTATGAAGATTCTCGTACTCGTTCCGAAATAGTATGCAATCATTCGGACATGCTGAAATCTTCTTTATCCCCAAATTCAGAGGACATAGTAATTTCTTAGCCTTATAACATGTATCCGGCAATGTATTTTCTGCTGGAAGCATTTCTCTTAAAAGACCGAGCAAAGATGTGAAACTTTTATTGCTTCAATTATTCTTGACTTTTAAGTTATACAGTTTAAAAACAATTTTAATTTTTGAGAATTTATCCTTATCACAACCGGGATATAAAGGTGCATTACAATTTTCATCAAACTCTTGAAAAATATCATGAACCTGATCATCAATAAAACCATCTGGTATTTCATTCATCAATTCATCCAGATCATTTTCTATATTATCATCATCACATTGTTGTTGACTTACATTTTCTCTATTTTCTACATTTTCACCCACAAATACATTCTCTACACTATTCTCCGAATCGGATGAATGAATGTTTTTTCCAACATCATCATGATCGTCTAACTTTTCCCCATGATAAATCTACCGTAGGTATTTAGGTGTTGTCATCCATCCACGCTCAATCAAATGAGATCTGAGAATTTTAGTATCATGTCTTTGCAAGTTAACACAACGCTTACAAGGACATAGAATTCTAGGTTTTCCAGTTAACTTTCGATGTTCTTTAGCACATTCTATGAACTCTTCAAGAACTTGATGAAAATCATCCGATATCCGTGAACTAAACATGTACATCTCCCTCTGATCCATCTGTGAAGATCACAATATATATCCAAGAGTCAGGATTCAAGATTTATAGGTTCAATGTATCACATAAGGTTTTTGGACCGGTTACCATCCTAACCCACTCTTTGGATACTCTGTCTCATTAGTAAAGGTACGTTAGATGCAATGTGTTGTCTGAGAAAAATTCGACAGCATTTCCCTTTATGTTCCCTGAATACGCCAACACACGTTTGCTCGTGCATACGTATCCGTGGGAACATAGGGAGAAATGCCGTCGAATTTTTCTCAGACAACTCATTGCATCTAACGTACCACTCGCTAATCCTAAATGAGACAGAATATCCAAAGAGCAGTCCTCAACTGGGAACTATCCGAGATTAATCCCTAGTGGATTAATCTCGGACGGGCACGACCTAAAATAGTTCAAATTCCGGCAATTTGGTCCTACATGACGATACATCTAATATATGCACATGCCAAACAATTAATTAATTAAATGCATGCTACAAATTGATAATTTGAAATTATGGAGGGTTAAAATAAAAAATTACCGAAATTCTCATGAAAACGATGATTTTCTCGCTTCAATAGAATCACCTTCCCTTCCACTTCCTAATTTATCAATACAAAATAGAAAATATCAATTACAAATACAAAAAATGGTTTAAAATATAAATAATAATTAAATCATAAAATTGATAAAAAAATATACCTCAAATGAAATTTTTTGAACTTCTATTTGCTCTCCTTTGCTTCCTCTATCTAATTTTCAATTTTTCAAAATTTTTCAAATTTTTTAGCTAATTTAAATAAGTGGTTTTGGATTGGTAGCAAATACTCTCGGTTTTCGTGGGGAAAAAATATTGATGCAACAATAATGGTTGGTAGGTAGGGATTGGCCGGGGGAAAAATGAAGATGAAAGAAAAAAAACGTTTTATTTTTAGAAACGGTTTTTTTTGAAAAAACCGTTTCTAATAAGTTGGAAAAAAAAAGAAAACTGTTTGATTATTAGAAACGGTTTTTTACAAAAAACCGTTTTTAGAAACGGTTTTTAGTAAAAAACCGTTTCTAATAAAAAAAAAACTGTTTGATTATTATTAGAAACGGTTTTTTACTAAAAACCGTTTCTAATAAGTTGAGGAAAAAAATTAAAACGGTTGAATTGTACATTTTTAGAAACGGTTTTTTAACCAAACCGTTTCTAAAAATCTACAGGGTTTTCATTTTATTTTTTTGCAAAAAGTTTAGAAACGGTTTTGATAAAAAACCGTTTCTAAAAATTTCATCTGACAATTGCGAAAATGCCACTAGCTATTTTTAGAAACGAATTTCTTAAAAACCGTTTCTAATTGAGTGTTTCCAAAAATCATTTTTGTTGTAGTGTTTCCTAAACTCCTACATAGTTTTTTTATCAACTTTCGTTCTTGATTCTCTCTGCTTATGCATTTCGACACCAGTACTCTGAATTCTCAAACTAAGGTACTTGTTTGTTGCTCTTTTCCTCGTTTCAATGTATCTTGATTCATTCTTTCATAAATTTCGTGTTGCATGTGTGAACAATTTGAAACATATCGTCTCTGTCTATCATACCTTCAGGTTTTGCATGGAAAAGTAGTTCTTGTGTACCAGTTTCATTGTTGGTTTGTTAAGCAATTAAAATTTTAATATTTGTTTACATAAACTAATTACTGTTTCATCCCAAATTTTGGATTTTCCCTAGATGTTAATTAACCCCAATTTTCATTGCGACCTTGTTCTTTAGTAGTTTGTCTTATAGTTTACGCATCTCTGTAAAAGCTAGCTCCTCTGGTAAATAGGGAGGATTTTCACAATTTATTTTATGAAATTTAATTTAAAAATAATTTACTAATATGAATACGTGATTTTATTTTGTAATTTAGAATTCGGTGCAATCACTGAGAAATGGATAAAACAGAGAAGAGCCACTTTCGCTCGCTGATCAACCTGTCTAGTACTCCTGCTTTGCGCCTTGAGGCGTTTCCTTGTGATCGCTTTGATGCAGATAGATATGAATCTCAACCGCTGGTGGAAATAGACCCCCAGATCTTGACGGCACAAATGGCTCTTCTCAGCCTCGACATGGCTCCTGCTCCTCATTTTGAGGATTTTCCTTCTGTACCAAGCAGATCAGTCGAAGCAAATAGGGTTCCTTCTTTGTAAACAAACTGGAGGGGTAACTTAACTGTGACTAAAAATCAGAGCCTCAGAGAACTGCCAAACTGGAAAGTTGCAGTGGAAGTCATGTCAGCTTCCATTTCGATTGACACATCAAAATTAACTGAAGAAAATTTGAACTCTGGTGGAGAAGTCAAGTGGAAAGTTTGCGTCAAGGGTTTCGATACTGACAAAGGCATGTTAATTTGGCCACATGCGGATCCACTCGGACTAGGGCTCCAAGGGATGTTTCAAAAAACCTTGAATCAAGAAACAAAAACCAAACGCCAGTTCTAGACCTGATCTCTGTAAACTCATTGCGAGCTGTACTATAACTAAACATCGGAGCCCCAGAGTAGACATGAAAATCCCAGTACAAGTCCTGGATTCTGTTTTGATTGTCACGTCGAAATAGGCATGAGATGGTGAAAGTTTGAAGAGCAGAACAGCTGAATCATCACCATCAGAAGAGGACGTGCAAGTGGGGGCTATTTTGATTGACTTACCAAACTTAATTCAGAATTGTGAAAGTCAGAAGAGAAGAAGGATGCCTGAATCTGCACGGCTGGAGAACAAGAAGACAAAGAGGAATTGGTACCATCAGAGGAAAAGAAGCACATCTGTTCGACATGCAACAAGAACTTCCCTTTGCATCAGGCACTAGGTGGGCATTGCTCCAGCAACAAGATACAGAGGGAGAATGCTGGGAGTTGAGTTGCAGAGTGGTGACATGAAGGAGCATGTGAAAAGGCAGTCAAAAGGTGCTCCCATGCCCATGTATGCGGAATTTGCAAGAAAGGTTTTCACACCGGGCAGGAATTTAACAGGCATAAGAGGGCCCACTACAAAAAGGAGATGTGCATGAACAGAAGTGAGGCGCTAGAAGATCAAGGTTCTCTCCCGTTTTTGAAGTGATTGGGACTCTAGCTTATTTATGGTTGGATAATCAATTGTTTAATTTTTGCTTAGACAAAGTCTTTTTTCCATTTGTGCATTGGAAAGATGAACGATTTTTTACCGATGGCATCTACTTTTTCCTTTTTCTTTTTTGGAGTGTAGCATCTCTTATGAACTTAATTTGGCTGTGCATGTTTATGAAATTGTTGACTCATTCCTGCTTCATAGTTGTTTCTATAGTTAATAAATACTGTGAGAACTTTACTTGGTTCACTCACTTAATGTATGAGTAACTGTTCAATAAATTTCAGTTTACTTTGAGATCTTGTGTGGGCTTTCCAGTATAATTTACTGGCATTAATATGTGCTGTTTAGATGGTACGTTTTTGTTGTTATCAGTCGATATGAAATTTTTACACAACAAATAAACATACAATTAAGGTTATATCCATAAACTTGATTATAGAATAGGGATTAAAACTTTAATAACTCTATGTATATAGCAATATGCAAATTAATGCTTTGTGGGTTTTGGTAGAAATTTATATTCGTTTCCATTTCTTTACATATAATCTCTGTTTTACTTTTTTTTCCTGTTTTCTTTTATGTAATCTTTCTTTATTTCCTTTTAATTAGTAAATAATTTTTCTTATCAATAAAATTTCTGCTGGAGTGGCAATTGCCACCGGGCCATCAATGAGAAAAAAAGAGCAACTCCACCTGCACTAATGAACAAAAGACTACTAGACACTGTTTTGGAAAGATCAGAAAGAACTGGTGAAAGGAAAAGGGAAAAACAACCATAAACCATGGGTTAATATGTCTAGTGCATTTATACAAATCCTTAGTAAATTATAGAAAGAACGCTTGAATGTAACAAAAGTCACACATGCCACTCGTGCTCTTTCTGTCTAGTGCATTTTAATTCATACTAGTACCAATTGCAACCCCGGGCATGTAAGCTGATGCCTCCATCCCGGGACCAGTAAGCTGATCACGAAGCATCGTCAGTTCAAGGGTTTGAGATCCAAATCTGGGGGAGGCGAACCTGGAGCAATTTAATAGTTTTTATTCTTTTACGTGGAAAAGCAATTTGTTATATGCACAAGTATGTTGATGCAAATATAGTGTCGAATTAGTATTTCCTCAAAACTATAGAATAAGGAGTCTGGCACTTTTGCTGATTATGCTATATGGATCAAGTTGTTCTTAATTGTACCAACATTTGCATCGTTGATCTTATGGCCTTACCCCATAGGCCCATACCAAGATATTAGTTCTTACACAATTTGACAGTTATCCCCTTTGTTAATAATATTTCCGAGTTCTGTAAACGGAACTATAACAATTAAATTATGCTTCAATATTGGTCTTTTTAGGTCTTGTCTATCGTTAACATTGCAATATTCCATGGATAAATACAGTAAAAGTCGAGTACTTGAGCCATTCATCAGGTTTTTGTCCACTAGGGTCTATGGTACACAAGTTGGAATCAATTAAAAGTTTAGACCTTAAGAGCCATCTTAGATATACAAAGCTTATTCATCTTTCGAAAAAGACAATCAGAACTGATAAAAAAAAGCATAATATTTTCTTGAGAGTCACTAGTAAAACTGAAATACCCTCATGAGCTACGGGCCTTGCTAATCCATTTTGGATCAATCAAAATTTGATTGAATGCAAAGTGATTTAAGTCCGATTCGATTCAACTATTCTTAAAAATTTATATTCCGAGTACTTGAACACGAACCAAACCTGACTAAATTGTAGGTCTTAACTGACTAGATGAAGCCGGTATTGATCTGAACCCGAATTAGCCACAAGTTCAATAAAATTCGAACCTGACAAAATTGAAAACCTAAACCAGGTTGGTCTGATATGCGACGTGCATTCACTAAACCTTAGCTATTGATTTTGTATGATGACAAAAATAACATTAACATATAAATTAATAATTCAAAATTTCCAGATCACAAAACTTGACTATCCCTTTAGACAGTGGCGAAGCTAGAAATTCATCTCAGCTGGGTCCATAAAAATTTTTTGGTTGAAAACTACGACATAATATGTAATATAGTATAACAATAATTTTTAAATAAACAACTCTAAAATAATTTAATATAAAAAATTTATGAATGGTTAAATATATTTATAGTAACAACGCAAAAATTTTTAAAAAAATATACCAATATCCAAAATAATAATTAAAGACAATATAAATATAAAAATACAACGATTCCTTACTAATTTTTATTTTCTGATAATTTTTCACAATAGATTCGTACAAGCATCTCCCATTATGTTATAAGTTTTATCTTAATTAGTTTCATTGCGAAGGAAGAGAGGAGGCTATTCATCGAGAACTAATGTGATATGGATTCCTATACAATTTCTCAAGAGTCGTTATGTGATTCAAAACAAACATAATCTGTTCACCTGGGTCCTTCAGATTTTTGAGATGGGTCCCTATTTCATTGTGCATTATTTTTATTTACAAATTATTGTTATCTCATTTAAAATTTTTTTTTGAGGTGAGTCCCTAGACCCACCAAATTATACATGGCTTCGCCCCTGCCTTTAGAGAAGAGTAATATCAACAAACTATGTTAAATTTTTTAGGTTAGTTGGCGAGAGCCAACCAAACAAATTTTATTAGAAAAGCAAAATAAATAAATAAATAAATAAATGTTAAATTGTTATCAGCCTCTTTCAGACTTTCCATTTATTTTTAAAATTGACCAAATCTGATAAGCAGTATTTTGTCAGTACGTTTTTTTTTTTTTCTATTACTTGTGCTGTGTAGACTGTTTCGAAAAATATGTTTTGTAAAGTGTGCTTTATTTAAAATTGCCAACACTTTCAAGGAATCCTTGTTCACAACAAATTAATTGGGCAGATTAATTAGTTACGTTTGTTTCCTATCACCGTGCCATGATCAGTGTAAATATACAAATTTAGGTCGGAAATGTAGGGGTTGTATATGCAGAGAGATCAGACATGCTTACTCCGAAGCAGTGTTTGACTATAGTTTCTGTTTCTTATGTGTGCTTTGTATTTTTTTTTTCAAGGCATACTAATTATCTCTTTCATGAAACATGGTACAAGTGAAGGTTGCCAAGTGTCGAAGTAGGCCCCTTTACACTATCCTCTCTCCTAAGACCGAGGCTCAATATTTAAAAATTTATATGATTACACTTATTATTTGAGCTTTTATATGGCAGTATTTAAGGTGAAAGTATTCCCAACTATTTAATGTATTGAGTTTAACATTATGAAGTAATTGAGTAACAATAATCAATTAATGCTAAAAGTACAAACTAATAAACAAATAAAGAAAATAAATTTTTTACAAGTATAGTTTAACCAATAATAAGTCTAGTTTCTATGACACTACTTTAGTCAAAGATTTCAAGTTTTTCTTCTTTTCAGTTTCTTTTTTTTTTTTTTTTTTTTTTTTTTTTTTTTTTTAGTAACTATGAAAAAAATAAAGATATACTATTGAGAACATATGCAATCGTAATCGTCCAGGATTTAAGTAAATTAGTACCGATGCCAATTACTAGTTGGTCAGAAAAAACTCTATAGCAGATTTAGCAGGCGCAAGTAACAGTATATCAAGACACAAGGAGTAAAAGAATAAATAAAATGAAATAATATTAAGTTATATAAAAACCAATTCTTTCGCTGTCTCTCTAATACGAATACATGGCTTTCTTTTTTTTACCAATACAAGTATGTTGATTCTCCTTGTATTCTAATTTTTAAGGACAAGTACTACAAATTCGAAAGTAATTATTATTGGGCTTAGAGAGGTCAATAAACTCAATAATTATGAGGCATCAACTAATCGGGTCATATAGATATATATGCTGTCCTTTATGCATTATCTTTTCTATTTCGTACACATTTCCGAAGAATTTAATGTGCTTTGATATTTTTATTTTTATTTTTTTTTGGAGTGCCAGCAAACCAATTTAATCTGTCACAGGTCACAAAATTTATACACATATTCGACCAGATAAATTTATAGTTTTATACACATATTTTACTCATAAAGTTAGTAAATATATTATATATATCAGTATTTTTGACTCGTTTGCAATTAATCAATTTTGATTATTCACAGCATCTTATCTTAAAGCCATTATATTCCATATAAATGAACTTAAAAAATATTAAAAAATTCTTAAAATTAAACAGGAAGATATTGTACGGATCAAAAAGAGCCAAATTTTATACATGGCATCCGAAATATTTATTGGATCGAATAAGACTTCACCCAGAATTAATTTACAAGTTGACATGACAACATTCTATATCAGTATCCTTTTCTTCGTTTGAGGAAATTATGGGGCGTACTTATTTTTTTTTTAGGGAATTATGAGGGCATAATTGAGTCAGATAGCGTAGGAATTTACGATCAAGAAGTACACTATTATTATTATTATTCATCCAAATTGGGGACAAAGTCCGAGCTGGGCCCATGGACTGTATATCATCATTATTATTATTATTAATAAAATTATTATTGAAAGAAAGTACGCAGGGAACCAATATCCTAACTAAAATAGAAGTTTTGAGTCAGAATTACCACCGACTCATAATTACAAAAAGTGTCTTCTAGAATGAGACCGTGAGATTACGTACACTATTGTCAAGTTTATCAAAATTAAAACGACTAATTTCATATTCAGTGTTTTGTAATAATTTTCATCCCACTCTATTCCTATATATACACTGTCACTGCCAACTTACCATTATTCTCAATTTTCATTCTCTAAACCCTAAGCTAGAAGATTGTTATTGAACAATTTTCTTTCTTGATTCAATTTTTATTCTATTTGCTTCTTCTTCACTTTCGACACCTCAACCGGGTACTTATTCTTACTGTTCCTATTTGTGATTTGCTTTTTTAATTCAAAATCCGGTGGAACCTTTGAGAGCTGATTAATTTAGAGAGAAACCTCTTTCACTCTCACCTTCGTTATAATATATCTTGATTCATTCATTAATGCATTTTTGTCTCATCTTCTCACAACGGAGGAGAAAATGAAATTAGGAATTGTCGAACATGGTTAAAATCTAATACAATTAAATGATTTTCACTGGTTTCTTAATAAGGTGGCACATAGACTGGCTGCTTGTCGTGCTCAAGGCGTAATGTTTTAAGAGTACTACACGTAGAGAAATCTTGGCTTAATATTGTGCAATGTATATAGTAGTCAATTTACAAAATTGAAAAAAATGTGAACTTCATGAGTAATATTATCAATTATGCACGAGTAACATGCAGGATAGATGAAGTACCAAAAAAGCTACACGCTTTCACTAAGCAGATTTTAAATTTTAAAATCATAAACTTATAATATATAATACTATGATTAGTTAATATTATTAAAAAAGTAATGAACCGTAGCTTCTTACTATTCATTTATTTTATATATCAGATGCCGATAGCAGTACAGTATTTTTAAACTTGTATTACACATGGGAGAACCAAAAATAAATAAATAATAAAAATAAAAAGAAATTCCCTAGGCACTCGTTATGCTAGTTATCGTTGTACCCAACCCATGGGAATTGGGGATTTCCTTTTAGTCGCGGCCACTCTCAAGAGCCCAGATGGGAATCGGTTTATTGCCGGGCTGCATAATTTATGGCCTTAATTTATAATTTTTATCCTACTTCTCGATCTGGTCATAGCATGTAAATTAGTAACGATATAATACAATGTATATCAAGCATTTTTATTTCCAAAGAAATAAAACAAAAACTATCTCAAGTCCCGCTGCAAGTCGCGGCTTCTATTTTGATTGGAATGTCGAAGATGGCATGCGATGGTGAAAGTATGGGTAGCAGGACAGTTGAATCAGCACCCTCAAAAGACGAAGGCAAAGTAGCTGCTATTTTGATTAAAATGACAAACTTGATTCGGAATTGCGAAAGTCGGAAAAGAAAAACAATGCCTGAATATGCACAGCTACTCAGCTAGAGAACAAGAAGCTAAAGATAGAGGAAATGGTACCTTCAGAGGACAAGAATAACCGCGTCTGTCTGACATGCAACAAGACCTTCCCTTCTCATCAGGCACTCGGTGGGCATTGCTCCAGCCACAACATGAAGAGGAAGAATGCTGGGAGTTTGGAATCGGCTTTGTTGCAGAGTGGTGACCTGAAGAACAATGTGAAGAGAAAGTACAAAAGTGGGCCCCATATATGCGAAATTTGCCAGAAGGCTTTTCAGACTCGGCAGGAATTGGATGGGCATAAGAGGGCCTATTACAAAAAAGTGAACCTGTATGAACAGAAGTGAGGAGCTAGAAAATCATGATTCTCTTCAGTTTTTAGAAGTGATTGGCGACTCAGAATATTTCAGGCTGATTTATGGTGGATAATAAACTGTTTAATTTTTGCTCCGGAAAAAGTTTTTTTTTCTATTTGTGAATTGGAAAGATGGACGATTTTCTTCCAATGGCATCTTTTTGTTTCCTTTTACTTTTTGGAGTGTAGCTTCATTTATGCACTTTCGCAGTTGTGTATGAACTTGATGATTCTATCCTGGTTCATAGTTGTTATATTTAATTAATACTGTGAGAACATTACTTGGATCACTCTTATTTTGTATGAATAAATATTCAATGAATTTCAGTCTGTTGCAATGAATTATGTATATATTTTTTGAAACACAGCAATGCATTATATTTGCTACTATATATTGTCTATTGTGATTTTGCTTGGTTTAAGGCCACCATCTTGATTTACTGACATCAATTTGATCTGTTCAGATGGTATTGTTTATAATGTTTCTATCAGAACCACATGTAAGCCATATATTGAAGATAGAACAGGGGCGAAAATTTTAATAACTGAGAAGTATAAAGATAAATGTAAATTCATTGTCTGTGTTTTGGTAGAAATTTGTATTCATTAACATTTTGTTCTTTTGAAAACTTAGCCGCTACATGGGCATCAATTAAATAGAAGTTCTTACAGAGTAGCAAAGATGAAATTCAATGGAGGAAAAAACAAAAGAAAAAACCTGAACCTGGGCAGCTCTTTCTAACTTAAACTAAGCTTGTACCCGAAGCCTCAATTCTAGAATACCAGGATTGAATGGTACCATCTTGGAGTTAAAGCGATACCCAGTGAACACTAACTCTTAAAAGGAACGTTCTGAGCATCGGTGTTGTACATCAGGAACTCGTTAGTACATAGCCCCAACCCGAAAAACACCTTGCTGGTACCACATATACATTCTTATTTCATCAGACTGACTTTAGTAATTATTACAATTAGTTTTTCTGTTGTTTAATACAAAATCCTCAATAAAATTACAGAAAGGACACTCTAGTGCAATGAAAGAAGCACTTTCCACTTCAGCTCTTTCTGCCTTGTGTACGGCAGTACCGACCTCGGCCTGGGAACACTGAGCTGAATAATTTAATTGTGTTTATCTGTTTACAAACGAAAGCAACTTTCCTATATGCATAAATATGTTTACATCATGCAGTGACAATCTATAATTAGTAATTGCCAAAATTCGATATTAATTTCACAGTTAGCATTTACACCAGCAGTACAATATCTAGGTCTTGTCTAATTACAGATTGTCACTGCATGATGTAAACATATTTATGCATATAGAAAAGTTGCTTTCGTATGTAAACAGATAAACACAATTAAATTATCTAAACAGATAAACATATTTATGCATATACAATATCTAGCAACTTTTCTAATCAACCTGATGCAACTTGATTACCTTAATTACAATGGTCTGATCCGGAACACGAACCAAACTGACCTAATTGTAAGTTCATAACTTTACAGAGCGTAACCAAAATCTGCTAGTGACCTGAGTTCGAATTGATCAGAAGTCCAAGTTGATTCGAACCTGACAAAATATAAAATCTTAACCTGAATTGGCTGTTATGGATACATGGATACACTATGAGTCCATAATATCCCAAACATAGTGTGCTACTTTATAATAATTAATAACATTAATAATAACTCAAAAGTTCTAGATTGAGAGCATTTATCCAAGGGCTTGAATAGATCTGGTACAAAACTTAAAACTATGAGGAGCCGAGGGCTGATAAAAATCATCCCCAAGATCCATCATCATAAAAATGACCATTAGGGTAGGGCTGATAAAAATCAAAAAGGTTGTAATGATTTTTGTGAAAGTTTTGAGTTAAGATACTGTGGATGGCTCATTTAGCAGTCGCTGCTAAGTTTTCCAAAAAAAAAAAAAAAAAAAAAAAAAAAAAAACTGTGGATGGCAATCAATTTAACCAAATGAAGAGAAAACGCAATGCTGACAAGGACATGAATAATTGATAACAGAAATATTGACTGTTGAAATGGCCCGGAATTGGTGTAAAAACTTGATAAACCACTATGTCATACCATCTACCCTGAAGAACTGATGAAAAATAGACTTTAATGGCAATCTTAGCATAACTAAAATCAGCAAGGCTGGTTTAGAACCAAGTTGTTAATGATCCTCACTGATCCAATGAACTCAATGTGAAGGAAAAAGATTCCCGTGCCAAGTAGAAATACATCAACCCAAAATCAATTTGACCTTCAAAACCATTATTGAACACTTTTTTAAGTCAGGTGCAAAGAAGCATGACCTGGAGAAACGGAAGAAAAATTGGTTTAATTTCAGTTATAGACGGATTAGATTGATCCACAAGATGATCAAGGAACCAATAATTTCATCATAGGAAATTAACGCTTGCACAAACTTTTCGGAAAATGAAATTAATTAAGGGCGAAGATTGCTTAACATCAAATATGAAGGGCTCGGATCATATCAGGAGAAACGATCAGATCCCTTCCCTGACAGAGTTAGAGAACCCGTTAATAGATTAGACGAAAATGCTAAAAAATGAAATATTGATGCGCACAGATCCAGGGCAGTATAAAAAAACGACTGCTCTGCAGTCTTTTTCCTTTTTTTTTTTTTAAATACTTCAAATTTTAAAATTCAATTGTTGAATTCAAAACATTAATTTTGTTCAATTTTACAGGCGATATATTTTCATATAAATTTTATAAAATTTAGAGTTGATTTGATATTTGATTAAGTGCTCAAATTATGAACGTATTAGAATTAATCAAATCAAGTTCGTTCATTTGTTGAACACTTAATCAAGTATCAAAATCAATTTCAAATTTTATAAAACTTATATGAAAATATATAAAATCCTAACGGCGTTTCGAAGGATAACAGAATATCTCTTTCATCCAAACTGATTGCGTCACAACTGACAGCTTATAATCCTACCATGAAACGAAATATAACTTCCCTGAAAGCCTGACGCTAGGGAGTTATCTTTTAAATAAAATGAAGATCTTTTATGTTAAATTTTTTTACTTTAAATCTTTTTATAAGTGTAGCTTTGGCAACTTTTTTCAATTTTTATTCACTTTCAAAACGACATTTTGGCATCATGATAAGGACATGATCCATAAAACGAAATGTAATTGTTTAGGCGGACATGCCGGAAGAATATCTACACGGCACTCGAAAACTTAATTAGTCGAAACGTGCTTGATTTGCATGATTTGTGTCGAAAATATTAAATATTATTTAGTATCATAACATGAAGTAGAAATTGCAAAAATGATATTTTTATGATAAAATAAAGATCAAGCCTCCGATTTTTTTTTTTTTAAATAAATGTCTCAAAATGGACCATCAGATCTCAGAAATCCTAAATATCACATCTTCCTTTTTTTTTTTTTTTTTTTGAAAATCATATCTTTCCTCTATTACAAATAGTGTGGCTTTTGGTGCCGGTCATTTTTTTTAACAAATACTTATTCCAAGTCAACCCATGATTTTCTTCTCTGAGCTACCGAGTCACCCTGGTCAAGCTAAAGACTTGTATTCCATGATTGCCATCCCAATCATACTAGCTCCCAGTCAATTGGAACTAGCAATGAAAGCAAGATTAATTAGGGGAAAAACAGAAAGAATACAAATAATTGGTATTTATTATATATTCCAACCCTTTGTTTTTTTTTGTATTAAGATCTTTACTATAGAAACAAAAGAAATCAAGACCCGACCTAAATAATTGGCTCAATTAGACGCGAACCCAAAATCAGGGGCGGAGCCACATGGGGGCTAGAGGGGGCATTGTCCCCCTATGCTCCAAAAATTGTTTAATTTTTCCATGTATTTTTTTTTGTCTTTAGAAAAATTATATAATTTGTCCCCCTAATTAAATAGAAATCATTGATTTGTCCCCCTAATGAATTATTTCTGGCTCCGCCCCTGCCCAAAATATACTTTATCTGAATATTTTTGCAAAAAGGGGTCGTTTGGATGGGTGGGTAATAGGCTAGGAATAGAAATTCCGAGACTAAATTTAAGGAAAAAATGAGATTTCGAGAAGTGTGGGAAGAGTGCTATTCCGGGGATAGGAATGTTGTTTGGATGGTGAATTAGGAATAGCGTTGGGAAGAGTGTTATTGGGATGAAAAGTAGAGAGAAAAGTATTGTTGAGAAGAGTGTTATTGGAAATAGTGCTATTCCGGAAATTAGCTATTCCTGGAATTGATAATTGCGTTTGGATGAAAAATTTACACCAGGAATAGGCAATTTCTGGAATTGGCCTATTCCTAGTGTATCCAAATGACAGCAAAAAGTCTAAGTGACTGGAATCCAATTCATTTGTCCTGATATAGCCTAAATTCGAACAAAACGAAGCTGAACTTGACCCCCACATTTCTAAATTTTCCTAAAGCAGACGAAATGTTTCTAAACAGTGTTTAACCCGAAACTCAACACATCCTTGAGCCAAATGTTTCAAAACTTGGTCGAACTCGGAACCCGAATGATTTGAACCCGAAAATAGTGAGCGACTTTGTGATACCCAGTATTTTCGAATTTTAATTTTTGCATGATTTTATTTTAGTATTTTAGCATAGCATTAATATTATGTTTTGCACCAAATCATGGTAAAATAATTTACAAAGTAGTTGCTGAATTTCTGGTGTTTGTATAGACTCAAAATATGAAACTATACAAGTGTTAAATTTAGGAAATACATGGGGAACACTTTGCAAAACAAAGCCCACAATTCTCTTCCTCTTTTTCCCACTCTCCACCTGGCCTCTCTCTCTCTCCTTCACACTTTCTTCTACAGAGAACTTCTCTCACTCTCTTCTCTCAACTCCAAGCTTAAGTCCATTGAAAACCCTCCATAGAAAATATCTAAAATCATTCTAAAATCTGGAAAAAAATCATAATTGCAAAGAGGGAACGAAGGAGAGCACATGCAACTTGGTTATTTTCAGATTGGAGCATTGTTTCGGTGAGTTTTCGGATTTTCTTAAAGTAGCTCGATTTTGAGCAATTTCTGAAAAATGAGATTTCAAATCAAGTGTAAAACTGAATTTTCTTGTTGATTTAAGTTAGTAGTACATTATAGTAGATACATTTTGAGTTTGAGTTGATTTGGTGAAATTTTAAGAGTTTTAGCTCTATGGGTTGTTTGAAAAACGAATTTCAGCTTTAATCCCTTAATTGATTGTTCTTTAGTTTGTTCAAATGAATTTTCGTTAGTTCAAGGAGTCGCGTGATTAATTCTGGTGGTTAAACAATGCTTGAATTTACTCAATAAGTTATGTATTAGTGTGAAGAAGGCATGCAAATAATCCTCAAGTTTGGCCACAAGATTCTGTTCATATTCAACTTTTCGATTCTGGAATTCGGTTCGAATCGTTTATAATTCGGTCCGAATTGTAAACTCTGGAAATTTCAGCTTCTAGAATTCGGTCCGAATTCATTCTAATTCGGTCCGAATTCATTCTAATTCGGTCCGAATTGTTCCCTCTGAGAACAGATTTTCTTATGACCATAACTTTGTCGTTCGGAGTCTGTTTTAGGTGATTCAAAGACTGTTGGGAAGCTCTTGAACTCTACAACATCATAGGATCCTTTTTATACAAATTAGATCAGAAAAGTATGGTTCAAGTCTTATACTCACTCGTGTCATGTTTGTTTGTGTCTAAGTCGTGACAAACCTTAACCCGACCACATATTATGTCGTAAATTTGGGATTTTATTTAGTCTTTGTTGCTGATGTCTATTTGTTGGCTTGTTTGATTTATTAAAGTACTTAGATATAAACTTTGATTTCTAGACTTAGATAAACATATCGGAACATGAAGGAACCGTTACAAGTGGAGCGCTACAATTGTTCTTCTATGCTTGATGTTAATTGTTGCTTGCTTATGAAGTGCTTTGCTTTCAGGTGCGGATGCACACAAACTCTGATTTACATCTTATGAACTTAACTATGGCATTTGCATCATGTTGAATTACTCATTCATTGCACGCATATTTGTATCTGTATCATATGTTAATAGTATTGTATTAAGGTTATACATGATGAATGGTTTCTGATTGAATGACTTCAAAAGGTCTGTGCTACATGTGTGATTGAATAGACATTGGTTGACTTGAGGGCGGAGTCATGACCCGTCCCTTGAGCCCCGAGAGATAAGCGCTTATGATCCGATATTCTGACAATGTTCTCTCTTGTAGTACTGTTTGATATTCTGAATTGTCTGAATTGTTGTAATCAGAGTCTACGGACTATAAAATCTGAGTCTACGGACTATAAAGGCAGAGTCTACGGACTATAAAATCTGAGTCTACGGACTATAAAATCTGTGTATGAAGTCGTAATGATCGATAACCAGCCTTGCATAATATTGTCCAACTCGAGCCGATTTTGAAATGTCGTATTGTATTTGTGTTCCTTTTTGAAGGATGTAATTACCGTGCTCATGATGCATTGCATGATTTATACTGAGTGGTTGATTGAACTAATTGATATGTATATGGTTATATTATTTGCTTGTATAATGAAATGTTGTTTTTAACTCAGCCGGTAGTTAGTTCCTGATCATGTACCTTAGGGTTTGTGTGACTGGAACTGAATACCGCACTGAGATAATTTTTATAATTATCTCATGCTCTGCTTTTTGCATTGTCTCCACATTCGTTGTGGGTTCCAGGTTTTGGATCGAGTGACGAGAAGATCGACATATTGTAGGTCATTTGTTATTCTGGGTGTGAACCATGTAAATTGTGTAGCTTGTCCACTTGAAATTTGTCTTAAGATTTTCTTATGATGTTAATAATTAATACTTCCAGATTATTTGATATAAGTTGGTATAAATCTTTAATTTTAAATAGACTTGAATTGTAATATTTTATTGGATTAGTTTAATGTAAGCTTGGCGGGTGTATGGGTGGTAGCGTGCACTCGCGGCGACTGTGGCATACCTGGTTTTGGGGTGTCACAGACTTGTAATCCATCCCCAATACAAAATAAGAGAAATGATCTAAGGCCGTATGATTTGAAATTTGAGTCGGTCTTTATCTAAGAGAAATGACCTATAATACAAAAATTGATTTTGAATCGAACCGCCTGAAACTCGATTCATGACAACCCAAACCCCACCAATTATTTTAAATCAAATAAGTCAAACTCGAACGGAAATGACTTATTTGATTGCCATCCTCTTGTATTAATCTTAGAAGCCCTTATTTCATTTCGTAATAATTGATTATTTATTTTTTTCACTGAGGTAACTATTACCAAGTCTACGAACTCAAGACAGATTTGGGAGATGCTTTGGACAACTTTTCAATATTTATTCGAATAAAATTTCAATTCAAGAGTACCCTCATATTATTACATCCACCTATATATCTAGATATTTCCCAATGCTTTCTTCATTACCGTTCGTGTACTAAAAAAAATCGTTACTTTGTCGATGGAAAAATATGTTGCACTAAAACTAACAAGAATAATTTAATGTATGACCTGTTTTTGGTGCCACAAATACCACAAATTTTTTTCATTAATATTTCAAAATTCAATTTTCAAATTAAAATCGTTAATTTTGTTCAATTTAACAAACAATGTATTTCTACATAATTTTTATAAATTTTGAAATATATTTGATACTTGATCAAGAGGTAAAAAAAAAAAATGAACGAATTTGTTAACTATAAGAAATTAATTATAATATGTTCATGTGTTGACATGTTGATCGAGTATCAAATGAACTCCAATATTTATAAAAATTGTATATAAATGCATCTTTTGTTAAAATGAAGAAGATCAACGTTTTGGATTTGAAAGTTGGATTTTGAATTTTAAAATATTTATAAAAAAGAGAAGTTGCGATATTTGTGGCACCAAAAACTAATGGCACTAGAACTTGCCTTCTCTATTAGATGTGAAAAGTGTTTTCATTTAAAATTATAATTATTTTAGCTCGATGGGCAAATGTATTCCAAAAATAGTAATACACTTGTTAAATTTACATTAATTGTGTTTTTTTGGACACAATACTGTCAAGTCACACATTTAATTATTTATGGACTGATGCAATTTACTTTCGCATCTTTAAATGCAAATGGATTTGTTAGTTGTTAAACCAAAAAAATTCAATTGATTTTATTTAAATTAACAGTGAATTTCAGAACATTGCTAATTATACATTTTCATTATTTTGCTTTTCGATTGTCAATCGTTCAGTGAATATAATTATTCAAATAAGAATTTGCATCGATGCATGCACGAATAATCTAATATGAGAAAATAATTCTTAAAATGTGGAAATACAGGATTTTAAAGCGTCCGAACTGACCGACCTGTTCGAATTATTCACAAAAGCTCTAATGTAAATGTCATATAACATTATAGATTGAAAGGTACAAATTAAAATTTACTTTTTTTTTTAAAAAAAAATAACAATTAAAACGAAGTCCTCACACGCCTTATGTCACGAGGAGTTTGCTAGTCTACAGGTTAAAAAAAATTTACCGCGTCTACATAATATTCTTCATATGAAAATATTAAACCGTTCCGCGAGACAACGTAACATATCTATTCTTACCGCGGATCCCTCTGCCCGAACCCAACGCAACCCCTGATCCCAACTGCAAAAATTATAAATCAAGTCTCCATCAAAATCCTCAGAAAAGGAGAATATTAAACGCGAAGAGAAGAAATGGAGAAAGCAAAACCAAAACCCTTCCTGCGCTCCCCACAAAATCTCAATCTGATCAGGCCACAACGACAAGATCCTGACCCTCCGTTCACTGAGGAGGAACTAACGGTGGCCGAGCAGCTAATTCACCTCAGCGAGAGCACCGGGCCTACTGCTTCTGCTGATTCGATGGCCTCGGCCTCGTCTTCAACCCGGTCTGTTAACGCCCCAGCAAAGGCACAGATGGATGACGTGGCGGAGGATGATGAGGGCTTGTGGAGGAGGAACAAGCGGTACCGTCCGATCACTGATGTGTACGCTTCAACAGTCCCGATTGGCAGTGAAGGAGGTGGTAAGAAGGCTTCTAGGAAGAGAAAAGGTTCAAATGGAGTGAAAGGTGAAAGAGTTTATGAAAGAGATTAAGAGAGACGAAAGTAGTGTAATTTGCAGCTTGTATGTATGGTTAGATTGAAAGATCATTAATAAGCTGTGAGTTTACTTCTTCTCTTTGATTCCTTATTTTCTTAATTGTGTGTTAGCTTTTTTTTATTTTGTGTGGGTTGTGCGTAGTTGTGAGATTAGGGAATGATGATAGAAAAAAACTTGTACATACTGTCCTTGCTTTGTGTAGTTGAATTGAACTTCATGTCTACCCCCTTGCTATGGTTTCCAAAATTGTTGCTATACTAATTGTTGTTTTCAGATTTGTATTTTCAATTCTGCGCGTGCGTTGACATGTTTATGGATCCCCTTAATCTTTCGAACACATTTAGTTATATACTAAGCTTAATTTGATATATAATGACAAGATATATGCCAAACTTATCTTTCAAAAGAGATGAAGAAAAAAATTTGTTAGCTAGATGCTTATTTGAGAGTGAATTTTTGAGTTTACAGAATAGTACTTAGACTTAATTAGATCAACCATGCATATTCAAAATATTTCCTATCTGAACCATATGTGAGTGCTTTGTTAATATTAATTTCTAGGAAAAGATCTACGTTCAAGGAACTTCAAACCTTCTTGAAAAATGATAAATCTATTCCGTTCATCATGTTAGATATGGGTTCTCCCCGTTCCCTTCCTTTTGTATCTCGCCGTGCATAGATATGTGTACAAAAAATATTAAAAACACTGTAATGTAATGTAAAAAATAAACTAAGCTAAAAATACGTAAAAGGAAATTTTTTGAAATAAAAATATGTAAGAACGTTTTAAATATATTGGATATATTAGATGCTAATTGCTAAATGTAGATCGACGTTAATTAGTTGAGAAAGTAATACAATGAAGACCCATGCACTAAAACGTCGCCTATATATATATACAGAGATTCACTCTAGTAGATGGCTGCATCCAGTGTTTAATTTGAATGGTCATTTCGTAGCATGTCTTTACACACTTTCGTGTGTGCTTCACTGCAGTACCCCTATTTTTATTAATCCTTGGAAAAAATGAATCTTAATTATATGCTAAAAAATCTTAAATGCTCAAATTAATTCAATAGTTTGCAGGGTGTCTGTGGGTTTACTTGATTTAATTCTGTGCTTATGCTTTAATTTCGACATTTATCATTCAAACAGACTATCCATATCACATAATTGGAATTGTTTTCTCGAATTCTAAATGAAATAGAAGTAAAATTCGGTTGCTCTTTTCCTTGCGAAGATCATTTTCAAACATTGGCACTTAAAATCTGCTAATTTATTTCGAAATTAAATATCATAAAAGACTCCAGTCGAATTTTGAACCTGTGACCTAGCAAATGTTGCCTTCATTCTGGGATATAGAAACATCACAAGCGAAGCTCCTCTAAGAATATCTCTTAAACAGCATGAGATGTTTTGCATTGATGAAAGGGCAGAAATATAATTAGTAACATAGAGCATGATGATAGTCTCAGTCCAAACTGAGTCCAGCTCAGCTCTCAGCTTCCAAAGCCACTTCTGTAAAAGGTCGAAGAGACAATGTTGAAAGTTTTCGCAAAGTTAACTTTATATAAAAGAGTAGGGATCTTATTCTTATGATAGAAAATAAGGAATTCCGTCACAATCGTAAAAAAGTCCATAATTGATGTTCTTTTCGTGAAAGACGTGTGCAAAGAGGAAACGAGGAGGGGTAGGAAACCCTAAAGCCGATTTGCCATAACCTTAGTGATGATTTTGGGGAAGGACTTGATTACACTAGTTGGTCTATAGTCGCTCAATCCTTATCCGGAGGAGTTCTTTGGAACAATAATGATAGTTGCCTTGTTGAGTTTTCGTAGATAGAGGTGTTAGAATTTGAGCGCCTATGCAGCGAAAATTTAATTTTAGGTTGAAGAGACACAATCTAAAGTGCGACTGCATAAGAACCGTGTCCCTTAGGATTACTCAACAGATCTCAGAACAAATCAATCACACTTAGATACAAAGAGGATACGAGATTTAACGAGATTTAGCACCAACTTGGTGAATTTGTCCTCCACACATGCACTTTTTTTTTTTCTATTATTATCTATTAGTGCCTGAGATATATTGTAAGAGGAAGAAGAAGGAATTAACTAGAAAAATTATAATGGAAATACACATCTCCTTCATAAGAAACATCTTTATTTCTTTTTTTTTCCTTATTCACTTACCATAGATTACATTGAATTACCTTTTCGAGTTTCATATGTTTTTATCCTCAAATCATGTTAAATTTAAATAATGGAAGAAATTCTTCCAAAAAAAAAAGGAGTATCGGACAAAAAAAAAAATTCAAGCAACTATTATGCATCAATTATAACCTAATACACAAATAATTCCGTTTTACATATTCGTATAAGAAACCCAAACTAAAGAAAAAATTACATCACATTTTTCTATATTGGGTAACAGTACTATTTTTTTTTTTTTTAATTCTTCGCACAATACAAGATGCTTAACAACTATTATCGTCAATTACTATAATCCAGTACTCATTTACTTTCGTTGGCATAAGGGATGTAGACACTGGCACGGGTCCTAATTTGATACTAGTCACCAGTGGTTCACTTTGCACTTTAATTAGGCCAATAAGATCTTTAAATTTAAAATTCTTGTCAGGTCGAATTTCGTTAACTTTTCATCAATTCTGGTTCAGGTCATTATACCAGATTTTCATCCAGTCAGTATATAGGCTACATTTTGATCAGGTTTAATTTGTGTTTAATTTGTGACTAAAGCTTACAGATAATGGAATTCTATCGAAATTTGGATCTGAAAAAAATTTTCGTCATAGACCTTTCAAAAAAGTCATTTTGGGTCGAATTAAATTTCGATCAATTAATCGAAGCAGGTTCGTAGCTCATGAGGGTTTTAGTTCTACTAGTGACTATCAAGAAAATATTATGCGTGCCTTTGTGGAAAGAAGATAAGTTTTGTATACGTACGTAACATGATTCTTGATACTAACATGTGTTGCCTAGTGTATAGAAACCTGATGAATGGCCAAGTATTTAGCTCTGTTGTATTTATCCTTGGACATTAACAATAGAGTGCGTAAACAGGACGGCTTCTCTAAACTCAGCACTGCCAAGCCATCACTGCTCCATCTTGGACAATATTGCAATTTCTAAACAGGTGAAGGACCTATTTGCAATTACTTATTTCATTACCTGGCGTGAGAGGTGGTAGAGTATTCAAAGATGTTGAGAAAAGTGCTAGTGAGCTAGTTCCTGAGGTTCTTACAGAATGAAATGGTTTGAGATCACACACTGCTGCTGCTGCTGCTATTTGACCTCCCATTTTTTTATTCTGATGATTGGAATGTAATCTCTTTTTATTTCAAAAACATTTTTACTTTTCTCTTTGTTTTCTACATTCCCTTTTAGCTACTCGCTAAAATTGTAATGACTATTTGACTTATTTTAATTTAAATATCAAAGGTGAGGACTAGATCCTCATTTTTCTTCAAAAAAAAAAAAAAAAGTGCGTAAACAGGACAATTGCTACAGGATCTAGTCGTACTTCGGTTTCTTATACTGAAATCTGATGATTTGTAAGAGGGGATAACTGTGAAATTATGTAAAATCAAATATCTTTGTTTCTAAAGCGCAGGGTAAATTCCATAGGATCAAACGATGGAAATGTTGGTATAATTGAGATCAAAGATATTACTGCCAGACTCCATACTCTCTGGTTTTGAAAATAAATTACTGAATAGACAGTGTATTTGCATCAACATATTTATGCATATAACAAAATTGCCTTTCCACGTAAAAACGGTAGAACTGTTAAATTGCTCCAGTTCTTCCTTCCCCCAATTTGGGATCTCAAATCCTTGCAGTGGTGCTGCCTCCTGCTCAACTTACTGGTACTGGGTTGGAGCTGGTACTGGTTTGAACCTAAATGCAGTAGAAAGAAAAATACATAAGTGGAATGTATTCTTTTTGTTACATTCTAGTGTCAATAATGTATTAACGATTTGTAATGTACAGAAAATCTAGTTGTAAAAAAGATCGATCTGATAATTTACATTTTAGCATCCTTTCTGATATATGCACAGCACAAACATATGTTCAGAATTCTTTGCTTTCTAGAGTTAGTGTTCACTGGGTATCAATCCTGGTAATTAAGAGTTAAGACATCATGATGCTGAGTTCCAAGTTGAGATGATCAACCAAATGTTTAGTTTTTTTTCCCTTGATTTTTCTTCATTTCTTTCCAATCTTCGCAAAGTAATGTCTAGGAACTTTTGTTCAATTAAAGCAGCTGCAGCTGCTCTTTCATATAACAAAAATAGCAACAAATATAAATTTCTACCAAAAATCCACAATGACTTTGCATTTGACGGTATACATATGACTTATTAAAATTTTGATCCTTATACTATCATCAAGTTTATGGATATAATCTTAATTATATATCTATTTGTGTACAAAAATTTCGGATTGACTGATAGCATTAAAAACATACCATCAAAATGGATCATAGTGCAAGATTTTAATAATTTCACCTTGTCCCTATCAGCTCGTCGATGTTCTTGTGAATTTGTGATGATTTTCTCTTTGTTTCAATATACATATCTTGAATCATTTTTCTTGTTGCATTTACTTTGTGTCCCAGTTGTATAATTTGAACCATAAGTCATTTTCCATTATACATACTTTCAGGCTTTAATTTGATGAAATTAGGTTGATCTTGCATACCAGACAGATACATTGCTGGTTAAAGTTTCAGCTATAAAATTTGAATACTTGTTTACATCAACTGAACTCTGGTTTTCATACCCATTTTTAGATTTTACCAAGATTATAACTCTAATTTTAACGTTGAGCTTGGTCTTTTACTGTTTGTCTCTTCCTTTATCTATATCGTTGTAAGAGGGACCAAATTTCTAATTGGGGATGATTTCACTATAAAACTCAATTTCAAAATTATTAACTAATCCGAATCCATGGTTTCTTTTGTAATTGATCAGATATCCCTACAACCTTTGAGAAATGAATAAAACAAATCAGCAAGCTCTCAAACCTCTTTGGCACACCTATCAACCCAACTCCTGTTCCTCGCCTTGCAGGGTCTCCTTCTACTCGCTTTGAAACTGACAAGTACCTTGCATGAACCTTTTTCTTGCCAGACAGGTGTTCTTCTACATCGTTGATCAAAAGAGATATCCAGAGGCCATGACAGTGCAAATGGGGCTTCTCAGGTTCGACACGGCTCCCACTCATCACCTTGAGGATTTTGCTTCTGCACCAAGCAGAGAGAAGCCCAAAAACACTGGACAAAATCTGAAAGCAAAACTGAAATCAAAACCAAATTCCAGGGTTGAACCAAATAGATTTCTTCTCCATAAACTTAATACTGACTAGCCCGTGGGCAGTTGTACCAGATAATTAAGGCTTACTGTTGTACCATAGAGCCAGGTGGCTGTGCACCTGTGGAATGATGCTTTGTGAAATACCATACAGACAGTGCAGTACTAGGCTCAAGTTCGCCAATCCTCTTTGTAACTTCGTAACATATTTGTTCTTTTTTTTTTTTGAGGAAAAAAAAAAACTTTGTAACATATTTCTTTTGTTAATTGAATTTGTTTTTATGGCCTTTCACCAACCACTTTAAGGAAAAAGAAAATGAAACCCGGTGCGAGCTTTTTTTTTTTTGTTCTCCTTTGTGAAACTATGTTGCCATTTTTTTGGGTTTACACATATCTGGGCTCTGGATTAATAAGCCTCAAACACATTATATATAAAAAAAAATTAACTACCTGGAATAAAGAATTTTGAGAGGGCAAAATTTATAGCCTTTGAGGTGCGTGCTTTTCATTTTTTGTTGGCATGTAATAAGTTTAGAGGCTTTAGGTCGCGATGCATATTACGCCATATGCATTACCCAAAATATCTCTTTTGATAGTCCACAATTTACAATCAGAGTACCCCGTTAACTTATCCATCTATCATAACTTAATTAATTTCCTCCAATATTTTATTTTTTTATATTAGCGGCGGACAACATTTGAAGTACACCATAACATTAAGGTGATTAATGACGATTATTTCTTTTGCCAAAGCCGTAGGTAGACAATTTATAGTATAAAAATATATATATCATGTAAGTACAATGACATGATCATTAGGTTTGTCACGGGGAACGTTCCTAACTAAATTGTCATGTATAAAGTTTTTCTTTTCTTTTTTTTTTTGGGAAGAAAAAACAAGGGTCAAACTTGTTGATTTACGTAACCCAAAGCCACTACAAGAAAAAAAAAAAAAAGAGTGAAAAAAAAGACGATTTACTAAACTCATGATTTTCTCTCTCTTATTCATTTATCAGAACATTACATGGTTTATAATTGTTTAAAGAAAAGAAAAAGAATTAAATGTTTGATTTAACTTAAATAAATCAAATTAATTATGATATTTAATCATAGCCCAAGAAACATGCAATTCATATAATATAACTAACACAAGCATTTAAAAAAACTCAGAAAGATAGACATTATTTAGTAATTTTATCAATTTAATCCTGCTTTTTTTTAGTGATACTTAATAATAGCCTTGACACGCATTCATACAAATATTTCCATCGTTTGATTTTAACATCAACTTAACTATCTTTTGTCGTAATATAACTGAGTAGCTACAACCTGCAGTGGGAAACAAAGGAAAAATACATCTACACTTATTGAAACAAAGATATTAGATTCTACACAATTCTACACAATTCGGGATCACAAAATAACCCACAAGAGAATATTAATACTAATATAGTAATATGTACCATGTCAAGTTGTTATGATCAGCCTCTTTCTGACTTACAATTTTTTTTTAAAAAAATTGGCCTAATATTTTTTTTTTGGAAGGCTGTAGAAGACATTAAATTTTATTACATTAAACAAAAAAATTACAGTGCAAATCAGAGAAATTATATATTAAAAAAATAAACACTATAAGACCAGTACCAAAACTGGTACCAGTACCCAATCAGTACCACAACTGGCATTATAAGCTACAATAAGTGCCTTCAGCCAATATTTTATCATTCGACTAAACTTCTAAAAGACATTTCTTCAAAAAGACATTTTATTTTTTTGAAGAAAGCAAGGGTCAAGTCCCAAAACTTTTATAAATAATAAAGAGTAAAGTTGAATATGTACAGTAAGGACTTAGTTCAGAGGATGAACGAGCCTAAAAAGAAAATAAAGGAACAAAAGAAGGAAAAAAGGTACAGAAGAGAAAAGAGAAATCTAAAAGTTGGTAGTTCCTGAAGGATTCAGGATTTTCCATTCTGAGATAGTATCTTCCGCTAGAGCATGGAGATTCTTTTGTGTAGAGTTAAAGAGTCTGTTACAACGCTCTCTCCAGAGCACGAAGCAGGTGATCAGCAGCAACTCTCTCTGCTTTTTATCACATCGCACACACTGTAGCAATTGGAAGGTATCACCTGCCATGGGGCAAGAGATGGAAGCAAGCTGGTACACTAGAGCTGAGACCTGCTTGAAGAGCTGACAGTGGAAGGAGATGTGAACAGCTGTTTCTTCTTGTACAGTACAGAGATAGCATCTGTTTGGCAGCTGCCATCCCCTTTTCTGGAGAACATCAGTTGTAGGCAACCTTTGCTGCAGGAGTTGCCACCCGAAAGTTAGAATTCTAGGTGGTGCCCGTAGGTTCCAAAGAAGTCTAAGTGGTGATAATTCTAGCGGATTGCACTTTAAGAAAGAGTACATAGAGGCAGAAGTGTAAGAGGGGGGAGAAGTTTCCAACTAGGCAGGTCAAGGAGAAGCTGGGACCCTAAGTTAAGAGAGGAAAGATTGGTGGTAAGGAGATGTAAGAGAGTGGCAAGCTGGGTTGCTGGTAAAGCTGTGGAGTACATGGAGGGCATAAAAAAAAGGGATGAATCAGCCCAAGAGAGCTGCAGAAAATCAGAAACAGTGATAAAGGAGGAGACTGCAAAGCTGTGAAGTTGAGGGAAAGCAGATTTTAGGATGCCCAAGCCCCAATCGTGGTGCCAAAAGAGAGCTTGCCTACCAGAAATCAGAGAGAAGGAGAAACCAACGGAGAAAAAAGGCCAAATGGAAGTAAAAGCTTTGGAAAGGGCAGGTAACTGAGGGAACGGGAGGTCCGAAATAGGGTGTAGAGTTGAAATCAGCTGCGAGAGTGGTGAGTGTGGGAGAGCCAAAAAGCGCCAAATCCACTTAGCAAGCAATCAGAGGTTGAAAGTGTGGAGATCCAACACCCCAAGGCCTCCTATCTTTTTTGGCTTGCAAATGTTATGCCAGGCTACAAGAATAAGCTTTTTATCTTGACCCGTGGGGCCCTTCCAAAGAAAAGTTCTTCTAATTTTGTCGATTTTGTCTACAACCCATTTTGGTAAGTGAAACACCGACATGAAGAAAACTGGTAGGGATGAAAGAGTAGCTTTGAGCAGCACTAATCTTCCTGCAAAGGAAAGGAGAGATGCTGACCAACCCGCCAACTTAGAGGAGAACTTGCTGAGCAGTGGTTGGTAGTCAGGTTTTGTGAGTTTTTTGTCAGAAAGGGGTAGCCCAAGGTAGATAATCGGGAAGGAAGAAGTTTGACAACCAATTTGTTGTGCCAAGGTATCAAGAAGGTTGATGTCCGCTGGGGTAAGCAGAAGATGTGATTTGCTCGGGTTGATCGCCAAACCTGAGACATTCTGAAATCCTATCAGAACAGTGGTAAGAAGCTGACACTGTTGCAGGTGAGGTTTTAAGAAGAAAAGTGCATCATCTGCGTAGAGGAGGCAGGGTTTGAGGTGAGACAAGGAAAGTGAGATTGCACCACAATGAACAAGTTTTTGCATCCATCTAGCCAAGTAATCCATGGCTAAGATGAAAAGTGCAGGGGAGAGGGGGTCCCCTGCCTAACTCCCCTACGGACGAACAAGCTTTTACCAGCAAGACATTTTATATTTTATGTTTCTTTAAGTTTGCTTTGCATTTTATTTTGAAGGAAAACTTATCTCTTGTATGAAACTTGGTAGTGAGGGTTGCCAAGTGTCGAATTGGTCACGGTCAAGTGGACCCCTTTCCACTGCCCTCTTTGCATAGGCCGATGATTATATCGAAAAATATGATCGTACTTTTTTTTCTTTTTTTTTTTTGAGCTCTCATGCCAGTATTTAAGGCGAGAATATTCCCAACTATATAAATTTATAAATTAATGAGTTTGGCATAGTAATGCCATAGGTTATTGTCAATGTCAGCTAATTGTCGGATTATTGTAACTATAAAAAAAAATGCTGACACACAAATAGAGACCACAGCTATCGCTATCAGTAGACGTGTTATAAGAGATGTATATTTTGTATAATATATAACGTCGTGAAAATAAATTACTCAGTAAATTACCGAAATTGTCTACATTGTATCACCGGTTGATTATTTTCATCCTAAAATTTCAAAGTTACAATTACTTTTTGTAAAGTTATTAATTTGTACCCAATTAGTCAGAATATTAAAATATGCTAAAAACAAATAAAATAAATTATATATGTAATGTTAAATGTCTCGGTAGCTTATAATCTGTGAGGTATCCGATGAGTCGAACCATGATTTGGTCCCTCTAAGCATGAAACCAATTCATTCTAATTAAGCATGTTGATGCTAATTTGTTGGCTGAGAACGTCCGTCCCCCGTTTTTGCCAACTCAAAAAAGAAAAAAGTGCTGTCAGTTCATTCTGGCCAACGGAGCTAGGATTTTGACCGTGGGAGGGGCAGAGTCGGAAAGGCAAAAAAATAAAAAAAAAATGAAAAATGACATCATCAAGTAAATGAATAATATTATATTATAATTGAAAATATTAATAAAAAAAGAAATATTTTTTATTATTATAGTATAGTAAACAATAAGTTTAGTTTCCACGACACTTGCATACTTCAGTAAAAGCTTTAAATTATTTTTCTTCTCAGTTTTTATGGTAGGAACCAATAAAAACAAATTAATATATACATTTGAGAACATATGAAATTGAAATTCGGCTGAATTTAAGTAAATTAATTAGTACCGATGTCAATTACTAATTAGTGAACAAAACTCTATATATAACAGATTTAGCTGACGCAATTAACAGTATGTCAAGACAAGGAGTAAAGCATTAATGAAGAAATATAAGAAAAGAAACCAATTCTTCCTGTGCCTCTCTAATTTGTATACATTGTTTCAGTACTTGTATATTACTTCTTGTTTCAAAAAGTTCTAACATGGCTAAAAAATTTTCAAAGAAAAAGAAAATACAAAATACAAAATCTAAGTATTCTCCAATAATGTTTTGCATTTTTCGATGCAAGTATGTTAATTCTCCTTGGTTTCTAATTTTCAGCGACAAGTATACTACAAATTTGAAGGTAATTATTATTGGGCTTTGGGAGGTCTACATCAATATTATAAATAAAGACGTATGAGTGTCGAAATTCTTTAGTTAAATATCATCCGACACTCCAAACATTCTGAAATAGTTGTGCAATAACATTTTTTATGATTTCTGTAATGTGATACTTTGTAACAATTGTGTCGGGTGTTATTGCTCATAAAACTGACTCGGTTCAACATCAGATAATAATTTGGCAACACATTATTTTGTTTCTGATTTTTGTGACTCCTTATTTTCATTTCATCAAGTCTCCATCTCTTTTGTATTGTTTAGAGTCCCTCTCCACCTTAATTTTTTTTCATCGCCATTCTTAATTTCAATTTACAAAACATAAATTAAGTTCATTCAATTGAAAATAGAAAAAAACATCAGATCTTTTACGATATATATTTTTTTATTTAAGTCATTTGTAAACATATTACATTTCATGAATAATATCAACATAATATAAATCATATAAATCATATTATTTCAGATAATTATAACTATATTTACACACATATAATTTTTTCTTTAAATTGATCAAATTCTTTAACTTTAATCAAATCAAATTACCTATAATAACTAAACTATATTTCTATAGATAAATATGCCGAGGACAAATGCAGTGAGTTTGGACTCGGCTGAGTTGAAGAGTGGTGACATGAAAAAGAATTTTTCAATAAGGCGATTAGTGGGCCCCCATGTCTGCTAAATATGTGGAGAAGCTTACGAGACTGGGCAGCAATTGGGCGGACATAGTGCTGTCAAACGTGCAAAACGGGCACGGAAATGGTCATTTACGTTAACGTTCCGTTTTTATGCACGAAACACCTAAGATTTCCGCTTATGTTCCGTATTTAAAGTGGAAATGAAAATTTCTTTCGTTTTCGTTTCGTCTAAATTAAACGGAATAACGCCATAAACGTTAAATTATTATTACCGTTCACAACACAGAGGAAATCTTCAGTCCTCGCCGTCCTCATCGCCGTCAAGCAGGGCTCCGCCGCTGTGGGCCTCCGCTCCAAGTCCCCGCCATCCTCGCCGCCGTCAACAAGACCGCCTCCGACCTTGCCTCCCACCAGCGCAAGCTCTTCAACGCCGACCACCACGTCGGAGTCGAGTTGCCATTACTGGCCTCACGGCAGATGGAAGGTCCTCTCAAGGTATTTGTTGGTAATTGGTACATCTATTATTTGGTCTCAGTAATTGAACCGAGAGAGAAGATAGGTCATAGGGAGAGGTGCGATTCCAGAGTTAGCTGTGTAGGCTCTGTCTCTACTATCTTCTATGTCTCCTCTGCAATTTGTTTCTAATTTCACAATGCTGCACATGTTGGGCTGCACAGAGATATTGTTGGGCCAACGGAAAGAACGTAGCCAACGGAACGGTAAGAGCCCATTTCGTTTCTGTTATGTTTATACCAACGAAACCAAATTTATTTTCGTTTCTGTCCCGTAGTGTACGACGTAACTCAATATCCATTCCGTTTCTGTTCCGTTTGGACGGAACGGAACGGAAAACGTTCAAAACGAAACAATATTGACAGCCCTAGGCGGACACAAGCGTAAACACTATCAGAAGTGAAGCGCTGGAAGATCCTTCTTTTCAGTTATTGGAAGTGATTATGGACTCTGAAATTAATTGCTGATTTATGGTTGGATATTTCATTGCTTAATTTTTGCTTAATAAAAGCCTTTTTTCTAATTGTGCATTGGAAAGATGAACGATTTTCTTCCAATGGCATGCCTTTTTCTCTTCCTTTTTGGACCGTAGCATAGATATTTAAGAAATTGTCGACTCAGCCCTGCTTCATATTTGTTTCTATGGTTTTTTGTTAGCAAAAAATGAAGATCCAGTCCCCATCTTTTTATTAAAGAAAAAAATTTACAAGGTTTAGCCAGTGGTTAAATAAAGTTTAAAGGGAACCAAAAAAAAATAATAAAAAAAAACCAAAAAACAGAATTACGGTAAAATCTTAAAAACATATTGGAATAAGGAACAACTACAGAAGCCAGTAACAGAAAGTAGCAATCTAGGTACTAGTGCAAAGCTTCCCATTCGATGAGAACTTGTTGTACCAGTGCATCAGCAGAAAGAGCAGACTGGGCAAAAATTCTGTTACACCTCTCTCCAAAGCACAAAACAGAGGATTCCCATTACTTCTCTGTGTGTTTTCAGAACTGAAATGTCGATTAGGAACTGAGGATTTGAAGTGAATGTCAAGCCAGAGAACAACGGAGAGGAGTTCTCCACAAGATGGACAACTTCATTAAATACCCGACAAGAATTGAACACGTGATTGACAGTTTCTTCATCGGAGGTGCATAGAACGCAAAAGCTCGCCATTTGCCAGCCTCTTTTCTTCAGGTTATCGATCGAAGCAATCTTGTTTAGAGCCATTTGCCAGACAAAGATCTTCATGCGAGGCAGGATGTTCAGTTTTCATAAAGGAAACAGTGTGGAGTTGTGCTTTGGGAAGATCCGTTGAAAGTTGTAGAAAGAGTTGACTGAGAACACACCATCAGAGTTCAAACTCCACTTAAAATTATCTTTATGTCCTGCAGGGAAGAGGTTGAGGTTGGACAGTGAATGTTGTAATGTTGACCATTGTAATGAGGCTGAAAGAGAGGTGAGGATTGAGTGTCTAAATAGTCTGACATTGCCGCGCGAAGATGCTACAAACTGAGAGAGGGTTATCTCAGTATCAAGTGCAAAGCTGTAGAGGTCCTGTAACTGAAATTTAGTGTTCCTTGTCCCCAATTGTGGTGCCAGAATAGTAAATTGGTGCCATCACCAGAAATGGCTGAAACCAGTGGAACAAACTGAGGTGCAATGCTTTGCATCGTTTTTTTTAGTGGACTAAAAACAGGAACCAGGGAAAGTATATTATTCTGAAGAGTTGTCGTCAGAACACTGAGCATATTCTCCTTTGAAGACATCCAATTCCAGAGGGATTTTGCGAGTAGTGCCGTGTTCATGTCGTAAAGGTTGATTACCCCCAAACCACCATGTTTTTTAGGGGTACAGATGGTGTCCCAAGGAACCACAGTCTCCTATGATTTTCAGAAGCACCATGCCAAAAGAAGTGCATTCGAATCTTGTCAATCTCTTTAATCACCCATTTTGGAACTTGAAAGGCAGACATGAAATAAAGCGGCATTGAAGTGAGACAAGAGTTGATTAAGACCAGATGACCTGCTGGGGAGAGGAGAGGCGCTGTCCATGAGTTTAACTTACCCTTTATTTTTGCAATGAGAGAGAAGTTGTTGTTAGGAAGTGTTTAATTCCATTTTTGTGCCATCCAATAGCAAGAAACAACAACTAAACACAAGGGATCTAGGTTTCAACATCATTCACAAGCATTTCAAGATGAGAGTAGGAAGAATTGTACCTCTCATGAAATCGCATTCATGAGGCTCGAATCCATGGCATGGGAGTCGATGGCGTGCCTTCTCCACCACCACCACCATGGTTGTGCCGCCGGCCTCGAGTCCACCAAGGAGATTAACCACGTTCTCAAGGTATGTGCTAGCACACCCAAGAACAAGCCTAATCTCATTAGCTTTCTCTCTTCTAGCAATTAAATCTTTCATTTAAATGGAGAAGAGAGCTCAACACATGAGCAAAAGAGGGAGAAAAGAGGAGGTTTGTGGCAGCCACAAAGGGGAGGAAGAGAGGAGAGAGAAAGGCTAGCTCTTGGAGCCTCCAAAGGGGTCCTTTTATAGAGCTCAAACCCTAGGGAAAACTTCCCCAAAATTACACCTCTTGCCACCCTATGGCTGGCCACGAATTGGGCCTATATGGGCCACCTCACAATCTTATTTGGGTCTTTAATTCACCTAATTAAAGTCCCATTAGGTTGCTCTATAATTGGGCTATATATTTTCCTATTAAATAACGGCCCAATTAATCAATATAACCATTTATATTGAAATGTGTTGATCTAAAATTAATTATTAACTCATTAATAATTATTTTGGGATTAGATAATGCATTAATTTATTTCTATATGATCTCTTTGACTTAATTAATTATAACGGTTCATAACGGTATATAATTAATTAATCAACTCATCATATTTCCGCAATACTCACTGTTGGGAATAAATAGATAATGCACTGTGTGGTCAAAGTCCTATTTGTGTGACCCTTTGAGGATTTATGCTATGTTGGCCATGGAGAATAAATCACTATTTATTTCCAATAATCATAAGCGGTATCTAGCAACACGTTATGATTCCCAATTCGCATAAATAGTGTACCGTTACAATATTTCAATCCTGCATAAGAAATATAAGTATTTCTTTTGTCTGATTCTTATGTCACATGATATCATTGTATAATCCAAGATAGGAATGTGTCATTCTTGCAGATTATACATTTCTTGATCTAGAGTTGATCGTCTAGTTTGCATGCATACGATCCAACTCCATCAAGGGGCCCAAACAGATATCATCACTCACTAGGTATACTAATAAGGGACATACGGTTTTCTTGATGAACAACTTTTCCCCGCACAATTCAAGAGAACATAAATAAAGTCCTTATAGCAGCCTTTATCAGGAATCAACGTTAGACGATATTTATTGAACCTATCCTCATGTGGAAAAGGTGAACATCTCAAACTTAGAATCAAACTTATATGAAATAAACAATGACACTTAACACAATCCATATGTTTATTTCATTGGGTCAAGTCCTGTACTATGTTCCAATAACATACACATATGCAATTAAGTTGGTAACTCCTTACCTATGATTTGTAGAACTTAATCATCACTTAACTTGCATACTAATCTTTTATGATAATTAATGTTCCTTGTTAATTATCAAGATTATGGACGATTTAGATTTATTATTGTCATTCTAATGAATGATTCACAGAGATCTACAATTCAGATCCTCAACCTGAATGATCTGTCAATAATAAACTCTAGGAACAAATGATCAAATATCATCATTAACATAAACTAAGAAAATAAGTCATTAAATATTGACTTCTAGGACATAACTCCAACAGTTGTTTCTATGGTTAATTAATTCTTTGAGAAAATTACTTGCTTCACTCTCTTTCTGTATGAAATTTTATTTTTAATGATTTCAGTTTTGTTGAAATATATTTTATTTGCTACTACTGTGATGGTGCATGGCTTAGATATTTTGTAGGCCACCAATATGATTTACTGACATTATTATGATCTATTTTGATGGTATGTTTTTTATGCTAAAAGTCAATCTGAAATTTTTGCAGATAAATAGACATATAATTAAGGTCATATCCATAAACTTGATGATAGTATAGGGATCAAAATTTTAGTAAGTCATATGTATACAGTCAAGTGGAAAGGCATTGTTGTTTTTTGGTAGAAATTTATATTCGTTTTCATTTGTTTATATGAAAGAGCAACTACAGCTGCTCTAATTGAACAAATTAAGGTTCCTAGACATTTGTTTGCCAAGATTGGAAAGAAATGAAGAAAAATAAAGGAAAAAAAAAAAAACCTAAACTTTTGGTTAATCTTCTCAATTTGGAACTCAAGCGTGGGGTCTTCTCTAGAATACCAGGATTGGTACCAGAATGGAGCGGTACCCAGTGAACGCTCTAGAAAGCAAAGTATTCTGAACATGTGTCCGTGTTGAGCATAATGAACTCATTAAGAATCAGCAGGGGCCAGTACCACAGGTATCCTCGGACCGATCTTTTTTACAACTAGTTCTGGCTCGTGTATTTAAGTTCAAACCAGTACCGGCTGCAGCCTGGTACCTGTAAGCTGAGCAGGATGCTGCCCCACTGCAAGGATTTGAGAAACCAATTTGGAGGAAGGAAGAACTGGAGCGGTTTAACAGTTCTTCCTTTTTTGCGTGGAAAAGCAATTTTGCTATATATATGCATAAATATGTTGATGCAAATACGAAGTCTAATCTGTAATTAATTCTAAAAACCAGAGAGTAGGGAGTCTGACAGTAATATCTTTGATGTCAATTGTACCAACATTTCCATCGTTTGATCCCCTGCGCTTGTAGAAACAAAGATATTTTATATTTGATTTTATACAATTTCACAGTTATTTCCTCTTACAAATCATATTTCAAATTTCAGTAAAAGAAACTGAATTACAAGTAGATCCTGTTCCAACAGGTCTTATTTACGCACTCTATCGTTAGTGTCACATTATCCAAGGATAAATACAGCAGAGCTAAAGTACTTAGCCATTCATCAGGTTTTTACACACTAGGCTATACATTTTAGAATCAATTAATTAAGAGCCTTGTTAAGTACACAAGGCTTATTGTTCTTTCGACATAGGCAAACAGAATCTGACCAAAAGAAAAATGCACATCTTTTTCTAGATATTGATCAGTAGTAGAACTAAAAACCCTCATGAACTACGGACCTGCTGACCAGGTTGGATTGATCTAAATTTGTTTCGACCCAAACTGACTTTATTAAAAGGTCCATGACAAGAAAATTTCTTCAGATCCAAATTCGATAGAATTCAATTATCTGTAATGCTTTAGTCTGAAATTGAACACAAACCAAACCTGATCACACTGTAGCCTAAGACTGATTAGATGAAAAGCTGGTAATGACCTGAACCCGAATTGATCAAAAGTTAAACTAAATTCGACCTGACAAAATATTAAATTTAAAGATCTTGTTGGCCTAAAGTGCAAAGTTAGCCACTGATGACTAGTATCAAATTAGGATCCTTGCCAATAGTTCCCTTATGCCAGCATTTAAGGCGAAAGTTAATAAGCATTGGATTATAATAATTGAGGGTATTAGTAGTTAAGTTTCTTGTATACTATGAATTAAAAATAAATAGAGTGTTACCCAATATAGAAAAATGTGATATCACTTTTTCTTTTGTTTTGGGTCTCTTATAAGAATATGTTAAATGGAATTATATATGATTAGGTTATAAATGATGCAAAAAAGTTCCTTGAGATTTTTTTGTCAACACAGTTTTTGGAAGAATTTCTCCCAGTACTTACATTTGAATGATTTGAGGATAAAAATATGAGAACTCTTGAAGTTTTTTTCTTTCTTTTACGACGTTCTTACACGAATTTATAGTGCTGTGATTGATATAAAATAGTAAATACCATAATTGGTATGGTATGTAAAATTGATATAGTATTTAAAATATAAAAAAAAAAAGAATAATTAAAACATGATGGAGGATTCGGTGGATTCCTAGTATGTAATTAAGTTCTTTGGTAAAAATACTTTATATCGTGGCAAGTATAATACTAAAAAATATCGGTGGATTTCCTAGTATTTAATTGTTTTAGTTAAATCTTTATCTATATCTATCCAACGCATTAACACACCCTTACTGAGTAGATACATATTCAAGCACACAGGTAACCACCAGGGTACAAAACTACAAATTGTATGTGGCTTATGTCATATACAGCCATTTTTCAAGCCACTACTTATACCAAGTCAACACATAACCCTCTTCTCTGATCCACCAAGTCAACAAAACGCATGATATATCTGTGATCCACCGAGTCAACCCATGAATCATGATCATCTTCTTTAATCACCAAGTCACCCTGGTCAAGATCACATTTATACGGGCTATTCATACTATATTTGCACCAAGTTAATATATATAAACTAAAATTTCAACTTGATTTATTAATTTTGTAAAAAATTTCATTCGAAGCCGATTTTACTTGACTTGATACGACCTAAATTGGAACAAAACTTAAACTGAATTAAACCAAATAAATATACAAAAATCAGATGATTCAAAACTAAGCAAATCCATATCATATATATTGTTCGAAACTTGACTTTTTCTGATTTCAGCTCAAATCGGTTGCATTCGAATAAATAAATAAATAAATAAAAGATAAAGAGTAGAATTAAAGCCTGGTGGCCTAGAGGTTAAAGGCAAAATAAAAAATTCACGTCTTAAAAAAAACGTCGTCTAAATAATATCCTTTTATTAAAAAAGTATTATAATGTGCCGGGAGACACCTAACGTATTAGACTCTTCCTGCGGCACCCTCTGTCCGAACCAAACGCAACCCATCCCCACTGCACAAAATTAAGACTCCATCAAATTAAAGCCTTAAAAATAAAGAAAATATTAAACGCGAAGAGAAGAAATGGAGAAAGCAAAACCAAAATCCCTCCTGCGCTCCCCACAAAATCTCAATCTGATCAAGCCCCGACCTGGCCCTCAATTCACCGAGGAGGAACTAACGGTGGCCGAGCAGCTGATCCACCTCAGCGATAGCACTAGGCCTACTGCTTCTGCTGATTCGATGGCCTCGGCCTCGTCTTCAACCCGGTCTGTAAACACCCTGGCACCGGTGGCGCTAGCACGAGACTCTTTGGATGACGTGGCGGAGGATGATGAGGGTTTGTGGAGGAGGAACAAGCGCTACCGTTCGATCGCTGATGTGTATGCTTCAACAGTCCCGATCGACGGTGAAACTAGCAGTAAGAAGGAAACTAGGAAGAGAAAAGGCTCGATCAGAAGGAAAGGTGAAATAGTTTAATAAGGAGAGGAAAATTGTGTGATTTAAAGCTTGTATGTATGGTTAGATTGAAACTTGAAAGATCAATATATTATTAATAAGCTGTGAGTTTTTCTAGATTATTCTCAATTTTTTTTCCTTAAGTATTGTGTGTTAGCTCTTTTGTTTTGTGTGGGTTGACGACTGTGGTTGTGATATCAGGAAACGATGTAGAGAAAGTTTATAGATACGTACATAGTGGAATTAAACTTCATGTCTACTCTTTTGCTGTGGTTTCCAAAAATTATCGATCATTACTTACTGATTGATTTCTTTTTGAAGAATTAAATGCAATTATTGTTTTCAGTTTTTAATTTTCAATAGCATGTTTATACAATATCCCCCTTCAATTAATACTTCGTACTCATCATCCTCTCTTTAGTTACTAAGCTTAATTTGATTATATAAATTATATTATAATAACATGGTATTACCAAACTTTTCTTTCAAAAGGATGAAGATAAAGGTTTGTTAGATGTCTTTGAGAGTGAAATCTTTTAGTTTACAGAATTGTTAGGCTTAGATCAACCATATCCAAAGTATTTCCTATGAACATATGTGCATGCTTATCTTGATATTTCTAGGAAAATATCTTTTCTCAAGGATGTTCGAGAACATTCTGAAAAAATCTATTCTGAATTCATCATGCTATGGGTTCTTTTGCTTTTGTATCTCGCCACAGAGATGCTTACATGTGTATTCTCACTCTCACACACTCTGCAAGTTTGTAACTATGCATATTGTTTGTTGATCGTTGGTTAGAAGTGGGAGTGGCTAGCTTTGTATAGAACTATAGATAGATATATACGAGAGCTAGCATCCGTATAGTCTCCAGAATGACGATATTAATTAATTAAATTAAAGTTTCCGGATGTATTTGTGAGAAACATATTATATGCAGATATAATATTCCAAAAATGATAAGGGCTGCTATCAAAGTACGTAGTGTGTAAATTAACGAGGTCTTCTATATTTTATTGTAAAACAAGACATTTTATGATTTGTTGGCTTGTTGCTAGTTTTTTTTTTCACTTTATTTTTTGTTTATATGCAATTAAAACGGGAGGCATGTCCATTACATTATACGAGTTTTTAGGTTAAGTATTAGTGGGGATAGCATAGAATTACTATTTGATTAAGGCAACATTTCTCATGCTTATTCCTGAATAGCCATTTCCTAAAAATATACCTCACGTGGTGATGATATGAAACCAAATCAAGTTAATAAGTTTTATATCTTAAGTGATTATTAAGTGATTAATCATAATCTTAATAAGTTTTATAAAGCGCATGTTACTTCTGTTCATTAAGGATTCAGAGTAAACAATTACTATTACATGATTTGAGTATTCTGTTTGAATTTCAAATATTGACATTAAAGCGCGCAGAAGAACTTCAAATTTTAATTCAAGCGAACAGGCCAACAGAAAATATTACAACAGTGGAATCAAGTTCAGCATATATGTATATATGCAAGTTTCATTCAGCCACGTCGAAATGAATAACTGGGAATTAATATACATCTTGTTTTTCCACTCATAAAATAGTGCTCAAGTATCATACGTATGATACATTAATTAAAAGTGTGTGGACTCTGGAGACATGCTACGAAATAACGAGCAAAAACAGTCACAATCTTCACAGTGAATCGGCGTATAGAGAATCTTTCATGCGGTCTTAATTACCCAAATAATTTCTGCATTTAGCATCTATATATTATTAAATTTTAATACGTGCTTGCGATATTTATTTCAATTTAGTTTTCCTTTTTCATTTAGTATAATAATTAAGTTTATTTTTTCAGAGTGTTTTATATATTCTATCAGACCGGTCGTTTCAACAAGTGAATAAGTGTGAAGAGTATATATAAGAAATCCCAGACAGTGAAAATGTAGAAAATATTTCAAGCCATAGAACTTAAAAAAAAAAAGGTACATATACTATACTATATATAAACCTCGAAATTACTGCATATAAACAAATTGGGAATATAAATTTTGAAAGTTGTTAAAGTCCGAGAAAAATACTCCGTCCTTATATAAAGTGCATGCATCGTCTATTCATTTTGTAATCCATGCTATAAATTTTAAAATATATATATATGTGATTAAAAGTTAAAATATTTTTCTTCTATAATTGATTGTTCTATTTTAATTTCTACCTTTAATTTTTTTTTTAATTCAAACGTATCAAACTCCATAAAATAAACTGCAAATAAAATAAATCAAAAGTTGATAACAAGTATTCTTGAGATAAAAAGAAACTAGTAATCTGAGGCTATACCGTGCCATACCATGCCTCTCTCTGGACACAACTCAACTACCTAGTATAAGTAATGTTTCTGTTTATGTCAACTAAAGCATCTTCTACACTGTCTTTCCAAAATCTAGCACTAGTCCTACGTACCATTCCCCACTAAATAACTGCAGTTAATGTTGATTATTATCTGTTCATATTCTATAACTTTTTTTCCAGAAATAGGATATGTTTTTTATCTGCTTAATTTCTTTGGAAGAATTTGCTTATTAATATATCTTTTTTATTTGCCTTCATGACAAATAGTTTAGTATTGCGAAAACACTCTATTTGTGCGTACCTTGTTGTCTATAAGGCCATAAGATGTTTGCTAAAATGCCAAATTAAATCCATCCAGTAGATAAGAGAACGGCAGATATTTTTGAGCATCATGCAATTTACCATGCGATTATGCGAACCTTCATTAGCGTTCTCCATTCATAAGGGGTGTTACTGACCCATTAACTATTTTGGGCCACTCATGGGCCTACTATTGGGCCACATCAAACAGAGCATTGCTAACTAGTGTTCTAAAAAAAGCACGGCGTGTCCGAACACGGCACGGTACGACACGGCACGAAGGTGGTACGACACGGTAAAACACGGACACGGACACGACACGAGAACTTAGGCGTGCCGTGTCTTAAGCGTGTCGTGTCCGACTTTGATGAAATAGACACGGCACGGCACGGCACGTGAATTTCCAAGACACGACACGACACGGCACGACACGGGACACAACAAAACCCAAGAGACACAACAGGTTTATAATGATGGTTAAAAATGTTAAATTTTATAAAATAACAAGAAAATTCTTTTATTATCTATTTTTTAGGATAATTTTATAATTTGAATTTCAAATTCATCCCTAAACATAAGTATATGACTATGTTTTGTGAAATTCAAACGTATTCAAACACGACACGGCACGACACGTGTAAAAAAAATACGGCACGACACGGTACGAGGACACGAGGCGTGCCGTGTCCTTAGGCGTGTCGTGTCCATCCCTTAGAATTTAGACACGGCACGTGAAACATTTAGACACGGCACGGCACGGCACGACAAATGATCCAGACACGGCGTGTTTGACACGGCACGACACGGCACGGCACGAATTTAGAACACTATTGCTAACAAGTAACAACAGATGCGCAGGCGGCTGGATAACACATTACACATATTCGTGTCCCATATAACTTGACACGATATTCTATTATTTTTAATTTTTCAAGTATAGATACAATGAAGTTTTCGACGGAATTTTGTTTATTAGCAAGTAACAACAGATGCGCAGGCGGCTGGATAACACAATACACATATTCGTGTCCCATATAACTTGACACGATATTCTATTATTTTTTATTTTTCAAGTATTATAGATACAATGAATTTTGTTTAAATGTACAATATAAAAGTATGAAGTCGATAAAAATATATATATGTGATAGGTTTCCTATTATTCATGAATTGTATGATGACTTATTGTGAATTTGCGATACATTATATTAGATTTGAAATAATAAATAATATATCACGCATAATTTTAGATTAATAAAATGCATGCCATTGACGTTGAAATAATAAATAATATTAGATGTGGCTAACCCTACGTGACCTTAACATGTGGTTTTGCTCCTTGATCCGTTGTGGCTAACTCTACGTAAACAGTGTGCAATGCATCAAAACAGATCTCCTTGTGCGTCGTCAGTATGTCCAAGACGTGTCGCCAGACCCTGTCCACTGAGTTCGTTCACCATGATAGATTGTCGATTGACAGTGGTTTAGCATGAGCGAAAGAAAACATAAATAGTAGATATCAAGATTAAAAGCTAGACTTGATGACATTATCTCCATGACCATCCAATTGCAGGTCGATTGATTCAAGTCTAATTAAATGGACAAATCTATTTGGAATTTAGGATGGGGACAGGCCGACGGTTACTAGAGAATAGTTCCGCTATATTCCAACCAAAACCTCTCCAGAGTTCTAAATTTACTCTAAAACCCTTTCCCAAAATAAATAATAATATATAAAAAAAAAATCTCCTAACAAAATTGGCCGAAAGATATACATTATTTCTTACTTTAATTGATCCTTCCAGTAAATCAGCAAAAATGCTATAACACCTTTGCAACGATAGCTAAACAAGAAATAAATTATTTTCTCTTCAAAATTGAAGCTTCATATATTATTATCTTAGATGTAAGGTACATCGCATTCAATGTTTGGCATTCATCCTTTTAGCCTCTATCAATGTATCAAAAAAAAATGTTTGACATTCATCAAGTTTTTAATGTCTCGGTACGTAGTTTCAAAAATTAATACAAAATGAAAAACAAAAAGAATCAAATTGCTCCAAGTCTCTTGGCACATTCCACACTCGCACCCAATATCTTCTCAAAACCAAATTGGTACCTAAATCCCAAATCAACCAGCTTTTGTGAACAAGCCTTTAGGCTTTTTCCTTCTCCTTCCACCCTGAAAAATGATCAAAAATTGCCTTCCAGTTACGAACCACTTCTTCCCTTGTCCTTTCATCTTATCTTTTTTTAACTAGAGTATCTCATTGGAATGAAAACGTATTAGCTAAACAGGTTCACAATTACTGAACTTGTTTAGGCAACTAGTAACAAGCCTTGTCCCAGCCAATCCCACCAAAAACTCCAATTTTTAATCCAATCTTTGAAATTTTTCTATGATTTTTTTTATTGCCCTGTGTGCTTATATATTGAAAGTTTGAAACCCTTTGAGGTTCAAATAATTGCAAGTACACAGTTGAGGGGAATTTTCTGAAAGATCCGGCATGACTTTTAGGTCTGCATGCTAAATTTTCGAATTTAAAACAACAATTTACTGTCACTTACCAGGTTAAAGAAAGCATACTAAAAAACAATAACGAAATAATCCTTGAGAATTGAGATCTTACTCTTTGATAAGCTTAAGATCTGGAAATTTCTCTGCGAAGTAATCCCCAAAATCTTTCAGCGTCAGATAGTCAACGGCACAAAGAAACCGGCCAGCCATGACCGTCCTTGCTATGCAAAGTATATGTGCCTTACAAACATCATCTATGTGAACCAGTGGTACTGAACCCAGCAATGCATGTAGGAATTTTAACATACTATGATAGACTTCAATACCGGTTAGTGGTGATATGATCACAAGTGTGCTATCCGGAAGGTATGAGAGAATCGTATCACCTCCAACAAGTGCACAAGTGAGGCTCACAACCTCCAGTCTTTGTTCACCTTCTTTGTTGTATTTTAGGATTTCTTTCTCTGAAAGAACTTGTTAGATCTAAAACTTAATTACACTAGGATCCAACTCAAGTGAATCAAAATACTAATAGAACTAATCACAAGCGCGGAAGCTTACTTGTATTTATCCGGATCTCAATGGTCTTGATTAATTCTTTTACTCGAGAGCGCCTCGCGTGTATCTTCTTGCATCAACTCGACTCAAGGCCTTAACCATGCTCTTATGCGTGTACAGAGGTTGGGAGAAAGGTCTTCCAAAGGATCAAGACACGCCCTTTGATGCCTTACGCCTAAAGTAAAGCACTATCTCTCTCTAATTGATGGAAGTATTAGAAAGAGGGGCAGAGATGCTGCTATCAACGCATGTATGCAGCAGTGCTCGTTGTTATCTTGTCCCTTGGGGACCAACCCCGTATATATAGTACCAAGGGCTTCTTGGTACGCAAACAATACCATATTGGTCCATCATCAATATAGATTTGTTTCTAAATATGACCACCTACAAAAGGCAACACATCTATGCACAAAATCTTGCTTTTATTTACAGCCACGTTTAGCATATTACCATATCTTAATTGACTTGGAAACCAAGCAGAATTTGCCCACACAAAAATAGATTGTTTCTTAATATGGCCAAATAATCTTACAATCTCCCACTTGGGCTATTATGCTTAGTGTTATCCAAAGTCCTTAACTTAATGAGCTCATATTTCCATGGTAATAAATTTTGTGCCTCTAATTCCGTCCATCATTCATAACGATAAAAGACCATTGAAGCTTTCGTTACATTATAGCCATTACAGGCTTCTAATCCTGTAAAGCCGTCGCAACTAAACCCACAATGATCACAATACCATCATAAATGAATGACATTGAATTTAGATGTGTGTAAGTGGTATGGAAAATACACGCAAGTGTGACTGCCACGTGTCTATTTCCAACTTTTATTGGTCGCCCAAAACTGAAGTGAGGTCAACTTAATTTAGAGTCAGAATGAGAACTAAAAGCTGAAAACTGAATCATTTCTGCAGAAATTCTTCACATGCTGAATAAACTGAAAACTGAATATATGTCCAATCATGCACTCCCACTGAACACAAACTCCCACTCAAGTCTTAAACCCTCAACTTGAATTAACACCCACAGAAGCAACATGCTTCTGTAACCAAATTGGGTGTTTCAAGTTTTTATGAGCAGATCTGCAATTATGGAGTTTTGTTCTAATGTGCTAGATTGCAATTAAATCATTCTGAACTATTTTATTTACAACCAGAAACTTAAAGTTTTATGTGCTTTAGCTTATTGAAGTTTCTGTTGTTGGAGTATATGATTATTGTCACAATATATCCATAGTGATGTTTAAACAACATCCATCATGTGCAGCCGAGTGACAAAATTCATGGTCATACTTCCAAATTTGAATGCTTTATAACATACTATAAACCTTATTTCCATTGCGAGAGATGTTAATACACACCCATTTAACATTCTTCAAAAAATGGAATTATTCTTTAGCATGTTATCATGGCATTCACTAAAATCGAAGTCAGAACACCAAAAAAGACCTCAACCTATTTCTGACATCCGAACTGTAAGTGCATAGTTATATCCAATAACTAAATTTGGCTGCATTCCATAATTTTGCACTCATATTGTGCAGATATAGACTTTGCATCTTTATTATGTATACAGTATCCACATGTATACAAACTTAGATCAAATTCCTTATAACTGAATCATAAGGAGTACTTAAATTTCCAACTTTACTTAATCAACATATATGGGGTATACTATAAACAAAGTGTATATATATACCTCAATCACAAAATATCCAATAGTTTACATTTTTATCTTATCATACTACTTAAGAGCCTAATTGATTTTTATCATTTGTTTAAAGGCCCAAGAACCATGAGGCCCAGTACACATGATAATATCATTTCAAGTAGTAAATCATCATAATGCAAAATATTACTCCCACTGAACATGTGATATATACAATCATTAACCAAGTTTATCTCAAAACCAAATGAGATAATCACTTGATGAAATTTATAATATCACTGTTGAGACGCCTATTTTGAGTTCATAAATAGACATAAATTTGCAACCATTTTATTTGTATCATCCGATTCAAAGTGGGATGGTTGCACCTTATTTCATCAATGTCTCCATTGAAGAATACAGTCTTAATATCTATTTGATGAAACTCGAGATCCAAAATTGTGCTACAAGTGCCATGATTACTCCAAAAGAGTCTTTTAGTAAAACTAGAATGAAAGTCTCTTTATGGTAACTTCATTCCTTTCTGGTGAAGTTCTTAGTGACAGGATGTACCTTATGACCTTTTACGTTACCTTTAGAATCTCTTTTGGTATTAAAAGTCCATTTGCAACCAATGAGTTTCTTACCTGAAGGCAATGTTACTAAATCCCAAATATTATTGTCACACAAGAAATTCATATGGCATCAATCCACTTTTATGAGTTTCAAACTCATGTTCATGAAGATAGACAACATAATCATCCGATATTGTTCGTCTTTTCTTCCTTATAGATCTTGTAAGCACAAGTTCTTGAGGTGGTTGTAGTTGTTCAATGACACTGTTATCTTCAACTTAATTATTTCCAGAGTCTAAGTCCATAGGATCTGGAACAGGATCTGTTTCCTTAATCAAACGATCCGTTTGAGTCCACAAAGGATCATTATCATTTTCAGGATCAACCCTGGGCACTGTATTGATTGAGTTCACAAAGATTAGTGCTCTCAGTTTCTTGTTTGAAGATAATATCATAATGTGTCATATCTCCCCCCACAACCAAAACATCCTCAAAGAACTTATTTTTATTTGTCTCTAAAACTTAAGTTATGGGATATAATAATTTTGATATTCCTGGATCTTTTGGCATAATCAACAAAACAACTAATTATCCCTTCATCCAACTACTCAGGTGGCTTATACCGAGTTTTGTTAGATATCCCCAATATAATATTATGGACATTCCAGTCTACATATTATATGGGTTTTATAATAGTTGCCTTTAATTGATATAGAATACAAACTGCTATTCGTGAGAACTTTTTAACTTTGCACAAAAATATATTATCTCCTTTAGAGATACAACTTAACCTTTTCTGCCAAAGTATTCATGAATTTTCAATTTATGCATAAAAATTAGTATCTTTTATAGATTTTCCTTATATAAGCTATTATTTCCATACAAGATTGTTATAAACTGAAGAAGAAATGAATCTACCTGATTTTGGACCATGAGACAAAACCAAATTTCTATTCTTAAATGAACAAATAAATTCTTATTTGTTGATTTGAGATAGAGTTGAAATTTCATTAAAATGAAATTATAAATGTCTCATGTATGTCCAAATATGATCCATAACTAAATAACAAACTATGGTTATTATAGCTTCCTAAATTGATTGTCTTGTTGTCACCGCTATATGAATGTATCTTTCAACATCAATTGGACTTAAAACAATCATAGGAAATCCTAGAAATACAAATGTGGGAAGTTTTATCCGAATCAATCCACTATCTGTATATATATTGATACTAAATACAACTTATGCATAGACTTTAGCAAGAAACACAATATTATTCTTGGTACCCCAAGTATAATATGCTCTTATTTTCATAAAAGAAATGCCCCTCAGATTCTGACTTTTCAATCAGTTTTTGAGCCTTAACTTTATTAGGATTCTTTCATGATTCAAAATTGCAGTTTTATTCTTAAACTTTATATTTCTAATTTTCTTATATTCTTGGATTCAAAATCAACTTGAGTACCATATGTCTTATCTTCAATTTTATTTTTTTCCTTCACCATATTCAAGTTGAGATTAATGAGGGTTACATAACTCATCTTGAACCAAATAGGAAGAAAAATAAGCACTAAATAATCTTATTATCTTGCGATATATTTTAGTGCTTATAATTTTGAAGCATAAACATAATAACTCCAAATGTACTCCCTTATGTTGATTTTATATTTATTTAGATACCTAAAGTGTTTCTGCAATGAATGTCCAAATGTAACTATTGTCCATCTGTAAATGCTCTTTGGAGTCTCCTTACAGACTTCAAATACCTACTTATTCTTAGCAGATACATTTGCTGAATTTTCTCCAAGAATTCTTAACCATATTGAGGAACTTAAGCGTTTTGCCATGACATACATATAAATGTAACAACTATCCATCTGTAAGTGCTCTTTGGAGTCTCCTGACAGATTTCAAATGATTACCTTCTTATTCATGCAAAACAATATTACCTCATATGAATCATTTAGCCTTAATAAAATTAGAAACAATGCCCTTTAAATATCTCAAGAATGGTTTTCACAAAATGATCATAAGACACATGTATTTTTTTTTTTTTTTTGACCTCAATGGGATTATCAGCCCTTAATACATGGTCAAGATCAAACCAACTTGAGAACCTTTAAATTTTAAGTTGGAATATTAAAGTTGCTAGATATTTATTTGAACTTAATAAATGCACTTACATTAATTCTTAATTGTATAACAATAAATCATAATATAAAGGTCCAAATCCCATCTACTAGTCTTTATTCATTTGCAAGTGCTCTTTGGAGTCTCCGAGCAAACTTCAATTGACTAGGTGTAGTATCAAATGTAATGATTCATGTCATGTCAATCAATTAACCTTCCTTTGGGCCGATCAATTGAATACACGAAAAAAACCTAATAATCATTACCGATTTGATTCTACCAATAATTGTGCATGCAGGCCTTTTAAATTATGTCCTTCCTTTGGGCCGATCCATAATTTAAAGGTCTCACGCACTATATCACTTTTGTAATTGAGATTTGACACAACCCATAATGTGAGAGCCCACTTTGGCGGGATGACATTACAATTGGGCCAATTCTTAATTACAACTAAAGTTACCTTTATATCAGACTTAAAATACACCTAAACTTTAGACTTTTCATTTATGCACATCAACCTTAAATATGAAAAGCCTATCTAAATACTGACCTAGGATGATTTAGACTAAACCAAAAAATGTTGCAAAACTTAAGGTATAACTCGAAAATGATGATTCGTATGGCAATCATACGAACCAACACACACGGAACGGACCGTTTTGGTGAGAGAACGGTCCGCCCTAAATAGACCAGAATGAGAACCAAAGAGAGATAAGAGTAGAAAGCGGTGGTTTCCCGTTCAGCCAGCAGCCATTGAAATTACACCATATCCAGGCAAGATTCCCAGAAAAGGCCAGGGTCATATGGACACTTAGGCGCCGACCTTATTTTCTGCGACAGAACTTGTCCTCATGACAACATGGTGTAACCCAACGCTTACAGCTCTTACTATTGAAAACCACGGCAAGATAAGAGGAGGAGGGATGCAAAAATTAAAATAATTTTGGCTTAAAATCCTACTCAATTCTGGTTCTCAGACGGACCGCCCTGGCATTGGGTCGGACCGTCTCAACAATCTGATCGATACCTAACAGTTTGCAACAAAACTGGGTTGGAACGGATCGCCCCGAAGTAGAACGTACCGTTTGAAAACCGCAGAAAGAGTAGAGAGATGAACGTCCTAGTCTAGGTCGAGAAATCCTAAAGATTTCTCTCCTAACCTGACAAACTACTCTAATCTAAATCATCCAGTTTAATTAGGTCAGATTTTAATGATTTGGTATTTCAACTTTCTTAATTATCAAACTTTATTCAAAACTTAACTTAAAAAAAAATGTATATCATAAAAAAAAAAAAAAAGTTAAGCTTGAAATAAATTCATAATTTTAGAAAGTTCGATTGCCATAAAATGCTAATTACCAAAAAGGAACAATCCAAAAATAAATTTTGATATTTAAAACTGCATCATATCAAAAATAAAGATTGTTTCTAAAAAGGTTTCTTAAATAGCAATATTCCAATTGTTAAATACCAAATCAAGGCAGTTTCCCAAAAAAAGATTTAAAATAAATCTATACAAAAATATCCTTGTATAAATACCAAAAAAAAAAAAAACTTAATTAGCAAAATCATAAACAAAAAAATGTTTCCTTAATCAAGCACCTAATTTATGAAAATAATAAAATAATTTCATAATTTAAGTTGCCAAAAAAAAAAAAATACACAAATTTTTTTTTTAAACGTGAACTCTCTTTTCTTTTTAAAACAAAAAAAAAGAAATTAACCGAAGATGCAACTTTTTTTTTTAAGGAAACTTTAAATTGCTAATTAAAACATCAAAAATACGCCGTAAGAAAAAAAATACACAAAAAAAACTTTCAGCGCTACAAGGATGCAAAAGTTCAAAATTTTTTTTTTTTCGAATTATTTCGAAAAAATTCAAAAGTCTTAAAACAAGAAAAAATCAAAGATTTTAACTAGATAGAAACCAAAAAGCATAATGATTCAACATGAGATGGCTCTGATACCACTTGTTAGATCTAAAACTTAATTACACTAGGATCCAACTCAAGTGAATCAAAATACTAATAGAACTAATCACAAGCGCGGAAGCTTACTTGTATTTATCCGGATCTCAATGGTCTTGATTAATTCTTTTACTCGAGAGCGCCTCGCGTGTATCTTCTTGCATCAACTCGACTCAAGGCCTTAACCATGCTCTTATGCGTGTACAGAGGTTGGGAGAAAGGTCTTCCAAAGGATCAAGACACGCCCTTTGATGTCTTACGCCTAAAGCAAAGCACTATCTCTCTCTAATTGATGGAAGTATTAGAAAGAGGGGCAGAGATGCTGCTATCAACGCATGTATGCAGCAGTGCTCGTTGTTATCTTGTCCCTTGGGGACCAACCCCGTATATATAGTACCAAGGGCTTCTTGGTACGCAAACAATACCATATTGGTCCATCATCAATATAGATTTGTTTCTAAATATGACCACCTACAAAAGGCAACACATCTATGCACAAAATCTTGCTTTTATTTACAGCCACGTTTAGCATATTACCATATCTTAATTGACTTGGAAACCAAGCAGAATTTGCCCACACAAAAATAGATTGTTTCTTAATATGGCCAAATAATCTTACACTTTTGACCTTGTGTAATCCTGAAAACAACTTAACAATAGAAATTCTTGTTTCCAAAGAATACAAAGCCCAACGTAAAAAAATCATTGCAAATCCATTTTTTAATAATTTTTTTCTAAAAAAAAAATATATAAGGATATAATAAATTCCTTTCTTTACCCAAATTTGCGCTTGATCAATATGTCAATTTGTGCATTTCAGTTAAACAATCAACGTAAGTGAGAGCTTAAAACCTTTTTACAATGTCCTCGTATTCAAAATTATAATATCCTTTTATTTTACCTAACTAGAGAATGAAGTGGTAAATTTGGAAATATAATCACACAATTCATAGTAATACTATATATCAAACTCTTCATTTTTTTAGTAGATAAGGCTGATAGTGAAATATTCACAAGTTCAACAAAAATTTGTGCTCAAATAGGGGCATATATCAATGAAATTTGATATTTAAAAAATTACTATATAGAAAGCTGGAAATCGCGAGGTTAAAGTTGAGGCCACCTAAACCCCACATTTTGCATATTTGATCCGGCCTTTACTAAAACGAAAACAAAATAACTTCATTATTAATTTAAGAAGAAAGAAGCAGGTCTGGACGCTGCATTTATTGAATTTACCCAAAATTAAAAAATATAATTAATCAAAGAAGTAAAGGAAAACGAAAATTTTCCCTATAGGGTTCTAGACTGACACGTATTAATTATTAAATTTTGAGGTCTAACAAATATATTACAAAGAGAGAAAACATACTTTCAAGTAGTCGGTATAACGTGGGTAAGGGAGATCAAAATTAGTCCAACAAGATTCCATGAAGTCCTTGTAGCCGCTGAAGTCTTCCTTCCATGGTGAGCTTGCGGTTACTGAGCCGGTATAAACTACACGTCTGACCGTACCGGACTGCTCGCACAACCTTAGGATTGTTTGTATCCCGTCAATTGCAGCTTCTGTTGTGTCTTTGTACTGTTCAAGATATATCCCAATTAGTTAGCTTCCTAAACATCATTATACACGTACGATTCATTAAGGGTCCACACAAATTCCTATGATGTCGATCAATAAAATTAAAAGAAAAAAAAATTGGGCCCATTGGTTAATATTTCTTTTTTTTTAGTTGGGCCTGAATTGAAAATGTATTTTTGTGCAGTTTACATAAAATATGTGCATGTGGCGTCTCATAATATCTCTCACTTTTCAAAAGATGCTGTCATATTTTAATAATTTAACAGTCTAAACATTGACTAATCTCTAATTATATTTAATAATATTTGCATGTGGCGCCACGTATTAATTATTAAATTAGAGATTAGTCAATGTTTAGACCGTAAAAATATGTGCATGTGGCTTCTCATTCTTTTGGGACGTTTGTTTCTAAATTAGAGGATGCATAACTTAAGTTATACATCCTTAAGTCACCAAATACGTCTTAAGGTTGCATAACTTATTACACCTAAAGGAGTTGCATAAGTTATGCACCGGTCCCCTTAATTTTTTTCCCAATAATACCCTCAGAAATAATTAATAACAATTAATAAGTAACAATAATTATTAAAAAATCATAGTTAATAACAAAGATTAATTATTATAATTAATATATAATTAAATAATAACTAATAATATTTAAAAATAATATTAATTACTAATAATAACGATTTAATAATAATAATAATAATAATAATAATAATAAATAATTAATCAATAATATTTTTATTATTAAATAATTAATAATATTTAATTAAAAGTAATTATTACTATTTCATAATAGTACAACGATTTATTATTATCATTAATAATTAGTAATTAGTAATATTTTATTACTATTAATACATAATAATAATAATAATAATAATAATAATAATAATAATAATAATAATAATAATAATAATTCAAATTTAAGAGTATTTTAGTCTTTTGACATGAATATATGCATGCATTAAGTTATTTATCTTTACTACACAATCAAATATCCATTACATAACACTACATAAACACTTATGCATTTTTAACTTATGCAACTTCTTATTACACAATCAAACGCTCCCAAAAAAATTCAAATAGATAATACAAGATGGAGCAACCTTAGAGTTGAGAGGATCATGCTTCAAAGGCGTAGCAACTAAGAAGACGAATTCACAACCTCCAATCCCTGGCCCAAATGTGCCGGGGTCGTAGATATCGGCCTCAAAAAGAAATAGCCGCGTTTCAGCTCCTGGTAGACCTCTTAGAAGCCTCACCTTAGACTCATCCCCTGTGGTTTTAATTCACTTCATTTATTTTACATCATTACATGACATGTAACAGCCTTGAGGTTTCAATAATAATATTTCATTTAAGTAGAAACAAATTCAAAATGAGTATTCATGAACCCTATATAGCTGACTTTAATTGAAATAAAGGAAATTAAATGTTAAGTTGTCAGTAAAAAGAAAAAATAAGCTTTCCTTTTTCATCAAACATCCCACAGAACGGAGAAAGGGCGAGAGTATACCAAGGTTTCTTAGTGTTGCATGCACCACGTAGTCTTTCTCCAGCAGCTTTTTCACAAGAGATGAGCCAATAAAGCCTGAGGCTCCTGTTACACATACTCTAGCCTTCATCTCCGCTCTTCCTCTCTCTGTGTAGGCTGTAGCCGGGATAAGATTTGTATGCGTGAAGAGGAAATCTATATAGATTGGCATTGTTTATTCGGCTTTATTTTTATATATATTCATAATGGCTCTATGTTCTTCTATGGTTTTTTTCTTGTGCTCATCGGCATGACTTGTTGCCATATATATAAGATCCTGTCCTCTGAGTTCGTTGACCATGTCAGTGGTACGTGTTGCATGAACGAAGGAAAACATAAATTGTAGATATCATGATCGAAAGGTACAGTTGATGATATTATCTCCATAACCATTCAATTGAAATGTTGATTGATTCAAGTCTAATTAAATTGATAAATCTATTCGGAATTTAGGATCGATGGGGAGAGTAGAGATAGTCCCGCTATATTCCAACCAAAAACCTCTCTCTAGAGTTCCTAATTTACTCTACAGCCCTAATCCAAAAGAAAAAATAATAATAATAATTACCTTATTTTTCCTAGCCAAATTGGCTCTATTGAAAGGCACCGTCTGCGATAATGTTTATATGCAGGAAATAGCCAATTGTATGGTATTAAATTGGCCCCTTCCAAATTCTCATTTACAATAAGATGTTAATTAAGCTGCCTGACTAATACTCTAATACTTTACAGTAATGATTACAATATTGGCATGGAAGCGACATTATGTGCCATAGAATCTGAAGTTCTTGGTAATGGAACAAATATATAATAATTGTCCTAGGACCTTACGAAATATATGAAAAACAAAAAGTCAAAGGCTCTGTTTGGATGCGTCGAGAATAAGGCTCTTCCAGGAAGAAGGCTCTTCCGGAAGAAATGTTTCATCCAAACACACCATAAATGTTTGGTGTTAATATTTTAAATTTCAAGTATTTATACTTTGATTTTCAGTTGCTAATACTTCAAAATTCAAATACTAGGTGTTAAAAATTTTAAAATTTCATGTGTTTACTTTATACTATATACTTTAGCTTTCTGATATTAATGCTTCAAATGCGATGGGCTAATTTTTCTAGTTCCAGGTTTCTATGCTTCTATTTTCGATGTTAATACTTCAAGTATCAGGTGTTAATATGCCAATATTATGTATTAATGTAATTTCAGATGGCAGGTGTTTATGCTTTTAACTTTTTGATGTTAATACTTTTCAATACTTAAATCTGAGATATTAATACTTCATATATATACTAAGAATTAATATAGCATACTTTTTGCGAATTTACTTTTCGCACACTTGTGATATTCATTCGATATTAATAGTTTAGTTTGGTGCCATTTGGATGTGTTAGGAATAGGTTTGGAATATCAATTTCGGGTGTAAATTTAAGAAAAAGGACTATTTCGGAAAGAGTGGGAAGAGTGCTATTTCGGGAATAAGAAATGTTATTTGGATGATGAAGTTGGAAATTGCGTTGGGAAGAGTGTTATTGGGATGAAAAGTAGTGAGAAAAGTGTTATTGGAAAGAGTGTTATTCCTGAAATTGAACTATTCAGGAATAAGCAATTGCGTTTTGATGACACATTTACGCATGGAATTGACCTATTCCTAGACAATCCAAACGACACCTTTGTAAATTTGAATGGGCGAATAACTATATATGCACCCCTCCCCCCCACCCAAAAAAAAAAAAAAAACGCGGATAAGGAGGACGATTGAAAATAAAAAATGGAATGTTCAGATGGCACAAGAAAAAAATGGTGCCATATGTTTGAACGCGGAGGCAGCAGAAGAACAAAGAACAGATAAATTAATTAATTAATCATGTAGAGGGTCCAAGTCATATTTAAAATATACATAATACATTTGTTCATCTTTTTAGCATATTTTAATCTTTTGATTAATTTGGTACAAATTAGTTTTACTTAGTAATTTATTTTCGGTGAGCTTATCGCAATTTCGCAAGATATAAGATGGTACGCGTATTGTATACGCATAGAGCTTGGCCGCTAATTAATCATGTAGAGGGTCCAAGTCATATTTAAAATATACATAATACATTTGTTCATCTTTTTAGCATATTTTAATCTTTTGATTAATTTGGTACAAATTAGTTTTACTTAGTAATTTATTTTCGGTGAGCTTATCGCAATTTCGCAAGATATAAGATGGTACGCGTATTGTATACGCATAGAGCTTGGCCGCCGGTACAATTGGTTTTCTATGGCACTGAATCAAGTGGGCCTCTGAGCGAGGCATGCAAGGAGAGGATTGACCATGAGATCAAGATGAACATAAACGGACGGATCAGATCAACCTACAAGCTCTTTTTGTAAGGTATTTTTTTGTTATATATTTAGATAATTCGACAATTCCTTAACTCTAATCGGTAGCGGTGCTAGGCCAAAGGCATTACATTAAATAGATGGAAATATTTTATGATTTAACATTTATTATTAATCAAAATGTTGATACTAGTGCATAAGTAGCTTGATTTCCTCTCTATTTTTACATATCCTCCTACTTACCAACACCTCTTACAATCTACACAAGTGTATAAATAAAGTAGTGGGGGTGGATGCTTCTAGATGTACATAGGAGATTTGTATATGTCCTTACATGCGAAGTCGTATACATTTGTATACGGAGTTGGTAATTGCTTATCGCAATCAACTTTTCTATCATCCGCGTCATCCATCTCCTTTTCCTTCCTTCACCTAGCGCTCCTTGTTTTTCCTTTCGCTACCTCTCTTCCTTCATCCAGCGCTCCTTCACCCTACATCTCTCCTCACCCAGCGCTCCCTTCAACCCCTAGTTCTCTCCCTTCCAAGCCTCCCCTCTCTCCCTCCCCTACCTCCCTCCATTCAGCCACGCCATTTTCTCTCTTCGTCAATTATTGTTCTTCTTCTTACCTTTCCATCACGACGCTCTATTAGCTCTCTCCTTCCTAAACATTTCATCTACTCCATCTTTCTCAAGGTATTTGCGCAATTTTGTTGTTGTATTTTTGTTCACTTTGTTACATTTATATGTTCAATTTGTTTAATATATTTGTTCACGTTATTTTAATTTATTTGTTAATTTTATTTGATTTATCTCTTCGTTCTTTTATATATGTTCATTTTGTTGTATTTATGTGTTCACTTTGTGTTTTTCAATTTGTTCATTTTATGTTTTACTCAGCTATTTTTATATCTATTCTCTTTATTTATTGGATATGTTAACTCTATTGTTATATGTGTTCAATTTGTATATTAAACATGATCATTTATTTTTATTTAGCAATTTGTATATATGTTCACTTTGTTGTCCGTTCATTTTATTAATTTATTCAAGCAAAATTTATATATTTTCGCTTTGTTGTTGTATGTGTTCATTTTATTGTTTTATGCCTTCATTTTTTTTATAAGGCACATGTTCATGGTGGAAGCATAGGGGAGTGAGGCTGAAGCAAGAGAAAGGAAGGTGAGGAAATATGCAAGAAGAGAGCTGCAGGGGAGGAAAATCGAGAGAGAGGAGAAAAAAACGGAGAAAAAAAAAAACAAGAAGCAAAGGGGTATCAAGGGAAGGGAGGGAAAGGAAGGAGAGGGCGATTTTCTATTTTTGGTAGTATTTAATTCAACGTCTTTCTATTTTTGATGTCTGGTTGACGTGGATGATATTTATGTGGATGGCGGTTATCACTTCCGTACCAACTTAGCTACTCCTGGGTGCTGCATATTGGGCCTTGGGCCTAAGGGAAGACGAAGTGAAAAAGGGCCTCTTGGCAACTTGTCAACTCAAACGTTGCTCCATGTATGTTTGTTCGGTATCGGTACTATATCATAAGCAAATGATTTAATTTCGGTTTCGTCTCAACCGAGCAGGAAAAGTAAAAGCATTTTGTAAGCATATTGCGAGACAAAGAAATATTTTCATTTTTCTCGCAACTTTTATTTCAATATAAAAAAAATTATCGGAGCAGAATACAATGGGATTAATGTTCAAATTGCTGAATTTCCATAAAAAAATAATTTTGAATCCGTTAGATATCTAACACCTAAAATCTGTGTCAATATATCTAACTAATTTTCTATGAGCAAAACTTCCTATAAAAAGGCTTGAAAATTTAATTTATTAAAACACAAATTACAAAGCATATTCTTAAAATCGTGTACACAAAACATGAAGAAAGCACAAAGGCGTTCTGAAATTAACACGAACTACCAGTTTTGGCCCATCTTAAAGAAAACAGAAAGAGACAAAAAATCATCATGCAAGAAGCACTGCATATATGGGTTTCATTGGCTCTTAATCCTAGACAGTTTTGGGATGGTCCAGCCACTTAGGATTGCAATTGAAGTGAGATCAGGAGGTCGATCAGGGGTGTTATTCAGTTCTACTGGTGACTACAGCAGTAAATTATGATGGTTGCTAAAAGATTTTAAACTATTGAACTTCAATAAACAAGACCAATGAGATCTGGCCTCGTCTCAAATTGTCTCCAAGTTAATATTGGTATCTTGGTTTATCCCAGTGCTACTGTAGTGTCGTATGATTAATCAGTCTAATTGACATTACCAGAAAGAGGAAAGACTTCTTTATAATCTTTATTTGTCTACAGTTTCTAAGTTGACATTGCGTCTATATCTTTATATGTGTGATTGTGTGTACAACATAAATTGCATTTCCATGTGAACGATCAGGTACAAAAATCCTATGTATTATATCACCATGAGATTAAATATTTGGACCCCGAGAGGCCCAGACTAAGAAAATGGACTGACCTATGTATTATATCACCATGAGATTAAATATTTGGACCCCGAGAGGCCCAGACTAAGAAAATGGACTGACTCAATTTCCAACCAACACTACCAAAATCGTAAAGGCAAAGCATAGGCGATCCTATTTAATCAGCCTTAAATAGACAAAAACTAAAGGAAGGCAATGCCCTTGAAAAAAGAAAAATCGTTTTCATCTTTCAGATGGACATTGTTCTGTATCAATACAATGCCAGTGAATTATACTGGGTCTGACTCTTACAATTTCCAACTTGTGCGTCACCACAATAGTAACAAGCTGAACTCATAAACATTCATTTATATATTATATTAAGAGGCAAATCAAGTAACATTAAAACTAAGGAAACAACTTTGATGCTGGAATGAGTCGATATCACAGAAATGTACTTCTAGAATGTAACAGGCAAAGTGCATAAGTGAGGCAAAGAGCCAAAAAAAAAAAGGAAAAGAAGAAGAGATGAAACATATATTAAGAGGCAGATCAAGTAACATTAAAACTATGTTAATTAACTAAGGAAACAACTATGATGCTGGAATGAGTCAATATCATAGAAATGTACTTCTAGAATGCAACAGGCAAAGTGCATAAGTGAGGTAACGAGCCAAAAAAAAAAAAAAAAAAGGAAAAGAAGAAGAGATGATGTCATTGGAATCAAATCCTTCATCTTTCCAGTGGGCAAATAGAAAAGAGACTTTTCAACATTAAACAGTTAAATATTCAACCACATACATCAGTCACCCAGAACCCAGAACTCAGAACTATCAATTATAATGCATGTCAGAAAAATCAAAACAACTAAAGAGAACCAGCATCTCCCAGCGGCCCGCGCCTCATTTCTTATAGTGTCTTCGCTTGTGTCCACCCAATTTTTGCCCAGTCTCATAACCCTCCCCACATATTTCACATACATGAGACCCACTTGTCGCAATCCTTTTGAAATTCTCCTTCATGTTGCCACTCTTCAACTCAGCCGAGTCCAAGCTCACAGGATTCTTTTTCAGAATTTTGTGGCTGGAGCAATGCCCACCTAGTGCCTGATGCGAAGGAAAGGTCTTGTTGCATATCTGACAGGTGTGTTTCTTGTCTTTTGATATTGCAGACTCCTCTATCCTTCGTTTCTTCTTTTCCCGCCTTTCAGATTCAGGCATCCTTCTCTTCAGACTTTCACAATTATGTATTAAGTTCGGCAAATCGATCATTATAGCAGCGACTTTCTCTTCCTCTGGTGAAAACTCAGACATCTCACTCCTCTTACTTTGGCAATCCCTTGTTGAATTTGACATGCCAATAGCAGTAGAAGGGGGGGCTTGCACAGGGACTGTCCTGTCTGCCCCTTCTGTATGACTTTGTTTTTCAGTCACAGTCCAATGGGAAGTGACTTTACAGAGATCAGGTACTGGCTTTGCTTTCGTTTTTTGTGTTTTGCTTGTATGATTTTTGCAACTATAGGAGCCCTTGTTCGAGTGCATCCGCATATGGCCAAACATGGCTTTCTTGGTGTCACAAGTCGTACTAGTTACGTGACACTTGAATTGTGCACCAGAGTTCAGATTCTCTCTATGTTTGGGCTCGACTCTGGTTCGTGGAGAACTAGAATCCTCAAGTTGAGGACCAGGAGCTTGGAGTGTCGGCAGGTTCTGGAGATTGCTTTCGATCAGCTGTAAAGATGGTTGTTCATCTATCGTGCGAAAAAGTTCCGAGATGAGCTCCTCTGTAGGAACGACAGCAGAAAGAGAAACCTCAAGGCAAGGAAGTAAAGCAGCCGTGTCGTTCACCGGTGGAGATTGATCACTGGCTGGTATGGGAAAGAGGTTTGAGAGGTCCTTCCCTGTTTCATCCATTTTTGAAAGATCGCAATGACTCCTGAACTAGATAGGAACAAACAAAAATTAAATTAATGAATTATTTTGAATCATACAAATTAAAGAAATTATCCCTGATTAATTTACCAACGGAGGTACTTATCCCTGCAATTAAAACAGAACAAGAAATAAACAGACGCATTAACACAATTAAAACAAAATAGTTATTAAACTAGGGTTAAAATTTTTGAGTAATCTAAATAATAATTAGAACTAAAAAAGAGAATTCAATTTAAGTAAATCAGCCAAACAACAATAAATTAATGTCTCCATGTTAAATCTGTTCGACCAAAGCCTAGGTATGATAGAAAAGACGATAAGTTATATTTGTCCCCCATCAGCACCAAATTAAAGTGCAAGGAAGAAACAAGTTACCGAAATTGTTGGTTGCAGCTAGAGAATAGAACACCTGGATCGAAGTGGCACTAGAAAGTATTGGGGTCAAGCAGAGAGGTTGAAACGAGTTCTTGGAATTGTGTTAACTTAACACGCGGAGGAAAGAGAGTACTTAATTAGTGATCAGGAGAACAATTAACCGTCTTTTGTTAGGCCTTAGCTAGGGTTTATTAAAACAAAAAAAAAAAAGGAATGATGTTATACTATGGGTGTTTAACTCCTATCCTCAATCCATGTCCGATCCAAAATAATGCGATCCGTCCAATTTAATCCAATGCGTGCATGAACGAGTTAGATATGGTGTCATTCCAATGGATTAAAAAATGTTTAATCCTTTCATAAATGGGTCGGGTTGGGTTACTAATTTTTTCCTAACCCCACCGGCCATTACATAATTTTTTTTTGTTTTATTTTGATAATAATAACAATTATTATTTATTTATTGAAACGTAAATAAGGCCCGTAAACTTTCATACATAAAAAACTAAAGAAGCAGTCTTTAAATTTAAATTCAGAAGCCCACATCGGGGTCCAAAACAAAAAAAAAAAAAAAAAATTCTCCACCCACTAGGTACACCTCCAGTTCTCCTTATCCATATATACAATTCTGACTTCTGAGGGGTTCCTACAGTAAACCCATCTGTTTTCAGTGGACCCTGCTCCTGTGTCGCGCGGCACGCGTGCAGCGCACCTCCACGAGCCGTTCGATTTTGATCGGGCGGTACAATTTTTTTCGGGCCTATCAATCTGTTACATGCACGGGGCCCCCATAGCCATCAGATTCAGATCAGACGGCCCACAGCCCGCGCTGTACGCGTGCCGCGCGACACAGGATCTGGATTCGTTTTCAGTCCTTCGATTTCAATATTCTCGCTAATCGAACCGTTACTTTCATTTGTTATGTTCTTTTGTTGTTCCTCTATGTAGTCTTACTTGGTGCCTTAATATTAGTCGCAATTTTAAGTTGTTGCACATTATTTCTGTCCAGAGATAATCAAACCGAAAAATTAATATTACTAGCGCTAATCTCGCGCGTTGCGCTATTCATTCCTATACGAATATGTTATTAAATGGTTGCGAGATTTATTTTATGCTATATAAAAAAAATGCCATAAAAATTGAGAATACTATTCAAATATTATATAAAAACTATCACAAAAATCCTAAATATATTTTGCCAAAAATCATGTGCCACAGAAAATCCGAGACACTGTGCTTACACAGTGCCCACTCTCCCATCACGCTTCACCGTCTTTATATATTTATTTATAATATAATTATAATTCTCTCAACGAATCACACGGCGGGTCCCACGTTTGATTTTTCTTTATTTTTTTTCAGCCCATATAAAATTTCAACGGCACATGATGTATCATGTATCTAATGGAATTGGAATTTCAATTAGCAATAAAGACACCCCTCTATATTTCAGAACACTTGTATCGACATTCTAAAATATTTGAGGAACTTCACAAATTTATTTGTTAAAGAAAATTTTTACCTACATAATCGCAAAAATATAATAAATTTAATAATATCAAATTTTCTATTGTATAATTTCAACGTATTTTGCATTTTTTTGTAACTTATAAATTTCAAAATTTGTAATTTTATTTTATATTGTTTCTTGAATTTTTATTAAGTGATATTTTGCATTTTTATGTTTTAAACAAATTTTTTGCAATTTTATTTTATTGTTGCGTTGCATAAATTTAAACGTTTCAAAAAATTAATATATATTTTATATATTGAGATAGATATTAGTCTAGATATATATTTGTTGTTTATGATATTTTGCATTTTCATGCTTTCAATTATTTATTTATTTATTGATAATTAGAACATGCGCGCTGATGTACATATTAATAAGTTGGAGATATTGTAACGCTTTGATTTCTTTTATTTTTATATATTTTTTCAATGCACAAAAAATAGCACAATAAATCTATAATACTAAAACCGACATAAAATTATGAAAAATAAAATTAAATCACGAGAAGCGTGATATGTAGCTGGTAGATTCCATGTTATGTTATCTCTACTACTTATAAATGCATGAATGAAAAATGTGTTACACTCTAGATCTAAATAGTAAATAAGTGTTTTTGTCGTTAGATCGATTTGATCAGTGATTGGATGTGATGATCGCTAGATGAAGCAACACTATTATTTGATTTTTCATCTAATATAGAAACAAATTGAATAACACATCTAATTGTATCACTGGTAAATTAAGAAATATATTTTTATTGTCTAACTTTATTTTATTTTTTTATTTGTTCACATATAAGGACATCTTATGTAGTATTTTAAAGTTGAAAAACGTTACTGTGCTTGTAGAATTGTTGTAATTAAGCCGACGTTCTTCTTGATTTTATATGACCGATCAATTGTTTTTCCACTCATGACTCGTGAGAGAGTTTGTCAATCTCTTCGTTTTTTTTTTTTGTTTTTTTTTTATTTTTTTTTTTTAAATTAAGCCCGCAGGGAGCAGGCAATCTTTTATTACAATTTTGTATGCAGTTTGCATGTGGTGAGTACAGTCCTAGTGTACTACAGTGTACTATATGGAAGACAAGTAGCTCACTATCCCTCACTTTGAAGATCCAGGAAGAGAGGTTTCTTCCAGGAATACCTTCTTCCAGCTAAAAGTCGGAAGAAGCGGAAGAAGGATGGGAAGAAAGGTGAAATGAATAAAAAATGATATATTCTCTCTCATGACCCATGTGAACATGCGCACAAACGAGTATTAGTTTAATTATTTTTCCTTGTTTGTATTCGGTTGCACAGTCCAAATGTTCCACAATTTAGTTTAATTATTTTATTATTCTTATTAGTAGAAATATTATTATCATGACAATTATGTAATACCGAATATTAAAAATGAATAAAGAAAGAATATTAAATTAAAATTGGTTGGAAAACAAATAAAGCAAATTATTATTAATATATTATTATTATTATTATTATTATTATTATTATTATTATATTTTTATTATTTTATTTCATTTCTTCCATTCTTCTTCTCAATATATAACAATATTATTACAATATTTATGCATTATTATAACATTATATCATTATAATAGTTATTATAATATTTTTATTATTTATTTATTATTCAGATTATTAATATTAAATAATAATAACTATGTAACAAATATTATATCACATTATTATAACATTATATTTTTATAATAATTATTATAATACTTTTATTTTTATTATTTATTTATTATTCAGATTATAAACAGTAAATAATAATAATAATTATGTTATAATATTATATCACATTATATAAAAATATTTTTGTTATATTATTACATTATTATAATGTTATATTATTATTATTATTAAAATATTTTTTATTTTTATTATTTATTTATTATTCATATTTTTAATATTAAATAATAATAATTATATAACAATATTATTATATTATTATAACATTATATTATTATAATACTTTTATTTTATTATTTATTTTATTATTCACATTATTAATACTAAATAATAATTATTTTATTTTATAATATCAATAAAAAACAAATGAATAAACTACAAATAGATAAAAAAAAAATTGATTATTTAATTCAACTCATTCCTTCCTTATTCCTAACTCATCCATCCAAACAACATTTCTTCTTCCCGGAATACCACTCTTCCCACTCTTCCCACTCTTCCCACTCTTCCTAATTTTTCCGCCCGGAATCCTTCTTCCTTCCTTATTCCTAACTCATCCAAACACACCCTTACAGTTTTAACGCTACAAAATGGAGAATATACACCCAACATTTAGCAAAAAGAATTATAGAATCATAGAAATATGAACTCTTAGTTTACTTAGGGGGGAAAAAAAGTAGTTGAAAAGTGAACGAAAAGGATACACGCAAGGTTTCGGTGGGCAATCGGTGCCTCAAAGATGCAAATATATATTAGTATCCAAAATAAAATACTTCAACACAGAAGTCATTAACACCATTGTGTGTTGTCTCTGTTTTTCCTTTTTGAAGAAAGTACGATCCGCTACCAATTTCAAATGAAACTAGTCCTTTCTGTGCATTTCGACACCAAATATTATTATAATATTAAGAAAATATAATAGTCATCATCACGATCTGGAGGCTCTCAATTATGCTAAGTTGTGATCGAAGATTTTGGTCTCGATTTGTTATAATAAAGTCTTAGAAAAAGTCTAACGCGTACTTTATCATCTACCATTCAGACACCTACAGCTACAATCATCAGACTTACGGAAAATCCTGATCGATAAAGACGCTAATTTTTTTTTGTAAAAAATAGAGCACATATAAGTGAAACAAACAATTAATTGACTCTTCTTCGTTTTTTATTATTTTTATTTATTTAATTTTTGGCCCACAAACATGTACACGAGACTAGTGACTCCCAAACACTTTCATATGTTCTCTTTAGGAAAAAAAAAAGAGTAAGTGCTCAATTTTTTTTTTATTCAACCAGGAATGATTGTACTAAGTGAGATCCCTCAAAAAAAAATGAACAATAATATTTAGAAGAAAAAAAAAAGATAAAAATTAAGTACTTAAATTTTCATTAACCATGAATGATTATACTAAGAGTTCAGAAAAATAAAAAATTGATATTCTCTTAACACTATCAAAAAAAATACCCTCATATATGGGCAGATAAAGAAACAAAATAATATTAAAAAATAAAGATATGTTGCTCAATTTACTCATGATATATGTAGATATGTTGTGCATTTTGTTTCTTTATTAGACGAAAAATCAAAACATATTGTTGTTTCGTCTAACGATTGATATCCAACCACAAATCAAATCGATCGAATGACAGAAACACGTGTTTACAAGTTAGACCAAGCGTGTAATGCCTCTATGGTCCGTACGTTTATAAGTGGTTGAGATAGAGATGTAGAGATGATATAAATAGTTCAAGAGTTTTACAAGACTGTAACTGCTGTTGTTGTATAGGAAGACACCGAATCCAAGTTTAGTAATTACCTAGAAAATCCAAATTTATTGCACTTCCATGTAATTTCGGGATAAAAGAAAATGGGGCTGAAAGATAATTGTAGAGTGAATGCATCATTTACACTCAAAAAAATAACAAATTTGGAGAATGTACATGAATTACTTATCAAACATTTAACCTTCCATGCACTAATTTTCTGTCATGTTCTGAATTTTCTGTTATATTCCAGCATCGCTTAAACTGTACTAAATTCGACGAAAATTCATATACTGACGTAAAATATTCTTTTTTATATGATCAAATGCATGAGTCATGATCCGTAATCTAAAGTTTAAAATATATATAAATATAAATAAAGATGCTTGGGTGTTGGTTCCTGTTTTAGTTAGTATTAGTGCGACACGCTATCAAGATCCTTGATTTTTCTACTCCAACTTAATATGGTCTGTTCCTATAAATATATGTTATTTTTTTATGTGTTACTTATTGTGTTGTAATATGTGTTGCTTAAAGTTGTGTTCCCTTTATGTTGCATTATTGAGATCTATTTTGATTATAATGCGTCATTTTTGTTACATAATTATTTTCAACATGTCTCTTAGTTGCTTCTATGAGAAATGATGGAACAACGTTTTTTTATTTGTGATAAAGTAAACAACAACATTGTAACGTTTTTTATATTTTAAATTTTTATGGTATCACCAATGTACGTTTCAATAGCTCTTCATTTTAGCTCGAATCTAATTTTTTTGTTTCTTATATTTTTTTCATCACATTACTCTCTTATTGTCGAATTACTTCACAAAAATTATGTCGTCAGTGTAAAACATTTCAACATATCGAGATATAATTTATTATTTCTACCCTACTAGTTATTACACTTTAAATTAATTACAAACATAACAACCTAATTACAATCAATATTTATTAAATGATAACATATTTAATTTTATTACTATGTCAAATATCGAGCAAAGCTGGATTAGCTCCTTAGTATATATATAACTTTGTTCCAACAAAATTCTAAGAATGGACAGATTTACCAACTGTTTGTGTACAGAAAAAGTAATTAATTTAAAGATTGATGCAATACGTCAGTAACTATATATATAGATAGAAATTGTGTAATCCGAAAGCAATAAAGTTTCAGACGCAACACATTAAAGTTAGTGATGCCCAGGAAAATATATGTGAATTTTTTTTATTTTATTACGCGTGTTTTATTAACTGTACACTATCAAAACTTCAAAATTAATTTTAGCAAGAATTTCAACAAGTCATTTATATATGTCAAAATGTTTTTATTGAAAAACAATCTTACTTGGTACGATGGCAAACCCATAAAAATAATTATCGGAGTAAAAATTAAACGAATGGATATCTCCTTTAGAATTTAGAAAATTGAATTTTAAATTTGATGCAATTCAATGACTAATATATCATTCATCACTCATCAGTATATTAATATCTTATATTTTCCAATACTTAATCGCTGATAACATGATTCCCAAATTATATCAAAGTAAAGCTGTTAATAAGAATTTGTATATAATAGCGACTTTATAACTTTGATATTTTCAATGTAATTTATTAGAATTAGCACGTAAAATAGTCGTGAATGCATTCCGTCCATTTGTTACATACCGCTATATACGTCATTCCGGTTCGCGTGGTACACATTTTACTATTTTTTAAATCCCGTTTAAGAGAGGATAAAAAGCGCACGTCAAATCCCACCTTGCGGTTCATACCCCGCGAGGCAGTATAAGCAACATAATATAACGCGCTGTGTGCAGTGTGCATCTGAAGGTTTAACCTTACTCCACTAAACCGCTAGGTGCATTGCCAAATACCGACGAATTGGCACACACATGACATATGGCACCCATTGAAACCCCACAAGATTATGAGATGCTCACCTTTCTCAATTACAACGCGCTTGCTGTCTGTTAAAACTTAAAACCATATACAAACCGACCCAAAATAACCAATTGACCAATTTCAAAACAAAAAGTTTTAAGGGACAAAAAACATGGAAAACTTCACTCCTCCGGGCCAAAAAAAAAAAAGAAAAAAGAAAAAATATATAAAGAATTGGTTACATATTCATTAAATTTTTCCTATTGAAATATTTTTTTACTTAAGTATTAGAACTATTATGGATGACATCATTCAGGTATGACCCATTAAAATTGTTTATATGAAGACACCTTAGTTCAATTAAATATCATTGATTAAATGTATGATAATAAATTTTCCTTTCCAGTTAAAATATAGCATTTTTTTGTTCCATGCCAAAAAAAAAAAACCTTGAATTTCATGGCAGTGGTTACTTTCTCTTCTACCTTATTCGTTTCCAAATAACAATATTTTTTTTATTTATTCTTCTATTGGAGCAGTATGACTATGAGGCTTTGAGAAGATGCTCTGTTCATATTCCCTATCGTATTGTTATTTTTGCAGTATGACGGTACAAAGTTGATTTAACAATTCGGTGTTATATTGTTGATATAACAGAGAAAAAACGATGTGTATAAAAAGACAATTATACAACTAATCTATCTTATAAGTTACTTGAAAATCTAAAATATAAAAAATAACAAGTAAAAAGGCAAAATAGATAAAATCAAAGTATTAAAAACTAAACGAATTACAATTTTTGTATGGATTTGTATTCAGCAAAAAAAATTTTTTTTTACATTACATGATCCGTCCGTTTTTACGCCACTAAATGCAACAATTTTAAGTTATATCGCCGATTTTTTGGATATATAACGCAACTGTTATTTCGTGCTTGGTTGTTGTGACGTTAATGCGTTTTGTTCCAAAAATCTGTTATTTCGGTCATAACGGTGTTATTTCGGTGAAATTTAAAAGCTTGTTTTCTGTTTATTTCTTAGGAAAACACTATTTTAATGTAGGACAATTCATATGTGAATTTTAAGGTAATTAAGAAAATTGAACACTATATCTAAAAAACAATTATTTTTGCATTATTTTCCTTCACAATTTAGAAAAATGACCATTTTTTAATTTAATTGCACGAAGGTATCTCTCTGTAGGTACCTTCTCGCGCGGGGGGGGGGGGGGGGGGGGGGGGGGTTTGGGTGGGTGGGAGAGAGAGAGGGGAAAAAGGAAAAGATTTGTCTTTAAGAATGAAACAACGATGGTCTGACTAATTCATAAATTATACTTCTATAAAACAAAGAGACGAAATAGCAATGGGTTTTGGCTGTTTCTTTATATATACTTCTGTACAACAGAAAGGCAAAAATGTCCTTTATGTATCTCACTAATTCATAAATTAAATTTTAATTAAGATTTTTGACTTTCGGAAAATACGGAACGTGTTAATAGCAAGTTTCTACGAAAATTAGATTCAAATCACACAGAACATCAAAATAATTTATTTTTTTTTTGAACTAGCACAAAATTAAGTAAGAAAAAAAAATTACCGGACTATGCCTTTTTTGATAATTAAATTCTTAGTATATTAAACCTACTTACCCAAAAAACATTATTAAAATAGCAAAGAGACAAAAACATACATTTGTAAATATCTAATTGTAATATTGGATGTAGAAACATTTAACTACAAAATAAAATTATGTTATTTATCATTTTTTTAAAAAAATAAACAAAATCTCTACTACTTATAAATGCACGGACCGTATTTGTGTTACACGCTATGTCTAAATTGTAAACTGGTGTTTCTGCCGTTGAATCGATTTGATTTGTGGTTGGATATCAATCGCCAGACGAAACAACACTATTATTTGGTTTTCCATCTAATATAGAAACAAATTGAATAACACATCTATTTGTATATCTGGTAAATTAAGCAACATATTTTTATTGTCTAACAGTATTTTTATTTCTTTATTTGCCCACATATGAGGACAAATAAAGGCACTTATAAAGAAAAAAGGCGGAAGATAACTTAGAGGGTAAATATTCAGTTCCATTTTCAATTGACAGTTGAAAATTAAGGCGAGTATATTCGGCCCGAAAATTACAAACTACTATACAAAGCAATAAGAAATTGACACATTCACACTGCATAATTTGAACATTTCATTATTATATTCTTTTATGACATTTTTGTTTCTAATTAATAAGGAATAAATTAAACATATGTCAACCCATCAATCATTTTACAATTGAGCTTTTGCTATATACAAATCCAAGCACGCAGCGGTACTATTCAATTATTCATGATTAAAATGTAAAGTATTGGTGCACTAATCATGTCACAAATATAGAATTGACATTACGAAGATGACGCACAATATTATTTTGATTAATTACAAGCTGTAGCCTGTAGGTACGCCAAAGGTGAAACTAACTTGGTTTATATATATATATATTCTAGAGCTAAACTGAAACAAAGCCTTTCAACTTTTATCGACAAATTTTTTTCAGTCAGTTTTCGAATCTGCACATGTAAAGGCAAAGTGATCAGTACATGCCACTTCATTGAACTCCACACCGAATACTACACTAATTGATCTTAAACGGTCAATAGAACAACCTATAGATATCTCGTTTACAACATAATTATCATATTAATCGATTTTTAATGGTCAAAATAACTACCTTTGTGTATCTCGTTTACAGTACAATTTTTAATATACATACTATTGTATAACTTGATTATGTGGGTCCGTTTATAACTTGATGAAGACTCAATGCCTATCTAAAAACTGTTCTTTTCAATTGAAGTAGCTTAATGACTAAGTCATGTGAGAACACTGCTTCATTATAATTTACAACAAAACAGATTATTATTTTTTTCTTTTTTCATTTTCTTTTCTTTTGAGAAAGGTATAACAGAACAGATTTCAAAATTATTATGATAGAATTTGTTGAGCTATGTGATTTTTTAACTATCTCTTGTTTTTATCTTATCTAGTTTTATCTGCTAAATTGATTTCAACATATTTGTATTAAATTCAATTGCAGCTCAGTGAACTTTTAATTTGTATTGAGTTCAGTGGTATACTGGTATGGGCAGGTCATGTTCAAAGCGCTTCTCAAATTCGGAGGACTTGAAGGTATATATACACTTAGTATTTTGGATTAACGCACTTGTTCTATGATTGTAAATTGTAATAAATAGGTACTATTGTACTTTCATCTCCGATGGGAATGCATTAGAATACTATGTCTTTAGAATGACTAGTTATGTAATATTAGTAAATAGTCGGTATTCTAAGTTTTGATTTTTCAACCATGGTGATTTTAGTGTTTTTCTTCAATCTTGTAAACATATTAATTTGGATTGTTAAATCCTTGCATAACAGTTGTAAGAAGGACATGAAAGAAAAAATGGAGAGAGTATTTTGTGATATGATAAGAAAGCAACACGTTCTCCTTTAATTATAGCACACTGAAACTATTTATAATATAATTGAATGTTAATTTGAATAAAAAGGATCGATCTGAGTAATCAAAATTTGTTTGTCCTCTTCCTAGATAGTCTCTATCTTGTATATCTAAAAAAACAAATTGTTTTGTCCTCTCTCGTTAGGAACATTTATAAAAACTCCAAACATCTTCAAAGTTTTTAAAAATATTGCATATATATGTTTCATAGTGTTTTACAGATTTTTTTGAAGTAAGAGGAGGGTTCTAGTGCTTCCATTTTGAATGCCCAAAATATCCCAAAATTTATTTTTTGGTTATTTTTTCAAAATATAAAATTCAAACTTTGAATCTAAACCGTAGATCTTATTTGATATAACGAGCGATGCATTTTCATATAAGTTTTATAAATTTTGAAGTTTATTTGATACTCGATCAAGATATTAAATATTGAACGAATCTAGTTAAATTTGATAGATTAATTCTAATATTTCATATTTTAATCTCTTGATCGAATATCAAATAAACTTCAAAATTTATAAATCTTATATTAAAATGCATCGCTCGTTATATCAAATAAGATCAACGGTTTAGATTTGAAGTTTGAATTTTATATTTTGAAAAAGTAACTAAAAAGTGAATTTTGGGACATTTGGGGCATTGAAAATGTGGGCACTAGAACTCTCCTCATGAAATAATACCTATGACGAAATATTAAACACATGCGTAAGATAGTGCACAAGTCAACGGGAATTAAGTAATCTAAAATCTAAAATATAAATAAAGATGTGTGGGTGTCGGTCCCTATTTTAGTTAGTATTAGTGCGACACGCCAATAAGATATTTCATTTTTTTGCTCCGACTTAATCCGGTCTGTTCCTTTGGACGTATTAATTTTTTATGTGTTACCTTATTGTGTTGTAATATGTGTTGCTTAGAGTTATGTTCCCTTTATGTTGCATTATTGAAAAAAAAAATTATTATACTGCGTCATTTTTGTCATACAATTTGTTTCAACCTCTCTCTCTTAGTTGCTTCAATGAGAAATGATGAAACAATGTTTTTTATTTGTGATAGTTTAGAAACTTAAGTAAAAAAAAGTAGTTCAAATGCCCAAGCAGACTATTAATTGTTAATTTTTCATAATGAGATAAATCTTGTTTTTTTTTACTGTTGTATTTTTTACAATGTGAGATCTGGCATAAGTTAATTGTTAATTATCGGATATTTGACATAAGTTACGTTTTATGACAGACACTATCTAAAAACACAAAAAACATATCTAAAAATGTAATTAATATATTTTTTCATGTATGAAACACAAAAAATATATCTAAAAATATAATTAATAAAAAAACAAACAGTCACGAATAAAGAATACACAAGAGCAATAAAAAGTAAAAAAAACTGACCATATTTACGGTGCATAGTTTTACTCTTTTTTTTAAATATCCATTTATATCTTTGCACTAATGATAAATATTTAATTTCTGGTCATATTTATCCTTGGAATAATAATTACAAAATTTAAGATTTTTTATGGAGATAAAAAAAAAATTAGAAAATGAAAGGTTGCGCAATTGTAGTAACAAATAAATGAGGATAACAAAAAGGTAGAAAGCAGCAAAATTTTAATATTTTTTAGAGTTATTGTCATATGAAACATATTTATTAAGTAATTTCAAATGAATACTATTTTGGAAGTTTATTATATTCCGTTCATTCTAATAAGAAACCATATACATTGTTTACATCTTATTATGACCTTTGTTTCTACCATGCAATGTTGATACTAAAAAAAAAACCTTCTTCAGCATAGAACACTAACAGATCATAATTAAAAAGCATGGTTAAATTATTTATTTTTTTTAATGTATGCTGTCAGAATTTAGAACTATGGTTTGGCAATAAAAAAAAGTACAATCCTGACAGAAAAAGTATGGAATAAAATAATTAAATTTGACATTTATTTTATTTGTAATTTTTTCTTCTGCTACTTTCTACGTATCAATCTTTTTACCTTCCCAGGATCGACATATTTAATCCAAATTGAAACATAAATAAATTGTAAATTTAAAAATTGATTGAATTATAAAAACATAATAAAAATAATTTAATGTGAATTTCTTTATCCATCTTTGTATGAAAATATGACAGCGAACATGTTATTAGTGTTTTTTCAAGCTATTTGATAGCTTCTCCTTTTTAATTTCAACAATATCAATCCACGATAGGTTATGAGTATATGTATGTTTTTTATCTACATGTACATGTACAAGTGTGTATATATGTTGTTTATTTTGTACAATACCAGACATGAAACAATTAATTAATGCAATAGAATACCAATTCTATCACATAAAAAAAAATCTATCTTGCATAAATATATACAATTTATAACTAAATTAATAAATGTAGTCATGGAAATATTAATATACGGTATAAACAAATATGGAGCCATATCGAGCTTACGGTCGATCAGAAATTAAAGTAGAGAACATTCAAAAAATAAAAATCAAGAAATATGTTACCTAAAAAATTATAAATTGGTCAAATAAAAATATTTTTATATTATATGATACTTTCATAAATAAATATTCCTTTAAGTAAACTTTAGATGACACTATCGTATTATTTGACACATCTTTCGAGTAAAGTAAAAAATATTACAATATTTAGTTTAAGTCATTTGGAGGCAATATTTTCAAATGTTAATGAAAACTTCTTTTAAAAAAAAATGTTTACGGACGCCAATTGTTCCCATATGTCATGGCAAAAATATTATTTTTTCTATCAGACATCCAAATAATAATCATAAATAATAATTTGCTTTTATTATGGTATGTTACAAATTTAGTTAATTTTACAATATTCTATTTCCCATCTATAAATTAACCACTCAACAAACCATTTTTGTACCTTCCATAACAATTTCTAAATTATTCCCAAAAATCTCAAATGACTTTTGTATAAAATTTACTCATCTGTTTCACTGTCCATTACGTATCAATTTATTCCAACATGTTTATTTTTCTTTTTTACTTTCAAAAATTTCTTTTATTTATATATCTTCACAATTCTTTCCCATCAATTTTTTTAGGTACCCAATTCTTCCATTCATCCACGATTACAATACATATTTGCTTAATTTCATATTGATGACAAATGTTATTATGCTGATGATGAATACGATCCTATTGCCGACATGTTTGATGATTAATATTTTATGTAAAAATTCATATTTTAAATTTTTATGGTATCACCAATGTACGTTTCAATAGTTCTTAATTTTAGCTCGAATTTGTTTTTTCTAATTTTTTTCCATCTCATTACTTTCTTAGTGTCGAATTACTTCACAAAAATTATGTCATCAAACATTTCAACATATGGAGATATAATTTATTATTTCTACCCTACAAATTATTACACTTTAAATTAATTACAAACATAACAACCTAATTGCATTCAACATTTATTAAATGATAACATATTTAATTTATTACTATGTCAAATATCTAGCGAAACTCGATTAGCCCCTCTCATTAATTAGTTGCGCCTGATCATTAATTTTGTTAGATATATCATATATGTATCACGTTTTTAGTTCTTGACAAAATCTTTGAAAATCAATACAGAAAAGACGGTCTGGTATACCTTCGCCAAATAGGGGGAAAAAAAAGAAAAAGAAATCATGTTATGTAAACAGCTCAATGCTACCATGACTTCACCTATATTTCCCTTCATTTTTCTAAATTAAATTGATAGTGGCCTAGTACATCTGCTGATATAAAAGAATAATAAAAAAAGAAAAGGTTGACTCCATTTGCTTTGAACTATTAAGCCAAATTTATGAACTATCGAACTTAAATAACGGATGAAGACCTCTTGGTTAGTTGGTTTACGGCTTGAAATTTACAACAGGTCCATATACGTCTAAAGAGCCTTTTCTTTATTCTACTCAAACCTGCTCCGCTAGAACAACGTAACAAATTTCCATTCTTACCCCTCCGAGTCGGTTCCTTGCCCGATAACAAAAACCCAATCCGAAGAAAACGCAACCACCCAAATCTCAACTCTCAAAACAAACCCAAGAAAATACCAACACCAAGAAAAAAAAATGGAAGAAATTATGAAATTGAAATCCCTCTTCTACTCCACACCTCAAGCTCCGATTCCGATCACAACACCACCACCACCCCCTCCTTTCACAGAGTCCGAGCTGTCGGCTGCCGAGCAGCTCATCCAACTCAGCGTGAGCAGTGGCACTTATGCGGGGGCGTCGGGTTGCAACTCGACAGCCTCAGCCTCCTCCTCAACTCGCTCAGTTAACGCGCCACTTGATGATGTGGCAGAGGATGATGACGGCTTGTGGAGGAGGAACAAGAGGTATCGGCCGCTCGCTGATGTGTATGCTTCGACTGTGCAGCTTGGACTCGAAGGAGGTGGTATGAAGAAGAAGGAGAAGAAGAGAAGGAAGAGGATGAAAGAAGGGGATAGCTGTTAGTGATTTGAATACCTTATATTTTGCTGGTTAGAATGAAAGATCGATATGATATGAGTTTTAGTATGTTTTCCCCTCTTTTATTAGAACTTTTGATTGTATATAGGATGATAATATATATCTCAGTGCTGTTTTACTGTTGTTGTTAGATTAGATCTGGAAATGAGAAAGATTGAAAGAAGAAGAAGCGTGTACATATTTTTGCTTTTGATAATTTCTGCGCATATACTAGAGAGTTTCAAATCTGAAAGTGTATTTGAATTTGAATTCAAAATTTTAGATCTGCGCTGCACATGCCCCGATGTGGCACATGATCCCACTATGATAATTCATGCTCCTATTAATCTTCAATTTTATAAGACCTCGCTTTAGTAAACTTTGACAAACTTTTCTTTCCGAAAATAAATACCTTGATGGATGGATATGGAAGAAACAATAATAAGTCTATGACCAAGAAACGAAATCACCAGCTAGCCAAGGAGCTACATATTTCGAACTGTCCAATGAAAATAACAAAATTCATTATTAGTTAACTGACAGTATAAATTTTAGATTTGTTAAAAAAACGACATTTTTTATTGTTTCTAGTTAACATGCTACCATGGGAATCATAATTTCTTCGTTCCACTTCATGGAACTTGGGGCTACAATCTGTACGATCGATGCATTTCACTATTCTTGCACAAAGTAATGCATGCGTTGTGCGTGACTATACAAATTGTCAAACATATATAGTTAATTTTTTTTTATCCATAGGGGGCGATTAATTTTTTAGCATAACTGTATGTGATTCTAAAATAAAAAATTATTATTATTTTTATTTAATTTATAAATGTCCACTGCCTTTATATTAATAATTAGTTAATTACTTAGTACGGCATTCATCTATATATTAGAATTCAGTATGGACCGTATGGTTACTACTTATGGTATAGCAATTAAATAATATCAATTGAAGACAGAAATTAAATAGGGAGTAATCATTCACACTAAACTATAGGTTAGAAATTCTCGGTGAGATCGACATCATAGCCTTGAAACACAAAGTACATACACAGTTGAACAGCTTTTGGCTATAGACACACACCTTTTCCATAAATTCATTTATATATATATGCACAATATCGCTAAATTTTTCCTCTTTTTTTTTGTCCTGGTAATTAGCCCAAACACTAGCTTGTTGGCAGCATAAACTCTATCAATGAGTAGAAAGTTCACGAGGTCAACAGTAAGATCTTACTATAGAGATAGGCATATCAATTATTTTATTAACTAAGATAAAACGTCTTAATTATAAAAAAAAAAACATATATCGTTACAAATTTTAACGAGGTCTGAAGTCTGAACTAAGATCCCCTGACTGTTCAGATCTGTATATTGACTATCAGCTCAGATGCAAGCTTATAGATTAATACAGTTAATAGTTTAGTTTAATGCCACACAGATCTGATGATAACATTATTGTGCAACGAACCTAAGTGTTAAAGACTCGCCTAATAAGAGGGAGGCAATAGTTCTGGTGTGGTGTCTGCTGACGGGTTATTTTCGGATCAATGCTAGATATAAATTGTCAGAAGAATGCAGTAAGTGTTCTCTGTAGATACATATTCTTTTAAAAATGTATATATATTGCATATGAAAACTATCAAGGATTGTGCTATATATGGTCAGACATGTTGATGAAAAGAGCATACTAGTGCATATATGCATGCTAGGATATGGTCTTTTATATGTGATTATGGGGGACTATATGTTCCCAGAGGCTGTGTGGTGTTTTCTTGTCCAGGTACCGTGCATCTAATATTTGTATTTTAGTGAGACTTGCGCGGTTGCACTTTAGTGGAAGATGTCGATGGCTACAACAAAATTTTCAGAAAATGAAATGGTATCTATTTCTGGGTGCTGAACGAATTAATTTTGGTCGGGTTCTTAACAAATCAGTGTGGTTGACTTGGTTAAAGATTTGTATGAGTTTATATTGGATGGAATGACAAAGTTGTTATTCTGAAATTTCGAAATTTCATTCAATAATTTTTCAAAGCTGTTCATCTTTAAGATATACATAAAAACTTGCTATTATGAATACATTGGTTATTACCATCATGCTAGATCGTTATACAATACAATGAAAATTTTGAGGATCTAATATATTTCTATTTAGCGAAAGGGAAAACGATGAACGGATGAAGAGTGATAAGAAGAAATCAGAATAAAGACTTTCTAAATTAAAAAAGTAAATGGAATTTTGGGAACTGGTCTTTAATCTAGTGGCTAAGCTATTATTCTTGAACGAAGAGAAACATGTCAGAAACTTTGTGGGAAATATGTTTACTAAATACTAATATTTAAATTTCCTATCTCAAAATGATGAGTGTAATTTTAAAAATCTATATGGAAATTTCGCCTTAATTTTCTCCAATTAAGACTAGGTTTGAATAGAAGGCCAATCGCTTGTTCACACTCTTAGATCAAATGGAAAAAATCTAAAAAAAAAAAAAAATGAAATTACGAATAAGCCATAACTCTGCGCCTATTCAGACGTTGACATGATGCAGACCATGATGTTGACTGTTTTTTTTTTAGTTTATATTTTTTTTTTTCTGTTGGAACTTGGAACAAAAAGAAAACTTAATCCAAAAGCAATAGCGTGCGTTCGACAACTTAATTTGGTTTCCCTTCGCTGGCCTCAAGAGAATTAAGGAAGCACATGAAAACGTGTGAGTGATACAAATTTGTTTATATTAAAATTGGAAAGCTCCACTAACGATAAGGCAAAGATATACAATAACAATGTTAGAAAACCAGACAGCATTAACATAATATTACAAACAAGTGAACAACTAACAAGACCAACTAACCAAGGATCAAGAGAGTACTTACTACTTAGACACAACTTGAAAGACCGCAGACTCCAACAACAACAACCCCCACCCAAACAAAAAAAATAAAATAAAATAAAATAATAATAATAATAATAAATAAATAAACTCAGCCCATGGTCTCATAATCTCCGACTTCCATTCTATTGGTACTGAACCATGAACATGAAAAGGTGGCGCCTGGTTAAAAAACAAAGAGAGTGAAAGACATCTTTGCATAAATCTTGATTAGCTAGCAAGAGAGATAGATAATTACTGATACTGGTAAAATGAAATGTATTGATGTAATAATGATTGAATGTTTACAGTGTAGCTATCAGATATATACATAGCCAGTGCTTCCTAAGATACAACAGGCGCTTACATAAGTTGTGTGATTAATTACAAAACTATCCCTAATCTTAGGCCAGTTACATCCTGTAAACCAAATGCTAATCATCCTCTGCATGTACACCTTTTTCTGTCTCTATTCTATTACTCTAACAAAGAGGAATCTATACGTACCAACACACCTTTCACCAAGAGGCTGAGAAAATGGTGTTTTCTTTCTCCTCGTCTCTCGTTTTCTCCTTCATGTCGTTCCAAACTTCTCTCCATTTTTAATACACAAATAATGTGTTGGTGCCTTCACATATTAAATACTATATCGATGTATTTGTGGATTTTCTAGTAAGGTCTTTCTGGAAATACAATCTTGGATTAAAATTCTTGTAATTATATCTCAACTCGTGGTCTTCAAAATTATAGTCCAATACTTTGGAAACCAAATATATCACACATAAAATTTAAGGATATGGATCTCATGAATCTCCATATCCTTTTCTATAAAATATATCACAATACTTTGGAATAATTCCAAAAAATTTTCTATTGTAGCCGTGTACCAAATATGGTACATATGCACAATAATAGGAATGCTAGTCTCCATATCCTTTTCTATAAAATATATCACCATAAAATTTTCTAGGTAGGGATCTAAATTTCTGATCAAACTAGGTTGAGTCGAATTCAGAGCCTGAACCTAATATGAACCGCTTATAAGAGTCGCACAATATCTTTTGTGGAATACCAAGTCAAGTGGCATTCATACTTTACAAAACATAATAAGAAAGCTATTTAATTGTCCAACAAGTTAACAACATGTCCATAGCTTATTTAAAATTTTGGAAATTTCTTATTGACTTGAAAATACAATTCGCTAGTACCAATCATCAAAATTCTAAAACAAACAATAAATTATGACCAATAACAAATCTAGTAAATCACCAAAAACTAAAAACAAGCAATCAGTTATGACAATAGAAAACAATCAAGCTGATACTGGTTCAATTTTATATTTTGGTTAACAGCCTTGAATTGTAGCGTGCCCTTAATGAAATGTTCACACAATTTTAAGGTATGCACATACTAATTAAGGATGAAGTAACCTTCACAAAAAAAATAAAGGATGACTGGTACTAACACCTGCCTAAAAGTCTCACTCCAGCATTCCTATTCTGCATATGTAACATATTTGGAAACAAGAAAAAGAATTGGCTTGATAAAAGTAGCTTCTAGAATTATTCCAGAAATGTAAGCACTTGAATAAGACAGACACCCACTAAATTGCACATAAGCCAAAGGAACTGTTTCTGTAGCTGTGTTAATCACAAAAATAAACAAAAGAATTCTATCTCTAACCCAAAATCTAAAAAGTATTACCGAGCAGGTACGACATCGAGGCCTATACCAGTAAAGCTGCACAGGTGAGACTGAGAGGCAATTTAGTAGATATGCAATAAAACAGAAATCACTTACAGAAAAACCAGAAAACCATTACCCAGAGGTAAATTGCTATACTTCCATCAGTTTTGATAACCATCCATCTAAAATAGTCAAAACCATCCTTTTCATTGTTAAAATTGGTTTATTGATTCTAAAATGCATCAAAACTACCCACTCAAAGTACATCTAATTATGACAATCAGTTGCCAAATTGCAAAAATTGAGCGACCATGTCACCAATTTTCCCTCAGTTCCAACTCATAAAACAACCATCAACGACATATATTACTACACATGAAACAAACATCCAAAATTTCCAACCCAAAATTTAAGAAAAAGAAAACCCAAAATTCCTTGAACTCACAAAAAACTCATGTCTTGATAAGCTTCCTCTTGGCCAGGTACCTCGCAATCGGCGGCGTGAGAGCAATAGTAATCGGAATACGAATAGGCATCAGCGCCTTGTTGCACAAAATCGCGAGGGCAAGAGCACCACCACTGGACGCCACCATGGCAGCCGTCCGATTAGTCTTCGGAGGAGGCGTCGTGGGGAGATCCTGGCCGTCGGAATCCGTTCTGGGTGTGGATTCTCCCTTCTCGGGTTCGACCCGAGCGGAGAGCCCAATACGCTCGAAGAGACTCTCCACGTCGACGTTGTTCTTGATTGCGACGTAGAGACCAGTAATCGACACGGTGGAGACTGACAGGTGGACCCCAATCGCCACCTTCCCGTACTTCTTCATTAGCTCCTTCATCCTAGCGCTGAAAGACATCTTTTTTTTTTTGGGTTCGATTTATTTCTTGAATTTCTTCGATTTATTGATTTTTATCGTTCCAGTGTACAGTAGTGGTTTTGGGGTTTGGGGTTTTCTGGAATTGGGAGGCGGGATTGAGGAATGGAGTAGGGTTTTGTGAAGGGGAAGATGTTTCCTTTCCTGTGTCTAGTGTATAGAATTGAGCTCACTGACATGTGGGTCCGAGGAAGGTTGAAGAGCGTTCGGAAGTTTTTTCTTGAACAAGGGTCTTGGTCAAAGATGGAAATGGGAAACTTCTGTTTGCAGCTAATACTACTATAAGATTGTATGGAATTTTTGGGTGCAAAACATTGGTACATACATTTAAGATAATTGACTTTATATATGAATTAAATTATAGGTATGTTGGAATGACAGCTTGATATACATGAATTATAAAATTTTCCTTGAAATAATTTGTATGTTTATTCTCTAGGCCCAAATATTTTGGAGAAAATTGGGTCAATAAATTACTAAGTCCAATATATTCCAAAGGCCCGATAACAGTTTTTGACCCAATACATTCAAATAGCCTAATTAAAGAGGAGAGCTCACAATTTTCACAATTTCATGATTGAACGCATCAATTAGTCTCAAGGTTTTATTTGCAACTGAAATCAATAATTGAGACTAGTTTGTATAGAAAGGTGACAATAATGTTGCCTACGTATTGTGATTCTAACCTCTTTTCAATTAGGTCTCTTTGTATAAACTGTCATTTTCTTTCTTGTTCTAGTGATTAATGGTTGTCTAAAGTTTCACCAAAGTCTAATACTAGTTAAAAAAAAAAATCATCTCTTTCTGTACATTTTAATTTCTGGGTTGTGTATTGTTACGTATTCCCTTAGCATGCTTTTTCGACTCGCATGATGTCAGAAAACTTTCCTCGTCATGCTTTGTGGAGTTTGTGCAATTCGAGTACAAATTGGTGCACTACGAGTACAAAATTATTGGCAAATTTTGAGAAATTTAATATATTAGATCGGTGCACTATATTAAATTATTGGCAAGTGGGTTTCATTGACAGCACTATTTGCATGTTCACTTTATTATAATTGTTCTTTTTTCTTCTAAAACCAGCTGATGAAATACCAATCAGCCATTTTATTATAGCAAATAAAGATTTTTAGAAGCAATTTAATTACTAACATTGCAATGATTGCATTACAATTATAAGCATATCTAATAGAAGGAACAGTTACTAAGAAAAATTATTCTTTGTACTGGTACCCTTCCAGCACCCGGTAACAGTATGAAGAAATCATATCAGTATCTAGTACTTGGTACTAGTGACCTTTATGCTAGAACCCTAATTGCAACATGAAGTTGTGGAATTTGATTAACATAGTTGTTTTAGTTCATCAACTGAAATAGTTTTCTATTTGTAATTCTTCACCTAGCTGCATTTAAAAAGATTGGTCCATATATATATGCACAATTCTTTCTTTTGCTGCTACCGGTCACTACAAACAAGAAAATCTGTGTGAGAAAATCCTAAGACAAGACTTATTGCCAAGTTTTCGGACAAGAGAACAGGACTTCTCTATTGTTGTGCAAGACCTTTATATAACAACATGATAACAGAACAGAATTATGATGATTAAGATATGCAGCTTATTATGTTAATTTTTAGCAAATAAAATCGATCAAGTAGTGATAGGTTTCAAAATATGCACATGTTAATATTAATTAATTAGTATCTTGGTTTCACTCTGTTTGTGTCCAACTGCTAATTAGCCATTGTTTCTGTATATGTTTATGTTTTTTGAAAACAATTGATTCTGCATCTTTAATTATATGTGTTCACAAGTAATTGCCATCCTATATGAACAAGTATAAAGTTGCATTATATAACTAACCGAGCATATCTAGTTATATATCACCACGAGTTAATTGTATTGGATGATACAATTTCCCCAAATGTCTATAAGTATTTGGATGAAACATTTAATCAACTGTTTGGTTGTTCTGCTAACATTACGGAAGTGGGAATACAAAACATTTAAGAGATATCCAGATAGATGTTATTATCAATTCAACAAAATATGATCTGTCAAAAATTAATCCAATAAAACATGTCCAGTACAGTGACAAAAGACAAAAATTATTGAGCATCCAAACATTAAGAAAGTGAAACAAGTATCATTAACTCGATGGCGTGACGACACAATTTCATAAACAGACAGTGCCAAATGCCAAAGGAAAATTGCATAATTCTTGCTACAAGCCAAAAAGAGGAAAAGAAAATGGTGATCCTATTGGAAGAAAAACATTAAAGTTTCCAATAGAATAATACAAAAAAAAAAAAAAGACTTTTCCTAACAAAACCTAAATCACGATTTCATTATCCAAGCCCATAAATCAGCCAAAAATAACTGAAGTGCAGCTAGGACTGTCAAACGTGGCCGAAATGTACGAAACGGACCGTTTCATTTGCCGTTCCGTTAAGGAACACTGTACAAGATATCATTTCGTTAACTGTTTCGTTTTGAAACGGTACAAAATTTCTTTTCATTATTCGTTCCACTTCAGAAAATACACATAAAACGATTTGAAATGAGGCTGAAACGGTCGAAACGGTACAATCTGGTATTTCATTTTTCCGTTTCGTTATTGAAATGAAATGAGAATTGATATCGTTGCTCATTCTGTTTCGTATAAACGAAACAAAAACACGTGATACTTCTGACTGTTGACAAGCCTAAGTGCAGCATCATCATCTAGAGCCTCATTTCTGATCACACGGCTTCTTTTCGTAGTGTTTTCGCTTGTGCCCACCCAATTTGGGGCCGGTGGAAAAACCCTTCCTACAAATTTCGCACACATGCTCCTTCCCGTTAGAGTTCTCCTTCACTTCACCACCCTTCAAATCTACCGACTAATTAAAAATATGCCACCATAAAACTATTAAAAATATGCCACCATAAAGCTATTAAAAATATGCCACTAACTCTTGTGAAATTATATATAAAAGTCAAATAAAAAATTACCCCACATAGTATCATCCCATTTAATTTTGTGCTTTCTGGCATTTGGAATTGGCTTTCAAAGCAAGCATGGTGTTTGAATTTGTGCATCATTTTTAGAGAAATAAACTACGAGATATAAGTGTGTAATAAGTTCATTTTTTTTATTGTACATGAGAAACCAAAACTTTTAGTGGCATAAATCAATCGTTTTTTAATTATTTTGTAGTAGTATAAAATTGATTTTCTCTATTTTGTAGTGGCATAAAATTAATAAGTTCATTTGTGATGGCATATGTAGAAATTTTAACATTTTACATTCACAAGGGTATGATGATCATTTTAATTGATGGATGGCATGAAACTAATTTTCATTATATTTTAGTGCATAAAATAATTAGTCACTAAGTGATGTCATATTACAAATTTTTGAACTTTCGTAGTGGCATAAACAAAATTGCCTCTAAGTTAAAAATTCACTAAGATTAAATAAACTCAATTGCATAAAAGCAGTGTGACAAAAATCATACATCTAGCATTTTAAAAAAAAATAGAAAATGTGTGATGTAGTGACAATTAAAGTCAATTTTAAAAGATCATTTTTCGAGTTTATGATGTGTGTAACCATGAACAACAAGTGTAAACAACTTCATTGTTGGTTCAAAAGCTTTTATTTTAGATGTTGGAGAAAGCTAAGTAAATCATAAAACCACTTTCAAGGCAAGGAGTAGGAGCCTTCTCAAGGCTTAGAAGCTTTATTTGCACCCTCATGATTTGCATATCACTTTCATTCAGCAATGAAGATTGATATACATTTGGCATGAAAAATGTGTGCGCAAGATATTTCTCGGTTTCAAAGCGAGCTGAAGGATACGTCGTAAGACGAGGAGTGGGGACTGGATTGATCAGAGCGTGAAAGAGGTGGGATTGGTTTCTTTTTGTTTTATCCATGTCCTCAAAAGATTTCCGAATTACAAAAGAAAATTGAGGAATAAGATTAATGGATTATCTTGAAATTTATTGTCACAAATGATCAGAAAATCGTTCCTAATTTACCAAAGAAAATTAGGGTTTAAACCTTGGTAATATCTAAAAACGGGATGAAACCCAAAGATCATTTAATGTAAGCAAACATTCATTTTGATCTCATAACCTTTTAACCAACAATATTGAATATGTATCCTATACAAGATTAACATTTTTTATCTCACTTCCCTAATTAATAAACCTCAGAGCGGATGACCTACTAGCTTAGTATTACTATTACTTGCTAGTGTTACTCACCGATCCTAAATTCCTAATTTGATATCCGACTAATTTGGAGTTCTCAACATAGAAAGATGCCGTAATTTGAATGTCGGTCATGCCACTTCTGAATTAATATAGGCGAATTACTATTTGATCCAATAAATATGTTCGAATATTCTCGGCCTGTTATCAATAAGTTGAATTAGTCTATTCTCCATTACCTCATCAGATCCCTAAAATATTGTTTTATTTTATGTTTTAGCTCTAGTGTATGGAATAAAATAGCTTTAGAAAATGTTGTCGTTATAAATCTAACCTGATTAATTGTAAACTGGCCAAAATACTCGTATATATGTATGCTACGACATTATGTGTAAACTTAATCATGTCGACATATTTATTCACAGGTTGAATATGTGTATAAATTTTCTGACCGTGACATATTAAATTTGTTCGAAATGTTTACAAAATATATAATATACACATCTATATGATATCAACTGTCCTCGCCTCTAATTAATATATGAGTGAATAAAGTTTAAAAAAATTGCTGGGTTGTTTAAAAAAAAATAATTATTTCCCCATTTTTTTAATAATAAAATCATTGTTTTAAAATCAGCCTTAAAAAAATCTAAGAAAAAACAAGGTATGAGACTTTTCTTTCAAATAAATACTCGATGTTGTTTTACTAAATTAATTGTAGATTTCGTACTTGCTAGAGTTCCATTTTCAACTTCTTTAAGAGTTCACGTTAAACTTTAGAGCAAATGTTTTGTCGAAAATTTAATTAAAGAGCATTTGATAAGCAAATTTCCATTCAGTACAAAAACAAGATCTAATTGAACTACTGAACTTATTTACTTATATGATTTCTATTTACCAATGAAATTTATCGACAGTCCTAGAACAAGTGTAAAAGAACATTACAGAACATTTCCTTTTTTTTTTTTGGGTATATATTATGTCGAGAAAGTTATGATTATCCATCAATTCAATTTTTCTTTTTTTTTAAAAAAAAAAAAGGTTGGGGATCTGTGGAGACGCGACTGTGTCAATTTGACAATCATAATAAGCATCTCAGATGTTGTCAAGTTATTTAATGAGACACTAGATGGTGACCAGATACTATATATATATAAATTTAATCAATAAAAATTTTACCATTCATCAAGAAAATAATTTGCAACGGTCCAAATTTAATATCATTCATAAATTTCGTACATTATTTAAATTGCATAATATTTTATACTAAATAAATCTATAAGACCATTGTAACACTGTTAAGTTTATACGTTTTTATTTCTGTTTTTTTAACTTTTAATTGTCAAAAATTGTCAAGTTTATCATTGTCAATCAATATCCTCCCAAAAACAAAAAATGGAAAGGTGAGACATAGTTTCCTTTCATGGTAGAAGTCCGTGTATATATGGTTTTTGTTGCTCTTTGCATGTTCACTGTAGCCTTGAATTCTGTTGTCGCTTACCACTCATTTGGGTTTAGGATGCGAGAATTTCAGTTTTGTTTTTAATCTGTTATTTAGTTAAATTCTTAACCAATTATATATAATCAATGACACCACGGTAATGCAAGTCTCTTAAATATTGACAATTTATTAAGTCTAGATAAATAATATATATATATATATATATAAGAAAACAAATCGAAAAAACTAAATATGAAGCTTAGAGTTTTGCTTCATGGTGTATTTGCTATTTCATTTTGCTGATATTGTATCTAAATATCGTGTTTTTTGCCAGAATATGTATGTGGGATACTAAATATTTTTGTTATCGTCTGAATAATTTAATGTTGCTACAGATTTTTTTTTTTTTAATCAAATTAGTAAATCGATAATCTGTAACATAAATCAGGTAATTTAGAATTGTTATGTTCAGTGTGTAATTTAAAAATTGCTTGATGAATGCTTCCAATGAGTGCTTAACAACTTCTGGTAGTAATTTACACATGACAGACCGGCTTTTAGTGGAGGCACTAGGTACTGGTACGGATATTAAGTTGTGAAAATTTTGGGTTGCACCGTTATACCATTTCTTGTAATGTTATAAACTAGAAGTAGAGTTGGGGTTCATTTTGTTGTATTAAGTAATATCCTTTTTATTTAATCTAATTGTCTGAGTGGCTTCTTGCAGCCTGGCCTTAAAAAAAAAGTATTTTGGTTTCTCGATCCCAGTACTATTGGTTTAATGACCTTCGAATTCGATCCATCTTATTCCGATTGACATAACCAGAAAGAGTAAGAATCGATCCTTTCTCTCTGTTTGTGTCGATACAATCACTAATATTTAGCCACTGTTAACGTCAAATTACCTTTCTATATGAACAATAAAGTTTTCCGTTTTACAACTCAGCGAGCCCACCTATATCAGCTTTTAGTTATGAAATATCTAGTCCCTAGTATAAATTTAAGTAATTTGATTATTTGATAAAATATTTAGTCACCATGATTATTAGCTGCGTATCACGGAAGTTGGAACAGAAAACATTGAAGAGATATCAATTTAAATAGATGTTGTCAAGAAAGTTTGTGGTGCCTTAAAACCATAATTCTGTTAGTAAACAAAATTTTATAGCATACTAAACTAAACAATTTTAAATTACTTGATTTTGAGCAACGGATACCTCCTTGCCGTTCAAGTAATTAATTTACAAATGTTCCATTTTTTTTTTTTCATGTTGAGTCAGTTAAAATCTAAAAATTGTTGAGAAACTGCAGGTTATTTTGGAGAGAAGGAACAAGCAAGCTCCTTGAATAGCAAAGAAGGTATCTGTACCTCTATATCAGGCGACATTAAAATTGTGCAGTTGAGCGTGCATTACAGTTCAGTCTACTACAAGAATAGCTTTAAGAATACTCCCAATGAGCGCATGACTACTTCTGGTAGTGTAGCCTCACTAGTTTCCTAAAAGACAAAATGTTTTAGTACTATTTCACATATGACAGACCATCTTTTTCATAGATGCACTGGGTACTAATAAGGTTCCAGTATGGATAAAGGATTGTAAAAAGAATTTTGTTGTCCTTTTTATTTTATTTTTTTTTTGAGGGTCGAAATCCCTTTTAGTTACTGTTCAGTGATATTGTAAATAGTATGTAGAGTTAGTGCAGTACCAGATATTGTTACAGTACAGAACTTTGCTTCTATTCATTTGATTGTACTCTGTAAAACTTTTGTCAGTTTAATCGAACAGACAGAGTGGCTTCTTCCAACGAGGCTACCAAAAGAAATTAAAAATGATTTTCGTTTCTAGCAGTACTAGTTATGTCATTCGATCATTTTTAGTCTGATTAACTTAACCAGAAACAGAGATGTTGAAATAACAACATTGATCCAAGCCCATTATACTAGGCCCAACAGAGCTTGCGTGATTCAACAAGAATAATCTAGAAAATGATAGAAATATCAAGTTGATGTCGGTGCTTTTGGAACTATCAAGAGTGTCATTTCCATTAGACTCTAGATAATTCACTAACCGACATATGAATACTATAAATAGGTCATGTAGGCATCATCTTGTATATCATCTAAGATCAAAGATCTAAGTCAAGCAAAGCAAACACTAGTCCAAACAAGTAGTAAGGTGCTAGGTGTAGTAGTTAGGAGGTGTAGGAATGTAGTAGAGTTGCAATCTTGGAGGTACATTATTAGAGAAGTAAAGGTTGTAACGATAGTTTGAGTGATAATAAAGAAGAAGTTTTGAGTATAGCGCCTCGCCTCTACTCAACAATTTGATATCAGAGCCGGTTCGTGCCAGTACTGTCAAACGGTCGGGTTTCGTGCGAAGGTCACGCATAGTGTCGGGAGTTGCGATTCCTCGAAGAGGCTTGCTAGACGTCGTCAACCTAGCCAAAGCTATGGATTTCGCAGGTACGACTAGTGGTCTTAAAAAATTAAATAACACCAATTATACAAATTGGAGAACATGCATAGAGTCTTACCTACAAGGTCAAGACCTATGGGAGGTAGTCGGCGGATCTGAGACAACTCCGCCAGAGGTTGTTGAGACCACAGTACCAGTAGGTGATCCAGACCCAAATCAAACCCCAACCTCGATCGGAAGAAGAATCCCATCCGTAGAAAAATCGAAAGAAACCGAAGCTCTACGGAAATGGAAAATCAAGGCCGGAAAATGCCATGTATGTACTAAAGACAACCATAGAATAAAAGTTGCTTGTGTACATACGAGATGCGGCCACACCTAAGTCGTATGGGACACTCTGGCAACGTTGTTCTCCAAGAAGAATGATGCCCGCCTCCAACTACTTGAAAGTGAGCTCATGACAATCTCACAAGGGAGCATGACGATCAACCAATACTTCATGAAAGTGAAGTCGTTATGCAACGAGATTGCACAACTCGACCCCGAAGAGAAAATCAGCGAGCAGCGCATGCGGAGGATCATCATCCACGGTCTTAAGTCCGAGTATAGCGGGTTCATAGCAGCAATTCGAGGATGGCCAACTCAGCCAATCTTATTTGAGCTTGAGAATCTGCTCGCTAACCAGGAGGCTCTAGCAAGGCAAATAGCTGGAGTCTCGCCACAGCAAGAAGAAGAGACGCTATTCAGCAGCCGCAGGAAGGATCGATCCGACAAGGAGTCGAAAGACAGACCCAATCAAAGGCCAAATCAACAAGGAAGGTCGAAGGAGAAGAGTTACTCTTCAGGGGGAGCTCGCAATCAAAGAAATAACAGCCGCCAGCCCAAGGACCGAGAAGATAAATACTACAACTGTGGCAAGAGAGGGCATTATGCTCGTGAGTGTCAGTCCAAGGAGAGTTTAAGTCCAGCTGGTAGTGAGTTTACAGAGATCATGTTCAGATCTTGCCTTTGGTTTTGGTTTTGGTTTTGCTTGCCGTGCAAATTCAGACATCCTTCGCTTATGACTTTGGCAATTCTGTATTAAGTTTGGCATGTCGATCAAAATTTTTGCGACTTCTTCCTCTTCCATCAGTGCAGATTGAGGCATCGAACTTGCCTTCTCAGTTTGAGAATTCCATGTGGAATTTGGCATGCCAATCACAGTTGAAGCAGCAACATCCACTTGAACTTTCCTGGGGGTCCGTTTTTTAGTCTTGGTCCAGCTGGCAGTGAGTTTACAGAGATCAGGTATGGCTCTGCCTTTTTGTATTGGTTTCGGTTTCTTTTTTGAAGGATTTATGAAACCCTGGGATCCCTTGTCATGATGGATCCGCATGTGGCCGAACATGGCTCTGTCCTTGTGGAAACCCTTGGTGCAAACTGGACACTTGAATTTCCCACCAGTATTGGGGTTTTCTGCAGTTTTGGGCTCCTCTTTAGTTGTAATAGAACTAAAGTTCTCAAGACGAGGAGCAGGATCCGCGTTAAGGCTGAGAAGAGCCATCTGTGCCATCATAACCTGGATGTCTCTTTCAAAATCAGCAGAAGGAGACTCCTCAAGACAAGGAGCAGGAGTCAGTTTGATCAGTGCGCGAAAAAGGTGCTGCAGGTTACTCTCTGTTTCATCCATTTGTCAAAGATATTTGCATGGGTTGCTGAATTACAAAAGGAATCACAGATTCAGATCAGGGAACAATTTTTAAATTGTTTTTCATAACTAATTTACCAAAGGAGGAACCTGTAACTTGGTTCTGAAATCTGCGAGTTGACACGGAATCATCCTATTTTCAGAACCAGGGGCAGAGGGACCGGGGGGGCTGTGCTGGGCATTTTTAGATTTTTCACACTGATTTCGTTGTTTTCACACTGATTTTGTTTCTTCTTCAAATATATTTGTTTTCATTGGCCGATTGGATGAGTACAAGTATCATTTTACAAGTCTGTTATGTTAATTTCATAGTTCATATATCTTTCTTCAATGCGAAATTTATAGACAAACAGGCTATAATTATTTCTTTTAAGAGAAATGGATCATAATATTTATCGAAAGAAAATAATATAATGGCATTTTTTTTATAACTAAGTTTCATTTTTTTTAAAAACAATATTGTTAATTTCTTTCAGTATTTTTGCATTTTGATGAAATTCCATGTGGTAATATGCCTAGTATCATAATGATTTCTTCAAAAATGATAAAAGGCACCGAGGAATTTTATGCAGACATGATTATTATCACCAACAAATTGATCCATTAAATACCTCTAATACAATTTTTCAGAACCATAGAGAATAATTTCACCTTAAGATGAGCTATGTTTGTGAAAAAATTATTATTTCTTATTTAACTAGTAATAATATTTTTAATTAAATTTTTTTATTATTTTATTACATTATTTTAGTTCTGAATTTTGTCCCCCTCAAGTGAAATTCCTGGCTCTGCCCCTGTTCAGAACCATATAAATTATATATTCACCTGTGTCTGGGACAACAAATGCATGAAAGAATTGAATCATGATATATATACAATTCAATCGAAAAGTAAATTGCAACTAAAAATACCTCAGCGTACTAGGAGGTGTCCAATTAGTTTCTCGTCCTTGAGAGTTGTAGTAGATATTGATAAGGAAAGAAAGTTGATCAAGATTCAAGAACGAAGAACTGGAGTTAATTAAGGAAAGAAGGTTTAAAGTCGGAAATGGGAGGATTGGAGAGGAGGAAAGCGGCCAAAAAGTTGTATTTATAGAACCATTACATAGGACAGCGACCGCTGTGGAGAAGTTCCCAAAAAGTTGAGAGATGTACAAAAGAAAAGTACTTAGAAAAGTACTTACAGATACAGTTGACAAAAGAGTGCTATGGCTTCCAATTCTATTATTGACTTATTGTTGCATGAGTTGAAACATTTCTGTTTGAACCCCCCTATAAATTGTTATTTGAATTAGCATAATGTAAGGCTGACTCATATATTTGTAAGTTACTTTTTTTGTTATTTAAAAAAGGAGTAAACTAATTAAAATACAAGATTGACAAAGTTGGTAAGCGTAGGTTGTTAGAGTCTATTTTATAATTTCTTACAAGTAGCAAAAATTTGTGTGCGCATAAAAAGCGCTGGGAAAAAAAAAAAAACAGCTTTGGGAATGTTAGTGATTGTTAGGAGATTATAGTAAGAAAAGGTTTATATATTTGAACCACATAGTTTTACATTTAAATTTTGAAGTTTAGCAGTTTTAAAAAGTTCGAGGCTTAGCATGAAAATGAATATTGCCTTGTCGATACGGTACTATTAAGTGTACACAAAAACTTCAAAAGGATCAGCTACAAATACTGCATTTGTGGAGGCCAAGCTATGCAAAAAGCCTTCAAGAAAACACTTATCAACTAACTAATGCACTAAAATTTCAAATATCAATGGTCAAAGTCAATTGGAAAACAATCCTCGATTGCCTCAGGGACAAAATAACGTAGAAATCATTTTAATTAGGGTTCTTTTGCAAATTGTGCCATATTGACTTTATCTTAATTAGTTTACAGTTTAATATGTGAAGGCTTGGCTCCACTAAAATAAACTAGTATTCATTTTTTTGAAACAATCTTTTTATGATTTCCGCACAAACTTTCGAATTCATGCTATCAAAAAGTTCTCAAAATTCGATAATCCAATGTGAAATTTGAAAACATTTTGTTCTTTGTTTTTTATAAGTCAATACATATAATTTTATGCGCTTTTGGAATTTATATTATCTTTCAGCATATTTATTAACTTGCACGGATGGTCCCACTTTTCCTGTTAGATCGTAAGACAATCGCGGTGGGGAATTTTCCCAAAGCTAACTTGCAGAAAAGGGGGGAAAAATATTGTGCAATATTATATCCTCCTGACTGGTAATGTTCACTCAGTCAACCTCAATGGAGTTGATGCAATTGGTTTTGCACGTGTGGCACTGGCATTCATGTGAGAACGAAAGACAAATAATCAAAAATCTTCCGGAATATAAAGTTAATAGCTTAATATACTGAACTTATTTATGTATATGATTTGTACCAATGAAATCAATCGAGTCCCAGACAGTACTAAAAAACAAGAGGAAAAGAAAAACCTAACACGTCTACAATATTACAGAACATTTCCTTTTTTATCTTGTTTTTGGTACATATCATGTCGAGAAAAGGTATGATTTTCTATTAATTTTTGAGATAATAATTAATGATCATTTCTGAATGGTATGCTATTCTCGTACAATAAGATTTAAGAGTAGTACAAAGCCCGGAGTCGATATAGATTTAAGGGTTTTGAAAAGCAAATTTATAACATTATGATGATTGCATTACAATATTAAGCATCTCTAATAGAAGGATCAGCTTGTCAGAAAAATTATCCAATGTACTGGTACATTCCAGTACCCGCTACCAGTATGATGAACTCATATCACTTGAAAAGCAATAACTCATATCGTTACTGTACCAGTATTTTTTACCAGAATCCTAATTCCAACGTGAAGTAGTGGAATTTGATTAAGATAGCTATTTCAGCAGTGAGCCCATCAACTGAAATAGTTATCTATTATCATTCTGCACCTGGCTGCATCACAATGTACTAGTCCATGTATGCACAACCTTTTCTTTTGACGCTATCAGTAACTACAAACAGGAAGTCCGTGCGCGAAAGTCCAGGGACAAGATTTATCGCCTAGTTTTCAGACAAGACTTTTCTATTGTTCTTAAGACCTTGATAACATCACGACAACAGACTTAAACTTAAGATAATTAAAGACGTGGGAGTTTATTATATTAATATTGACCATATATGACGGATCAAGTAGTAGTGATAAGTCTCAAATTTTGTACATGTTAAGAGTTGACCTTCAAATTACTTACCAGACTGACTTCAACTTAATTAACAGTTGACCTTAAAAATTTAGACAGAACAAATGTACCGTATTTATATCCCAAAAATGGGAGGAGTATTTTATATATAAAATTGTATCAGTACCGCTTTTACCAATGAAATCAATAATATTTTTCTTAAAAGAAAAGAAAAAAAAAAAAGAAAACAAGAAGATGTCATTATCTTGCTAAGAGAGCCATAATATGCAGTCTGCTGCATTATGGTTTTCACATCTCCATTCTAGACATAACACAAGTGGGAATTATACTTGTGAAAGGAAAAACTTATTTATTATACAAAATCCTAAAGTCATGAACACAATTGACAGCATTGCCATCAGTTAAGTACCAAGAACAATGCAAAATAGTGCAACATGGGATAAATTACAAAGGGAGGAGCAAAACAGGGCAGGGGATGAACTCAGCCAGCAAATTAGCATCAACATGTTTAGAATGGATCGACTCCATGCTTAAGACAACCATATCAAGGTTCAACTCATCAGCCACCTCACCAATTATTGCGGTCGGCAATTTCCCTTCCCCCAATCTCTCCATCAGCCCGAACTCCTTGAATCCACCTTTTTCACATTTTAAAAAAATAATAAAAAAAAAGTAAATTACTCACAAATTAAGGTGAACTACAAGCTGATTATATGCATTTTATATCCTCTGGGTTCTGACTTTTGACTATTTTACTTGTATAAATTAACCCATCTAAAATTTGTGTTGCTTAAATATATTATTGTCAATACTCAATAATATGTGCTAACTGCTAATAATCAAGTAAAAGCTTGAGAAACTATATAGAGTATATTTCCTCAGTTATTCCAACAAATGATGTTCCTTATACCTTAAAACCCTCTTTTCGAGAATAAATCTTATCTTTTATTTATAAGAAAGATTAAAAAATAGTTTATCAACAAATATTAAGAAAAAAAAAACCTTCAGAAAGATGCCATCTGATGCTTGATATCTGCGTATCATGCTCTGGTATTGACTCTTTTGGCTTATCATCAATGACTATAGAAATACAAATTATCATTTTTAAATTACAGAATACACTTTAACAAACACAACTTTTATTTTCAGATTTTCATTTAGATTTAAAAGATACTATTTGTCAGATACCAACAACAGTGATGTCAGCTCCATACTTCTTTGCCAGTGAGGTTGTAGTTGCTGCTGCCTGTAGGAAGTTTCAGATATTAGAACAAAAGTGTGCATTATTTTTAAACAGTAAAATAACATTGTTCTTCAAGGACACATTGGATGGTCATGTTTTCCTTTTGTCCTTTATAATTTATTTACTTATTTTTGGGGTGTGTGGGGGGGTCAGGGACTGGGGACCAGGAAATTGTGGATTTAAAGTCATCTTTAAGGGTACAAATTATGCATCAGAAGTTCAGAACCCTCTTATAGCCATATTTGCATCTCCTCTATTTCTACCCATCTTTAAAGCTTTTTTTCTGAAACTGTAGTTAGTTTCAATCACACAAACTTTAAAGACACAACAATAAAATGTCGCTCGCTTGTGAGTGGGCTAGTCCCCAATAACATTAAGTAACCATATAAGCATTCACAGTCCTAATTTTAAGAAAACCCCTACTATAGATTCCCTACTTAGTTCAAAAACAAGGCCAGCTGTCACTTCTTGGAAGCTATCCTAGAAGAAAATTCTTTCACCATGCCACCTGAGGCAGTGGTTCAGTATGTGCACCTTACTGCCAGCATCAGAAGAAAAGAACTTCAGATATGTTTACTTTCAATGGTGTTGGTTAAGAGGGACTGGGATCCTCAGCAGCCGTTTTAAACGACTGCTGGGGCAGCCGTTCCCCTTTTTTGTTAATAATAATTTTTTTTAAATTCAAATGACGAATCCAAACCGTTCATCTTGTTGAATTTTACGGGCGATGCGTTTTCATATAAATTTTATAAAATTTGGGATTGATTTGATATTTGATTAAGTGATTAACAAATGAACGAACCAGGTTTGATTAATTCTAATACGTTCATAATTAAAGCACTTAATCAAGTATCAAATCAATCCCAAATTTTATAAAACTTATATGAAAACGCATCGCTCGTAAAATTCAACAAGATGAACGGTTTGGATTCGTCATTTGAATTTTAAAAAAAATTATTATTAACAAAAAAGAGGAACGGCTGCCCCAGCAGTCGTTTAAAACGGCTGCTGAGGATCCCAGCCCTGGTTAAGAGGGGAAGAAAAAAGTAGCACCAGATGTAGGACCCGACCATTGACATGTAGAACAAGATTTTGTGGGCAAGACCACATAGATCCCGAAGTTACTGAGTGTTGCTGCTCGCTGAGTGGTACAGGACTTTTCCTTTTTTGTAACATATCATGTTGACAAGTTAACTGTAAAGTCGTAATAAAAAAGATAGGGTGGGGGATCCTTTTGGCAATCTTAACAATCATCAAAAGTTATAAGTTATTAAATTAGACACTTGAAAGTTGATCTATACAACTATATATATCACCCACATAGAAAATAATAAAATTTGATACAAGTTTTTAGCATTTCATCAACAGAATTACTTTGCAACAATCCAGATTTGATAGCCCATGATGAATTATGAAATGATATTAAAATACATGAAAATTTGATACATCTGTTTACTAGATTTCTTTCAATAAATTTATAAGGCCAACAATATAAGATTTCTTTCAATTTTGAAAACATTGTTTACTAGATTTGAAAAAGAATTGTGAAAGTTGCCAAGTTTACCTTAGTTAAAAGATCCCAGCCCACAAAAAATAAGAGGAACATGTGACTATGTGAAACTTGAGAGTTTGTCTTTCTTGGGAGACATCTGTTCATATTTTCTAACTATTGCATATTATATGTTTTCTGTTGCCACAGTTGCCAGTCATTGCATGAGCTCACAATTATTTATTTTGTTACAAATTACCTTTTCTCAACAATTATATATTTTAACTGACTCAACAAAAAAACAAAAGGAATATTAAAGTTCCTAAAATAGCAAAGAGATAACTTTACCACAACATCAGGTGATTTAAAAATTGTTTAGTTGAATGTACATTGCAGTTGAGGCCACAACCAACAATGTAAAAACTGAAAAGCTTGGAATAGAATAAAAGAGACAAAATAAACCTGTCGGGTTCCCTCGGAAAGATAAGGGTTCCGGTCAGTGATTGGAAGGAGAACATGTTTCACACTTGCGAAAGCATCTACAGATTCTACACCTTGTACAGTTTCTGCTTCATTCAATTCCGCTCTCACTAATCCATTCAATACAAAACAAAAAATGTTAACAATTACTCAAATTTACAATTGACAAACTAAAATTGGCCTTTTAAGAACAAAGAAATTGAACCCACTACTTCAGTCAAGAGGCATTTCACAATCAACCCAAAATCAGTGCCACAACTATAACCAAATTAATAGGTTGAACAAGTAAGATCAGTAAAAAAAAATACCTTTAAACGAACTTCCTCGAGAGAAAAGGAGACTGCTTGGTCGTCTGAAATGGAGAGAAGACTGAGAAGTAGTGGAGAGAGAGAGGCGATCTAAACGGAAAGCGAGTTGCAAGGAATCAGTGGAGTTACGGAAAGTGAGAGGCATGGGAAGTAACGAGCTGGCGAAGGAAGCCATGAGTTGAGAAATGTTTGTGGAGAATGGATAGAGATTAAAATTTTTTTAGTGTGAATTTTTGTTGTGAGAAGATACAAGGGAGCTTCGCGAAGGTGGAAGAGCATGGAAATGTTTTTATTGGGCTTGGGTTATATTGGAAAGTTTTTAGAGGTTTAAGCCCAAATTATTGACATTGCCACATTGGTTTTGTTTGTTCAAATTTCAAAACCAGGTTAGCAGTTCAGTTGTTCAAACGCTTCTATTGTTTCCTTTAAAAACTATACAATTAAATTATACTCTATTTTTTATAAAAAAATTATAAATATATAAATGAGGATTGTGCTTTCGAAATTTGAATTATATTATATTATTTATCTTTTCAATTGTTTGATTGTAATTCTTATTTCATTATCCGTTTTAATTTTCCATGTTTCTTTCGCAATTTATGGTGTGCTTCAAATTCAATGCGTCCAAGTTCCACAATTTAATTAAAAGTAACAAGATTCCTTACCGTGGTCCACTGCTAAAATTCCTATGTGAGTTATCATACTTTTCTTCATATACAATTTTTTTTTATCATTTCAAATAAATATTTATTTGTAGATAATTTGGGGCATGCATAATGTTTCTAATATGAATTATTAAATAGTTTCCTTCAAATGGTTTTTTTTTTTGGGGGGAAGGAAGCTCAAAATAAACCTAGCAGTAATAGTAAATGTTTAATGATGTAAATTATGATTGAAAATTTGAAACAATTAATGATAATTTTTCCATGATGTAGTGTAAAGCTGTGATATTTGGGTTTTCCTTTCATGGAAGCAAAACTTGTAACAAAAGAAGCTACTATGCATATATTTTTAAGATCGTATTTTTTTCTAACAAAATAAAAAATGTCGTCCTTTGCTGTTCGTTGCAGAAGATGTGAAAAAAAAATTAAAAAAATAAAAACCCGATGCGCATATTCCAAATAATATAAATGATTTATATGTAGTATTACTTGAAAATAACCAAAGCCCCTATAGCTCAGTGGTAGAGCGTCAGTCTTGTAAACTGAAGGTCTGTAGTTCGATCCTGCATGGGGGCATTTAAGGTTTTTGTCAAATTCTTTTATTTTCTTTCGTCCCGTTTAAAACTGTTCCAAGTTCCAACAGCTATAAGCCTATAACAAACTAGAACCAGCAAAATTAAAAATGAAGCAATGAATGAGCGTGGATCGAACTCGCAACTTGAGATATCATGTCTGACGCTCTCCGAGCTGAGTTATCCCCGCTTAAGTATTTTTACATACAAAATCATCTCCTCTTTGATAATTTTGAATTTTCTAAATTTAACTTATTTCCACGAGTTTGATTGGCTAGAGCACATGATCTCAATTTTTTATTTTGTAGAATTATTAATTTATAAAAAGGTTTGACAGGTATATGCACCCACGGTGACGGTGTCCTTTGAATTTTTTTCACTTGTAGCATATTAACGTGGATTATTATTATTAACCAATAAGAAGCACCTCCAACTCAATGAAAAAAGTCGCTCCAGTATGTCAATTTAAACACTGGATATACTTGTGAAAGTTTTGTGAATTCTTTTATACAATCTAATACTCTGGCATTGTTTTGGGTCTGACATCATACATCTCCAAAAGAGCCTACATCCCCTCAGATATCCGTTTGAAAATGGTTAATATCTAAACCCCCAAAACACGAATATTTAGGATTTTCTGGTGTTTCTTGAAACTTTCAAAGTAATTTTTTTTTTCTGAAGATTTCGAATGCATTTTAGAATTTTCTTGACTTTGTTAAAAAAAAAAAGTTTAAATGTTTTCAGAAAATAGTTGAATTATTTCTGACGTAAATTATAATTTTTTTTAAAAAAAAATTGTAGAAAACGTTGACGAATGTTCATACAACCGAGTTTGAGAGGATCCCAAATTTGTTCAGTGAGTTTAATGAAATTGATCGGTTCGATGACAATATCAAGGATGTTATTCTTGGTATGCAGATCTGTTTCTTAATAAACACAAGTATGAGATTTAATAATCTTCAGAAATGACATATATACGTTTTACAAACATTATAGTGAAGCTTATTCTTTATCAAATAAATTGCATTGCAGCAACACTTTTGTCTTCTTCTTTTAAATATCCATTAATTCAAATATTTTTAGCTGTAAAAGCCACGCAGATATTTCTTTTTACTGAATATATATTCATTTTTTCAGACTTCCTGAACGCACATAAATCTATAGTATTAATAAAATTTTGTGGCTGCAATGGTGATGACTGCAATGACTTTTGGTTAATAATAGTTTTTTTTAAGAAATTAAAAATAGTCGTAACAATCATTATTTAATTAAGAAGTAAATATATTTGGAAATCAAAAGTATTTCATGCCTAATCAATCGAAAAAAAAATCTTTTTTGCGACATGCAATCTGTGCCCTACAATTTTCACTAATCGATCGATCTGCATTTATGCAAAAACTTACTTTTGGCAATTTTTTTTGGGCAAAAAATTTATGACAAAATTTATATGGCGACTTTCTATGACATAAATTACTAACTTTGAACTTACAAATTTTTATTTAAAAATTTTGACAACAAATTTTTATATCTAACTTCAGAAATTTTGATCACAATATTTGACATTTATGCTCTTTATACGGTCTAAAATTTGATTAAGATATAACTTATTAAATAAATATTTGATTACACACATTAATTATGTGTATAATGTGTAAATAATGCATAATCTAAGCATCATTTGAGCATTTCATGTTATTCTGTATTCATTCTAAGTCATTTAATTACATAAATCTATATTTAAGCTTTCTATACGATCTAGAATATGGTTCTGATTTTACTAATTAAAATAATATTGGATTATACTAAGTTATTACGCATATTAGGTGCGAATAATGCATTATCTGACCATCATTTGATCATTTCAAGCGATTCTTCATTCCTTCTGTAGTTCTGAGTCATTTGATCACAATAACCTATATTCATACTCTCTATGCGGTCTAGATAATGATTCTTACTTATTAAAAAAAATGTTAGATTATACATAGTAATTACGTATATAAGGTGCAAGTAATGTATATTCAGAGCATCATTTGAGCATTTGAAATATTTCTGCATTCATTCTAAGTCATTTGATCACAATAATCTATATTTAAACACTTTATAATCGAGAATATTATTCAAAACTTATTCAAAATGTTATGCATATAAATTGTAAATAAAGAATATTCTATGTATAATTTGGAAATTTCAAGCGATTTGGGATTCGTTTAAAGTAATTTGATCACCATATTGATATTTAAACACTTTATATTGTCTAGAATATGATTCTAATCTTACTTATTACAAAAATATTGGGATATACACAGTACTTACGCATATAGTTCAAATAGTACAAATTTGGAGCATCATTTGCGCATTTTATGTTTATTTTCTTTGTATAACAAAATATTTTATAATAAATAAGCTCTGAATTATATTCTAGACAATATAAATAGTTTAAATATAGACTAATGTGATGAAATGACTTAGAATGAGTTCAGAATCGCTTAAAATGCTCAAATATTGCTCAGAATAAGTTATATTCGCAATTTTTATGTGTATGTTCTCTGTATAATTAAATATTTTTTAATAAATAAGCTCCGAATCAAATATTCGAGAAAATATATAGAGTTTCAATAAAGATTTCTGTGATCCAATTACTTAGAATGAGAGCAGAATAACTTGAAATGCTCAAATATTGCACAAGATAAGCATTATTTTGACAATATATGTCAATTTTCGATGTATAATCAAAAAAATATTTTAAAAATTAGGATCAGAATCATATTCTAGACAATATTAAGAGATGAAATGACTTAGAATAATTGCAGAATCGCTTAAAATACTCAAATATTGCTCAGAATAAGCTTTATTTGCTCATTTATGTATATTTTCTACGTATAACTAAGAATATTATAATAAATAAGCTCTGAATTATATTCTAGACAATATAAATAGTTTTAATTTAGATTAATGTGATGAATGACTTAGAATGAATTCAGAATGGCTTAAAATGCTTAAATATTGCTCAGAATAAGCTTTATTTGCTCATTATATATATATATTTATATATATATATATATATATATATATATATTTTATTTGTATAACTAAATATTTTATAATAAATAAGTTCTGAATTATATTACAATTCCAATAGTTTTTAAAATAGATTAAAGTTATGAAATGACTTAGAATGAGTTCAGAATCGCTTAATATGCTCAAATATTGCTCAGAATAAGCTCTATTTGGAAATTTTATGCATATTTTCTCTGTATAATTAAATATTTTATAATAAATAAGCTCTGAATTCTATATTCTAGACAATATATAGAGTTTCAATATAGATTTTGTTGATCCAATGACTTAGAATGAGAGCAAACTCACTTGAAATGCTCAAATATTGGACAGGATAAGCATGATTTGCACAATATATGCCAATTTTCTATGTATATTCAAAAATATATTTTAATAAGTACGATCAAAATCATACTCTAGACAACATTTATTGTTAAAATAAAGTTCATTGTGGTGAAATGACTTAGAATCCATACAGAATCGCTTAAAATGCACAAATATTGCTCAGAATAAGCTTTATTTCCTCATTTAAGTATATTTTCTACGTATAACTAAATATATTACAATACATAAGCTCTGAATTATAATCTAGAAAATATAAATAGTTTTAAAATAGATTAATGTGATGAATGACTTAGAATGAATTCAGAATCACTTAAAATACTCAAATATTGCTCAGAATAAGCTTTCTTTGCTAATTTTATGTATATTTTCTATGCATAACTAAATATTTTATAATAAATAAGCTCCGAATTATATTTTAGACAACATAAATAATTTAAATATAGATTAATGTGATGAAATGACTTAGAATAACTTCAGAATCGCTTAAAATGATCAAATATTACTCAGAATAAGCTTTATTTTCTCATTTATTTATATTTTCAATATATAACTAAATTTTTTATTGTAAACAAGCTCTGAATTATATTGACAATATAAATAGTTTCAAAATAGATTAATGTGTTTAAATGACTTAGAATGAGTTCAGAATCGATTAAAATGCCCAAATATTGCTCAGAATAAACTCAATTTGCACATATATGTATATTTTCTACGTATAACCAAATATATTATAATATATAATCTCTGGATTATATTCTAGACAATGTAAATAGTTTTAATATAGATTAATGTGATTAAATGACTTAGAATGATTTCAGAATGGCTTAAACTGCTCAAATATTGCTCAGAATAAGCTTTATTTGCAAATTTAGGTATATTTTCTATGTATAACTAAATATTTTATAGTAAATAAGATCTGAATTATATTCTAGACAATATAAATAGTTTAAATATAGATTAATGTGATGAAATGACTTAGAATGAGTTCAGAATAGCTTGAATTGCTCAAATATTGCTCAGAATAAGCTATATTTGCTCATTTTATGTATATTTTCTATGTATAACTAAATATTTTTTAATAAATAAGCTCCGAATTATATTCTAGACAATATAAATAGCTTTAATATAGATTAATGTGATGAATGACTTAGAGTGAATTCAGAATCGTTTAAAATGCCCAAATATTGCTCAGACTAAGTTTTATTTGCTCATTTATGTAGATTTTCTATGTATAAATAAATATTTTATAGCAAAAAAGATCTATATTATATTCTAGACAATATAAATATTTTAAATATAGATTAATGTGATGAAATGACTTAGAATGAGTTCAGAATAGCTTAAATTGCTCAAATATTGCTCAGGATAAGCTTTATTTGACAATTTTATGTATATTTTCTGTGCATAACTAAATAATTTATAATAAATAAGCTCCGAATTATATTCTAGACAATATAAATAGTTTAAATAAAGATTAATGTGATGAATGACTTAGAATGAATTCAGAATCGTTTAAAATGCTCAAATATTGCTCAGAATAAGCTTTATTTGCTCATTTATTTATATTTTCTATGTATAACTAAATATTTTATAGTAAACAAGCTCCGAATTATATTTTATTCAATATAAATAGTTTAAATATAGATTATTGTGATGAAATGACATAGAATGAGTTCACAATCGCTTAAAAGGCTCAAATATTGCTCAGGATAAGCTTTATTTGCTCATTTTATGTTTTTTTTTCTTTGCCTAACTAAATATTTTTTAATAAATAAGGTCCAAATTATATTCTAGACAATATAAATTATTTTATATAGATTAATGTGATTAAATGACTTAGAATGATTTCAGAATGGCTTAAAATGCTCAAATATTGCACAGCATAAACTTTATTTGCTCATTTATGTATATTTTCTTTGTATAACTAAATATTTTACAGTAAATAAGCTCTGAATTATTTTCTGGACAATATAAATAGTTTAAATATAGATTAATGTGATGAAATGACAAAGAATGAGTTCAGAATCGATTAAAAGGCTCAAATATTGCTCAGGTTAAGCTTTATTTGCTCATTTTATGTTTTTTATTCTATGCTTAACTAAATATTTTTTAATAAATATGCACAAAATTATATCTAGACAATATAAATTGTTGAAATATAGATTAATGTGATAAAATGACTTAGAATGATTTCTGAATGGCTGAAAATGCTCAAATATTGGTCATTATAAGTTTTATTTGCTCATTTGTGTATATTTTCTATGTATAAGTAAATATTTTAGAGTAAATAAGCTCTGAATTATATTCTGGACAACATAAATAGTTTGAATATAGATTAATGTGATGAAATGACAAAGAATGAGTTCAGAATCGCTTAAAATGCCCACATATTACTAAGAATAAGCTGTATTTGCTCGTTTTATATATATTTTCAATGTATAACTAAATATATTATAATAAATAAGCTCTGAATTATATTCTAGACAATATAAATAGTTTAATAATACATTAATGTGATGAAATGACTTATAATGAGTTCAGAATCGATTAAAATGCCCAAATATTGCTCAGAATAAGCTTTATTTGCTCATTTTATGTTTTTTTTGTATGCATAACTAAATATTTTTTGTAAATAAGCTCCAAATTTTATATTCTAGACAATATAAATTGTTTAAATATAGATTAATGTGATGAAATGACTTAGAATGATTTCAGAATCACTTAAAATGCTCAAATATTGCTCAGAATAAGCTTTATTTGCTCATCTATATATATTTTCTATGTATAACTAAATATTTAATAGTAAATAAGTTCTGAATTCTATTCTAGACATTATACATAGTTTAACTATATATTAATGTGATGAAATGACTTAGAATGTGTTCGGAATCGCTTAAAATGCTCAAATTTTTCTCAGAATAAGCTTTATTTGCTAATTTATTTATATTTTCTATGTTTAACAAAATATTTTATAGTAAATAAGCTCCCAATTATATTCTATTCAATATAAATAGTTTTGAAATAGATTAATGTGATGAATGACTTAGAATGATTTTAGAATCACTTAAAATGCCCAAATATTGGTCAGAATAAAATTTAGTTGCTCATTTTATGTATATTTTCTATACATAACTAAATATTTTATATTAAACAAGCTCCGAATTATATGTTAGACAATATACATATTTTAAATATAGATTAATGTGATGAAATGACATAGAATGAGTTCAGAATCGCTTAAAATCCTCAAATATTGCTCAGAATAAGATTTATTTGCTCATCTATGTATATGTTCTATGTATAACTAAATATTTTATAGTAAATAAGATCTGAATAATATTCTAGACAATATAAATAGTTTAAATATATTTTAATGTGTTGAAATGACATAGAATGAGTTCAGAATCGCTTAAAATGCCCTAATATTGACCAGAATAAGCTTTATTTGCTCATTTATTTAGATTTTCTATGTATAACTAAATATTTTATAGCTAATAAGCTCTATATTATATTCTAGACAATATAAATAGTTTAAATATAGATTAATGTTATGAAATGACTGAGAATGAGTTCAGAATAGCTTAAATTGCTCAAATTTTGCTCAGGATAATCTTTATTTGATCATTTTATGTATATTTTCTGTGCATAACTAAATAGTTTATAATAAATAAGCTCCGAATTAAATTCAAGACAATATAAATAGTTTAAATAAAGATTAATGTGATGAATGACTTAGAATGAATCAGAATCGTTTAAAATGCTCAAATATTGCTCAGAATAAGCTTTATTTGCTCATTTATTTATATTTTCTATGTATAACTAAATATTTTATAGTAAACAAGCTCCGAATTATATTTTATTCAATATAAATAGTTTAAATATAGATTATTGCAATGAAATGACATAGAATGAGTTTACAGTCGCTTAAAAGTCTCAAATATTGCTCAGGGTAAGCTTTATTTGCTCATCTATGTATATTTTCTAAGTATAACTGAATATTTTATGGTAAATAAACTCTGAATTATATTATAGATAATATAAATTGTATAAATATAGATTAATGCGATTAAATGACTTAGAATGAATTCAGAATCGATGAAAATGCTCAAATATTGCTCAGAATAAGCTTTATTTGCTCATTTATTTATATTTTCTATGTTTATCTAAATAGTTTAAAGTAAATAAGCTCTGAATTGTATTCTAGACAATATTAGAAGTTCAAATAAAGATTAATGTGATGAAATAACTTTGAATGAGCTCAGAATAGCTTAAATTGGTCCAATATTGCTCAGAATAAGCTTTATTTGCTCATTTTATGTATATTTTCTACGCATAACAAAATATTTTATAATAAATAAGATCCGAAATAAATTATAGACAATATAAATAGTTTAAATATAGATTAATGTAATGAATGACTTAGACTGAATTCAGAATCACTTAAAATGCTCAAATATTGCTCAGAATAAGCTTTATTTGCTCATTTTATGTACATTTTCAATGTATAACAAAATATATTATAATAAATATGCTCTGAATAATATTCTAGACAACATAGAAAGTTTAAAAATAGATTAATGTGATGGAATGACTCACAATGAATTCAGAATCGATTAAAATGCCCAAATATTGCTCAAAATAAGCTTTATTTGCTCATTTTATATTTTTTCTATGCATAAATAAATATTTTCTTAATAAATAAGCACCAAATTATATTCTAGACAATATAAATTGTTGAAATATAAATTAATGTGATAAAATGACTTAAAATAAGTTCAAAATCGCCAAAATTCCCAAATATTGCGCAGAATAAGCTGTATTTGCTCATTTCATGTATATTTTCAATGTATAAATATATTATAATAAATAAGATCTGAATTATATTCTAGAAAACATAAATAGTTTTAAAATAGATTAATGTGATGAATGACTTAGAATGATTTCAGAATGGCTTAAAATGCTCAAATATTTCTCAGAATAAGCTTTATTTTCTCATTTATCTATATTTTCTATATATAACTATATATTTTATAGTAAATAACCTCTGAGTTATATTCTAGAAAATATAAATTGCTTAAAAATAGATTAATGTGATGAAATGCCTTAGAATGAGTTCAGAATCGATTGAAATGCCAAATATTGCTCAGAATAAGCTTTATTTGCTCATATATGTATATTTTCTACATATATCTAAAAATATTGTTACAAGTAAGATCTGAATTATAATCTAGACAATATAAATAGTTTAAATATAGATTAATGTGATGAATGACTTAGAATGAATTCAGAATCACTTAAAATGCTCAAATATTGCTCAGAATAAGCTTTATTTGCTCATCAATGTATATTTTCTAAGTATAACTAAATATTTTATGGTAAATAAACTCTGAATTATATTCTAGACAATATTATAATAAGCTTTATTTGCTCAAATAATGGATGAAATGACTTAGAATGCGTTCAGAATCGCTTAAAATGCCCAAATGTTGCTCAGAATAAGATTTATTTGCTAATATATGTATATTTTCTACTTATAACTAAATATATTATAACAAATAAGCTCTGAATTATATTCGAGACAATATAAATATTTTAAATATAGATTAATGTGATGAATGACTTAGAATGAATTCAGAATCGCTTAAAATGCTCAAATATTGCTCGGAATAAGCTTTATTTGCACATCTATGTATATTTTCTAAGTATAACTAAATACTTTATGGTAAATAAAATCTGAATTATATTCTAGACAATATTAATAGCTGAAATATATATTAATGTGTTGAAATGACTTAGAATGTGCTCAGAATCGCTTAAAATGCTCAAATATTGCTCAGGATAAGCTTTTTTTGCTCATTTTGTGTATATTTTCTATGCATAACTATATAATTTGTAATAAATAAGCTCCGAATTATATTGTAGACAGTATAAATAGTTTATATATAGATTAATGTGATGAATGACTTAGAATTCAAAATCATTTAAAATGCTCAAATATTGCTCAGAATAAGCTTTATTTGCTTATTTATTTATATTTTCTATGTATAACTAAATATTTTATAGTAAACAAGTTCTGAATTATATTCTATTCAATATAAATAGTTTAAATATTGATTATTTTGAGGAAATGACTTAGAATGAGATCAGAATCTCTGAAAAGGCTCAAATATTGCTCACGATAAGCTTTATTTGCTCATTTTATGTTTTTTTCTATGCATAACAAAATATTTTATATTTAATAAGCTCCGAATTATATCTTAGACAATATACACATTTTAAATATAGATTAATGTGATGAAATGACATAGACTAAGTTCAGAATCGCTTAAAATGCCCTGTTGTCCCTAGGGAAGGTAGGCGGCTTAACCAATTTCAAGTTTTGCGGAAGCGATTAGTTGGTTTTAGACCGGTTTTGGTATTAACTACCTAGCACAAGTCAATTGGTACCCAAAACAAATAAGCACACACAAGCAATTAAAATATGCAAGAAAATAAATAGAGAAAGAGAGAGAGAATTGAACACGCGATGTGATAACGGAGTTCCGACCCGCTAGATGAATGGCTAGCCTTAGTCGTACGTCTCCGGGAGTTTAGCAACCACCAAATGGGTGCTCTCCGTTCAATTCCAATAAGAACAGGACTACAACTTCGAACCGAATCGCCTCGTCACAGTGACCTCGAGGTGGATCGGCCTAACTCAAGTGTGACACAATGTGCCTAGCTCTAACGGCAACAACGGCCTCGCTATTCAAACGACACAAAGGCCTTCAAGGTGGGTGGCACTACGGGCCTAGCTCTAACGGCTCAACGGCCTCGCTATTCAATGGAGAGGAGCACTCAAATGGCTACAATATCTCTCAAAGTGATCTAGCTATGAAAAGCTCAAGTGGGAGAATGTCCCTGTGCTCAAAAGGCTCTATTCAGGTCTAATTTTGCAAGGTATGGAACTCTCTAGAGAGAGAATGAGGGGTGGAAAGATATAGAGCTCGTCTGGAGCTGTTTACCAGTAAAATCAGCACCAAACGTTAAGTAACGCTCCGAAGCGTTATATAACGCTTCAATATAGCCGTTATAATAAGACAAAACTGACATATCCGTTGGAGGTCGTCTGAAGCGTTGAGTAACGTTACAAAGCGTTATACAACGCTTGAGACAGAAAATTCCAACGGTCAAAATATTGTCAGAAACGTTATACAACGCTATGAAGCGTTATACAACGTAACAGGCTAAGGAAACGTTAAGTGACGTTACATAACATTAAGAAAATAGGAAACGTTACTGACTTATCACAAACGTTACTGATCTTTCAGACGAGTCAGTGGATCAAGCGTTACATAACGTTACCAAACGTTATACGACGATTCAAAGAACAATCGTTATACAACGTTATGAAGCGTTATACAACGTTTGAGCCAGAAAACGAAAGACTGGTCTGAGTGTTCAAGCGTTATACAACGCTTGAACCGGAAAACTGGTTTTTGCTTAGTTTCTTGAGCTTTTCTGCTATCTAGACCATTTCAAGGATAATTGAGGACAAAAGTATACCTTCTATCCTAGTCTTCATAAATTGCATCTTCTTCCTATAATTTCCTATAAAACTTAAAGAAGATTGTTAAATGCCAAATGATATTGTTTTGTAATCGACAAACCGAGAGTAGTTGAGTACAACAAAATATTTTATAATAAATAAGCTCCGAATTATATTCTAGACAAAATAAATAGTTTAAATATAGATTAATGTAATGAATGACTTAGAATGAATTCCGAATTACTTAAAATGCTCAAATATTTCTCAGAATAAGCTTCATTTTCTCATTTATGTATATTTTCAATGTATAACTAAATAAGTTTTAATAAATAAGCTCCAAATTATATTCTAGACAATATAAATTGTTTAAATATAGATTAATGTGATGAATGACTTAGAAAGATTTCAGAATCGCCTAAAATGCCCAAATAATGCTAAGAATATGCTGTATTTGCTCATTTTATGTATATTTTAAATATGTATCTAAATATATTGTAATAAATAAGCTCTGAATTATATTCTAGAAAATATAAATAGTTTTAAAATAGATTAATGTGATGAATGACTTAGAATGATTTCAGAATGGCTTAAAATGCTCAAATATTTCTCAGAATAAGCTTTATTTGCTCATTTATGTATATTTTCTATGTATAACTAAATATTTCATAGTAAATAAGTTCTGAATTATATTCTTGACAATATAAAAAGTTTAAATATAGATTAATGTGATGAAATGACTTAGAATGAGTTCAGATTATATTGGTCCAATATTGATACGAATAAGATTTATTTGCTCATTTTATGTATATTTTCTATGCATAACAAAATATTTTATAATAAATAAGCTAAGAATTATATTCTAGACAATACAAATAGTTTAAATATAAATTAATGTAATGAATGACATAGAATGAATTCTGAATCACTTAAAATGCTCAAATATTGCCCAGAATAAGCTTTATTTGCTCATTTTATGTATATTTTCAATGTATAACTAAATATATTATAATAAATAAGCTCTGAATTATATTCTAGACAGTATAAATTGTTTAAAAATATATTAATGTGATGAATGACTTAGAATGAGTTCAGAATCAATTAAAATGCCCAAATATTGCTCAGAATAATCTTTATTTGCTCAGTTTATGTATATTTTCTTTGCATAACTAAATATTTTATATTAAATAAGCTCCGAATTATATGTTAGACAACATACATATTTTAAATATAGATTAATGTGATGAAATGACATAGAATGATTTCAGAATCGCTTAAAATGCACAAATATTGTTCAGAATGAGCTTTATTTGCTCATCTGTGTATATTTTCTACGTATAACTAAATATATTATAATAAATAAGCTCTGAATTATATTCTAGACAATATAAATAGTTTTAAATATATTTAATGTGATGAAATGACTTAGAATTTGTTCAGAATCGCTTAAAATGCTCAAATATTGCTCAGTATAAGCTTTATTTGCTCAATTATTTATATTTTCTATGTATAACTAAATATTATATAGTAAATAAGCTCTGATTTTTATTCCAAACAATATTAGCAGTTCAAATACAGATTAATTTGATGAAATGACTTAGAATGAGTTCAGAATAGCTAAAATTGGTTCAATATTGCTCAGAATAAGCTCTATTTGCTCATTTTATGTATATTTTCTATGCATAACAAAATATTTTAAAATAAATAAGCTCCGAATTATATTCTAGACAATATAAATAGTTTAAATATAGATTAATGTAATGAATGACTTAGAATGAATTCAGAATCACTTAAAATGCTCAAATATTGCTCATAATAAGCTTTATTTGCTCATTTTATGTATATTTTCAATGTATAACTAAATATATTATAATAAATAAGCTCTGAATTATATTCTAGACAATATAAGTAGTTTGAAAATAGATTAATGTAATGAAATGACTTACAATGAGTTCAGAATCGATTAAAATGCCCAAATATTGCTCAGAATAAGCTTTATTTGCTCATTTTAGTTTTTTTTTCTATGAATAACTAAATATTTTTTACTAAATAAGCTCCAAATTATATTCTAGACAATATAAATTGTCTAAATATAGATTAATGTGATGAAATGACTTAGAATGATTTCAGAATCAGTTAAAATGCTCAAATATTGCTCAGAATAAGCTTTATTTGTTCATATATTTATATTTTCTATGTATAACTAAATATTTTATAGTAAATAAGCTCTGAATTATATTCTATAAAAAATAAATTGTTTGAAAATAGATTAATGTGATGAAATTACTTAGAATGAGTTCAGAATTGTTTAAAATGCCCAAATATTGCTCAGAATAAGCTTTATTTGCTCATATATGTCTATTTTCTACCTATAAGTAAATATATTATAACAAATAAGCTCTGAATTATATTCTAGACAATACAAATATTTTAAATGTAGATTAATGCAATGAATGACTTAGAATGTATTCAGAATCGCTTAAAATGCTCAAATATTGCTCAGAATAAGCTTTATTTGCTCATCTATGTATATTTTCTATGTATAACTAAATATTTTATAGTAAACTAGCAAAAAGATGCCCTCAATATGTGGGCAAATAAGAAAATAAAATATTGATATTATTTTTGTTTCATATAAAATTTTACATGTTAGGCAATAAAGATATGGTAAAATCAATAATTTATTAGCCTTTCCTTTTAAAAAAATAGCTAATTTGGTAGGAACTTAATCTTTTCTAATAAAAAAATCTTGATCTTTTAAATCTGAAATTAAAATCTAGACCATTGATCAGATCAAATTACACAAATCAATGGTCCATAATTGATATAAGAATTGTTTATACCCTTTTATATGACATGTTTACTCCTTTTATCTGAAATGTTTACTCCTTTTGTTAGGTGCTTTTATAAATAGTAGAGATAAACTCTGAATTATATTCTAGAAGATATTAATTGTTAAAATATATATTAATGTGATGAAATGACTTAGAATGTGTTCAGAATCGCTTAAAATGCTCAAATATTGCTCAGGATAAGCTTTATTTGCTCATTTTATGTATATTTTCTATGCATAACTAAATAATTTATAATAAATAAGCTCCGAATTATATTGTAGACAGTATAAATAGTTTAAATATAGTTTAATGTGATGAATGACTTAGAATGAATTCAGAATCGTTTAAAATGCTCAAATAATTGACGCCGTTCGGATCGGGAGGATTAGAGAAACCAGCGAGCGTGCTGATACATCACTCGAAGAGGAGTAAAAACTCAACCCAACAGTGGATAAAAGAGGAGATAAACTCAACTCAAGTGTGAAATTCGTAATAATTCAATAATCTTTATATTACATTCTGATTTTTAGCTTAAATAACAATCTAACACAATTAAAAGCCACTACTCATTAATACATCATCTCAACTACTTTTTCTAATACCAAAACATATTAATAACCTCCTAGAAGAACTCAAATGACGACACAAAATACAACAGCAATTTATTAACTCATTTTGACTAATAAAGACTCAAAATAACTCTCAACTAACTAATTAATAACCATTGACTGTTCTTTGAATGGATGGTATGGATCTTTTGCTGATCTGCATCTGACATGGCATTTTGATCGGTGTCAATATTGCTCAGAATAAGCTTTATTTGCTCATTTATTTATATTTTCTATGTATAAGTAAATATTTTATAGTGAACAAGCTCTGAATTATATTCTAGACAATATAAATTGTTTAAAAATAGATTAATGTGATGAAATGACTTAGAATGAGTTCAGAATCTCTTAAAATGTCCAAATATTGCTCATAATAAGCTTTTTTTTGCTCATATATATGTATATTTTCTACCTATAACTAAATATATTATAATAAATAAGCTCTGAATTATATTCTAGACAATACAAATAGTTTAAATATAGATTAATGTGATGAATTGACTTAGAATGAGTTCAGAATCGGTAAAATGCTCAAATATTGCTCAGAATAAGCTTTATTTGCTCATTTATGTATATTTTCTATGTATAACTAAATATTTTATAGTAAATAAGCTCTGAATTATATTCTAGACAATATAAATAGTTTAAATATATATTAATGTGATGAAATGACTTAGAATGATTTCAGAATTGCTTAAAATTCTCCAATATTGTTTAGAATAAGCTTTATTTGCTCAGTTATGTATATTTTCTATGTATAACTTAATATATTATAAATAATAAGCACTGAATAATATTCTGGACAGTATAAATAATTTTAATGTAGATTAATGTGATGAATGACTTAGAATGATTTCAAAATCGCTTAAAATGCTCAAATAATTCTCAGAATAAACTTTATTTGCTCATTCTATGTATATCTTCTATGTATAACTAAATATTTTATAATAAATAAGCTCTGAATTATATTCTAGACAACATAAATAGTTCAAATATAGATTAATGTCATGAGATGACTTAGAATGATTTCAGAATCGCTTAAAATGCTCAAATATTGCTCATAATAAGCTTTATTTGCTCATTTATGTATATTTTCTATGTATAACTAAATATTTTATTATAATAAGCTCTGAATTATGTTCTAGACAATATAAATGGTTTAAATATAGATTAATGTTATGAAATGACTTAGAATGATTTCAGAATCGCTTAAAATGCACAAATATTGCTCAGAGTAAACTCTATTTACAAATTTTATGCATATTTTCTTTGTATAATTAAATATTTTATAATAATTAAGCTCTGAAGCAAATATTCGAGACAATATATATATAGAGTTTCAATATAGATTAATGTTATGAAATGACTTAGAATGATTTCAGAATCACTTCAAATGCTCAAATATTGCACAGGATAAGCATTATTTGCACAATTTATGTCAATTTTCTATGTAGATTCAAAAATATATTTTAATAAGTTGGATCAGAATCATATAGATTATTGTAGTGAAATGACTTAAAATAATTGTAAAATCGCTTAAAATGCTCAAATATTGCTCAGAATAAGCTTTATTTGCACATTTATGTATATTTTCTATGTATAACTAAATATTTTATATTAAATAAGCTCTAAATTATATTCTAGACAATATAAATAGTTTAAATATAGATTAATGTGAAGAAATGACTTAGAATGAGTTCGGAATCGCTTAAAACACTCAAATATTGCTCAAAATAAGCTCTATTTGCAAATTTTCTGCATATTTTCTTGGTATAATTAAATCTTTTATAATAAATAAGCTCTGAATAAATAATGCATAGAAAATAAGTTATATTGTATAATAAATAATGCAAATATGATTCTGCACTCATTTTAACTCATTTGATAACAATAATCTATATTTATGCTCTCTAGGTGGTCCATATGATTATTCAGATTTTAATTATTTAAAAATATTTGATTATAAATTGTTATTACGTATATAATGTGCAAGTAATGCATGTTCTGAGCATCACTTGAGCATTTAAGAGATTCTGTATTCATTCTAAATCATGTGACCGCTATAATATTTATTTAAGCTCACTATATGTTCTAGAATAAGATTCGGATCTTATTTATTAAAAAAATATTAGATTAGACACATTAATTACGCATATAATGATCAAATAATGCAGAGTCTGAGCATTATTGAGCATTTCATGTTATTCTGTATTCATTCTAAGTTATTTGATCACAATAATCTGATTTTACTTATTAAAAAATATTGGATTATACGTTTCCATTATGCATATAATGCGCATCTGAACATCATTTGATCATTTCAAGCGATTTTGCTTTTTTTTTTTTTTTTCCTTTTGATTCATTTGAGCACAATAACCTATATTCATACTCTCTATGCGGTCTAGATAATTATTCAGATCTTACTTATTAACAAATATTAGATTATACATAGTAATTACGTGTATAAGGTACAAGTAATGCATATTCTGAGCATCATTCGAGCATTTGAAGTGTTTATGTATTCATTCTAAGTTATTTGATCAGAATAATTTATATTTAAACTCTTTATATAGTCGAGAACATAATTCAGAACTTATTCAAAATGTTATATTATTCACTGAAAGTACGCATATAAATTGTAAATAAAGAATATTCTGTGTATAATTTGGGAATTTCAAGCGTTTCGGTATTCGTATAAAGTAATTAGATTACTATATTCGATATTTAAACTCTTTATACTGTCTAGAAAATTATTCTGATCTTATTATTGCAAAATATTGGAATATACATAGTACTTACACATATAGTTCAAATAATACAAATTCGGTGCATCGTTTGAGCATTTAAATCGATTCTGCATTTATTCTAAGTAATTTCATCACAATAATCTTTATTTAAGATGTTTATTCAGTCTACAATAGTATTCAGATCTTACTAACAAAAAAATATTGGATTATACATAGTAATTACGTATGTAATGTGCAAATAATGCATATTCTGAACATTATTTAAGCATTTCAAGCGATTCTGCAGTTATTCTAAGTCAGTTAATCACAATAATCTATATTTAATCACTCTGTACGGTATAAAATTTGATTCAGATCTTACTTTAAAACAAATATTGGATTAGATGCTGTAATCACGCATATAATGTGCAAGTAATGCATATTCTGAGCATCATTTGATCATTTTAAGAGTTTCTGCATTCATTCTAAGACATTTAATCACAATAATCTATGTTTAAGATATTTACATAGTCTAGAATATATTCAAATCTTACTTATTCAAAGTTTTGCATTGTACACTTAAAATACGCATATAACTTGGAAATAATGCAAATTATATGTATTGTTTGAGAAAATTTCAAGCGATTCAGGATTTGTTTAAAGTAATATAATCACAATATTCGATATTTAAGCTCTCTATACGGTCTAGAATTTGATTCAGATCTAACTTATTAATAAATATTGGATTATACACATTAATTACGCATATAATTTGACAATAATGCATAGTTTTGAGTATTATTTAAGCACTTCATGCGATTCTGTATTCATTCTAAGTCAATTGATCACAAATCTATATTTAAACTCTCTATATGATATAGAATATGATTCATATTTTACTTATTGAAAAGATATTGGATTATACGTAGTAATTATGCATATAATATGCAAAACATGCACTGAGCATGATTTGAGCATTTCAAAAGATTCTGCATTCATTCTAAGTAATTTGAACACAATAATCTATATTTAAGATCTTTATATAGTCTAAATAGTATTCAGATCTTACTTATAAAAAAAAATTGCATTATATATAGTAATTTGCATATAATATGATCATAATGGATATTATGAGCATCATTTGAGACTTTCAAACAATCATGCATTTATTCTGAGTCACTTGATCGTAATAATCTATATGTATGCTCTCTTTACGGTCTAGATAATGATTCAGATCTTACTAATTAAAATTAATATTCGAATTTATATAGTAATTACGGTTATAGTTTGTAAGTAATGCATATTTTGAGATTTATTTCATCACTTCAAGCTATTTTCCATTAATATTAAGTCATTTGATCAATATAATCTATATTTAAGCTCTCTATACGGTCTATAATATGATTCAGATCTTACTTATTACAAAAATATTGGATTATACACTGTAATTACGCATATTACGTGCAAGTAATGCATAGTCGGAGCATCATTTGAGCATTTTAAGCGTTTCTGCATTCATTCTAAGTCATTTCACCACAATAATCTATATTTAAGCTCTTTGTATAGTCTAGAATATAATTTAGAGTGAAAGTATTGCATAGTCTGTGCATCATTTGAGCATTTTAAGCATTTTTGCATTCATTACTTTACATCTGAATCAAATTTTAGACCATATAAAGTAATTTCATCATTTGATTCATCAGATGCTTATCTTCTCTAATACTTCTCTCATATTCTCTTATAAATACTTCTCTCCTCTTCTCTTCTCTTCTCTTCTCTTCTCAAATACTGAAGCAAGCAAAGAAAATAAGAGGGATATCAGTAACAAAGGTAACTTGAGATTTAAACCAATTTCAAAAGTGGTACAGATCTGCATGGTTGCACCATATTCTACACACAGTGGAAAAACTTAACACCATATTCTACTGCATCATGATTTATGCCAGCATATTGCTGTAAGTAAGGTGTGATGCAACCGTTGTTATAGCAAAGAAAATAGGGTTATTGGTTTGTCTCTTTGCAATGGATGATTTCAAATAACAATTTATAAATTTGTCCTACAACAAAGATGCAGAAGAATTAACAAATGACACACACCGAACATTGCAATTGCAAAAAAAATAAAAATAAAAAAAATTATCTAACCTGTCTAATGCCTTCTTTCACTTTATCCTACAGCTCACAATGGAGTTGAATTAGTTTCTTGTATCTACTGGTAAATGATAAATTGCAGCATGCAATTAGGAAAAAAAATTGGAATAAACAAAGTCAGAAATTTAGGGACCAAAATAAACTCTACATTTCATGTTCTAGACTAAACAACCCTCTTGGAAACTAATCGGTACCAAGTCATCCTGCTTCATCCGAAACAGCCCCAAATTATGCTTCACCCCAAACAGCCCCAAATTACATATAAACATAAGAAAAATGTAGAGGAGAAATACCTTAACTGGTAACAATTAGGGGCTGGTAGCAATTTCCTTCTACATTTACTGCACCTTGCACAACATCAGACTTTAAATATTTTCCTGTAAAAAAAAAAACATGCATTAGTTATCATTCGTAATCAAGCTTGTATAGCCAAATCACATTGCTATAGCAATAACAACAATTTCTATCAAACAATTGAAACACAGTCAACAAATTGAGGAAATATGTGAAGATTGATTGAAAGCAGTCAACAAATTGATGTTTAGATAAACTAACAAAGATTAAATAGAATATAATCCTTATATTTGACACACTATCCTGTCTGACTCCACAACTTAAATGAAACAAATTGATATGTAATCATCGAGATATGATAGGCTATCCTCCTAATTTGCAATTTTAAATAATTATTATTATGGGTTTTTGTAAAGAATCAGAAAAGCAACAGATTGTCAAAATCTCTCTCTCTACAAGGTATGGATAATAATTACATACGAAACAACTGTCAAAATGACTACCGTTTTCACCCCTAAAAACCATCAACCCTTTAAAATAGAAGGTGCGCTCTCTCTCACTTTCCAAAAATATTAACCGATTGCTCTCCCTTACCCCTCGCCCTTTCCCTCTCCATCAGAAACACATGAGTTAACTGTTGGAGCTTCTTTAGACCAAGTCAACCCTTTGGGACCAGTTATCTCAGATGGAGAAATTAAAAGAGGTGTTAATTCAGAGATAGCTGCAGATGGGTCCAAGTATTAGAAGGTGAAGACGTTAATGAGTAATGAGGGGATTGTTGCGCTGGCGGCTAAGAAATAGAAGTGGGACCCACAACTGGTTCGCTAACTGACAACGATGGAGTTACTGAGTATATTAGTTAATCAGATGAATGTAATTTCTGGTTTTACCTTTAGATATTTGTAATAGAGTATATAAGCAGCTAGATTGCGTAATTAGGGTTGCTTCTTATGCGTTTCCAGACCTGAAATAAGCTATAAACATTTTATTCTATATATCTCATATTTTCTGCTAAGTTTTCAATTCCACTATATCTTCTTTTCTTGTAAGGATTAACATCTGAATACTATGTCAATTTGATCGTTTCTTATCTTATTATCAGTCCCAGTTGTTAGTTCATTTCAATTACTCTCATTTAGCTTCAATTTTGAAATCCTTTTCTTGGTTGGTCTAACAAGCAGCTGTGTCGATTGACTGAGATTTACTGAGTTCGTCAAAATTGTATCCCAAACCTTGAAATCGAGCTCAGGGTTTGTGACACCCATTCTCCCTCAACCTCCGCCTATTCTCCACTTCTCTTCCTCACTGTACCCTCTCGCCTCCCTTTCCTCACCTCCACCTCCTTTTATCTCCCTTTTGCCCTCTCAAAAAGACTCTTCTCCATCAAACTTATAAAAACTTCAACAAAGTAAATAAATACAAAATAAGTTGAACAAATACGACAAATTATGTGAACACATAAAATAAATAATTTAACCATAATACAAGTTAAACATATCTATAATAAATAAAGTGAACAAATACAATAAATAATTTCAACAAAATTTTAAAAATAAATTGAAGAAAAAAACATAACTCGAATAATTAAACATATACAACAAATAAAATATACAAAGTGAAAAAAATATGAACACACAAAATAAGTTGACAAATTCCAATAAGGATAAAAAAAAAATACAAGTTGAACATATATAATAAACAAGTTGAACAAATAAAATAAAAAACATGAACAAATACAACAAGCAATGTGAACAAATAAAACAAATAGATTGAACATAAACAACAAATAAGTTAAACAAGTAAACAAACAAAGCGTGTGTTTGGATGTTGTATGAACAAGCTTTGAATAAGAATTCACACGATTCTTGTTCCAAGGTTTTGTTAGAAAATACCAAGACCTTTTTAGCTTGTTCATCAAATTAGAAGCCAAAATCTTGTTCAAGACACCACCAAACAAGCTTGTTCATCTAGTTTATGAACAGCTTGTTCTTGGACAAACCAAACCCACCCAAAATAAACAATATATATATTAGATACTTCTTTAACACATGAACTGACTACTTGTTATAATTAACTGAGTAGAGGATTTAGATACACATTTATAAGGATGGACAAGGAAGATAGGAGATGGAAAAGAAATAGAGGAGGGTCAGTGAGAAAGGGAGAACACGAATATAGAAGGGATAGGAGGGAGCACAAATGGAGAGCGATATAGAGAGGAGGAGAGATCGGAACTAGAGAAGAGTGAAAAGAAGTGAATCAAAAAACATGTGTGGAGTTTATTTAGTCTTAATGAATTTTAATTTAAAAGCAATTTTGTTAATGCCACTACGAAAATTTAAAATTTGTGTATATTATGCCATCACTTAATGACTAATTATTTTTATGCACTATTTTTTAAAAATTAATTTTATGACATCTATCAATTAAAATGACCATCATGTTTTTATGAATGTGCAAGTGTAAAATATTTGAATTTCGACATATGCGATCACAAATGAACTTATTGATTTTATGCCACTACAAAATAGAGAAAAACAATTTTTATACCACTACAAAATAATTAAAAAATCAACTTGTTTAAAAGATTGATTTATGCCACTAAAAATTTTGGTTTCTCATCGGAAATAACAAAAAATTTGAACTTCACACACTTATTTCTCGTAGTTTATTGCTCTAAAAATTATGCACATATTCAAACACCATGCTTTTGAAGGCCCAATTCCAAATGCCAGAAAAGCACAAAATTAAATGGGATGATACAATATGGATAAATGTTGTATTTGACTTTTACATATAATTTGACAAGAGTTATAAGTGGGGTAAAACTAATTTTACCTTCATTCTATAAGCTAAGTGAATTGCTGAATTTGGCGATAAATTTATTTTTATAGAAAACTCGTATATAAACATAAAAGAATCTATCAATAATTTTATCATGTCAACAAGCAATCTTCATGAAAATTTTCCAAAATTGATTTAGAGCTGCAAAATATGTTGAAAAATAATATAGAACGATTACATGTTCAGCCATATTCCTATCTGACAACATGCGAGTCGGAAGGCATTCTTAGGGAGAATCTAACAATACACAAGCCAGAAACGAACATGTACACAAAGAGATGATAGGTTTTCTAAAGCACCATGCACATACTTAGTTGACTTGGACAAAATCTATTTAGATAAATCTTCAATGTTGTTTGTTTCAACTTCTGTAATAAACAGCTAATAATCATGTGATTAAATGCTTTATCCAATTACATAAAGTTAGATTATGGGACCAGATGTTTCATAACTCCAAGCTGATATAGGTAGGCTCGTTGTTTACAAAATGGAACTTTATACTCGTTCATATCTATAGAAAGGCAATTTGTTGGAAACACTTGCTAATTAGTAATTGCATGTACAATCAGAATAATTTGTTGTTAACACTGGTTATATCAATCAGAATAAGATTGATCAAAGGTAATTAAAAGATTTATCTTTTTGAAAGCCAGGTTGCAAGGAGCCACCGAGGCAATTAGATTAAATTAAAAAAATATTACAGAGTACAACAAAATGAACCCCAAGTCTACTTCGTTTTGCAATACCAGTGAAGAATAACTAATTTATATCATTTCACGAAATGGTATAACACAGCACAATTTATTATCCATACTTTTAAAATACAATTAACTAATCATATCATTATATACTATGAATCTATGATTTTAAAATTTAAAATCTGCTTAGAGAAAGCGTAGACCTTTTTTGGTACTTCATATATCCTACATGTTACTCATGCATGCTTAATTGATAATGTTACTCATGCATGCTTAATGTTACTCATGAAGTTCACATTTTTTTTCAATTTTGTAAATTGACTACTACATATATTGAAAAATATTAAACCAAGATTTCTCTACATGTAGTACTCTTAAAACATTATACGCATTGAGCACAGCAAGGCAAGTGTACGTGTCACCTTATTAAGAAACCAGTGAAAATCATTTAATTGTATTAGATTAATTAGTGAATTATTGAATTGTAAAGGAAAAATCAAGAATTCATATTAATTAGTGAATTATTGAAATTAATTTGCATACAAGTTGAAGAAAAAGTCTCCCTAATCTATCCCTAATTTTCATATTTTGAAATTAATTTTCATACAAGTTGAAGAAAGTATCCCTAATTTATCAATGAAGGTACGTGTCCATGTAATTAAAATAGAACAAAAAAGATACAAACACATTAACACAATTAAAACAACATTGTCAATTAAACTAGGGTTAAAAATTGTGAGTAATCTAAAGATTAGAACTAAAAGGAGAAATCAGTTTAGGTAAAAGTTCACAACATAACCAGCCAACCAACAATAAATCAATGTTGTATCCATGTTAAAAGACAACAAGTTATAATATTAGTTCCCGATCTACAATACAAATTAAATGCAAGGAAGAAACAAATGAAAAAAATTGGAAACAAAAAGTATGTTGCAGCTAGAAAATAGAATATTTCGGCCGAAGTAGCTTCTTGCACTAGGAACCAAGTATTTGGAGTCAAGCAGAGAGATTGAAGATCCAAAGCAATTGTTAACACACGGAGGAAATGGAGTATTTAATTATATATGAAACTAGTTTTTTGACTAATTGTTAACACACGGAGGAAATGGAGTATTTAATTAGTGATCAGGGGACTAATTGAACCGACTTTAATTATGCCTTAGCTAGGGTTTATTGAAAAAATAAGGAATGTTGTTATATACTTATATATGGGCGTTATGTTCTTCAGCTCAATCCATGTCCGATCCAATTTAGTCAGGTTTGTCCAATTAAAACCAATTTGTGGATAACGAGTTAGAATGTTAGATAGGGTTTCATTCCTATAAAAGTACATGTTAAAAAATAAAAAATGTTGATCCATTCATTAATGGATCGGGTTGGATTGCTCATTAGTTCCTGAGCCAATGGTCATAATATTTTTTATTTTAATCTTCAATATATCTTGTGTTAGTAAATTTTTATTTTTTATATATAGTTCGATGCGTTTGAAAAAAAAAAGGTGATTCATAGAAATTGAACATGAACAATTTACCATAAAAGTTAAATAGTACAATAATTTCAATCATAAACTATTGTGATATATCAAATAATTATTTGGGATAAAAAAAAATGACTTCGTTCTGATTAGAAATAAAATGATAATTTCTACTATATTTATGAAGTGATTTTAAAAATCAATTACTATATTTATGAAGTGTTTTTTTTTAAACAAAAAAAGTGACTTCGTTCTAATTTGTTCGTCACAAATATATTTATTGCAATTTGCAACATTATAGTGAAGCTTATTAGGTATCAAATTAAATTAAACTGCTGGAATGTTAGACATGTATGATGTATCATCTTTTTTTTTTAAAAAAAAAGAAAGAAATATATATTCTCCACCAATTGAAATTTTTTTCAGATACAAAAGCCGCAATCTTTTTTTTTTTTTTTTTACTGAACACACATATATATACAAAATTTTATTATAATTAAAGGCTGCCAACAATACATACATGAAATACATAACATATAGACAAAGACTAAAAACCAATGATGTTGCATGAAAGGGGCCCATACTGCATATCCAAATATCGATTTAATGTTCGAACAATCAATTCGTAAGAAAATAATTAATACAATATATATTTGTGGGGATGAGACCATTAATTTTTTTTATCACTTGATTTCTGAATATTAGATTCCTATGTATATTGTGTCTTAATTACAGAAACATGTACCTTTTTTTTTTTTTGTCGATTCTAGTTATCTCCTTCACCTATACTCTATCATGACTTTGTCAAACCATTTTTCACTGATTGCATGTCTTTTGTCTGAAGATGAACAAAAGAGAAAGTTTCCAAGTTATTATTCGTCAAAATGGGTGATGATTGAATATATAATTTCTGTCTTTGAGTTTCTCTTGTTATGCCATAAGGCACCACCAATACTTTACACGTATCTTTGTTACAAAATTAGATGTGAGAGAGGATGCTGCTGCATGTAGAAATTTGCAAAGAATATTTCTAAAATAAATTAATTGGTTGAATGATATGTATGACATCAAGTTTCCTTCTTTGTTCCAGTTCGGATTATCATTAGTGCGTTATTTTCGATATAAAAAAGTTAACATATTGTAAAACAAATGCAAACTATGGTCCTGAAATATTATATCCTCATGACAAAGTTTGCTATTCTTATGGCATACTTTGTTTAGTGACATACCAAATGTTTATTTGGGTCACAAAAAAATAGGCCCTTATGATTTGAAACTAAAATAGTAATTTCTACTATCTATCTATCAAAGACATCAAGTTACTATTTATAAATCGTATAAATTGATTTCTTACAGCGTCTTTTTTTTTTTTCCTTTTTTTTTGCCCCCCCTATGAGTTCTACAATGCAATTACTCTTGAATAGTTTATATTATGGAGGCCAAAACTTAGAGAAAGTAACAATGCAAATTGCAAACAGTTGGATTTCATATTGAGCACATATAACAAATCGCAAAGTTGGAAAAACAAATTAAATAAATAAATAATAAAAAGCCGGAAACTAAAAACGTGAATGGAGATGCGGGGTATCGATCCCCGTACCTCTCGCATGCTAAGCGAGCGCTCTACCATCTGAGCTACATCCCCTAGTTTATTAATTTAATGTTTACGCTATAATTGATTAAATTATTTCAGCATCTACATTTTTCGGAACCACCATTTATATTTTCAATGTTAAATTATAGTCATTGCTATTATGAAAGATTCAACAATGCAGTGATTGTTCGCATTATTCACTTTTATTGCGATAAATCAAAATTTTGGATTGTTGTAATACATACCTAATACAAATCAATACAAATTTTATTTCATTAATTAATACTTAATAAACAGCGATACTTAACAATTTAAGAGCTGACATAATTTTTCCAATAATTCGTACTTTTTGTTTTGGAGTTAAAATGGAGGTCAAGCCCTCCAAATTATTATTAAATTTAAATTCTCAATGTGAATTTCGAACATGCTACTTCTACTCAAGATGCATTGTTATTTGCCTCTAAATCAAGAACTAATTCGCACCAATAATTTATTCTTAAACAAGAGATTGGTATCTTCTTTTTTAAAAAAATAGTGAGCTTTGGCTATATCTATACTAGAGGGGCATATCAAGCTTCGCTCGATATAGATATCTATAATAAGAATATTTTATTATATTTTTATGGTTCAATTAAGTTCATTTTTTGATATATTGTGAAGATAATTTATCTTTAGAAATATTATTTAGTTATTGTACGTACTTTGATTTAATTTGATTAAATTCAAAGAGTTCGATCAATTTAAAGAAAAATTATATGTGTGTAAATATAGTTATAGTTATATGAAATAATATGATTTATATTATGTTGATGTTATTCATGAAATGTAATATGTTTATAAATGACTTAAATAAAAATACATATATTGTAAAAGATCTGATTTTTTTTTCACTTGATTGAATTTGATTTATATTTTGTAAACCAAAATTAAGAAAGGTGATGAAGAGAAATTAAGGTGGAGAGACTCTAAGCAACATAAAAGAAAGATGAAGACATGATGAAAAATGAAAATAGGAAGGGGACACAAAAATCAGAAACAAAATAATATGTTGCCAAATTATTGTCTGCTGGTGAACTGGGTCAGTTTTATAAGCAATAATACCCGACACACAAATAGTTACATAGTATCACATTACAGAAATTAGAAAAATGCTATCTCACAACTATTTTACAATGTTTGGAGTGTCGAATAACATTTAACTAAAAGATCCCGACACCTACACATCTTTATTTATAATATTGATGAGCAGGGTTCTAGCGCCCACATTTTGAATGCCCCCAAATGCTCCAAAACTCACTTTTCGATTATTTTTTTAAAATATAAAATCCAAATTTCGAATCCGAACTGTTGATCTTATTTGATATAATGAGTGATGCATTTTCATATAAGTTTTGTAAATTTTGAAGTTTATTTGATACTCGATCAAGAGGCTAAAATATGAACAGATTAGAATGAATCTATCAAATTTAACTAGATTCGTTCAATATTCAATATCTTGATCGAGTATCAAATAAGCTTCAAAATTTATAAAACTTATATGAAAATGCATCGCTTGTTATATCAAATAAGATCTACGGTTTGGATCGAAATTTGAATTTTATATTTTAAAAAAGTAATTAAAAAATGAGTTTTGGGCATTCAAAATGTGGGCACTAGAACGCTTCTCTCTATATTATTTGCCACATGTTGGTTAATTGGTTAATGGGATCTTGTCATTTCATTTTTTTTTTATAGTTATCTAACGCTTAAAATCAATGGCTGGTTCAAAAGACTGAGAAGTCACTGTTTGAGTCTCTGGCGTAGCATGGGCTCGCAGTTACAACTTACAAGAGAGTGTATTCCTGTCTCCTGACAAACACCAGAACGAACAGCATCCAAATTCCAGAGAGCCTAGCATACAAACTAAAAAAAGTGACCAAAATGCATGAGACGGCCTAACTGACGTGACTGATAATGGATTCAGAATTGTAACCGTGCAATTGGTAGGTCGCATAATTGCGTTAATTAGCGTACAGCAAGGCAAAATGTCATCAAACATGATTACATGACTTGAAAATGATACCGCACACGGCACACTTGATGCGATAAATAGCTCGATAGGTCCAGAAAATAAGAAAAATTCAAAACGCACTCTTCTTGGCATTAGAGCTTGCCAGAAGTTAATACTTATACTGAGCAAACATCTAGCACAAAGCAAAGCTGAACTTGGCAGGAACATTACCAGTACACAAAAATCTACTAAAAATTAAATAGTTCAATTTAACCCTAGTCAAACTTCAGTATACACCATTAACCCCTTGACCCAATTTACTTCCCAAGAAGATTTTAAATAACATAAACAACAGCACAAACTACATCCTGAAGTTCATTCAAGAAAATTCCTCAAACAACAAAAACAAATTTAGTTCTCCCTTGCATCTTGTTCCTAAAATTCATCATCGTCCTCCTCAGCCATGTGCTTAGCAAGCTCCTGCTCTTGCTGCTGCCTCTCTCGCCTTTTCTCAGCACTCTCCTTCTCTTTGTGGCTATTAGGGGGGAATCTTAGTGCCTTCACTGCCTCATTATGCATGTTCAAACAAAACACTATCCTTGAGTTAAATGCTGCCTGAGGCTCATTGGTTGAGTAGACGTCACCGGTTTCTTTAGACACCATCCAGCCATTGGCATGGTCAATGGTGGCGTCAATGGCGCCATCACGGATTGCCTTGGCAACAATGCTCTCAGCATCTGCAGCAGGGGAGTCAGAATCAAGGCGCAGCTTGGTAGCCACATCAGCTAGGGAAATGCGTGAGTATGCAATGCTGATGTTGCGCAAGCCAGTACGGATCACATTGTGGCGGAGCCGCACAATTAGGTTGCGAGTGCCATCTGAGGCAAAGGTGGACGCAAATTTATCAGCAACAGTGCGGAATAGCTCCAGGTCACCCACGCGCACCGCCTGAATAATGCACCATAATAACAAGATGAAAATTACAAAAGGAAAGATTTTTGCTAGCAAAAGTAGAAATTTGAAATTGATCCAGTACACATTGAGGTTATACACCTTCATCTATTAAATGTCTTTACCATGTGTCCGATAGAGCTGTCTTATAATATGCTTATTATTCACAAAACATTCCTATCTGTATGCTCTGACAACATTCAGCAATAATCCATTTTCAAAATAGTATTCACTAAAAGAGCATGAAGATGCACCAGCTTTGGTCAATCAGATGCTTTGGGACCAAGCATGGATTTAGATGGCAACTAATATGATTATGATGAATGTTTACCATGTTATGGATAACATTTAAAGAGTTTGGTTAAGCTCTTGAGCTGTATTTACCAGCTATAAGGCATACTCATTTCAGGCCTTGTCTCATTTGTATAGAGTTGGTTTGGATATTTTCTGACAGAGGAAACATGACATACATTGGTGAGCTCAAAGTAAGGTGTGAGTGCTGTCTTCATGCCTTTCTGCATGAAGACGGTCCTCTCTGGAATCTCTCCGAGCAGGAGCCGCACAATGACAGCCCACTTATTGCACTGGATGCGGAAACCACGTGCAGTTGATGGCGCTTTACGTGCAGCCTGCAACAGACTCTCCTTTGCATCTGTGTACTCCAATTGTATGGTACGAATTTTCCCCAGATAGAATAGGTATCTGCAAAACTGCATCAAAACAACATGTAAATTTGTATTCCCCTCATAGGACATTAGGAATAATTAGATTTATGCCATTATGAAATTTAGCTAATTTGAAAAATGCCATTGCTATATTACTAATTAGATTTATGCCATTATAAAAATGTTAAAATTAGATATTTGCCATTATTTTCTCCAAAGAAACAATAACTTCTAAAAATATGATCCTCAATTCTTCAATATTTTAGAAAATTCCTAAATTACCCTCATTGAGATAAACCCTAATTACAATAAACCACTGCCTCTCCCCGCCGCACATCTTCTTGTATGGATACGTTAATTCTAAATTTTCATGAAATTCTATATTTCTTCTATTTACGAAGACTGGGTGCTTTAATTTTTTATTTGTCTTCAATATTATATAACTATCTTCTATTCTATTAGGATTTCTGGATTCGCTTTTAACTAAATGAAATTGCTTGAAGCTTATGAACAAACAAAGAAATTGTGATTTTAAGAAAATTCGAGGTTTGCAAAATTATGTATACTCATAGTTTAAAAAAAAAAATAGAACGGAATTAGCAATTTGATCTTTTAATTGCATGAAACATATGCGATCTTTTTTCACAATAGCAGAAGAAAAAAGAGGAAAAATAAACGGAGAGATGAAATAAAAAAATAAAAGGGTACAATGGTCATATCAAATAGCCGATGGCATAAAACTAATTTTTATAATTTTATAGTGGCAAAAAAATAATTTTTCATATAGTGATGACATTTTTCTAATTTCAATTTTTCACAGTGGCATAAATCTAATTAACCCTAATAAAAAATGGAATCATGTCTGAGGAGTTTGTGCATATTAAGGGATATTGTAGAGCGGTGCAGAGAATATTTATTAGATTTTAGGTATAACTCGTGTTTTATTAATTTTTCAAATTCTGTAGAGATTTGCATGTTAATATTGCTTTTGAAGGGATTTGATAAAAATTTGCTCCATTTTATATGCAAACATTGACAGTGATTCCGAACACGTCTTTTAACAAGTCAAAACAACAATGTCTACAAGTTTTTCGACCTTTAATTGAGAAAGCAGGGATGCATATAAAGGCTTAATCAAGTATGAAGCAATCAAACTCCACCCAAAATTACATCATTTCTACATCTAGGCATTTCGACTGCTAAGATTAAGAGAGTTGCCAGCAAGGTCTCCTTTTGCCTTATCATAGAAGTTGGTCGTGAGCTCAGTCCAAAAACCATTATCTCTACATACATCTAGGCATTAGTGCTAGAATTATTTACCAGAAAGGGGATCACTAAATATACCTGTTGGTTGGAGTGAGCTTCAAAACGAGGTGCCTTAGACCTGAGTTTTTCTGCCTGATCATACAAGTTGTAGTGTAGATAATTGCGTAGCAACAGATTCAACAATGTCTCCTGCATGACAAACAAAGTAATGAGAACAAAATCTTGCCACAATGAATCTCATTTAACCAAATAAATAACTATGTTACTTTAAACTAGTTGAAATTTAAACAGACCTGCCCAAGTTCATCATGGCGCAAGGTGGCCATCCTGTGCAAAGCAAGCAGGTTCCTGGAGAAAAGAAACAAAAACACTTCTTAGAAGAACATTTTTCATTTATATATAGAAAACTTTGTACTTCTGCAGAGATCCAAAGTTTTTTGACTAATCGATAACAATAAAACATAAAAACAAACAATTTCTTTGTAGAAAGATACTAACCCACGAATCTCAGCAAGACTGTTGGTGAGTTCATGAACCAGGGAGTAATAGAAATAGATTCTAGAAGCCAATACATCCACAGTTCTCTTGTTAAGGTTCTTTAGGCGAGCTATGCAATCTGAAGCACAAACCTTGGCCTGTAATAGGGGTAAAAAAGGGATAAAGCAACATATTATCTTTCCGCAATATAAGAACTCAAAGACAACAATATACTAAACAGTCGACCACTTGACAGCTTCTGCCAAGGATATCAAAAGGAAAAAAAAAAAAAAATAGACTAAACAAGTTTAGAACAATAAATACCCAAAAAAAAGGGTAATAAATTACCAAATCATAATTCTTCTGGTCAATCAGGAAAAGCAGCACAAGAAAGTAACAATAGATCTCCATTTCTGGCAAAACATGCTTTGCGGCAGGTTGAGTTGTGGGGGCTGCATCTATGTCCATTTCATCAGAGCCAGAATCCTGAGAGATCAAAACATCAGTGTAGCTTAATTTAATTCAATTTTGTTTTCTATTTCTCATCACTTGCACTAATCCCCTAAACATATCTAAATTTTGGAAGAAAATCAGAACAAAAGATGAAAAAGAATATGCAATATTCCTTCCAACTGCAACTGATTTTGGCAACAAGCAAGACTTATTTCGTTTAACTTTAGACAATAATAGAAACTGGTTTGTATTGAACAACCTTTTTTAAGTTTAAAATTGAAGCAAAAATTTAGATTTTGAGCTTCTGTTAGACCAACTCAGTACAGATATGAAAATAGCCTAACTCCACATTCTTGTGTTACTGCTAAATTACTGTTTTCTTTCTATAAAGTAATTAACAACTGTTGTAGAAAGCCAAGGTCAATAGTTAAGCAACTTTTTTTTCATATATGAATGAGATACATTATTGTGTTCTAAGTGATTTTTCTAGGTGATTAGTTCATATTAATGTCTATAGTCTAGTTTTGTTTTATCAAAATATATTTTGAAGGTAATGATGGAAACCAAGTTAATTTGAAGAACCAGACTACACAGCATGGTATATAGTGGTACTAACTTGTAGCTTTGCCTCAGAATCAGCAAACAATAGAAAGGAGGTTACAAGAGGCTAAGAAGCTCAATTTAATGAAAGGTTAAAATCCAAAATCAATTAGGACTATAATATTCATATTGATACCTCATACAAAACATCATTCAAGGTCTGTCAGGAGACAAGTCAAAGATATACATGCTAAAGAGAACTAAGTTATCTGATGTGGATGTATCCAACACCGTACTTCTAATATCCATTTCTAATAGTGTAGTTTCAGGGTAAGTATCGAATTCCAAACTTTCTTTCCAATAAATGGATTTGACTGAAGGAGACAAAGGTCATTAAATTACTGAAATCAAAGGATGCAACCAAAATCTTAGGGCAGCATGAGAGATACTTTCAATATTGAAAATCTGTTATGAGATTAAAATGGCAGCTCAAGGATTGAGTCCAAATTCAAAAACCAACCAATACTTTCAATAGTGAATGTGCCACAATGTATTTCAGCCATCCAACCAAAATTAGCAGGTTTCACTGTCATTATTGTGAAATCTTAGAGCATCATTTTGTATCTGATCTGAACAAAACAATTTTCTAGTTTGCTGGCACCAATATCAGTACATAAGCTGCCATTTTTTATGAAAGCATACGAAGGGTTCAGAAAATCACTGAGTTATGTCAACTTACAACCAGACACAAGTTCTCGATATGACTATCTTAAATTAATCATAAACCAAAAGAGCAAAAATATTAATTGGAGCATCCAATTCAAGCGAACTCCTCCACCCTTATTACAAATTAAGGCCAAGTCTTTGCATAAGGCAACACTGAAACTAAATAAAATCTACTGCTTAACCAACCAAATTGCTAGTGTTACTCAATAATTAGAACCTTTTATCTTCCACAGATCTAGTAGCACGAGCTGCCATTGTTTAACCCAAAACAAAATAAGAATCCTCAAACTAAAAAAGAGAAAAAAAAAAAAAAAAAAAACGTACCTTAGAGACGTAGGATGAGAGCCGCTTATAAGCCTCGGAATTAGCGGGGAGCACACGGGAGAAAAACCCAGAAATAAGGCCATTAGTGAGCTGACGGCGCAGGACGATGGTGAGGCGGACGGCGCGAGAGATCCGACGCACCTCCTTGGTGTAAGCACCCGTCTCGATCAACGACTGAATCTCCTTCAGATCTGCGACAGAGAAAAGAATCGCAATTGGGTTAGTACAAGCGGAGGAGCAATGAGGGGGAGGAGGAATATGTCTAGGGTTTTAGAGACTTACTTGTTGTGGGGGTGGGGGTAGTGGTGGTGGTTGTGGTGGTGGTCACTTGCATCGGCTCTGGATCAGCTGGGGAAGGTTTCTTCATGGTTGAGGAGGAGAGAAAGAGAGAGAGAGAGAGAGACTTGGAGCAAAAGAAAGGAGAGAGGCTTGAGGAGGAGGAGAGAATGAGGGAATCAGGTTATAGGAATCGGACCAGGAGGGTTGAGTACTTGAGTCGAGTTAATTAGCGAGGCCGAGGCACGGCTTAGTTGGTTGCTTGTGTGGTTAATTAACTCCGTTTCTTTTTACGGACTGTAATGATTGGTTCAAATTGGAAGCTGATACTCCGTTAATTTTACTTTGGGGTTTGGTGAACAGTGGCAGATTTCCGATTAAAAAACGACTATAGTATTGTGATATTTTTATCTTTAGTGTGAGTCTGTGACAATTATAAAACTTACTAATAAAACCACTATGTATATATAATATTGGTTAAAACTTCTTTTAAAAAAAATAGTATGTATAATATTTGTTATGTACAAGTAAGTGTGCTGGCACATTCATTCAAAATATTTTGATCCCTCAATATTCAAAAGTTCATTTTAATGATTCAAATTGCCAGCTAGAGTTACTTTTATGTTAAATGGCCAACAGATATTTTAATAAAAATTAATATTTTTTGAAGTTTTAAAAAATCATTGCTCGAAATAATTTTGCCCCACCAATAATAACAATGATTTTAAAAATCCAAAATAAAAATACAAATTTTGGAAAAATATTAAAATTTTTCTTTCAAAAATATATCATTATGAATATCACATTGAATGATTCGATAGATTCAGATTTTTATTGCAAAGTGTATCGTAACCTACATTTTATATTGGGTAATCTAGTTATCTAGAATATTTCATTTAAAATGATGAATGCTTTTTTGTTAGTGTTTAGTGCTTTCTGTTGGACAATGTGGACTCATAGAAACCATGTTATTTTTCAAAATGCTTCTATAAAAAGTATGAGGAATATACTGTTGATGATTAACAGTTTAGTGGAATATTGGACAGGTATCAGCAAACCGACAGAGAGAAACTTGGTGTTCAAATGGCTGCCGCAGGAATGGGATGAGATACCTATTCAAATGATATTGCCTGGGGAACTGATGCTCACAACTGAGAGAGAAGATGGAGAGGGAGAAGTGGCGCTCAGAGGGGCAATTTGGGAAGTACCAGTTTGATCGACAAATTCACAGAAGATGCAGGATGATTTAAGTGGCGATGGATTTTATTTGCTATTGTAAAACGTTATCATGTTGTAGATGGTTGGGTTTTGGTGGGTCAAAAGACTATATTAGGAGGATTACATCGTCTGCAGAGAATTGAATTTGGTGATTAGCGAGTTTAGTTAATTCTGTTTTTAAGGAATGTAACAGACTTTGTTTCTATAATGAAACAGGTAACCAGAAAAGGTTACTCTTTTAAAAAAAAAAAAATGATGAATGGTTGTAATTTGATTAGAGTTTGAATGAAGGATTTAGATTTGAGCCCATGTATAATATAGAATGGTACTTTCGAGCTAGTCAGAAAATGTAACCACATTTTTAGAATTCTTTTTACATAGAATGATCAAGCTAAAATATAATTGTTTCATATAAAGTTTTCAGATTTAGAAAGAAATGTCTTTTATTTAGGAAGTACATCGTATAACCAGTTTATAATAAATTAGAATCATTATTGCGGTCGACATGAACGAAACTATTATGTTGGAAAAATATTCAAATGAACGATTCAAACTGTTCAATGTGTTTTTCATAATATAACCTCTTTGCTGTCCAAAATTTATATTTTTAAAGCATTTTTTGGATTTTAAACATTTTTATTCTAGGAGGGTTCAAAACTAACTAAATCTAGAAACTTTCAAAAAAATAAAAGATAAAATTTGTCCGTGATGAGATTTTACTATGAAATCATATTGAATGGTTAGAATTGGTCATTTAAATTTTCGAATTCGAGATAACAATGGGTTTGAAGAAACCCTCCGTTCATATCACTTTGATCGTAGCATTTCTTTTTTTATTTTAATCTCCGTGGATGATTAGAAAAAAAAAAACACCGCACATTATTTTTTTTTATTATTATGTATTTACAATTAAATTAACAAGTCAACGGTTAATTTTTTAAAAGAAACATGAGACATGTTTGAAATTCTAAATTTTTTTCCTATCACTTGATCAATATTGAAAGACCAAATTTTCTTTTAACTGAATTTTCAGATCGTCCAAGATCAGGAGGGCTACCGGCTACTCCAGATGTGCTTGTAAACTGGGGGCCCAAGTGCGGTTCATATCGCCAAGGGAGAAAGGCCTGGGATGGACCTTTCTGGCCCATAACTGCTCCAAAAACATTTTAATCACTCTTTTTTAGTTTTGACAAACATTTCGACGGAGATTGGCCAGACAAAACCGCCGTATACATACATGCTCTCTTGATATGCAGTAATAACTGAAGCATCATGGACCCGTTGTACTATGTTACAAAAATTATCGGTGCCACAATAAGGGTAATATACTTTTGCTTCATAATCATTTTAAACGTAAAGAATGTCATATTCGCTAGATAGGAAAATCAGCACTTCTAAACATCTCTTTTTATTTTTTTCTCTGGGAACTAACTCCAAAACATCGCTTGATAACATTGTTCATGATGAATATGCAAGCAATTAAACCTTTTTTTTTGTGGTCCTTGAGGTAAATTGCCTTCATAAAATCACACAAATAGAATTTCGATAATGAGAAACAACCCCTGATATGTCAGTATAGGTCCGAGACCCAAGACGGCGTACAGTGAAATGCGTCCCCATCAATCGAACAAATACAATTCTAGAATTTTTTTAAAAAAAAAGAAAACACAAAACACAAAAATTTAGACCAAACACAAGTTAAATTTTCAAGAAAATGTTAAAAATAATTCACAAGTCCGACAGTTGTGTAGGAGATAACTCTCAAACTATTAATTTGAATGATCAAATCTATCCAAACACATTCCTTTCCGTGCCAACCATCAGAAAATGCCTTTGTGTTCGTTCAACAACGATACACGTTTGATACTATTTTTAAATATTATTCTCGAATGTTTACTTCTTCCGTTGTTGTAGTGGCTATCAAGTTTGAATGATTATCCTTTTTTTTTTTTTTTTGACAACTGTCGACCAGTTTGCATAAACTGGAAGTATTTAAAAGGTCCTGCATTTTCTATATTATAGATAGATTTGATATAATAAAATCAAAAACCATATTTTTAGTTTCCATGCATGGATTAAAATAGCCGCAAAAGTACAAAAAAAAAAAAACCAAAAAATCAGTATTTCACAATAAAAATCCATATTGACCATTTTATCTTTTGAACAAATGAAAGAATGCACTGCTCTAACCTCTGAATTCTACAAATTAGTCTGATCTCTAATTGAGGGGCAAAAAAAAAATTTAGTAACTAATCCTAAGTCAATTCAATAGCAGCAAAATCCCACTGCCTCCCAACTAATAGAGGAACAGCACGAGCTTATACAAAGATATTAAACACAATAACAACAGCACAAACATACATTTCTGAAAACTTTGGAGCAGGCATCCATATCATCCGCTAAATATTCTCGCTGAAACCTGAGTTTCATGCCACTTCATGAACGGGCCCGTTTGACATGTTTGGTGCATTTGAACCGTTCATTTTGGAGTAATCCCGACCCCTTCCGCCACTTCGGCCTTGTCCTCTCCCACGTCCACGTCCACGGCCACGCCCTGAAAGAAAATTATACCATCAACATCATGAACAAAAAATACACCACAAGGGAACTTTCATAACCCGTTTGCAAAAAGTCCCGTATCTGTTCTAAGACACCTGCCCTTTGTACTTTGCATTAAGCAAATTTAGTAACCTCCCAGTTTTTCAATCACAAATCAGACAGTTAGAACATCTCTTAAAGCTATTAATCAAATACTCTGTTGCAAAATATTCCATGTAGTATAAGCCAGAATGTCCAATAAACAAATAATACAATAAAAAGGTAACAAACCTCGTCCCTGTGGTGGCATAGGAGCATTGTCATAATATCCTCCACCAGGACCATCCTGCTGGTAATCAGGGCGGGGCCCGCCATAGCCACCCCCACGTCTGCCTCTTCCTCTGAAACCCCCACCACGACCACGGCCACCACGAGGGGTGAATCCATTTCCATATCCACCACGCGGTCCACGGTTGTCATATCCACCATCAGCATATTCTATCATCCCATTGTTACCTACATAACCAACTGAATCGGTTAGGTCTCATATACAAATGCTCAGTAAGTTAACTAGTTAAGAGGACTGCATCAATTGACATATACATACCACGACCCCTCCCTCTGCCACGGCCACCACGGCCTCTTCCTCGGCCACTAGGAGCTCCCTCTATATTTGAAAAATAAATAATTAAGTCAGGTTGATGTCGATAACAATGATGTATGCAAATGCAATAACAAGTATATCAATGAATAAAAGACTAGTCATATAAGGATACTGGTACACCATAAGACTAACAGTCATTGTCTGCATGATAATTGGACTGATGTTCATTTAGGGTTTTAGGGTAGAGGCTTGAGGGTTTTGGAAGGGGTTTAGAATAAAAGGGATATCTTAAACAAATGTAGCACATTGCCTTTCTAGTTACTTGATGCAATGAAATGTTAGTAGTCAGGCAATAATTGATGATGATGACAATGAAAAAAAAGGTGTACCTTCATCATACTCATATTCAACTAAGGGCCGGACCTGATCAGCAGGCAAGGGAGTTTGGTACCTGTTGGAAAAGGAAAATTAGTTACTCACCAAAACATATGCATAAAATATCAAATATTAAAGGAATATTTCAGTTAATCGAAAGTAAGTTGAAATGAAAACCCATGAGCACAGAAATAAAAACAGAAGAAATAAAGCTCACCCAACAGCTGACGTATCAAGCTCCACCTTAGACAAAGTAATTGTCACCATTGACACATGCCTAGTTGTCTCAAGGCTGCAAAGAATGGGTCGAATAAACATTTACTGAATCAAACACAGTAGTCAAGAAGTTATATGGCTAACAAATTAATTTACAATTTAAAATATGGAGGGGGAATACATACGGAAGTAGGCCTTCCTCCAGTGGCTCCCACGTGTCAGTGATATCTATCGACCCAATTGAGGTGTTCTGGTGAAGGCCCACCACTCTTCTCTGCATTAAACAAAACAGTACCACAAGGTCAGGCATACCATCAAAAAATAATAACATCTTACTTCTAATACTGGTACAGGTAACAGTACCACCCGATTGAATATGATGCAAACAAGATCCCATATGAAACAGTATCATAGGTTGAGAAAACTTCACTCTTCACTGAATACAGAGAAAAAAATTACCTTAATCAATTCCACAATCATAACTGTCTTGTTGATTGCCCTTCCCATTGCCTTGAACACAATTTCATTTGCTCCTTTCTCCTACATAGTACACAAAGGAATAATAATGAATAAAAAATTCATGTGCAAGCCTCTCAAAATGTAAGGTACTCCATACAAATCCTGGTAAATTGAGTGTGATCATTAAAAAATACAGACATATAAAAGTCAATGCAACCATGGACAAGAAACGAAAGGAAATTATCTCCAGGGCATTGAACCGAGTACAGAAAACACTGTCTTTTGGACTTGAAATAAGTCAAACTTATGTACCTGAAGCAAATTGATGGCATAGGTGATGTAATTACGCATCCTTCCTTGGGTCATAATGCGAATTTCATTTTCCTTTATGGGAGTCTCCTCCCTTGGTTTCTCTACCCGAGTGTATCGGTCCATTTCACACACTCACTACAAATGATAAAAAATCTAAACATAAATTTGAGTAATGACAATAACCCCATTCAATGATTCAAATGTCACAACAAATGGTAATATCTATTATGGTTATTTATGAGCATATAGTTCATTTAAAAAAAACATTCATAGCACACAATCAATTTGCATTTGATTTTCTAAAAGTAATAGTTCCCTAAATATGCAAATTTCTTTCAAAATCATTTCACTTGACATTTCTGACATCTAAAAGGGGGCAATCGAATGTCCAATATTATATTTCCCAATATTACACCATAAGGCAACTTAATATTAAAAAAAATCACAGATCTAGCTAAACTCAATAAAAATCATCTAACATTTATTCAAACCACTATTCATCGCTTCATCTATGAAGCTCACTCCTATCTAGAAAAGGACAAGTATTACATATTCCTCAAATGCATCTATTGCACACCAATTCATGGCTTTATTTCTTCAATATACAACCAAAAAATCACACCATGCACTATTTCCTCTCTATTAATTTCAAACCTTCTATAAACAAACAAACACCTCACTAAAATCCTATAACAAGTCAACAGATCTAACAAAAAACCACCATAGAGTCTCAAAAACCCTATTAAACTTGCAATAAAAGCACCTTGACAAATAAAGCTACAAAGAAAAACAGAGATAGAAGCTCACGCACCTTGTATCTTCCCTCCCAATGCAATCTCTCCTTCGGATTGTAAATTTATCCTTTTCTATTCTGAGTTTTGTTCGCCTAAAGAGCTCTCTGCGCAAACCGCTCGAGGCCTTTTATACCTCCGCACGATAACGGGTCGGGGTTTTCTCGCGCGAGGTGTGCTAGGGTTCGGAGAGAGGATTTTACAAAACTACCCTCGGTTGTTCTGGAAACTACTAACTTGGTTGCGCTTTCTTTCCCTGTATAATGGGTCCACATTGACCCTGTTTCAGCGATATTTTTTTTTAGTTTTTTTGGATGAACCCGGTTTTTGTGAACTTTGGTCATAGAATTTATCCGCGGCGTTGACGGAGTTCCTGAACCATGTCTGGGAGAATCAATTAATTATGGGCCGTCTAGTTGTTAGCGGCTTGAATTGGGTATTTGGGTAACAGAAGCGGGCTAATTTTAGAGGGTCAAACTTAATTGTTGCCAACTTGTTTCCATCTAATTTTAGAACCTTTAGATCCAGATTTGTGGCTCAAAAATAATTTTGCAATTGCAAACTGCCTACGAGTTTGTTTGCACCTTTTTCCGTTGATGAAATTTAATTTTTGGTTTTCATGTTTTGGATAGGAGGTTGTCATTGCATTGAATTTTTATGGGAAAGTGGAACTGTCTAAACAAATAAAATATTGGATTTTTCAACACCATTAAATGTTGAGATATAAAATCTGGTGCGATGCAATCTACACCGTTAGATCTAAATTGAATGGTTTAAATTAGGTCTTTTTTAAATATCGTTGAAAAGCGACCTTCTATTTTCTAAGTTTCCGAGCCAAACAGGATCAGTTCAATTAATGTCCGGCCGTCCCGAGTTAATGGTTCATAGTGTGTTTGGTTAATATTAAGTTGAAAATGAGGTTAAAGAAAGAAAATAATGAAATTGAATGACGAGGGATGTTGACAACTTTCTTCTTTTCTGATTGGTCATTGGTTGATATTGTTTCCTTCCATTGCGGTCACATTGATTTGAGAATAACAAAAATATAAATTTTACAAGGTCAAAGATGTTAATAATTTAACACAATAGACCACAGACTTTGATCTCCTACTAAAAGTTTGACCAAACAAAATTTGCTTACGAGATTTTCTCTCTTTCTTCCAATTTTCCCACTAACATCTAATCTCTAACCAAGGAAATAAAAAGAGGCAGCAATATTCGTAACATATATCACAGATCCATGCCAAATCTCTTAGTCTAAAATTATTATTGTTTCATTCTTATAATAATTCTCCTTAAATAAGCAAGCATTTACGATTCAAAAAATAATAATAATAATAATAAGCAAGCATTTAATGCAATTTATTTGATATTGACGTCTTATTAATATAACAACATTGAAATTTACTGACTGTCTTGTGTTGTGCTGAGAAACTGTTTCTCGGAATAATTGAGACTCATAAAAGCAACTCAAAATAAATGATCTATGATTGAATAAATTATTACAAATAAAACCCTGAGATTTTATTTATTACTATATATACTGCCAGTCTGTACATCCGGTATCTCAAGGAATGGCCAAAGGGATCAATGAGACAAACTATAAAGAAGGAACAAACAATGGCCTAAAATAAATCACAAAAAATGCAAAATCTGACGCCGCCTACCTATAACCTCCCCTGATTCTATAGTACAAGAAAGAACAACTGTATATGTATCTGTATCTGTATCAGTATCTGTATATATCTGCAACTATGCCTGAGTATGTATGAACAACTATACCAATGCTATACCAATGAAAGAACCAACGATAAAAAAAAATCATATGAATAGCATTGTCACCAAAAATAAGAGAACGAGTGATGACATGGCGCTAAGATGAGGTGAGCTATTTTCTAAAACACTGACTTGATTTGTCTTTTTGGGATTGTAACCATAAGGTGCAAGTGCAGGTCCAGGAGCTGATGAGTCATAGCCTACATAAATCCAAAGAAATTGAATCTTAATTATGCCAAATCAATTTGGGTGATTTGTTCTTTGACTTGCAAAATCAATTTATTTCTTGCTCTATGTGCAAGCAGTTTTTTTTTTTTTTTTTTTTTGAAATAAGTGGGCTCGGAAGGCCCACCACTTCTATTTAACAGAGGCAAACAGGTACAACATACTATGTGCAAGCAGTTATTGGTCTAAAAACATGAATTGTACTCTCCTTTGCGGAGTAAACAACACTGGCGATTTTTATGCTACGAGTAAAAAATGAAACTACATAGTTACTATAAAGATAGGTATTTACCACCAACTGAACCATAGTCAATCAAAGAGAAAACGAGGTACCCTTTTGTTAAAAATACATAGCATTTGGCATGGACATCATAATAGAATATAATGGTTTATAGGATTGATGAAGACAGTCTTGCCAATTTTTTTTTTTGAAAATTCAAGTACTTACAATTAAAATTTTGCCATCCCAAGACAAGCCTTTCTCTATCGAAGACAACACGAAGGCCGGTCAAAAAGTTCTCTGCAACAAAAAAAATTTATTTATTCATTGATATAAGAAATTATAGAGTGAAAAATGGGAACCAACATTCATTCTGTAATTAGTCTTTTTGTTTCATAATTCATTGATCAGCCTCGATAGCACAAATACTGAACTCATTCAAATCATTTGCAAATTGCAATATACTACAAAAAAAAAAAAAAAAAAAATCCTTAAGAAAACAAACTTACGCCCAATTATATTGAGGCTACTGCTCTTCCCAATGGCAAGACAATATCCAATCGTATTACCCTATATGTGAACAACAACAATATCAAATTATAAAATTTATTTAAACAATGAAACTTATAAAAACTCAAGAGTACATAAGCCATGTTATTTTGGTCTCTTGTAACTTGATATCATACCAGCCGTAAAGGCTTTTTATTGTGTTGGCTGGTTAAGACTTCATTCAGCCGACACAGAAATACAGAAGTATAAATTATGAGGATTATATGTATATATTTACCGTAGAAGAAACAACAGTGAGAAGAGCATCATTAACCCGGAATGAGCTTCCACCTTGTGTCGTAAAGGCTATATCTGGAATTTTAGCTGATGTTTGTCCAGAGCTGAAAAATAAATTTAAATAAGGGGGTCTCCTGTTATGTACATTTTTTTGCATGACAATTTACTAGTCCGTTCACCTCTGAAGAATTGTTTCTGTAATTGGTGAATTTTAATACTTATATTTAAGCTCAATACATTATTGACTTCGTTTTCAGCTTTTACTTCATCAAAAACCTGAGGGGAGGTACTGCAATGGAAATACCTGGTGGTGCATGGCTAGGCAGGTTATTACCTGTTGCATAGGTACATTTTGGTACTTCAATTTGCATATTTGGTCAAAACTCTTGCCTAATCTATTGATGGAAAGTTTGTTGATTAATCTAAGGTTCAGTTAATGCGATTTGTTTATTTTCAAGTGCAAAAACACCAGGTATATAAAAAAGTAAAAGATAGTACAGATATGTAACTAAATAAACTATCATGGGCTATGATGTATAAATTAAAGCTTTAAACATAATTACCTCAAGTAGTAACAATACTCGAAAGATGCAGCAGCTGAAAGTGCAGAGGCTTGTGACTCCTCTACTTGGGAATTAAACTGATATGTGTAAAAAAGAAAAAAATAATCATATATTGTTGTTAAATGGAACTGATATGTCAACAAAGGACAATCATACTGAAAATATATACATACACTAGTTACAATGTCTGTATACATAGGATCAGCCAGGTATGTGAAGGAAGTTCCTGAGTCAACAATAGCACTGAAAGAAGAAGTATACGAAGAATTTCCAACTGAAAATCCAGTCAAGCTGATATTGTAGAGATCTCTGCATTACAAAATGGGGGAAAACACAGAGTCAAGGGAAATTTTATTATGCAAACCAATATATAAAGTTTCAAGAACCTATTGATGTTTCGATATGAAATAACTGTAATTAATATTAATATTAAACAGAATTCTAGTCTCAGTAAACTGATTGATACTGGTAAGAGGTACAAAACCATCCATTTTTTCTTTTTCTTTAACTCCGATGTACCTTGGTGTTAAAGCATAATTTTTTTTGTGTCCAGTGCCACAATTATCTCCTAATTATTAAGACAAATGCATAAAAAAATAATATACGAGAGCCTCACGCTTGGGTATCCACAAGAAGTGGTGTTTCACTCTGATCAGAACTTCCTACATCTCCAAAATTGATCCGACCAACGCCATCTTCTGAGAAGCACATAGAGAATGAGTTCAACGTATATCCTTTGTTTGCTAAGATGCTCGGCACTGACAAGTTGCTCATGCTGAGCCCCATCAAACCATCTGGTGCGCCTCCATCTAAAAATGTACCAGTCTGCGTCTGTCCACAACTGAATGATTTGCAAACATAAAAAAAAAAGGATATGAGAAGATGGAATAAATACAATGATTCCTGGTTACAATTGTTAATTCCATCATGATATTTAAACACAGATAGATCCTCTCAAGGACAGCAATTGTCACTGGTCTATCCAAAATATTATTCTATATGAATTTTTACATCCTCAGGAACAGACAGAATATTCAAAAGTAAATAATTACAAATTCAATAAATAAGATATTTACAAATAGTTGAGTAAAAATGGATTTAAAAAAAAAAAATCATGTTTTGGATTTATTCTTTTAGCACCAAAATCAGAGAAGACTCTGCTAGGATGGTGTCCGCGTGCACGTGCAAAAACACACACATACACACACAAAGTATGACATTGAAGTGCTTAAATGAACATACTATATATCAAATTCTAAATACAAACCAGACCCAATAACGACAATATGAAGATCTGATATTGGAATTATTGATCTATACATACCCAAACAAGATGGAGGCTTGAGTTGTTTGTGATTGGATTGCCTCGGTGGTGAGGTACAGAACATCCTCTACTAAATATCCAGAAGAAGAGGTGTTATCTGATACATAAGAAATGCTGTAGGTGCAATTGGCATTTGACCCAGAGCATGTGCTCTGAACTTCTTGACATGAGCTACTTCCACATGAAATTGTCTCACTTGTGTTTGAATTGCTCGGGCTATACGTGTTCAATGCAAAATTCTGTTCAAGTTTCAGCACCATATACAGAGAATTCCAGTTAGTATCTATAAAGATCAACGTTAACTGAGAAATTTGTAATACATTGAACAACTAGTTGTGTACTTGTGTGCCAGGAAAATCTCAATACTTATGGGTCCTTTTCTTATATTATAATTATTTTTTCTGAATGAATTAAATATCTTCCATACCAGCTGGGTGTAGGTATCAGTTACAAAAACTTGCAATAAGTTATTTGATGCAGTACAGTCAGATTACAATGATATAATATCGTTGCCCTAAGAGTTACAAAAGTGGCTGAAGGTTTTCAATATTGAGAATGTAATGCAAAAATAGTGGGGAGGAGTTGTTTCAGAATGATAAAAATGGAAAAGAAATCTTTTTCTAAAATAAGCGGTAATAGTTCTCCACATGACAAAAGGTAGGAGAGATAAAGACACATAACATCTTTTTCAAAAATGAGAAATCTAAGAAAACATAAGGGGAAGTAATTGTTTCAAAATGATAATTTTGGAAAAGAAATATTATTCTAAAAGGAGTGACAAATTTCTATATGACAAAAAAAGTAGGGAAGACAGAGACATATAACATCCTTTCGGAAAGGTTACAGTTGGGAGCATATTATATTATCAATTTATCAGTAAACATAATGGTTAGGACCTAGGAGAGTTTTATTAAAAAGAAAAAGCAAAAAAAAAAAAAAATTAAGGAGGCAGAGCATACTACTCCATAGGAGGGGGAGCTCAATGCAGCACATTGCTTGCAATCACAAGGCACCCAAAACAGATCACTGCCAGTGTCCAGTGCTACAAAAAATGTCACATTTGGCGTTCCCAGCTCTACAAAAGCATAGTACAAACTACAAAAAGAAAGCAGAGAAGAAGCTACATTTGAATTAGACACATGTTAACCAGTTTGGGTTTATTTAATTATCAATAAAAGAAAAGGTTATTATACTTTCGACTATGTCCCTACAAAACACCAGAACTACTAAAATATTGTTTTTCATCACGTTGGTACCCTTTTCAAATGAATAGCAAACAAAAAGGGATGATTTGGTCAACCTTGTATGACAATTAATAAATTAGCTGGAGGAAGGGGTACAGAAGATATACAGTCATACTACCGTATGATATTGCAAGCTATACATAATAGCCATGTTTTGAATACTAAACCAGGTGGTACTGGCCGGAGATCCGTCACGATGGAATTGAACCATACAGTGGAGTAAAACCGGTCACAACCACCTAACCTTTGGTTGTTTGATAAGGGTCCCGGACTCCCGGTACAGTATTAGAAAAAACGCATAACAATCTACGTAGAATGCATGCATAGATAATTAGATACAACACGGCATGGCATGTCCTATTCACTTCAATTTTGATTTATATCACATATGGATGCCATACGAATTCCGACATACATAGACATATATAGTACATGTCGGGCACTGGGCATGAATACGGGCATACGGCACGACTCTAACCATGCCAATGGTACACATATATATATATGCACTTGATGGTCAATTTCGGTAGTTTACAAATACTTGAAGTCTATTAGTAAAAAAAACAGAGAACATACTATCCAAGGGAGCTTAGACGGTACGTAGCATTTCCATCAGAGAAGGCAAGCTCCTGGGGGCTGGTAGTTGCAAGGGAGCGGCGTTGGTGCAGGGCCCGGTCATGGTGGGCAAGAGCAGCATAGTACTCGGCTGTGCCGTGTTGGGGCCACCATACGCCAGGGTGGTTTCTCGACTCTGCCCAGTGCCGGGCCCGGTCAGAGAACCGGTTATGGATTTCTAGACTGAATGGAGATGCAGAGGAGAATGATGAGAGGAAGGCCAGAGAGAGGAGAAGAGAGGTGAAGAGGGAGAGAGAAGCCATTGGATGGAGATGGAGAGGTTAGGTGCATGGGAAAGAGAAGGGTTTAAAAAGATGGAGAAGTCAAAGAGAAATAACAAATAAGAGGCTGCGAGTATGAAGTAAGAATGAGAAATAGAGACTCGAGGAGGAAGGTTGCGAATTGAGGAAAACGCTGGAGTCGCCATTGTATTTTTTTTCAAAGAACGACGAGTCACCGTGTGGGGCCTACACATATCGGTCGGGTGAGGGGGAAGGTAACAAGATCCGATAAGGATCTTAAATTAATTATTGCTAATTGCTAATAGAGACTTAAGATAAGACCATATGCCTTTGTAAAATGATGCCGCGAAGTGACCTTTGTTGTATTGGAGAAAGACAATGAATTAGGTAAGGTATTAGATAACAAAAATTAAATTAAATTTATATATTTTTTTGTTTCATTTGGGACATACTTTTGCTTACAAGGCATAAGTATATTAGACGTTTGGTCCTCATTATGAGCAGGAAGTTAAAAGGTCTTATAATTTTTTGGGGTGGTAAGATTTAAACTAAATAAATATATAGGCGAAGATATTTTTCAGCATAGTCTGACTTGAACATGAATTAAAAGGCAATTATCAACTAATGATAAGGTAAAATTTACTTTAAGTAACCGTCCTTTACAGTTAGTGTTGGTTTTCAAGGTGTGATGCAATTGATGATTTGTTTTGAATATTTTATTATTTCTGAAATGGTTCGAATTAATATTAGAAGATTCAAATCACATGAAAATTTTTTCCAGGTGATTAAGTTATAGAGCTATCTCTCCATATTTAAAATTATTGCGCATGTGACAAGTTTACATTAAGGCGTATATAGCTGTCTGAAATAAAAGTACATCTTTCATTGGTAACTACAGTCGAAAGTATAAATTTATTAAATAAAAAGCACCTAAAAGATTTTAATAATTTAATGAATATTTCATTTTAAAATAAATTATATTATGTCAGGAAGTAATTTAAATGTATACAGGTGAAGGGATAAAAAAAAGACGTCGAAAAGGACACTTATTTAAAAAAAAAAAAAAACGGGAACTATAAACAGCATTGATGTAGAAAATATAGAGATCTGGTTGTAGCTAGCTAGGAAACTAACTAAAGAAATTAAAAAAAAAATAAAAATGGAAAGTTAACTAAAGAAACGAGTAGTATAGCTATAAACAGCAAAGACGTGTCCAAGAGACCAAGATACGCAAATATATGGCTGGAAATAAATTTAGCTTTACCTATATATATAAAATAATAATAGTGGTATTGCGAAATATTATCATCGGATTTTGCCAGTTTGGTATGGTATTTGGTACGACTCTCATGAAGAAAATTCTCATTCAAACACATACACAGAGAGGTGAGACGTCGTTTTTAGAAGCTTCTAAGACACTATAGGCCAAAGTGGGACCTTACCTATAGTTGATTTTCTTTCACCATATCCTTTCAGTTATCTGTGTAATGACTAATGAGCCATGCACATCATACATTGCCATTTATGGAAAGTTGGCTTACCTTCTATAGTTTGAATGGATTAAAAGATATATATGAACCAATGGATTTTAAATGAAGAAGTATTAGTCACTGCCGCATATTTAATAAGAAGTTTTGATAAAACTGTCCAATTTATAACTCTTGGGAAGTCTTTGTGCCATCTCGCGGATTTATTAATAATCAAATTTCGATTGTAATTTCTTTTTTTCCCGAAAGTTTGGATTATTAATAATCAATCCTTCTTTGTAATCTTTGTTTTTTTAGTTTTTTTAGTTTTCTAGTTTTGTTTTCTACTTTGTAATCTTTGTTTTCTTTTCTTCTTTTCCTTTTCTCTTCTTATTTTTTCGGATTTGGATTTTCTGATGTAATATGTACCGTTTTTTTTTTGTTATCAATACAATTGTTGGCATGGCAATCGCCACCTGACCTTCAAAATAATAATAATAATAATAATCAATCCTTCAGTCTAATTTACTGATATGTGATATATTATATAAAATCATTATTATCTTCATAATTTGTCAATGATGATTTTCCCAATCTTTTTCCGACTTATTTCGATTTAACTTGTGAGAGATATTCAATAATTTAATATTATATTTTTAACATTTTTAGTTCATTCTAATAAAATATTCAATTAGTACTTATAAATTATTGCAAGTACTGATGTTGTAATTTTAAGCAAATTTTAATTTAAATTTTTTTTTTTTGGTGATATCTACCAAATTATAAGTGAAGTTTGCAAAACTACTTATTGCTCTTACATACCAAAATTTATTATTGTAATTCTCATATCATCATTCATAAGTCATAACTAACTAGCAATTAAGATAGAAATATTTCAGACAAATTTTGCCAAATCAACAAATAAACCTCGTGTATTCGTTCGTTTCATTTCGAAAGATCAAAAGAAAGAATGAAACAATGGACGGCTGCGATTTAAATGCGGAGTAGCATCACAGAGAAGCCGCCGTCACCATTTTGGCATTTTCCGTGGATGAAATTTCCCCGGAGGGTTTGGATCTTCTACGGTTGTAACAAACATCCACAAGATGTGGCAAATCGCAAACCCTATTAATCTGAACTTCTGAAGCGTTTTAATAATATTTCTAGCTTGTTAGTGATGATATCAGTTTCCCGGTACCGGTGGTGCTAAGTTCTAACTACCCATGTATCACCAAGTCAAGATTTCATACACCTTTGTTTTAAATTATATAATGTAAAAATAAATTAGACTCCCCTTGACACGCTCATTGCTTATGTCACGATTATTTGAATTCGAGATTATTTATAATAAAACAACGCGGCAGTTAGAGAAACTTTTCATAATTTTCTGCCACGTAATAGTAGGTATTACCGTATTATTACCTGCACCAGTTTTCACAATGAATCTTCCTAAAAAAATTCATAATTTGATCATCACAAAACCGAACCGTCAGCGTTTCTGATTCACTAAGTCATGTCACATACTCTATTTTTTTTCCCCAAGGAACAGTTGATGTCATCATGAAACCGACCAATTAAGACAGCCACCTCACTTATTGCGACCTAATCACAAAACCAGAATAAGTTTATTATATTTAATTTCATTTGAGATTTGAAAGTAACAAAGGCTAAAAAAAAAGAGGGGGGGGGGGGGGGGGGGGGGGGGGGGGCAAGAAAATTTACCAGTTGCAATACGATTTTTTTTTTAATATATGAAAAATCAATGAATTTTGAATTATAAAAAAAAATATTTTTGCAAACAAAGAGAAAATTGTACTCATGTTCATTGATTGTTCGACTGCTCAAAAATTTATTGCAGTTATCAACCTAAAAATAATATAATGTTCGATGGCTGAAAATTTTATTGCAGTTATAAGACTAAAAAATTAATAAGAGAATGAACAATGTAGTCCCGAATACATAATAGGGTATACTCCTCATATATGTAATGTAATCCAGGCTTAGCGTACAAGTACAATAATCAGATTTCATAATAAAAAGATTTACAATTTGATAGGATATGGCCCAAAAGGCCCAATCCGGATTAAGTTAACAATGAGGCCAAGCACGAGGCCCGGCCCGAGAAGGGTCCAGGAGCCATACGAAGAAACACAGAAATTAGGCGGGAAACCAAAGAGAGGCAGAAAATACGAAACGCAAAGGGATCTTAGAGGGGACCAGACGGTTAGGGCTGAACTACCTAGCTGGGACCCACTAGGGCATCTGGATCCGAGATGTTAAGAAGAATGCCTCAATAACTTCTCGGATTGGCGGGAAAGCTTCCCGACGTGGGAATGGGAAGACCCCTAACATCTCGGGACGAACAAGTGGCACAAGTGGTTATAACCGTTGTCGGGTGACGTCAGCAAAGCGGGTCTCTGTTCGAGGCCTATATATAGCAGGGGTAGAACACTGTATAGGGGGTTCCACATTTTTCTCATATACTCACATACACATTCTACATTGTAATAAAAGATTATCATCAATAAAGATCTATTTTCCATCTCTCAAATCTCAATCTCTACCTTTTGTTGATCTCTCTACTAAGCTAGACGTATCAACTGGCGCCCACCTGAAAATCGTAGCTAGAGTGATAGATCGAAGAGCTTCAGTGTTCATCACTCTCAGCATCAAATCTTGATGAGTGAGATTCGAGGCGTGGTCAATCCACGAAATCTCGATTTTGAATTTGCAATGGCAGATTCAACATGCAACACGCAAATCACACCTTCAACATCAAAAGTTCATGCAACTCAGCAGACACAGCTTGGTATGCCGATGATTGAAGCATTGTCAAGTTCTATCAACACAGATCAGATGATGTCAGATTCACGATCTGCACAAGTTCCTTCACATACACTTGGAATGCCAGCAGTTGAGGCATTTCCAAGTCCTCTGAGCAGAGATCAAGCAATTCCAGATCCAAAGCTCACAAGAGGAATACCAATTCAACAACCCAGACTTTCGGGCATACCTGATCCATCTGGATCAAATCCACCTCCAAGTACACAGATAGGAGGATCATCTGGGACATCCACAGTCAGATCCAATCCTACACAAATGTCTCCAGCAGATCTGGTAGCAAACACCAGTACTGTCCCACCAAGCGGCGTAGCGTCGTCGACTCCGGCACCTCCAGTCGTTGAGTCCGTAGCCCAACCCTCTCCCCATCCTGTTCAACAACCCAATGCATCAACAACGAATGCTACTTCTCAGATACCAATACCTCAAACTACACCGTCAACCCACACTCAGGCAGGTCAATATCCTTACAACTCGTGGGGATATTATCCGACAAATGCATGGAATCCGCACATGATGCAGGGATCATATAACAACCCATACCAATGGACCCGCGAGAACTACAATCTTCACCAGCAATACCAATATTATCAGCACCATCCAACAAGTTTCCAAGCACACCCATACCAATACATTGCACCACACATGTATCAGGAGTTCCCGCGCTACCCCCCAGCTCCACAACCCCAGCCACCTCCACAAACCAGAGATGCACCAGATCCCCCAGTTAAACTTACACCACAGCAAAATACTCGAGAAAATCCTCCTCGGGGCCGACCTCTTTCAAGGAAAGATCGCAGTAATAATGAAGATAGTAGCCCGGATTCATATAACTCCCAATCACCCCCTCCTCCAGGAGCATTGGCTGCACACTTGTATAGAGGGAAGAGGAAAATTGATATGAAGGATTTCCCCTATCTAGACAAATATCCCAGCAACAAGGCCGGAGATGCACATTCCTTCGCTTATAGTTTTCGGGAGACCATGGCGTTGAATGGAGCTTCAGAGAGAGTGATGTGCCTCGTTTTTCCTACCCGACTAGTTGGACCAGCTTGGGATTGGTATGCACAGCTTCCGAGAGGTTCCATCATGGATTACAATGACTTGATGCGGAAGTTTTTGAAAAGATTTGGAGGTCTCAGGCCCCCAGCTGTCAGATGTGCCAGTCTCCTAACATTGAAACAAGAACAATATGAGACTTCTCGGGAATTCCTTGCCAGATTTTCCACAGAAGTAAATAAGGTAACAACAGACTTTGATGAAAAGTTGGTGTTGGCAGCAGCAATGCAAGGACTGAGAAGTGGAAATCTGAGATATGAGCTGGTAAAAAAAGGTTGTCGAACTCTTGAGGAGTTCAGAGAATGCGCTGACCAGGTTATTCGGGCAGAAGAAGATGCAGCAAATATGGGAAGATATCAAGATCAAAACAGCCCGAGATATGTCCAGCAAACCCGTCACCGAAGCTATTCTCCTCGTCGAAGGAGAAGCCCATCTCCGAAAAATAAGAAAAAGAACAGACAAATCAAAGGACCAACTTACAAACTTTCTTCCTATAAAAGAACTGGCGAAGATTACACTCCTTTTTATACAAACTATCACATAACGAATGCATCAAGGGAAGAAATGTTTTTTGCAATCAGGGATAGTAAAGAGCTGGAGAAACCTCAACCTTTGAAAGATGATGAACAGATAGACAAGAGTGTCTTTTGTCACTATCACAGAAGTGCAGGACATCATACCCGGGATTGTTTGAAACTGAAAGATGAGATTGAAAGGTTAATAAGGCAAACTCATTTGCTAGAAAAATACCTAGAGAAAAACAAAGAAGGGGAATCATTTACAAGAAAACCTTACAAGCCGAACAACTGGAAAAAGAACGAGTCACGTCCCAATAGAGCACCTATTCAAACATCTCGGAACAACAACCCGGTCAATAGCCGAGAAGAAGAACGAGACGCTTCACCTATCATCGCTTACATAGCAGGAGGTGATGCATCTGGTGGGGACACAGTTAAAGGGAGAGCATACTATGCAAACTCAAGAAACACAAATACCCCTTCTCGGTACGAAGTGTTCCATTTACATGCCGCTGGATCTCTTGTTGAGTCACAAATTTCCTTCGGTCCACAAGATTGTGTAGGAGTGAGGTACCCTCATGATGATGCCATTGTATTAATGTTGAGAATCCATGGTACTAGAGTAAAAAGAATTTTGGTGGATACAGGAAGTTCAGCAGATGTCTTATATTTTGATGCATTAAAACAGTTAAATCTGGCCACATTCCCGTTAACCCCAATGCACACACCACTTGTCGGCTTTGCAGGAGACCGAGTAGTGCCTTTGGGAACCATTGAATTAGATGTTGTATTCGGGGAGTCCTCCCGAGATGTCTCAGCAAAAATAAAGTTCATAGTGGTCAATGCTCCTTCGGCATACAATGCAATATTGGGTAGAAAATCTCTCAACAGCATTGGAGCAATCGCATCCACCAAACATTTGATGATCAAGTTCCCTACAAAAGAAGGAGTGGGAGTTTCTCGGGGAGAACAACAACTTTCTAGGGAGTGTTACCAAGTTGCTTTGGGAAATCATGTGGCACAAATAGAAAAGGAAGCAGTGATAAAGAGAACAAAGCCACCGGGTTCAGGCGGACCTGTGGAAGAAGTAGAAGAGGTTGAATTAGGACCGGGAATAGTAACCAAAATCGGGACCACTCTAAATCTTGAAGACCGAGAGTTGGTGAAAACATGCCTTAAGAGAAATAATGATGTGTTCGTGGAAGAAGGGGGCAAGATGCCTGGCATACGCCGAAATGTAGCAGAACACCGCATCAAACTTTTCCCAAACTATAAACCTGTTCATCAGAGGAAAAGGAAATTTGGAAATGACAGAAAAAAGATTATTGAAGAAGAGGTAAAGAAGTTGTTGGAGGCAGGGTTTATTCGAGAAGTGACCTGTCCTGAATGGCTCGCGAATCCTGTGGTTGTGCCAAAACCCAACAACAAGTGGCGCATGTGCATCGACTTCACAGACCTCAATAAAGCATGCCCAAAAGATCCTTTCCCTCTTCCGAGTATTGATGCAATGGTTGACTCAACAGCCGGATTCACACACCTCAGCATTGTTGATGCCAATGCTGGTTATCACCAGATAAAAATGCATCCAGAAGATGAAGAGAAAACAAGTTTCCTCACCGAGAAAGGTTTGTATTGTTATCAAGTAATGCCTTTTGGCTTGAAAAATGCAGGTGCAGAATACCAAAGAATGGTGAATAAGCTCTTCAAAGAAGAGTTGGGCGACATTATGGAGGCTTACATCGATGACATGGTGATCAAAAGCTGCTCAGGTCAAACACACGTAGAGCATCTGGACAAGGTGTTCGCGAAGATGAAGGCAGTGGGAATGCGCCTCAATCCGAAGAAAAGTTTTTTCTGCTTAGCAAGCGGCAAATTCTTAGGCTTCATAGTGTCTGAAAGGGGAATTGAAGTGCATCCGAGTAAGTGCCAAGCGATCATGGATATGGAACCACCGAATTCTATCAAAGCTGTCCAAGAGCTCACAGGTCGCATTGCAGCTTTGGGAAGATTTATCTCCAAATCAGCCGAAATATGTCAACCTTTCTTCCAAACATTCAAGAAAAATAAGAAGTTCCAATGGTCTGAAGAGTGTCAGCAAGCTTTCACCAAAATAAAGGAGTATTTGGCAACGCCACCAGTCATCAGCCGGCCATTAAAAGGAGAGACTCTATATTTGTACATAGCAGCATCAGACACTGCAGTAAGCGCCGCCTTGGTGAGGGAAGAAAAAGGCGTTCAGAAACCAGTGTATTTCATATCTTGGGTTCTCCGAGATGCAGAAACCAGATACCCACCTGTAGAAAAAGCAGCCTTTGCAGTCATGATAGCCTCACGAAAACTCAAACCATACTTTCAAGCTCACCCAATCAAAGTACTCACAGAGCTACCTTTAAGAAGAGCTTTAGGACAACTCGATGTGGCAGGAAGACTATTGAAATGGGCAGTGGAGTTGTCGGAGTATGATGTCACATTCATCCCGAGAACTGCATATAAGAGTCAAATTCTGGCTGATTTCGTGGTAGAATGCACAGCAAGACCTTCCGAGCTCTCTTCTGAAGATGAAGTATGGCATGTGTATGTTGATGGAGCTGCATCAGAGAGAGGTTCTGGAGTGGGGGTCGAGATCATTGGCCCTAAAGGAGAAAAGTTCCATTATGCGATACATTTAACCTTCAATGTATCCAACAATGTGGCAGAATATGAAGCATTGCTGGCAGGTTTGCGACTCACCGAGGCGACAGGAGCCAAAAAAGTGAAAATACACACAGATTCACAGTTAGTGGTCAATCAAATCAGTGGGGAATATGCAACAACCAATGAGAAACTGATTTTGTACTTAGAGAAGGTGAAGGCAATCATTGCAACCTTTGAGATGGCTTCGGTTGAATATGTTCCGAGAACACAAAATGAAACAGCGGATGCATTATCCAAATTGGCTAAGGAAAGCGATTTGGACAGAGACAAGCCGATAGTCATGCTAGAGATACCTTCCCCGAGTATTGACGTGCTGGAGTTGGGAATATACATGGTGGAAGTCAGAGATGAATGGTACACTTTGTTGTGGGATTTCCTCAACCACAACAAATTGCCAGAGGATGAAAAAGTCGCAAGAAAGGTGAAAAGATGGGCCTTGGAATTCACCATCATGGACGGAAACCTGTTCAAGAAAGGGTATGGAATCCCTTGGTTGACATGCGTGGGACGAACCAAGGCAGATGAACTCATGAGCGAGATACATGAAGGAATATGTGGAAGTCACCAAGGAATGAAGTCGCTCAGCAACAGAATAATAAGAGCCGGGTTTTATTGGCCTACCTTAAGGAGAGATGTAGAAGAATTTATCAGAAGATGCGAAAAGTGCCAGTTTCATTCCCGCATTCCTCGACAACCACCCCATGCCATGCAATCTATAGCCAGTCCATGGCCTTTTGATGTGTGGGGGATAGATTTATTGGGACCGTTCCCACAAGGTCAAGGAAATGTGAAGTTTCTGGTAGTGGCAGTAGAATATTTCACAAAATGGATTGAAGCAAAACCTCTGGCAACCATTTCTTCACAGAAGGTGGTCGATTTCGTCCGACATCAGATAGTATACAGGTACGGTCTTCCTCACACAATCATCTCGGACAATGGAACACAGTTCTCGGGAGCACCTTTTCAAGATTTTTGCAAAGGTCTCGGGATCAGATCATGTACATCCTCCGTCTGTCACCCTCAGTCCAATGGTTTAGCAGAGGTTTCCAATAGAACTATTCTGGAAGGTTTGAAGAAGAAGATCGAAGGAAGTAAGAACACTTGGCCCGAATACCTTGATGAAATACTATGGGCCTATAGAACAACTCCTCGCACAGCTACTGGTCGTTCTCCCTTTGCAATGGTATATGGAATGGAAGCAGTTACACCGATGGAAGTTGTGCATCCATCTTTGCGCACTATTTCCTATGAATGGTCTTCAAATGGTGTTAAGCGTGAGCAAGAATTGACAATGATACACGAATTGAGAGAGGAGGCCAAAGTCAAGGCAGAAGATTATCAAAGGAAGATGAAGAAGAATTTTGATAAGCGAGTAGCCCCAAAGCATTTTCAACCCGGAGATTGGGTACTAAGGAAAGTGGAGGCAACTGGAAAACCTGTGGGGAAGTTGGATCCTGTTTGGGAAGGACCATTTGAAGTGACCAAGTCGATTGAAGGAAGGGCGTATCATTTACAAGACATGCAAGGAAAGAAGATACCAAATGCTTGGAATGCCGCACATCTCAGGAAATTTTATGTGTAAAGCAGTTCATTTTTCTTATTTTGAAAAGTTTGAGAAAATGTACCGTAGTTTAGAGTTTTCTCAAAACTTTTTTGTTCTGTTTGATTTCGCATTCTTAAGTCTGTAATTTGTAATGATGGAAATAATAAAATTGAGAAGGATCAAATTGTTGTCTTCACCATAAGAATCAGTCGTGAACCTCCTGAGATTAAGTCTCGGAGTAAGCTCATCTTATGGAGTTCTCGGATGAATCTTCACCATAAGAATCAGTCGTGAACCTCCTGAGATTATGTCTCGGAGTAAGCGCATCTTATGGAGTTCTCGGATGAATCGTCACCATAAGAATCAGTCGTGAACCTCCTGAGATTAAGTCTCGGAGTAAGCGCATCTTATGGAGTTCTCGGATGAATCGTCACCATAAGAATCAGTCGTGAACCTCCTGAGATTAAATCTCGGAGTAAGCGCATCTTATGGAGTTCTCGGATTGATCGTCACCATAAGAATCAGTCGTGAACCTCCTGGAGGCTAAGTCTCGGAGTAAGCGCATCTTATGGAGTTCTCGGATGAATCGTCACCATAAGAATCAGTCGTGAACCTCCTGAGATTAAGTCTCGGAGTAAGCGCATCTTATGGAGTTCTCGGATGAATCGTCACCATAAGAATCAGTCGTGAACCTCCTGAGATTAAATCTCGGAGTAAGCGCATCTTATGGAGTTCTCGGATTGATCGTCACCATAAGAATCAGTCGTGAACCTCCTGGAGGCTAAGTCTCGGAGTAAGCGCATCTTATGGAGTTCTCGGATGGATCGTCACCATAAGAATCAGTCGTGAACCTCCTGAGATTATGTCTCGGAGTAAGCGCATCTTATGGAGTTCTCGGATGGATCGTCACCATAAGAATCAGTCGTGAACCTCCTGAGATTATGTCTCGGAGTAAGCGCATCTTATGGAGTTCTCGAGTAGACCAAACGCGAAACTTAGTGTTCTTTTTGTGAACCAGTACGTTCTCGGCAAATCTGACACTTTCGTACATCATTTAAGCCTTTATTGAAACATACATAAAAGACAAGAAAACCTTTAACACTATGTCAGAGAAAAGAGGAAAAGTTACTGAAACCGAACACAAATCACGTGAAGTGATCAGAACTCACCTAACCTTTCAAGTCATCGCCATTATAAATAGGGATACAAACCCAAAGTCTCAACACACCCCTTCCTCTTGTTCCTTTATCGTTCCCCTTTGTTTCCAAACGTTGAAATGATGAAAAAGAAGAAAAAATGGAAGTACCTTAAATTTTTCATATAGACAATCTAGTAGAATAGCTGAAGCCAAGTTGACGATCTAGTAGAATAGCTGACGAAACAAAGTTAGCTATTTCTCACGTGATTCAACTTGGCACATCCTTCAAGTGATGAAGGTCTGGCTCCGCGAGCAAACGAGCGCCAGAAGACACCCATCAAAGGGTTTCTCACCTACCAATGGGCTTCTGGTTATCTCGCCATTTTCAAAGAGTCCGGAGGTAGAAACTACGTCACCAAGACAAGGCACACCTTTCAGTGTGGCCTTCGTCTAACAGTATCTTCAACAAAGAGGACCCGAAAAAGCTAGGTCAATAGTTTAAAGGTGTCGAAAAGATGTAATTATTATAACTTTCATCTCTCAGGATAGTCTAAGAAATTTACTGTTACAAAGAGTTTTCGGGAATTAGAGAGTTCTCGGAAAAATGTAACCTTTCATTAAATTTCATTATGATAACTCCATTTATGTTATGATAGTTTTCGGGAATGAAAGAGTTCTCGGAAAAGTGTAACCTTTCATAAAATTTTAGTATGATGACTTCTTATGACTTTATTTCATGTTGGAATAATTCTGAGAAAATGATAGAGTTCTCGGGAATGGTAGAAGTTGAACTGTGAAATTCGTGAATAATAAGTCGTCATGCTACGTGTGATATTTCGGGAAAAGGTGTAATTCATTTTTGCATGATACGCGCAGTAAATGTGCAGTTTATCATAAAGTAGCAAGATAACTAAACATTTAAAACATAAAAAAGGAGGGATATATCATTTTCACAAGATAGTTATCACATGAGCAAAGTATAATAAGTCTTACAACAACACACATCCAACGTCATCATAACCAACAAAAAATCCCATAAGTTTTACCCCACAAAACAACTAAACCCGAGAAATTTAACTACCCTTAATCCTCCGGAACTGGGGGCTTGGGCACGTCTGCAGGCCAAGGAACCTTATCCTCGGGCCAAGGATGAGCAGGAACACACCCCACCTCCTTCATGAAGATCCTGCCTCCGAGAGCTTTTCCATGCTCATCAATCAGACGGTCTTTGGGACGATACCAGGTACACTTAGAAACATTTGGCAATTCCTCCATTGTGGAGATGTCGGGAATACCAAATTCCTCGTCAGTGAAAGGAAAGTAGGGCTGCAAGTCACGGGCAGCATCAATTAAAGCTTGTCGAAGAGTGGGAGCTTGTTTGATAGCCGACGCTCTATTAAAAGCGCGAGAACTGAGGAAGTCACTCAGATGTTCCTTGCATAACTGTTCTTTTTCCTCTTCTTTAAATGAACTCGCCACTTCCTTGTCGATAGTCAGAGAGGCAACAAGAGATGACAAGTTACTCACTTGAGCCTTTAGGCTATCCACATCTTTCTCAAGAGCAACTCTTTTATCCTTCTCGATAATCAACTCGGAACGAGTGTCATGTAGCTGAGAAATAGCCAGATCTCGCTGCCGAAGAGTACAATCGAACTTGAGAAGAATAACATGCCGAAAATTCTCAAAGTTGTCGAGCTTCTGAGCTTGTTCAGCATTCGCCAATGATAAACCTTTGTTTACGGCGTCAAGTTCCTTTGCAGTGTCCATCATACCTCCCAACAGACCTTCCCACTCCTTATGTTTAGAGTCGAGCTGGGATTGCAAATCACTTGCCTTCCGTTTTTCATCAGCCAACTCTTTCTCCAGGCGTACAATCTTGGCATCTTTGCCCTCAAAAGCTTCTACCAACTCATTTAACAAAGAAGGCAGCCGAGTAGAAGTCGGAGAACTAGCCCGTAAAGCGGAAGTCACAACATGGACGCGAGCAGCCTCTGGAGAAACTACTGTATATGAAGTAGAAGGATGACTTTTAGGAATCATATCATCGTCACTACCCAAGAACTGATCCCTGCAGGGAGTGGCAGGACATTCCCGTTCAAAACTTCTCGGCACATCTGTTGGAATTAATTCCAACGAAGAAGGAATGGGGATCTCGGGTTCAGAAGGAGGAACGGTAAGCGATACCGAGTGGGACACTGGAGTATTGATAGTAGATTGCCGGGTTTTAGTCCGGGTTTTAACCTCAAATAAGACATCATCTTCATCATCAGTCAACTCTACCAATAAAGGCTCCTCTTTATTAACAGAAGTTTCGGGAGCTTGATCTGAAAAGCCCATCTGGGAACCTAACGCCTTCCCAGCAGGTTTCTCCCCTTGATTAGACTTAAAAAGAGGGTCTTCTACGGTCTTCTCGGAATCCTGGCCAGTAGACTCCTCATTTGTTTCGGGAAATGTAGAGGTCTGAGATTGAGTATTACCCCTTTTCTTGCGAACAAGAGGCGGGTCTTCAGTGGATTTCTCGGAATCATTACCAGTAGATTCCTCTTTCCTTTCGGGAATTGTATGGGTCTGAGCTTTGACAACAGCCTTTTTCTTACGACTTTCGGAAGCAGCTGTAGAAGCACTCTTTCTCTTCGGGGCACGCGTAGGAGCAGTGGGAGGAATACCTACTCGAGGATCTATCAAAGTCATAACTTCGTCTTTCTCAGAAACTCCGGTGTAAGCCATGCGAACAAGCCCTCGAGTCTCTAATATGGTTTGAAGATCAGTGGTGAAGGCATACTCGATAACAGAAAGTTTATCAAAGACCACCTTGTTAAAGCTATCGCGATCTTTGTTCCACTTCGGGGCTATCTCGAAAATATTCAAGTATGGTTCTTGCAAGAAACAAAACCTATCTTCCCAATTGTCTATTTTGAGTATCTTGTTGGCAAAGAGAGGAGTATTCGGGCGAGCCCGGATGGAACACATATCTTGAGCTTTGTTAAAGGTGAAGTAGTGTCCGAAAAGACTAAGGGAAGGAGCCACTTGAGGAAGACCTAAGGCTGGGGCATAAATGGTGATAAATTTTTCAAAAGAACAGAGATTGCACCAAGCACTAGGATGCAATTGCCCAGGAGGTATATCGAGAAGAGTCAGAACACCCCGCACAAAGTCAGAGAGAGGTAGGTGAAAGCCACACTTAGCTATTTTCCAAAAAAGCACTCCACCCCGAGTGTCATCATAAGGGCGATCTTCAGGATTAGCAATAACCAGAGCATCAGGTTCCCCCAACCCAATCGATTCCGAGAACTTAAGAACGTCTCCCTCATCATCCCAAGGGATAGATTGGAAAGTAGCTGCTTTGGTGAAGACAGAATCCAGGGGATGACTTTTTCGGCGAAACGCTTCTTTCTTCGGAGCAATTCGACTAGTTTTCTGCTTCTCTGCATTGGCACCCGAACTACTTCCAACGGCCTGAGCAGTTTCTCCCCCATCTCGAGAAGTTTTCTGCTTCTCAGAAGAATCACCACGATTACTCCCAGCAGTCTGGACAGATTTCGGACCCTTAGAAGACATATCTGATAATCAAATAAGACTATCAGATATTACCAAGATATGGAATTAAGACCAAATATGATGGTACCAAGGTAAACCTAGCATACACAAGAACCAACCTTGTGCTACCCAAGAAACAGTAAGGAGGTGATCTATACAACATTTTCTGATATCAGAAGAACAACAGATACAGGGACAGAAACAGGTATAGGCCCAAAGTCAGGTACAAGAAACAAAATTGGTACTGAAGTATAAATCTACAAGAAAATCAAGAAGTCTCCTTGGTCATCGGTACCCAAATAACTGATAGAGGGTGGGTATTCTCTCGGCCATGGTGACAAGAAAAACAAGCATTAGTTTAACTAGATATGGTTAAGAAATAAACTCAAGTATTTACAAGGATATCCAAATATCGCTTCAAGATTATGATTTGATTGTTTGACCCAATTTTATGATGCCAAACTCATAAAAATAATTAGACAATTTATTGGATAATAAATATAAGGAGCTCAAATAATTCATGGAAAATATCAAATGTGCTCCAAAAATCATGAAAAATTACCCAAAAATCCAAAGGAGCATGAGGAAATTTATGGTATCTTCAGAATGAGCAAAAGCATTGCAGAACTCCTATTTTATGCAAGAAGGCCCCTAAGTTTTGAGAAAATATATAAAATGTTTGGAGGGGTATTTTTAGAAAATTCTTGATACCACAAGATTCTATATAATTTTGTGAGTCTACATATAAAATTTCATGAAGAAACTCCATTGGGAAGTGCTGCAAATAATTTGTTTTGGTTCAGCCGAGTATTGAACATGAATTAAACACATAAATGGAGAACGCCAACGTGAAGGAAATGGAGAAAAGAGCAGAAATGGTTCAAACCCTTCCTTCCATACAGATGAAATGATAGCTGCTCCCGTTTCACAATTTTTGTGCCTTACAAAGAATGCAGCAATGTATGGCTCACGAAAGACCAAGTGTACACAGAAAGATTGGGGAAGAATGTTGCTGGATCCTGGATGCTCTCTTCACGATATTGATCCCTTCGCGAAAGTAAAAGATGGATGCGCTGGGAGCAGATGAACCAAGAGAGGTGCAAATGGCTGGACCCACGAGAATAAAAGCATGGTGCATTGAATACCAAATCCAGCCAGGATTGAAATAGAAGAAGGGAAGAGCATTTCTGTTGGAGCGAATTGGTTACGCAAAACCGCCGGGCTCTATGGACGATTCGTCGCACCTGGACGGAAAAAGGTCGGGGGCTTGGCCTATAAATGGAGCAGCATAGAGAGAGAAAAAAAGAGCTTCTTCGGGCAAGGGAAAATTGGGTAAAAAGAAAAAAAGATTAGGTTAGACATAGAGGGAGACAGTGAGGAAGCTTTTCAACAAACAGTTGAAGAGCAAGCAAGAGAGTAGAGAAATCGAGTAAAATTAAGCTCAATTCGTCAATTGTAATCAAAGAAAAGGTGAGAAGTAAGGTAAAGATCGAGTTTGTAAGTCCAATTGGAAGTTCAATGAAGAAATTTGTGTTCTTTATATAATGATTCGAGCTTCATGTTGGTTGTGTCCTGATTTGATAATTTTATCAAGCAATTTCATGGTCTATTGCTTAATTTATCTTCAATTCTCTCTCAATTGAGTTTGATGAGTCAAAATGCACCTGTTTCCCTCTTTCTTGATCAATCGTTACCTATTTTGAGCTCCAATTGAATGACTTTCAGTTCTAGGTTCTGGATCAACTCGATCTGGATTGGAGTTTCTTCAAGTCTTGATCTTTCACTTTGCCTCGACTGGATTCTATCCAGATCCTGGTTTTAAATCGCTTCGACTAGAGTTTCTCTAGATCCTAGCTCCTCTTTTACCTCGGCTGGTGTGTCACCAGTTCCCGGGTAGCATCTCCTTCTCCATGGTTTCGGCCATGGAAAGGAGATCTCATCAAAACAAGGAGAGGGGGAGGTGCTGCCCAATTTTGATTAGAATCCAGTATTATTTGCAAATTGTTTAAAATTTGATCTTAGTTGTATAATTGTGATGATTATAAGGATTGTTATGTGAAATTTCCTACAATTAAGTTAGCTGTGACCCATGGAGTTTCAAGGCACTTGAGTTTGACGTTTGAATGATTGAGTAACAGTGGTGAATTGTATTGTTTGAGGTTTATTGTACTTGAGCGAAATTTCATTTTAGATCTGAACTTTGACCTTCATCAGAGTTACATTTATCTACTACAAATCTTTGAAGTTCAGTAAAGTGCGTGTAGCTCAGTAGCCTCAGTCTAGTCTTGATCTGTACTGATTAGTAAATCACATAAAGTTTGGTCTATAAGGAATCAGGTATTATATTTCCTGTCTCATTTATGTTTAGTAATAAATATAAAATAAGGGACTAATTAGAAAAGTGCTAGATTACATTGTTGTACCATAGATAAAGGTTGTAGAAAATCTCTGTTAAACACTATTAACCCCTTTGAGCCTACAGCTTTATACCCATAACACAAGGGTATGATATATGGTTAATTGTTCAGCTGCTCATTCATTAATTGATCTCTCTTATTCTTAGATGATTTTGTTTAGAAGAATGTGCAGGTTCTTACATAGAAATGCCTGAATCTTGAGTTTCTTGTACGACAGTGAACTCTTGCTATGGATCAATCATATACTGAATTGCCTGAGTTATAGGCTGAGTACTTGTGTGAATATAGTGACACAAGTAATCTAGGTTATGACAAACCAATTTGCGAAATATTAATTGGTGGTGGAAACAGTTAGAATAAAAATTATGTATTAGTAATAATAGTAAGCACACTCAATACTCAGCACATAACATGAAACTCCTTATACCAAATCACGCATAAAGTAAGGTACATGAGTAGTATGCTGGAACAAAAAAAATGCCTAAGTAATACTTTAAGATGAAAGTGTCTAAATTAAAAGTCTTGATCTCGAGCTGTACATACATGTATAAAAATCAAGTAAATAGTTAGAATATAATCTCCTATCCTAACTCAACCAAGCCAAGCCTCATTACTCCTCTTAGTATCATCAAACTCACTGTACCTACACCCGTCGTCTGGCTACTCCAATAAATTGAGCAAGCAACACAGTAATTGAACCCATAAACTTTCTCTGCTCACTGAATTGGTGGCGAAGCATCTTTTCCTAGTACAATTCCGCTTCTTCAAGCGCCTGTTGCGCCAACTCATTCCCAAACCGTATCACCACCTGGTTCCCCCGCCATCAGAGGTCAACATTATAGAAATCAAGCCTACATCCGCATTCTCCATGTCGTCACGAAGTCACAGAGCTTAGCCCCTGACCTTGCGATGGCCGGAATCGTTAGCGGGTCCGTACCCGCCTCCATGCGAGCCCGTTAACAAGGAAATAAAACCCGTCATTTCCAGCGCCAAGTCCTCTTTGATCCTCTGTGACCAAAAGTTCTATGTCTCCTTTGTTATTCGTTGCACGAAAACTGGCGGATTTTAACAAAGATGGGATTATGAAGGAAATTAAACTAACAAGCCCAAAACCATTACAGCTCACCACTCTTTGTAACGAGCCCAACCCAATTAAATTAGACAGTTACTTCCTTAAGTACAATCAGTAGCCACCTCAACTTTTTTTTATACACGTGGCCCAACCCAAAAATGCTAAATCTGCTGAAACTTCAAAAACTCACCAAAAATAGTAGGAAACTCAGAAAAATTCAAATAAAATATCCAAGAAATCCGAAAAATTTGTAGAAACCAAATTTACTGATACTTTGATATCAAAATATTTCAAAATTTTAGCCTTTTATATTTTTGAAGTATCTTCGCTATAAAAATTGAATTTTGTAAAAATATTAAACACAATAAACCTTAAATAAATCTTTTATAAAATTTTAAAAGTGAAACCTAAGTAATTTAGACACTAAAACAAATCTCTAAATGACTATTTTTAACTAAATACTTTCAAATAAGCATTTTCATATTTTCAACTAAGCATTTTCAAGCAAATATGTTCAAAAGATTTAAAAGCGAATTTGAAACCTTTAAATTTTTAAAATCAAAATAAAAAAAATAATAAAAATCACTAAAACCCAAATAGAAATATTAGATAATTAAAAGTCAAAACACGATACCCAAAGTCAAAGCCAAAACCTCTTCAGTCGAGGAAAAGTCACGCTCCAAGATCAAGATTAACGCAAGCTCAAAGTCAAATCATCTTTTTCAGAAACTGATCCCTACAGCTGCCCAACATAGCCCTTGGAATCTACATTTCCTTTGTTCCTATAGTGACCCATACAGTTCCAGGAACTAATTCCTACAGCGACTCATACAGTCCCAGGAATTAAACATTTCCCTTGTTCCTACAGCGACCCACACCGTCCCAGGAACCAATTCCTACAGCGACTCACACAGTCCCAAGAATTAAATCTTTCCTTGTTCCTACAGCGACCCACACGGTCCCAGGAACCAATTCCTACAGCGACCTACACAGTCCCAGGAACCAATTCCTACAGCGACCTACACAGTCCCAGGAATTAAATCCTTCCTTGTTCCTACAGCGACCCACACAGTCCCAGGAACCAATTCCTACAGCGACTCACACAGTCCCAGGAATTAAATCCTTCCTTGTTCCTACAGCGACCCACACAGTCCCAGGAACCAATTCCTACAGCGACCCACACAGTCCCAGGAATTAAATATTTCCTCTGTTCCTACAGCGACCCACACAGTCCCAGGAACGAATTCCTACAGCGACCCACACAGTCACAGGAATTAAATCCTTCCTTATTCCTATAGCGACTCATACAGTCCCAGGAATAAAATCCAAAATCTTTTGTCCTTACAAGTCATCAAACGATCAAAAAACCAATTCCTATAGCGACTCACACAGTCCCAGGAATAAAATCCAAAATCTTTTGTCCTTATAAGTCATCAAACGATCAGAAACCAATTTCTACAAACCGCCGAAATCAAGCTACCGTTCAAAACCTACCCGATAAAACAAATGTCCTCAATTAGGTCCCGCCAATTAGGTTTGGTACCGTTAATTGACACCGATCTAAGCCAAAAGAATTAAGTCTTTTATATTCTCAATTGCGTCCCGTCAACTAAGTTTGGTAACGTCAATTAAGTTTAGTTTAATAAAATCGAGATAACTACTTTTCTAGCCTACGACATATAATTTCTCGAATCCCTTAATCAGAGGTTCTCGTGATTCGTCATGAGGTAATTAACAATAGGGGCTTGCGCCTATTGGAAGGAAAGGATCCACAAAATTAATAAACCCTCATGAGAATAGATTCTCGTTAATGTTTTCTTGTTGTCAAGAAGCATTTCTGCACTTGAATTTAAACTCGTGAGGGGTGAATCTAAGACTTATTCCCGTTCTTGAGGAAACCCAATCATTCTTCGAGAAATGACGAAAAAGTCCACACAGATTCTCTGGCACGCCCGGTGGGACCTCTTTCTCCTCTCATCTTTGGGATTCAAGTGGTATGGTGTATGGGCTAGATAAGTTGTTTCTTAAATCTTCAAATAAACGCTACTAACAATAACATTGAGTTGTTTGTGGTTGTAGGTTGGAAATGGCGTTCAACGCAAGCATCGAATTAAGCAAGCCGAGCGGGATGTTCACCGTTGGGGCAGTTCCCATTCGCTTCGATCATCAGTTCACGTTCGGCAACATGCCTTTTGGGTTTGCCTATGTACCGCTGAAACATGGTGAAAATGGGCAAATAGAAATTGCTCATGAAGATGAAGATCTAAGGGGTATCATCGAAGAAGCTGCGCCCGAGATGCCGCTAGTCGATGATAGAAGTGAGTGGGCCCTTGCCCCGCAAAATGGAGTTCACCTTGCTCCTGTGTCGTCTCCTGTCGAGCGCCGGTCCAATCGTCACTCTTCTCAGAAGAGAAAAGCGGTGAGGAAGATTTACACCCAAACCACCAACAATGCAAGGACTCTAAGGAAGATCCAAGGGGCGTACCAACGGGAACTAGAGATTAAGCCTAATCTCCCCGTTAGTAACCCTTTCGCACCACTTCGCTTGGTTGAGAAGAATTCTCTAAAGGCCAAACTGAAAACAATAGAAGAGTTTCCTCCCAAGTACCAAACCAAATTTGGAGCGAAACAATCTGTCAAGGAAAGACTTGTGTTCCCTCGAACCCCGGTCCATGAAAGATTGGGACCAAAGAGAAAAGTGAGAGCATCTACTCCCGTGAAAGAAAGGTTGGGAGGAAATGTCAAAGAAATAGCAACAACTCCAGTCAAGGAGCGATTGGGGCCAATAAAAAATAAAAAAGGACCCAAGAAAATGTGGGTACCTAAGGGTAAAGCCTGTTTAGTGGTCGAGGTGGTTAATCAAGAGCCACAAAATAAAAAGAGACGCATGGTATGGCAAGAGAAAAGGCCAGTCATCCATGCCCGAGTCAATATGGTGGAAATAGATAAAAGGCTTGAGATGCACGCATTTGTGCATATGGCCAGTGACGAGGAAATCCCTGTGGTTCGTCAAAATGACAAGAATAAACAGGATGAGCCTTCAATGAGTTATCAAGAAAATAAGAAAGGAAAAGATCATGCTAAAAATGATCAAGGCAATAGCGATGATGATGACCGATGGGCTGAAGGAGAGAATGCTCGATTGAAAAGTATTTTGGAAATGAATGAAAGAAAGATCTCTCAATTGATGCATGAAAGAGAAAAAGAAAGAGATATAATAAAGAAAATGTACAAGTTCTTAGAAAAGAAGAACCTATTGGGAGAACTTGAGAAAGACCACTCCTCGTCCTCAGAAGAAGAAAATAAATATAGAGGGAAAGTTTTTAAAGAAAAGAAAAACAGAAGCAAGTATGAGTCTTCGGACAATGAAGAAGAAATGAACAAGAGAAAACCTCTTAAGGGAAGGAAGAGTAGAAACAAGTATTACTCTTCAGATGAAGAAAAAGAAAGAGTAGAAAGAAGACTCTCTAAAGAAAGGAAAACTAAGGACAAATATGGGTCCTACAAGGACGAGGTTCCAGGGGCAGGTTCTCGGAATGGGGCGGAAAGGCCCGAACCAACAAAACAATTCATCCAAGAAATGATAAGCCAACAGTTGCAAGCCTCAGGGGCGGGACACCTGGTTAATTTCCGAAAGAAATGTGGTAGGCCTTACCCAAAGAGGTATGAGCATGTGCAATACCCGTCCAACTACCAAGTGCCGAAATTTAATTTGTTTGATGGCACGGGTGAAAAGAACATCACCCCCGAGCAACATTTGGTGCAATTCAGAAATGCATGTGGCAATACTTCTCACAATGAAGCCCTTCTCCTAAAACAATTCTCTCAAAGTTTGACCGGTCCCGCTTTTGAGTGGTATTCCTCATTGGAGAACGATTCGGTGGAGTCATGGGACAAAATGGAGGAATTATTTAGGGCTAAGTTTGCTATGGTGGCTCGAAGGATCACAATGGCTGATTTGGCATGCGAAAAGCCTAAACCAGGGGAGGAAGCCCTCGATTACATTAATAGGTGGAGAAACTTAAACATAAGATGCACCCACCAAATGCCCGAAAGTGAGGCTGTGGAATTTTTGTTGAGAAATTTGGATGATTGGATACAAAGGTCGCTATCTGGTAGTGACATTTACACTTACGAAAACCTGATAACACGTGTGGCAAGGGTGGTACACATGGGACCGCCAAAAGAGGCACAATCCACCTATAGTCGAAATGATCAGAAAGGAAAAAAACGTGAAGGAACTTATGAGGCCCCTATGAGTCGAAATGGTAATTCTAGAAACAATCGGGGCAACAATAATAATAAGAATAATCCTGCTGAGAGTTTGGCCGAGCGATTGAGTAGGCCATACTCGTTTAAGAAGGAAAAGACAGAAGCCCTGTTAAAACAAGTGTTAGAAATGAGGGCCATAGAATTGCCACCGTGTAAAAGACCAGAAGAGCAATACAAGACCAATGATCCAAAGTATTGTGCTTACCATCGAGTGTTGGGACATCCAACAGATGATTGCTTTAAGCTCAAGGGAATAATTGAGGATATGATCAAGGATGGGTACTTGACTATTCCCGATGCATTCAAGCAAGATCCAGCATTACATGCCCAAACTTATGCGGTCGTCAGACGAAGAAACTCAAACAATGAAGCCGAGTGCAATGTGATTCGATATGAGGAATTCGAAGAGACAAACAATCATGTGCCTAAGGCTTCGGAGTCAAACGCAGTTCACATGGATTCACTTATCCAAATCACTTTTACAGAAAATGACCTAGCACTTGGCACAATTTATCACAACCAGCCGCTACACATTTCGGGCATGTCCAATGGAGTATGGTTAGCCCGAATAATGATAGACACAGGGGCATCAGTCAACATTATGCCGCTAACAACTCTGAAGAGATTAAACTTTGAAGAAGATGACCTAGTTGATGAGAATGTCTATGTCCACGGGTTCAATACGGAGTCTGAGCGTGTCATGGGGGCTATCGTGATTCCTATGAAGTTTGGGAGACTAGAAACATGGGTAAAATTTCAAGTGATTAAGTCAAATACCACATATACAGCCTTATTGGGACGGCCCTGGATACATGAGAATTACCTAGTCCCATCGACACTCCATCAATGTGTCAAGTACATCCAGGATGGCATGCAAAACACGATCAAGGGTGATGTACAACCTTGTGAGATGGGTGAAGAGGTAGAAATGCATGGCTTTAATTACATGACCAAAAATAAAGGCGTAGTTTCTAAGGATGAAGGAACTCAGCCATTAGTGGCAATGATAGAACAAGATGATAATGGAGTCCTCCATAGTTATCAAGATGACCCGTTCGCTGGGATAAGTGATGAAGAGATGAACAATGGAGAAAAAGAAAGAGAATGCATATCAAAAGATGATGAGTTATCAAGGGTAAAAAGAGAATTAAAGGAGATACAGAAGAAACGTGAGGAAGAAGCATCATTATGGACGAATCTCATGCACTTCCTTCAAAGAAAAGGGTTATATGATGAATTTTTCAATGGAAAGCATGACTCACCACCTAAAAAGGAGGAGCTCATTAAGGAACATGTGGATGAAGAAGATGAAGGAGACATGCCAAAACCAAAAGTAGACAAGGAAAAACTAAAAGCGGTATTCAGAGAAGATAAGAAACTCAAAGGAACATTGAGTGCTGAGTTTGAAGAGAGAAAAGTGACAATGGCCGATTTGCTACATGAAAAATCAAGAAAAGGAGAAAGCGCTTCTAAATATGTCAATAGGTGGATAAAAATGAGTATTAAGTGCGAATACCAAATACCAGAAGAAGAAGGAGTTGGGATTTTGTTGCGAAATTTAGAAGCATGGATACAACGACATCTCGTTACGGCCGACATCAACTCCTACCAAAAACTCATCGAGATGGTATGCGCGTTAGAAAGAGTAGGACCTCCACAAGAAGATCACTTTTCAAATGGCCAAAAGAAAAGAAATGAGGGTAAAAGGATGGTCCCGACACCAATAGTCGCAAGATCAAATGCACCAAGAGCCAAGGGTAGTCCCAACAACAATCCCAAACAGCTCCCGTCATTAGCAACACTGACAAGTAAACCATATTCTTTCAAGAAGAAGGCAGTTTCAGAGCTATTTTGCGAGTTCAGGGATATATTCAAATTACCACCATGCAAGCGCCCGGACGATATGAAAAAGTCAGATGATCCTAATTTTTGTCTCTACCATCGAATCTTGGGGCACAAGGTGGAAGATTGTTGGGTGTTTAAAGATTGGATTGAGGGGCAATACCGAGCGGGCGTGTTGCCACTTCCTGAACACGTCCTCCAAAGGCCCGCACCACATGAGTAGGATTTGATCCTTTGTTATAAGACCTAATGTACCAAAACCCAAAATCTAAAACCACTTTGAATCATTTGTTATCCTATCACCAGTAGCTTGAGATTTTATAAAGTTTGAATCATTTCAACAAAATCCAAAATTTCATCATGAATAAATACCTCTACCAAAACAAACCTATAACCATAACCAACAAAAACATATGGTATGCCATGAATAAAAGACCTCAATAGGTCTTGAATATACTAAAGGAATAAAGTCGGCCAAAACCTCAATAAAAAAATTCCAAAACCCAAAACCATATAAAAAAAAAGAGAGATTACATAAATCCTAAAACCCTATGTTCATTGCGCCAATGCCGTGTCAATGCGCCAATGCCGATTGAGAGTCATTATAATGAGTGCCTATACCTAACGAGAGGGTGAGTGCGAGAGGGTAAGAAAAAAAGGGTGACTTGCCTTTGCGGCTCCATAAGTCCACCCTTCCGCAAAGTTCCCAGCTCCACAAAATTCACTAGCCAAGTATTGTAGTTTGATAGGAAAATCGTGTTGAGGAGACCTGTGTGGTTTCCGAATGCAAAAAAAAAAAAATAAATAAAAAAAATAAATAAATAAATAAATAAATAAATAAATAAATAAATAAATAATAATAATAATAATAAAATTTACCCTACAAATCCGCGGTCGATGAAGGGACTCTCGGGTCCCAGAGAACGCGAAGCTGTGTTGAAGAGAGCCTTTGTGGTTCTCTGAAAATACCTATGCCTAATGAAGAAGCCTATGTGGCATCTGAAGGCATTAAGGCACCGCCCTATGAAGTTATCTGAGGGCACCCATCCCCCACCAACACTAAGTCAATGTGACTTCTTTTGTCGACCACAATGTCGATCCTTAAATATCAAACAAGCACAAAAGCTTTGTATTCAATATTTAAAAGTATAGTAGGCGATAAAGAACCTCAATGTTCACGCCTTTTATATCGACCTCAATGTCGAAAAGACACTAAAGAACCTCAATGTTCTAGTTTCTAAAGAGTCAACCTCAATGTTGACTCATAAATATCAAAACGAGCATAGTGCTTTGTATCTGGTATCTATAAATATAGTGTGCAAAAAAGAACCTCAATGTTCATGACCACTATATTGACAATCAATGATGGAACCTGACAAGTCAAGAGCCAACAATCAACCATGCAGGGGCAAGAGCTGATTATTAACCCTATTGAGATAAGTGCCTGCAACCAACCACATTGGAGCAGCCACACAATACAAGAAAGAAGCAAAGGCAAAGAGGAAACAAAGTGAAAGAGATGTTTCATTCATTAATCGAAAGGGATACAAACAGTTTGAAGGAAAATAGTACAACAAACAAGAAAAAGGAAAAACCTACTACAAACTAAAGAAAACATAAAGATACATGTGCATGAGGCACAGAGAACCAGAAGGAAAAGATCCCTGCTATTCCGGAACCGCAGCCGCTGCAACGCCGCTTCCTAGATTGCTAAGAGAAGCGGTGATGGCTTGGAGCATCCCTTCTATGGCCTCCAGGCGAGTGCTTAACTCTCCAAAGCGCTGGTCGATAAGAGCCCGAACTGAAACTGGGGCAGGGGCCTCAAGAGACAAGGCGGCAGAGCCATCATCAGGAGGTGGAGAAGCTATCCTCACGGGGCTATACTGGTTAGGCTCAGCATTAGGAGCCAAGATGTATTCATTAACTGGTTGGTTGGGATCTGGGACCAACATATTCATTGAAGACTCCACCCATCCTGTGCAATCAAACAAGTCAAGGAGGTTGCGAGGATATGCAACATGAGCCTCGGAGATAGGATTTCCCCACAGCATTTCTGGGATGGGGATATGTGCACGGCGCATAAGAGCTTCTATGAGGTGGCCATAAGGCAAAGCTCTGTGACTGCGAGAGGCCATGGCCATTTGATGCATATGGAAGATGATCATGTGACCCAGATTGATTGGATGGTTCCTCAAGATAAGATGGCGAAGGTAGAATAGACTCCCGGGACGAGCATGGTTGGATATGACTCCTTGAGGAAATATGATGTCATTGATTACCATGAAAAGGAATCTGAAAATAAAAGAAGTTAAAGAAGAGGAGAAACGAAAAAAGAGAAAGATAATAAAGCAAGTACCTATGAAGAGCGGGAAGATGCTCAGTTGAGGTCATCTCAATGTCACCTTCGGCCGGAACGGCCCTGAACCAGTGAAGACACTCCTGATAATTGCCAAAACCTCGTGGCCAGCGATGAAAAGCGTATGCAGTGGAGCCAGCCAACGTGTTTGAAGCCTGCAAGAATTCAGCCAGGCTCTCAGCAGTAATGGTCATAAATTGACCAAAAAGATAGGAGGTGGCCGAAGGATTGCCATGGTGATCATAAGAGGTGCGCAGGTTGGCATAAAATAGGCGAGTGATGCGGGGATGATAAGGATTATCCAGATCGACAAGGCCATGAAGACTCCAAGAATCAAGCCAACCATGAATAAGATTGACATGCTCCACTGGAATACGCCTCTGGTGACGAAAGAAAAAGCACTCAGCAACGGGTCGCTCCTCACGGCCCATATCATCATTATAACTGTTGAAAGCCGCCTCATCACGAAAAAGGTAGCGGTTGTCTGGGGCAAAAGACCAGTTCGGCACGATGGGGTTAATGCACAAAGAAGAAGAACCCATAGTGTTTTTTGAGCGCTTGTGAGCAGACATGATTAAGAAAGGTTAGAAGAGAGATGTTAAAGACACGAAGGATAGGGTGTTGAAGATGGAATGAGAATAATGATATGAGGCCCTGGTTTATATAAACTCCTGGAGTCAAGGACGCTATTTGCTAAGTAGTGAAAACGTGCAATGTAAAGAAGTGGGAAAGAGATGGAAGTGGCACATCGTGAGAGAGAAACTGCTTGTATGGTTGATTATGCACAATAACTGTACAATAGTCGAAGCACATAAAGAGCCAGAAATGCTTGAGGGCCAAAAATTTAAATTCAAGACAACGACAGGCCCATATGAGTCCAGGCCCAAGAAAACACAGGAGCGGGCCAAAATACCCCAGCCTAAATTGAGTCTCGGGCTCGTGTGCAGCCCAAGTTTAAATAAAGTGAAAGAGAAAATAAAAGTTGGAGAGGAAAGACCTTCGCTTTTGTAAAAGCAAGATATGAAAGAGAGGTTCTGAAGCACGAAGGCTCAAATTCAATATGCGTCGACACACATAAAGGCAGCAAACTACAATGGCAAGTAGCAAGAAATGCAGAGAATGAACAAGCAAGTGCGGCAATAAAAATTTCACGACGAACACCAAGGTCCCACACCCATATCCATAAACCAAGAATAAGTCCTGACGAAAATCATTCAACCATGCGAAAGGGGTCAAGAAGAGAGGCCACTGGAATCGCTTGTTCCCATTTCAGAATTGTCACAACCAATTCCAGTGGGGGGCATTTGTTTGACCCAATTTTATGATGCCAAACTCATAAAAATAATTAGACAATTTATTGGATAATAAATATAAGGAGCTCAAATAATTCATGGAAAATATCAAATGTGCTCCAAAAATCATGAAAAATTACCCAAAAATCCAAAGGAGCATGAGGAAATTTATGGTATCTTCAGAATGAGCAAAAGCATTGCAGAACTCCTATTTTATGCAAGAAGGCCCCTAAGTTTTGAGAAAATATATAAAATGTTTGGAGGGGTATTTTTAGAAAATTCTTGATACCACAAGATTCTATATAATTTTGTGAGTCTACATATAAAATTTCATGAAGAAACTCCATTGGGAAGTGCTGCAAATAATTTGTTTTGGTTCAGCCGAGTATTGAACATGAATTAAACACATAAATGGAGAACGCCAACGTGAAGGAAATGGAGAAAAGAGCAGAAATGGTTCAAACCCTTCCCTCCATACAGATGAAATGATAGCTGCTCCCGTTTCACAATTTTTGTGCCTTACAAAGAATGCAGCAATGTATGGCTCACGAAAGACCAAGTGTACACAGAAAGATTGGGGAAGAATGTTGCTGGATCCTGGATGCTCTCTTCACGATATTGATCCCTTCGCGAAAGTAAAAGATGGATGCGCTGGGAGCAGATGAACCAAGAGAGGTGCAAATGGCTGGACCCACGAGAATAAAAGCACGGTGCATTGAATACCAAATCCAGCCAGGATTGAAATAGAAGAAGGGAAGAGCATTTCTGTTGGAGCGAATTGGTTACGCAAAACCGCCGGGCTCTATGGACGATTCGTCGCACCTGGACGGAAAAAGGTCGGGGGCTTGGCCTATAAATGGAGCAGCATAGAGAGAGAAAAAAAGAGCTTCTTCGGGCAAGGGAAAATTGGGTAAAAAGAAAAAAAGATTAGGTTAGACATAGAGGGAGACAGTGAGGAAGCTTTTCAACAAACAGTTGAAGAGCAAGCAAGAGAGTAGAGAAATCGAGTAAAATTAAGCTCAATTCGTCAATTGTAATCAAAGAAAAGGTGAGAAGTAAGGTAAAGATCGAGTTTGTAAGTCCAATTGGAAGTTCAATGAAGAAATTTGTGTTCTTTATATAATGATTCGAGCTTCATGTTGGTTGTGTCCTGATTTGATAATTTTATCAAGCAATTTCATGGTCTATTGCTTAATTTATCTTCAATTCTCTCTCAATTGAGTTTGATGAGTCAAAATGCACCTGTTTCCCTCTTTCTTGATCAATCGTTACCTATTTTGAGCTCCAATTGAATGACTTTCAGTTCTAGGTTCTGGATCAACTCGATCTGGATTGGAGTTTCTTCAAGTCTTGATCTTTCACTTTGCCTCGACTGGATTCTATCCAGATCCTGGTTTTAAATCGCTTCGACTAGAGTTTCTCTAGATCCTAGCTCCTCTTTTACCTCGGCTGGTGTGTCACCAGTTCCCGGGTAGCATCTCCTTCTCCATGGTTTCGGCCATGGAAAGGAGATCTCATCAAAACAAGGAGAGGGGGAGGTGCTGCCCAATTTTGATTAGAATCCAGTATTATTTGCAAATTGTTTAAAATTTGATCTTAGTTGTATAATTGTGATGATTATAAGGATTGTTATGTGAAATTTCCTACAATTAAGTTAGCTGTGACCCATGGAGTTTCAAGGCACTTGAGTTTGACGTTTGAATGATTGAGTAACAGTGGTGAATTGTATTGTTTGAGGTTTATTGTACTTGAGCGAAATTTCATTTTAGATCTGAACTTTGACCTTCATCAGAGTTACATTTATCTACTACAAATCTTTGAAGTTCAGTAAAGTGCGTGTAGCTCAGTAGCCTCAGTCTAGTCTTGATCTGTACTGATTAGTAAATCACATAAAGTTTGGTCTATAAGGAATCAGGTATTATATTTCCTGTCTCATTTATGTTTAGTAATAAATATAAAATAAGGGACTAATTAGAAAAGTGCTAGATTACATTGTTGTACCATAGATAAAGGTTGTAGAAAATCTCTGTTAAACACTATTAACCCCTTTGAGCCTACAGCTTTATACCCATAACACAAGGGTATGATATATGGTTAATTGTTCAGCTGCTCATTCATTAATTGATCTCTCTTATTCTTAGATGATTTTGTTTAGAAGAATGTGCAGGTTCTTACATAGAAATGCCTGAATCTTGAGTTTCTTGTACGACAGTGAACTCTTGCTATGGATCAATCATATACTGAATTGCCTGAGTTATAGGCTGAGTACTTGTGTGAATATAGTGACACAAGTAATCTAGGTTATGACAAACCAATTTGCGAAATATTAATTGGTGGTGGAAACAGTTAGAATAAAAATTATGTATTAGTAATAATAGTAAGCACACTCAATACTCAGCACATAACATGAAACTCCTTATACCAAATCACGCATAAAGTAAGGTACATGAGTAGTATGCTGGAACAAAAAAAATGCCTAAGTAATACTTTAAGATGAAAGTGTCTAAATTAAAAGTCTTGATCTCGAGCTGTACATACATGTATAAAAATCAAGTAAATAGTTAGAATATAATCTCCTATCCTAACTCAACCAAGCCAAGCCTCATTACTCCTCTTAGTATCATCAAACTCACTGTACCTACACCCGTCGTCTGGCTACTCCAATAAATTGAGCAAGCAACACAGTAATTGAACCCATAAACTTTCTCTGCTCACTGAATTGGTGGCGAAGCATCTTTTCCTAGTACAATTCCGCTTCTTCAAGCGCCTGTTGCGCCAACTCATTCCCAAACCGTATCACCACCTGGTTCCCCCGCCATCAGAGGTCAACATTATAGAAATCAAGCCTACATCCGCATTCTCCATGTCGTCACGAAGTCACAGAGCTTAGCCCCTGACCTTGCGATGGCCGGAATCGTTAGCGGGTCCGTACCCGCCTCCATGCGAGCCCGTTAACAAGGAAATAAAACCCGTCATTTCCAGCGCCAAGTCCTCTTTGATCCTCTGTGACCAAAAGTTCTATGTCTCCTTTGTTATTCGTTGCACGAAAACTGGCGGATTTTAACAAAGATGGGATTATGAAGGAAATTAAACTAACAAGCCCAAAACCATTACAGCTCACCACTCTTTGTAACGAGCCCAACCCAATTAAATTAGACAGTTACTTCCTTAAGTACAATCAGTAGCCACCTCAACTTTTTTTTATACACGTGGCCCAACCCAAAAATGCTAAATCTGCTGAAACTTCAAAAACTCACCAAAAATAGTAGGAAACTCAGAAAAATTCAAATAAAATATCCAAGAAATCCGAAAAATTTGTAGAAACCAAATTTACTGATACTTTGATATCAAAATATTTCAAAATTTTAGCCTTTTATATTTTTGAAGTATCTTCGCTATAAAAATTGAATTTTGTAAAAATATTAAACACAATAAACCTTAAATAAATCTTTTATAAAATTTTAAAAGTGAAACCTAAGTAATTTAGACACTAAAACAAATCTCTAAATGACTATTTTTAACTAAATACTTTCAAATAAGCATTTTCATATTTTCAACTAAGCATTTTCAAGCAAATATGTTCAAAAGATTTAAAAGCGAATTTGAAACCTTTAAATTTTTAAAATCAAAATAAAAAAAATAATAAAAATCACTAAAACCCAAATAGAAATATTAGATAATTAAAAGTCAAAACACGATACCCAAAGTCAAAGCCAAAACCTCTTCAGTCGAGGAAAAGTCACGCTCCAAGATCAAGATTAACGCAAGCTCAAAGTCAAATCATCTTTTTCAGAAACTGATCCCTACAGCGGCCCAACATAGCCCTTGGAATCTACATTTCCTTTGTTCCTATAGTGACCCATACAGTTCCAGGAACTAATTCCTACAGCGACTCATACAGTCCCAGGAATTAAACATTTCCCTTGTTCCTACAGCGACCCACACCGTCCCAGGAACCAATTCCTACAGCGACTCACACAGTCCCAAGAATTAAATCTTTCCTTGTTCCTACAGCGACCCACACGGTCCCAGGAACCAATTCCTACAGCGACCTACACAGTCCCAGGAACCAATTCCTACAGCGACCTACACAGTCCCAGGAATTAAATCCTTCCTTGTTCCTACAGCGACCCACACAGTCCCAGGAACCAATTCCTACAGCGACTCACACAGTCCCAGGAATTAAATCCTTCCTTGTTCCTACAGCGACCCACACAGTCCCAGGAACCAATTCCTACAGCGACCCACACAGTCCCAGGAATTAAATATTTCCTCTGTTCCTACAGCGACCCACACAGTCCCAGGAACGAATTCCTACAGCGACCCACACAGTCACAGGAATTAAATCCTTCCTTATTCCTATAGCGACTCATACAGTCCCAGGAATAAAATCCAAAATCTTTTGTCCTTACAAGTCATCAAACGATCAAAAAACCAATTCCTATAGCGACTCACACAGTCCCAGGAATAAAATCCAAAATCTTTTGTCCTTATAAGTCATCAAACGATCAGAAACCAATTTCTACAAACCGCCGAAATCAAGCTACCGTTCAAAACCTACCCGATAAAACAAATGTCCTCAATTAGGTCCCGCCAATTAGGTTTGGTACCGTTAATTGACACCGATCTAAGCCAAAAGAATTAAGTCTTTTATATTCTCAATTGCGTCCCGTCAACTAAGTTTGGTAACGTCAATTAAGTTTAGTTTAATAAAATCGAGATAACTACTTTTCTAGCCTACGACATATAATTTCTCGAATCCCTTAATCAGAGGTTCTCGTGATTCGTCATGAGGTAATTAACAATAGGGGCTTGCGCCTATTGGAAGGAAAGGATCCACAAAATTAATAAACCCTCATGAGAATAGATTCTCGTTAATGTTTTCTTGTTGTCAAGAAGCATTTCTGCACTTGAATTTAAACTCGTGAGGGGTGAATCTAAGACTTATTCCCGTTCTTGAGGAAACCCAATCATTCTTCGAGAAATGACGAAAAAGTCCACACATTGATGAACCAAGGTCTGGTTTTGCAATCGGCCAACGGTGGTAAAAGAGCAAGAAGTCTATAGTGAAAAACCCAAAATGAAAGAAGAAAGAGAAGAAAAGAGGTACCTGCTAATGGCAACGCCGGCGATCACCAGAGACGAGTCAAGAAAGCCAAAGGGAAACGCAAAGCTTTAACCAAAGCTGCCTACCAACTAATACTGTAATCCAAGAAAGAAATGCAGAGGAAGAAGAAAAATAGACAGGCAGAAGAAAGGAGTGAAAAGGAGGAAAAGCAAACGACAGGAAGAGAGAGTAGAAAAGAGATGTCCAAGTGAATAGAAGAGAGAGAGAGAAGTTGGAAGGGTGTAGAAGGCGAAAGACACGAGGGAAAAGGCGGAAACGCGGTAATCCCAAGGGAGACAAAAAGGAAGAGCACAGTCCCTAAGGGAATGAGAAGATGCCACGTACCCCCCTCTTAAATGCTAGCAGGCGAAACGACAGGAGATCAGAAGGACAAAGAAGACTTAAGGGTGAAGTCTTCAGTGATGCAAAACATCTCGGACCGTCAGCGAAGTCGGAAACAGTTCAACATTTGATAATGTACCTCATATTATTTTAACTTAACACTCAAGGGCTCGGGAATACATCTCGGGTGTGATATCGTGTTAGGGTTTAAGAAAATAATGTTTGAAAGAGATTCTTGAGCTAGGGCTCAAGGGCTTGATGATGAATCTCGGATGATTTCCTAGGGTTAAAACTCCAGGGCTCGAGTACATATCTCGGGTATGATTTTGCGCTGAAATTTACAGACTCGACAACACGTTTGTGAAAGATTCAAAAGCTGAAGCCCAAGGGCTCAGTAAGATACCTCAAAATATATCTTGAGCTAAAGCTCAAGGGCTCAAGGGTATATTCCGGGTATGGTCTTAAGCTAAGGCTCAAGAATTTGATGATACACCCTGGGTATGATCTTGAGTTAAGGCTCAAAGACTCAACAACATATCTCGGGTATAACATGGTGTTAAGATTTAAGAGCTTGGCAATATAATTATCAACTTCCGAAGACCAAACTCTTCACAAGTTCAAGGGCTTATGATAGGATATGGCCCAAAAGGCCCAATCCGGATTAAGTTAACAATGAGGCCAAGCACGAGGCCCGGCCCGAGAAGGGTCCAGGAGCCATACGAAGAAACACAGAAATTAGGCGGAAAACCAAAGAGAGGCAGAAAATACGAAACGCAAAGGGATCTTAGAGGGGACCAGACGGTTAGGGCTGAACTACCTAGCTGGGACCCACTAGGGCATCTGGATCCGAGATGTTAAGAAGAATGCCTCAATAACTTCTCGGATTGGCGGGAAAGCTTCCCGACGTGGGAATGGGAAGACCCCTAACATCTCGGGACGAACAAGTGGCACAAGTGGTTATAACCGTTGTCGGGTGACGTCAGCAAAGCGGGTCTCTGTTCGAGGCCTATATATAGCAGGGGTAGAACACTGTATAGGGGGTTCCACATTTTTCTCATATACTCACATACACATTCTACATTGTAATAAAAGATTATCATCAATAAAGATCTATTTTCCATCTCTCAAATCTCAATCTCTACCTTTTGTTGATCTCTCTACTAAGCTAGACGTATCACAATTAATGGCGAACGTATCTTTCCTTATTCTGGCCGCAGTTGCGAGATCGCAACTCATTTGTAACGGTCAGGTGATATAAATGCTATTTGTATATGTTATTAATCAATCAATCCTCGTATCTTTAATGATTCAGTACCATTATAGAAAAACCAATCGTCCAGGTACGAGTTCAGTTGCAGAATCACAGAAGAAAATGTTTTATGCTTTAGACCTTTAGTAATATGAAATCAATGCAGTCCGCGCGCATCTGCTGATCTGCTAGAAGGAATCACCTATTCACCTTGATGGAAAAAAGATTTTATGAGATTAGAATCAAAATAATTAACGTTGTGTTGTAAGGAAAAGAGAACACCCATTAATTAAACAACATGTACAATTATGTTATCGACCCCTTTTAGAAAGATCCGCCCAATCCTGGAGACGATAGTTTAATGAAAAAAAAATTATCACAGTTTTATTTCACATAAATCCTGTCGGCACGGATTATTATTATTTTTTTGTGTATGAAATGATCAGAAACAAATACTTTGCATATATTTAAATTTGAACATTGTTTATTCTTTTTATTTTCTTCAGTCCAAAAACTTTATTAATCTTTTTTTTTTGTACTTTACGCTTTTCGGAATACATTTGGACATAATTAACAAAAGTTAATTTGTTAATGCTTTTTTGATAAAATGTGGTATGTCGTATGTGATAGGCGGACGAGCACAGAGCCAAAATGTCCCTCGACAATTGTTAGTATAACTTCAATTCTTTTCTTATAAATTCACAATATGTATGATTTTATATAAGAAGAATATCTATTGTGAAACATTGTTCATTTAGGGCTCCGTGAACCATGATTGTTTGATCGGTTATTTTACAAATTGACAAATCTAAATTAACCAATCCAATCTATATATTGAAATCTCATAGAAAATCAAATTTTACAATTTTTGAAATTTTTTTACTATTTTTTTCGAAATTTTTAAAACTTGCCATTTTTGGACGATAATCAGTGAATTATCGTCCAAAAATGGCAAGCTTTAAAAAAGTCGAAAAAAATAGTAAAAGAAATTTAAAAATGATAAAATTTTGTTTTCTATGAGATTTCAATATATAGATTGGATTGGTTAATTTAGATTTGTCAATTTGCAAAATCACCGACCAAACGGTCATGGTTCACGGAAGACTCTATGAACCAAGATTCACAATAGATATTCTCTTTATATAAGTTCACAATTTATTTCACATCAAAGTTTTCAGTTTTGTTGAACTCATGCACAGATAGAGAAAAAAAATTTTACAAGAATAATTTGCTAGTCCAGGCATTGAATTTTCTTACACTGACCAGTAATTAAAAAAAAAATACCATTTATTTTAGATGTAACACGTCATTAAGTCCAGTCCTTATCAATTTCTTCAAACAATTGGTCCTATTTTCCAGTTCGATGTTTGAATTACAATTTTATATTTTCTCTCCTGTTCAAATTATCCAAAAGACAATATAACCACTCCCAGTCAGAATTATATGATTTTAATGGAAAAGTACCCCTCCAGGGCCTGATGTTTCAGTCTTTCAGACTTCAGAGCGGAGTTTCGTCCCTTAATTTGCATAAAGATTCGTGTCGAGACAAGATTCCGTAATCGGTCTAAACGATTAACGGTTAGATCTGCGTCCAACATGATTCAGCACGGAACACAACGAAGATGCACTAATGCTTCTTCATGTGGGCCCCACATTCTTCTTTCTTACATTTTTTTTGTCATTATTTTATTTTATTTATTTATTTTCTTTCTTTCTTCCTCCGTCTCCACTCTCCAGCGTATGTTTGAGCCTCAGTTTCTTACTTCTCTAATCCAACATGACATCATATATATATTTCTTAACACAATCTCGTGAGCAACATTTTTTTTTTTTTTGAAGGAAGAGAAAATTCTTTGCCGTCCAACTTTTTTTTTTTTTTGAAATTAAAAGCGCATGCATGCATTTCGTAGGCAACTTCATCAATAGAAATAAGAGTATTATTACACATGAAACTAGCGCTGAAAGAAAAAAAAATATTAAAACAGCTTCTGATCTAATTCAATAAGAGTTTAAATTATTAATTAAATATTATAAGTCTTGGTGCTGTTTGGATTGTCTATTCTAGGAATTGCCTATTCCAGACGTAAATGTGTTATCCAAACGAAATTGCATATTCCTAAATAGTCCAATTTCAGGAATAACACTTTTCTCACTACTTTTCATTCCAATAACATTCTTTCCAACGTAATTCCCAACTTCATCATCCAAACAACATTTTTTATTTCCAGAATAACACTCTTCCCACTCTTTCCAAAATAATACTTTTCCTTAAATTTACGTTCGGAATTGATATTCCAAATCTTTTCCTAACACATCCAAACGGCACCCTTATGTTTTTCTGACTTAAACAATTAGATTCAAACAAATGTAAAGGGAGATATTTTATAGAAATTGGCCCTGTTTTGGCATAAGCAATTTTGATAGACATCAAAAGTTTGGATTAGAGTAGATCAGGAGTCACCTCGCTCCAATAGCTTTCAGTTCCAATCGAATCTTTTTTTGTGCCAAAATTAACATCTAAACCCATTCTCTCTAGTATTATGTCATTTTTAACTCTCGTAACACAACTGTTTTATCATATAATCAATATTATAAATAAAGATGCGTGGGTGTCGATCCCTGTTTTAGTTAATATTAGTGAGACACGCCATCAAGACCATTGATTTTTTTCCTCCAACTTAATCGGGTCCGTTTCTTTAGATGTATGTTAATTTTTTATGTGCTACTTATTGTGTTGTCATATGTGTTGCTTAGAGTTGTGTTTTCTTTATGTTATATTATTGAGATCCATTTTGATTATAATTGCGTCATTTTTGTCACATAATTTATTTCAACCTCTCTGTTAGTTGCTTCTATGAGAAATGATGGAACAACGTTTTTTTATTTGTGATAGTTAATTATAAAATATTTCAACATATGAAAATATAATTTATTATTTCTATCCTACCAGTTACTACACTTTAAATTAATTACAAACATAACAACCTAATTACAATCAATATTTATTAAATGATAACATATTTAATTTTTTATTACTATGTCAAATATCGAGCGAAGCTCGACTTACCCTCTAGTTATGTTAGAGACGGGAACGAGGCCAATTTCGCCACAAGCGACAGGTGAGGCAATGAGCTTATTATAAAATGGATTACTGATGCAATTACTTTTAATCACCTAAGAAATCGTCAGCTCTCACTTTTTTTTACTATTATATGTATGAGAGAAGTTGATATGTTATTCCTTCAATATCCAGCATATTAATAATATAGATGAAAAATATTTTGATTTGTGGGAAAAATAGTAGGATAAAAAGGTTTTCATCTATTTACGTGGTGCTTAATCATATTATCATCCAATTTAGAGAGAAATGATTGTGACTAGAGTTAAAAAATAAAAAAATAAGTTATGCATTGACTAGATTAACAGAAAAGATAAGATATTCAAACTAATCATTACAAAATGAATAATTATGGAGACAATTATTTAAAAGTTAAAATTCAATATTTATCACGATAAATTTCGTCGGTGGTCTATCTATATGTTCGACAAATATAAAAAAAATTCTTATTAATGTATAAAAAAATATTCAAAGATCATAAAGGCAAATACTTATCAAGTATTTTTTTAAATTTTGGTATTGTTAATCAACTTAAACAGCTATCGAGATTATGCATGGTTAGTGTATTGCAAACGTATCGTGTCGTGTCGTGTCGTGTCAAACACGAGCGTGTTAGAGCTCGTGTCGTGTCGTGTTGACACGAGTTAATATTTTCAACGTGTCGTGTCGTGTCGTGTCGTGTCAAATGAAGAAATTGGTTGACACGACACGCATTATGACACGATACGCCGTGTTACACGCCTAACACGGCGTGTCGTGTTGACACGACGTGTTAAACGTGTCGGGACGTATTATAATTTATTCACTAAAAAATCATTAAAAATACTTAAAATAAATTTTAAAATAGAAAAATATAATAAATTGTTGAAATTTTATATATTAAAATAAAATTTAATGATTGAATAAAAAGATTATGAATCAAAATTATTAAATTTATAATATAAACTCAATATAATTTAATAAGTTCTAAATAATATTAATTTTTTATCGTGTCAACTCGTGTCACGTGTCGTGTCGTGTCGTGTTATGTGCTAACTCGTGTCGTGTTAAGACGTGTCAATGTTTGAAAGTCTCCAACACGACACGACTTTGATACGCACGTATCGTGTTAATTTCATGAACGGGTCGTGTCATATCAACACGCGTGCGTATCGTACCAACACGCTCGTGTCGTGTCATTTTGGAGAACAACTATGCATGGTGTTCTTCAATTATTATATTGAGGGATGACTGGATGAGGGATTGAGAAACATCCTATCATAAATTGCCACGTCGTTGACAATTTCCAAAAAAAAAAGAAAAAAAAAATCAGGTTCGGATACTGACTGCAGTCTGCACAGAAAATTTATAGAGGCACCAGAAAAAAGAGCCATTCATTTCCTTAGAATAATGAAGCACAAAGCGCGTGGCAGGAGATGTGAAGAAACGGATAGGGAATTGGGATCGCCATCCGTGAACAGATGTGTTGACAAGTGTTTTCTTCATCCTATTTGTTTTCCTAAATTGAATGTCACGTTTTCGTCATGAACCGTGCATTTATTTGGTGCTTTCGTATTGGTTTGGATTACTGCATATATATTCTAGAAAGGAAAACTGCAAGAAGTAGGACAAAAGAGACCGAAATTTAGAAAATCTTTTTTCAGCCATCTCAACTGCCAAAAGTCGTTTGCCTGACCGACTGAGCATTGTATTTGTGGAGTAAAATTTTGACGAATTCATGTTTGATTTAACCTCCCAATAATTGAAATAAATTATTAATTACGTTTAACTTGACTGACCGTTTGCCTATAAAGACTATTTTTTTTTTCTTCAAGGTTGGCAGATATTGAAGGCAATACAAACCTAGACAATGAATTTATTTTTAGTTTAAGAATAATTTCCTAAGTCAAAATAGAAACTCTCTAAATTATTATATAATTCAAGTTCCACTAGCAAGTTGTTCTTGGATATGTATATGGCATAGAAAAATAGGTGATAGACATGCATGGGACCTCATCATCAATTCCATTCGTGATAGACATTTTACACCACTCTGTTAAAAAAAAAGAAAAAAAAAAAAGGGTGCTATCTTGTTTTTTTTTTTAGTTATGATAAAGGTACGAAAAATCCATCGTAGCCGAATCTATTCCTAAGCCATTCCATTAAAAACAAATCCTTTGTATGGGCTCTGAAGAATTACTTGCATAATCGTCCAGGCCCAATAATGAAGGTAAAATATAGCGGAAGTTATACAATTGACACAGGCCTTCAAACAACCAACTGCAGCTTACACTTAGAAACTCAAGTATAAGCCCATTTCATTTATGGCCAGATCAAATCTTCTTTTTTTAACATGGGATTTCATTTCATTAGATATTTTCTGAAAAAAATAAATGGATTTGGTGTCATTTGATTCAACTTTCTAGGTTATTAGCTTTAATGAAATTCTGAAAAATCAAGTAAAATTAAACGAAACGAAATGAAATTTCGCGTAAGTCACATTTTGATCAAGGCCTCAATGTCATTATCATATTAAGACTGTTCTTGATTTTTTTTAGGAAAAATATTCCCCAACAAGTATAAATTATTGTAAAATTATGTTTATATAGATTTTTTCATTTGATGTTAATAAGAAACCTCAACAAGTATAACCAACCATCCGATTTAACGAATATTAAATCTGAAATAAAAACGTTAATATCTCGGAGCAATTTTCACCACTTTTATAGTTCTCATGATTTTACAATAATTTGGTTGTAATTTATCGATTTGTTCCTTCCCACGCTATATATTTCAAGAAATAATTTTGTGCATCTCATCTTATAGTCCTAACATTACAACTTGTTTGCCATGTTCCTAATATAGGCGTGGCTATAGTAATGTTGTCCGGAATTAGTTATTGGTATTTTTTTTCCGTTTTTTTTTTTCAGGAAAAGCAATCAAAATTTTCGGAATGTATCATGAAGAAACTATAGATCACCGTCTAAACAATTAATTGGAAAAAAAGGAAAATGATAACCGTCCTACAGATCGCGTCTAAACAATTAATTGGAAAAAAAAAAGGGAATGATTCTCTTCCCTCCCCTCGCGTTGTTTCTCCACTCTTTTTCCGACTTCCTTTTTTTTTTTTCTCCGCTTCTCTCTCTCTTCGCTCCTCTCTTCATTTCCCACCTTCGTTTTTTTTCCTTCGCCTCACTCCCGCCACCTTCTCTGTCTGGCTTTCTCCTCTTCTCTTCACCATCAATTTCCACCTCCCTCCTCCGTCTAGCGTCATCTCCTCTCATATGTCACTTTTTGTCTCCCCTCCCTTCTGTTGCCTTCCGTCTCAGCTTTTTTTCTCATGAACTCCACCTTCTTTCCCCTACCTTTGTCTCATTCCCCTTCGCCTCCATCTTCTTAAAATGAACATTTAAAACAATAAAATGAACAAATACAAAGATAAGATGAACAAAGTATCAAAGTGTATAGATATAAGAATAAAATGAACATATATAACAAATAAATTGAACATATATACAAAACAAAGTGAACTCATATAAAATATAAAAGTGAACATATGTTCATACAAATTGAACATATTAAAAAAAATAAAATGAACATATACGCCCATTAAATATTCTAATTTTCAATTATCGTAAACTCATAAAAAATGAACATAAAAAATAAATAAATTGAATAGAAATAACCAATTTATTGAACATAAATAACAATAAATTGAACAGATATAACAAACGCCGTGAACTCATAAAAAATGAATATAAAAACAAATAAATTGAACATAAATAACAATAAATTGAACATATGTAACAAACACCGTAAACTCATAAAAATGAACATAAAAATAAATAAATTGAATAGATATAACCAATTATTTGAACATATATAACAAATAAATTAAACACAACATGAGATAAAAGGGAGTAAACAAAAAGGAAAGGCCAGCGAGAAAGGAAAAAAAAAACAAATATAAATGAGATACAAGATAGCATGAAGGAAAAAAAATGAGAAGGAAGAAAAGAAATAAAGAGCAGAGTAGGGAGGGAGAGAGGAGAAACTCACGAAAGAAGGGAGAGACGGGAGGGAAGACTTGCGCGGAGGGAGGAAAGAGCAAAGCAAGGGAGGAGAGACGCGCTCGGAGCAGAAGACGCTCGAATCGGATGAAGGGAGCTGAGTCTGGTCGGGTGAAGAGAAATGAAGAGAGCGGCATAGTGCTGAGTCTGGATGACGCGAATGGCAATTTGTTGGATTGCGGTAAGCAATTACCAAAAAAAAGAAAAACATTGCATATGGTGAACACACTAAATTGATTATAACCAAACCTTCCAAATAAAAAAAATAGTTACAACCAATAGTTTAATTCTTTTGCTTCTTAATCTTACACAAATAAATTATTTTCGAATTATTTGGGGTATAAACTAAGTAAATGAACTTGATTAGACGAAAAAGGAGGTGTAGTCTCATCCCTCAAAAAAAAAAATAAATTATAAAACAATATTTTTGGGTAATAGATAATTAGCAGCTGGTGTAACCAAAGGCAGTTTATATTAATTGCAATCCTTAGTTGAGACTTGAGAGCAATTATCACATTTAATATTAGTCAAGCCACTCCTCGCCGTGGGCACTACGTAACCAAAGCATTAATTATCGATTACAATCGCTATTTGAGTACGATTATCTTATTTTACATCATGAACATCATTATATCGTGGCCTATACTTTGAAATTTATCTTCCCTACTAGATGGCGAAAAACAATATTTTATCGGATAAGATTACATTAATTAATTATGTGAATCGCTTTAAGCATCATGTATATAAAAATGATCCTCACGCTCGTTGAAATAACTCTCTCTTTTGATTTGACAGATAAATGCTGTAAATATTTTGATGTCATATAGGTTTGATGGTTTGGTTACCGAACTAGACTTCTATAAAATATTATACATCTATACTCATCGTAAATGGGCAAGAATGAAATCGGAACAGGAGACGTGATAAAATTACCAGCAACTTGAATTTTACCTTTCGTTAAATAATTGAACCAATATCTTATTTTATATGACAATTACCAAAATAAGATATTTTGAACTTTAAATATCCATAATGCCAATCTCAATGAAATTTTAAATTTGCGGTCTCAAATAATATTTCCAACTTTAAATATTCATAATGCCTATCTCAACAATATTAATTAAGACTGATTCTCAACCTTCTATCAGATAATAATTTAATTGGAATTAGCATATAAAATTTCGGCTTCAGAAAATTGTGTCCTTTATGCGATATTATCACAGAAAATTGTTCCGTACGTTACTGCGAGTGAATAGTGGTTTACCACAGAAAATCTATTTGAAAAGGAATTGATCGTCATGTGTTGCGCGCGAGATATAAGTACATAACTCACTTCTACAAAAGCAATGTCAAAGATTCGGCTTAATATTGCTCATTCAAAGTCAAATTGATCAATTGTACCACTCCGAATCCCAATGGATTAATTAACCAGTCATAATATCATATATATTGTCAGAACATAGCCACTATCAAGCTTATCTAAAAAGATAATATCATGTATATTAGTCTTGGAGCAGATCCAAAGTTTATACTTTATAGTTCTCTTTAAATTCATTAAATGCCAAGTCCCGTTAATTAGGAAACAAAGAGACTGAGAATGAGCTAGAGAGGGAGATTAATTAGTTTTGCTGCATCCCCTGACAAACTTTCAATAGAGGGAGAGAGAAAGGTTAACAATTAATGGCCCAAGAAGTAACAGAGCCACTAATCCATAATACTAGAGATCAAGAATCTGATCACCACTACAGTCATGATGAAAAACCTGGCCATGATTTAGAGGAGATCAAGAGCATTAAGCAATTCCTTAAGGAGGCCAGGGAGAAGAACAAGAGAATCTGGTACCTCGCCGGCCCAGCCATTTTTACCTCCATTGCACAGTATCTCTTGGGGCCGCAACACAAGTTTTCGCTGGCCACCTGATGACTCTCGAGCTCGATGCGGTTTCTACAGAAAACTTGGTCATCGCTGGCCTTTCCTTGGGAATTATGGTATGTTCAATGCAAATCAAACTAATAAAATTAAAGAAGAACAGATTCAACTACAACTGGAATTTATAGTATATACACAGAAACTAGTCTCGTGTGCTATGTTTTGATCTTTTGATTAACAAATATTATACCAACTTGGCAATGTTTTACAACAAAATGACCTCAATTAAACCATAATAATGCAGATAGGAATGGGGAGCGCCTTGGAGACGCTCTGTGGCCAGGCATACGGTGCTAAGCAGCTCCATATGCTCGGTGTGTACATGCAACGCTCATCGGTCATCCTCACCGTCACGTGCATATGCTTCCCTCCAATTTACCTTGTGCATATGCTTCCTTCCAATTTACCTTTTTGCCACTCCGATATTACTGTTCTTCCACCAAAATGAAGAAATTGCATCGCTTGCTGGAAAATTCTCACTCTACATGATCCCTGTTAGGAAATGCTCATATTTTAATTTTAGATTAATTACAACTAATTAATCACCATTAACAACAAGCAAATCAATAGATCTAGTGCTAAAGCAATCACACATCAAAAGAATGAGAACAAGTAGGAGAATTATACCTCTCTTTGTGTAGTAACAAAGAGGCTCGATTCCATGGCATGGGAGTCGATGGCGTGCTTGCATCGCCTCCTCCACCACCAATAGTCGCCTCTAGCCCACCAAGGACCCACCACCAAGCTCAAAGAGAATGCTAGTTCTCTTGAACCTCTTGCTAATCACCTTGCTTCTCTACTTAACTATTTAATGGAGAGGAAGAGAGGTGGGGTGCTCAACACATGAGCTTGGAAGAGAGAAAAGAGGGGCAGCTAGGAGGCGCATGGGATGGGAGAGAATGACGGCTAGGGTTTCCTCTTGGAGACCCCCTTTATATAGCCAACAACTCTCATCCACCTTTCATACTATTTACAAGTATGCCATCCACCCTAAGAGGCCACCTAATGGGCTTTCTTGGGCCATCTTAATAAAAGGCCTTTATTCATTAATTCACCAATTAATGAATCCCCTTTAATTCTCTTTATTCTTCCTTAAATCGGGCCTTTAATTAACCAATTAAATAGAAGCCCAATTAGCTCAAACTAATTAAAGTAAGTTGAACATAATTAATTATTAACTCATTAATAATTAATCTATGATTAGCTAATGCATTATATTGTTTCCATATGATCCTTTTAATTTAATTAATTATAATGGTTCATAACGGTATATAATTAATTAATTAACTTATCACATTTCACAATACACATTATTGTGAATAAACAATAAATGCACCAAGTGGTTAGAATCCTATTTGTGCGACCCTATTTGAGGATTTATACTATGTTGGCCATGGAAATAAATCGTTATTTATTTCCAATAATCATAAGCGGTATCTAGCAACACGTTATGATTCCCAATTCGTATAAATAATGTACCGTTACAATATCTCAATCCTGCATAAGAAATAAAAGTATTTCTTTGTCTGATTCTTATGTCACATGATATCTTTGTATAATCCAAGATAGGAATGTGTCATTCTTGCAGATTATACATTTCTTGATCTAGAGTTGATTGTACATGTTGGCCAACCAATCCAACTCCATCAAGGGGCCCAAACAGATATCATCACTCATTAAATATATTAATGAGGGACATACGGTTTTCTTGATGAACAACTTTTCCCCGCACAATTCAAGAGAACATAAATAAAGTCCTTATAGCAGCCTTTATCAGGAATCAACGTTAGACGATATTTATTGAACCTATCCTCATGTGGAAAAGATGAACATCTCAAACATAGAATCAAACTCATATGAAATAAACAATGACACTTAACACAATCCAAATGTTTATTTCATTGGGTCAAGTCCTGTACTATGTTCTACAACATATACATATGCAATTAAGTTGGTAACTCCTTACCTATGATTTGTAGAACTTAATCATCGCTTAACTTGCATACTAATCTTTTATGATAATTAATGTTCCTTGTTAATTATCAAGATTATGGACGATTTAGATTTATTATTGTCATTCTAATGAATGATCCACAGAGATCCACAATTCAGATCCTCAACCTGAATGATCTGTCAATAATAAACTCTAGGAACAAATGATCAAATATCATCATTAACATAAACTAAGAAAATAAGTCATTAAATATTGACTTCTAGGACATAACTCCAACAATCTCCCACTTGGCCTAGAGTCAATCAATAGTGACCTCTAGCCAATGAAGAATTTAAAACAATGTCATATATCCATATATATACATGTCTCGAACCTCAAAAGATATAATACGCTTAAAGCAAGTTACTCATACGTCCATCACGCATGGATGCACAACTGCATCTCGTATACCGCTTAAGGTAGAGGTTAAGTTAGAGTGTTCGCTGTGTCCGCGAACCTATCCAATTTTGTTTGACCCTATATACATATATACTCCTATATATGTGTTCTTGATCGTCATCATGTGAGATCAAGTGACATCGTCATAGATCTTAGTTGGATCACCAATTTAATATTGGGTCCTTCAAGTTTAAGCTATGGTTCGAGATGCATAGAACCATATTAGCTTGAATGAGAACTTCACGATCCATACCACATTCTTTCATTGCTTCACAAGTTGCTATATATTTTTGTTTTGGTGACGGAAACGGTTGTAATATCCCATTTAGAACACCTTCTAAATTTACAACACCACATTAAACAAAATATGTAGCTCAATTGTATTTATATCAATCTTTCGAAAACTAGCATCAATATAACAATTCATATGAGCTTTCTTTCATCTTGTCAGATGAAAAACATATCACCCTTTCTCATAAGATACTCGAGGATATTCTTGATTATTGTCCAAATGTGTTTTACTTTATATCCAGTTGACAACTGCCTGTCATACTCCTTGGGTACAACACATAGGGGCATGTGCATAAGTATGGCGTACGTAATGAAACTCATAACAGAAGGATGCTCGAATTGTATCGTGCACTTTTCTCGAATTGAGTTGCAACACACCGAGTCGAACTCAAGTGTATGCCATACAACGTGGTTAGACATCCTTTACAGGAGTCTATCTTTTCGTGTAACTAGAACACTTTGTCATTATATGCACATTTTGCTCAAACCTGACATCCATCATAATCTATCTCCATAGATTTTGTTTCCTTGGATTTAGGTGACTTGCCCAAGTTCTCTATTGAGAAAACATTCTCCAGTGAGATCTTGACAATATTCATTTTCTTAATGTTATTCCCAATTAATGTCTTGTATCTTATACAATACATGTAACACAATCATGCTTCCACTGACTATCTTGTCTGTACAAGATACCTTTTTGACGAAGTTCAACTCCTTGACTTCCTTTTCGAAATATTTATTCCAATTTCCACAATACTTGCTTCAATCCATTAATGGATCCTTAAAGCATATATATGTTTCTAACAATACAACAAATCCTCGGTTTGTGTCAAATACACAACAACTTCCTTCATTCAATCGAAGAAGACGGTTTTGATGTATCTTTCCATATATCTATATATACGAAATATAACTATTGTTAGAATGATCTTTATTGACTTATACACAGCTACAAGCGAGAAGTCGTGCTTTGTACATGGTCAACTTGTTATCGACTTAGACATGGCATCAATCATGAAATTGTGCTTTGTACATAGTCGACTTGCTATCCATATCTATCTTTCCTTTAAAGATCCAAATGTTCTAGATGGATCGCTCCTTCTTGAACATCAATCAAGGTCTATACCTTGTTGTTATGTATATGGATTGCACTTAAAGATCATACAGATTCAAATCATATTTGTGGAATCGGGTCTTTCCATCGCTTCTGTATTTATCAACGGATCCTCATATGTCAAGTACGAGGATGTTGTGAAGCCTATGTACTTTTCAGTTTAGGCAGTTCACTCTCGTTGATCTTTGTAGGATTGGTGCTTGAGGTCAACAAACTACTTCTACAACATCTTGTAGAGTAAGTTCTTGATCCTAATATATTGCACGAGTTTCTCGAACATCATCCATTTGTGAGATGTTTGAGTACTCTTTAGAAGCAAGCGTGCTTATAAACTTCTTCCTTTCACAACTACTTGTGAATTAAGTTCCGCTCAACTCCCACTAAACACCATGTATGGAGTGACAAGTTTCCCATAAAGGTACTTCTTGTAGTGACGCATAAACTCCTTTAATGCTCACTTTACTCCCACTACTTCTTCTTGAGAATGTTATTCCTTAAGATTACGTTATGATGAGCAACAACTACCTTGTTCTTATCATGTTCATAGAAGTAGTACATTTTGGCTAATTCAAGATATCCTACAAAATAATAAGCGTCTTATTTGGGTCCAAGCTTATCAATCAATCGAACCTTGAAATAAGCTTCTCAACACCAAATCTTGAGAAACAATATACCTAGAGATCGGATCTCGTAAGATGTCTTTCTCAATAGACTTCAATGGAATTTTTATTTAGTGTAAACAATATTGTCCTCAAACACAAATCCCTTACATGAGTCGAACAAATCAATTTGATTTATTACCGATCGAACTATATCAAACAATGTTCGATACCTCCATCCTTGGATATATTTTTCAATGTTCCTCATGGAGCGAGTAGTGAAACGTATTTCATACTCTTCAGGTAATATATCAAACTATATGACTTAACTATTTACCATGATCCATCTTAAGACTTTTTGCTTTTATTGAATAGTTTTTCAACTTTACTCTTGAAATTCTTTTGATCTTGTCAAAAGATTCATACTTATACCATATCAAATAGATACGTTAATATCTACAATGATCGTTGGTCAAGTGGTAAAGTGTCAACAACCTTTCAATTGCACAAGTACCCATAGGTCTATATACATCAATATGTATAAGTCTTAATCAAGTTACTTGTCCTTTAAACCTTCGTAGTTCAAAGACGCTTTTGTCATTTAACAAACACGATTCACATGAATTTCAATTCATTTGCAATCGAATTGATTTACGAGCTCCACGTTACGTAGACTCTCATAATGCGATTCTTGTTTATATTCGACCAAGCGACTAATTTACATAAAAGTCAAATACTTTATGTAAAGTCTTACACATTTGTCATTCAAAAATTTGTCTATCTATTTCAAGCAAATTCAATTAAGATGCATGAAATCTTATACAAAAATTCATAATAATAAGAGAACAACATTTCTCTATTACAAAACATGATCATCCATCATCAAATATGAAATGGTGATAAGGTTTTATGAGATGTTTGGAATAAGGTATACAACCTCAGATTCCTAAACAAACTCTTTATTTAGTAAAGATAACTCTACGTATTCAATGGTAGCGGCTTAGACGTATAAGCCATTTCCAAAACGGAGTTTACTTTACTTGTCTCGAACTTTCTCTTATTCATCATTGCCTACACATTTCATTAAATGCGAGCACATGAACTAGCACCTGATTACTAGTGTGAATTAGAGATAGTGAGATAATTTGAACGACAAATATCTTAAGGTTTAGAACATCATGATATATCAGACAACCTTTCAAATGCCTCCCATAAATGGCAAATGAAACATCTCATGTGACACACGGTCACTAGTGAGGGTCTCAAAGTTTCAACTCATATCTTGGTGAAGTATTCCTTTAATACTTAACCAATTACTTTTAGCACTAACAAGTGTGCGAACAATATATCCTTTTGTCCCGAGAAAGAGATTGCTTGACAATATCAACAATCCTTGATATTGGAGATCTTAATATCTCTAGTTGTCAATTAGCTACTCAAACTTTTCGGTTCGCAAGCTAATGAAACATTTATTTCTTATAATAAGAGTCTCTTGGTTAACTCCATTACTCAATCATAAATGATTGAGTCTATATTTACTTTCTCTAAGAACTTCTTCTTAAATGGATGAGAGTGTAGAAGTCTAATCTAGTCCTTATGAATTCTCCAATTCAAAGGTCTAGAACTTCTAAAAGGATATAAGCATTCGTTTTATTAAATAATTTTCATCAAAACTAATCAATCATTACGAAGCTATGTTCGGGAAGTCGAGGAACGTTTTGGGATTAAACATGCACAAGTTTCTCCTTTCCAAGAACATGTCTTAGAAATCGGTGTTACTTCTCCAAGTAAATACCTTAGAAACGAGCTTGTTGTTTTCCAAAGATTGATCGCAACGAAATTAACATATTTAATATCTATAACAATTTCAATTTAAGGTCATTTAGTTTATGCAATGTTTTGTTTATGGAATGATAAACAAAACTCCCACTACATTTATTTAAAGTCCCTAATGTAGTCGGTTTCCAAGATCCTCATTTTCGTTGAAATAGGGGACAGCGTCGGCATGACACCTAAAACAACTAGATAAGGTAGGTTCTCCAACCAATCATATCTTGTCCATATGATTCTTGGTTTGTGAGATATCATAAGTATATCCACAAACTTCGTCCCAACGTCCAATCCGAGTGGGTCCGTTGTAAAGCAACCTCTCTCTATTTGCTCCTAGTAAATCCGATTTACACCCCGACTACAATGATGGACTACGATGTCCGCGTCGGCAGGAATGCATCAATAGACAATCAATTGTATTGAAGGGGATAGAGAGAAGGAGGACGTTTTGGCTAAATCAAGTTAATTTGGGACAAAAGCAAATACGTGACTTTGTTTGGTGGTCGTGTAAGCATACACCCATACCTACCTATGACAATTCAAGGCATTCACAAACAATCACATAACATAAGCATCTCAAGCATTGTCGTGGGTTTGTATGGCTCCCGCTTGCATTAGTCTTCGTCGCATCTCCATGTAACGAAACTAATCTAATCAAATCCTCCTACTAATTACTAAGATCCTATCTAATAATTACGGGAAATAAATACATGTGATAAAATCCTAAAACCCACCTAGGCCTTAGGGGCATGCAAGCCTCACAAGTTACATCAAGAATTAATCAATTATTAATTATCAAGGCACCTTAGGCCACATTACAAGCAATCACATGCATTCAAAACATTTTACAACACACAAGGCATTGAAATCTTGAGCCATACCAAACCCACATCCTCCTACAAAAACAAGTTAGCACATATACAATATACATGATTCACTTGCTCTTAATTAATTTCATTAATTAGAATCTTTGTGCATACTTGTTGCTCAAGTTTTTTCGAATGCAAAGAAGACTTAACATTAACAACTAATTGTTTAAGCCCTTTCAAATTAAATCCAACCATCAAAACAGAAAGGAGGGTATTTAAGGAGTCTTCTAATTAACCTTTCATCAAATTGATTAATTAGAAATTATTTTAACTAATTAAAATACGAAATTCGGGGCCCGAAAAATTCAAAATAATTCGGTCTCCAAAAAATCCGAAATAAATCCAGAGAACTCCTTACAAAAATTGTGATTATCTGTAAAAAACTCAAGGAGAGATCAATTACCATCAGGGAGAACCAAAAAAGACAAATCCTCAAATTGTGCGCGAAGCACCGTTAGAGAAAATTCTGTTATGGGTCTCAACCTTTTGATCTGTATGATCATCCCCTTGATATCTTTCCAGCAAACAATTTACATAGAAAAATACTACATACAATAGGCTATCATTCCATGAAAAGAAAATCCACAAGTTACATTCAAGATCAACGAGATAACAAGCATTTAAGCAAGGTATCCTGTTCTGGAACAGACCGTCGACCAAAAAGTTTTCACTCGGTTGAGGTATCAAATCTCAATGAAAATCTATGAAATTAATTTTCACAGATTCCAGACTTAAAGGAGAACATTTCCATTTCAACACTTTTCCATAAAAGTTTCTCAATAAGTACAGTTTTTCAAAACAATCAGTTTGTTTGAAAAAACAGATCTGACAACTTCATCACTTTTCATCCTTGAACGCCCACATAAAATCCGAAATATGCAACAAAATTTACATATCTAGAAAGAGCATCAAGTTTAGATTAATCCTATCTAAAAGTTACAGGTACTTTGTATACAAACTTATTTGTTACCAACCACAACAACAGAACTGTGCAGCAGAATAACAGATCTGCGCACCGTTACCGTTTAAATCACTAAAAATTCATTTTACATCTAATTTCAATGATTCCAGTGGGAAAACAACCACAATTCAAAGGGCTACAATCTCCAATAAGAAGGAAAAAATTTCAGAGAGCTTTACACCACGAAAAACAAGCAACAAGGCAGAAAACAGCCTTTCCAGGGCCAGCAAGCATGCACATCACTAATTAACTTAATTAATTACGAATTTCTCATTTAATTAAGTGTGAAAAACCTTAAGCACGACCTGAGCACTGATACCACTATTAGGAAATGCTCATATTTTAATTTTAGATTAATTATAACTAATTAATCACCATTAACAACAAGCAAATCAATAGATCTAGTGCTAAAGCAATCACACATCAAAAGAATGAGAACAAGTAGGAGAATTATACCTCTCTTTGTGTAGTAACAAAGAGGCTCGATTCCATGGCATGGGAGTCGATGGCGTGCTTGCATCGCCTCCTCCACCACCAATAGTCGCCTCTAGCCCACCAAGGACCCACCACCAAGCTCAAAGAGAATGCTAGTTCTCTTGAACCTCTTGCTAATCACCTTGCTTCTCTACTTAACTATTTAATGGAGAGGAAGAGAGGTGGGGTGCTCAACACATGAGCTTGGAAGAGAGAAAAGAGGGGCAGCTAGGAGGCGCATGGGATGGGAGAGAATGACGGCTAGGGTTTCCTCTTGGAGACCCCCTTTATATAGCCAACAACTCTCATCCACCTTTCATACTATTTACAAGTATGCCATCCACCCTAAGAGGCCACCTAATGGGCTTTCTTGGGCCATCTTAATAAAAGGCCTTTATTCATTAATTCACCAATTAATGAATCCCCTTTAATTCTCTTTATTCTTCCTTAAATCGGGCCTTTAATTAACCAATTAAATAGAAGCCCAATTAGCTCAAACTAATTAAAGTAAGTTGAACATAATTAATTATTAACTCATTAATAATTAATCTATGATTAGCTAATGCATTATATTGTTTCCATATGATCCTTTTAATTTAATTAATTATAACGGTTCATAACGGTATATAATTAATTAATTAACTTATCACATTTCACAATACACATTATTGTGAATAAACAATAAATGCACCAAGTGGTTAGAATCCTATTTGTGCGACCCTATTTGAGGATTTATACTATGTTGGCCATGGAAATAAATCGTTATTTATTTCCAATAATCATAAGCGGTATCTAGCAACACGTTATGATTCCCAATTCGTATAAATAATGTACCGTTACAATATCTCAATCCTGCATAAGAAATAAAAGTATTTCTTTGTCTGATTCTTATGTCACATGATATCTTTGTATAATCCAAGATAGGAATGTGTCATTCTTGCAGATTATACATTTCTTGATCTAGAGTTGATTGTACATGTTGGCCAACCAATCCAACTCCATCAAGGGGCCCAAACAGATATCATCACTCATTAAATATATTAATGAGGGACATACGATTTTCTTGATGAACAACTTTTCCCCGCACAATTCAAGAGAACATAAATAAAGTCCTTATAGCAGCCTTTATCAGGAATCAACGTTAGACGATATTTATTGAACCTATCCTCATGTGGAAAAGGTGAACATCTCAAACATAGAATCAAACTCATATGAAATAAACAATGACACTTAACACAATCCAAATGTTTATTTCATTGGGTCAAGTCCTGTATTATGTTCTACAACATATACATATGCAATTAAGTTGGTAACTCCTTACCTATGATTTGTAGAACTTAATCATCGCTTAACTTGCATACTAATCTTTTATGATAATTAATGTTCCTTGTTAATTATCAAGATTATGGACGATTTAGATTTATTATTGTCATTCTAATGAATGACCCACAGAGATCCACAATTCAGATCCTCAACCTGAATGATCTGTCAATAATAAACTCTAGGAACAAATGATCAAATATCATCATTAACATAAACTAAGAAAATAAGTCATTAAATATTGACTTCTAGGACATAACTCCAACACCCCCAACTCTTCGCTTATGGGTTGAACTTCCCGATGCAGAAGTTTCTACAAGCACAGAGCAAGGTCTTGGCAATGGCACTCGTCTCAGCTGCTGCTCTGGTATTTCACCTGTTTTTGAACTGGCTGCTGATTGTCCAACTCAGGCTCGGCCTCGTAGGTGCGGCAATTGCGCTGAATGCATCATGGTGGCTCATAGTTTTGGGGCAGTTTGCTTACATTGCCATGGGGTATTGTCCTGGTGCTTGGAATGGGTTTAGTATGTTGGCATTTAAAGATTTGGGCGCTTTTGCTAAATTGTCTATTGGTTCCGGCATCATGATGTGGTAAGTAATTTTGTTCTCTTTTGGATTTGATGGGTAATTATATAAACTATGACAAAAATAATTCCTTTTGTTTCTTTCTTATTTAGTTAGACTGATTAATTGTAAATATCTTTCCCAGCCTAGAGTTTTGGTGTCTTATGATAACTATTGTAATAGCTGGCAACCTGAAGAATGCTCAAATTGCTGTTGGTGCCATTTCTATTTGGTTAGCCTCTCGTCTCAATTGGAATTGATTAAATAAATTAAGTCATGCTATTGAATTAGAAAAACAAATATGTTCTATGTATAAGTTATATTCTTGATAGATAATGATTTTCTCAGAGAATACAGCGTAGCATATATAGTTATATACTCCTAAATTGAACTTCTTGTACTTTGGTTGGTGCTGTTTGGTCCAGTCTGTTACTACTTATGATACCTGCTGAGATTTTTTGTTAGCAACTGTCATGCTTTTTGTTAAAATTTTCTTTTGCATGCATTTCTCAAATTTCTTGAGTGAGAATCAAAATCATAACAGCATATTTTTGACAAAAGAATTATTGCCTATCTTTCGTTATATTGGCAGTATGAATATATCTGGGTGGCAGATCATGATTTTCTTCGGCTTTAATGCTGCTATAAGGTATCACAATCTACTTTCCTATGTTGAAATTCATTTATTTCAATGTCTCGATTTTCACAAATCTAACATCTAATACAAAATTAACAATTTAACAGTGTAAGGATGTCAAATGAGCTAGGAGCAGGGAGGCCAAGAGCAGCCCAGTTTTCAATTTTGGTGGTGCTTATGTCATCAGTCATACTTGGCCTTTTCTCTTCTGTACTTACTTTGGCTCTAAGAGATGTGTATGGGGTTCCCTTCACCAACAATCCTGAAGTAGTTGATGCTTGTCTCCAGCCTTGCCATTCTCTTTGCCCTTTCCCTATTTCTCAATTGCATCCAACCCGTGTTATCAGGTACTTGTTATCAGATTCTTTATACAATTATACGTGTCATAATAAGTATCTATTCACAGGTTTTCATTGAATTTAAACCAAAGTAGACTCCGTTTAACTACTAATTAACATCGTTACAGGTGTGGCTGTGGGAGCAGGATGGCAGTGGCTGATAGCATACGTCAATCTGGGCTGCTATTATTTTATTGGATTTCCCTTGGGTTATGTACTCGGTTTTTCTTTGGATAAAGGAATTCAGGTATTGGGGCTAAAAGTTTAATTAAATGAAATTTATGAGTAAATTCATTGGTTTTGTTTAACAATTCACTTCCAAGTACATTAAAGGGCTATCTCAAAATTGCATTACCGCAGGGCATGTGGGGTGGTCAATTGGTAGGAGTTGGCTTGCAAACTGCAGTTCTCATTTTCATTACATGGAACACAAATTGGGATTATGAGGTCTCACTCTCTTGTTCTCTATATCACACTCCGAGCAGTACATTTATTAATATTCTTTGGTCATAATGTAGAAGTTAGACATCACAAATGAGCATTAATTGAGGTAGTGAAGTGTTAAATATATGGGCACAAAATCTCACATGCAAAATTGAGTCGATCCAACCCTACACAGTGTGTATATGTGTGTGTGTGTGTCTGACATTTCTCATTTATTCTTTAAATTGTTTAAAGTGTTAAAAATTATCAACAGGCAAACCAGGCAAGTTCAAGGCTGCAATGACTCCAGAGGTGAATTTTGAGGTACTTTTTTAGAACTTCCCTCAATATTTTTTTTTTACGTTGTTCAGCTTGATTAAGTTCTTTCTCACGTGTAACTATAAACATATCCTCATTTCTGTGTGATTTTCAGGATTACTGTTCTCTGAAGTCTGAATTAGCCTAAGTGGCTAGAAATATTTTCATTGCATCTTTGTGTTGTATAACTAATATATATCCTCAGAAGAATTCTCAGTAAGGAAAATTTCAATTAGTAACCAAGGAAAATCCTCACTATACTAGTTTTAGTTTGGGAGCAGGAGGTGAGTAGCCATTGGGAATAAAAGCAGGTCCCACGGGTCTCCAAGGTGTCTGAGTTCTAAATTCAATGTTTAATTATGGATGTGTTTTCATCAAACTGGTTGATTAGGATTAAACAAGATAATCAGAATTCTGGGAGGGTATATTGGACCTCCACTGTGCCTTTTTAATTGTTGCCAGCAAGAAACTTAGCCCAAATTGATTAAGAAATTTCAATTTCACTAAAAGAAGGTATTTTTAATCATTGAAAGAACTTTTTGTTCTTTTGAAAAAGATTTGATTGAAAAAGAAAAGAGAATATGGACTGTGCAGTGAGGCGGTAGTTTAACGGGATAAAAGGTAGTTAAATCACTTAATATTAATTTTACTATTTAAAGTTAAACATTCCAAACATAGACGCTTCTAAATTCTAACTGTAACGTAGTAAAGTGCACTTGCTATTTAGCAAACGTAGATGCTTCTAACTGTAACGTAGTAAAGTGCACTTGCTATTTAGCAAACGTAGATGCTTCTAACTGTAACGTAGTAAAGTGCACTTGCTATTTAGCAAACGTAGATGCTTCTAACTGTAACGTAGTAAAGTGCACTTGCTATTTAATTAGAAATCAAATTGAAAAAAAATATAACACCCGGAACTCATTACATTATTTTCTATTTAGCAAACATAGATGCTTCTAGCTGCTGCTTCCTTAATCTCGCATCCATATGGGAAATTTTGAGCTTGATCACCAACTTCCGGAACTCATTATTATTTTCTGCTTAATCGTGATTGCTGAATCTGATTTCTGACGACATTTTGCAATCATAAATCAAACAAATGACGATTGTGTATCACCAGGTTCCAACAGTTTTTGCAGCCACAGGCTGGTTGACTGTAATGCAAATATGCAATGCCATATACTCAATCCCCCTTGATCGAATGGCATGCAGATTTCATGCACCTTTGCTTTTCCAACTTGTCCCATAAAATCTCCCTGGTAATTGTATTATTCAATCTCCCTAACAATTGTACTGTATACATGGCTGCCGCCTTTTATACAAAGGGATTGCTTGTACCACCGATTTAATGAGTGTATATACTCACTGCAAATGAAAATGTGTGGTTTAAATTACTTTCCTTAACGGGTAGACTAGATATGTTTCACATTCTTCCACTCCCCCTCTTGAAAGTCATTATAGTGCGTTATATGCTTTTATCAAAATCGGCTTTTAGAAAAAAAAAAATTGCAACTATTTTTTATCTTAGAACTCCCGCATTAAACGAATTTGTCCTGGCCTCCCAATTATAAAAACCGGACCGGTACTCGGTTAGGCCCAATACGAATACTATTTCCTTTAATTATTGTGGGCTCAATATTTTAATTACAGAAATTATATACCATCCAACAAAAAACCATCCAATACCATCCAATTGAACTAGCGTCATCCAACAGGCCAAAAAAACTTTTTTTCCGCGTGCTGACGTCAGCAAATTTTTTTGACCAATTTCCGAAATTTTTTTGGTGCTGATGTCATCAAATATATTGATTTAAGAGTTCAGTTAAATGATTTAAGGGTTAAATTAAAGTATATAAGTGTTCAGTTAGATGCACCAATAATTTGAAATTTTAGTGTTTTGTGTTCAGTTAAATATGTTAAGGGATTATTTAAAAGTATGTATGTGTTCAGTTAGATGCAGCAATAATTTAGAATTTTAGTGTTTTGTGTTCAGTTAAATACGTTAGGGGATGAACTTAAAGTGTCTATGTGCTCAGTTAGTTGCAGCAGAAATTTGATTTCGTAGTTTTTGTGTTCAATTAAACTAGTTAAATAAAAAAACAAAATGAACAGATACAACAAACATAACAAACATTTACAGCAATAAACTGAACATATATACAAATTTCGTAAGTAAGAAATAAATGATCATATTCAACATACAAAGTGAAATAAATTATTGTTGCATCTAACTGAACACTTACACACTTTAATTCAACCCTAAAAACATTTAACAAAACCCTTAAATCAGCATATTTGATGACGTCAGCACAAATTTTTTTTCGAAAATTGGTCAAAAAATTATCGGTGCATCTAACTGAACACTTATATACTTTAATTAAACCCTTAAAATATTTAACTGAACCCTTAAAATATTTAACAGAACCCTTAAATCAGCATATTTGATGACGTCAGCACAAAATTTTTTCGAAAATTGGTCAAAAATTTTTTGAAATAGACCTGCCGATACTAGCTAATATCGGAATTTCGGATTCCGATACTAGACCTGCCGATATTTCACCAACTTTTCCAGTGCAATTTAATTTTTAAAATTTTTTTAATTAGTATCGGAATTCTAAATTCCGATACTAGTGACATTTCACCTATTTTTTGAGAGTAATTTAATTTTTTTAAATTTTTTTAAATTAGTATCGGAATATGATGAAGGCTTAAAACCTAGGTCAAATAAATTTATAACCTAAGACTTTTCCTCACTAGTCGTTCTGGTAAAGTTCTAGGGTCGAACCCACATGGACAGATTAAATGAATACCGAACTTAATCGTTCTTAAAATCTAGAGAGATGAATTTTGTATGATTTTTGAAATAAGATACGATCAAGTAAAAAAATAATAATAATAAGGAATAAGATAAGTAATTAATAATAAAATATTTTTGAGTGATTTTTCAAATTCTTTTTACTAAAACATATGCAAAAATATGTCCTAGGGTTGCATGTTCAATTAGTTTGGCTCTATAGCACTTCCGTCCACGATTTTCACCGGGACAGAAGCTTATTTCGGACCGAAATGCCTGGATTTCCGACCAAAATCCATGCTGTTTCGCCCCAAAACTTGCTTTAGACCTCTTGTTTTGACTTGATATTTTTATGGGATACTATGTGAAGGTTACTTGACGACCATACCTAAACCCTAACTTCAGCTGTCGCATTTTAGTTTTGGTTTGGTTTGGAACCGGCTTTTACCACGTAAATAACTAAGCCTCAGCCGTCGCATTTTGGTACTTAGAAATTTAAGAATATTTAGTTGGATTTCCAGAGGTATTTAAAGTCTTTTCAGATCATTAAAAGTTACACCTTTCGGTCGTTAAACTAACCTCCTCTTTCGAGCGATTGGCTTACCTCAAGTACTTGATCAATTACAAGTTTGGTTTATAGTTTAATACCCTAAAGACGTTGCGATTCATCCAAAGGTAAACATCAATCAAACAAATAATATAACTAAGCATAAACAACAATTCTCAACTAAATAAATCACATAATATATCATAAATCCATCAAGTCATCACAAAATACCAAACTAACCTACTAACTACCCCTAAGACATAATAAAACTACTCACTAATATCCATAACACACATAACAATAAATATCATGCAAGAAACAAAGATACAAGCCATAAAATAACGAAATAATAGCATGAAAGAGTAAACCGATAGATCCTTATGCTATACTCGCTGTTCTAGGGCAGAGGAATCGATGGAGAACTGCTGTGTTGCTGCTGTCGCCTTCAAACACAGCTGTTCTTCAATGAAATCCGTGGAAAAACGCTAAAAACTCAAGAACGTGAGGTGGAAATCAATGGTAGAAGGTAGAATACGTGCTCTGGCGGTAGGGAACGCATATATATCACCACAGGAGGCGGCTAGGTCAAGGAGAGGCGGTTTACTCCTTTCCTTCTTCGAAAATTGCCAAGTTCGCACTTTCCAGAAACGCATTTCGGACCAAAATGGAAGGATTTCGGACCGAAATGGCTCCAAAATGGATCCAAAATGCACTTCTGGACCCACCAATTGGGTTGAGACTAAGGCCCGTGCTCAATACTCGATCTATTCCGGCCTCCAATGGTCCATAGCACGTCTATATGAGCCAGGAATGAGTCGTCTGGCATATGATCTAGCTCTAACCTCTTCGTTTGTCATGTTTTGTCTTCAATCTCCAAGAAATCCTACAAAATAAATGGAGAAGCAGCAGCAGTACCAAAATCTAGGAAAACATAGCAATTCATGAGGCAATTACAATGGTTTGAGTAATAATTAAGGGCTAAGTACGGTCAAAATATGTATAAAAATACGAGACATCAGAATATAATTAATATTTTAATTTTTTTTAATGAGTATCGGAATTCTAAATTCCGATAGTAGTGATAAATTGAGTGTTGGTCCACCATTATAATGTTCGCTTTCCATTGTATATAAATCCTCAAGATTCATTCTCTTCTCATCATTTCATCTTTGCTCGAAATAAGTTTTAGAAGTTCATATCACCTAAGGTAACGTTACCATACCTTTTTTTTTATTTAATTTAATTTATTTAGAAAATGTAAATATATGTTAATTGGCTAATTGAGTTGTGAAATTGAAATTTTATTTTAGGTGTTAATGGGTCCTAAATCACGTTACGTGTCTTCCGGAATTATTTTATTATGAGATCAACATACCACTGAAAGTGGTTTAATTTCATTATTGTTGCTTCATCACCCAAGCGAAACTTTTAAAGTCAAGAAACTAGAAGAAAATCAATTTCATGTTAGAGGCCCAAAGTTTTTTACAGATATGGTAGAGTTAAGCGTGCTCTGATGAGTTCTGAAAAGTTAAGCGTGCTATGATGAGCTCTGAAAAGTTATACGTGCTCTGATGAGTTCTGAAAAAGTTAAGCGTGCTCTGATGAGTTCTGAAAAAGTGTCACGTGAATGAGCGTAAATTATCTTCCAATTCATCTATATAAAACCACCAAGTTTCAGGCACACAATCGAACCTCTATTTTTTCTCTACAATGGAGAAAGAAAATAGCTCCAACTCCAACAATAATAACTCGGTTCCTCAAACAAATTTTTCTATTATTGTGTTGGAATTCATTTCTCCATTATACTCTTACCGACCAACAAAAAGAAAGAGGAGAATGGTGCGCAACCTGTCAAAAATGTTCAAAGAGTTTTCAATACAATGTGTTTGAAGTGTGGTATGACATGGAGTTAAGAATGCACTACCACTGACACGTAAGTGGCACGGAGGAAAGAGAACGGAAGGAAAGAGAAATGCTGAACCGTCCAAAGCGATACGACTGGTCAGAATATTTGCCACCTAAATCGATCACCGGATAACAGACATGGACACGAATACCAACACCATTTACTCTTATTGAATTAATATTTAATTATCGTGGAGACCACATAGTAAACTGTACAAGGTGTGGTCAAGTTTTCAACTACAAAGAAACCATCTTGCGTGACCACTACGATGATCACCAGCGCCGTGACAAGGAAGAAAGAGAAGCTCGGGAGAAAGAGGAAAAGAGAATTAAGAGTGAAAAAAATTAGAAGAGTATCGTCAGTGGGAGCTAAGATATGCAGAAGAGTATCGTAAAAAAAAACTAAAGGAAGAAGAGACGACCAGGAGAAGGAAACAAGAACTTGAGGAATTGGAGAGAAGGCATAGGAACTATGAGAAAGAAAGAGCAAGATAAAGAGCAAATGCAGCAAGGTGTATGACAGAGATAGAAAAGCAAGAGGCTGAGGAAGCTTTCTAGAACGAAGCCGCTCAGTTCGCTGACAATGCCGGTGCCAGTAATCAACCGAAAAAAAAGATGAAGATGATGAACCATGGTGGGATGAAATTCTGCAATATGTAAAGAGTCAAGATCTCTAAGTATTTTTTTTTTATTTTGGTGTGTTTTATTATTATGGTTTAATAACTTAGTTATGTATCATTATTATGGTTTAGTTAGTTCTTTTAATTTTGTTGAAGTTGTATTTTTTTTGTCTTAATTTTAAATATAAAATTCTTAAATAAATTTTCCATAAGTAAATGCACAACTAAATACATGGACAACAAAATCATATTTTATTAATTTTAAAGAATACATATAAAAAATATGAAAACAAAAATCTAATAATAATACAACACAAATTATCATATTTATACATTGTCAAACTCAATAACTTAATAATATAAAAAATAACAAAATTTACACTCTTTTTTCTATTTTTTTTCTCTCCTTCTCTCTTTCTTTTTTTTTTCTCTCCTCACTTCTCTGCGCTGAAATTGAGAAAACGCGTAAAAAACGAATCCAACGCAGGCCACACGCCCCAGTTTTTGTCGTTTTCCCAATTGTGCCGTTTTGAAGGGCACAGTAAGCCTTTGAGCACCTTTTAGAAGGGCGCAATAAGAAATTTTCAATTACGCCTCTGTAAAGGGCGCAATAGCTGTGCTTCTATTAAAATTGTCAGGTAAGCTACGCGTGTATTAAAATTCTGAGGAGATAGAGTTGGTGAAATGTCGGCAGGTCTAGTATCAGAATCCGAAATTCCGATATAAGCTAGTATCAGAATTAGTTTAAGAATCTTAGATTCCGATACTGCGAAGTTATTTTTAAATTTTTGATTAAATTAGAATTATTTTAAAATTTCCTAATTAATTAAGGTTAGTTATAATTTTTCGGCCACAGAATGCAACTAGAAGCTCTTCTATCGGCCCATTTAATTAAACGCCCATCCTGCAATGACCTTTTTGAAGAAAGAGGGAGGTCTTTGCCATCCAATTTTTTTTCTGAAATTAAAGATGCCTGCGGGGCTTGAACCCTTGACCTCTTGGAGGCCAGCCTAGTGCTCTTACCACTGAGCCACTAGGTCACATGCATCCTGCAATGACCTTGTCACGCAAAAATTCGGTGCAGGATTATTTACAAAAATAAGTTTACTGTATAATTTAATTTTTTATATTAGCAGTTATTTGGATATGATATGATCCGATCCGACGCAGGTCGGGACTGATCCAATCGGAACAAGTCACAAGTTGACCTATCGACCTTTGTAACTTAATTATATATTTTATATTTAATAATGCAGCTTAATCTTAATTAGCACTAAGTTTTAGCAAAAAAAAAGAGCAGTACATTAAAAAAAAACTCTGATCACAATTAACGAACCTATAAACGGATGTAACTCGAGAAGGATAAAAAAAGATTTAAATTGCTACTCGAGGAGAATTATGACATTTAATATTGATCAAGACAGTGATCGCCGTAGGTACAAAACATCAATTTTTTTTAGTGCGATTATCACGTTTATCTTCTCAATGAGATAGCGTACTGAAATATTTCTATTGGGTAATATTACATTATTATTTTATTAATTATTGATTATTTAAAGCATCATGTGCTTTAAAAGATTTCTCACGCCCGTTAACATCTCTTCCATTTTAATTTGACAAATGTTATAACTGTATAAAATTTGATACTACATTATACGGGCAACCACAAAATCGGATCAAGAGATGCGATAAAAATTATCAACAATAAAAGAAAATAGAGCCTTAAAAATTTACCTCCCATTATTACCTTTCATTATTAAATAATTCATAATATATTGATATCAAATCAAATATATAATAATTTCTTATATATGACAATTTTATTTTCAACTTTTAAATATTCATAAGGAATATCTCAATGAAGTTCAGATTTGCGATCTCAAATCGTTTAGACTTTTGAGTAACTAAAGACTGATTCTCCACTTCTTACGAAAAAAAAACATTTGAATTCGATATTTGATAAACGAGACTTTGAATATAAAAAGTTAAAATCGGACCTCTAATGAAGTTAACATTTGCTATTTTATGTATAAAACGTTTGAATGTTAAATTACTCGATAAATATTGTCCATTTTTTGAAAAAAAAATTTTCTGCGGCAATGTTATGTGCGGTAATCACTGATTAGATCAAACTAAGTTATTTATATTCGCGTCACGCAAAAAAGATAATACGGAATTACCACAAAGAATTGTCCCGTTACTGTTAGTGAATAGTGTCTTTATTTATTTACATTTTCCGGCGATGACCCATATGAGTACTATATAGCGGGATAAACTAAGTTATTCATATAATTTGCTACAAAATCGGCCACAAATTAATAGCAGAAATAATCTGTAAAATTTATTTGAAAATATATAATTAATTAATTACCTCGTGTTGCTAGAAGCAAGGAAAAAGATTGAACTCTCTTATAGATAAAACAGTACGAAAGATTCACCTCAATATTGCTGATTGAAAATCAAACTAAACTAATTGTATCCTTTCCCATTATAAACAATAAAGAAAAGGAAATTGCATCCACTCTGAGTCCCAATGTATTAAATAACCACTCATAATGTCATATATATAAAATCATTCTTCTCCTTTTGAATTCTTCACATTCCCAAGTTAATTTCCAAGTCCCGTTACAAATTAGGTAACCATACAGAGAAACCTGAGAAGGGGAGAGCGAGATCAGTTTGTCAGCCCTGACAATTAAACTTTCAAAAGAGACAGAGAAAGGGTTAACAATGGCCCCAGAAGTACACCGGCTAACAGACCCACTAATAAATATTACTAGAGATCAAGAATCTAATTATCATCACAATCATGATGAAAAACCTAGTCATGATTTGAAGGAGATCAAGAGCATTAAGCAATTTCTAAAGGAAGCCCGTGAGGAGAACAAGAGAATCTGGTATCTCGCTGGCCCCATCATTTTCACCTCCCTTACACAGTATTCTATGGGGGCGACAACACAGATTTTTGCCGGCCACTTGACTACACTTGAGCTTGATGCCGTTTCTACAGTAAACATGGTCATCGCTGCCCTGGCCTTTGGTATAATGGTATGTTCAATACAAAGCAAATTAATAAAAAGAAGACCAAATTCAAAGACAACTATAGTGCAAAAAGTTCATTTTGCTAATTTTAAACAGTGACATATCTGCGTGGTGTAGATTATTAATTATGTATCATTATTCCATTAAAAATTGTTTAGATTTTGTCCGAGTTTGAGAATTGCTACAATTCAAATTAATTTGACGGATAGTTTTGTCAAATCTGATTATATCTTAAATTTGAAATGTTCAAATGACGAATCCGAAACGCTCAGTCAATCTTCACATTGAAATATTTTAGAGACTAAATTTTATATTTTGTAAAATCATCCACATATTTTTTTGTCTGTATTTTAAAACTGTTATTATTAGAATGTCCATAATTAATTAGATCGAACATTCTTACAAAAATCTGAAATTATAGCAAAAAAATTTATGAAAAATGTAGAATTTGATCCAAAGAGATTTCAATATAAAGATAATATTTAACAGTTCAAATCAGTATTTGAACTTTTAATATTAACAATCATTCAATTTTGACGGATCCCTTCGTCAAATAGATTTGATCTTAACTTTTCTCTCTAATTTTTGACCTACATTATTTTTAAATCAGTCCTCTTCTTCCCTCTAGATCTCTTTTCTTTGTTTCCCCCCTAAATGAGGATCCACATATACTTGGAGAATTTTATTTTTATGAAAAAAGATATCTCTATTCTTTCAACTTTTTAAACTAATACTAGAATAGTGTCTATATGCAAAAGATCTGTGATAATTTACAATTTCCATTTACACATGAAACATTGATTGAATAATCTTAGTTATCTTTATTCAAAACATAATGTTATAATTGTAAATGACACTTCTCGGGTCCCTAACAATTTCAAAATGAATCATGTATGTTGAATACAAATAGGAGTGCAATGAGTTACTGGGACATAAAACATTGCTAAATCTTTTACTATAAAACCTTCAGACAAATAATAAGTACAAGTTTTATGGGTTCAATACCAAAAAAGGAGAAAAGATTGATCTAAGGAACAATATCAATTTCAAATGAGATCATGCATGTTGAATCTAAACTGTTAAATTATTTAGGGAAAGGCAGTAGACAGTAAATAATAATTAGAAGCTTTATAATTTGCACCATTGTGGAACAAAAATGTTGTCCAGGAGTGTAAAACACACAAACACACACACACACACACACACACAACACCAGTATAATGAAGCTGCTAAAGGTTTGACAGATAATTTAGAATGTGCATAACAATGCAAAAATTAATAGTTTACACACAACTTTATTTCAGTTAGGAATGGGGAACGCCTTGGAGACACTTTGTGGCCAGGCGTATGGTGCTAAACAGCTCCATATGCTTGGCGTGTACTTGCAACGTTCATGGGTCATCCTCCCCATCATGTGCATATGCCTTCTTCCAATTTACCTTTTCGCCACCCCGATATTACTGTTCTTCCACCAAAATGAAGAAATCGCATCACTCGCTGGAAAACTCTCACTCTATTTGAGTCCACAACTCTTATCATATGGATTGAACTTCCCGATGCAGAAATTTTTACAAGCACAGAGCAAGGTCATGCCAATGGCTGTAGTCTCAGCGGCTGCACTGGTGTTTCACCTGCTTTTGAATTTGCTACTAATAATCCAATTTGGACTGGGTCTTGTAGGTGCAGCGATTGCTCTGAATGTCTCATCGTGGTTCATAGTTCTCGGGCAGTTTGCTTACATTGCAATGGGGTATTGTCCTGGTGTTTGGAATGGGTTTAGTAGGTTGGCATTTAAAGATTTGAGCACTTTTACTAAGTTGTCTATTGGTTCTACCATCATGACGTGGTAAGTAATTTCGTTTTCTTTTGGATATGGATAACCATAAGATCTCCATAAAATCAATGAAAATTGTAAGATTTGCTTCACTGCTTCATATGTAAATTTTAAAGTTTGTTTGGTATACTGTGACTAATTAAATTCATTACTTTTGTTTCATGCTTATAATTTACTAAGACTAATGAATTGTAAAAAGCTGCTTCAGCCTTGAGTATTGGTGCCTCGTGATAATGATTGTGGTAGCGGGAAGCCTGAAGAATGCTCAAATTGCGGTTGGTGCCATGTCTATTTGGTCAGGCTCTCATCTTTATCAAAATTGATTAAATAATTGTGCTAGTCATTTAAAAGAACAGAGCAGTATAATTTCTATACTTGAGAATTAATTCGTTTCACAGAGAATACAGCATAGCATATAGTCTTAAATTGAATTTTTGGTATTTTGAACGGTGCTGTTTGAATCGTTTGATCCAGTCTGGTACAGATTATCTGCTATTTTTGTAATTACAAAACTCTCATGCCTTTAGTTAAATCTTCTTTTGTTTTAATTTCAAATTTAATTGCTTGAACGAGGCTTAAATATCAAGAACCATGTTACCAGATTGAAAATTGTCTCAAATCAGGACTGTACATGTTTGACAAAAGAGTTATTATGTTTATTTCTGACATTCTATGTTTTGCAGTATGAATTTATCTGGGTGGCAGCTCATGATTATCATTGGCTTCAGTGCTGCTATCAGGTATCACATCTTAACATCTTTTGTCGAGATTCAATTATTAGAATGTAGTTGCTGGATTCATCTTATGTCTCATACAAAATTAAATACATGACAGTGTAAGGATATCAAATGAGCTTGCCGCGAGCAGCACAATTTTCAATTTTGGTGGTGGTCATGTCATCAGTGACACTCGGCACTTTGTCTTTAGTACTTACTTTTGTTCTAAGAGATGTGTATGGAATGCCATTCACCAACGATCCTGAGGTTGTTGATGCTGTTTCCAGCCTTGCAATTCTGTTTGCCATTACCCTATTTTTCAACTGCATTCAACCCGTTTTATCAGGTATTTCTTTTCAGAGAAAAGACTCTTATCTTCTATCTCAAACCCAGGCTGGGATTGTGAATGAGAACTGTTGCGACTCTATTCTAAAATTTTGTTTCTTCCATTTGAAAATCTTTCTTAATGGAATAACGTATTTTACTTTTCCGGTATGAATATGAAGCTACCAAACATAGCATATATCTTTTCACTATTCACTAGTATCTGCTAATGTGCTGATCTTTCATCAGGTTCCTATGTCGTCACAAAAATATAATCTTTTTAGATTTCTGTTCATATTCTTTATAAATGCATGAATTATAGGTATCTTTTCTAATTTTCTACTTCACTTGCATTTATTTATTTATTTAATTGTTGCCCCACCTGCATCTACATCATAATTTCCTAGTTATTTCAATGTATATAAAAAAAAAGGTAGAGTCAGTTTAACACTCAGTATTGCAACTGGTTACCCTTTTGATAACTAGTAATTCACATTGTTATAGGTGTTGCTGTGGGAGCAGGATGGCAGTGGTTAATAGCATACGTCAATCTGGGCTGCTATTATTTGATTGGTATTCCCTTGGGTTATATACTTGCTTTTCCTTTGGACAAAGGAATTCAGGTATAGAGACCATAAATCTAATTGAATAGAGACTAATGAATAATTTATTGGCTTTCTGATCGCATATTGAAAATTGCCCTTGCTACAGGGCATGTGGACTGGTCAATTGGCTGGAGGTTAGTTTGCAAACTGCAATCCTCATTTTCATTACATGGAACACTAATTGGGATTATGAGGTCTATATTACTCTCTTATTCTCCATATATATCCCACCCTGATGAGTTCACTATTTTATTTTATTGCCAAATTGTACAACTAACAGACACCACAAATGATCATTTATTAAGGTAGATACTTAAAATCTCCAAAATATTGGTACAAAATCTCAAGTACAAAATGAGTCGATCCGACTCTACACAAGTGGGTGTGGGTGTGTGCATTCGAGTTTTCTCATGTATTCTTTTATGATTGATTCAATGTTTCAAAATTATCAACAGGCAAGCCAAGCAAGTTCAAGGATACAAGAATGGGGAGGGTCCACAAAAAGTCCAGAGGGAATTCACAGGTACTTCAGACCTTCCTTCAACATTTTTTGTACTTTTTTATTTAACTTAAACTCTTGATAATGTATTATTAACATCATTTCTGTATTATTTTCAGGATTACCGTACTTTGAAGTCCGAACTTTTAGCCTAAGTGCTAAATATTTCCCATGCGCGGTTACTTGTGTTCATAGCGAAAAATCCTATAATATGTCATAATAGTAAACTGATTTGGCTAGGTATAGATTTTACAATGCTTAAATTTATAACCAACATGTATATATCCTATGATGAAAAATTCTTTGCAAGGGAAGCTTAAGTTAGTAACTGGAAATTAAGAAGCCATGTTGTACTTTGCTTTAGTTTTGGATCAGGATTTCGATACCCATCAATATTATAAATAAAGATGTGTGGGTGTCGGAATCTTTTAGTTAAATAGCATCCGACACTCCAAACATTGTGAAATAGTTGTGCAATAGTATTTTTCCTGATTTCTGTAATGTGGTACTTTGTAACTAATTGTGTGTCGGGTGTTATTGCTCATAAAATTGACTCGATTCAACATCAGATAATAATTTGGCAACACATTGTTTTGTTTCTGATTTTTGTGACCCCTTCCTATTTTCATTTTCTTCATGTCTCTATCTCTTTTGTGTTGCTTAGAGCCCATCTCCACATTAATTTCTCTTCATCATCATTCTTAATTTCGGTTTACAAAATATAAATTAAATTCATTCAATTGACAATAGGAAAAACATCAGATCTTTTACGATATATATTTTTTATTTAAGTCATTTATAAAAATATTACATTTCATGAATAATATCAACACAATATAAATCATATTATTTAAGATAACTATAACTATACACTACAACAGATTTGATTATTAAAACCGGTTTTTAAAGATTATTAGAACCGGTTTTGCACCGGTTTTAAAAATACGCTGTTCTAAAGATATATAAAAAACCGGTTCTAAAAATGGCGGTGCTAAAAATAAGCTATTCTTGGAAACGAATTTCAGAACATTATTAGAACCGATTTTAGTAAAAATCCGGTTTTAATAAATCGTTTTTAGAACCGGATTTTTATCAAAAATCCGGTTCTAAAAATAAACTTAATTTTATTATTTTTTAATTCATTTTTTTTCGAATTTTAAATTAAATGCAGATTTTAATTATATTTTTAGAACCGGATTTTTGATAAAAAACCTGTTCTAAAAATGAACTTAATTTTATTATTTTTTTAATTCATTTTTTTATTCTTTTTTATACGATTTTTAAATTAAATGCAGTTTTTAATAATATTACGCACAAATAGATTAATTAAAAAATAATAATTTCATAAAATGTAAAGAATGCACAATATTGACAAATTCAAAATTAACCAACTCGAATATCAATAATTTATTTTACAACCTAAACAGTATAACACGACATCCTTGTCTAATAACCAAAATTCAAAATAAAAATAATTAACAAACTCTTCACAAGATATAAACAACAACAATAATTATTCACCAAAACTGCACGGCTTTTTTCACTCAGCTACGACCTTTCTGCGCTCCGGCCACGACATTTCTGCCCTCTGGCCACATTTGCTTGGCGACGATTTTCTTGCCTGATAATGGAAAAATCGAAGAAATATCACTAACTACTAGATGCCTGCATACTAGCTATTCTACTTTCCATTTTAATTAGTTATTACAATCAGTTTAAAAGTTACTATAATACCTGAGTTGTCGATTGAGACTTGAGAGGAGGAGCAGAGGAGCTCGGAACGGCGGAGAAGAGCAGAGGAGCTCAGAACGGCGGAGAAGAGAAGATGAGCTTGTGGAGGCAGAGAGGAACAGAGGAGCCAGTCGGAGGAGTAGAGAGGAAATTTTTAAAAATATATACTGTTTATTATTTTTTAAAATTATTTTATATAGATGAACAGAGGAGCCAGTCAGATTTTTTAAAATTATAACAAATATGTTTATTATTTTTTAAAAATATATTAGGATTTTATAATATTGAAAAATATTTTATTCTATTTTAAAAGTATTTTTTAGATTTAAAAAAATCATTTTTAAATATAATATTTTGTTCTATTTATATAATATTTTTTTATTATTTAAAAACGCAAAAAAAAACAAAAACGAAAAACAGAAAAGAAAAATCTGTGTGATTTTTAGAACCGGTTTTTAATAAAAAACCGGTTCTAAAGATCATGCAGATTTTTTTTAAAAAAAAGACTATCTTTAGAACCGGTTTTTAATTAAAAACCGGTTCTAAAAATCATGTAGATTTTTTTTTTGTTTAGTTTTTCTTTTCTGTTTTTAATGTGTTTTTTAATAATTCTATTTTTAGAACCGGTTTTTTATTAAAACCGGTTCTAATAATAAACTGTGTTTTTTTTTTATTTTGTTAAGAAAAATAATTATATGAAACCAGGGGCGAGTTAGAAAAATAATTATATAACTTTTATTTTTAAATATTTTGTTCAGGGTTATATTGAAATTAATCTTACAATTAAAGTAAAACTAAAAAATTAGGGGCGGTCAACGCACCAAGGCGGTCAACCGCTTAGGACTTTTTGAAAGACTAGAATTCTCACAAGCAGATATAATTTCTGGTAAATATTCATCCGGTAAATATTCATTTATATGTGATATGCCCTCACACAAGTGTCTTTTTTTATATGAAGCATGAAAAGTTATATGGGAGAAGTACTGGGTATCAAACAAAATATAAAAAAACTAGCTTTTCATACGCGCTTTGCGCGTGAGGCATTGTTCATCCAGGTTCAGGAGATTTAGATAATTAAATCCATACCAAGAGATTTAGATAATTAAATCCACATATAAGTAAAAATGGAGGATGTATAGGCTTTTCTTGTCCACATATAAGTATTAGAGATAAACTAATGTGGTTTTTAGGTACAGAAGTAGATAATCATTCTGAAAATCTTGATTACAAGACCAAATCTGATAAGATTTTTTTTAAAAAAAAGGGTAGGTAGCCAAAAAAAATAATATGTAAAAAACAATGTAATAAAATTAATTATATAAAAAAATGAGCTAAAATAAATCATCTCAAAAAAAGAAGATCCCAAAAGCTCATTCAAAAGATGACAGGAATCAATTACTTCTAAAATTTTCTACTACGTCCATATTAAAAGCAAAAAGAATTAGAAATTCTTTTTTAAAATTTTTAGTAAAAGCCTATCATCATATACTAATGTCGAATTCCAAATCGTCATTTTAAAATGTAAAATTGGTTTTGTACAAGATATATAAATTTTTTTATTATTTTTTTAAAATCGATTGTTTGGGTATCAAAAATTGAGATTGCCGGGGCACCAATCAAATATATTGTTATTATGTATTATGTATATACTACAGACATTGTAAAGTAATATGGAAATTTAAAGATAATTTTTTTTTTTCAAATCGACATCTGTAACTGTATGGATGGCACCCAATCTAGGAAGGTTAAGAGAGTTGAATAAATTATCTGACTCGTGTTTGATGTATAATCTAAAATGTGTGAAAAAATTTATTTATGCAAATATAAAAAATATAATTAATTTGGTACGATCGAATTTATATAATATTTTTTATTATTTAAAAACGCAAAAAAAACAGAAACGAAAAACAGAAAAGAAAAATCTGTGTGATTTTTAGAACCGGTTTTTGATAAAAAACCGGTTCTAAAGATCATGCAGATTTTTTTTTTTAAAAAAAGACTATCTTTAGAACCGGTTTTTAATTAAAAACCGGTTCTAAAAATCATGTAGATTTTTTTTGTTTAGTTTTTCTTTTCTGTTTTTAATGTGTTTTTTAATAATTCTATTTTTAGAACCGATTTTTTATTAAAACCGGTTCTAATAATAAACCGTGTTTTTTTTAATTTTGTTAAGAAATTTAGAACCGGTTTTTATAAAAAACCGGTTCTAAAAATAAACACTAAAATTTCGAAAATGCCACTGGCTATTTTTAGAAACGGATTGTTAGAAAACCGGTTCTAATGTGGCGTTTCCAAAAATCATATCTGTTGTAGTGATATTTACACACATATAATTTTGTTTTCAAATTGAACAAACTTTTTAAATTTGATCAAATCAAATTACTTACAATAACTAAACTATATTTCTAAAGATAAATATATCTTAATCATATATCCAGAAATGAACATAATTAAACTATAGAAACATAATAAAAATATTCTTATTATAGATATCTACATCGAGCGAAGCTCGATATGCCCCTCTAGTTCTGAATAAAATCTGGTCCAAGTGGTCCTCAAATTAAGTTTATGATTTGTACTTTCAATATTTAATCGATTGACGTGTTTCCATCAAAACTTTGTCAATATGAATTGAAAATTAGACTTCTGGGAGGGTCCAATACAAGGACCAGTATCCTCTACCCATCTGTATTAAGATGGGTAGAGTGCCCATCTCCTCGAGCCAATAATTTTTTTTTGGGAGTGGTGGAATTCACGGGGCTCCTTTTAGCCATTGAGATTAAATCAGACGGTTGAGATAGAGATATGGGCACTCTACCCATCTCATTGAGATGGGTAGAGGATACGGTTCCTCCAATACAACCCAATGTCCCCATCCAGCTGTGTGCATCTTCAATTCGACATCTTTTGTTAGCTATCAACTACTTGTGACTTGTGAGTAATGTATTGTCTCATAATTTACTTTGCTAACGGGTAGTTACATATGTTACAAATTGATCCACATGTGACATGTTTTTTCTCCTTGAAATTCATTCTAGTGAGTCATATGCTTTTATTTAAATCGGCTAAACCAACCTATTTCCCTGTTAGAATCTTGCATTAGCATCCCTAACCCTAATATAAAGACCGGCCCGGTGTGGGGTCAGGCCCAATCTGAAATGCCACTTCCTTTACTTCTTGTGGGCTCATTCCTTTAACTAAATTTAGACCTTCTCATGTCCATTTCTTTTCAACATCCTGAGTTATGTTTTGTTCGGTTTTTCCTTAAGTTATCATGTCAAAAAAGGAAATGCGTGGCCCACTTCATTCTAATTCGTAGCTGCCAAAAACGTTTTGTTGTTGTGGGAAATGCTTTGGACGGACTGGTTTTTACTTCTTTCTACAAACTCTATTAAAACTTCATAGACAAAAAATACTAGTGTTGTTTATTAGTTAATTATTTTATTTTATTCTATAAATTTGCCGAAATCATATTTAGTTAAGTGTTATTGTATTATCAACTTTTGCTTTACTTTACGGAGTTCAATGCTGTATTAATCAACTTTTAAAAATATTACCATAAATAAATTTAAAAAAGATTTTGTTAGTATATCAAAGGCCGGTTTAGCAAATTGCCAACGGCAGGATTCATTTAAACCAAAAAAGTGTTTTGCATATTACAAATTAGAGAATTACATGTTGAGATGCACAAGACATTACAAAGGCACTATATATAAAGACCTAACTAATATTGTTGTTGAGGTCAAGATCTATGCCAACAGAAATAATTTCATAATAAAAAAATATAGAGGTAAAAGTTAGTCGTATATTTCACTATAAAGAAAATTAGAAATCAAATAGTTCATATAACATATACATCGGAAAACATTACATCCACCCGCAGAAGTAGTTATATTATAAAAGATTTTATTAGAATAACATAACAACGTTGCTAGAATGTCTCCCGCCGGCCCTTTTGTGCTTCGTAAACTTAAACAGCTGTACATCTATTATATACACTAGGGGCTAATCGATCGAGCTTTGCTTGAAATTTGACATATTAATATAAATTTCAAATGTTATTATTTAATAATGGTTGATTATGAATATATTATTATGCTTGCAATACAAAAAAAAAGACAGATGCATGATGAAAATGAAAAATAGAAAGGGGTCACAAAAATGAGAAACAAAATAATGCGTTGTCAAATATTGAATGTCGGTGAAGTGGGTTAGTTTTATGAGAAATAATATCCGACATACAAATAGTTACAGAATATCACGTTCAAAAATTGAAAAAATTGTAATTTTGCAATACTTAAAATGTCAAACCACATTTAACTATATGATTCCGACACCCACACTTCTTTATTTATAAATAATTTTGATTTGATATATATTTTTTTCTCTTTTGGTTTTGCCAAAGCATCTAGTTCATAAATTTCGGCGTCCAATTGTTCTACTCCAACTGTTCATGTCAGTCATTTGCCACAGATACGGTGTATCTGCCCAAAGTAGCTATTTTATATTAAATCCAATTGTTGTACTCCCACTGTTCATGTCATGCCTCCTTCAATTTATTTGTGAGTTGGTATCCTCTATTTTAGACCTTATTTTATAGCTAGTTTGCCCTTGAGTAGTTGAGTCCTTGAGCACGAGCTTACCATGTGGCCAAAGGGCAAGCGATTCACCGTTACGCAAGGATGTCGGGGGAATTAAAATTTGACCATGTCGGGGTGGCTACGGATCTTAATTAGATTGGAATACCTGAAGACACTCTCAGATCAAATACCTTATTCCTCGGGCATCCACTTTTGAATTTCAACTAGATCTTGTGGTCGCGGCTACGCCGCGACTCTAGATCATGATTTACATATGATAAAAAGAGTCTTAAATTAAAAAAAAAAGAGAATTTTATTGTATAATCTGATTGTATAGTCTCAATATCATTTTAATGACAAAGAGTTCTTTTTCTCTGTATTTTATTGTATAATCTGATTGATTAAACATTTCGTATTTTAAAAATGTTTGTAATATATTTTTTTAATGTTATTTAGTACGTCTTTTATATTAAGGTAAAAAAAGGAAGAAAAGTTAATTGATGATATTAAAATTATATGAATTTTAAATAGAAAGATAAATATTGATGAACAATATGTCTTTATATGAATTTGTTTTACATGTTTGTCTCTATAAGTGTATTGTTTTCATTTTCACAGTTAAAAATTTTAATAATACAATCAATAAAATTTTAAAACGAAAATTTCCATCTTTTTGTTTTTCCTATTTTGCAAATTAAGTGAAATAGTTCAGTGAAATTGTATAATTTTATTTTAGATAATTCTGTAAATAAAAGCAGTTGAGAGCATGGGCGAAGCTACATTGCTTTTGGTGGGTCCATGGACCCACCTCAAACAAAAATATAGCGGAGACTTCTTGCTACGAAGATCTTATACTTAATTTGTGTTTCTGCGAGGATCCAGGAATGCATGGACCCACCTCAAACAAAAATATAGCGGAGACTTCTTGCTACGAAGATCTTATACTTAATTTGTGTTTCTGCGAGGATCCAGGAATGCCTCTACGATCTCAAAACAACTATTGCTACTATGAAGTTGAATGACTACTCGAACTGTCTGAGATATCGAGCCACTCTGAGCCATTAGCGATGAAGTCTAGGAAATATGTATGCCCCTTGTTTTGAATGAACAACACTAGAAATTGATTTTGAAAAAAATAATAATCTAAAGTTTAGGTAGTAAAGTATTATTTACGACCCAAAAATACAAAATTACATTAAAAACATTATATAGATTTATTATGTTAAGAATACGATAGCTATTATTAAAAGAGATTACAACTTAAATAATATTATGACATATTTTTTATAGAAAAATGAGTAATTTATTCAAGTTTTAGCTAGCTATTAATGTGTATAATGGGACATCAGTGTTTTTTTTTTAAAAAAAATTCTGGTATATTTCTCCGTAACTGGACTTGGTTCATTTATTTAATAATAAGTTTTTTTTTATTTCAATTTAGGAAAGTTAATATAGTTTATTTTTTCAGGTGAAGTATGTTTATTAAGTATTGTTCGTTAATTTTACATATTACTATTGATATGTCCAGTCGTATCTTTAACATCTTCACCTGGCATAATTATTAAACTCCATATTCTTTTCGTCTTCAATTGCGAGAGGGCTTATAGAGTTTAAAATCTTTCCTCTGTTTAGCTTCAAAATGATTTTTTAGCTTCAAAATGACTTATATACCTGTATGTCTGCATGATATCAGCAAAAATGTCTCCAATTTAGACATAGGAAAACTCAACTAATGTTAGATCAAATGACAACTACAACTCACAAATGTCTCAAACATTCAGGTAATATAAAGATTTTGAAATTTACTTTCTATTATTAATTCACCTAGCATACGTCGCCTGCTAACACTCTGCCATCAACTTTTATTAAGCCTCATGAAATCACAAAAATTATATTGAGTTACTTGCACTCTCAGACTTGTTTATTGCAGACAATAAAGGTTTGATTTTGGTGCATTCTCTGTTCTATGGCTATGCAGAAACAATTAATCCTGTTAAAATAAATCTCAAACAGTTTGAAATTAGAATGTGAATGCATCATCCAAATTAATATCAAATGGCATTACAATAATTTGCAAAGAAACACATCATCGAGTATCTTTCAAGATCAAAGAACTTGTCATTGAATCTAAATTTATAGATAAAAGTAATTTATATACCTACGACTTGTCTTTGAATCTAATTTTACAAATAAGAATTTAAGATTCAATTGAAAAAAACAATCACAAAATACCTATTCATCAGAATAACTTTCAAAAATAGAAACAAAGGAAGCAGAGCCAAATCTCTCGATTTCTCTAGTAAATATCTCTGTCGATCGATATTATTCCTAATAATTTAGAAAAAAAACTTTAATAAGAAAACATATAACAATACAAATGAAATGTGAAGAGACAATTTGACAGAAAATGACTCTGGAGTATAAAATAATTAAAATTAGAGTTGTATGAAAGGAAAAAATCTCCAAAAAGAAACGATGCAATCCACTACAAATATTAGTTGAATTAACCTAAACCATTAGATCAAACTAAATGGTCGTGTTCTACCTATCAAAATGAGATACATTGCAGCTCTCAATACTAAATAAGTTACTGCGATAAAAAAAATTATCTAAGACACAAAATGATTAAAAGTACCACAAATCATCATAAAGATTCATGAACAACTATCTCATTTATGGATGTAGTCGTAGTGTCCATATAATCACACAACATCTTATCGTCAAAATTAAGTTAGGGTTTTGATCAGAGACGAAGACCGAGTCGAGATCTTTACGGGAGTGCATGACATATACATAGATTATTTCACTTCTAGAGTCCATGTGCTTGGAATCCTGAAACAAACTTGATGGAAATTAAGCTGGTGGGTGACGCGACATATAACTGTAGAGGCAGTTGAAGTCGATGTGCAGAGATACAAAGACTCAGATGGAAACAAAGAGCAAGAGAGAGAGCCATAAAGCTCAAAGTCGATCCTACATCGCACAACCAAAAGGTAAAGTACTGGCATGTAACAAATAAGATGGAGGGGCCTCGATCATCAAATATTGTTTTCATATGGACATGTACATCCAAAAAACTCTATTGATACAATGGGTCATTTTGTTTTTGTCGGGTTTTCGAGTAGGTTGCTAATATTTAGCCAATGGAAACAACTCTGACTGGATCTGGGTATGCCTGTTTCAAAGTGAAAACAAATATATATATATATATATAAATGAAAAAAAAAATGAAACTACTAAACTATAGAATAATATTATCTTTCCAGCGAAGATTACATCATTTATTTCTTTATATCCTCTATTTTTATTTTAATTTAGTGGGCGTGTGCATTTTTCTAACTCTGTATCTTCTTCGGTAGGACAATGATCCATTACTGATATGGTATTAATCACAATAAGAAACATGTAAACTACAACCAAACAATAAAGATTTCTTATTTTAAGAATTATGGGAACAAAAATACTAAAAAACAAAAGAGAAAATCTTACTTTTCCAAATACAGACCAGTCCATATATACGTAATTTTTGAGAAGCAAGGCTTCTTGCACAAACACATATAGCCCATCTTTCGATTGCTTGTTTACAATTTCAATTAACCCAATCCTTTTGAGGTTTTTCCGAGAAGACGAATTTCATTTTTTTTATATAATTTTTTTTAAAAAAAAGAATACTGTTTAGATTTATATTCAAAATAAGTTGAATATTTAATTGAATTCAGTCCATGTGAATACTTCAATATCAATAACAACAAATGCTAACAAAAAGAAGCAAGCATGAAACCTCTTCTCCCTAACAGTTGGAACAAAATCAAGTTAGTAAGTGCCTAAGTGGCACATTTTCAGCTTCCCTTTCAGTTGCATAAAAAGTACAGATTAGTTGCCAGCTTCTTTGTCATTAATTACACTGACAAGTTCTCTCGTATTTGGACAACGATCTAGGAAGCAGTAAAGACTATCAAAAAAGTAAATGAACTCAAATATAAAATCTATTACAGCTTATACTGGTGCTGGTAGTCATATATACCAGTTGGGTACTGATATTGATCGTAGTGCCAGTTGAGTGCTGGTACCAGTTATGGTACCGGTCACATAATGGTTTTTGTTTGCTTTGATTTGTGTTGTACTTTCTTTAATCCAATGAAAATGTTGATTTTTCCATCCTTAAGAAAATAATAAGAAAAAATTGAATGAACAACCAAAATAAACTATTTATCTACTGAACTAAAGGATAATGTACAAAATAATTAAAAACTACTTATAGTGTACCTCTTATGGCAAACACGAATATTCAAAAGGAATACTACATAGAACACGGTTTTAATTTGAAGGCCTAATCTAACCTCCCCACCCCCACCCCCACCCCCACCCCCACCCCCCTTATTTGACTTCTTTCGAATTTGAGAAAGAATAGTTTTCTTTTTTTCAGGAAATATATTCTCCCTCCTTTATAAAAACTTTAGAATTCAAACAATGAAAAAAATAGCAAAAAAGCAAAACTTTTGAAGAGAAACTATCTTTCCAAAAAATTAACAATACCTTGAAAATTCTTGAGATAAGAGGAATTTAGTGACAAATATGTAAGTTCCATTGGCTATCTCAATCAATAATGCAAAGTGGAATAGAAACATAGCTCATCGTAAATCAGGGCCACCTTTCTTGACAACTTTCCTTATTTTTTTTGTAAATTTCACCAACAACAGCTTAGAAAAAAAATATTAAATGAGAAAAATAAAACTATCATTAATGGCATATCATAGAAATTAAATTAAACACTGAAAGATACAACACAATTTTTAAAGCCGATATTCTTCTCATACATCTCAAGTAACCTAGCACAGCTAAAAATCAGAAGAAATTGAACAAAGAAACTCTTATATAAATAAGAGAAGCAAGAGAGGTAAATTTGTGCAGTTAACAATATTGGTCATTGACAATTTGGGTAGAACCATAGACATACAAGAAAATCATTATTGTTGGACAATAAAAATTCAAGCAAATCACCAGAAAATTTGCTCCAATGGATCCTTCAAACAATCAATTTGCCAAACAACTACTAAGACATTAAACATCAAAGATTACTCAAAAGGAATAATGATGATAATGACAAAAAAAATTATATAAAAGAATCAATATGTTTGTACAAGAAACATAGATATTAATTGCTCATTAATCATTGTCAAAGATACTTAATAATTTTATGGTATGCAATGTCTTTGTAATAAAACCAATATAGAAATATAGACAAAGAATCAAGAGCGACCTCCGCTTTCGTCAATGTATCCAGTTGTCAATACCAAAACTAACTCGTACCATAGCTCGTAGCTCCAACGATTTAATGACACCAATAGATCAAGATAAGAGGTACTATTTGTGTTTGCGACGATTAGTGTTGTCCAATTGTGCGTGTTGTATCGCGTTGACACAAACTACTTTTCTAATTTTGTCGTGTCGTGTCGTGCTGAGTGGTGAAAAGGAGCAACACGACATACATTCAGACATGACATGACTGATACGATTGTGTCGTGTCGTGCTAATCATGTCAAATTGTGTTAGAAATTTTCTTTATTTTTATTAATAATTTATTAAAAATTGTTAAAATATTAAAATGGAGAAAAAATATTATTGCAGTTTATTTAACTATTCTAAAAATTCGGTATATATATTAGTACAAAGTTGTCAGAATATTATTGTTAAAATATTAATTGATAATTTTATATTTCTTAACGCATTTGTTTGTTGTTTGAATATAATAAAAAATAAAATAGACGTTAAAAAAGAAAATACGGCTATAAATTGAGTTTTAATATAAAAACAGTTTAAATAATCCTTTAAAAAATAATTTAAAAGAGAAAGTATTTTTATGTGTTATTAATTACGATGATATTTTTGGTAATGTTAAAAATTAAATTCTTATTGTCGTGTCATGTTAGTTTGTGTTGTCATGTCGTGTTGCATGTCAGTCGTGTCGTATCAATTCGTCTTAATTTTTTCAGGATTGTCAACATGACACGATAACGATCGTGTCGTGCTAATTTTTTAATCGTGTCGTGCCAACACGATCATGTCGTGTCATTTTGGATAACCCTAACGACGATACCAAGTCAGTCACTTGGTCTTGTCCAACTATGGCTGCTCTTCTTCCATTGAATTCATAATTGTTTCTCCACATTGTCTCATATTTTTTTGTCTCGCCAACAAACTAAAGGGGAGTGATAGAAAAAAAAAACAAAACAAAACAAAAAGAAACACCATCAATCAAAGCACACTCAAGTGAAAAGGAATAAAAAATTTTCAATTAATCAACCAGAGAAAATAATAAGTAGTCTTGAATTAGTGATCGAAAATAATATGAAACATATAAATAAATAAAATAAAATGGTAAACTACTATTGATAGTTTCGAAATGAGAAAATTAAACAAATGTAAGGTGCTGATCTTGTTGGCCTCTATACGTTGACCTGGACAACTAATAAAATTAGTCAAAGTCGTATATGAATGAACCCATATTAATATTCCTTCGATTTTTGCTGATAACTTCACCGAAAAATTACTTACCGAAATTCAGAAATATCACCTCTTGTAAATCGTAATTCTTTCTAGGTAAGACTTTAATACTTTTCTTAATTTAGTCATCATTAAATTGAAACAAATGAACGGTTTTAGCAAAATAGTGAAAGAAATATAAAGAAGGAAAAACTCAAAATTCTAACGACAAAGGAAATACACTGCTTAAATCTTTGTGTACTTGCCTGCATAACTGATGTACCGACTCCGTTGGCGTCCATACGCTTCTTAATTTAGTCTATTGTCTTTTTTGTTTTCCTTATGGAAATGTTCAGGTTCCTTTGCAGCTTCTATCAAAACCATAATATCATATGCATATAGTTAGGTCTTTTTAATTTATTAGACAATCAGAGTAGAAAGTTTTTGTTTTTTTAATAAGAGTAAAAAGAAAGTGAAAAAGGGAATTAGATGGAAAGGGGTAGAGGAGAAATTGCTTTCGTAGTTGGTGAGGTAAGAGAGACGAGAAATATAGGGAGTAAGTATCTTATCTAATTTGGTCTAGGTATTGCGTTCCTTTACGACGATCAATGCATGAAGTAAGTGTCTTGTCTGATTTTGTCCAGATACTGCATTTTTCTACGACGAAAACAACGTAGTACCCCGAGCATCACACTCCAAGAAGAGCACGAACCATAAGACCCATTGATCAAATAATATGTTTTCTATGTAGCATATTTGTAGATTTAAAGATAAAGAATTTACATAAAAAATTTAAGTAATAGCTCGCTAATTGTCGTGAAAAAATTAATATATCGTGAAACAATATACAAAGATTAAATAGACTTTCATACATTGATATACTTCTCATCCTCTTTCCACTCATTCAATTACTCTACTATGCTCCCCTCCTCATAAAATGGCCTTTCTCTTATTCTCTCTCCACCTATTTTCACTTGCCAAATTAAAACAATAATAATAAATGTATAATTCATATTCAATATATCGAAACGAAGACACATCATATATAAAATGTCACTTGTATATAATAGTAATCAGTTGGTTGCTTTTTAATGAAACCAAACAAAAGTGAAGAAGCTAAAATAAAATACATACACAATTAAATTTGACAACATGATACTTCTTATCAGAGGTCCCTTATTGTAAAATACAATGAAATAAAATTAACAACAAACAATAGTATTCAAGGACTTAGTTCAAGGCAATAAATAAGTGACTATAGAAAAATATATTAGAGAGTGGTACAATAGTCAATTAGTAAATTAGTAACATATAAATAAACAAACTTGTTAAGAGCTGTCACATGGTTTAGTTAGAAAATCTTTAAGAGTTTAATTATAACGTGTTCACATTGCACCAATATATACTACATTCAATGAAGGAAAAATTTGTTCTATGCCACTCTAAAGTCGAAAAATTAGAAATTTACCACTCCAAAATTGAGGTTTTGAAAATTGCCACCCCAAATCTAATTAGATTTGAAAAATACAATTTTTACAGTATAAATCACTCCTCTTCACATCTAATTTTATATATTAACGAAAATATCCCTCTCCCTCTTCCTTATACTCACGATCACATCTGTATAGTTTGAGATGCGATTGAAAATTGTACCAGTGTTGTTACTTTTTTCATTTTTCGTTTATAAAATTTGCTGGTTCTTCGCTAATCGCCCTTGAAAAAGAAAAAAAATCTCGCCTCTTGTAATAAAGCTAAGCACCATTATGAATTTATGATATATGCAATTTAAATACTCGTGATATTAATAATCACTGAAAATAGTTATGCCTGGGCTGTTCTAGACTATTTTTTAAATCCAGGCACTGATTTAACACTTCTTCCTTCACTCAGTACCTAAATTTCGACACGAATAAAAATATTTGGTACAACCCATTTTTCCTTTTAAGCCAAATGACAAATTATGCGATTATGCCCAACACCCTTTCTGACTCATTGCGTGCTAACACAATTATCTTTTTTCAAAAGACACGAATTTATCATCTAGTAAAATTCATTGTTATTAGTTAATTTAATTTGTTCTTGGCAATTACATTTTTCCTCTGTCCGGAGAGGGAGAGGAGATGAGGAACAAACCAAATTTTGCTACTTAGTTGATTTTTCAAATTTTAAAATTCTAACGTTAAATCTAAATCATTGATCTTATTTAATTTAAGGAGCAATGTGTTTCATATAAGTTTTGTAAATTTTGAAAATATCATAATAAATAGCAAAAAGAAATAAAAAAAATGCAAAATTTCAAGGGTATTTCAATATAGAGAACAACTTGAATGGTTCGAATTGACCGTTTAAATTTTTAATCTTAAAAAATAACTCGATGGGACAGAGACACTCCATGCCATCGATGCGACATTAGCCCCCTAGTCTCTCCATATATTTTTTTCAACAAAATAAAAATGTACTTATTTCTACGACATCTCATTTTTTTATTTTTCCATGACGTAATATCACAACGTGTATTCTATCAGCTTCGATAAAAATATAGAGATTTATTTGTCAATTAAAATTACCGAAATTTTATCGTTATTCATTTTTTTCCGTTGGTTAGCCTGAAAATAAATTTATTCATTAGATATTTCCAGTACAAAGAAAACTATTGTTTTTATTTTTTTTAGATTAGTGTATTTATTTAAAAAAAATTGTTCACTCACTTATTTTGTCACAATACTGTGCATACGTATTCATTGTATATGTTTCACGTACTAGTATGAATCTGCGAATGATTTTAAATTTATCACATGAAACTCCTACACAGTTAGACTAAATAGCATTTGATGACAACTTGTATGTTGAAATAGTTACCATAACAATTTTATCAAAAAGTTCCCGCACTTGAAAACTTTTATATATTAAAAAAATATATTAAATGAAGAAATTAGAAAAATTGTATATTAAAGGGAGAAAAAGTAGAACAGATTTTATATTTCATGTCAACAGTTTGCTTCATCTTTTTTTTTTTTTTTTATTTATGCCCGTAGGCCTTATCACTTCCATTAGCAAAATAGGAACACTGAAGTTGAAAAATAATGGATTTCACATGTCTTGTAATATTAAATTGGAAAATATAAATTAATTGGAGTCTCCATATAATAGATTTTTGCCTTTTCCATATGTCCTTCTTAATTAGGTTATAAAATCAATGGACCATCTCAAACAGATGTATAATCTGGAGACAACAACATAAAGGGAAAAAAAAAAGATATAATTCATCTCTCTTAAGTACTATTGTTTTATCGACAATGACAGCCCCTCGATATCATAATAACTAATTGCCAAAAAAAATTTCATGATAACAACTTGGATACATATGTACAAATCAGAACTAAATTATCCCGAAGGATCCATCCCTCCTTGATCATCAGAGACTAAGTATACAATAGAACATATATTGTTTACGATACCATACAATTATGATTAATTCAGACAAATAGATAAGCAAACGATACTAATTACATGGACACTGTTAAAACCATGGATATAAGCGCTTACTCACATAGACTGGCACGTCAGGGAGCTACCCGAATGTCCAATCCAACCAGTGTCATTTCACCGTACAAAAATACCAACAATTATTATCATTCATTCAATTCGGAACGATCTCAACATGCAATAATTATATTAACTACTATAAGTCAAATGATACAACTCAAATATGCGTAAATAATTTTTAACATATAATTAAGTTGTGTGGGATCCACACCTGAAAATCAAGCAAGCAACAATCTACTGAATATCGTATCAACCACCCGACTCTGATACATAAGCAAGTCTACATTCATATAAGGGGAGTAAATGTCACCCTTTTTTTTCAAGAAAATATTATGTGAGATTAATATTTATAGTTAGAAAATGCAATTTTGTTTTTCATTATTAAACCCATATGTATTATATTTTCTTTTTCTATGGTAATAATATTGGGCTACTATTTTTAGTTGTGGATCGTGCGAGACTTAATTATTAATTAATTAACAATCCAAAACATAATTAGTCAAAACGATCAAATTAGAACGATTTTGAAACATTCTTTTTTTATTATTTATCCTGTGTCCTAGGCCCATCACTTTTCAGAATAAAAAAAAAGTGCAAACCTAAAAAAAAGGAATTGTTCTCCAGTGTATTTCCTCCTTTTCCATTTTATTTCAATTTTCATCTCTTAAGCTTAGAGAACGAAAGAAACATTATAGATGCGACTAGCTTTGAGCGATTGTGTTTCTCCAATTTTGTAACATGAAAGGTTTATAATTTATATAGGCTTCTCTTCTAATCTTCTATTGCAAGGACAATTAAAAAAAGTATTATTGTTCAAATTGATCTTTTTATATTCATCAAATCATTCTTTAATTTTTGGTTTATAAGTATATTATATCAAAATTCTAGTTTGCAACACAAATTGTAGTTGGAAACACACTATAATTGTTTCTCTAAATCTCTTGATATTTTCATGTTAGATTGACAACGGAGAAATTTTTAAAACAACAACAGGCTCATGATGATCCTTCAGTCTCTCAAACCCCTTAATGAGTTCAAATTAACCTAAAAGATTACCCTACTAATTCAACAAAGCGATTAAAGATTTTTTAGTACCCAAATGAGTGAGATAAAATTAGAAGATTTTATTTAAATAAAGGTCCAAAACAACCAAAGAACATTTTGCACCATAGCGGGTGTGTGGCAAAAATACAATAAAATGAATAAGCTTTTAGAATTTCTAAATTTAATTAGAATTTAATTTGTAGTTTTTTTTTTGAAACTTCAAAATGTTAGAGTAATGAATGTAAATTTAATTAGAATTTATTTTATTGTTATTTATATTTTGGAACTTCAAATTATTAGAGTAATGCATGTACGACGATGTAGTCTAACTTCATTTACATTAATGTGATAATTAAAACGTTATAAATTTAGCGAACCCATTAAAAAATTTATGGTCTCGCCACTGTTCCGATATGCGACTTTCCGACTCTACAACTTAATCATTTGCAACGTGTCACTAATCAAAAACCAACTACTATGATTTTTCTATTTTTTTTCATTTAACTAAACTTTTTGAGTTAATTTGGATAAGAGTCTGATTCGCAAGACAAAGGGTGACATGGTTTAGCTAATATCATTTAAGTAATCTTTTTATATTTTTTCTATTTAACTAAACTTTTCTATGATTTTTCTATTTTTTCATTTAACTAAACTTTATATATACATGGTTTGCTCAGGCTCTAATTACGGGTCATTTTTGTTTTTTTCCCTATCTAATAAGAACAAAGGAGATAGTATATACGCCTAAGGACAAAAGAACAAAGGATTATGGCGGCTCAAGATAGATATGAATTTAATTCATGTTCATCGGTCAAAGGCCTAATCCAACTTGTATTCTTCATATTAATTAATATATAGACAAATTTAATTTGTCCTTATCTTTATTTTTATGGATATCTATTTGATCAAAATATGAATCGATAGACTCATCTATTGGTTAAACTTACCTACATTATATAAAATATTCAAAATTTTAAATTAACAGAAACACCTAATGTCACAGTTTTCTATTATTTTTTGAAAAAATATGTATGCGTGTATTATTTTTTATTGGTTTGCAAATGCCAATTGTATTACATGTCATAAATGTAGAGAGAGTTTTGCTATGGTGAGTTGCAATTTATGGAGCCTTCCGTGAGTCGTAATCAAAACTCTTGGATCTGATTCAAAATGACCGATCCAAACCATCCAATATGATCTACATATTGGAATCTCTTACAGACCAAATTTTATATTTTTTTAAAAATTTGTAAGTATTTTTTTCGATTTTTTAAAAACTGTTGTTTTCGAACGGCGCATAATTAATTAGATTAGCGATTTTCTAAAATTCCAAAAAAATAATTAAAAATTTTGAAAAAATATAAAATTTGGTCATATTAGACGGTTTGGGCCGGTCATTTCAAATTAAATATAAGAGTTTTGATCGCGACTCACGAAAAACTCCGTGAGTTGCAACTCACCATAGCAAAACTATACATATAGTCTTTTATAATACTTCCACGACTGAATTATTTATGTATATATCCATGTACTATTATCGTCATTGCATTATAGACAATGCTAAAAATATATACCCATGCATATCTTAGATATCATTTTATTGTCACATCCCGTAGCCAGACGTGACAGCTCCCGCCACGAAAGTACAGATAATTGTACTCTCGTAAGGCTTAAACCAAACTTAACAATAAACTAGCAGTAAAATTTTTTTTTTCTGATAATATAAATCGAATATTATCAAGTTAAGAGTATAACAAATTAAAACATAAAACAAAATATATTGACAAACAGTTGATCGTAACACATATTTTTCAATAGGTAACTGATCTAACAGTATTTTCCATCATCTCATGAATATATGGTCACTAACATTCTGTACAAAGGTGATCTCTGTCACAGCCCACCAAAAATTGTTTTCTACAGCAAGCGACGCGTCCTCTGGAACCCCCATCCACCGGGGAACATGCAAAACAAAAGTGGAGTGAGAATAAAATTCTCAGTGCGGGTTTTAGTTCCAGACGTGAATTTCTAGGTGAAATCTTAGCCCGAAAGTAATACCCGTAATAATCAATATGAATATGCAATTTATCACCTAAGAACTAGATTTGATTAAATCATACATGCAATACTTATTATAAATTTTCTAACCAATTCTTCAGTGACAATAAATTAAGCACGATTTCTTTATGATCATCTTTCATGAACATGCACACAATTGAATCCAGAGCAATACATTTTCCCTAACCCACTGGGCACATGAGGGACGTATCCCTAACCCCGGGCACATGAGGGAATTCCATATCATAAAGCATATCATCAAAACTCACTCAGGTTTCCTAACCCAACCGGTTGGGCACAGGAGGAAACCTTTTCCTAACCCACTGGGCACATGAGGGACGTATCCCTAACCCCGGGTACACGAGGGAACTCCATATTCTAATAGCTCTACCGAATTGGCCGAAGCCGGTGGCCGACCGACTCCGGAGAGTGGCTTGATTGACATTCAAATCCATTTACCATCTTCCAGTACCAATCACGCATAATCATAATTCGAGATCTTCAGGCAAGAATAGGTTAAACTGAGACAACTCAGTTTATTCATAATAAATATGTATACAAACTTGCCTGTCTTTCATAACCATTTTAACAAAGGAGATCATTTTCAACATGAAACTTTGAGTTGTAATATCTGTTTCTAAATCTACATGATTATTGTGTAATGCATCCAAATGATTCAGCAAAATGCCATGCATAATTTAAAGTTACCAGGACCGGATTTCTTATAAAAAATCCACGTATCCGCACCTGTTGTTGGATCAGATTCCGTCTTCACTAAGTCTCCTGTATAGTAGTCAAAAATCATTAAGATTTGACTAAACGATCTCTTAAATTAACTTAACTTGATACCCTTAAATGTAGTCCTGCTTACGCTACCAGACTGATCAGTACTTCACTATTTATTATAGTAATTGCTTGTATTTTCAATAAATTAATTATTATTTATTATTATCTTAATTTATTTTATTCTATTTTATTTTCATTTTAATTTATTTGAATTACTTTTATTTTAATTTGTTTTTTGATTTATTTTCTTAACTATTTATTTTATTTATTTACTTCCTTAAATTTAATTTATTATTTAATTAAATAGTTTTATATTTATAATATTATTCTTAATATTTTCTTTATTATTAATTGATTATTTAATAATTAATTTATGTTTATTTTAATTAATCTCTTTAATATATTATTTTCTTATATTTAATTTATTTACTTATTTAGTTCGAATAGTTTCTTTAATTAAATTTATTATTTTTTTTTTGTTAACTAAGAATTCAAATCATTAAATAACATTATAAATTCAAAATCCGAAAAAAATCAAAATCAGAAAATCATAAAACAAATTTAAAAGTCTGAAAATTATTTGATTTTTATTATTGGGATCAGAAAGTCGGTGATGTTGGTTGTCGTATCTGTTCTCGACTTACTCGGACTATTCTCATCATCTCCCGTAAAAACCCACTTAATTAAAGAAATTCCCGAATATTAAGTGGCTTTTTCTTTAATTAATTATTCATTAATCCACATTGTTAATTAACTTAATCATTGATTAAGTATTTTGTTATTTGATTAAATTTTCAGCCCACCAAATCCAAAGATTAAGTTCAATCCGAAAAAGTCCAGTCCAAGCTCTCTTTTCTTTTCTTTTTTTTTCTTTCGGCTAAAGCCCACTCCAGACAGGCCCAAATCCAGCCCACTTCGCGAAACGACTGAGCCAGGTCAACCTGACCCAGTTGACCTGAGCCAGCCATTCGGGTCCGCCACCAAGCCGACAGAACCCGATAAGGCAAACCAACCCAAACCCGTTAACTTATCAGCCTTTTTCTGAACAGGCCCCTGAATCATTTTATTTTTCATATAAATCCCTTTTATTTACTTTTAAGCCCTTTTCTCTTACACTTAGGTCCCCAGCCCAACTTTTCTTCGCAATTCAGCCCCTGTCGCCGAATCCTCACGTACCAGTATGGTACCAGAGGTACAATCATTGTACCTGAGGCTGGTACCAGGCCTCAAATCGCCACAACTCCCTTCCTAAAATTCCCGTAAACACTGCTATGAAGAAAAATCCCCAATTTCTAACGATTTGAACCAATTTTCTCAAAACAGATCCATATACCCTTAGAGTTTATGTTGCCCATACTATAACTCCCTAATTTTCATCTCAAACCAATAATTATATCAACAAAATTCATTCCCAATCACAGAGGTTAACACAACAATTAAGAACTTGGAATTGAACTTAACCCTAATTTTTAACAACTAACCAAATCGGATCAATAAGCTATACAAATGTTAGGAAAAAGGATGATATATCTTTGATCTTCCGTATCAACTCCCCTTTCTTTTTTCCTCTCCGCCACACTCTCCCTCTTTCTTTCTTTTTTCTCTGGAAATTTCTTTTCACCCGACCAAACTCAAGCTAACCTCAATAGAGGTATTTAAAGGCGGAAACAAGAAAGAAAGGAAAAGAAAATTAACGACAGAGATTAAAAACTAAAATCCCAAATTTTTCGTAACTCACTCGATCTATCCTACGCAACATCTCACGGCTACGATTGGAGCAGAGAAATGATGGCTCTTCTCAATCGTGGCCAAGCTCGATTGGTTGGCCATACTCGATCCGCATCAATTCTCGCGCAAGGCGGTGCGATGATGAAGAGGGGAAGCAGAGGAAATCGGACGGAGCGAAAAAGAAAGAGGCGAAAAGAAGAGAAAGAAGGAGATGAGGCCAGCTGTGCCTTCGTTTTTTATTAAATTTGCTTCGTTTGGATTTTCTGTGGCGAGAACTTGTAGCCAACGATGTTGCAGATCGCTTTAATTGATTTTAATCCGAATTTCATTAAGATTTAACCAAATTACCAATGAATTTCATGTTTAATTAAACTTTGATTTTACTAGAATATTTTATACAAATTATAGATTTTACACAAAGTCAAATATTTCGAATTCGAATCGATTCTTATGTTACTTTTGATTCAATTCTTAATAAAAATATTATAATTATGATTTTTCTTATAAATTAAAATTTATAAGATACTTGTTTGATTAAACTAATTAATTTAATTTGGTTTAACCTTCTTACTATGTTACATTTATCTTCTTAACATTGAGAAAAATTCTAGTCAAGCAACTATCATCGTTCTATCATTTTTCACAACATAGACTCTAAAATCATCTTCAATGAGAACAAATATATCAGTTATATCTATAAAAATCATCATTTTAATAAAATAAATTATATCTTGAATATAGTATATAACTTGTTCAACTCTTTTTTTTTTTTTTTGTGAGCCATAATGTTATGCTAGCTTTCTCTACAAATGCTTTTGCCTAAATTACATATATAGGAAAAGAATGTGCAGTAGAAAAAGAATGATAAAGATCGTCCTTTTGCAATCTTATTTCAATCACCAGAAATTTATTATTTTTGCTCAGTTATGTTAGCTAATTCCAACATGATAAGATCATCACACTATTGTGGCGTCAATATCTTGTGAAAAAAATCTCAATCCAAATCATCTGTCCAAGAGTTAACCTGAGATGCTGCAAATCCAGAAAAATAATGATAAATATACGAACCTGTTAATGACAATAAATTTATCATGCATGAACTTTAAGGTAACCAATTAGGCCATCTTCATTTGTTGCTTCCATGTAATATTTTGCAAGAATTTTGAAATTTTAATCATTAATATTAGAACACGTATAAAGCAATAAAAAAGATATCTTTACCATAGAAGACTAACATGACCTAAATTTAGGTCATTGAATAATAGCTTGAATTAAAAATTCACAAAATAAAGTTCAATTGAGTCAATATTAATTAACGTCAAGGGTTTGGCAAGATTTTTTTAACATTGTATAGGTTCTGCCAACCGGGGTGCTCAATGTTCTTTTGATCTTTTCAATTACAGTAGAAGACACAATGTGTGACACCCGTTGCGTCCCTTGACTGGACGGTGCACGACGATGTGCCCGTCGCGGATGGCCTCGCAGCCGCAAGGTTTATCAAAACTCAATTTAATTCTATGTATCAACTTACAAATATAAATAGCTAATAAAATTTTATTAAAACAATCAATTTACAAGCCATATATAAATTTAAAAGAAAAATATTAACTAAAAATAAATAAGATATGTGCTACAATTGTCTGGTTCACATGCTTCGGTTTCTAACCATATAGTCCAATGGCCTACTAATCGTCTTGCTGTCCTGCACTCGAACTGAAACCTGGAACCCACAACCATCGTGGAAACAATGCAAAAAATAAAGAATGAGATAATATAATTTATCTCAGTACGGTATTCAGTTCCAGCCACACGAACAATCTTACATGCTTCAGAACTATTTACCGACTGAGGTAGAAAACACATAATTTATATAAGTAAAATATTAATATATTTTATAATACAATACGAAGATGCAATGTAGATGAACACGACACATCAGTCAATTTGAAAAGTCATATACAAATGGTTGCACAAAAGTGTCTGTTCAACTTGGTCAACTACCTAATACTGAGGCTGGTTCAATATCGATCATTCAAATCTGAACTGAATTATCCCGAAGGATCTATCTCTCCTTGATCAGAGGAGACTGAATATACAATAGAATATAAACCCATGCATTCATCATTAATTCAGACAAATAGATAACCAAACGGTACTAATTACGTGAACACTGTCAGACGACGGATATGAGCGCTTACTCACGGAGACTGGCACTTCAGGAAGCCACCCCAACGCCCAATCCAACCAGTGTCATTTCAACGTACAAGAGTACCAACAATTTTCATAATGCATTCAATTCGGAACCATTTCAGCGTGAAATAATATTATTATTTAATATAAGCCAAATGATACAATTCAAATATGCGTGCAATTATCAGTTCAAAGTATGCAATGCATTTATGCGTAAATAATTTATAATATGCAATCAAGTTGTGTGGATCTGCACCTGAAAATTACACCTGAAAATCACGCAAGTACATAATCCATATATCGTATGTCGTATCGGCTCCGACGAGCGACTTCCCGACTAACTTAATCTTTTGCACGATGCCTCTGACTAACTTTTATGCCCTTCATATTTCCTTCTATTTTTTTCTAATCTTTTTGCTAAATTTTTTTTTTTTGGGACATAATCTCGTGCGTGGTGGAGAAATGACTATATACTTCAGAATTATGTTTGAATTTTGATAGAATGGACCGAGCTTGGTAGATATATATATACACGGCCTAATACTTAGCCTCTAAATGAAACGTATTATTTATTGTTTTGTTTGTTTGTGGTAACCAATAGGAAAAAGGCAAGTGCATTAGGGGATAAGATCAAATTCAGATGATAAGAGGCCAAGAGACTAAGGCGGCAACAGGGATAAGAATGAATCCGGTCAAAGGTTAAAAGTAAAATTCATTTTTCATTTTCAAGTCAAAACCAGTCAAAGGTGAAAAGAAAGTATAAATAAGAATTTTTCTTTTACAATATAAGGTCAAAATATACTATTTTACAAATTAGTTTGAAATATTTTCGCTAAAAATTTAAATTGTTACAAAATAATTGTTATGAAAAATTTGGGATGTTACACAATGTAATTTGCAAACAACCATAAACATTTTACAGAACTTATGAAAGTAAAAAAAAGGTAAGAATCATCGTTACTTTCCTATAATATTATAAATATGAAAATCAAAACCTTCCTAAGATTTTCCAGCTCCATAGCATTCCAGCGAGCTTCATTCCCAAACTGATTTAAGGAGAAAATCAATTTCATAAACTAATGCAATATTATATAAACCCTGCATAGTATATTTGTAAAAACCCGAAAAATATTAATTATAAGTTAATTTAGTAAATAAAAATCTTCAAGCAAACAAATAAATTAAAGGATGAAAAATCAAATCAAAAATTTAAATCCCATTTTTAAAGCTAGAAGACTACATTATTCGAATCCAATCAATATCAATTTCGTCCGTTTACAAAATTTTTGAGGAATTATTTGATTGAGCAAATTAGATTATATTATAAAATTTCCAAATGAATTATTTGCTTAAATATTTAGTTCATGCCATAAAATTTCAATTATCTATTTTATGAAATTATTATGAGTATAATTTGTGTCGAAGTCTATAGTTTACTGATAGTTTAATTCATTTTTTCAAAATTCCTTTGATCTGGACCTTTAGATCAAGTCTAGAATTGCTGGATTTATCTGAGCCGTCGGATCACCTCCATTTCATCTCTCCTTATCTCTCCTTCCTTCTCTCTCTGCCGACAGAAGCATCCCCCACCTGTTTTCCCCCTTCCTTCTTCTTGCTCGCGTGTCACCCATGGCGCCACTGTGGCGATTCCTCGGCCAATCCGCTTGGAGATCTCTCTCGCCTATGGCAGGGACTACGACCCCACTTCTCCTCTACCCTATCAGCTCACCCTCCTCTCTCCCCCGTGGCAAACCACTCAACCCCACCTCCACGTTGTCCCGCGACCAACCAAAGAGGCCCCAAGCCCCTTGTTTTCTTCTCTGGTTTCTACAAGCCGAGTGATGGCTTGCCATTTGTCTCTTCCCCCGTGCTTGACCTGGACCCTACCACTGCCCCTCTCACCCTCCAGCCATCTGCCACCTCAGCAACTCGACCCCAGGTCCTCTCCATTTCTGTCGCCTAACAGAAAATAGAGAAAGGAAAAGAGTGAGAGAGGTGGAGACTGTATAGTCGGAGGTGGAGAAGACGGTGGCGGTCGACAAGACGAGGTGGTGGTGCTGAAGGTGAGGCACGGTGGCGCACTGGCTGAGCTGACCCCTCTTCTTCCCTTCTGTTTCTCTTCCATTCTCAGTTTGGTAATTCCTTTTCTTTACTTCCTTTGATTCTGTGGCTTGCCTCTGTGATTGATTGAGGCATTGCGATACTTGGAAATAACCTGTGTGCTTGATTGAGGAAAAATAATGCTTAGTTTTGATCTGTGATTTGTGATGCTTGGATGTTGTTTACGTGCTTGCTATCTGATCTGTTCTCTTGACCGCTTTGAAACTGAAATGTGTGCTTATGTTTGGCTTAGAATGATCTGTTGAGGATGTTTGTGGAGTACAATGCCTGTTGGATGTCTGTTACTTAGCTTGTTTAATCAATTAAGTGTAATCAGGTTGTTAATTAGGATGTCCCTTGCTTGTTCAGCTGATAAGTAGTTTGTAGAATCAAATTAGGTTGGTTAAAGTCTCTAATTAGGCAATCTGGTGTTTCTGTGTGCTTTCTGGACTGATATCAGGCTGGTTCAGGCCTGGTACCAGCTCTGTACCGCTTTCTGGTACGCTAAACCAGCGTAGCCAGCCTCTGTGTACTTGGTTTCCGAAGTCAAGGATCTGTTTGTAAACTTTTTCGAGTTTTAGGACCTTTCTGTAAACATTTTTGAATTGTTTTAGGGTCTGTTTATAAATTATGCTGTTATTAAGGTCTTTAGAGTAAGTTTTAGGTAAATATTTTAAATTCAGGGTCTATAGCGTAAATTCCTTGGTTGTTGGATCGGGTTGTGTTTTCTGTCTGGATCCGTTCGGCTCTCTTCCGTGTGGGCTGCGTGTTTTCCTCTGGGCCCATTCGGCCTGTGCACTTGTTGGATTTTGTTATATTTTATACGTGGCCCATTTCTTTTGTTGTCGGCTGAGATTATATAAATCGAATTTGCTAAGTTAGATTTTGAGAAAAATAAAATTAGAACTTGGAAAATAAAACTAGAACTATATGGTTTTGAGGTATGATTTTGATGGCATGAATTAAATAATTGGGATTTGAAAATAAAATCTTTTGGCCGAGAAATTAAACGAGACGGATTCGGAAATAAAAAGTTGTTGGCTTTAAAATGGAAAATGATTAGATTGTCCGTAAAGTAAAATCAAAACAGATACTATGATATAAATGGACACGTATGATCCCAAAACAATTTTAATCAAACCAAGTTTTCTTCTTTTTTTTTTTTAAAGTCTTTTAAACAAGTTTATCCTATGTAGTTAGATTATTTATAAACATTTCATACTTGAGCAAAACACTAATTGATTTATAACTAAAACTATTCAATTGATTTCCTAACTCAAAATAAAAGTGACACGTCTCTGATCGTCATAGTTTGGACTTATAGGAGTCGTCAAATACGACATTCTACACATTGACTTTATAAACTAAATTCTATCAAATATCTCTGAAAGTAATAATACAACTTTTCCTCTCAACTAGTTTCAAATGAAATTCTGTCAAAATTATTTTTAGAAGTTAATTAAGTATAATAATATATTTTAATACCGAGTCCTCTTTTCTAAAACTCTATATCTAATCTTTCTTTAAATTAGAATCTTGAGTACCTAAGTAAGTGACTAATTCTAAGTATGGTCCAGTACACCAATAACCAGAACGGGGTAGATCGTTAGATTAGCTTTTAACGTGTGAGTTCCGTTCGCCAGGTGACCAGTCAGACTACCAGGGAATAGTAGACAACTACTATCCCGTTGATGAGGCGCTAGACGGAGGCCAGGACTTTGCTGACGTTCCAAAGAAGTAGTTTCACCTAGCCCGTCATTTCAGGTGTGGATGCCTTTCGGATTTGATATTCTTTAGATTAGATAAACTATTGCATGTAATTGTTTTGAAAAGATAACTTGCATGATTTTGAAATACTTCATGTATTGATAACCTTGATGCGCATATGTATTTATCTTTACATAAGTTAATTAGCAAAACTGTGATTTATTGATGCATTTGTTAAATACCAAGTATCGATCGCACGGTTTGCAAAGACTAGCGAATCTCTACTTGGATAGTTTTTGGCATGGCATATGATTTGATACAGATGTATTATGGTTGATTTGAAATGACTGAACAACTTGAACACAGAAGGTGTTATCCGCCTAGTTCTTAGACACTACCTTTATAGGCTTTTGTCCCTTAGGTTGACGTATTCTCGGATCCGTGATTACTAGTCCTACACCAGTGCACAGGTAGTAGGTGGGACGGGTAGATGTCAGGTTAGGCGTGGTTCATGTCATTAGTATTGTGAGGTTGAGATAGATTTACGCGCCTGTCAGTGGTGCAGATAAACTTAGTGCCTGTGTGGTACATTACATGTTAATTATTACACATATTTTTGCTTCATTTTGCATGATGGCATGATTGGTTAGAGTTATATACATGATTTATACATATTGCATCGCATGGGTTTTGTATCAACTTGAAATTAAAAAGGATTGAAAGTTTTATCATTACATTCAGCATGATTTTATATTCTAGTTTAGAGAACTGATAATCTGGATATGCTCACTCTATTACCGCACTGAGTATTCGCGTACTCAGCCCACAATACTTTGATTTGTGGAGACAGGTACAGGTCTGACTGAAGATGGTGATCCAGCGTTAGAGACCCAGACCCAGTTATTACATGATGATGCCACTTATGTTTAGATAACAATGTTTCTTTTCTTATTTTGTTTGGCTAGACAATTTTGTTGTAAATAATTTATACTGGCCCTCCTTTTATAAGAACTCGATATTGTTATTTTGTGGCATTATTCTTGTGTTTGTGTGATTTTATTGTGCTTGGATACTTTTCTTTAGCCTTACGTGTATACAGCAGAGTGTATGCACGTGGCGGGGTTGTCCTCCTCGAATTCTGATTTGGTTCGGGGTGTGACAATATTGTTCATAAACTAATGCAATATTATATTGTAATTGCATGTTAAAAAAAATCGAGTATCAACACAGCCTTTGTTCTCATAAATTCTTTCGTTACTATCACACATCAATCTAATATCAACAATTAAATCGCTATATATCAAATAACTACTAATATAACATTTCTCTTCCGCTATAAATAAATAAACCCTGGTTAAAAAGCATTCAAAAAAAAATAAAAGAGAAAAAATTTCAATATTCACAGACCTAAAATCTGAAGAAATCATCGCGCCTACTCTCCCTCCAATCGAATTAAACCTCTTTCTCTTAGACTTTTTCCTTGACAGAGCGAGTCTACATGCGCGCAACGAACTACATGTAATAAATTAGAAACGAACTACACACAATGAATATGTCTTATTAGAAACTTCATTTAATGTTTTGTCTTGTTAGGAACTACAATAACTATTGCATTCAATGTTTTGTCTTATTAGAAACAAACTACATACGATGAATTTTCAATTTTCACGTCTGACAATGTTTTTGCTTTTGGATCTACCTCTTCCTTTTTTTCCTCCATTAATTAAATTCATCGTATGTTTAAAGAAAGATTTCTATGTTTTTACTTTTCCTTTTTTTGTCAAATTCTTCTGATATATTATCACTATATATAACGCTATTAAAGAAAGATTGTATTTCATGCAAAAAAAAAAAAACATTAATTTGACCGTTCTCGTGCATCACAAACTCTATTTCAATCTCAGAAACTCCACCGCGTGGACGACTTGACCAACAAATTAATCGACACCTCTACGAAAGAAATCTCATGTTGTTTACATTTAAAGAAAAAATGGCTCATATTTTCTTACAACATAGAAAAGCATCAATTTTCTGGTTCCATTTTTCTGAAGTAACTTGATCATAATAAAATTCTCATGTTGTTTACGTTTAAAGAAAAAATGGCTCATATTTTCTTACAACATAGAAAAACATCAATTTTCTGGATCCATTTTTGTGAAGTAAATTGATCATCATAAAAATCTACATTAATCTCTATCTCTACTACTTATAAATGCACGCATACTAAGGGCGTAAACAATTCATATAAAATGAGTAAACATGTCATATAAAAGGGTGTTAAACAATTCTTATATAAATTATGGACCATTGATTTGTGTAATTTGATTTGATCAGTGGTCTAGATTAAGGTCAGACCTTTTATAGAAAAAATTAAGTTACTACAAAATTAACTATTTATTTAAAAGGAAAGACTAAGTTATTGATTTTACCGCATCTTTATTGTCTAACATGTAAAGTTTTATATGAAACAAAAATAATATCAAAATTTTTTTTTTATTTGCCCGCATATTGAGGGCATCTTTTGCTAGTTATAATATAACGTGAGAACTTGTTTAACTTTTGCAGTAAATCTTTTCTAATAGCAAGAATCAATAAAGCATACATACCACATAAAGACGTAGTACAACTGTCCAAGGCACTTCATAATAAAACCTGTAGAAATACGCTGGATACCAGAACTACGAAATTAAATAATATCCAACAAAGCCCACTTATCTAACAGAACTGAATTCTATCTTGATTAGTTTCTGATCATTTACAAAGGATCCAAACAATGCCTACGGGCTTTTAAATTCAAAAAAAAAAAAAAAAATACAAAGGATCCAAATAGAAAACAGAACACCAAAAACTAATGTTTTACTTGTCCAATATGAAGCCTCAAACAGAGAAACAGATAAGATTTTTATTATGCTATCCAGCCATTCCTAAAGCTATTGGTTTTTAACAATCAAATGCTTTCGGCATTCTCCTGCAAAATAAACCAAAAAATTTAGTAAATAGAAAAAAGCTAATGTATGCAAATATCAAAACATATCACATAAACCCTCGCACAATGAGAGAGATATTGCATGATCCTCTATTGTGAAACCGAGAAAAACTTCAAAACTAAGTTTATTTAGAAAATAAATATGCAAAAGAACCCATACATTATGCAAAAATTAAGTACTCTTGTACTGAAACATGTAGAAAGACCATAGTTCATTCAGGAGGAGATTCAAAAGGATAGGCCATGCTGTTATTAATTTTTCATCAGAGATTAATATGCTTATTATCCTTCAATAAGGTAGGCCCGGTCTGTTCTGTAACAAAATACTAACTAAACACACAGTTTAGACCCGAAATCAATGGATTTCGGACCGAATTCAAGAACAAACACACAAAAGACAAAGATTTTAACGAGGTTCAGCACCAACTTGGTGCCTACGTCCTCCACACACACGCACACAATTTTTCTATTTCACTCAATAATTTGTTACAAGGAGAGAGATGGATTTTAATAGGAAAAAATACATGGGATACAATAGGCAACTAGCCAAAACAGCAATAATCCTAAGAGATATCACGTATTTCATTACTAGGAAACAATATCTTCGTGCACAAGGAAAGAATCACCAAACTTGGCCTCCAAACCTTTCCATAACAGCAATGTCGGTTCCGATTTCGCACCGAAACCATATCATTTCGCACCGAAATGATATGGTAAATTATTTATTTTAACACTCCCCCTCAAGTTGGCATGTACAGATCAGTCATGCCTAACTTGCTAATTGCACCTTGGAACACTGTCCCATTTACTCCTTTGGTTAACATATCTGCGAGTTGATTCTCAGATTTAACAAACTTTAACTCAATGATCTTCTTATCAATATTCCTCTTGATAAAATGTCTTTTTACTCCCATATGTTTAGTTCTATCATGTTGCACAGGATTATGAGACATGTCAATTGCTGCCTTGTTATCCACATGTAATACCATTGCACTTTCTGGACCCAAACCAAGTTCTTCCAACAAATTTTTTATCCACATTAATTCACCCACTCCTTTAACAACTCCAATTAACTCTGCTTCTGCACTAGACAATGCAACCACACTTTATTTCTTGCTTCTCCAAGTTACCAGATTACCACCAACAAACGTGAAATAACCAGATGTAGACCTCCTATCTGACACACTACCAGCCCAATCAGCATCTGTATAACCCATAACATTTAAGTGTCCATTTTTCTTGAATTGAATACCTCTTCCTGGAGCACTCTTCAAATATTTAATAATTCTCATGACAGCTTCCATATGCTCTTCACTTGGGTTATGCATAAACTGACTCACTTGACTCACGGCATATGCAATATCTGGCCTTGTGTGTGACAAATAAATTAACTTTCCAACTAACCTTTGGTATCTGTCTTTATTAGTTGGAACTTGATCTGGAGACTCTTGAAGCTTTACACCGGAACCCACTGGGTTATCCACTGGTTTGCAGTCTAACATTCCCACTTCAGCCAATAAATCTAGTACATACTTTCTTTGTGATAGACTTATCCCTTGACTTGACCGAGCCACCTCGATTCCAAGGAAATATTTCAGTCCACCAAGATTCTTCATCTCAAATTCTTGTGCAAGTTTTTCTTCAAGACTAGCTATCTCCTCAACATCATCACCTGTAATAACCATGTCATCTACATAGATAATCAAAACTGTTAGTTTATTTTGCTTTATCTTGAAGAAAAGAGTATGATCAGATTCTGCTTGGCTAAAGTTGTACTTTTTCATTGCTTGACAAAACCTGCCAAACCACGCACGAGGAGACTGTTTGAGCCCATACAAGGCCTTTTTCAACTTACATGCCATATGTTCTCGACTCTCAACCTTATCATACCCAGGTGGCATCTCCATATAGATTTCTTCCTCCAAATCACCATGTAGAAAAGTATTTTTTACATCAAACTGATGCAATGGCCAATCAAGATTTGCTGCAAGAGACAACAATACTCGAATTGTGTTTAGTTTGGCAACAGGAGAAAAAGTTTCTTGATAATCAATACCATATGTTTGGGTATACCCTTTAGCTACCAACCTGGCCTTATATCTATCCACATTTCCATCTGGACCATACTTAATGGTAAACACCCATTTACAACCCACCGGTTTCTTTCCCTTTGGAAGTTCCACAATAGACCAAGTTTCATTTTTTCTTAAGGCATCCATTTCAATATCCATTGCTTTAACCCATTTTTTATCCTCTAAGACTTCATTGACATTAGTAGGTACTTGTAAGTTCAACATTTTGTCACCAAATTTCTTTAAAGGTTCTGGCAATTCATTTGTGGTAACATAGTTTGCAATTGGATATTCAACTTCTCTACTTATTCCATCTTCTGGAACATACCTCTTAGGTGGTTTTCCACGATTACTCCTAGGAGGTAACACATAATCAGAGAGAGAATCACTTACCTGTGGGATATTCTCATGAGATTCTTGGGGCTGTGGTACATCTTCTGTTTGTATCACTTCTTCCACTTGTAATGCTTCTGGAACATCCTCCTCTGTTGGTTCTTCACCGAACTCCAATTCTGAATCACTTTGCTCTTCCAGTACGCCCCTATCTTCACCAAACTCCCTTGGTTTCGCACCGAAATCAGTCGGTTTCGCACCGAAATACGGGTAATCTGACCCAAATTCCAAGTTTTTTCCATTTATTTCATACAAATCTTCTCCTATGTTCTCCCCCTCACTTGAGTACGGTCTATAGAAAGATTCCTCTTCTAGAAAGGTCACATCCATGGTAACATACCACTTTCGTGATTCAGGATGATAACATCTATACCCCTTTTGACCAATTCCAAATCCTAAGGATACACACTTAACTGCACAAGGTTCCAACTTGGTTCTTTGATTTTTAGGGACATGGACAAATGCAATACAACCAAACACTTTTGGAGGCAAACTCAAGACCGAAGGAATTCCAACAAACTTAGCTAACTTGCTCAAAGGAGTTTGAAATTTATTTATTAGAGAAGGTAACCTATTAATGACATAGACAGCCATAGTTATTGCACAATCCCAAAACTTTGAGGAAACCTTACTCTCAAACAACAAAGACCTTGTAGTTTCAAGTACATGTCTATTTTTCCTCTCAGCAATACCATTTTGTTGTGGTGTCCCAACACAAGTAGTTTCATGTAAAATTCCTTCTTCTTCAAAATATTTTTTCAAAACTCCATTTACAAATTCTCCTCCATTATCACTTCTCAACAATTTTATTTTACTCCCAAACTGAGTTTGTATCATATTATGAAAACATTTAAAAGCATTTGGTACTTCATCCTTTTTCTTTAACAAATAAACCCATGTCATCCGGGTACAATCATCAATAAACAAGACAAAGTAACGATATCCCATTATAGATTCAATAGGTGAAGGACCCCATACATCAGAATGAATAAGATCAAAAGGTTTCTCACATTGATTCAAACTAATATTATAAGGCACACGATGACTTTTAGCCTTAATACAAGTTTCACAACACAATTTTGAAATATCTTAACCCGAAAACAGATTTGGCAAAATTTTCTTCATATAACTAAAAGAAGGATGTCCTAACCGCCTATGCCACATCCAAACTTTATTATTCTCCTTTGTCGATCCACACACCACATTAACTCTTCCTTCCTTAAGGTCTTCTAAGTGATACAAACGTCCCTTCTTAGTACCACGCCCAATGATCTCCTTCGTGAGAATATCCTGCACAATACAAAACGTTGGAAACATTAGTACTACACAATTTTGTTCCTCCGTTAATTGTCCAACTGAAATCAACTTCGAGGCCAAGGAAGGTACTAGTAGTGTATTATTTAACCTTAGAGAACTGGTTATTACATCTCCACCACCTTTCACTGGGTAATCTATTCCATTAGCATTATAAATCTTATCCACCCTTGGTTTTCTTATTTCTTTTAAATCCCCTTTTTCAAAGGTCATGTGATCAGTTGCACCAGAATCAATTACCCAACTTCCTAAATTACCACAAGAAAAGGAACACATACCTGGACCAGATTGGCTACCTATACCTGTACCTGTACCATTTTCATCTCTGTCTGCGCCTCCATTTCGGACCGAAGCGGCCTGATTTCGGACCGAAACGCCTTCTGAAACGCATAACTGTGTGCTTCCAGCCACTGTTTGGTCCTGTGCTCGATCTGTATCACCTGCTGTCCTCACCATAGTCCTCTCATCTTGTCCAGAACTGTCCTTGGAGACAGCTACATACACTTAGTTCTTTCCTTGAGGTTTTCCTTTTCTTCCTTTAAACCACTCGGGATACCCCACAATATCAAAACACTTATCCTTTGTATGACCAGGTTTCCCACAATTGAAACACTTCAATCTCGACTTGTCTTGACTAGAATAACCCTTTGAAACCATAGCCATTGAACTTGAGTTAAAATTCTCATCCCCTTTAACCATTACATTTTTTCTCACAACTTCTCTTCTCACCACCCCATATGCTTCCTCCACAGTTGGGAAAGGTACCATATGCAACACCCTAGCCCTCAAACTATCGAGACAATCATTAAGACCATCCAAGAACATATAAACTCTTGACTTTTCAACATACTCATTAAATTTCTTTATATCTTCTGCACTAGTCATAGGGTTAGGGCGTCTAAAATCAATCTCTCTCCATAAACCTTGTTGGGTGTTATAATACTCTTGAATTGACTTATCACCTTGTCTCAACCGAGATACTTTTCTATTCAAATCAAACACAAGTGTCTCATCACTACCATCATAATAAGTTGTTCCTAGAACTTTCTAAATTTCCCATGCAGTCTTACACCTAATGTAATTGGGCATAATACTAGGGTCAAGAGAACTTATCAACCAACCTTTTACCACAGAATCATCTATTACCCATTGATCATATGAAGGATCATCTTCTTTAGGAGGGGGTGGATTGCCGGTCAAATATCTCATCTTATTGCGACCTTGCACATACATCTCTACCACCGGAGCCTATATGCTATAGTTCGTGCCATCTAGCTTGACTGCAATTGGTGAGGCCTCCGTTGTCGAGATCTGAACAGAGTCTCCACTTGAAATTGGTTGTTGCACCTTCATGAGTTGAGTCATCTGGGTTTGTTGAAGGGTTACAAGCTCCGTTAACTTAGCCAACAGCGCCGCGGTGTCATTCTCTTCACGTGGTGTACTCATCTCTCAATTTCGCTCTGATACCATGTAACAAAATACTAACTAAACACACAGTTTAGACCCGAAATCAATGGATTTCGGACCGAATTCAAGAACAAACACACAAAAGACAAAGATTTTAACGAGGTTCAGCACCAACTTGGTACCTACGTCCTCCACACACACGCACACAATTTTTCTATTTCACTCAATAATTTGTTACAAGGAGAGAGATGGGTTTTAATAGGAAAAAATACATGGGATACAATAGGCAACTAGCCAAAACAGCAATAATCCTAAGAGATATCACGTATCTCATTACTAGGAAACAATATCTTCGTGCACAAGGAAAGAATCACCAAACTTGGCCTCCAAACCTTTCCATAACAGCAATGTCGGTTCCGATTTCGCACCGAAACCATATCATTTCGCACCGAAATGATATGGTAAATTATTTATTTTAACATGTTCTTATTATTTCTCCTTCTGTCACCCTCAAATAAACAGAACAAACTTCAACGAATAAGCACCAGCAGCTTTACCCCGCCATGATCCTTGCATCCTCATATTCCAACTGTCATTTACAAACTATACAAATGTAAAAATAAATTAAATACACAGATGCATTAATCTAAGAACTTAAATATGTTATGAATAACCGAAGAACACAAAAGGTATTGAAATACCAGAAGGTATATTCTGAGACTGGTATATTCCTGGAGTTTTGGAGGAATTAGGCTTGAGTTTTGGAGGACGATATCCTTGGCCATCAGCTGATGTGGAGCCACGTCAAAAGGTATCACAATCTGTTCGGACACATTTGTACTTGTAATATTAATAATACTGACTTGACTGATTACTTTGAATGCAGAGTAAGACCAAACCGAAGCCACATGCGGAGAAAGAGAAGAAGGAGAAGGAGAAGGAGAAAGGAAAAGGGATTGGGAGGGAAAGAGAAATAGATAATGCCAATAGGGCGGGGGTCCCAAGTGAAGGATCTACTATTTTGCGCGAAGAGCGGTTAGATCAGACGATTATTGAGAGACTTTCTGATTCTGAGCGAAAATTATATACAGTGTTGAAGTTCACACCGAAAGGGGAGGAGTTATTTGAGGTGCTTGAGTGCAATCCTTGGGTACACACACCATTGTGCCATTCACATTCAACTTAGGTGATATTCTGGAATGTTTCAAAAGAGAATGCCTAAGCATATCGATAGTCAAGATGTACTCATGGTATTATTTTCTAACTTTGGTTTTTATTTTCAATATTCAAATTTTAATTTAAAATATATATCGAAGTATTGGATAATTGCAGGTATTGGATGATCGAACTTAAGAAAGAATATGAGTTCAATAAAAACATCACCTTGTGGGATCCAGAATTTCTACATGGAGGTTCATGGAAAAGCAACGCAGATTTTAACGTGGACTTCATGAAGAAGTTGTTCCTTGAGAATCCATAGTGTCAATACTTTCTTTTGCCGTATAATCAGGGGTACATCTTACTAAACTTAATTGTTAGTTGTTTCAATCAAAACAATAATTGAACTATATTACAGGTTCCATTGGACGGTTATCGTCATTGATATCAAGCATGAGAGGGTTTACTTCATAGATTCCTTGGTTCGCAACGATCCCGTATCAGACTTAATAATTAAGCCATTTATCAGTTCGTAAGTTTCTAAAATTAAGAAAAATAATAGTGCTAATTTGAGATTTTGGGAATTGCTATATATATAATCTAATTTAATTAAATAAATTGAATGCAGAGCATATAAAATCTACAAGATGGAGAAGACGGGAAAGAATATACGTAAAGCCAAATTATTCAACTGGTACGAAAACTATGGATTAGTGGTTTACAAATTAGTTTTTCTGAAATTATTATAAGATTCTTATCTAACTACTTGTTTAAATTGTGATTTTAACCTCCAAAACAAAATTGCAATACAAAGTGTGGCTATTTCACGTTGTTGGCCATGAGACATGTATTGCATTATGTCAGATCAACCGGAGAACTACCAAAGGTATTGCTTTATTTCAAAATTTAAGAATTTAGAGTTTAATAACGGTTTTAGAATACCAACACTGATCGACTTTGGATTTAGGGTTTAGGGTTTAGATAAGATTTGATACGATTGGAATTAACTAATTAATATGATGTATTTGGTTTGTTTTAAAATGTAGCAAATTGATCAGATTGGAGTTCCATACACGAGTGATGATATTTCAGAAGTCGTGGATGAACTCATGCATTTCATCTATGGTAACATATTTGGATAGTTGATCAATTTGTTGAACTTGTAAAATATTGTTGATATTAAATTTTGTTGAACTTGATGCATGTTTATGTCTTGATGCATGTTTATATGTGTCTGTATATATGTGTATGATGACATGTCTATTATGTATGTGATGCATGTTTGTTATATTCTGTTTTGGTATATTGAAAATCAATGTACCAGTTGGTACAGCTAGCAAACCTGGGCTAGCCACAGAATACCAACAGTATATAAAAAAAATTTAATCAACATCTGTAACGCTCATTAGCTATGAAGCGTTACAGATTGGGACAATAAAAATTAATATATCCAATCTGTAACGTTTTGTAGCAAATGAGCGTTACAGATAGCCCTATTCTGTAACGCTTGGAAGCTATTGAACGTTACAGATTTGATGTCCTGTAACTTCTATTTTCAAGATCTGTAACGTTTCTATAGTTTTGCAACAGAATCTACAGTAACGTGCGCGTGAACGTTACGGACGTCAAATTTCGGCGTAGTGCATATGGTGTCCAACGCCGGTAGACTATCATCTTGAGGGTTTTGAGTAATCACAAGTTATTCATTCACGTATGTCACCACCAAACACCCATGATATAATTTTACATATTAACACTTGTGTAATCATAAATTGTGTATTCACCTGTTTCGTAACCAAACGCGTCCATAATATAATACTATTAAATTAATTGATATTTGACTTTGGCTAGTCATATCTGTACAGGTACCGGAGCAGATGTGATCCGAAGTTAATGGTTCTATTCTGCACAACTGCACATGCAAAGTTGTCGAGTTTTATTTATTACTTGTGAAACATGCAAAGTGAGGGCGAGAGAGAAAAGGTTAACACAATTAATGTCGCAAGAAGTACAACAGCATACTGGAGATCCAGAATCTGATCACCACTCTGATCATGATGAAAATCGTTGTCAAGATTTGAAGGAGATTAGGAGCATCAAGCAATTTCTAAATGAGGCTTGGGCGGAGAATAAGAGAATCTGGTACCTCGGCGGCCCTGCCATTTTCGCCGTCATTGGACGGTATTCTCTGGGGGCCACAACACTGGTTTTTGCCGGCCACCTGACGACTCTTGAGCTTGATGCAGTTTCTACAGGAAACTTGGTCATAACCGGCCTCACTTTTGGTATAATGGTATGTTCAATACAAAGCAAACTAATTAAAAGAAGAACAAATTTATTGAAAAATGAATTGGAAACCGGTTGATATCAATCCAGCTCTGGAAGTTCATTTTACTATTTCGACAGTGATATATCCACAGTGTGCATTCTTCATTGAGTATATTATATCTACACAAATATGTTTCTTTTCAAAATCCTTGTTTTGACCAAAATATGTATTTTTTAAATAACCGCTTTCCTTCCATCCTTTCTTTTTTTGTAAAATAAGAATGACGTTCATTCTATGTTGAAATTTATAGTTATAAATGCAAAGCCATATTTTTTATATATTTAATGAAGAAAATCTTAGTTCGGCTCAAATTTCAAGATCTATGACTATGATATTTACATCTTGATCGATACGTGGAACAACGATTCTAAATAATTAATCTTAGTTTTCTTATTTTAAAACATATTTGTATAATCGTAAATGTGCTTATAAGGTCCACATCAATTTCAGAATCGATCAAGCATGTTGAATCACAGTTAGAATCCATTTACCGAAGCGTTGTTATATGTTAAACTATTAGAGAAAGCCAGCAGACAGTAGATAAGTTTTTTGAAGATTTACAATTTTACATCAGATCATTCATGTTGAATCTGATAAGTTTGTTATTTTATAAGTAATTATTTTGGGAAAGTCAGTGGGCTGTAAATAAAAATTAGAAGCTGTATTAGCAGCATTGTGAGAGAAAGAGGCTGTCTAAGAATGAAAAGAAGAGTACCAGTACCAACTGCCAGTGCTATTATGAAATTGGTAAAAGTTTGACAGATGCAATGATATTTTAATGTGCGTAATAATTCAATAACTTATAGTATGCACAAAATTTATTCTCATGTGCTTTCTTTTGATTAACAAATATGTACCAACTCTTTGATGTTTTTATCATGTTTACAATAAATTTGATACGGCAGTTTGGAATGGGGAGTTCCTTGGAGACACTTTGCGGCCAGGCATACGGTGCTAAACAGCTCCATATGCTTGGCGTGTACTTGCAACGCTCATGGATCATCCTCACCATGATGTGCATATGCCTCCTTCCACTTTACCTTTTGGCCACACCAATATTGATGTTATTCCACCAAAATAAAGAAATTGCATCGCTTGCTGGAAAATACTCGCTCTACATGATCCCCCAGCTCTTTGCATTTGGACTTAACTTCCCGATACAGAAGTTTTTGCTAGCACAGAGCAAGGTCATGATAACGGCTGCTGTCTCAGGTGCCGCACTGGCATTTCACCTGTTTTTGAACTGGCTGCTGATAGTTCATCTCAGGCTCGGCCTTGCAGGTGCCGCAATTGCTCTCAATGCATCATGGTGGTTTGTAGTTTTAGGGCAGTTCACTTACATTGCCATGGGGTATTGTCCTGGTGTTTGGAATGGGTTTAGTAGGCTGGCATTCAAAAATTTGGGCGCATTTACCAAGTTGTCTATTGGTTCTGCCATCATGATGTGGTAAGTAATATTGTTCTCTTTGGAATAGATGGGAAACCATATGACCTTCATCTGATCATCTGCTTTGTTTCTTGCATATTTATTAAGACTGATGAATTTTAAATCTGCCCCAGCCTAGAGTTTTGGTTTCTCATGATATTGGTTGTGATAGCGGGCAACCTGAAGAATGCTCAAATTGCAGTTGCTGCCATTTCTATTTGGTTAGCCTCTAATCTCTTGAGAAATAATTTGTTTCAGAGATGATACAGCATGATATGTAGTTGTACCATACTACTTCGATCTAGTAGTTTGCAGTGTGTTTTTGCTCCACTCTGTTGCTGCTTATGATCAATACCTCCTTGTTATAGGGGTAAATACCCAAACCAACTATGATTATAGGGGTAAATTTCCAATATTAAAGATTGGAGGGGTATATTTCCAATAAGACAAGATTTGAGGGGTATATGACTGATTTTCCCTTGTTATTTTTGTTAGCAACCTTTATGCCTTTAGTTAAATTTTCTTTTGTATTAATTTCTTTTTTAATTGCTTAAGTAAGACTTAACTTCAAGAGCCGTGTTATCAGATTGAAAATGATCTAAATCGTTACTCCATATTATGTAAAAAGAGTTGTCTATTTTTTTTAACATTATTTATATTGGCAGTATGAATTTATATGGGTGGCAGAACATGATATTTTTCGGCCTCAACTCTGCTATAAGGTATCACAATTTTTTTTATTATTTGTTTAACCTTTTCTTGAGATTCAGTTATTACAATTTAATTAGTTGAACGATTTTTTACAAATCTTAAATCTAATGTTACAAAATAAAAATTATGACAGTGTAAGGGTATCAAATGAGCTAGGAGCAGGGAGACCGCGAGCAGCACATTTTTCCGTTTTGGTGGTGCTCATGTCATCAGTGACAATTGGCATTTTCTTTTTTGTACTTGTTGTGGCTTTAAAGGATGTGTATGGGGCTCCCTTCACCAACAATCCTGAAGTTGTTCATGCTGTCTCAAGCCTTGCCATTGTCTTTGCCTTTTCCTTGTTTCTAAATAGCATCCAACCTGTGTTATCTGGTACTTCTTTTCTCAAATTTCATCCTTGCCAAAAGTCACAATTTTGTCGTTGTTCCACTGAACTCTGCCCTGGGCAGAATAGCAAAAGCGAACTGTTCAACTCTACTCTCAAATTTTATTTCTTTCGTTTTAAACCATTTTTACTGTAATATCATACTATGTTGTTTTCCATCTGAAAATGCGCAGCTACAAATAGACCCTGTAGTTTTTTTTATAAATCTTTCAAGCCTCCCAACTTTTTTTTTTCCCAATTTCTGTTCAGATTCTTTGTAAAAGCATATACTATTTTCTGCTTCACATGTTTATTTGTTAATTGATGGATCATCTGCATTTAAATGTTCTAGGAACTCAAAATGTTTTTAACAATAAAAAAGACTCAGTTTAACAGTATGTACCGGCCGTAACTGGTTACACTTTTGCTAACTAGTAATTCACATGGCTGTAGGTGTGGCTGTGGGAGCAGGATGGCAGTGGTTAATAGCATATGTCAATTTGGGCTGCTATTATTTGATTGGTATTCCCTTGGGTTATGTTCTCGCTTTTCCTTTGAAGAAAGGAATCCAGGTACAGAAACCAGGAATCTAATTGCATAGAAACTAATGAATAATCAGTGGCATTTTAAGTGAATATTGAAAAATTGACTTACTGCAGGGCATGTGGACTGGTCAATTGGCTGGAGTTGGTTTGCAAACTGCAATTCTCATTTTCATTACATGGAAAACTAATTGGGATTATGAGGTCTACATCACTTTTTTATTCTATATAATATCACATCCTGAGCAGTACGATTATTAATAGTTTTTGGTCAGAATGTAAAAATTACAGACATCATAAATCAGCATTAATTAAGGTAGCAAAGTTCCAAATATTATTGCAAAATCTCAATACAAAATCAAGTCTGTCCGATCCTATGCAAGGAGGTGCATGCATATTTGATTTTGCTTACTTATTCTTGTAATAATGAATTAAATGTTTGAAAATTATCAACAGGCAAGCCAAGCAAGTTCAAGGATACAAAAATGGGGAGGGTCTACAGAGATTCCTGTGGTAAATTCTGAGGTACCTTTTCAGAGCTTCCTTGAATTTCTTTATGCGTTCTTCAATTAAAGTTCTTGCTTATGTATATATATACATTTATTTCCATTAATTTAGTCATTTCTTAGTGATTACAGAATTGCTCTTCTTTGAAGTCCGATGACTTAGTTTAAGTGGCTAAAAAAATTCCCCTGCTTCATGGTGTTCAAGGGCCAAACATCAAATGATGTCTCATACTCTTGAAGTGATCGATATAGCAAGGTAGAGAGTGTAGAATGCTTTTAATGCATAACATATATATGTACCCTTAGAAGAATTCTTTGCAAGGGAAAACCATTCATGGTAAATGTAATGAAGCCTCTCCAGCTGAAACCACTTCTAGTTTGAGAGTAGGTCTTCAAGGTGCCTAATTTCTTGATTCAATGTCAAATTAATTAATGTTCTTTTATCAAACTCATCGATTGAATTAAAGCAAGTACTTTTCCTGCACGGAGAGTTACACATAAATCATTGTAGAGAATCCAGCCATATAAATCCTTTCCTGCCAATGCGCTGCCGATGCTCCGCGCGAGGGGGGAATCTTTCCCCTTTTTTCGGTTGAGCCCCTGTTATTTCATAATACACTTAACTATCGAATAAATGGTACGGCCCGCGGATTTTCATAATTAAAAGCCTCAAACATTTCCTTTATGAAAGGCTATTCCAGTAAATCATATGCTTTTGGTCATACAATTCGGCATTTAGATAAAACAAAGTAAACATTTGCTATCTTGAAATTCCTGCCTTAATTGTACTTGGAATAACCCTTGTTAGAATAAGACCATCTTGTATTAGCTGGATATTATGACAAATAATATTAAAATAATTCAAATTTTAAAAAATAATATTAAATAATCAAAATTTTATGAATGTACTACAATGTTGGAGTTTTGGAAGTCCCATAAAGTCTGACTACCACCCAAGCTTTTAAAATGCTCCGTTTTATCACCGATTATACTAAAATATCTTTGTTTTTAGCCATTCCGCATGACCGTTTATAACCATTTTATCACCGTATAATCGTTTTATTACCGTTTTATCACCGCTTTATCACAAATCATCGCTAAACCGCTAAACCGCACAAATCGCATTTTAAAACCTTGCTACCACCATATCGAATTTCAAATATCCGAGATTAGCTAATGTTGGATTTTAAAAGTTTGATATTGCCAATATCGAACTATAAAAGTCCAACATCGTCAATTCCTTCTTTCCCGAAACGCATACCCAAAAAAAGTTTTCCACTCTCATACGAATATGTAATCACTTTTATACAATGTTTGTTATGTGGTACGTAGAGAGTGGGAAGGGAAAGAATAATATAAAGAGAGAAGGTATGGGATGAGATGAAAAGTAAAATAGTTTTATATTTCTTATTTGGATAATGAAGGAAAAGAAAAAATATTTTTTCATTTAGTCAATCACATCTGTGTAATTTTCATTATCCTCTGTTCTCCACCGATTCAGAGAAAAATCTTACACATAAAAAAAAAAAATTCTAGAAGAATTCTTTCACAATTCTCTTTTCTATTTCCTTCCATTCAAACATTGCATTCCCTCCCTCTCATTATTCTAAAGCAAGCATAGTTAAAAAATTTTTTTTTAAGGATAAAATTACATTTTCATCTTTTGAGTATCATTTGAAAGGGATGGAAGGTCCATGCCCTTGGAAAAGCACGTTTATTTATTTTTTTATTTTTTTGCATATTAGAATATAGGCTAGTTATTTATATATGGAGAGATAATATCTATTGTACACCATGGTGCATAGAGGGTTTTGTGCACTGTGATCGTTTTGACCGGTGATTTTGCAAATTTACAAACCTAAATTAACCAATTCAATCTATATATTGAAATCTCATAGCAAACAAAATTTTACAATTTTTGAAATTTTTTTACTATTTTTTTCTAAATTTTTAAAGCTTGTCATTTCATTGAATATTCTTACCACTAATTTGTAGTAAAAAATGGCAAGATTTAAAAAATTTGAAAAAAATAGTACAAACATTTTAAAAATTGTAAAATTTTGTTTGCTATGAGATTTTAATATATAGATTGGATTGGTTAATTTAGATTTGCCAGCTTGCAAAATCACCAAGCAAAACGATCACGATGCATGGAACCCTCTATGCACTATGGTGCACAATAGATATTCTCTCTGTATATAATTGTCAATATCGTTCAAATTTTTTATAGATATCTAAATTATTAACAACGAACCACTAATATAATTAGTTACTTCAAATGTATTTTGTCTGTGAATTAAATACTAATGTATTTAATTTAAAGAAAATAATCATTATATATGGATTACAATACTGATGTAATGTCCTATATATGTTGCCAATGTCGGATGCGTATCTACAAGGAGCATGAGCTCACCATCCCTCACCCCAGTACACAAAAAGGTGGAAAGGAAATTTTGTCCCAAAATAAAAAAGATTGTCTGTGCGCAGAAAAAGGTGAAAAGGAAATTTTGTTCCAAAATAAAAAAGATTGTCTGTGCGCAGGAGAGATGCGTAAAAAAAGTTTTTGCCTATATATATATTGCTAAAAAAAAAAAGGCAGATTGAAAGGAAAGGTTCCCGCTATGCCGGATCCGAATAAAAAAAAAATTTGATTTTGACACATGAAATAACTTGTATCCATAGAACATCTGACGTAACAAAGACAAAATTTCCTCGGGCCAGAAAGACATTTTTTTTAGAGTGCAAAGGCATAAGAGAGATCGATTGCAAGACTCACCCTTCGAGCAAGGACGAAAGTCAGCCTTAGTGATACGATGATGCTGGGTGGAAGGGTCATCGCTCAACGAATAAAAGCTACTCTAGGAATAACATGTTGATCTTTCCCAAGAGCACATCGACAGGAAAGTTTAGCACCGTTGGCTCTTTGCCACCTGGGGGCTGTAGGAATTGACAATGTAGTGTTAGATATTAAAATATTTATCATTATAATATCTTAATTAATAGTCTAAGATCAAGTATTTCGTATAAAAACAAATTCATGAGTTAGAACTTACAGGATTGAAGGGAAGACATCGTTAGGCGGAAAATCTGGTCTTCTCCAATTTTCCTTAGTCTAAATTATGGCAGAAAATAATGGCGTTTTTCTAATTCTATCTAATTTTCTTTAATGGCGAAAATTAGAGGAAAGGGTGCCAAATAATGACAGATTATTAGAATAAATACTAAGGCAATTGAAGGGATCCGATTTTTGAATGAACATGGTTCATCAGATTTTCCATCAAAATCTGATGCACCCTTCATTAAATGAATTTGGTTTACAAATTAAATATAGGCCATATTATTTATAATTAATAATTATAACATTCTCCCACTTGGCCTATAAAATATCATAATGAAACGCAAATTCAGAATTGGCCAATAAACTTAAACCTTGTTCAGTTAGAAATACCAAACTTAACTAATATAATCAAAATAACTATTATTGTTATTTGATCCCTATTAATTATAGAAGTGGTATTCTTTCCAACAAATGGTTAATTAAATTCATTTGATCCTCATAAGTATATTTGCTTATATTAATAAATGCGCAACATAAAAAATAAGCAAACATTATAACATAGAAAGTCAATACATAAATGAAGCTTCAATACATAACATAATTAAATACACTATTGTTCATTACAACATCATAAGTCACTAACCAAACCCATGCTAGCTACGTGCTCTCTGAAGAGAGTAGGTGGTAGTGCTTTTGTTAGAGAATCAGCTAACATAGCTCTTGTATTGATGTGTTGTATGACAATAATATTATCCTTGACTTTCTTTCTAACAACAAGATACTTGATGTCGATCCACTTAGTAGCACCGCTGGACTTGTTGTTTTTCGAAAAGAAAACAGCAGCCTCGTTATCACAAAATAACGTGATTGGTCTTGCAATACTCTCAATCACTTGAAGTTCAGGTATGAAATTCTTCAACCAAACTGCTTGACCAGTAGCTTCAAAACACGCTACAAATTCTGCTTGCATAGTGGAAGATGCAACTAAGGACTGCTTGGCACTCTTCCATGAAATTGGTCCCCCTGCAAGCATGAATATGTATCCTGATGTGGATTTTCTTGTGTCTACACATCCAGCAAAGTCCGAATCTGAATAGCCAATGACCTTAAGGCTTTCGGACTTTCTGTAAGTAAGCATGTAGTCTTTAGTCCCTTGCAAATAGCGTAAAATTTTCTTAGCAGCTCGCCAATGATCCAGACCTGGATTGGATTGATATCGGCCGAGCATGCCAACGACAAACGCAATATCAGGACGTGTGCAAACTTGAGCATACATTAAGCTTCCAACAACTGAAGTATACTCATTATCTTCCATTTGCTTACGTTCTGATTCAGTTTTGGGACATTGAGACTTGCTGAATTTGTCACGTTTGAAAATGAGAGCAACACTTGGAGAACATTTTTGCATTTTGTAGCGCTTAAGCATTTTCTCAATGTATGCTTTTTGTGATAAACCTAAAACCCCACGAGACCGATCACGGTGGATTTCAATGCCTATGACATGAGATGCTTCACCAAGATCCTTCATTTCAAATTTCTTTGAAAGAAAACGTTTAGTCTCGTACAACATGTCTAAATCACTGCTTGCTAATAAAATGTCATCCACATACAAAACGAGAATAATAAATCTGCTCCCACTAACCTTGAGATATATGCATTGATCAAAAGTATTTTCTTTAAATCCAAATTCTGTTATGACCTCATCAAACTTGAGATACCACTACCTTGAAGCTTGTTTTAACCCATAAATTGATCGTTTCAACCGACAGCCCATATGTTCCTTGCCTTTGACAACAAAACCTTCAGGTTGTTTCATGTAAATTTCTCCTTCAGGTTGTTTCATGAATGCGGTTTTAACGTCCATTTGATGCAGCTCTAGATCATAATGAGCTACAAGAGCTAAAACAATTCTTAATGAATCTTTTCTTGAGACAGGAGAAAAAGTATTGTCATAATGTATACCTTCTTGTTGCGTAAATCCTTTAGCAACTAGTCGGGCCTTGTATCGTTCAATGTTACCATGAGAATCAGTTTTAGTTTTGTAAACCCATTTACAACCTACGGGTTTAACATCTTTTGGTAACTCAACAAGGTCCCAAACATCATTTTGTTGCATTGAGTTCATCTCATCGTTCATGGCTTCCAGCCACTGAGATGACTTATCAATTTTCATGGCGTCCTTAAAGGAAATAGGATCATCTCCATGACCTATATCGCCACCTTCTTCAGTAAGGTATACAACATAATCATCAGGTATTGCAGATTTTCGTTCTCTTTGAGACTTGCGCAAAGGCTGATCTTGTGGCAGCAAAGGTACTTTTTCATTGTTAGAAACGTTACTAACATTAATACCTTCATTTAGTGATAAAGGAGAAACAGAACTTGTAGCCTCCGAAATGACCGAAGTTGGGACATAAACTCGGTCTTCTTCATCGAGGTTTATAGTTCGTTTTTCATTACTCCCACTAATGTTGCCATTCTCAAAAAATACTGCATGTCGTGTCTCAACTATTCTAGTGGTATGTGATGGACAATAAAATCTAAAACCTTTGGATCTCCCTGGATAGCCTATGAAAGAACAATTAACGGTTTTGGGATCTAGTTTCTTAATTTGTGGATTGTAGATTTTTGCTTCAGCAGGACAGCCCCACACACGTAAGTATCCTAGTTGCGGTTTTCTTCCAGTCCACAATTCATAAGGTGTTGCTGAAACAGATTTACTAGGAACTCGATTGAGAACATGTGTGGCTGTTTTTAAAGCCTCCGACCACAAAAATTCTGGTAAAGTGGTATTACATATCATACTTCGTACCATATCCATTAATGTACGATTATGCCTTTCAGCCACTCCGTTTTGCCGAGGATCTCCCGGCATTGAGAACTGATGAATAATACCACATTCTTGAAGAAACAAAGCAAATGGGCCTGGACTTTGACCCAAGTCGGTGTGCCTACCATAATACTCAACGCCTCTATCTGATCGCACTACTTTAATTTTAACATTATGCTGATTTTCAACTTCAGCCTTAAAGATTTTAAATTTGTCTAGTGCTTCAGATTTTTCAGAAATTAAGTACACATAAGCGTAGCGAGAATAATCGTCAATAAAAGTAATGAATGATTTGTGTCCGTTCAAACTCGAAGTGGGAAAAGGACCGCATATATCGGTGTGAATTAATTCCAATAGTCCCCCACTTCGAATGGCTCTTTTCTTGTTTCCTTTAACAAATTTTCCCTTAACACATTCAACATAATTTTCAAAATCAGAAAAATCTAATGTTGGGAGAATTTCATTCTTAATGAGACGTTGCATTCTATCTCTTGAAATATGTCCCAATCTGCGATGCCATAACTTGGAAGAATATCCAACATCGCGATTTCTCTTTGTGACACGTTTATGATCAACACAATTAACATTCAGGGATAATAAAGAATCAGAAAAGGAAGAATCCAAACATAATTTATATAGATTATTACATAACAATCCAGAACCAACAAACTTAGAGTTATGATATAGTCTCAACTCATTATTTCCAAACTGAAACATAAAGCCACAAGCATCAAGTCTAGAAACAGAAATTAAATTCCTAATCACACTAGGAATAAAAACTACATCATGCAAGTAAAGAATAAAGCCACTCTTCAAGACCAAACGAAGAGTTCCAACGGCCTCAACTTCAGCCTCTAAGCCATTAGCTACTTTAAACTTCCTTTTTCCCTTTTCCATCGTCACGGAATGGAATCCCTGCAATGAGTTCGTAATGTGCACAGAGGCACCAGTGTCAACCCACCACGTATTTAAGGGAACACCAATTAAAAGAGATTCACATATCATATAATTTAAATCATTACCTTTCTTTTCAAGCCATGCTCTAAACTTGGTACACATCTTCCTCATGTGTCCAGGTTTCTTGCAGTGACGGCACTTAAGACCACGCTTTGTACTTGGCGTATTTGCCTTGTTAACACCAGATGTTTGACCCTTATCTTTACCTTTACCATTGTTCTTTTTCGGTTTTGGACTTTTAATGGCAGCATGTGCAAAGTCAGGTTTTTCAATCTTAATCCTTTCTTCTTCTTCTTCAACACACATGGCAATCAATTCGCTCATTTTCCACTTCTCTTTCTGCGTATTGTAATTGATCTTGAAAGGACCAAATTGAGCAGGAAGAGAAGTCATAATGAAATGAACCAGAAATCCTTTAGAAATTGCCATGTCCATGCCATTCAATTTTGCGGCCATATCATTCATCTTCATGATATGTTCACGTACACCGCTAGTCCCATTGTACTTGGTAGTGAGCATTTTCATTATGAGGGCACTCGCATTAGCCTTAGATGTACTCTCAACAGAATTGAGATATTCTTTAGCAGTAAAAAGTTCACCTGCAGCATTCTTTTCAGGAATGCCTCCCCGAATTGCCAAAGAGATGGTGCTTTTCATAATCATGAGAGACATGCGATTAGAACGCTCCTAATTTTCATAAGCAGTTTTGATTTGATCTGCAGCATCATCCTTTGGTTTTTCAGGTTTATCCATACGTAATGCTTGGTCTATTTCAAGAACACCAAGACCAATCTCAATTTGCTCTTTCCAAGTTGAAAAATTAGTTAATTAGTTCCATTCAATGTTGCTATTCCATTGATTTGACTACTTAGATTGCTCAATGCTGCAAATTCATGACAAATATAATGCTTACTATTAACTAATCCACGGACATATAATAAAATTAAATTAGATCAACTATAATCAGGGGACTAATAATTAATTAATCTGAAATAATAAAATGCCAATTAATATTTCAGGTTTAATAGTTGATCCATTAAAGATCAATTCATATCACCGTTGGGCAGAAATAAATTGAACTAAGTTGATTTTCCACTTAATAAATTATACTTGACAATTAAAGTTGGTAAAATTGACATTTATAATTTATTAAATGTAAAACATAATCGTAATACAATAGACATAATGTAAAACATAATTCCTTTTAATAAAATGGCAGTCACAATTAAAGTTGGTAAAATTGATAACAACCAGATATTAAAAGTAAATTTATATGGTAATAGATTATATATAACATAGTTCCGTTGGGTTACATAGTATATATAACATAAAACCATATACTTAAAATATAATCATATACGGTCTCAACAACATATACAAAATATATGATTAAAATATTTATAAGTAAACCATATACATACGTTATTATGGATAGCAATTAATAAATTTCACTTAGATATTCTCGGAAAAATCCCATTTATAACTTAAGTATATACATGTATATACATTTAAAATAAAATAAGATATACTTCATTTGCATAATTTCTTAAGTGGGATTTGGCACGTGACTGACTAAAAAAAAATTTTCTAAGATAAGTTGTGGGCCAGATGGAAAAGATGCGTTTGGTCTTGATACCAAGATGCGTACAAGGACAAGCAGAGGATTTAAAACATTGAGATTCTGTGCAATTAAGAAATATAAGTTCTAGTCCTCATCAACTATGGACCGTTTAAACAAAGTTCTAAAAGTGCGGCCTAGTTGCCAAAAGTAAAGATTTAGATTGAGTTTGGATGAACGATATATACTACAGAGTTGTATTCAATCCCATCAGAATTTGTATCTTCCTCTTACACGTGATGAGGCCTCTCTTTGTGTGCGCAAATGGTGGAAATAGACCAAATTGCATGAAGAAGATGAAATTTAAGCATCTCCAAGAATCACACACAGAAAATTAAGTATAGGAAAATATATAAGGAAAATTACTAAATTAATTCTGTAAATTTCAGAAAAATTCCAGTAAATACGAAAATTACTGTATACTGTATTTTATACAAAAATACTTACTGCTCTGATACCAAATGTTAGATATTAAAATATTTATCATTATAATATCTTAATTAATAGCCTAAGATCAAGTATTTCGTATAAAAATAAATTCATGAGTTAGAACTTACAGGACTGAAGGAAAGACATCGTTAGGCATAAAATCTGGTCTTCTCCAATTTTCCTTAGTCTAAATGATGGCAGAAAATAATGACGTTTTTCTAATCCTGTCTAATTTTCTTTAATGGCGAAAATTAGAGGAAAGGGTGCCAAATAATGACAAATTATTAGAATAAATACTAAGGCAATTGAAGGGATCCGATTTTTGAATGAACATGGTTCATCAGATTTTCCATCAAAATCTGATGCACCCTTCATTAAATGAATTTGGTTTACAAATTAAATATAGGCCATATTATTTATAATTAATAATTATAACATGTAGGACATTCATAGTCTGATATTGGCAATATCGGACTGTTGACGTCCGACATTACAGTACTATTTATAAAATTTAGATTCTATTAATATTATTTAAAAATTTTAAATTATTTTAACATTATTAACCTTCCTTCTATAAAAATCGGCCTTATTGCTCGGAAGGGCCCAATATGGAATTAAACTTCCTTTATGGGTTCAGTACTTCAATTAAACTTTGGACCTTATCATGCTTAATTAATTCGTAATTTCCTGTAGGTTACGCCAGAAAGTATCACACGCAGCAAGAGTATATTATTTATTACTATTAGTTATACATTATAATAGAGGGTATAAGACTATAAGAGCCTCTACTACACGTAGGAAATTGTTCGGGGCGCGACTCGATTTTCAAAACAGTCCCAATTATATAAGAAAAAGACTGAAATGCCTTTAATTTCAGGAGTTTGTTTGATGTATAAACAATTGAGGATATTTTAGTAGTTTCACCTAAACATAGGAGTGTTTTGCAAGAAGGGGAGTCTGACTTCAGCAATTCCCAAATGTCTACATCTGCAGTGATACGTTAGAAATCTTTTTTCATTTTCTGTGTCATCCGGCCTAGTTGTAATGTCTCTCGGGTTAAACGGTATACGAAAAGCAACACGCTAAACCATAAAATCCAATTATCGAAATTTCTTGGGTGCGGTCATTATGTGGCGTGTCATTATAGTCTTATAGAACTAATTAATTTTTATTCGCTACACGGAAAGATGCATGCTTAGAGCACGTAAATCACCCTAATTTTATCTTAAAAAAATTCACGGAAAGATGCCCACAGTCATCCCATAGGCAATAGTTTTTGTGGTCATTTGTAGGCGACTAGGCGGTAAGCAATTGTGCTTTTATTTGACCATTTTGTCCTTTTGTTGTCTAAACGGCACATTTTGTCCCATAAACGAACAAACGGATTTTATTGACGATCCTATAATAGATCGGTAAGCAATTGTGCTTTTATTTGACCATTTTGTCCTTTTGTTGTCTAAACGGCACATTTTGTCCCATAAACGAACAAACGGATTTTATTGACGATCCTATATTGATCTATTGATCTTCTACAATTGACTATTACTTCATTAGCACATGATACAACAGCATGTTGGATTAAGAGATCATATTAAAATTATTAAGTTATCAGATATAGTGCGTAATTTATCTTTCAATAAATGACTTTTTTTTTTCAAGGACATTTAAGTCGTATGTTTGATATATAGTTAGATTATCTATGTATCAAAAAGGACCCCTAAATTTTATTTTGTAACAAGTAATGGAAACAAGAATAAAGTTCAAGGACTGGATCAATATATAAATATTTTAAGATGACAATTTCAACTAGTTAAATATGAGTATATGGTAAGATATATTTCTAATATTTTTTTATATGTATTCATAGTAATTAAATCATATAAATAGACAGAAAATGTTTTACTTTTTTTTAGGAAAAAAATGGCTAATTGCGCTTTGCATAAATATATGGTTCATTTGCTTCCACGCACCGAAACCGACACCACTAACCCATTATCCATCTCCCGTCTCTCATCTCGGGATCTATCATCTGTATGGTAATAATTAGATCAAATATCTCACTCAGGCATCCATCTATCCAATTTAATTAAACTGTCTCATTGCTAGGAAAAATTTGTATCACTAATTTTTTAATTGCTTTTTGAGCTTGCTCGAGAAAAAACAAATTTTATTTCTACGTTTTTTTTTTTTAAAAAAAAAGTCTTTATCATTTAACTTTTTTGAAATTTAAAATACATGCAGAGTTTGAATCTTTGATCTCTTTGAAGCCAGCCTAGCACATGCATTTCTACGTTTTTACATACATCAGCGTAAAAGCTTCTTTTCTCTTTACCAATTTAACTTAGAGCATGTTAAATTATATCATGAATTTATATACATATACATCATGCAAAACACGTGATTCTGTGCAACTCATAAAAAATATTATTATTAATTAATTCATAGTACATGACCGTGGAGGCATGGACAATCTTAATGTACAAGTATGGGAGCAGATTAGAAGTTTACACCATTGACCCCATTGATTTATGAAAAATAATATTAATTTTGTAGATATAATATTTGAGCCAAGTACAAGAAACGGGGTAAATTGACCAGTTGATTTATGAAAAATAATACTATATTTAAAAGTTTACCCATGCAAAATGAAAAGTTTTGTAAATATATAATATTTGAACTCCATAAATATTCAAAAGACATTCCACTAATTAACTCCATATTAATTAGATTTGAAAAATTTATTCATATTTGAAAAAAAAATATGCAACAGATATATATATTCGACTGCCATAAATATTAATTTTTATCTTCACGAGTATTTCATGAACTTTCACTATTAGTAATGATTTAGCACATTATATTGTTGAATGACTTTTATCATATATGTTGACAAAATCTTTTTTTTTTTCGAGACTTTCATGCTTAATTAATACTTATTAATTGAACTTCAATATGTAACTTTATAATCTACTTGGTCAATATATAGATTTTTTGTTTATTTTATTAGAAATGACAAAATATTAAGATATACTCAATAACTATAATAACTTTTGATCAATCAATTTAATTTGTTTTTTTTTTTTTTTTTGGTTTATAACATTTCATCTCGGACGATTTCAAGGATGAAACTTTAAAGAATTCTTTTGTTTGTCTTAATATTTTTTTCAGTAGAGTATTTAGTACTTTATTGAAATAATGTGGAATAAAATTCAATAAATTGTAAAATATCTTCAGCAATTGTTAATGTCTAAATTGTCGATTACATGATCAGAAGGACACTAATAATCTGAATAGTCATGGATGAGTTTTTCAAGGAACATTGGATCCATAATCGGTCATAATGAATGCTTTAGATTTAGTCTAGTTATCTCATTCAATATAGTATTTTTCTATTATATATATATATAGTGTGAATTTATTTAATTTCTTGTAATTACAAATAAATTATTGAACATATTGTCAAGTATTCTAGGTAGCTCCTCCACTGGAACAGATCCGATGTATATAGTTCTCTTTAAATTCAGCGCAAGCAAAGTTGCCGAGTTATATATGCAGTTATACTTAAATTACAAATTAAGCAGGAAAACGAGAAAGAGAGGGAGAGCTTAGTTTGGCAGCGCCTAACAAAATTTAGAGAGAGAGATGACAATGGCTCCAGAAGTACAACAGCATCCTAGAGATGAAAAATCTGAGCAGCACTATGATTACAATGACAACCCCGGTCATGATTTGAAGGAGATTAAGAGCATTAAGCAATTCCTAAATGAGGCTAGGGATGAGAATAAGCGAATCTGGTACCTTGCAGGCCCTGCCATTTTCACATTGATTGCGCAGTTTTCTCTTGGGGCCACAACACTGGTTTTCACCGGCCACCAGACGACACTTGAGCTCGATGCTGTTTCTACAGGAACCTTGGTCATTGGCGGCCTCGCCTTTGGCATCATGGTATGTTCAGTACAAAGCAAACTAATGAAAAGAAGAATAAATTTAACAACAAATGGATTGGAAACTGGTCGATAGTTCAGGAAGTTCATTTTGCTAGCTAGTTTCAAAGTTCAAACAACGACATATCCACGTGGTGTAAGTTATTAATCCGTATTACTTATAAATGCACGTATCAAGGGTTAAAACAATTAGGTGAAATGAGTAAATAATCGTTCATTCTATACAACTTAACTATTGATCATGTAAATCAATGACTGGATCGATGTAACAATGGATATAAGTTTACAAGCTCTTCATTTTTAATATAAACAAGTTTGATAAGATAGCACAACACATATGGAAATAATCATTTTTTTTCATTTTGGAAATAGATCATATGTAACTTTTCTCATGATTTTATTTATTAAGAAATTAATATTTCTACTAAATTATTTTTTATTGAAAAATTGATTTTTCTTTCTGTTGAACTGTAAAAATTTTTTAAAAAAATGTTTGCTAAGTTGATTATAATGATTCTCTAAATAAATGTTTGCTTTGACTCGTGTCTAAGTTTTGACCTTCTTTCTACTTTGGAATTTTTTTTTCTAAAATGGAGAATCAAATTCTTTCAACTTGCAGAAACAAATTAAACTCAATTTCAATTCAAATTTTAACTCAATAAAGAAAAAAAATATTATATTCGTCTTCTTAACTTATTTTCATTAACAAATATTATACCAAAAAGGATTTGAAAAACAAATTTTATACCAATAGGCAATGAATTTTTCCAACAGAAATAGCCTCTATCAATTCAATGCACATTGGAATGGCGAGCGCCTTGGAGACACTTTGTGGCCAGGCATACGGTGCTAAACAGCTCCATATGCTCGGAGTGTACATGCAACGCTCATGGGTCATCCTCACCCTCATGTGCATATGCCTCCTTCCAATTTACCTTTTTGCAACCCCAATTTTGCTGTTATTCCACCAAAACGAAGAAATTGCATCGCTCGCCGGAAAATTTTCGCTTTACATGATCCCCCAACTCTTCGCATATGGGTTCAACTTTCCGATACAGAAGTTCTTACAAGCACAGAGCAAGGTCATCACAATGACAGTTGTCTCAGGTGCTGCACTTGTGTTTCACCTATTGTTGAACTGGCTCCTAATAATCCATCTCAGGCTCGGCCTCGTAGGTGCAGCAATTGCACTCAATGCATCATGGTGGTTCATAGTTTTTGGGCAGTTCGCTTACATTGCCATGGGTAATTGTCCTGGTGCTTGGAATGGGTTTAGTAGGTTGGCATTTAAAGATTTGGCGGAATTCACCAAGTTGTCTATTGGTTCTGCCATCATGATGTGGTAAATAATTTTGTTCTTCTTTTCTTTTTAAGGGTGTGGTGGCGACAAATTTTATTAAAAAATTAACAAATATGTACAATAACAATAAAACGGAAAAAGGAGTAAAATAGAGTTATACAGAAAAATGAAAAGTAAAAAGAAAATTAAGTCCTAAGCATGTCTAATCCATGCGTCTTCATCCTCACAAATATTCTTGAATACAAGCTCTGCGGAGTGTTTATGCTCGTGAAGGTTCTTTTATTTCGAGCCTTTCAAATATTCCATGAAGTTACCTCCGAACTGATGCCCCAATTTTATTTCCTAGACCCTTGATAGAAAGCCAGAAATTAATTGGAATCTCATAATCATTGAAAATTGATAGATTTGATTCACATATAATGTAAAAATCTGGACTTCTTAACAATCACTTCTTTTTTTCTTCTTATTATTTAATGATCTGTAAAAATCTGCCCCAGCCTAGAGGTTTGGAACCTCATGATCACGATTGTGGTAGCGGGCAACCTGAGGGATGCTCAAATTGCAGTAGGTGCAATGACTATTTGGTTAGACTCTCATCTGTATTAAAATTGTTTAAATTAATCGAGTTATACTATTCAATTGCAATGACAAAGATGTTCTGTGTATCACTTATTTTGTTGAAAAATAACATCCCACAGAGAACAGAGCATAACATGTACTCTCCTACCGTTGAATTTTGAGAACTTTAGTTGAATCTTTTTTTGCACAAATTTCTCAATTGCTTAAATTAGACTGATATATCAAAACAATGTTACGATATTGCAAATTGACTCAAAATCAGGACTGCGCATTTTTGACAAATAAGAGTTATTGCTTATCTTTTTTATGTTCTATGTATTGGCAGTTTGAATTTATCTGGGTGGCATTTCATGATTTTCCTCGGCTTCAATGCTGCTATCAGGTATCAAAATTTTAATTCATTTATATGCTGAGGTTCTGTTATCAGAATTTAGTTGCTCAATTCATCTTAAATCTCATATACAAAATAAAAAAATATGACAGTGTAAGGATATCAAATGAGCTTGGAGCAAGGAGGCCTCGAGCAGCCAAGTTTTCAATTTTGGTGGTGCTCATGTCAACAGTGTCACTCAGCATTTTATCTTCTGTACTTACTTTGACTCTAAGAGATGTATATGGGATTCCCTTCACCAACAATCCAGAAGTTGCTGACGCGGTCTCTAGCCTTGCTGTTCTCTTTGCCATTACACTATTTCTTAATGGCATCCAACCAGTATTATCAGGTATTTGTTTTCACAAGGACTCTCTCCTTCTACCACAAACCCAGGCTGGAATAGGGAAAGAAAATTGTTTGATTCAATTCTTTGTTTGTTTGTTTGTTTTTTTTTTTTTTTTTTTTTTTTTTTTTTTTTTTTTTTTGGTATTCCATTGGTAACCTTTTTACTGGATTAGCTTATAACTCAGTACTATACTTTAATCCTGATTATGAAACTATAAAATAGACCCCGTAGTCTGGTCTGCAGCTCTTTTTTTTTTGGATAAACTAGATAGAGGCTACCTAGTGAAGCTATATTCAAAATAGAAAAAAAAAAATAAATAATAATAAATAAAATAAAAAAAAGTAGCCCAAAAACATGTCTAAGCAAACACAGAGACACGTTGCAATGCAAGTGTCTGCAGCTCTTTAATCAGGTTCCTCTGTCGTCCCAAAAACTAATGCATTGCATAAATTAATAAGTTTATCTTATTTTCTACTTCATATGCATTGTTTATTTAGTTAATTGGTGCCCTGACTTCATCTAAATTGACTAGGTACTTGAATGTGTTTAAATGCATGACTTAAATTATTTACTGTAACTGGTAATCTTTAGCTAACAAGTAGTTCACATGGTTATAGGCGTGGCTATTGGAGCAGGATGGCAGTGGCTGATAGCATATGTCAATCTGGGCTCCTATTATTTGTTTGGATTGCCCTTGGGTATTGTGCTTGCTTTTCCTTTGAAAAAAGGAGTCCAGGTATAAAAACCATAAATCTAACAGCATAGAAACTAAAGAATTAATAATTCATTGGCCTTTTAAGCTAATTGTTTCCAAATATGGGCTATTGAATGATTGTACTTTTCTGGCTTTCTGCAGGGCATGTGGACTGGTCAATTGTCCGGAGTTGGCTTGCAAACTGCAATTCTCATTATCATTATATTGAAAACTAATTGGGATTATGAGGTCCGTCCATACCATTCTCTTTGTTCTTTACATAATCACATTCCGAGAAATACAATTATTATGTCTTTTTTTTTTTGTTTTGTCAAACAATACAACTTACAGATATAAAAAATGAGCATAAATTAAGATAGTAAAGTCTCATCACAAATATATTAGTACAAGATCACAAAACAAAATTGGATATATCCGACCCTCCACAAGTAGATATGTCTGTGTGTATTCGACTTTGCCACTTATTCTTATTATTGATTAAATGTTTGAAAATTATCGACAGGCAAGCCAAGCAAGTTCACGGATAGAAAAATGGGGAGGGTCTACAAAGACTCCAGAGGTGAATTCTAAGGTACTTTTTCGGACACTCCCCTCGATTATTATTTTTATAAGTTGTTCAATTAAATATCTTGCTCATGAAGAATTAAATACATATCCTTTTCTGTGTTTATTTCAGGATAACCCTTCTTTGAAGTCCGACGCTATAGTCTAAGTGGTTGAAATATTCCCCTGCTTTAGGGTGTATAATTAAGGACCGAAATATGATATGTCATAACCTTTAAGTGATTTTGCAAGGGAAATCTATTAAGCAGAGAGTGTAGAATGTTTTAACGTAGAACCGATATGTCTCCTCGGAAGAATTCAAGGGATGTATATATTTATATGTATATGTATATTAGATTGCTGGGCAGCGACTGCCAAGCTGAATATAAAATATAAAAAAAAGAGAAAAAAAAAAAACTGCAAGCTAGAAACCAACAAATATTACAAGTCTTTCAAGGAGTGCTGCAGAAGAGTTAGAATCCAATACACTACATCAAGCGGTCTTCTGTGCTGATCTCGAAATAATTGGTTCTTTCGCTCTAGCCAGATAGCCCAAGCTGTCGTCGGAATCACTGCACCTATCAATTTCTTTCTTCTAAATTCAAGGGATATTTAAATTGATAGTTGCAAAGAATCCTTGCTAGCAAGATTATCAGGGTCCATTCTATTGGTAACCTGGTGCTTGCTCCGCCCAGTGACCCGATCAGGGATTTTAATTTCTTTAATTTTTGTTGGGGGCTGTACTTTATTTTTAAGGGGGTTTTATGGACGGTAGCTTGTTTGTAACAATGTTTCTGATATCAATGAAATTTTGTCTGCGGATACAACAAACAATAATAATAATAATAATAATAATAACAACAATGTGGTGTGCTCGGTATTTTAGTTAAATTTTATTATGTCGATAGGTTTGCTTGTAAATGTGTGGCTAGGCAAAATGAACGAATTTGTAAAGAAAACAAAAAAGCAGCACGGATTGGAACACAACTAAAGATACATTAAACTTCTTTGGCGGTTCAATTTTGGTCGGATGTTCTGTGCTTGCTATTTGCATCTATAAGAAAAATGAAACATGCAACGTAATGGGTAGCAGGGACGAGATGCAAAAGGGGGAAAATAAATAATAAGGATGAATGGATTTGATATTCCCCGTGTGTAATGATACAAATAAAAGTGAAAAGATACATATAGGAGCATGAGAGATGAGACCAGCATCTCTTACGTGGTACCAAAAAGTGAAAAGAAAGTTGTCCAAAAAAAAAAAAAAAAAAGAAGAAGAGATTGTATGTGCGCAAGTGAGATAGCGGAAAAAAATGTTTTCACTTGGATCCTCACGAATAGAGGACTGGGATCCCCGCAGTCGTTTAGTCGTTTACTTTTTTTATTAATAATAATTTTTTTTTAAATTCAAATGACGAATCCAAACCGTTCATCTTGTTGAATTTTACGGGCGATGCGTTTTCATATAAGTTTTATAAAATTTGGAATTGATTTGATACTTGATTAAATGCTTTAATTATGAACGTATTAGAATTAATCAAACCAGGTTCGTTCATTTGTTAATCACTTAATCAAATATCAAATCAATCCTAAATTTTATAAAATTTATATGAAAACGCATCGCCCATAAAATTCAACAAGATGAACGATTTGGATTCGTCATTTGAATTTAAAAAAAATTATTATTAATAAAAAAGGTTAACGACTGCCGAGGATCCAGTCGCACGAGTAAAGGGAATTGACAAAGGACTTGCATAGTCTAATATTGACAATATCGAACTTTTGAACTCCGACATTATATCATTATATAATACAATTTATAAAATTTAGATTATTTTAATATTATCTATAATAAGCGCTATTCTGCATTGGATACCACTATGATTTTAGTTCGCCTTTTCAATCAAACTACACATCTGTTAAAAAGTATAAAGGACAATATTGAAATTGCACATCTCCGTTATTTTTTTTTTTAACTCTCTGTCACAATCCCCTTGAGAATATGTTAAAAAACTGCAACTATTTTACTAGACCAACACCAAAAGAGCAGAAATTGAATGAAATTAAGATGAAATAACTATTCCTTGATAAGAAACGATAAGTTTGACATAAGTATCGGCTATTGAGCCTTGCTAAATAGAAAGAAACAGAAATTCAGAGAAATAGCAGAAAAATAGAGAAAATAAGATAATAGTTTAGATCACAGATAAACGCTAACCTATTGCATTCTCTCTCCTCCCTTCTTATACAATTCAGTACCAACCTCCAGTAAAAACAATAATTTAACTAATTTATTGCCTTGGATGCTTCAGTAACGATTTCTTTATTGGTTCCCTTCTCTCAACGAACTCCCATTATTCCCTTCTCTCAACGAACTCCCATTATTCCCTTCATTTCGGTGTTCCATATTATTTTTTTAAAATGTACAGAAAATATCTTACAAGAAGAGCAGTTGAATTGAACTTTGAGAGATATGGAGAAGGGAAAAGCGAAGGTTGATGCAAAAGTTGACAATACTCCAACACTAAAAAACGAGGAGCAGTTGAATTCAATTTTGAGTGACGATGAAGATGGTGTAATTACAAAAAAACCAAGAAAACTAATGCATGTACGAGATTACAGGGCACTTTTCAAGCTTCCTGCCAAAAAGATGAAAGACGGTCCGAAAGAAGAACCGAGTGTTAACACTCCGAAAGAAGAACCGAGTGTTAACACTCCTGAAGATGATTGAATGCCTTAACGTCATCTTTATTTGTGGACAAACTATTGTGTTGTTTAATTATGCATCTTGTTAACATATGTGATCTTTATATGTATTTTGTTAACTGTTTGTTTAATTTTAATCTGGCTGACATTTTGTGTGGTTTAGTTGGTTGTTTAATCTTTACATGAGGTTATTTTTTTTAAACTATTGTGTTGCTTATTATTTTATTTTTATATTTAATGTTTATCTTTTTTTTTTGTCAAAATTAAAACAACCTTAGAAATATTTGTAAGAACAATAATTAATACAATTAGAAAAGTTAGAAGAATTTATAAAACATAAATAATTTACAATGACTAAATAACAATAATAAAAACGACCACAATAATAAAAACGACATTCTAAACTACTCCAATACAATAATAAAAACGACATTCTAGAGTTTAAAAACTTAGAGATCTTGACTCTTTACATATTGAAGAATTTCATCCCACCATGGTTCATCCTCTTCATTTTCATTGTCCTGTTGATTACTGGCACCGGCGTTGTCAGCCATATGAGCGGCTTCGTTCCAGAAAGCCGCATCTGCCTCTTGTTTTTCTATCTCTGCCATACATCTTGCTGCATTTGTTCTTTCTTCTTCTCTTTTTGCCTTTTGAAGTCTATCGCGCATCTGCATGTCCTGAATTTGTTTTCGCCATTTCTCCTTCTCCTTTTCTTCTTTTAGTCTTTTCTTTTCCGACTCTTCTATTCTCCTACTCCAATACTCGTGTGTAAGTCTGTCACTTTCTTCCCTCTTTTTTCTTTCGGCTTCTATGTACCGAGCTTTTCTTTCTTCCGCTTCACGGCGATCGTGGTAAGAGTAGTGCTCACGCAGGATGGTTTCTTGGTAATTGAAAATTTCACCACACTTTGTACATATCACTGTGTGGTCTCCACGAAAATTAAAAATGGATTCAACCATAGAGAAGGGTGTTGGCTGGCGTACATATTGTTCTTGGGGTTTCGGTTTAGATGGTAAGTATTCTGACCAGTCATAACGCTTCGGCCTTTCTCTTTCTTTCTGTTCTTTTACGTGGTCGAGGTAATGCCATTTTAAGGGAATGTCATAGTACGGTTCATTCACATTGTATTGGCAAGTTTGAGAACATTGACGACACACTGCGGTCCATTCTCCTCTTTGTTTTTGTTCTTCGTTGAGAGTAGAATGGAAGAATGATCCCCAATAGTTTTTCACAATGTCACTTGGATTCGGGTTTTTTGTATTGTTGGAGTTTGAGCTATTTCCTTTTTCCATGGTGGTAAAGTTCTTAAGAAGAAGTTGGAGAGAAGTTGGAGAGAAGTTGTAGATTATTGTGTCTGGCTGAACCTGGAGAGTTCTATATAGATGGAGCTCTGGTGTATGGTACAAAAAGTATGAATTAAATTCCATGTGATATTTTTCAGACTTTTTCAGAGTACGTCAAACTTTTTCAGACCATCATAATGCTCTCTCAGAGCACGCGTACCTTTTTCAGACCATCATAATGTTTTCTCAGAGCACGCGTAGCTTTTTCAGACCATCATAATGTTTTCTCAGAGCACGTCTGTTCTATTATGAGACCACGTTTGTCATATTTGAAGATGTCATAGGGCTATACATTCAGACTATTACATTAATGGAAAAAATAAAATATTAATTGTTGTAATTAATAATATTTATTATTATTTGAAAATATTTGAAAAATTAATAATATAAAAATTTTAATATTTGTTGTTTTCATAAATAATATAAAAATATTATTTGAAAGTATTTGAAAAATTAAAAATTTTTATAATATTTGTTATTATTTTAAAATTTTATATAAATAATATAGTAAATGTACTAAAGTATAATAAAAACAAAAGTACACAAAAAAATTATTATTGTATTAAGGAGTATGCTGGGTGAGGTACTCCGAAGGTGGAGGTGGAGGTGGAGGTGGAGGTGGAGGTGGCGGTGGAGGCTGTGGCTCACCAGTCTGAGCCTCAGATGTGGGAGGCACAGATGGTCGGGAATGAGAGCGTCTGCTCTGAGTAATCGGCTGGCTAGGCCGTGGAACATCAAAAAATGAATCGAAATCATGCAAACTGAAATCACCCTGTTACACATAAAACCAGTAATAATGTTATAAAATAATTTTGAAAAAGAATAACATAACAAGAATAACACAATAATATTAGATTGTGATATATACCTGCATGAACCGATGCTCCTCCCAACCGGGCTCCGGAAGCTCCTCCTCGTCAGACGACGTATCAGGTATGGATGCTATGTCAGTCGGAAGACCCTTGGACTCTAAAACAAGTGGTATCCGATGCGGCTCGCCGACAAGATCCAATGTGGTGCTGCAACTTTTAAGAAGCGTCTTTCCAGCACGCCTGAATCCCTTCTTCACCGCCCATGCACATGCTCGAAGCACGTCTCTCAAAGTATGCTTAACCTGTTTAACCAATGTTAGCCATCAAATTATAATTTCAATCGGTTATTGTGAATGGTTATTGCATCAAAATGAACTCACCAATGCCACGTGTGCAGGACTGTCGCGAAGGTACGACATATCGGCAACCGGAGCTGTCTCTGTCTCCTCCGGAATCTGTACGACATACGCACCCCCATGTACCCTCAGCCAACGTAGATACGTCCCGAGCATAGAATCGCTCCACGGCCGGTTCTCCCTGATCATAGCCTGTGTTATGTCACCCCACATGCCTACCTCTGTCTGGAAAACGTCACGCCAGTCTCTGTTTCGGTAGGTGGTGAACATGTATCCCATCAGCTGCGACGTCCTCTGCCAAGCCTGTTTTATTTTGAAATTATATTAAGTAAATATATTAAGTAATATTAAGTAAATATAATACTAAAAAATATATGAACATGCTTATGTAAATGATTAAATCTCCAAAATAATGTACCTCAGGTCGAGGTGGCGGCACTGTCTGGTACAGCATGAACTGGTGCATGACACGATCGGCGTAGTGCCACATCACCATCCAGTAATGAATGCACGGGATACGGACAACAAACAAGCTCGGATCAACCTGAGCATAAAAGGTATGAATTAAGCTAATTTATTATGCAATTTTCTACTATTATTTGAAAGGAATATTAACTTAATTTTTCAATTATTATAACATGTTAAAGAATAATATATTTATTGCAAACCTGAGCATAACGAGGCATGCGGGCCCTAATATGGTGGTACGGCCTCCAAACGACGTGCTCGGGTCTGATCTTCATGAGAACGTCTCGAGCATAATCCATCCCAGATGCGATACCAGGGCCTTCATACTTCTTAGATCTGTGACGTGTAGTCCATCTCCTGCAAATATTTGAACATATTTGAACATATCATGCAAATATTCAAATGTCTTCAAAAATTAAATTTCAAATGCAAGGAACATACCTCCCGTAAGGTGCACAGGAATCAAGAGATGGTACACCCCAGTCGCTAAAATCATCCGTAATCGTCGGCCGACACAAAGTCAATCGCGCATACGACCATAACTGTAGAAGTAACCACGGAGCCCCGATCTTCGCGCTGTTATTTATTGCTGCGGTATCCAAACCTCTATATAAAGCAGCAAGTGTGGCAGCACCCCAATTGTACACTCCTTGAGAGGGAGTAGTACGAAGATCCTACAAATCATAGAAGTTGAATCGTAAACTGTATCGTGTATCGTATCGATTCATTTAAGATACGCTAAGTTATCCTTAGAATAAATAATTAAGGATAATATTGTATAATATTGTAATGTATTTTTATTTCTATAAATTATAAATATTATAGTGTATAATAAAACTATAATATGTATAAATTATATTATTAATTATTATATTGTATAATATATGTACAAAGTATTAAAGTATTAATTATAAGTTAATACCCTAGTATCGTAAGTTACGTATTATGTATCTTAAAATATACGAACTCGCAAAAATCTTATAATAATTAACAGAACAATTTAAATATTTTATAAAAATCTACGAACCCGCAAAAGATCGAGATAAAAACCGGCAACAGAGTCACCAGTGCCATCCGGAAATAACGTGCAACCAAAAAGCTCTAGCACGAATGCCCGTGTGTATCTCTCAATCTGATCCTCATCGTCGAGGACAACATCCTTCCAAATCTTGCGCAGCTTCGTAAACTTAACGCAATGTTTTTTCCTGCATTTCGACTTTATTGTCAGAACAAAAGATTAAGTTCATTATAAAGTACACAATAAGTTTTATAATTTTCTTACGTTCTCTCTTTTTCTCGGAAGCAATTTTCCACTTCCTCCTGCGATGTGTCACGCGGCAACGCTGTCGAAAGAAGATCGATATAATCGAAATCACAACGACCCGTCACGACTCGGCCAGTCACGACGGGTAAACCATATAAAAATGCCACATCCTGCATGATAGTTCAAATACTATTAGTATACATATAAATCATAACACAAGTAACATGAAATTTTCTTATAATAAAATATCACGTACCTCTAGACTAACAGTCATCTCGCCGACATGCGGAAAGTGGAAAGTGTGGGTCTCCGGCCTCCAGAACAAGGCCAAACCCTGCACAAGCGTATGATCCACAGGCATATGACCAAGCTGAACGACGTGGATCAACCCAAGTGTCGTCAGATGCTGGTCCACCTCAGGAGTCCTAGCCATCATCGGCTTATGCACCAGTGGTTGCCATTTCTTTATTTTTGAGAAAAAATATTAGAGACTATGGTGATTTCAAGTAGATTTTCAAATAATAATGAAAAAAACAAAATAACATACAGTAGGGCCACGAAGCTGGTCTGGTTGCAAATGCAACAGACGATCAGCACCGGGAGGAGGAGGAGGAGGAGGAGTAGAGGAAGAAGAAGGGCCCGCTGAGGTAGAAGCCCCGGCTGAGGAAGAAGCGCCGGCATCAACAACACCAGAGGAAACGACGTCCGTAGGCTCAGGCACGTCTAAAGTAGAGGCCTGAGGATCGGTACGTAGCCTCGTAGATCTTTGTGAACCTGGAGACGTTCTTCTTCTCGGAGGCATTTTCACTACTTAATTAAAAAATTTAAATGTCATAAATCTAACAAAATTTCGGCAGCATCTCCCCTGTATCGGGAGGGTTTCCGAAAATTTATTTACCCAAATCCCCCCTAAATAAACCCATTTCAAACCAACCAATCATATCATATCACATCATATCACAATCGATAATCATATTCAATATTCATATCAATATTCTAAACTATCATATCATATGAAAAAATATCATATCATATCAATATTCTAAAACTATCATAAAATCATAAACTATCATATCATATCACATTCATATCACATTCAATATTCAAAATCGTAAACTATTCTAAATTACGTACATTAACTATGCAAAATAATTAAATTAATGAATAAAAAATACTAACCTCGATCGACAATTGCTGCTGAAATAGGAAATTCGAATCTTGAATCTTGTTTGAAATTTTCTGCACATTGAAAACCAAAACAATATATCAATTTTTATATTTTTGGAATATTTTTAATAATATGATTTTTTATATTGATTTTCCTAATTAATATGATTTTTTTAATAATTTTTTATATTTTTGGAATATTTTTCCTATTTTTGTTGATATTAACCTAATTATTTAAACATTTTTTAATTATTATAAGATGTAAAAAATATAAAATTCCTAACTTATTTTTTTTCGTAATGAATAAAATTTAATCCGAATTTTTTGTATATTTTTAATATTTTTTTGAATATTTTCCTAATTTTTCTATTATTAATCTAATTTTAAAATCAATTTAATATTATTATAACATATAAAAAAATATAATATTTACTAAAATATATTTATCCTAATTAATAGAATTTATTCTGATTTTTTTTTTTATTTTTTTGATATTTTTGAAATATTATTTTTAGTTTTTCTATTATTAACCTAATATAACTAAATAAATAAATAAATAAATGAATTAAAAAAATAAAAAAAAAAACTTACCGAGAGCTCTTCTCTCTTCGGCGATCCGCGGAGAAGAAATGAAAGCGACAGAGAGAGAAAGAAGGGTCCCCGCTTATATAATAAGCGACATTCTAGTTTCGGAATCTCAGATTCCGAAACTAGCTAGTTTCGACATCTGAGTTTCCGAAACTAGCTAGTTTCGGAATCTGAGATTCCGAAACTAAGGATTTTTAGTTTCGGAATCTCAGATTCCGAAACTGCGAAGTCATTGTTAAAAAAAATATTAAAAACGGATTATTTTATAATTTCGTAATTAATTAAAGTTATTTATAATTTTTTCGGTCGTTCTTAGTCGCTTGGGTTCGACAATGAAATGGAAATACAAATAAAAGGGCGTTCGTTATTAATTGACGATTTTGTCCTTTTTTCAAAAATTTTCCATTAATTTAACAGTGACAAATTGAGACAGCGAAAATTTGTTATAGCCGTCTTAGCCGTTTCATTTATAAGAAATGAACGGTTCATATTTTACGTAAGCATGGCAGAATTTTTTTTTATTATAATATTTATCTGTACATTACCTAAGGCATCCATCCAGCGAAGATATAATGAGTCTAAATGGTAAAATTGTATATGGAAAACTACTCATTACACGGTAAAGTACAAATTTAGGCTACAGAATATCCGGGGATACAAAAATCCAATTGTCGGGATGTCTCGTGTGCGGCGATGATGTTTCGGCTCATTTATTAGGGCTGATTGATGTTGACTCGCTGCACGGAAATATACATGCTCGGAGCACGTAAATCACCCTAGTTTTTTCTAAAAGATTTATGCGAGGAACGTGCCCATAAGCATTCCATTTTGTGGTTCTGTGTACGCGGTAAGCAACTGTGCTTTTATTTGACCATTTTGTACTTTAGTTGTTTATAGAATATATAATATAAGGAACACGATTAATTGGCACGCCAAAAGTTACGCGATTTAGCAATTTATAAAAGGGTTGGTGGAATAAAATTTGACCATCTTTGGGTGGTTACGGATCTATCGATCTTGTACAGTATAATTGATTATATATTACAACGTGTACTGCAGCATTGGATTCACTGAAGAGATCGTGCTAAAATTTTTATCATATATCATATAGGTTGACGTGAATATCCAAAATTATTTTTCATTTTATCAGATATTGTGTATAATTTATCTTTATTAAATGTTTTGTTACATTTTTTTTTCAAGGACAGTTAAGTCGTACGTTTGATATACATATAAATAAATTGTCTATGTATATATCAAAAAGGACCCCTAATTTTATTTTGTAACTAGTAATGGAAGCAAGAAAAAAGTTCAAGGACTGGATAATATATAAAAATTTTCAAAATATAATAATTTTAATGTGATCATGGTAATTATATAAATAGACATGAAAATGGTTACTTTTTTTTTTCTGGCTAATTGCATTTTTTTTTCTGGCTAATTGCACTTTTTCATAAATAAAATGGCTCAATTACCTCCACGCACCAAAACTGGTACCATTGGTACAACTAGTACATTGTCCATCTCCCGTCTCTCATCTCTGGATCTGTCATCTGCTATGTTACATGGATACTCCAAAAAACAGAAGTATCCCGTGTCCGACGCGTGTCCGACGCGGATTCGTGTGCGATTCGCACCCGACGCGCCACGTGGCGAGTCCGAATACTTTATTGAGTTTGACCAACGGATTCGGTCAAAATTCGGCAAGATACTCCATGGATTCGGTATGGATTCGTGTGGGATACGTTTACGGACGGTTACGGACCAGGCGGTTACGGACGCGCTTCTTTTCTTCTCTTTTCTCTCGCGATTTTCTTCTCTGTCTCGTTGAAGAAGATGGACTGTTCATACGGGTCCCACATGTCAGGTTAAGTGAGACACAGAGGGAGCGCCTTTCTCCCCTCTGCTTTGCGTAAACCTTTTTTTTAGTACACCAATTGAAAACTATCACCCTTCTGTGCATGGTGTATAGAGAATAAGTGCATCTATCTTCTGTCTCGTAGGAGGGAGTTTCAAATTTCATGGGTTTTTCATATCTTCTGTCTCGTAAGGTCTAGCTTTAAAATTATTTTTTATATATTTAATATAACAGAAGTAATTAAGCCGCCTCTATAGGACCATATCTGTTTTTTGATATATAATATAATGTTAATAATATTGTATTAACATTGTATTAGTAATATATATAAAAAATCATACATTTTAATTATTTTATATATACAGCCGTATCCGAGTTTTTTTAAAAATGCCGTATCCCCGCACCCGCAACGAATCCGACGCGACACCCGCACCCGCACCCAAGCAACATAGGTCATCTGTATGGTTATTAGATCAAACAACCCCTTATAGGATCTAGGAAAAAAAAATCTATCTCTAAACTTTTAATTTTTTTTTAGTTTGCTCGAAAAAAATCAAAATTTATTTCTATATTTCTAGATACATCAGCGTAAAAGCTTGTTTTCTCTTTACCAATCAAACTGAGAGCTTGTTAAATTATCATGAATGTCATGCAAAACATGTGATTCTGTGCAACTCATATAAAATATTATTAATAATTAATTAATATACCTGACTATATATGGACAGTCTTATTAATGAATTAATGAACAGGTATGGGAGCAGATGCTCTGTATATAGTTCTCTTTAAATTCAGCACAAGCAAAGTTGCCGAGTTATACAGTTATACTTACATTACAAAGCAGAGAAAAAGAAAGAGGGAGAGATTAGTTTGGCAGCGTCTAAGAAACTTTAGAGAGAGATAGAGAGAGACATGACAATGGCTCTAGAAGTACAACAACATACTAGAGATCAAAAATCTGATTCCCACTATGATAACAATTGCAACCCAGGTCATGATTTGAAGGAGATTAAGAGCATTAAGCAATTCCTAAATGAGGCTAGGGATGAGAATAAGAGAATCTGGTACCTCGCAGGCCCTGCCATTTTCACCTGCATTGCACAGTATTCTCTGGGGGCCACAACACAGGTTTTCGCCGGCCACCTATCAACACTCGAGCTCGACGCAGTTTCTACGGAAAACTTGGTCATAGCCGGTCTTGCTTTTGGCATCATGGTATGTTCAGTACAAAGAAAACTAATAAATAGAAGAATAAAATTGAAGCAACAAATGATATCCATTCAAATTTTAGTTGTAGATATTGAAATAAAATACGTATGCATAAGTTGCAGTTGAAGTTTTATTAGCCTTATTAGCAGCAATGTTGGAAAAAAATATGTTGTATATGAATGAAAAAAGGAGCACACAACACATTAATAACTGACAGCGCTATTAAGAACGCAAAAATTTATATGGATGTTCTTTCTTTTCATTAACGAATATTGTACCAAATAGGCAATGAATTTTACCAGTAGAAGTAACCTCCATCCATTCTATGCTTATGCAGTTAGGAATGGCGAGCGCCTTGGAGACACTTTGTGGCCAGGCATATGGTGCTAAACAGCTCCATATGCTCGGAGTGTACATGCAACGCTCATGGGTCATTCTCACCCTCATGTGCATATGCCTCCTACCAATTTACCTTTTCGCAACCCCAATATTGCTGTTACTCCACCAAAATAAAGAAATTGCATCACTCGCTGGAAAATTCTCGCTCTACATGATCCCCCAACTCTTCGCATATGGGTTGAACTTTCCCATACAGAAGTTTTTACAAGCACAGAGCAAGGTCATGACAATGGCAGTTGTCTCAGCTGCTGCACTGGTATTTCACCTATTCTTGAACTGGCTCCTGATAATACAGCTCAGGCTCGGCCTTGTAGGTGCAGCAATTGCACTGAATGCATCGTGGTGGTTCATAGTTTTTGGGCAGTTCGCTTACATTGCCATGGGTTATTGTCCTGGTGCTTGGAATGGGTTTAGTAGGTTGGCATTTAAAGATTTGGCGGAATTTACCAAGTTGTCTATTGGCTCTGCAATTATGATGTGGTAATTGTTTTTTTCTTCATCTAATCATTGATATATTTGATTCACATATAATTTAAAATCTGGACTTCTTAACAATGACTAAATTCACTACTTCTCTTTTCTACTTATTTATTTAATTTTTTGTAAAAATCTTCCCCAGCCTAGAGTTTTGGAACCTCATGATCACTATTGTGGTAGCAGGCAACCTGAGGAATGCTCAAATTGCAGTTGGTGCAATGTCTATTTGGTTAGACTCTTATCTCTATCAGAATTGATTAAACAAATAGCGTTATACTATTGACTTACAATATCAAAATGTTCCAATTATAATTTATTTTGTTGAAAAATAATGTCTCACAGCTGAGAATAAAGCATAGCATATAATCTCCTACCATTGAATTTGGATTATATATATACTTTAGTTGAATAATCTTTTGTACTCATTTCTTAAATAACTGCTTAAATTAGACTGTTATCAAAAAATCACGTTACCATATTTTTAATTGACTCAAAATCAGGACTGCATATTTTTGACAAAAAAGAGTTATTGCTTATCTTTTTGATGTACTATGTATTGGCAGCATGAATCTATCTGGGTGGCATATCATGATTTTCCTCGGCTTCAATGCTGCTATCAGGTACCAAAATTTAAATTCCTTGATTTGTTGAGTTTCAGTTATAAAAAATTAATTGCTTGATCCATCTTACATCCCATATAAAATTGAAAATATGACAGTGTAAGGATATCAAATGAGCTCGGAGCAGGGAGGCCGCGAGCAGCCAAGTTTTCCATTTTGGTGGTGCTTATGTCATCAGTATCACTTGGCATTTTATCTTTTGTACTTACTTTGGCTCTAAGAGATGTATATGGGATTCCCTTCACCAACAATCCGGAAGTTGCTGATGCTGTGTCCAGCCTTGCCATTCTCTTTGCCATTACACTATTTCTCAATGGCATCCAACCAGTGTTATCAGGTATTTGTTTTTTCACACGAAGGACCCTCTTCTGCGATCTCAAACCTAGGCTGGAATAGTTAAAAAGAAATGTTTTGACACTATTTTGCACTACCTAATAGACCCTGTTTTCTGACCACGACTTCCATTATCTCTGTTTACTATTGTCTGGTAATATCCTGCTTTTTAGTCAGGTTCCTCTGTCGTCCCAAAAACTAATACATTGCATAAATTTAAGTTTATCTTGTTTTCAACTTCGCATGCATTGTTTATTTAGTTAATTGTTGCCTGGCTGCATCTAATTAAATTGTCTAAGTACTTCAATGTGTTTGAATTTATGACATATTTTTATTTAGTACTGTAACTGGTACCTTTTTGTTAACTATTAATTCACATTGTTATAGGTGTAGCTATTGGAGCAGGATGGCAGTGGCTGATAGCATACGTCAATCTGGGTTCCTATTATTTGATCGGATTTCCCTTGGGTTTTGCGCTTGCTTTTTCTTTGAAAAAAGGAGTACAGGTATAAAAAAAGAAATCTAATTGCATAAAAACTAATGAATTCATAATTCATAGGCTTTTTAAGTTATTGTTTCCTAATATGGGCTATTGAATAATTGCACTTTCTGCAGGGCATGTGGACAGGTCAATTGTCCGGAGTTGGTTTGCAAACTGCAATTCTCATTATCATTACATTGAAAACTAATTGGGATTATGAGGTCTATACCATTCTTTTATTCTTTATATACATCACATTCAGGGAAATAATTTTTTTTCTTTTGTCAAAAGAAAGAACTTAAAGGCATCACAAATGAGCATTATTTAAGATAATAAAGTCTTATCTCAAATATATTTGTACAAAATCACAAAACTAAATTGGGTGTCTCCAACTAGTGGCGGATCCACCACCGGGTCGGGTGGGGCTAGATCCCCACCTAGCGCCGTCGAGCCCATGGAGTCTCACCTTAGTCCCAACTAATTTTTTCTGCCATTGAAGTACTCGAAGGTCTATTGTATGAGATGGGTATATGATTAACTTATATTGATCCAATGTTCTTATAAACTCAGCCCCATCTAAATATTTTTCATAGATCCTCCACTGTCTCCAACCTTACACAAGTGTGTTTGTCTGTGTGTATTCGACCTTATTTATTAAATGTTTGAAAATTATCCACAGGCAAAGCAAGCAAGTTCAAGGATAGAAAAATGGGGAGGGTCTACAAAGACTCCAGAGGTGAATTCTATGGTACATTTTCGGACCTCCCCTAAATTATTATTTTTATATGTTGCTCAATTAAATATCTTGCTCATGTAGAATTAAATACATATCCTTTTCTGTGTTTATTTCAGGATTACCCTTCTTTGAAGTCCGACGCTATAGTCTAAGTGGTTAAAATATTGCCCTACATTAGGGTGTTTAAGGACCGAAATATGATATGTTATAACCTTCCACTGATTTTTCTAGGGAAATCTGTTAGGTAGAGAGTGTAGAATGCTCTTAATGTAGAACCGATATGTATCATTGGTAGAATTCAAGGGATGTTTAAATAGGTAGTTGCAAATAAATCCTTGCTAGCAAGATTATCAGGGTCCATTCTATTATTGGAAACCTGGTGCTTGCTCGGCCCAATGACCCAATCAGGGATTTTGATTTCTTTAATCTTTTTTGGGGGGCTGTTCTTTGTTTTTAACTTTTAAGGGGTTCTATGGACGCTACTTATTTGTAACAATGTTTCTGATATCAATGAAATTTTTTCTACGGGTGCAACCCAATATATATATATATATATGGCGTGCTCGGTATTTTACTATTTTAGCTAAATTTATTATATCGATTGGTTTGCTTGAAAGAATTTGTAAAGAAACTGAAAAGCAGCACGGATTGAAACACAACTAAAAATACATGGAACTTCGCTGAGCGGTTCAATTTACTATCTGTAGTTGTTATTCTGCATCCTTTCGTATAGTCGAGTAGAAGGCTGACATCAGCTTGAACTTTTTAATAAGAAAAAATGAAACATGCAACGTAGTGAGCAGCAGGGGATGCGCAAAAGAAGGGAAAAAAACCAACATTAAGGGTGTGTTTGGCGATGGGTTAGCAGTAATCCAAAGTTAATGCAACTAATCTACTAACTTCAATTTACCAAATGCATTGAGGTTAGTAAAGGTTAGTAGAGGTGAGAAATTGAGGATGAGTGGATCTGATGTTCTCCAGATAGAAACTTTTATTTTTTTTTTTGCAATATTTAAGTGTTCGACTTCAAATAATGTTCTTAATACTAATCAAAATCAAAATTATAAATAAAGATGTGTGGATGTCGGAATCATTTAGTTAAATGTAGTTCGACACTTCAAACATTGTGAAATTACTGTTTTTTTATTTCTGTAACGTGATATTATGTAACTTTTTATGTGTCGGGTATCATTGCTTATAATACTGACCCGATTCACCACCATAGAATCATTTGACAACGCATTGTTTTGTTTTTCATTTTTGTGATATCTTTCTATTTTCACTTTCATCATGCCATATCTCTTTTGTGTTGCAAGCATAACAACATATTCATAACCAACAATTATTAAATAATAATATTTTAAATTTATATTAATATGTCAAATTTCAAGCGAAGCTCGATGGATTAGTCCCTAGTTAAAATATAGGAGGGTAAAATACTTTTGTCCAGCATTAAGATTTGCATAATGAGAATATTAGATATTACATAATTCATAATTCCAATGTTAACGAAAAATTTTATTCACCGGAATAAAAATATTTCTAAATTTTAATTGAATGAATAAAACCGAAGTTTGAATTTTATGCCTAATTTCATAAAGTAAAACCTTTGCAATTATAAAAAGCTTGGCTACTGTAGCGAGAAAGCGAGAAGGAAAAGGATTGATTACCAGGAATTCCACGCATAGCTTTTTTTTTTTTTTTTTTTTGAAACACTAGCTAGGGTCCACATATTGACATAGCTTTGCAACAGGACACAAGGGTTTCTGCGTGCCTGGATGAGAAATTTTTCCAAAGGGTGCAGGAGTAGACCTGGGCGCGGAACGCCGTTAATTCGCGAAAACGTTCCATTCCGTCCAAACGGAACGGTTAACGGTATAAAAATTCATTTCGTTCCAAAAAACGGAACGGTAAACGGAATGAGAAACCATATCGTTACTGAAACGGAACGATAAACGGAATGAGTGATTTCGTAATTTTATGTTGAAATAACGTTGTTCCGTCCAATTTCGGCCAAACAGAACGGATAACGGAATGGAAAAATATTTCGTTTCTGAAAACGGAACGAAAAACGGAACGAAATGGTCATACCGTTGATGGAACGGCATGGAAAACGAAATGACCCATTTCGTTTCCGTATTACACGTTACCCACCCCTATGCAGGAGACACCGCGTTAAATTTGGAGAGGGTTAAGTTCAGTGGCGAAGCTAGGATTTCGGGTCAGCAGAGTCTACAAATTTTTTCTTTCACTGAAAAAACATAACAGCAATGACATAATATCTAATCAAGTTTTTAAAAAAATTCTATTTTATCCGTTTTATCTAGATTTTGGTTTATATCGCACAATCATTTTATCTGTTTTATCACCCGTAAGTAGGGTTCTCCAATCGTGCGTGTCGTGTCGTGTCAAATACGATCGTGTTAGAGTCTCGTGTCGTGTCGTGTTGACACGAACTACTTTTTTAATCGTGTCGTGTCATGTCGTGTTAAATGATGAGGATAGGCAACACGACACGCATTCTGACACGACACGACTAACACGATTGTGTCGTGTCGTGTTGACACGTCGTGTTAGTCGTGTCACATCGTGTCATATTATTTATTATTTTTTAAATTAAAAAAATATTAAAAAATTAAAGTAAAGGAAAAAAATTATTAAATAATAATTAAATTAGAGTTAAATGATGGTAAACAATATGATATAGTATTATAAATTGAATTTAAATTATTAATTTTGTTTAATTAATTAACATTAATAATTAAATTTGTGTTAATGTGTCGTGTTAATTCGTGTTCGTGTCGTGTTCGTGTCGTGTTGCGTGTCAAATCGTGTCGTGTTGGTTCGTGTTAAACTTTCTAATATCCCAACACGACACGATAGCACGATCGTGTCGTGTCAATTTTGTATTCGTGTCGTGTCGTGTCGTGTCGTGCCAACACGATCGTGTCGTGTCATTTTGGAGAACACTACCCGTAAGCACTTAATCACCACCCAACCGCTACACCACACAAATTATATTTTAAAGTCTTTCATCTAATATAGACATAGTATAATAATAATTTTTAAATAAACAGTTTTAAAATAATGTCACATAAATTAACATGAGAAATCAAACATCTATTATAACAACAACAAAAGATCCAGAATAATATATCTAATATATTTAATATACAAAATAATAATTCAAGAGTAAAAAATCATTCATCCAATAAATATTCTATTATAAATTTTATCTTAATAAAATTAATTGTGGAGGAAGAAAGAAGATGGTTCGTGAGAACAACAAATACGACATGGGTCCATGTCCGATATTTTAAGAGTTATTACGTAATTTAAATCAAACACGACATGTCCAGCTAGGTCCTTCAAATTTTTGAGATGGGTTCCTAACTTCTTATATATATTTCTTATTTACAAATATACTAAATTTCAAGCATTTTTTTTTTTAGGTGGGTCTATGGACCCACCAAATAAAACGTGGCTTCGCCACTGGTTAAGTTATTAGTTCACTGGTGCCTTTTTTTTTCCTTTTTCTATTTGTGTTAGTTATCAGTTGTTTTTTTCCTCTTTCATTTGTTTTTGTAATCTCTGGTATGTTTCTTAGGAGGTTTTTTAGTTTTTATCTTCGAGTAATTTGGAGGGTAGTATTCTGGCATCAGGTATTTTTTTTCAGGCTATGATGTCAATTGTTGGATTAGGACTATTTTTTATCAATAAATTTTACCTACTGATTTCATCAAAAAAAAAAAAAAAAATGGGCGTAACAATTAAAGTTATCGTTATTGAGAAAAACGATACAAAATATGTTTGATAACAATTTATAAGTTTCTTGAAAGAATGTGTAAAACTTTTTCAAGTTAAAGGTTACGAGAGGTATAATATCAATTGATATATAAGTAATATTACAAAGACTATTTTTATGAATTACAAAAAAAGGTATTTTATGAGGAAATAAGAAGTCTAGGTAAAGTGGTAAAATAAGTAATTAATTTTTTTTCCTTCTATTACTGACATATAAAGTTGTTTCGAGTAATTAGTAATTTTCTTTTCATGTAGGCTTTTAATTTTTAAGCAATGTGAGTAAAAGTTTTTAAAAATAGACAAAAAAAATCGAAGATAACTCTGGATTAACATGATTATATGCATTTGCAGTTTTGCACAAAACAATTATGTATAATCTAATTCATGATTTATACATAAAATGTGAAATCGTCAAAATCAAATATATTCAATTTTAATTATTTTAATTCATGATATATAATCTATTTTTTTAATTTCAAAAATATTTTAATAAAATTTTTGTTTTCTACAATTATATTTCAATATGGTAAGTAGCCGGTCAAATTATCAATGCTCCTAAAAAAAGAGGGAGATTGAAAAGTAATTGAAATATGATTTAAAATTTTGTTTGTATTTAAAATAGGATGAGAATTAGTGAAAATAATTTTTATCACGAATTAAAAAAAAAGAATTGCAGGGATTATTCTTTTTTTTTTTCGAAACCTTGACAGCAGCTGTCAAGTGAGCAAAGAAAAGAAAAAGAAAACAAAACCAACCGAGTTATCCTAGGAAAGGACATCTCAAGTTCTAGCTATTTCTAAAGAAGATCTCACTCTCTTGTACTATTCTACACGCCAACACCTGAACTTGCACCTCTTCAAGTCGGAATCTTCGATTATTCCGCTCCCTCCAAAGCATCCACAATGCAGTAAACATCAAAGAACTCTGCTTATCTCTATACCCTCCATGTAAAGATTGATAGACCTCCAAAACAGTATTCATCACATTATCCTTTTCTGGGAGTACACTTAAGGCAGTGAGGTTTTGTATGTGACTCCAAAGTGATCTAGAGAACGGGCACTGGAAAAAGAGATGGAGGTCATCCTCCACCAAATTCGCCGAGCATAACACACATCCTGGGTGGACTTGAATGTTCCTATTTAGGAGTACTTGCTATGTCAAAAGTTTCCTCTGCACCAATAGGACCCCAAAAAGCTTTACTTTTGGTGGAACTTTTAACTTCCATATCCACTCTGTTGGTGCGAGTATTTTCCCAGCAGAAACGAACTGTTTATATGAGGACTTAGAGGAGTAAATTCCATCGGGAGACCATTTCCAAAAAATCCTATCCTGGGCTTGAGTGAAAGTGAGATTTGCAGCCAAGCTAGTCACTTGTTGCGTCCGTAGGCTATGTGGCATAGGGAGCATCCTATGGAAATGCGGGGTGGCTTGAAGGAGAGAAGAGTTAGGCTTGTATGGTTTAGTCTCGTTGTGGTTCAAGTAGAGAATAGGTTGTCCTCCCCAGGCATCAAACCAAAAGGAAGGCAGCGTACCACTCTCGATCTCCCAACGCATGGATAATTGAAAGAGTAAACGTAGTTTAAAAAGGTCTCTCCAGAAAAGAGAGCCAGAAGGAAGCCAAGTGATTGGGAGACCGATTTGCGATCTTCGTGCATATAAACTGAGCATGTTTTGGTACCATAAAGAGTCCGGGGATATATAAAGTCTCCACCACCAGCGTAGGAGGAGAACCTTGTTTTGAAGTTCTAGATCTCTTAACCCAAAACCCCCAAGCTGTTTCGGAAGACACATCGATGCCCAGTTTTTAAGTGGCAACCCCCCAGTGGGGGTGCCCCACAAGAATCTTCTACTGAGGCCGTCAATCCTCTTAATTAACCACTTAGGGAGGCTGAAGCATGAAAGATAGTAGATAGGGATTGAGGAGAGGACCGAAGAGATTAATTGGAGGCGGCCCACTCTTGTGATCAATTTGCTTTTCCAAGCTGCAAGTCTCCGTTCCAACTTTTCAAGGAGCGGTTGATAACAAGCCCTGTCTGGTTTCCTTGAGGTAAGCGATAAACCTAAGTAAGTGATTGGTAGACTTGTGATTTGGCATTGAAGGGGGTTCTTGATCTCCTGTGCCACCATGTCTTCGAGGTTTAAAGGTAAGAAACTGCTCTTCGCAAGATTAATATGTAATCCCGAAACCCTCGAAAAAGTATGGAGTGTTTGTTTGAGGATGTTAATCGCTTTTCTATCAACAGAGGAGAAAAGCAGAGCATCATCAGCATATTGAAAAAGATAGAACGGATGTTGCAGCCTGTTTGTTAGGGCCCTGTTAAGAGCAACGCCCGAGCTTGTGAGCATTGTGGAAAGTACATCTGCCGCCAAGATGAACAGGTAAGGAGAGATAGGGTCTCCCTGTCTTAACCCTCTGCGATGCAAGAAAGATTCTCCTCGAGTGTCGTCTAACAGAATAGAAGAGGTGGCTGATGTAAGAAGTAAGCGTATCCAGGAGACAAACTTAGGAGGAATGCCTCTCTGTTGTAGGACTTGGAACAAGAAAGACCAAGAGACGGAGTCAAAAGCTTTTGCAAAATCGATCTTAAGCATAAGGCCCTTGTAGTGGGAGGTTTCAATATGATGCAATAACTCCCTGGCACAGTTAAAGTTCTCAGCAATGTATCGATTTGCAAGGAAGCCAGTCTGGCTAGAGGAGATAAGAAGAGGAAGCACAGTCTTAAGCCTATTTGTCAGCACCTTGAAGATGAGTTTGGAGATATAGTTGATAACACTAATAGGGCGGTAATCCTCAACCGAACCTGAGAGCTCTTTTTTAAGGGACCAGGACAATATTTGCCTGATTTAAATTGGAGAGCTGTAGATGGCCCTCAAAAAGGTCGTTAAAAATCAAGGCGAAGTCCTCATGAATTATTGGTCAGTGTTGTTTTGCAAACTCGTTTATAATTCCATCTAGACCACTTGCTTTATTATCTGCCAAGGAGAAACCAATCGACTCTCTTCTAGAGAGAAAGGTAATTCTAGTTGAAGAAGCAGATCTGATGGCAGAGCAGAGGGGTATAGAGGCGATAAATCATGATACTTTACCGGCTCTTCCTTTCCGAGGAGATCACTACAGAATTCTCTGAAAGAAGTTGCTATACTTAGCTGATCGTAGACAATATGTCCATTGCCTTCTATTTGCGAAATGTGTTTTCTACGCAATCTTGTGGAGGCATAGGCATGGAAAAAACTGTATTGCGATCTCCTTCAGTTAGCCACTTGCATCTCGACCTTTGGTACCATCTTGTTTCAAAAACCTGCGCAAGTTCAAACGCTCTTTCCCTGCTTAGGACTCTGAGTTGGATTTCTAAGAGGGTCAGATTTCTGCTCTCCTCCAAACTATCAAGGAAGGATATTAAACTCTTAGCGTTATCAAGATGTAACTGAGGGGTACTAAAGTGCGTTAAGTGCCAAGAACGTAAATCCTTCTGTAGCTTCTGAGACCTTAAGAAAAAATGCTTAATCGGTACAGCCTCATGTTGGAAGTTTGACCAGCGCTGAGCTGAGCCAAATCCCCAAAGCTTTTATATCTCAACTAGAACTTCTTGAGACGCAACACATTCGGTTTGGTAACATTTTGACGGAGGTGCAAGAGTAGAGGTACATGGTCGGAGGCAACCATAGGTAAAGCCGTCAGCGTGATTATGTTGGAGTTATGTCCTAGAAGTCAATTTTTAATGACTTAATTATTTAGTTTATGTTATTGATGATATTTGATTTGTTCCTGGATTTTATTATTGACAATTCATTCAGATTGAGGATCTGAATTGTAGATCACTGTATTTCATTTAATAGTAAATGACAATAATAAATCAAAATTGTCCATAGTCTTGATAATTAACAATGAACATTAATTATCATATAAGACTAGTATGCAAGTTAAGCGATGATTAAGTTCTACAAATCATAAGTAAGGAGTTACTAACTTAATTGCATATGTATATGTTACTAGAACATAGTACAGGATATGACCCCGATGAAATAAATATATGGATTGTGTTAAGTGTCATTATTTATTTTATCACTGTTTGATTCCAAGTTTGAGATGGTTCAGTTTTTCCACATGAGGATAGGTTCTATAAATATCGTCTACCGCTGATTCCTGATAAGGGTTGCTATACGGACTTTATTTATGTTCACTTGAATTGTGCGGGAAAAAACTGTTCATCAAGATAACCGTATGTCCCTCATTAGTTCAACTGATGAGCGATGATATCTACTGGGCCCCTTGATGGAGATGGATTACTTGCTAGCAACTTGTGCAATCATCTCTAGATCAAGAAACGTATGATTTGCAAGAATGACACATTCCTATCTTGGATTATACAAGAATATCATGTGACATAGGAATCAAAACAATAAGAAACTCATTTCTTTTGCAGGATTAAATGATTGTATTAGTACATTATTCATTTATGTGAATTGGGAATCATAACGTGTTGCTAGATACCGCTTATGATTATTGAAAATAAATAGCTATTTATTTTCATAGCCAACATAGCATAAATCCTCAAAGGGTCACACAAATAGGACTTTAACCATACGTGCATTATTTGTTTATTTGTAGTAGCGAGTACTGCGAAAATATGATAAGTTGATTAATTAATTGTATACCGTTATGAACCGTTATAATTAATTAACTCAAATAATGCATATAGAAACAATATAATGCATATGCTAATTCTAAATTAATTATTAAGCAAGCCCTATGCGACATGGGGGCAAGTGTCAGTCTCATGCCCAAGTCGGTGTACGACCGGGTCGGTTATGAAGGCCTTCTTCCCACACCCATTACCTTGAAGCTTGCCGACTCATCCGTCCGGCTGCCATTGGGTATTTTGAAAGATGTCCCCGTCCAGGTTGGTCATTTCTTTGTACCGGGGGACTTTGTGGTGATGGATATGGAAGAAGACATTGAGGTGCCCATCATTCTAGGGCGACCTTTTTTGAGAACCGCGGGTGTGCTCATGGATGCCCGAGACGAGACAATTTTGGTCAGAGTAGGGGGGAGCAGCTCCTATTTTCAATAGATCATGCTATGAGATGCCCAGATCCCCACCCCGCTTTTTCATGCTTTATGGTCCAAGGAATTGAGCCCAAGATAGAAGAGACACTTGAGGACCAATATCTGAGCGCTCTGATCAACTACCAAAGCTTCCTCTATGACATTCAAGAGTCAATTGGGGTAGAGGAGTCCATACAAGAGCTGACTGAGGGTCAAGATGATGATATAGGCCACTACTCGGATTGGGCAACCGACTGCTCGGACCGAGCGCCAGTCCAGACAACTGACAAGGAGGACTTTGAACCACTGTTCGACCCAAGTGACCCACGCTCGACCCAAATGGTCGTCTACTCGGCCCGAGCAGGATCCCTTGACGACAATCCTAAGCCACTCGACCAACCAATTGACCTTGCTGCGGAGTACTCGACCCGAGCAGATGTCTGCTCGGTCTGAGCAGAGCCCCCAAAGGTTAAACTGAAAGCTCTTCCGGCGTCGCTCAGGTATGGATCTCTTGGACCTAGTCAAATGAACCCCGTTATTACTAATTTTAAGCTAGATTCAGGACAAACGAAGAAGTTTTTGGATGAAAAAGGAGCAATGGGGTACTCAATTGATTTGAAAGGTGTTGACCACTCGAATTGCAAGCAAGGGACTCTTTTGGAAGACGTTATGGCCAGAGACATCACCAACAAGGGATATGACAAGTCGCTCGCCGTCTCGCTCTCCGAGCCCGATCAAATTAAGACTTAGAGAAATATGGTCAAGCTAGGGACCTAAAACAAGCGCTTCTTGGGAGGCAACCCAAGGATCTTTCTACTCTATATATTTATAATCTCTAAAAAAAAATAAAAAAATAATAATAATAGAAAAACAAAAAACAAAATGATGTTTAATGTGGGGTTTTGTTTGTTTTTGAATTGAAGGATCAAATTAATGATAAGATGCAATCTGTGCTAGAGCACCATGGGTTGGAAGACTTGACCAACCACCGCACGACCTCATACGGATTGCATAACAGATTTTGAAGGTTGCTAGAGCCATCCTGGACAAAGAGAGGATTGAGAGTGAATCGACGTGGTGGAAAGCAAAAATTTGGCTAAGTTCTCTTTTTCCTCCTATTTACTTTTCTCTTTGATTGCATGCATTGAGGACAATGCATAATTCAAGTTTTTGGAGGGGGGGGGTACATAGGAGAAAATCAAAATTTTGGATGAATTGAGATGCAACAATAGGGGTTCTGTCAAATTTTTGAGTCTCTGTTCGACCCGAGCAGGCCCTTTACTCGGGTCGAGCGCCATCTTTTCTACTGCAATTTGAATTCTCACTACCACTCGGATCGAGCACCACTCCCACTCGACCCGAGCGCACTATCTGTTCGACCCAGTAGATTAGGCTCTCTCTTTCCTCTTCGTTCGGGTCGAGTGACTTACTGCTCGGTCCGAGCAGTGAGTCTGTTTTTTAGAAAATTGGCAAGTATTGACAAGAAATTAGTTGAATACGTCTAGGAACTTGAATTTTGACTTAGCACACATGATTTCACACTGTTTTGAAGGATTCTCAACTGTTAAAATTTTTCCATTAAGTACTAGACTCCTTAGCCTTCTCTTAATTGATTCTTGCACCAATAGACCGAAATTGAATTTCTTTGAAAGGATAGAACTCAAACCTTGGATGCCTAAATTTGTTAAATCACTTTTAGTCAACTCTCACAAGTCTTCATCGAGTGAACTGATTTATAACTTAAAATTTTTGCTAAAAGAATTTGTATCAACTTTGGGACGTTTAAAATGAATCTCAACTTGGTCTTAATCGCTTGAATCACCAACAAGCAAGCTTAATCGGACAAATTAAATGGTTGTGAACATGAGGGTGCGAAGAGACTTAAAAATTCCAAATACAAATCGACAAATATTGGAGGAGTGGTCGCGGTAAGGCGTAATTGATCCACAGGTGGACTGTAGCGGTAAGGCGTAAAAACCGGTCCGACCTCCCCAGCATGGTAAGTGCTGGTAGCATTTAAATTAAGTCTCAATAGCGTAAAACCCTAAGTGATGCAATTCACCACAACTCGACTTGAACAAATCAATTGGTGAATTAAAATTCGTTGAGTTAGATTCATTATAAATTTTCCAACTTGATAAAATTTCTTTTGCAAAATTTTTAAGTTATGAAAAAGAACGGGTGATTGAAATTGAGATTGCATGTGAATTAGTGAAGTGAGGCTAGAGTTCTTGAAGTTTAAAGGGTTTAATTAGGGCTAAGAGAGGCAATTCTTGATTAAAGGAACGCTAGAGTCTATGCTTGTTGGAAATATGATAATAGCAACTTGATTGAAGTGTGAAACTAGACATAAACATTTAATTTCTTGACTTCCATTGATTGAGTGTTCATTCTTTATTGTAAGTTTAAGTATTGTCCAAATTTCTAAGCTTAGACTGTTGCTTGAGGACAAGCAAAGTTTAAGTTTGGGGGGATTTGATATCATTAGTATTTGTAGGTATTTGGACCATACTATGCACTTAAAAGATACTCAAACCATTAAAATGCTTGACAGTTTATCATGTTTTCTCAGGATTTGGCTATGCCGTCGTGTCTTATCATATTTTACAGGGTTTTAGGTGATTTCTATGGATATTCGAGCTCGTAGATGGATTCTCAGCACTCCAGCACGCTAGACGACTCATTCCTAGTATGGAGCATGGCTAGATGGCTCATTCCTAGCGCATGGCATCTCTGTCCAGCCTCCACTCGGACTGATCAACCTGTTGTTCGACCCGAGTGGATCTCTGCTTGGATTTGGCATGATACAGGGCCACGGCCACCACTTTTCTCTGAGCGCTCGGTCCGAATGGACCCTTGCTCGACCCGAGTGCTCCACCGATCGACCTAAGCAGCGCTGAAGTTGGCATCTCTCTCCTGGTTAGTGCTCGGACCGAGTGAACCCTTTGCTCGGGTCGAGCAGTGCGCCGACTGATGATGTTTTGGCAACTTTTCAAGGATGGAAAGTGATTTTTTGGCAAGATTTGGCCGACCTGGTACCCTAACTTGCTCCCCAAGTGCCTGAGATGATTATCGAAGGCAGCTTCTTCTACAGAGGCTGCATCTTTGGTTACCCTAGCCTCCAGCTACGTTCTAACCCTATTTTGACACGACGACAGCAAGATAGAGTTGGAGTCACGCCTTGCAACACCCCATGGCCCTAGAAGACGATTAGAAGCATAAGGGAGTATTCGGTTTATTCTATTATGTTTTCTTCTCTATTTTCCATGGGCTTGTATCTTGTTATTTCTATACCTTTTATTATTGTTTGTGATAGTATGTTAGGCTAAGTTTATGTAGTCTTAGGAGTAGGAAAGTAATGGATGTTTGGATGCTATGACTTGAATTGCTTGTTATGATATTACTTGAGATTTGTTTTGTTGAGTATTATATTTTGTTGCTTGTTTGAATTGCTTGATATAACCTGACTAACTTCTAGATGGTGGGCACGTTTAGTTAAGTTCCAAAGTTAGGTTAGTTGAGTTAATTTAGATAAGTATTTGGGATAAATCGTAGATCCGAAAGGGGAGATTACCTAAAACACCAAAAGTGTAGTTTTTAGATAAGTCCAAAAGACATCTAAATATCCTTAAGAAATCCAACAAACAAGTTTAGATTAGTTAACACCTATACCAAAAGTTGTGGTCTAACTAATCTCATTAGGTTAGGTTGTGATTAAACCAGTTTCTAGTCCAACAAGCGACAGGTGAGGTTTAGTAAATCTAGGTTTAGCCAACAAACCCTGGCTCAAGTTGTAAAATACCAAAGTCAACCAAGTTAGAACACCTTTACTCTCTGTTCGGATCGAGTAAGGTCATTGCTCGGATCGAGCAGAGAGTAATTGCTTAGAGCTTTGCTAATTGATTCATCAAAAGTGATAGATTAGTGGTTCTAAGTCCAAACTGAAGTGAAACCCGAATCCTAAGACGCCCTTAATATTGTTAAAAACCTCAAAACCTTTACGTTGTTTTCTAGATTGCATTAGATAATTAAAATACCCAAAAATATTTATTTTATTGCATCTTTAGATTTCTCTTAATCCAAATTTCACTAAAAATCATCTGTCTAGATTTTGAAAACGAATAAGTCCGGTATTCATAATCCGTCCCTTGGGTTCGACCCTAGAACTTTACCGATATCGACTAGTGAGGTTAAGTCTTAGGTATAAATTTATTTGATATCTAGGTTTTACGCCTTCATCAATGTTCCTTGTTAATTATCAAGACTATGGACAATTTCGATTTATTATTGTCATTTACTATTAAATGAAATACAGTGATCCACAATTCAGATCCTCAACCTGAATGAACTGTCAATAATAAAATCCAGGAACAAATGATCAAATATTATCAATAACATAAACTAAATAATTAAGTCATTAAATATTGACTTTTAGGACATAACTCCAACAATTTTCTACTTCAGAAGCATTGTTTTGTTTATTTATTTGTTGCTGTTAGAAAGTGTCATAAATTCATTTATTCTACTATTAGAATCAATGAAATACACAATCGTGCAAAGGACCTAGTGCAAAACACCGAATCGGCACCAAAAACCAAGAGAGAAAGAGGAGGATGTTATACCTCTCACAAATCGTTCTTGTGAGGTTGTCCAAGGCGTGGGAATCGATGGGGTGCACTCCGCGCCTTCTTCTCCTTCCTCTAATCCACCAAGAAGCTTCACCACTTCTCAAAAACTTGTGCTAGCAAGCTTTTAGAGCAACCAACCCTTAATCGCAATTAACACCTTAATTATGTAGCTAATCCCAACACATGGGCCCTAACAAACAAAGGATGAGAGCTCCTCTAATGGAGATTTCGAAAATCTCCAAAGGAGGAGATAGGTGGCGGCTAGGAGAAGAGGGAAGAGAGGAGAGAGAAAGTTGGATGAGAGGCCACCCCTTGGGGTCTATTTATAGAGCTCTCATTTCTCTTCCAAACTTCAAACAAATTTCAAGTTTGCCATCTACCCTAGCCGAAATCAATATGGGCTTTTAGCCCAATTCACCAAACTGTGAATTAATCCCTCTTAGCCACATTAATTCATTTAATTAATGGGCCTATTAATTGTTTGTTAATTGGGCTTAATTAGACTTAGCAATTTAAAGCCTATATTTTCAATATAATTCTAACAATTATATTAAATATAGTTGAGACTATTTAATTATCAAATTGATGATAATTAATAATAGGTTGGTTTATGCATTAACTTATTCTAACATGATCCTTTTGATATAATTAATTATAACGGTATATAATTAATTAATCAACTCATCAAGTCTTGTATTCTCCAATACAAATAAATAATGCACGTGTGGTTTAGGTTCCATTTGTGTGACCTTTTGAGGATTTATGCTACGTTGGCCATGGAGAATAAATCGTTATTTATTTCCATTAATCATAAGCGGTATCTAGCAACACGTTATAATTCCAAATTCGCATAAATAGTGTACAGCTACAATATCTCAATCCTGCATAAGAAATAAAAGTATTTCCTTGTTTTATTCTTATGTCACATGATATCCTTGTATAATCCAAGTTAGGAATGTGTCACTCTTGCAGATTATACATTTCTTGATATAGAGATGATTGTACAAGTTGCTAGCAAACAATCCATCTCCATCAAGGGGCCCAAACAGATATCATCGCTCACTAGGTAAACTAATGAGGGACATACGATTTTCTTGATGAACAACTTTTCCCCGCACAATTCAAGAGAACATAAATAAAGTCCGTATAACAGCATTTATCAGGAATCAGCGTTAGACGATATTTATAGAACCTATCCTCATGTGGAAAAGCTGAGCATCTCAAACTTAGAATCAACAACATATGAAATAAACAATGACACATAACACAATCCATATGTTTATTTCATTTGGGTCAAGTCCTGTACTATGTTCTACAACATATACATATGCAATTAAGTTGGTAACTCCTTACCTATGATTTGTAGAGCTTAATCATCGCTTAACTTGCATACTAATCTTATTTGATAATTAATGCTCCTTGTTAATTATCAAGATTATGGACATCTTTAGATTTATTATTGTCATTTATGAACAAATGAATTATAGAGATCTACAATTCAGATCCTCAACCTGAATGATCTATCAATAAATAAATCAAGGAACAAATGATAAAATATCATCAATAACATAAACCATAGAAGTAGCCATAATGATTGGCTTCTAGGACATAACTCCAACAATCTCCCACTTGGCCTAGAGTCAATCAATAGTGACTTCTAGCAAGTGCATAGTACTCAATGTAATATCCAAAATATACATGTCTCATACTAAAGCCTAAAAGTAAAAGATACAACTCAAAGCCACTCAGGCATACGCCTAATCCCCATGGATGCAACATGCATCTCATGTGCGGCTCGAGACAAAGGCTTTGTCAGAGGATCCGCTGTGTTCCGCGGCACCGTCCACCTTCTTGACCTTGATCCACCCGTCATTCACAAACTGACGGATAAGATGGAATCGTCGTAGAATGTGCTTGGTCTTTTGGTGAGACCTAGGCTCTTTGGACTGAGCTATGGCTCCCGTGTTGTCGCAGTAGAGATCCACTGGACTTAAGATGCTTGGAACCACCTCTAGCTCGGTCAAGAACTCCTTGATCCAAACGCCTTCTTTCGCTGCTTCACCAGCCGCTAAGTATTCCGCTTCGGTGACGGAATCGGCCGTAGTTTCTTGCTTGGAACTTTTCCAACTTACGGCACCACCATTGAGCATGAATACGTAGCCGGACTGTGACTTAGCATCATCTCGATCGGTTTGGAAACTAGCATCGGTGTAACCACTTACAACAAGCTCTTGGTCTCCACCGTACACGAGGATACTATCTTGTGTTCTCTTCAAATACTTGAGGATATTCTTGACTGCGGTCCAGTGTGGCATACCAGGGTTAGCTTGGTATCGACTAGTCACACTAATCGGATGTGCCACATCGGGGCGAGTGCATAGCATGGCATACTCCTATCTGCATCTTCCGTCGGACATTGAGTCTTGCTCAAGAATATGCCATGTGACATAGGCAAGTAACCCTTCTTGGAACTAGCCATTTTGTGTTTTTCCAACACCTTGCCAATATATGCATCTTGGCTCAAACCTAACAACTTCCTAGATCTATCTCTATAGATTTTGATTCCTAGGATGTAGGCGGCTTCGCCCAAGTCTTTCATTGAGAACACTTTCTTCAATGAATCCTTGACATAATTCAATTCGGGAATATCATTCCCGATCAAGAGTATATCATCAACATATAGAACAAGAAATACGACCACGCTCCCACTAATCCTCTTGTAAACACAAGGTTCCTTTTCGCTTTGAATGAAGTTCAACTTCTTGACCTCTTCATCAAAGCGCTTGTTCTAACTCCTCGATGCTTGCTTCAATCCATAAATGGAACTTTGAAGCTTGCATACCTTGTTAGCATTCTTAGGATCCACAAAACACTCGGGTTGTGTCATGTACACATCTTCTTCCAAATTTCCATTTAGGAAGGCGGTTTTGACATCCATTTGCCATATCTCATAGTCATAAAATGCGGCAATTGCTAACAAGATCCGAATTGACTTGAACATGACGACGGACGAGAAGGTTTCTTCATAGTCAATACCATGAATTTGCTTGTAACCTTTCGCAACAAGTCGTGCCTTGTAAATGGTCAAGTTGCCATCCATGTCGACCTTTCTTTTAAAGATCCACTTGTTCTCAACGGGTTTTACTCCGTTGGGAAGATCAACCAAGGTCCAAACCTTGTTGTCATACATGGATTGCATTTCGGATTCCATGGCTTTGAGCCATTCCTTGGAGTCAGATTTCTTCATCATGTCATTAATGGTCAAAGGTTCGTCATTCGCAATGACGAGGACATCGTGCAAACCCAAGTATCTTTCGGGTGGACGACTTTCCCTTGTTGACCTTCGTAGAATAGGTGCTTGAGGTTCTTGAGGTTCTTGAACTTGTTCCACAACGGTTTGTGGAGTTGGTTCTTGATCCTCGAAACTTTTTGGTTCTTGATCCTCGAAACTTTGAGTTTCTTGAACGTAATCGACTCGCGATATGTTCGAGTCCTCATTTGAGGGAGCATTCTCTTGAACCTCTTCCACAACGGCTTGTGGAACGGGCTCGGCTACAACCTCATTTTGAACCTCATTGGGAATAACTACATTACCTACTTGAGGCATGTCTTGTGGTAGTTCATGAATTTCTTCAATAACTACATTACTCCCACTACTCCTTCTTGCGAGAAACTCCTTCTCCAAGAACACACCGGTACGAGCAACAGCTATCTTGTTCTCGTTGCGGTTGTAGAAGTAGTATCCCTTCGTTTTCTTAGGGTATCCTACGAAATAACACTTGTCCGTTTTGGGTCCAAGTTTGTCGCTCATTAGTTTCTTTACATGAGCTTCACAACCCCAAATCTTGAGAAACGTCATACTTGGTTTCCGACCAAACCAAAGTTCATAGGGTGTTTTCTCAACGGACTTAGATGGAGCACGATTTAGTGTAAAAGCTGCTGTCTCTAATGCATAACCCCAAAACGATTTAGGCAAATCGGTTTGGCTCATCATCGATCGAACCATGTCTAGCAAAGTTCGATTCCTCCTTTCAGATACACCATTCCATTGTGGTGTTCCCGGCGGAGTGAGTTGTGGAACTATTCCACACTCCTTTAGATAATCACCAAACTCATGACTCAAGTACTCTCCTCCACGATCGGAACGTAAGACTTTGATCTTTCGACCAAGTTGGTTTTCAACTTCATTCTTGAATTTTTTGAACTTGTCAAAGGATTCAGACTTGTGCCGCATCAAGTAGATATACCCGTATCTACTATGATCATCGGTAAAAGTGATGAAGTATGAATAACCACCACGTGCGCAAATGCTCATAGGTCCACATACATCGGTATGTACAAGGTCCAACAAGCCATTTGTAGAACTTAATCATCGCTTAACTTGCATACTAATCTTATTTGATAATTAATGCTCCTTGTTAATTATCAAGATTATGGACATCTTTAGATTTATTATTGTCATTTATGAACAAATGAATTATAGAGATCTACAATTCAGATCCTCAACCTGAATGATCTATCAATAAATAAATCAAGGAACAAATGATAAAATATCATCAATAACATAAACCATAGAAGTAGCCATAATGATTGGCTTCTAGGACATAACTCCAACAGTTGCCCCAGCGTATCTAAATTATCTACGTACTTCAATGTTTTTTAAAAATTAAATAGGCTCCTTTTGCAAACTAGTAATTATCATTGTTATAGGCGTGGCTGTGGGAGCAGGATGGCAGTGGCTAATAACTTATGTCAATCTGGGCTGCTATTATTTGATCGGAATTCCCTTGGGTTATGTTCTTGCTTTTCCTTTAGACAAAGGAATTCAGGTATATATAGTGAATAATTGAATATAAATTATAAACTAATGAATAACTTATGCGCTTTTGAGTCATTGCAAAATTGCACTTACTGCAGGGCATTTGGACTGGTCAATTGGCTGGAACTGGTTTCCAAACTGCAATACTCATTTTCTTTACTTGGCGCACTAAATGGGATTATGAGGTCTATGTTACTCTCTTATTCTCTAAGATGCGTTTGGATTGTTTAAGAATAGAAGAAGAATTAGTAATTCGGATTAAAATATTTCTAAAGGGTCAAGAATAAGTTTTTTTAGGATTTGGTGTGTTATATTTATACGGTCCAACATCTGGAATATTTTTTTATTCGTAATGTGTTTAGAAAAACTTTTAAATCATCATTAAGAAGATGATCCAAACATTCTACGAATAAAAATTTATTTCAGATATTGAACCACTTAAAAATAACACTCTAAATCTCTAAAAAATTTATTCTTCATTTAAAAATAATATTTTTTATTCCGAATAACTAATTCTAGTTTTATTTGAAACAATCCAAAAGCCCCTAATTAAGTTGTTTCAGTATGTTTGTTACTAATGGACTGCTGCTGACAGTAACTCCCTATTTATTTTGACTTTAAGAATGTAATAAGTGACATTGGACGTACAGTATACAGTGACAGTATGCTAAGATGCCAATTTATTTAATTCCTTGCACCCACAAAACAACAATTTATACACTTATTTAAGTTATATATAACCGATATAGATTATTGTTATATATATATATTCAATGGATAAAATACACTCATGTGTACGGATCGTTTCCGTACACATGAGTCGTTTTTCAAGATTCAAAATTCAAACGGTCAATGAATAATATTATATATATGGCAAATTCTATAGTGGACATAAATTTTAATCCGGACTTAAATCTTGATCATTCATTTTAATTTATGAACAGAGATGAATGATCAAGATTTAAGCCCGGATTAAAATTTATATCCATCATAGAATTACTCTATATATATATATATATATATATAATCCCGACTTTGTTGTTTTATTCTTTCAATTAAGTAAATCTGGAAACTTATCAACAGGTAAGTGAAGCAAGTTCAAGGATACAAAAATGGGGAAAGTCAACAAAGAGATTAGAGGCGAATTCGGATGCATTGTTTTAATTAGAAGTCCCATCGAGTTTCTCAAATGATTTTCAATTTATTTTTATATTCATATATATCCTTATTTTTGTAGCCTCAGTGATCTTTTTCCTGATTATGGCAATTAAGTACCTTAAAATTGTATCTTGTGTCATACACTATTGCACTTATAATAGGTTAACTCGTTAACTCATTAGAATATAAAACTTGTTCAACATAGGCTACAAAAATCAAATTATTAATCGGTTGTATTGACCGACCTGGTGCTCGGTCAGCCCAGTCTGGCATTTTAGTGCCTTTGGGCTCGGTATTTGACTTTTAGTTAAAATTAGGCCCTTCTCATGGTAAAATTCTTTTATTGGTCTTGGGGTATACATTGTTATATTACTGGGTTTGGGTAGTTTAAATGAATTCAGGATTTTTTTTATTTAAAAAAAATAATTACTAATTTTTATGTTAAAGCTTGTGAGCTATTAGATTAAAAGAAAATGAATTACAAGTTTACAACTTACAAGCCCATTTGATCGTTCATTCTATAGCGTCGTAATTGTTTTTTTTTTTAATTAAGACCGTTTACTTATTGATGTATAGACATACAGTACTATACTCCCATACCGCAGTGCCGTAATGCAATTCCTTTTCTATTCCGTTCTGCATCAGAAGGTTAAAAAAATGAAAATATTCTCATCCCCATCGTGGCTCACCTCATTCAACGAGTCCCCATGCGTCGCCCACCTCGTCCTACTTCGATGCGAAAAAAACTTTCTAGCTGTTCATGGGAAATGTTTTCGACATGTTTTCATTTAGTTATTTTTCTCTTTTTATTTTATTCTATAAATTTGTTGAAATCATATTTAGTTAAGAAGTGTCGTTTATAACATCAAGCGTCGCTTTACAATTACAGGGCTCAACAGTCAACATTGTATTAATCGATTTTTAAAACTATTCACAGAATGAAGAGGCATCAAATATCACCATTTATGACCATTTTATAAATAATTTGGCTTTCAAAACATTAATCAAAATTTATGCTAACAAAATTGATTTAATTGGTACCCTAATAGAAGAAGTTAGAGATAAAAATTAGTCGTATTTAACTGTAAAAGTAACTATTTAAATAGTAACTTAATTTGACCAGCTATATAATTGCCACACGTAACATCATCGCATAAACTAAAAAGTAAACATAATTTTATTAACGATAAAAGTAAACATAATTTAATTATAGTATAACTCGAACATTACAAAAGCAAAATTCAACATCCATATACTTTTTCGATTTTGGCCGATCAATGTCAGATGTACATCAGTACATGAAGCTTCTAAATTTCGTCCTTTCCTTCTACCAATCTCTTGTATTATTAAATATTTTCCTTTTGTCATATTGTTCATGTCGGTCATTTTCTCACATAGTTTCTTACATAACTTATTGAAGTTACGATCGAGACCAAAAGCTCTATTTTAAAGTATAGACCTTTTCTTTATAGTTATTATGCTGTTGAGTAAGCAATCGATATATACGTGGACCGCCGGGGTAAGCGATTACGCAAGAGTTGGGGAATAAATTTGACCATGTCGGGTGTGGTTATGGATTTGTGTCGCCTACAATAATAAAAGGAATAATTAGATTTATGCCATTGTGAAAATTAGCTAATTCTAAAAATGCCATTGTTAGATTACTAATTAGATTTATGTCATCAAAAAATTATTAAAATTAGATATGTGCCATTATTTTCTCCAAAAACACAATAAATTCTAAAAATGCCATCCTCAATTCTTCATTATTATTTAAAAAATCCCTAAGTATCCTCATTAATATAAACCCTAATTAGAATAAATCATGGAGTCCGTCTACTACCTCTTCCCGGCTCCCACCGTACATCTTCCCTCAATTATATGGATAGGTTTATTCTAAAGTTTCATAAAATTATGTATTTCGTCCATGACGAAGTTTCGATACTTTAATTATTTTTATTTCTCTTGAATGATGACTATCTCCTATTCTAGTAGAGGGGCTTTTACTTTTTAGAATTCGCTTCCTTCAACCTAATAAAATTGTTTGAAGCCTCCGAACGACCAACGAAATTGTCAACTCGAGGAAAACCAAAGTTTGCGAAATTATGCATTCTAATAGTTCTTTTTTTTTTTTGAAGAAAAATAGAGGTCAAGCCTCTATCTTATATTAAAATAAATCAAAGTTCAGTATAGAAAAGTTAAAGTAAAAAGTAAAAACTTTAGCAAGAAGCTAAAGAGTAGTAAAATAACAAGAGCAACTACTCCTATCGAAAAAAAAATAAAATAAAATAAAATAAAATTTTCCATTCAGTACATAAATGCCAGTAGCTCAAAAGCTCAATCAGGCTTCTTCCTGAAAAAATTCCATTCAAGAAGAACATCTTGGATTAGATCTTGTTGCGACTTGCATGTGTCATTGAAGATTCTTGAACATCTTTCCTTCCAGATTACAAAGTAAGAAATTGCAAACAAGTCCTTTAAGGTGCTTTTTATTGCAGAATTATGCAATAAAGCCCAATGAGTGATAGGGATCGCAGAACCTGATAATGCACTGGCAATTGAAGAGTTTGAGAGCAAAGCTGATTTAAAGCATTGAAAAAAGATACAGTGAGTGAACATGTGTGCCACTGACTCACTCTCCAAACCACAAAGACAGCATCTGTTGGCCAATTGCCAACCTCTTTTTTGGAGATTGTCAATGGTGGCAATTCTGTCTTGAAACATTAGCCAAAGAAATACTTTATACCTAGGTGGAATCCTCCTTTTTCAGATGCTAGGTAAAAGTGAAGAATGGCAAGGATGAGATGCAATGAACTTGTAAAGAGATTGTGTGGAGAAATCTGAAGAAGAAGTCAATTTCCAAATAGCAATGTCCTTTCCCGAAGGTGACAATTGACTTAAAAACTGCGAACTCAGCAAAGTGAGATGTTGTAGCTGTGACATTGCCACCTGAGAAGAATGTAACAGTGGAGAGAACAAGGAAGCAGGATTATGTAGCTCTTGAGAAAAAAGAAAGACTGAAATATTCTTATTTAGAGCAAAAGAATATAAATCAGGAAAAGCAATATGCATGCTCTGACCAAACCAGTTATGATGCCAGAAGAGAGTGTCTCTACCAGTAGCTAGTTGAAAAGCAAGGCCAACATATAAGAAGTGTTGATAGTTTTTAAGAGCAGAAGAGAGCGTGCTGTTTAGTGGAGAGAAAGACATAGTTGAAGACTGCAACAGCAAAGCTAGAGATTTCCAAAGTGTATCAGCAGTGACTATCCATTTCCAAAGCCATTTTGTGAGTAGAGCCTGATTGAAAATTGAAAGATTAATCACCCCCAATCCTCCAATCTCCTTTGGTTTTGTCACTTTTTCCCAAGAAACCATGATCAATTTCTTCATGCTTGATTGTTGCACTCCATGCCAGAGAAAGTTTCTTCTGATGGAGTCAATCCTCTTGATTGTCCAGGAAGGCAGCTTGAACACCGACATGTAGTAAACTGATAGCGAGGAGAGACACGCATTTACTAATACAAGTCTGCCAGCAACAGAGAGAAGAGAGGCTGACCATCCTTGTAGTTTCTTTTGAAATTTTAGTAAAAGAGGCTGAAAGTCATCTTTGCATAGAGACTTATGAGAGAGGGGTAAACCAAGATAAGTAATAGGAAAAGTTGATACCCTACAATTTAGGGTTATAGCAAGTGATTGAGTGACATTGTCAGAACAATGTAAAGTCAGCAAATCAGACTTGAGAGAGTTCAAAGATAGACCTGAGATGCTTCCAAAAACAGTGAAGATAAGCTTTAAAAACAAAGCTTGTCTAGCTCTTGGCTTGAAGAATAGCAATGCATCATCAGCATAAAAAAGGCAAGAATGCATTCTTGCAAGTAGCACTGGTAGTGCACCCAAGGCAGATAATTTAGCAATCCATCTGGATAGAAAATCGAAAGCTAGAATAAACAAGTACGGAGACAAAGAGTCACCTTGTCTCACCCCTCTTTTGAGCGTGATTGATTTTCCAGCCACACCATTTAAAATCACCCTGGATGATCCTTTAAGCACACATCCTAACACAAGAGAAATGAATGGTGTTGGGAACCCTAATGCAGAAAGAACTTTACTCAAAAAATTCCAGCTGAGGGTATCGAAGGCTTTGTGAATATCAGCTTTGAAGATGGCAAGTGGAATCTTGGCCTTTTTAGCGTGATGAAGCACTTCTTGAGCATAAACAAAGTTCTCAGTTATTGCCCTCCCTTGTAAGAAACCAGTTTGATTCAGAGTGATCATTTTTGGCAGCAAAGGAGTAACTCTGGAGGTTAGAACTTTGGAGAATATTTTTTGCATAGAGTGAATGATACTTATTGGCCTGAAGTCCGAGGTAGAAGTAGGATTTTCACATTTGGGAATTAAGGCAATGATCGAGGTATTGAGAGGATGGAGAGAGCCAGAAGATAAAGCAAAGTTCAGAGTTGTTGTAATTTCCGGAGCCAACTCAGAACAGAAAGCATTGAAGAAGTCTCCAGTGAAGCCATCAGGTCCAGGCGACCTATTACTGGACCAAGAGGAAATAGCCATCTTAACTTCCTCCTGAGTAATCGGGGAAGTGAGATTGGAAAAGTCGACCCCACTGAGTGGGGGATAAAGGCAATTGACTTCAAAATCTGGAGTTGTAGTTGACTCAGAACCCATGAGAGTACAATAAAAGTCAAAGAAAGCCCTCCCTTTTGACTTTTGGTCATAAACAGTTACTCCGTCAACTTCAATTTTTTGAATGAAGTTTCTTCTCTTGTTTTTGGAAGCTTTAGCATGAAAGAAAGCTGAGTTCTTATCCCCTTCTAATCTCTACTTAAAAGAAGATCTCTGCTTCCAAATTGATTCTTCTAGCACTGCCAAATCAGTCAGTCTTTTCTTCAGTAAGCATTTCAAGACCTTTTCAAGATGAGTCAGAGGTCTAGTTTCCATAACTCTATCACACCTTGCAAGAAAGGAAGTGATAATAAGTGACTGTTTTCGGACAGAAGAAATCCTTCCCCTAGCCCAGAACTTAATTTCTTTGGAGAGTGCAAACAACTTGTCACTGAACTGAGAGGTATTAGTAGCTGGAGGGTTGGAGAACCAGAAGTTAAGTACTAAGTCAATGAATTCAGGGATGTTAAGGCAGAAATTTTCAAATCTAAAGACATTTGAAGGCCTGAACCTGGTCCTGATAGTGCAAAGTAGAGGAGAATGATCTGAAGAAGTGTTGGCTAAGGCTAGCAGAGATGCATTGGGAAAAAGCTGAGAGAGAGAAAGATTTATGAAAAATCTGTCCAACCTAGCCAAAGTTGGCACAACCCTATTGTTGGACCAAGTAAAAATTCTGTCAGTTAAGCTTAGGTCGAGTAGATTTAAAGCAGAAGTAGCATCAGAAAAGTGCTGTATTTCTCGAACAGTGTGTGACGAACCAGTTGACTCCATGTTATTCAGAATGATGTTGAAATCACCACACAACATCCAAGGAATAGAATCATCAGGAGCAAAGAGAGAGAGACTAATAGTTCTTTAAAAGAATGGCGTTCACTCCCTACAAGAAAACAGAAGATAAATTAACCTCGGACCAATTTGATGTTTTAAGCATGAAATAGAGATCTTTATGCAATATTTTTCACAGAAAAAGAGCATAATTGTCATATTAATTTGCTAATGGCATAAAACTAATTATTATAATTTTACAGTGGCAAAAAATTAATTTCTCATATAGTGATGGCATATATCTAATTTTGACTTTTTGCAGTGGCATAAATCTAATTAACCCATAATAAAATTATACTTCAAATGCAATGCATAGGGGATAATAAATGGATTTTATTTTCCGACTTTTATTTCAATTTCTCATCTCTCACTGATAATAGAAACGGGCCATTTATTCAAAAAAAAAAAAAAAATTCTCGCTGGTAATTGAATTACATTCCTGGTCGCCTATGCTTCACTTGAGATCATTTTACTCGCATATCCTATAATCTGAGTTTAATACTATATTGCTACTTGAATTTTTCTTTGTCATCCTGGTAAGATCGATTGTGAAGTACTAGAAAGCGTACCCACCCAATGTGTAAATAAAAATTTAAAAAAATATGTACTTCAATAAAAATCAATTACAATCAACATAGCAAACATAATTTAATAAAAAAGTATTTTGGTTTACGCCAAAAATCTAAAATTCAAGATAGCCATCACCAAGTGACTAATTATTTTTTTACCACTACAAAACAATAAAAAATAGTTTTTATGTCATTAGCTAGTTAAAATGGCCACCCCGCCCTCTTGAATATGTCATTATACAATATCTAAATTCAAGTGATCTCATTACAAATAAAGTATTTTTCATCTCACTAACAAAATTAAACTTTAAAGAATGATTTCCCATTTGCAGCTTTATTGAACTTCAATGCTTTACATTTTGTTGATAATAGTTAAGTACTCTTTTATTCTCACGAATAATTAATTTTGCGAAGTATTACGCTATTATTTCATTTCATTGATTTCTCATAAAGAAATAATTACAATTCGGCTTTTTTTATTTCTAAGAAAAGACCTTTGTGCATATTTAAACGGAAAACACCCATTACTACAATAGTAAAGTAAAATATAAAAAAAGTTGTGAATCTGTATGAAAATTCAAAAATCAAGTGATTTCAAAAAAAAAAATTAGGAATTACCATGTGATTCCATGGAGAGCAGATAGGTTTAGAGATTAAGAATCGCATGGAGATCGAGCAGATAGGTTTAGAGATTAAGAAGAGATGAAGATGAACTACTCTTCTTGAGATAGGTTTAAAGATTAAGGGTAGATGAACTACTCTTCTCTGCATCCATTTTTATAATCATGCAGAGGATCAAAACAGTTTGACCTTTAATAAAGAATGAAGGATGCAATGTAGACACGTAGTGCGTAGCACGGTCACGGGATGAGGCGCAAGAAACAGAAAATTAGGCATGAGTGAATCTGCGTTCTTTACATGGAATGTTCTTTTTGGAATATTTATGACTACGCCTGGAAATATTCTTTTATTACTAATTGATCTAGTTTACAGTATAATACTTCTGCATAATAAAAAAAAACATTAAATATTTCTGTCTTATTTTTTTACCAGCTGGATTGACCAGAAAGGTGGAAATTATGCAAAAGATTTATCAATCTACCAGGGGACTGATTCAATAGTTTCTAAATCAAAAAAAAAAAAAAAAAAAAAATTATCTACTGGGATAAACTTATCAAATGTGTTTGATGGAATAAAAAATCACAATATATATTTCTAAATGTTTATTTAACTGATGAAATCAAAATAAAAGTTTTGAAATTTATGCCATAAAAAGAATTGTAAATAGGCCTGTTGAATTTTGCTTCCTTTTCCTTTTTTTTTTTTTCTTTCTTTCGCAGGAGTCCGGATCCTCTGGTCGGCGAACCACCTGGTCTACATTGGAACTGAGCCATCTGATTTAATCTGAATGGTTAATTTTTTCCGGGCCTATCAATTTGGTATAATTCACGGGGCATACCTTATCCGTTGAGTTTAAATCAGATGGCCCAGATTGAACCGATCACCTAGTCTGCCGACCAGAGGATCTCGTTCACTTTCAGTGTAAAGATTGCAACTCTTTTTTTAATCTAAATATCAAAGTTTAAAAATGCAATTTGTGTGGTTTGGTGGTTGAGTGGTGATTTGAGCTTGCTTAAGAAAAACAAATTTCACTTTTATATTCTTAGATAAATCAGTGTACAATTTTTTTAGCAACACGTGATGTTGTGCTAGTAATATAAAATTCGATCATTAATTAATTGATATTTGTTTTTACTCTTTACTTAGTCATATATGAACAGGTAATGTAACAGGTACCGAAGTTTATATATATATGGTTCTCTTTGAAGTTTCAATTCTGCACATGCATGCCAAGTTGCGAGTTCTGTTAGTTAGGAAACAAAGCAGAGAAACCTGAGAGGGAGAGAGAGCTAGATTAGTTTGGCAGTCTCTGACAAACTTGAGAGAGAAAAAGAGAGAAGATTAACAATGGCCCAAGAAGTGGACCAGCTAATGGAATCGCTAATCCATAATACACAAGTTGATCAACATCCTGGTCACGATTTGAAGGAGATCAAGAGCATTAAGCAATTCATAAATGAGGCTTGGGAGGAAAATAAGAGAATCTGGCTCTTCGCAGGCCCTGCTATTTTTTCCTCCATTACACGGTATTCTCTCGGGGCCACAACACAGGTTTTCGCCGGCCACCTGACGACTCTGGAGCTCGATGCAGTTTCTACAGAAAACATGGTCATCGCGGGACTTGCCTTTGGTATAATGGTATGTTGAATATAAAGCGTAGTAAAAAGAAGAACAAATTCAATGTCAAATAAATTGGTCGATGTCAGTCCAGGAAGTTTGCTATTTTTAAACAAAGATATGTCCACAGTGTATAGATTCATCATTGAGTATATATAAATATTATTCTCTTAAAAAATATGTTTAATTTAATTTTTGAGACATAAATATATACTTTTTTAAATAACCACTTTCATTCTTCTCTCTTTCTGGTTCTGAACAGAAAGCCATGTTCCTTTTTTTTCCTCTTTCTTTTAATTTGAAGGCTGTTACGAAAAGCCAAACAAGGTGAATATTACAAGTTTCAAGTGCTTAGAGCTTACAAGGATCATATGTTATTTCCATTGGAATTTTATTTTGTTTTCTTAAATGAAGAGCCGTACTGTGTTTGAAAAAAAATTATAATTCCGTCTCAATTCTGTTTGAGGATTGAGGTCACTACAATACTGTGTGTATGATTAAGATCTCTGATATAGTGTGATATGTTCAATTTTTAGAGGAAATCCAGCTGGCAGTAGATATTAACTAATAAGGAAAAGTTCTATATATATGATTTATAACACAAATAGCACCCAAAAAAAAAAGAACAAATGAACAAAAGAAGATTGATATAAAAAACACTTAGAAATAAATAATTTAGGGAAATATCACAACTGACAGGCAGTGCCCTTTGGAGTTCGGACACGATTTGGATGACGGCTGTTTAGGAAATCTGGAAGATAAAAAAAAATGCTAAGGTTTTCAGCAATAAGGATTGAGGAACCTTTCCTACCAGTATCCTATGCATGGATAGTGTGCCTTTGGCTGATGTTTCGCTGACGGACCTTAGTTTGATTTGAGTGCTTGATATTTTTTCTATTTTTCTTTCAGTTCAGGGTCTAGTATAGTTACTTTTTTTTTCTTTTCTTTTTTTTTTTTTTCTTTTTGTTAATGAAAGTACGTCACCCCTCATTAAAAAAAAAATTATATAAATAATGAGTAGTGCTAGAATCAAACATGTTTAATGAAAAACACAATGCGAAGGTCAACGGTTAAAATTTCAATCAGCCGATTCGAAGTGCTCAATATAATATCTATATTAAAATCTCGTTGAATATCAATTTTTTTTAACTATTTTTTTCATATTTTTGAAATTAAATACCCTATAACTAATTAGATTGAGCATTTTCTAAAATTCTAAAAAAAATATTAAGAAAATATAAAAATAGATCTCTACGTAGATTTCATTTCGGAGAACAATTTGAGCGGTTTGGATTGGTCGTTGTAATTTTAAAAAATAAAATTTGATCATGTTGAACGAGAGTATGTACCAAACAATTAGAAGTTTTACTAGCAACATTGTGGGCTAGAAATAAAAATAAAAATAAAAAAGAGAAATAACACCAGTACAAACTGCCAACGCTATTAAGTTGGTGAATTAGGTTTGGAAGATGTAATGATTTTTCAATGTGCATAATAACGCAAAAACATAGCAGTACGCACATAAATTTAATTGAATGTGCTTCTTTTAATTTCCAAATTTGTACCACCTTACCAATGTTTTTAACCTTTCCATACAATGATAATGCAGTTGGGAATGGGAAGTGCCTTGGAGACCCTTTGCGGCCAGGCATACGGGGCTAAACAGCTCCATATGCTCGGTGTGTACATGCAACGCTCATGGATCATCCTCACCATGATGTGCATATTCCTCCTTCCAATTTACCTTTTCGCCACCCCAATATTACTGTTCTTCCACCAAAATGAAGAAATTGCATCCCTCGCTGGAAAGTTCTCACTCTACATGATCCCCCAGCTCTTCTCATATGGGTTGAACTTCCCGATACTAAAGTTTTTGCAAGCACAAAGCAAGGTCAATATAACAGCAGTTGTCTCAGCAACCGCACTGGTATTTCACCTGTTCTTGAACTGGCTGCTTATAGTCCAACTGAGACTCGGCCTTGTAGGTGCAGCAATTGCTCTAAATGCATCATCGTGGTTCATAGTTTTTGGGCAGTTCGCTTACATTGCCATGGGATATTGTCCTGGTGCTTGGATTGGGTTTAGTAGGCTGGCATTCCAAGATTTAGGCAGTTTTACGAAGTTATCTATTGGCTCTGCCATCATGATGTGGTAAATAATTTTGTCCTCTATATAGATTTGAATCATTTGATGATATGATTTTTTTGTATTTTTTGAAAATTTTATTAATACTAATGAATTGTAAATTTTCCCCAGCCTGGAGTTTTGGTTTCTGATGATATTGATTGTGATAGCGGGTAACCTGAAGAATGCTCAAATTGCAGTTGGTGCCATCTCTATTTGGTTAGACTTTATTTTCTATCAAAATTGGTTCAATAAATTGAGTTGTGCTATTATTTTAGAAGAACAGAGATGTTATATGTATAAATTATATTTTTGAAAATAATGTGTTTCAGAGATAATACAGAATAGTATGTAGTTCCATCTATATTCTAGATACCTGTTGGTATTTTACGTTGGAAACCCTTGTGAATTTAGTTAAATCTTCTTTTGTACTCAATTCTCATTTAATTACTTCACTGTTTCTAAAAACATAAAGAACCATGCTATCAGATTGGAATTTTTCTCAAAATCGTTACTGCATTTTTTTTTTTTTTGGATGATCTATATCTTGGCAGTATGAATTTATATGGGTGGCAGATCATGATTTTCTTCGGCCTCAACGCTGCTATAAGGTATCACAATTTCTTTTCTTTGGTTCAGAATCAGTTATTACAATTTGTTGATAGATTTAGAAAATCTTACATCACATATTGCAAAATAAAATATATGACAGTGTAAGGATTTCGAATGAGCTTGGAGCAGGGAGGCCGCGAGCAGCCCAATTTTCAATTTTGGTGGTGCTCATGTCATCAGTGACACTTGGCATTTTCTTTTTTGTACTTCCTTTGGCTCTAAGGGATGTGTATGGAGTTCCCTTCACCAACAATCCAGAAGTTGTTAATGCTGTCTCAAGCCTTGCCATTCTCTTTGCCTGTTCCCTGTTTCTCAATAGCATCCAACCCGTGTTATCTGGTAATAGTTTCTCAAATTGCATTTTTTCCATGGCAGGTGTGCCAATTTCTTTCTGTTCCACTGAAGTCAGCCCCAATCTAGGGAATATATTAAAAAGTTGTATTTCTTTCATTTGAAAATCATTTTTACTGGAATAGTGTATTTTGCTCTTTGGTCTGAATATGAAGCTGGCAAAAGACCGTACAGGCTTTTTTGTCAATGGTTTTTACTATATCTATTTAATATTATCTGGTAATGTGCTTCTTTATAAATACATTAATATTATATCTATTTAGTATTCTTTGTCATCCCAAATATACAATTTTCAGAATTTCGTACGGATTCTTTATAAATGCATTGATAAGTATATTATTTTCGAGCTCCACACGCGCCTTTCTTATAATTGCTTCCCCATATGTGTCAAAATTGTCTCAGTGCTTCATTGTATTTAAAAATAAGTTAGCTTAACAGCAGGTACTGTATCTAGGTACTCTTTTGGTAACCAAAAGTTTGCATGATTGTAAGGTGTGGCTGTGGGAGCAGGATGGCAGTGGCTGGTAGCATACGTCAATCTGGGCTGCTATTATTTGATTGGAGTTCCCTTCGGCTATGTTCTTGCTTTTCTTTTCGACAAAGGAATCCAGGTATAATAACCAAAATCCTAATTGAATGAAAACTAATGAATAACTCATTAACTTGTTTTTTGCTATTTTACAAAATTGCACTTCTGCAGGGCATGTGGGCTGGTCAACTGGCTGGAGTTGGTTTGCAAACTGCAATTCTCATTTTCATTACATGGAAAACTAATTGGGATTACGAGGTCTATACCATTCTCTTATATGTCACATCCCTAGCTGTACAATTATTATTATCTTTTGTTCCAAAATTTACAACTTATAGACATCACTAATCAGCATTAATTTTGGTCGTAAGTCTCAATTATAAAATTGAGTCTTATCCTTTTTTAACCAAGGTAGAAAGTTTCGAATGCAGATGAGCATTAATTGATGTGTGTACTTGACTTTGCACATTCATCTATTTTAATGTCTGAATAAACTTATTAACAGGCAAGCCAAGCAAATGCAAGGATACAAAAATGGGGAGGGCATACAAAGAGTCCAGAGGTGAATTCTGAGGTATTTCATCAATCCTCCCCCTCAATATATATATCCTTTTAATACTTCTTCATTTCTGAGTCATTTATAATTATATCCAAATCCTCATTTTTGTGTTATTTTCAGGAGAACCCATCTTTGAGATCTGATGTTCTAGCCTAAGTGGCTATAAAATTTCCCTGCTTTATAGAGTTTGAGGGACAAAAATCCTATGATGTTTCACAATCTGTAGTTGATTTCGCTTTATGTATGACCAATATGTATCCTCAGAAGAATTCCTTGCAAGGGATGTTTCATTTAGTAATTGTAAAGAAGCCTCGCTGTGCACGTTTTTAGTTTGGGAGCAGGATGTCCAATAGCCATATTGCAATAAAATCTGGTCCCACTGGTCTTCAAGGTGTCTGGTTCTAAATTTTATGTTTCATTTATGGTTGTGCTTCATCAAACTTGTTATTATGAATCAACATATTATTCAGAGTTTAAAACTTCTACAATGGTATTCAAGTCTCTGGTCCTTTTTCAATTGTGGCCATACTTAACCCAAATTGCTTCAATAAAGCTAGTACCGAAGCACTTTTCTTCATAGCCTAAAAGGATATTTTCGAAAGAACTTTTTTTATTTTTTAAATAAGTTCCATGGATATGAATAGAAAATATATGAGCTGGTAGTTCTAATAGCATAACAAAAGTAGTTATATAACTGTGGAGAATATCTATTGTGAACCATGGTTCATTTAGGGCTCCGTGAACCATGACCATTTGATCAATGGTTTTGCAAATTGACAAATCTAAATTAACCAATCCAATATATATATTGAAATCTCATAGCAAACCAAATTTTATAATTTTTAAAATTTTTTTACTATTTTTTTTCGAATTTTTTAAAACTTGCCATTTTTGGACGATAATTAGTGAATTTAGGTTTGTGAATTGTGATCAAATGACAATGCATGCTCTATTTGTGACTCAAGATGACACCCACCCCATTTCCATGCAATTTCTCACGAGGTTTTAATCTGGTTAGATGCGTCGGTGAACTAGTTGTTCGCGAACAGCGCTAATTCGCGGGAACCAAACATGATACGAACTAGGCGAACAGGCTGTTCGCGACCTTGTTTGCAGTTCGCAGGAAATGTTGGAACAAGCTTCACGAACTGATCGAAAATAATAAACTATTTCCATTTGACCGTTGTATCGGAGAGAGAAATTATAAAAATAATCCAGAAAGATGCCCTTGTACAGTTGTACTATTCCCTTATCTAGAGACAGATAGCAACTGGCGCCAGAAAGTGAAATTGTTGGTATCGAAAAAAATTAATAAATTATATGCATGTACCAATTCTTGTTCTCAATTAAGCTTCCAAACAATATTGGCTTGTTCGTGAACAAGCTATCCTGGAACTACTTGATTTCTAATTTTTGTTCATGAATTAGTTGTTCGCGCTAGTTCGTAGCACATCCAAACACACCCCTGGTAAACATGTTTTACCTTCCTTCCTAAGCATTAACGGGTATGTCTAGCTATGCTTTAGTACGCATATAACGTGTTCGATGAAACGACTTAAAGAAGACCGTGAATTTTGACATTTAAACCAAATTTTTGATGCAAAACCAGTTTAACGAGTATGCATTAGGTTTGAGGCAATATCAAGTCTTTATCACATTTGATAAATGTTGAAATATATGAGGTCTACATGTGTGTGTTTGGACCGAATTATGTAGCGTGAGGTTAGTGTGAAGAAAACGGATCAACACAAAATGATAGTCATGTAATTCACCGAATTGGAAAAACAGAGAATTAATCCCATCTCAGTTCAGTCCGAATAAGGGTCAATTCGGACCGAACAAAGAAAGTTGCAACTGACCCAGGATTGATTTCGGTGCGAAATGGTTGTATTTCGATCCGAAATGGTGAACCGACCTAGCGTATTTGGTAAGATTTTTTGTGCTTTTCTGCCAAATACTTCAAGATACGAAGGCTGCATATAGGTTTGGTGTATTTTTATATCAGGAGGATCTGATTCACGTCATAAGAGAAGGAAATTATGAATAATAAAGATAAGATTGTGTGAATTAATTTTATTACCAAAAAAGCTAGTTGTCTTATGTAATTTTAATGTCTATTTATTTTTTCCTTCTCCCTCAAACAATGTATCTCAGAAATTTAAAAAAAATAAATAAAAAAAGTGTGTGTGTGGAGGACGTAGGCATCAAATTGGTGCTGAACCTCGTTAAATCTCGTGTTCTCTTTGTATCTAATTGTGTGATTGTATATTATGAGATCTTCGTGCTGACTAATTCTAAGGGGCACGGTTCTTGTGCAGTTGCACTTGGATCGTGCCTCCTCGAACCTAAACTCAACTTCCGATAAGTAGACGTTCGAATTCTTAACGATAAACAGCTCTGCAATTGTTGCACGAAGGAATAGCCACTAATAGTTCGAAAAAATGCTTGAGCGAATGAAGTTTATGTGCATCTCTGTTATTGTTATCTATAAGTTTGATGAATTTGTTTCAGAGATGGAAAAATTTTCGCAATGCGTTCACTTGTTAATGAGGTCCTATATTGTACCTAACCTTAATTAGTAACTAGCGTTGTATACGCGCTTCGCGCGTGAGGTGTTATTGATGTCTGGCCAGTTAAGTTTGGAGGTGGGAAAGTGAAAAATAATACACGAAGGATGAACTTGATTAACATGATACATCTATCAATGAATATCATCTAAATTATGTAAATATTGATAGATAAATTAATATATTAAAACTCTAAAAAATATTAATTTATTTACGTAATTTTTGAAGACAATCCACAAAATTTAATACAAACAAATCTAGAAAAATCTTATAAACAACTAAACAAAAGTGAAAAGAAATGTATTAAAGAAAAACCTATATCACTTTGATTTCATATAATATCATAAGAACATATTATTATAAGATAATTATAATTACTAATAGTCATATTTAAATATTTCAGAAAAAATGTTGTGTTAAAAATAATTTGTGTCTCGAAATAGAAAAAAAATAAAATATTTACAATTTAGATGAAAAAAAATTAGCATTTTGTTACGCGCTTCGCGCGTGATGTTTTGTTATGTTAATTAAGGAGGAGTAAAAAAATTAGATTGGTTTTCTTACGTATATAAAATTTTATAAATCAACAAATTTTGGAAAGGTTTAGAAACAATGAAAAATAAAATTATATTTATGAAACAATAGAATTGAGTAATCAGATTTAGAAATTTGACAAAAATATGTTAGAACTCTTTAACTATGAAATTTTATATTGCAGGGTATTTTATTTTTTTTATGAAGGATATAAAATTTTATGGTCAATTGAATTAATAAATGTCCTCAAATAATTTTAAAAGCACCAACCATATTCCATATTTCATATAATTATATGATTAAATTAAAAATAGCTCAATGGCACGATTGAATTTGTTATAATCTTCACATCATTTATATAAAATTTCATACACTAATAAAGTTGTAAATATCTTAGAATAATTAAAAACCTAATGACATTTATGAAATTACGGAAATTCAATTTTTGTGAGATTCAAAAAATTATTTAAAATATTTATAGGTTTGTAATTCTAAAATTTTACATCAAATAATTATTTATATATTTTTGAGCAAGTACATAAATTTTCATAGCCAAATGATTTATTCAAGGCCTCCAAACAATTTTAGAAACTTTTATGCATGTTAAATTTTATGAGATTCATAAAATTATTTAAAATATTTTCTAAGTCTATAATTAAAAAAATTTACATCTTTAAATCCTTTACATTTTTATGAGTGATGAAGGCTTAAAAACCTAGGTCAAATAAATTTATAACCTAAGACTTTTCCTCACTAGTCGTTATGGTAAAGTTTTAGGGTCGAACCCACAGGGACGGATTAAATTGAATACCGGACTTTACTTCCTCACGAAAGCTAGACAAGACATGTTTTGGGATTTTGTAATTAAAAAGACAAATAAATAAAGTACAAGTAAAAGAAATATTTTTGGTTATTTTTGGTGATTTAAGGACTCAAACTAATGCAAAAATATGTCCTAAGGATAAGTGATCAATTAGTTTAGTTTTAAGGTACCTGTGTCTGCGATTTTCACCGAGACAGAGGGATATTTCGGACCGAAATCAGTACTGGTTGGGGCTAAAACCTGCCTTAAACCTATTGTTTCGACTTGATAATTTTACTAGATAATTTGTGAAGGTTACTAAGCGACCAGACCCTAACCCTAACCTCAACTTTCGCTTCTTGGTTCTGGTTTGGATATGATGTCGGGTTTTACCATATAAATAACTAATCCTATACTTGCGTAATTAGACTAGTTTATTTAGGAATATTTGGTTGGATTTCTAGAGATATCTAAAGTCATGTCGGTACAATAGAAGTTAGTCCTTTCGGTCGTTAACTAACATATTCTTTCGAATATGGGTTTATCTCAAGTACTTTAATTAAATTGTTTATTTGGTCGAGTTATGTCCTATCAACGCTACGTATCATCAATAAGCTAACTTTCAAGCAATTAAACAATTCCATCAAGCAAATAAATTAATTCACAACCAAATAAATCACAAAATATCATAATAAAGCTATCAAGTCATAACAATATCCTAAACTAATCTACTAACCATCCATAAAACATAATAAACTAGCCTAACATGCAAGAAATATAAGATACAAACTCCATCATCGATACAAACAAAGAGAGAAGAAGAGATACAACCAAATAATCTCGCTAAACTCTTGTTTGCAAGGCTATGGAGTCGTGGTTGGATTGGTTCTGTCGCTGTCGCGTGTCAAGAATTACTCCAAGTTGCTGTCAAGGTCGTGCTCAATGAAGAATGGTGAAAACCCGCGCCTTTCGGCGCGAGAACGGAGGTGGAAAGGTGAGATTTTGGTGTATGGAGGCTTGGATGGCCTCTCTGGAGGCAGAAACGCGCATATATGCCCGGAGAATGACTTGGGAGGCAGGCTAGGGCAAAGCGGAGGCGGTTTGGACTTTTCTTCTTCGAAAATTGCCAAAAACGCACTTTCCAGAAGTGCATTTCGGACCGAAATGGAGTCATTTCGGACCGAAATCCGTACATTTCGGACCAAAAATTCCAGAACAGCGCACCGATTGTATTTGGGTCATAATTTCTTCATCCGGACTCCGATTTAGATGATTCAAAGATCGTTGGAAAGCTTAGTGTCACACCCCGACCCGAGATGCTGACGTCGTCTCTGCCACGAGAATGACAAGTCATTCCCGTAAGGCTACAGACAGATAGCTAAAATTTTTTTGTTTTAATTTGTTATTCCATTTTCTTGATTTCGGTCCCGAACTTAAACGTGTAAACATGGATGAATAAAGCAAGCTTCATATTATTACACACAGATTATTATACAAGTCTTTTATTTCACCCTCAAAAGTAAAACATTCTGGTGCCTAGGCTTATTATTTTTGTATAACCTAAGGCTGGTTCACTCGCCTCACGCTATATACCTATAGAACATGTTTGACAACCACCCCACTTGCCACTTGCTGCCATTTACCACAAGCCCGATTAAGTTCTACAGACTATATTACAAAATATAAACTTTTCCCTGACAAAACCCGAAATCAACATGACTCACAGTACTACAACAACCCAATAATAACCGGCCCATACTAACGCTCCCTGCGTTTACGCTTCCGCGGAGTGATCCTCGGACTCAGGTTCGACCTCCATCTCACGCGGCGGACTCGGAGGAGGAATCTCCAAATACAGATACGCCAAGACATCGGGAAGTTCATCCAGATACAGAGCTAGGGTAGCATTACAATTTAAACTCGGGATATGAACACAGAACTGCAGACAAGAGCACTCATCTGTAGCTATAGACCGTCGCCTAGCACCATTCCTACGTTCCTGGAACCCTCAAAAGAGGCAACAAAAATTCGGATGAGAAATTAATCTCAGTGCGGGTTTTAGTTCCAGTACGCGGCTTCTTGGTACGAACCGGTATCGGAAATAATACCCTTTATCTTTGAAACAATTATAAAATAATAAATCATTGCTTTTCAGGATGTACTTAAAATAAATCAGAATGTTTTGTACCATAGGCACAAGACGCAATGGTCCGATAACAGGCATACTGCAACATGAGATATGCATCAATTCAAATCAAGCATAAGATCTTTAGCACAGAATTTCAATAGAGTATAGTATACACTCAAGCTCTTATCGGCCCAACAGAATCAGAAAGAACTCTTCCCACACCATAGGTCCAACCCTAGGTACAGATTACAGAGGGAATTTCCAGTAATTAAAGCGCTAATAATCCTGGCCGGGTAGGTGGCCAAACCTTACTCCGGAGAGTGATACTTATTGTAATTATGCTTGTACAGACTGATTTAGAATGGTCCGATTTCAATTCAAATCCGATTCTTCTACCACAAAGGATATTATGCAAATTAGTCAATTTACGGAGCCATTCCAGTCCTTTAATATAATCCGACTATTCAAATGATTAACAATCGGAAATTCAATGTCGGAATATATTTCTTTAGTGGAATCAAATGAACAGTTTGTTTCAACATGCGTTTTCATATTTCAGGGATTCCTATCGACTACATGAAATTGGAAATGCATTATCAAAGAATGATCAACATGCAATGCACAAATTTAAATGTACCGAAACCCGAGTTCTAACAAAGATTCCGCGTATCCGCACCTTGCTTGATTCAGATGTCCGGGGGCACTTCAGTATCCGTTCCTGTTTACAAGTTACAGATCAAGTACCGTTAATATATGTTTAACGGGTCCCTTAAATCCGTTTGGTAAACACGATTAAGTCTGGTAACTTATGGGTAACTGGACTGTACGTTTTGGTTCCAAGTCCTTTAATATCGTTATAACTTTCATTTATCCGTTTCAGGGTTTAATTGTACGTTTCCTAATATCGAAGATTCATCATCAGAAATAACAGAAATATTTATACAGAAATTTAGGAAACTCAATTAAACTCATCAGAAAATATAAATCAGAAATTAATTGTTTATTATTGCGGGATCAGATAGTCTGAATGACTTGCCACGTATCCGTTCTCCTTTTTGAAAGTCAGACTAAATCTCATCATTTCCCTAAAAAGCCCACACTCGATAGTTAAGCTAAGTACATTGTTGCCAAGTCGTTTAGTTTAACAGAAGTCCGTCATTAGCTTTATCTAAATCCGAAAGCTAATTAAAATCTGAAATTATTTTCCGAAATTAAGCCCACAATACAATCTCGGCCTACAGGCCTTTTTTTTTTTTCTCTTCTCGGCCCATAAGACAAAATCAACCACAGCCCAACAACGAAACAGAACAAACAACGAACAGGCGCAACCCAGTTAACCTGACCTAGTTGACTGGACCGCATCGTAACGGGTCCGCCAGAACCATCAATCAGATCCGACACCTACAGTTAGTAAACCCAAACCCGTTAAGTCTAAGTTTATGCACATAAGTCCACAGAATCATTACAAACCCTCAAAATTCACATCAAACCCCATTAAACTTTGTCCAGCTATGCTATGTTATAAAACCGTCCCTAAATATTTACAGAAAAGCCCAAATTAAATTTTTCCTTCGCAAAACCATCCATAACTCAAGCAACTCGTACCAGTATGACATAATTTCACCCCAACACCTTATAATCATCTTGATTATTAACTCAGAACCACTTATAGCCTAATTAGCATCCAACCATTACCCTATTCATAAAATTTTACAAGTATAATGCTATAACCCGAGACAGTATAGAGTATAAGGATATCAAATGCCATTTTCCCCCAATATAAGTTCAAAGCATGCAATTTATAACCCCTAATATCTCAACAGAATTTTGTATAGCAACATATACCCGAACTATGCACATATGCTTGCCTAAGTCATGTATACAGTGGCTACCTTACACAAGATGCTCATTTTCTTATTAGAAGAGCATAGAACAAAGTTTATATACTCTAAAACATGCATATAAGTCAACTTAGAACAGTGAATACATATATTTACATATAATAAACTAGTTCAACCCTATGCAATAACTATATGCACAGACCTATGGTTTCTTCATGCAACATATATATAGATAAGTATGTAGAAATTACAACTATACCCCATATATGCAGATACTGAACCACATAACTAATCACATAGTATAAGAATGAGTATACAGTGCCTAAAAGAATATAGTTACCCAAATATATATAGCTTCAGTGCCCTATGACATGATATATGCGTGAACAAACTTATATGAAACTCAAATGCTTCATTATATGTATTAAGACACCACAGTAGCAACTATATGTATCACACTATATCTGAATATGCTAATATATAAGACATGCTTATATGCTAAACTCAAAAACAAGGTGTAAGACAGGGGCTCAGGTCATACAGTATCTCCTATCAGTAAAACATGCATTTTAGCAGTAATGAGACTACAATAATCAACCCACTGACTGTGCAGTTAGCACCTTGTCAGTTAACTAGCTATTCTCAGAAAAATTAGCAACTAAATCAGCACAAGCATCATCAGTATCTCCTAGTTCTAGAATTAGTTAATCATAACATCACTAATAGCTACCAGTATCATCTCAGAATCTAACAGCAATACAATCATAGCACAACAACAAATCCTAATTCATATTACACATAGCCACAGTTAGCTTACTCATCGAATACGAAATGAATCAAGCCACAGTAAAGAGAGATATACCTTGCCTCTAATCGTTGAGGAATCTCCTCAAAAATTCGAGCACAACTAAAGCTAGAATCAGCGTCAAGCTAATCAAGAACAAGGCAACTTCCATAAACCTAACACTCACGGTAACCAAATCGACCTCAATTACTAAAATTGATAACAAGAGTTTACAAAGTAAAGGTAGAAGCATGTTACCGTTCTCCAGCGCCGCCTCAATCCGCCTGTCTCCTCCTCCTATTTTTCCCCAAATCGAAACCCTAATTTATAGAAAACATAACTTACCAGCTAGCCGAGGGAAGAGGAAGAAGTCAGGACAGAAAGTTGCGGTGGAGCAACGCATGCTTGCCACGTATTTCACCTCCATTACTCCTCTGACAGTCGCCATCGAGAGAGGAGAAGGAGCACCTGCCTTCTCGTGCAAGCACGGAGAAAGAAGCAGGAGGTGCGAAAAAAGACAGAAGGCATCACTACGGCGCCTCTCGGCTTAGCCAATCACAGAACAACAACGCAACAAAGAAGAGATGGCTTCGAGCACATCTCGAGAAGAAGGGAAGAAGAAAAAGAAAAGAGACGGACAGATCGGAGAAACAGAGAGAAAGAATCGACGAAATTTTCGTCGTTTTCTTTTAATAAATCTCCCTCAGATCTTTTGTGGCCGGATCTCTGTGGCTATTGGTGTAGCAACTGATTAAATAACCTAATTTTTTTGTAAATTAGCTATTTCCTTAATTAACTTAAATAACATTTTCTAGTACTAATTCTTCGTGGCAATCATACAGAAAAATTCTAAATCCCGAGATGAATATTCTCAAACTTCACAACAGAAATTTCCCACAAGTTTTACCGTCAGATTTGATTTTATTAAAAAAGATTAATAATGAACGATCCTTAATCAATTTACCAGACAATTTCAGGACTTGGTTTACCACACGTCAGTCACTAATGTTACACTTAGGATGAGCTCTACAATTCTATGGACCCATTTAGTCATTTTGCTTCTCCAAAATCCTCCCTTTTATGCAATTATTATGTCCAATCCACCAAATTCCTACAAAACAAATGAAACGCCATGGCAGTACCAAAATCTAGGAAAATATAACAATTTATGAGGCAATTTGTAATGGTTTGATCAATAATTAAGGGCTAAGTACGGCCAAATATGTATAAAATAAGAGACATCAATGAGCACACACATAATTTTTCATAGTCAAATGAATTTTTAAATGTAGCTAAACAAATTAAAAACTAAACTATATTTAATCTGAAATTTCTGAAATGGAGGAGTCCATTGTTTTTTCAAAATGGAGATATGACTTCATCCAAAGTTACTGTAGATAATGTACCCAACATTGTAGTATTGTGTAATTACCTGATCCTAAACAACTTGACTCAGCACGCATCAACCACAGGAGGAGAAGAGGGGGAGGGGGCGTCTTCTTCGTCCTGCGCCTCTTTGAACTGAAGTCTCTCTCTCTCTACCTTTAGTTATAATTGTGAAATTCGGGGTGAAGAACTATTGAATGAATAGTAGAGGAGGCGAAAGAGGAAACGGAGAAGGTATGAAGAAAATGATTAAATGAATAGGGTGATTTTTTGACTGCCTAATTTTAATTATTGTTTTTCTTTGAACTAGTCGAAAAAAGAACTGTGCTATTTAATTGTTGGTGCTAAAATTTTTATAATTCTTATAGTGATAATTTATAGGTATATAATGGCTTCATACCTACATAATCAATCACAATATTGTAAAATAGTATTATTTGAGAATATGTTCTCATATCATATCATTCCACCACGAGGTTGAAATTTTCCCAATGTTTCCAATTTCTCATGCCAGGGACATTTTAATTTCACGTGTTCTTATTTCCTCTACCATCCTTCTATTGTCCTATCAACTTACAGAAAAAAAGAAAAAAAAATGATCAGTCATTTAATGGGACCTTGACCGATTTGACTTATCATTTAATTCAGTTAATTTTATTCACTGAAGCACAGGTTGTAGACTTGTAGTCAATCTGAGACTTTTTAGGTGTTTGGTCAATTTATTATTTATGGCCCATTTAGGATATTTCAGGCCTTCCCTTATTTATGATCACTCTGGTAATTTTTGGAATATTTTTTAAAGACAGTTTCTAATTTTTAGAATATTTCAAGATCCTCATTTTTATGATTTTTAGGAATTAATCGTTCTAGAATTCCCATCTTTTTTGTATTTTGGTATCTTTTTCAAGATTTTCTCTAGCCCATTTGTGGATCATTTGAATTGTCACGACCTACTTATGGTCCATTTATATTATCATTTCATTTGAATTTGACCGACGAATTATAAGCGTCAGCACTTAATCCAAAAAAGTTGAGAAAGTTAAAGATAAAATCAGAGGTTTAAATAGCGGATAGCGGACTCGTAGCGGACATGTTAATTTCATAGCGGATAGCGGATAGCGGTTATTTCGCGGCCGATATTGGACCATAGCGGATTTGCACACACAAGTGTATTTTGAAGGTCTAGTTTAGCCTAAAATAAAAAATTATAATATTTTCATGCAACTAATTAATGCCAACTAAAATTATATTCATTATATATGCATATTTTCCCACAAAATTTTTAAAATTTGAAGAAACTCAAAACATAAAAGTTGTAGCTTATTTTATAATATTTTCCATAGAACTTTGAATCACATCAATCGGAGTTTGTATGTGAAAGATATGCCCAAAATAGTATTGTTATATCAGCAAATTATAAATAGCACCGCTATTTTCGCTAATTTTCCGCTATATCGCCGCTAATTTCCCGCTAAATCCCGCTATGATCCGCGCTATCGGACAACCCGCTAAATTGATAGCGCTGTAGCGTTCTACCACCTTGACCCGCTATATCGCCGCTATAGCGGCCGCTACGACCGCTATTTAAACCTTTGGATAAAATAAAACAAAAAAAGATCAATTTAAAGAAGGCTTTTATGTTAAAAGAAGGGGACAATTAAGTTGGGGACATACAGTTGATGAAGATGTTAATTGGGCAGTTAATTCCGTAATTTCTCGGTGATTTGTGATATAATTTTGTGTACCATTTTATTAGTAATTTTGACATTAACCAAAATATGTCAATATAATTTAATTGGTACCCCTATTTGTAATAGTTAGATAAAACTAGTCATATATTCCACGGTAAAAAGTTATTATTTTAATAGTTCATATACCGTATAATTCAGAACGCATTACATCCCGCAGCAGAAGTTATTAAAAAAATTATTAAAATGTTCCATAAATTCCCTTCTTTTTTTTTTTTTTTTTTGCCTCCATTTGATGCTAGGTATTCCAATTTCATTTTGCAGACAATAATTCTTCTTATTTTTTTGTAAAAAAAAAAAAAAGATTTGAATATTTTCTATGAGAGAAATATGTGGCTGATCATGCAGTGAACCATATAGACACTCAATTTGAACCGCGGTATAGTGACTATACAGGTTATCATTGCAGCAAAATAAAACACAGTTTTCGTACACATTTGTGGTAAGTTTTCTGTGATTAGTCCGTGTAGTATCTCACAAGATGAGCACATTTAGAACTTAATTTGACCCGCTTTGTCTAAAGAGCTACGAAGTACGAAGTAGAGCAGCGTGGTCTGACAGGAGCACGGCACGGGTTCCTCCTTCGGTGAGATGGAACAGCTGCAGACAGAGTACGGACGTAAAATTGTGAAAATACTCAAAATAGTGTTGGTTTAGGGGGAAAACGATGAGAGAAAGGTCAAAGGAGTCTAGAATCCGGGATCTGATGTGGCAGAAAGAATGAATGAAATATGAAGCGGGTCGAAACACGTTAAATTCTATTAATGTAATATTTAATTTAATAATTGTAATATTATTTATATTTTGACTGATTAATTCTTCCTGTAGAAAAACAGCAACTGGATATGTCCAGTGCTATAGCAAACGGAGATATATGTAGTTAGTTCAGAGTTCGTTAAGAATGTTAGTTAGTTATTAATTACTGTAACAGAAGAGAGGATTGCTATATAAGACACAGAATGTACTGAAAAACGATGAGAATAATAAAATCTTGATTCTCCATTTTTGGTTTTCATCATGGTATCGGAGCCATTGCGAGCTCACGCACCAATCTCCATCTAGGGTTTCATCCCTAATCTCACCTCTACTTCTTGCAAATTACTCTTCTCTCTCTCTTACCTCCTCTCTTTTGCCAATGGCGAATTCATTTGTTACCTCATCAATCTCTACTCCGAGATCTGAGCAACCAATTCAATTCACACACCAGATTCACACGATCTTAGATCAAGACAACTATCTGGTCTGGAAATCACAAATTCTACCTATGTTGAAAGGGCATGATCTAGTCGGCTAATTGTAGGAACAGCTGGCGCTACCTCTGTCAATCCAGAGTTCACAAAATGGACTCAACAAGATCAGTTGATTCTAGCATGGCTATTCAGCTCAATTTCTCCAACGATTCTGGCTCAGGTACTCAGTGCTGAATCCCCTTTTCAATTGTGGCAGCAATTGCAACAGATATACTCCTCTCAATCTCTGGCAAAGGTATTAGAGCTCAGATTGTCACTACAAACCTCAAAGAAAGGTGCTTCCACATGTGCACAATATCTCCAACACATGAAGGCGATTGCAGATCGACTGCGCAGCATAGGATCAACAGTGTCAGAACAAGATCTGATACTGTACATTCTCCAAGGCCTGGGTACTGAGTATGATAACTTTGTTACTGCCTTCACAATAAAGGAGACAGCTTCCTCCATGTCAGAAATGCAAAGCCTGCTATTGACACATGAAGCTAGAATGCAAACAAATCTCAGGTCTCTCTCTAACTCCTCCTCTGTACACTTGACTGGCTCATCTCAAGCAGTTATTGGTAACATGGTGTCTCAGTCAGCTGAAGCCAATCTCACTACCAGTAACTTCAACAAAAATAGGAACAACAATTCCTACAACAGACCAAATAACAATCAAGGTCAGTATTACAACTCTAACCCTAGAGGTAGGGGAAGGAGCAACAATAGAGGTAGAGGAAGAGGTAGACAAAATAATAATTCAACTGATTCTGCACATTGTCAAATCTGCTTTGGGTGGGGCCATTCTGCCCTTGATTGTTACCATAGATTTGATATCAGGTACATCAGCAATACCCCTCCCAGTCAACCTCAGAAATCACAGCATCAGGCATTGATGGCTGAACCTGCTTCAACTTCTGCCTCAACATCTAGCGCTTGGTTCCTGGTCTCTGGTGCCACAACTCATGTGACACCAGACATCAACAATCTCTCATCTTCTCAAGTGTATCAAGGCAATGATGCAGTTCACATCGGCAATGGGGAAGGTTTGTCAATCATTCATACTAGCTCTACTATTTGGAATGTCCATGGTGCAAAAATCACACTGTCCAATATACTTCATGTACCACAAATTACCAGGAATCTGTTGAGTGTGTCACAGTTAATAAATGATAATAGTTAATAGAATTCTCACACAATCAATGTTTCATAAAGGATCCATCAACAAGGAAGATTCTACTGCATGGTAATCTCCATAATGGTCTCTATGCACTTCAGTCACCCAACTCTTCTTACCATGCTTTACAAGTCAGCACAAACTCTTCAGAAGTGTGGCATTTCAGACTAGTCCACTCATCTTCAACTGTTCTCAACACTCTTTGCAATAACAACAAAATTGTACTACAGTCTAGGAGCATTTCTTTTTGCCCTCATTGTAATAGAGCTAAGGCTCATAAACAACCATTTCATTCTTCAATTTCTAGTGCTACTGCACCTTTACAAGTGATTCACACTGATTTGTGGGGACCAGCTCCTGTGCTGTCCAATAATGGAAATAAATACTATGTACATTTTTATTGATGAGTTTACAAGATTCAGCTGGTTCTATGCTTGTGCTGCAAAATCTGATGTTGTTGCAATTTTTGATATGTTTAAACTCAAAGTTGAGAATTTGCTCTCTAGTTCTATCAAAACTGTACAATGTGATGGTGGTCTTGAATTCCTTCCTCTCAGGAAGAAATATCCAGCCATTACATTTCAAATATCATGCCCTCATACACCAGAGCAGAATGGCATTGTAGAGAGGAAGCACAGACATTTGGTAGAATTGTCTTTAGCCACAATGTACCATGCTGATATACCACTCCAATACTGGGATTGGATTTTTGAAAGTGTTAATTATGTGATTAATAGGCTGCCTGTGTCACATACAACTCTAGAATCACCATTTCAAAAACTGTTCAACCAGTCTCCTGATTACACTCTTCGTAAAGTAATTGGTTGTGCCTGTTATCTACTCAGACCATACAACACACATAAACTTCAGCCCAGATCTGAAATGTGTGTATTCATGGGGTATTCAACTATGCACAAAGGGTACAGGTGCCTGTACATTCCCACAAAGAGAGTCTATATATTAAGACATGTGGTGTTCAATGAGAATGAATTTCCCTTCAAAGTACCTGCTGAACAATCAAGTATCACAACTGCTCATCAAGCTTCACAGCCTCTGACCATCTTACCTCCACCTATCAATCAGAATGCATCAAACACTGTTCATCAGACCAATCAGCCTGTTCAATCAACTAGCACCACACTGCCATTGCCACCTATTTCTACACCAACACCAATAACAACACCAAACCATACATCAGCATCAGTCTCTAAACCACCACCAGTTTCAACTAATTCCCATCAAATGGTCACCAGATCCAAAACCAACATTGTGAAAAATAAAAAATTCCCAAATCATCATGTCTACACAGCCACTAAATATCCTGTCACACCACCTACAGAAGAAGTTGAGCCCACTTGCTTCACTCAAGCAAATAAGCATGCTCACTGGCGCCAAGCCATGACAAATGAACTCAATGCTCTAGCTCACAATGCAACTTGGAAGTTGGTCCCATTACCTGACAATGCCAATGCTGTTGGATGCAAATGGTTGTTTAAGGTTAAAAAGAAAGCAGATGGACAGATTGAACGATATAAAGCAAGACTTGTGGCTAAAGGGTACACACAAGAGGAAGGGTTTGACTACTTTGAAACTTTCAGTCCTGTCATCAAACCCACAACAATAAGAATTGTTCTCTCTATTGCTCTTTGTCATGGCTGGACTTTACATCAATTGGATGTAAATAATGCATTTTTGCATGGAGAACTACAAGAGACTGTATATATGCATCAACCACCTGGTTTTGTGGATCCATTGAGACCAACATATGTTTGTAAACTAAATAAGGCACTATATGGTCTCAAACAGGCCCCTAGAGCATGGTTTCAAAAGCTAAAAACATTTCTAGTGTCTCAACAATTCACACCCTCACAAGCTGATCCATCTCTTTTCATATACATCTCAAAGGGAGTTACAGTTTATCTCCTTGTCTATGTAGATGATATTATTGTTACATGAAACAACCCAGCAGCAATCAAACAACTTCTTTCTGTACTCAATGCAAATTTCTCTCTAAAAGATCTAGGACCCCTTTCATATTTTCTTGGCATTGAGGTACAAGCCACTGACACTAGTATTCACCTTTCACAAACAAGATATCTGATTTTAGAGAGAGCATACATGATTGGTGCAAAACCATGTGTTACTCCCTTACCAACTGGATCTCAAATGTCCAAATTTGATGGCACCCCATTATCTGATCCACTGCAGTATAGAACAATAGTTGGTGTGCTGCAATATGCAACAATTACAAGGCCTGACTTGACATTTGCAGTAAACGAAGTGTCACAATTTTTTTCTCAACCTTCTGACACACACTGGCAAGCAATAAAACGTATTCTCAGGTATGTCAAAGGCACAATAGATATGGGACTGCAGTTTACAAAGTCTGATGATCTATCAGTTTAAGCCTTCTGTGATGCAGACTGGGCAGGAAACCCTGATGACAGAAAATCAACTACAGGTTTGCTGTCTTTTTGGGGAAAAACATCATTTCTTGGTCTTCCAAAAAGCAAACAATTGTTTCAAGATCTTCAACTGAAGCTGAGTACAGGGCAATGGCTGTCACTGCCGCTGAAATAAGCTGGATACAAGCTTTGTTGAAAGAATTAGGTCACTCTTCTACTAAATCCCCATCACTGTGGTGTGATAATCTCAGTGCTACGTTTCTGGCAGCAAACCTAGTCTTCCGTGCCAGAACAAAGCACGTTGAACTGGACTATCATTTTGTCAGAGAGAGATTAGCAGCTAAACAGCTTGTAGTACATTTTATTTGTTCAGCGGATCAGGTGGCAGATATATTCACTAAAAGCTTATCAAAGTCTAGGTTTAATTTTCTTAGAGACAAGCTCACTGTCTGTACCACACAGCTGAGCTTGAGGGGGTCTGTAGAAAAACAGCAACTGGATATGTCCAGTGCTGTAGCAAACGGAGATATATGTAGTTAGTTCAGAGTTTGTTAAGAATGTTAGTTAGTCATTAATTACTGTAACAGAAGAAGAGAGGATTGCTATATAAGACACAGAATGTACTGAAAAACGATGAGAATAATAAAATCTTGATTCTCCATTCTTGGTTTTCATCACTTCCTCTTTTTAATATTCTTAACTTATGTTTGAAAATAAATTTCCCTAGTCTATATTTTTTTCAATATTTAAAAGGCATAAATATATTTTCTGCAAAAATTTGAGTCTTCAATCTAATTCATTCTATTATGTGTCATGTTATTACGCATTTACAGTTGAACTGTCAAAATAGTAGCTCCCTTAGTTTGATGCAGATCATTGTCGAGTCTGAATGATTTCGATTTTTAGGATACGTTGAACCATAGAATTGATAGTTCGACTAGTTTCATGGTACGCTAATTCACGCTTCTCAAAAGTCAAAACAGATGGGAAGGGCCAAATGCCAATGCATTTTTGCTAATTGAACCTTGCATCAAGTAAATGGGTGCATACCGTACCGTGCATTTTCTTTACCGCAGCGTGCACAGAAACTAGTATTATTGGTCCCGTTGATTAGTTGTTAATCTCCGGTCTCTTATCAGGATCCATCATCTATTGTCTATTACATGCTCTTCAGCTCTCTTGACGGGAAAAAAAATTTATTTCTATATTTTTGTATGCATCAGCTGATCAACATAAAAATTTGTTTCTCTCCATGGCCACCACTCAAACTCAACACATATAAAATTATATTATTATTTATTAATTTTCTGTGCAACACGCCACTGTTGGGATAATCATTGAAAACCATAACCATAATAATTAAGCAATATTTGACTTCTTGTAAATAATGGAGAGGTATTGGAGCAGATCCGAAGTTTGTGCTTCTTCTTGGGTTCTGCACATGTGGTTTGTTCCAAACTTCCAGTAGTTGGGAAACTAAACAGAACCAGAGGGAGAAAGAGAGAATTAGGCACTGCCCTTGAAAATCAAGAGAGCAAAAATTTGACCCCAAATGTCGAATGGTATTGAAGCAGATTCCAACTTTATGCTTCTTTTGGAATTCTGAGTATTCCAAGTTCCAGTAGTTGGGAAACAGAACAGAGAACCGAGAGGGAGAGAGGGAGAGGGAGAAAAGAAGGTTAAAAATGACCCAAGAACAAGAAGCATACCGGCTAACAGAGCCGCTAACTCGTATTACTACAGATCAAGAATCTGATCACCACTACAATCATGATGAAAACCACAGTAATGACTTGAAGGAGATTAAGAGCATTAAGCAATTTCTAAATGAGGCCATGGAGGAGAATAAGCGAATCTGGTATCTCGCAGGCCCTGCCATTTTCACCTCCGTAGCGCAGTATTCTCTGGGTGCCATAACTCAGGTTTTTGCTGGCCACTTGACGACTTTAGAACTCGATGCGGTTTCTACTGAAAACATGGTTATTGCCGCCATCGCCTATGGTATCATGGTATGTTCAATAAAATGAAGAATAATTTTGAAAGGAAAACTTGGTGGAAACAGATGATATCAGTCCCAGAATTTCATTTTGCTATTTCAAACAATGATGTCCACATTCTCCTACGTACGTTCTTCAATATTGAGTAGAATTATTCTCTAAGCAAGTTGTTTCCTTTGAGTAGTGGCCAATTTTTTGACCTAGATATTTCAATATAGCCACTTTTCTTATTCCCTCCTCTTAAATCTGAAATGAAGAACCACATTCTTTCTAGTTTGGATCTTTTTATATTTTCTAAATTAGGGAACATAAATTTTTTCAACTAATTTTAAGAAATTTTAAGTCCAATATAAATTTTTGTTTGAAATAACCTTTTTAATGCATATATGGATAAATTAAAATATATGATAATTTACATTATTTTTCAATATGATCGTGAAACATAAATTTAAATAATATTAGTTTTTTAATTTTAAACATTTTTTTCAAATTTAAATTACACTTTTCAGGTTCCTATTAATATGAAAATGGATCATGCGAGGTAGGACCTTCTTATATACATGTTAAATTTTTAGGGGAAGACAAATAGACAGTAAACAATAAATTAAAGTTATATGGGGTTCGTTAGCAAAAATAATTGATATAAGTAACATCTGTCGGGTCCATATTAATTTCCGATCAGATCATACATGTTGAATCCAATTTAAATTTAGATATATACTGAACATACTTCACATATTAGCAGTATTGTCGCCGTGTTTCAATGTTTTCCTTCCAACGGAAATAAGCTGTATTTATAAAATGATAATATTGCAGTTAGGAATGGGGAGCGCCTTGGAGACACTTTGCGGCCAAGCATACGGTGCTCAACAGCTCCATATGCTCGGTGTGTACATGCAACGCTTATGGGTCATCCTCACCATCATGGGCATATGCCTCCTTCCAATCTACATTTTTGCCACCCCAATATTACTGTTCTTCCACCAAAATGAAGAAATTGCATCACTTGCTGGAAAATTCTCACTCTACATGATCCCCCAGCTCTTTGCTTATGCGTTAAACTTTCCGATACAGAAGTTTTTACAAGCACAGAGCAAGGTCACCACAATGGCAGTTGTTTCAGTTGCTGCACTTATATTTCACTTAATCTTGAACTGGCTACTGATAGTCCAACTCAAGCTCGGCCTTGTAGGGGCGGCAATTGCACTGAATGCATCATGGTGGTTCATAGTTTTAGGGCAATTTGCTTACATTGTCATGGGGTATTGTCCGGGTGCTTGGAATGGGTTTAATAGGTTAGCATTTAAAGATTTGGACACTTTTGCAAAGTCGTCTATTCGTTGTGCCGTCATGTTGTGGTAAGTATTGTCGTTCTCAATTGAATGTGATAAGTCTGTTTGGTTAACTATGATGATTAATATCCCTACATTTTCTTGCAAAAGTTATTAAGACTAATGAATTGTAATTATGCTCCAGCCTAGACTTTTGGTTTCCAATGATATCGATTGTGATAGCAGGCAACCTGAAGAATGCTCAAATTGCAGTTGGCGCAATGTCTATTTGGTCAGCCTCTAATATATCGCCATTGATCAAATAAATTGCGTGGTGCTATTAATTTATAAGAACAGAGTGTCAGTATTATTTATATGCTTGAAAAGTAATTTGTTTCACAGATTATCTGTGGAGTATAGTGTGTAGTCCTGGCATTCAATTACTAGTACGTACTTTGGTTTGTGTTTTTTCACTCCAGTCCGTTTTTATTTGTGATTGATACATGCTGGGTTTTTCTGGTTAGCAACTCTTGGGCCTTTAGTAAAATTGTCATGCATACATAAGTGAGACTAGAAATCAAGAACCATATTATCAAATTGTAAACGTCTCAAAATCGTGACTGCATATTTATGATGAAAGAGTTATTGTCTGTCTTTTTGATGGCCTATATATATATATATATTGGCAGTACAAATTTATCTGGGTGGCATATCATGATTTACTACGGCTTCAGCGCTGCTATAAGGTATCACAATTTTATTTTCTTTTGTTTAAGATCCAGTTCTTACAATCTAGTCGATCTATTTTGCACAAATCTTACATTACATCTAATACAAAACATGAAAATTATCACAGTATAAGGATATCAAATGAGCTAGGAGCAGCGAGGCCCCGAGCAGCGCAGTTTTCAATTTTGGTGGTGCTCATGTCATCAGTGACACTTGGCATTGTATTTTTTGTACTAACTTTGGCTCTAAGGGATGTGTATGGGGTTCCCTTCACCAACAATCCTGAAGTTGTTAATGCTGTCTCTAGCCTTGCCATTGTCTTTGCCTTTATCCTGTTTCTCAATTGCATTAGACCTGTGTTATCTGGTAATTGTTTTCTCAAATTATCCGTGCCTGGAGTTGCAATTTTTAATTTTTCTCTGAACTTAGCCCCCGTCTGGAATAGCAAAAGAGAAATGTTGCGACCCCGTTCTAAAATTTTTTTTTTTCCATTTGAAAATCATTTAGCATACTATTTTGCTCTTCAGTTTGAATATGAAACTAGCAAACAAACCAAGTAGTTTTTGAGTATTAAACTAGCAAAAAAATCAAGTCGTTTTTGTGTATGGTTTTATTATATCTATTCACTATTATCTGATAATGTGCTGATATTTCGTTAGGTTCCTTTCTCATCTCAAAAATACAAATCTTATTAAATTTCTGTAAAGATTCGTTATAAATGGTAACAGGTTATCTATGTATTGCTAACTAGTAATTCACATTGTTATAGGTGTGGCTGTAGGAGCAGGATGGCAGTGGCTGATAGCGTACGTCAATTTGGGTTGTTATTATTTGATTGGAGTTCCCTTGTGTTATATTCTTGCTTTTCCTTTGGACAAAGGAATTCAGGTATAGAGAGTAGAGACCAGCAATCTAATTGAATAGAAACTAATGAATAATTTGTTCACATTTAAGCTATTTGCTTCGAGATACATGAGTTATTGTAAATTGCACTTTCTGCAGGGCATGTGGACCGGTCAACTGGCTGGAGGTGGTTTGCAAACCGCAATTCTTATTTTCATAATATGGAAAACTAATTGGGGTGATGAGGTCAGCATCACTCTCTAATTCTCTATATCACATCCCGAGCAGTATAATTATTATTATTTTCTTATGATAAAACTGTACAACCTAAAACATGACAAATCAGCATCAAATAAGGTAGTAAAGTCTCAAATATGAAATATAGTGGTACAAATCTTGAATTCTATCCGACCCTACAAAAGAGTGTGTGTGTGTGTGTGTGTGTGTGTGGGCGCGCCGCATTCAACTTTCTAAATTGACTAAATGTTTAAAAATGATCAACAGGCAAGCCAAGCAAGTTCGAGGATAAAAAAATGGGGAGGGTCTACAAAGAGTTCAGAGGTGAATTCCGAGGTACTTTTTCAGGCCTTCGCTCAATTTTCTTTTTTAATACGTTGTACAATTAAAGATCTTCCTCAATACATTCATATCCTTTTTCTGTGTCATTTTCAGAATAACCGATCTTTGGTGTCTGACGTTCTAGCTTAAGTGACTAAAATTTTCTCCCTGCGTTATGGTGTTTATAAAAGGCTACTTTGTTTTTTCAACTTTCATTATACTTTTCAATTAGACAATTACCTAACAATTGTAATGAAACTTTCAAAAAAAAAAACAAAAAAACAAAAAACAAACAATTGTACTGGTTGCAGTGCTGCCACTTTTCAGTCTGACTGTCCACTACTTTGTTATTAAAGTATTGGTCATATTTTCTCACTTGAAATGGTAAATTAAAAAACAAGTCGCTCCTTTATGGAAAGCCATTCTAGTGAGGGACCCGAATCCTGTGGTGAGACACAGCGTGCAGGGCAGATTCAAGCCGTTTGATTTTGATCGGGCAGTTTAATTTTTGCCGGCCTGTCAGTTTGGTTACATTCACGGGGCTCCCATATCCATCTGATTTAGGTAAGACAGGCCACAGCCTACGCTACACGCTTTGTCGCACGACACAGGATCCGAACTCTTCTAGTGAGTCATATGATTTATGAAAATCGGCTTGTAGATAAAAAAATAAAAATAAAAATTAACCGAACATTTCCTATATTGAACCTCCAGCATAAAACGAACTTGGAAGTTGGAATTTCCCTTGTTAGAAATGATATTGTTCTGTTGAATTAGCCTCCATTTTATAAAGACCGGCCTGGTTCTTGGTTAGCCCAGTCTGGAATATTACTTCCTTTAGTTCTTTTGGGCTCGGTATTTGACTTTTAGTTAAAATTAGGCCCTTCTCATGGTACAATTATCTTATTGGTCTTGGGTTACATGTTTTCTATTACTGGGTTTGGGTAAATTTAAATGAATTCAGGATTTGTTTAAAAATGAATTACAAGAACCCATTTGCATGTTCGTTCTATCGGAATTGTTTTCCATCATCCTATGATTTCCAACATCTCATCATCCTCTGGAATCTTCATTAGTTATCCAGCGTCCTCACTAATAGAAAATTAGGGAATGAGAGGATGATAGAATCCTCATTAATGAGGACGCGTTTTCTATTTTTATATGCCAAAAAACTTCTGTGTACAGTTCATGGGAAATGCTTTCGACATTTTTCATTTAGTTAATTTTCTCTTTTTATTTTATTCTATGAATCGTTGAAATAATATTTAGTTAAGAAGTGTCATTTATAACATCAAGCGTAGCTTTACAGGGCTCACACAGTCAACACTGTATTAATCGATTTTTAAAATTATTCACAGAATGAAGAGATGATATCAAATATCGCCATTTATTACCATTTTATAAATAATTTCGCTTTCAAAACATTAATCAAAATTTATGCTAACAAACACGATTTAATTGGTACCAAAATAGAATAAGTTCGATATAAAAATTACTCGTATATTTTAAGAGATATACCTCCTACAAAGCATAATACTCAAAACTTCCTGGGGTTTCCCGATTTTATCATTGTGTTGAGTAATTTTCCTTTGTTTTATGTAAATGTTTTTTGTCAATTGCAATGCGTAAGAGTTCATGTATTTTTCATAATTCAAGAAAGGAGGAGGAGGTATCAATAGATGAAAGTAGGAGGAGAGATCTCAGCAGCAACAATGGTGGTGATGGAGAAAAGGAGGTTATAGACTAAAGTTTAGGGACATCCGAAAAAATTTATGAAGAAAAAGAGGCTATAGAAATTTTTTTTAAAGTTTTGTGGTTCTAGAGGACAAATTGAATTTTAGCAAGTTTTTAAAAAACGCCGTTTTTTTCGAAATAACGGTATTTTGTATCCAACCGCACGAACATCATAGAAAAAAGCGATAAAATAACGTAACGCGTCATTTCCATTTTTTCGGCGATTAAATGCGTCATTTCTGTCATTTTCGTTTTTTCGGCGACAAAAAAAGATATTTTAGTTTTGCCCATGATCATAAACTTTTTTGTTGACATGCATTTTGGAATATTTTATACGATGAATGAAGTTTTGTACTTCAATATATGGTGAAAATGACAATTTATCATTGTTAGCTCAAATTTGAAGAATATAATACATAGAATATTATCAATCTGAAGAATATAGACCCAAAAGAAAAATATTTAAACAAGATCATTATCACCGTTTTTTCGCCTTTTTTCACAGAAAAAACGCCGCACCGTTAAATTAACTCCGGACCGTCATACTGAAAAAAATGCATTTTAAAAGCTTGAATTTTAGTGATGAAAATTAGATTATAAACAGTTTAGAAACCTCCGAAATAATTTACTCTGCTTTCAAGTGACCCAAACGAACCCAAAACTTCTGAAATCGTTCAAACATTATTTACAGGGCTCAACACTGTATTAATCGATTTTTTAAAATATTCACATAACGAAGACAAATCTAATATCGCCAAAAAAAAAAAAAAAACATTTCTTAAGTAATTTTAACATTAATCAAAATTTATGTCAAAATAATTTAATTGGTACCCCTAATTGTAATTGTTAGATAAAATTAGTCGTATATTTCACGGTTAAAAGTTATCACTTTAATAGTTCATAATAGGTATAAATCAGCACGCATTACGTCCCTTAGCATAAGTTTTTTTTTTTTAATATATTAAAGTGTTCCACAAAATTTAGAATGTATCCATAAATTCTGTTTTTTCATTTTTGCCTCCATTAGATGCCAGGTATTCCAATTTCGTTTTGTAGACAAATATTCTTCTTTTTTTTAATAAAAAAAAAAATCTCTTTTGAAGATTTTCTACGGTAGAAATATGTGGCTGATCATGCATTGAATCCTATGAACAGTAAATTTGGACCGCTGTATAGTAATTAGTGACTATACAGGTCATCATGGCAGAAAAAATAAATGCTACTCAGTTTTCGTACACATTTATGGTACAAGACTACAAGTTTTCTGTGATTAATCCGTACAGTCTCTCACAACTCACAAGTCACAAGAGGAGCACATCAAGAACTTAATTTGACCCGCTTTGTCCAAAGAGCTACGAAGTACCGAAGTAGCTAGACTTGCTAGAGCAGCGAGATCTGACAGTAGCACGGGTGCCTTCTTCGGTGAGGGATTTTTTTCTTGAACGGCTATATACTAAAATTATCTCGACCAAGCACCAAGCACCAAGCACATTATGATATTTACTTCAAGTAACCAAGGCGCAAGAGACTAGTGCGCACAATAATTTTACGGAAGGCGTTGATTGCCCGTGCGCCTTTCCTCTTTTATTTATTTTTTTTCCGTTTTCCACGTCAGACATGCGCCCTGTATGTATAATGCATCCCTTCACCAAATTTTGCGTCTAGCCCCTTTACAGTTTGCACCTCTTCCCAGTAACACATGAGATCTATTTAGCACATTTTTATTTTATTCAAGATCCGTTGATATGATCTTCTGTGACCATGATTTTGGAAGGATACATGACGAAAATAGTGAGTCTGTTCTGACTTTATAATTTTTTCAATTAATTGTGGTAATTAGTTTCTTAGACACACATTATTCGAATTAGTTTTATGCGATCGCTCAATTGAGATGACAATTTTATTCTTATAGATATACCACTACATAAATTTGAAATTAGAAAATAATTATCACTAAATGATAAATTAGTTTTATGCCACTATAAATTAATAAAAATGTATTTTATGTCAATGTAAATATATAAATTGGAGAATGACATTTTCAATTAATTGGAGACGTTGTTACTATAAACCGTAGATTGCGACTATACTTTTAGTTGGCAACGGCATACAAAATCTACTGACAATATTTTCAAAAGAATGAGATCCTGACAATTTCACATTCCTTCATGGTCGTGACTTATTGAGTCATCGTATTTGATTTGCTTACATCTTTTAATAAATGATTTAATAAATATTACATAATTATCATTTGTACGTCGGCGTTAGTTATATCCCTTCATAATTATCATTTGTGGTTAGATTTTCTTCAAAATTTAATAAATAACTAACGAATGTGCCCACCCCAATGTGTGGTCAAAATTTAGTTCAAAATTTTAACAAACTAAAAAATTATCAAAATAGAATTTATGACAATATTTTTTAATACATATAATGTAAATATTTCGCAAATCATCTTAATTTCCAAAACAGATTATCTCCTTATTTATATTATGTAATTTTTTTTTGCATTTATTGAGATCGACAAAAAGTGAAATTATGTTAATGAGATGTTTTCACCCAGCATCTACACAATTTTCAGATAAAAGATCAATTTTTTGTGTGATATTCAAATCTAAGCCACATATCATATCAAATTAACAAAATCCATGATCCATATTTAATATTAGGAGTTGCTAACATCTTTTATTTGACATGTTTATTTTTTTTAATAGATACTTTTATAAGTAGTAGAGATAACATAAACAACACAAATAAATGTTGAAGGACATCATCTTGTACTTAGACTTTATTTTTAATTAAATATGAAACAAAGAATTACCATCTTATTAAATGTATCAAAATCTTCCTTTCAATATAAATACTTGACTGACTTAATTAAACTGTGATGCATTATATTTTTAGTTCTGTATTATATTCTACTATACAAAAAATACTCATGTTGACATAGGATGATCAATGATGGATGCACTAAATACCTCACGTCTTGGGCCCAGTTCATGGGTGCAAATGAAAACCGGACCGGCCATCGAACCGGCGAAGCTACTGGTTCGATGGTTCGATCGGTCGGACCGGTCGGACCGTTGGTTAGAACCGGTGGCAGAATCTAATGACATATCTTTGATATATACAAAAAGTTATGTTTGCTAATTCAAACATTGCAGGACAACAACGTTCATATTTCATTTATTTCAAATCTAATGTTCAGTGGTCTTATGAATGCATGCTTTGGATCTTGACCTCTAAAAATTATTTTTTTAAGAAAAACTCTGCCCAACATTTCGTAAAGATCCAATCCAAAAAGGCAAAAGTACAAATATATGCTAGGCATTGATTACCTAGGTCCCACCATGTGCTGTGACTAGACCTAGGCAACGTTGAAGACGGAAACGGAATGGGTCGTTCCGTTTTCCGTTCCGTTTCAGTGAACGGTATGACTGGAACGATTCGTTATCCGTTCCGTTTCAACGGAACGTGGCGGAATGGCTATTTTTACACTGTATTTCACTCAAACGAATCACGAAACGCATTCCGTTAACCGTTCCGTTTGCGAAACGGAATGAAATTTTGTTCCGTAATATGTTCCGTTTGGACGGAATGGAACGGTTTCGCGTATTCGCGGTATACCGCGCCCACCCTAGCTGTGACACAGTTAAAATGGGAAATGGGTTTGCAAACTTAGCGACAAAGTCTGAAAAAACCGAAAAACCGGCGGTTCCGGTTGGTCGGTTCAATTGAAAACCGGACCGAACCGGCCGGTTTTTTGTGGTTCGCTAACAGGAGGTTTGCTGGGTCAGATTGAACCGGACTAGCGTCCGGTTCGCGGTTCAACCGGTCCGACCGGCCGGTCCGGTCCGGTTTTCAAAACACTAAGGGACGTACGTGTGATGTGCAAATAGGAAAAAGACAAATAAACAAAAAAAAAAGCGCAAAGTCCGTCAGCGTCTTACTTTCGTAACATTTGTGTGCGCACTGGCCCCTTGCGGTTTGCGCCTTGGGCATTTAAGTAAATATCACCGTGTGGTTGGTGCTTCGTCGAGATTAAATTTAGTATATAGCCTTTTAAGAAAAAAAAAACCCTCGGTGAGAGCTCAGGGGAGGTGAAATCGAACAGCAGACAGTACTGGCGTGAAATTGTGAAAATCAAAATAGTGTTGGATTAGGGAATACGGGAAACACGGGAGACTCTTGAGTCTAGAATCTGGGATCTGATGTGACAGAAAGAATGAAGTTTCGATCAAGCGGGTTGAAACATGTTAAATTCTATTAATGTATTATTTAGTAATTGTACTATTATTTATATTTTGATTGATTTTATTTTTCCACTTTTTAATATTTTAACTTATGTTTGAAAAAAAATTTCCCTAACTTATTTTTTTCAATATTTAAAAGGGATAAATATATTTTCTGCAAAAATTTGAGTTTTCAATCTAATTCATTCTATTATGTATCATGTTATTACGCATTTACAGTTTTTTTTTTTAGAAAAGCTTGATTGTGTCTGTCAAGTAGATTAGGCATTTTCTATAAAAAAAAAAGTAGATTAGGCATTTACAATTGAACTGTCAAAATAGTAGCTCCGTTAGTTTGATGTAGACTAATGTTCAGTCTGATTTGGATTTTTAGGATACGTTTGCCATTGAACTGATAGCTCCCCTAGTTTCATGGTACGCTTCTCAAAAGTCAAACATTGCTAAGATGGCTAGGGCCAGTGCATTTTTTGCTAATTGAACTTTGCTTTCCCGCAGCGTGCACAGAAACTAGTATTTATTGGTACCGTTGACTAGTTGTTCATCTCCAGTCTCTTATGGATCCATCTTCTATTGTCTATATGCTAGTCTCTCATACTCTCATTGTTAATTGCTGTTGAGCTCTCTTGAGGGGGGAAAAAAAGATTATTTCTGTACTTTTGTATAGATCAGCTGATCAACATAAACACTTGTTTCTCTCCACCAATCAAACTCAGAGCATATTAAAATCATATCATTAATATATATCCAGGACAGCACGCCATTGTTGTGATAATCATAGAAAACCATAACCATAATTAATTAATATTTGACTCTACTATCTACTAAAATATGGAAAAGTATTGGATTAGATCCGAAGTTTGTGCTTCTTCCTTGGGTTCTGCTTGCACATGCTGAGTTACCAATAGTTAGGAAACAAAACAGATAAACCAGAGGGAGAGAGACAGATTAGTTTGGCAGCGCCTGACAAACTTTAATGAGAGAGAATATTTAACTCTAGCTAGCTAGGGATGATATTGAAGCAGACGCGAAGTTTATGCATCTTTTTGAATTCTGAGCATGTCGAGTTCCTTAGCACCAAGGGGGAGAGAGAAAGAGTTTAGTTTAGCAATCCTGACAATCTTTCAATAGAGAGAAAAATTTACAATGACCCAAGAACAAGATGCATACCGGCTAATAGAGCCACTAATTCGTATTACTACTGATCAAGAATCTCATCACCACTTCGATCATGATGAAAACCGTAGTCATGATTTGAATGAGATTAAGAGCATTAAGCAATTTCTAAATGAAGCCATAGAGGAGAAGAAGAGAATCTGGTATCTTGCGGGCCCCGCCATTTTCACCTCCATTACACAGTATTCTCTGGAGGCCACAACACAAGTCTTTGCCGGCCACCTGACGACTCTGGAGCTTGATGTGGTTTCTACAGAAAACAAGGTCCTCTCTGGCCTTGCCTTCGGTGTCATGGTATGTTGATATGTTCAATACAAAGCAAACTAATATAAAGAAGAACAAACTTAACGACAAATGGATTGGAAATAGGTTTATATCGGTCAAGGAAGTACATTTTGCTATTTCAAACAATGATGATGATATATATCCACGAAATCATTCTTCATAGTATAATTAATCTAAAAAATATTGTTTCCTTTTTCCCTTTTATTTATTTTTTTGAACGCCAGGTGGCAATTACCACACCGACAAATTTTATTAATAATAAAATTCCTTTTTTATTTATTATTTTTCTCTAGAAGAAAAGCCACATCGTTTCTCCTTACGAATTTTCTAAAATGGAAAACCATATTCTTTCTAATATTGCAGGAATTCTGATTCCGATAAAGTTTTTTTGCAAGTTGCAAAAATAATTTGTTATATGTACATAAGATCTAGGATTATTTACATCTTCATCAATATATATGTGAAAAAATTAATTTTGAATAAACATAGTATTCTTATAATTTTCTTAAATTTTATTGACACTAATTAGGTTCAAAATTTTAAAATAGATCATGCATGTCGAATCCAAATTTAAATCCAATGCATAATTGGGTTCATATTAAACTCAAATCGGATCATGCATATGCCTCCTTCCAAAAGGTAGGGGGGGAGCCGTTAGGAAGTAAAAAATTATTAGAAGTTTTATTAGCAGCAAACCACGGACAAGAATGCTGTTTTAGAATTAAAAAAAAAAAAAATTACACAATACCAATACCAACTGCCAACACTAAAGGTTGGACTGATCTAAATATAATACAATTAATGATAATAATAATGCAAAAGTTACGGCATACACAAATGATTAAGACATATGTTTTTTCTCCGTAATAGAAATAACCTGTATTCAAACACTGATAATGCAGTTAGGAATGGGGAGCGCCTTCGAGACACTTTGCGGCCAGGCATATGGTGCTAAACAGCTCCATATGCTCGGCACATACATGCAGCGCTCATGGATAATTCTGACCATCATGTGCACATGTCTCCTTCCAATTTACCTTTTTGCCACCCCGATATTACTTTTCTTCCACCAAAATAAAGAAATTGCATCACTTGCTGGAAAATTCTCACTCTACATGATCCCCCAGCACTTTGCATATGCACTAAATTGCCCGATACAGAAGTTTTTACAAGCACAGAGCAAGATCATGACAATGGGAGTTGTCTCAGCTGCCGCACTGGTTTTTCACCTATTCTTGAACTGGCTACTGATTGTCCAACTCAGGCTTGGCCTTGTAGGTGCGGCAATTGCACTGAATGCATCATGGTGGTTCATAGTTTTAGGGCAGTTCACTTACATTGCCATGGGGTATTGTCCTGGTGCTTGGAATGGGTTTAGTAGGTTGGCATTTAAAGATTTGGGCGCTTTTACTAAGTTGTCTTTTCGTTCTGCCATCATGATGTGGTAAGCATTTATGTTGGGTATCAATATGATCCTCGTCTAATTGTTGAAAATTGATGGATTTTCTTCACATATGAATTTAAAAGTCTGTTGGTTTGCTATGACTAAATCACTACTTGTGTTTCGTTCTTATTTATTAAGACTAATGAACTGATCTGACACAGCCTAGAGCTCTGGTTTCTCATGATATTGATGGTGATGTCAGGCAACCTAAAAAATGCTCAAATTGCAGTTGCTGCCATGTCTATTTGGTTAGGCTTTTATCTCTATCAAAATTGATTATTTGAGTCATGCTATTGATTTAGGAGAATAGCTATGTTCTTCGTATAACTTGGTTTCTAGGATAAAAATTAATTTGTTTCGGAGAAAATACAGCTAGCATAGCTTGTACTCCTATCATTGAACTTCTAAATTCTAATACTCTGGTTGGTGTTGTTTGCTCCAGTTTGGTACACTACCTACAAGTACCTCTGTGTTTTTAGTTAGCAACACTTGTACCTTTAGTTAGATGATCAGATCTTCTTTACTCTTTCGTTTAAATTCTTGAGTGAGTCATAAAAATCAAGAACGTGTTACTTGAGAGAAAATTGTCTTGAAGTCATGACTGCATATTTTGAAAAAAGAGTTGTTGCCTACATTTATGATGGTCTACAAAGTTCTATATATTTGCAGTATGAATTTATCTGGTTGGCAACTGATGATTTTCGTAGGCTTCAAAGCTGCTATCAGGTATCACAATTTTTTTTCCCTTTTGTTGATCGAGATTCTGTTATTACAACTTAGTTATGTTACAAATAGAATTCTAATATGGAGACTCAATTCCAATATCTCTCAATTTCTAATATTCATTTATCACTCAATTACAATATTACACCATCTCAATTTCAATATCAATATCACTCTATATTACAACACATGGTATGTCTATTTATAGACTTTACAAAACCGACTTTGACACCTATATTACAACCATTTCCAACTCATTTCCAACTCATAGCAAAATACAAATTTGATTCCTCTAATGGTGATTAAGAGTCCAAAGATAATTTTACAACTTCATCCTACAATCTTTGACTTTTGACCATCCATGTTCATACTTTTTCATATGCCGACATGCCTCTCATTTTAATTTTGAGTTTACACTAACAAATTCCTCCCTTAAACTCAAATTTCTTTCGTCGATATTTTCTAGCATCTACTCGACGTCCTCCCTCAAATGTTGACTGCTTTGAACTGAACTTCATACGTCTTGACATGCGGTTACGGTCATCCATCCTGCTCCAACTTTCAATATCTTTTGAATATTTCTTTTGCCATATGAGAGGTCGAACTGTCTTCATGCTCGTAGCTTTCTCTTTCTTATTTCTTGTTTGCTCTTTAAAATTAATATTTTCGACATTCGCCGAAAGACATACCAATTGTGCCTCACATGTTGAGTCGTATAACTCTTGTAGACTTCTCATTCCTGGTTGTCTTGGCTCATCGTCATCATCGGAGCTATCATGACTTGTATTTGTTATTGTCGGCGTAGAGGCTGACACATCACTTTCGTTATCTTCATTGATTGCCTCCTTTTGATTATTCCAATCCCATGCACTTTCTTCGTTTATTTGCACATCTCTGCTAGTAATCACCTTCTTTTCAATAGGATCACATAGTCTGAAAGCCTTCGTCTTCTCATCATATCCAATGAACACGTACTTCTTGCTTTTATCATCTAATTTGGTCCTTCTTTGATCTGGTACGCGTGCATAGGCCACGCTACCAAATACCTTGAGATGTGATACCGTTGGCTTGATTCCGCTCCAAGCTTCTTGTGGTGTTTTATCCTTCAATCTCGCATGAGAACTTCGATTTTGTAAATAGACGGCGCATCGCACTGCTTCTGCCCAAAATTCTTTTGGCATATTTTTGCTTTTCAACATCGACCGAACCATGTCGAGAATAGTTTGATTCTTTCTTTCTGCTACATTATTTTCTTGTGGTGAGGGAGTAATTTGAATTCTCTTTATCCCATGTTCTTTGCAATAATTCGTGAAAGCAGTTGACATGTATTCACTACCTCTATCCGACCGCAACGCCTTAATATAATGGTCGGTCCTCTTCTCAACCATCGCCTTGAATTTTTTAAAGACTTCGAGCGCCTCAAATTTTTCTTTAAGGAAATACACCCACGTCTTTCTTGTATAATCATCAATAAAAGTAATGAAATACCTCTTTTCTCCAAATGATTTGGGTGTGATCGGACCGCATATATCAGTGTGTATCAATTCGAGAATCCTCTTTGCACGATAGTCCGTACTTTTCGAATATGAGCTTGTTGTCTGCTTCTCATGGACACATCCTTCACAAAATTTCTTTGGATAGTCTATACTGGACAAACCATGAACCATGCGCTTCTTTGCTAGCTTTCTTAAGCTATCATCATTTAAATGTCCGAACCTCAAGTGCCATAGTGAAGCTTTGTCAATCATATTGTCATTTGAAATAATATCGTCGCATGCCATCATGAGAACATTATCATCATTCCCCTCTTCTTCTTGAATAAGATTTGTATTTTCTTCAATCTTCTTTGGCAATCGACAATCTCGTGCATAATGCCCATATCGACCGCAGTTATAACAGTCAACGTCGGGACGGTATCCACAGCCACCTCTTCCTCGACCATGTCTTCTTCCTCTTCCACGCCAGTTCTGTTGGCTTCTTTCTTCTTTATTGTGTTCTTCTTCTTGTCGATAACCTCGACCTCTACTTTGACAATAACCATGGCCTCCTCTACCGTCTTCTCTTCTTTGACGATCGTATCGATCATTCGCAATATCTTCTTCTTTAATTGTTGCTTTTACTTGCAACGCCTCTTCAAGAGACTCTTCTTTCTTCTTCTTCTTCTTCCTTTGTTCATGGGCCTCTAATGACCCGGCTAACTCGTCGACAGTCATCTCTTCTAGATTCTTCGACTCTTCAATAGCACAGACGACATTCTCAAAGTCGTCGGTTAAAGATCGCAAAATTTTCTCTACAACCCTTGCATCAGTTAGGGTTTCGCCATTTCGTTTGAGTTGATTCACCACCGTTTGCACACGGGTGATGAAATCGGAGACTCCTTCCGTCTCCTTCATTTTCATGGCCTCCAACTCGCCTCGCAAGGTTTGGAGCCGCACTTGTTTGACTCGATTAGCGCCTTTGTATGCCTTCTCGAGTATATCCCATGCCTCTTTTGAGGTTGTCGCACCGGCTATCTTCTCGAAACCGGATTCATCAACCGCTTGATAAATTAGATAAAGCGCGGTTTTATCACCTTTGCGTTTTTGCTTTAACGCCTTGAACTGAGCCACTGTCATGGCCTCTACTTCTTCTTCTGTCGGCTCTTCAAGACCGATCTCGACTGCTTCCCATGCATCTTGAGCACCGAGCAGTGCTTTCATATGGATACACCAGTTATCGTAGTTCGTCTTGGTAAGACGGGACAGCGGCATATGCCCGATCGACGTCACGCCGGAACTCGCCATCGGCTCTGATACCAATTTGTTACAAATAGAATTCTAATATGGAGACTCAATTCCAATATCTCTCAATTTCTAATATTCATTTATCACTCAATTACAATATTACACCATCTCAATTTCAATATCAATATCACTCTATATTACAACACATGGTATGTCTATTTATAGACTTTACAAAACCGACTTTGACACCTATATTACAACCATTTCCAACTCATTTCCAACTCATAGCAAAATACAAATTTGATTCCTCTAATGGTGATTAAGAGTCCAAAGATAATTTTACAACTTCATCCTACAATCTTTGACTTTTGACCATCCATGTTCATACTTTTTCATATGCCGACATGCCTCTCATTTTAATTTTGAGTTTACACTAACAAGTTACTTGATTATTTTCACAAATCTTACACCCAATATGACAGTGTAAGGTTATCCAATGAGCTAGGAGCAGGGAGGCCAAAAGCAGCCCAGTTTTCAATTTTGGTGGTACTCATGTCATCAATGATACTCGGAATTTTCTTTTTTGTACTTATTTTAGCTCTAAGAGATGTGTACGGGGTTCCCTTTACCAACAGTTCTGAAGTTCTTGATGCTGTCTCCAGCCTTGCAATTGTCTTTGCCTTTACCCTATTTCTCAATTGCATCCAACCCATACTATCAGGTATTTGTTGTTCTCAAATTGCATCCTTGCCAGGTAACAATTTAATGGAAGTGCTTTACTGACTCTAATATGAAATTATGTTTATTCCGTTGGGAAACTTTTTTACTGGAATAGCATACTACTTTATAATCATCTGTCTGAATATGAAGCCACCGAACTGGTCCTGTAGTTTGAGGTGCATGGCGTTTATTAGAATTGTTTACTATTATCTGATTATGTGCTGTTTTTTCTTCAGGTTCCTTTGTAGTACCCAAATTTGTTTAAATTTTTTCATCAGATTCTTTATAAATACATAAATTATAGCATCTTCTTTCTCAACTTCACAAGCATTCTTTATTTATTTGATTGATCCCCCAGCTGCACCTAAATTGTCTTGCTGCTCCAATGTATTACAAATTAAACTAGACTCCTTTTAGAAATTCTTGGTAGCACTAGCAGCGCCTTCAAGTGACTCACTTTAACATTAAGTACCTAGGTACTCTTTTGCTAATTTCAATTGACATGATTATAGGTGTGGCTGTGGGGGCAGGATGGCAGTGTCTGGTAGCATATGTCAATCTGGGTTGCTATTATTTGATTGGAATTCCCTTGGGTTATATACTTGGTTTTGCTTTGGATAAAGGAATTCAGGTATGTAGAGTAATAAATAATTCACTGCTTTTTTAAATACATGAAAGGGCTATTGCAAAATTGTACATACTGCAGGGCATCTTGACTGGTCATTTGGCCGGAGTTGGATTTCAAACTGTCATTCTCAGTTTCATTACATGGCACACTAATTGGGATGATGAGGTCTGTTTCAGTCTTTTATTCTATGTTAAGTTGTTTAAATATATATGTTTTACTGGATTGGTGGTCTGGTTATACTGACCATTATTCTCTATATTTAACTTTAAGAGTGTGATAAGATGACTTCGGACATACCAGGACAGTATGCTAGGATGCAAATTTAGTTATTATAGCCATGCACAAAGCAATAATATATCCAGAAACTTGTTTTTGTTGTCTCGACTTTACTCTTTAATTATTTTATTGAATATATTTGAAAACTCGTCAACAGGCAAGGGAAGCAAGTTCAAGGATACAAATATGGGGAAGGTCCACAAAGAGGCCAGATGTTAATTCTGATGTAATTTCTTAAAGCACCCCCTCAAATGTTTCATATTTTATTCAATTTCATTTGCTGTTTACTAAATTAAAATTCTTTCTGATGTATAGTTATATTCATATCCTAATTTATGTGTAGCCTGAGTGATTAAAATATTTTCCTTTATTATTGCGTTCAAGTGGCTGAAAAATTGTATTATGTGCGGAAGAATCAAAATAGTTAACGCATTCTCTGTAAAGGAGACTTGAATTAGAAACTGCAAAGGAACGTCGCTGCAATTGTCAGATGGTGGAATAAAACATGGTCCGACACTCCAAAGTGTCCGATTTCTGAGTTCAATGTTTAATTCTTGGATATGCTTCCGTCAGATCTCTTAATTTGAATAAGTATGACAACCAGACTGCTGGGAGGGTGTCAGGCCTCTCCTGTTCTAGTTCTGTGATAAACGGGAAACAAAAATACACCTTTGTGAATTGTGGTGACCATTAATTTGGATGCTAAACCTGCCTGATGTGATGCATTACATAATAAGGTTTATCATTTGAGTTGGTACATAAAAATCTTGCGCAGTTTCTTTATGAAAGACCGTTCCAGGGAATCATATGTTTATGTTAAAGGCTTTAGGGGGGGAAAAAGAGTTCTTTCTTGAATCTCCAGCAGTAAACGAACTTAGAATATCCCAAATTAGAATGATATTTATTTGAATTAGCTTCCATATTTTATGAAGGCCGACTGGTCAAAGAAAACAAATCCTTTGATAATCGGCCTCAAATCCAATGGTTGTTACGGGATTTTCCTTTTTTGGATTCAATACAAGATTACAGGGGTACATCTATTGGTACCTACCCGGCCTGCTGCTCGCTAGGGCCTAATCTGGAATGCTACTTTATTTTTTTTTGTGGGCTCGATATTTTAGTGTTGTCGTGCCCAACTTTTCTATATGAAATTTGTTGTGTTATTGTATAGGATACAAAATAAATGAATTTTCAGAGTAAATTGAAAGGGAAACGGAATGAATTTTGAACTTCCTTGAGCTGATAAACAGTTTATTTCCGGGATGTCATGTTCTTTCTTTTCTACATACATTCATGTAGTCATGTAGAAGATCAAAACAATTTGAGCTATAATAAGAAATGAATGAGCAAAGTAATTAATTTGTACAGGATTAGGCGCAAAAAACAGAAAATTAAGGATGAATGGATCTGACGTTGTGCTTTCTTTTCTGCATACATTCATGTAGTCATATAGAAGATCAAAACAATTTGAGATATAATAAGAAATGAATGACCAAAGTAGTTAATTTGTACAGGATAAGGCGCAAAAAACAGAAAATTAAGGATGAATGGATCTGATGTTCTCCACATGCGAAGTTCATTTTGGAATATTTATGACTTCGCCTTTATATATCTTCTTATTACGAATTGATTAATTTCCAGTATCAGGCTACAGCATAATAAAAATATTTGATTTTATTTTTTATTAGTTGGATTATCCAGAAAAGGTTGAAATTATGCAAAAGATTTATCAATCTAGCAGGGGACTGATTCAATAATTTCAAAATCAACAAAACTTTATGTACCGGAATAGACTAATGAAATGTGTTTGATGGAGTAGAAAATCAAAATATATATTTGTGAATGTTTTCTTTTTGTGATGAAAACAAAATAAAGGTTTGAATTTCATATCATACATATTGAATACTCGTTTTATTAATATTCAGACCCGTTTTATGCAAAAGATCTATGCAGAACTCCGGTCATATTAATAATTAAATTATATTATTAATATTTCGAGCAACACGTGATGCTGTGCTCGTGATATAAATTCAATTATTAGTTAATTAATATTTGACTTTACCTAGTCATATACGAACAGGTAATGGAGCAGAACCGAAGTTTAATGTTCCGTTTGAATTCTGCACATGCCAAGTTGCGAGTTCTGTTATTTAGGAAACAAAGCAGAGAAACCTAAGAGGGAGAGGGAGCTAGCTAGAGATGAGTTTGACAGTCTCTGAAAAACTTGAGAGAGAAAAAGAGAGAAAAAGAAGCTTAACAATGGCCCAAGAAGTAGACCGGCTAATCGAGCCACTAATCCATAATACAAGAGATCAAGAATCTGATCACCAATACAATCACGATCGACACCCCGATCATGATATGAAGGAAATCAAGAGCATTAAGCATTTCCTAAATGAGACTAGGGAGGAGAATAAGAGAATTTGGTACCTCACAGGCCCTGCCATTTTCGCCTCCATTGCACGGTACTCTCAGGAGGCCACAACAAAGATTTTTGCTGGCCACCTGACGACTCTCGAGCTTGATGCTGTTTCTACAGGAAGCTTAGTCATCACCGGCCTTGCCTTTGGTATAATGGTATGTTCAATACAAACCAAACTACCTTAAAGAAGAACAAATTCAATAACAAATGGATTACAAATTAACCGGCTGATCATAACCAGGTAGTTCTCGATCTTAATTTGCTATTTTTAAACAATTGCATGTCCACATAGTGTACATATATTCTTCGTTCAGTATAATTATTCTCTAAACGATATGTTTTCTTCCAAATCATATGTCTAAGTTTTGACATAAATATGTATTTTTAAATAACCACGTTCCTTCTTCTATTTTCTAAACTATAACCTTTATTTTCCTCTTTGAAGGCCAGCTGCAGGGCGAAAAGCCAAACAAGCAGAATTTTAATAAAAAAAAATTATAAAATTTATAAGTTTCAAGTGTTTAAAGCTTATAAGACCCATGCACGTTCTTTCTACGTTAGAAAGTTTATTTCTAAAAAATGGAGAGTCATATTATTAATAGTTTATAATAAGCTCTAATCCCAGCTCGAATTTTGTTCGGAATTGCTACAATAATAATAAATATATGACTGAGATCTATCATATGTTAAATTTTAAGGGAAAGCTTGCAGAAAGTAGATAATTATAAGTAAAAGTTTTATGGGGTTTCTTAAAGCAACTAGTAAACAAAAGGTCAAAACGAAGAAGAAGAAGAAGAAGAGAAAAATGATGTAAGCAAAGAAATAAATTTAAGGAATTGTTCCAGCTGATGGCGGTGCTCTTGGGACACAGTTTGGATAGCAGCGGTTTGCGAAATCTGGAAGATCAGCAATACTAAAGTTTTCAGAAATAAGGAGCCGTTCCTACTAGAAACTATCCCCTGCATTGAAGAATATGTGCACCGTTGGCCGAAGTTTTCCTTACGGCCCTTAGTGTTTACTTTCTACTTGATGGTTTTTTTTTCTGTTTTCTTTCTATTCACAGGTCTTGATTATTAGTTCTCGTTCTTTTCTTCCTTTTATCTTTTCCTTATGTAATAAAATTTTGTAATTCATGTTTTCTTTAATGAAAATTTGTGGGGGGTAATAGTACCTCACCCTGTCTCCAAAAAATTTATTTAGGAAAAGCCAGTGGACAGTAAATAAATATTACAAGATTTATTAGCAGCATTGTACTCTGAGAATGGGGAATAAAAAAAAAGAAAAAGAAAACAGAGAGAGAGAGAGAGCGAGCACAACACCAGTACCAACTGCCAACACTATTATGAAGTTGGTAAAGCTTTGACAGATCTAAAAATATTTCAATGCACACAAATTTATTTTCTTGTCCTTTTCTTTATTAACAAATGTACCGATTTGTCAATATTTTTAAACTGTTTCCATACAATGGTAATGCAGTTTGGAATGGGCAGCGCCTTGGAGACACTTTGTGGCCAGGCATACGGTGCTAAACAGCTCCATATGCTTGGAGTGTACATGCAACGCTCATGGGTCATCCTGACCACCATGTGTATATGCCTTCTTCCGATTTACCTTGTTGCCACCCCATTATTGTTATTCTTCCACCAAGATGAAGAAATTGCATCCCTGGCGGGAAAATTCTCACGCTACATGATCCCCCAGCTCTTTGCATTCGGATTTAACTTCCCAATACAGAAGTTTTTACTAGCACAGAGCAAGGTCGAGATAACGGCAGTCGTCTCAGGTGCTGCACTGGTATTTCACCTGTTCTTGAACTGGCTGTTGATAGTCCAACTTAAGCTCGGCATTGCAGGTGCAGCCATTGCGCTTAATGCATCATGTTGGTTTGTAGCTTCAGGGCAATTCACTTATATTGCCATGGGGTATTGTCCTGGTGCTTGGAATGGGTTTAGTAAACTGGCATTCGATTTGGGCAATTTTACTAAGTTGTCTATTGGCTCTGCTATCATGATGTGGTAAGAAATTTTGTTCTCTAAGGATTTGATTACCACAATGATCTTCGTCTAATTATAAAAAAAACAAAATTATAGATTTGCTTCACATGTCAATTTAAAAGTCTGTTTGGTTATAACTAAAATCACTACTTTTCTTTTCGCAATTTTATTAAGACTAATGAATTTTAAATCTGCCCCAGCCTAGAGTTTTGGTTTCTCATGATATTAATTGTGATAGCGGGCAACCTGAAGAATGCTCAAATTGCAGTCCGTGCCATGTCTATTTGGTTAGGCTCTGATCTCTACTACAATTGATTAAATAAATATAGCCATGTTATTAATTTAGAAGAACACAGATGTTCTGTATATAACAGTTGAAAAAATAATTCATGGAACTTTTTTTTGAAGATAAGATGGGGGTCAAGCCCTCCAACTTATTTGGAAACTAAATGTCACAAAGGACCCCCACCCCCCCAAGGAGGTTTCAAACACTTGAAAAATAATGTTTCTAAGATGATACAGAAAATTAAGTAGTCCTACCATCCAACTTCTAGTTCTTTGATTGGGGTTGCCCCAGTCTGGTACTACTTAGGTTACCTTCTTTTTTTCATTTCTTTTATTTTTGGTAGCAACCCTTTTAGTTAGATTGAAACTTGTCCTTGACTTCATACTTTTGATGAAAGAGTTGTTGCCTGCCTTTGTCTTCGTCTATTGGCAGTATGAATTTATATGGATGGCAAACGATGATTTTTTTCGGCCTCAACGCTGTTATAAGGTATATTATCATTTTCATTTCTTCTGTTGAATCGGTTGTTACAATTTTGTCAACAGATTTTTCACAAATCTTACGTCTAATATTACAAAATAAAAACACGACAGTGTAAGGATATCAAATGAGCTAGGAGCAGGGAGGCCACGAGCAGCCAAATTTTCAATTTTGGTGGTGCTCATGTCATCAGTGACATTTGGCATTTTCTTTTTGGTACTTATTTTGGCTCTAAGGAATGTGTATGGAGTTCCCTTCACCAACGATCCTGAAGTTGTTGATGCTGTCTCCAGCCTTGCCATTCTCTTTGCAATTTCCCTGTTTCTCAATAGCATCCAACCTGTGTTATCTGGTACTTCTTTTCTCAAATTGCATCATTGTCAGAAATGTTCTTTGCTCTTCGGCTAAACTCAGCCCCAGGATGGAATAGCAAAAGAGAACTGTTCTGACTTTATTATAAAATTTTATTTCTTCCATTTGAAAATTCTTTTCACTGGAATGTATATAATTATCTTCCATTTAAACATATATGGTACAAGCAAACAGATCCTGTAGTTGTGCATGGCTTTTATTATATTTATTAAGTATTTTCTGTTATCTGGTAATTATGTGCTGCTCTTTCATTAGGCTCCTTTGTTGTCCTAAAAATACAAATCTTTTCAACTTACTTTTTAAATTCTTTATAATTTCGGAACTAATAAGTATCTTAGTTTTCTACTTCATATGCATTTTAATCCATTAGATTGTTGTCCCATCTGCAACTAACTTGTCTATGTACTAGAATGTATTCTAAAATATAGTAGATTCAGTTTAATACTTAGTACTGTAACTGATTCTCTTTTGCTAACATTTTTAATACCCAGTTTAATACTTAGTACTGTAATTGATTCTCTTTTGCAATTTTTTTTTCTTCACTGGTAAGCCTGATGCAATTAATTTGGGCCATGTATTTTGGGCCTTTTATATTACTTTTTAATGCACCGTCTTTTTTAATTAGGGTAGTTAATTATTTTCACTTAAGATATTGTAAACAAATATTAAAGGAGGCGCTAGGGTACGAAAAAGAAAACAGAAAATTGATTTGATATTTCGGCGACAGCCATTTTTACTAAAAACTGAGAATCTGTGTGATCTCAACCAAAACTGAGAATCTGTGTGATTCTCAACCAAAAATCTCTTGTGTTCTTGTTATTCTATCAATCTTTCTCTATCGTTTGTGCATCATTTGGTATCAGAGACCAGGATGACGGATGTGAATCGTGGTCGTGGTCGAGAAGGTCGGGGTCGTGGAGTCAATCATGAAGAAGAAGAGCCACGCCGCCGAGACCAGCGAGATCTAGAGATTGCTGCGATGGGGAGACGGATCCGAGAGTTAGAGCGCCAACTCGCAGAGGCAAGGATGGGCTCTACAAACAAAGAAGAAGGAGAGAAGTCAGAGACCCTCGACTCTTCTGAAGCAGGCACGAACTGTGATTATGGAGTTGTTGCACAATTAGAGACTAATCAAAGCCAAGACCGTCGAATGAGGCATGACACAATTGAAAATATATTTGAAATTTTTGAAAGTGTTGTGTGTGAAGATGTGTCGTTTGATTCTCCACCGATCTTTGATAAGTATCATGGTGATGAAGATGATGTCTTTACTGTGACGGGTGAACCGGAGACAGACAAATTTGTTGTCTTTTGATAGTCCCATAATCTTCGATGAAGAAGATTTTGATGACTTATCGCTACCCCCAACCTGTCCTACTGTCATTGCAAAGAGCTCAACCTTGGAGAGTAGTTCTTTAGTAATAATGAGTGCATTGTTTGATCAAGAAACTTTGCATTTATCTTACATTGAGATCATGAGTTCAGAATATAGCGATCCATTCTTGCAACCGAAGCCTATGCTAGCAAATGCAAGTTATTTCACATTTTTAAACAGTTGCAATACTCAGTTTTGTGTTATTTTTTATCAAATAGCAGAGCTGTGTGCAAGATTGCCTTTTTGTGGATTACATCACTCGATTCTAGTCTCCCATTCTAATTCAAGTGATGCATCATCTGAAGCAAAGGATGAAGTGGCAGATTCGAGGACGAATATTTTCTTAGAGGAGGAGAATGATGCAATTAATTTGGGCCATGTATTTTGGGCCTTTTATATTACTTTTTTATGCACCGTCTTTTTTAATTAGGGTAGTTAATTATTTTCACTTAATATATTGTAAACAAATATTAAAGGAGGCGCTAGGGTATGAAAAAGAAACAGAATGGGATTTTGATATTTCGGCGGCAGCCATTTTTACTAAAAACTGAGAATCTGTGTGATCTCAATCAAAACTGAGAATCTGTGTGATTCTCAACCAAAAATCTCTTGTGTTCTTGTTATTCTATCAATCTTTCTCTATCGTTCGTGCATCAAAGCCACTTTCCAGTTTGTCTAAAAAAAAAAGACCTTTTTTTTTCCCTAATGATGGCATGCAGGCTTTTGCTAATAGTTTCACAATGTTACAGGTGTGGCTGTGGGAGCAGGATGGCAGTGGCTGATAGCATACGTCAACCTGGGCTGCTATTATTTCATTGGAATTCCCTTGGGTTATGCACTTGCTTTTCCTTTGAACAAAGGAATTCAGGCATAACTCATTAAATCAAGCAGAAATCTTAAATCTAATTGGATAGAAACTACTGAATAATTCATTGATAATCAAGCTACTTTGCAAATTGCACTTCTGCAGGGCATGTGGTCTGGTCAATTGGCTGGAATTGGTTTGCAAACTGCTATTCTCAGTTTCATTACATGGAAGACTAATTGGGATTATGAGGTCCATATCACTCTTTATATTCTCTATCACATCCCAAGCACTACAAATATTTTAATTTTTTGTTCAAGATGTACAACTTACAGACATCACAAGTGAGCATTAACTCAGGTAATAAAGTCTCAAAATATATTTATACAAATTCTCTCTGAGTACAAAATTGAGTCTATCCAACCCCACACCAGTATGTGTGGGTATTCGACTTGCGCTTTATTCTTGTAATTGATGAAATTTTTGGAAACTTATCAACAGGCGAGCCAAGCAAGTTCAAGGATAGAAAAATGGGGAGGGTCTACAAAGAGTCCAGAGGCAAATTCTGAGGTACTTCAGAGTTCAACCTTCCCTCACTTTTTCTATTTGTTATTTAACTAAAATTCATATATATATATATATATATCCTCATTGTTGTGTTATTTTTAGGATTACCAATCTTTGAGGTCAGACGTTCAAGCCTAAGTTGGCTAAAATTTTTCCCTGCTTTATAGTGTTTGACGGCCAGTTTAGGCTTTAAGCTTTATGACCCCCCGAACTTTGTTAATTGAATGGAATTTTCTCCTGCTTTTTGTACTACTTGTAATTAACTTTCTAATTTGTAATGAAATCTCTCCTGGCGTAGCAGTTGCCACCTAGCCTTAAAAAAATAGTGTTTAAGAGCCAAAAATCCTATGATGTTTCGTAATATTTAACTGATTTCTCTAAGTAGAAAGTGCACAATGCTTTAATGTAGTGACCAATTCCTCAGAAGAATTATTTGCATGGGATTTTGTAATGGCAAAGAAACCGCACCATACTTGGATTTAGCTTGAGAGCGGGATGTCCCATAGCCATTTGGAATAAAAGCTGCCTGACTGCTCTTCAAGTTGTCAGTTTTATAAATTTAAATCAATGAATGTACTTCCATCAAAGTTGTTAATATGAATTGCGGTCAGCTAGAGACCTAACCTAAATTGTTTCAATAAAGATAGTACAGAAGAAATTTTTCTGCAGCCGAAAAGGTTATTCGCAATTCACTGATAAGAGGATATATTCAATTATTGAAAGAAAAATTTTTGTTCTATTCATATATATTTCATGGAATAAGAAAAGAGAATATATGAGGTGGTAATTTAACAGCATAAAATAAGCTTAATCTTCCCTTGAAAATATAATTTTTACTATTTGGATTTATGCCTTGCAAGATGCTTCTAACTGTAACATTTTAAAGTACACTTATTATCTTTCAATCTTAGGTTCGATATTGTATATCATGTCACAGAGGTTAGTAACCCCATGTTTCACATTTTAGTACAGTTCCCCTATTCGGAATTCCTATCTGATCCTTAAAACATACTATCAATGATTATTTGTGTAATTGTGTCAAGCCAACAAAACAGGATTGAAAATCAAAAGACAGAATTCAAAATTACAAGTCGGGATGGCGCGTACCTTAATGGAGATTTTTTTTGTACAAGACAAAGCAAAATTTTCTAACGCTTGACCACGCCTGCCTAAGCTCCCTCTCACGCTATGAGAATGACAAGAGTCATTTAAGTGCAGTCATAATTTGGTCTGTGATCAACTGACCATACATACTCTGTTTATGGCCCAAAATGACACCCTACCCAATTTTAATGTTTTGCCACGAGGTTTGAAGCTGGTTATGACTCTTTCCATTTTAAAATTTACACTAGAAATGCTTTAACATCCTTCCCTAAGCATTAATGGCTATGTCTCGTTATGCTTTACCATGCATATAACGTGTTTGATGAAATGACAGAAACAAGTCTGTGATATTTGACATTATAACATATTATTTCATGTTAAAACGGTTGGCCAAATTTCTAGCACAACTAGGCATTAGGTTTGCGACTATTTTAAGACTTTATCATATGTGATAAACAGCTCTACAACTATTGCACGTGTGGACAGCCACCAATTGTTTGAGAAAATGCTCGACTGACTTGAAGATCGATTGTGCTCAATTAGGCGTTAGATTGATTATAAAAAAACAATGTGGTTTGAGATTTTCATGGGAGGATAAGGATAACCAATTCAAATTAGATCAAATTTTTTATCAGGGCTTCTCAAGCTCAGATATAAAAAGCATAACATCTTCCATGAATTGACCTTGGTGTCTATGCGTGAATATATTTGAACTCTCAGACAAAAAATCTCAACTAACTTACTAAGCAATATTTGTATAAGACAAAACTTAGATAAAATTTGGAATTTGAAATAGGTCACATGAAAGTAGGCTAGTAAATTTCATTCATGGAGAAATGAAATTGCAGGCAGTCAGAATTTTCTAGCCTTTGTAAGATGTTAATTATCAGCTTGTGAAGGCTAAAAAGCGACTACTTCACTAAACAGAAATTTTACTGAGACGTATCTTCTTTATCAAACTGACATCTTGCTTACCATTACTACTTTATTCTATACATCAGACATTTCACTCATGCAAAATTGAACAAATTAAACCACTTGCAAATTGTACCGTCAGACATTGCACTCATGCCCCAGATCCTAGATAATACAAAATATACAAGGATAACTCACATAGCAAGCGAGCTTTTAGAAATCTGGGGTAATAAAAAACGAGACAACCAAGAGGTTCAAATCAAGATTTCGACGGTGAAGATGAAATAAAATTTCAGAGACGCCGGGAAACAAAGAGATGCACAAAAGGTGACAGTGGCAACACAGCTAAAGATTCTGAGAGGTTTGGGTTGAAAGCGGCAATAGAAGAAACAAGATAGCGGCAGCTGCAGAGGTGATTCTGAGAGGTTTAGTGCTGACATGCATGTTGATTAAATTCTATATCTTTTGCATTATATTAAATATAATTGACAAATTTTGAATTATTACGAACATATATAGTAAGTAACTAAGTAAAGTCTTCAGAAACGCTGGTTCAATCTTTAAATAGGCCTTGTTTCTAAAAAGGCCGGCTGAAAAATGGAATACAAGCAAGCTACACATTGGCCTCGTTCATTCCCTCTTGCTTCTAAAAAATTTCTAGTTATTGTCCTGCTTTCGTCATATTCCGTAAGCAGCTACGCCTCTCTTTTTTTTCTAGGGAAACTGTGCCTCTCTATTTGATTATTTCGGTCAACGGTGCATTTGCTGTAGTTAGTAAATCGATCTCGGACTCCAATTCTCTACTCCCTGTAGCGACAATCTCTTGTATTCTTCAACCCCATTCTATAGCCTTATTATTTTTTTTTCTATTATAGCCATTTTGTCCTTCTTGAGTTCTTTATAGGATAGGATTATGATCCCTATGTAGAAGGGTACAGTAAATATTACAAATGTGTTGGAGTAAATTTGACCATCTCGGGTTTGACATCAACGACGTTTAAGTCGTGTGCTTCTGGTTACATCAAAAAGCACCATTTAATTTTATTTTGTACTAAACAGTGAAAAAAAAAGGTATGTAGTTATGGATCACTCATCTGGACCAATATAAAAATATTAAACCTGACAACTTCAACAGCTGTTATAGACGAATTATAATATAATTTATTAATTATAATATTAGAGTATAATTGTATTAGGTTATGGTTAACTAGGAGATAATTGAGATTATATGATGATTGGAGGTTGATAACAATATAGACTATAGAGGGTTGGTAGGAGAAGCACAATTAGAGATGGTTAGCAGTGAAATTAGAGTAGTCTATAAATACAATGTAATTGTAATCATTTCATAATCAATTCAATTCAATTTTCATTTTCTATTATATAAATTCACGTGATAATTCGTATATACAGAAATTGTTAGTTTTGGGGAATTCATTTACTTATTTTTTAAGCACGGTGGCGAATTGCTAACCAGAGTTTGCATTGCAATTTGCAAACAAAAAATAGTTACAATACCAAATAAAATAAAACACAAAAGTTAAATAATCAAGTTTTTTAAACTCTCCGAAAGTAAGGATCCATTGCATTCAGAAGCAATCTCACATTTCTTGAACTAAAAGGATCTTTTAAATTTTATTTGAGAATTATTTACCAAAGATGTCAACGGTTCATTGCTCATTTCTGATTGTTCAAACTGAGATGTAGTCGCTTCCACTTTCAAGGGAAAAGAAAAAAAAAAGTTAAGTTGTATTACCCATCGAGCTAATCAGTTAAGACTTTGTTTTCTTTTATAATTTATTCACTGATCGGACCGACCATAAGACTCTCACTCTATATATGCTTTTCTGCTGACCCACTTTTAATGTCAGACTCTTAACCTAGACCTGAAGTACCAAATTAGTACCAATACTGAAACAGTTTCAGTTTTCGGTGAAGGAAGTGTCTAAAGTTCGGCTTATCCTTTTGGCATCACGGATCAACTCTCAATCTCTCATAGAAATACAAGCCCACAACATGTGGCATCACATCAACCATCTAGTACTCGGTAAGATGTACCATTTAAAGCAATACTGTCATTTATAACTCTCTGTAACCTCAAGCTTAACAGCATCCGGCCACTTTGCATCAAGTGCCTAGTAAGAATGGTGCTTCTTTTTTCCTAATTGCACTTTGCATCTGGCCAGTTTCTTCCACTCACAGAAACTGGTACTAATAGTACAGTGGTACCAGTGACCAGTTGTCCATCTCCAGTTGTCTCATCAGCTTCAATCATCTGTATAATAATACTAGTCAAAAAAAAAAATCATCTGTATAATAATAGATCGAAGACCTCACTCCTAAGGCATCCACTTTTTCAATTTAAGCTGTCTCACTATCAACAGGACCATCCTAGTATCCGATCAATTGTGAAATCAGTTTTGCTAAATTTTTAATCGCTTACGAGCTTTCTTGAGAAAACAAAATTTTATTTCTATATTTTTAGATACATCAGCGTACATTACTAAAGATCAACTGAAAAGCTGGTTTCCTTTTGCCAATCAAACCCAAGATCATATTAAATAATATCATTACTTTTCAAAAACACATGGTGCTGTGCTAGTCATATAAAATTATATCAATAATTAATTAACAGTTGACTTTACCTAGTCATATATGAAGGTATTGGATCAGATCGGAAGTTTATATTTATCTGATTATCTCTGAATTGCACATGCCAAGTGGCCAAGTTCTGTTAGTTAGGAAACAGAACAGAGAAACCTCAGAGGGAGAGGAGAGGGAGAGGGAGAAGGAGATAGTTTGGCAGCCCTGATAAACTTTCAAGAGAGAGAGAAGATTAACAATGGCCCAAGAAGTACACAGGCTAACAGAGCCACTAATATGTAAATATGTAATCCTAGAGATCAAGAATCTGATCACCATTACAATTACCATGAAAACAGTTGTCATGATCTGAAGGAGATTAAGAGCATTAAACAATTCCTAAATGAGGCCACGGTGGAAAATACGAGAATCTGGTATTTTGCAGGTCCGGCTATTATTACCTCCATTGCACAGTATTCTCTGGAGGCCACAACACAGGTTTTCGCCGGCCACCTGACAACTCTCGAGCTTGATGCAGTTTCTACACAAAGCATGATCATTGCTGGCATCCCCTTTGGTATCATGGTATGTTAGATAAAAAGCAAAACTATATAAATAAGAACAAATTTATTGACAAATCAATGGAAACAAGTTAATATCAATTCCATGAATTTCATTTAAATATTTCAAACAATGATATATCTGCATTCTATACATTCTTCATTGAGTACAATTATTCTCTAAACAAGCAGTTACCTTTGAAATTGTGTCCGAAGATTTTAACCTACACTTTTCAAATAGCCACCATTCTCTTCTTCTTTCCTTTTATAAATAATGTATATATTTCTAAGACTTATTTACATCTTCTTCAATATGAAACAGAGTTTTAAAATGAGCATAGTTTTCTCATTTGATAACATAATAAATAAATCTTTTAAAAACAATTATCATGTTCGTATACTTGAAAATGGATCATGGCATCATGCATGAATGCTGAAACCAAATTTGACTTCATTAAGTTACTGGGACCCATTATATACTAATTTATTTAAGGCCAATAGACAGTAAGCCAGTAAATAATAAATACAAGTCGTACGGGGTTCATTGCCAAAAAAGAAGGTTGATACCAGCAACACTTATCTGGTTCAAGTCAATTTCAAAATAGATCATGCATGTTGAATCCAATAAGATAACTCAACCTACCACCCCCAACTTTTCTTCAAACAAAATGATACTGAACCTACTTACATGTTACATTTAGGGAAGGCAGTAAATAATTATTTAAAGTTTTAATAACAGCACTGTGGGTAACTGTTGTCTAAGAATGAAGAAAAAAAAATAATAGTAATAATAATAAAACATTAATACCACATGATAACATTTTAAAAAATGTATAGTGTACAAAAAATTTATTCTTATGTGCTTTCTTTTGATCAACACAAATTTTTCAATGTTTTTCTTCCAACAGAAATAAATACTTACAAAATTATAATGCAGTTTGGAATGGGGAGCGCCTTGGAGACCCTCTGTGGCCAGGCATATGGTGCTAAACAGCTCCATATGCTTGGAGTGTACATACAACGCTTATGGGTCATCCTCACCATCATGTGTATTTGCCTCCTTCCAATTTATCTTTTCGCCACCCCAATATTACTTTTCTTCCACCAAAATGAAGAAATCGCATCACTCGCTGGAAAATACTCACTCTACATGATCCCTCGACTCTTCGCATATGGACTTAACTACCCTATACAGAAGTTTTTACTAGCACAGAGCAAAGTCATGACAATGGCAGTTGTTTCAGCTGTTGCACTGTTATTTCACCGGTTCTTATGCTGGCTGTTGATAGTCCAACTCAGGCTTGGCCTTGCAGGTGCAGCAATTGCTCTCAATGCATCATGGTGGTTCATAGTTTTAGGACAGTTCACTTACATCTCTATGGGGTATTGTCCTGGTGCTTGGAATGGGTTTAGCAGGTTAGCATTTAAAGATTTGGGCGCGTTTACGAAGTTGTCTATTGGTTCTGCCAACATGATGTGGTAATTAATTTTGTTCTCTTTTGAATATGATGGGTTATTTTAATCTAATTATTGCAAATTGATTGATTCACTCTATATGTGAATTTAAAACTCTGTTTGGTTAACTATGACTGAATCATTTCTTTGTTTGCTCATTTATTAAGACTAATGAACTGCAAAACCTGATCCAGCCTAGAGCTCTGGTTTCTCATGGTATTGAGTATGATAGCGGGCAACCTGAAGAATGCTCAAATTGCAGTGGGTGCCATGTCTATTTGGTTAGGCTCTGATCTCTATCACTATTGATTAAATAGATAGAGTCGTGGTATTGATTTAGAAGAATAGAAATGCCTACCTATAAATTGTATTATTAAAAGATAATAAGTTCCAAATAGATTACAACAGAGTATGTATCCTGTTTACACTAATACCTTTTTCCTACAGTCTGGTACTGATTACCATAACTGTTGACTTTTTTTTTTGGAGCAACTCTCATGCCTTTTGTTTAGTATTCTATTGTACACATTTCTTAATTAATTTCTACAGTTCAACTTAAACATCAAGAACCATTGTTACCAGATTTAATGTTGTCTCAAATCGTGACTGCATATTTTTGACAAAAGAGCTACTGCATAAATTTTTTATGGTCTTTTATCGGCAGTATGAATTTATCTGGGTGGCAGATGACGATTTTCATGGGCTTCAGAGCTGCTATCAGGTGTCACAATTTTTTTTTTCTGTTGAGATTCAGTTATAAGAATGTAATTTCTCATTTTTTTTTCACAAATATTACATCTAACACAAAACTAAACACATGGTAGTGTAAGGATATCAAATGAACTAGGAGCAGGGAGGCCGAGAGCAGCCCAGTTTTCAATTTTGGTGGTTTTCATGTCATCAGTGACAATCGGCATTTTCTTTTTTGTACTTATTTTGGCTCTAAGGAATGTATATGGGGTTCCCTTCACCAACAATCCTGAAGTTGTTGATGCTGTCTCCAGCCTTGCCATTTTCTTCGCCCTTACCCTATTTCTCAATTGCATCCATCCCATGTTATCAGGTATTTGCTTGGAATTGTCAAATTGCATTCACTGGAGTGGGAAGATTCTCTTCTGCTATCTCAACCCAATACTGGAATGACCAAAGACATCTGTTCCAACTCTTGATTTCTTCCATTTGGAAATCTTTTTTACTGGATATCTTTAGGTGCATTATCCTGTAGTACAAACAGACCCTGTGTTTTAGGGCCTCTGTTGTCCCAAAGAAACAGATCTTCTTAAACTTCTGTTCAAATCCTTTATACATGCATCATAAATAAGTATCTTAGTTTTTCTAGTTCACAGGCATTGTTTATTTATTTAATATTTAATTATTACCCCAGCTGCAGCCAAACAGTCTAGGTACTTCAATGCACTATAAAAATAAGTTAGACTTAGCACTATATTTAGTTAATCTTTTGCTTACTTCTAAGTCACATTTTTGTAGGTGTGGCCGTGGGAGCAGGATGGCAGTGGCTGATAGCATATGTCAATCTAGGCTGCTTTTATTTGGTTGGAATTCCCATCGGTTATGTACTAGGTTTTCCTTTGGACAAAGGAATTCAGGTACAGAGACCAGAAATCTACGAGTAGAAACTAATGAATATTCATTTGTTTTTTAAGCTATTCACTCTCAAATACATGAAAGACTATTGTAAAATTGCATTAATTGCAGGGCATCTGGACTGGTCAATTGGCTGGAGTTGGTTTGCAAACTGCAGTTCTAATTTTCATTATATGGCGCACCAATTGGAATTATGAGGTTTATATCACTCTTTTTTTCTCTAAGTTGGTTCAGTAAATACTTGTTACTATTGGACGTTACTATCGACTTTAACAATCTTTAAGTAAATATAATGACAGTATGCTAGGATGCTAATTTAAGTACGCTTTTACTTGTGGCATTTAAGTTATAAAATCTAGATACTTTATATAATCTCGACTTTGCTCGTTTATTCTTTTATTAATTGAATAAATCTGGAGACATATCAACAGGCAAGCGAAGCAAGTTCAAGGATACAAAAATGGGAAGGATCCACAAAGAGCTCAGAGGCGGCGGCTGATGTATAGTTATAGAAAGTCCCTTCAATTTTTCTACATAATTTTCAATTTCATTTGCTATTTATCAAACTAAATCTCATGTGCATGTATAATTATGTTCATATCCTCATTTTGTGTAGCCTAAGTGATTTGATATTTTCTCTCATATGGCGTTCAAGTGGCATAGACTCATAATGGTTAACTGATTCGTAGCAAGGGTAACTTCATTCTGCAACTGTTAAAGAACCTCATCGCAATGGGCCAACTTCATAACACACTTGTTTCCAGGAAACGTCTAATAACAACTAATAAAACTTTTTATAAATATAAGATCTGATAAGACATCTGAATATGTATGCAGTTTAACATACATAACTAAGACAAAGTACAAGGTCACATTATAGTACAGAAACATAGCCAAAAACAAAAGGATACAAGTTGTAGGAATCTATACATTATAAGTTCGTGAACTTAGAGATAAAAGGAGAGCATGGGATTTCTGCCACCACTATTCTCCACCAGAGGCTGTAGGATATTAATCCATTGCGTGTAGCTTAGAGGTGACCCAGCATCAGGCAATAAGAACCCATTAACAAAGAAAAATGGCGCACCATAAACGCCTCGTGAGCTCCCATACTAAGAGAAATATATAAAATAAGTAAATTGATTTAATTACGAGATCCACATGCAGTGAACCACTACAGTTAAACTCCAGGGATAGTAATACAGAGAAATGGTGAAAATGAAATTAGCCCGAGGAGAATGTCAACGCATGAATGACACCCTTCAAAAAACAGGGATGCAAAAAACACCACCATTTATACTGATTAAAATACCACAAACTATACCCGTGATCATCTACAATCCGATATCCAAATTTATAAGTTTATCCAGTGAACATATAAATATCGGTGTCATTATCATTACTAAATGCAATATCATGCATGTGAATTAAACTAAAAACCTTCAATTTTGTATCAAGTCACGAGTCTGGATATGACTTGGATTGAAGTGTATAATAACTGACTGTTTTATATCAACACAAAAGTGCAGCCCATAAATTCAGATAAAAGCAGGTTGATCTCCTGTCCTGGATATTTGTGTTGCTTTTGGTTTTGTAAAATAATAAATATTTTATATATTAATAATTAATATGAGGCTGAAATACTGTCAGCCATAAAAGAAAAGATGGCAGAAAAATAAAGAAAAACTGTAGTTGAAAAATGATATCCTTATTTCAACCAACTGGCTTGTACTGTTCAACACAAAAATAAAAAGGGAAAAAAATGCTGCTTACCCTATAGGAGATGCGGGCAGCAGAGTCAGTTGAAGAATCTTGAAATCCATTTTCAAAATCAGCCAAAAACGAATTTCCAAGTGCAAAGGCCCCAAGCTTTGACATATCCTTTTGTATGGCTATTCTTGATGCACTGGCTGTTGGCCCATTGTAATACTTTTCCTGTTCCACAAATAAAAAACATGTCAGACTATTCCCTTAAATGGCTTTCATACAGTATTTCATTATTTCTGCATAATTTTGACAATACAAACTCATTGTAGCCTGAAAGCTGGAAAATAAGCCAGAATAACTTTTTTTTTCTGTATTTTATAAAATTGCAGGCTTGTGTAAGCATCTAAGTTTTTTCCATTAAAGCATTCTATGCCAATTTTCTGCTATGAGACACCATGAAATTCAGTGATTCTTTTTCACTTCAACTTATAACAATAAATTTATCCAACCTGATACTTGAAGAAAAGCTCAAGCAAATCATAGGTCGAAGATGAGTTCAACTTATTTGCTATATGAAGGGCCCTGCATGCCAGGTATGCATTGTTGTGGAACCTACAAACAAGCATCTATCATCAGGTTTGATACAAAAAAACAAAAAGAAAACATCTGTGCATATACATATATCACTGTTCTTGAATTGCTATTGTACCATCAAAAACAACAAGGAGCATAGAGACAGTATAGGTACCATTACTTAGATCTCAATAAACAGTTCAGTACTGATCCAGTTGGCATAATAACCCATTCTATGAGCAATCAGACAGTTTTCCTTTTTCTTTATGGGAGGTGCAATTTAACATAGTTCGAAGGAAATTGCTGTCAAATAAAAACAAAAGAAAGAAAAAAAAAATTGAAGGGAATTTCCTGCCAATTTGAACCTTACAGCAATAGATGATAAACTTATAACAGAAGGTACTATTTTTGTTTAATAAGTGGAGTATATCCCCACTACTTTGTATTAAAGAAAAGAAACCCACAAAGATATCCATCAGTTACATGAAGTATATGTATTAAAAAAAAAAAAAAAGGCACTGGTACTGTTTTTAGGCCGGTACCAGTGCCCGAAACCTACCTATGTTTCATATGTATAAACCCAAAAGAAAACACCCAAAATATATACAACTAATACAAGCATAAACCACATAGTCAAACAGAAAATCAAGTAATTGGTGCACAATTAGAGAGACAGTAAATAATCAGGTAAACGATCACAAACAAAAAGGGGGCAACTCACGGGAGAGGGAACGGGTGCACAATTAGAGAGACGCGAGGCGCAAACTGCTCAAGGGCCTTCTTCAAAGGAGGCCATGAGTCCCTGCTGTCGGGGCATAGTGGGTCGAAGAAGGCCTCGATCAGGACCGAATCCTTCCATGGACCCGACCCGTTGTAGGCGAACCCGTCGAACTTGGAAGGTACAGAAGAAGCCTTTGATGGGTCTAGCTGGGAGGAGAAGAGAAGTAAGAGGAGAATTTTTGGAAAGATGGAAGCTTTTGCCATGAGAGCTCAGCTCCTTTTGTTATGGGTTCCTTTTTGTTTGTTTCGACGGAGAGAGTTTTTTTTCTTTTCCTGATTTTTTTGCAAGTTTATTTGGGTGGATAGGTAAGAAATGAGAAGAGAGGTGAAGGCGTTTTGACTTTTCGGCTTTTCTTTATTAACTTGATTTGAGAATCCCAATTCACAGATCACAGTCACACATGGCGGATCTAATCTAAGTAATTAAAATGGATTTAATGTCCCTATTTTATTTTATCTAATGTTGACAACTTGATATAGATGGTATTATGTATTTTAAAATAAAAATAAAAATGTTACATTCCAACTCCATAAATTATCACGAAAGATTATATTATTGAACAAATTCATTGCGAAGAATTATATTGAAATAATTAACAATTATTTCCATTAAATACATTTTTTTTGTGATTCTAGTGGTCCATTACAAAATTTTCTGATTCAGAAAACAAAATAATTTTTATACTAGAAATAGTATTATACTTATGTGCCTATCTGACTATCACTCCTCGTCCTTCAAAATCTCCTAATAATTTAGGTCAACTTTATTAAAAATAAATAAGAATATTGACTCAATAATATGCATAAAACCGACCGACATGTGCGCTACAACAATATTGTTCACAATTGCACCAATTTATTTGTGCTAAATGAGAACGACATATTAAATATAGTGAATAGATTATATATTAAAAATGTATTTATAACACATGATGTGTGTCTAATGTGTCTTTTATGTTTTTAATCAATTGGAACATATTTAATCGTATAATCTGCAAACTAGTTGAAAAATATATGCTAACATCGTTGTTCACGAAGATATTTGCACTAAACTAGTAACAATCAAATTTTATCTAAACTAATAAATTTTGCTAGAAATTATTTACAGTTCATTTATGCGTCTTTGTGCAACTTAGGCAAGCCCTCGACTGTAATTATTTTATTGTCTCGAATTTCGATTATCCGGAAATCTTTTTAGGCACGTTAAACCAATCACTGGAAACATCCAGTCACTTGACGATGCACAGGATACCTCCAGTCAATACAATAACGTAAGCCTCTGGTTCTGACTTGAATCTCAGCTCCTGTATCATTGAATCTACCCAGTATTTGATTAATGTATCTAGACTAGATTCTGATTACTGATGTATCTTGGTCTGAGGATGAGATAAATAACCACTCTGTAATTGTTTTGATTAATGAAAAATCGTTTCACGAAATATTTCTGTCTGTCTCTGTCTCTGTCTCTATCTCTCTCTATTCATTTACCAGTAAACTGGTTTCTCACAAGATCGTCTTGTTATAGGCACAAGTCAAAATTTTCCATACAAAATGCTTGGTAACTTGTGCTACTTTTGTAGGCCGAAAAGATCAAAACCATCGAAGTTACAAGGAACACATCATTGAGCTTTTCATAAAACACAAAAATTTATAAATGATCTAAATTAACTTCTGACAGCACATCTCACGGTTTCATTACAATTGCCTTCCATAAAACATTATGCTTCAGCTTCAATATCATTAAGCAACAATGCTCTGATTGGTAGTGTCATCCTCCTGCAAAGGTTAAAAAAATCGTTTAGTATTAGTTGTTGAAAAAGATATGATTTTCCAGCAAGAAATGTAACAAGACAATAAGTTGAAATAGAGGAAACCATGTCATTCTTCAAGGAACCACCCCACTTCTGAACTCGAGAATTTGCTTGCATTGCCTGCCAATTTTTTTTTCTCTTGTTAAAGCGAAAATAGATGTTGTTCACATAAGTGCATATGCAAGTTAGATTGCATGTGATCAAAAAGTCCAGGTACAACATGGATTTGTATGTAACTTTAGGTTACCATTTCCATTAGATTGTTAGGAATGGTACGGATATCAGGGCCACATAAATCCTGACCAAGAACCACACAAGTTTGTGCAGGGAGTAATGAGGTTTGAAAATTTAGCTATATACATTGAAAAGAGGTCATTTGCCACTTTTCTTTACCAATTCCAGGTACTAGTATATATGAGTTGAATAATAAAATACCTCATTTTTCCAATTTGTTCTGAGAGTGATGCAGATGAGAATTACGGTCTGTAATCCTACCCCAGAAAGCATCCCACCCCACATTCCCTGAATCAAGAAAAAATAACTAACTTAACTGCAGTCTTCAAAAAAAGCATCAAATTCATATCCAATCAGTTGCTATAGAATAATTATTAATTAACGATTGAACCTGAACTCCAAGGTTAAGAGGAAAAGCGATAATATAGCCAATAGGAATTCCAATCAAGTAATAGCACCCAATGTTAATGTATGCGACTAGCCATTGCCATCCTGCTCCCACTGCCACACCTATTCCGCTCCATTTTAATGTACTCAATCAGTTCTTTTATAAGGGTATTTAATGAGTTTTTTTTTCTGAATTGCATAATAACTTTTTATTAACTTCTTATTTTCTTATATACACAACAAGAAATAATAAATGATTTAAATAAACAAAATATTATTCAATTATTCAGATGCATATCCTGATAGACATGGAATAATATGATGGCAGGTAAAAGAATTATGTTAAATCTCAAGTTATTTACTGTTTTTTCTTTTTTTTTTCTTTTTTGCTAACTCATATTAATTATTTTTCCTTTGGTTTGATTGTTTACTAGGAGACTTTAAAATTAATCAAAGTTAACAGATCAATAAAAGACCAACTTTCTAGTTGCCGGTCAAGACAAGTAGGCTGATAGATTATACCTGAAAGAACAGGCTGAATGCTATTAAGGAAAAGAGAGCAAGCAAAGACCACGGCAAGACTGGCAATGGTGCGTACTACCTCAGGATTGTTTGTGAAAGGGACTCCATATACATCTCTTAGAGCTAAAACCAGTATGAAAAAGAAGAGGCCAATACATACAGAGTTCATTAAAACAACTATTATTGAGAACTTGGCTGCCCTCGGTCTGTTTGCACCCAATTCGTTAGATATTCTCACACTGCAAATAAGACGGTTATTTGTCTTATAGTACACTGTTTTTGTCAATATAGGAAATGACATTGTAAATTTTGATTTACAGTATAGATTTTGAATTTTCTTTTTCCAGAATAGGATGGCAAAAATTACCTGATAGCTGCATTCATGCCAAAGAAAATCATGATTTGCCAACCGAACAAATTAGTGCTGCAAAAGTAATATCCGAGCATTATATTGTTCTAATTAGTTTTCTTTTCTTTTGGTTCCAGTAAAGAGAGGTAAAAGATATATGAAGAAGGATTGATTTACTACCATATAGATACAGCAGCAACAGCTACTTGAGCATCAGCCAAGTTCCCCACCAAAACAATCAGAAACATATAAAACCAAAACTCCAAACTGGGTAAATCAGACACAAAAATTCCCATCAGATCTCATACTTCCAACCAATAAATCTTCAATATTTAAATGGGGACAATGCTTAAACATTACCACAACATGATAGCAGAACCAATCGAGAGCCTTGCGAATGCACCAAGATCTCTGAATGCAAGCCAGCTAAACCCATTCCATGCACCAGGACAGTAACCAAGAGCAATGTATGCAAACTTGCCAAGCACAATGAGCCACCAAGATATGTTAAGTGCCACTGCAGCACCAACTAGACCCATCTTGAACTGAACAATGAGCAACCAACTAAAGCCCACATGAAAAATCAACCCGACAATTGATACAACTGCCATGGCCATGACCTTGCTTTGTGCTTGCAGAAACTTTTCTATCGGGAAATTCATGGCATATGCAAAAAGTTGTGGAATCATGTATAGTGAGAATTTGCCAGCAAGCACTGCAATTTCTTTGTCTTGTCCAAAGAAACGAAGAATTGGTGTTGCGAAGATATATATTGGGAGGAGGCATGTGCACATGGTGGTAAGAATAATCCATGACCGCTGCATATATACGCCAAGCATGTAGAGTTGTTTGGCACCATAGGCTTGGCCACAAAGTGTCTCTAAGGCGCTTCCCATGCCCAACTGTAAAATGAATAGAAATTTCATTTTACGTTTGAAATTATTAGCATGACAGGGTCTGAGGCTACATATGTTATGCACCAGTGGAAAGATAAAATATGATTCTATTCCTAGCAAGGGTTTAAATTTCGGTTTTTTCGATATGACGGTCCGGGGTTGATTTGTTATTTCGGTGTTATTTCGGTGATATAACGGTGATATAACGGTGACTGTATACAGATACTAAAATTGTTATTGTATTATATACTTGCTTAAATGTGGGTCATGTTTGTTATTTGGGTGTTATTTCGGTGTTATTTGGGTCATGTTTTCTTATGATATCAATATATCATTAATTCATTAATGTTGACCATTCTTGTTTTTCGCTCTGGGTCCATTTTATATGTGCCTTTTTTTTAATGTTACCATTTCCCGTTAAAACGTACGTTATTTCGGTGAAAAACGGTGAAAAAACGGCGAAAAAACGGAAATGACGCGTTACGTTATTTCGGTATTTTTTTCTATGACGTTCGTGCGGTTGGGTACAAAATACCGTTATTTCGGTTATTTCGACGTTATTTCGGCGTTATTTAAAAGCTTGATTCCTAGACTTCGTGTATGAAAACTATAAAATAAACTTTATAAGGCAATAAATATGAAGAGATATAGCGATCAACCATGTATTTTTTTTAATTTTTCAGGAAAGATGAAACATCCATCGCTTGTCTCTCTGGATTTTACAGAAGTTTTCGCTCTTAATAGCAATATTCTCAATAGTTTATGTTAGGTCCCTAACCTAAGAAATAGTCACTTGGACATTACGTCGAACACATAGTGTGCATTTAAGCATTTTTGACAGTAACGTCAATTCTTGGAAGGCTTCGATGCACCCTCCTTTCAAATGAAATCCCTATTATGAGAGGCTAACCTATCTGCCAACTCATCTTCTGCATTTATCGCCCTCTCTCTAGCTACCGCTGCTTGTGTACATGTCACAAAATCGAAGAGACTGAATCAACTGTTAGGTGCATTCCAGTTTCTACTGACGTGGAATCGATCCTTACTTTTTCTTAATTCCAAGTGGGCTGGTTTTTTGGGCCGAGCAGGAGTAGGGAAAACCCAACATTTGTCATGGTTTCGCAATTATTTATCAGGATGATATACACCGTCTAAGGTTTTCCCATCCAGCGCCATCCAACAGGTCTGAACAGGCTAAAAATAGCATTTTTTCCGCGTGCTGACGTCAGCAAAATTTTATGATCAATTTCTGAAAAATTTTTGGTGCTGACGTCATCAAATATGATGATTTAAACGTTCAGTTAAATGTTATAAGGGTTGAATTAAAATGTATAAGTGTTCAGTTAGATGCACCAATAATTTGAAATTTTAGTATTTTGTGTTCAGTTAAATACGTGAAGGGATGAACTTAAAGTATCTATGTGTTCAGTTAGTTGTAGCAGAAATTTGATTTAGTAGTTTTTGTGTTCAATTAAACTAGTTAAATAAAAAAACAAAATGAACAGATACAACAAATATAGCGAACATTTACAATAACAATATAACATTTACAACAATAAACTGAACATCTATACAAATTGCCTGAGTGAGAAATAAATGATCATATTCAACATAAAAAGTGAAATAAATTATTGGTGCATCTAACTGAACACTTATACACTTTAATTCAACCCTTAAAACATTTAACTGAACTTTTAAATCAGCATATTTGATGACGTCAGCACCAAAAAATTTTCGAAAATTGGTCAAAAGTTTTTTGCTGACGTCATCACACGGAAAATCTGAATTTGAATGATGCTGGATGGAAAAACTATAGATGGTCAATACCAATTCTGATTATTTATTGAACCACTACGAGTGAGAGCAGAAGAATCTTACTTTTTTTCTCACTGACATGATTTTGCCTATACAAAACAGAAAAGAATACTTTTTTTTTCACAAGCATGTACTATGTTATAGAGTATAAAAAAATTAGTGTGAAATCTCACAAGCATGTACTATGTACTATGTTGTATACTAATACTATATAGTATAAAAAAATGAGTAGTACTTCTGAAATGTCAGGTGTGTTTGGATACGGGTGGAATAGGGAATAAGAATAAGGAATTTTGGAATTCGTGCTTGTCCCTATTCTTTATTCTTATTCCTTAGTTTTGTTGGTATAGAAATAAGGCCCGGAATTAGTCCAAATTCCTTATTCCTATGGTGTTTGGTTTGACACCGGAATAAGAAATAAGGGGCTTATTCCTATCCATCCCCTTATTCTCATGCATCCAAAATATAGCTAAACTAAGAATAGTTGTACCAAGTTTTTTAAGAATAGCTAGCTATACCCACACAATTACACAAAAGTATCCATTCAATATAGCTATTCCCAAGCTATTCTAACACTGTTTGGATCATTGGATGTGCAGTATAGCTTCCTTGATGCTCAGGGCGGATCCAATGGGGAGTGGGCATACGCCAGGCATATCCCATGATTAATTAAAGATGATTAAGGATTTTTAATTGGAGATGCGAAGAAAAATATTAAGCAGGGGCGGAGCCAAAAGTTTATTACAGGGGACGATGATTTATACCAGTGATTTAAATAGCGGCGCTATGAACCGCAATAGCCCCGCTATAGCGGTACGACCTAGTAGACCGCTATGGTGCTAAACTAAAAATGCCGCTATAACGGTGTTCATTGATATACCATAATATTACTTAAAAAAGTATCTATTTTTGGTGTTTTATTTCTTATGGTGGCTAAAATAGTGAAAATTAGCAACACATATATGCATTATAGTTGTATTTTAACGAAATTTAGCGACACAATTCATTACCTGCTAATATAGAATCAGTATTACGAACATTTGATTTAGCACTGACTTGATTCAATATTAAATACAATGAGATTTGTCTATTAAAATAATATATTTTAAAGTTTAAGTATTAAATTTAACTATTAAAGTATGCATATGTTGTGATATGAAATTTAATTTTTTATTAAAATATGTATATGATATAATAAACAAGTACATTTATACATGCCCACTATGATCCCATAGCGGCCGCTAAATGACCGCTATCCGCTATCCGCTATGACTTGAGGTTGTCCACTATAAATCCGCTATCCGCTATTTAAACCTTTGATTTCTACGTATAAACTTAAAATAATAATGATTATTATAATACAATTTATTTGTGGTTGTAAAACTTAATTTGGGCCAAAATTAGGGGTCAAGATATATTTGTGCGTTCAATTCAACTAAGTTATCATAAAATATGTATCTAAACACTCAAATGTTAGGGGGCAGTCCCCCCTTTCGTCCCCCCACTGGCTCAGCCCCTGGACTGTTAAGCAAATGTTTTGAAGTGTTGGATCTACTCCATGATCAAAATTTAATTGCTAAGATCTAAATAATTTTAACTTCGCCTACCCCATATGTCAATCACGGTTTCGTCCCTGATGCTATTCTAAGAATAGCTATAATTTTACACATCCAAACACACTCATAGGAATAATATTGTTTGTTTCAAAATTGAAAACAAAGTTCATTGACACGTCGAAAAATATTGGAAGAAATGTTTTGCACCTGCAGAAGAAAGTGAAAACAAAGGAAAGCCAGACCAAAAAAAAAAAAAAAAGTGAAAACATGTGAACATTATCTTTTTATATAGAATATGAATATCACATTTTTGTTAATGTAATGGAAGTCCTTTTTCTGTCATATTTTCTTCCACTTGTTATAAGTATAATTTGCTTTTCATTTCATAATTAGGGTCCTTTATTCGTTTTCTATATTCTTTTGGTGCGACTTGGCAGAATAATAAATGAGAGCATCTTTGGAGGAAAGAAGACGTGATAGTTAGAGAGAGGAATGAAAACCGGCCCCTTGAATAATCTTTGGGGAAAAAATAGTAGTAGAAGTGTTGGAAGAGGATATAGAAAGAGGGTTGATCACACCAATAACAATTTGGTTTGAACACCTGAAAAATGGATTACATGACTAATAAATTTAAAAAAAAATAATTATGAATATTCCTATTATAGTTTAAAAAGATGGCGAATCGAATATTTGTAATTTAAATAATAGTTGATCATTCAAGGATTGAATAAAAAGGTAGGGTGGCATTTCCCTTTGAGAGGACTGCTGTAGAAAGGTGTAAAAAAAAGCATATATATCGTCTGAACTTATATGAGGAAGAACATATAATTTGTAACTTCTTTTTCCGAAATGAAAATTATCTTCCTAAAAAAAAAGACAAAAAAAAAAAGGTGATTGTTGATTGTTGTTTGAATTTGGAAGTATATATACTTTTTTGAGGGACAAATTTGAATGCGGGTCTTCTCTTGAACATGTCCTCGGTCGACGTGGTCATAGACTCATAGTTACTAACTTACAATGCACTGCATTAAATTAATTACTTGAGAAAGCAATAATTGTCTCATGTAGTGACCATTTTCAAGGGTGCTGAATAAGCATCACATGTATATATATCGGGCCTGATAAGGATCATCCGCTAGATCCATCATCCCCATCATCCGCTCATTAATAACAGAAAAACGCGTGGAGAAAACGCGTGAATCATCCTAGCAATTCCTAGTGCCCTTTCCATTCTGGTCTGCGCTTTCCCTCCTTCTTCGCGCTTTCCATATTTACTCGCGCAATTTCCATTCTGCTCAGCCTCATCCTCTAGTTGTTGAATCTAAAACTATTTTTATTGAAGATACTAAGTAACTTCAATAGTTAGCTTAGTAACTTCAAGAGTAATAGTTCCAACTTCAACAGTTAGCCTAATAACTTCAACAGTTAGCTTAGTAACTTCAATAGTTAGCCTAGTAATTTCAACAGTTAGTCTAGTAATTTCAATAGTTAGCATAGTAACTTCAAGTGTAATAGTTTCAACTTCAATAGTTAGCCTAGTAACTTCAACAGTTAGCTCAGTAACTTCAATAGTTAGCTTATTAACTTCAAGAGTAATAGTTTCAACTTCAATAGTTATTTACTAAGCTAACTATTGAAGATATAAAACTAACTATTGAAGCTAAAACTATTGTTGTTGAAAATACTAAGTTAACTATTGAAGATATAAAACTAACTATTGAGGGTAACACTATTGCTATGGAACATACTAAACCAACTACAATACTTAGCATAAGAGGGTTGAGATGAGAAGAGCGTAGATGTGAACAGAAAAGAAAAGATGGGATGGGGAAGAAGAGCGTAGACTATGGATGAGAAGAGCGACGCGTTTAATACTTTCCGTTTACAGGGATGGGAACGCTGGATATATTCTTTCCGAAAATGAAAACCATTAAACGTGTTGCTGGGATGATGGAATGATAGAATCCTATAAGATGATGGTAAGCAATTCCGGTATATATATCTAATATTTTTCTCCTGTGCTTTCTTTTATTTTTATTTGCCTCATGAAGTGACTGTGTTTCTAAATCCAGCGCACTTTATTTGGAGTAAATATCTCGGAGGTCGGTAAATTTGATCCAAATCATCAATGAATTTCTGAACTTTGATAACCCGTTTAGAGTGGTTAAATTTTCAGATGTGTCCTGATCAGATCTTTTTCAACTCCGCAGAAAAAAACAAATTGAGGTTGAATTATTTTACAAAAAAAAAAAAAATGTGACTGTTCGTAAGTGAAAAGTAGTTTAAGTGCTCAAAAGTCATTTTTTTATTATTATTTTTTTTTATTGACTGAAGCTCGCCTACAATAATTCCTTGGCATGCGTTAAAATCATATAACGGACAATAAAGAGGCTGTCCTATATGTGTCGTAATTTAACTATGATTTGGTGGGGTTTTCGTTTTATGTTATATTCTTGTCTTTCTGTCAAATATCATTAACAAAATAAATTTGAAAACACCTCTTTTAGTTTCTTAAATTATAAACAAGCTAGAAATTAGCTAATGATCAGCCCTCTATGCCTCTATGATGTGCGAGTTTTCTGTGATTTACAATTATACACGATGAACAAAAAAAAAATGATAAATTCACAAATTGAAAGATTAAATAAAATCTATTTTTTTATATTTTATAGTAAGTATGAGTTCTACATAATTTAAATTACATGCAGGGTTGCATGGTTGATGTTTTTTTTAATTTGAACTAGGTATAAATTTTTTATTTGGTACAAACTCTAAATTTTTTATTTGGTACAAACTCTGTACACAATCGTTATCGTACATGATTAACAAAATTGATATTAACTCCTCCATAAATCTCATGACAGATGAATGCTCTTTATGGCATGTCAAACCAAGCTCATGATTACAGCGATCAACCAAAAGTGAAGAAATGTGCATATGGACCAGCTGCATTACACCCAAAAAAAAAGTTTTTTTTAAAAAAAAAAGGGCATAGAAAGGAATGAATTTCCATTTGTTGGTGCTGAAATGCTTTTCTCCAGCATGAAACTCAAATGAAATAATTAAAATGTTATATATATGGTTCGTCGAAGGAAAAATAAGAATGTCACAGTGATATTAAATGCTTTATCTTTCTCACTCTCTTCGCAGTTTAAGTAGTTGCATGTTGTTCTTTTCTTTTCTTTTTTTTCTTTTTTTTTTTTCTTTTTGATACGCTAGATAGTGAACAGTTTAAGTAGTTGAGAGCACAAAGGCCTTAGAAGTAAGGTACGTATAGTTATGAATATATTTGATAAAAATAAATAAATAAATAACGTATAAAATGTCAAATCTGAACCACCGGTTTGGTTGTTTTAAAGAATCAACCAGGCATTCAGATTAAAATATTAAATGTTCCAGTTAACATGAGGTACACTTGTAAATTGTAATGTTCACATCAGAACAATTAATACTCTCGGTCAGCAGCTTCCATGTTATCTATCATTATTTATTGTTTTGGATGAATTTGTGAATGTTATACTACAAGAATTGGATTGGGATACCTATATCTTTTAATTTGTTGCTGCAGCCACACTAGCCTAGTTGTGTACGGTCAAAAGCAGTGACAGAATGCAATTAGTAATTTAGACATACTTATGTGTTGTATTTTAGGCATATATCTTATTAGTTTCTTTTGTAAAATTAGATATGGAGTGGTGGAAAGAGAATACTTTGGCCCCATTGCTTTTAAGTTTAAACTAATAATGTTACTGGTTTTAGTATATTAAAAGATTTTCATCTTTCTCTGTAAAATAAAGCATGAAGTCAAATCCTTATTTTCTACTCCCTACCCAAATTCTGAAAAAATTAATTGACCGTGTCTAAATTGAACTGAAACATATGTCCATATTTGGAACCAATTACAATAATTGCTGGTCCCGTACTCATGACCTGTCACGTACCATACCAGTCCATCTTTGCAAATTTAATTTTCTCTTGTTATTAATTTTGAATAGTACATATTTTACCTACATAGTAGCAATCATCACTTTTATTGGGTCAAGTACTCAAGTTATTATTAAATAACAAATGTCCTTAAATAGCTTGCATAAATAGTAAAAGCGTACTGCTATGAAAGTTTACATATAACAACAAATTTCATCAAAGGCACACTCACGGTGTATTTGACTTAAGTTTTAGTGTAAACAAAGTATGCTGAAAATTTGGCAATACATGCTGATTTTCGTTAATTTGGTAATACACGCTGAAATTTACTATGTCACAAGTGTTAACATTCTTTAAACAAATAGTCAAATCTAAGACTGTTATGTACGCCTCAATTAATACATATTAGAGGTGACCTTAAGTCCTTAACAAGTTAACATTGATATATAAATTTTAAAGGACATACCATGATGCCAAACGCGAGGCCAGCGATGACCATGTTCTCAGTCGAAACAGCATCAAGCTCGAGAGTCGTCAGGTGTCCTGCAAAGATCTGAGTTGTGGCCCCGAGAGAATACTGTGCGATGGAGGTGACAATAGCCGGGGCGGCAAGAGACCACAGCTTATTGTTCTCCTCCGCCGCATACTCCACAAATTGCCTCAAGCTTTTGATCTCTTCTATGTCGTCAACAGATTTATTAGTATCATGGGGATTGTTTTCTTCTTCATCATTTGTAGGTATCAGTGGCTCTGCTAGTTGGTAGTTTTCTGAGTTTTCCATAATAGTGTCAGATCTCTGACTAGATCTCTCTCTCTCTCTCTCTCTCTCTCGTTCTCTTCCTCCCCCCGATATGGTGGACCTATTATATAGACAGCACAAGGGATCTTACACCGACAGTCAAAATCATCAACACAGCGCTTGTTCACTAAAATTAATTAATTGTTGCATGTATCTCCATGCTTCCTCTTAAGCAATGAATAAATATTGAAATGGTCAAACTTTCTCTATAATGAATAAACACATGCACTCCACGACCTGCAAAAAAGAAAAAATCTTGCACTTCACGAGCCGAGTTCCTTGCTATGTTCTTCGTCTCGACATTAGTTGACGTGAGCCATCAATCTGTCAAGTCGCAATTGAGAAATAAACAAAAAGTACAATATTTTTTTACCTAGCTAGTATAGACTTCTGTAGTATTACTTTTACTATGCAATTTACTTGTGTATCCTTTTTCAGGCCATCCAACTTCTCGTTGTTTGGATGTATATATCTCATAGGATAAAAAGTTTTTAAATACGATTCGTGCACTTTTAAAGGTTGGATGATGATTCGTGATAGAACTGTGATAAAAATATAGCGATAAACGGTCATGTAGAATGGCTAAAAAAATAAAAAAATTCAGTTTAATCGGATAAACGATCATTTTAAAAACTTGCATAGGATAAACAAAAAAATTAAATTTATAATAGCAAAATAGGACGAAGTTCTTATATCATAAATTTTAATGGGTCACATAAAGTATCATAAAGGTCTATTAGAATTAATTAATTAATTAATTAACAACTTCTCATTAAGCAAGTCAATTAATCTATAATAATTAAGTTTTGAACATATGTTGATTTGAGGGGGCGGGTAAAAACTAGTTTAGCATCAATATACTCTCTTTAAAAGTTTGACACGATACTCTTTTCGGAATGCTTACTTTCACAGCTTATATTATTGGAATTGGACTAGCGCGTTCAGAATTTTTGCAGAGACGAATTTACATAAAACAATTAATGGAGGTGATCAATTGACCACCATATTTTTTTTAATAGAATTTGATTAATTTAATTTTTATTTAGTTGACTCCATTATTTTGCGCAAACGTTTGATAGATACAAAAATGTTGATTCATAATAATATTTCTTAATGAACATATATTCAAAGATTGTGTATTTCATGTAAAACAAGAAATCGTAAGTTATAAGAACTCACACCTTTGTGGTCCCTTTCGTTTGTTAGATACCAAAAATTGAAAATGAAAGCAGCGACAACAAAAGCAACAATATAATTATAATTTCAATCATATAGAGATATATTTTTTTTCATTTACAAATAATTATTCGATCATAGGAATAATTTTTCCATAAACGATTATTCATTCGATTTGAATCCAAAGCCTTAAAGTCTCATTTTGAGTTAATATCTATACCGTAGATTCAACCAAAACACAAAAATCAATGATGCTAATCGTACATAAAGAGTTAGACACACCCTTCAGTGTTAGTTTTTACATTTTTGGATTGGTGCTTTTATAAGATAGATAGATAGATAGATGGATTGATGGATGGATGGAAAGAAATGAGATGTAATCTTGTCAATTTTTACAAAATCGAAATTAAATAGTCGCATTAATTTTCTTTTTGGAAAAACCACTATCGACAAAAATAATAGGATTGGCAGTTTCTTTGACAAAACATGCTTTTTGCTAACTGTACGCAACACAGTTGCATGAAGCATCCGTTTTTCATGTAATTCACAGCTTTTTTGAAATAAGACAACCATTGATGCTTGGCCTACGTACGATAAATTACAAAATGTACATGACCTCGACATGTCACTATGGAATCAACTGTAGCGCGCGGCCAGAGAAGGGAACTAGCTAGATTTTGGGCACAGTACATTACATACGGATGTCACAACCGAAGCAGCAAGAGATGGCAGAAAAATCGACGTGAGACACGCCATGTCATCTTAATTTAGTTAGTAAAAAGCATATACTTCTAATATATTGTTTGATTCTGAGTATAAGTTTATAATGTTTTTTTAGATCTTAATTTAGAATATGAGCTCCGAAAATCATAAAACTTAATTGGAATACATTTCTTGTGAAATTAAACAAGATCAATTATTCAGATTGGATAATTGAATCTTAACATTTGAAATATAAATTTTTAAAAAAAAAAAGTGAAGTTGTGGTAACTTGTGATTTTCGAAACTTGTAGAATTGTATTAGAAAGTTTCTATGTCTGAAACATTAGATTCCTTGAGTAATTAACCTGTATCCTTTTTAGGATTTCCATGTAATTCTACATAATCATATGCATTATGAATACCTAATTCTTTCTCTCTATTGTTTTTATCTCGAATTAATCTCAAAACTCTAACACTTTGGAAACTGTTCTCTTCTCTAATTCTCTTCTCCGCCTCCTATTAATTCCACCATCGGATATTAAGGAATTTCAAACCTAGCTACGAATTTTTCTCAAAAAAAAAATATTATTCCAAATTTCCAATATAAATGAAAGAAGGAAAAATAGAAAAGGTTAAATATGAACTACGAGTGTGTTTAATTATTCCTCCACTCCACAAATAAACCGTCCAAACACATAGAATCACATATAAATCATCATTCCTAATCCTTACCCTTTTAGACTGTATCTCAGCAAATAATGAAACGAAAAGAAAATTATCAAACACTTCTTATAATCATCCTCCGCTCAAGAGTGTTTGATGCTTTGAGCTTTGTTTTGGTGAATAAACTTTATTTTGATCTTTCCGCTACGACATGTTTTAAACTAACATAAAACATAAGTCAGGATATGACCGTCCAATAAAACTTATCAAGAACAAGCAATACAGGATAAATCATATACATATCATCATTTTGATAACCTAAAATCCTTGGCAAAAACTCTAGGCTATATATCAGCAAATAGTAGAAGAGGTAGAAAGGGGAAAAAAGATTGGGCCTAGTTGGGGTTACAGTCGATCGGTAGGCCTTTATTGAACCTCTTGCAATTAATCTTTATGGATTTTGTTCTCTTTGCTGGACCATGTTTTCAGGAATAAAGGATGTAAAATAAGTCTGACTTAGTGACTTTTAGTTGTGGAATTTAATCCAGAAATATGTATTATGGAGTTCAGCCCAAAACAGAAGAGCAAGGCTTAGTGTCTCGGCAATGTATTTATTTTTTAACTTTAGTTTGACTTTTACTAGGTCAAGACTTTGCATTGCTTGGCAAAATTTATCACATTGTTCCTTTCAAAAAAAAAATCATCATATTTTTTTGTAATTGGATATTTTATAGTTAGAGATCGAAACTTCTATAGGGATGAGACTTTTCCGTACAAAATTCATTGAGAGATTTTAGAAAAAAACACCATAAGAACTTCAATATTCGAGGGCATTTTGTAAGAACTGGACCAAGTCAAAACGCTTGTAGGACTAATTTTAGTTGTATTTCGTATATCATATGCTCGGAAATACTTTCTATCCATTTTTATTGTTTCAAATTTCGTATTAACGTATGATATAAAATCCCTAATATCCGCGTGCTAGAATATAAGTGCTTCTTTTAGATGTCTATCATTGTTTTTTCAAATCGGCAAAGAGCACAAACTTGTGCAATTGTATATCGGTGTAGTTTCTAGACACTCTGAATTTAAACACAAGTAAAGAGGGGGGGGGGGGGGGGGGGGGGGGGGGGGGGGGGGGGGGGGGGGATCTATTACTATCGGTGCACTTGGTGAAAGTGTTACTTGACTAGCATTGACAGCATGTTACATCGTTCATATTTTTCATTCATATGAATTGCTGCATAAATTTTTATATTTATATATGATTTACATTTATCCAAATTTGTATAGAATTCATCCTTAATATTTGCATTTGACGGAGTGTGGTACACTTATAATGTGACATGAGCGATAAATGAGTCTACGTGAAAATATACCAAATTAATGAGCAAAATTCTTTCTGTTTATCACAAAGGAAACTTGATCTGTTGTTGAAATTAGATCTGAATATTATTAGAAGTGAAATATAATGAATTAGACTCACATAGGATTTTGATATGTATAAATTAAAAGCAAAATTACATTGTTTTTTTAGAAAGGAAGCAAAATTACATTGTTGTTGAGGTAAAGCTTGAAAAAGAGATAATAGGGAATAATTATCGGAGAAGCGAGAATATTATTCGAAGTAGAATAAAAATTTAAGATGGAATGTTATATTATAGTTATTTTGAATTACATACTCAAATTTGACTTTTTAATAAACCCAAAAAAAATATTCTTCACAAGAAGAACGCCGTATTTAGCTATTGAATTTAGATAAATGTACACAAGAGGCAATTCTATGTTAAATAGAGAAAAGAGAAGGTTTCAATACCACAAGTTGTCAATCTTACTTTTATTTTGTTTTATTTTAAAACTTAAAATTCAAATATAGGATTCAAATGGTTTATAGTATTATTTCATGAGAAAAAAAGTATTTCTATAAAATTTTATTAATTTTTAGCTCATTTTGATACGAGATCAAAGTGTAAAAAATGAACAAATTTAATTAACTATGATTGATTAATTATAATCTATTAAATTTGTGAACCTTGATGTAGTACTAAATAAGTTCCTAAAATTATATGGGAATAGACTTCTTATGAACGTTTTTAATATATACATAATATAAGGTTGTGACAATTTGTGGCATTAGACCCCTCGGCTAATGACAATTTGTGGCATTAGGATGTGTCATGTAGAACAGATTGGTATTTAGTAAGGATTAGTTTAGTTACATTTAATAAAATGACATGTGTTATCTATATCAGGGATATAATATTTTCCATTTTATATTATTATTATTATTTCGCTAGACCACTATCGTTTAAGTATATTGAAAAAAGGGCATAGTATAAAAATTTAATATATCCTAATCGACACTCTCAAATTTAAAAACATAAATGGCTACAAGAAATTCCATCTAATCTCTATTTCAGTTTAGAGTCCTATCCTCACTTTTCCGCTAATGCCAAAAAAAATTAGAAAAATATTTTTTCATGTGAACCTTTTTTATTGCAACGACAAAATCAGGCAGATAGCAAAAATTTGTCAACCATCCAATAAAATAAAATTGTTGAGACAGATCAGAAATCCAAAAATATCTATCAATCAAAGGTACTAATCCAGTACTAATCCAGATCATCCGATCTTAATCGTACCGTCTACAATGAGTAATTGCACATCCCTACCATTATTACTATGAGCATGATAGCATCAGATATTTATATACGAAGTCAAATAAGAAAACAATACTTCTTATTTGGCAACACGGACTGTTTTTGGATAGTTAAACGATATAAAGGTCTAAATGCAAATACAGAAATTTCCCACTATTTTTTTTAACTACCTCTCCTTCCGACCTCTTTCGCTAAGCTTCTTCACCTCAGTGTAAATTTCCCAATCTGTCCCTTCCGATCTGCACTCTGAGCTTTCTTCAAAAAGAAACCAAACTCAAATCTCCAATCCAACCAAGCTACTGCTCTGCTCTTGTTGCTCTTGCTTGCTTCTATCGAATCCCGAAACTATTCCCAGATCAGATCCGATAAGGCGTTTCTGACTTGGTGGGCGTTGAATTCCTACTGAAAAAAGGTATATTTGGTTTGATTTTTCTAGTTAATTTCCCTTTACTTTTTGTGGGTAAGTAGAGTTGGGTCAGATTTTGAACGAATTGTATTTGGATTTGTTCCTTAAGTTGTAATAAGTCAATTTGGTTTCGGATCCTTTATTCCTTGTTCTACCCAGTTTAGTTTGAGCGACGGGCTTTAAAAAAAGGTGAATTTCAGATAATATTTTTTATTTCTTCCTTTTCCTTGTTGAATCTGTCTAATTAGCTAATGGAATCGAGTATTTCCGTTGAGATCTTTGATTTTCACTCATAAAGATGATTGTGCTTTTGTAATATCTAGAATTGACACTTTGATGACTTGTCATGTTTTGATAGAGCTATTTAGTTTCATTTCGTCAATAAATTTGAAATGACTCCAACTTGATGTTTACAGTTTCTTACTCTGTTACCATTTGATTGCTACTTTTTGTTTCTACCTTCTGTTACTATTCAAAGAAGGTAAATTTAGTTAGTGACACAGTATGGATCCAGTACACTTTAAAATTAGAAATTCAATAGTTAGTTAAGAAAATTCTATCTTATGTATAGCTTTTCCATAAGAATAAGCCTACTTTTCCTACAATTTAAGCTGAACTTTCCAGCATCGTACTAATCTAGTACCTTTCTTGACAAGAAAAGAATATTTTATGTGCATTTACCTTGGAATTCAACTTTCAGAGTAGATGTACTTAGATTAGTAGTAGGCTTCTCGCCTAGGTGAGATGAGGGATGCTAGAGGCATTCATGAGCATCTTCAAGTCATGCTTTGGAGCGGCTGCTGACGTAGATCTTGATGCAACTGGAGGTCGGCGAGACGGACTCTTGTGGTACAAGGACAGTGGTACACATGTCAGTGGCGAGTTCTCCATGGCAGTCGTGCAAGCGAATAATTTGTTAGAGGATCAGAGCCAGGTTGAATCAGGACCATTAAGCTTTTCTGATTCAGGCCCGGTAGGTACTTTTATCGGGGTCTATGATGGACATGGTGGGCCAGAGGCGGCCCGGTATGTCAATGACCATCTCTTCTCCCATCTAAAGAGTACGTTCGGTTGAATATCCATTATTTTTTGTTTTTAGCAACTTCTTAATATTTCTTTTGCATTTATGAAATTGCCAAAACTAGTACAAATTTGGTCTGTCAATACAGAGCCTATTTTCTGTATTGTATATTTTTTACAAGGTTGTTTCCTAATATTCCAATTTGCCTTCTTAACTCAACCTCAATTTTGCTACAAATCTTGGTTAACTCAATTTCATCTTGATCAACTCCACTTCTCGGATTAGATTTCATACTGCCATACAAAAGGAAGCTATTTCTCAGTTAATTTAATCAAGCGCAAATCGGGCCTCCATTTTGCAAGAACTTGTCATATGAGTTTAACAATTGTATAGCAGCAAACTATATATGTTGCAAATATTCCTTTGTTTAGTCTCAAATCTATCCAATTTTGCCTCAAGTAGTTGTGCAACTAAACAACGGCCATGATTGGAAGAAAGCAATGGCACTGTTTCATGGAATAATGCACTTAAGAAATCAGTACACCCCCTTGTCTTCTAAAGTACTGTGTCAATTTTCACATCGCAGGATTTGTGACTGAGCATAATGCAGTCTCAGCGGAGACAGTTCGGAGGGCCTTCCATTCTACTGAGGAAGGCTTCCTTTCCCACGTCTCGAGCCAATGGCCAAGAAATCCCCAACTCGCAGCTGTAGGATCCTGCTGCCTATGCGGTGTAATTTCCAATGGTGTTGTCTGTGTGGCCAATGCAGGTGATTCACGTGTGGTGCTTGGGCGCCTTGTCAAGGCCACCGGTGATGCAGTTGCTGTGCAGCTCTCAGCAGAGCATAATGCTGCCATTGAGTCGGTCAGGAAGGAGCTTCATGCGTTGCATCCTGATGATCCAAATATAGTTGTTTTGAAACATAATGTTTGGCGCGTCAAGGGTTTGATTCAGGTACTTGAAGGTGCTGGAACCATAATGTTTTTGTATAGCTGTACAAGGAGCTCCTTGGTTATCATGTTGCCACAAACTTTTGCTTTTATGGCTCAACTTAAAAAAAAAATTGAACTGCCAAATTTGACTTGTATGAGCTGCTGATGTTTTTGGTATATTCTGTATTTCTGTTGAGACTTAAGCCTATTCATATTCAGTACCTTACCGCACTGCATACCTGGAGTGCTCGAATCAAACATGAATGGGCTTAACTATAAACTACTGCAAATTGATATCTCATAACTGCTACCAATGATTGCACAGGTATCAAGGTCAATAGGTGATGCTTACCTAAAAAGACCAGAGTTCAACCGTGAGCCCTTGTTTGCTAAATTTCGGCTCAGCGAATCATTCAAGAAACCCATACTCAGTGCTGAGCCAGCAATTTCTGTGCAACCTCTCCAGCCACAAGATCTTTTTCTGATTTTTGCATCAGATGGCCTCTGGGAGCATCTCACCAATCAGGAGGCTGTTGATATTGTTCACAAAAATCCCCGCAATGTGAGATTCCTTCATGTCTTAGCGTTAACTCCTTTATTAGATTAAAATGAAATGATATTTGAGGGCTATTTAGACCTTAGATAATTAAATAACCATAAGATACTAATAACCATTCAATTCTTGGCCCCAGTAAAATATTACATTTGATTTCTAGCAATTGTCACACTTGCCACCAGAAAGCTGAGAAGAGTTCTCCGATCATGTCAAGGCCATGTCCTATGTATTCTGCAGATATTATCTTCTACCAAAATAAGGAAGAAATGATGGTAAAAGTTATGCATGGGTTTCTTAAAAACAATGGCATTTTTTGGGAGGGTAACGTTTAGCGTTGTTTCTATCGAGTCTTTGAATTTGGTAGGAAGTAATTAGCCACTGCATGGAGGAATTAGTGAAAACTTAAATTGTTGAATACATTTGCAGGGAAGTGCGAAGAGGCTGGTAAAGGCAGCATTGCAAGAGGCGGCTAAGAAAAGGGAAATGAGATACTCTGACCTGAAGAAAATTGATCGCGGGGTTCGTCGACATTTTCACGATGATATTACTGTGGTTGTGGTTTTCTTGGACTCAAACCTTGTAAGTAGGTCCACAAGCTCCTTTAGGGTTTCTCCTGTCTCAGTTCGAGGTGGTGGAACCATGTCAGGCGGCATTGTACCAAACGTTTGATGCAGCTGCAATAGTTGAGCCTAACCTAAGGCTTTCCTTTTTGTGTTAATGTACCAGATTTGTAATCATAAGAAATTTCAGGAGTTTCATATCCTTGGTAATTATCCTTAATAACACCTCAGTGCAACCTTATTTGGTGTTTCAAAAAGGGTTCAAAAGTATTGTGTTGAAAGGTCCGGGTAATTGGATAGGATGTGGACCGGGGAACTCAAAATCTTAATTTTAATTTGATGATGTACAAAAATGAGAAAAAAAAATTGTTGAGATAGAGCTGTCAGAGGTTGAATATTTCAATCTGTTTTGTTTACCAACATTTTGTGTTTAACGTGGAAGTCTATTTTCTAAATGTCAACGTCATGCTTTAACTGCTTCAGATGTGATCTCTGATATTTAGATAAACAGTAAAGCGTACCCCAAGTCTCTGAGCATTCATTTGCGCTTTTGACAAATTGGGTTGACTTTGAAATGAAAATGAATGGTCGGAATAAATGACATCGACTCATATTAAGGTTCGACAACAACAGAGCTCGTCTCTTGTTCTTGTAGAACAAGTTTCTGAAGATAATACATAGCTGTGCCTGTCGTGGAAAAGAAAATATCTTAACCATACCTGAAATTTAGGCCCAATAAAACTTGTAAGTCTTGATATAAGCCCGATAGAATTGAATTTATAGCCTTCAAAATGACAGAAGGAAGTAAATAATGGAAAAAAAAATCTAAGAAAGTGATGATTCGGAGGCACATAACGGTACCATATAGGCGACAGAGAAGCAATTACACACACGCCATTAAAGCACTGTGGTCTGCTACGCTGCCATTAATTCTCACTTTAATTTTGTACAGCTGAAACTTTCATCTGGCCAAGTTTTTACTTCAGTCAAATCAAGTTCCCTTGACTTTTCACTGTTCATGCGTCTGCCTGACCTATTGGCTATATTGCTTCCTTCCTTACCTCACTCGGAAACACACGCTGCACACTTACGTTTCCTCCTGTTTTTCTTAGATTCTATAACATAGATTAATTGCTATTTCTTTATTTTTGTTTTTATAGAAGAACGAGAACACAGATGCTGCTTTTGCTGGCCATAATAATGAAATACAACCGTTTGTAGCCATTATTATGATATAGTCCTTTTAAGTTTGGAAACTAAAGAATTTGGTCATAATATGTGTAAATTTTCATCATGTGATTCTCTAGAAGTTAGAAAATATTGGATTTTCTGAGAGACAGTTTGGGCTCCAAAATATTGTAAAGTAGCTATCACTCTAAATTCTTCCATAAATATTATTCATTAAAAGTCTGATGTAATTATCACTATAGAATTTAAAACAAATTAGTACTTGATGTAGACATTTTGGTCATTTTTTCTTCATTGAATATGGATTCGAGCTCCATCATTTACTGGGGCAAAATTTTCGCTAGAGAACAGAAGGAATAATCATTGAATGTCATACAGTATAATTATTAGGAAAGGAATAGGAAATGAGCATATGAGATGATGATGTTGTACTTGTCTTTTGGAAATGCTTTGTTTGAAAATAAATAGAAAAATATAAACTATGAAGTTTTAAAAGCCTACAAGTCTACAGCTCTGGTGGAAAAAGCAAGTATTTTTTTTTTAGAAAAATACTTGTTGCATGTTATTGTTCAAGACTTCAGGTAATTCAGATTGCATCGTTGAATCTGCAAATTAAAGACATTATGTCTAGAACATGAAAGACAAATTTTCATTTTTAAATTTGGCTTTTTATCATTGGACAAAATCTAATAAAAAAAAAATAAAGACATCTGCTTTAAGGCTAACGTTGTCTGCATTTTCCGATTTACATTTTTTTTTCCAAATTTTGGAAAAAAACGCAAATTACATCCAGAATACTTTTACCAACTGTTTCAGAAATATAAAAGTTTAAGGGGGCATATTAGGAATAATAACTCCTCGTTGCTCGTCCGATGTAGATTTCTTACTTAGTTTATTTTGATTCGAGGCAAGCATTATTAATTAGAGCATAGTGATTTGCTAATTACGGTTCTCCAGAAAACATTTACCCCAGCATACTCCAACCGCTCTCTCGTCTTCCTTTTCATAAATAAGAAAAAGAATCGCTCTCTCTTCTACACAAGTTTCAAGGACACTAAACAATTCAATTGAAAATTATATGTCCGTACAAGTATATAAATAAAGCTACCTAGTGACAAGTGCAGTGTACCGGTGGGTAACAACAGTGTATTCATACGTACCATGCTTGACAAATACATATTTCTTAGTCGCCGGACTAAAAGATAGAATAAGAAATAACTTGGTCCCTGTCACTAATTAAGTGGTAAAATTGTTTTGTCAGATAGTACAATTCAACATTAATTAATCTCATCCGTCCAATTTTACTCTGAGGACCAGGACCTCTTGGCTCTTGCCATTCATGCAAGCCGACTGAGTGTATATGCCGTATAATAATGAAACAGAATAAACAAACCACTTGCCAACATTAATTAAGAAAAAATATAAACAAACCACTTGTCAACATTAATTAAGAAAGAACCTCTGCCCGGCAGATTTGACATATTCTCAGAGCTCAGAACTAAGAAGCCAATGGGACTCCATGTATTTCTTTTTTCCTCCCAATCCAAATCTATTTTTTTCTATCCGAATCTTCTTTCTTATCTTCTTTTTTTCAGTGCATCTGTAGTTCTGTACATACATCTTTTTAGTCCGTCTAAAGTTATTTTTTTCCGTAGAGTTAATGAAAAAGATACGGTATCTGGACGGAATTATAAATTTGAATATTAAAATAAATTTACCACGTGTTTCGCCAAAAAATCTGTTGTGTTTACATTTACAAACTAAACGACGTATTTTGTTACTGAAAAACTTTTACATTGATGAATAAAAAAGTTAACCAATTAATTATTATCGTATTATTTGTAAAATAAAACATAAAATAATAAATTTTAAAGGTAAATAAAATATAATTCGTTGTGATTGAATAGGTGAGCCTACAGATTTTTAATTTGTTATCGAATTCCAAAATAAAAGTCATGTATGAGTTTTTAAGCCGAATAGTTAAATAGTAAAAATAAAATCTTAATCCAAATAATTATTTATGTCCACATTCGCTTCCAAATAATGGTATACATATTTGTACTTACTAAAATAAATATATGTATCCGTATTTGAAAAGTATCAATTATTGTATCTACCTAATATCTAATGTTACAAACTTACAAACACTTTTGACATGTATGTACTTCTGTATTGTTTTCAAAAAAGTTAGATACCATTAAAAGCTTAATAAAAAGCTCATAATAACAAAATGCTAATGCTGGATACCGTAAAATCTGGTTCAAATCAAACTGTTGTCTCCTAGGATACAGTGGCCCAGTCTAGGATTAGATTAGGCCAACTGACACAACCCGTTGCACGAGACAATACACGGATTAATTAATGTTATATTGCCATTAGCAGGTAACTTTGCTTTTCGGCCATAACCTATGCTTGCCAACTGCTGATGAGCTGATCAAGCACCTCCCGTTAAGCGGACCCGACATGAAACGGGTTTTATGGATAGATCGCACTAATTGTACCCGGTATATCAGATTTAAGTGTTGGCGGGTAACTTTTGTTGCCATGAGCCCACGAGGGATGAGTGATGGAAAATCACTAAACAGGTGTAGTTCAAATTGCCAACTTGTCTTTGAAGATTAACTCAATATAATTACAAAGTATATCGTTTTAAGATATTATTTTTTCGGAGAGGTAGTAAGCTGGTTTGAGGGGGTCAAATTAATAACACACAAGTAGGACTATTATTAGTTTGATAATATCGACAATATATTTTAAAAGAAAAATTGGATATAACCCCTTGCAATCTTCTCTAACCGGATATAACCCCCTCCAATCTTCAAAACCGGATATAACCCCCTCCAATCATGTATATTAAGGATATAAACCCTTTGGTCCCTTTCTTTTGATTTTAACTATTTTTAAATTAAAACAAACTTTATGTGACCAAACTGTCCTCTTCCTCTCTAAACAAATTACTTTCCTTCTGACATTTTTTTTTTCTCTCCGTCGAAGGAGACAACAAATAATGCACTAAACACGATCTAATAACATTAATATCTCTAGATCCTTCTATAATCATTGCCACTTTGCCAAAAACTTCCATCTTCCTTCTTTATTAAATTAACGATGCTATACATTTTTTTTCTAAATTGCGAGTATGCTCTGCGCAAAATAAGAATGGAGTGAAAATCAAATGAGGATCCTTTTTAATCCTTTTTATTAAACACGTAACTTTTTCAAAATTATTATATAGAATTCCAATTTACTTCAGTTTAATAATCGAATTCATGGTTTCGTTAAAGTATTTACTCATATTCAAGCTTAGCTTAGTTCCTATTTAATACTTCACGCATGCATCCAACACCCAATATCAGTACAAAATAACAGGTCAACGAAAGGTGCTGCAACTTTACATTTTGGTGCTGGACCATTTGTATATCAAAATTATTAAAGAAGAACAAAATGAGGGAGGGAAAGAACATATCCAAGTATGCATGATGAATTTTGCATCATAGATATTTAGAATAGAAGGTGAAACGTTTTTGGAAGGGATGAGGGTACTTTAGTCAAATTTTTATGTTATTTATTTATATTTAGTTAAAAAATAGCTAAAATCAAAAGAAAGGGGTTATATCCCTAATACACATGATTGGAGGGGGTTATATCCAATTTTAAAGAATGTAGGGGGTTATATCCAGTTAGAGAAGATTGGAGGGGGTTATATCCAATTTTCCCTATTTTAAATTAGTTTAAGAAGTTTTTAAAATAAATACAAATACTATATCGACGCATTGTCGGTCTTATTAAATTTCCGTGCAACAAATGTCATGTAATTTACAGGACATTCGTACTGACGTGCTTGTGGAAATAAAAACCACTTACCTTTGAGCTATTGTTAATTCTGCATTCTTTCAATTTGTCACCTTCTCAATGTGAAAAGTTCAAAGAAAAGCAAATGACACGAAAAATATATACACAGTAAGAAATGCATGTGGTTCAATTTGTATTAGACAAGATATCAAATAATTTGGCTATGGTCAAAGCAATTTGACCGATCATTTCGTCAAAAATCGATTAGATCTCAAATTTAGAAGCTTAAATGTTGATCCAAAAATCACTTAATGTGTTCTTCATATTGGAATATTCTTGCCAAACCAAATTATATATATTATTTATTTATTGTAAGTTATTTAGAAACTGTTGTTATTGGAGGATTCATAACTACTTGGATCGAGATTTTTCAAAAATTACAAAAAGATAATAGAAACATTTCAAAAATATATAAAAGTTAGTCGGCAATGATATCGATATCATTTTTTTTATTAGTCTAAAAAAAATGATATCGATATGAAGATCACATTGAACGATTTAGATATTTTATTTTAACTTTGAATCTTCCGGATTTGAGATGAGATTAGAGTTGACAAACCCTCTGCCCACATCGCTTGGATTTTAACATTTCTCAAACAATTTTACCCCCATTATATATTCAAATACGATAAGTGCCATAATTAGATCTTTTGACGTAATTATTGTATAAATCAATAAATACATGTAGAAATTCCGTAATGATATACATCAAAAGCCTTGCGCATAAAGAAAATAATTATTTTTTAGTTCACAGAAGTCATATATTATTAGATTATTAATTCTTAGTTTAGTTATTTTTAGATTTAAACATTACTAGCAAGATCTTTTAATAAATTTTCATAAAATTCACATTGTAAAGTGTAATAAAATAATTTGTTATTCACCTCAACTTCCCTATGAGTTCAGGAATAGACAATGTGATTAAAAAATAACCAATCAATTAAAAATAATAACATGCAGTTTGGTTAAATAGAGAAAATAAAATGCTACACTACAACTAATTTTTAAAAGGGATAAAAGGGAAAAAAAATTAATTGTATCTACGGCGCCGCTAAATGGGACTTTGTGAACTTAGTTGGCATGCCATGTTCCGTCGGATGAGAATTTTCTTAACAGGTCCAACCCGAATGCCCGATAAAACATAATCTAAGGAGAAATTCCAAAAACATTATTTAAGGAGAAAGATTCGACCATCATGCCCTGGGAATGTGACCCCAAAAAAGTGTTAACCCCACAAGTTCACAACCAACCAAAACGTCCTGCACTAACTGACAAGAAAAACATCCCTTCAATTATAATCCACACTTCCGTGAACATGGTCTTCTTGTTTTGATGATGAAACAAAGAGTGGTTTTATGTTCAAAACAAATTCGACAATTAAAAAAAAAAAGTGACATACACAACCAATTTATAAAGACAATGATGAATTCAAATTTTTTTTAAAAGTTATTATCAAATATCAATGGATCCTATTTTAAATAAAATCTCCTCTCTTTTAGGTTAGACAACTTACATATTTATTTGAATTAATAATAAAAATACAATACACTCTAAGAATAACAGAATTTGATATACAAAGTTCTAAAATCCAAGTGATTAATGGATTGAACTAATTAAAATATATTAAAAAGTTACATGATCAATTTCAATGAATGTATATTTTATTGGAAAATTTCCGGTAATGGAAATTAAACCAAACATTATGTTAAGCATCGGTGTCTTAAAAAAATGTACTCTACAATAAAAAATTAAGAAAATAATAATATAAATAAAAATAAATATATAATATGAATTAAGATTATATAAATCCAAAATCATATTTTACAATACTTTTAACTACAGAATTTAAGTTCATAAGTGTTTTTAAAACAAAAAGGGTATAAATGAATTAAAAAATAAAAAAATTCCATGTACAAACATTAATATAGTACTTTACGTATACATCTATGCACTTAATATATCAACATAAAATATAAGAATCATAATAATATAAAAAATGTAGTAAATCTACGAATTTAGTCGTGCGTCCGGTTCATTCAATTAATTCCCCCACTGCACCACCTCTGCTTTGACTTTGACCCTCCAATCCATACACGCACAGTGTCACACACCACCACACTCTCACTCTGTCACTCACTAATTCACTCACTCACCGCTCTCCCCGCCTTCCCAAATCCCTCCCTCCTTTCAGTTCCCCCAAAAACCAAAACCAAATCAAAACAAACTCACAAACAAACTCAACCTCTCTCTCTCTCCCAAAATGGGGAATTGCGCCGCCACCAGACTAGCTGGTGCGGGTCTAGGCCTAGGCTGTTCCGACTCCGACGACCCGGTATCCCTCTGCCGGGAGCGGAAGCGTCTCATAAAATCCGCTGTGGCGCACCGCCGCGCCCTTTCCTACGCGCACGCCGACTATATAGACTCTCTCCATTCCGTCGCCACAGCTCTCGATCTCTTCATCCTGCGCCACTCCGCTCCCGCTCCCATTTTGATAACTCTCCCTCCTTCCTCTCCCACAAAGATCGAAGCTTTGACGTTCCACACCGACGAGCCACAGAAGATCAAGGAGGTCGCGAAGGAGGAGAAGGAAGAGAAGGTTAAAGAGACGGAGGTGGTTAAAGAGGAGACGGAGATTGGTTGTGGGTATTTTTTTGAAGAAGAGAGTGAAATGAGTCAAATGACGATGCCTTCTCCTCCTCCTTCTACGGGTGCAAACGGGTTCGAAGGTTGGGATTTCTTTAACCCGTTTTATGGGTTTCAAACGGGCGTGCAAACGGGTTTGCAAACGGATTCTGGGTTTTGTAAAGGGTCGAATGAGGAAGAGGAAGAGGCGTTGAGAGCGGTGAGAGAGAAAGAAGGGATTCCTGAACTGGAGGAGGCCGAGCCGGAGGCGAGAGAGGTGGAAATGGAGAAGAAAGTGGTCATGAGCTTTGAGGAAGAGGAGAAGGGAATGGGGATTGGAGAAGGGTGTAATGGAGGTGTAGTAATGGAGGAGAAAGCGTTGGAGGTTAGTGAGCTCTCCATTAATGGAAGAGAGCTGCTTGAGGCGCTCAAAGATGTGTGCGATTTGTTCTTTCGTGCGTACCATTCGGGCAAGGATATCTCTCGCATGCTTGAGGTTACTAGGAAAGAACCTCTTTCTGGCATTGATGAGGCCAAAGGTGTGTTCTTTGTCTCGTTTGTTAATTATTTGTTTACATTTTTTGTTGTTGGTTTTTCTTTGTTTCTTTGATTGTTCCGTCTGTTTGATAAGTTCCCAGAAAATGTGTTCGATAAGAAGTGGTAAAAAATTTAGATGTAATGGATACGATAAGGTTGAAACAGAGACGATGTCGGTTTCCTTTTTTTTTTTTTTTTTCTGAAAGATAAATAACCTTTTAGTTGGAGAGAAAGCCGTCTGATTAACATTCACCTAAGATAGGTTTTGTGTGCCTTTCTACTAGGGTTTATGCTACTTCCCATTTGTACGGTATTCATGTCTTAGGCTAAAAACACTCTCGTGTTGAGTAAAAAGGTGGTGACATGGGCTTCACTTTCTCTATTTCTTCTTTTGTGGTTTTTTTTTTTATTGGGTGATGGGGTGGAGACTGGAGAGGGATGTGAAAATAAAAAAAGCTTGGTCTTTCTCTTTGCTCTAGACGGTCAAATTGGAACAAAATCATGATTAATCTGAGCATCTCAGTTATACTTTTTAGAAATACATACCTTTCTAGGAAACAAAAAATATCTTTCTTTCTTCTTTCACCCTGTAGCCCCATTTTTTAGGGAAATCTTCCTTCTTTACTCTTTTCTACTCGTGCTGTTTTTCAATTTATGCATAAAACACAGTTTCAACTTTCAAGAATAACTAATTTTGTGTTGTTGGAATTTTCAAAAGAAAAATAAAGACTTTTGAGCCTATTGATGTACATGCCTGTTGCCTGTTGGTGTTAAAACTTAAAAGGTGCCTGTTGTACTTGTATTATCCAAATTAGATGATCAGTTTGTTTTGATAAGGTCTGGGAAAAGTTACTGGTCCATAGGCAGAAATTTGTGGTAAAAAAAGAAGTGCATTGCATTTGACTACTCATAGCTGACAAAAAGCATCCCTTGCCACAAATGCTTTTTCTCTGCAGTGCTTCCCCCTCCCTGGGAGTAAAAAAAATAGAAAAAAAAACTTGCATTGTATATCTGATGCCTGTAGAAAAGATCCTTTTTTTTGTGGCAGTGAAGTTTATCAAAAAAAAAAGTTGTATTAAGCAACTGCAAAAGCAGGCTTGTGTAACTGACAATCTTTTTTTTTTTTAAATTATATCTAGAAAGCCAGTCAAAAGTAATGAGAATAACATGGCATCGGTCGCCGTCTTCATTATCATCGTCATCGTACAGGAGTCACAATTCGTCATGGACTGATAGCAATTCAAAGAGTGACATATTTGAAGAGTATGGTGGAAGTATGACATCTGGGTCCCACTCCCAGACGCTGGGGAGGCTTTATGCTTGGGAAAAGAAACTTTATGATGAAGTCAAGGTAATCTTTTAATTTGAATTTGGATTTTTCAGTTTGCTTGTTTAATTGAAGTTATATTTGTGGATCAAGGGCTTAAATTGAGTTAGCAAGCATGGATAGATATGGTACTGGTGAAGTCCACAAGTTGGTGTATTATTTCTGGATTCTGTAGTGTCTTGATGGTGCTAGACCACGATTAACTTTGTGAGATACTATTACTATACCAGTGAGGTATTAGCTGTGGCTGGAGCTCAAAATTGTTTCTTTTTTTTTTTTGCTATTTGCATTTGTGCATTTTCCATGTCCAATTGAGATTTAAGTTAATTGGATTGCATTTCTCACCCTTCAACTCGAGAAATGAAAAGAACTTTGTCAATATCCCTTTTAACTTCTTTTTTCCCCTATTTCGCTTTTGCAGTATACACCAGTTATGTTACTATATTTGCAAAGTTGCAATAACCCTGAATTTTTTTTCTTAATTATCATTGGTGTTTGGCATTTTGAGATGCTTAGTAGTAACTTACAAATGAAAAAATTACACTATGATTATGTTGGTATACTTAGTAGTAACTCCTGCAATTGAGCTATATGTAAAAACTGAATTAAAATTAGGCAATCATATTTCCATGGTTTATGTGAACTGCTTTCTATTTTTTCTAGGCAGGTTTTGAATAAGATTTGGTTCAGTTAATATGTATAGCTTGTTATTAAGTAGCCATTTTGATCAATTCATAAGGTTTTACACTCATATCTTGATGATATTTCTTAAATTAATCCAATTCAGGTGATAAGTTAGAAAATAAATTTCTAGGCTGCTGTTGGATGTGTAGATTCTTCATCAATGAACTTTGTGCAATTTTATTTTCAGTGAGACATCAAGATTTGTTAAGTCCATGCAGTTCAAATTTTCAAATCATTTGATGAACAAAAAAGCATGCACCAGATTCAGCATTTATTATAGATATGCTATATGGATCATGCCTATCTTGTTCATATTTCAATTTTATATTTTAAAATTTGACAATCATATAGTCTACTGTCCAGTAATCCCTCTATATATGTATATTTGGAATTAAAATGTTATCAAAAGTCATTGTTTCTATAAAGTAGTTAGTATTATTCAGAATTACATCAACGCAATAAATCAACCCTGAAACCATTATTTTGTAATTGTACTAAAGGTAATGGGATATTATTGCAACTATAGCATATTCTTGGACTAATTGCTATCGACTGCTTTTTTTAAGACAATAAAATATTGGATCAAATTTGGAGAAGAATTTTTTCTCACTTGATAAACATAACGCAAATCACAAAATTTTCGAAATATTTTACAGGCTGGTGACAAAACGAGACAAGCTTATGAGAAGAAATGCCTTCAACTGAGAAACCAAGATGTTAGAGGAGCTGATCTTAACTCAACTGATAAGACTAGAAATGGTGTCAGAGATTTGTACTCGCGTATACTTGTAGCTCTTCGAGCTGTTGAATCTATCTCTGAGAAAATCCAAAAATTAAGAGACGAGGAGTTACAGCCACAACTGGTAGAGTTACTTCAGGGGTAAGATTAATTTTCTCTTGTACTGACACCAAAACTTTGAAATGTCCAAATTAACCATCATGACACCAGATTCTTTTGTTAGGACTGCTTGGGTATTTCTTTAATGATAGTTTTGGACAATTAAACTCGAAAGGTGGTATTTAAAAATTTGAAAGAATTAATTTGTGGTGATCTTCATTGATTATGGGTCATATGTATTAGAGTCACATGCCCATCAATCAAAGTAGTCCAGATTTCATCTAGCATTGGTCTGATGTATAAAAACATAATTGTGAAATTGATGGGAGTTAAAATCTATCACCCAAATCTAAAGCTATAAGTTTTATGTGGGGTCCACGGATCATGCAATTAGTTTCCCATTTCCACTCTTTACACCCCGATTTTGGGGATTTCAATTTGTCTCCCAAACCCCACTTTTTGTGCCATCCATTCCCATCGGTTCACCTTCAAACCAATTGTGGAGCAGATTAAAATTTGTCTCTTCCATTACATTCCATCCTTTCCCTTCTTCTGGAGCATAGCCTAAATGAAAAATCACAACTGCAATTTTTTCTTCTTGTTTCATGATTCTTTTGAGAAGAATAGGCTCTTTCTGGATTAGCAATGCATTTTTTTGTAGAATAAAGAGTAATTAGGGTAAAAACTAGGGATTACGGCCTCATGGCTAGAGGCTCCCTTTTATATTAATGAAGAATCGTACTTTTACAAATAAGATCCTAAACTTCTACAAATAACATAATTTCTATAAATAACCTAATAACTAATATAACTCAACACTCCCCCTCAAGATGGGCGATAGATATCAATCATCCCCATCTTGTTACAAGAATTTTCAAACTGCTTACAACCCAAACCCTTGGTTAGACAATCAGCCAACTGTTCTTCTGATTTCAAATAGTTCAAAGTCAGCACTCTATTATCTAGTTGTTCCTTGATGAAGAAACGATCAATCTCCACATGCTTGGTGCGATCATGCTGAGCTGGATTGTTTGCAATATTGATTGCTGACTTATTGTCAGACCGAAGTTGTAAAGACTTTTCTCGAAACACGCGCAGCTCAGATAGGAGATTTTTCATCCACATCAACTCACATAGACTGAGTGCCATAGCTCTGTACTCAACCTCAGCTGTAGATCTGGCCACCACATCTTGTTTCTTGCTCCGCCAAGACACGAGATTGCCTCCAAAAAACACACAGTATCCCGTGGTGGATCTGCGATCATCCAAACAACCTGCCCAATCAGCATCACAATAGCCTTCAACTCTTAGATGTCCATGATTCTTGAACCACAGTCCCTTTCCGGGGCTCCCCTTGATATATCTGAGAATTCTGTGAACAGCATCCAAATGTTGTTCTCTAGGGTCATGCATGTACCTACTCACCACACTCACTGCATGAGCAATATCAGGTCTCGTGTGACATAGATAAATGAGCCGACCAACTAGCCTTTGGTATTGCTCCTTGTCAACCGAGTCACCTCCCTCAGCACACAACTTCTGATTAGGTTCGATAGGAGACGGCGCAACTCTGCAGCCTAGCATCCCTGTCTCTGATAGAAGGTCCAGTGCATACTTTCGTTGAGAAAGCACTATGCCCGTTCTTGACCTAGCAATTTCAATCCCAAGAAAATACTTCAATTGTCCCAAATCTTTAACCTCAAATTCTTTTCCAAGATTTCCTTTTAGCTTCATGATCTCCTCAAAATCATCCCAGTGATCACAATATCATCAACATAGACAGCAAGGATAGTGATACGACCTCTCAAGTGTCTGTAAAATACAGTGTGATCTCTATTGCACTGCTTATACCCCATGCCACAGACTGCAAGTCTGAACCTATCAAACCATGCCCTCGGAGACTGCTTTAACCCGTACAATGACTTCTTCAGCTTGCATACCTTCCCAGCTGATTGTGGAGTAGCAAATCCAGGTGGGATCTCCATGTACACCTCTTCTTTGAGATCTCCATGCAAGAAAGCATTTTTGATATCCAACTGGTGTAGTGACCAATTGTAGTTGGCAGCACATGACACCAACATCCTCACAGTGCTCAATTTTGTAACCGGAGCAAAGGTCTCATCATAGTCGATACCATAAGTCTGACTGTATCCTTTTGCAACCAGTCGGGCCTTGTACCTATCAACCTTGCCTTCTGGAGTTTGCTTGACTGTGAACACCCATTTGCATCCAACAGCTCGCTTTCCAGCTGGTAGAGATACCAACTCCCATGTGTCATTCTTCTTCAATGCTTGAAGTTCCTCCTGCATGGCACCGAACCATCTAGGGTCTTGTTTAGCTACCTGCCATGTGTTAGGTACTGGCACATAATCTAGAGATGCAAGAAATGACTTATATGCAGGTGGAACAGATGCATATGAAATATAATTTGCAATATCATTTCCCAAACTACCATACTTGACAGGTGGTTTTCCAGCATTGATTCTAGTAGTTCGTCGGGGCAAGACAGGTGGAGGATTGCTATCCATCACCTCTGAAGAAAGGTTCGAGGAAGAGTTACTTGGGACATCAACATTGAACTCCCTCTGCTCATGTTGCTCAGGCACAATATGTTGCTCAGGCTGCTCATGCGGCTCGAATTGTTTTTTTCTCCTCTTATAAACTAGTAGCTCCCCCTGCTTACCAGTCTCTGAGACACCATCACCATCACCATCATCATCGCCACTCAATGACCGAATATGACATCCATCACCATCACCATCACTATCGCTCAATGACTGAATAGGACCTGGTACTGTACCAATCACGGCTTCATTCACATTCTCCCCTTCTCTACTAGCACTAGTAGAGCCATCCTCAAACAAAGAATTCAGTTCTGTTTTCTCTCCATAAAACGGTTCGGACTCTCGAAATGTCACATCCATACTGATAAACAATTTTCTCTCAGTAGGACTCCAACAATTGTATCCTTTCTGACTTGATGAGTAACCCAGAAAGATACACTTAACTGCACGTGGATCTAATTTACCAACCGTTGTTCGGTGATCTCTCACGAAACATGTGCATCCAAACACCTTTGGAGGAACAATAAAATCATTAGAGCCAAACAACAACTCACGTGGAGTTTTCATTCCTAACACCCTTGATGGCGTTCTGTTAATCAAATAAGCTGCTGTCAAAACAGCCTCACTCCACAAAAACTTGGGCACATTCATTGTTAACATCAGAGAGCGTGTCACTTCTAGTAAATGCCTGTTCTTGCGCTCAGCCACTCCATTCTGAGCTGGAGTGTCTGGACAAGTGGTCTGATGGAGGATCCCTTGATCTGAAACAAAAGTAGCAAACTCCTTGTTGACATATTCTGTCCCATTATCTGTTCGAAGTGCCTTCACTTGTACTCCAAATTGGGTCTTCACACAAGCTGAGAAATCCTTAAAGCATTTGAGCACTTCAGATTTTTGTTTCATCATGTATATCCAAGTCATACGTGAGTAACAATCAATAAAGGTGACAAACCATTTAAACCCACTAACAGAAGTAGTAGGACATGGTCCCCAAACATCAGAATGAACAAGTGCAAAAGGCTCCAAACTTCTCAAACCAGATATCTTGTAAGTAGATCGCGTGTGTTTTCCAAGTTCACAAGCTTCACAAAACAATCTTTGCATATCTACTTTACTCATCATTTCAGGTTCTAACTTGCTCAAACTATCAAATGATAAATGCCCTAATCTACAATGTTGAAGCATCGCTTCCACTTCTAATCCTCCACTAACTGTACGAGCAAGCATTGCAACTTCCCTGTCTAGGTACCACAAACCATCACGCCTAATGCCAGCTCCCAATCTCCTCCCTGTTTTCTTTTCTTGAAAAACACACATATCTTGATCAAAGGTAACAGTGCAATTTAATTGATCAATAAGGGCATTGACAGAAAGTAAATTTACTGGAAATGAAGGAACATGCAAAACTGATGACAAGGTAATAGATGAATTACAACACACCATACCGGTGCCACTAATAGGTCGAGAAGTACCATCAGCAGTTTGAACAGTATCAGGATGCATTTCCTTGCTAGGGCAATATTCTACAAAATCACTAGATGCCCCTGTGATATGTCTCGATGCACCTGAATCTATTATCCAATCAGCATTAAATTTAATGGATGTAAGTGCATGTGCTTGAGTACCTTGCTTCGCATGAGCATAACCTGTAAAGTTGCTAGGACATGTAGTATCATCAAGTTCTTGAAAGGTTCGTCCTTTGTCTTTAGACTTCTCAACTAGAATCTTGAACTGACGTAATTCCTCCAGTTCTTTCAACTCAGTTCTAGACCTTTCAATCTGACACTTGAACTGACGCAGTTCCTCCAGTTCTATCAACTCAGCGCTGGTCATCCTTTTAGGAGCATGAGACTCCTCCACAGCTAGATTTACAACTCCTAAACCTCTACACCCTCGGTCTTTTTGATCATTATATCTACCATTTTGTCCTCTACCTCCTCGACCACCATCAGATTTGCATGATAGAGGACAATTAAAGCTGAGATGTCCTGTATTCCCACAACTATAACACTTTCTTTCTCCCCTGTAGTTTCTCATCCCCTTAATTCTGATTTCATTGGACAACAACATTTTTTTATGCATTACTTGTGACGGTTCCAACACAGATTCGGCCATCTTGCCGGTTGAGTCCTCATCAAACTTGGCCTGAAGCATCCTGACCAATCCTAAAACCTCTTGCAATTCCATACCAGTCACAGGTGTCTGCATCTCCATAATCGACCTTTTGTTTACTTTTACACAAATACAATTAGAGGATGAGATAAATCAACTCAACTACAAGCCGTGCGGATGTACACGATCACGGCTTTCAGCATCTGTGAGAACAATAGGATCGTTGAGAAAAACTACAAATAAAAACAAAACTACTACATACCCTCATCATATTCATATATATATATATATATTTACAAAGATGGTACTAAAAATAAAAAAACAAACGAAATAAATGAAAAACTTAAAACTAGTACGGAACCCAAAAAATGTGGACTAGAGTGCTCTTGCACTTGTCGTGATGCAGAAATTATGTGAAAAACGTGTAGTAAATGAAGCAAGCGGACGCGGAACAGACAAAACAAAAAAAAATGATTTACGGAAGAGAGATGGGTGCAAGTTACGGAGAAAGGAAAAATCAGTAGAGAAATTAGGCGGATCCCTGAACCGCCGGCTCTGATGCCATGTAGAATAAAGAGTAATTAGGGTAAAAACTAGGGATTATGGCCTCATGGCTAGAGGCTCCCTTTTATATTAATGAAGAATCGTACTTTTACAAATAAGATCCTAAACTTCTACAAATAACATAATTTCTATAAATAACCTAATAACTAATATAACTCAACAGTCTGCTTCTTGTATAAGCTCCTTGACATCTATTAATCTATACAACTAAACTACGTGGCAATACTAAGGACAGCACAACAAAACCTAATATTTGTATTCCCCAAATATGTCCATTGAGTTGACTTCTGTTGGTCGTTCTTTTGCAAATTAAAATGAGGTGCTAAATTGATTCTTCCTTTCTCAATTAAATATTACAATTAAATTCCTTAAGTGCTGACAAATTTTTGTTAACTTTTTTTTAATTTTACTCTCAACACAGACTTGCAAGAAATTGGAAGGAAATGCTAGATTCTCATGAGACCCAAAAAGAAATAATGTTTGCTGTGAACTGCTTCACATGCCCAGCTTATGGGAAATTTTCAAATGACGCACAGCGCCATGCAACTCTAAAACTGGAAGCTGAGATCCGTAACTGGAGATCCTGTTTCTCATCTTATATCTCAGCCCAAAGGGACTACATTGAGGCCCTGAATGGGTGGCTCTCAAAATTTATCTCACCTGACCCTGCCTATTATGCCAAATCCAAAAATGGTGTACCTCCATTGGCTTTGATGTGCAATGAGTGGGTTGTGGGTTTTGGCAAATTACCTAATAAACCTGTCTTGGGCTCCATTAGAAATTTTGTGAGAAGTGTGAGGGTACTATGGATAAAACAAGGAGAGGAACAACAACAGAAGAGAAAAGTCGACAACCTTGCAAAGGAGATTGACAAAAAGTTGTATGCATTTAAACGTGCCGAAAATAGGATCTTGGAGACTAAGTTGCTGGAATATAAACCTGAAACAGATGCAAAACAGAGGCTGGAGCATTTGGCTGAGAGAAAGGAGATGTTGAACAATCTGAAAAAGAGATTGGAGTCCGAGAAATCAAGGCACCATGATTGCATGAGAGAGACACATGATGTGACACTTAACGGGTTCAAGATTGGTTTAGCGGGTATATTCGAGTCCTTGACTGATTTCTCAAAAGATAGTTTGAGTTTGTATAACGGTTTGCTAGCAAATATGGAGAAATCAAAGGAGTTTGAAAAGATTGAGGCGGCACATGTAGAAGGATTGAATGTGAATTCTTCTTGAATTTAATTTTACTATTGCTGGTGGGTAGGATTTTAGGGGGGCCCCTTGGTTTTGGACCCTTTTGAACATGGTTTCGAACTTTGAGGGCTTGTCTGTAAAGTTGTTAGATGTCATGTAGTGAGTATATGGGATGAAGGTGGTTTTGTAATTTTTGTGGGCGACCCTTGTTTGTTGTAATTACTGTTTCACCGGTTGTAGGATAGAAATTGGATGTTCTAACCTGACAATCTATTCCATTTCTGGAAAATGAGGTAGTGATGGTTGCTGGTATTGTATCGATGCCGGTCTGATAGAGACGGTTACCGTCTCAAATTAGCTACCCAACACAAGATGCACATTTAAATTAAGCAAATAATGGGAATGAAATTTATAATACAGGATGTTACGAGCACTATATTAGTCTGGTTATGTTGTTGAATTATAATTGTAGTTTCTAAACTAAGAATATATATATGTATATGTACATCTTGTCAGGATAAAGAACATTTGTAGGGCACTTTGTTTTTTGTTTCTAATCAAGATATAGCAGAACATGCATGGTAAAGAAGTTTATAACATGACCTGCAGAGTTTAAAAATTTATATAATTATATTGCGTGGAAGCATTTCACCGCAAGTAATATCTAAATTTTTACTGTAATTGTTTAGTATGATGATAGATAAAAACAGATAGGAAGGTGAACCTAATTACATGTAGAATTGGCCTTACGCGTGTGGAAGAGCTCATAAAGCGCAGCCCGATGAAAAAAAGACTATGAGCCTATGAGGCTATGAGTTGATATCTTCTAAGTCAAAAGTCTCACCTAAAGAATGAAAGGGAAAAACATTAACGAAATTGCGGTACCTAAGATGAAAAGTTTCCTTTGACTGATTAAATTAAGTGGGATGTCGACGAAGTCTCTAAAACCATAAATTTTGTATTATACAAAGAAAGAACCTTTATTTTTAATAAAAATTTTCAAATTTAGACAAAAAAATTGAATTCAAATTATTGATCTTGTTCATATTCACAACAAGCTTCTACATAAATTTGATGATTTTGTGAGTTCATTTTATCTTATAGCAAGAACTAGAAAAAATGAATGAAGTAATTTTAATGCATTGTCTTTTTGTCATCTTAATCTAGTATATAATGAACTTCAAAAATCACAAAGTTTATATGAATGTATATCTTATAAAGACTAATAGTCTAGGTTCAATATTTGAATTTTAAATCTTGAAATATAAATTAAAAAGCGAGGTTATATGTTGCGTGATATTGAAACCTTGGATATTTGAACAATCATCTAGTAGGATGTGTTTCAGGGGAATATGGCTATTACAAAATACAAATTGAAGTTGACTAAGATTGTCTCAATCTCTTGTACCGACCGTTGTGAATAAAAAAAAAAAACACATATATAAATTAGAATGTTATGCCTAAATTAAATACCCTAAATAGAACATTTAGTTTAGCGGCTAAAATTAATAATTATTGAGTATAGGCATGTGGTTCGAAATTCAGTTAGAAAACTTTTATAAATATATAAAGTTGACAATTTGAAGCCATTTATATCTATAAAAAAATTAAATAAAAAATTAAACACTCTAAGATATGGAAATGATTGATTATGAAACAAAGGTGATAGTTGAGAGCATCTGTCATGTCCTACAGATTTTTAGCCACATTTCTTTCTTTCTTTTTAGATAGGTAGGCAAAAAGTCTACGTAAATTTGCAAGTCAACTTTTTGGTAAATCAAATTTACGTAGACTTTTTTTGCATGTCCAAAAAAAGTCTACGTAAATTTGATTTACCAAAAAGTTGACTTGCAAATAAAATTTACAAGCAGGGTAGTTACACTTACATTTCTATCCTGTGTGCTTCTGTTTCTAGAGAAATCATGCTTTATACAAAAAATTGTTTTCTATTGAGTTTCATTATGTGCTAGAAAAAACAGATGAGATATGGGCCATTTAATATTTGAAGATCTAATAAATGAGGCAACTAATATTATAATACTTGGATTGGAAAATATCTGCCAAATGCACAAAATATCTTTGAAGAGACTGTCTGCTAACATGCATCTGCCACCTAGTTGCCCTATCTGACCAACAAAGAAACCTTCAACAAAAATTGATCTAAACTATTGGATGTGGAAAATTCCAGAACAAAGTTTAACGGACACGCAACAAATCAGGAAAAAGAGGAAGAAAAGAACACCAAACTGATCTAAGCAAGACTTTCTCGCTAAGTCTTTCAGATCTGGCAACGCATGGTAACAGATTCAACAGAAAACTTTGTTTCCTGTGAAGTATAGTGCAATAGTAGCATTTATGTTTTTTTGTCTGAAAGGCCCAAGTTGTGAGAAACCTTTGCTGCTCCTCGAGTTTGTACCTCCTTATCTATCTACCACTTCATCCAACAACCATATAAATACATTTTGCAATTAAATGCTTGGAAAGTGGTATTATTTTTAGAATGCTTTAGGCGAACTTATGATTGTGGGCCTTCTCTAAAGAAGGAACCGCATTTTTTGGACCTCTTTTAATTCTCTATTTAATACTTGTCAATCCAATCTCAGATCCTACTCTCTATCCTCATTCCTATAAAAATTCAAATAATAAGCTTAATTTTAAAAGAATAGCAATATTATGCCGCCTGAACAATGAACATACGTGCACAAAAATGTTGACTAACCATACACATGTTGAAATGTTAGAACGCGCAACTATGAACATTTCTGAATAGTTTTAAAAGAATGGATGCTTGAAATCAACATTACTGAATGCATGAATGAGTTCAGATCCAGGCATAATTTTGGTATTATTTTTGAAAATATGAATGCTTTTTATAAAATCAGGGATAGGCAAAAAAAAGCACTGTGTAGATTTTTAGTATCTAGTTGATTCAGGTTTTTCTGTAACAGTTAGTCTAGACTGATTTATGTAACGAGCTCTCTTTACTGTCAAGATGATCCATTATAAATTGCAGGAATTACAATAGGGCATATCATCTAAAATGACATACTGCGCAGTTGATGATGCAGCCGTCGGATCTAATCATAACGGTCAAAATCAGAGATATAATGCGTGATGTGTTATTTTACAGAATTTAACATGCAGTATGTGACGAAATTATTTGATATTTAGTCGTCAGAGTTAGGGCTGGCAACGAATCGAGTTCGAGCGAGCTGACCTTAGCTCAAGTTTGATTTGAAATTAATTCGAGTTTTATCGAATCGAATCGAGCTAGCCTCGAGTTTCTTAACGAGCTGTCGAGCTATATTTTTAGTATTTTATATATATATTTTAAGCAAGTAATAGACAAATTAGTTAATATTCTTTAGTTTTTATTGTACTTTTAATTATAAACTAAAGTTTTATTCATTTTATAATAAGAATTTAAAGACAATAAGTATTCATATGTAAGAAATAAATATATTATATATCAAATTAGGTACTAAATATCATAAATTAGTTAATAAAATTGTATATCGAGCTAATTTCGAGTTAAATTCGAGCGATCCGAATTAGCTTCGAGCCCAACGAATCGAGTCAATTTCGAATAAAAGTCGAATCGACCTCGAGCGAGCCACGAGCCACGAGCTTTTTTGCCACCCCTAGTCAGAGTGGACCACATTTGCCAATTAATTATCTGCCAAAATTCAGTGGGAAATGGGTTACAGGACCATCTGGAAAACTTTGTATTGTAATAAATGTAATCAGATATATTCAATATTGTTACAGTGTCTTTTTATTTTATTTGAAACTCATAAATATTGTTACAGTGTCATTATGGCGTTGTAAGGATTTGGTCAAGTTGCTAGCTACTACCTTGGATTTTCTTTTCACCTAATTATTGGCCTTTGAATTCAGCTTTGTACTACTTCAACAGTCTCTGTTCTTGTTGAATTTTCAACGATCCAAACGAAGCAACTCACTAAATGTGCTAGTAATAATACTAATTTAATGAGCACATCAATTCTGTGAAATACAGGTTGCAGTTATATTATCGTGCCTGAATCCTGATGCAAGTACTGATATTTTACATGCCCTATCAAACAAATTGCGCAATTTAAAAGCTAAGTCCCACATGAAACTTCTACAGAAACGCTCACATGAATGAACAGATGATTATGACAGTCTAAACAACCAAAACCTTATGATAAATAAACAAACATAAAGAGGTGCGCTTTTTTACCTTTTTCGTGCACTTGATTTTAAAACAGAAATTTTTTTTTGTGAAGTGACTTTCTATGTAAAGCGCAACTTGTAAAGAAATTAAAGGCACAGTGTTAAATCATCTCAACCCTCAAGTGAGGCCCATGTATAATAACTACACAAAAATGATATTATACATGACATAACATCTCTAGTAGCTATCAGATTTGTTAATGATGAACAAAACAACCCACCTGCCAAACATACACAGTACACACGCTAAACAAATGTATACATGTCAGCATACTAAATCTATCAAAAATTCATCTAGAAGACACGCCTACACAAAGGACATGAACCGTGCTTCAATAGCCATCCATCGATACATGGTAGATGAAACATGTGTTTGCAATGTGGCAAAACCCTAGCAGTATCTCCTGATTGAAAATCCTGAAATATCATAACAGATGAAACACACATCAGAGGACTCATCCCAACAAACTCAAGTTCAAACTATATAATTGGCAAGTCTAATTATAAGTATATTTACAGTTTATAGTTTATATTACACATTTATACTGTGAAAATTCCAAGGGCATGTGTGTTCAGCTAATTTTTCTACTGAAACTAAACAAATAAAACCAACAAATAATAATAGATGATTTTAAACTAAAAGCAAATAACAGACCTGAAGGCAAACTGAGCAGCCGATTCTATCACCAGAGGCATCAACAAGATTTCGGTGATTAAATTTAATCACAGGAAGCCTGTCAATGGAGTCCTTGGCCATACCTCTAGAATTTCCACCAGTTTCAAAAATATCAAGAGCCTCCCGAAACGGCAAGTCTGCTGCATTCATCTGTCCAAATATAAACATGAACTTAATATAATAATGTGTGATAGACATGTTGGTGGAGTTTAATATTTTTAATCTTCTTTTGCTAATGTACCTGGCTCTCTACAGCACTTTGCACTGCTGGGTCGACTTTCTCCCGTACAAGCTGACCAGTCATAAGACTATACAGCACTCCCAACTGAAAATAAATATAAATTTATTAATTTAGTATAAATTGGAACCAAAGATAAAATAATAAAAATGTAACATAGATTATATTACTGGCACATACTATGTATATCAGTACAAAGCACATGCTATTCAACAGAGTCAGCTGGTAATGAACCAATTTTATGCTGTCTACAAGCACCAATTGCTATTCTTTATTAATTTCTCTTCCTAATTGGGACCTTTGGAAAGTTGTTTGTTCTGAAATACAAGCAGGAAAAAGAGACTAGCCAAAACCCAAATGTACTAGTGTGCTTGATTTTAAAAGGACAAGAAGAATACTAAATAATACTCATTGAAATAACAACATAATGCTAGTAAAACCACTAACCACATATACAATACTCCAAATTCCAGATGAGTTGTTACGCCAGATGGCAAATGAACGTTCGACCACTTCCATGGCAACAAGAGCGCCCGACACTGCGCCAATTCCTGTCCCGCCAAGTACACCACTCTCTGTTGCAAGGCCGATCAGACCACCAGTCACAGCACCCAGAAGCACACCCACTGGATCAGAAAAGACAAATGTTGCAATAAATTAATAATGCTGATGCCATCCAATCAGCAAAGATAAACAATGAAAGATATTTTTCTTCTAGTTTTTAGTTTTGATTTGATGTTTGGACATTGAGAAGAAACAAAAAGAAATTTGTTTTTTGCAATTACAAAAAGGTAGGTAACCAACAATATTCACTACGATAATGAAATATAATACACGGAAAAGAGAATATCTAAACTATTCCCGAATATTGGAATCTCATTCCTACTCATTCCAGTATGATTCCAGTACGAATCTCATTACAGTATGATAAATTACCAGAGGTGCTCAAAAACATAAAACCAGTAAAAAACTCAAAAAATAAGATTTTAAATAGAAAAAAAATCAAAACTTATTCTAAATAATGGAATATCAATCGTACTCCTATAGTATATTTCTGTCTCACTCTCTAGCATCCAAAATAGGATCAGAAAGCAAACCATGTCATGAAATTTAGAACATCATGTAGAGGAAATTAGAACCAGAATCTTCATTCAGTCACACGATCCCATTCATATTTAAAACAATTGAGCAATTTCTCTAATTACAAAAGGGTTAAGAAAAAAAGCTTTGCTTAATTTCAGTCAAATCATGCAAGATGTTTGGGGAAAAAAAGTAAATTTGAAACATAAACTCCAGTCAAGTACAAGCTTTACTATAATTGAAAGCAAAACACCACAATAATAATTGATCAAATAACATACCTGATGCAAATATACAAGTGATCAAGACTTCAATGAAACCCCCAACAATTCGACCAAAAGCAGAACTGTTGCCTCTTCTCTCAGCGCTTCTAGAGCTGCTACTACTGAAAGAAGGGAATGAAATCAAACGATTGGAGGAAGAGGAAGCGAGAATGGAATCCATAATTTGGTTTGATTTTGAATTTTATGTTTCTCCTGGTAGGTTAAGTAACAGAAATGGGGAATGGTAGGGAAGGGAAAGACATATATAAAAGGAAGAGAGAAGAAAGAAATGAAATGGTCTTGTAAGCATTTATGAAGGGTTAGGTGGGTTAGTGATTTCTTTTTGTTTTTCTTTCTTTTTCCTTTTCTTTTTCCTTGAACAACATCACCGCTTAAACTTCTATTTTGCTAATACCACCTTTGATTCATCCATATTTTAGTAACTGGGTTTATTTCCTTTTCTTTTTCTTTTCTTTTTTTGGGTGTATTTCAGCTCATGGCTGAATTTTATATTTTCATACATTCTGTCTTTTATGAATGTTCTAACTAGCATCCTGTACAGGTTTTATCTTCGTGGTCATATGCAACCTTACATTATTTTAAACTATCTCCCACTAGAGATCAGTTATAAAATTAGAGCAGCTTACGTAGTTTATATTATTGAAGATGAAGAAAAGTAGTTTACGTGTTCACAAAACTGTGTACGTGTATTATTTGTTGCGAATACACGTTGACGTAAGACGCATTTAGTATTATTTTTGTTTATAAATTAGTCATGGAGTTTTTATTATAAGTAAGTCGCAAGGTGAGCCAAATTAAAGCGACATAATATATATCTCAGCAATAACATAAGGTGTCTGATTGAAATATATAGGATTTCAATCGAATAAGAATTGTTTGAAGAAATTAAATTTAGACTTATGCTTATATTTTCTTTGATAAACCAAACATTTTACTCTGTGGAGAACTTTGAACAACGAAAAAGGGAATAAAAAGAGTGCAGTACTGCAGTCTAGTAAATTACAAATTGTGGTGTGTTTGGTGTGTTGACCAGATACGAATCCGTGTTACCACGACACGACACGACATAACACGCCACATATACGGATTTAACACGACACGTATGTGTTGGCGTGGCGTGTTAAAATTGTGTCGTGTTGGCATATTTAGAAAAGTGACAAGGTTTAATACGACATGGTCCAACACGGTACGATTTGACAAGACACAATTATAGCACGACACAACACGGTTTCGTATATTTTTTTAAAATTTTAAAATTCAAAATAAAAAATAGTATAGAAATATTAATGCATAAAAAAAACTAAGGATGATTTGAAATTTTACATGATAGCACAAAAATATCAACATATAAGAATTGATAGTAACGAATTATTCGAAATTTCAAGAAAAAAATATCATTAAAAACATACAATTTTCAACTAAGATGTTAAGAATTAACATCATCTGATTCCTATTATTTTTTTTACTTATATATTTTCTCATGAAATATCAAAAAAGAACATTTCTTAGGTGGACATTGAAATTCAAAATTTTATTCGATTTTTTTTCAATTTTTAAATAATTTTTAATATTTATTGACAATTTCTATGAAAAAAATAATAATAAGCTTCTAACACATTTTGACACAGTTGCCACAACCGTGGCGTGGCGTGTTAACACGATTTCCAACTGTGTTGTGTCAGTTTCCGTGTTGTGTCGGTGTTTCTCTTCACTCGACACGACACGACACGACACAACACGATTGTAAATATATTCCATGTTAACATGACACGACATTGTGCTAAACACATCCGTGTTTGACACAACACATCACAACACGCTAAGATTGCAATTCAATAGTGTAGTCGTGCAAAAATCATTAGAAAATTGTTCAAAGTGAAACATGGTTTTTTTTTTTTTTTTCTTTCTCTCTTTCCTCTTTCTCTCCCTCCCCCATAAATACCTTCTCGTTAGCTTTTTTATTTCTTTGACGAAATATAATAGATTTTCTTTCTATTTAAAAAAGAGATAACCCTGGCCCCAACAAAAATTCAAATTATTTAAACGTGGAATGCGGAGGGATGTCGCAACCTCCACGTTTCAAAAATTCTTGTACACATTATTAGATTTTATTGATGTTAAGCGACTATCCCGAGTGCTTTACAATAAGATACTATGAAATTAAACATAATATTCTTCTCGATCGACTATTATTAATAAAAATGTTTTTTAAAAAAAATTCCTGTCGAATTTTCTTTCGTAACGTGTCAATGCAATCAGAGCTATAATTTGTAACCCCAAAGGGTTTGCCATAGTAAGAGCTTCTATTAAAAAAAAAATTAAATAGTATTATTACTGTGCTTAAAAAAAAAAAAGTGGTATTATCACTAACATTTGGATACAAAAAAGTTCAACACAAAAATCATATCTAAGTATATCGCAAGTCGCAACACAAAGTTTTCTTTGATTTTGAATTATTTTCACATAACAGTGTCCTGTGATCTCGTCTTCAATAATCAATAGCAAATTCAAGAAATTCTTTTAAACGCAACGAAGAATAACTACATTCAAAGCTACTCTCACACGATTCACCTACTAAATATCAAGCAAAGCAGCCGATGAATAACAATAGACCTAGTCAATAGACCTGTTAAATATCGGACCCAATTTCCACTCAAATTAAATATCGGACTCTCTCTCTAATATTTTTCTCTTGAGCATGGATATGATCATATGTTCAATCCCAATGACAAGAACACATATCTGACCGACATAATTGTAATTTATCCTCAATAACTTGACAACACGTCAACATTGCCGCATCATATAATAAACTTTTTTGGAGGTCGTTAAACTTAATCTATAATTCATCAAATTTTGATCACTTTGTTAATACTTAGTCTAATCAACCATATAATTAGTCCATTAATCAATACTTTTTCGACATGAAAAATGTTTATTATATTCATACCCACTAAAAATTTACAAACTAAAAAAAATCTAAAAAAAAAGTTAGATTTGATGTTCAAATTAATGAGTTAATTCGATGAAATCTTCACAAAATAACAAAAGTTAGACAATTTGAAAATATAATGACCAAAATTGAATAATTTGAAGTCTAATGACTAAAAATTGATTATTGATAAAATTTAACGACCTCTGCAAAAACTTGCATCAAATATATCACAATCAAGTGAATTTGAAAAACTAGACATACTATAGCAGAAATCAATTTTCTATAATTTTTGTGCAGTTTTTTTTTTCTCATTTTTCTTACAGATTTCATTATTTATTAATATAATTAAATAACATTTTAGGGCTGTCCGAGAAAATTTTCCATAAACTCTGTATATATGAATCTTAACGGCTAAGGTATAGACGAAAGTGAGGAAGTGATCGAGACAGACATTATGATTTTGCACAGCTAACGCGTTTGTTTCGTTTTTTGACTGACTATTTCTATATCGGAAGCTTCAGTTTCAATTGTTGATTGAGACACTTGCACACGTCTTGTGGTTAAGGTGTAAGCGTAACTCATGTGACTAAACAAAACCCTTAAATTTTGCTTTGATTTAACAGAAATTAGTCCGGTCTTCTAGAAGAAAACACAATTTTGTTTTTAGGTCAGAGAATGGAAATACTTCTTCACGTTCGTCAATACCCTTTTTTGGATTAGGTCAGGAGTTTCTATTGTTATTGCGTTGATCTTATGCTAAGATAGGGAATAGTTTCGTCACTACATCTGTCGAAATCTCATGTTTTACATCCAAATTATTGTTGCTTTTATTGGCATGTTGGGAAAGTATGTTAATAAGATGCGAGACAACATGATTAAATGTCGCTAATTTGTATAATGATCTGAAATTTTATAAAGTCAGATAAGAATTTGGTTTTACTCTTTTTTTTATTAATAATTTGGTTGTACTCTAAATAATAAATATTCATGGTTAAGATCCCCATTTTTTATATACTCCCGTAGTTCTTGGAGTGATGAAATCAATCTTGCGTTTTTAATATTTCAAGATAAAATTTAAATAAAACAAATTCACCATATAACAAATTAACAATGTTTTTTTTTTCAAAAACAAATTAACAATGTTTACATTGAAATGTACCATGTCATGTGATATATTTAATATCCAAACAATTGTGATTGGTTTGTTATACTTAGATATCATTCATTGTAAGTGATATCCCGCGGGACTAATAGACTACTCACTACAATAGATGTACCTTATTGAGTTATTACCTTCTTTTTGGGATGAAAAAGACAGGAGACATAAATATCTTTTATATGAAAGAACTTCACACACTTTAAAGTCTACAAATATTCACGACGCTCAAGCTCAGGTTGTATCAACCAATGTAATACTACCACGTAATCCGTCAACTATCATTTGTAGAAGTTATGAGTGAAAGTTTTTCAAAATTATAAAATATACTTTCTGTACAAGGAGAAGAACGATAATCCCTAAATATGTTGCAACTTCTAACAGAAAATGGCGCTAAACCTTATCCTACCTCTCTCCAATACAAAACCCAAATCAACACTCTTTTACAATACCCAAAACCTCTCCAATTCACAATCAGACGCAAGAATATCTCTTCTTCGTTTTATCCAAGCACTAACCCAAAACCATTTTCCTAAGAAAACCTCTTTTATATCAGCAATTACGGCTTGTTCTAATCTCTTGTTAATTCATCATGGAAAAGCAATTCATGCACACATTGTTAAAGTTGGTATTGCTAGTGACCGTTTTGTTGGTAGTTCAGTTATCTCTTTTTACTCTTCAATTGGCCACTTAGATCATGCTCAGAAGGTGTTTGATGGAATTCCCATGAAAGATGCGGTGCTTCAAACTTGCATTTTAATGGCCTATTTAAGAAATGGAGATATTCATAATGCAAGGAAATTCTTTGGTGAAATAGAAGAAAGAGATGTTGTGACCTGGAATGCCATGCTAACTGGTTTGGTACATAATGGCTGGTATGAGGAAGCAGTGGAATTGTTTAGAAACATGCTTATCAACAAGGTTAAGCCAACTGAAGTGTCTATAATTTGTGTCATTTCAGCTTGTTCTCAAATAGGGTCTCTTTCTTTGGGCCAATGGATTCACAGTTATGTCCAAAAGCATTTGCATGAAATCAAACCCACTATAACTCTTAGGAATAGTCTTATACACATGTATGCAAAATGTGGTCGATTAGATATTGCTCTTGATCTGTTCTGCGAGCAAGAAGAAAAAAATTTGGAAACATATAACACCATGTTGACCAATTTATCTCTCTATGGCAGTGGCATAATGTGTCTCTCTATCTTCTCCCAAATTCTTAAATTGCAAATTTGCCCTGACAGAATTACATTTCTTGGTCTGTTGATGGCATGTAGCCATGCAGGCATGATCAGTCATGCATTTACATGTATTAAATGTATGGGTCAGGTGTATGGTGTTGAACCTGGGCCAGACCATTATAATTGTCTTATAGATGTCCTCTCTAGAAAGGGTTTTCTAGAAGAATCGAGAGAGGTCATTGAAACAATGCCTTTTGAACCAGATGCATATTCTTGGGGCACATTATTGAGTGCCTGTATCAACTATGGTGATGCTGAACTTGGATTGGAGGTTGCAAAGAAGCTGATTGACCTTGAGTGGTATGAAGAGGGCCGATACACAGGTTTGATTAACCTTTGTACGAAGGTCGGTAGAACTGAGGATGCTGTAATGTTGAGAAATGCGATAAGGCAATTGTGTAGAAAGGATAACCCGGGGAGAAGTATGATCGAAATAGATGGTGTTATTCATGAGTTTGCAGCAGGAGATTCTATCGATGATATATAAGTATGTATTATTTATTATTCAGTTCTCATTAATATTGCCTTTTCTGTATTTCTTATAGTTAGTTGAATTTGTCCAATCATTCCAAACATGAAAAAGTACAATTCAATCAAAGAACTATTGTAATCCTAGACTATAATTTATCGGCTCAACCTGCCAATCCCCAGGATCAATTTGGTTGAACATTTGAACTGAATTTGAACTACAAAGCAAAATATGTACAATACAAAGCTGTTCTTGGAATGAGAAATTAGAGCCCATCAGAGAGAGAAGAGAAAATAAATTCTCACACTGAAAATAAAATACAAAGTAAGAACAAGAAAAAAAAAGACGTAAAGTCAGATCCCAGAGGATTGACCTTGACCATATCAAAAGGTGGCCTTTTTGGGTGTGCTTCAAGTTAGGTTACAAGATGGAGGGGATGAGATATTTGAATCATGATACACATATATCAGTTGGACTGGAAGGTAAGGGTCTTGGAGGCTAGAATTAACCTTCTCTACTGTTCAATAGAACAATGAACCCCCAAACCGAAGTGTGGGGAAGATGACATAGAGAGGATTTGGACAAGGTTCTCTTTACAGCCCTCTGACCCTCCCTCTTTACTAGAGAAAATGTATTAAGTTGCCATTTCGAGCTGCTTCCACCTCAGCCTCCTTTTTGTCTCCTTTTTTTGCAACTGTACTTCTTGCAATTTGAGTTGTTGAATGCATTTGGAATAAAGATCGGGATACATTCCCTCGAGCATGGTCTTGACAATAGTAGTCACCTGCTGGACTGACTTGCTCCAGTGTAGATTTAGGTTGCTCTCCATTCCAGCCACTACTTGGGGAAGTATTTCTTTTATTACATTTGAAGTCAGTTTTATGAATTTTTCATTGTTCCATATGTAAAGTGCCCTTTCTGCTACCTGAAAAACAAACTTATGACTATTAAAAATTATGTCGCACTATATGTATACTGCAGTCGTCTATATGGAACAACAACAAATGATAATCAGCCCAAATCCTTGTTTTGATATTATTTTTCAACTACCTATAATGCAACATTGAATTCAGTTTCTATTTAAGGTATAAATAAATTGCTAATTGGTATCAACTTGTTATTACAACTATAGTTTGATTTTGATCAGTAATTCAGTATCAGTAACAAGGAGTCCAGTTTCATAGTGCCAGTATGGTATGACTATTGGAGCGGAGTGGTACATTAATTAGGCCCCATGGCTGTAATTCTTGAAAAAAGATTACTATCAAAGTTACGCAAAAACAGAAAAAAATTACAAACCTGAGAATTGCAACTAGTCAAGCACCTAGCAATCTGAGAACATAGCGGTACTGCCAATTTCTCAAATTGTGCTGGTACAGGTTCCAGCACCTCTACTAACTCCTCCAATTCACCAATCAGTAGAACTTCCTTCTGACAATTTGTCAGAGGCCAAAACCTTAGAACTTCCTCCAAAACCACCTCTGACAACTGCATTTCCTTTTTCACAAATTCCATGACACAATAACATAACTGCCTATGGTACGCCACCAACCCCTTTGGTTTATGCAAAGGTATCAGTACTCTCTTGAAGAACACCTTATGCTCTTCCTTTAGGGGTACAGCAAACCCATTTATTATGCTTCCATATATTTCTAGTAACTCGCTTATTCCGAAGTACCTCTCATTGGTTGGTTCTAAAACAAAATTTAGAAATACATTATTCATTGATTTTCGCATAAAGGATCTCTCATGTGTAAATTTGGTGTATAACATATGATATATGGTTTTCAGCTTCATGCGTTCTCGAGGGTCTTCTGATTGGAAGCGCAACAGTAGATTTGAGAGAAAAGTCCGGTTGAGTTGGTTTCTTTTCAGTGCCTTTATGCTGGTATTTGATATCAGAGATGAAAGAATATCATAGATAATTTCAAGGTGAGGCCATGATGGTAGAAGGGTCATTACTGGTAAGTCATCCTCTAGTGGATCAAATGGAAAGTATTGGTTTGTTGGTACGGGTAAAGGTTGAAAAATATTTGTTGATATCAAGGATATGAGGGGATTCAAAAGTTGGCTGTATAAGGATTGTTTACTGCTGCTAATAAATGTGAGGATTTGAGAAAGGTTCTGTTGCTTTTCTTCTTGGTCCTTGGCGGATTCGGCTGGGTCAGCAAAGGTGAAGAGGCGATCACACTTCGAGATGATTTGAAGAAGCTTATCAACCTCTGGTTCGACAGATGGTGGCTGGGGTAACTTGGTTGCTCCAACAATGGCATTTTGGTATTTCTGGTCTTGCTTAAAGAGGTCTCTGAGAGTGATGGAGTTTCTCCTCGTGAAGTAGGGTTTTTGGGCACCCATTGCTTGGTTTCCTTTGTGTGTCTCTTCACGTTAGAGACTTAAGACCTTACTATACTCTTGTGAGTGTATGTGAGTAACAGGAGGGTCAGGTCTGGTCTTTGTCCATTTGTGTCATGGGGGTTTGGAGGGGTTTGAAGATGACTCCAACTGGAACAACAGTCCTGAATTGCCTTTTTGCCCTTTTTCTGTTTATGTGATATGGTGAGTGAGAGAAAAGTTGAATGGAGCGGGAGTGGTCGGTGGTCACAATCTATGACAAAAATAAAGCCAAACTGATTGACATTTATTCTATGAAACAAAAGTACAAATGAAGTAATATATCCATGTATATCATCTATCAATTTCAAATATATGTTTTGCTGGAGATGAACATTCCGATATTTCAGTAATCTGTATTCAAGGTATAAACTTGCCAATATGATATTCAATATCTGACAATTTCCAATTTCAGGACTTCCAACGAGTAGTATGTTCTTCTGACCATACCTGACATTGTTTTCGTTACTGAGTTTATAAAATCTTTTTAATAAATGAAGAAAGATCCAAATCCTTTTTACATATTTACATCGAAAATCTCTTATAAATCATTTTAATAACTCAATCACTATAGCTACTTGGTAATTTGCACCACTAATCACTATTTACACTACCAAAAAAATCTCGAAATCATGAATCTTCATCTAATATTCCTTTTGGAAAACTCGCCAGTGATAAATTCGAGGGTGCAAGTTGTGGAGGTGTATCAGTGTGATGTATTTATATTATTATAAATTACGCACCTTAATGAGGGATCTTGGTGCTTTTCTAGGTGGTAGGCACATGTCTAAACTTACATGTTGTTCGGTATGGCGTGGATTATGGAATTGGATTTTATACTGTAAGAGGCATTGCTTTGTTTTCATCTGAGTTGAGGGTTCTGTTTAACTCGGCCCAATATAGAATTTGCAACGGCATGGCTATTGGCTGGTGGTTTGGCCCACAACCAAACTTTAATGTTATATAGTAAAATATTGAGGGGGGTTCACTGGTTGGTTCTTCTATGCTTTATTGCTGTAGTTTGTTTTATTTTAATATTTGATCTTGTTCTGTGCAGAATTAGATGGAATCTTGACGGCTGTTTCTTTAAAACAATCGTTACCAGTAAAGTTTGAAGATGATTTTTCCCCTTGTCTGAATTCGATTTCCTATTTTCTTTGGGTAAAAATACGCATAGATCTACCAGAAAAAAGTAACTGACAAGTGACAATTATAACGTATACAAAATAGTATGTTCTTACATCAATATATCCGTTTAAAGTTGCCCACATTTGAATATATATAAAACCTTATTTTCTTTTTCATGCTCTGATCTCTCTCAATTACAAAATAATTCAAAATTTTGACTACAACTCTAATTTAAAGGAAGAATAAAAAAGGAGAAATAAAACCAAAAGAAAACAAATCAAAAGTTTTTCATCACAGGATTGCATTTTCTGTTGGTTTTTCGACAAAACCCTGTTTAACCATCATCTCTGTTAACTCCTCACATCTCTTCAGCTGACCGGCACATCTGAGCAGGTTCACAACCACCTTATAAATGGAGTCCTTGGGCTTCAAGCGCTTCACCTCCACCATCTCCATTAGCGCATCGCATGCACGCCTCCAGTTCCCCCTCTCACAATAAGCAGTTATTAAGGCACTGTAAGTGTTGACATTTGGCTCAACACCTTCTTTTTCCATCTCTTTCTTCATCCTTAGCACCATATCTATTTTCTTCTCTTTATTAAATAACTCTATCAAAAGGTTGTAAGTGACGGTATTAGGTTGAACATTTAGCCCTCGCATTTTTTCATACAACTTGTGTACAGCCTCAATGTTACTCGACTTTACCAATAACTTGAAAATTGGATTGAAGGAATGGCAATCAGGGTTACACTTTTTGAGCACCATCTGATTTAGCACTTTCATAGCCGCATCTAGGTTTCCCTGGGACTTGCTGCATTGCGTCTCGATTAGAAAATTGTATGTTATTATGTCCGGTTCACATCCAAACCGTTTCATGTCATTATGGACCTGAAGCACCTGTTCAGTTCTACCAGCCTTGACATGAGCCCGCATCATTGCATTATATGTGGCAGTATTGGGTGAACAGCCTGAGTTGATCATCTGGCAAAAGAGCTCCTGTGCACGTGGTATCTGCCCAGCTCGATACATGGCATCTATTATGCATGTATAAGTGTAAACATTTGGTACAATCCCTGCTTGGCTCATTTCAGCGAACATCTCTTCTGCCCTATCTAACCGACCAGCACGACACCATGCATTGATAAGAGCCGAGTATAAAAACACATCAGGGGAAATCACAGACTTGAATGAGTCAAATATGGACTGGGCCTCGTCAGCCAGACGTTTCTTGGCAAGCGATCCAAGAACAGTTGTAAGAAATGATGGGTCGGGTTCATGTCCATAATCTGACATGCGACAAAACAAGTCCTTTGCCTCATTTGGCATGCCGGCACGAATGTACCGACGGACTAAGGTTATAATGGTGCCTGATGGTACAGGGATTGAAAGAGCAAGCATTTTGTCAAGCAGTTGGTGGGCAAGTGAGAAGTAGTGTAATTTGCCACAAAAATCGATCATGGCAGTGAATATATCTGGTAAGGTGGCGGGCGGAGGAGATAAAGAGAGATACCAATTAAAAAAGGTGATGGTTTGGTGGAAGGGATGGCCATGGCGGAGTGAAGAGACACGGTGAATGAGCTCGAGTGCGAGAGCAGGGGATGGAGCAGCGGAGGAGAGCTGAGAAAAAGAGCTTGTAAGTGAGGGAATGGACAAGTCAACTGGAGGTGGGGAAGAAGCTAAAGAGGGTTCGGAATGGTGGTGGTCTAAAAGTAGTGAATGAAGGTTTTGGAGAAGTTTTGACTCGGAAGTAGTGAGAGGTGGTAGGGACTCTGAGGTGGAGGTAGTGGAGAGAAGCCTGAGAAGGGATGGAGATCGGAGAAGGGAGGTTTTGGGTCGGAGAAGGAACGCCATGACTAGGGTTTTAGAGAGCTTGGTTTGGTTACAAAAGCTTTACATAAAAAGAAAAGAAATGTCAAAGCAAGAGCAAGAGGGAGGTTTAGCAGGAGCTATTTTGGGCTTAGGCCTGACAGAATGGAAAATCCCACAAGGCCCAAAATAAAGGGTTTAGGTCATTAGGTGGGAAAATTTATCCTTAGCCTAATTACCAAAAGCCCAGCTCTTTTTTAATTGTAACATGGGAAAGGTTAGAATGTTTTAATTATGTGGTGTGGTGATCACTTGCTTGTTGTATAGGGAATGCATCACTTTCATTATTATGGTTCAGTGAAATAATGAAATGTAATATAAGGGATTTTGTAATACCTTGGTGAGTGATGTTTAGAGATAGATGCTTTTGAGTCAGGCTTGTGGTGAGCTCAGAGTTAGTCATTGGTGACGCAATACTAAATTAACTTGAGGCATTAAAACAGATAAGTGAAGCTACTCGTGAGGTCTAGAATGTAAGGCGTCATGTAGGCCTAGGATGGAAGTGGAATGTTTCTCTATGACTTTATTATTAAATTTTTTTTTGCATAAATACTAGGTTTCCACTTTCCGATAATGGAAACCAGCGGCTATTTAGAGTATGCCACTTCGTGCCAGGAAAAAAGGTAAATTAATAAAGAAAAGATAGAATGCCACTATCAATGCTAAATACCAACAGAAATCCTTTGGCATTTCGTAAGAAATTGTTATTACTGCGTAAGTGGGAGTTTATAGCATCCTGTTGCGTGTTTTATAATTAAACCTAAGTTGACACGTACGTCTTAATTATTTATTATTTAGGATATGCAAGTTCTAAAAAATTATGAGCCTCTGGTGACAATAGAGCTTAATTTTTTCTTTCGCTATGTTAGCACTTAGCATAAATAGTAATTAGGTCGAATTAGATAATTTTAAATATTATTTGTCACTTATATGTATGTTATAACTATAGAAATATAACTACTAAATCCATTATGTTTTTATTTTAAAAAATTAAGTTGCGACCATCTGTTAAAAACAAAAAGGATATTTTACCAAAAAAAAATTGATTTCTGAGAAGGAAAATCATAACACATTTTAAGCCCACTGGAAAACGCAGTTGACAATTCAGCATAAAGTTAACACGGAGGTTATACTTATAATAGACTACATAGAATATGCAAGAATATTAATTAAGATCTCTTTTTTTTTTTTTGAAAAAAGAACATGTAATGTTAAGTTGTTTTTCTTTTAAATTAAAGGAAACAATTAGCTGGTGCAGTGGTGCTTCGCGTCGCTATCTCCCGCTGTCAGACAGAAGCACACAAATGTCCCTTTACGGGGAACCGTTCATTCAAAACTTGGCAAACTTAAAAAAAAAATAAAAAACGTTTTATTCAATATTAATAAACCAAATTAATTATTTTTTATCAAAGTGCTACCGTTTTCGCTCATTATTACGTTTGAAGTGTTTTCCTCCCTGCTATCACAACCGCGCCTACTTTTTTAAAAGCAACAAATTAAAAATTCTATCCCAACATCAACATGTTATAGGAAGCTCGTGGTTCCACGCATGATAAGGAAAATTTTTAAAAGAAAATGCTATATATAGGAGGCTAGCATAGCATAGGATAATAACGCATGACAAGGATGTTGGAATTAAAAAAAAAAAAAAGGAAAAGAGGTTTTCTCAATCTGATCGAGAACACACACGAAATTTTATTAATATTTTGTTTTTAATAATATATAGTTAGTAGTGGATAGAAAAAATTAGGAAAATGAAAAGGTTTGTCTTATTATTTTTGCTTTTTTTTTTTTATGAATGTTTTTGTCTTGAAGTTATAAATGTGCACACCCTCCTGCATACGTTCTAAAAGATTTGACTTACTTTAATTTGAAAGTCTGAAGAGCTTGATTTATTAATTCATTGTCTACTATAGAAATAATTCATATAATGAGATCATGTTAAAAAATGTCAATCATCGGCATGTCATGAGCAAGAAAATAAATATTTCACAACACACACGTATATAAGATTAAAAAAAATCAGAAAAAAAGGTGATTTACTTGCCTCTAGTTTTTCCGTAGTATTTTTTTCTTTTCTTTTGACATTCATTTTATATATATGAGTCTATGACACCTTGAAGGTCAGAGTATTTTTTTTTTTAAAAAAATTAATATTAATCGGGAAGGAACAAAATTTCACAAATAGCGATGATCATATGTCTAAAATCTAGTTTGCTTGTCTTCGACGAACATCGATCTATATCTTCTGTATAAATATGACTGTAAAAGTTTTGTCGTATAACAACTGCTAATGAATCAGGTCGTATTGATATTGGTATATTTATTTTGTATTTTTATACGGATCAGATTCGAATTTTCAATTCGTCACGAGACAAAATATGTTTTGATTGTTTGGTTTTTGGGTCAAGGTTTGAGTCTTACCTCCTACGTACGGCGCCGAGAAGTCGAGAACTCAAACTCTGCCTCTTACAATTAATTGTCTTAAGAAATTAATATTTGACCTTTCTATATGGTATAAATCAGTATTTTTTATATTTAAAATTCAAATAATACTAAATTTGTTAAATACCATTTACGTTTAGTAATACATTGTTAGGTATTGATCCACACAAAACGAGATGAATACCATATATTTCTCAAATATTTTAATTAGCTACACAATTTCTTAAATAAATCTAAAATAATTAACTAAAATATAAACAAACAAGCGTGGACGACGTTATTAATTAAGTGTTATTATTTCAAAAAGTTTATTGCACCTTGAAAAAGTAAAATTTTAATTAACTGTTTTATTACATCATAAACATCTTCATAACATGAAAAAGTAAGCTTAGAGAAAAACGATCCGTCCGATCCTAATTAATTAGCTAGGAGACATAAGTAAGATTGGAAGGCGGCGCATATATACAGCTGATGCGGTACGAATAAAATTTGATCCTCTTAACGTATTTATAACATGACACTTGGTGTATAGTTAGAGACAAAAACCATAGTCTTTGAAGAAAAAAAAATTAGTTCCAATTACTCTACAATCTCACACCACTAAATATTTTTCTCATGTAAACATACATTCATAAATCAAATTACTTGTTTGAATTAAAAATTAAACACAATCTTAATTAAAAAAATAAATATTCATAATTGTATTATGCTAGAATGCATACTTGTTTGAATTAAATTTTGGGACTTATTTTTCTAATTCATAATAGTTATTACTAAATAATAACTGCCGCGTATTTTGGCCAAAGTCAAATCAATTTTATCAGCTACATTGAATTTTCGATTGTATTATTTGGATCCTCAAAATATAGACTCATTTCAGTTTAGATGACACTCCTTTGAACAGAAAATAAAACCTTATCTATTTATATTTTTTTATAGAAAAATTCTGACCAACAAAACGCCTTAGACATATATACGACGAGGAAATTGAAATAAATAGAACTAGCGTTGTATACGCGCTTCGCGCGTGAGGTGTTATTGATGTCTGATCAGTTAAGTTTGGAGGTGGGAAGGGGGAAAATAATACGTGAAGGATGTATTTGATCAAGATGATACATTTATCAATCAATATTATTTAAATTATGTAAATATTGATAGATACATTAATATACAAAAGCTTAAAATATTAATGAAGCTTAAAATTTATTTGCAATATTTACCTACAAATAATTAAATGATAAATGTTACAAATTAAATACGAAAATAATTTTTTTGAAATGGATTATTTATATTGGTTAGATGTACTTTACTTGTTCCTTTTTATTATTTACTACCATGGATTATTTATAAATTTTGTTGATTTTTATTGTTAGAAATTGTTGTTAATAAAAAATTATTATACATATTTGAGTGTACAATTTCTAACTGTTGAGACATCTAAGATATTAAAATTAATATGCCAATAAAATATATTTTAAATATAATTATAATTATCAACATTCTTATATAAACATATTAACTAATATGATATTTCTTTATGATCATTCCTAATACATTGCAATAAATTCATTAAACAATATAGTAACAAAAAATAAACACTAATGCATGCAATTATAAAAACAATACATTAAGAATGTAATTGATCAATATAGTAAATTCAACAATCAATTTTATTTAAATTTTGTAAATATTTTATAGATACATTGATTTATTAATATCGAAAATATATTTTTATTTTTTGTAATATTTTAAGGCTATCCATAAAATTTCATAGAAAATAATTTAGGAAAGACTTGCAAACAACTAAAACAAAAGTGAAAAGATAAAGAAAATATTATAAATTTATATTTTATGACAATTAATATGCTATAATAGAAAAATATATTCTATGCATGTCTCTATGTACAGCTGCAGTATTGCAAATTTGGAAAGCTAGTTGTGTATAACTCACTACATGGGATAGCATATGATAACATCACAATTGATCTGGATTAAATGCACATGCCACTTTTTTGTTTGTTGTTGAGAATCATACATAGCGTTTTGTGTTGCATGCACGAAAGGAATGTTTTTTTATTATCTGTACTTGTACGCCCTTTGATTTGTTTCATATTAATGAAACGGGATCATAATCACCTTTTTTTAATTCTTCATTTTTGTTAGATATTGACAATATTGATATTGCTTCTCTGTTTTATGTTTGCTTAGCTTTTTGGTATTGCATTAGCAAAAATAATTCTTATTATTAAATATTATTTAACATCAATTTTATAATTATTATAGTTATAATCATAAATAAAAGTACAATGTTAGTTAGAAAAAAAGTAAATGATTATTTTATTTGTTAATTTTTTGATAGAATAATATTTTTTTTAGTAAACATTGTACAATTAATTTTTGATAAAATCGTTTTAGCCTTATTGCTTCCATTTTACTATAGATATCTATTTTAATTCTTCTACTCAAATTTAAACAAAGTTTATTTAAAACAAATTTCAAGTTCTTCCTAAGGCATTCACAAAAAAAAATAAAAAAAATAAGTGGCCAACCATGTGAAAAGAAGGAAAATGAAGGGGAAAAAATCACATGGATGAAGTGGGACCCACCCAAGTAAAATTAAATGGGGCAAAAAATAAAAAACTTTTAAATATAAAATTGAATGGATGATGACATCACCAAAACACTGTAGAAAACATACCTCAAATTGTAGTATTTATAGAAGATAGATAGATAGATAGATAGATATAGATAGATATCTTAAGCAACAAATATGGACTCGGTACTCTTGAGCCGTCAATGTCTACAAGATAGAAACCAAACTTATGAACTGGCATCGACTGAAAATAACAAGAGTAGTTTCACACAAAGTCAGACACGAACCAAATTTGGTATACGGTAAGTGTAACTGTGTAAGTCAAACCCCCAAACAATGAAACCGTGATGAAATTGGAAATCCCCATCAAGATAATTAATCAATATGTAGGGAAAAATAATAAAAAAAGAACGTTGATCCAATCCACTCAAAAGAAGAAACCCATTCAAAACATTTTTTATATGGGGGAAGGTGGGGCTTGAAAATTTTACATTTGTACCCCTGTATGATGAATAATAAACAATGGAAACCTCAACAAGAGCAAGCGGACAAGTGAGCCATTGTTTGACTGGTACAACATGACAATATCTATAAATTATAATGAGTTTTGCTACGGTGACTTGTAACTCACGAAGTCTTTCATGAGTTGCGATCAAAACTTTTGGATCTGAATTAAAATGACTGATTCAAACCGTCCAACATGATCTCCATATTGAAATCTCTTTGAAAACCAAATTTTATATTTTTTCGAAAATTTTAAGTATTTTTTTCGGATTTTTAAAAACTGTTGTTTTTTAACGGTACATAATTAATTAGATTAGCGATTTTCTAAAATTCCAAAAAAATACTTAAAAATTTCAAAAGAAAATATAAATTTTGGTCTACAAGGAGATTTCAATATGAAGATCATATTGGACGGTTTGGATCGGTCATTTTGAATCAGATTCACGAGTTTTGATCGCAACTCACGGAAGGCTCCATGAGTTGCAAGTTGCAACTCACCATAACAAAACTCAATTATAATTGTACTACTATTTGTTATACACATTTCGGATCGAAAATGCAATTTTTTAATGGATTTAATCAGATCCAATAAATCATAGGCGCATTGAATATTCCAAGAGCCTACTAAAAGCCATAATAAGCAGCTTGAGTGTGCTTTAATTCTCGTCTTAAATTCTTGATCTCCTCATATGCCGGGTCAAAGCTTCAACCAAACCCGTTTGCATCCTTTCCTGGAACTGCTCAAAAACGAGTGGCGGTTTGTAGACCCGGAAACTTAAATTTATCTTTCTCTTTGACTAAACAAACCTGTTGTTCCCCTACCCCCATCTTGTATATATAAATTACTTTGTACCATGTACTTTATATCCAGCACAAAAATTCTGCTATCTTTTTAATCCTAAACAGAAAATGGAGAAGCCAATGAAATCAAAACGATCAAATAACTTCTTATCATTTCTAGCAAAATCAACCTCCTTCTCTAACCCAGCCCCATTGAAGCCAAGTCATCAGTACCATAATAAAGGCTTCTCTGGGCCTCTCGTACACCTTGTCCCTACCGAGGCTCGCTATAAGGGAAAGACCGAAGTATCCTTCGAAACACAGGAACCAACCTCGCCGATTGTCTCATGTATCGGGCAGATTAAACAAAAAGCCAAGAAGAACAGACTGCCTAGGGCAAAAAGCATAAAGAGACGCCCACTGCCGAAACCAGAAAGGAAACCTACAAATAGTAAAAATACTTCTTTTGTGCAAAGGGTGTTTGGTCATGGAAAGCCGAGTATGAGACGCAAGCTGGAAGTGTCGAGAAGCGATAATGCATTGGCGTCAACGGTAAAAGTGCCCACAATTGAACATATGAGGCGGTATAAGAGCGGAAGAGAGAGCTTAAAAGACTTCGATTGGAGACAGGTTGAAAAAGAGGTCAAGAGCATAGATAGAGAAGAGGATGACGTGTCAGTTTATTATTCAGCACCGCTGGTGCTCGGTGGTGGTATCGTTGGGCCGGAGCCGAGAAAGGAGGTAAACCTTTGGAAGAGAAGGACCATCGGTGCGCCTGTTCCTCTTAAGCTGGATGAACTTTAAATTTGTTTTTTAATGGATAGTTTATTTGGTTTTTGGTGTACTCTTTACTAGATTGATTTTTATTTTTTGATTTAATTAGGAGGGTAGGGAATGTAAAAAATATTTTTCTTTTCTAACAATTCTTTTTTCCCCCTATATTATATTTTGTGGTAAGTTTTGTATAGTTGTTACGTTAAAGAAACAACAACAACAGCAAAAAAGAATGCAGATGATGCGAGAATCGATGATCAACAGATTAAGTATGGACTTTCTTTTTCTTTATTACAAGTTTACAATTTCAATAAATTAATTATTTAAATAGATTTATTTCAATATTAACTCCAACGAGACAATTAAAATAATGGCTTACTTTTTCTTCCTTAAATTGTTAAAATTGGTTTTTGATGTAAACATATGTTATTGTGACTATTAAAAAAATATTTTTTGTTCGATAAAGATAATATAAGTATTTTAATTTTAATATTTATAAAAAAATCTATAGTCAAATGTCAATCCTATTGAAATTATTAAAGGGAGACTTTTAAATTTCTCATTATTTCTAAATTTTCGTTTATACTAATCACGTCTCCTTTTGTTTTTAAATAAATTTATTTGGTGAATTAGATATTCAAAAAAGTAGTTTTCATAGCGAAATTATTAGTTATTTGAGTAATCAATATTCGTTCATAGTAAAATATGATTTACAGATTAATTATTAGTCAGTTATTTAACAAACTCTTATACACTTTTGAAATTGATGATATGTATGTCTTGGCATCTTTCAATTGAAATGTGTATGAATAATTCATACGTGAACTGTGTGAAGAATAGTAACCGTATATGTAAGAAAGTATCTGGGATATGGGATTTTAAGTCATTTCATGTAACTTATATCCTGTCTAATCATTTTTTTACACTCCAGAAAACTCATGGAAAAGTAAGATCCATGGAGATGTGGGGTGTCCAAATTATCCACCTTAATTGAAAGAGAAATTAGAGGAGAAGAGTGGAGAAAAGTGAAAAGACACATCTGTCTGGAGATTTATTTTTATTTAAAAGATACCTTTTATGTTTATTTTATCTTTTTTTTTTATATAATATTTGCTATGAAGAAGGTCCAAAAATTTTGAGTATAGTTCAACACGTCATCACACTAATAATAATGGATGTAAAACTCGTTTATATTTTTATCAATAAAAAAGAATGCTTAACAGTACACTATTTAAAAAAATAAAAATGGACCAAGCTAGTCAACTTTTGCAGCGGGACCTAGTATATATACTATTCTACGTACTGGTACATTAGAGACTCCTGCTGTCTTTTGGTATATTTATTCGTACCAAGTCCTTAATTATCAGATTTCTATTTTTTTTCTCGTGAAGATTAATATTCTTATTTGTTCGAAGGAACAAAGAATTCCTTTTTTTTTTCAAAACCACGTGTCACTGAGTGTAAATTAATAATTCTCATTTGGCGCCGTGAGTATACATTACAGGTTACAGATAGCGACATAGCGTGAGCGTGTCACATGAGAACATACTACGAAAAAATGCACATGGTGAAGACAATTAATGCGAAATGTTGATTTCTTTTTTTTTTTTTTTAAGTTCTTCACAATACCAGAAATTCCATGGCACTTCATTGACTTGAATATCTCGTGCTCACCTAGTCACCTAATTGTCGAATAAACCCGCCAATCCATACTTTTTTTTTTTTTTTTTTTTGAAGTTTCTCTGGAGACGCTAATCCACGTGTTTGTAAATGGTTTAGTCGTGTCGAAGCAATTTAATGTAAAAACGGATGTCTGACACGACACGCAGACGATACGTGTATATACTATAATCTTTTCTGAAAAAAAAAATATGACAATTTTTTTTCTATTTTTGAAGGATCTTAGACAGGTACTTGCAATCATTCACCCTCGGTCATTACATTAATAATTCTAAGTGAGTCTTGACCCCTAGACCTCCCCGGCTCCCCGCTATCTGGCTATGTCATAACCAGATGCCTACAATGCAGCGTTGGCAATATAGATATATCCTTAAATATGGCAGTATAAAGAATTATATATTTTGTTAAATAGAAGACAGATGCTAAATTATGAATAATTAGTCGTTTATGGCTCTACTAATATAGTGGTTTAATTAATACTCCATACACTTTTATAAATTCTATAATTCAAACTTGACAGTGAGACTTACGAATAAAACAATAAATGAAGAATTTCTGCAAACAAGAAAAATTAACAGTTAATCAAATGGACAACTTTAGGCACGACCAGGATTGGTATGACTAAACTCTTCGCTTTCATTTACAATCCAACTTTAGACTTTTATTGACTCAGTTCACGTTTAACAGATTTCCTTATAAATTGTGGTTTTTGATGGGTACAGCCGTACAGGGACTCACCTGAAAAAATATAAATTACTTGATACAGTAATAATTTATAAATAAAAAAAACACAAAGAGACGGTAAATTTCATAAATTTGAATGATCCATATAAGCAAGTTGCGTTTGATTCCAATCATATAGCGACTCCTGAAAAATCGTACATAGACTCAGATCGCATTTGTTCCTGCCAAATCATCTTCTCCCTTCCTCCACAATGAAACTTTTTCAGACAAAACTTAAAAAAAAAAGAATGGGAGATGCTTAGATGAATAATTGTCTTGTAGTATATATATAGAGAGAAAGAGAGGTATTCAAAGAGATGTGTAATTAATCTATTATGCAAATGAAAATAAAATTTCATAGGAAATTGTCGTATACTTGTATTTTTTTTTTTTTTACTGTCTTGAATTATTAGTTTGGATATTGGATATATTATATTTGTATCTTTTGTTGTTATTATTGATATATTTAAAAAATTTACGTTATATTGTTTTAGAAATCGTTTATTTGAAAATTATTGTTATCTCTATATTATATCTATATAAGACGTTATATATGTTGCACGTATGTTTTTCGCGAAAACAAAAATATGGAACTGCTGATATGAATTCCCAGCTACGTCATGTTTACGTGGAATCATTTTTTTGAGACTACTTGCTCCAAAAAGTCACGGAAAAGTAAGATCCATGGACAGGTGGGATGTCAAATTATCCACCTTCCAGTTACTTTGATAACTCAAATTTGAAAGGAAAGTAATAGGAAAGTGGAGAAAATAGAAACGAAACATCTGAATTTTTTTTTTTTTTTTACCAGTCCTAATTAAATTTATACTTTTTTAATCTCGTAAAAGTTGACACAATCTTATTAACTTGCTGAACTAAGCATATATATATATATATATATATATTAAAAAAAAAAGCACATGTCTGTGCATTTTATAGGAAAAATTAAGTAACACATTCGATTTTTATTTTAATTTATAATACATTCGAATTTGGCGCCTTGAGTTTACAGGTTACAGGTAGCGTGAGCGTTACATGAGACACAGTAGTACAAACAAACACGTGTTAATTAAAGACATTAAATGCGAAACGTTGATTTCGTGTTTGTGCAATAGTAGAAACTTCATGCCGTGCACTCCTATGGTCCTACCCAACTGGCTTCAAGCAAAATGATACAATAAGACGACTTAATATCTCGTGCTCACTTAAAATTTATTTTTTTTTCCAAAATTGTTTTTTATATGTTTTTACTTGAAAAAAAAAAAAACTAACTCATATAGTGGGTATGGACCGTCTTTATTATTGGAGCTGCAGAATAAGTTATATTATATATCACATTTTTTATCTTCTGAAAATTTTGTAGGCCTTTGATTTCTGGATCCAGTATAATTATGCAAAATTTTCAATGAGCTGATCGGCTGTTACATCGCCATAATTTGTGTCTATATGAATTATTATTGTTTATGACTCAACCACGGATACCTTCGTACAGCAAACATTTATCTGCATTTAAAAGAAGGAAATAATCTTGACAGCCCAAGTATATATGTGGAATAGCCAGCCTGCTTTCTAAGTCAATATTTTGAATAAATTTTTTTTTAGGTCAGGTGGCAGTCACCACACCAAAAAACTTTATTAATAAAAAAATATAAAACTGTACAGAAGATTAATTAAAAAACAAATTTATAATAAAATCCTAGGCATGCTTTTGTTTTTTTTTTTTAAAGTCGAGTCGTTTATAACTTGGCGACTATACTATTTCATTTAATCATCTGTCTATTACTCTTTTAATTGGTACATGTCCAGTAGGCTTTTTAAAATTATTGGTGAAAGTTGATAGTAAGATTTAAATGAAGAAATTTCTGCAAGTAAAATAGTTCAAAGGTTCATAGATGAATAACTTCCGGCACTGCCTCGCTGCCGGGATTGGTTGTATCCGACTAAAAAGACTTAAGGTTTATTTACATTTTAGTATTGACTGCATCATGAGACCAGTCTGGTGATTTTGGTCAAGTATTAGAAACCCAAACCTGAGTCTTTTTAAATTTAGATTGTATATCGAAACCAAAACAAGCTAATGGAAAACGGAGACTCGACTTCCGAGATATATATATTCATGGAATTAATGAAAATTATTGATATTATTTCTTTCAAAAATTTTAAATTAACATGGCATATATATTTGTAAACAAAAAAACATCGCAAAATGCTCTCATCAAGTTTGGCAAAAACTTTTTAAAGTCGTGCATTAATTCTTGCAAGAAAAATTTTCCCATAATTGACCTCCATAATTTAAATTTATACCTTGACTCTTATCTAAAGTTTCTTGTTAACTCACCAAAAAATAACAAAAAGTCAAATCTGACAGACCACAAAGAGATATGTATTTTCTATGTTCCCGTTCACAAAAAGAGATATGTATTTTGTTTCGGGAAGTTGGAGATTGGGTTGAACTTCTATCTGGGCGCAGAAAGCTAAAATTCAAGCAATAGACAGACATAGTGTAAGTTAACTAAAACACACCTGATCATCACATCAGGTTAAAATTCAATAGATGAAAAGAGAAAAGTTCACGGATTAAGTTTGACAACCCTCGACTGAGAAGATAATATGACCTAGAAGTTTGACTTGGAAAGCGAAATAAATTCAGAAATAAATGCTATATAAAATTCAAGCCCACAAAAGCTATCATCGTATCGTACCTATCCAAAACTTTCAGCTGTATTTTTTGACATGATGACACCATTTTTTGGTAGTCGGTATATATAATATATGGATAATATAGGATGGTTTGGCGTGGGCCTATGTTTTCTATCTAAAAGAAAAAATCACACAGAATTTATGACCCAAACCAAAAACTCGTGATCTTTTGACACATATTTAAAATGCCACTACTATTATAAAAATTAACAATCCCTTAGATTTATTGAACATAGAAAATGTAATATTTTTAAAATATAGATGCACATGAGACCCGTTAATAGATGACATTTGATAATCCGAAATAAAGTGAAAAGTTATTGAAAATAAATATTTGATATTGGAGAAAAGCAAAGTAAAAAATTAGATATGTCTTTTTAATGACAAAAAATTACAAAATATAAATAATAATCTTCTTTTTAAAGTAGATGAATTAGCTAGGATGAACAAATCTATAAAAATACTTATTTAAAATTTGAGCTCTTTCGACAGTCATATTGCACTTATGCATTGGGACTTTTTTCCTACATGGCTAAAATTAATATTAAATTTCTATTAGGCTCAACCCTCATAAAATTAGCCAAAAGGGCCTAGAGTAAGCTTGTACAAGAGTACTTTTAATTTATGCGTACCGTTTCCAATTAAATGAAGTTAGATTAATCTTAATCATCGTATCGTAACTATCCAAAACTTTCAGCTGTATTTCTTGTACAAAAAGGGATGGGCATCTGAGGATGATGAAGACTTACTGGATTGTTTTTTGTGTTCAAGCAACCATGAGCAAATCCCTAGTTAATGCAGAAGTTTAGCCGATTCTAGAAGCAAGCTTTTATGTTGTGATAGAACTTTTCTGTGTTAGACACATGTCATCATCCAACTTCATTTTATGTTTTGTTGTGTTGGTTTTAATATGAAGTATCTAGTTTTTCGTGTTTGTGTTTGGTAAAACTAGTGAGTTAGCTTAAGGCAGCTTGACTTCTTAGGGTCTTTAGTTTTTACTATTAAGTAAGACTAGTTAATTTAGATTTTAGTTTTTTAGTTTTGTTCGTTTGGTGTAAGACTTATTTTATTTTTCAATGGAAGCCTACTCTGGCTGTTTTTTCTAAAAAAAAAAAAAAAAAAAGATTATAGTCTTGTACAAACGTATTTTGCATTTCTCAAACTATATTTATACATGATAATTGCTCACTTTTAATTGTGTACACAAATTTCAAAATAAATAGAATATAAATGAGATGTAAAAATTTTAACACTGATCTTAATACGAGATTAAGATTAATAAAGATTACCAATTTTACATCTTGAAATTATATTTTATTGCTCTCCAAAATTGGTTTCAGACCTGTTACGTCCGACGCTAAAATTAAATACATTATTAATAAATATATACTACTCAAAGCCCTTTTGGAATTTTTTTGAATGGGAGGCCCTTTGTGATTTAAAGAAAAAAAAAAAGCCCCTTATAATTTAAAAATAAAAATACCAATAAAAAAACATACTCTGCATTTTCTAAGTGAAAAATTTCAATAAGTTTCTTCTAATTATTATTATTATTATTATTCCAATAACTATAAAACCTTGTATTTTCATTTAGCCTTCCATAACTCTATATACTAATTAAGTATTTAATTGGCATCTCGTTAATCTTTTTATAGTTATATTTCAAACTTGATAGCTAGATTTAATAATAAACAAAATAAATGAAGAATTTTTGGAAATAATTAGAAAAGTTCAACTGTTAATAAATGTATCACTCGAGGCACTGCCAAGATTGGTTGTATCCAAATAAGCAAATAAATTCTCTAAATTGACCTTGAGACATCTGAAAAAAGTTTTTAAACTCGTGTCTCGCATTCTTCTTGACCAAAAAATGTTCATAATTGACCTCTCATTATTCAAAATTTCACTATCTAAACCTTCTGTTAACTCAACAAAATTCAGACGGCATTTTACGTTCTAAATATTTAAGACGACGCAGGGAATAATAACACTATCTGTTTTTTTTTTTTTTTTTTTTTTTTTTTTTAATTCCTCTTTGTTGGTTGATCTGATGATATGCTATTTGTCAAAAGAAGTTGGCCCAATAAGAGCCATCAGGTTGGGTTGAACTTCCATCTAGACCCAATAAAAGCCCAAAATACAAAAAAAAAAAAAAAGAAATAGACTGGCAAATAAATGTCTACACAGAAGAAAAGATAATTTCAAGTCGACGATCTGTCGGTTTGAGTTTGACAACCTTGATGAGAAGATGATATAACGGGAATTGATTTGTATACTCCTAAATTGATAAAATATTACAAATAAATTTTAAAGACTAAAATATCATGTTTGATTAGATTTCTAATGCGTCGTGTTATAAATTTAAGAAAGAAAATTTTGGTCTTAATTTTTTTTTTGGAGTGTTTTATCATTCAGAGGTGTACAAATCAATTCTCGATTTAGATCTTGACTTGACAAACTAAAAAAACAAAGTCAGACATAAATGTTAAATAAAATTCAAACTTATTGTACCTATCATCGTACCTAGAACTTTCAGCTTTTGTGAATAGATTTATATAAATAAATAGCGGACGGTATGGGTTATAGAAATACGTGTTGCACACAAACGCCACACACATGACAAGTAGATAAAACGCAAAGTATTTCTTATCATCAAATACTGTCAATTGTTTTTTTTTAAAAAAAAAAATTGACCCGCCATTGTATTTATTGCGTTTTCAGTAGGATTGTTCATTGCTCTTTTTCAATGGATAATATGTTTGAATAATTCGAACGGCAAATTGATATTAGGTAAAGTCTGGTCCTTAATTGCCTTCATTCAGTTTAAAAATGGGGGCAAAAACATCAACATAGAGATCACAAGCAATGCGTGATTATGAAAGTTAAAAATAATAAGAAGAATGAAAAATTGAAATACCTAAAGAAAAATGAAAGAAGCATAATTTTTTTTTTTGAAGAGAATTAGACTCAAACCCCATAATTTTGAATTGAATAAGTAAAGAATTTACAAATTACAATTCCAATTGAGAAAGAATCTAAAAAGTTTTAAAATGTCGAAATATAAAAATGAAAGAAGCATGACTGGTTAAAAAAAACATGGACAAAATAAGCAAACTGCCAAAACAAACGGAAAAAAGAAAAAAAAATATATATATATATAAAAAGGTAAATTCTAAAGTCAAAATTATACCGTCAGGATAGGCGTGGTAGATTTCTCAAATAACGCGCTGCGTTACTTCTGGTTTCGCTGGTTAAAACTTAAAACTAGACTATAGTCTACATATAATACACCTGTTGGATGAAATATTAATAATGCTGACATCAGGTATCATCTCTACTTGGCCAGATTTAGTTGGATGGTTGTTCAAATTATAACGTTTATTCTTGTCGATTTGTTCATATCATATATGGCTGTAGGACTGAGTGGCAACCATTCTTTTCAATTTTAATGATGAGAAAATAAATTAGATTTGGAGGACTATATGATGTAAATCAGATTATCTGTGACGTACGGATATTGTCAGAATTGTAGTGTGTTTGTATTTGACATTTATCATATCTTTATTCAACATTATAAGGGAATAACGTATCAATAAAAATTAGGTCTAATAAGAATCATGATCCGATATTTTTCAATCAGATATTTATTATTAATTATATCAAAGACTTATTAAAAAAAAAAGGAAAAAAATGCTATCTAATATTATATATATTTTTTAATTTTTTTTCTACTTACAACTCCACACACTGACTCCGCGCTGACCGTTGGACAGAGCCGAACTGGTTGATAAACAACAACCACATTTCAATGGTTACACGGCCATATCCGCGTTTTTTTTTTTTTTTCCTTTCTTTCTCTCTCTTTAATGCATATATCCGTGTTAGTTGGTAAAGCTATTGTTTAGCTTATATGCTAAGTCAGTTCATGACATTTCTTAATTCTCTATTGTCTATCTGCTGACCGCAAGTTGTTAAAATAAGATAGACAATATATGTCACTCCAGCCTAATTAGTATCTCATCAGATCGTGACTTGTTTTTTTTATATATTATCAGATCATGACTTGCGGTTGCGGCTTAAAACCCTCGCAAGTCGCAACAACGGCCCATTCGCCCCCACGACTCCACGAGGCACTTAGTCTAGACTTCTCCATCCGTAGAATTTCATTGTATATTGTGTAGCGAGTCGTTTTTCTGTTTGTCACATCATCGCCACACCTTTCGCTCAGTCAGAAGTGATACAGAGAAACTAAAATATATCTTGCTCGCCCAGCCGTTACATGGCCTTCGCTGTCTCCGTCGCAACGCACACGTGTCACCTGCATTTATACGAGCTAGCCCCACCGAAATTTATTTACGGAATCATCTCCATTTCTCCTCAAACAGAATATCCGAGTTCTCTTTAGAAGGGTCCCACAGAAAATTTTGACCCATGACCATTGACGCTGTTGAGAACTGCCGTGGATCCCACATTTCAGTTATTTCGGTTCACTTCCATATGATGTGCCGAGAGCAAGTAAAGTTTTACATTAGTTGCAATGTTCGTTTAAAATGACAGTTATATGAAGGATCTGAAGTTGGTTCCGTGGATCCGATCGGTGCGTGGGTGCAGCACGGAAAGGATCCGAATTTGTCCGAACGGATTTCTATCCAATGACCTGTCCAGCGTCCTATGCTTATCCATCTCTGATTGGAGAACTACTAACATAAGATGTCCTCGCCGAAAAAATTATAAATAACTTTAATTAATTACGAAATTATAAAATAATCCGTTTTTAATCAAAATTTTAAAACTGACTGCGCAGTTTCGGAATCTGGGATTCCGAAACTAATTCTGCTTAGTTTCGGAATCTCAATTTCCGAAACTAGCTAGTTTCGGAATCTCAGATTCCGAAACTAGCAATTCTTAAAAAATTTGGTCGATCAAACATATTTTGTTAGTTTCGGATTTTGAAAATCCGAAACTAACAATGGGGTTTGTGCTTGTCCTATTGGAATATGTCGGCCACTACTTGGGGTTTGTGCTATATTTTTGTCACGAAAATTTCAAGCTGGTTGCTGTCACGTGAATGGTCACTATATTTTTGCTATGTAACAATTACGTTGTGCTATTACTTTTTTTATTAAAAAAAAAACACCATTCGAGATAGGTCAAAACAACTAATGATGTTACTTTGGAAGTAAAATGATAGCTCGAAGTTTTTTTCTCTCAAAATAATATAAAACTCAAAACATAATAAATTTTCGTGTTTTTCTTAGCATCCCTAAATTCTCACGTTCCAAGCACATCTAACTTGTTTAATTAATTTTTATTGAAAAAAATGAATATGTTAGCGTGCATTAATTGTATTATAATCAAATATATAGATAATTTCTATTATGAACCATGAGGGTTCTGTGCATTGTGATCGTTTTGATCGGTGATTTTACAAATTGACAAATTGAAATTAATATATTTTTTGAAATTTTTTGCTTTTTTTTTAAAAAAAAATTTTAAGCTTGTCATTTTTTGGTACAAATTAGTGGTAGAATATTCCAAAAATGGCAAACTTTAAAAAAATTCGAAAAAATAGTAAAAAAAATTAAAAAAATATAAAATTTTGTTTGCTATGAGATTTCAATATATAGATTGGATTGGTGAATTTAGATCTGTCAATTTGTAGAATCACCGATCGAAACGATCACATTGCACGGAACCCTTATGCTCCATGGTTCACAATAGAAATTCTCCATATATATATATTTTTTAAAAAATATATAAAATTTGGTCTGCAATGAGATTTCAATATGGAGATCATATTAAATAGTTTGGATCGGTCATTTCGAATCAGATCTAAGAGAGAAGAAAAAATATAATAATGATTTGATTTTGTTTTGAAACTATTTTTCATTATTAGAAGGATAAACGAAAATAATATAATAATAATTTGTATTCATAATATAAATAATTACTATTTTATTTAATAAACCATTAATAAATAATAATTAAATTAACACAAATAATTTGTAGTATTTATCATAAAAATTAAAATTAAAATAAATATTATAACAATGAAAATAATTAATCTGTAGTAATTATAATGATTATTAATACAATAATTACTATAATTGTCATAATAGTAATAATAATTAATATTGTAATACTGATAATAATAATTATACTAATAAATTAACAAAAAATATTATCATTATTATTTAATAATAATATTTATTATAATAAATAATAAATATTTATTATTATTATGTTATATTATTAATTTAAATTTTAACAAATTTTCATTAATAATAATAATGATAATAATAATAATAATAATAATAATAATAATAATAATAATAATAATAATAATAATTATTATTATTATTATTATTATTATTATTATTATTATTCGTGAAGTAATAATTATTATTATCTGATAATAAAAAATTAATAATAAAAAAATGTTAAAAAGGAGATGGAGATGACCTTCAAAATAACAACGGACAAGACAAAAATATTATTTTATTAATCAGCTTCTTTCCTTTTCCCCTTGATGTTTCTGCCTCCCATTTTTTATTAATATTTTTTTGGTTTGCACATGGAATGTTTGCTTGTTCCAGCGAAATTCTAGCTGAGAGCAGGAATTGGAATAGGCGAGCGAATTGTCTATTCAGAATTCTTAAATGGTGTTTGGTTCTGCTCATTCACTCCTATTCGCGAATAGCTAATTCGCAGGGAGGTACCAAACACACCCATATATATAAACAGTGCAATAGTTAACTGTATTTTAATTTATGGGCAGTTTGAACCATTAGTTTAGGAGCTGTATAGACAGGTTGAACCGTTAGTTTAGGAGCTGTCAAAATATGCTTTGACTAGTGAAAATGTATCTTGATCAGTGAGCGACTATATCCAAACAAAAATAGTTAATTGTATAACTATACACTAATGAAAGTTTATATTGAAAAATAAGTACGAGTATATTGTAGGTTTGGTGAAAAATTCATAGAAAGTATTTAATTAGAAGACGAAATAACGACAGTGGTTTCCAAGTCTGATTATGAATGTAGAAAGCTAAGAAAAACACGAAAATTTATTATGTTTTGAGTTTTATATTATTTTGAGAGAAAAAAACTTCGAGCTATATATCATTTTACTTCCAAAGTAACAGCATTAGTTGTTTTGACCTATCTCGAATGGTGTTTTTTTTTTAATAAAAAAAGTAATAGCACAACGTAATTGTTACATAGCAAAAATATAGTGACCATTCACGTGACAGCAACCAGCTTGAAATTTTCGTGACAAAAATATAGCACAAACCCCAAGTAGTGGCCGACATATTCCAATAGGACAAGCACAAACCCCATTGTTAGTTTCGGATTTTCAAAATCCGAAACTAACAAAATATGTTTGATCGGCCAAATTTTTTAAGAATTGTTAGTTTCGGAATCTGAGATTCCGAAACTAGCTAGTTTCGGAATCCCAGATTCCGAAACTAGCTAGTTTCGAAAATTGAGATTCCGAAACTAAGCAGAATTAGTTTCAGAATCCCAGATTCCGAAACTGCGCAGTCAGTTTTAAAATTTTGATTAAAAACGGATTATTTTATAATTTCGTAATTAATTAAAGTTATTTATAATTTTTTCGGATGTCCTCGTATGTGAACAAATAAAGGAATAAAATAATGTAAGACAATAAAAATACGTTTCTTAATTTATCAGCGTTATAAATAGATGTACTATTCAATTTGTTTCTATATTAGATGAGAAACCAATCCATAGTGTTTATTCGTCTGGCGATTCACATCTAACCACAGATCAAACCGATCGAACGGTAGAGAAAAAAAAATTACAATCTCCCAACCTGACCTTTTATATGAATGTTTAACTCATTTTATATGAATGTTTAAAACATTTTGCTGGATGCATTTATAAGTAGTAGAGATTACCGTCGGTTTTAACGGAACTAGACATAGCAGTGGCACATCTCTCTCTGTGGGCCTCGGAGAAGTCCCTCAACTTCGCACCCGGATCCTCTGGTCGGCGCGTATTTTACGACCATGTGGTCGGCGTCCGATCCGAGCCGTCCGATTTTAAATCAGACGGTTCATTTTTTTCGGGCCAATATTTTTTTTCGGAAGTGGTGGAATGCACGGGGCTCTTTTAGCCGTTGAGATTAAATCAGACGGTCCGGATCGTGCCGACCAGCAGGTCTGCCGACCAGAGGATCTGGTTTCCTCAACTTCGGTCTTCCCCGTTCAATTTTGGTATGAAATCTGTGATGAAAAACTACGAATAATTTTGCTTTATGATGTTAATATCAATTTTCCTTTTCCGTACTAATAGATGCTTTATTATTTTACAATTTTTTATTTTTTTTTTTATTTAAATTTTCATGTAATCATCAATTAATAGATAAGGACGTGCGTCTTTGATTTCTGAAAAAAAAAAGTCACGGAAAAGTTATGAGCCGAAAAAAAAACTTGTGACTTTCAAGTGAATACATACTAAAAATACTATATCTGATATCCCAATGTTCATTAAAAAGATATATATATACACACATACATATATAAGTTTTAAAGTTAAATATAGGAGCATTAGATTTATTGGTAGGAGCAAAATATATATACATAGAGAAGTTTTAGAGTCTTTGAAAATAAATTCATATTTGATATCGGAGAAAACTAAAGTAAGAAAATATATGTGTCTTTTTAATGGCAAACAACTACAAAATAAAAGTTAATATTTTTTAAAATGGATAAATGAGGACTAACAAATTTATAAAACTAATTATTTAAACTTTAAGTTCCTTCGATTGTCATTAGTTTGACTTACTGCATTCTTAGAATTATCATGTATAGTATACAATATGTTTGTCAAATTAACCATTTAATCAATCATAAATATTTATCGATTGAAGAGATACAAAAAAAAAAAATAACATAATTATCCAATTTATAATGCGAATCCTTGGCCCGACATAAATCACCAATCATACCCATCTATACTATCTATACTCCGAAATATATTAAATGGTTTGTCAGGTTGTATTTAATTCATATATATATATCCACTAGAAAGGTTGTTGTATACTTCTATGTACGTGGAGAGTTAGAGCTAAATATAAAATACATGGATTTTGTCTCAGTTGTGGATTTGTTTGTATTTTTATTATTTGGGTGGTTTCTTTGGTTCTGAGTTGTATCTTTTTTTTTTAATTCTGACATTGTAAAAGAAGTTCAATACTAATCTGAGCCTAATATTGAACAATGGTCAAGTATACTGTCTTAAGACCTTGAATGAAATATATTTGACTTTTGTTACAGGACTGATGAATAAATTGTTGCTACCTTTTGTGGTTCTCTATGATACGTTCCAAGAAAATCATGAGATTGTTAGTTACCTCCCTAATGTAGTTGAATATGTGAATTTTACTTTTTGGGCAAAAAAAATTTCAGCTTATCTTTTATCACTTGATCACAACCTATTTGGCAGACAAACTTAGTTAAGAGTAGTTCTAATAAGAATGATTTGGAAAAGGAAAAACATAAGAGCTATTTCTAGAACTGGCATCATAACTTTCTTATATTTCAATAGGTACTTGGTCGAGGTGCATGTTCAAGCGCTCTAATTTGAGGAGGCTGCGAAGCTCTGCAAAAAGGCCCTCGAAATCTACTCAGAGCACAGTGCACCAACTTTTTTTGAGGAGGCATATGATCGGCGCTTCATGGCCCTAATCCTAGATGCTCGTCGTAAGCACGGCGGTGCCTTGGAGCAACTTGTGCTTGCATCCATGCCAAATGTGGCTCATGGACGTGATGGTGAGGCAGCTTTCATTGATGTGGCCATTGATAATGCTTACCTCTTGCTGGTCTGCTTTCATAAGGCAGTGTTTCCTTACAAGAAAGTCTTGACAGTATTGATTTCTGAAGTAATAACACACGTTACATTAGTTATTTCTTTCAATTGTAAAACTTTGAAAACAAAATTAGTTGTTTGGATTGTTCTAATTAGTTAAGAACATGTAACAACAATATAGATTTCACTATTATGTTCTTTTGATGCATGCCAGCAATGCAAATGTTTATCGTCGGAGTATTGAAGAAAGTATAGATGTTTGGGTAAAAAAAAAAGAGATGACAATTGCAAGATAAGTAGTCAAGGGGCATGAAAATTTGTTCATTTTACATGGAAAAAAGATGTGAATGACAAAAGAATATTCAGCACCATAAATTGGCATAATAATATTTTTTAAATAAAAATTTATCCATACATTGGGTGGTCCAGATTACCAGGGGTGGCAATTTATTTCTCGATATTTGTTATTGTTCGAGAATCCATCATTTCAAGGTTGTTCCAAATCCATCATTTAATAAATAAATATGTGTGTTGGATAGCATAGCTAATTACAGTTTATTACTTGGCGCATAGAAAATATCGATGATTAAGTCCTGTAAAGTTTACTGCCTGAAATGTATTTGCTGATATGAGAGTACCCTTTACCCTTGAATTTGAGATAATGAGTTATATGCTAGGTCATAGTTGGTAGAGAATAACTTCTATATGGTTGGTTACGAAATGTATTTGCTAGCATTGAGTAAAAATAATAAATTGAGGACCAAATAGAAAAAGTGTAGGTGTGGTGTGGTTTGTTGAGTGTGACATAGTGAGTAACATCTCACTTTAACGCAATTCTTCAAGGAAAATGAGGTATGAATGGCAAATGTCATGGGTAGAATGTCAGAATTTGATGAACTTCATATTTAAACAAAGGTCACACCGTATGTTTGAACTTTGGGTGCGTTTGGGGAGCAAAGGGTAAGTACTAACTTAAGCTTAGTTAGACTAACCAACTAACCTTAGGTTAGCTAAGGTTAGAACTAACATTGTGCTAACCCACTAACTCACCCAAGAAGTGAGTTAGTGGTTTCACCATGACGGGGTTAGTGTTAATATTGCATTAATAATTATAATTAATACTTAAAAACAGTAATTAATTTAAAAATTATTAATATTTAATAATCAATAATTAATTAGTATAAATTAATAATATTTAATAAAATTTAATAAGTAATGATAATAATTATTAATTAATAATATTCATAATTAATTATCATTAATAATAATTAGTAACTAACAATTAGTAATTAATAAATAATATTTAATAAGTAATAAATATTATTATTAATTATTCTAATAGTTATAATAATTGCATAAATTTAAATAATCTGTAAAATTAATAATTACAATCGCAATTTCTTATTAATATTAATTTATTATTAATAACTACTAATTAATAATAATTATTAATATTTAATAATAAATGAATAATTAATATAATTTAATAATATTTAATAAGTAATGATAATAAATATTTACCAGTAATTCATTAAATTGATAATAATTAATAATTGGTAATTATTAAATAATAATAGTTAATTTAAAATAATTATATTAATAATTGTAATAATAATTAATAATAGTTATTGTAATAATAATTTTATAAATTTGAAAAATCCGTAATATAAAAATTATAGTAATAATGATAACTAATGATAGTTATATAATATGATTATTATAATTAATAATAAATAATTACTTATTTTTGTAATTATTAATTAATAATTAATAATAATAATTTTTACTAAAATTAATTATCATTAATTACTTATAATTAATAACTGTTAATAATAAATATAGCACTAATAATTACTAATCTTAAAATAGTAACCCCAACATACCACACCAAACAATATTTACTAACCTTAGATGAGCACTAACCCTATCCAATCACTACGCCACCGTTCTACCTCTCTAACCCAAAAAGTACTAACCTTACTAATATTTTGTTTTACCAAATGCACCCACTTCTATATAGATAGTTTCCTGCTAGCTCTTTTACATAACTTCACTGATAAAGGCTTGGATCTTTCTTTAATTTACTGTAGTTTCTAGAGAACACAAGGACTGAATGGTTAAAAGCCAAGTATTCCTTGTCAGACTGTAAAGAATTTCATGTTCAAATGAAATTGATTCTTTTCTACTTGCTTTACTGTATATTATTATTAAGCTAAGCCCAGCTATCAGGGCTATCCCTTGTGGTTGGTTTGAACCAACCCTTCTTCGCTCTCATATATTGAAGATTTTTCACTGTATCAATTGGAAGTAATTACTTGAATGTTTACCTATAACTTGTAATTGTTTCGATGTAATGTATGTACGGTGCTTGGGTCTCTTATGTGTCTTGTTTCCGTTTGATCAAGAAGGCACATTTACTTAGATGTCCACATGATAGTGACTCCTTTGTATAAACGATATGTCCGTCTAAGTACAAATGGAATTGTATAAACTAACTAAATGATGGCCTTGACATCGGAAGAACAGGAAGCAACAATCCAAACGTTTTGGACATAAAAAGGACCAAATCCTAAACAATACTCTTCTCTATTTAGGAACCATTTTCGACCATAAAATAAATTCCATAAACTCTCAAAATTCTAAGTTTCTGAAAATTGACATATATTATTACATTCATTAATTAATTTTATGTTTAATTTGTACATTTTAAAAGTAAGAATTCTTGATGTATCCGTACCTTTAAATAATGAAAATAGACAACATATATGTGTTAATAATATTTTCATTTTCACATATCACATAATAAAGTCCGTCCACATGTTGAGTGAGCATTGCCGCTAGTATTATATTAATTCAGTTATATCCATTTTTTTAAAACTATTGTTGTATATTGTTGTATATATCTGTGAAAGTTGGTAAAGGTCTTGTTTAACTTCTATGGTAAGTTCGTTCGTGATATTTCTTAGTTCTCTATCTGCTGACCACAAGTTGTTAAAATAAAATATGTAGTATAGGTCCAGCTGAACTAATATCTTATGATTTTATCAGATCATGACTCTTTTTTTTAATATAGTTCGCATCAACTGACCCATACGGCCATACTCTCCCACGACTCCACGTGTTACTTACTCTAGCCTTCTCCATCCATAAAATTTCACTGGATTGTATGTAGCGAGTCAATTTTCTGTTTCTGTTCTTACTGCTGCACCTTTTGATCTGTAAGAAGTGATGCAGAGAAACTCAAGCATATCTTACCTGCCTGGCTGCCAGCCGCTACATGCTACATGACCTTCGCTGTCTCCGTCGCAACGCACACGTGTCACGTGCATTTCTATTGGCCAGGCCCACGAAAATTTCTTTATGCAAATCGTCTCCATTTCTCTGCAGTCTGCAGGCAGACTGAGAGTACGTTAAATGGGTCCCGCACAAGAATTGACGCATTGCCGCATTGGCATTGTCGCGGACTCCTCCATACTCCCGGACTAAACATGTGCGGTTCCAAACATGTGCTGGTAAGGTAACGCCGGTGGATCCCATATTTCAGTGATTATGGTTCTTTTCTCCATGTTGCGCTGAGTGCAAACAAAGTTTACATTAGTTGTAACGTTCGTTCAAAATGACAGTTACAGCCTTACAGGAAGGAACTGAAGCTAGTCCTTGGATCGGATCGGTGCGCAAGGGCAGAAAGGGAAATGATACGGATTCGTCCGAACGGATTTATGTCCAATGACATCTCCAGCCGTTCGATGTCTATCCATCTCTGATTGGATTAATCGAGATTGACGGCCTATTGTCTTCGGTTTGGACGGAATTAGACATAGACACTAGACAGTCAGACTGGGGCGCCAAAATGCCTTGCGTATTCCTTTTTTTTTTTCAGAGTATATGTATCCGTAAACAACATTTTTGCACACTATATGAAAATTAAAATTAAGACTGCAATTCGGTTACGTTGAATTCGAATTTGCCATAGACACGGTCGTTTGTTCTTTTTTTTTTTGGGTATAAACCTCTCTGTAATTTCTTAAAAAAATAATAGATAAAAGTATGAGTCTTTTTTTCTATAAAAATAAATAAATCATACAAAAGTTATGAGCCAAGTCAAAAACTTGTGACCATACAAGTTAACACATATTTAAAATATCACGACTGCTATGAGAATACCTTATACTTACTAAAAAGTAGAAAAATATAAAATTTTGAAGTCATATAAGTGCTTGAGATCTGTTGAATGCCGACATTTAATAATCCTAAAAAGAAAGTGAAAATTATTGAAAATCAGAATTCGATATTGGGGGAAACAAAGGTACGAAAATAAGAGTCTCCGTCCTTATATTATAGTATTATATGAAACATATTGCCGCTATAAGCTTTTGAACATAGTAATATTATTATTATAGAAAAATCTTGCAATTTCATATAATTGCAAACTTTATCAAAGATGCACTTTCTTAACTAACATAACGATCAGAAAATATCAAAGCTTAAGTAATTTATACGCAAGAGAGAAATTTATAAGAAAACAAAATAAAAATAACATATATGTAGGGAATATAAATTTCATAATAAAAGTTTCAGCTCTTTTACATCAAATCAATTTTTAAATATCATAATCGATTTTCTCTACATTTATACAACACCATAATCGATCTTCACTACATTTATAAAATACACTTCTAATTTCTTAGTTTTTTTTTTTCTTTCACTATATGCTCACAAATGCATCAATGAAAATTTTTTATGTAATTTTTTTTTTTTTACCAGCTTTGTTCAAACAAGTATTGCATTTCCTCTTATTACATTTTGATGTGGTTAGCAACATAAAACATTGTATAACCGTAACTAGGGTTCTCCAATCGTGCGTGTCGTGTCAAACACGATCGTGTTAGAGTCTCGTGTCGTGTCGTGTTGACACGAACTATTTTTTTAATCGTGCTGTGTCGTGTCGTGTTAAATGGTGAGGATAGGCAACACGACACACATTTTGACACGACACTACTAATACGATCGTGTCGTGTCATGTTGACACGCCGTGTCAATCGTGTCAAATCGTGTCAGATTATTTATTATTTTTAAATTAAAAAAATATTAAAAAATTGAAGTAAAGGAAAAAAATTACTAAATAATAATTAAATTAGAACAATATGAGTCAAATGATGGTAAATAATATGATATAGTATTATAAATTGAATTTAAAGTATTAATTTTATTTAATTAATTAACATTAATAATTAAATTTGTATTAATGTGTCGTGTTAATTCGTGTTCGTGTCGTGTTGCGTGTCAAATCGTGTCGTGTTGGATCGTGTTAAACTTTCTAATATCCCAACACGACACGATTATGACACGACACGATAACACGATCGTATCGTGTCGTGTCGTGTCATGTCAACATGCACACCGTGTCGTGCAAACCCGATCGTGTCGTGTCATTTTGGAGAACACTAACCGTAACTGATTTTCATGGTGGTAACCACATTTCCCAAAACCAGTCAAGCCACATCAATCACAACTTTTATATGAGTGGAATTTATTTCTTAGATTTGATTGGTAATTGCAATTTTATGGAACATTTGGAAAAATAGAAATATTGTTGTTTCAATGAGGTCAAGTGGGGCCCGTACACATAATCAGTGCATATTTGAGATAAAGAGAATTTTGAAATATTGATCAGGTACATGAAAAACTACTTTCAAGTAGGAGATAAGGAGCATATGGTCAGACAGGGGCGGAGCCACATGGGGGGCTAGAGGGGGCATTGTTTCCCCTATGCTCCAAAAATTGTTTAATTTTTCCATGTATTTTCTTTTTTCTTTAGAAAAATTATATAATTTGTCCCCCTACTTAAATAGAAATCATTGATTTGTCCCCCTAATGAATTATTTCTGGCTCTGCCCCTGTGGTCAGATGCACTCATCCTGCCAGAGCAGATAGAATGTGGAGGGCATGGTGTGCTCGAAGCTGCATACATGGGACCAATCGTGCTTTATGTTAACTAATTTCAACTCAATTTTAGTTTTTGAAGGATTAACTGATATTTTTTGTTGTAATAATTTTGGGAGGTATTTTGGTCTTCAAGGGTGGAATCAATTAAATAATAAAGGGGGCACTGGTACCGAGGTTTGGTACCAGTGCCGAATGAAAACCTCGGTACCAGTGCCGAGCGTTTGATTTTCATTCGATACGGACTTGCTTTTGTTTGTATTGTGATGCTTTTTTTTAGTGAAATGCAAAAGTAGCGGGTTGTCCCACTTATTTCAAAATAATAATAATAATTGTAATAAGTCTTTTTCTATATTATTTTGTTTCTAAACTCTGTGCGATAAATTTATTATTATGTTTGTCAACAAAATTAAATAATAGATTATTGCAAAATTAAGATTCTTTTTAAGGAGCTGGCTACATAATTGGGCTTGTTTGGATGGTGTGGGAATAGTGGGAATAGTGTGAAAAAGTGGGAAGAGTAGGAAGAGTGGGAAGAGTGGGAAGAGTGCTATTCCTAGGTCGTTTGGATGGTGAGTTTAGGAATAGCGTTGGGAAGTGTGAAAAAGTAGAGAGAAAAGTGTTGTTGGGAAGAGTGTTGTTGGGAAGAGTGGGAAGAGTGGGAAGAGTGGGAAGAGTGACTATTCCCACTATTCCCCTATTCCCACATAGAACCAAACAAGCCCATTCTTCATTTCAACCTTCATTGTTTTTATATATAAAAAATAATCAAGTTTTTGTATGTATCACGTATATTAGTATATTATAAGTGTGATATGAATGCATAACTATTAAAAATATTTGTTAATATACAAATTACACTACTGCCGTTTTCTTTTAAAAAAAGAAATACCAAATCAGTGTGCTTTTTTAATTGACAAGCGTGCATTCTAATTTAGTCGTTACTAATCATGATCGCTTAATTAAATCACGAATTTTAGTTACTAATTATGATATACTAACAACACCCGAAATTACCACTGTATCAAAGACCTCCATTAACCTCGTTTGAAGGGATCCGTTTTTTCCTATTTTGCTCAAGAATCCAAGATGGATGAGGGACGGATCGACGTAATAACAAATTCCAAATCAGAATATCCAAACCAAATCTGACGGCCGAAAGACCGTCGAACCAAATTCAGTCCAACCTTAATTAGATAAAGGCAATCTCTTACAAGACATGAAATTGAAAAATAAATAATTTGTTAAATAAAATATCGGTAAACAAGTCAATCGACATCCCATATAAAAACCCTCTCCTTTCTGTACTATTATCACTTCCCATTCTCACCTTTCTATTTTCTCACACAAAATGTGACGAGAATTGCTTCGCTAGCTCCAAAAATTTTTCGAAAGGACAAATAACTTTCATTCATTGGACTTGAAAAAAATATGTTTATTGAAAAATGAGAGTATTTTGGTCATTATTAGAATGCATCTCAAAATCAGAAGTGAGCGGAGCAATTCCCAAAACGTGATAGGAGATCTATTTCTCTTCTGAAATTACCCCTGCCACCACCACCACCACCAACCCTAGCCATGGGGACGAAGGCTACCACCACTTCGCCGGGCAAGCTCGTCCTCTTACACGGCGATCTCGACCTCCACATCATAGAGGCACGCTGCCTTCATAACATGGACATGTTCTCCGAGCGCCTCCATCGGTGCGTCACCTCCTGTCAGGCCGCTGTCCCTTGCACCACTCACAAACCGAATCCAGGTCAGGTGGCGATCTCGACCTCCACATCATAGAGGCACGCTGCCTTCATAACATGGACATGTTCTCCGAGCGCCTCCATCGGTGCGTCACCTCCTGTCAGGCCGCTGTCCCACTACGCGAAATTTCCTGTTCTGTAACGTTCAAAAAAAGGGATCTGTAACGTTTATGGGCACGTTACAGTACCCTCCGTCACAAAATTAAAAAGCGTTACGAATCTGTAACGCCTTTTAGGAAATAGACGTCACAGATCTGTAACGTCTATTAAGAAATAGACGTCACAGATCTGTGACGTCTATTTCCTAAAAGACGTTACAAATCGCTGCTTTTAAATTTCTTTTAAATTTCTTTATAACGTGTTTTTTTAAAAAAACGTTACAGATTACAGAGATCTGTAACGGCTTTGTTCAATAAAACGTCACAGATTGATAATATAATATTTTAAATATTATATATTTTAATAAGACACCTGTTATCCACGCTATTATCCACACAGTACTTATCCTATCACTATGTACATAAAGAATATCATAATTTAAATTAAAAACCATAGTTTACAACAAAGAACAAACACGATATATATCAACACTTCGGAATAACTAACTTCAATTTTATTCAATTATTTTACAACATGCTTCGCCAATTACAACAAGAAAAAAATTATCCAAAATGCTAACAAAAATTATCACATTATAATATCTTTTATGTAATAAAACAAAAAACAAAATTGCTTCGATAATTACATTCTCCAAAGTATGTTCATATCTCTTGTGCTTAATTCACTCCAAAAAATAGATTATTTGAACCTCGACTTCAGTTCCTTCCTGCGAAACATATCAGAAACCAAATTCTCATTAAACAGCCCCCAAAATTTCAGAGAAATCACATTGTTTGTTATATTCTCAACATTCATGACTTGATAAACAAAACAACTGGACTGGAAGACAAACTAAGAGGCTAAAAGTTGGATCTGTGATCTCTAAAACCAGAAATTTCAGAAACAACGCATTTACTCAAACAAAGAAAAATACGTAAGGAAAAGAGATTTCATACTTATCTTCATATGGAAGATGGTGGAGGCAGAAAATGATATAACATCTAAATTCATTCAAACGTATACAATGCCTTAAAACACTTGCAAAAGCTGTTAGCAGTAATGTCCGATACATGCCCAATGAAATGCCAAAGTGACCCAGATGTTAGAAACGTACCAGCCATAGCTCCGGCGACCAAGTCCGAGCTTCGGCGACCAAGTTCGAATTCCGGCAAAGCTGTCGTGATTTTCTCCCAAGCTAAGAATAAATAAATTAGCAATAATACCAATAAAGTCCTCTCTCCATGGAAAGCCATATGAAACATTTATATAAAACCTTTATATAAAATAAAATAAAGTCCTGAAATTTGCATTTTTCTCTCCTCCGAGCTGGTGATTTCCAAGAGCGAGTGCAAAATTAAATTAAAAGTTACCAGAATTTCGACTTTGCAAATTTTCGTACCACAAATTCTGATAAGGTCGTGAAGATGGAAAATAGAGAAAGGATAAGGAGAGGAACCTGAAAGGTCGAGCTAAGGTCGGAGCACAGGGGAAGAAGGGAGAGGAGGCAATTCTGCTCTCTAAAGCGGAGGTGCTTCGGCTGTCAAGAACGGTGGAGATCGGAAAAAGGGAACTCGCGGTTTTCGATTTTCAGCAGTGCGGATATGTTATGGAACTCTTTGCAAACAGACATGCAATATTAAGAATCATTATTATCATAAAATGAAATTAACAACATTGTGGTCAAGATTGAAAATATTCATATAATTTTTTTACGATATTCAGAACGTTATATAAAAAATACCATAAAAATTGAAATTACTATTCAAATATTATATGGAAGTTGTCACTGAAAATACTAAATATTATTCTTTCCTCAAAGAATCATGGACCACAAAAAATCCATACTACAAATAATCATGGGCCATAGAAAATCCTAGTTACTGTGCTTACTGCTTACAGCTGGATAACGTGTATAACGAGCATGCAAATCATGTGTTGCGTTGATCGTTTCGTGCTCCCATACGCAATTTTTTTTTATTTCGTGTTTCGTTTCGTCCTACGAACGCAACATATTTTTGTTGCGTTAATTGTTTCGTACAATTGCACGGTTATAACCGTTTAACTGTTTTAACCGTTTTTCCCCTATTTTTAGAACAGAGCCAATATTTAAGAATTATGACTTGTGAGTCATAGAAAAAAAAAACTAAATATAACTAATAATAAAATACACTACAATTATTACATCCTTGCAAATTACATCCTTTTTTTTTTTGAGCTATTGCAAATTACATCCTGAACATGACAAATTACATCCTTCACACCTTGATCAATGTCTTGCAAATTACATCCTGAACATGGCAAAACAATGTCATGCACTGAGCCATCTTAATGCACCTAAATAACAAGTTCAATAGATAAAGATAAATCAATCACACCTAAATAACAAGTTCAATAGATAAAGATAAATCAATCGCACCTAAATAACAAATTCAATAGATAAAGATAAATCAATCAAATTCACTAATTATAAAACTGAGACAATATATAAGTTGAATCAACAACATATAAAGCTGAGACAGCAACATTTAAACATGTTTTTAATATATTGCAGATTTCATTTAGACAACATATTCACTAATTGTATTGCAAGTATAGTACTTGTCTATTTCATTTGAACTGAGTTATGATCCATACAGAGCCTAATACCTATTTATTTAGCACAATAGGGACATAACAAAACAAGTCACAACCACAAGCTAAATTGTCCAACTTTCAAATCTGTCATCTAAATGAGACTAATTTCCAAACCATGTCATTTGCATATCTACAAGATTCAAAACTCAGATTGTAACTTTTGTCACTGGTGATTAGCCAAGGCAATAAACAAAGTATAAAAATGATAGAAGGGATCATTTATCAAGTAATTGTTACTCTTCATATATGTACACTTTCACACTTTCTTACACATTCCTTGGCGTTGGGACCTTTGTATAAAGTATGTCACTAACCTAAGAAACAGACTATAAATGTAGCACAATTCTTGCACAAAGATGAGGTAGGGAATTCTTCACGTTTAGTGCTATGGCTGCCTAAGAGTTACACTAGAATTGTTATTTCTAGTATTAGAAACTTTGTCATTGAAGTACTGGTCAACAGTAAAGAAATAGAAATATTATAGAAATGTAAATCTCTGCATTGTGTATCACAAGCGCTGACTGTTGAGTTTTAGTTCCTAAATAAATTCAAATGAAAGCAAAATACAGTCCATGCTTCATCAAATTAAATTGCCAATTCTTGTTACTAGCTTACTAGCCAATTTTCAGAGATGAAAAAGAGGAATTAAATAAAGACAATAACAAATTGACAAAAGTTCTAAATCTAATTCATGGTATAGTAAATAGTTTGAGAAGTAAAAACAAATAAATTACTGAGTTGTGCATTTAGGCGGCTTTAACTGGCACTATGACTGCCATATGCAACATCAAACAACGGAAGGAAAAAGCGGGAGAGAAGGGGGAAATACCATATGGGGCCTTAATATTGGTGAACCGCCTCTTCCTCTTGCTGCTGTGGAGCCGTGGCTTCTTCGACTTCACATCCTTGCGACCAGTAAATAGAAAAGGCAGATCGAGTGTTAGAGGAGAAGAAAAGTGGCTGAGAAAGTAAGGAGCAACTTTGTTTGGGTTAGGGTTAGCTGGTTGGGGGGGGGGGAGCTGGGTTTATTAACTTCAGCTAAAAGAGAGACAGAGAGATAGGAGAGGGGTGAGCTCAGATGGAGATATTTGTGGGAGCGGCGGAGAGAGTACAGCTGTACAGAGTGAGGTGACAAGGGAAAGGGGAGGGAATACCATCGGGAAAGGGGAGAGCATAGCCTCGACGGCGGTTTTGCAGAGGTGGTACAGTGGCGTGAGAGAGAGAGAGAGGGAGGCGATGTGATAGTGTTTTCGGCGGAGAAATGACTTTCGGCGCAGAAGCCCCTAAGTTTTTGTGCACCCCTTCGTTCTCTCCGCTTTTCTATTATCTGCAATCAAACTATAGCAATCAAGTAGAATGTATAACGAAATAAACAAAATAAACGATCACGAAACAGACCTGTTTCGTTAACCATTTCGTTCCATACACGAAACTGATTTCTATTTGCGTCGACCGTTTCGTTTCTAAAACGAAACTGAAATTTTTAACCGTTATCGTTCCATTTCGGACGAAACGAAACGATCGAACGGTCGAAACGATTTCCGTTTTCACCCCTATTACTGCTTACCACAGTAAGTCATGTGCCACTCACGATGGCCCAAATGAATATATGTATAATTACATAACGCATGGTCAAACTAAAATATTAAGAAAAAAAATAATCGCATGATAATATTGACATGATAACACATGATAATATTGACATGCTACTACTCCAAATAGTTTATATGCACAACAGCAGCAACCAACCATCAATTTACAGAAACCGTCAATTCGACGTACGTACACTAACCATGCTCACCGCAGCTAGGATATTTATGATTCTAAAGCATAATCCTTGATTTTTTTTTTTAAATAATAACAAAATGACAAAATTAGAAATTCATTGATTTTAGTTGAGGTCGCATTCAAATCATTATAGAAAAATTATGTGCTAAATTGATTTACTTTTCATATAACCAAAAAAGTTTAGATCTTAGTTGAGGTTGTACTTACATAATTAGCACAAACGTCATGCTTCATTCTTCATTTAGCAAAAACTCATCTCCATTTATTCTTCACTTTAGTCAGCTCTGTGCATTTCATTATCCCTTAATGTATTTGCTGTAAATCACACTGAAGACATGAAAGCATCACAAATTAATTGAGAAGCTATCAATAAAGGTAACAGAGATTCGGAGTCATGACGATTCAAGTAAAACAGAAAATTTCTAATACAATACTAATTGGCAGGGAAAGGAAGTTATCAATAAAACCAGTTAAACTTCAATAGAATTGCATTTTTACCAAAATAACTATTCAGAGCTGCTGGACACCTAACTTAACACATCCACCATTATTTACAAAATTACAATTATGATTGTATATCCAGGCAACATGGCAAAGAGAGGGAAATTATGCTAAGAGCATGGCCAATACCTAAAGAATATTAATTTGGCATGACTTTTGTAATACATATAAAAATAAAGATGCAATTAAATTAAATAAGCAACCTTTAATAGTCCCTCTCCTTAGATTTGGTTGTGTCAGCTGGTTTGTCAAATAGCATGAACTATAGAGGAACAGACATGTCAGAGCAGCTTGGAAAATTTCACACACCATGAATGTATCATACCATAAATTATGTAAGAATTAAGAAGCAGTTATTATTCTTTGCATCTGTTGAATAGCTTTTTTACAAATAATTATTATGTAAATATATCATTACCATAAATTTCCAATGAACTCGTCAATTGATGTAAGACCAACATGATTTCTGTTTTTAAAAATGAGCAAACACATCCCTTTGCTTCTTTCTTCAACTATAATTCCATCATTTTATGATCAAGAAGATAAAGAAATATAATTATTATAGTTGGCATATGGAGATAATATTTATTTAAATGAGATTAGATATAAGTGACACCAAAATAACAGCATATAATTTTAGGTTTCATATCATTCAATTAGAGGACTCTATTGATGGTGCAATTTCTTCTAATTCTTTTATATAACAGATACAAAATTTAATTTTTTTGCACTTTGCTAGCAGCAGTAAATTTTAAGAGTTAATGAGAAGATTAAAGGTCATAAACTTTACAGCAAGTATATCATATTATTTAGCAGTTTCCAAAAATATCCTTCTTCTCATTAAACGTAAGAAAATCAGTGCAAGAACTATTCCTGAAAAATAGTTTGTTATAACTTACCATGTATTCTGTTGCTTTTGCCCAAATATGCATGATAATTGATATATCTGTCCAAGTCCCTCCACCGAAACCTATATATTTCAATAGCAAATAGACATTCAAATTCAGAAACAGATGGAGAATAGTGAGATTCTGTGTCAAGCAAGAGTTGCAAGGGAAGAAGAGGTCCTTAAAGATGCAAAATGATAGCTGAGTTAAACGATTAATCATCAGATATTAGAATGTAATATGTTGTAACCAGTTATAACAGGGTTGCAGATTATACATGATCTATCATGTTGCTTTCAAATTATTAGGCATGAACGCAAGAAAACTTTTTACATTATTCAAACACAATAAAAAAATAGACCTTGTAGGCCTACATGCTCTAACATCTGAAAGGAGTGGTATAAAATATGAGTAATAAAAATTATCATGGTAAATTCACTTGTCCCTTCTTAACTTTCATCTATTTCCTATAAACCAATCTAATCGTGTATAGCAAACAACTATATTTTATACATGTTATTTTAAGCATTGTTCTCATCATGTTAAATTCTCAATTTGGGAACCGGGCTGAGCCAACTCATGATTTATGAAAATATAGAGTTAGTCATCAAAGAGACCATGTGCTGCGACCATCAGACACCTTACCAAGTATTTTATTTATCAATATTTTTTTCCAATAAACAGATAATCCTAACTTCTTCACTTTATTGCTACTACCTTTGCAAAATTTGAACCAGCAAGGGCCTCCTTGAATTTATTCAAAAGACCAATAATATCCTTAATCTAAAGTTGCAAATAGTGAGATATCAATCATTCAAAGAGAGCTCCCATCCCAGGCGATTTTTGGTGATGGGCAGGCGATTTCTCACCACCTCAACTGATGGTTGGACCACCGTGGCAAGGCGCCCAAGATCTAGGCCGATCTCTCACCACGCAGATTCCAATCGCCGTCGTTTTGGGAAAGTCCCTGCTATCCAGCGCCTATTCACCTTCCCGATTCCTGCATCTCCCAAAGATTTACTTCCCTCTTCTCCTTTTCATCTCCCTACAAATTGCGACTCAGCCTCAAACCTACACCCTGCGCCTACCACTTCTCCTTCAAATCCAAAAATTTTCACAGCACCTTTCTCTCAACCACCCATGGCTCCTCCTGCTCCCACCTCTGACCCCTTTACTTCCTGGTATTCAACTGACCCAGCAACAAGAAAAGCCTTTGAAACCGATCCTTGTCTCATTGGTAAGGTGTACCTCCATCCTACAGATCATGATCAACCTGGTTGGAAAAACAGGTGCTTTACCTGCCTTGACAGAGGCCACACTGCTGCTGAGTGCAAAGCCCCAATTGCTGCTTGCGCTCGGTGCTTCAAGCCGGGTCACGAAGCAACAGTCTGCCCCAAGCTGCAACAACAAAAGGTACCTTCTTCTCTACTGCCCCGTGGTAATCTTGGTGAGGATAAACTCCCTTGCAATCGTCCAAACCTTATAGATCTCTATCTCCCTCAATCTTTTGATAACATTAATGATCTAAATTACCTCACAAAAGGGGTGGTGGTTGATGGCTGGTTAAAACCAGGCCGTTTTTCAACTGCCTCAGTGCAAGCAGCTTTGATGATGATTACTGGCACTACTGACAAGTACCCTATCATCCACTTGAATGCTGATCGGTACCTATTTCTTCTTTCGGATGAGAGAGCTAGATCGAAATTCCTCAGTTCCTTCAAAACCAATCTTGAGTCGATTGGTCTTGTTCCTTATCCTTGGAGTCCTGCCATTGATGCAGAACCAATTAAGTATCGTTTCAAAGTGTTGATTGACCTTCTTGAAGTGCCCATTCAGGCCTGGAATTCTAAGCACATTATCCCGCTTATTGGTCAGTTTGGTTTATTACTGGATCATACACCTTTTGAAGGTGTTAGTTCTCTTGAAAAGCTAAGGGTTTTAGTTGCGGTCCGCAAACTGGAGGAAATACCCTTTGCTGCTCGTCTAACTGATAGGTTTCTTCGTAAACCTATTTCCTTTGAAGTGGTTAGCTGGATTGAGGAACCTTTTACTGCCACCACCCCACTAGACCCAACACCCTCTAAGACTTATTTCAAAGAGGTTGACAGGCGCATCCGTAAACTCCCTCCTCTCTCTACAAATTCTGGTGGTTTTCAGCATCTGCCTCATGCTGTTTCTTTTGACTTTGAGCTTGCCTACAAGTCATGGGAAACGATGCCACCATCCTCACTCAAAAATGACTTTCGTCGGAGCCTAGAGAAGTCACCTTATTGGGAATTGACTCAAAGAACAGCAGCACTGGCAAGCAATCCAAGTCCTTTCTCTCTCAGGGACAGCGATGTTGCACCAAGCAATGGTTTCGTTCTTCTTGCAAGCTGCAGCAAAAGCGCCACAGGAAATCCTTCTGAAGATATTTTAATTGCCAAATCTCCTTTAATTCCTCCAATTCAGGAGAAGATCATTTCGTTTGGTAAAGATTTCTTGCAGGTAACTGTGAATGCGCCTACTGTGGACCCAAATTTTGAATGGTTTCCTTCTAAGGAGATTCTTCCTTTTTCTAGTCCCCCCCCCCACCACCTCCTCTCTTGGATGTACATCTGGCATTACTGCATCCCAAATCTTCTGTTGATTGTTTTGAAGGAACTAATAGCGCTCCCTTACCAAATAATCAAGTAATTTCTGATGCTCATTTTATTTCTCCTGCTTTCGGTTTGGATACAGATTATATTCCTCCTTTGGCCTCTAATTTTTATCATTCTTTTTCCTCTCGGCCTGGTGGGCTTTCGCAGGCCATGTCACCTAAGCCCAATTCAACTAACGAGCCTTCATTAGTTGAGCCTCTTTTGTCGGCTACCTCGGCACAGAAGGATTCCTTCCTTCCTCCTTCGATTGTGCTACCCCTTTCTCCGTTTGTGGAATTTGCCTCCCCGAATTCGACTTCAGCTCACTCTCCTTTACACACTGTGGTTTTAGCTGGAGAAGCTATTGCAAAGGCCCCTCCTGCCGCTGACCAAGCTTTGGTTGATATAGCTCCCTCCTCTCCGATTGTCACTGGCCCCTCCTCTCCGATTTTCAATGGCCCCTCCTCTCCGTTTATCAATTCACCTTCTCACTCTCCCGCTGCAGAGACCATTCAATCGCATCTTGAAGCCACAGTATTTTCTCCTTCTTTACTTCCTTCTTCGCTCAGCAAGGCTGATCCTCTTACTGTTAACTCCTCTGATTCTGTAGAATGTCAAGACATGGCTATTGATGCTCAATCTCCAACTCGGAACTTAGCCATGGTCATTTGGAAGCCGACTGCAGCACTTGGACTCGACGAGATTCTTTCTCCCTCTCCGGTTAAACAAAGCATGGATGCTACTTTACCGCCCAGATTTATCTCTCCGGCAGATAGTGGCGAAGCCAGCACAGGGGCCGTGGAGGGCCTGGCCCACCCTTGATTTTTGAAATTTTTTTTACCGACTGTTATAATAAGGTACTTAGTATTTGGAATTTTCTGATTTGGCCCCCCAACAAAAATAAGACCAACAGTGTTTTCTTTTTCCTCCGTAAATGAAATAAAAAATTAGATGTTTTAATCGGAAAAATCTATTCCCATAGTTTTGCTCACATTTAATTAACAACCAGAATCAACCTCCGAAACTCCGCCATATCTAGTAGTTAGGTAATCTCAGTTTTTTGCTCTTCTTTCTAGTATTGTTTCACATTTCATTTGAGAGAAATTTGTTCTAGGTTTCAAGGATGAGATATTGAGTTATGTAATCCGATATTAATAAGTTAATAGGCTTATTGTTGAGAAAAAAAACCGAACTTTGAGAGCAATGATTATAATTGTACTTATGGCATTATGCGTTATGTACTTATGTAATTCATCTCATGATTGAATTTTCTAATTTTAATCAATTTAGAAAATTAGTATTTATTAATATAGAATTATTGATAAGTGATCAAGGCTATATTTCATTACTCATAAGTTCATATTTTTCTTATGGTTTCCATTGTTACATCTTGCATGACACAAAAAGTGATTTTTTTTTTCTTTCAGTTTTGACAAATACAGTCATATTTAAGCTTTATCAGTTGACCGAGCAACTCAAAGTTTATCCTCGGCCTCCCTTGTCATAAAATCCTGGCTTCGCCCCTGCCGGCAGATCGGAGGAATCCGATAAGTGCCAAGAAGCTTCAGTTCCAGACCAACAATTTGGTTAACAATGCTTTGACTGACATTCAACCACGTCGCAGCAGCCGTAACACAAAGCCCAACAAGTCTTTCTTGGGTTTTGATGTAAGTTTGAAGAAGAAGGTGCAACGTGGTTCAACCCCTTCAAAAAAAGCTCTCTAGGCAGCTATCAAAGAGGCGGGGCTCAACCGATCTCTCATGACTACCACCCCTTTATCGGAGGAAGAACAACACTCTCTCAAAGGCTATTGTGGAATCGTACAACTCAATCCAAATGGGGCAGCGCTTGATGGCCCTTCGGCCTCCTCTTAGTTTTCTCTTAGTCTGTGTTGGTTTTTGTTTTATGTTGGCATTTGTTTAGCCTGTTTTTCTTATAGTTTATCAATGTTGTTTCCTTTTATTAAAACTTTATGTTGGAATGTTAGGGGTTTATCTGATTTGAATAAATGTGCGGTTGTTAAAGAAAAAATTAAAGATTGTTGTTGTAATGTTTTCTGTCTTCAAGAAACAAAATGGTCATCTTGTGATTTCTTCAGAATTCGAAATGTTTGTCCTTTTCGTTCCAATTCTTACACTGCTCTCGATGCAGTTGGCTCAAGAGGAGGTGTTGTGTTAGTTTGGTCTGACCTTTTCACTTGTTCTAATTTCTTCAATCTTACCTTTTCTTCTATAGCTATTCTATCCTTCGGTTCTTTCTCTTTTATGGTAACAGGTGTCTACGGACCTATAGACGATCGTCTCAAGCGAATTTTCTTAGATGAACTTGCTTCTATTAGAACTCTCTCAACCCTTCCTTGGATCATTCTTGGTGACTTCAACCTCCTTCGTGACCCTTCAGATTCAACAGGTAGTAGCACGAGCCTCTCATCAATCTCAAGTTTCAACTCTTTCATTTCTAATGCCAATCTCTTCGAGGTCCCTCTACAGGGTCGACAATACACTTGGTCAAACAAGCGTCTGTGTCCTTGCTTCTCGCATATTGACAGAGCCTTCCTCTCTCCTGATTGGCTCGCTTTTCCTTTACAAATTTCTCTTTCGGACCTCCCTGCTACTACTTCCGACCACGCTCCCCTTTTTTTATCAATCAAGCAACAAAAATCTAAAAAGAAAAGACGCTTCAAACTGGAAACCTTCTGGCTCAACGCACCGGATATAACCCAAGTTGTCTCCGTTGCTTGGATAAGAGCCCCTACCCATTTAAATCCTTCCAAAAATATCATAGTTAAAATCAAAGCAGTTCGGCTGGCTCTCTCCAAGTGGGCGAATTCCAGGTACGCTAATCAAAATATTTTCTTAAAGCCTACTAAGCTAGTTATTCAGTACTTGGACCTGTTAGAGGAATCAAGGTCGCTTGATTCTTCTGAATTTGCGCTAAGAATTTCGCTCCGTCAACATGCATTCTCTTTAATCCAAGATCAAGAACAAAAGTGGAAGCAAAGAAGTGGGATAACTTGGCTAAAACTTGGCGATAAAAACACGAAATTCTTTCACGCTGTGGCATCTTCCAAGCGAATTATTAATTCTATTGATTCTATCTGTTTAGATGGACGCTCTGTTTCTGACCCTGTGGAGTTGAAGTCGGCTTTCCTCAATCACTTTACCTCTATCATTGGTTCACGTCCCCCTCATCCACCTCCTTTCGACCTTACTGGAAAACTTGGTCCTCGTCCTGATTTGTCTTCTTTAGATCAACCTTTTTCTGAACCAGAGATTCTCCTTGCTATTAATCAATTACCTTCTGGCAAAGCATCAAGTCCGGATGGTTTCCCAATTGACTTCTTTAAAAAATTTTGGGACATTATCAAGACTGATTTTATGCGGGCTTTCCTTGCCTTCCAAGACTGTTCTCTAGTCCTTTCTGAACTTAACAAAGCTTACATTTCCTTAGTTCCCAAAAAAGAATCTTGCAGTGTTTTTTCTGACTACAGACCCATCAGTGTTATCAATTCTTTTGTCAAAATCATCACCAAAATCTTGGCAAACCGACTTCAACCTCACATGAAGGAACTCGTAAGCCCATTTCAAACAGCTTTCACAAAAGGTCGTTCTATCATGGAATCTTTTATGGTAACTCGGGAATTTATCTCTTTCTATCACAAGAATAAATTACCTGCTGTTCTTTACAAGATAGATTTTGCTAAAGCCTTCGACACTGTTTCTTGGACCTTTTTGACACATATTATGATTGAAAGAGGGTTCCCGCCTGTTTGGATTTCTTGGATACTTCAAATCCTCCGATCGTCATCTTCCACAGTTAAAGTCAATGGTGAGTTCTCTCCTTTCTTTGTACATATCAGAGGTTTGAGGCAAGGTGATCCTTTATCACCACTCCTTTTCATTATCGTTACTGATGCTCTTCAATCCTTCCTCAACAATGCCTCCTCTCTTATTTATGGCCCAATCATAATTCCACCCCGAGCTTTACAGTATGCTGATGATACTATTATTCTAATGGAGGCAAATCCCCGGTCCTTCCTTGTAGTTTCTGAGATTCTCTCTAACTTTGCCTCGCTGTCTGGTTTGAGAGTTAACGATGCAAAGTGTCTTTTTGTCCTTATCTCCATCTGTGATTCTGCTCTACCGAACATTGCTTCAATTCTTAGATGTCAAGCAAAGGAACTTTCTATAACTTATCTGGGGTTACCGCTCTCTATTCGAAGACCGAAAAAAAACCACTTTCAGCCTCTAATCTCGTCCTTTCAACGAAAATTGGATGGTTGGAAGGCAAGGTTTTTGTCTCTTGGGGGACGCCTCACACTTGTCAAGTCAGTTCTCACGGCCTTACCTTTGCATTACATGCAAGTTTTAAAGTTGCCACCTTGGCTGATAAAACACTTAGAAGGCATAAGAAGAAGGTTTTTCTGGAAAGGTAATAGCAAATGTCTGGGAGGACACTGTCTAGTAAACTGGTCCAAGTGTTGCCTTCCTAAAGCAAATGGGGGATTGGGTATCTTAGACCTACAGCGCCAAAACCAGGCCTTATTATTAAAATGGCTTTGGAAGCTCAAGCATGATCCAGGTTCTGTTTGGTCATCCACAGTACAAATTCTGTATGGTACTTTGGATATCAACCTTTTAAGCTCGTGCTCAGTGTCTTATGGTTTGGCTGATATTCTTCAACAAGGACCTTTCTTCAACTTTTCTTTGGTAGATGGCAACCCAACTGTTATTTGAAAATGGACTGCTAATGGTATGTTTTCTTCCTCGAGCGCTTATGGTGTTTTATCCAATACTGGCACAATCTCCAAGTTCCATCTTGCTCTTTGGAAAGCAAAAACACCGCCCAGAGTTAAAATCTTCCTTTGGCTACTGCTACAAGACAGATTACTGACACAACAAAACCTGTTGATAAGAGGGTGGCCTTCTTCTGCCTCATGCCCTTGTTGTTCTGCTGGCATTTTGGAAACCACTGACCACCTATTCCTACATTGCAATTATGCAACTCTAGTTTGGTCTTTGGTAAGATTACGTTTCAGGTTGCCTCCGTTGAATTTCTCACTCGACAGTGGGGATTTTTGGTTCTCTCAGAGGCTTCTGGGTTTAAAGTTATGGGACATTATCTGGGCTGCCACAACTTGGAATATCTGGAAGGAGCGCAACAGACGTATTTTTTCGAACTGTAGTCTTCCTGCTTTTTTATTATTGAAGGAGATTCTTGTAAATATAGACACTTGGAAAAAGTTCGCCTAGTTGTCTAGGTTCTAGTTTTCTTTAGGCTCTTTTTTCTTCTTTTTGTAAATATTTATAATTTTTTTATTTATTAATGAAATTGTCGGTTGGCGATTTGCCACCCGTCCCTCAAAAAAAAGTTGCAAATAGTAGCAGCTTACCCAATATAATGTAACTCCTGAGATAATTAGTACTTATGAAATTATTCACCTATGTGAAAATTTGTTCAAAGTTTATTTAACTGATTTGTCTAATTAAATATCTAAGTTGTACCTTATCTGGCTCTCCAAACTTGCTCATACAATTCTTCTTTGATGAATCAGGTTACAACAGTTGAGTAGAAGTAGTAATTAGATCCATCATCTTTGCAACTGAAATTATCCAGATAATGCATCATATAATTACAGATTATTAATTCTGAAGTTCAATAATTTATTCATCAACCCATAGATGAGTTACATCTATCGTACTTTTCAATTTTGTCCTCATCAAACCGGCAATGGTAATAATCTACCGGAAACATCACAATAAACTAATTCCAGCTTGAAGTTATTAGAAAGAACATGAATTGCTCTTAACTAACCTAAATCAAATCAAATCTTTTTAAAACAAAACTAAACTAAAATCTAGTGCTATTTCAAACAAAACGATAAATTTTAATGGTTGCTAGAGTGGTCCATAATCCTATACTTGAAAGCTCTTGGGTCTGATGTAGCTGTAAATACTTGTCTTTTACTGCAGGTAAGCGTGCTATTTAAGAGTGTCAGAACCAAAAATAAAAGCACACAGTAAAACTTGAAAGTATTACTACAACGTATTGACCAAACCTGATTTCATGGAATTAAGGAGCCAGAATAATGTGTCAGGTAAAACCTGTAGGCTGTAGTAAGCACAAAGTAAAACAAAAGTGAGGTTTCTTCGACGGTAAACAAAAATTTTTTGTGTCAATTATCTTTTGATTTCATAGAATTAAATTAAAGGGCCAGAAGAGGGAACGATAAAATAAAAGTTTCCTAAAAAAAAAAAAAAACCTGAGGCACGCAATTAAGGAGTCAGAAGAGGAACGACCATAGCTCTTCAACGATATTGGTTGGAATGTCCAGCACACAATAAACGGGAACCTTGCAACTTCAAGTAAGAGGAAACAAAACAACAATCAGACGGAGGAGAGACATCAGACCCATCTAAAAAATTGAGACATCCTAGATGAACACGCAATAATTTTTTTCGAGAGTGGTGGAATTCACGGGCTCGTACAGACATCCTAGATGAACACGCAAGGAGAGACATCGAGCGGCTCAGATCAACCAACGAAATTCAACGGACACGATAGAGTTACTATGCTTACCACAGTAACTCTCGTGAGAGGCACAATGGCCCAAATAGATATATTTATAATTATAATTATAATTTATAATATAATATATTTAAATATAGGATGGTATGGGTTATAGACATACCGTACGTGTTGGACACAAACGCCACACTTATGACCCGTAGGTAAAAACGAAAAGTATTTTTCATAGTCATATATTGTTAAGTTAATTTTTATAAGATTTCCCGCCTTTATTGATTTGAGTTCTTTTTTTTTCCCCGTAGGGTCTAGGGACATTTCTTCTTGCTCTGTTTTAAACTTTTAAAAAATAGTATATCTGACTAATTCCAAACGGCGGACTAATATGAGAGTAAAGTCTGGTCCTGATACCAAGCAATGTCGGGTTTCTAAAAAAAAAAAGAGTAAAATGGAAAATCAATTAAAAAATCTAAAGAAGAATGAAAGAGAGTATGATTGATTACTGGTAAATTAATGAATTGTCAAAAACAAAATGGAAAAGAACAAATAATATGTTTCCTCTAGCGTAAACTATAAAAGGGCATTTAAAATTTTAGATTGCTCGCCAAGCATAGTGCTATGAACTCAACATCTAAAAAAAAAAAAACTCATGCCGTGGAAATAATGCTTCATAAAAGGAGTCAAACTTTCTATACTTTTAAAGTATATATACTACGTTCTCTTTTTCTATCACTCTCATACGGATAAAATATTATCGCTAAATGTTCCAATATAAAAGATGTTTACCATCGTTTTCACTTAATTCTTGATATATAAAATGGAGTTTTGCTATGGTGAGTCGCGACTCACAGATCCTTCCGTGAGTCGCGATCAAAACTCTTAGATCTGATTCAAAATGATCGATCCATACCGTCCAATACGATCTCCATATTGAAATCTCCTTCCATACCAAATTTTATATTTTTTCGAAATTTTTAAGTATTTTTTTCAGATTTTTAAAAACTGCTGTTTTTGAACGGTACATAATTAATTAGATTAGCGATTTTCTAAAATTTCAAAAAAATACTTAAAAATTTTGAAAAAATATAAATTTGGTCTGCTAGGAGATTTCAATATGGAGATCATATTGGACGGTTTGGATCGGCCATTTTGAATCAGATCCAAGAGCTTTGATTGCGACTCACGGAAGGCTCCGTGAGTCGCGACTCACCATAGCAAAACTCTATAAAATGCACCAACATAACAAGCTAGCATATTATGTTAATTATCCTGCTACACATCATATTGTGTCGGATCAAACATTTGGATTTTATATTCATTTTTGCTAAACAACTAGTACTAACTCTTAGAAGTATTATATTTTTATTAAACAATGTCTTATTTAAGAGAGACATGATCTGATGATATTATATATCTTTTCTTGCGTCATGCGGAATTTGAATTCATTCTATATGAAAAAAAAAAAAAAACGATCAGTGTTTTTATAATTTCGTAACATTTCATAAGATATTATCTAGCGAGTCATTTTCTGCTTCTTACAGCCACCGCCACACCTTTCACTCAGTAAGAACTAAGAAGTGACACAGAGAAACTAAAACATATCTTGCCTGCCTTTCTGCCAGCCTACATCTACATGGCCTTCGCTGTCTCCGCCGCAACGTACACGTGTCACGTGCATTTCTACGGATGGGCCCCACCAAAAATTTCTGTTTACGATCGTCTCCATTTCTCCTCAAACAGAATATCTTAGTTCTCTTTAGAAGGTCCCACAGAAGATTTTGACCGATGACGTGGCCTCTTCGATACTCCCGGACTAAAGATATGCTTGCACCGAAACACCAGTGGATCCCACATTTAGATGATATCTAATCTGTGCTCTAATGATGCACCGGGAGTAAATAGAAATTTTACATTAATTGTAACGTTCGTTCAAAATGACAGCTACAGAAAGGATCTGAAGTTAGTTCCGTGGATCCTATCGGTGGGCTAGTGCAGCACAGGAAAAGATACGATTCGCCCGAACGGATTTCCATCCAATGACCTGTCAGCCGTTCGATGTTTATCCATTTGTGATTGGATCAATCCTGATTGACGGCCTATTGTCGTCAGTTTGGACGGAATTGAACTATTGTCGTCAGTTTTGATGGAATTGGACATAGACTCTGGCGCCAACGTCTTGGGCATTGGGGAAGTCTGTCAAATTAGGCCTTGTGTATTTATTATTTTTTTTCAGAGTATATGTATATCCATAAACAACACTTTTGCACACAATATCAACATTAAAAAGGAAGACTATTCGGTAATGTTGAATTCCATTTTGCTACTGAGAGAGTTTGTATTCTTTTTTTTGGTGTAAAAACCTCGGTGTAATTTCTTAAAAAAATAGATAAAAGTATGGGTCTTGTTTTCTAAAAAAAAAAAAACTAATCAAATCATACAAAAATTATGACCCAAGTCAAAATCTTGTGACCATAGAAGTAAACACATATATAAAATGTCACGACTACAATGAGAATCCCTTATGTTCATTAAAAAGTAGAAAAATATAAAAATTATAAAATTATAAACGCGCATGAGATCTGTTAAATATTGGCACTTGATAATCCTAAAAGGAAATTAAAAATTATTGAAAAATATTTTTTTGATATTAGAGGAAATTAAGGTATGACAATCGGTTTCTTCTTATAATATATATGGAATTCATTGACTGTAAGATTTTGAACATACAATGTTATTATTACATTGAAAACTCGTAATTTCATATAATTGCAAACTTTATCAAAGAACCATTTTTATAATAAGCAGAAAATATCAAAGTTTAGATAATTTGTACGCAAGAAAAAAATAAAAAATAGAATATATAAATGGAATGTAAATTCAAAATATAAGTTTCAACTCTTTTACATCAAATCAAATTCAAATGTCAAATTGATCTTCTCTACATTTATATTGTATAATTTTTAAATTTTTTTTCCCTTTCGCTCACAATATGTCAGTGAAATTTTTTATCTATTTTATTCGTACTAGTTTCAATCAAACGATAATGCATTTCTTAAATTGCTTTTGGTGTACTTAGCAAATATCAATCATCAGATGATCACGAGTGATTTTCATTGTCGTAACTACATTTTCCAAGACGAGCCAAGTCGCATCAATTACAATGTTTGTAAGACTTGATACATTCTTTCATATTAGGGTATCACTTGATCTAAGTGTGTAATCCTTGTTTTTGTCTTTGTTTATTATTATTTTTTTGCGAGCCCACGAGAATGGCGGATTTAGAATGATAAGATGGTGCTGCTTAATTAATTATTTGTTTTGGAATGAATATGATTTGTAATTGCAACTGTATCATAATATGGCACTGATTAATCAATTATTTGTTTTGAAACTAGTAATGTTTTTCTTATATTGTTTGTAAATCCAATAATCCTTCAATTCTCACTGCCTTATTCTACAGTACCCCAAGTTTCATTTTTTCGATCTTCTGTGTCAATTTCGAGTGCTTCCTTCTATGATGCATCAAATACCAATTCTGATTTATGCACAACACACAAGACCGTACGGATTGGTTGCATAAAAGCAATTAGGATGAAAGGATGCCCACGTGATTATTTTCGGATCTTTTGTGGTTTTGTTTGTGTAATCTCCTATGTGGTTAGCTCCAATAAACTATATTTTTTTAACATGCTTAATTGTATCTCCTATGTTTTTTTGGCATTCTTAATTGTAAAAAAAATGTTCAATGAAAGGTGAAAAAGAAACTAATGAAAAGAAGAACGCTTGATTTAAAAATTTTCTTCAAATAATTTTGTGTCATAATGGTTTATCGATTGTGTTTATCAAATTTCAAGTCATATGATATATGAGAACATAATTGAATTTCACTGATTCTTTTGTTAAATTCGAAATTTGCAAATTAAAGAAATGGTCAATTAAGGGAAAAATTAAAGGGCCTGGTATGATTCGGATCTAAAAAGATATTGAATTATGAATTTATTTATTTAATACATAGGAGCTACTTAAAGTTATTTATTAATTTGATAATTCAACATTTGGTCAATTAAGAGGTGATTTTGCCGGTATGTCTCTTTTTTTTTTCTTCTTCTAATTTTGTAACCAGAGTTGTCTTTTTTTAAAAAAAAATAAAATAAGTAACAAAAAATGTCACTTGATCATTTTTTTTATTGTTATTTCTTAATAAATATAACCACACTACATGTATTAGTTGCTGTCAATCAGCAAATCTTTTTTTAGAAGATTGCAGAGCATCCACTAATATAGTTTAGTTATTTTGCTTAATTGTTTAAAATTATTTTTTTCTCAAATTTCATGCATAATCTCAGAAAATTGCAGAGGATTCACTAATATATTTTTTCCCCTACTTGCATTTTTTTTTTTATTTTTGAAGACATAACATTTTCATAAAATTTTTAAATATTTTTTTCGATATGTTTATTGTTATTCATTTCATTGTCGTAAAATAAAAATAATAAATGAAATAGATTTTCGATTTTTGATGTTTAAATATTTATGGCCAGATTTTTTTTTAAGTTATTTAAGAAACTTCTTTAAATTTAATTTGTGTCGTTTATTATTAATGTCATTTTTTATTTGATTTACACTTTTTATTTTTTTATATAAATGACATTTTGAAAATAGCATTTCATCAATCAAAATAATATTATAGCCAATGAAAACAAATATCAAACCACTCTCACTGACTACACGCACAACAAAAGAGGGAAAAAAAATTTGCCAACAATAAGGATTAGATGCCCGATCAATTGACCATAATAATGAACATGCTACAGATCTCTTTCACCATAAACTGCAGACAAAACTTCATCGCGCGAAGCGCGATGAGAAGCCTAGTTGTTGTTAATTTGGAAAATTTATTATTATAGTTGTCAACAAAATGAAATAACAGAATTATGATTTTTTTTTTAAAGAATTGGCTATATATAATTTTTTCATTTCATCCTCCTTTTTATATATTTACATATATTAGTATATGTATAAGGGTGATACTAATACATCACTATTACAATTTTTGTTCGAATTACAAATTATAATAACACTATTTATTTAAAAAAAATACACTGGCGATTTTTTATTTAATCTCTACTACTTATAATAAAAGCACGTATCCAAAGACTTAAGTAATTAAATAAAGAGTGTAAACAATTGTTTACTCTATGCATTCTTAAACATTGATCATGTAAATCAATGGCTGGATGTTAGCGATGGATATAAGTTTACAAGCTCTTCATTTTTAATAGAAAAAAATGTATCCCTGATTAATTGTGCGTTGTGTTTGGAAAGACCCCACAACACATACGGAATGCTTTGTTAAGATAATAACCATTCTTTTTATTTTAGAAATAGATCACATATGTAAAATTTTCTCATATCTACTATTTTTCAAATAATTTTATTTATAAAGAAATAAATATTTTTCTTAAATTATTTTTTATTGAGATGTCGATTCTTATTTTTGTTGAAGTATAGAGTTTTTATTTTATTTTATTTACCCACTCCTTGGGTTGGTATATTTGCTAGTTATCAATGAAAAAACAATCAGTTTTTTAATTAACTATCATTCTAATTTGTCTTTACCGATTAGTTAATTAACTTAGTTTTTTTCAAATTTAGGTATTAATTATGATATACTCGCCTGTATAATTGAAAAGCATCACCCCAAAATTAACCGGAGACCTCCATTGAGTTCACTTGGAGGGATCCGCGTTTTCCTATTTTGGCTGAGACGGAGGATGGACGGAAGTCATCAGAATTTTCTAATCATAAGATCTAACGAAATCGAACGGCCAGAGTTACGTCGAACCAAATATAGTCCAACTCTAATGGATCAATGTAGTCTTACCGGACTTAAAAATGAAAATAAAATACATGAGTAATAATCTATTAAATACTTAAATAAGATTTCAGTAAACAAGTAAATCGACATCCCTCACGAAGACTCTCACCTTTCTTCATTAATCATTATCACTTCCCTCTCTCACCTTACTATTTTCTCACACAAAACGTGACTGGATCTATTTCTCTTCCGAAATTGCCCCTGCCCGAACCCGCGTTGGGAATTTGGGATGAGTGTTTCACTGTGCCTTAATTTGGCCCACAAGACAGCCACTGTAGAGTTCCTAGTGAAGGATAATGACGTCTTTGGAGCGCAATTGATCGGTACCGTGGCTATACCAGCACAGGTGTTGCTGTCGGGTGAGAAGGTGCCAGATTGGTACCCGGTGATTGGTACCGATGGGAAGCAGTGTAAGCCTGAGACAGCATTGCACATTTTGACTTCCACCCTATCTAAATTCTTTTGTTAACAAAACAAAATTTAAACGGCAACGTCCTTTCTAAATTATAAGTCGCGCGTGACATAAAGAAATCTCACAATAGTCCCTTCCGTGCAGTTATTTAAAACTAACTCTCTTTTTTCAAATAAATAAACCCATATGTATTTGAACTAATTTTGCGTTAATCGTCTCCTAATAGTCTAATATTAGGGCTTTTATTACGCCCGATGAAAGCCCGAGATACAAAAATGAATTAGACTGACATATCATGCTTAGCTAATCTTATGACCTCAGCATATAAAAAATCAACTAATAAGAAAAGATAAGTTTCGAGTTAATACGGATTGAGTTCGACAACCCATTCATGAGATGACAATATAACCTAGATCTTGACCTGACAAGCTAAGAAACAAAATCAGACATAAATACTCAATAAAATTCAAGCTTATAGTACCTAACTACCTATCACCTTACATAGCTTAACTTTTTGATGTGATGGCACCGTTGTTTGGGAGTAGCTTTATATAATTTAAATATAGGATGGTATGGGTTATAGACAAACGCGTTGGACACAAACGCCACACTTATGACGACCTCATTTCATTATTAATATTATACAGTTATATCTATGTTTTTATAATTTTTTATATACGCGTGTTAGCTGTAAAAGACGTAGTCTCTTGTTTAGCTTCTATGCTATTACTAAGTCAGCTCATGATACATATCTATCTGCTGACCATAGCTATTGAAATATATATATAGAGTTCCAGTCTAATTATAATATATTATCTGATCATGACTTGCGGCTTAAAACCCTCGCATCAACGGCCCATTCGCTCCCACGACTCCACGACCACGAGTCACTTAGTCTAGACTGCTCCATCCGTAAAAGTTTTATAATATATTATGTAGCGAGTCATTTTCCTTGCCACTGCTAGCGCCACACCTTTCATTCAGTAAGAAGTGACACAGAGAAACTAAAACATATCTTGCCTGCCTGGCTGCCAGCCGCTACATGGCCTTCGCTGTCTCCGCCGCAACGCACACGTGTCACGTGCATTTCTACGGGCGTGCCCCACCGAAAATTTATTTATGCAATCGTCTCCATTTCTCCCCAAACAGAATACCCGAGTTCACTTTAGAAGGGTCCCACATAAAATTTTTGACCATGACGCTGATTCTTCTAAATTCCCGGACTAAATAAGTGCTGGCGAGAAAACGCTCGTGGATCCCACATTTCAGTTAGTCCGGTTCACTTTCACATGGTGTACCGAGAGCAAGTAAAGTTTTACATTGCTTGTAACGTTCGTTCAAAATGACAGTTACACAAAGGATCTGAAGTTTTTTTGAAAAGATTGATAGTGAGAAAGGATCTGAAGTTGGTTCCGTGGATCCAATCAATGGGCAAATGCTGCACGGGAAAAGATACGGGATTCGTCCGAACGGATTTCCTCCAATGACCTGTCCATCGTCCGATGCTTATCCATCTCTGATTGGAGAACGTTATGTTCACCTTTGGTCTGTTAACGTTTATATATGTTCAAATTTGATCTGAAATTCTATGATGAAAAACTACGAGCGATTATACTTCATGATTTATTAATAATTTTCCTTTTCCGTAGTATTAAGAGAGTTTTTATTTTTTTTACTTTTTTTTTTGTTGATGTAAATCTCCGTGTAAATTGTTAATAAGTAGATCAGGATGTGAGCCTTTGTTTTCTATTTTTTTTTAAAAAAAAAAGTCACGCAAAAATTATGAGCCAAACCAAAAAACTTGTGACTTGGTAACGAATATATATTTTAAATGTCACGACTGCTATGATTCTCATGTTCATTAATAAAGTAGAAAAATATATAATTTTAAAATTATATAGGCGCATGACATTTGTTAATAGATGGCATTTGCTAATCCTAAATAAACTAAAAGTTCATGAAAATTAGTATTTGATATTGGAGGAAACTAAATAAGAGATATGCCTCTTTAATATACAAAAACTATAAAATACAACATAATAAAATTCCATTACAATCAATTAAATTGTATAAAATTTCAATTTTTGGAGAAATTTTTTTAAATACTATTTTGAGATCATACCAATCGTCAATCATCAAATCAACTTGCTAAGAACTCAAATAGCAACTGAAAAACCAACAAATATCAACAATTTTTTCTGTCATATTTATAAAAATTAGATATGCTCGATTTTTTTAATGACTGCAATTTGGTAGGATATTCCATCTAGAATTGAGATAATATAGTACAAACTCGATGTGTTTTAAAAATTCAAGAAATACTGATTATTTGAGAAAAATATAATTTAAAACTTAGTCGACGTTAGATCTCAAAAGATCCATTTAATTCTTGAATCTTGATCCATTTAATTCTATTTTTTTAGAATTGGAATTTTATTGGTTATAGGATCAAGGGAAATGAAACTCCTAGTTTACATGTACAATATGTATTACTTTAGAAATATTTCTGAAAACAAAGTGTTTTATCAATGATCATATTTATGCTAAGAAGAAAAATTAAGAAAATGCAAACTTATCAAATATTAATTAATTTCTCCATTTTTATTATTTTTTTTATGTGAAAAGATAGAGTTGAAACTAAGAACTAAAGACTCACAAAAAACCGTGAAGACCAAAGAACTTATAAAAGGCACATATTATTTTAAAATTAAAATTTTTTTATAGAGTTGGCTTTATTATTTTCATTTCGTTTTTTAAATCATTTTTACACATATTACAATTATCAATAAAAATTATCAGCTTTTTTAATTAACAATAGAACATTCTAATTTGTCTGTAATATAAGTTAATAAACTCACAAGAATATCATAAATTTAGTTATTAATTATGATATGCTCGCTTACAAAATTGAAAATCATCAGACCCCATGACCTCACTTGAGAGGATCGGTGTTTTCCTATTTCGGCCGAGACGGAGGAGGGACGGAAACGGAAGTCATCACAAATTTTCTAATCAGAATATCCAAACCAAATCCGACGGCCGAAAGAACGTCGAACCAAACACAAACTGTCTCCATTGGATCAATACAAATTGAAAAATAAATAATAATCTATTAAATAAAATCTCAGTAAACAAGTCAATCAACATCCCTCATAATTCATAAATCATAAAGACTCTCTCCTTTCTTCATTATCACTTTCCCTCTCTCACCTTTCTATTTCGTGACAGGGGATCTATTTCTCTTCCGAAATTGCCCCTGCCACCACCACCAACCCCAGCCATGGAGGCGGAGGCTAAGGCTACCACCACTTCGTCGGACAAGCTCGTTCTCTTACACGGGGATCTCGACCTCCACATCATAGAGGCGCGCCGTCTTCCTAACATGGACATGTTCTCCGAGCGCCTCCGTCGGTGCGTCGCCTCTTGTCAGGCTGCTATCCCTTGTACCACTCACAAACCGGATCCGAACCCGAATCCAGGTCAGACCCGACACCACCACCCTCATGTGAAGATCATAACGAGCGATCCGTACGTCACTGTATCCGTAGCGGGCGCAATTGTCGCCCGAACCCGTGTCATTCCGAACTCCGAGTACCCACATTGGGACGAGCGTTTCACTGTGCCCCTGGCCCATAGGACAGCCAGTGTAGAGTTTCTAGTGAAGGATAATGACGTCTTTGGCGCGCAATTGATTGGTACTGTGGCTATACCAGCACAGGAGTTGTTGTCGGGTCAGGAGGTGTCGGATTGGTACCCGGTGATTGGTACAAATGGGAAGCAGTATAAGCCTGAGACATCATTGCACATGTCGTTGAAGTTTCGACCGGTGGAGGAGAATCCGGTGTACAGGCGTGGTATTGCTGGTGACCCGGAGCACAATGGAGTGAGGGATGCTTATTTTCCTTTGAGGCATGGTAGTGATGTGACACTTTACCAGGTATATTGTTAAGATATTCTACAATAGTGTACATTTGATTATTGTGGCTGGTACTGAGGTTGGTGGACTACAGTTCTAGCAAGAATTTTAGAGCCCACACAAATGTTTGATGTAATAATGAAACTTGCATTAACACAAATCAATCAATGCGGTACAAAAAGCAATTGAGATCTTAAGTAGGATTATGGGTTGATGATTTCAGAGCTTTAACAATTAGGCACCGGTATGTGTTTGCTTGGCCATCTTTTAAGATAATTGAGCTTAAATTGAGGTTAATTTCATCACTGATGGTTAATGAAGTCACAATTTGAATAATTGAGGCTGAAGCTCACATCGAAATAAATTACCCATTCGGATGAACTGATATCATGTCAGTTGGTAAAATACTTATCCTGATTGATACCTTGTGGATATGTATCACTTAAATTTTTTCTTTCTTTTTCTAAAGTATTATTTTTATGACCAGGATGCCCATGTAAGAGAGGGGGAGTTACCAAAAATCGAGCTAGAGAAGGGGAAAATTTTTGAGCATCACACATGCTGGGAAGATATATGCCACGCTATACTGGAGGCACACCATCTGATATACATAGTAGGCTGGTCTGTGTATGATAAGGTCAAGCTGGTACGTGAGCCGACCCGACCAATTCCTGATGACATCATGAACATGTCCCTCGGTGAGCTGCTCAAGTACAAGTCACAGGAGGGTGTCAGAGTTTGTTTGCTTGTGTGGGACGATAAGACTTCACATGATAAGTTATTCATCAAGACGGTAAGTTCATGGCAGTTTTTGTCCTTAGTTGTGCAATTCTGTTTTGTTTCATTGTTGACAATTTATAATTCAGCCAACCAAATTTAGGTTTTAGGCCCCAATTTTATGTGTAGCATTATTAGCTATGAACCGAATGGTTATGCCCATGTGGAAATGTTAAGGGCATTAGAGTCATTTTCTTGGCTTAACATTGGTTTATGAGATGGGTGTTAGTTGCAAGAACAAGAATTATTGGTGTATAATCTGCAAATAGGGTGAACTACTTAGATTAATTGCATAAGCCCCTTAATATGAACCTATGTATCACAAAGAGGATTTATTGTACTGGAACACTAATTTGTAGGCGAATCTTTTATGCAATTCTTTCTATGTGTTTTAGAATGGAGTAATGCAAACCCATGATGAAGAAACCCGAAAATTCTTCAAACACTCGTCAGTTATATGTCAACTGTCACCCCGTTACGCCAGCAGCAAACTCAGCATTTTTAAACAACAGGTATTCTATTGTATTTCTGAAATCTTATTGATACCTCGTGCAAATTGATGTAATATGGTTTATTACTTCTGTGTATAGGTAGTTGGAACTCTTTTTACCCATCATCAGAAATGTGTATTAGTCGACACACAGGCTAAGAGAAACAACCGAAAAATCACAGCCTTTATTGGCGGCCTTGATTTATGTGATGGCCGGTATGACACACCTCAGCACAGGCTCTTTGCTGACTTAGACACTGTTTTTAAGAATGATCTTCACCAGCCAACATTCTCTGTGAGTGTCTCTTTCCTACAGAACTTGTTGGTACAGATTACCTTTTTATGAATACACTAGTAAAAAACTTTTTGTGCTGCTATTTACTAAAAGCACCCAACTATTTATTTATAACTAAGGGTCTATTGAGCAAAATCTGAATTATCAATGCCTCAAATCAGCAAGAAAAGTTCCCCTCATCCCAAGATGAAACCAGAGCAAATTTAAAAAAAAATGAAAAGATTTAAGTATAATTAGAAAAAAGAAATAACCATACTTCACTGGTATGGTTTGACAAGGAACCTCTCCTTATTATTGTCAAGCATACGCCTCTTCATAATTCGTATGCATAAGAATTGCAACTCTGCATTTGATCAATACAATATTGGTTTTAACCATAGCAACTATACCAGATCTGAAGTCCAATTAAATCATTATCGCAATCCCTGATGATGATAATCAAATCAACAACTATAAACAAAATGAATTACTATAAAACATAAACCTAGCAAAACATGCTAGCTTCATTTTTTTTTCCTTCAGTTTGATCAATGTGGTTTTGGAGACGAAAAGTTAATTTGGAGAAGGTTGTAATTTTCTATTACAACTTCTTACTGCAGTAGTCTAATCTCAAAAAGACTGCTGGGAGTTCAAGATATGATAAATGTATTCTTTTTATGACATGTATGATGTGATAATAATGAATATATCTTTCAAAAAATCTTTGTTACAAATGCATATACTGTGATGTGACATATCTATGTTTCTTCTGTTTTCCAGGCAGAGGGAAAAGGTCCAAGACAGCCATGGCATGATTTGCATTGCAAAATTGAGGGGCCTGCTGCATATGACATTATGACAAACTTTGAACAACGGTGGCGGAAGGCCACAAAATGGCGTGATCGCTTCAAGCAGAGGTCTCATTGGAAGGACGATGCACTAATAAAATTGGATCGGATTTCGTGGATTCTTAGCCCATCGCGCACAGTGCCAAATGATGATCCCATCCTTTGGGTATCTGATGAAAAAAACATTGAAAATTGGCATACCCAGGTACAAAGGAATTAAATAAATCTTATTTAATGTATGAAATTTATGTTGCTGCCTTCAGATGATATTGCCAAAGACCAGCTGAATGAATAGATCTTTTCATCAAATAGCCGTTCTGATCCAGTATGCCTTTGATATCGTATATTCTGAGGACAAAATCACTTTTGAGCTGAAAACTTGTTTTTAATTTTGATTTGCCTTTTTGACTTGGATCAGAGGATTGGGCGGTGCTGTTTCTGTCCCAATTATCAGGATATTTTATATATTTGAAAGTTCCTCTGTTAAATGGCTTGTTCTTTGTCAATATTTTCTCGTGTTGCACTTGGTTCTTACTTCCTTTTAATTCTTTTTTTCCTTTGTTTTTTTTCCCCTCTTTCAGGTTTTCAGATCTATAGACTCTGGATCACTAAAAGGGTTTCCCAGTAACTGTCAAGAAGCCTCCAAGTTGGTTAGTTGTTTTCTTGAATTCAACTTCTGTTGATTTATTTAAAAGGGCCTTTTGTTTATATATATGTGTTTACTGATTATGCTATTATTTACTTGGTGTAGAATCTTGTATGTAGAAAGAATTTAGTAATAGAGAAAAGCATCCACTCTGCATATGTCCAAGCAATTCGATCAGCTCAACACTTCATATACATAGAGAATCAGTACTTTCTTGGTTCTTCTTACAATTGGCCTTCGTACAAGCACTCTGGTTTGTATTAGTTCAGTGTCAAATCATTAATAATTTGCATCAATATGTTCCTCATTTTAAAGAAAATGGTCTTAATGTTATAGGTGCCGATAATTTGATACCAATGGAATTAGCCTTAAAAGTGGCAAGTAAGATAAGAGCACAGGAGAGGTTCGCTGTTTATGTGGTGATACCACTGTGGCCCGAAGGTGTACCTACTACAGCCTCTGTTCAAGAAATCCTCTTCTGGCAGGTACTTACAAAACCTTGCAATAAATATCCTGTAAATTTGACTACTGAAGGATAATAAGACCGTCTTTCCCTGGATAAGAATCATCCCATACACTTGTCTTTAAACTTGGTTCCTATCAGCTGTGAAGCTTAGTGATTATTTTACATCATGTAGGTGTACAAATGAAATTCTCTCCCAAAACTCAGAATAGAATAATGAACTAACTAGGACATGTTTTTGCCTATTTCAGTATCAGACAATGCAGATGATGTATGAAATAATTGCCCAAGAGCTTAAATCTATGAATATGGAGGGTGCACATCCACAAGATTATTTAAATTTCTATTGCCTTGGGAACCGTGAAGATATTCCCAAAAATGATGACGCATCACTGGATAATCAGCCAGAAAAGAATGGTCCAGCGGTAATATTGAATTATTTTTATTCGAATTTTCTGACATTGCAATACTGTTCTTTTCTATATGTTCTATATTTCCATGGTATGTAGGCAATTTTGACCTGTATTCAAAACCAGGCTATTCCCTTCTTTTAGTTATTTATGCTTATCTTGGTGACAAAATAGTACAATATGAAATAAATTGGGGTGCCAATTGTGGTAGAAAAAGTTGACCAAACAATCCAAAAATCAGAAATTTCATTTATGCTTATAATAAGTTCATTATAGAAACAAGCCAAATCTTTGGCTTTTTTTTATGCTCTATAATTTGGTCATGTTTCTAGAAATATTAAATTCATGTACGTGTACAGTGTACTTTGAAATGGTTTCTAAAAATTATTGTTCATCTAATTTTTTGCATCAGGAATGTGCTCAGAGAAATAGGAGGTTCATGATATATGTGCATGCAAAGGGCATGATAGTAGATGATGAGTATGTGATTTTGGGTTCAGCTAATATAAATCAACGTTCTCTAGCTGGCTCAAGAGATACCGAAATTGCCATGGGTGCATACCAGCCTCATTACACCTGGGCTGAGAAAAAAAAGCACCCACACGGCCAGGTTAGCTTCAACTTCCTATTATATGTTGAGTTAATAGATACCTCTAAAGCCATTCCTTGTTTTTCCTTATCTACCACTAGCCATCACCAGCTGTAGGTGACATCGGGTGGTATGTAACTACAAAATAAATATTAATAGTGATATGATTTCAAGTAGGTTGACCATTTTCTTTTTCTTTCTAGCTCACTATCAGATGAATTAATCTGAAACAAACAATGCATAGAAATAAACTAGTTAAACTCGATTTCAATTATGCTTTGCAATGATTGTTCATCAAAATAACATTGCCAAACTGCAAAGGCAAAGAACTAAAGAACCTAAGATTCATTTTGTTTCTTTTAGTAAAGCTAGTATGAGCTTAAGCTTGCCAAAAGGTAATTTAAAAGACCATACCTCGACTTCAAATAACGACTCTGAAGCATGGGTATTGTTATGATCAACTTGACGAACTTTGGGGTTTGTATCCAGATCTTTTCATTTTCTGAGTTCTTGTTTTCTTTTTCTTTTTTTTTTGTAAATTAAAAAGAGGTTGAAAAATGATATAGTTCGGTGAACCACTTGACTTGTACAAAATGAGCTAAAAAATGAAAGATTGAAACAAATTGCTTTGTTTTGTCGAGTATTTAAAGATCAATTGTTCAAATTTATCATTTGAAGCAAATTCGACGATCTTTTGAGTTCAGCTTACCAACACTTTGGTGTGCTTAAGCTCTTACTAGCTTCTCGCTTTCCCCCCTTCTGAACAGGCAACATGAGACTGAGCTGTTTGTGAATAAATTATGGACTTTATTGTAAATTTCAATGTATCCACAGGTGTATGGATATAGGATGTCCTTGTGGGCAGAGCATCTAGGCATGGTAGATCACCGCTTCAAGGAACCATACCACCCTGAAACTATCAAATTGGTGAATGAAATAGCTGAAAAAAATTGGGAAAATTTCGCGGCAGAGGAAATGGAGCCATTACAAGGGCATCTCCTTAAGTACCCAATGAAAGTAGAGTCTGATGGTAAGGTTGTGCCGCTGCCAAATTGTGATTGCTTTCCTGATGTAGGTGGTAAGATCTGTGGTGCACCTACTAGTCTTCCTGACACACTAACAATGTAAATTGTAAAGTGAATAGGCGAGTTATAACAATGCACCTTGCAAGATTGGGAATGAAATTTTGTAGGAGGGATCTTTCAAGGTTGATTTGCTCTGTTGTGATTTTTTGTTATTTGCGAAATTTCAGATTTTGTTTCTTTTCTGTTATTTTTTCTGGGACATTGTTCCAAGATGTACATTATGCTCATAATTTACCTGTACATGCTTTGTGGAATAATCAATTGGAGCTTTCTTGAACTATTTTATTGTTATCTTTACATTCGGAAAATTCAGGTTGAGTTTTAACGAGATAAGAATTATTGAATGACCTATGGTCGATGATGTTGTTTTAGGGAGGTTTTAGTCAATGGTGTTGTTACAGGATAGCTTTTGATTTTTGTGGGAGGGGAGAGGAGGAAAGAGAAGAGGTAAGTATGAAAACGAGATTAATTTTCTTAGAACTCAAATTGTTAGAAAACAATTCTTGATAAATAGAGATTTTTTTTTTTTTTTTTTTTTTTGTTCGTCCTTTGAAATTAGAACTAGGAAACAAAGTAATGATTTGCTTTCCCTTTCCCTTTTCTTTCCTCACACACCTTTTCGGGTGCACATCTAAGGCACACCTAGTCTCATTGGAGACGCAGGCTCTTTCAGTCCCAGCTTTGGGCTCGTGAGTCGGTGGCCGACGGGCATCAATTAATCAGTGTAACTTACACTGTGTAAGGCTAGACAGTCCAAAATCGGTCATCTGCATATGACAGTCCAAATTTAATAGCCTTGCATCAATTCAATAACAAAAAACAATGAAAATTGATTAGTGTCTGTAGTTTTGTCATCGCATAAACAATTGAACACTTAAAAATGTGAAGATATAAATAATCAAAACGAACACATACAAATAAATAAGTTTTGTCATCTCTTGTATACATTTTTATATGCATGTTTAACTTAATTTTAGTGAACTTCTTTGTTTGTATGTGTTTACTTTGATCATTTATATATTCACATTGTCTATTTTACGTATTCATTTTATTCAAGTGATTGCAAAACTTTAATCAATTTCCATTGTTTGTGGTTATTGAATTGATGCGAGGCTATTAAATTTGCTTTCATTTACAAAACTTGGGGGGGGGGGGGTTGCAAATATCACTGTTTACATAAAAATATCACGAAGAAGAAATCTTAGAAGTGTTGCAGTGTTGCTCATAGCTAAACGGAATTCTTTCTTTATGAAAATATTTAGGAAAGAAATTAGTAGCGCATTCCGAGACAAATATCACCGGTGTCCTAATTTTTTATTTTATTTTACGAGCCATTAGTAGCAAAACACAAAACCTATAAGCAAACACAATCGAATCACACAATGGACTTAGGGCTAAATGGTAACAACTCCGGATCAGAACGAGATGCAGTACTAAGTTTAATTTTTATTCATTATCAAATATAATTTTGATCGACATCGAGAGTTCGTAAATCTCTACTTATGTGGGCTAATTTTGTTTTTTATTTGGTGCTCATGTAAAAAAAAAAAAAAAAAAAAAAGATCACATGTACCTGTTTTTTTTTTTTTCGATTCTAAATTTTGTTACTAAGAGTTTGAAAAAGGAAAAAAAGAAAGAAAGAAAAACAATATATGCAAACTGAAAGTTTTTGAACCCCTTCCCCTATCAAGATCTATATAGAAAGGATTGTGCGTTTTATATGGAGGAAGAGAAAGTAAAACATAAAGTAATAGCTATTCCATCCAAATAGTCATGTCAAAACATAAAGTAATAATAAAAAATAGCGTGCTGAATTGGCTATCCTATATTCGCTTATGCAGTCATGACTCATGCATATAGAAAACACCAAAGAAACAGTAAAACAAAAATCGTATTAATGTACTTTTCCAAAATAGTGTTATAATTACACTGTTCTTTGCTCTTTTAAAACACCATTCTAGTACTAATTTTAATGTCATTTTTATGTTTTTTTTTGTCTTTCCGTACGATCTTCTGCAGAAATGTGAAAGAAAATTTGAGTGATCTACTTGTTTCAGAAACAAGATACTTTATTGTGATCGGGAAGGATAACCGTACAAGACAGATGGAACAAGTCAAGTCTGAACGGTTGGTTCATTTGAGTACATTACACCTGTTCATATTATGCCCCTCCTTGCAATGCAAACAGAAAAGACAACACTTTGGGAATATTTTCATGCTATGTAACCTCTCTATGATAAATCCAGAGTCAGTGTATTTTGCTTTGCCAAACTTTTTTTTTTTTATTAATCTTTTTAACATTCATTACTTTATTTTTTTGACGAGCTTGGATTATTCTCTCTTACCTAGAATAAAATTTTTCATTCTAGTTTTTTGTTGGACAAAAAGAGACATGGAAAATCTCGCAGTTTTTTGTGACAAAATTAATTAGCATTTTACTCATGATGTGAACAAGAAAAATGAAATGTATATTATCGTTACTCGGTTTGTAATAGAGCCAAATTTTAAATTTAGAACAATTACTTTCGAATTTTCAATTTAAGTTTATGCAAAATTAATAGGTCAATTTGAGATATAGAAATATGCAAATGGAATTCGTCTCTTATTCATCTTTTTTTTTTGTACTTGAATTTTGTATTTCAAGCATCTATCTATTTCTTGATATATAGTCCTTATTATATAACAAAGATTCAGGTAATCGAGACAAATATTTGGGACTAAATAATAATGAACTTATAGTATAAAATAATAGAAATAATTATTCCAAAAAATTTGTTTATTCATAATTCATAAATAATTTTAACAAGACATTACATGTACGGTTTTCTTTAATCTTAACATGCAGACGATTAAATTCATCATCATTAATTCTTACTATGATGTAATTATTTTTTCACATATCTTGGGATAAGTTATGAAGAATCTTAACACGCCTAGGTGAAAAGATATGGAAAAGATCCTGGCTGACATCTTTGGTAGCTTCTCGGACGGATGCAGCTACGAGCTAGGTCGTATATTTGTACGATTCCTATCAAGTATTAACACCTGCGCCTTAGTCCTTACATCACTTAATCGATATGATTCCTGACACCGTTACCACGTCAACATTTCCATACGAATATCAACCCTGATATGTTTGTTCTCCAGTAACTTTTCAAATGGAACCAGATTGTTTTGTCTTTTCTATGGCGTTCTCGTTTCCAATAAACTGTAAATACGGATAAACACTTGGCACGGTGGCATTTTTTCCAACTCTAACTTAAAAAAGGGTGCATATATATGCTTAGTTTTATTTCATTATAATAGTATGGCAAAAATAAAATATTTCTTCAATTAAAATATTATAAACATTATGTTCTAATTTTTCTAGCATTCTAAGAAAATAGTATTTTCTGGATACTTTCTCGTAAGTACTTATTTGGATAAATATATTGAAGTTTTATTCGAATTGATAAATATATGATAAAATAAATAATTTTATGCTACTTTCTAATAAATAAATGTGATATTACTTTCAAATGTACATCGTCACATACTTTTCTTTCTTAAATTAGTATTGAAATTTTTTGGTGCAGAGATCAAACATACTGTATTGAAACTTAATTCTCCAATAAATAAACCAACAATATTGCAAGAGAAGACAAGTCAGGCAACGGAGGTAACCAGTTCGACAATGAATGGAAACTGTTGGTTTTTTGGATCAGAAGTGAACAGTGCATCAAAAGCACCGAGAAATGAAAATGGAAACGGAAATTAATTGTACGTATTAATTTCGTGCTATCCTCAACAAGGTGAAACAGTAATAGCAGCATGGTCGTTTCACAATAGTTTTGAGTCTTTTTCCTTACAAAATATTTTTTTATAGTTTTATGTCCACTTTTAGTTTCACCTATTTCTACTTTCATCTGACGTGTCGCATAGTGGCGTTATATTTTCTAACTTGAAGCTTATAGTCGTAGTAAATTGATGTACAAATAAGTTATTGTGGGAATTATTATGATCAGGAGCAGAGGTAATGATACCGCGCGCCGACTATATCATTAATCGGTTTTCATTTCATTGGCCACCAACTTCGATGTAGTTTTATTATGTTCATCTTGGTATGGGAAATGAATTTTCAAAAAAAAGAAAAATGGGGGTATACGGGAAATGCTATTCTTGTTTTAATTTTACCTCCGCTTCTTCAATGCGATACAATTACGGAATCCAAATTTTCTCTTTTTTGTTTATTAAAATTTAACTTTGGTGGAATTCTAAAACAAATTTCACAGAAACAAGTGCTAAATTGAGAATATGAAAAATGTTGACGTATCACCTAATACTGTATAAAAATTTGAATTAAGCTAAAACTCCACTCTTATAAAAATAAAATTCAAAATCATAATTTTGTACAACTTAAAAAGTCCGCAGACAATTTATACAGGCCTGCATTTTTTATTTGTGCATATTGTCTATGTATCTCAACAATCAAAATTTGCGAACTTCACGTAATCTGAAAATCATGCATTTCGAGGTGGGCTTATTTTGGCATTAATTACCCAGAAAAAAATGCTAAAACTCAACAATTAATATTTATTTTTGCTATTTATTTCTTAGAATTTCAATGACCTTTTTGTGCTGCTTATGATGCCAATAATAAATAAAACAACATTAAAATAATACTATAGGCAAGGCTTTAATAGAAGAATTACTGGTCAAATAAAATAATAACTACTTATGTAGTACATTGAATGATTCAAAATAAATTTGCAGTTAAGAATTTGTAAATGAGTGCCAGAAAAAGTATTATTATGCACATTCGATATTTATAACGCACTACTAATAAATTAAATTAGAACACCGATGAATATATACTTAGCGGTTGCTGCTCTATTGGCCCGTTAAAAGCACGCCAACGCAACATGCTGTACATATTGATACAATTATGTGTGCAAGTTGGGGCTGCCCTGTCTTCCCATCACAATCTCAGATAATTAATAGTTTAATACCGATTGCCAAAAAAAAAGAAGTTCACTCAACCTTTTTTGTTTATAAATTATAATATAATAACAAATTTTGCGTGAAATGAGCATTGTAGCAGCCTTTCTGCCTTTGTTATCTGAAAACCAAAACGGAGTTGTACTTCTTTCCTTTCTTCCCAATTCCTACTGATTTTAAAATTTATTACACAACAGTTCAACAAAAAGACAGAATCAACAGATAATCCCCACCAATGGAGGAGAATAAGGAGGTCCGGATGGAGATTGAAATGGAGAGAATGCCAGATAGCCATGGCCATGGGATGGAGGAAGCAAAGGTTTATCCTTCACCCCTTTACACACATGAAGAGGTGGTGAGAGATAGAGAAGCTTTCATGGATGCTCTTATGCGTTTCCTCTCTTCCATTGGTTCAAAATTCACGTACATATTACTAAAACATATTTTGATAGTTCTTCTGCTGCATGCAATGTTCTTTGATTCTTTCTTTTCATATTTTTGCCTTTTACTTTATTTCTCTCTAGGGTTCCTGTGGTTGGAGGCAAAAGGTTGGATTTGCATCTTCTCTATGTAGAAGTGACTAGGAGGGGAGGTCTGGAAAAGGTACCCTCCTTTTTATAAAGTTGTTTTGCAAATATTAGAATTTTAAGGGCTATGATGAAAAATGTGATTTTCACTTTGTATAGGTGATTAAGAATAGGAAATGGAGAGATATCATAGCAGAATTCAAATTCCCTAATACCACAACAAGTGCTGCTTATGTGCTTAGAAGATACTACTTGAGTTTGTTGCACCATTTTGAGCAAGTGTACTTCTTTGGAGCCAATGGGCCCCTGGCCCCACCTTCAGGTGCTCACTCTTCATTCCTTTGCTAGTTCATGTGTATATGTTTTACCAAATTTCAGACTTTATACACTTTTTTAAAGAAAATTTTAACATCATTGAATTTTTTTATGTGGTTTGTAATTGATTATTAGCATCATTGCAAACAAAGACACCTCAGAGCAAACTTACGAATGCCGGCTCTGTCGCCTTTGGTTCCTCGACAGAGAATTCAGGTACACAAGAAAGAGTCTTGCCAGAGAAACCAAATGGAGGTATACTTATTTCTTTGAAATTTTTGTTTCTGTAACCATGTGTGCGTGCAATCATACATGTACATGTTGGAATTATAATTAGTTGCTCGTACCAGGATGACTTGAGAATAGGGGAGTCGATGAAACTCGTTTAACCCATTACTGGACTCGTACTAAATTTGATAAGATGGACATGGGTAAGCATTTTTTTTTGTTAGCTTATGGATAAGGTACATAAAACGAGTTATCCCATATCTGTTAAATATATAATGGAAAATTATTATATATACAAATTCATATTATGATTATTTTTGAGTCATTCATTTAATTATATGATATTTATAATAATTGTAGAATTTGTTTTATTAGTAACTTATCCTTATAGAATTGTTCAGTGATATAATAACTCAGTTAAACAAGAGAAACATAATTAAATACATGTCGGAATGAACTTTTCTATGCTAGGTTCATTCAACTTCACCGTGGTAGGATCGATTGATGGTAAATTTGAGTATGGATACCTTGTTACTGTCAAGATTGGAGACGAGTTGTTACGTGGAATTCTGTATAATACACCTCAGCCACAAGTCTCCCCCTATCCATCTAAGATGAAAGCACTCATGGGCTCCACTTGTACAAATGTGCCAACTTCGCCCCAGACGAGGGGCAGGCGTAAGAGGAAGTTTAAGAGCAGAGACCCAGCTCATCCAAAACCCAACAGGAGTGCCTACAACTTCTTCTTTGCTGAGACACATGCCAGGTTGAAGGAGATGTACCCACAACGTGATAGGGAGTACAGTAAGATGATTGGGGAATCTTGGAACAAGCTCACCACTGAAGAGAAATTGGTTAGTTTCGATTTGGAACTTGAAAAGTGTAATATGCACTAGCAATATTTGGTGCTTTTGTTTCCTAGGTTTTATTGATCATGATATAGTTTAATACATATCTTTTTTTTCTCTTCAATTTCTGTGTACCATAATTACAGTGTCAGGGATAATGATCATGATATAGTTAATAATACATATCTTTTTTTATTCAATTTAGGTGTACCATAATTATAGTGTCAAGGATAAGGAGAGGTACAAGATGGAGATGCAAGAATACAGGGAGAAGTTGAAAGTTGCCCCTTGTACCAAAGAGACTGCAGCTGGTATAGAAAAAGCTTCAGAGGATCTTCCTGCAGAGGCATAATATTGTAATTTCCTAGTAGAATTAACTTAAAAAGTATGTTACAGATATTTAGGTAGAAATGCTAATTACCATACCAGATCTGATAGGCTTTATTTAGCTTGTTTTGAAATCAAGTTGCTTTACAACTTTGGATAGTGCAATTGTGCAAACTCTGCTTTTGTGGTGTTGACTCAGAAAATGTTCCTGCTTATAAAGTATCTGCTTGTTATATGCATTTAAGCTGGTTCCTTCTAATTTCACTTTTTTTAGGCATAGCTCAAGTTATCCAGTACCAGCTTAAGTCTTGACAAATTAAAATTTCTGTAGAAAATTTTTATTGCTTGTACAGGAGGTGGGGTGAACAAGCTATATTCCTGTCATTAAACATTATTTCATTAGTCTATTAATGGACAAGTGCAAAGTCTCTAATATCACTCAGATTAAGATATCATTATTCCTAAAGTATCATGCTTTTATATATTTTTATTGTACATGTTTTGATAGAGTGGGAACACAAAAAACTTGGTCGGAAATTTCAAGGTACTGAAAGTGCTGAATAGAATAGTTGAAGTTTATCACTCTGTGCCCAAAAAAAAGCTTAACTATTGCTCTCAATACTTACCAGAATTCTAACGTTGTTGAGTATTATCAATTTTACAAGAAAATTATTTTATGCCAGTTGGATGTGTCATTTTAAAACTAAATTTGATTTACTCGGCTGCTTAATATATATTGATTCATAAACGGAACTGACGGACTGAAAAGCCTAGCAGGCTTTGATCCTGTGAATTTAACATAACATGTTGTATCCTTATTAATCAACTTATCATAATTGGACGTTCTCACAGCTTAACATTAATGAGTAGAAGAAGGGCTTTTAAATGCTTATAAATTAATGACTAGAAGAAACTCAGTGCTTAAAGTTAATGGTAACGAAGACTATTAAACATTTTTGTAGCTTGCAGGTGTAAAAATTTTTATGTTTGTTTGTTTTTTTGCAGTTGTTCACCCAATTTTATAGCTTTAACATGCTTAATTACCAGATTTGTATAAATACTTCCTGGCAATTCAAATGATTAGTTAAGAAATCTAAAAGGATAGACACATCTAGGAATTGTTGTTTTACATCATGTCAACCCTTGCCAATTGTGAATCGTCCGATTTTTATTTTGAATAATTAAAACGGTACTTTGTACATCTTTAGAGCCACTAGCCAGCCAGTTTTTTTTTTTTTTTTTTTTTAATCAAGGTTAAAGTTGCAATCAATTATGTACAACAAATGAACCACTTTCTTTTCAAGATATTCTGTCTATATAATTAAATCTAATCTAAGATAACATAAAGACTTAATGTGGCCAGATCTCTCTATGGCCATCCGATCTGTTCTCTCTACAATCTGGACCTTCTGTTCATTATTATTTTCCGTTTCTTCGGTTTTCTGTTACGCCGTTGTCCTGTCCATTATGTTGAGCACCTTAATTCTACTCGCCACAGCAGCATTGTGTGTTTCTTAATTCGGTTTTAGCCACTGAAAATCTATCAAACAAAGATAAGAAAAGAAAAGAAACGACCGAAAGGACGATGGAAATAGAGAGAGAACTGCGCGAGAGAAACAGAGAGAGCGCGAGAGAAAGCGAAAGGAGAGATTTCGGTACAGACAGAAAAAAAGGTAACTTAACTTCTGAGGCCCATGGAGACGAGAAAGAGTAGGAGGAGACGGAGGTGGAGGTGCAGGCGCCGTGAGGCGAAGTCTGGAGCAAGAGATGATTGAAGCTTTTGCTTCCTCAAGCCTTGATTTTGGGTATTACCTCCTTTTCTCCTTCATTGGTTTTGCTTGGTTTGAGGAGGAATGGCCATTGATGGCTGAGCATGTTCTTACTTGGTCATTCAGAGCTTAATAATGAAATTGGGGGTTTATACATAATACACTCCTTTTTTGTTATTGCTTTTACACCACAAGTCTAGGATATTCATCTATCAAGTTTGTGCATGCTTGCTTGCTTATAATATGAATAGAGATGTGTGTATTTGAGGAATTTTAATAGCTAAGGTTGTGCATGATTATCAGCATTTTTGGTTGATTTATTCAGAACATACTAGAGACTCTTATTAGCTAGAGCTTATGCATGAATCGTTGTGGCTGCAGCACATATTGAACAAACATTGTGCTATTTGCTGATTTAGGATTCATTTCTTTGCAGCTTAGAATTCCCATTCTTGTTTTTTTTTTTTTTTTTTTTTTTTTTTTTTTTTTTTGCAGAATTTCAGTGGCTTCCATGCCCATATAATTCTGATATATGTCTGATTTGGTATTGGAGATAACAAAATACGATATCTTAATTAGTGGTATTACATCGCTATTGTTCCTTTCTTGAAGTTCTCACATTGATTTTATTTTATGATCATTCACTAACAGTGCTAGTACAATTCTGGCATTCAACAAATCAGATCATATTGGGTAGATATTATTCTGTAAGCGGATCATACCTGATTGAATCCTTCACAGTTTAAAAAAGAATATACCCTGTATCAGACCCAATGATAAAGAGTGAACCCTATCTGACTAGTTTTAAGTGTGAAACTATTTTAAAAATACTTACGGTAAATTGCACATTTTGTGTTTGCATGTAGTTCTTTTTATTTCCTTATTTAACCGATCAAACACTATATAAAAAGGTAAAAACAATTTAAGTATGCTTAGGAAGAAAAAAAATGGTAAACGGGTCACCGGGGGTAATGAGTTATGTGATCCAGCTCGACCTTTCATAATCAGGCAGCACGAAACACATTTACCCACTGGTTGGTCTTAAATGGATTGGGCTGGGTACAGGTTGACCCATCTGGTCAAGAAAGAATTGACATCCCTAAGTAGCTTACAATGTCAGTCTATTATGGGTACGCTGTTGCAGAAACATTTAAATAACAGGTAACGGATTTATAGTGGTTATATATTTTTTATATCAAATTGCAATGCTGTTGCAAACACTATAGCTTGTAATACTTATGATTACCTTCATTTTTGTAAGTTGCGTAGTTCATATATATAAAAAAAAATTTGTAAAAATAGTAAATGTATTTTACATTGGCAATCAAATTATTTAATGTTCATGACAACATTGCTCCCAAAAGCAAAATATATTAAATCTTCAGTATGTCTTCATAACTAGAAAGTTTATATATTAATTTTAGTTCAATTTAGAGTTTTATTGATCATCCATCAAACTAATAGAAAATTTGATCACAAGTTATATTTTGCCATTGGCAAAATGATTGAAATTGTGCAGAAAAGTTGTTAAAAAAAGTCTTATCTCAATCGTAAAGAGAAAATAAAAATATTTTATTTTTAAATTGAGTCAGTTGATTATCCCAACGCAATTTAAGATTGTGTTGATTGTCCCCTTCCCAACACAGTTTATCGCAATTCCAAATAAAACAATATTTTTCGACAAAATCATTATAGAGACATATAGATGCTAAAGTTTGATGTTCATCGAATCAGTTAATTATCATACATGCTAAATGCTGTTGATTGTAATTCCAACTATAAAACAATAATTTTCCGTGTCAAAATCATTATAGAATGTAGAGACACGTAGAAAAAAAGATGCATAGTTTGTATTATTGTTTAATAAGACGTCTCATGTTTTTTATTCTAGTACTGTGATGTTTGTTCAAAGCAATATAATTCAGTTTCCTTTTCAGATAAAAAATGGAAAAGACGACAGTTTGTTTTGCCAGAAAAAAGAATTGCTGTGAAATCGTCATATATTATAACAACGAATGGTAATACGTATGCAAGATATTTAAGTGGAACTGAAAATTTTGTGTTCGTGTTTCTTAGAAGATGTAATCAACCAAACGTTCATTGGGTATCAAGTGATGGATCTTGTTAACATTTTCCTTTTATTTATCATTTTTGCATAGCCTTTCTATGAAAAATCGAAGGAAGACAGACTGAGGTACAAGAGAGAGGTTGTTGAATATGAGAAGAAGGTTAGGTCTAATTGGACAGCTTGAGTTGGAGCACACAAAATTGCTTCAGCCTCTCTTAGAATTGGGGGAAAAAAATTGACAAACTTAGTTATTAATTGCAATCAGACTATTGCTTCTGTTGTGTTGTTTTGCTATATGAGTAAGTGCCTGTACCTGCCTTTATTTATTTTCTGTCTGCTTTTTATTAGTGCTGGACAATTAGTAATTATAATTAAGAATGAACTTGCTTGTTGAGTGGATGCAGCATAAGGTAATTTGATAATTTCATGACTTGTTCAGCAACTGATATTAATAATGCCCTGATGTTTTTTTTTTTTTTAGAATTTCGTTGTGTTTTCTTCTTATTTGTGAAGGTTAGTTGGCAAAAGCATATGAGAATTATAGTAGAACTAAAGGCTCAAACTATTTCGTGTCAGCCTTTGTCAAATTTCAGTTTGAGGTTTGGTTCTGAAGCTAAAACAGGTGTTTTGGGTTGAATTTGAATTCAATTGTGGGTTTACGCATTCAAGTCTTTTTAGGCTGGGTCAGATTTTGATAGCACTAATTTTTCTTATGAAAAACATGCATATGCATGAGACAAAATTTGTTAAAACCTTTCTATAAATTTAAATTAAATATCCATACTTCTAATAGTTCATAAGTAGCAGAGAATACGAGTTCCTTGGCGAGTAAAATGCGAAATGACAAATGCATTAGTCAGGCAGATAGATATATTACTCATAAGTTGACAAGCAGTCTTGAGCCTAAATACCAACAGAAGAGGCTCTTATTATGCACCAACATTTGGCAGATAGAAAGTGATAAATTAATCCAAGGGCAAAATAAACAACAAATGCAAAAACAGAAAACAGTTTGTACTTCAATTAAGCAACCAACATTATTCTGCAACTGCTGTTCACTCAGTATTGGCTGGTCCAGGATTGTTAATAGAGTCGGGCTCACTGTTCTGTTCAGTAGGTGGCTTTGTCGAAGAATTGTTCGAGGAAATACCTTCTTTGTCTTGTTGTGAAGCCATGTTTTGATTTGTCTCAGAACGTGTCTCATTTCTTGTGTTAGCATCATCAAATTTATTTGGTTGCGTGATATCTGTTTGATTAGACTTGCTGGTACCCAGCTTGTCAGTTTCAGTTTTGGTTTCTATTTTGGTTCCGCTTTGAGTTACATTTTGTTTCGAAGTTATATTTGGTGTAGTGGTGCTTCCAGAAGTCATTGGAGCAGTTTCTTTCTGGGAAGAAGAGTTCTTATCTCCCGGAAGCTCACTACCTTGCTCATCATTAGAGGATGGTGTTTTTGCCTCAAGAGTGGTCCCAATTGAAATTTGTTCTTGGGTTGCTTGTTCTTTGTCAGAGGGTGTCGTTTGAGTGGAGGGAGCACCTTTGTTTGAAATTTCCTTTGGCGGTGTTTGTATGGGTGAGGTTTCACTAGTTCTCCCAGTGCCAATTTCATCAACAGGTGATTTCGGGGTCGAAGGTGTTGTCTCCTTAGGTTCCTTGGTGGCTGCCCTTTGAGAGGAGTTTTCCTTGGCAGTTGGATCAGTAGGTTTTGGTGTTTCTGGGGCCGGTACAGTATTGGGTGTGTTGGTCATAGGTTCTGGTGTGACAGTTGGAAAGGTAGCTGTAGGAGATTTTGTCCGGAGATTGTTAGTATTGGCAGCGGTTTCACTGGAAGATTTTTGTGAGGTTGCTGGAATCGTAGCTGATTCCGGGGCCGAAGGTGTTGTCTCCTTTGGTTCCTTGGTGGCTGCCCTTTGAGAGGAGTTTTCCTTGGCAGTTGGATCAGTAGGTTTTGGTGTTTCTGGGGCCGGTACAGTATTGGGTGTGTTGGTCATAGGTTCTGGTGTGACAGTTGGAAAGGTAGCTGTAGGAGATTGTGTCCGGAGATTGTTAGTATTGGCAGCGGTTTCACTGGAAGATTTTTGTGAGGTTGCTGGAATCATAGCTGATTCTGGGGCCGAAGGTTTTGGTTCCTTGGTGGCTGCCCTTCGAGAAGAGTTTTCCTTGGCCGCTGGATCAGTAGGTTTTGATGTTTCTTGGGCCGGTGCAGTATTGGGTGTGTTGGTCCTAGGTTCTGGTGTGACAGTTGGAAAGGTAGGAGATTGTGTTGGGAGATTGTTAGTTTTATTAGAAATTCTACTATTAGCTTCATTGGTAGACGGTGGAGGTGGTTGCGGGACGGCGTCTGGAATTGTAGTCGTTAATGCAGTGACTGCCGGTGCTGTGTCTTGTGGTTTGGTGGTGGGTTTATCAGGAGAAGGTTCTTTCTGGGAATCTCGAGCGGTAGATTTTGATTGATCTTTTGCTGGTGCTGTTGTGAGTTTATTGGTCGTAGGTTCTGGTCTGGCAGTTTGAGAGGTTGTTTCTGCAGTAGGAGTAGGTGTGGCCAAAGGAGTGGTTCCTTCATTTTTTGGCGGTGTAGGGTCCAGGGCATTGTTGGTTTTATTAGTAACCCCTCCTTGGGTTCCATCAATAGAATTTGAAAGAGATGTTTGACTAGCCTCAGAGGTTTTACCGCGACTAGAACCTTGTGCGGCAGTCGGTGGTGTTGTATCTTTCGGTTTTGTGGTTGTTCTGCTCTCAAAAGGTTCCTTCGCTGGTCCATTGGTGGATTTATCAGTCACGGGATCTTGTCTGGATGTTTCAGAAGATCTTGTTGTAGAAGGAGGCGGTGTTATTGGAGTATAGTCTTCAAGTTTTGGTGGTGTGGGTTTTTCAACCTGTATGCTGTTATCCTTCTCTTCACCAAACTTTTCGGGCTCTCGCCATTGTTCCTCCCACTTTTTATGCTTGCCAGCCAAATAGGCCTTTACATCGGTCTCTGTTAACTGCTCTTTACTAGTTGGTTCTTCGCCAGCCTGACCCCACTTAGAATCTGAGGTTGTGATTTGACCTTGACCTTTACTTGGCGGTTTTGTGGAGGTTTTCTCAGTTGGTAGTGCTTGTTTTCCCTCCAATGACGGCTTTGTTGGTGGCACCATTTTACTGGTGGGAGGTGCTTCCCTCCTGGATGGAGGAAAGAATGTTTTCTCTACTCCAGTTGGCTTGGTGCTGGCTTTATCAATGGCTGACTCCTCCATTGTGACTTTGGCATCGGTCACGGGCATCATGGACTGAGATGCCACTCCTGTTGGCTTGGTGCTGGCTTTATCAATACGATCTGTAGAAGATACTTGTGCACCAGTTGGAGGAATGGCGGACTGCTCCATTGTGACTTTGGCATCGGTCACAGGCATCGTGGACTGAGATGCGACTCCTGTTGGCTTGGTGCTGGCTTTATCAATCCGAGCTGTAGAAGATACTTGTGTACCAATTGGAGGAATGGCAGCCTCCTCCATTGTGACTTTGGCATCAGTCACTGGCATTGTGGACGGAGATGTGGCTCTTGTTGGCTTGGTACTGGCGTTATCAATATGAGCTGTAGAAGGTACTTGTGTGTTGGTCGGAGGAATAGTAGAATCCTCCATTCTGGCTTTAGCATCAGTGACTGGCTGTTTAGTCTTGGCCGAGGCATCACCTGGTTGGGTGACAGTTTCATCACTATCAACTGTCGAGTGAGACTGGATTTTAGCTGTTTCAATTGGGGCTCCTTTTATGGCTGGTACAGACACCGAGAACGCCCTTCTATCTGGGACAGTGACTTGTACTGACGAACTGGGACTGCCAACATTTTTGCTTAATGTAAAAGTAGTCTTTGGTTTTACAGGCAACTGCGCTGATGCCTCAATGGGTTGGAATATACTTGCCTTCAAAGAAGTTTTGGGTGGTGGTCTGGAAATTCCTATAAAAGATTCGTCCACCTCTGCCAATTCCTCCTCCTCCTCATCATCATCTTCTTTACTTCTTTTTATGTCCTCCACCACCTTACTCCAACTAGCCCGGGTCGACACCTCCTCCCACCACCTCTTCACATTCTCTCTCTCATCAAAAAGGTGTCCCCACTTGTCAGAGGTAGCTATGTACTGAGAATTTGGTAAATGTGTGAGATCAGCTAGTGTGAACTCGTCACCTGCTAGGTACTTGCTCTCGCCTAGCCGGTGATTGTAAACATCCAAAACCTGTTATATATCAAACAAAACAAACGAAGATCGTGCAATTAGTAATTATTATAATTCAACCTAGGGTGTCCTGATTTGGTTGCAATTAATCAAATTAGGCCTGTGTGCTAGATTACTTCAACAATATTGTTGAAAAAAAAATGAACTTTAGTAGAAACAACCACACATAAATCAGAGTAATAAGAAATAAAGTTGTTAAATAAGGACCTTTGCAAGTCGGTCAGATTCTTCCAGGAGTTCATTGTAGGATTTACTTGATGGGGAGAATGCAAGGTGAAGCACTAATGCCCGACTAGGTGGATCGAAGCTCTGTTCTTCTGACTTGAGCCATTGTTCGATTGAGACCCGGTCAAGAAGATCACGGCCAAGAAGGTATCGGTTGCCTCTTTCTGCGTATGTCTCTGAGATGTATCGGCATATAGCTCTTGATTCTGTTTCATTTTTATTATTTAAATTTTACGAGTGAGAATATGAAAATGTTTAGATCTATGTTTCAAACACTTACTTTTCATTAGAAGTTTAATCCAAGAACGATATCATAAAATGGTAAAATGGTACAAAGATCAATTCTCTTTGAAGTTTCGAGAATAAAATCTCGTGAATTTTGTATTAAGTAAATGATTTTTCTTTTTAGAAATTGAAATAATTGGGCATTAGCACTGTTGTATGTACAAGTTCATACAAGTTGCTAATCAGAATTTCTTATATATACTTTATTTAGGAATTTGTTTGTTTGATGCTATATTAGTATAATTATAATATGATTTAAACGAATAATTCCATCAATGGTGGGTGAAGCATGCGTTGGCCCTTACCAATTTCCGATCAAAATTTGCAACTTAGCAATTTTATTAAATCTGTTAGTAGCGGTTTTCTTTGAATTGCATAGTAAATATTGTCCCTTAATAAACTTGAGGCAAAAAAAATTTGATTTTACTATCACGTAGCTTGTGGACTGAGGATGCTTGGATTTTCTTGCCATCGCCAAAGTAGTTAAGACTAGATATGCTTCTAACTTATCCTATATTTGTTATACTTGTTACTCGATCTTTATTCCCAACTTTCATTTGACTTGTACTGGTTTGGCACTCATGCGAGAATCTTCATTTCAAGAAACTAGCCGTGACATTTTGGGCTAAATTAGCAATTAAGGTTTAGTCAAGTATTAAAAAAAATATCTTGTGTTTGTGGAAAATATAATTGTTTTGTTTGATTGGTTGTAGGAACCCTATGTGTTTGTACACAATAGAGTCCTTGTAGAATACATGATAATGAGTAGCTAATACTGGTGAGTTTGTGTACCAGGGAGGGATGACAGATTGACAGGTACCAGTGCTGATATTTCCTAAGTTGGTATATGTGGTGTTTTGTTTTCTATGAGGAACAGTGGTGGAGCAATTACTCAAGACTTATTTCAAAATGAAATAGGAAAAAATAATGTTGGTCCGGTACAGTTACAAGCCATAAACCGTACCAACTTTGTCCTATAATAGCATATAGCAATGTCCGTCAGTATGGTGCACCTTGAAATTCAGCATGAAATATAGTAAATGATAACAAAGTACAGCCACGAATATCTCTATTCTTCTTTTAATAAAGATTTAGTGAAAGATGGTTAAAAAAGGCAATACACAAGGCCTTACCAAATAGAAACTTTGATCCATCTTCAAAGAAGGGAGCTGGGACACTTGTCGATGCCTACGCGTTGAAGATAAAGACCCAAACATAATATTGCTAAGAGAAAACAATCATAAAATAAATTGAACCAAAGCTACTGAAACGACACAATCATAACTAGAAACAATATTGTACCTGGAGTCTGATCAAGTCTACTGGCATGTAGTCGACATTTTCAAAAGCTACCAGCTGGAATTCCTTCTCATATAAACAAGCAAGAACTCTTGACACCTCAGGTAGTACCGGTTTCCCATAGTACACCTTTACTATAGGTGATGCATTTGGCAGTGCCATTGAGAACACACTCAATTACCTTCTATCTCTCTCTCCCTCTTGGTGCAGCTAAATGTAGGTTAATGGAGACCTATCCATGAAGCAAAGAAGATGCTAGGAGTGACAATAGAGAAAGATAAAATACAAGTCTTGAAAGAATAAAAAATTAAAGAGAAAAGAGAAAAAGTGAAAGGTAAAGGAACAATGGAAGAGTGTATTTACGAAGTAGAGTCTTGACTGGTAAAAGAGCTTTAAAATGTGGGTCAGTTATGTCTCCTAAGCCTAAATTGGCCAATGATGATCCTGACTTTAACTGACAGTTACAGGACTTGCTGATTATACCTCGTGAGATAAATCATGGCTTAGAATCTCAAGATTACTTGTTTACTAATTTTTTAGATATGCTAACAGTCGCAAGGATCATTGTTCGTTCAAATCAGTCCATCAACTACAGCAACATGTCGCTTCCCCCAAAATTTTCTAGTGTTAACCCTGTATATATTTGTATTTTTATAGTGTTCATAACTTTCTGTAAAACATAATTCTTTTATATAGTTGAAGTCATGCGAGGTTAAATAGTTGTGGTCTTTCGCACGATTCCATGACGCACTTGTGAGTTGTGAGCCATACAGATCTTGGCGAGAAAATAATTTTTCCCAAATTAGTGGATCCTAATTTTTCTGAAGAACTTATGATAAAAATTAGTGGATAATTGCGATCTTGTGAATGTAATCAAATTAATATCTTAACTCTAAAACAGTGGAGTTAACAAAGGTCTAACATGCAATTATGAAGGTTTTTGGGGAGACCCTCTAATTATTCAAAAAAGGAAAAGATCCTAGAGTAGGATTTGATAACTTAAAACGAGGGTTAGGAACAAAAAGCTCATTAGCTAGTACGCATTGTGGTACAAAGAATAATTTTAATAAAGTCAAAGTTTTTAAAGCTAAAAAGGCATTCCTTGTACATGTCAGCACTAGATCCTAGACTAATGGTATAAGATATACTGCTGTCTCGGTCTATAAAGATCATACGCTTAAAAGAATACTACTAATTGTGGAATACTAATCAGACCAGAAAGTAGATAAGGTATTAAGCTTAAAATAATTATGTAGTCTAAATTTAATTCCTCACAAAGAAAACAATAATTAAAGAAGCCAACCTTCAAGCTCCAAATCATTCAAACCAATAAACTACAATTTAAAATAGCCCAAAGTACAACGTCTATGCGAAGTGCAAGATAACAATCATAATAATGAGCAAGTGTTATTACGATGTACTTTCATCATTCAATTTTCATTTTACTTGATGACTATAATGATGAGCATTAACATCTATATTAGTTAATTTATTCAATAAATCTACAGGATAAGGTAACGAGACTAGTTTAAACAAAAATGATGGCCCACAAATGCTGGCCCAAAAGCCAGCCGGATTTGCTCCAGGCAAAGCAGTACTACTAAGAGGGACTGGGATTTTCAGCGGTCGTTTTAAACGACTGCTGACAGCCATTTACATTTTTTTTAATATCTAAAATTTTTAAAATTCAAATGACGAATCCAAACCATTGAACTTGTTTAATTTTACGGGCGATGCTTTTTCATATAAGTTTTATAAAATTTGGAATTGATTTGATACTTGATTAAGTGCTTAAATTATGAACATATTAGAATTAATCAGACCAGGTTCGTTCATTTGTTGACCACTTAATCAATTATCAAATCGACTCCAAATTTTATAAAACTTATATGAAAACGCATCGCCCGTAAAATTAAACAAGATCAATAGTTTGGATTCGATATTTGAATTTTAAAATTTTTAAATATTAAAAAAAAACATTTTGGCCGAACGACTACTGAGGATCCGGTTCCCTTCAAAGAGTGGTTTAGCTCCATGCAAGCAACACACCTTATTGAAACCTAATTAAATTATTCCTCAAGTAGGGAGGCTTAATTCCATCTTTAATTATTTATCTTCAAAAAAGAAAGATCAAAAGAAATGGGCCAATAAAAGATCTCATTTAAAACGAGAAAAGAATAGCTGAAATTACAAAAGGAACATTTTCAAAAAAAGAAAACGAAAATAAACATCAAACAAAGATCAACACGAATTTTGTACATCTTGCTTGTTAATACCCAACCAAGGAAATGAAAAAAAAAAAATCTAATTCTATGATTTCCTAAAAAAAATACATAAAAAGATTCTTCAGTGGCCTCGTCTTAATACTGAAAATATCCCTCCCGAATGTTTTTCTTTCTTGTGCTCTGATTCTTCAGCTACCTGTAACAAGAAATGATGACAATTGGACCCAATTAAGCCCATTAACCCACATCACAGCAAATATAAATAAGCCCACTAATCATTTACCTCTTTTGATAAATGCTGAAGGATCTCTAGTATCTCAGCAAAATCAGGTCTTTTGGTTGGATCCTGCTGCCAGCATCTCTCTATTAGTTCTGCTAGCTTAGGGTTGGCATTTTTAGGTATTGTGGGCCTCAAACCCTGATAAAATATGTAAGAAAAATATAATTATTTAGATAAAAAAGATGGTCGTTTTATCTTAAAAGAATATTTTGTCTTGTGTCGTACCTTCTGAACTACACCAACAGCTGCTTGTAATGGTGTGAGGTACTCATACGGTATCTGATACATATAATAGATCATTAAAACTTGTAAAGGAAGAAGATTTGACCTTACTTAAATTAATAAATTTGGTTTGAGGCAAGGAAAAAGAAATTACCTTTCCTGTGAGAAGCTCCCACAGCATTACTCCAAAACTAAACACATCAGCTTTGTGATCATAGGGTTTGTGCTCTATAACCTGAATTTGGGGGCGAACAATTAAAAGGCTTACAATAACCTAAAAAAGCAGAAATTTACTTAAGTATAATATTACCTCAGGTGCCATCCAACGGTATGTCCCAGTCTCAGCAGTCATTACTCCTGATTGAGCCTTCACACGTGCTACACCAAAATCAGCAACCTTGACTACCTGTGAAATTAACAATAGCAAGCTTCAGCACTTCCATTGGATTTATCATGGTCTCTGATAAAATGCATCCAAGATGTTATAGTTGCAAGAAAATAAAAATAAAAATAAAAACTAGTTTCTCATATTTGGAAATAGCAACAGAACATTTTGATAAAATATCAGTTCAGCCAAATATTGGGCAAAATGCACTCCGATTAAATATTTGGAAGGAAACTGTTAATTTTTTCTTACAAAAAAAAGAAAAGAAAGTCCTATGAGAGGCAAGTTTGAATTTGTCAATATTTTGCCCATGTTATCCAGAGGACCAAAAGAAATAGCAAATACAATATTTTCGAGGGGAAAAAAAAACTAACCTCATTTTCATCCATAAGGAGATTAGCTGTTTTCAAATCACGGTGGATGATGTTATTTTGGTGGAGGTAATTCATCCCCTTTGATACATCAATGGCCACTCTAAGCAAAGCGGGCGGTTTGAATACACCTCTTTGTTTATGCAGATAATCATACACACTTCCACCAGCCATAAATTCTACCACAAACAAAGTTAAGAATTAGCTATATTATCCAAGTTGCAATTAGCTCAGAAGAAATTAAAAAAAAAACTACGCCAACAAGGATTCAAATATCTTCATTGTTGTCGTCAGATGGAGGTAAAATTGTGGATTGGAATATGTCAACAACCTAAACTTATCTATCCACCAGGAGGACAATAACCACAACCTGTCAAACGGGAGTTTGTAAATTAAGGAATAAAAATCCAGAATCTCAAGGAATAGCAAACAAAGTGATGCTTGTTAAGCTTCAGTATGATCATTTTCTCATTGTATCCCACATGATATTAATGAAGTCACCAGCTCACACAATCTATTTTCTTCCTGGATTTCTGCAATGACCGATAAACCTTTTGGGAAATGCTGGAGTTGATAGAAGAAGAGATATCTTACCAGTCACAATGCATAAACTCGGCGGTTTTGTACAAGCACCGATGAATTGCACAACATTCTTGTGACGAACCTTCCTACATAGATAAACATGTTTCAAGAGTGGAAAATTTGTCTTGTTCTTTTAAAATTCTTTTCCAATTAAGTTCACATAAAAGACAATGAAACCAGTATAACCTCATGATATATACTTCCTGAGCGAATTCTCGCTGCATGTCCATATTTATTCTCTCAGGCTTTAGTACCTTGATTGCCACATCTTGACTACAATATGTGCCCCGGTATCTGGACCAAACAAAGAAGAGCAGTTGGAAAAAAAAAAAAACCTCTATCACAAAAGCGAAGTTCAATTGCAAGAAACGTGTCCACACACAAAGAGAGAGAGCTTACAGATCTCCATAAGAGCCTGATGCAACTTTATTTCCAATTTTTAACAAGTTGGTGTCAAGTTCCCACACATCATCACCATCTGTTGGTATCTCAACAAAATTATTATTGTTATTTGATGATGGGCCTGCTTGCATATTTTCCATTGGAGGTGGCAACTGGTTGTTATTCCCCATGATTGATTGTGGCTATAAAATGTAAACATAAAACGAGGATAAAGAAACTTGAAGCATTACACTTTGCAAATAATAAATTAAATGGAGAAAATATATATTCTCAATGGTCATGTAAAAACCTCAATCCTGAGAATTTCTTTCTCCAATGCTTCCTTCAACTGATCAATTTCCTGTCAAAAGAATATTCATAAACACAAAACCTCAAAACAATTGATGTAAATAAAACTTACAATGTTTTTTTAGAGAGAGAGAGATATGATACCTCATAGTGCCAACCAACTACAACAAACACATCTAATGAGTAACCATCATTAGTGGAGAAAGCATGAGCTTCTTGAATGTTAAGACCCAGCTCGCCGAGCAAAGAAGTCAGCTTTTAAAGTTCAAAAAGAAAAAGAGAAAAAGGAATTAAGAAAAAAGAAAAGACATGCGAGCGAAAACATTCAAAGGTTGCATAATAAATTGCATACAAATCCAACATCCACTTTTTCACAGGCCCCAAACCTTCTGGCCTAATATAGTTAGAATTTTCAAAAAGAAACCTTTCCTTTATGTGGAGAGGTTACAACTTATATCGACAACTAATTTGTTTAAAAACCACAGCAACAGGCTGAACAATTATCGAATTTATAAAAATTATATCTACATGGTTTGGGCAGATAGTGTATCAAATTTTGCGCCATTTGAAAATCACTTGGTCATCCATCTAGCAGTTTGTAAATTAGCAGTTCATTTTTATAAACACTTGAGGAATGATCAATGATTTTCAATAACACAAAAGTTGATGCACGGTCTATCTAAATTACAGAAAACATATCTACAACATTACTTTTTTTAAACTTTGATAATTTTTTTTTTTTTATTGAAACATATCTGAAACTTGTAAAAAAAATTTAACCAGAGTTCACAAAAGCTCAGAACATGTGTGCAAATATAAATTTTGATAATCGTTTTTATGAAAAATATCTGCAACATGTAAGATATATACATCTTCTTAAAATGTTTTTAACCGGAGTTCAACAAAATCTCATAACATGTGTGTAAATACAACTCTACATATAAGTATCATCCCACCAATTATTATATAACCAAAAATTGTTTCTAACCTGGCTGAGAAGCTTTGGCTTGTCATCCGTTGAGAATGTAATTTCATGCATTGGCCTGACATAAATATTTAAAAATAATAAAAAATTGGTTTCTCATTTCAAGAATTACAGCACATTATTATGATAAAAACTTACCGGTTTAATTGGTTAATTGGATCTGACGATCCATCAGCATCTTGTGCAAGTGCCTCAAGATTTGCGGAGGAACCAAAAGCAGGAGGCTGGTTTGTGCTGAGAATTATTTCAGTAGAAAGTTTAGTAGCAGTCATAACAAAGGCAACAGAAATGCAATTACAACAGGGTCAAGATCCATTGCAACACCTTAATATTCACAATAACAATGCTTTCTCAAATTAAATAAAAAATACAAAAAATATCGTTAGCTTATAGATTGGTTATCTATCACATGTCGTGCTATTTGAGTGTCATTTCATATTCCATCAACCATCGTAAAATTTAAACCATTGTAATTATCAAAATGCTTGATAAACAGTAAAATTTGCATCAAATAATTTCATCATTTTTCATGCGTAAGATGTGCATACATTACATATTAAATCTCAAGAGTGGGATCTCAGAATAATAACATAATTTTAACAGAAAATTATCAAACTAATTCGATCTCAATAACTCCCCACCCACAAAAATTATATCAAATGATATCAGATAAAAAACCTTTGTCTTGGATTAAAACGTGAGCCTACTTCCTCCTCTCCAGTGCTTGAATCAGGATTTTCTCCCTGATTTGCTTCAACTACAGGGGATACCTAGAATAAAATAAATTATGTAAAAATAAGAGTTTGTTGAAAATGAAAAAAAATCTTGCAAACACTACGAAAGAACAAATTGGTAACACTCCAACTATAGCCTCAATTGAGTTGAATAATGAGGCTCCAAACTAAAATCATAATTCGGAAAATTGTTTATAATTCTAAAAACAGACGCGAAAATCAGAATTACAAATTTCACGAACCCTCATTTCCACCTGAATAGAGATCGAAAACAATACAAACATCAAAAACCAACATGTAACAGTAACAGAACAGTTCCGAAACCGCAACTTCACCCATGTCTCACTAAATTTCAAAAATCAAATAGCAAAAAATCAAAATCGCGTTTCAAATGTTCCCACCTTAACAACTCGAACAGAAAAAGCGGGTCTCTTATTCGGATCTTTCGCAAGCTCAAGCAATTTCTTATGCATCAACACATCTTCAGCTCTCTCAACATTCACATCAATCGCATATCTATCATCGAATTATACATACCCACAATTAAAATCAATCTAAAACGCAAAATTCAGAAACAAACACGACCCAAAACGAGACAAAGCTCACAAACCGAGCTGGCAAGCGATTAAAGTGGGCCCAGAGTTCATCCTCGAAGGAAGGAGACAAGGTTTCCGCCACGTGGCTCTCCTTGAGGCGTCGCAAGACCTCGTGGTACACCTCGAGTTTATGCCCACTATGCTGGCCTTGCTTGCGCGAATTACAACTCTCCATTGAAGAACGACTGTTGCAACTCTCGGATAAGTCTTCCTCCATCGCCATTAAAGGTGATCAGAGCACGAGAAGAGAAGGGTTTCTCAAGAGATGCGCGTGGATCTTGTGAAGAGAAGTTAAAAGAGCTTTCTTTTTAGAGAGAGAGAAAGAGAGAGGAACGGAGGTGGGTTTTTGTTAATGTTTTGTTTGGTGGTTTATTGTATGGATAGATAAAATCAAGTGGGGAAAGAGAGAGAGAGGATGTATCATGTTTTGTTTATGTATCTTTAAAAGGTTTTAAATAGAAAGTAATTATGGAATTTCTGATTGTAATCTGGTTTTGATTCGGATTAGATTTGTACAGGAAGGAGATATTATGATTGAGATGATAATAACGTCCATGTTTAATTTGTTTAGATATTTACAAGCTTTTGGACTGATGTGATGCATGCTTGATATTTTTCTTGTGGTCTTATTTTTATTTTTTTTTTATTTTTTACACTCGTAACAATTTTCTTTTTTTAGCGTTTATGGAAAATAAAATTTACCTTTATAAATTGGTGAGATTTTTGAGAGATTAGCATGTGAAAAAGGTTTTAAATATACAAGAAACTATAATGGAAAGTAGCAGCCATGATGTCGAAACACTTCTGTGGTGTTCTCGTCTGGCGCTATGTTTGTAGCAATTCATACAGCGGGTCACTGTCGATAGAAGAAGAAACTGATGGATAAACACAAATAAAAGTGGATGGGGACCACTGAGCGGACACAAAAGAAGAGGAGGGAAAAATAAATGAAGGAAATTACGTGGAGAATAGTCAGGACTGATGAGATGAGGCGATCGAGGTCGAGTCAGAGGGTGCAATGGTGGGCCCACGTGTCGGCCAGGGTGACATTAATTCATTCATCGTTTTAAAGTTCCGAATATGCTCCTCTCCATTTTCGGACAAAAGAAAATGGAAAAAATGAAAGAAGGAGAAGAAAAGCTCCGGTGCACACACGTGGTGTCTATGTAGGGAGCTCCTGTTAGTTGGAGTTCGAATTTTCTGTGGCGAATCCTTTGTGTACAACTATGGCTACACTATATTTATCAGCTTATCAAATTATATATATGAGAACATTATATAAATATAGTAAGGTATGAATATAAATAATTTTACAAGTATTACAGGACTATCTTTGTTCAAAACCCTCAAACCATGCACCTAGCTATCCGTTTTTATTTGCTTTTTATCACGTCAACAAAATTAGTCCCATTATTGTCTTTAGTGAAAAAAAAAAAATAGAAGAAGAAGAGAAAAAGGTGGCAAGCTCGTTATAACAGAGAAATATAGATAACATATTGCAATTGTTCATCTCACCTTTTTTATATATATTTAGTAAATTTCAAATGCGAACAAAGATGATACAAGCCAGAACATAAATTAAATTCGTACCAAGAAAAATCATTCAACTTATTATGCTCGAATAAAAATGCTAATTAAAATAGAAACCAACGTGGAGGATAAAATTGACTATTAGTTATCTCCTTTTTTATTAAAAAAAATAAGGCAAGTACATTATTTATTTCCTATCCTTGTTGAAAAATCGTCTATGCCGGCCCAGAGTTGAAAATTGTTAAATGTTGAAATCAAAATAATAAAATAATTAAACATAGCATGGGTTCTTAGTATAACAACTGTAGTATAATTGTTCTTGTCAACCAAAATCTACGTCAAACAATAATAATAAAAAAAAAAGAAACTTTGCTAAGTTCATTTCTAATAAAATTTTATACTTAGTACGGCAGACGAAAAAAGTTCAGTTAATTCATGAAGTTTAGAATATTCGAGAGAATTCATTTGACAATATATTTGTGCATATTATATTTTGAGTGACTAACTTTTATTAGACGACAAATATTGATGTAATTGATCGCATACCATAGTCTTAATAATATTGGCAGTCTATAATTAGTTGTATTATTGGTGTTATATAACAACTTTTCTCAATATTAAACCTCCCTTTGAATTTTGTTTTGCTTATGTTATTTTAATTTTGAATGACTTGGGAATTTATTGACAACATTACAATATTCAATAATATACCTTGAATTTTTTTTAGTCTATTTGATTTTTGTTTTGCTCGTATTATCTTAATTTTTTTAATGACTTGGTAATTCATATTGGCATGCATTATAATTTTCAATTAAGTAATTCATATTGGCATGCATTGAAGTCAATAATGCAAAGCAACACATGACATACAGAGACAAATGGACACAAAGTACGATAAAATCGAAAGAACTCTTTGAAAAGGAATAAAAATTATTAACCGATACTCAAAATCACCTCATGAAAGCTAAATTCCTTATCTAAATCTACGGGTTCTTTTGATAATCGGAAATATTATAAAAGAAACAAAATAAAAAATACATTTCCAAATGCAATTGATTTACCTTTTTTTTTCAACGTTGCGCTGAATCTTGCAATTACAATTTAGCCTCCAGACTACTAGAATGTTGAAAATAGTGTGGAGCCATTATTTAGAACTGTTTCATCTTAGGACAAATCGTTCTAGTAGGTCGGTTTTTATAATTGGATAGTCTAGTTTAGACGTTTCAATTATAGAACAGACTGTAATATGAACGACCATTTCAGATAGGTCGGTTCATATTTCTCGAAAGTCTATTATTAAACATTTCAAGTTGGCTGTATATATACACATCTCCTAATCACGACCTGGTATGTCTAGAAATTATTATTATGTGTAATATCCACCAAAAAGAGAGAGGAATTCATGATTGAGAGGGATGGGACCATCCTATTGCTTGGAGAGCATTAGGAAGTACACGCACAAGTCGACCGGCTCTTGAAATCGTGAAAGACGACGCCTATAACTTGAAATTGTATTATACCGGCAGCATACGGAAGAAAATGAGGCGTAGGAGAAGAGTTACAACACTTCTTTCAAGAAGGATATAGGCTAATCGATCTACTTCTGCTGCGATATATCTAATACTTTGTATTTTATAATTCATAAGGTTAGATATACTCATATACATATAGAGTGTGTTTGGCACCGCTCTAGAACTGCTTGTTCGCGAACAGCAGAACTAGCGCAAGTACCAAACATGCATGAACTAGCACGAACTACGAACAACTACCATTATCCCTTGTTTCTCGTTTTTTTGCGAACTGCGAACAAGAACAAGAACTGGGGTGGGGCCCAGTTCTAGTTCCTTGTTCCTTGTTCACACGTTTTTGCCAAACACACCCATAGTAACATAAAAATCTTACATAGACTTTTAAATGTAATTATGTTCATCATATTCCTTTCGATTCAGTTTTTTTGCAAGTGCATTCATAAAAAACATTTCGATTTGTGTAATTATAGTCATGCATGATGCATCAACTATGCATCTAACAGCATCAGACAAGAATAAAAATGTCGTGTATGGATTAATACTAATTTAAGCAGGCAATTAATTAAGCACTCCAACAGTGACAATATCGATGATCATGATATATGCTATATAGACAGCAACAATGATATTTTTCACGATGCATACGCTAAATCACATCTTTCGCGAGCACTGAAATTCAATCACATTTTCTCCGATAGAGCAATAATGTTGTTAACTATAGCACAAAAAAAGATAAGTGATAAATACAGTGTTAATCACGTTGGAAATACTAATTTAAATTTTAAGACACTATCTCAATTCTAGCTACATTAGCATTAGGTAGTAATGCATGTGGCCTAGTGGCTCAGTAGTAAGAGCACTCGGCTGGCCTTCAAGAGGTCAAGGGTTCAAGCCCCGCATGCATTTTTAATTTTAGAAAAAGTTAGATGGCAAAGATCTCTCTTTCTAAAAAAAAAGTATTAGGTAATAAAAGTAATCAATCATTCTTTCTTTAGTGGGTTCTATTTTTCCTGCCAATAACGCCACAAAAGATCAAAATAAGGATAAGGAGAACAGCGCAGCATTCTGCTTTTTTCTAATTTTCCAGCGTCAAGGGCGGCAGTAGTAATGCAGTGTGCAATCAGCCAATCACTAATCACTAATCAGGCGGCGATAGTTTCAAACTTTGACCTACTTGGAATTAATTAACCTTGACGGTCTAATTATTTCATTAATTAATTAAATAAACCACTAAACATCCTGCTTTCCGATAACTCCATATGATGGGATGGAGTGGAATATGCCAAAGCAGCATGCTTGGCTCCGTTTTGCCGCATATGCGCACCTATTTTGGTCGTACCAATAAAATAATGAAACGATTCCTTTTCAAAATATATATATATAATATAATATAATAAAACAATTGTAAAGTTATGACGTGTTTGATGGCCCTACAATACTTTATGTAGAATATCCTTGGAACTGTACTGTGTATTTGTTGAAGTTGATACACTCGAAATCTGTTGAACGCTAATCCTTGGGCTTAATTAGCAATACTTGGACACTTAGTCGGATTGATGACATAGTTTTTTTATTTTACATGATATATTCTCAATGAGATCTCTATTAAAATAATTTGTAACATAAAAAACGTGTATTATTTATAATTATTTTTTGGTGTTTGGTAAATGAAATTGACACGAAGGAGATAGCTAGATTTAAATAATTTCAAATCAGTGATGTTTGATAATAATTAATAATGTGCATGACATAATATTAAAAATAGATTATTTTATTAGTACGATCTCTTCATTGCTTCATTCGATCACCCGATCAAGTATAAACGGCCTTGATTGTGCCTAGAAATTATAGATACGTACTCTCACAGAAGTACATGTACCAACAAAAAAAAAAAAAAAAGTACATGAATTGACTACTGGCTTCGTTTGCCAAAAAAAAAAAAAAAAATTATAGACATGAGTTTTTTTTATTGAATAAGAGATGAGCCTTTGATGTGACCGTACAGTGAAATTGACATAAGTGGTTCTCTACAGTCTACAAGACTACAAGCACTGAACCGTATTATATATAATTATTAATCATATAAGAAGTCGTTGTCTATTTGTGACTGGATATTACTTATTACTTTGAACAATAACATAAATTTCTATTGATCAGTGGAAAGTGATATTTGTCAATAAATATTGTCATATACGCCGGAATCTGGACATGCATTTCACATTGTAATTTTTCTCGCTCAAATTTGTAGCTTCCGTATGTTCTATTTTATTATTTTTATTATCTTTTTTTGAGAAGTTTGGCAGCACATGTCCTATTTATTATTGTTACTACGTTTTCTCGTGTTATTCATTTTCAGAAGTATGATTTCCGTGAGTCCAAATCAGACTGGTCAATCTAAAACGACTTTTTCTTAAAAAAAAATAACAATAATAGATAAAACGAACGAATCGAATCTAATTAACTCGTATTTTTGTTCAAATGTAATCTTGTCCATTAGATGTAAATCGGACAAACCAGACATAAAATTTTTAAATAGGATGAATAACAATGGAAATGAATTTATCATTAATTCCTTATGATTGAAAAAACTAGGGAATCAATATTTTTTCATTTGAACTCGATTTAAAATGAACTGGCTGAATTGATCAATTCGTCTTTCAAAGAGATTTGTCATTTATAAATCCATAAAAATATTACTCCATTTTCTGCGCGTGAATATCAATCGAATAATAGTTGAAGTGAAGTCGAAATCTACAACTGACGACATTATAATCAACGTTGACATAAAAAAAAAATATAATAACAATTTTCTATGACTCAATTATACGGGACTTTTTTTTTTAAGAAAAAAAAAAGCGAAGTTTTACTTATATGACCTTTTCATTGCTTGCCAATTTTGGAAAAACCCTGTAAATAGTCTTTCCGACACATTTGCAATCAACATATTATATTGTCACACACACGGCATTCATATGACTGACCATGAGAGAGATCCTTAAATTATGTTCAATTATTGTTATTTAAAAAATAATATAATAGATGAAGCGTGTTGCATTTTTATATCGAGTAAACAAAAACTATATATACTACATATATAGATCGCTCCCTTATCTGCGCTCCATCCAAACCTAATCCGATCTCCAGTTAAGACATTATAACCATACAAGATAGTAAGATGCAGTACAATATTTATATAACATTCAACAATATGTTAATTAAGGTCCGCTGAAACTAAAATTTATTATTATTATTATTAATTATTATTATTATTACTACTACTACTATTATTATTATGCCGTGGGTATTTTTATGTAAGCTACAAATCTGACCGTTTTTTTTTTTTAAATTATGATAAGTCAAGTCTCAAATCGGACTTAAAAATTATTCGACCATAGAACATCCCTATTATTATTGCTATACACAAAGTTTATTGGCGCTCAACATGTACGTATGTATGAACAAATGATTCTAGATTAATCGCTCATTGATTTCAAGAGACAATTTCAGCTCTATCAGAGAGACGATTAGATGTTTTACCAATTTTATTGATTCCATAGAAAAGTAATATTCTTATCATCTGCATTCCCCTGTGAATTTCATGGCAAACACCAACACAATGGCACTGAAATAATGTGTCGCAGAAATGAGATTGAAATGTCAAAGGTCTCTCAACTAAACGTTTTAAGTTATCTTATCATGGGCGTTAAATATATTGTTGGGGTATAACAATCAGTAAGGCGTGTAATACTGCCCAAATCATGCTTTGTTTAACTTGGGTTCAAATTTGTATAATTTACGTAGGCGTTAATGTTGGAGATAGGCTCACAGGCTCATAGCATGCATTTGACGCTAACCTGCATTCACTCTGTTTTATATCGAGTCGAGATAGTGGCATGCCCCGACAATCTGACTAAACTATTTAAGTGTCGGAGGAATCAATTAATTAAACCTTGTTTTCTTTTGAAAATTTTCTTTGAAATTTAATTAACACACTCGAATATTTTTCAAACAGTTTTTTTCTCACCATCTTGACACTTCATCATATATTATTCACCGCCTGTGTTTGTATCATGCTACTGCCATCTTATGCAATTTACTTTTGCATTTCGTCAAAATTATGAAGACTAATGTTTAAACTTTTTTGTTTTCTTCCAATCGGAAATTCGTATAGAGCAATATAGTAATTTCAAATCAAATGGTATTAATAGTTAATTCTTTTGTTTTCTTATTACCACACGGCATTGCAAAAAGTTATATGTTAATATGTGATATATTCCTTATAATTATACTCTCTCTTGATTTTTCTGATCATACCAGTATGCCACAATTTATGAGAAAAGTAATAGCGAAATTAATAGTTTTGACTTTTACCCAAGATTTGCGTCATGAAAATAACAAGACAAAAGATGCCAATAGACAATGATTACACACATAACATAAAACCGTAAAACGGAAATTAAAAGACCTACCCGAGATGAAGCTGGCCAATAAAACCCTAAAACGGAAATATCTACTTTAAAAATATTAAAAACCTATACGATCCAACTTCATAATTATTACATATATATTATTATTATATTGCATCCGTTGTCATTTCCACAGTCAATTTAACGAGCGAGGCAATAAATGCTGTAACCAGTTTGTCTACACGTTACGTTCAAAGGGAGATGCTCATCCGAATTCCTCATACATGGAGACTTTGTTTGATTTCTTGTGGTTTTAGTATTATTAATTAGCAGTCAGTAAGTCATTGTCGGAGTACATTTTTTCTTCTTCCTTTTTTTTTTTTTTTTTTTTTTACTTTTTAGGGAGAGGGTGTGGGGTGGCCGGTTCAGAATCCCTGTAGGAATTACAAGCACAAAGTATATATAGCTAGGTAGAAATGTCTATAAATATAATTCCATGTACGTCAAAATATATGATGAATTCAATAGCAAAATAGTCTAATACAAATTCAAAACACAACTTTATTTATACATACTTCAAATTGAAGTCATTCCAACTACTCCTGCTACATACAATTTTAACGATGGACTTGCGGAAACTATTACAAAGTAAAATGCATTTAGGCACGTTATTATAGCCAGAAAGCTGAAAGCATGAGATCTCCTATTAAGTATTAATAATTAATTTGATATCAAAAGAAAAAAAAAAGTATTAATAATTAATGAAATGAAAGGCCCTTCAAGTTTCCGAAGAGGCAGCCAACCAAACCTGACGAGACGCGGCGTGCCGTGCCAGCCATGCATAACATGGGACCCAATTCTTACTTCTAACCAGATCCAAAAATCCAAAATACAGCCTTTCTGAAACTTCTCTTTTTATTTCTCATCGCCGTCCATGCGTCTAACGGATCACCTCACGATACAGCTCCATCCGATACACAAAATCAACAGATCTTGAGTAACAAACGATCAAATAATTATGGGATTGTGAACGGAGATTGGAGAAACCACGGAATAAGCTCTGCCGTTTACCATGCAACTTATGAAACAGTATGAAATGGTATGCCGTTTACCGTGCCACTTATCGTTTCACTTACCATTTTTATTGTAATAGTCAATTTCAGTGCTTGTAAACGGTTTGATATAGCATGCCACTTGCCGTTTCGTTTAAAAAACGACATAATTTTTTTTGTCACTTACCGTTTCACTTAAGTTGAACGAAACGACATAACGGTAAGTGGCATACCGTTGACAGCCCGGACGGAGATTCGATATTTTTTTCTTACTGTTAAGAACTAATAAGATATAACATCCTGTAACCTTATCTTAAAAATATATATACATGAGCGTGCGAAGAGCCGAAGAGGGTTCTTTTTCATTTTGTAGATTGTAGTTCGTTTCTGTTCCATGTGGACAAGGACAATGTTTGCATGTGGGGCCAGCCACGCTGGAAAAGACCAAATTAATAGTAGACGATATGCTAATTGAAGATTGAGCATAAGAGTCTAGGTTCATTGTATCATGCGCGTAGTGACTAAATTAGTAAGATTTTGTATATTTTTTTTGGGTAATTCTATGGTGGACTGAAATTTCAAACCGGGCTTAAATCTGGATCATTCATTTAAAATTATGAAGGAATTTGATTGATCATGATTCAAGCCCGGTTTGAAATTTCAGTCCACCATAGAATTCTTTTTATCGATGTACTTTGTTCATATCACCAGAAACTGATAACCATATTTTAACATTAAATTGTTAATTTTGTATGTTTCAAGCTATTCACTACTAGTCCACTACACTTTCTTCATTCCTCAATATCAGAAAATTAATAGAAAAGCTGATCATAAGTATTATGAGTATTATATAGAGTTTTGCTATTGTGAGTTGCAACTTGGATTTGATTCGAAATGACCGATCCAAAATGTCCAATATAATCTCTATATTGAAATCTCTCTGCCGACCAAATTTTATAATTTTTCCAAAATTTTAAATATGTTTTTGGAATTTTAGAAAATCGCTAATCTAATTAATTATGTATAGTTCAAAAAGAGCAGTTTTTAAAAATCCGAAAAAAAATACTTAAAAATTTCGAAAAAAAATATAAAAGTTGGTCTGCAAAGAGATTTCAATATGGAAATCATATTGGACGGTTTGGATCGGTCATTTTAGATTTTGATCGCAACTCACGGAAGGCTATGTGAGTTGCAACTCACCATAGCAAAACTCGTAATATATATATATAGTGAATGGATAAAATACACTGATGTGTTCGGATCGTCCCCGTACACATGAGTTGTTTTTCGAGATCCAAAATTCAAACAGTCAATCCGAACCATTCAAGTTGTTCTCCATATTGAAAAACCCTCGGAGACCAAATTTTACATTTTTTGGAATTTTTTTACTATATATTATGATATTTTCAAATTGGAGGGCCTGAAATACTCCAATTGTAGTGTTTTTTTAAAATATCATAATATATAGTAAAAAAATTCGAAAAAATGTAAAATTTGGTCTCTAAGGGTTTTTCAATATGGAGAACAGCTTGAACGGTTTGGATCGGCCGTTTGAATTTTGGATCTCGAAAAACGACTCATGTGTACGGAGACGATTCGTACACATTAGTGTTCTATATCCATTCTATATATATATATATATATAGGGATGTAATCGAAACTTATTTACCAAATTAATGAGCATGATTCACTAGTAAGACACACACACATATATATATATATAGAAGATTTTGTCATTAGTTTATCAGGAGATCGTTCGGATAAGAATTCTTTTGTTTCCTTATTCCTATAGCTTGATTCAAGCAACACTTTTTGTAGTATTGTTTATTGAGTAATTTATACTTTTATTAGAATGAGAACAGCAAATAATTGGTTTTTTACTTTTTTATATCATTATTAAGCATTAACAAATGTTATGGTTGACTGTTAGAGTCTAGGTTCATTGTATCATGCATGTGTAGTGACTATATTAGTAGATTTTAACATTTTTTTTAAATTTATCTTACTTTCTTTACCACCAATTGATAACTATATTTTAACTCCAATTTTTTCAATTTTTTATCTGTTTCAAGCATTTCACTTTTGTACTTTCGTCATACAAAACTAGCCAACAAATAAATGAGCATGTTCACTTCCGAAAAGATTATTGACCTGATTAATGAGCATGTTCACTTCCGAAAAGACGGACATAGCTAGATATTAAAAAAAAAAAAAAAACATTAGTTTGCCAGAGTAAGGATAAGAATTATTTATTGGCCTTAATCATATAGAATGACTTAAGTGGCGCTTCTTGTAGTATTATTTGGTTAGTACAATACTAAATTGTATTATTTTAAAAGAATGAGAACAACAGTTTAATTATTTATTTATCTTATTTCTTTTAGCAATAATAACAGTTGTGGATGACTATTAGAGTCTAGGTTCATTGTATCATATGCAGTGACTATTAGAAGATCTAATAAATTATTTAAAATTATCGATGAACTGTGTTCAATTATCTATTGATAACTATATTTTAACATCAAATTGTTTTTTGTTTCAAGTAATTCACTATTTTACTTTCTTCATCCAAAATTTTAATAGAGCGCTGACAGGAATATCAACGAAACCTTTTTACCTCATTAATTAATGGGCATGTTTCACTTTATATGAGACTAATATAGATAAGAATTTTTCATTAGTTTATCAGACGAGTATGTGAATAGGAAGTATTTTCGTAAGCTCATCAGGTAAACGCGCGCATAGGTAAGAATATATTTTGTAACCTTTTTTTGTAGTATTGTTTACTTAATTAGTAACTAACAGTATACTTTTCTTAAAAATAATGAGAACAACAAATAATTAGTTTACTATATTCTTTTATCATTAACAAATGTTGTAGTTTTTATATTAGTTTACTTATTTATGTGATATTCGTAGGAACTAAATCGTATGAATATATGATCGCTTTGTTCGACGATGATTCATGCTAGTATAAATTTGTGCTTGATAAAATTTAGCAAGTGATAGAAAAATGCTGACATAAAAAATGCAATTTCAGAAAAATAAACGCTTGCTCTATTATATATGATCAGCATTTAAAAAAAGGTTCTCATTAGTAAAAGTTACATATATATGTCAAATTATTAGGATTTTTAATGGAGTAACCTAATTGAAAGAAATTGGTTCGAGTCAAAATTGGAAGTTACATAAGCAATTTAGGGTTAACTTAGAAACTTTTAGGAATAACATCCCGAACTAGGATTGATCCCTTGTTTGATGGCAGTGTATCCTTAGGACTGGAACCAATGTTTGTTTCTATAATTTATTTAGTCATTAAGATATCAACTAATTCATCAGTATCCAACATCTAACAAATCATTTTAATTTGTTTTTAGGTTAAATCGTTTAAAATATTTGAAGTTTGAAAAAAAGAGGGCACATATCGTTTTTCTAGAATCGTCTATAAATATCAAGCAACCAATTTCCCGTAATATCAAACGCAAAAGAAAATCACTCTTTATAATAAAAAGGTGAATGAAATAGTTCAATGTAGTTTTCACATTTTATGTCAAAAAAATAACACTTCCCAAGCTGTAAGTAGACCACAAAATTTACTTGACAATTTAACCCACCGCCCTGAGTGTTTTCCAAGCATTCAGGAGTGTAGATTGGTACGATCCAATGGAGGCTAAGGTAAGTACCCTAGAGTGGGGAACAACCCCTTTCGCATTATTTGTCTATACATGCTCAAGTTACGAATCCAAATCTGGTGTCACGCGACACCAGTTGTAGCGCAGAGAGAGAAAGAGATCTGGCCGTCCGATTTTGATCTAATGGATAAGGAAGCCCCGTGCATTCCACCACTCCCGAAAAAAATTATTGGCCCGAAAAAAATGAACCGTCCGATCAAAATCGAACGGCTCCTGGGTGCGCTACAAGCCGTGTAGCGCTACACCAGATCGGGGTCCTCAAGTTACCCCACAAGAGAAAAGGACCGAAATGCACATTCTATAAAAATATTAAATATCGAGTGGCGTCTGATGTGGATTGCACTGTCTGTGGTGCTATTGATTTTGGAGATATGTTTCGCTCTAGGCCTAATTTTATATATTTTTCTTTTGGGTCGAGAGACCAGGCTTATATTGTCACATTTCGGATTTTTGTGGGCTCCAAAATCGGATTTCAAGCTCCTTTTGTAGGCTGACAACCATATGCCATACAAAACTAGGCCCATTTTATTACGCCAAATGGGCCATCTCTCCAATTAGGAGGAATTCTTTAGCAGAAATTATATACACCATCCAACAAAAAACCATCCAATACCATCCAATTGAACCAGCATCATCCAACAAGCCAAAAAAGTTTTTTTTTCCGCGTGCTGACGTCAGCAAAATTTTTTGACCAATTTCTGAAAAATTTTTGTGCTGACGTCATCAAATATGCTAATTTAAGGGTTCTGTTAAATGTTTTAAGGGTTCAGTTAAATGTTTTAAGGGTTGAATTAAAGTGTATAAGTGTTTGGTTAGATGCACCAATAATTTGAAATTTTAGTATTTTGTGTTCAGTTAAATACGTTAAGGGATTATTTAAAAGTATGTATGTGTTCAGTTAGATGCAGCAATAATTTAGAATTTTAGTGTTTTGTGTTCAATTAAATACATTAAAGGATGAACTTAAAGTGTCTATGTGTTCAGTTAGTTGCAGCAGAAATTTGATTTCGTAGTTTTTGTGTTCAATTAAACTAGTTAAATAAAAAAACAAAATGAACAGATACAACAAACATAGCAAACATTTACAATAACAATATGAACATTTACAACAATAAACTGAACATATATACAAATTTCGTAAGTAAGAAATAAATGATCATATTCAACATACAAAGTGAAATAAATTATTGTTGCATCTAACTGAACACTTACACACTTTAATTCAACCCTTAAAACATTTAACAGAACTCTTAAATCAGCATATTTGATGACGTCAGCACAAAATTTTTTTCGAAAATTGGTCAAAAAATTATTGGTGCATCTAACTGAACACTTATATACTTTAATTCAACCCTTAAAACATTTAACGGAACCCTTAAAACATTTAACAGAACCCTTAAGTCAGCATATTTGATGACGTCAGCACAAAAATTTTTCGAAAATTGGTCAAAATTTTTTTGCTGACGTCAGCACGCTGAAAATTGGATGGCGCTGGATGGTAATTCGGTGGATGGTAGATAGTAATTACCATTCTTTAGTTATTTACCAACTGATGCAAATCCAAAGATAGTTTGGTTTGATCACAAAAAATTCCCAATCAGTTCTTAATCGAAGCTTATATACACCATCCAACAAAAAATTATCCAAATCATCCAACCACGCAAAAATGGAAAACACACTCCCTCTTTCCGTGTCTCCCCTTCCCTGTTCTCTCAATCTTCGCTCCCCTCTTCTTCCCTTCTCTTGGTGCGCCCTCCCTCTCCGCATTTTTTCTCCTCTCCTGCACCTCCACTGTCTTAATTTATTTTCCCTGCATCTCTCTATTTTAAGATGAACGCTCACAACAACAAAGCGAACACTTACAACAATAGGATGAAGAGACACAAATAAATAGTTAAATAAAGAAACAAAATAAACAAATAAAACAAACAAAGTGAATAATTACAATAATAAACTGAACATATATACAAATTTGTTTAGTAAAAAATAAATGATCATATACAAGATACAAAAATGAACACATGTAACAACATAGTTAACATATACAATAAACAAAGCGAACAAATATACATATTGAAAACTTTTTAGTATTGCTGACTTAATAGATATTAGACTCTCTTGATGTAACTAAATGAACAGTTACGACTATTAGATACCCTCTTGTAAAATTAAATGAACAATTACACATATGAAATACTCTATTAGTACAACTAACTGAATAAACATTAGATACTCCTTTGTTACAACAAATTGAACATTTATGCATATTAAATAATTCCTTAGTGTCATTAAGTATCATATAGAATTATTTGAGAGAAGGAATAACGAAAATAATAATGGCAAACGAGGTAGAAAACACATAGGAGAATGAAAAAAAAGGGGAAGAAATAGGGAAGGAGAGAGTCGCCAATTAAGAGTTGGATGAGAGTAAGGGAAAGAAAGAGAGATGTGGAAGGAAGGGAGGAGAGGGTGTGGAATGGAGGGAAGGAGGAAAAGGTGCAGAAGGGAGGGAGGGGAGCAGCACGAAGGGAGAGAAAGGAAGCAAGAGGGGAGCGACGCGGAATGACGCTAAATGAAGGGACATGTGCGTTATAACTTGTAGATGGTATGGATGGTGAATCCCTAAATGATAAGAATCAATTACCGTTCTGAATTATTTGAATTACAATGAGATCTGCGTTTTAGTTGATAGTAACTTGAGGATATTTTTTTGTTTCTTTATGCTAGTGTCGTTGCACGTATAACTATTAACAAAGTCCTAAACGAAAATTAGTTTGATGTTGTTCTTAGGAATTAGTTTGATTCTCCTTTTCATCCTAAGAGACAAAGTAATGGATAAATTGGTCTGTTGTTAAGTTGACCCCACCCCCAAATAATTGACTAAAAGCTGGGATATACATTGTGAATTTGTGATATATGCATTACATATAAGCGGAAGGCACAACAGTAGCGGAACAGCAAAATTAGCATAATATGTTTGAATTAGTGAGATTCAGATTCTGTTAGAGACGTATCAGTGAAAGTTAGAATGTATCATCTGTTTAAATCATAAGCTGATTAAAACATCCATTATTATTATATGCAATGTGTTATAGATTCAGTTTAATAAACAAATTTTATCTCTTATAGGTGTATTAGGCTCACAAGAAAACTATCCTACAATACTTTGAACAATTGTTAGCAAGCAAATAGTAACATTGACATATACAACGCCTGAGCTACAAGGCACGGTTGAAAAGCACGATGAGCTAGCTAGATATTGAACAGGATTGAACTCATTAACAAGACTATCCAATAATAAAATATCTCGCTACACCAGAGGGAGAAAAAGAGAAGAAAAACAGACTAAAATAACTTTTGCGTCTATACACGGGAAAAAAAAGAGCAGAATTTACTACCAATTAGCCACTTTTAAACTCAATTGACCCACCTAAAATCTAACTAATCCCTCTCAGGGGCATCTCCGTCTTTTCTCGCACTCACACTTCCAGCATAAGACCAACCCTTCCCTAAATTACCAGGAAAAAGTTTTTCCCCTTTTAACAAAGCATGATTTCTAGCAGGGCTTCCAGCAGCAGGGGTGGAACCGAAAGCGGATGTTGCAAACGGGGATGCATAAGGAGTGTTATGAATTGAAAAAGTGAAAAAGGGCTAGGGGAGATGCGCTTCTGTACAGGCATCCCACCAAGTCCTCGGTTAAACATTGGGACTGATTCAGTCGCGGCTGATTGTTTAGTTGCATCGTCTACATAGAGAACATCATCTATTCTAGCAATGATATTAAACGCAAGGCTCTCCATGACTCGTGAATAGCTCTCTAAAATTGAGTGGCCAACATCCTGTCCAATTTTATAAAACATGCAGTTTATCTCAATATTAGAGAAATTAAAGCAGTCGAGAAACCAGTCGTATATATTTCTTCTTTGGGTCGAGAAACCAGACGTATATTGTCAAATTCAATATATTTGTGGGTTACGAAATCGGATTTCAAATTCCTTTTGTAGGCTGACAATATTATGGCAAACAAAACTAGGGCCCCATTTATTAGGGAGTCGTATCCTCTGTTCACCTCACGTCTGAACGGTTGGATTATGATCCAATGACGTGTACAGAGAAAGGAGTTTTCTCCACTGAAAATCCACCCTGCCCGACTGCATGAGAAGCGCCGAACTCTCTGTCTCTCTGGATGTGAAGCGCTGAGGAGAAATCCCTCTCCTCTCTCCGCCGCCCCTCCTCTCTCCCCACTCTCTCACTGCCTCAAACCGAGTCTCTCTCAATCAGTGGCGAAGCCAGAAAATTTCGATACGGGACTCAAAAATAATATTAAAAATTGAAATTAATTTAAGAATCATATTTAAAGCACAAAAGTTCAATTATGGGGTCATAATAGAGTAATTTTTATATATTTATGGGGTTCGAAAATGAACATTTTCTAATAATTTGCTTAAATAACCACTACGCCATTTTTTATTTTTAGAAAAGGTTATCTATAGGTTTTTAGCACCGGTTTGGCAGCGGTACTAAAAATAGGTGGTGCTAAAGAGTTATAAAAAACAGTTTCTAAAAATAGTGTTTCCAAAAACAAGTCAGATTTTGTCAGAAAAAGCGAGATATCTCTAGAAACGGTTTTTTAAGGAAAACCGTTTCTAAAAATATCTTATTAGCAACGGTTTTTTGTTAAAAAATCGTTTCTTAAAATATGCAAAAAATTAAAAAATTAACGTTTTTTTCGAACTCTTTAGAAACGATTTTTAGTTGAAAATCACTTTTAAAAATATATTATTAGAAACGGTTTTTAACTAAAAATCATTTCTAAAATAAGCCGAATTTTAAAATATTTTAAAATATTTTTATTTGTTTAAAACTGTTTTTAACTAAAAAATATTTTTAAAAACTGTTTCTAATAATAGACAGCAATAAAAAAAAATTAGTTTTGGGCTAGCACCGATTTTTCTAGCCCCTTTTCACAATTATCACAAATGCATCACATATATACAACCAAAATTAAAATACATAACCATTAATGTATCAATCCATCATTTAACATATATGAAAATTTCCAAACAAAATACATACAAAAATATTATTAAATTAGAATACATAGAAAGCAAAAAAAGTCATACTTCAGCCATGCGTGCTTAGGTGCAACAAAGAACAAGTATTTGAATGCAACATAGATATAAATGTTTACTTGCAACGCATAGGTTAAGCAAATATTTTCCTCATTATTATCTTGTCGATATGATAATGCCTTTGAAGCAGCTAGCCTCAACCAAATCCTGTTGTTGCTGATCAAAATCCTGTGAAGGTTTTCCAAGAAACAAAAAAAAAAGTGTTTAGTACCATGCTGGAACTCAGATTGTGAAGGGAAATACCATCAAACATGCTGGAACTACGAAAATGCCAGTATATTATAGCCAACTACTAAAAGGAAGCACAATTATACTCAATTTCAGATGTATAATTACAACTCAAATGCAATTGAACTTGAAATAACAAAAATAATAGGCATCAAACTTCGTTATCCAATATAAATCACAAGTATCAATAAATTGACTGACTTGTTTTAATTAGAAAGCACTAATTCAATCCATTAAAATATGGATGGAGATGTTCGACACATACATCTTCGATTACAACAACGAGGTCAAAGTAACCTTCGGGTTGACCAGCACGTTCTCACTGTTTGATGGTGGAGGAGTGATGAGACCAGTGCTCGCTCCACCACTGTTTGATGGTCGGTTGGAGCAGTGAGACGGAGGAGAGAGGGGCAGTGAGGCGGAGGAGAGAGATGGGGGTTTCGGCACTGGAGAGGAGAGAGAGGGGTTTCGGTCGAAGAAGGGGTCGGCAGTGGAGAGGCGGAGAGGGGGATCAAAGGGTGGCACTCGGAGTCGGGGCAGAGAGAGGAGGTAGATCGAAGGGGGGAGTTAAATTTTAGGAGGGGGCAGTTTTTGAACGAGAGAGAGAAAAGAGAAGAGATAGATTAGTTTATAATTTTGGTTTGATTTTTAGAAACGGTTTTTCAGTAAAAAAATCATTTCTAAAAATCAATTTCGGTTTTTCCTATATTTTAATTAAAAATATAGGAAACGGTTTGGATAAAAAATCGTTTCTAATAATCACATTTTTAGAAACGGTTTTTAGTAAAAAATTGTTTCTAAAAATTGTTCATTTTTAGAAATTATTTTTAACTAAAAACCGTTTCTAAAAATGAACCGCGTTTTCTTTTTTTTTTTTTGCAAAAAGTTTAGAAACTGTTTTTATAAAAAACCGTTTTTAAAAATAACCTTTGAAAATTTCCAAAATGCCACAGGCTACTTTTAGAAACGAATTTTTAAAAAAATGTTTCTAACGGGGTGTTTCCAAAAATCTTTTTTGTTGTAGTGAACACATAAAATTCTATGCTTATAGGTCTAATTTATATACAAATGGGGGACATTTGCACCCATTTACAACACTTGGCTCCGCCACCGCTCTCAATCTCTTATGAAGCCAGTTCTAAGACAGCAACGGTTCATTGTGAGCCTCTCTCTCACTGCCTCAAGTATTTTTGGACCACCTTGTAGTGACAGCGTTGGGTTTCATTCTCGAATAGACAGTAAGAGAGTGGGGAGAGAGGAGGGGTGGCGGAGAGAGAGGAGAGGGGTTTCTCCTCAGTGCTTCACATCCAAAGAGACGAAGAGTTCTGCGGATATAGAGGAGAGGGTTTCTCGGGCAGTCGAGCAAGATGAATTTTAGCAGGAAAAACTACTTTCTCTGTACGCACTGTTGGATCATAAACCAACCGTTCAGACAAGAGGTGATTAAAAGGTGAGCAGAGGATACCGTCCCCATTGATTACGCTAAATGGGCCATCTGCCCATCTCTCCAATTAGAAGACATTCTTCGGCTGTTCACCAATCACCAACTGCTAAAAAACCAAAGATAGTATGGTTTGATCAAAAAAGTTCCCGATCAGTTCAAGTATGTTTTAAGGATGGAGGAGTATGAAACATGTGAGATATTTCCGCTTCCAGTATGTTCTTGGCCACTAGATTTTGCAACAGAGTGTTTTTTTAAAAAACCCTATATGTGAATTTGTTTTCTAAAAGAAAAGGTCAACAGAGTGTTCCCTGATTGTATTAAAATAAATGCACGCATAATTACAGAGTACTAAACAAGAAAACTAGAAACCAACATATGTTACATGCATGGCAAACACATAAGCATACTCTCGGTGGTTCTACTCCAAACCAAAACGAAAATGAAAGTATACATAAAATACAGCAAGAAAGCACATTCATGAAAGAGCATTCATGTCACATTCCAACAAATTACACCAACTATTATTTCTGATAGAAAGGAAGGACAGTATATACAGTCTGGAGAGCAGTCATGACCACGACAGCAAATGCAGCAATAAATGATGTAGTCGACCAAGGATTAGAAAAATAATCTCGCTTCAGTTTTGCCTTCCACTTATGCCAATCAGTATTATAATATACCTGCCAACATCTCTAAACAGATCTTTGAGGCAGTGCTCTTCGTAATCCAAATAAGAGCACATGGTTAGCCAGTTGAAAAATGAAACCAGCTCTTCATTTGTTGCTAACAGATTCTCTATGATTCCCTTTTCTGTAAGCAGGGTGACATCTGTAGCTGATTTAAACAGAGAACCCATGAAGAATGCATAACTGGTCAGGTTCATGCTGAGATTGGCGTTGCATGGCTTGCTGATATTGGCATTGTATTGCTCAAAGGAAACCAGATTCAACAATCGAGATCGCCGTGTGTCTTCTATTGTCACAAAAGGGATTTCAAGGATGCCATTTTGAAATTTAATATCCAAAAATTTGTTTGACATGTTTCTCTTAAAAGTTATGCCAGCCTCTTGGAGCTCAGTAGCAGATGGAATTGTATGAGGATCCCTTTCATTCATTGAATTTGTTTTTCTTCTTAAACCCAGCTTCAGAAGAAAAGCGTGAACAAAAGGGAGCTGTCTGACCGGAGGAGGAGCTACGTATACGTATACGAAGAGAAGAGAACGTATAAACTGCGTTTTTTTTTTTTTTTTTTTTTTTCTTTCGACGGAAGTATTGGTAATCCGACCGTCCGTTTAGATCGGACGGTTCAGATCTTACGAAGTCCACTGGTCTTCTTTTTTACGAAGTCCAGAGGTGCGAGGTAGAGGATCCGGATTGGTTTCGCTCTAGGCCTAATAATTTAGTAATTTTATATATTTCTCTTTTGGGTCGAGAAACCAACCTTATATTGTCAAATTTCGAACATTTGTGGGCTACGAATTCGGATTTCAAGCTCCTTTGTAAGCTGACAAGTGACAATCTCACGCCATACAAAACTAGTAGCGGGGCCCCATTTATTACGCCAAATGGGCCATGTCTCCAATTAGGAGATATTCTTTAGGAGATATTCTTTGGTTGTTCACCAACTACTGCAAATGCAAAGATAGTTTGGTTTGATCACAATTCACAAATGCCCCAATCAGTTCTGAATTATATTTGAATTGCAATAAGATCTGCAATTTGAGTAAATAGAAACTTATATTTTCAATATTTGTTTCTTTATGCGAGTGTTGTGCACGTATTACTATTGATATATAAGTTCTCTAGATGGAATTTAGTTTGATTCTTATTATCATCCTAAGAGAAAATAATGAATAATTTGGTGTGTTAAACCTACCCCCCAATCCGGCCGACAACACCGCCAATAATTGACTAAAAAGATATATACATTGTGATATATATATGCATTACATATTTAAACAAAAATTTATCTAATCAGTTTGAGTTGACATAAATCTGCCTTTATGCATATTGTTAGGAATCGTTGAAGTAGTCTGTACAGTTTCTGAATTGTTAGTAATACACAGTGCAACAAAAAAAAAAAAAAAAAAAATTAAATCAGGCGTAAACATGCGAAAGGCACCTCGACAAAATTTGTATAATATGTTTGAATTAGCGACATTCAGATACTGTTAGAGACATGTTTTCGAAAGTCTGAATGTATCATCTGTTTTAATTAAATCATAAGCTGATTGAAATAATCCAATACTATATGCAATGTGTTAGAAGGTCAGTTTAATAATTACGCATGAAACAAATTTTACCTTTTATAGTTTTAAGCTCACAAAAAGTGAAAAAACTATCGTAAACAATACTTTGAATGATTGTTAGAACGCCAATAGTAATATTCACTTTGACATTGCACTGTGCTAAAGGCACACGCTTGAAAAATACGATGAGCTAGCTAGGTATTGATTAACAAGACTGTATCCAACAATAAAATATCTCGCTATACCAGCTTTTATTCTCAATTAACCCACCGAAATATAACTAATCCCTCTCAGGAGAATCTCACTCTTTTCTCGCACTTACATTTCCGGCTTAAGACCAACCCTTCCCAGAACAGAATCACCAGTAAATAGTTTTTCCCATTTACTAAAGCATGATTTCTAGCAGGGTTATCGGCATTAGGGGAGCAATTTGGACCTTAGATATAAACTAATTATAAAACTTTCTGTTTTTCAATTCCTGTTTTGTGCTTTTTAGTTTTTACTGACTCGCCTTTTATATTTTGTGGTTTTGAAAACTTAAAATTGATATTGGATTGTTGCATCATTATTCTTATGAATTGACACGTGTGATGAGTGAAAGTGTGAAACATGTGTGATGTTTCAGGCTTTCTCTTCCTGTATGTTCTTGGCCACTAGACTTCGCTATTTATTCCATGAAAACTGTTACAAGAAATTATAAATAATACAACAGATTCGGCTTACAAATACGTAAGCATACACTCAGTGGTTCTACTTCAAAGCAAAACGAAAACGGGAGTACACATAATACAACAAATTCGGCCTCTTCCAAATAACAAAGCACATTCATGTGCACGTTCCTAGAAATTTCACTTAGGAACTATTTTATTTATAGAAAGCAAGGACAGAATACACAGTCTGCAGGGCAGCTAGGACCAGAAGAACACATGCAGCAATAAATGATATGGTCGACCAAGGATTAGCAAAATAATCTCGCTTCAGTCTTGCCCTCCACTTATGCCAATCAGAATTATAGTACCTGTTAACATCGATAACCACATCCTTGAGGTAGTTCGCTTCGGGATCTTCATAGTCCAAATAAGAGCACATGGTTACCCAGTTGAAAAATGAAACCAGCTCATCATTAGTTGCTAGCAGATTCTCTATGATTCCCTTTTCTGTAAGCAGGGTGACATCTTTAGCTGATTTAAACAGAGAACCCATGAAGCATGCATAACTGGTCAGATTCATGCTGGGATTGGCGTTGCATGGCTTGCTGATATTGGCATTGTATTGCTCAAAGGAAACCAGATTCAACAATCGAGATCGCCGTGTGTCTTCTATTGTCACAAAAGGGATTTCAAGGATGCCATTTTGAAATTTAATATCCAAAAATTTGTTTGACATGTTTCTCTTAAAAGTTATGCCAGCCTCTTGGAGCTCAGTAGCAGATGGAATTGTATGAGGATCCCTTTCATTCATTGAATTTGTTTTTCTTCTTAAACCCAGCTTCAGAAGAAAAGCGTGAACAAAAGGGAGCTTTATGGGGTTTAACCATTCTTTTATGTGGAACGACTTTGGTGATTCAGCAGTCGGTGAACGCACATAACAGAGGTGATACATGTGTAAAATGTGTTTAATCTCGACGCCTATGGCCAAAATATGCTCTTCCTTCTCCTTTTCTTTTTTTTCTTTTTTTTGAGTGTCTGCCTTCTCCTCTTCTGATAAGTACTCTTCTGATAAGTACTTTAAAAGCATTCTAACAAGGGCATTTCCATCTCTGGGAACAATGAGATTAAACAGTTCCTGAATCACAAAAAAAGGAATTTGATTTTCCAACAGAAGAAGGTCGTTCCTTATGATCGGCAAAACCCAACCCACATTAAATATCTCATCTGATTGAACATGAGGGTGATACAATTTTATCAAGAATTCAATTATGAAACACCCATCAAGGAGCATCATCTTCAGAAATTCCTCAAGCTTCACGTCCTCAAAATAGCATCTTCGTGCTCGGGATTCCAATCCCCGTAATTTGTTGATGCAGTGATTAATGCTGTTTCTGGTATTTCGAGAGAGGTAGTCTCGGAGATAACGTAATTTGTGCTTCTCCATAGCTTGAAAAGCATCATCTTTATGGTAGTATGGGCCGATCGAGACAATCCTTGGCTCGTATAGCTGCTTGTTATTCTGCCTGATATGATATGGAACTCGAAAAATGGTGAATTTCTCACCCTCCTGCTCGCGGGCTAACTCCAGAAGTTTTTGTTGGAGTTCATCTGCCAAACTATTCTGGATGTCTATGGAGTCATTACCGACATCCATTTGCAATTAGACCTCTTGGTAAGGTTGATCGAGGTATTATTTTTTGGAATAATGAGGTTGAGGTTTGTTGTGAAGAGAATCTTATGTTTCATCTCAAGGCTGTGATTTGGATTTTATATATCTTGAAATGAAATCCACTTTTACATCCTCGAGAAATGAAACCCACTAATTATTCAAGATCAAGTCAAACTCTTAGCAGCACTTTCCTGGCAACTTCTTCTCCTGAATCCCTTATCTCGCCAGCTGTCTCCTTCCCCACCCCAACCCGCTCAACTACCCGAAAGAAAAAAAAAATTTATAATAATAAAAATAAAAATAAAAAACCAAACACCCATCCCTCGCCATGAAAGAACGAGCAGATCTACAGGCTGTAGATCTGCTCGTTCAATTAGGAGGTCATTAATTAGGGTGTGCACAGTGCACGTAATAAAAGAAATTGCTGCTGACATCATTTGCGATCTTTTGTTTCTTCCTACCTTCCCACTCTTCTATATAAGTCGGTTCTCTGAGCCTCTGAGATATCAGATCCGAAGGGGGCTACCGTGTAATATTGACATAGTTGCCAGAATTGTAAGTTCGTTAATTTCTACATAATTTCATGCAGTATCTTATGTTATCTTAGCTATAAGCTGTCTTTCGAGCTGTAACTAGAGTTATTTTATGGCCAATATAATCAGCAAAAAATAACATGCATCAATGTTCTTGTTAAATTGTTTGTAGTATCAAAGCTTGCGGAATGAGGCGTAGAACTATACAGACCGTAACTGGCGAGATTGTAACTAATTTGTATTTTGGTCCCACAGACACCCTTGATGAAATATATCGTAAAGCACACCCGCGTGATAAAGGAACTTTCCCACGCAACCTACACATTTCCTTCTATTACACTGGCCCTGTACCTCATTCCGCCGAGGTGTAAGTCATCCTTCTATTTAGTAATATATGAATGAGATCCATCCATGCAATTCGAAGATTCTCTATATATATAGCATTTGATCACAGTTATTGTCAATATATTATAAGGAAGTTTAATATGCACTATGATGCATAGCTTTTTTTTATGCATCACGGTTTATTAGAAATATTTTAAATAGTAGTTGACTTAAAAAATAGCAGGTTTTTTTTTTTAAAAAAATAGTAATACAATTTTAAAAATTCAGAATATAGATTATATTAGTAAACTAGATTTATCAATTTGTAAAAACTCTGATAAAATTCCGTGATACATAAAAAGAACTATGCACCATAGTGCGTATTAAACTTCCTCATATATTATTGCCTAATGAAAATGAATTAGATAAAGAAAATTAAAATTACCTATTACTAAAATAGATTTAAGGCACGAAGTTCTCTCATATATAACATATATTCTGTATTTCTTGATATATGTTATTTCTTTCATTATCTGAATATATATATTTGCAATACATTCTCGCCTGAAGACGTCAATGGCTTCCGGGAAGATCTGAGCAAATTGATTTCCTTTTTGGTGACGCATCCGAACTCAAATGGGGAGATGACCACGACAAAAATTTTCTGAATTTGGTGCTCTGCTTAATTTGTGAAGATGGTAACATGACAGGAGGCAATTTGACAGAGGCGGCATGGGGACGCATCAAGCACGAGCTTAATGATAAAATGAACAGCAATTTTGAAATTAAATTTTTACAAGATCGCTTGAGCGGTTACATGCAATTGTACACATTACTTGAAGAGAAACGTTCCCCAGTTCTCAAATGGGATCGTGAAAGAAAAGTGATCACATGGGCCGACTCTTTTTTTGATCTGAGCCGAATTTCATTAAAACCCAAAAAAAGTTCACAGATAACATGGGATGACTTGGTGGCGGTATATTTCTTCCCACTCTTACATGATGATATATAGATTTAACATTTTTATATACTTTCAGTTTGAATTTTTTTTTTAAACAATCTGAATTGACTAACAGATTGGCTTGGGATAGGTTTTCCTATCTTCCTATTTCTTTCTATTTTAAAATGGGGTAGTTTCAACTTTCAAGTCCAACAAAATAAAGTTTGATCGAATAAAAATAGGAAAAATAGAGGTTGTTCGTACACAAAAAATAAAAATTATGGATATTAATTAATGACCATTATATATGAATCTACAGATACATCCTGAATTGCAAGTTCTAGACGGACGTCAGTATATTCCATATTTCGACACTTTGAAAGCGGTATATCAAAGATTGCGGAGTTCAATGAAGATTATTGTACAGACTGAAACTGGAGAGCTCTTAACTGTGGGTTGCGATCCCACAGACACCCTTGAACAAATATATTATAAAGCACACCCGCTTGATGGCGGAACTATCCTCCCATACGCTGTACACATTTCCTTCTATGACAATGGCGTGATATTTTGTGCTGCTTCCGCTGGGGAGTAAGTCATCCATCTATTTAGGATCAATGTGAGATCCATGCATGCAACTGAAAGATTATATATATGCAGCATTTGATCACAATTATTACAATATATTATTGAAATGGCAAAATGCTTTAGATAAAGGAAATTAAAATTCCCTAAAACTAAAATAGATTTAAAGCATGAAGTTCTCTCAAATATAATATTCTGTATTTTTTGATACATGTTATTTCTTTCATTACTTATCTGAACATATACTTGCAATGCATGTTCGCCTGAAGAATTGAAAGGCCTCGTCAAAGATCTGAGCAAAATGACCCTCGTTTTGGTGACACATCCGAACTCAAATGGGGAGATGACCACGACAATACTTTACTGAAATTGGTGGGGGACTTTATTTATGAAGGTGGTAACGTGACAGGAGGCAATTTGACAGAGGAGGAATGGGGACGCATCAAGCGCGAGCTTAATGATACAATGAAGAGCAATGTTGAAATTGAATTTTTACGAGATCGCTTGTGCAAATTCATGCAATTGTACTCATTACTTGAAGAGAAACGTTCCCCAGTTCTCAATTGGGATCGTGAAAGAGAGGTTTTCTTCGTAAGAGGCGTGGGCTCATGGGCGGACTTGGTGGCGGTATATTACTTCCCACTCTGTACATGATGATATTTAACATTTCTATTTACTTTCAGTTTGAATTATTTTTAGCAATATGAAATAACTAACAGATTAGCTTGGGAATTGGGATAGCTTTTCCTACCAAGATAGCTTCATGTTTCTTTCTATGTTAAAATGGGGTAGTTTCAAGTCCAACAAAATAAAGTTTGATCGATTAAAATTGGAAAAAACTGAGGTTGTCCGTACAAAAAGGGAAAATAAATTATAGATACTAATGATCATTAATTCATTATAAATTACAGATACACCCTGAACTGGAAATTTTACACGGACGTCAGTTTATTCCATACTTCGACTATTATTTGCGATTAATATATGAGGAACTAAATACCAGCCAATCCAGCGGACAACAACAGGTTAAAAAGGTTTGGTGGTGGCCGTGGACTTCAAAATGAATTTAGTAGATGAGTTAGGGCCTAATGCTATTCCAAATAGAATTAGGTTTTAACTATATATGATCACAAAAGGCTCCTAAACTTTATTTATATTTCAGTTATGGGTGTTTACATATATTTATATTTGAACTTTCACTACAAGAATAATGACCTTTAGCTAGATTTTTCCATTTATGTAGCAGGTTTTCTATTGCTAGATTTGTTTGATATATTTTTTTTGTTTAATTGTAATTTGTTCTATTGCTAGATTTTTCTTGATAGACTTTTCTTGTGTAATTGTAATAAAATACTAAATTTTTTACTGTAGCAAAAAAAGATAATTAAATTTAATTTTAATTTCTTAATCTCCCATTAAAATGTTTGGCACCACAAATTTTATATTCTCTAAGTACATAACATTGCCGAACATTATTTTAAGTAATAGCCGAAAAATTTTCCAGTTATAAATTTTGACGCAATAAAAATCATTCTATGTAACATGTGACATGATATTCAAACAAAAAAATCATGGTCCAAATCGAAAAACTCGTTGGCCCAAATAGTCAGAAATGATAACTGCCATCGCTAAAAAAACCATCGCTTGCCATCGCTGTACAGAACATATATCTGCCACAAATGTTCAGTTTAATAATAATATGTGTTCAGTTTGATAGTCGAAAGTGTTCAATTAAATGCGTCAAGTAATGGTTTATTATATAGATCGCGCATCATTCTTGGAGAGAGGCGCACTAGGGGCAGAATCGGAAAAAAATTTATTTGAACCGGATCGGTTCATGACCCCTTCTAATTTTTTCATGTGTTTTTTGTCCGGTTCGTGACCCCTTCGCTCACTTATTAAAAAAACTAAAAAGTCGTACTGAACATTTATATCTGATAACCTGAACATTTGTACTAGTACACTGAACATTTGTTCTATATAAACTGAACATTTATACTTATCCAATGAACATTTTTGCTTATAACATTTGTATTTTTTTATTGCAACTAACTGAACATTTATACTCGATTAACAGAACATTTGTACTTACCCAACTGAACATTTGTACTTACTAAACTAAACATTTATACTTAATAAAATGAACATTTTTGCTTATAACATTTATATATTTTATTGCAACTAACCGAACATTTATACTCAAATAACGGAACATTTATACTTATCTAATTGAACATTTAGGTATGAAATAAAATTTCGCTGGGTGAGAGACCATCGCTGACGGCAATGGCGCGCGATGATAAATTGGCATATGGCGATAATCAATTTCCCCAAATATAGTTTGGGTAAAAAATATGTGCATATTTATCACGGATAACGGATCCGAATCTCTGCTGTTTTTTTTTTTTTTTTTTTTTTTTTTTTTTTTTTTTTTTTTTTTTTGCAGCAGCAGCAGCAGCAGAGTGCTGCACTTTGAGAAAGAGTCGTCGGATCAAATCTATTATCAATATCAAATAAAGGAATAGATTAAAAGGAGGTTAAGAAAAAGAAAACATATCGCTTCTATATTCTCCACGCAAAATCCTCTCTCTCCATCTCCTTTCCATTTTAGGCAACCCTTTCTGTATTTTCGCCATGGACGACTGCTTCGACGATGATGCGGAGCTCTGGAAGGCCATTGAATTCGTCACGTTCATCGGAAACCCTACCTCTTCTGTTACCTGTGCCTCGTTTTCCACCTCCGTCTCCTTCCCCTTCCAACTAGTACGCCTATCGCATTCCCTGTAGACCCCGCCCCAAGCCTCAGCCCGACGAGGTGGAGAAGGTGTGTCAACCTGATAAGAAGCCTAGACTTGTTGTATAGGAATCGATGATCGTCGAATTGTGGTCGCGCAGAATCAAATCGGGATGAATGTCACGCCTCAGCATGTCAATCCAGATCTGAATCCGACAGCGTACCAGTCACCAGTGAAGAGTCGAGTGGCGCTAAGCGAGGTTAGCCCGGTAATGGAGAGCTCTACGCTGGTGATGGAAGGGAAGCTCGAATCAAGGAGGTATAGTGAATTGTTAACTTATTGATTTTTTTATGTATCTGTATGGTTCTTTTCCATTTAGCTTTGCTTATAATCTCATATTACAGTTACAGCTTAATGCCTGGACCTCTAATAAGCTTTTACATGAACAATTAGCTTATTGAAATTTGCAGTAAACAAATAAGATGAAATGGAGTCAGGGGTATATATAAGTTATAATCATAGTCTTACTAGGGTATGTCTTTACTAATTATTCTATCTGGCACCAGGTCTTGGCTTATGTTTACTTTGAATTCTGTGTATATTAGTGTTGTGCTCCCCATATTAATGATTGGTCAACCTAAAGTATCTTGAATCTTTTTTATTCTTCTTAACTCAATACATCAATTTTATTGCAGCTATCATGGACGTTTAAAAGACAAGGGACAAAATTGGAATGCCGCTGGAAATTACAGCCTTCACCAAATAACAAGAAAACTCCTTGTGAAGTATTGAATTTTTTATTGAATGCAAAATTGCAAATATAAGATTGAGTGTATGGCTTTCTCCTTTTCCTTTTTCATATTTGATGGCAATTTTATTTTTTTTTCTCTCTTTCATGTATGTGCAACCCAATAACACAATACCTGGTTCTGTCTCCGAAATTCTTGACAGAAAGTCTAAGATTGATTCCAACACAAATGCGCATGGGTTCATCTCGGCCCTCAGCGACGTTATGCTTCTATTGTTAACAATGTCAACAAATTGCTATGTAATTTTCGATTAGGACTTATGGTCAATGATAGCCGTCTTTCTAGTTTATTCTTGGCTTCAAGCACACCTTCAATGTAAGTTGAATTCTCCTTCTATTTAATCGCTACTTATTCCTTTTCAAGATTTTCTACTGGTTACTTTTTTGCAATCTAAGGAAAAAACTGTTAACTTTGATATACCATGTGCTTATGTGCTGCGACTAGTTTAGAAAAATGTTATTTGAGGCTTACTAAACTCAAGTTAAAGAACCCAAACTTTTTATTTTATTTAGCTATATTATTCTTTTTTAAGGGTTCTTATGAAGTCGTAACTAGCATTATGTGTCTTCTACATGGAATGTCATAGGGTATATTGTTGCTCTTACTTCTTTGCTTTTTCAGGTGGGCCTGAAGGCCTTATGTTTTATTTATTTATAAATTTCTGTTAACATGCTTGGTGCCAAAAAAAAGTATGTTTTATGTGTACTGATTGTCAATGGTGAACAAATTTGTTTTGAACCATAATGATTAAAGACAAATACATGAAGTTGTTGCATCCAGATGTTGGGGTTGGTAACAAAACATCATATTATTTTGTCGATCATGTAAACAAATGATTTTAAATTGCAGAAGTTAATTTGGTGTACATTTCTTTTTTTTTTTAGCACATTCAACTCTTTAAAGTTTCTTTTAGCTATTGGGATTTGGAATTTAGAAGGAAAGCTTGACTTTATATTTGATATTATTTTTTTTTTTTTTTTTTTTTTTTTTTTACAGAACATGGTATCCAAAATCAACCACGAATTACTATTAAGCAATGACGCTCAGCTGTTGGGTCTAGGTAATGATGCCCTTCTTTCACTCATTCACGGCTTCCTCATTACTCCTATTCTGGACAAGGATGGAAATGATTTTCAAAAGGAAGGAAATGATTTTGCAAACAGTAAGGTTGGTCTTCCCCAAGGCAGTTTGATCTATCCTGTCCTAATTCATTCCTTTCTTCACCTACAACGACAGAGAGTTGGATGCCATGATCGAACAACATGGGGAGTCTTATAGAATTGTCTACTTTGCTAGAGATGCGGATGACCTTCTTGTAGGTATACTGATTAGAGGAGTTGGAGTAATATCTTGAGCTTGCTTTCTTAAACCAACCATGGTAATGTGGAATAGTTTCATTTTTATTTTGTGATGTTTGTAATGTGGAATAGTTTCATTTTTATTTTTTGATGTAAGAAGTAGTTCTGTTATCCCCAACTTCTGAATTGGTTATGCTTGATCTCAAATTGTCTCATCAATTAAGTGTCTGGACAGGTGTACAAGCGGTTAAAGCTTACCCTTGAGTTAGTAAAAAAAGAGATGGAGATCAAAAAGCTACAGGTAGAACTAATCCTTTTTCTTATTTATTTTATATTCCCCTTGTATGTCCGCTTTTATATCTGATGTTGTTGATTTCAGCAATCAATTGCAAGAGCTATGGAAGAGAAAATTAAGTGGTGAGCAGAGGCGGTACTTATTGAATGAGCAACTGAAGGCTATTAAGAAGGTAATAAATGCTTGACACAATTTTTTTGTTGCACTATGTTTTATAATCATTTTTTTTTTTTTTCTGTTTCTCAATTATTCTTACATTATCATCTCTAGGAATTTGGATTGGAGACTGATGATAAAACTTCCCTCTCTGGTTTGTCCTTCCACTTCCTTGCCTTATAATATAGTATTTCGGTCTTTGTATTGCTTTCATATCTGTAAGTTATTTTTCATTATTTTGAATTCAGAAAAGTTCGGAGAAAGGATAGAAGAGAAGAAAGACAAATCTCATCCTCATGTATTACAAGTAATTGAGGAAGAGCTAACTAAGTTACAATGGCTCGAAGCTAGCTCCAGCGAATTCAATGCCACTCTTAACTACTTGGATTAGCTGACGGTTTTACCCTGGGGAAATTATAGGTGTTTTTTTATTGCGACTGTTGAGAATAGTCTCAGAATCACTACTTAAAATGTTAAAGTTAATAGTTTTACCTTAATTATAGCTAAAATCTTCTTTTTATTAATGTAGTGATGAGAATTTTAATGTTCATCGTGCTCAAAGAATATTGGATGAGGATCATTATGGCTTGTCAGATGTGAAGGAAAGAATTCTGGAATTTATTGTTGTTGGAAAATTAAGAGGCAGTTCACAAGGTATAGGTTGTACAATCCTTGCAACTGTATATTCTAATTTCTGATAATTAGATGTTGTTTATTTGAATTTTGATAGGTTTATTTCTTCACAGGAAAGATTATATGTTTGTCGGGCCCGGCTGGTGTTGGTAAGACTAGCATTGGCCGGTCAATTGCACGTGCACTCAACCGATAGTTCTATCAATTTTCAGTTGGTGGGTTAGCAGATGTGGCTGAAATCAAGGTGAATTAAGCAACTTTTACTTTTTACAAATTACGAACCCTCTGTTTTTTGTACTTTATAACAGAAAGTTTGCAAATTATATAGGGTCACAGGAGAACCTATGTCGAGGCTATGCCTGGAAAAATTGTGCAGTACTTGCAGGTGGCGGGTACTGCTAATACGTTGGTTCTAATAGATGAGATTGACAAGGTATTCTTTTTTTCTTAAAAAAATGAAGACTAAACATCCCAACCATTTCTGTACGTGTGGTTCAAATCAAGGAAACTTGGGTCTCCGTGATATAACTCTTGTTATGAGAGAAATTGCCTTAGGTAAAACTGCAAATCAAGGACCAGATCCTTTTATGATAAAACTGCAAGTTCAGAAATTTCCCAATTCATTTTTTCAGAACTGAATGCTACAGAAGTTCAGAAATTTAATTGGTGATCACTTTGTTTTGACAGGCTTCTCTGGTGCTATGAGGACTTCACAAAAAGAGGGTGATAAACTTGAGGCCACTATAGAAATTATTACGGTTGTTAACTAGTAGTTATTAAATGTTCATGCTACTTCATAGGGTGCTCAAGTTTGTACAGTTTCAATCATTCATTTGTAATTTTAGTTAGAATTGTCAATCATACATTTGTATAATAATATTATAAATTTGTATAATTTCATTACGTTCCCACCATCATTTATCATTTGCAAATGAAAATACAAAACTTCAGCTATAATTAAAATGGTGTTGCCATGGATGCCGAGAAATTTGTCTGCTAGATTTTTTTTTAACCTTGTAGTTGTTAAATTGAAGGTGTAGCTGGGAATTGATCTTTGCTAGATTTTTTTCATCATGCAATAGTTAAATAAAAAGTGTAGCAAGGAATAATTGTTTGCTAGACTTTTTTTATCATGCAATAGTTAAATAAAAGGTGCAGCAAGGAATTGGTGCTTGCTAAACTTTTTTTTACATTCACCAACATAGTGAGAAAAATCTATGTATAAGGGCTTACTACACTGCATATGGTTTGAGATCAGCGAGTGTAGCAAAAAAAAAATTGCTAGAGTTTTCAAAACATACTCATAGATAATTGTGTCTAGCTAAAGGCCATAAATGTTGTAGTGTTTGTTTTGTTAGATTTTGCTGCGTGATTGGTAATATTGAACGGAAGTTTGTTTGATGTTATTTTACTAATAGTTTGATTCCGGTTTTCAAACAGAAAATGTATGAATGCATGTGATATATTGTGTTTGGAGTATTATATTTTGCCAACAAATAATTCACTAAAAGACATTTACATAGTATAATGAGTGGTAAAAATATTCAGCATTATAAATTATAAAAAAAAAAAAATTAACTTGATCTATCAGTTTGAGTTAACATAAATCTGACTCTATGCATACTGATATTGCTATTCCGGTAGTCTGTACGGTTTTTAAATGTTGGTAATATACAGAAGCAACGAAAAAACATAAATCAATATATAGCTCCATTAGACTTCCAGAACGTGCTTAAAGGCAGAAGCATTAGAACCGTAATTTAATCATATTATGTCAGTACATCAAATATAATGTTTAAAACGTGTTTGTGAAACTTGGTGAATGTTGCGTCTGTTTTGAACCACTAGCATATAAGATGTCTTCATATGGGTAAATAAAGAAACAAAATAATGTTAGGTGTTGCAATATCGGTCTTTTATTTTGCTAAATTAGTTTTGACTGTTAAACTCTTGAGAATTCAAGAATTGCAAGAGGTTCCAAATCCTAAGTCTAGTTTCGAGGTCAAAACAAGAATTAATGAGAGAAATTCAATAAGTCACGTAATTCTAGGATTTTTTATAGTTTTATTCTTCAATTTACTCCAGAACCAACGGCCCGCTGACAGGTCGCTGACTCCAAAGTGAGTCGTTGAAGACAGGGGCACAGACAACCCGCTGGATCTTCTTGCGACCCACTAGAATTAGCGCAGACTCAACCGTTAGGCTAGTTTATTAAAGACTTTGTATAAGGCATGTGTTTTAACTAGGGCTCCTGATCCCACTTCCGTTTAAGGCCAGGTTACCGATAATTAAACCAAATACCTTCGAATACAACCTAGATTTCAACTTTCGTTTCTTAGTCTAAGTTCTACAAGTTTATGCTTTACGACCTACGACTCCCTATACTTCTGTAATCGGGAAGGACTTCAACTTTCGTTTCTTGATCCTAGTATCTCCTTCCGGTCTCCACTCTCGTGTTTACCATACTTGAATTTCCTAACCTAAGAACGTTTGGACTTAACCACCTAACAATTAAGCAAGGCTTTTAACTTAACGGGTGCGAGCAATTCTTCATTAGGCAATTCAATTCAAGTAATCTAAAGCAATTAAATCAAAGCATAAAACACAACATGCAACAAATAAACTAAACTAAAAGTATATCATCAATCATAAACTAAAAGAAGATTACTACCATAGTCCTAGAACAAACAAATCAACAACTAAGAGACATCATACAAACACAAGAGAAAATGATAATAAAGAAATATTACAACCAATTGCTCTTGCGTGTCGAATATCTCCTATCAAACACGTCTATTGTTGTCGCAATCGACTTGCTTGGTGCTACCACGATCTGGAATTGAGACTAAACTCTCAAATAACTCAATGTCTAACCCTAGCTTTGACCTTGGATTGGATCCCTCTAGTTGCGTATCTCAAAATCTCCTCAAAATAGTCTTAAATAGCCATTGAAAAGGTGTAGAAACGCTGGAAATAATTGAAAACGCGCTCTGGATGCACCTGGAGTCGGTAGAAACCGTCTTCCAAACATAAAATTTCTAAATCGGGCAATTCTGAAAATTCTGGCAGTTCCAGGACCGGTGGGCCGCTGGAGCTTTTAGCTACACCTGGAAAAATTCAACACTGCGTCATGTCAGCATTTTGGCAATATCTCATTCATCCGGACTACGTTTGAGGTGATTCAAAAATCGTTGGAAAGCTTGCAACGAGCTCTACAACTTCATGGATTCATCCAAGCCATTTCTTGTCCAAAATCTGCATTAAATTAGAAACTATGGTAGTAACTAATTCTTTGATACAAAATCCTAATTGAACTAACCTAAATTATCTAAACTATCTAAAATCAAGATAAATTGATTTAATTTGGAGTCAAAATCCTACCTAAATATATCTATAAAATCCACTCATCACTAACAGGGCAAGGTTGAAAAGCACTAAGCACGCTAGAATTTGAACCAGATTAAACTTATGCATTAACCAGAGGACTCTATCCAACAATAAAATATCTCGCTAGGGGTGATACGCTTCTGTACAGACATCCTACCAAGTCCTCGGTTGAACTTGAACATTGGGACAGATTCAGACGCTGCTGATTTTTCTATTTGCGTCGTCTACATAGAGGACATCATCTGTTCAGTATTCTGGCGATGATATTAAAGGCAAGGCTCTCCATGACTCGTGAAATAAAGTTCTCTAAATTGAGTACGTAGCTCACATCCTGCCAAATTTTACAAAAGATTTGAGTTTGCACAAACTTAAGAAAACAATTCTAATTTGTAAGGTTCTATCATTCTGTGTTGTCAACAGCTAGAAAATATAATATGGGATGCGATCCACTAGTAAGGAATTAGAAAAAAAAAATTTTGACATAAAAGGAATTAGAAATTTTTTTTTTAGGGCCAGCAAAATACTGACAAATTTTCATTAATAAAGAAAAAAATTTACAAACCAATCACAACAAAACTCAAAACACATATAAATGGTGAACTCCTATCATAGTTTACCAACTTCTCCTAACTAGAGATCCAGTACCAACTGGTTTTTAATAAAAGAGGAAAAATCCAATACAACTATTGGACAAATACTAACTCTACTAGTAGCAACTGGAACAAACAAAAGAAAACCCAATCATGACAGCTGCCACTTGTACCAGTACCAAGCTTATACCAGTACCAATTAGGACTTGTACCAGTTTCCAAACTTTCCCCAACCTAACCGGTATCTATTAGAAATTAAAACACATGAACTTTGCATTCAGTGTTGGCTTAAGAATAGCAAATAGTTTGCAAGGTACACTTAGGTCCTCGTTATAACTTGGCTATTAGCATCTTTATATTTTTACAAAAAATAAGTTCGAAAGGTACCTAGCCAGGAGAAAAATACAAAGTAGCCACTACGAGATAGTCCTTTTTGAAAGGTCGAAGTATTCTAACTGAGAGCCACTGTTACCAATTTTAACTACTATTGGTTTCCAAAAACAACTGATTAACACCTTTTAATTTCTAATTGAAAAGAGATATTTGTAAATAATGAAATAAAAAGATACCATTTGCAATTCCTAAGAAATGAAAGCAACAATGGCTAGCCAACTGAGAGATTCTCTTAAGGAGATTCATCTTTTCAGATAAGAACTACCTCACGTTGTATCTTGTTCATATCCAAAAATTCCGCGGCAGGCGAGGGTAGCGCAATCGGAGGTTAAGTAACAGACCCTCACCCGAAAAAATTATAAATAACTTTAATTAATTAAGAAATTATAAAATAATCTATTTTTAATCAAAATTTTAAAACTGACTGCGCAGTTTCGGAATCTAGAATTCCGAAACTAATTCTGCTTAGTTTCGGAATCTCAATTTCCGAAACTAGCTAGTTTCGAAATCTGGAATTCCGAAACTAGAACTGCCGACTTTTTTTAGAGAAAAAATATTTTTAAATTTCTTTTTAATTAGTTTCGGAATTATAAATTCCGAAACTAGGCGTTTCATATTTTTTCAGCGCAATTTAACTTTTTTAAATTTCACTTAACTTTTGAAAATTTAATAATAGTTGTTTTAATAAATAATTTATGTTATTATTTTCAAATTTTCTAAAAATATTATAGTAAAAATAGTAAAATAAAAGTACTAAAGTAGTGTTATATGGTAAAGTATAATAAAAGTAAAGTATAGTATAGTAATAAAATAGGGTAAAATATTAAGTTTTCTGACGTCTGAGCGGGAATCTAGCTAGTTTCGGAATCTCAATTGTGTCCCTTCAACTTAGGCTGCTTATAATGATTCACAACGAGTAGCTCAACATATTATATATACATATAAGAGAGATGAAAGAAAACACTTAAAAAAATGGATGTTTTTTAGCATGAATACTTCAAACATGGATAAGTTTTGATAGGAACGTCCGTTTGGGGCATATGACCACTTTTCGGAAAGCTCGCAACGAGATCTAGAGGTTTTACCGGGATTTATCTCGTAACGACCATTTTCGAGGCCAAAAAACGCTGTCTGAACCTCCAAAATCTACTTTGAAAGTTTTCAAACCTAAACATCACATAAAACTACTTAGAATTTTTTTAAAATAAAAAATTAATCATAAAAAAGAGAAATGTAGTAAATCAAGTGACTTTCATTATAGTTAATAGGGATGTTTGCATCCTTTTTCCTGTCTGGATATAGCTTGAACCTCTTGTCATTCCTCTCTAGCGCAATAAAAAGTGTTATGTTGAGTATTATCTCGTATTGATCTGAAGCTATGGGATTAACTGAGAGGATTGTTTTCACTCTAACTTCCTTTTATTACTAACTTGAAGGAGTACAACTATACACTCTTAACTCGCTCACTCTTTCTTACTTGGTGCTTATTCTCATTGGTACACCTATGAACAATACACATGATAACTATTTATACTAGTTATGGTCGGTTACAAAGAAAACTCTAGAACATACATTTTACTTCTAATCATATCTAAACTAGTTTCTAGACTTAACTAAGTATCTACATTGAAAAAATTAAATTGCGCTAAAAAAATATGAAACGCCTAGTTTCGAAATTTAGAATTCCGAAACTAATTAAAAAAATTTAAAAATATTTTTTCTCTCAAAAAAGTCGGCAGTTATAGTTTCGGAATCTCAATTTCCGAAACTCGAAACTAAGCAGAATTAGTTTCGGAATCCCAGATTCCGAAACTGCGCAGTCAGTTTTAAAATTTTGATTAAAAACAGATTATTTTATAATTTCTTAATTAATTAAAGTTATTTATAATTTTTTCGGCCCTCAGCCCGTTGTGACAGAATATAAAAATAAGAGATATCATATTTCAAATCAATTAATTGCAAATTAGATTGCAAAAAGGCAAAAATGCTGATTAGATGCACTTTGCTCGATCTCCTTTATTATTATTACTTATGGTTGGGCTAATGTTCAATTCATTGGACTGAAGGGTCTCATTTAATACGCTTGTCCTCAAATTTTGAACATCGAACGATCGATCCAAGTCATTAAATATGATCTTCATATTGAAATCCAGTGGAAAATCGAAGTTCGTATTTTTTTCGAATTTTTTTTACTATTTTCTCATATTTCCTGAAAATCGTCATTTAAAACAATCAATAATTTTCAAGATCGATGATTTTTAGAAAATCTGAAAAAATAGTAACAAACAATTCAAAAAAAATATGATTGTCACAATTAACATGCTATTTTAGAAAGATACACTGATATATTAGATCTAAACTAACAATGTCCATATGCAAACAATTTAAATTATTAAACATAATATTATTTATAATTGATCATTCTAACATAAATTTAAACTAATGCCAGACAAATAAATTAAAAAATGTTGTATAAGATGCATGAAATCAATGTAATAAATTTGTATAATTAATATTACATATATAAAAAAATGAGATGGACTACAATAGTTTTCAAAAATAATATCTATCCATTTTAGATCGTCCAATTTGAAAATATCATATTATATAGCAAACTTATTAAAAAAACATATATAATTTGATTTCTAAGAAATATTTAATGCAGTGAACAAAATGAACAGTTCGGACTAGCCCTACCCTAGTCCATCTTTTGAAATTTTACTCATATATGTATAATAAATTATTCCATCTTTAGAAACATATATGTTTTTGTGCTTATTTTTCTTATTTTCGAGTATTTTGAAATAAGGTTTCGAAAAACTAAGAAAAGAAATGCTAAAGTCCTAAACGTTGGGCCGATGTGCCCCGTCTAATATGGTCGTATTCACGTATAAAATTTCAAACCACCGATCCAAACTGTTAGATTGAATCTTCGTATTGAAAACTTGTATGAAACCAAATTTTTCATTTTTTTTTTCAAATTTTTTTAATATTTATTTTATATTTTGAAAAAACTGCATTCAGAACTTATATGGAACGTCCAATAACAGTGGTTTCGAAGTCTCCTCATTTTTTTTGTGGCTGTATATTGATTTTATAATTTTGTGAAATTGACATATCATACCATACAAGTAAGGCTAAATCGCATTTGACGGATGAGGTTCATCAAATGTGTCAAGTCTCGAATTTTAAGTTTGAAATGACCAATGCTAATTGTTTAACGCGATATCCACATTGAAATTTGGTAGAAAATCATAATTACTTTTTTTTTTCAAAATTTTTACTATTTTTAAGATTTTTAGATAAAAGTTCATTTAGATAATTCATAACTTTTTGGATTGATTATTTTCTAAAATTCGAAAAAGTAGAAAACAAATCATGCTTTCTTCTATATTTTAATGTGAAGATTATGTGAAATATTTCAGATCAATCATATCAAACTTGAAATATTGAAGCAAATGTATTGGACAGACCCATTCGTCCAACATATTATTGTGATATCCTGAATTTTTACTACTTCTGAATTTGTTTTTAATTTAAAATTGGGTACACTTGATTGGTTTTAATTTGAGTAATTTCTTTGCATGAAATTAAATTTTTATACTAATTGCTATAAAAAAAATAGAAATGTGAAAATTTCTAAATTTCTAGTTTGCATTATTAAAAGATTAGCTATCTTTCTTTTATTGCATAATTATTGTTATGCAAGGATTAATGATTTTGATTTATTAGGTGAAATATTATATTTGAAAAAAAAAATAAATAAATAAAAAAAATAAATAAATAAATTAACTTTTCACCTTAGTTGGCTGACGTTTGCAAGAATGGCAAATCATTTCTATTTCATTTGCTTGGTACCCTTGTGACCTTGTCTAGTATAACCTCCTTGCGTGTGGAGCCCACATGTAATATTACTCTTGAGTGCAATTGTTTAACCATGCACCAGGTGCAAATGCAAATGTGGTATAGGAATAAAGGGACTTTGGAGAAACTTTTTACCGTAATTTTTGGATCTGGTCCGTTGTCTCCATGTTCCTCTACTTTCTTCCCATTTTCGCCTCTCAACTAAGCTGCTCCATCTCCTATGTTATACCTCAAAGCTCATCTAAAATTAAAGCTAAACTCATAAAAAAAAAAAAAAAAGAAGAAGATAGAATTTGTCTCCGGAAGAAGCGTCTCTAGTGCTTCCAGTGGCAGAAATCAGAAATCTAGGGGGGGTCCCGTTCAAGTTCTGCACCCATCCAATTTGTCATAGAAATTGAGTAAGTAAATTCAAGGATTAATTTTATATTGTTATCTTCTATTGTATTCTTAAGTTATTTGTAAATTTCTCTTGTAACCAACAGTGAGATTGATTCCTAGGGTTTCTTGAAAATTTCTGAAATTGATTAGAACTTAGAACTAAAATTGTTTCTTTTTGAGTACAAAAAATTTACTGGTGGAAATTAGATTGCTTCATAAGAACTATCGAATTTATTTTTCACTAGAAGTTATTCTTTTGCAAAATAGACCAATTTGGTTTCACTTTTGTAAACCAGATTAGATTGCTGAAATTTCAAATTGTATTGCTCTTTAATTTATTTGACTGTTACAATTAATTAAATGGAGTAATTAGATGGTTGCAAGGTTATATACATAACATGATTTTTGGGAAACAAACACCGAACAGGCCATGAGTATGTGCAGCCCTAGCTTAATAAGAAAATCTGAATTTTAATTTAGGAGCAAGTTTCTCAAGTGGGTCAAGTTGCTGATGAAACTGAAATTGTTGAGGGTTGGGTTTAATTCTCTTCTCACCGTTAATTTGCTACAGGAAGTTGAGATAAGATTCTTAATTCCATCTGAAATGAATTATCTTAGTTGCACCTTCGTAGATGAAATTGGTGTTTCACAAAATTTCTGAAACCATCTTTGTAAATTGAATTTAGAGTTTCATGAAGCTTTATAAAATACAATTAAGTTTGGGCTTCTCTTTTGTAAACTGAATCGTTTTTCCTGAAATTTGTTTAATTATGACTTTGATATTAATAATTATAAATCTAAGTGCTCATGTGAATTATTTAATTTCACATGTTTCTTACTATAGAAACCAGCCACAAAGATTATGCTAATAGGTAGGGTTTAATGTGTAAAAGTTGTATTTTAAGGACTGTGTTGGCTCCAAACTGAGTGGGTGCAAAGTGCTTAATAATTCTTTTACTCTTTCTTATGAAACCTGGTTCCATCCTTTTGTAAACAAATTTTAAGTTATTTGTACAATTTCTTGTTTGATTGGTCAGCTAAAATTAATTGATTTAGGTGCACAAAATTTGGTTCTTTTGCTAGTACCATTGTTTCACTACTTGTTACTACTGTCCAGTACCTATTAATTCATGTCTAGTTTTGAAATCACTCACTGGTACTAGAAATTATCATAAAATCTTGTGTTTAACAAATATATTCTAGCTTGAATATAGAAGTGATAAGTTGATATAAGATGCATATCTATAGTCTTTTTTTTTTAGTACTCTTTTAAGTATTAAATATTTATAGACGTTCAAACTTATTTGAGAGTATTGCGTCATATTCATTCACGTGATGGAAATATCTTGGCATAATATTAATTGTCTTAAGGGCTGTAATTACATGCTTTGAGTAGATTGGACAATAATTGCAATTCTTATTAATATAATGATTGTTCTTAATATAAAACTGAATAATTGGAGTCTTGAAACTTAAAAAGGAAATTTATGTTGTTTGGAATCAGGAAGTTATGGATGGAAATTTAGGAGAAATTGGCATATGACGGAGGCATGGTAGAATTAATTTGATTGTTTGCTTTTGCTTTGGTTTTTGCTGCTGTTTAAGGTACGGATTCCACTCGAGTTTTAATTATATGTGATATATTATTATTAGTATTATGCATCTTGAAATTCATATTTGGAAAGTGATTGAAACATGGCATTTTGAATTCATAATTTGATGTTCATTCATGAGTATATTTTGTGAATACGTATATTGATGCATGATTGGAAAAATGACATATTGAATGGTATCCGATTGAAATATGATTTGACTGAGGTAAGTACAGCTTGTGTGGTTGAGATAGACACTCGTTTTCAAGTTTGGAGTCGGGGAATGGCCCCCCCGTCTGGCCAGACTCCGGTCATAAGCGCTTATAGTCCGGTACTCTATACGGTACCCAGTCCGTGGAGTGGTAGTGTTCCCAGCTTGCGTGTACGTTTGATGATTTATTTGATTGAATGATATGTGAATTGAATTGGTCGGGGTAGCCCCTCATAGAAGGGTCTCGCGACGTGAATTGAATTGGTCGGGGTAGGCCCTCACAGGAGGGTCTCGCGACATATATGACTTTGATAATCAGAAAAGAAACCAGACTTGCATATTAGATTATTGTCCAACCAAATGAGTCGGCATTTGTTATACTTTGAAATTTGAATTGTTATGGAAGTGATTGCCGAGCTCACATTGCATATTGCATGGATTTAATTAAATTGATATTATTATGTCTGATTGAAACAAAATGTGATTGTTTTTACATGTAAGTTGTCACATACTATTAATTGTTTTTCCAAGGAATTGAAATGATAGCTAACATACTTTAATTTTAAATTATTTTGAAGAGTATTGAATTTATTTCATAATTCCATTGCTTTATTGAAACTTGTGTATTTGAAATAAATATGGATTTGATTTGAAAATTATTTGGCTCAGTCATGTATCTAGTTCCAACGCATGATAATCAAAACTCAAGTGGCTGGAACTGAATACCGTACTGAGATAAATTTTATTTATCTCATTCCGTGCTTTTTGTGCATTGTTTCCACAATTGGATGTGGGTTCCAGGTTTCAGATCAAGTGCCGGACAGTAAGACGAATAGCGGACCATTGGATACTGTTATTAACAACCTGTAGGTACCAGACTGTTAAAGGATTTATTTTATGTTTAAGTAATTAATTATAAATTTATATTTGACATGCATATTAATTGTGTAAAATCAATATTAAACTGTAAAATAAGGATTAGTAAGCCTTGCGGATGCAACAGGCATCCGCGGCGGGCGCTCTGTCGTGTGCTGTCCAGTTACAGTATTCGACGGGGTGTCACAATTATTCTTTAGCCTTTACATTTTTAAAAATAAATATTTTTTATTTTTACACAATAATAAGAAATATGTTTATGTATCAAAATTCGTCTATTAATACATATCAAGAAAATTTAATTTTGTGAATATGTTTATATATGTTTACATATGAATTTTAATTAATATGTTATATGTATATATATAAAATAATTCACATATAATTTTTAATTTGTTGTTTATAGGATTATTAATTTATGTATGAATATTTATCATCTTAACATATTAATAATATAAATTTTCATGTTAACACGAGTTTACGCATGAATCTGAAAATATTAAAGAGTGCATCTCACCAAGATTGCAAATGAAAGTATATTTGAAATAATGGAAGTATATTACGCACAAACATCCTAGTGTAAATTACGACTTTTAAAATGGTGCTTTTTTTTTGAAGCAACTCACATCAATATTTCATAGAAATAATTATATATATTTTTAGTTTTTTATTTTAATATAATTTTACACCCACTGATGAATGTCAAATGCAATTAAACTATTCGCATAAATTATTACATTCATTTGCTACAAAATCTACAACGTAATGCTAAATTGTTGAAATTAGTTTTTACATCCTTAAGATTATTTTAATCACCATTTTTCTCATCTGAACACGTCAAATCAGCTTCAAATGTTTATTTGAGTATGGTACGAACTTACTCCCTAAATAGTAAAACTATAACTCAAAATTTTATTTCGCAGTTGATATAACTTTAAGACTGATATGAAAAAAATTTTCTGGTATTATATATGACCCCTAATTTCAAGTTATAACTAAATATATATAAAATTAGAATTTTTTTGTTTAGAACCAAAGCAACAAGTGTAGTATATTTTCTTTTATCTGACATCTCCAATCATTATAGAACAGCAAATAGATTCAACATCCAGTACTTATAAATATAAATAGAAATCAAAAGTCAGCGATCAATCCATCATCAGCACCATCGGAATGTAACAAATTAAGGAATCCACCTGCACAATTAGGAACGTATTAGTTCATTATTAGAAGTTCTGTAATTTTGATACTTTTGATAGAATTAAAAAAAAGATCTAACTAACCTTGAGGGTATGCTCCAGGATTTTGATGGGATGTAATGGAATGGGATGGAATAATAGAATAGAAGATGAAGGAAGGGTAGGAATAAGATTGTAACTTGCTCCAGAACTTAGAAAATGTACACGGAGGTTAAAATTTCTCACCTCACTTCTAATATGCGAAATGACTGTATTACCCTTTATTCAAATGTTCCTCACACCAGCAAAGGTGAAGGATGAGAGAGAGAGGCAAATCTGGAGACATATATCAATTGACAATGCTCAATCTGGCGGGAATTTGGGAAAAAAAGGGAGGGAAATGAAATTCATAGTGGGACCCGATGTCATAGGGAGCAGAATTAAAGGGTAGTTTTGGAAGAAGAATAGGGTTTCCTGGTTACCATCGCATACACCCCAAAAACGGGGGTCACAATTTATTTCTGCAAACTCCCTTTTCCATCGTCTCACCCTAAAAGGGAGTCTGGAGCAGGGTACAATGCTTGCGCTTCCATTCCATCATCTCCGTTCCCACCTTCTGGAGCGCAGCTTGAGGGGTTTGAGCTGATGCACCATATTTCATATGATTAAGACTATTTATTTTAACAACAACTCTATGCCTAGGTGGTAGTGCCCAAATATCGCCAAGAAGAGTCCTGCCTCGTGTGTAGGCCTGTCAATGGTGCTCCGTATACCGTTTGCCACCACGTGATGGTATAAACGACACGAATAACGAAATACTGAAATATTTCATTTTTAAAACGAAACGGTAGACGGAACACCAAATTATACCGTTTCGATTGTTTCAATCTAATTTCAAATCATTTAGGTGTATTTTCAGAAGTGGAACGGTTAACGAAATAGAATTTTGTATCATTTCGTAAATAAAATGGTTGACGAAACACTACAACATTTTGCTTTTTTAGAATCGATTTTATACATATAATTAGAACCGGTTTGGCACCAGTACTAAAAATACCTGGTGCAAAAAATATAAAAAAAAACCGGTTCTAAATATACCGGTGCTAAAAACAAGTCAGTTTCCATTCGAAAAGGTAGATCATTTTTAGAATCGGTATTTAACTAAAAACCGATTTTAAAATAAAATATTTAGAACCGGTTTTTAGTAAAAATCAGTTCTAAAAATAAACAGCAATAAAAAAATTTATTTTTCGGGGCTAGCTCCATTTTTGCTAGCCATAAACATTTGTACCAATTCACATCAAACACAATTAATATACCAAAACAAACAATTAATATATCAAAAAAAATAATTTAATTAACAACAATAAATATCTTATACTAAATATATATTAATTCAAATTCAATAAAAAATAAAAACAATAAATGAAATTAATATGAAATTATTGTTATTCATAAAATTAATTTCAATCAAGCAAGCAAGTACAAGTGTGACACCCCGTAACCAACACAGGAGTGCCACGGCCCAGCCGCGACTACGTGCTTACCTTCACGCACCCGCAAGGCTTAACCTGACAGAACACCTTTTACTCAAAACATGAAGCGTCACAAATTCAGATGTAAACAAAAGCTGATCGGATTACTAAAACAAATTTTAGTTAAATTAAACGAGGTAAGTTTCAAAAGTTAGACTTGTACACGTAGCTTTGGTTAGCTATACAACAACAAAAGTACAAGTTAACTATACAAAAAGGACATCTAAATATCCCACACTTCATGCCCCTAGTCAAGGTGTAGGCTTACTCTGCAAAATGCTCCCCGCACGATCTACAACCTGGAACCCACAAAAGCGGAAGAATGAGATAATTATAAATAATCATCTCAGTGCGGGATTTAGTTCCAGTCACACAAACCCGGAGGTACATGTTTAGGAACCAATCACCGGCCAAGACGGAATATAATACAACATATATATATAATTCAGATACACAGTTCAAAACATCACATTTCATTGTACACAATATGAATGCAATCCAAAAGTCGAGTCCTCATTCTATTAATCAATTATCAGAGCCGGATCAAACACTCGACTTGTACATTTGGCCGACAATCTAATGCAAGTCTGGTTAACATATCAAATCAAGTCAAATAAAGAGTTCCTCGAACTCATAAGCAGATCGAGAGTATCATGGTTGTTTTTGAGAGTTATTCCGTTACTCACAAACGATGGTATGCGATCGCTGGGTTTTTCGGAACCCATTAACCAATCCCGAAGGATATATTGAGTTTAGTTTTACTTGGATCTCACAATCCAAGGGTACGCAACCTATTGGGTTTTTCGGAACCCACAAACCAATCCCGAAGGATATATTGAGTTTTATTTTACTTGGAATCTCACAATCCAAGGGGTACAGCTCAACCACTCTCTAATTCAGTTTCAGATTCACAACAGATAATCAGAGTGCAACAGATATTCATCCAGAGTAATCATTCACAAAATGGTAACCATTCATCATGCATATATTAATAATATCATAACTATAGCTATATGACAATTCGTGCAAATTATGCATGCAAGGGATTGAACAATTCAAAGATGCAATGCATGTAATTAAATTCCTAACTCAGATATACATCAGGATTTGTGTGCATCCGCACCTGAACAAAAGCAGACAATCAAGCAAGCAATCCTAGTTACCACCACGTGTATCGGTCTCCCCGAGTCCCGACACGTCTCCGTCCAAATCTACACAAAAACAACTACTCTAAGCAAAGAGCACTAGGAACAAGTAAAACAAGCAAAAACAACTAAATTCAAACTCCAAACAACACTTTAAAAAGGTCGGAAATGCACCGAGTGCAACGAGAGCTTAAAAACAAACTAAATTCTGGTGACACGTTATACAACGCCACGAGGCGTTACCCAACGCAAGGAAGCGTCATGCCACGCTCCAGAGCGTTACAGGACGTTCCCAGAAAGTTACAGAAATTCAGAAACACTGCCAGACACGTCACACAACGCAAGGTAGCGTTATGCAACGCTACAGATCAAACGTCATACGGTCTGAACAAACGTTACACGCCATGTCCCCAAACTCCTTGAAATCTGCAAAACTATAGCGTCACACAACGGAAGACAACGTTGTACGACGCCACAACTCTGATATACAACGCTACAGTACGTTGTACAACGCACTTCAACAGTGCATCACGACTCAACAACTTTGCCAGAACGTTGTACAACGTTATAGAACGTTGCACGACGTTCTGGTAAAGCGTTTCACAACGGAACGAAACGTTGTATAACGGTTGAGTGAAGATTTCGATTTTTGAATGAAGATTTCAGCGCCCGAGTCAGAGAAAATGACTTGTTGCGTTATGTAACGGCTCCGTGCGTTATACAACGCTGGTACCAGTAAAATCAGCAGAAAACTGAGAAAACGATGAAATCGATTTCGAAAGTTTAAAACACTCAAAACCTGACCTTTTTACAACTTAACTGAGTTAAACAAACTGATTGCAAGCTATAAATTCGGAGATTTAGTTTAGAACAACTCATTTTACAAAAGAAACCGAATTCTTCAAGAAAACCAAACCCATTTTCGAAATAAGCTTGCAAAACTCTAAACTCAAACTAAAAACCTAGTTTTTAACTCAATTGGAGCTCCGAAATTTCAGAATTTTGTTTAAGAACGAAATACTACAAGTTGCAAAGAAAACTCACCCAAAGATGGCTCAAATTCGGAAATACTTGGGTTGTGTTAGCTCTCCTCGGTCTCCTCTCTTCAAAACTGAATTTTCCCGAATTTATGGGGATTTTTCTGAGTTTTTGTGATGGTTTTTTGTGTGCTTGAGTGAAAGAGAGAAGAGAAAATGGTGGTTCGGTAGAGCTATGTGGGAGAGGAGAAAGGGAAAAAGGTGGTTGTGGGGTGGGTGAAAAGGGTGTGGAATCTTGCAAAATTACCCTCACACTTTGCCAAAATTCAAAACACCTCTAAAATTCAGAATTTAAGCCTCCAAACAATCTAGAATTCACACAACGGTTTCAAAACCTCTTTTACTAAAATATATTTAGTACTAATTATAATATTCAAACTAATTTAAAATACTAATAACAACAATTAATTAACACACGGAATCTAATCAGAAATTCGGAAAATTCGAAACAACAGAAAATCGACACACTAAACTTAAAACTCCACAAAACTAAAAACTGGGTATTACAACAAGTCACATTTTAAGCAAAATCAATCATCTATAATTTTAATAAAATGAAATTACCATGGTGAGGGGAGACTTGGTGCTCGGCCGGAGAGAGGGAAGAGAGAGGTGTTGTTGAGGGTGGGTGGCGCGGCCAGAAAGTGGTGGAGGGTGGCGGCAGTAGCAAAAAGAGGGAGTAGTCTAGTTAGAGAGAGGGAGCGAGTAGTAGTGGAGAGAGAGGGATCGAAAGTGGTGGCGATCGAGGCGAGTGGGAGCGGAGGGAGGAGGCAGTTGAGAGCTATCCAGGGGGGTCGAAAGAGGAGAAAAAAATGGGACTTAGAAAAATTGTCGGGTTAGAGAGGAAAAGGTATGCTGTACAGGCGTCCTTTTATTTCAAAAAATTTGAAATAAAAAACCGATTCTAAAGATCAATTCTTATTTTTTAGAACCCAAAAAGATTATTGATTTTTGGAACCGATTTTTTATAAAAAACCGGTTCTAAAAATTTGGCAAAAAAAATCTGGTTTCTTTTTAGAATCGGTTTTTAATAAAAAACCGGTTCTAAAAAATAACATAAAAAAGAAAATCGGTTATTTTTTAGAACAGATTTTTTATAAAAACCGGTTCTAAAAATGATATCATTAGAACCGGTTTTTTAGCCAAACCGATTCTAAAAATAAACCGGATTTTCTTTTGTTTTTGCCAAATATTTAGAATCGGTTTTTTATAAAAACCGGTTCTAAAAATAACCGCTGAGAATTTTCAAAATGCCACTGGTTATTTTTAGAACCAATTTTTTAAAAAACCGTTGCTAATGTGGTGGTTCCAAAAATCTTTTTTGTTGTAGTGAAATGGGATGTTGTTCCATTTTTCTTAACGAAACACAAACAGAATCGAATCTTTTCCGTGATATTTTAAGAAGTTTGACAGGTTTACTCGTGTGCATTGGGCCCGATTGTCTTTATTTACAATAAAAAAATTATATTATTGCATTGTCTCATGGGTTGCACAAAATATAACTGACTGGTTATTACTATGTATATTATGAGTCATATTTCTAAAATAACAATAATAAAATTAAACATTTATATACAAAGACACGAAATCTAGTTTAATCAATAGGATGAATTATAGTTCTAATTAATAGGATATTTAAGAATGACAAAATATACCTTCGATAACATCGATACCCTCAGATTGTACTTCAGTTTCCACATTGAGCATTGTGTTTGCTCGATCATGAGAGTCTAATTGATATAAAAATCACCAAAGGGGTTCAAACAATTGTTAACATCAATTATAAATCATTGATCTGTGCAATCTACGGTTTAGATCTGTATTTAAATCTAAGGGTCAGACTCTTTGACAGGAAAGAGTCATGGCGCTGATGGTTTGTATCAAATTTGCGAAGCTCGGCTTAGGGAGTTCGATTCTCCGTATAACCCATTTTTTAATTTTGCGCCCCAATTTTTTTTTCCGCCACTGTTAAGTATAACATTTCATTTCATTTCTCCGTACAACATTGCTTTATTTCCGCCGTGTCTAAGTTCTGTCTCCGTATAACTCTCCCTCCCCTCTCCCCCCAATTCCCCTCCCCTTCTCAAATCGCATCTCAATTCCCCTCCCCTGCGCTTCTTTAATTGAGCAAATTGGCTTCTCTTTCCTATTCTCCGAAAATTCACAGAAATGGAAACACTCCCCCTCTCCTTCCTCTCTACCCTAATCAGCGATAAAAAGGAAAGACAATCGAGATGCTTTTTCTTCTCTTCTTATGCCCTAATCAGCACCATTAGGCGGCGGGATCTCCTTCTCTAGGGTTTGTATGCCGCTCTCTTTCCCCTGTCCAAGTATCCAATCCAATCCCCGTGGTCATCGTTCTCCGTCGCCGCGCCCTCCAAGTTACTCCTCCACCTGTTGATGCACCTTTCCTCCTCCGAGAGGCACATCCCACAGACTAAGAATGTATGTTTTCTAATTTCTTTTTTTTTTGTTCTCTTCAGATCGATCAATGTTCTTTCTTTGTTGATCTCTATTTTGGTAAAATTATTGTTCATTTTTTCTCAGTTTACTTTAGTTTTAGTTACTTTCACTAATCGGAAGAGTAAAGCAGCTTAATTTGATGTATGTATTGTCTAAAATGTGGACATGCATGTTCAAATACGACACCGTCCATCGTGCTTGGAAGCAGCTTAATTTGATTGCGTAGCCGCTGCATAGCTCAGGCATTATCCTAGCCTTAGACCTCCGTATCTGAGGACTCATTGGATTATTCATCGATGTCAAATATTTTGTGAGTTCTTATCATTACAATATCCCCTAAATTTAATCTATTCTTTAATTTATTATCTTCAATTTTTTAAACGAGTTCCTATCAATTGAATAATAAATTAAATTGATGACAGTATAGAGGACTTAGATTGGTTCGCCTGAGAGGTCACTGGAGGATGGTGGCACCGTTTTGATTGGACGGAGCGAAACCTGGATGGTTGTGTTGTACACCAGCGGGGTGTACCACTTTGGCATGAGCTCGATCAAGCAGCGATGCTGCCATCTCCACCAAGCAAAAACTTTGGTGTAGGTCAGGAACTACTGTCCTATAAGCCTTGATTAATCTTTTTCATTCTTTGGTGTGTAATTTCATTATTAATTTATTACTCTTAATTTAGTTGTCTCACATTTGCATTATAGAAAATGTAACATGATGTTTTTTTTTATTATTATTGTTATTTCAGTTGGTAGAGCAAGGTGTAGAAGGAAGGCAAAGTTCAGTGTTGGAGTTTCTGAGCCCAAAATTGGTTCTCAGATCAGTGAAGTCACTAAAATCCCCTGTCAGAGCAATGACTTTGTGCTTGAGCTTCTTCGAGGAGTCAGGCTGCACTTTGTTAAGTTCATCAAAGATTTGAAGGTTTGATATTTCTATTTTATACCTTTTTTTTTTACTTTTCTAATCAATGATATTCATGTTGCATGCTGCAGATGAGGTTATTTTTTTCTATTTGTCTATTGTGAAGGGATTGCCCTTTGGTTTTCAGTTAGATCACCTTGTGTTGTAAAAAACTGCTGCAAACATAAATTGGGGTTCAATATTCATAGTCTTGCTTATATAACCCCTTTCTCATATTGTTTTAGTATTTTTTAAGTCATGGTTGGATTATTATTGGAGAATGAGTTGTCCGTCGTATGTTTGTTGCAGCCAATAGACTTGGAGAACGCACAGCTTGGTTTGGGTCACAGTTACAACAAAGCAAAGGTGAAGTTCAATGTGAATCAGGTGGATAACATGGTTATTCAGGCCATTTTCTTATTGGATACACTTGACAAGGACATAAACTCTTTCTCTATGAGAATCAGGTTTGTTGATTTTATTTTGAGGGTGTTTTCTTTTATTGTACATGTTAAAGGTTCCCTCGGGCTACTCTCGAACTGTAACCTTTTCCTTTGCCATTGTAGAGAGTGTTATGGCTACCATTTCCCTGAGCTGGTGAAAATTGTGAACGACAATTATCTCTATGCAAAGATTGCTAAGTTTGTTGAGAACAAGTCTGTCGTGTTTGAGACTCACATACCGGCTCTGGCAGACATTGTCGGTGATGAGGACAAGGCAAAAGACATTGTTGAAGCAGCCAAAGCATCCATGGGTACCTTTTCATATATCCATATCTATCCTATCCATCTCTCTTTAATATGGCTGGTTCTGGTATTAACTGTTACCATTTAATTGATAGTCTGATTGATACATTTAAGTTGGAATTTTCTGGTAGACTTTGTTGGGGTTGTTGGACAATAAAATAGCTCTTTTTTTAAAAGATATTTTCCGAGAAATTTATACATATTATCACCGATGTCTTTGTTATGGTATAAAAAAGTTTTGTAGTAACACTATTTGTATATTGGTAGAATGTATAAAAATATAAGCATAGGACCCCTGTGATGGGTTCATTTATGTCAATAATATGGTTTATAATTTGAGATGCCGTATATGGTTTTTTTATCAGGACAAAACATTTCTCCAATTGACTTGATAAATGTGCAACAATTTGCTCTGAGGGTCATCAATCTCTCTGAATATAGGAAGAAGTCGTATGACTATCTTGTTACCACGATGAATCATATTGCACCAAATCTTGCTTCTCTGATTGGTGAGGTGGTTTGTGCACGTTTAATTTCTCATGCTGGTAGCCTTTCAAATCTGGCAAAGTGCCCTGGTTCTACACTTCAGATACTTGGTGTTGAGAAAGCTCTCTTCAGGTTTGATCTATTGACCCAATTTTATTTGAATTTTAGATTATCATAAGCATAACAGTACCTATTTGCCCTTCCTCTCTATCTCTCTGCCTATCTATATGTCTTCTCATATTTGGGTTTTATTTTTTCTTGGCCATTTTGGAGTCTTTGTGAAAATGAACACAGCATTAAAGCATCTTGATAATAAAAAGTATTACATTAGTCTGTGTATGTTGTGTTTGGTGTGATAGTCAAGCCTTTTAGAAACTTACATGATGATATTTCCGTCTCACACTTGGCTTTTTTTGGTATCCTTATCAATTTTAATTTGTAAAATTTGGTTATAGAGCATTGAAGACTCGTGGAAACACACCCAAGTATGGTCTCATATTCCACTCTTCTTTTTTAATTTGCTTGATTTTCTAATAATTCTGCGTTGACTGTTTTTTTTTAGATCTGTTTGTTTGCCCTCCAATCATTTTTTTCAGATCTGTTTGTTGACTGGTTTTTTATTTGTTTGATTGAGGATGATAAACAAAATACATCACTAAACAATAAAAAGTTGTTTGAATGCTTATTATTTGAGGGTGAATCTCTTTAACATGTAATGCTAGGTTTCTGTAACACAATAATCAACCAAACGTCAACCAAACAAATATTTTGAGGGTGTATCTCATTTACTGGTATTTGATCCTGAACCATCCATCTTTGGACGCATAACTGAGCTTTCTTATTTTTCATGAATTTTAACATAATTGATCCTTTATTTTTCAATTGACAGAATATATTATCTCAGGCCAAACTTAATTTCTGACTTTGTGTTGTCTCTTCGTACGCACATGTTAGTTAATTTACTTTTGATTTTTTCCCTAGAAATTGTTGCTCTCATATATGAATGCATTTAGTTTTAAACAAATATAAATTTGCATTGATAGCCTTCAATAAGTACTCGAACTCTTTTATTTAGCTTTACTAGCAGCAGTGCCCACCCAAATGTGTGGGCAGATATCTGCCATATCATATGTGAAAGAAAAGTCTTATTTGATACAGATATGTTGTCTACTTTCAATATTCAATAGTTAAGGTTAATATTGTTTTGATCGACGCTGAATGTAGTAGTAATATTCAACGGTTTAAATAAATAGAATCAATAAAAGCAGACATGTGAACAGTAAAAAAATAATTCATTGAAAAAATAATATTTCTCAATAATATTTCCAGATCAAAAAACTAATAATATTTCAAGCCTCCTTTTTTGCTTCAGTTGAATTTGAATTCTTTGATCCAGCCGGTCTTCCACGTTTTGCTTCAAGCGAAACAATAATTTAATTAATATTACTGTTAATGTAATATATAGATATTGTATTGTAAACAATCAATGCAAAAAAATAGTCTAGTGGTATTTATAAAATGTATACATACCTCGAGGCACCTCAATATTGTCATGGCTGAGGCACTGCTACTAATTACAAGTGCTCTTTTATGGTAATCATGCCCTTGGGACTTTGTAATAGCTTTCGTTTGATCGGATAAAATATTCATTTTTGCGGGTTTCGATAAATTTGCTAGTAATCCTGTATACCAAAGAAAATATATGTCTTATAAAATTTGATATCCTTTTAATTTATATGACAACGACAATATGCTGAAAGTTAATATAACCCAAGTATAAAGTGAAATGTTTTGTATATTTACTTTTAAAGACTTGATTGATAGGTAGTTTTGCATACCCGAAAACTGAAGAAATCACATGAACGGTCGTTACAGAAATGATTTCTTAACTACTTTGTCGATTTTGCGTTTTTATCTTGTTTGGAGTTAATTTGTGAAAATCACATATCTCTTTCCTACAGTCGTCCGTCTACACAACCGTATTTTTTCTAAATTTTTTGGAATATTTGTTCGAGTAGTTTTGCATACCCGAAAACTGAAGAAATCACATGAACGGTCGTTACAGAATTGATTTCTTACCGAACATGTCGATTTTGCGTTTTTATCCTGTTTGGAGTTAATTTGTGAAAATCACATATCTCTTTCCTACAGTCATCTGTCCACACAACTGTATTTTTTTTGAATTTTTCAGAATATTTTTTCGGGTAATTTTGCATATCCGAAAACTGAAGAAATCACATGAACGGTCGTTACAGAAATGATTTCTTACCTACTTTGTCGATTTTGCATTTTTATCCTGTTTGGAGTTAATTTGTGAAAATTACAGATTTCTTTCCTACAGTCATCCATCTACACAACTGTGCTTTTTTTGAATTTTTCAAAATATTTTTTTGGGTAGTTTTTAATACCCGAAAACAGAAGAAATCAAATGAACGGTCGTTACAGAAAAAATTTCTTACCTAATTTTTGGATTTTGCGTTTTTATTCTGTTTGGAGTTAATTTCGAAAAATCACATATCTCTTTCCTACATTCGTCCGTCCACACAATTGTATTTTTTCTGAATTTTTCAAAATATTTTTTCGAGTAGTTTTGCATACCCGAAAACTGAAGAAATCACATGAACGGTCGTTACAGAAATGATTTCTTACCTAATTTTTTGATTTTGCGTTTTCATTCTGTTTGGAGTTAATTTGTGAAAATTATAGATCTCTTTCCTACAGTCGTCCGTCTACACAACTGTATTTTTTTCTGAATTTTTCGTAATATTTTTTCGGGTAATTTTTTCATACCCGAAAAATGAAGAAATCACATGAACGGTCGTTACAGAAATGATTTCTTACCTATTTTTTCGATTTTGCGTTTTTATCCTGTTTGGTGTTAATTTGTGAAAATCATAGATCTCTTTCCTACAATCGTCCATCTACACAAATGTATTTTTTCTGAATTTTTTGAAATATTTTTTCGGGTAGTTTTGCATATCCGAAAACTGAAGAAATCGCATGAACGGTCGTTACAGAAATTATTTCTTACCTACTTTGTCGATTTTGCATTTTTATCTTGTTTGGAGTTAATTTGTGAAAATCTCAGATATCTTTCCTACAGTCCTCCGTCTACACAACTGTATTTTTTTTGAATTTTTCGGAATATTTTTTTGGGTAGTTTTTCATACCCGAAAACTGAAGAAATCACATGAACGGTCGTTAAAGAAATAATTTCTTACCTATTTTGTCGATTTTGCGTTTTTATCTTGTTTGGAGTTAATTTGTGAAAATTACAGATTTCTTTCCTGCAGTCATCCGTCTACACAACTATATTTTTTTTGAATTTTTTGAAATATTTTTCGGGTAATTTTGCATACCCGAAAACTGAAGAAATCACATGAACGGTCGTTACAGAAATGATTTCTTACCTACTTTGTCGATTTTGCATTTTTATCCTGTTTGGAGTTAATATATGAAAATCACAGATTTCTTTCCTACAGTCATCCGTCTACACAACTGTATTTTTTTTTTAATTTTTCGAAATATTTTTTCGGGTAGTTTTTCATACCCGAAAACAGTGAACGGTCTTTACAGAAAAATTTCTTACCTAATTTTTGGATTTTGCGTTTTTATCATGTTTGGAGTTAATTTGAAAAAATCACATATCTCTTTCCTACAGTCGTCCGTCCACACAACTGTATTTTTTCTGAATTTTTCGAAATATTTTTTCAGGTAGTTTTGCATACTCGAAAACTGAAGAAATCACATGAACGATCGTTACAGAAATAATTTCCTGCCGCTCAATGTGCGGGCGGACTTTAAAATGTGAAAGTATTGTTTTACATGGATGTGTTATCCATTTTCAATATTTAGATCAAAATTCTATTGATCGACGGTGAAGGTAACTGTAGTATTCACCGATTTAAACAAATAAAATTAATAAAAGTAGATATGGGTACAGCTTAAATAAACCATATTTTGAAAAAAAAACTTATCAAATCATATTTTGAAAAAAAAAATTATTATATTTTAAAAAATATGAATGGAGAAGAATAAAGAAGAAAATGATATTTTAGATTTTCTTAAACTATTCCATTTTGGCAGTAAAGAAAAGAGCAACAAATAAATTATTAAGAATGTTTAATTTACCTTAAGCTTAAATTTGAGTTGAATAGGCGTATTCTCTTACAACAATCTTTACTTATTACTTAAAACAAAATGAAATAATTTCCTTAATCAAGACATTTATCGATAATTAAGATACAAAACTTAGCAGAAAGGCAGGCACTATACTTTTGACACAGCACCAAGCTTAAAAATAGTCAAAATGCAGTTGGCATCACAAAAATAAAGTCTCGACTAAACCCAATTTTTCTTCAATCTATACTCAACTACGCCAATTTAGAAGGTACATTAGGGTACCCAACTCCCAAGTACATAAGTGTTACAAAATCAAAATCAAAATAAAACGAAGACGGGAATAGGAGGGAATAGGAGTACAGCAGCAAGTCATGATCTTGGTTCTGACAAGTTGGCCCCACCAGATGCTCTTCCTATGCCACTCTATTACAAATGAGATTTTCAGATAATTGAAGAGATATGCAGATATGGACCTAAGATTCTAAATATTTGTATATGCCACAAAGGAAAATAATATTAGAAATAAATATGCCATTATTGTTGAGCTCCACAAGATGGCAATATCTCCTTCAATTAATACACGCAAGGTAATAAAATATATCTAAGTGGCATGTTTTGATTTCTTTTGATTTATGTTACCAAATATGCTCCAACTGATGATCACCTCTATGTTTCCTTAACGTCAGTAGTAGCTGGAGTAAAAAGGAAATACAGCTAATGAGAAATATAGCTCATGATTTGTATCTTTGTTTTTTTTTTTTTTTGATAAAAGCCCGTAGGCCATGATTTGTATCTTTAAAAAAATTTGATAATCAGAATTTATGCCATATATATCGAATCAAACTTATGCCATGTATCTTTAAAACAAAAGGAAACTTATGCCATATATCTTTAAAACAAAAGGAAGGATCTGCATTTATAGAAGTGAAATCCAAAGAAACCTGTAACCATTTGCACTTGCTCCATCAAAGGTTATTTCGAAATCTGATGTTCCACAGAATGGAAAGGTTTCAAGAGAGATGAAATGGACCTGATTTGTGGGGCAGGGAGTACTTGTTAGGATTCCAACTTAAATAGATTGATAAATCTGTGCATATAAAAAAATATACAGAGAGGATATGTTTGTTGCGCAACCTGTTGTATATGTGACCATGTAGCAATTACTTGATATCATCCCTAAATTATCAACTGTGGTCTATGATTTGTTTTCAAAGGAAGAACGTAAGTGATTAGTACAATTAGTAATTGTTGATATTTTCGGTAATTGTTGATATTTTTAAGTACATTCACATAATTCAGCAAAAGGGTATTTTCGGCAGTTTTTTAAATAATTTTTATTAATTCAATGGTTGAACATAATTCAATAAAATTTTAATTGTACACACTTTATGGCCAAACTAATCTTATGTAATTTTTTCAGAATTGCTGTACTTAAAGATTACTTACAACAAATTTTTGAAATTAGACAATTTAAATCCAGAAAGTACTGATTTTCAGTTTTCAGAAAAAAAAATATTAATTTCTATCTTTGATAAACCATCATATCTCTACTACTTATAAATGCACGTAGAGAAAGGGCGCAACAAAAATCACCAAAGGGGGTTCAAACAATTGTTAACATCGATGAATAATTGATAAGAACTCACAAAATATTTGATATGATGGTGATTTTTGTTGCGCCCTTTCTCTACGTACATTTATAAGTAGTAGAGATATGATGGTTTATCAAAGATAGAATTTAATTTTTTTTTTTGTGAAAACTGAAAATCAGTACTTTCTGGATTTAAATTGTCTAATTTCAAAAATTTGTTGTAAGTAATCTTTAAGTACAGCAATTCTGAAAAAATTACATAAGATTAGTTTGGCCATAAAGTGTGTACAATTAAAATTTTATTGAATTATGTTCAACCATTGAATTAATAAAAATTATTTAAAAAATTGCCGAAAATACCCTTTTGCTGAATTATGTGAATGTACTTAAAAATATCAACAATTACCGAAAATATCAACAATTACTAATTGTACTAATCACTTACGTTCTTCCTTTGAAAACAAATCATAGACCACAGTTGATAATTTAGGGATGATATCAAGTAATTGCTACATGGTCACATATACAACAGGTTGCGCAACAAACATATCCTCTCTGTATATTTCTTTATATGCACAGATTTATCAATCTATTTAAGTTGGAATCCTAACAAGTACTCCCTGCCCCACAAATCAGGTCCATTTCATCTCTCTTGAAACCTTTCCATTCTGTGGAACATCAGATTTCGAAATAACCTTTGATGGAGCAAGTGCAAATGGTTACAGGTTTCTTTGGATTTCACTTCTATAAATGCAGATCCTTCCTTTTGTTTTAAAGATATATGGCATAAGTTTCCTTTTGTTTTAAAGATACATGGCATAAGTTTGATTTGATATATATGGCATAAATTCTGATTATCAAATTTTTTTAAAGATACAAATCATGGCCTACGGGCTTTTATCAAAAAAAAAAAAAAACAAAGATACAAATCATGAGCTATATTTCTCATTAGCTGTATTTCCTTTTTACTCCAGCGTTAAGGAAACATAGAGGTGATCATCAGTTGGAGCATATTTGGTAACATAAATAAAAAAAAATCAAAACATGCCACTTAGATATATTTTATTACCTTGCGTGTATTAATTGAAGGAGATATTGCCATCTTGTGGAGCTCAACAATAATGGCATATTTATTTCTAATATTATTTTCCTTTGTGGCATATACAAATATTTAGAATCTTAGGTCCATATCTGCATCTCTTCAATTATCTGAAAATCTCATTTGTAATAGAGTGGCATAGGAAGAGCATCTGGTGGGGCCAACTTGTCAGAACCAAGATCATGACTTGCTGCTGTACTCCTATTCCCTCCTATTCCCGTCTTCGTTTTATTTTGATTTTGATTTTGTAACACTTATGTACTTGGGAGTTGGGTACCCTAATGTACCTTCTAAATTGGCGTAATTGAGTATAGATTGAAGAAAAATTGGGTTTAGTCGAGACTTTATTTTTGTGATGCCCACTGCATTTTGACTATTTTTAAGCTTGGTGCTGTGTCAAAAGTATAGTGCCTGCCTTTTTGCTAAGTTTTGTATCTTAATTATCGATAAATGTCTTGATTAAGGAAATTATTTCATTTTGTTTTAAGTAATAAGTAAAGATTGTTGTAAGAGAATACGCCTATTCAACTCAAAATTTAAGCTTAAGGTAAATTAACCATTCTTAATAATTTATTTGTTGCTCTTTTCTTTACTGCCAAAATGGAATAGTTTAAGAAAATCTAAAATATCATTTTCTTCTTTATTGTTCTCCATTCATATTTTTTTAAATATAATAATTTTTTTTTTTCAAAATATGATTTGATAATTTTTTTTTTCAAAATATGGTTTATTTAAGCTGTACCCATATCTACTTTTATTAATTTTATTTGTTTAAATCGGTGAATACTGCAGTTACCTTCACCGTCGATCAATAGAACGTTGATCTAAATATTGAAAATGGATAACACATCCATGTAAAACAATATTTTCACATTTTAAAGTCCGCCCGCACATTGAGCGGCAGGAAATTATTTCTGTAACGATCGTTCATGTGATTTCTTCAGTTTTCGAGTATGCAAAACTACCTGAAAAAATATTTCGAAAAATTCAGAAAAAATACAGTTGTGTGGACGGACGACTGTAGGAAAGAGATATGTGATTTTTTCAAATTAACTCCAAACATGATAAAAACGCAAAATCCAAAAATTAGGTAAGAAATTTTTTCTGTAAAGACCGTTCACTGTTTTCGGGTATGAAAAACTACCCGAAAAAATATTTCGAAAAATTCAAAAAAAAATACAGTTGTGTAGACGGATGACTGTAGGAAAGAAATCTGTGATTTTCATATATTAACTCCAAACAGGATAAAAATGCAAAATCGACAAAGTAGGTAAGAAATCATTTCTGTAACGACCGTTCATGTGATTTCTTCAGTTTTCGGGTATGCAAAATTACCCGAAAAAATATTTTAAAAAATTCAAAAAAAATATAGTTGTGTAGACGGATGACTGCAGGAAAGAAATCTGTAATTTTCACAAATTAACTCCAAACAAGATAAAAACGCAAAATCGACAAAATAGGTAAGAAATTATTTCTTTAACGACCGTTCATGTGATTTCTTCAGTTTTCGGGTATGAAAAACTACCCAAAAAAATATTCTGAAAAATTCAAAAAAAATACAGTTGTGTAGACGGAGGACTGTAGGAAAGATATCTGAGATTTTCACAAATTAACTCCAAACAAGATAAAAATGCAAAATCGACAAAGTAGGTAAGAAATAATTTCTGTAACGACCGTTCATGCGATTTCTTCAGTTTTCGGATATGCAAAACTACCCGAAAAAATATTTCAAAAAATTCAGAAAAAATACATTTGTGTAGATGGACGATTGTAGGAAAGAGATCTATGATTTTCACAAATTAACACCAAACAGGATAAAAACGCAAAATCGAAAAAATAGGTAAGAAATCATTTCTGTAACGACCGTTCATGTAATTTCTTCATTTTTCGGGTATGAAAAAATTACCCGAAAAAATATTACGAAAAATTCAGAAAAAATACAGTTGTGTAGATGGACGACTGTAGGAAAGAGATCTATAATTTTCACAAATTAACTCCAAACAGGATAAAAACGCAAAATCAAAAAATTAGGTAAGAAATCATTTCTATAACGACCGTTCATGTGATTTCTTCAGTTTTCGGGTATGCAAAACTACCCGAGAAAATATTTTGAAAAATTCAGAAAAAATACAGTTGTGTGGACGGACGAATGTAGGAAAGAGATATGTGATTTTTCGAAATTAACTCCAAACAGAATAAAAACGCAAAATCCAAAAATTAGGTAAGAAATTTTTTCTGTAACGACCGTTCATTTGATTTCTTCTGTTTTCGGGTATTAAAAACTACCCAAAAAAATATTTTGAAAAATTCAAAAAAAACACAGTTGTGTAGACGGATGACTGTAGGAAAGAAATCTGTGATTTTCACAAATTAACTCCAAACAGGATAAAAATGCAAAATCGACAAAGTAGGTAAGAAATCATTTCTGTAACGACCGTTCATGTGATTTCTTCAGTTTTCGGATATGCAAAATTACCCGAAAAAATATTCTGAAAAATTCAAAAAAAATACAGTTGTGTGGACAGATGACTGTAGGAAAGAGATATGTGATTTTCACAAATTAACTCCAAATAGGATAAAAACGCAAAATCGACAAGTTCGGTAAGAAATCAATTCTGTAACGACCGTTCATGTGATTTCTTCAGTTTTCGGGTATGCAAAACTACCCGAACAAATATTCCAAAAAATTTAAAAAAAATACGGTTGTGTAGACGGACGACTGTAGGAAAGAGATATGTGATTTTCACAAATTAACTCCAAACAAGATAAAAACGCAAAATCGACAAAGTAGGTAAGAAATCATTTCTGTAACGACCGTTCATGTGATTTCTTCAGTTTTCGGGTATGCAAAACTACCTGTCAAACAAGTCTTTAAAAGGAAATATACAAAACATTTCACTTTATACTTGGGTTATATTAACTTTCAGCATATTGTCGTTGTCATATAAATTAAAAGGATATCAAATTTTATAAGACATATATTTTCTTTGGTATACAGGATTACTAGCAAATTTATCGAAACCCGCAAAAATGAATATTTTATCCGATCAAACGAAAGCTATTACAAAGTCCCAAGGGCATGATTACCATAAAAGAGTACTTGTAATTAGTAGCAGTGCCTCAGCCATGACAATATTGAGGTGCCTCGAGGTATGTATACATTTTATAAATACCACTAGACTATTTTTTTGCATTGATTGTTTACAATACAATATCTATATATTACATTAACAGTAATATTAATTAAATTATTGTTTCGCTTGAAGCAAAACGTGGAAGACCGGCTGGATCAAAGAATTCAAATTCAACTGAAGCAAAAAAGGAGGCTTGAAATATTATTAGTTTTTTGATCTGGAAATATTATTGAGAAATATTATTTTTTCAATGAATTATTTTTTTACTGTTCACATGTCTGCTTTTATTGATTCTATTTTTTTAAACCGTTGAATATTACTACTACATTCAGCGTCGATCAAAACAATATTAACCTTAACTATTGAATATTGAAAGTAGACAACATATCTGTATCAAATAAGACTTTTCTTTCACATATGATATGGCAGATATCTGCCCACACATTTGGGTGGGCACTGCTGCTAGTTGTTATAAAAGCATTAAAAAAATTGTATTATATAATGGCAACTCAAAATAAATCAAATAAAATATTAACTAATTGATAAATGAGAGCAAAGGTCTAATAGAAACAAAGGCCAAGTCAGCCATACTGGTACCACAATTTGGCAAGTGACAACCAAGACTAATATTCAGTTCACACATTCAGAATCCCTTAATCAATGTCTATTGGCAACATCCATTTGAATCAGTTAGTGAAATATATAAAAAATTGATAATAGAAAGAGAAAATTAATTAGATGAGGCAACGCCAGTGTGAATGCCAAGCAGAAATGCTATATGAGGGAATTAAAAGTAACCTTATTGAACAAAATGAAATATATCAAATTAACTTTCAAGGAAATAAGATTATATATCATGGAAATAAAGTAGCAGACAGGACTTCTGCATAATTACAGTCTTAATCAACTATCACTCTAACACAACAGAGCAACAATTATAGTACATGTGACCATGCAAACAGTCTTAATCGACTGAGTCTATAACTCAACAACGCAACATTTTTATAGAATATATGTGACCAAACAATACTAACCCAAGAAAGCAATTATAACAAAGCAGATTATAAGATTCCTTAGTCTATGTCAAAAGCTCTTTTGACGACTATTATTACACACAGTTAATACTCCACAAATGCAAACAAATTAAGACTCATTATGCGAATTAAAAATTATAAATGAATTCAAGTATTATCTGTACCCAAGAAGGTCCGTATATAACTAAACCTAAAAGTCTGCTAAATATGTGATTGAGGAATCTACCTGGGATTAGTAGCGACAAAGAGGGAGGTGAAATTATGCGATGGAATTCATGAATTGGTGAAATTAATGGCATAAAGAGGGAGGGGATCGACAGTATTATATGGTTTAAAATGATCTTTAAATATAATGTAAATGTAAATGTAAAGATGGAAGATTTTTTTTTTCAAATAAAAACCGTAATGATGGAGGTTATAAGTAAGTGAAAAGATGGAAGTTGTTATTTTTTTTCAGTAGAGGGGGTAATTAATTTGTTTCCTGTGTCTTTATTTGAGAGGGAAAACTACAGTGAGTTATTGGAAAAATAAATTTTTGCGCAAAAATTTGGCGCCGTCAAACAATTTTATTGCTGCATAGATTTAGTCTTGCCACTAATCTTGTAAGTATGTCTGACCTGATCATTAGTGTAGCAACTTAATTATGTAATAGCATATAAATAGCAAGAAAGTTAATATTCCTTGCAATCAGGGCCTTGCTAAAAACCCCTTTTTGGTGTAGATTCGACAAAATAACATTGAAATTGTATATTTTACATACCGTTTAACTAAACGGTTCACGAAACAGTTAACGGAACGTTGAAATTTTGCCGTTTCGTTAGTGACACGGTTAACGAAACAGCATCTTCTCCATGTGATCACCAAGTTTGGCGGATCTAGCACGAAGTACGATGTAAGTAGAATTGATGTTTTCTAGAAACACCTAAATGAATAATACAATGCTTTTTTTTTATGAAAGTCCGTAGGATACATGATAAACATAAATTAATTATTAACTAATGTTAACAGTAGATCTATCAGCATATGAGACTAATTATTTTAATTACTTTTGTAGCGATACAACAATGGCCATTGTAGATAAGAACTGGTGCGTATATATATAAGTAAATTGGATGAGTGATAAGTCAAAATATTTTGAGTTTAATATTAGATTCTGTCAAAAAAAATATTTTGTTGAAATTAAAGTTAAGTACAATATTACATGAACATAAATTAAAACAAAGAATACATACAAGTAAAAATATATGTAACTTGATTTACTAAATTGAAACAAAAATATAGTAGGAAATCGCACCATTAATATGAAATAGGCTATACATCTAGTCAAACATGATTTCCTAATCCCCAAATTCAAATTCCAACATTTACAGTCCAAAAATAAAATGATAGATTATGTGAGAATGAAATTAATATGGTAATCCTCATAATTACCAAATACTTTTAATAGTTTTGGGGTGTGTTTGGAAGTGTTGCCGAACTAGTTGTTTGCGAACAAGCTTAGTTCGCGCATACCAAACATCCTCCAAAAAGGTACGAACAGGGAACAACTCCCCAGTTCCCAGTTCTCCAATTTTGGGGAACTAAGAACTAAGAACAAGGAACAAGGTGGGTCCCACTACCTCTTGTCCTTGTTCTTTGTTCATCCTTTGTTCACGTGCAAACCAAACACACCCTTGATATCCAACATTGTTGTTGTTCCTCACAATATCGAGATCGAGGAAACATGTGTCATATTGTAACATGTAATTGAATTTTTGAATTGCCATAGTGCTACGTATCTTTCTTTGGAATTCCCATCCTCAGCAGCGAAATAAAAACGCAGCTGAGGATGCAGAACATTTAAGACCGTCCGATTTTTTTGACTAGAAATAAACGGTGGGATTAGAAGGGATCAATTCGATCAATTAAAAAAAAAAAAGCGCTGCCTCCTCCTCAAATAGATTTGAAACAGATCTGAGGCCTGCGCTGCCTCCTTCTCAAACTCAAACCAAACCCTAGAAGAGCGGATCGGAGATTGGAGAGCACGATGTCGTGTTTGCGCTATCTTTCCTCTCGACTGTTGCCTGCGCCTCTCTCTCGGCACAACTTCGATCGGAGCTGTCGCCTATCTCCCGACCAACTGCTGTTGCCTATCTCCTGACCAACTGCTGTCACCGCCTCCTTCTCTGTCCTCTCGACCGACCGACTGAAATCAGCTATCGCCGCCTCCCTTTACCTCCTTGGGAACCTGAACTCGGCTTGCCTCCTCTCTTCTCTCAGCGCCTTCGTGAACAGGTATTGGTTTTGTCTGCTCGAGTATACTATTGTGACAGTATTTGATTTTTTATTTTACCGAATCATTTATCAAGCAATTGCCATTCTTCATGTGCGTATGATTCTTTACAATCTGAACTCTGAAGGAAACACACCTTACAAATTCCTTGACTGTGACACCCTGTCGAATACTGTAACTAGACAACACACGACAGAGTGCCCGCCGCGGATGTCTACTGCACCCGCAAGGCTTAGTTGTGCTAATTTTACAAATTAATGCTGATTAAATACAATTAATGTTCATGTCAAGAATAAATTTATAATTAATAACTCAAATATAAAATAAATTCTATAACAGTCTGGTACATATAGGTTGCTAACCACAGTACCCAATGGCTTGCTACTCGTCTTGCTGTCCAGCACTTGATCTGAAACCTGGAACCCACATCCAATTGTGGAAACAATGCAAAAAGCACAGAATGAGATAAATAAAATTTATCTCAGTACGGTATTCAGTTCCAGCCACTTGAGTTTTGACTATCATGTGTTGGAACTAAATACATGACTGAGTCAAACAATTTTCAAATCAAATCCATATTTTTTTTCAATAAACAATATTTATAAGGTTTTGTTCAAGCAATGCAATTATGAAATAAATTCAACACCTTTCAAAATCATTTAAAATTCGAAGTATGTCAACTGTCGTTTCAGTTCTTTGAAAAACATCAATTAATAGTAAGCAGGAATAACAATGTCAAATTAATTAAATCAATGCAATATGTAATATGAGTTCGGCTATCACTTCCATAACAATTCAAATTTCAAAGTATAACAAATGCCGACTCATTTAGTTGGACAACTATCTAGTATGCAAGTCTGGTTTCTTTTCTGATCATCAAAGTCAAATATGTCGCGAGACCCTTCTATGAGGGCCTACCCCGACCAATTCAATTCACGTCGCGAGACCCTTCTATGAGGGCCTACCCCGACCAATTCAATTCACATATCATTCAATCAATTAAATCATCAAACGTACACGCAAGCTGGGAACACTCACACTCCGGTCCATTCTAGACTAGACCTACTGAGTCCCGGTACATAAGCGCTTATTACACGGTGCTTGGTAGGATGGGTCATGACTCCACCTCCAAACATTACGAGTGTCTATCTCAACCACACAAGCTGTACTTACCTCAATCAATTCACATTTCAATCGGATACCATTCAATATGTCATTTTCCAATCATGCATCAATATTCATATTCACAAAATACTCTCATGAATGAAGATCAAATAATGAATTCAAAATGCATAATAATAATAATATACCACATATAATCAAAACTCGAGTGGAATCCGTACCTGAAAGCAAGAACACAAAACACGCAAGACACAAGCAATCGTATCGGCCACCTCGGCTCCGATAATCAACTTCCCAACTCTAAGCAATGAAAATACTGATTCTAAGTTTTGGTTTTCAAGTAATAATTAAGAATGAAAACATGTTATTTATAAACAGACCCAAGATAATGCGTACATGTGGTCAGTTTATAGTGATGTACCATACCTCAATTATTTATACTAATTAACTAAGTACTGATTATATATCTAAACTCATGATTTACAAAATTATACAAGCAATACCGTCTACACTAACCTGATTAGACCTCAATTAATAAGTTCTCTTTGTAATTTGAAATTACAAGTTACCATTTAGTTTGCTTAAAAACTAGTTCAGAAATTAATTAATATAATTTTTATAAATTACCAAATAATCAAGGCCGGTTGTACAATCCTTTTAACAAAATCTAAACTTTCAATTCTTTTGCCAAAATATAAGGGAACATAATACAATTTTCCAAGATAACTAAATATCAAATAACTTGTAAAATTCTTAACAAAATTCGGTCATCAAATAAATTAGCTAAGTTGAGTGTTTTTAAATTTTCACTAATTCATTCCAGCTATGTTGTTTTCTAAAGTGTCAAAACAATTTAAAAGAAAAGTATAAATAAATTATCAAAGAATCCATTAATTTGTCAAAGAGGTCCAGCAGCACACAATTTACGTTAGAATATCAATAGAATATTTTCAGCTTAAAAACTCAAACATAATCGAATGACTGGATGAAAATTTTACCAATAGAAAAGCTCCCAATTCATCTTTGACAAAAGTACTTTGTGCTGCCCTCAACAAAAAACTTCTCCTCAAACCGATTAGCACCAATGACTAGTTGTCTAAGTTCTCTCATTTTTTTTTCTTTTTAATTTCTGTTTATTTTAGGAAATTAGCAAGGAAATCCAAGCAAATGAAAAGAAGAATGTCCAAAGAATTTGCATAAATACCTAGTATCTCCAATAACTTAGTTTTATATGTGCACCATGCTTTTGGTACCAGCCCTCACTTCAACTTGGTTTTCGCACCTAGCTCCTCTTGGTTTCGGATGAAGAATAACAATTTCTATGGTTTTTGTGTTTTGGTATAAGAATTTGTTGTTAGTTCCCATCAGTTTTTTTTTCCTTGATTTTCTCTTCTACATGGACGGTTTATGGATCTCCATTACACATAGAAAGTAGTAGGTGGAAAAGAAATGAAAGGAAGTGGTATGGTGATGTCCCCAAGGTGAACCAGTCAAATAAAGAGGTACAAGGGTTGGTACCGACTGGACTGGATTGAGTGGGTTTGATATTTCTTTTTCAATAGATTGAGTGTACCATTAAATATTTTAACTTAAGACACAAAGACACGTGGGTCCCAATTGCTAGATGTCATGAGGAGAATTAGTGGTGTGACACAAATTCGGTGGCTTAGAGTGAATTGGTGCTTCATTTAATACATGAAAACATAATGTAACTTACATGTGGACCCACCTTGAGAAATAAACAATTATGCAGACCGAGTTCGTGAAAATTTCAGAATTTAAGAATTTAAAATGCACCAATATAAATCCGATTAGCAAAAATAAAAAATTCCAAGGTATAACATTACATTGACCTTGGGACCTTTGTATAAATTTATGTACTTAAATTAGAATGTTTGAATATGGGAAGATAATTATCTATAGTAAATATGAACTTAAATTTATGGCCAAATATGAACTTAAATTTATGACCTTGGGACCTTTTGCCAAACCAGTGCTTCAAAAAGGTGCTCACTGGTCAATTTTTTCTTCAATGAAATGAAGTGAGAAACCAGTATTTTTCTTGCTTTTGCTCTAATTAAGCTATACGATCTACTGATGATGGTTCATTTTGTATTCTTTGTTGAGATGTTGTACTGACACTTATATGAATAAGGCACAAGAAACAAAGTCCCTTTCTTACCATGCTTACAATCAAGCTGAAATAAGTAAACTTCATAGTTTAAAAGCCTCCATTGTTTAAAAGCTTCATAGTTAAATAATTGTTTATTGTAATTCTTGTAAACATAAGGATCAAAACTAGGAAGCCTCCTGTATGTTTATTTGATTTGTTAATTCTTGTAGGTGTCACGAGATTGTGTATTCTTTGTTTGGTATGATGGACGTGTCGAAGACTGATCAAGGAAAGTATTTAATGGGCTTCTTACTCGCTTGGATAATTTGAATGGGAGAAGAAGGCTCTGGAGTCGAAGGAAAAAAGGCTCATGGTTATATCTATTAGTTATGCTAGTTGCTTTAGCTTTCTACTTAGGCAGTACTGCAGTAGGATCTTCTAATTGCTGTTATGCTACTGATGTTAGTTAGTTTGTATCTAAATATTAGAATTTGTTGTTATGCAACTGATGGATTGTAGTGGATGTTTAGCTTCTAATTGTTGTTTTGTTAGTTTTTATTTAGTTAGCTTGTATCTCTTTGTTTAATACTTTGTAGCTTTTAATTCCTGTTATGGAATGTTGTTAGTTGGCTTGTCTCTCTTTTGAAATTGAAGTTAGTTATCTCTTATAAAAGCATGGTACATAAGCTGTTAAAAGCATGCTACAAAAGGATGGTACATAAGTTGTTTATAAAAGTATGGTATTGTCAAGAAACGCATGGTACATAATAAACTAGAAGCATGGTACAGAACTAGTATGGTAGCATCACAAGCGCATGGTAGAAACGCATGGTACAGAACTAGTATGGTAGCATCACAAGCGCATGGTAGAAACGCATGGTACAGAACTAGTACATCCAAAATCACAGAATTTGTGACTGCTATCAGTTATTATTTCCATCAAACTCAGATTATCAAATTGTCAAACTGATTAGAAACGCATGGTACATTCTTTATTCCAGTACTAAATAAACGCATGGTACAGATTATTAATATTTTGAAACGCATACATGGTACACAACATAGAATCACAATTAGAAACAAAGAATTCAAATAACATGGTACAGACATGGTATAGATCCATTAAAATAGAAGTCTGAGCTTCTAACAAACAAAAATAGAACATAGAAATTAACATAGAAATTTAACATGAAATTAAAGTCTGAGCTTCTCAAATATACAGAAATTACATGAAACAAAATTAACATCAAATTAACATGAAACATGTCTCCAATGCTCCTCAGAAATGAAATATGTCTCCAATGCTCTTCACTTATCTCCAGGGGCCTAATAAATAAAAAATAAACATAAATTAATACAGAAATGATCTCCAATGACCTAATTAAACAGAAATCAAACTAACAGCATTCCATTCCATGAGAGATATAAACCAACTAAATAAATAGTAATAAAACAACAATTGGAACAATTTATGGAACTTTCAGAATCTACCTAATTTATGGAATTTTCAGAATACAAAACTAACAAAAGATTATTGGTTTAGATAATTTGAACAATTTTATTTTGAACCAATTATTGGTTTAAATCAAATACTGTCACAACAGTATACTCGAGCAGGCAAAACCAATACCTGTTCACGAAGGCGCTGAGAGGAGAGAGGAGGCAAGCCGAGTTCAGGTTCCCAAGGAGGTAGAGGGAGGCGGCGATAGCTGATTTCAGTCGATCGGTCGAGAGGACAGAGAAGGAGGCGGTGACATCAGTTGGTTAGGAGATAGGCGACAGTAGTTGGTCGGGAGATAGGCGACAGCTCCGATCGAAGTTGTGCCGAGAGAGAGGCGCAGGCAACAGTCGAGAGGAAAGATAGCGCAAACACGACATCGTGCTCTCCGATCTCCGATCCGCGCTCTGATCTGCTCTTCTAGGGTTTGGTTTGAGTTTGAGGAGGAGGCAGCGCAGGCCTCAGATCTGTTTCAAATCTGTTTGAGGAGGAGGTAGCGCTTTTTTTTTTATTATTGATCGAACTGATCCCTTCTAATCCCACCGTTTATTTCTAGTCAAAAAAATCGGACGGTCTTAAATGGTCTGCATCCTCAGCTGCGTTTTTATTTCACTGCTGAGGATGGGAATTCTCTTTCTTTGTTCTATCGGATACTCTCTCTTCTCTCTTCTCTTCTCTCTCTAACTCATTTACTCTGAGATTTTTGAAATCTACCTTACACGCCAACATGAAGAGCGCTGTAGGGTTTATTTTGCCTTTGTAATTGCGCAATTTACAAAGGCACTATAGAGCTGGGATATTGCGGCATTCATGAAGGGACTATTATGGTGTGTTTTTTTAAAAAAAATAAATTAGCTGTACTCCTATTAAAATTGTTGAGGCATTTTTTTTTCTTATTAAAAAATTGAGATCATTAGTGCAGCAACTTAATTATGTAATAGCATATAATTAACAAGAAAGTTAATATTCCTTACAATTAGGGCCTTGCTAAAACCCTTTTTTGGTGTAGATTCAACAAAATAGCACTGAAATAGTATATTTTGTAGATACCGTTTAACTAAACGATTCACGAAACGGTTAACGGAGCGTTGAAATTGTGTTGTTTCGTTAGTGATACGGTTAACGAAACGGCATCTTCTCCATGTGATCACACGTTTGACAGATCTAGCACGAAGTACGATGTAAGTAGAATTGATATTTTCTAGAAACACACCTAAATGAATAATACAATATTTTTTTTATGAAAGTCCGTAGGATACATGATGCCTTAGACTAATCATACGTAGCGCGAAGCACGATGCAGTAACTAGTTGTAATTATTCTTGAAATTGAAGTATGAATCTTGCACTTTTTTTTTGTGCGGTCCACTGAGTTTACTAGAGGATAAAAGACGTATAGAGTTTTGTATATAAGCAGCATATATGCTTACCAAAAAATGAAATGCAGAATAGCATAAGATCGTATTTCAAGAGTCAATTCTTAGGAGGTCATTTTTTTTTTCTTTTTGATAAAGTGGCTCTTAGTCTTTAATTAAACTAAAGAAAATATTCATTATATAATTAAGGCCAAAGAGGGAGGGGAGCGACAGTATTATATAGTTTAGACTTTAGAATGATCTTTAGATATAATGTAAATGTAAAGATGGAAGATTTTTTTTTCAAATAAAAACCGTAATGAAGGAGGTTATAAGTAAATGAAAAGATGGAAGTTATTATTTTTTTTTCAGTAATGATGGAGGTTACAGAGGGGGTTATTAATTTGTTTCTAGTGTCTTTATTTGAGAGGGAAAACTACATACATTAAGTTATTGGAAAAATAAATTTTGGTGCAAAAAATTGGCGCCGTCAAACAATTTTATTGCTACATATATTTAGTCTTGCCACTGATCTTGTAAGTATGTCTGGCCCAATGTTTTTAAAACCCTACCGGGTGCCGGAAAAACCGGGTAATACCGGGTACCGGATCCAGATCCGGTAGGAAAAGCATCCAATATCCGCCTGATAGTGAACCGGGAAAAACCGACAATAAATCGGATAAACCGGGAATTTTTAGTACTAAACCGGCCGGTTTATACCCCACACTGAACCAAGCCAGAAAATACTGAGGTAATTGTAAAATATAATATGCGGAAGGTGTGAATCGAACCTGAGGAGGCGCTGTGGTAAGCAAATTGACTAACCACTGGACCAGTGAGACCTGTTGGTCTTATGCGCTATGTTTTTTATATGTACTATATTGAGACGGAAACTAACCGGTATAAACCGGTACATACCGGTAAAACCGCCTACCGCCATCAGTGCCGGTTTGATGGCCGGTAGGGTATTAAAAACATTGGTCTGGCCTAGCGACGTGATTATTAGTGTAGCAACTTAATTATGTAATAGCATATAAATAGCAAGAAAGTTAATATTCCTTGCAATCAGGGCCTTGCTAAAACTCCTTTTTGGTGTAGATTCGACAAAATAGCACTGAAATTGTATATTTTGTACATACCGTTTAACTAAACGGTTCATGAAAGGGTTAACATAACGTTGAAATTGTGCCGTTTCGTTAGTGACACGATTAACGAAACAGCATCTTCTCCATGTGATCACCACGTTTTGCAGATCTAGCACGAAGTACGATGTAAGTAGAATTAATATTTTCTAGAAACACCTAAATGAATAATACAATATTCTTTTTTTTTATGAAAGTCCGTAGGATACATGAATCACATGATACCTTAGACTAATCATACATAGCACGAAGCACAATGCAGTAACTAGTTATAATTATTCTTGAAACTGAAGTTTGAATCTTGCATCTTTTTGTGCGGTCCGCTGTGTTTACTAGAGGATAAAAGATGTATAGAGTTTTGTATTTAAGCAGCATATATGCTTACCAAAAACTGAAATGCATAACAGCATAAGATCGTATTTCAAGAGTCAATTCTTAAGAGTTTTTTTTTTTTTTTTTTTTTTGATAAAGTTGCTCTTAGTCTTTAGTTAAACTAAAGAAAATATTCATTATATAATTAAGGCCAAATGCTAACCACGTGCGTCCCAAAAAAAAAAAATCTCGCCAGCTGTCTCCTTCCCCACCCTAACCCGATCAACTACCCAAAAAAAAAAAATAATAATAATAATAATAAAATAAATAAAAAAAAAACCAACACCCATCCCTCGCCATGAACGAACGAGCAGATCTACAGCCTCCTTCAATTAGGAGGTCATTAATTAGGGTGCACACGTAATAAAAGAAATTGCTGCTGACATCATTTGCGATCTTTTTGTTTCTTCCTACCTTCTCACTCTTCTATATAAGTCGGTTCTCTGAGCCTCTGAGATATCAGATCCGAAGGGGGCTACCGTGTAATATTGACATAGTTGCCAGAATTGTAAGTTCGTTAATTTCTACATAATTTCATGCAGTATCTTATGTTATCTTAGCTACAAGCTGTTTTTCGGGCTGTAACTTGAGTTATTTAATGGCCAATATAATCAGCAAAAAATAACATGCATCAATGTTCTTGTTAAATTGTTTGTAGTATCAAAGCTTGCGGAATGAGGCGTAGAACTGTACAGACCGTAACTGGCGAGATTGTAACTAATTTGTATTATGGTCCCACAGACACCCTTGATGGAATATATCGTAAAGCACACCCGCGTGATAAAGGAACTTTCCCACGCAACCTACACATTTCCTTCTATTACACTGGCCCTGTACCTTGTTCCGCCGGGGAGTAAGTCATCCTTCTATTTAGTAATATATGAATGAGATCCATCCATGCAATTCGAAGATTCTCTATATATATAGCATTTGATCACAGTTATTGTCAATATATTATAAGGAAGTTTAATATGCACTATGATGCATAGCTTTTTTTTATGCATCATGGTTTATTTGAAATATTTTAAATAGTAGTTGACTTAAAAAATAGCAGGTTTTAAAAAAATAAAAAAATAGTAATACAATTTTAAAAATTCAGTATATAGATTATATTAGTAAACTAGATTTATCAATTTGTAAAAACTCTGATAAAATTCTGTGATACAGAAAAAGAACTATGCACCATAGTGCGTATTAAACTTCCTAATATATTATTGCCTAATGAAAATGCATTAGATAAAGGAAATTAAAATTACCTATTACTAAAATAGATTTAAGGCACGAAGTTCTCTCATATATAACATATATTCTGTATTTCTTGATATATGTTATTTCTTTCATTATCTGAATATATATATTTGCAATACATTCTCGCCTGAAGACGTCAATGGCTTCCGGGAACATCTGAGCAAATTGATTTCCTTTTTGGTGACGCATCCGAACTCAAATGGGGAGATGACCACGACAAAAATTTTCTGAATTTGGTGCTCTGCTTAATTTGTGAAGATGGTAACATGACAGGAGGCAATTTGACAGAGGCGGCATGGGGACGCATCAAGCACGAGCTTAACGATAAAATGAACAGCAATTTTGAAATTAAATTTTTACAAGATCGCTTGGGCGGTTACATGCAATTGTACACATTACTTGAAGAGAAACGTTCCCCAGTTCTCAAATGGGATCGTGAAAGAAAAGTGATCACATGGGACGAGGACGACTCGGACGAGGACGACTCTTTTTTTGATCTGAGCCGAATTTCATTAGAACCCAAAAAAAGTTCACAGATAACATGGGATGACTTGGTGGCGGTATATTTCTTCCCACTCTTACATGATGATATGTAGATTTAACATTTTTATATACTTTCAGTTTGAATTTTTTTTTTAAACAATCTGAATTGACTAACAGATTGGCTTGGGATAGGTTTTCCTATCTTCCTATTTCTTTCTATTTTAAAATGAGGTAGTTTCAACTTTCAAGTCCAACAAAATAAAGTTTGATCGAATAAAAATAGGAAAAATTGAGCTTGTTCGTACACAAAAAATAAAAATTATGGATATTAATTAATGACCATTATATATGAATCTACAGATACATCCTGAATTGCAAGTTCTAGACGGACGTCAGTATATTCCATATTTCGACACTTTGAAAGCGGTATATCAAAGATTGCGGAGTTCAATGAAGATTATTGTACAGACTGAAACTGGAGAGCTCATAACTGTGGGTTGCGATCCCACAGACACCCTTGAACAAATATATTATAAAGCACACCCGCTTGATGACGGAACTATCCTCCCATACGCTGTACACATTTCCTTCTATGACAATGGCGTGATATTTTTTGCTGCTTCCGCTGGGGAGTAAGTCATCCATCTATTTAGGATCAATGTGAGATCCATGCATGCAACTGAAAGATTATATATATGCAGCATTTGATCACAATTATTACAATATATTATTGAAATGACAAAATGCTTTAGATAAAGGAAATTAAAATTCCCTAAAACTAAAATAGATTTAAAGCATGAAGTTCTCTCAAATATAATATTCTGTATTTTTTGATACATGTTATTTCTTTCATTAATTATCTGAACATATACTTGCAATGCATGTTCGCCTGAAGAATTGAAAGGCCTCGTCAAAGATCTGAGCAAAATGACCCTCGTTTTGGTGACACATCCGAACTCAAATGGGGAGATGACCACGACAATACTTTACTGAAATTGGTGGGGGACTTAATTTATGACTTAATTTATGAAGGTGGTAACGTGACAGGAGGCAATTTGACAGAGGAGGAATGGGGACGCATCAAGCGCGAGCTTAATGATACAATGAAGAGCAATGTTGAAATTGAATTTTTACGAGATCGCTTGTGCAAATTCATGCAATTGTACTCATTACTTGAAGAGAAACGTTCCCCAGTTCTCAATTGGGATCGTGGAAGACAAGTTTTCTTCGTAAGAGGCGTGGGCTCATGGGCGGACTTGGTGGCGGTATATTACTTCCCACTGATATTTAACATTTCTATTTATTTTCAGTTTGAATTATTTTTAGCAATATGAAATAACTAACAGATTAGCTTGGGAATTGGGATAGGTTTTCCTACCAAGATAGCTTCATGTTTCTTTCTATGTTAAAATGGGGTAGTTTCAAGTCCAACAAAATAAAGTTTGATCGATTAAAATTGGAAAAAGCTGAGGTTGTCCGTACAAAAAAGGGAAAATAAATTATAGATACTAATGATCATTAATTAATTCATTATAAATTACAGATACAACCTGAACTGGAAATTTTACACGGACGTCAGTTTATTCCATACTTCGACTATTATTTCCGATTAATATATCGGGAACTAAATACCAGCCCATCCAGCGGACAACAGGAGGTTGCCGATCGAGATGTTGAGTAAGCACACGTTAAAAAGGTTTGGTGGTGGCCGTGGACTTCAAAATGAATTTAGTAGATGAGTTAGGGCCTAATGCTATTCCAAATAGAATTAGGTTTTAACTATATATGATCACAAAAGGCTCCTAAACTTTATTTATATTTCAGTTATGCGTGTTTACATATATTTATATTTGAACTTTCACTACAAGAATAATGACCTTTAGCTAGATTTTTCCATTTATGTAGCAGGTTTTCTATTGCTAGATTTGTTTGATATATTTTTTTTTGTTTAATTGTAATTTGTTCTATTGCTAAATTTTTCTTGTGTAATTGTAATAAAATAATATTAGTGTTATGACTTATGACTAGATTTTTTTACTCTAGCAAAAAAAAAAAAGATATTTTAATTTAATTTTAATTTCTTAATCTCCCATTAAAATGTTTGGCACCAAAAATTTTATATTCTCTAAGTACATAACATAGCCGAACATTATTTTAAGTAAAAGCCGAAAAATTTTCCAGTTATAAATTTTGACGCAATAAAAATCATTCTATGTAAACGGTGACATGATATTCAAACAAAAAAATCATAGTCCAAATCTAAAAACTCGTTGGCCCAAATAGTTTGGGTCCAAAATATGTGCATATTTATCACGGATGACGGAGACGGATCCGAATCTCTGCTTCTTCATTTTTTTTTTATTTTTTTTTTTATTTTTTAATTTTTTTTTTGCAGCAGAGTGCTGCACTTTGACAAAGAGTCGTCGGATCAAATCTATTATCAAATAAAGGAACAGATTAAAAGGAGGTTAAGAAAAAAAAAAAACATATCGCTTCTATATTCTCCACGCAAAATCCTCTCTCTCCATCTCGGACCAGGATCCTCGGCAGTCAAAAAAATGACGGCCGAGAGCAGTCCATGGTGTTTTTTCATAATATTTAACAATTTTAAAATTCAAATGTCCAATCCAAACCATTAATTTTGTTCAATTTTACGGGCGATGCATTTTCATATAAGTTTTATAAAATTTTGAGTTGTTTTGATGCTCGATTAAGTACTCAACAAATGAATGTATTAGAATTAATCAAACCATGTTCGTTCATTTGTTGAGCACTTAATCGAGTATCAAATCAACTCAAAATTTTATAAAATTTATATGAAAATGCATCGCCCGTAAAATTGAACAAAATCAATGGTTTGGATTGGACAATTGAATTTTTAAATTGTTAAATATTATGAAAAAACCTAAATGACTGATCTCGGCAGTCATTTTTTTGACCTATGGTCAACGATTAGGACTTATGGTCAATGTTTATTTCATAGGTTAGATATGCATATAGGTTTATACCTAGTCAAAACCAACATTGGTATCAGAGCCATAAGGCTTCTTTTCGAAGTTTTGGATCTGTTTAAGCCTTAGGAACACCATGGTTGCGGTAGATCTATATTTGGTTGTTATGGTTTTACTCAACGAAACCCTAGACTTGAATTTTACGTGTTTTAATGCTAGATCTCGGTAGGAGTTCGTAGTTATACACGGTAGAAAGTCTAACAAGGGTAGAGTAACCCTTCTGGTACAAGAAAATCCTCTGACGCATCCCGGTTGCGGGAATACCAGAATTAGGGTTTCAGCCCGTCAGTTTCGGCGGGCCGCTGAAAACTACAATGCTGACAGACAACATCAGGTTATTCTATATGGTTGTCAGATGATCGCTGGCTGGGCCTGCGGGTCGTCTGAACAGAGATTTGTGACCAGTCATAAAATTTGTCATTTTCGGTGGGTAGCCGAAGTTTTCGGCGGGCCGCTGTCTTTTTCGGCGACCCGCTGGTGGTTTCGGCGGGCCGCCGAACCTGATACTGACAGAGACAGTATTACAACCATAATGAGATCTGACCAACTTTTGACCTCCCTCATTATCCAGCATGGTGTTTACAACTACCCTAAAGATAGTTACATGATTTATACCTTCCTTAGATGCATACTTGCATAGAGAGTGATGGTAGGTATTTATACCTCTCACTATTGTTGGCATGTTTGAGTAATGGCCCAGGGTCATTGACTCGCATGCTTGGACAACATAGAAAGGGTGACTTTGGACCTAAAAGAACTGGGTTTCTTGTCCAATGTCTGGATCTCGCGCCAATCGAGTTGATTGAGGGGTGGTGCACTTAGTATATGAGACAGGATTGGTGGCCCTGGTTGTCATCTTTCGGTTATCGTTGCTAGGTATTGCATCATTTCTTGGATTGATTCAAGGGTTGTGCGGTGAGACTAATTGTGTAATGCTAACTTATGTGCTTGTCTCTATAGATGGCATTGGCTTATAGTCATCGCTGATTATGATAGATATTGATGGATGTGTATTGCTGGGCATTGCAATCTCATTATCTTGTCAGGATGGACTTTAGACCATCACATCTGATGAGAAATCCTAAAAGAAATTGTGAAAAGTGAGAAACATAATATTTCGGGTATTGGAGCGGACTGCTTGACTTGGCAGTGGGCCGCTTGCGATCACTGACCCGCAACAATTCCACTCGCATTTTGTTGCTGAGTAGAATTTGTTGTTTCTTGTATTAAGTTACAACTTAAATTAATCTCTGATGATAGTATTGATAATTATTGGCTATATAACTTGCAAATGTCAATAAATTTTTGACAAGTACAAGAAGCGCCTTGAGGCTGCATCTTGACATCAGGTCAAATAAATATTGAATTGCATAAAGAGAGTCATAAGTTGACATTTGAGCAATAAGTGTTAGAGTTCACTTGCTCGCTTTCTAATTAGTGAGAGCGTGTGCAAGTAAATTTCACTGTCTCGTGATTGTTCGTTTCTTAACGAATGTTGCTCAAATTGGTCGAACTTGATGACGTAGTCAAGTAATTGTATAAATACTAAGAGATTAATATTTTGAACTAAATGTACAAGAAGATATGTTTCTATACTTGAAAAAGTACTAAGAAATCTGAAGTTGCAAATTGCTTGTATGTTACTACCTTGATGTTGGTGAAGTAACATAGCATTTTGGCTGAAAGTTCAAATATGGCTTGTTTTGTCATAATATGAAGTAAAGTGATCTATGTAGAGAATCAATGCAATGGTGCAATCCAAGGGATTGGCACGTGCAGATTTGTTGTTCCAAGAGGGAGCACAAATGATTGCTCGATGATACTTTAATATACTTCAAACCTTGACAATAATTAGTACTTGTGATTATTTCTTTTGGTGTTGGATTTCAAAATTAAGAATGTGGATGGTAATGATATTAGTACCAAACATTATGGTTTGTGGTTCTAATTAAGCTTTATTTCAAAACATTATGGTAATGCATTTTCTTTAAATGTTACATAATCTCATAAATGGTGATAATTTGGCTTGCTTTACTATGCAAGTTGAGGTTAAATGACTGGGATTGACTTTTAGGTCATAATCGCCAATCTATTCCAACTTGAGACATAGTAAGCAATGTGTGAGAACTTGAATGCTTGTGGATAAGAGATCAAGTTATGGAGATTTAATGTGGACACTGCACTTGAAGCTTTTGGTTCTTATCATATTTATGACTAGGTTCAATTCAGTCATAAAAGTGTGAAATCTCTTAAAACGAGTCGCAGTCATTTGGACTTGCTGTACAAGTTTATGAGTTATGATAAGATTGAAATAGTTTGATGATTCACTATTTCTCACATCGTGTGACAAATCGTGTTGCATGATGATGATAGAGCACCATTATGGATATGGTTCTTACAAAAGTTAAGTGGCAACTGTAGTGTTCTGCAAGCTGGTTAGGCAGTTTGCATCGATAAATGCACAACACTAAAAGAATTTCCAATTGTGGAATTTCTGCTTAAGTGTTCAAGCGGGTCGCTGATTGGACCAGCGGGCCGCTGGATTGCTAAGAGGGTCGCTGTCACTCAGTCTGAGGCCGACTGAAATCTCCAATTTCTTATGGTTTGAACTATGTGCTTCTAGAAATTCCTTAGAGGATTCTCATATAGCCATAGGTTCAGTTGCATGTTTGATTGCACCTTCTCATTAATTTCGAGGAAATTTAATGGAGAACAACCATAATTATGCCATATTGTTAAATCACTTGATAAATTCCATGTGGAGTTGAGATTTATAGATAACTTATGGTTTCTTATACAAGCTACTTCAGTTCTTATGGACTTGATTCGGATGCTGAGAAAAAAAGGGGGAAATGAAATAGGTTCTTCCTCAACATTCTCGCACAAGTTCAATGAAGTTAAGCTTAGGAAAAGATACTATAGAGTTTAAATCTCGTTTTGAGCAATTAAGACACAAATGCCCTAATATCCGATTTTTAAAATTGTTAGTTAGGAAGAGTGTTTGCTCAAAATTAGCAATGTTGAAATAAAATTGATGTTGAGATCAATTTGAGTTTCATTGCTAAAGGAATTTATTCGAAAAATCAAATAAGAGATAGAGTAATTAAGAAAGATTAATGCATGACTTATTTGATTTGATGATAAATCAAATATGAGATATCAAGCATCTCTCTGCTGGATGTGTGGAACGGTCTATTTGAGGTGCAAATGGTCCGTATGGCACTATGTCGCAGCACAGAAACTCTGTTGAATAAGTGAAACAATCTGTTTCAGTTTATGAACAGTTTGTATGGCACTTAACAGAGGGAGAACTTCAAGAGCATAGACTCCGGTATAGTCCGTTTGAAGTGATACAGCAGAATAGAGGGAGTCTAGTGTAAGAAAACTCTCTTGGAGATGAGTTTGTCTTTACTGATCTCATTCTAAGCAATAGATATCCTTTTGTTGAAACAATTCTAAATGGATATATAACAGTTTTAGACAAGGATCACCCCGCTGATTGAGCAGTGGAAAACTAAGAGCACAAGAGGTGCTGACTTAGTTGATCTATGACTGAGAGTGCACGCTTAGCCAATTGGTTTTGTTGTCTAAAATATATGTTAAAAAGTCCAAGAATTAGTTGTCAAATAAGCATTGCACATATGGTGCACTATTGGCTTGAAGAATAGAGATAAATGATTCTTGTCAAATTTCTGGTTATTGATGCTCCTAAGCTTGAATCCACACATCTAAGAAAGAAAGCAATCTGTATGAGAATAGGGTTCACTGAGTACTAATGGATGCTGTGCAATGTGGCACATTAGATGTTAAAGAGTGTGATGAGTCGTTCTTCAGTGGGCCGCTGGCTGGGCTAACGGGTCGCTGACACTGAACGGTTCTTGGGCGGGCCGCTGGCTGGGCCAGCGGGTCGCTGACACTGGATGACCTAGCGGGTCGCTAGCTGGGCTAGTAGATCGCTTGGACTGACATACACTAGAATACACATCTATTTCCATTAGTGAATTGAAAATGAGTTCCTAACTATATTGAGGTTTCTTGAGAGAAAGTGCTGAATGTAGCTATGCCTTCATAACTCAATGTATTTGACCAGAGTCAAATATTATTGAAGAAGAGGAAGCTCGACTAGCAACACTCTCAACTGCATGATCTAAGCGGGTCGCTTGCAGGGTTAGCGGGTTGCTTAGACTGGGATAACTTCCAATACAAGAGTTCTGACAGTTCCATATGGAGCGGACCGCAGGGAAGCCTAGCGGGCCGTTAGGACTGAGCTAGACTTGTTGGAAGTTGCAGAACCTCATATAATATATTTGTAATGTATTGATAAACCATTACAAACATCTCCTAGTTGGTTGCTTGGTGCAACAGGACTAGTACAAGCAATGAGAGGTTTGCTTGATTTCCTATACATATAGCTAAGGAAATGAGATATTGGGATTCATGAGCTTCTATATTGAGTTAGAAGCATAGTAGACTAGTGCATATGGCACATTCTACTTCAAACCCTATTGCAGATTATAAAATAAAGTCACTCTAGCAAGGCTATGAGTTTGACATATGTGATAAGCCAATTCCAATATCTATTTGCGAAGGCATATAGATTTTGAGGTATCTGAATAAACGTATGATAAATAACATGCTAACTTATCGAGTCTAAATACTTGCAAATGATTAGCTTGTGGTGAAACTATTCATATGCATGCAAGTATACTTTGAGGATAAAGTTGACTTGATAGCGAAGTTTCTTTGTGAAACTAGATGATTTACTCTCTCATATGGGAGATTGAGTAAATGAAACGCTCTCTCATTGTGGAGATTGAGTGTGACTCTCTTATTGTGGAGATGGAGTCAATAGCATGTTTTAATTATCATACTAGCTCTCTCATTTGTGAGATGGAGTACCTTGACATAACTGGTGCTTATGTCAAGAGGGAGTTTGGTTGAGATGGTCCTATCATACAATTGGTAGTTGTTGTGACTTCAGGGAAGTCGATAACAACTCATTGTAATAGTATTGCTTTGGAAGCTTACTATGGAGATAGTGGACTAAACCAAACAGATTCAGATATGTGGGGACACGATAGCACAGAGGGAGTTGATCTGATATTGAGTGGATCCTATATGAAACAGTTCATCATACACCCTATGATCTGTTTCGGGATACTCATAACTTTTTGATAAATTCATGGATATGTCACATGGTCTGTTACATTATGGTAGTGGTCTATATGACAGTCAGATCCTCATAGTTATATGTACTTGGATTTGGATAATGAACATTGAGTTTATTATTGATCAAGTACATGTTAGCACTAATGGTAGTGTGTCATTGAACTTTAGGTTGTCTCGCTCACACGAGAAATCGCCTCTAATGCCCGGGGTATGTAGAGATGAGACTAGATTGAGCTATGTGCGCTTAGTCGTGGACTAAGGAGCCATCTGGGATGGTCGAAGCTCATTGTCGCTTCAGTCTGTGACTGAAATGAGGCTTGTCTTCTTTTAGGCGATCCGATATGATTGTTCCCCAAACAATCATGTAGTTCAATATTAGCCGAGGTGAGAATCTCCTTAGAACTCGAGGAGTGTCTAAGTGGTAGAATCTCAAGATTAGTTGCAATAAGGAGTGGTCTAGACCATAGACACTTGGTTTGCAAACTAAATCTAGACTCGTACAATGAATGTGATCACACGCCTGTTGAGCAGATATTTCATTGTAACATGTGTTCGTACCACATGTGCTAGGCGACATTTGGAAGTGGGTTGAGTGGTTCCAGGACCAAGACCATCTGACTCCCCATGTGTGAGTTCCATGATTAAGTACCCTTTGACTTTTGACTATGTCATGAGAGATAGGGTCAGTGCAGCTACTTTGGTGTGTACCCTATGGTGATGTATATTCCGTCTGTCGGGGCATTGCTGGGCAAGCGACTGATCTTGTTTTGAGTTTCATGAGACGAAAGGAAGATTCGACTCGTCCTGCACAAACGATAGATCTGTTGGTGTTCAGAGCTCACCAAAACTTGTCTTGGAGACTGAGATTGGGAACATACAACATACTAAGACTGAAAAGGAAAAGACATGTATCATTGAGCGCTCGATAATGTCTGATTTAGTGCGGACTTGAGTGTTTCTAAGGTAATAGTATGCACAATTAACTGTTATTTTTATAAAAGGGTAGATGCTCTCTCGCTGGCCTTGAATTAATTCTAGGTTAGGCTTTTGAGCTCCCGCTTGATAGGTGTATGCGCTGGTCGCACGTTCCATTTGCCGTATGAGGTCTTGCTCAGTGTCTGGCATAACGTCTCCAAGAGGGAGATGTTAGAAAAAGTGTGTGGAGCCGTTTTGTGCGGGCCGCTGGCTGGGCCAGCGAGTCGCCAAAAGGTCCAGCGACCCGCTGGTCCAACCAGCGGGCCGCTGGGTGTCGGGATCAGAACCAACTCTGTCAGTTCTGATCGACTCCTATATATACCCCTCTGTTATAACCGACCTCTCTATTGCACCCTTCGTGTTTGTGTCCAGAAACAAAGAGAGAGGTTAGGGTTTGAGAGGGAGGAAGCCATCCGATTGCTTGGAGCAATCGGATCACACACACGAGTCGAGATCGGCACTTGGAATCGTGAAAGGTGACGCCAAGCCCTAACTTGAGGTTGTGGTGTACCGGTTGCATACGGAGAGAGACAAAGCGCTGCATAACCGAACTCTGAGAAGAGTCTAGGCGTTCGATCATCTTCCGCTGCGGTATATCTAATACTCTATGTTTATTTCATAGGTTAGATATGCATATAGGTTTATACCTAGTCAAAACCAACAATAGCCGTCTTTCTAGTTTATTCTTAGCTTCAAGCACACCTTCAATGTAAGTTGAATTCTCCTTCTATTTAATCGCTACTTATTCCTTTTCAAGATTTTCTACTGGTTACTTTTTTGCAATCTAAGGAAAAAACTGTTAACTTTGATATACCATGTGCTTATGTGCTGCGACTAGTTTAGAAAAATGTTATTCGAGGCTTACTAAACTCAAGTTAAAGAACCCAAACTTTTTATTTTATTTAGCTATATTATTCTTTTTTTAGGGTTCTTATGAAGTCGTAACTAGCATTATGTGTCTTCTACATGGAATGTCATAGGGTATATTGTTGCTCTTACTTCTTTGCTTTTTCAGATGAGACTTAAGGCCTTATGTTTTATTTATTTACTAGCATAAGATGCCCTCATATGTGGGCAAATAAAAAAATAAAATAATGTTAGACAATAAAAATATGTTTCTTAATTTACCATCGATACAAATTGATATGTTATTCAATTGTTTCTATATTAGATGGGAAACCAATCAAATCCAAAGAAAATTTTTTCCTTCTATGCAGCAATTCAAAACCGAATTAATTATTTTCTTGTGTGCGCATAGAGATGTGTTGAGACAGATCTAACCATACATTTACAGATCAACGGTATAAAAATTGTTAACAAAAATTGTTGTGACCTTTCTCTAGGTGCATTTATTGTTGGAGTTATGTCCTAGAAGTCAATATTTAATGACTTACTTTCTTAGTTTATGTTAATGATGATATTTGATCATTTGTTCCTAGAATTTATTATTGACAGATCATTCAGGTTGAGGATCTGAATTGTAGATCTCTGTGGATCATTCATTAGAATGACAATAATAAATCTAAATCGTCCATAATCTTGATAATTAACAAGGAACATTAATTATCATAAAAGATTAGTATGCAAGTTAAGTGATGATTAAGTTCTACAAATCATACGTAAGGAGTTACCAACTTAATTGCATATGTGTATGTTATTAGAACATAGTACAGGACTTGACCCAATGAAATAAACATATGGATTGTGTTAAGTGTCATTGTTTATTTCATATAAGTTTGATTCTAAGTTTGAGATGTTCACCTTTTCCACATGAGGATAGGTTCAATAAATATCGTCTAACGTTGATTCCTGATAAAGGCTGCTATAAGGACTTTATTTATGTTCTCTTGAATTGTGCGGGGAAAAGTTGTTCATCAAGAAAATCGTATGTCCCTCATTAGTATACCTAGTGAGTGATGATATCTGTTTGGGCCCCTTGATGGAGTTGGATCGTATGCATGCAAACTAGACGATCAACTCTAGATCAAGAAATGTATAATCTGCAAGAATGACACATTCCTATCTTGGATTATACAATGATATCATGTGACATAAGAATCAGACAAAGGAAATACTTATATTTCTTATGCAGGATTGAAATATTGTAATGGTACACTATTTATGCGAATTGGGAATCATAACGTGTTGCTAGATACCGCTTATGATTATTGAAAATAAATAGTGACTTATTCTCCATGGCCAACATAGCATAAATCCTCAAAGGGTCACACAAATAGGACTTTGACCACACAGTGCATTATCTATTTATTCGCAACAGTGAGTATTGCGGAAATATGATGAGTTGATTAATTAATTATATACCATTATGAACCGTTATAATTAATTAAGTCAAAGAGATCATATAGAAATAAATTAATGCATTATCTAATCCCAAAATAATTATTAATGAGTTAATAATTAATTTTAGATCAACACATTTCAATATAAATGGTTATATTGATTAATTGGGCCGTTATTTAATAGGAAAATATATAGCCCAATTATAGAGCAACCTAATGGGACTTTAATTAGGTGAATTAAAGACCCAAATGAGATTGTGAGGTGGCCCATATAGGCCCAATTCGTGGCCAGCCATAGGGTGGCAAGAGGTGTAATTTTGGGGAAGTTTTCCCTAGGGTTTGAGCTCTATAAAAGGACCCCTTTGGAGGCTCCAAGAGCTAGCCTTTCTCTCTCCTCTCTTCCTCCCCTTTGTGGCTGCCATAAACCTCCTCTTTTCTCCCTCTTTTGCTCATGTGTTGAGCTCTCTTCTCCATTTAAATGAAAGATTTAATTGCTAGAAGAGAGAAAGCTAATGGGATTAGGCTTGTTCTTGGGTGTGCTAGCACATACCTTGAGAACGTGGTTAATCTCCTTGGTGGACTCGAGGCCGGCGGCACAACCATTGTGGTGGTGGTGGAGAAGGCACGCCATCGACTCCCATGCTATGGATTCGAGCCTCATGAATGCGATTTCATGAGAGGTACAATTCTTCCTATTCTCATCTTGAAATGCTTGTGAATGTAATTGAAACCTAGATCCCTTGTGTTTAGTTGTTGTTTCTTGCTATTTGATGGCACAAAAATGGAATTAAACACTTTCTAACATTTATAAGTAGTAGAGATAAATTTCTGTTAACATGCTAGGTGGCAAAAAAAAGTATGTTTTATGTGTACTGATTGTCAATGGTGAATAAATTTGTTCTGAACCATAATGATTAAAGACAAATACATGAAGTTGTTGCATCCAGATGTTGGGGTTGGTAACAAAACATCATATTATTTTGTCGATCATGTAAACAAATGATTTTAAATTGCAGAAGTTAATTTGGTGTACATTTCTTTTTTTTTTTTTAGCACATTCAACTCTTTAAAGTTTCTTATAGCTATTGGGATTTGGAATTTAGAAGGAAAGCTTGACTTTATATTTGATATTATTTTTATTATTTATTTTTATTTTTTTTATAGAACATGGTATCCAAAATCAACCACGACTTACTATTAAGCAATGACGCTCAGCTGTTGGGTCTAGGTAATGATGCCCTTCTTTCACTCATTCACGGCTTCCTCATTACTCCTATTCTGGACAAGGATGGAAATGATTTTCAAAAGGATGGAAATGATTTTGCAAACAGTAAGGTTGGTCTTCCCCAAGGCAGTTTGATCTATCCTCATGTACATGCGGTTCAAATCAAGGAAACTTGGGTCTCCATGATATAACTCTTGTTATGAGAGAAATTGCCTTAGGTAAAACTGCAAATCAAGGACCAGATCCTTTTATGATAAAACTGCAAGTTCAGAAATTTCCCAATTCATTTTTTCAGAACTGAATGCTACAGAAGTTCAGAAATTTAATTGGTGATCACTTTGTTTTGACAGGCTTCTCTGGTGCTATGAGGACTTCACAAAAAGAGGGTGATAAACTTGAGGCCACTATAGAAATTATTACGGTTGTTAACTAGTAGTTATTAAATGTTCATGCTACTTCATAGGGTGCTCAAGTTTGTACAGTTTCAATCATTCATTTGTAATTTTAGTTAGAATTGTCAATCATACATTTGTATAATAATAATAATATAAATTTGTATAATTTCATTACGTTCCCACCATCATTTATCATTTGCAAATGAGAATAAATACAAAATTTCAGCTATGGTGTTGCCATGGATGCCGAGAAATTTGTCTGCTAGATTTTTTTTTAACCTTGTAGTTGTTAAATTAAAGGTGTAGCTGGGAATTGATCTTTGCTAGATTTTTTTCATCATGCAATAGTTAAATAAAAAGTGTAGCAAGGAATAATTGTTTGCTAGACTTTTTTTTATCATGCAATAGTTAAATAAAAGGTGCAGCAAGGAATTGGTGCTTGCTAAACTTTTTTTTACATTCACCAACATAGTGAGAAAATCTATGTATAGGGGCTTACTACACTACATATGGCTTGAGATCAGCGAGTGTAGCAAAAAAAAATTGCTAGAGTTTTCAAAACATACTCATAGATAATTGTGTCTAGCTAAAGGCCATAAGTGTTGTGGTGTTTGTTTTGTTAGATTTTGCTGCGTGATTGGTAATATTAAACGGAAGTTTGTTTGATGTTATTTTACTAATAGTTTGATTCCGGAATGTATGAATGTATGTGATTATATTGTGTTTGGAGTACTATATTTTTGCCAACAAATAATTCACTAAAAGACATTTACATAGTATAATGAGTGGTAAAAATATTCAGCATTATAAATTATAAAAAAAAAACTTGATCTATCAGTTTGAGTTAACATAAATCTGACTCTATGCATATTGATATTGCTATTCCGGTAGTCTGTACGGTTTTTAAATGTTGGTAATACACAGAAGCAACGAAAAAACATAAATCAATATATAGCTCCATTAGACTTCCAGAACATGCTTAAAGGCAGAAGCATTAGAACCGTAATTTAATTAGCATATTATGTCAGTACATCAAATATAATGTTTAAAACGTGTTTGTGAAACTTGGTGAATGTTGCGTCTGTTTTGAACCACTAGCATATAAGATGTCTTTATATGTGGGTAAATAAAGAAATAAAATAATGTTAGGTAATAAAAATATGCTACTCAATCTACTGTTCAATTTGTTTTTTCATCTAGCGATTGATATCCAACCACAGATCAAATTGATCGAACGATACAAACACCATTTAGATCCATGCGTTTATAAGTAGTAGAGATAAGCTTAACATAATCCATTATTATTATGAAAAGTCTTGAAAAAAATAGTTCAACAATATACAAATGAACCACACTCTTGTAGTTGTAAAATTATCATCAACAATACTTTAAAGGATTGTTAGTACGTCACGGGTAATATTCATACGGACAATTAGTTTAAATTTTCAAACAAATATTACCATGGGCAATGCACGTGCTACGCTACGCCCAGTAGAAGTAAAATCCCGAGCTAACCAAGGCAATATGCAATATGCTAACTGATCGAGGGAAAACCACGTTCAAAATAAAAATCTCGTTTACCCGATCTAATCGTTTGTGGTAAAACTTGAGGGTCGAATCCACAGGGAGGGACGGTGTCACTACCATAAAAAAGGCTTTCTGTAACAAGCCATTTATAACGTTTTCTCTAAAACACGTTACAGACCAGTTGGTGGGAAAATCCTCATTTAATCTGTAACGTTTTCCATATATACACGTTATAAGAAGTTCCCGTCATAAAGAGGGAAAAAACATGTCAGGCCTTCTGTAACGCCTTTTACAAAATAAGCGTTACAGATCTGTGACGCCTTTTCCGTAAAAGGCGTTACAGAAGCTAACGGACCTTTTATGACGCTTATTCCATAAAAGGCGTCATAGATTCTTTCAGATATTTTTTCGCCAAAAGATTCCATGGGAGATTATTTTAATATTATTAATACTTTCTGTAACGCCTATTACTTAAAAGGCGTCACAAATCTGTGACGTCTTTTTTCTAATAGACGTTACGGAATGTGATAATATGTGACGTTTACGTCATAAAAGGCGTCACAAATCCTCAGTAATTTAGAGAAAAACCGATCGATTTTTGGCCTTTCTCCTTCCTCGCTCCATTAATATTTTTTCTCTGCCGCTGCAACTAACTAATTAAAAACCATTGAAATTCCATATTCAATATCTCTAAAAAAATAGCCAAAAATATCGAAAAATTATTAAAAAATAAGAATTAGAAAGGGAAAGAGAAGGAGAGCATATTGAAGGTAAAAAAATTAAATTTGAACAAATTTTCATATTTCGTATTTTCTTGTTATTTTTATTTCGGTTTGTATTTTAAAAATAGGAAAAAATTAGGAAAAAATCTGAAAAAAATAAATTTGTAAAGAGAGATAGAAGGAGAACATAATAGTTAAGAGAAATTAAATTTATTTCTTTTTTTCTATTTTTGTCTTATTTTATTTCGGTTTTCTCTTTATTTATGCTTTAAATATTAATGAATACTTTGTTTTTGACATTAAATTTTCAGGTCTCATTCAAGAAGAAGAATTACATCACTAGGGTAGAAGAATTTCATCGTATTTAAGGTATTTTTCATAAACTTTTGGATTTTTTCCATTTTTTATTTCTTAATTTTGCATGCATTTAATAATTTGCATATGCATTTAATAATTAATGGTATTGTCATAGAGGACCAAAAAAATATCGGAACAAAAATGCCAAATTTAGGTCGTTGCCCGTCTGAGATTAATCCATTAAGGATTAAATCTCGGATAGTCCCCATTTTTTGGGACTGCTCTTTGGATATTCTGTCTCATTTAGGATTAGCGAGTGGTACGCTAGATGTAATCTGTTGTTTGAGAAAAATTCGACGGCATTTCCCTTTATGTTCCCACAGATGCGTTCTCACGATCAATCGTGTGTTGGCGCATTCAGGGAACATTAGGGGAAATGCTGCCGAATTTTTCTCAAACAACAGGTTACATATAGCGTACGCTCACTAATGAGACAGAGTATCCAAAAAGTGGGTTAGGATGGTGACCGGCCCGAAAACATTAATTACTAAATTGACTCATACCCTGACATTTTGCATAAATTTTTTTCTTGTTTAGATGGATCGGACGTGGATGTACTTAAGTGATCGATCAGCATTTCTAAAAGGTGTTGAAGAGTTTATGCTTTGTGCTAAACAATATCTGAGAAAGATTGAAGATGAGAAAATTTGTTGTCCTTGTCGTTCTTGTCAGAATTTGTTGAAATCGTCTAATTTGGAAGAAGTGAGAGCTCATTTGATTAGAAATGGATTTCAACCGAATTATACTCGGTGGACACTTCATGGAGAGACTGGGATGGGACTTTTTAATGTTGGGACTAGTAAAAATGTATTTGATTCACAACATGATCAAGAAGAAAATGTATTATTGGATGATGAAAATGTATTTGGTGAAGGAAATGATATATTTGGTGATGAAAATGATGTATGTGATAATGAAGATGTGTTTGAGACTGAAAATGTAGACAATATAGGATTGAATGTTGATTTAGATGAAATTGTGAATAATGTAGATGCAGACTTTGTTGATAATGTTGAAATTTTTGGTATGTTACGCGAGGAAGATAAGATAAAGTTATATCCTGGTTGTGAATTGTCCAAACTTAATGCTGTGTTCAAACTGTTTAATCTGAAAGCCAAAAATGGATGGAGTGATGCCAGTTTCACATCTTTGCTTAAACTTTTACGTACAGATTTTCTTCCCAAAGATAATCAGTTGCCGGATTCAATATATAAGGCCAAAAAAATGTTGTGTCCTTTGAAACTCGATGTAGAGAGAATTCATGCATGTCCAAATGACTGTATATTATTTCGAGATGAGTACAAAGATCTGGATAAATGTCCAAAGTGTTGTGACAACCGTAAAAAAAAATAAAAAAAAAAAATCGGAATAAAAGCTGACCTTTCTCTCTCCCTTCGTCTCTTCCTGTGCGCACAACCCAACAGAGAGGCGCAAGCCTCTCTTCCAGAGAAAATCGAACCCACCCCCTCACATGTGATCTCCACCGTTTCTCCGCCATTTCACCGGATCGAAGTATCCACGCGTTCGTCTCACCACCCTCTCTCACTATCTACCCTTGGATCGCCGATCGGAGGCCTATCTTCGTCGTACTTTTCGATGGAAGTTTTCCGAAAATTGAAGCGAACTCGTCGGTTTCGGCCGTCTTTCGACTTGGAGTACTCATGGACCATCTCCATCGATTTCCAAGTGGTCTTGCAAGGTTCTTTCGAGAATTAAGCGGTGAAAATCGAGTAGCGGTGGATTCGACTCTCTTTCTCTCTCCACCGGTCTTTGGCCGAAATTAAGTGAGTATTTTCATGGATTTATGGTATATATAACTATCTCTTGCAATTTCTTTGAGTTAATTACAATTTTCTCTCAATTTGATTGTGTATGGAATTTTTAGGGTTTGTCGGAAATTTTCTGAAATTGGATTGATCTGTGTATGTCTTTAATTTAAATCTATGATTGACTGTATGTTATGTGTGGGTGCTTGATAATTGGGGATTTTATACATGATAGGAATTGTTATGCATATGGCATTATTTTAATTTAAGTATTCCATTTATTTTTGATATAAATAGTTGCATGTATATAAAGGGTAAATATGAGATTTTTCATGTCATGCATTATTTTGGGTAATTGTTGATTATGTTGCAATATTGACTTTTATGGGTTTAAGGGGTATTTTGTAAAAAGAGATGATATTGGGTTTAGAGTAGGGTTTGGTCTCAAACCTTAATCAACACGCATATCATGCATGCATGTATACATTAAGGAAAAGAAAAAGAATTTCTAAAAGTAATTAATGGTATTTATTTGAATTGATTTGGAAAAGTAAGCATAATAGATTTTATTAAACATTGTATTAGTAGTTATATGAGTAGTGTATGTGAGATTAGATGTATAATTGGTACTCGAATCGTACCAATCGAGTTGCATGGCATATTCATAACATAGATGCATGGTAGTATGGTTTCTAATTTATCAAGATTTTAAGTAGCATACATTGGGTGTTACAAAAATTAAAAAAGGGATTTATGTTGTTTTAGAGTTGGATGGTTTGTTTCGGAATTAGGAGCAGCTGACTTGACAGAGACATGGTAGAATTACTTTTGCTTGCTTGCTTGCTTATGCTTTGGATTTTGCTTGCGGTATAAGGTACGGATTCCACTCGAGTTTTAATTATATGTGGTATATTATTATTATTATGCATTTGATTTCATAATTGAAAAGTGATTGAAAATTGGCATGATTGGAAAGTGGCATTTTGAATTCATAATTGATGTTCATTCATGATATATTTTGTGAATATGTAAATGATGCATGATTGTACAGTGGCATATTGAATGGTATCCGATTGAAATGTGATTTGATTGAGGTAAGTACAGCTTGTTTGGTTGAGATAGACACTCGTAATGTTTGGAGGTGGAGTCATGACCCATCCTACCAAGCACCGTGTAATAAGCGCTTATGTACCGGGACTCAGTAGGTCTAGTCTAGAATGGACCGGAGTGTGAGTGTTCCCAGCTTGCGTGTACGTTTGATGATTTATTTGATTGAATGATATGTGAATGGAATTGGTCGGGGTAGGCCTTCATAGAAGGGTCTCGCGACGTGAATGGAATTGGTCGGGGTAGGCCTTCATAGAAGGGTCTCGCGACATATTTGACTTTGATGATCAGAAAAGAAACCAGACTTGCATATTAGATTATTGTCCAACTGAATGAGTCGGCATTTGTTATTCTTTGAAATTTGAATTGTTATGGAAGTGATTGCCGAGCTCACATTGCATATTGCATGGATTTAATTAAATTGATATTATTATGTCTGATTGAAATAAAATGTGATTGTTTTTACATGTGAGTTGTCACATACTATTAATTGTTTTTCTAAGGAATTGAAATGACAGTTATCATACTTTGAATTTTAAATGATTTTGAAGAGTATTGAATTTATTTCATAATTCCATTGCTTTATTGAAACTTGTGTATTTGAAATAAATATGGATTTAAATTTGAAAATTTTTTGACTCAGTCGTGTATCTAGTTCCAACACATGATAATCAAAACTCAAGTGGCTGGAACTGAATACCGTACTGAGATAAATTTTATTTATCTCATTCCGTGCTTTTTGTGCATTGTTTCCACAATTGGATGTGAGTTCCAGGTTTCAGATCAAGTGCCGGACAGTAAGACGAATAGCGGACCATTGGATACTGTGGTTAACCACCTATAGGTACCAGACTGTTGTAGGCTTTATTTTATGTTTAAGTAATTAATTATAAATTTATATTTGACATGCATATTAATTGTGTAAAATCAATATTAAATTGTAAAATAAGCATTAGTAAGCCTTGCGGGTGCAACAGGCATCCGCGGCGGGCGCTCTGTTGTGTGCTGTCTAGTTACAGTATTCGACGGGGTGTCACAGATGGTATCAGAGAATGGTTTAGCAACCAAACCAGACCAATAGGACACGTGAGTGGGGTTTGTCTAAGGGGTTTTCTTGTGATTAGATTTTATTTCTTAATATTTGTGACAGTAGATTTAAAATTTGTTTAACTTATTGATAAGATTGCTCATGTAAGAATGCTTTGTATTTGTCTAATTTATTTATATCTATGATATAGTAATGATGCTTTGTATTTGTATATTGTATATATATTGATTGATGGTTTTATGTTTGATTACTATGTTACTCTAGTGCTTTAACTAGTGCCTACTTTAGCAGCTAAATTGGATTCTTGAAATCTTCCTTTGATGATTGTTCTTTTTTCGTGTTGAATAGTTGAATTAAGTCTGATGCTTATATTGCATAGTTTTAAGCGGTAATATTCGAGTTCACAGTTTAATATTTTATCTGATTATGGTAAATTGAAATGCATGCATATAAATTTTTTTATCTGAGGGTAAACTTGAGGGATAAAAGCATGTCGATTTTAATGGTATGTGCATGGATACTAAATTTTATACTGAAATGTTATAATTTTGAGTTAAAGTTACAATTCGAGATGATACTTTCTATTATATATTTTTTTATATACTCTTTCGTGCGCATTGTTTGTCGAGTGTTACTCATATTAGTTAAAGGGAGCATAAATTATACTTTCATAAATCATTTTATTGTGCATAGTTTGAATTAAGGTAACTTAAGGATCTAGTATGGAAAATTCAGAATTTGTTTAAATTTTAGTTTTTATGATATAGTTCCTTCAAATATTCGTTGACGTTTTGAAAAATATACTTTTGCTATTGAAAAAGATGTAAAGATACTTTTTGCATGAGGTTTTCATGTCACGTCTTTTACAGAAAACAAGAATTTGAGTTATTTTAAAACTTTGTACTTATTTGAGTAAAGATCTTCGTATCTTTTGTTGGCATAAGGATCAAACAAGCTGACTGATCATCTGACTTGTTAATTGAATCTCAATAATATCGAAATTATTCTTACTTCCTTGACCGATCACCAAGGCAGCCAAGAATAATTTTGATATTACCGTGCTTCCAAAAAGACAAGAATTGAACTACAATTTTCAATATGTATTAGCTATGAAAATGTAAAGAGAGTTTGATTTAATATTTTCAAATCTTTAATTTCTACCTTTTTATCTTGATTGACTTCTTTGGTATTCTTAGGTACTAATTTTGTTGTGCTTGAGTTATGTTCTTGTAATGCTAATTACATATGTGCTTACTAGTGAAATATGCTTAGGCATATTTATTTTATATTTGTCCCAAATAATTCTACTTTATTTGCTAATTTGTATAAACTAGAGCATATGTGACACCCCGTCAAATACTGTAACTGGACAGCATACGATGGAGTGCCCGCCGCGGATGCCTGCTGCACCCGCAAGGCTTACTAATGCTTATTTTACGAATTAATGTTGATTAATCACAATTAATATACAAATCAATTATGCATTTATATCTAATTACTTCAACATGAATTACATCCTACAAAGGTCTGGTAAAGATAGGTTGCTAACCACAGTATCCAATGGTTCGCTACTCGTCCTGCTGTCCAGCACTTGACCTGAAACCTGGAACCCACAACCAATTGTGGAAAACAATGCAAAAGCACGGAATGAGATAAATAAATTTATCTCAGTACGGTATTCAGTTCCAGCCACTTGAGTTTTGATTATCATGCGTTGGAACTAAATACAAGACTGAGTCAAATCAATTCCAAATCAAATTCCATTTTTATTTCAAATAACATTAAATCTAAACTTTCGACCAAGCAATGCAATTAGACAAATAAATTCAGTACTCTTTCAAATCATTTAAAATTCGGAGTATGCCAATTGTCATTTCAATTCTTTAGAAAAACGATCAATCGTATGCAACAACTATCGGGTAAAAACATTCACCTCTTGTTCAAAGCAGAAATAACAATTTCAAATTAATTAAATCAATGCAGTATGCAATGTGAGCTCGGCAATCAATTCCATAACAATTCAAATATTCAAAGTATAACAAATGCCGACTCATTTGGTTGGACAACTATCTAGCATGCAAGTCTGGTTTCTTTTCTGATCATCAAAGTCAAATATGTCGCGAGACCCTTCTCTGAAGGCCTACCCCGACCAATTCAATTCACATATCATTCAATCAAATAAATCATCAAACGTACACGCAAGCTGGGAACACTCACACTCCGGTCCATTCTAGACTAGACCTACTGAGTCCCGGTACATAAGCGCTTATTACACGGTGCTTGGTAGGATGGGTCATGACTCCACCTCCAAACATTACGAGTGTCTATCTCAACCACACAAGCTGTACTTACCTCAATCAAATCACATTACAATCGGATACCGTTCAATATGCCACTGTACATCATGCATCATTTACATATTCATAAAATATATAAGAATGAACATCAATTATGAATTCAAAATGCCACTTTTCAATCACTTTCCAATTATGAAATCAAATCCATAATAATAATAATAATAACATACCACATATAATTAAAACTCAGGTGGAATCCGTACCTTATACCGCAAGCAAAATCCAAAGCATAAGCAAGCAAGCAAAAATAACTCTACAGTGCCTCTGTCAAGTCAGCTGCTCCTAATTCCGAAACAAACCACCCAACTCTAAAACAAACATAAATCCCTTTTTTAATTTTTGTAACACCCAATGTTTGTTACTTAAAATATTTATAGATTAGAAACCACACTATCAAGCATTTATGTCATGCTTATGCCATGCATGTACTAGACTCAATAATCATAAATCATGCAACTCATTTTAGTACAATTCGAGTACCAATTATACATCTAATCTCACATGCAGGACTCATCTAAATGCTAATACAATATTTAGGAAAAACCTATTATGCTTACTTTTCCAACCGATTCAAATAAATACCATTAATAACTTTAGAAATCACTTTTCTTTTCCTTAGTGTATACATGCATGCACGATATGCGTGTTGATCAAAGTTTGAGGCCAAACTCCAATCCAAACCCAATATCATCTCTTTTTACAAAATACCCCTTAAACCCATAAAAATCAATATTGCAACATAATCAACAATTACCCAAAATAATGCATGACATGAAAAATCTCATATTTACCCTTTATATACATGCAACTATTTATATCAAAATAAATGGAATACTTAAATTAAAATCATGCCATATGCTTAACTTTGCCCATCGTGCATAAAATGCCCACATATTAACCATCACAACACAACTATTCAATCAATCACTAATTCACATTACTCAAATCACATATATCAATCAAATTTCATGAAATTCCCGATAAACCCTAGAAATCCGATACACAATAAATTTGAGAGAAAATTGTAATTAACCCAAAGAAAGTGCAAGAGATAACTATATATATCACAAATCCATGAAAAAGCTTACTTAATTTCGGCCAAAGACCGGTGACGCGAGAAAAGAGCCGAATTCGATACTCCTCGATTTTCACCACTTATTCTTCGAAAGAACTTGCGAGGCCACTAGGAAATCGATGGAGAGGGTCGTGAAGTGCTCCGAGTCGAAGGGCGGCCGAAACCGACGAGTTCGCTTCAAACTCCGAAAAATTTTCCTCGAAAAATAAGACGAGGTGAGGCCTCCAATCGACGATCCGAAGGTAGATAGTGAGAGAGAGTGGTGAGGATAGAGCGCGTGGATACCTCGATCCGGTGAAACGGTGGAGAAATGGGTGGAATTCCATTTGAGGGGGGGTTTCGGTTTTCTCTGGAAGAGAGGCGCAAGCCTCTCTGTTGGGTATTGGTTGCGCACACAGGAAGAGACAAAGGGAGAGAGAGAAAGGTCTGTTTTATTCCGATTTTTTTTTTTTTTTTTTTTTTTTTTGGAAAAATCAATACTTCATCCAATAAATCAAAAATCAACAATCCTTGTATAAAAACAATTATGCCACATAACAAATATAATTAAACTCTTTATAATGCAAACTAGAAATTTAAGAAAATTTAATATTTCTATTTCAGAATAACAATGAGTATGAAAATTTAATTTCATGCAAAGAAATTACTCAAAATAAAACCAAGCAAGTGCACCCGATTTTTATATTAAAAATAAATTTAGAAACAGTAAAAATCCAGGGTATCACAGCATAAATATAAAGTAGAATATATTTTAAATAGCTTTTGATTTCCAACTTGCATAAATTTCGAGGACGAAATTTTTTTTTTAGGGGGGACGAATGTGACAACCGTAAAAAAAAAAAAAAAAAAAAAAAAAAAAAAAAAAAAAATCGGAATAAAAGCTGACCTTTCTCTCTCCCTTCGTCTCTTCCTGTGCGCACAACCCAACAGAGAGGCGCAAGCCTCTCTTCCAGAGAAAATCGAACCCACCCCCTCACATGTGATTTCCACCATTTCTCCGCCATTTCACCGGATCGAAGTATCCACGCGTTCGTCTCACCACCCTCTCTCACTATCTACCCTTGGATCGCCGATCGGAGGCCTATCTTCGTCGTACTTTTCGATGGAAGTTTTTCGGAAATTGAAGCGAACTCGTCAGTTTCGGCCGTCTTTCGACTTGGAGTACTCATGGACCATCTCCATCGATTTCCAAGTGGTCTTGCAAGGTTCTTTCGAGAATTAAGCGGTGAAAATCGAGTAGCGGTGGATTCGACTCTCTTTCTCTCTCCACCGGTCTTTGGCCGAAATTAAGTGAGTATTTTCATGGATTTATGGTATATATAACTATCTCTTGCGATTTCTTTGAGTTAATTACAATTTTCTCTCAATTTGATTGTGTATGGAATTTTTAGGGTTTGTCGGAAATTTCCTGAAATTGAATTGATCGTTGTATGTCTTTAATTTAAATCTATGATTGACTGTATGTTATGTGTGGGTGCTTGATAATTGGGGATTTTATACATGATAGGAATTGTTATGCATATGGCATTATTTTAATTTAAGTATTCCATTTATTTTTGATATAAATAGTTGCATGTATATAAAGGGTAAATATGAGATTTTTCATGTCATGCATTATTTTGGGTAATTGTTGATTATGTTGCAATATTGACTTTTATGGGTTTAAGGGGTATTTTGTAAAAAGAGATGATATTGGGTTTAGAGTAGGGTTTGGTCTCAAACCTTAATCAACACGCATATCATGCATGCATGTATACATTAAGGAAAAGAAAAAGAATTTCTAAAAGTAATTAATGGTATTTATTTGAATTGATTTGGAAAAGTAAGCATAATAGATTTTATTAAACATTTTATTAGTAGTTATATGAGTAGTGTATGTGAGATTAGATGTATAATTGGTACTCGAATCGTACCAATCGAGTTGCATGGCATATTCATAACATAGATGCATGGTAGTATGGTTTCTAATTTATCAAGATTTTAAGTAGCATACATTGGGTGTTACAAAAATTAAAAAAGGGATTTATGTTGTTTTAGAGTTGGATGGTTTGTTTCGGAATTAGGAGCAGCTGACTTGACAGAGACATGGTAGAATTACTTTTGCTTGCTTGCTTGCTTATGCTTTGGATTTTGCTTGCGGTATAAGGTACGGATTCCACTCGAGTTTTAATTATATGTGGTATATTATTATTATTATGCATTTGATTTCATAATTGAAAAGTGATTGAAAATTGGCATGATTGGAAAGTGGCATTTTGAATTCATAATTGATGTTCATTCATGATATATTTTGTGAATATGTAAATGATGCATGATTGTACAGTGGCATATTGAATGGTATCCGATTGAAATGTGATTTGATTGAGGTAAGTACAGCTTGTTTGGTTGAGATAGACACTCGTAATGTTTGGAGGTGGAGTCATGACCCATCCTACCAAGCACCGTGTAATAAGCGCTTATGTACCGGGACTCAGTAGGTCTAGTCTAGAATGGACCGGAGTGTGAGTGTTCCCAGCTTGCGTGTACGTTTGATGATTTATTTGATTGAATGATATGTGAATGGAATTGGTCGGGGTAGGCCTTCATAGAAGGGTCTCGCGACATATTTGACTTTGATGATCAGAAAAGAAACCAGACTTGCATATTAGATTATTGTCCAACTGAATGAGTCGGCATTTGTTATTCTTTGAAATTTGAATTGTTATGGAAGTGATTGTCGAGCTCACATTGCATATTGCATGGATTTAATTAAATTGATATTATTATGTCTGATTGAAATAAAATGTGATTGTTTTTACATGTGAGTTGTCACATACTATTAATTGTTTTTCTAAGGAATTGAAATGACAGTTATCATACTTTGAATTTTAAATGATTTTGAAGAGTATTGAATTTATTTCATTATTTCATTGCTTTATTGAAACTTGTGTATTTGAAATAAATATGGATTTAAATTTGAAAATTTTTTGACTCAGTCATGTATCTAGTTCCAACACATGATAATCAAAACTCAAGTGGCTGGAACTGAATACCGTACTGAGATAAATTTTGTTTATCTCATTCCGTGCTTTTTGTGCATTGTTTCCACAATTGGATGTGGGTTCCAGGTTTCAGATCAAGTGCCGGACAGTAAGACGAATAGCGGACCATTGGATATTGTGGTTAACCACCTATAGGTACCAGACTGTTGTAGGCTTTATTTTATGTTTAAGTAATTAATTATAAATTTATATTTGACATGCATATTAATTGTGTAAAATCAATATTAAATTGTAAAATAAGCATTAGTAAGCCTTGCGGGTGCAACAGGCATCCGCGGCGGGCGCTCTGTTGTGTGCTGTCTAGTTACAGTATTCGACGGGGTGTCACAAGTGTAAAGCATCACGGTATAAACCGAGAGATGATCCGATTAAGGAAGGTAGTAAGGGACCAGCTGCAAAGGTTTTGTTTTATCTCCCAATAATTCCAAGATTTCAGAGGCTCTTTGCTAATACGAAGGATGCCAAATTGTTGAGATGGCACGTGGATTGTCGGAAAAAAGGTGATGGAATGCTCCAGCATCCAGCAGATTGTCCGGATTGGACGAACATAGATGGTGCTTTTGAAGAATTCGGCAGTGAACCTAGAAATTTGAGATTGGGGTTATGCACAGATGGGATGAATCCTTACGGCAACATGAGTAGCTGTCAAACTACGTGGCCAGTCTTATTGTGTATTTACAACCTTCCTCCATGGTTATGCATGAAAAGAAGATACTTGATGATGCCCTTGTTGATTTCAGGTTCTAAACAACCAGGAAATGACATAGATGTGTATTTGCGTCCATTAATAGATGACCTTAAAAAATTGTGGAATGAGGGAGTGAAAGTATTTGATGCAAACTCTAGAACTGAGTTCAATCTCCGTGCCATGATATTTTGCACGATTAATGATTTTCCTGCATATGGTAATCTATCCGGGTACAGGAATAAAGGAGCCAAAGCATGTCCTATTTGCCAGGAAAACACCCATTCTGTTTACCTGAAAAACTGTAGAAAAAATGTTTACTTGGGACATCGCAGGTTTCTTAGGAACCGCAACCACCCTTACCGTCGAGATAAGGAAAGATTTGATGGTAAAGAGGAGCACGACAGGGCCCCAATGCCAAAATCCGAAAAAACAGTATATCGACAGGTCAAGGACATAGAGGTCAAATTTGGTAAGAAATTTGCAAATGAGATTCCGAAAGGGATATGGAAGAAGAAGTCTATATTCTGGGATTTTGAATATTGGCAGTTTCTGGAGATTAGGCATTGCCTAGATGCGATGCACATAATCAAGAACATATGTGAAGCTTTGATTGGTTGCCTGTTGGAAATTCAAGGAAAAAATAAAGATGGCGTGAATGCGAGGAAGGACATGGTTGAAATGGGAATCCGTAAGGATTTAGCAGCACAAGATAAGGGTAATAAACAAAATTGGCTACCTGCAGCACAATTTAATTTAACCAAGGAAGAGAAAAAAAGCTTGTTGGGTTACCTGAAGCACATTAAGGTTCCTTCGGGTTATTGCTCAAATATTTCCAGAAAGGTGTCTATGAATGATAACAAATTGATCGGTATGAAATCACATGATTATCACGTCTTGCTGACCGTTTTACTTCCGGTCGCAATCAGAGGAATTTTGAAGGAAGAAGTGAGAAAGACTCTGACTAAGTTGTGCTATTTTTTCAATGAAATTTGCTGTAAGGTGATCGATCCAGTCAAAATGGACAAGTTGCAGCATGATGTTATTTCTACCCTATGCGAGCTGGAGATGTACTTTCCACCGTCATTTTTTGACTCCATGGTGCATTTGACCATCCATCTGGTTAGGGAGATCAAAATGTGCGGTCCAGTATTTCTACGGTACATGTATCCTTTCGAAAGAGCAATGGGCCAATTGAAAGGGCTAGTACGTAGCCGATCTAAACCAGAAGGAAGTATAGTGGAAGGATATGTTGCCGAGGAGGTTATTGAGTATTATACTGATTATTTGGAAGATGTTCAATCTATCGGCCTTCCAAAGTCTCGGCATGAGGGTAGATTTGAAGGAAAAGGTACTATTGGAGCCAAAACTTGTAGAGTGGGTCTTGATACAAGAACAAAAGCACACATGAAAGTCCTACAACACCTTACTGTTGTTACGCCTTACATTAAAATGCATGTAGCCGAGATACGCAAACAACACCCATCTTACAATGAAAATGTGATTAATACAGAGCATCAACTAAATTTTGTGGATTGGTTTAAAGAAAAGGTAGAGTCCCAGTTGAAAGAAGGAATCGAGGTCAATGAAACCGTGAAATGGTTATCGAAAGGTCCTGATTCGGTTGTCGAAACCTACCAAGGGTATGACTTGAATGGATTTATCTGGTACACAAAGAACCAGGATTGTAAAAGCACCGTACAAAATAGTGGAGTGTCAGTTGTAGCTTTGTCTAGTAATAATGAAAAATCTGCTACTTATTATGGGTGGATTGAGGAGATTTGGGAACTAGATTATATGAAATTCAAGATACCCTTATTCAAGTGTGCATGGATCGACAACCTTCACGGTGGAGTCAGAAAAGACAAAAATGGGTTCATACTTGTGGACTTCAAAAAAGGGCTTATGGAGACGACCCTTTTATACTTGCAAATAAGCAAGCCATGCAAGTGTTCTACGTTGAAGATCCATCCGACAAGAGACGACATGTTGTCTTGTCAGGAAAGAGACGCATTGTTGGTGTTGGAGGTGTTGTGGACGAAGAAGCATACAACCACTTTGAGGAAACACCTCCATTTTCCACCGGTATCGATGATGCATCACAACCAGTATCGATCAGTCACAAGCATGCAGACAACACAGAAGGCGTGTGGGTCAGTAAGCGAAAGAAAAAGAAGAAAGCAGATGCATAAGATATCCCATGTGAGTTACTATATATTTGATACTTACATTTTTCTATTATTTTTATAGTATTTGATACTTACATTTTTGTATTATTTTTGCAGGTCGTTAATTGGTTCAAATTTTAATAATATGTATTTTTTTAGTTGTAATTTTAGTGGTATTTTTGGTAATATGTATTTTTTTTATTTTTAGCAATATGTACTTTCATTTTTAGTTATATGTCTCAATGTAAGTATTTTCATTTTTATTTTTAATAATTTTTTAAATAGAAATAAAAACTAAAAGTAATTAAAAACTAAAAGTAATTATTGAAAATAAAAAGAAAAACCAAATGTAATAAAATTAAATGGAATTTAAATGGAAATAAAAACTAAAAGTAATTAAAAACTAAAAGTAATTATTGAAAATAAAACCAGATGCATAAAATTTAAATGGTTGAAAATCGCTTCGGGATGTAATAATGGAAGGTAAATGGAATTTAATTTATTGAAATTCGCTTCGCGCTTCGGGAATATAATCCGCCAAAACCAAAAAAAATTTAAAACGTTTCTGTAACGCCTATTAGAAAATAGACGTTACAGATCTGTGACGCCTATTTCCTAATAGGCGTTACAGAAGGTATTTTTTATTTTTTTGGGCAGAAAAAAATAAAAGGGAAACCCTTCTGTAACGCCTACTAGGAAATAGACGTTACAGATCTGTGACGTCTATTTCCTAATAGGCATTACAGAAGGGTTATAGAAATTCTAAGTAAAAAAGGAAGGCCGCCTCTATCTCTCTGTCGACGCATTCTCAAAATTTTTCTAAGTACCTCGAACTCTTTCACTCTCTCGACAGCGACTCTTTCTCGATCCGCCGCTACTTCTCTCTCGATCCGCTGCTTCTCTCGATCCGCCGCTTCTCTCGACAGCGACAGCACCCAAGGTTCTCTCGATCCGCCGCTTCTCTTGACTAGCTCCCACTCCTCAACAGCGACTCCTCGACAGCTACAGCCCTACTTCCTCGACAGCGACAACACAACCAGCACCCAAGGTTCGATCTCCCCCTTCATCTATTTTTAATTTTAAAATTTAAAATATAGTAGGGGCTGTAATGTAAATTTTGTGGGACTGTTTGCAATTTCGTCTAAAAATTAGGGGCTGTTTTGCAAAATGTTATGAATTGAATTTGCTTGATAAATGGGGCTGTTATGGGGCTGAATTGAATTTGCTTGATAAATGTTATGGATTGAATTTGCTTGATAAATGTTATAGATTGAATTTGCTTGATAAATGTTATGGGATATAAATGGGGCTGTTTGCTTGATAAATGAATTTTGTGGGGCTGTTTGCTTGATTTATGGATTGAATTTGCTTGATAAATGTTATGGGGCTGTTATGGGATAGAAATGGGGCTGTTGTGGGATATAATGGGGCTGTTATGGGGTTAAAATGGTAAAACTATATATATATAGGGGAGGTTATGTCAAAATTTTATAAAAAAAAGCTATATACGACCATTTTGATTGAAATTGAAATTGTTATTGGGTTTAGATGGAGAATGACAAGAAGATTGTTTCGGAGACAAAGAAGGAGAATGTTAAGGAGGTTCAAAAGGAAGAGGAGTTGTACACTTATTTCGGCCGAAAAATAAAAACGCCTATTAAGAGAAGGAGTGTATCGGCTGTACGTCGTTTTCTAGTGGGATGTGGCAGGGAGACTAAGGCTGAGGTGGAGGAGGCACCATATGAAGAGGCCCCAAGCGAGGAGGAAGAGGAGAAGGACAAGGGTGGCTCTAGTAAGAGTAAGGAGGAGGAGGGGGTGAGAAGAAGAAGTAGGATTTAGGGTTTAAATTTCTAGTTTGTTTCTTCTAGTGTTTATGAACTTATGTTTGTGCTTGTTTTAGGATGCGACTTGTGTTATTTGAACTTATGTTTGTGCTTATGTTTGAACTTATGTTTATGAATTTATGTGTGTGCTTATTTCAACTTGTGCTTATTTCTACTTATTTATCTATTTATTTGTGTCAATTGTTTATCTACTGAAATTAAATGAATTTAGAACTTGTTATCATTTGCAATTGTTATTTAATTACAATCATTTAATAGATGTCTTTTGGAGAAGAAAGAGAATATGATGAACATGATAACATGGAAGAAGAAGTGGACGAAGGGATCCATCAGAATAAAAGAAGTAGGACCAACATGGAGGAATTTAGACGACTAAGGCAAGCGGGGTATAAATTCCAAATTACATTCGACGATAAAGGAGTGCCACGTAGTACTCAGAAAGGCACAGTTGCGAAATTCAGTTCATACTGTGCATATCTCGCTAAGGTAAGAGTGTCAATTTTAGTTGACGATTGGAACAAAGACGTTTCAAAAGAACAGAGGAATGAGTTGTGGGAGGATGTCAAGGTAATTTCCTAACTTGTAACTATTATATTTTGGCAATTTCCTAACTTGTAACTATTATTATTGCAGAGTGCATTTAACATAAGCGATGATAAACACAAGAAGAAAGTCATAACTATGATGGGTAGAGCTCATAGGGCCTTTAGAAGTAGGCTTGTGACAGATTTCATTGACAATGAAAATCCAAAGAATGCATGACATAAGCGATGATAAACACAAGAAGAAAGTCATAACTATGAAGGTTGCATGACACCGCTCCAGATTACAGCTTTGATGGATGCGGTCACTGAGAGATGTAAAAATGAATTAAAGGAGGAGGTGAGGGAGGAAATGAAAAATGAGTGGACTCAGCAGGCTTTTCAGCAGATGACGACTTGGTTTGCCATGAATGGAGTGCAAGTTCCAGAATTTCCACCGCAATTTTTTCAAATGTCGCCTCATGTTTTGTCGGTCGAGGTGGACTCTGCAATGCCTAGAGGTGTTGGCTCAAACTATGTTCCTCCGGAACCGAGTGCCGGTGTTCAGGTTCATTTTTATGAAGATATCAATTTAAATATATCTGCAATGAATTTTTGGAACATTATCTTTTTGTAAATAAAAAATCTAACTAAATCTATTTGCAATTTCAGGAACAAGTTGAATGCAATCTGTTTTTGCATTGTAATGATGGAAGCCGTGTTCACGTGGCCAATGGGTTCATTATACCGTCACAGGTGGGTCAGATGGTACACAACGAGCCCCTACTTGCAACTGAGACTTATGTCCATCTTTCCCAATGTGGCGACGAATTCAGAGATTGGTACATCCCTAAACCGTCAGATGAACAATTAGGCTCGAGTTTAGGAGGGCTATTCGCGTGGCCGTCAGTTGATGTGGAGCCACGACAAAAGGTATCATTTTTTATTTCACACTTTCTACAATTTCATATTAATACTCGACAAAATTGAAAACATTGAATTAATTGATGTAGAACTAATTAATTGAAAACATTGAATACAGATTAGCCAACAAAATCCGATGAGACAGGGGAAGAAGCCGATGGAGAAGGGGAAGGGGAAAGAGATAGAGAGGGCGAAGAAGGTCGCGAGTGAGGTATCCATGATTAATCGCGGCGAGCTTCTCGAGCCCAAATATTTGGCCAAACTCTCTCAAGCCGAGCGAAAACTATACTCGGTGTTGAAGTTTATACCGGTCGGAGATGAGACGATTGAGGTGCATGATTGCGACCCTTGGGGTACGCACGACAATGGTCTCTTCATTTTTAACTTGGGAGATATTGTCGAGTGTTTCAAACGAGAATGCTTAAACATATCGATGATCAAGATATACTCCTGGTATGTGATTTTCAAACTTGGTTTTTTTCTCAATATTCGATTTAATTGGAAACATATTGAAGTATTGGATAAATGCAGGTATTGGATGATCGAACTTTCTAAAGAAGTTGGGTTCTCTAAAAGCATCACCATATGGGATCCGGATAAACTAGCTGAAATAACCTGGAAGGCCAACGAAGATTCTAATGTGAGTTACATGAAGAGGTCGTTCTCAGAGAATCCGGACTGCCAATACTTTGTTTTGGCGTATAATCAGGGGTAAGACCAATTATTAAACTCAATTATTAGTTTCCTTTCAATTCATTAAGAATTAATATGTATTACAGGTTTCATTGGACAGTCATTGTTGTTGATGTCCACAAAGAGAGAGTATATTATGTGGATTCCTTGGTACGCGACAATCCCATTGATCAATTAGTAATTAGGCCGTTTATAACAACGTAAGTTTTAGATTCTAAATAGACAATTTGATATTGTGGAAAATACTATATATATATAAATTATATCTAATTTAATTAATTGAATTGCATGTAGGGCATACAAATTTTACAAGATGGAGAAGACTGGCAAGGCTATACGTAAAGCTAATATATTCAGCTGGTACGAATTGAAGGTACGTAACGATATCTTATGGATTTATGATTTAGAGATTAAAATTTCTGAAACTAGTCCAATTTTCTAACCAACTATTTGTTTGAATTGTGATTTTAGGCTCCGAAGCAAAAGGGCAATACAGAGTGTGGATACTTCACAATGTGTGCCATGAGACAATTATTATTCTATGTGAGAGGAGTCGGAGAACTACCCAAGGTATTGCATTTTGATCATATTTAGAGTTTAATAGTCGTTTACCAAATAATATAGGATTAGGGTTTACGGTTTTGGATTTAGGGATTTAGGGTTTAGATACAATTTGATGTGGCTTGTTTAAGGGTTTGATAATTGACAAACTTTCAAATAAATCCGGTGGTATAATCAAATAATTAACTTAGGTTTAGGGTTTAGGGTTTCATAAAAATCAAATAGTTTGGGAATTTATGATATCAACTAATATGATGTTTTCGATTGTTTTTGTTAAATCAAATATTGTAGCAAATCGATCCAGTTGGAAAACCGTTTACGAAAGAAAACATTGGAGAAGTCGTCGATGAACTTATGGAATTCATGTATTCGAATGTATTTGGATAACTTAATTTGTGGTACATTTGTAAATAAAATTGATATATGAATTGGTTTTTTTTCATTTGATATGTGCTTGATATATATATGTGGATTAATGCATGATGAATAATGTGGGATTGATATGTGATCTGTTTTGGTACATTGAAAATCAATGTACCAGTGGTACGGCTAGCAATATGGGGCTAGCCACAGAATATCACGTGTACAAAAAAAACATTTTATAAATTTATAACGTTTATTATTAAAAAACCGTTACAGATTTATGACGTTTATTTACTATTAGGCGTTACAAAAGGGTTAATGGGAAAAGGAATAAAATAAATTGAAATTATAATTCTGGAACTTCTGTAACGTCTATTAGAAATAGCCGTCACAGATCTGTGACGTCTATTTCGTTAAAGGCGTTACAAAAGGCCGCGTATAAAGAAATTTAAAAAATTAAAAGCAGCAATCTGTAACGCCTTTTAGGAAATAGACGTTACAGATCTGTGACGTCTATTTCATAAAAGGCATTACAGATCTGTGACGTCTATTTTCTAAAAGGCGTTACAGATTCATAACGCTTTTTAATTTTGTGACGGAGGGTACTGTAACGTGCCCATAAATGTTACAGATCCCTTTTTTTGAACGTTACGGAACAGGAAATCTCGCGTAGTGTGTTGGAATATTGGTCTTTTATTTTGCTAAATTAGTTTTGATGGTTGAACTCTTGAGAATTCAAGAATTGCAAGAGGTTCCAAATCCTAAGTCTAGTTTCGAGGTCAAAACAAGAATTAATGAGAGAAATTCAACAAGTCAGGTAATTCTAGGGTTTTTGGTAGTTTTATTCTTCAATTTACTCCAGAACCAGCGGCCCGCTGAGAACTCAGGTCGCTGACTCCAAAATGAGTCGTTGAAGACAGGGGCATAGACAACCTGCTGGATCTTCATGCGACCCACTAGAATTAGCGCAGACTCAACTATTAGGCTAGTTTATTAAAGACTTTGTGTAAGGCATGTGTTTTAACTAGGGCTCCTGATCCCATTTCCGTTTAAGGCCAGATTACCGATAATTAAACCAAATACCTTCGAATACAACCTAGATTTTAACTTTCGTTTCTTAGTCTAAGTTCTACAAGTTTATGCTTTACGACTCCCTATACTTCCGTAATATGAAAGGACTTCAACTTTCGTTTCTTGATCCTAGTATCTCCGTCCGGTCTCCACTCTCGTGTTTACCATACTTGAATTTCCTAACCTAAGAACGTTTGGACTTAAACACCTAACAATTAAGCAAGGCTTTTAACTTAACGGGTGCGAGCAATTCTTCATTAGGCAATTCAATTCAAGTAATCTAAAGCAATTAAATCAAAGCATACAACACAACATGCAACAAATAAACTAAACTAAAAGTATATCATCAATCATAAACTAAAAGAAGATTACTACCATAGTCCTAGAATAAACAAAATCAACAACTAAGAGATATCATACAAACATAAGAGAAAATGATAATAAAGAAAGATTACAACCAATTACTCTTGCGTGTCGAATATCTCCTATCAAACAAGTCTATTGCTATCGCAATCTACTTGCTTGGCGCTGCCACGATCTGGATTTGAGACTGAACTCTCAAATAACTCAATGTCTAACCCTAGCTTTGACCTTGGATTAGATCCTTCTTGTTGCATATCTCAAAATCTCCTCAAAGTAGTCTTAAATAGGCATTGGAAAGGTGTAGAAACACTGGAAATAACTGAAAACGCGCTCTGGATGCACGTGGAGTCGGTAGAAACCGTCTTCCAAACATAAAATTGCTAAATCGGGCAATTCTGAAAATTCTGGCAGTTCCAGGACCGGTGGGCCGCTGGAGCTTTTAGCTACACCTGGAAAAATTCAGCACTGCGTCATGTCAGTATTTTGGCAATATCTCCTTCATCCGGACTCCGTTTGAGGTGATTCAAAAACCGTTGGAAAGCTTGCAACGAGCTCTACAACTTCATGGATTCATACAAGCCATTTCTTGTCCAAAATCTGCATTAAATTCGAAACTATGGTAGTAACTAATTCTTTGATACAAAATTCTAATTGAACTAACCTAAATTATCTAAACTATCTAAACTCAAGATAAATTGATTTAGTTTGGAGTCAAAATCCTACCTAAATAAATCTATAAAATCCACTCATCACTAACAAGGCAAGGTTGAAAAGGACTAAGCACGCTAGAATTTGAACCAGATTAAACTTATGCATTAACCAGAGGACTCTATCCAACAATAAAATATCTCGCTAGAGGTGATGCACTTCTGTACAGACATCCTACCAAGTCCTCGGTTGAACTTGAACATTGGGACAGATTCAGACGCTGCTGATTTTTCTATTTGCGTCGTCTACATAGAGGACATCATCTGTTCAGTATTCTGGCGATGATATTAAAGGCAAGGCTCTCCATGACTCGTGAAATAAAGTTCTCTATTTGAGTACGTAGCTCACATCCTGCCAAATTTTACAAAAGATTTGAGTTTGCACAAACTTAAGAAAACAATTGTAATTTGTAAGGTTCTGTCATTCTGTGTTGTCAACAGCTAGAAAATATAATATGGGATGCGATCCACTAGTAAGGAATTAGAAAGAAAAAAAAATTGACATAAAAGGAATTATAATTTTTTTTTTTTGAGGGCCAGAAAAATACTAGCAAATTTTCATTAATAAAGAAAAAAATTTACAAACCAATCACAACAAAACTCAAAACACATACAAATGGTGAACTCCTATCATAGTTTACCAACTTCTCCTAACTAGAGATCCAGTACCAACTTGTATTTAATAAAAGAGGAAAAATCCAATACAACTATTGTACCAATACTAACTCTACTAGTAGCAGCTGGAACAAACAAAAGAAAATCCAATCATGACAGCTGCCACTTGTACCAGTACAAAGCTTATACCAGCACCAATTAGGACTTGTACCAGTTTCCAAACTTTCTCCAATCTAACCGGTATCTATTAGAAATTAAAACACAGGAACTTTGCATTCAGTGTTGGCTTAAGAATAATAAATAGTTTGCAAGGTACACTTAGGTCCTCGTTATAACTTGGCTATTAGCATCTTATATTTTTACAATTTTTAAGTTCGAAAGGTACCTAGCCAGGAGAAAAATACAAAGTAGCTGTTGGAGTTATGTCCTAGAAGTCAATATTTAATGACTTATTTTCTTAGTTTATGTTAATGATGATATTTGATCATTTGTTCCTATAATTTATTATTGACAGATCATTCAGGTTGAGGATCTGAATTGTAGATCTCTGTGGATCATTCATTAGAATGACAATAATAAATCTAAATCGTCCATAATCTTGATAATTAACAAGGAACATTAATTATCATAAAAGATTAGTATGCAAGTTAAGTGATGATTAAGTTCTACAAATCATAGGTAAGGAGTTACCAACTTAATTGCATATGTGTATGTTATTGGAACATAGTACAGGACTTGACCCAATGAAATAAACATATGGATTGTGTTAAGTGTCATTGTTTATTTCATATAAGTTTGATTCTAAGTTTGAGATGTTCACCTTTTCCACATGAGGATAGGTTCAATAAATATCGTCTAACGTTGATTCCTGATAAAGGCTGCTATAAGGACTTTATTTATGTTCTCTTGAATTGTGCGGGGAAAAGTTGTTCATCAAGAAAACCGTATGTCCCTCATTAGTATACCTAGTGAGTGATGATATCTGTTTGGGCCCCTTGATGGAGTTGGATTGTATGCATGCAAACTAGACGATCAACTCTAGATCAAGAAATGTATAATTTGCAAGAATGACACACTCCTATCTTGGATTATACAATGATATCATGTGACATAAGAATCAGACAAAGGAAATACTTATATTTCTTATGCAGGATTGAAATATTGTAACGGTACACTATTTATGCGAATTGGGAATCATAACGTGTTGCTAGATACCGCTTATGATTATTGGAAATAAATAGTGATTTATTCTCCATGGCCAACATAGCATAAATCCTCAAAGGGTCACACAAATAGGACTTTGACCACACAGTGCATTATCTATTTATTCGCAACAGTGAGTATTGCGGAAATATGATGAGTTGATTAATTAATTATATACCGTTATGAACCGTTATAATTAATTAAGTCAAAGAGATCATATAGAAATAAATTAATGCATTATCTAATCCCAAAATAATTATTAATGAGTTAATAATTAATTTTAGATCAACACATTTCAATATAAATGGTTATATTGATTAATTGGGCCGTTATTTAATAGGAAAATATATAGCACAATTATAGAGCAACCTAATGGGACTTTAATTAGGTGAATTAAAGACCCAAATGAGATTGTGAGGTGGCCCATATAGGCCCAATTCGTGGCCAGCCATAGGGTGGCAAGAGGTGTAATTTTTGGAAAGTTTTTCCTAGAGTTTGAGCTCTATAAAAGGACCCCTTTGGAGGCTCCAAGAGCTAGCCTTTCTCTCTCCTCTCTTCCTCCCCTTTGTGGCTGCCACAAATCTCCTCTTTTCTCCCTCTTTTGCTCATGTGTTGAGCTCTCTTCTCCATTTAAATGAAAGATTTAATTGCTAGAAGAGAGAAAGCTAATGGGATTAGGCTTGTTTTTGGGTGTGCTAGCACATACCTTGAGAACGTGGTTAATCTCCTTGGTGAACTCGAGGCCGGCAGCACAACCATGGTGGTGGTGGTGGAGAAGGCACGCCATCGACTCCCATGCCATGGATTCGAGCCTCATGAATGTGATTTCATGAGAGGTACAATTCTTCCTACTCTCATCTTGAAATGCTTGTGAATGATGTTGAAACCTAGATCCCTTGTGTTTAGTTGTTGTTTCTTGCTATTTGATGGCACAAAAATGGAATTAAACATTTCCTAACAGTAGCCACTACGAGATAGTCCTTTTTGAAAGGTCGAAGTATTCTAACTGAGAGCCACTGTTACCAATTTTAACTACTACTGATTTCCAAAAACAACTGATTAACACCTTTTCATTTCTAATTGAAAATAGATATTTGTAAATAATGAAATAAAAAGATACCATTTGCAATTCCTAAGAAATGAAAGCAACAATGGCTAGCCAACTGAGAGATTCTCTTAAGGAGATTCATCTTTTCAGATAAGAACTACCTCACGCTGTATCTTGTTCATATCCAAAACAGCCCGCGGAAGGCGAGGGTAGCGCAATCGGAGGCTAAGTAACAGACCCTCAGCCCGTTGTGACAGAAGCGAGCTCCGATCTGTATCTCCAACAAGGCCTTTTGACTTTGCCGCCCCAAAATGAAGACTGCTTCATATGTTTGGGCTTGGCCTTTAATGGGCTTTTCTCCTTGGTTCTTTTCAGGAGCCCCACATGGACAGCTGTTTCAATCCGGTTGGCTATTTCCAATGTGTGGACAGTGTGGTGTTCGGACGAGAGGTCAAGATCGTCGAGAAGACTTGGAATTTCGGACGAGAATTGTCAGCTGTTATGTACCTGTAGGTAGGTCTGTCAATATCGACATTTCGTTCCGTGTTCCATTCCATTTCGTCCAAATGGAACGTTAAACGAAAGAAAAATCAGTTTCATTTCTGAAAACAGAATGGAAACAGAAATGAAATTTGTAAATATTTACCGAAACAGAATACGAAATTCGGCCGAAATCAATGGTAAATGAGGGACGGAACGTTAAACGGAACAGAAAACTATTTCGTTTGACGAAACGGAACGGAAACGGAAGAGAATTTCTGTTTCGTCGTCTGGAACGGAACGAAAATGAAAATGGGTTGTTATGTGTTCCGTTTCGACATTTGACAGATATACCTGTAGAGTATCTACGCTAAGCATAACTTTACAGTTTCCACTCAGCATGAATCAACCAAATCAATTTACAAATTCATCTCATACTAAATTATGTCATAACTAACCATATTTATTTATTTTTTTACCTCTTGATCAAGTACCAAAGGAACTTCATATTTTACAAAATTTATATAAAAATTCATCACTTTTTAAATGAAACAAGATCAATGGTTTAACTTCAACATTTGAATTTGTAAAGTTTAAAATATAAAAAGGTGAATTGTGACATATGATATAGCAACACCATAAAGGCATAAAATGGTACTGGTCCTAGAATCTTACTCTATTTTGCAACCCCTTGTCCTATAGCTTATTCAGTTCACATTTTTTGTCCTATAGCTTAATAATTTTTTCAATAAACGAGAACAACAAATAATTAGTTTCTTTATATTCTTTTAGCCTTAAGAACTGTTGTAGTGTATGTTAGTTTATTTTATTTTTTTTTTTGCTATTTATAGGAACTAAATTGTATGAATGATCATTTTAATTTGACGATTATCCATGCTAGTATAAATTTTTTTTATAGACAAATTTTGCTCCTAAATGTGTGACAGAAAAATGCTGACATCAATATGCATATTAAGAAAAGTAAGCGCTCGCTTTACTCTATATCAGCATTTTAAAAATGGTTCGCATTATTAAAAGGTTACATGTTTCGTCAAATTATTAGGCCCTTTTATGGAGTAACCCAATTGGGGGGGAAAAAAAAAGATTCAAGGAGTCTAAATTGAAAGTTACATAAGCAATTTAGGGTTAACTAAGAAACTTTTAGGAATAATTTTCCGAAGTAGAATTGGTCCCTTGTTTCATGGAAGGTTTCCCTAGGACTGGAACCAATTTTTGTTTTTATAATTTATTTTGTCATACAGATAACAACTACTTATCAGTATCCTACATTTAACAAATCACTTTAATTTGATTATTAGAATATAAATGCTTTAAAATTTATAAAGTTTTATGAAAGGTGCATTGTAGCCTGTAGATTGTATCCTAATAAATTAAGGAAGGGAGGGGTGCATTGTAGCCTGTGGATGGTGAATCCCTAGTCATCTAGAATCAATTACCGTTCTGAATTATTTGAATTACAATGAGATCTGCGTTTTAGTTGATAGTAACTTGAGGATATTTTTTTTTTCTTTATGCTAGTGTTGTTGCACGTATAACTATTAACAAAGTCCTAAACGAAAATTAGTTTGATGTTGTTCTTAGGAATTAGTTTGATTCTCCTTTTCATCCTAAGAGACAAAGTAATGGATAAATTGGTGTGTTAACAGTTGACCCCACCCCCAAGTAATGGATATACATTGTGAATTTGTGATATATCATTACATTTAAGCAGAAGGCACAACAGTAGCGGAACAACAAAATTAGCATAATATGTTTGAATTAATGAGATTCAGATTCTGTTAGAGACGTATCAGTGAAAGTTAGAATGTATCATCTGTTTTAAAATTTAAATCATAAGCTGATTAAAACATCCATTATTATTATATGCAATGTGTTATAGATTCAGTTTAATAAACAAATTTTATCTCTTATAGGTGTAATAGGCTCACAAGAAAACTATCCTACAATACTTTGAACAATTGTTAGCAAGCAAATAGTAACATTGACATATACAACGCACTGTGCTACAAGGCACGGTTGAAAAGCACGATGAGCTAGCTAGATATTGAACAGGATTAAACTCATTAACAAGACTATCCAATAATAAAATATCTCGCTACACCAGAGGGAGAAAAAGAGAAGAAAAACAGACTAAAATAACTTTTGCCTCTATACACGGGAAAAAAAGAGCAGAATTTACTGCCAATTAGCCACTTTTAAACTCAAATGACCCACCTAAAATCTAACTAATCCCTCTCAGGGGCATCTCCGTCTTTTCTCGCACTCACATTTCCAGCATAAGACCAACCCTTCCCTAAATCACAAGGAAAAAGTTTTTCCCCTTTTAACAAAGCATGATTTCTAGCAGGGCTTCCAGCGGCAGGGGTGGAACCGAAAGCGGATGTTGCAAACGGGGATGCATAAGGAGTGTTATGAATTGAAAAAGGGCTAGGGGAGATGCGCTTCTGTACAGGCATCCCACCAAGTCCTCGGTTAAACATTGGGACTGATTCAGTCGCTGCTGATTGTTTAGTTGCGTCGTCTACATACATAGAGAACATCATGTATTCTAGCAATGATAATAAACGCAAGGCTCTCCATGACTCGTGAATAGCTCTCTAAAATTGAGTGGCCAACATCCTGTCCAATTTTATAAAACATGCAGTTTATCTCAATATTAGAGAAATTAAAGCAGTCGAGAAACCAGTCGTATATATTTCTTCTTTGGGTCCAGAAACCAGTCGTATATTGTCAAATTCAATATATTTGTGGGTTACTGTGAAAACCCGTAATTTTCGAAATTGTTTTAAATTTAAAATTCAATAAATTGATTAAAGTTAAGGTTAAAAAAAAAAAATGGCAACAACTTAAAAACTTAATAGCCCGTAAAATTCTAAAATAAAATTTAGTTTCATAAATAATATTTAAGCTTTGAACTAATTCTAATTGTTATGAAATATTAGTTGATCTTAATTTAGTTAAGAAATTTTCAGAAATTATAACTTAATTTAAAAAGTAATAATTAAAATATTTTATCTAAGTAAAACTTCAAGCAAACAAATAAATTTAAATAACAAAAATTCAATTTTCTGTTCTACAAAATGTCTTTGGCCTAAATTGCATTAAAAATCTAAGTTTCACTGCTTGTTTATTTCAAGACTCAAAATTCCATCATTTTGGACCGTGTGATCTATTGTTTGTTTCCTTGATTTATCTCCACCCTTGGATCTATCTCCTTTGCACTCCCTACCCCCTCTCCTGTTAACTCATGCCACAAAAGATCCCGGAGCCCAAACATATTCTTCTCCCCAGTTTTCCGCTTCTCCTCCCTGATTTCGCGTCCGAAGGCCCCACATATGCGCAGACCACTCCTCTGCAGCGAGAAACCCGCTTCCCCCTCTCTGCAAAACCATCATGGATGTTCCCTCTCCTTCCCCATTAATATCCCTTCTACTCCCTCTCTCGGCACAGCACAAACCCCTCCTCCCTTATTCCTCTTCCCTTCCACCCAACCGAGCTACAGCCTCTCCTTCCTTCTCCCTCACTCGACCCACAACAGACCCCATCTCTCTAAACCGAGCACCACTCCTCTCCCCCACTGCCTCTCTCTCAAACACCCACCCCTTTCACTGCCCCCACTTGTCCCTCCTCTAAGCACGGCCTCTAACCCTCTCTTTCATTGTTTCCCCTCTCACACACTCTCTATCTTGCGAGCTTGGTTGACAATGGCAAAGACTGGCGGTGATCGACGGCTGGTGGTGGTTGATAGTAGCTGAGCCCAACCTCCTCCTCCTCTTTTGCTTACTATCTCGGTTTGGCCTCACCTCTCTGTTTCTTTCTCTGTTTGTTTATTCTCATGTTGAATTTGAGACGATTGTACATACTGGATTGCTTATTTGAAATAGTTGTATATTTCTTAACTCAATTGAGTACTTGCCTAAATTCTTTGCTAAGTCTAATTAATCTGATTTTGATGATACACGTATCTATATATAGACACTTGAAGGGTTATTAGATGCCTGGAGACTGGAGTAATAAGCTGTTAAGTATTTCATTCTTGAATTTTGGTGCACGTACAATCATCTTGGTGCTCCTGTTGCTAGTTCCCATTTAGTGCTTGTGTTCTAATTTTGCGTAGTTGTTGGTTACGAGACTCTGAATGAGAGGTACCAACTTGATTCTAGTTTGGTTTTGCTCAATCTCTTTTACTGGTACACTTCTTAAATCTAAAGGACTGATTTGTAAGGAAAATTTTCTGCTAAGAACCTATTGGTAAACTTCTTTGAACTGAATAAGGACTGTTTAATAATAGGTACTGTTATAAGGTCTATATTGTAAAATAAAAATCTGTTAATACTTAATGGACTATAAATTGATTAATAACCATGTTTTAATAAAAGAATAACATTTGAAGTATATTGCTTAATGGAGATGCCCGAGAGTAACTTTCAGAATATGGAATTTAATGGTAGGAACTTAGTTAGCTAAGTTATGCCATGATTCTAAAATAGCAACTGGTTATTAGTTAAATACCTTAAAATATTTGAAATAATCATATGGCAAAAATTAGTAACATTTCGTGAAATAACATTTACATAAGAATGAAGTTTACTAGTTGGCTGGTAAGAATTTTATAAATGGCTTGTGAGGCCGAAATTATTAAATTCAGGATTTCAAATTAACTTGGCATGTAAATTGAACCTAATAGTTCTATATTAATAAATTTATGAGACAAGTTATCAGAATAAAACAAATAATGTTTACGCCAGCTATATACTTAACATAACTAACAAAAGTAAAACCTAACTACTCGCATTACGAAAATAGCACCAACTTTTATAAACAATTGAATCAAATAATTTATATATACACACAATCTTGTATTACTAAAATAACGACAGACATCAGACATGGTAGTTAATAAATGGGCATAATCTAAGTTTGCCATTATTAGATTGAGAATAAATAACTAAATTTCTAAACTATCATATGGCATAAAATGTTGTGACTAACCTACTATGACTAGCTACATTGGAATATAATAAAGTTTCCAAATAAATCACATAACCTAACCGCGCAAATTCTACTTAAACCTATCAATATAATTATACATTTGGAGCACTTGGTAAATGTTCTTTTTAAATAACTTAAATATTATAAAAGTAACACATGTACATAATAAAATAGTTTAATTAATATTAATGAAAAGAGTGTAAGGATTCTATAAAACTAGTACTCAAAAGGTCTAAGTACTTTTAGATTAAAATACCTATTTAGTTAAACTTAATATCCTTTAGTTGTGACTTTTACCATCAAAGTGATTTCTAGAGACAAACAAAAAGTGACTCTACTCGTGTAGATTAAGCTGATATAAATTCGACCAGACGGCTTTCTGCACACCTTGTTTTCTAAATTAAACTTTGCCAAATTATTTCTAAAAATAACAATAACAATCTAACTTAATAAATATTTCTTCACACTAGTTTTAGATGAAACTCTGTCGAAATTTTACAAAGTATCTAGTAAATTTAATAGTATATTTCAAAATTTGACCCTTTTTCTTTTAAGTACAGTTTAGGACACAAACCAGCACTTAATTTTAATTATGAGACAACTGGGTAGATCGCTAGTCTAATGCTTACGTTTCTGATCGTCAGGTACTCAGTCAGACTATTCAGATGTAGTTTACCAACTACTAATCTGAGTAAGAGTTGCAAAGTGAAGATCAGGACTTCGCTGATGTTTCTTAGCAGCAACTTTCTTTCTATGCCCGTCATTTCAGGTGTGGATGCCTTAGGTTTTGTTTAATCTTTAGTTAGTAATTAGATCAATAATTAATTGTGTGCATATCATGTCATTAACATTAAGTAAACAGTTAAGCACATGTCATTAACTCAAAACTAGATTGCACTTATAGGATATGCATTGCATATTAATAATAATGTGATTAATAAACTTAAAAGTGCCCTTAATCAACACTTGCATCTGGTGCGGATCAGGATAGCGAGACCGAGTGTGATAAGTTCGTTTTGCCTGGGATTTCCATTATCGGGAGATTGCACCCAAGCCATTGCCGGTGGTCTCCTTATGATAAAGATCGTGGGCAACGCGTTTCTGATGATCACTCAGCAGACCGACCGTCAGGCGGTACTGCAGTCACTTGATGGTTATTTGTATTGCACTATAGTATTATATTATCCTTTGACTTGACTTGAACTAAGAGCTGAGTGTGCCATTATATCGGACTACCTCTCGATCCCCATGAGTCAGTTTACCGGTACCGTGTTTTACTGCCCACTCGTGACGACGATGTGGGAATAGGGGCAGAGTTGAGTAATCGAGCAGAGCTGAGTTAGGTAGATCTGTTGGTACGGTTCATGTCATATTGGGACTTGTGAGACTGATTCTGGATTTGATGTGTGATTTATGATTTGACCATTGAGTGCGCGTGCTTGACTCTCGTATTGATATATTTACTCACCGTATATTATTATACTATTATTATTCTCCGCTTCTCCAGAAACTTTTCTGATTTATTTGAGCATGATAGGACTTGTAGTTTAGCAACATCATTTATTCAAAGCTAACACTTAGATATTACATGATAGGATTTTAAAAGTGTTTAACTTAATGGTTTAGTTCTAGCTAGATATTAATCAGGACCTTGTTGGCTTATCTTATTACCACACTGAGTATTCACATACTCATCCCACATACTTTGATTGTGGAGACAGGTTCAGGTCTGACTGAAGACGATCCGACTTAGAGATTGCTTACCGCTGCTGGATGATGTTATTTGATGTCTGAGTTGCTTCAGATATCATTCTTTTGTGTACTTTTATTTTGTATTAATCTTGTGACATTATTTTGTGATTTATTGTATCTGAGACACTAAAATTTAGCCTTACGTGTATACAACAGAGTGTATGCACGTGGCGGGTTGTCCTCCTCGAATTCTGATTTGGTTCGGGGTGTGACAGTTACGAAATCGGATTTCAACATTATGGCAAACAAAACTAGGGCCCCATTTATTAGGAGTCGTAGAGTGCTCACCTTTAAAAGGTGAGCAGAGTGCACATCACGTCTGAACGGTTGGATTATGATCCAATGACGTGTACAGAGAGAAGAGTTTTCTCCACTAAAAATTCACCCTGCCTGACTGCCTGAGAAGCGCTGAACTCTCTGAGTTTCCGAAACTAGCTAGTTTCGGAATCTGAGATTCCGAAACTAAACCTGCCGACATTTTTGCGGGAAAATAGATAGTTTCGGAATCTCAGATTCCGAAACTAGCTAGTTTCGGATTTTAGGATTCCGAAACTATCTATTTCCCGCTCATAATGATTATTTAATCAATTATTTAAATAGTTAATCAATTATTTCACTATTTAACCACTATTTAATCAATTATTTGCCCGTTATATATAACTCCACCCTCGTCTCTTTCATTTCACTCCTCTCTCGCCTCTCGCGTCTCTGAAGAGAATCAGTAAGTTTTTATTTTGTTTTATATTTTAATTTAATTATTTATTTTATTTAGATAAAATATGTTAATATTATAAAAAATAGATAAAATATTTGAAAATTTTGAAAAAATCTGAAAAATTTTTATTATTTGTTATGTATAATAATAATATAATTTTTAAATTTTTAATGTGATATAATAATAGAAAATTGCATTAAAAATTAGGTTAATATTAGAAAAAATACAAAAAATAATGTTAAAATATTGGAAAATTTTGAAAAACTCAGAAAAAATTCCTTTATATATTATGTATATTAATAATATAATTTTTGATTTTTTTACATGATATAATAATAGAAAATTGCATAATAAATTAGGTCAATATTAGAAAAAATAGAAAAAATAGTGCAAAAATTAGAAAAAATTCTATTTGTTATGTATAATAATAATATAATTTAGAAATATTGTAAAAATATTGTAGAAATATTGGAAACATGTTAAAAGATATTATAAATAATATGTAAAAAAATATTGTAAAATGATTTTGACAGATTATAATAATTTAGAAATATTTTAAAAATTGGAAAAATTAATACTAAAATTTGATAATTCGTTTAGGTTGATATTATTTTTTTTAAAATGTACAGAAAATATCTTACAAGAAGAGCAGTTGAATTGAACTTTGAGAGATATGGAGAAGGGAAAAGCGAAGGTTGATGCAAAAGTTGACAATACTCCAACACTAAAAAACGAGGAGCAGTTGAATTCAATTTTGAGTGACGATGAAGATGGTGTAATTACAAAAAAACCAAGAAAACTAATGCATGTACGAGATTACAGGGCACTTTTCAAGCTTCCTGCCAAAAAGATGAAAGACGGTCCGAAAGAAGAACCGAGTGTTAACACTCCGAAAGAAGAACCGAGTGTTAACACTCCTGAAGATGATTGAATGCCTTAACGTCATCTTTATTTGTGGACAAACTATTGTGTTGTTTAATTATGCATCTTGTTAACATATGTGATCTTTATATGTATTTTGTTAACTGTTTGTTTAATTTTAATCTGGCTGACATTTTGTGTGGTTTAGTTGGTTGTTTAATCTTTACATGAGGTTATTTTTTTAAAATTTTTTGTAAGCATAAAACTAAAGAGATATATAAAATATGAAATATAAAAATCACAATACGAGATATATAAAAAAACACCAAGTACGAGATGAAAATATCATAACAATGTCATACAAAACGAGATACAAAAATCCTAATTCCGTCCATCACGACGGTAATTCCCCGTTGCCGGGGAATAATCAATATATGCGCCTGGTGGCTGTCGGCGCTGTCGGCCGCGAGCAAGTCCTGGAGTGGGAACTGGAGTGGGAACTCGAGGAGGTCTACTAGATGATGCCCCAGGATGACCAGACTGTGGACTGTATCCAGAAAATGGAGACTGATACTGAGGCTGAGACTGAGAGAAAGTCGACAACGGATCATCATCTAAGGGAATACCGTATGTCTGGAAATAAGCATCAGCCTGAGTCTGGTACTGACTCTGCTGAGGCTGCTGCATATAACCCCCTCCAAACTGACTCTGCTGCATATAACCCCTTCCAAATTGCGTCTGAGTCTGGTACGGAGGATAAGGAGTATGCTGGGTGGGGTGCTCGGGAGGGTGTGGCTGAGAATAAGGTGGAGGTGGAGGTGGAGGTGGAGGTGGAGGTGGAGGCTGTGGCTCAGCAGTCTCAGGCTGAGCAGTCTCAGGCTCAGCAGTCTCAGGCACAGATGGTCGGGAATGAGAGCGTCTGCTCTGAGTGATCGGCTGGCTAGGGCGCAGAACATCAAAAAATGAATCGAAATCATGCAAACTGAAATCACCCTGTTACACATAATAGCAGTAATAATGTTATAAAAATAATTTTGAAAAAGAAGAACATAAGAAGAATAACACAATAATATTAGATTAAGTTTGTCATATACCTGCATGAACCGATGCTCGTCCCAACCGGGCTCCGGAAGCTCCTCCTCGTCAGACGACGTATCAGGTATGGATGCGATGTCCGTCGGAAGACCCTTCGACTCCAATACATGAGGTATCCGATGAGGCTCGCCGACAAGATCCAATGTCGTGCTGCAACTAGTAAGCAGCGTCTTCCCAGCACGTCTGAATCCCTTCTTCACCGCCCATGCACATGCTCGAAGCACGTCTCTCAAAGTATGCTTAACCTGTTTAACCAATGTTAGCCATCAAATTATATTTGAAATCGGTTATTGTGAATGGTTATTGCATCAAAATGAACTCACCAAAGCCACGTGTGCAGGACTGTCGCGAATGTACGACATATCGGCAACCGGAGCTGTCTCTGTCTCCTCCGGAATATGTACGACATACGCACCCCCATGTACCCTCAGCCAGCGTAGATACGTGGCCTCGATAGCATCGCTCCACGGCCGCTCCTCCCTGACCCTAGCCTGTGCCATGTCACCCCACATGTCTACCTCCGTCTGAAAAACGCCACGCCAGTCTCTGTTTCGGTAGGTGGTGAACATGTATCCCATCAGCTGCGACGTCCTCTGCCAAGCCTGTTTTATTTTGAAATTATATTAAGTAAATATATTAAGTAATAATAAGTAAATATAGTAGTGAAAAATATATTTTATTGTACCTCAGGTCGAGGTGGCGGCACTGTCTGGTACAGCATGAACTGGTGCATGACACGATCGGCGTAGTGCCACATCACCATCCAGTAATGAATGCACGGGATACGGACAACAAACAAGCTCGGATCAACCTGAGTATAAAATGTATTAATTAAAAAAAATAAAAAATTATATTATTATATTATTATTTCAAAAGAATATTAACCTAATTTTTTAATAAATTTTCTATTATTCTAACATGTAAAAGAATAATATATTCATTGCAAACCTGAGCATAACGAGGCATGAGGCTCCTCATATGGTCATAAGGCCTCCAATGGACGTGCTCGGGTCTGATCTTCATGAGAACGTCCCGAGCATAATCCATTCCGGATGAGTAACCAGGGCCTTGATACTTCTTAGATCTGTGACGTGTAGTCCATCTCCTGCAAATATTTGAACATGTTTGTTTAGTTATCTTATTTTTAAATGCAAATATTTGAACATATTTGAACATCTCCTTCAAATATTCAAATGTGTTTAAAAATTTAATCTCAAATGTAATGAACATACCTCCCGTAAGGTGCACAGGTATCAATAGATGGTACACCCCAGTCGCTAAAATCATCCGTGATCGTCGGCCGACACAAAGTCAATCGCGCATACGACCAGACCTGCAGAAGTAACCACGGAGCCCCGATCTTCGTAGTGTTATTTATTGCTGCTGTGTCCAAACCTCTATATAAAGCAGCAAGTGTGGCCGCACCCCAATTGTACACTCCCTGAGAGGGAGCAGTACGAAGATCCTACAAATATTTACAAATTTCATTTATGTCAGGCAGTCAATTATGGCAAAACAAATGTACATATTATAATAATTAACAGAACTCATAAATATTTTATAAAAATCTTACGAACCCGCAAAAGATCCAGATAAAAAGCCGGAACGGAGTCCCCCGTGCCATCTGGAAATAACGTGCAACCAATAAGCTCTAGCACGAATGCCCGTGTGTATCTATCAATCTGATCCTCATCGTCGAGGACAACATCCTTCCAAATCTTTCGCAGCTTCGTAAATCTAACGCAATGTTTTTTCCTGCATTTCGACTTTATTGTCAGAACAAAACATTAAGTTTATTATAAAGTACACAATAAGTTTTATAATTTTCTTACGTTCTATCTTTTTCTCGGAAGCACTTTTCCACTTCCTCCTGCGGTGTGTCCCGCGGCAACGCATATGTCGAAAGAAGCTCGATATAATCGAAATGACAATGACCCGTCACGACTCGGCCACTCGTGACGGGTAAACCATATAAGAAAGCCACGTCCTGCATGATAGTTGAAATACTATTAGTATACATATAAATCATAAGTAAAGTAAGATGAAATTTACTTATAAAATGTCACGTACCTCTAGACTGACGGTCATCTCACCGACATGAGGAAAGTGAAACGTGTGGGTCTCCGGCCTCCAGAACAAGGCCAAACCCTGCACAAGCGTATGATCCACAGGCATATGACCAAGCTGAACGACGTGGATCAACCCAAGTGTCGTCAGATGCTGGTCCACCTGAGGAGTCCTAGCCATCATCGGCTTGTGCACCAGTGGATGCCATTTCTTTATTTATCAGAAAAAAAAAAATTAGAGACTATATTGATTTGAAGTTGATTTTCAAATAGTAATGAAAAAAACAAAATAACATACATCAGGGCCACGAAGCTGGTCTGGTTGCAAATGCAACAGACGATCATCACCAGGAGGAGGAGGAGGGGAAGAAGAAGGGCCCGCTGAGGTAGAAGCGCCGGCTGAGGTAGAAGCGCCGGCATCAGCAACACCAGAGGAAACGACGTCCGTAGGCTCAGGCACGGCTGAAGTAGAGGCCTCAGGATCGGTACGTAGCCTCGTAGATCTATGTGAACCTGGAGATGTTCTTCTTCTCGGAGGCATTTTCACTACTTAATTAAAAAAATTAAATGTCATAAATCTAAAAAAATTTCGGCAGCATCTCCCCTGTACTGGGAAGGTTTCCGAAAATTTCTTTACCCAAATCCCCCCTAAATAAATCCATTTCAAACCAAGCAATCATATCATATCACATCATATCACAATCGATAATCATATTCAATATTCAAAATCATAAACTATCATATCATATCAAAAACTATCATATCATATCAATATTCTAAAACTATCATAAAATCATAAACTATGATATCATATCACATTCAATATTCAAAATCGTAAACTATTCTAAATTACGTACATTATGCAAAATAAATAAATTAATGAATAAAAAAATACTCACCTCGATCGACAAATGCTCCTGAAATAGGAAATTCGAATCTTGAATCTTGTTTGAAATTTTCTGCACATTGAAAACCAAAATATAAGATGATTTTTTAATATATATCAAAATATATATTATTAATATACATCAAAATATCAAAATATATATTATTAATTTACATAACAAAAAATATACTTTAATATGATTTTTTAATATTTTTTTATATTTTTGGAATATTTTTCCTATTTTTCCTAATTATTTAAACAATTTTTTATTATTATAAGATGTAAAAAATATAAAATTTGCTAAAATATTTTTTTTCCTAAATAATAGAATTTAATCTGATTTTTAAATTTTTTTGGATATTTTTTCTATTTTTTCTATTATTAACCTAATTTTTTTAATAATTTTTCTATTATTACAACATGTAAAAAAAAATTTTTTACTAAAATATATTTATCCTAAATAATAGAATTTAATCTGATTTTTTTATATTTTTTTGATATTTTTTGAATAATTTTCCTATTTTTTCTATTATTAAACTAATATAACTAAATAAAATAAATAAATAAATTAATTAAAAAAATAAAAAAAAACATACCTGAGAGAGGAGAGAGGCGCTCTCGGAGGATGAAAGGGACGGAGAGAGAAAGGGAGAGGGGTCTCGTATATATAATAAGCGTCTTCTTAGTTTCGGAATCTGAGATTCCGAAACTAAGCAGATTTAGTTTCGGAATCTGAGATTCCGAAACTGCGAAGTCATTGTTAAAAAATATATTAAAAATGGATTATTTTATAATTTCGTAATTAATTAAAGTTATTTATAATTTTTTCGGTTTACATAATTCATTATTCATTGTATTTCATTTATATACATCTGAGATAAGTAGCTCAATAACAATCAATCAATATAATGAGAGTCATTTATTAAACACAAGATCTCTTTCCTGCTTTCCTACTGTTTCTACTTTACCAGTATTGTATTCGTATCAACAAATATTATTAGTTTATTACACCAAGAAATAGACAAGGTCAAACAAAAGAATCTTGACCAGCTTTTGGTCAAACGTTTCATCTATACAAAAGAACTTCGACCAGCTTTTGGTCGAACATTTCATAGGCATGGGAATTGTACCACTCTCTACTCCAAAATTAATAATTTTTAGTATTTACAATCCCATCCCATACCTACAGAGCAAACACCAACAACATTATGATCAAACACCTGTTCAGCATCAGCTTAACTTGCTTGCCGCTTAACCAGCTTAACTTCGCTACAGCTGGTTGGGATTCGTACTGACTTGCCGCTTCCCTCTCTTGGCGAAATGGCGGCTTAACTTGCTGTCTATTTCTTGGTGGAAGATTATTAAACAGGCGACTCGAAATTGAGAGATGCAATAGTATTACAAAGGAGATGCGAGAGCAGCAATTTTTATCGAGACGAAGAGGTTTCGGTGGAAGTTCGACACAAAATCGGAGAAATTTTTTTTATTACACGAAAATGGAGATCGGGCAGGGGCAAGGTCGAGAAAAGACAACGCTTTTTCTCCATCTCACTCTGCACCGTTAGATTAAGATCCAAGCGTCGAAACGATAGGTAGGCACTCTGCTCACTTCTGAAAGGTGAGCAGAGGATACGGTTCCCTGTCTCCTCTTCCCTCCTTTCTCTAACTAGTCTTCATCTAAATTCTCTGCACGTGGTTGTACGGAGCAGAGCGGTGAGAAGCCCTGCTTGACGAGCTCGATCAGTACCGATTTATCCAAGTCTCCGTGAAAGAAAGAGGGTTAAGCAGCTATTTTGCCAAATTGTCTCGGCTTTCTTGGGCTCTCCATCGATCCAGCTGCTTCTCCTTGCCTATTCACCTGTCGACTTCTTTTATTCATCAGTTTGATTAACTACTACTCTGTTGTTTTGAAAGATAAGTTTAAGTTCTATCGGGCCAATTTCATTCTTAACATTTTGTTTGTTTATTGTGAATAAACAAATTTCTATCTCTAATTTCTGCTTTATTTTTTTCATTCTTACTGCTGAATCAAAGTTGCAAATCCAACATTCAAGAAAATGTATTGACGGCTTACATGGAAGGGACCATCAGGAAGCTGAGAAAGAGGCACGCAATCTGGATCTTCTCATTTACCCTTTTACTTTGTTGCAAGACTTTTATTATTTACTGCTAATATTATTACAACAAATTATTTTTTGGTTCTGACAACTAAGTAAGAACTTGTATGTTAAAATTGAAATAGACATCACTGTTTTGCTATATTATTTTTACGGGTATTTTGTTCCGATTAATTGTTTCATTTGATTGGGGATCAAATATTGCATTTTGATCCTTTCTGGTTGTGAGAATCAACAGATTTTATACAATTGACCAGCTATAGAATATGAACTGTGTCAAAATATATTCCACTTTGTTTCCTTTTTCAGGTTTAATGAGCTGATCAATTCTTAATTCACTGAGAACCGATGGGCCAGAAAATCTACAATTTTGTATTCGTAAAACTTAATCTTGAAGATGACATGTGCATAAATTAAGGCTACTGGTATATGTATATCTGCATATTTTTTCTATTGTTCTTTTTTTTTTTTTTTTTGCAAATAGTCGTATATAAGCTATCTAAATTTTTATTATGCACAGAGAGCTATTGTGGGTAATTCTGATTAAGTTAAATAAAGACAGTAATCATCAGAGAAATTGTAAAATTGAACCTATGATGAGAACACATCTCTGTGCAGGTCGACCTATGAACCTATGATGATTTGTAACAAAATTTTAGTTGGTATTAATATGTGAGATAATATCAGAAAAAAAAATGCATGACATATTCATGAAGGTTAGCTACATATTCGAAATACATATTCAGGAAGGTTAGCTAAGTTGCAAATGTGAACATCTGCTCAATGTGTGACATGCCAGGTTTGGATCTATTTTAAGCTCAATTTCATGCTTTATTACAAATAGTATTAGTAGTAAGAGCAATAGAAAAATTAAGCCATTATGCTTGCCCAATAGCTCAGTTAATGCAATAAAGCAATGAGCTGATTAATGAAATATGCCATTTTGTCCTTATTTTCCAAGTTATACTGATCAAATTCATGATTTCATAATTTGATTTGTCATAGATTTCGGTTAATAATCCACTTACAGAATTTACTTACAAAAGTTTAGTTATGTACTATAGTGATATTAGAGTTACCTTCGTGAGCACATCAATCTATAATATAAGCAACTGTCATACAGGGAGCTTATCAAAGAGACTGCAATAAGATCTGCTGAGTACGGCAAAGAAAGTAAAGGTATTAACAGAATACTCCTTAATGAACTATTTTCGTACCCTCAGTTTTTGTATTTGATAACCCTAAAAAATTACATATGTGATAATTCCATCACTATTTTAATCTTTCAATTAGTTAATAACCTGTTAAAAAAATAACTTTTAAAATTACAAAATTATTTTCAAACCAGGGATACTCCACCGATGATATCATCTCTAGGAGAATCTCCAGTTGTCGAACGTCACCCCACTGATCTCAAAAATTAGCTTTTAATGTAAGTGCACTAATTTTGGGTGCTAATCTCGATTAGGCTCAATTTTCGTTATTATGCATTTTTGGTATAACCTGAGGCCCCAATTTAGATAAATTATTACGTTAATTTTTTTGGGGCTTTATTTTTTTTCTTTTTTTTTTTGTACTGCCATGCATACATTTTTCAGGCTACAGAATTTTTTTTTATGTTTGTGATGACTGTTTACATGAATCCTAAGTATAAATTAGCTAATCGATGAGCTTTCTTGAAAATCTTCAACCTTTATAAGTCGGCTACAACCTTAGAGTTTTCGTACAAAGCCTAGGTAGTTTGGAGCAGGTCAATCTAACTATTTTATCTGATCCAAGGCTATCCGATACCACTTAATTTCCTGCTCGAGCAAGTCAATCTGTTAAAAGAAAGCTCTTCACCGGTTCAGCAAGCCAAGATGGCAACAAGTACGTCCCCAACCAAAACCAACAATGCTTATTTAAACATTACAATTCTTATTTTGACATCACTGATCACACACACAGAAGAACACACATAAGGCCATGAAGAACTCCTGCCGTCTCCGAACCGTGTTGCCACCACCGCAACAGACAGGTACTATCATGTCAACCAACACCGGTTCATTTCTTAAGAAATTAAGTACATTTATTAATCATGCCCTCCTGCCACCAAAGGACTTCAACAATTATAAATCAACACCATATATCACACAAGCATACCAATCTGTGCAACCACACACAAAAAAAAAAAAAACTGCCCAGTACCAAACAATCGAGCTCTTGCCGGAAAACCTAAATAATGCACACACAAAATACCTATTTTGCGACAAACTACATTTGGTGCTTTCATCAGCTACTAGAAAGAAAAAAAAATCCATGGTCAGAGATGAGATTAGATTGATCGATACATTGAGCTAATGTGCCATAAGGGAGATGGGAAAAGACATTTGGACTGGACATGACAACTCGACAGCCTCTGGTAGGAATAGGAGAGCTCGACTTTGATGATTTTGATTCATAAAGTTTATTTTGTTCGTTTGTTGATATAGTAAAAGACCGGTTCCGGCACATCTTCGATTACAACAATGAGGTCAAAGTAACCTTCGGGTTGACCAGCACGTTCTCACTGTTTGATGGTGGAGGAGTGAGACCAGTGCTCGCTCCACCACTGTTTGATGGTCGGCTGGAGCAGTGAGACGGAGGAGAGAGGGGCAGTGAGGCGGAGGAGAGAGATGGGGGTTTCGGCACTGGAGAGGAGAGAGAGGGGTTTCGGCAGAAGAAGGGGTCGGCAGTGGAGAGGCGGAGAGGGGGGATCAAAGGGTGGCACTCGGAGTCGGGGCAGACAGAGGAGGTAGATCGAAGGGGGGAGTTAAATTTTAGGAGGGGGCAGTTTTTGAACGAGAGAGAGAAAAGAGAGGAGATAGATTAGTTTATAATTTTGGTTTGATTTTTAGAAACGGTTTTTTAGTAAAAAATCGTTTCTAAAAATCAATTTCGATTTTTTCCTATATTTTAATTAAAAATATAGGAAACGGTTTGGATAAAAAATCGTTTCTAATAATCACATTTTTAGAAATGGTTTTTACTAAAAAATTGTTTCTAAAAATGAACCGCGTTTTCTTTTTTTTTTTTTTGCAAAAAGTTTAGAAACGATTTTTATAAAAAACCGTTTTTAAAAATAACCTTTGAAAATTTCCAAAATGCCACTGGCTACTTTTAGAAACGAATTTTTAAAAAAATGTTTCTAACGGGGTGTTTCCAAAAATCTTTTTTGTTGTAGTGAACACATAAAATTCTATGCTTATAGGTCTAATTTATGTACAAATGGGGGACATTTGCACCCCATTTACAACACTTGGCTCCGCCACCGCTCTCAATCTCTCATGAAGCCAGTTCTAAGACAGCAACGGTTCATTGTGAGCCTCTCTCTCACTGCCTTAAGTATTTTTGGACCACCTTGTAGTGATAGCGTTGGGTTTCATTCTCGAATAGGAGTAAGAGAGTGGGGAGAGAGGAGGGGCGGCGAAGAGAGAGGAGAGGGGTTTCTCCTCAGTGCTTCACATCCAAAGAGACGAAGAGTTCAGCGGATATAGAGGAGAGGGTTTCTTGGGCAGTCGAGCAAGGTGAATTTTAGCAGGAAAAACTACTTTCTTTGTACGCACCGTTGGATCATAAACCAATCGTTCAGACAAGAGTGCTCATGGATCATAAACCAACCGTTCAGACAAGAGGTGATTAAAAGTGAGCAGAGGATACATTCCCCATTTATTACGCTAAATGGGCCATCTGCCCATCTCTCCAATTAGAAGACATTCTTCGGCTGTTCACCAATCACCAACTACTAAAAAACCAAAGATAGTATGGTTTGATCAAAAAAGTTCCCGATCAGTTCCAGTATGTTTTAAGGATGGAGTATGAAACATGTGAGATATTTCCGCTTCCAGTATGTTCTTAGCCACTAGATTTTGCAACAGAGTGTTTTTTTAAAAAACCCTATATGTGAATTTGTTTTCTCAAAGAAAAGGTCAACAGAGTGTTCCCTGAATGTATTAAAATAAATGCACGCATAATTACAGAGTACTAAACAAGAAAACTAGAAACCAACATATGTTACATGCATGGCAAACACATAAGCATACTCTCGGTGGTTCTACTCCAAACCAAAACGAAAATGAAAGTATACATAAAATACAGCAAGAAAGCACATTCATGAAAGAGCATTCATGTCACATTCCAACAAATTACACCAACTATTATTTCTGATAGAAAGGAAGGACTGTATATACAGTCTGGAGAGCAGTCATGACCACGAAAGAAAATGCAGCAATAAATGATATAGTCGACCAAGGATTAGAAAAATAATCTCGCTTCAGTTTTGCCTTCCACTTATGCCAATCAGTATTATAATATACCTGCCAACATCTCTAAACAGATCTTTGAGGCAGTGCTCTTCGTAATCCAAATACGAGCACATGGTAAGCCAGTTGAAAAATGAAACCAGCTCTTCATTTGTTGCTAACAGATTCTCTATGATTCCCTTTTCTGTAAGCAGGGTGACATATCTGTAGCTGATTTAAACAGAGAACCCATGAAGAATGCATAACTGGTCAGGTTCATGCTGAGATTGGTGTTGCACTCCTCGAAGGAAACCAGATTCAACAATTGAGATCGCCGTGTGTCTTCTATTGAGACATAAGGGATTTCAAGGATGCCATTTTGAAATTTAATATCCGAACTATTTTCTGACATCTTTCTCTTAAATGCTGTGCCAGCCTGTTGCAGCTCAGTAGCAGATGGAATTGTACGAGGAGCCCTTCCATTCATTGAATTGGGTTTTCTTTTTAAACGCAGCTTCGGAATGGGGTTTAACTATTCTGTTATGTGGAAAGATTTTGTTGAGAGGTTTTCAGCAATCAGTGAAGGCACATAACAGAGGTGATACATGTGTAAAATATGTTTAATCTCAATGCCAATGGCCAAAATAAGCCCTGTCTTCCTCATTGGTCATTGGTCAGGAACAAATCATTTTAATGTATATTCCTCATTGGTCACCTAGAATCACCTATAATTTATTTATCACTCTCTCTGCTATTTTGATGAACTTGCGGCATGAATCTCTATTACGACAAGCCATGCCTAATCTTGTATCTTCAATCACCGACTCAACATTTTGGTCCTCAATAGTTCCCTCTCTAGCTTCTCTTGTCCAGCACTTCCAAATATATTTTTTTCTGGTAAAATTTTAATTTCATTGCATCAAGTACCTTCAATTTAAATTAGCTTGTCAGATTATTGGGTTATACTTGACTGGAATTTGACCTCTTTTGTTTGTTGAGATATGTACACTGTATACCAGATGTGTAAATTAGGAGCTCCAAAATGACTTGAATGAAACCGGAAACATATAAAGTCCAGTCCCATGAAATGTAAAGTCAACATTAGAAAATCAATTGCCAATAGTTGTCAGTAAAGATGGATTAACAGGATTAGGTTACACCATAGTTAAGTTATGAAATTAATTAGACAAATGATTAGTGGTTAAGTTGTGAAATTAATTAACCAATTTAAAGACAAGTGTAGGTTCTTGATTTATGACAGTTGTACACTCTAGGAAATTAGTGTTAGATCTATTGGCTATATATACTTGATGCATCTCATTGTAGAAACTACTGAATGCAATACATTTTACAATTACATTGCTTTCTCTCTGCTGTCTCTTCTCTCTAACATTCTTTAACAGTACTACATAATTAAGTTAACTGGTCTTTTATTTATTATTATTTTTTGCACAAAAATTGCTAGGGAATTAGATATGTATGACATCCAGTACCTTTATTGCATAAGAAAGAAATATTAAGAAGCACACTGGAATTTAACATGCAATGAGAAGCACACTGGAACCCAACTTACAGTTTGTACCAGTAACACAATTAAAATCACATCACTCATTTAGACAACAAGAATACAATCTAAGCCGTCATTTTATAATTTGATCACACTGGATTATCTACTGGTTTAGAATAAATTAAACAAAATAGCAATATTAGGTAACAAATTAAACCAAATTAACCAGAGCAGCAAAAAATAATCCCAAATAGCGAACACATTAACCTCAAATTAAACAAAAATAGCAACATTATTGCTTACAATTAGAGGGGAAAGCTACAAGGAGGTGGAGAGAACCGTGAGATGAGGCGGAGGCGGAGGCGTCGGAACCAAAAGCTGAGGACTAGTTGGAGGCGGAGAAAGAGCACAATTTGAGGAGAGAAGGTGGAGAGAGAGCAACCACCGAGGTGTTTTGAGGAAAGGAGGTAGGTTTCGAAGGAGGGAGTGAAAGAGAGTGATTTAGAAATGAGAGAGACGGAGAGGAGACTAACGGAGCGACAGTTCTCTCTTGCTCGATCAACTGTCTGACCCTCTCTCTTCCTCGCTTTCTCTTTTTTTCTTGCTCCATCAAACAAGTAGAAATGGGAGCAACATAGAGAAGAGGTAGACACGGAGGAGGAGCTACGTATACGTATACGAAGAGAAGAGAACGTATAAACTTCGTTTTTTTTTTTTTTTTTCTTTTGACGGAAGTATTGGTAATCCGACCGTCCGTTTAGATCGGACGGTTCAGATCTTACGAAGTCCACTGGTCTTCTTTTTTACGAAGTCCAGAGGTGAGGTAGAGGATCCGGATTGGTTTCGCTCTAGGCCTTATAATTTAGTAATTTTATATATTTCTCTTTTGGGTCGAGAAACCAGCCTTATATTGTCAAATTTCGAACAGGAATGATAACTGCCAAATGGACCATGTCTCCAATTACGAGATATTCTTTGGTTGTTCACCAACTACTGCAAATGCAAAGATAGTTTGGTTTGATCACAAAGGCCCCAATCAGTTCTGAATTATTTGAATTACAATAAGATCTGCATTTGAGTTAACAGTAACTTATATTTTCAATATTTGTCTCTTTATGCGAGTGTTGTGCACGTATTACTATTGATAAGTTCTCTAGATGGAATTTAGTTTGATTCTTATTATCATCCTAAGAGAAAATAATGAATAATTTGGTTTGTTAAACCTACCCCCAATCCGGCCGACAACACCACCAATAATTGACTAAAAAGATATATACATAATACATTGTGATATATGCATTACATATTCAAAAAAAATTTTTATCTATTCAGTTTGAGTTGAATTCCTGTTTTTTTATCTAATTATAAAACTTTCTGTTTTTTAATTCCTGTTTTGTGCTTTTTAGTTTTTACTGCCTCGCCTTTTATATTTTATGGTTTTAAAAACTTAAAATTGATATTGTACTGTTGCTTCATTATTCTTATGAATTGACATGCACAAATATTCTCGGACCTCCAGGAATTATTTAGTTTATTCAGGATGAGAGAAAGTGTGAAACATGTGTGATGTTTCAGGCTCTCTCTTCCTGTATGTTCTTGGCCACTAGACTTCGCTATTGAAAACTGTTACAAGAAATTATAAATAATATAACAGATTCGGCTTACAAACACGTAAGCATACACTCAGTCAGGGGCGGATCCAGCACCGGGGCGGCCGGGGCTAGAGCCCCAGCTACCGCCGTCGAACCCTTGGAGCCCCTCCTTAGCCCCTGCTAATTTCTTTCTGCCATTAGAGCACAGAAGGTGGGGCTGAAGCTCTGTGTCCTCTCTTCCAGCGCAGACTCAAGAAAGAAGACGAAGGCCGAAGGGACTTGTTCTTCCCGTGTGGGTGTGGCCGTGCTTGGGTAGTTGGGTTTGCAAAATTAGATAGCATGGATTGGGCTTTGTCACTTGGGCCTTTAATTTAAACATTATAATTTATAAATGCCACTTTGGGCAGTTGGGCTTGAAATTGAGTGCGTTAAAAAAATATTCAGCACCTGAAGCCTGAAGCCCTGAAGTTCTTTACCAAACTCATTCGGCATTTCGGCAATTGCCAATTGCCAATCGGCACTGAAGCCTGAAGTTCTCGCCTCCGTTCTTCACTTCTTCTCAGCGTCGGCATCGATTTCCCTGTACCGCTGTTCTGTCCCTTTTTCTCACGGTCCGTCAAAGTCACAAGGTAATTTTTCATCTATCGATGGTTGATTTCATAGAAATTGCAAGGGTAGTAGCCTAGTAGGGTACCGTACGGTACCATTCTTCTCTATGAATGGTTAAATGACTTGATGATTTGCTATGTCGAGAAGGAAATATTTAGGAGCATTAGTAATGAGAAAATCATAAAACGGTTTGAAGAGATGGGAAAACGTCGTATGTTAGTGCCTAAAAAGAATATAGTGGTATGCTTCATTCTCTTTTACTTTTAATTTTTTTTAAGTTAATATTTATGTTGACAACTAATTTATTGTGTGCAGATTTCTCATAATGAAGGGTAATTGTATGGCATATACTCATAAGAAGGCAATATTTCATTGTCATCTACTTCATTTGGTATGAACAAATTCAAATTGCAATTTTTCTTTTGATGTATTTTGAGTGGTTCATCTATTTTTTTTTTTTATAACATGACTTATAAACTCAGCCCCACCTACAAAAATTTCCTAGATCCGCCACTGCACTCAGTGGTTCTACTTCAAAGCAAAACGAAAACGAGAGTACACGTAATAGTTAATACAACAAATTCGGCCTCTTCCAAATAACAAAGCACATTCATGTGCACGTTCCTAGAAATTTCACTTAGGAACTATTTTATTTATAGAAAGCAAGGACAGAATACAGAGTCTGCAGGGCAGCTAGGACCAGAAGAACACATGCAGCAATAAATGATATGGTCGACCAAGGATTAGCAAAATAATCTCGCTTCAGTCTTGCCCTCCACTTATGCCAATCAGAATTATAGTACCTGTTGACATTGATAACCACATCCTTGAGGTAGTTTGCTTCGGGATCTTCATAGTCCAAATAAGAGCACATGGTTACCCAGTTGAAAAATGAAACCAGCTCTTCATTTGTTGCTAGCAGATTCTCTATGATTCCCTTTTCTGTAAGCAGGGTGACATCTTTAGCTGATTTAAACAGAGCACCCATGAAGCATGCATAACTGGTCAGATTCATGCTGGGATTGGCGTTGCATGGCTTGCTGATATTGGCATTGTATTGCTCAAAGGAAACCAGATTCAACAATCGAGATCGCCGTGTGTCTTCTATTGTCACAAAAGGGATTTCAAGGATGCCATTTTGAAATTTAATATCCAAAAATTGTTTTGACATGTTTCTCTTAAAAGTTATGCCAGCCTCTTGGAGCTCAGTAGCAGATGGAATTGTATGAGGATCCCTTTCATTCATTGAATTTGTTTTTCTTCTTAAACCCAGCTTTATGGGGTTTAACCATTCTTTTATATGGAACGACTTTGTTGATTCAGCAGTGGGTGAACGCACATAACAGAGGTGATACATGTGTAAAATGTGTTTAATCCCAACGCCTATGCCCAAAATATGCTCTTCCTTCTCCTTTTCTTTTTTTTCTTTTTTTTGAGTGTCTGCCTTCTCCTCTTCTGATAAGTACTCTTCTGATAAGTACTTTAAAAGCATTCTAACGAGGGCATTTCCATCTCTGGGAACAATGAGATTAAACAGTTCCTGAATCACAAAAAAAGGAATTTGATTTTCCAACAGAAGAAGGTCGTTCCTTATGATCGGCAAAACCCAACCCACATCAAATATCTCATCTGATTGAACATGAGGATTATACAATTTTATCAAGAATTCAATTATGAAACACCCATCAAGGAGCATCATCTTCAGAAATTCCTCACTCTCAAGCTTCACGTCCTCAAAATAGCATCTTCGTGCCCGGGATTCCAATCCCCGTAATTTATTGATGCAGTGATTAATGCTGTTTCTGGTATTTCGAGAGAGGTAGTCTCGGAGATAACGTAATTTGTGCTTCTCCATAGCTTGAAAAGCATCATCTTTATGGTAGTATGGGCCGATTGAGACAATCCTTGGCTCGTATAGTTGCTTGTTATTCTGCCTGATATGATATGGAACTCGAAAAATGGTGAATTTCTCACCCTCCTGCTCGCGGGCTAACTCCAGAAGTTTTTGTTGGAGTTCATCTGCCAAACTATTCTGGATGTCTATGGAGTCATTACCGACATCCATTTGCAATTAGACCTCTTGGTAAGGTTGATCGAGGTATTATTTTTTGGAATAATGAGGTTGAGGTTTGTTGTGAAGAGAATCTTATGTTTCATCTCAAGGCTGTGATTTGGATTTTATATATCTTGAAATGAAATCCACTTTTACATCCTCGAGAAATGAAACCCACTAATTATTCAAGATCAAGTCAAACTCTTAGCAGCACTTTCCTGGCAACTTCTTCTCCTGAATCCCTTATCTCGCCAGCTGTCTCCTTCCCCACCCCAACCCGCTCAACTACCCGAAAGAAAAAAAAATTTATAATAATAAAAATAAAAATAAAAAACCAAACACCCATCCCTCGCCATGAAAGAACGAGCAGATCTACAGGCTGTAGATCTGCTCGTTCAATTAGGAGGTCATTAATTAGGGTGTGCACAGTGCACGTAATAAAAGAAATTGCTGCTGACATCATTTGCTATCTTTTGTTTCTTCCTACCTTCCCACTCTTCTATATAAGTCGGTTCTCTGAGCCTCTGAGATATCAGATCCGAAGGGGGCTACCGTGTAATATTGACATAGTTGCCAGAATTGTAAGTTCGTTAATTTCTACATAATTTCATGCAGTATCTTATGTTATCTTAGCTACAAGCTGTCTTTCGGGCTGTAACTAGAGTTATTTTATGGCCAATATAATCAGCAAAAAATAACATGCATCAATGTTCTTGTTGAATTGTTTGTAGTAAAGCTTGCGGACTTCAATGGAGCGTACAACTGTACAGACCGTAACTGGCGAGATTGTAACTAATTTGTATTATGGTCCCACAGACACCCTTGATGAAATATATCGTAAAGCACACCCGCGTGATAAAGGAACATTCCCACGCGACCTACACATTTCCTTCTATTACTCTGGCTCTGTACCTTGTTCCGCCGGGGAGTAAGTCATCCTTCTATTTAGTAATATATGAATGAGATCCATCCATGCAATTCAAAGATTATATAGATATATATAGCATTAGATCACAATTATTGTCAATATATTATAAGGAAGTTTAATATGCACTATAATGCATAGTCTTTTTTATGCATCGCGGTTTATTGAAATATTTTAAATAGTAGTTGGCTTAAAAAAAAAATGATAATAAAATTAAAAAAAAATAAATTTTGGTATGTTAGGAGATTTCATTATGTAAATTTTATTGGTAAATTAGATTTATCAATTTGTAAAAATTCTGATAAAAATCCGTGATACAAAAAGAACTATGCACCATAGTGCTTATTAAACTTCCTCATATATTATTGCCTATTGAAAATGCATTAGATAAAGGAAATTAAATTACCTATTACTAAAATAGATTTAAGGCACGAAGTTCTCTCATATATAATATATATTCTGTATTTCTTGATATATGTTATTTCGTTCATTAATGAATATATATTTGCAATACATTCTCGCCTGAAGATTTGAATGGCTTCCGCGAAGATCTGAGCAAATTGATTTCCTTTTTGGTGACGCATCCGAACTCAAATGGGGAGATGACGACGACAAAAATTTTCTGAATTTGGTGCTCTGCTTAATTTGTGAAGATGGTAACATGACAGGAGGCAATTTGACAGAGGCGGCATGGGGACGCATCAAGCACGAGCTTAATGATAAAATGAACAGCAATTTTGAAATTAAGTTTTTACAAGATCGCTTGAGTGGTTACATGCAATTGTACACATTACTTGAAGAGAAACGTTCCCCAGTTCTCAAATGGGATCGTGAAAGAAAGGTGATCATTGACCTTCAAAAAGAAAGAGAGGTGATATATAGAATCGTGGAGGACCCTGTTTCTGGTCAGAGACAAATATTAGAACCCGTAAAAAGTTCACAGACAACATGGGCGAACTTGGTGGCGGTATAATACTTCCCACTCTTACATGATGATATATAGATTTAACATTTTTATATACTTTCAGTTTGAATTTTTTAAACAATCTGAATTGACTAACAGATTGGCTTGAGATAGGTTTTACTATCTTCCTTTTTCTTTCTATTTTAAAATGGGGTAGTTTCAACTTTCAAGTCCAACAAAATAAAGTTGTTCGAATAAAATAGGAAAAATTGAGGTTGTTCGTACACAAAAAATAAAAATTATGGATATTAATTAATGACCATTATATATAAATCTACAGATACATCCTGAATTGCAAGTTCTAGACGGACGTCAGTATATTCCATATTTCGACACTTTGAAAGCGGTATATCAAAGATTGCGGTGTTCAATGAAGATTACTGTACAGACTCTCGCTGGACAGCTCATAACTGTGGGTTGCGATCCCACAGACACCCTTATACAAATATATTATAAAGCACACCCGCTTGTTGTAGGAACTATCCTCCCATACGCTGTACACATTTCCTTCTATGACAATGGCGTGATATTTTGTGCTGCTTCCGCTGGGGAGTAAGTCATCCATCTATTTAGGATCATTGTGAGATCCATTCATGCAACTGAAATATTATATATATGCAGCATTTGATCACAATTATTACAATATATTATTGAAATGGCAAAATGCTTTAGATGAAGGAAATTAAAATTCTCTAAAACTAAAATAGATTTAAAGCATGAAGTTCTCTCAAATATAATATTCTGTATTTTTTGATACATGTTATTTCTTTCATTAATTATCTGAACATATACTTGCAATGCATGTTCGCCTGAAGAATTGAAAGGCCTCGTCAAAGATCTGAGCAAAATGACCCTCGTTTTGGTGACACATCCGAACTCAAATGGGGAGATGACCACGACAATACTTTACTGAAATTGGTGGGGGACTTAATTTATGAAGGTGGTAACGTGACAGGAGGCAATTTGACAGAGGAGGCATGGGGAGGCATCAAGCGCGAGCTTAATGATACAATGAAGAGCAATGTTGAAATTGAATTTTTACGAGATCGCTTGTGCAAATTCATGCAATTGTACTCATTACTTGAAGAGAAACGTTCCCCAGTTCTCAATTGGGTTCGTGAAAGACAAGTTTTCTTCGTAAGAGGCGTGGGCTCATGGGCGGACTTGGTGGCGGTATCTTACTTCCCACTCTGTACATGATGATATTTAACATTTCTATTTACTTTCGGTTTGAATTATTTTTAGCAATATGAAATAACTAACAGATTAGCTTGGGAATTGGGATAGGTTTTCCTACCAAGATAGCTTCATGTTTCTTTCTATGTTAAAATGGGGTAGTTTCATGTCCAACAAAATAAAGTTTGATCGATTAAAATTGGAAAAAGCTGAGGTTGTCCGTACAAAAAAGGGAAAATAAATTATAGATACTAATGATCATTAATTCATTATAAATTACAGATACAACCTGAACTGGAAATTTTACACGGACGTCAGTTTATTCCATTCGTCGACTATTATTTGCGATTAATATATCGGAAACTAAATACCAGCCCATCCAGCGGACAACAACAGGTTGCCGATCGAGATGTTCAGTAAGCACAGGTTAAAAAGGTTTGGTGGTGGCCGTGGACTTCAAAATGAATCGAGTAGATGAGTTAGGGCCTAATGCTATTCCAAATAGAATTAGGTTTTAACTATATATGATCACAAAAGGCTCCTAAACTTTATTTATATTTCAGTTATGGGTGTTTACATATATTTATATTTGAACTTTCACTACAAGAATAATGACCTTTAGCTAGATTTTTCCTTTATGTAGCAGGTTTTCTATTCCTAGATTTGTTTGATATATTTTTTTGTTTAATTGTAATTTGTTCTATTGCTAGATTTTTCTTGATATACTTTTCTTGTGTAATTGTAATAAAATAATATTAGTGTTATGACTAGATGTTTTTACTCTAGCAAAAAAAAAAAAGATATTTAAATTTAATTTTAATTTCTTAATCTCCCATTAAAATGTTTGGCACCAAAAATTTTATATTCTTTAAGTACATAACATTGCCGAACATTATTTTAAGTAATAGCCGAAAAAAATTCCAGTTATAAAATTTGACGCAATAAAAATCATTCTATGTAACATGTGACATGATATTCAAACAAAAAAATCATGGTCCAAATTTAGAAACTCGTTGGCCCAAATAGTTTGGGTCCAAAATATGTGCATATTTATCACGGATGACGGATCCGAATCTCTGCTGTTTTTTTTTTTTTTTTTTTTTTTTTTTTTTTGGCAGCAGCAGAGTGCTGCACTTTTGACAAAGAGTCGTCGGATCAAATCTATTATTCATCAAGTAAAGGAACAGATTAAAAGGAGGTTAAGAAAAAAAAAAAAACATATCGCTTCTATATTCTCCACGCAAAATCCTCTCTATTTTAGGCAACCCTTTCTGTATTTTCGCCGTGGACAACTACTTCGACGATGATGCGGAGCTCTGGAAGGCCATTGAATTCGTCGCGTTCATCGGAAACCCTACCTCTTCTGTCACCTGTGCCTCGTTTTCCACCTCCGTCTCCTTCCCCTTCCAACTAGTACGCCTATCGCATTCCCTGTAGACCCCGCCCCAAGCCTCAGCCCGACGAGGTGGAGAAGGTGTGTCAACCTGAGAAGAAGCCTAGACTTGTTGTATAGGAATCGATGATCGTCGAATTGTCGTCGCGCAGAATCAAATCGGGATGAATGTCACGCCTCAGCATGTCAATCCAGATCTGAATCCGACAGCGTACCAGTCACCAGCGAAGAGTCGAGTGGCGCTAAGCGAGGTTAGCCCGGTAATGGAGAGCTCTACGCTGGTGATGGAAGGGAAGCTCGAATCAAGGAGGTATAGTGAATTGTTAACTTATTGATTTTTTTATGTATCTGTATGGTTCTTTTCCATTTAGCTTTGCTTATAATCTCATATTACAGTTACAGCTTAATGCCTGGACCTCTAATAAGCTTTTACATGAACAATTAGCTTATTGAAATTTGCAGTAAACAAATAAGATGAAATGGAGTCAGGGGTATATATAAGTTATAATCATAGTCTTACTAGGGTATGTCTTTACTAATTATTCTATCTGGCACCAGGTCTTGGCTTATGTTTACTTTGAATTCTGTGTATATTAGTGTTGTGCTCCCCATATTAATGATTGGTCAACCTAAAGTATCTTGAATCTTTTTTATTCTTCTTAACTCAATACATCAATTTTATTGCAGCTATCATGGACGTTTAAAAGACAAGGGACAAAATTGGAATGCCGCTGGAAATTACAGCCTTCACCAAATAACAAGAAAACTCCTTGTGAAGTATTGAATTTTTTATTGAATGCAAAATTGCAAATATAAGATTGAGTGTATGGCTTTCTCCTTTTCCTTTTTCATATTTGATGGCAATTTTATTTTTTTTTCTCTCTTTCATGTATGTGCAACCCAATAACACAATACCTGGTTCTGTCTCCGAAATTCTTGACAGAAAGTCTAAGATTGATTCCAACACAAATGCGCATGGGTTCATCTCGGCCCTCAGCGACGTTATGCTTCTATTGTTAACAATGTCAACAAATTGCTATGTAATTTTCGATTAGGACTTATGGTCAATGATAGCCGTCTTTCTAGTTTATTCTTGGCTTCAAGCACACCTTCAATGTAAGTTGAATTCTCCTTCTATTTAATCGCTACTTATTCCTTTTCAAGATTTTCTACTGGTTACTTTTTTGCAATCTAAGGAAAAAACTGTTAACTTTGATATACCATGTGCTTATGTGCTGCGACTAGTTTAGAAAAATGTTATTTGAGGCTTACTAAACTCAAGTTAAAGAACCCAAACTTTTTATTTTATTTAGCTATATTATTCTTTTTTAAGGGTTCTTATGAAGTCGTAACTAGCATTATGTGTCTTCTACATGGAATGTCATAGGGTATATTGTTGCTCTTACTTCTTTGCTTTTTCAGGTGGGCCTGAAGGCCTTATGTTTTATTTATTTATAAATTTCTGTTAACATGCTTGGTGCCAAAAAAAAGTATGTTTTATGTGTACTGATTGTCAATGGTGAACAAATTTGTTTTGAACCATAATGATTAAAGACAAATACATGAAGTTGTTGCATCCAGATGTTGGGGTTGGTAACAAAACATCATATTATTTTGTCGATCATGTAAACAAATGATTTTAAATTGCAGAAGTTAATTTGGTGTACATTTCTTGTTTTTTTTTAGCACGTTCAACTCTTTAAAGTTTCTGTTAGCTATTGGGATTTGGAATTTAGAAGGAAAGCTTGACTTTATATTTGATATTATTTTTATTATTTATTTTTATTTTTTTTACAGAACATGGTATCCAAAATCAACCACGACTTACTATTAAGCAATGACGCTCAGCTGTTGGGTCTAGGTAATGATGCCCTTCTTTCACTCATTCACGGCTTCCTCATTACTCCTATTCTGGACAAGGATGGAAATGATTTTCAAAAGGATGGAAATGATTTTGCAAACAGTAAGGTTGGTCTTCCCCAAGGCAGTTTGATCTATCCTGTCCTAATTCATTCCTTTGTTCACCTACAACGACAGAGAGTTGGATGCCATGATCTAACAACATGGGGAGTCTTATAGAATTGTCTACTTTGCTAGAGATGCAGATGACCTTCTTGTAGGTAAACTGATTAGAGGAGTTGGAGTAATATCTTGAGCTTGCTTTCTTAAACCAACCATGGTAATGTGGAATAGTTTCATTTTTATTTTGTGATGTTTGTAATGTGGAATAGTTTCATTTTTATTTTTTGATGTAAGAAGTAGTTCTGTTATTCCCAACTTCTGAATTGGTTATGCTTGATCTCAAATTGTCTCATCAATTAAGTGTCTGGACAGGTGTACAAGCGGTTAAAGCTTACCCTTGAGTTAGTAAAAAAAGAGATGGAGATCAAAAAGCTACAGGTAGAACTAATCCTTTTTCTTATTTATTTTATATTCCCCTTGTATGTCTGCTTTTATATCTGATGTTGTTGATTTCAGCAATCAATTGCAAGAGCTATGGAAGAGAAAATTAAGTGGTGAGCAGAGGCGTTACTTATTGAATGAGCAACTGAAGGCTATTAAGAAGGTAATAAATGCTTGACACAATTTTTTTGTTGCACTATGTTTTATAATCATTTTTTTTTTTCTGTTTCTCAATTATTCTTACATTATCATCTCTAGGAATTGGGATTGGAGACGTGATAAAACTTCCCTCTCTGGTTTGTCCTTCCACTTCCTTGCCTTATAATATAGTATTTCTGTCTTTGTATTGCTTTCGTATCTGTAAGCTATTTTTCATTATTTTGAATTCAGAAAAGTTCAGAGAAAGGATAGAAGAGAAGAAAGACAAATCTCATCCTCATGTATTACAAGTAATTGAGGAAGAGCTAACTAAGTTATAATGGCTCGAAGCTAGCTCCAGCGAATTCAATGCGACTCGTAACTACTTGGATTGGCTGACGGTTTTACCCTGGGGAAATTATAGGTGTTTTTTTTATTGCGACTGTTGAGAATAGTCTCAGAATCACTACTTAAAATGTTAAAGTTAATAGTTTTACCTTAATTATAGCTAAAATCTTCCTTTTATTAATGTAGTGATGAGAATTTTAATGTTTATCGTGCTCAAAGAATATTGGATGAGGATCATTATGGCTTGTCAGATGTGAAGGATAGAATTCTGGAATTTATTGTTGTTGGAAAATTAAGAGGCAGTTCACAAGGTATACGTTGTACAATCCTTGCAACTGTATATTCTAATTTCTGATAATTAGATGTTGTTTATTTGAATTTTGATAGGTTTATTTCTTCACATGAAAGATTATACGTTTGTCGGGCCCGCCTGGTGTTGGTAAGACTAGCATTGGCCGGTCAATTGCACGTGCACTCAACCGATAGTTCTATCAATTTTCAGTTGGTGGGTTAGCAGATGTGGCTGAAATCAAGGTGAATTAAGCAACTTTTACTTTTTACAAATTACGAACCCTCTTTTTTTTGTACTTTATAACAGAAAGTTTGCAAATTATATAGGGTCACAGGAGAACCTATGTCGAGGCTATGCCTGGAAAAATTGTGCAGTACTTGCAGGCGGTGGGTACTGCTAATCCGTTGGTTCTAATAGATGAGATTGACAAGGTATTCTTTTTTTCTTAAAAAAAAATGAAGATTAAACATCCCAACCATTTCTGTACGTGCGGTTCAAATCAAGCAAACTTGGGTCTCCGTGATATAACTCTTGTTATGAGAGAAATTGCCTTAGGTAAAACTGCAAATCAAGGACCAGATCCTTTTATGATAAAACTGCAAGTTCAGAAATTTCCCAATTCATTTTTTCAGAACTGAATGCTACAGAAGTTCAGAAATTTAATTGGTGATCACTTTGTTTTGACAGGCTTCTCTGGTGCTATGAGGACTTCACAAAAAGAGGGTGATAAACTTGAGGCCACTATAGAAATTATTACGGTTGTTAACTAGTAGTTACTAAATGTTCGTGCTACTTCATAGGGTGCTCAAGTTTGTACAGTTTCAATCACTCATTTGTAATTTTAGTTAGAATTGTCAATCATACATTTGTATAATAATAATATAAATTTGTATAATTTCATTACGTTCCCACCATCATTTATCATTTGCAAATGAGAATAAATACAAAATTTCAGCTATAATTAAAATGGTGTTGCCATGGATGCCGAGAAATTTGTCTGCTAGATTTTTTTTTAACCTTGTAGTTGTTAAATTAAAGGTGTAGCTGGGAATTGATCTTTGCTAGATTTTTTTCATCATGCAATAGTTAAATAAAAAGTGTAGCAAGGAATAATTGTTTGCTAGACTTTTTTTTATCATGCAATAGTTAAATAAAAGGTGCAGCAAGGAATTGGTGCTTGCTAAATTTTTTTTTGCATAGTGAGAAAATCTATATGTAGGGGCTTACTACACTACATATGGCTTGAGATCAGCGAGTGTAGCAAAAAAAAATTGCTAGAGTTTTCAAAACATACTCATAGATAATTGTGTCTAGCTAAAGGCCTGAAGTGTTGTAGTGTTTGTTTTGTTAGATTTTGCTGCGTGATTGGTAATATTAAACGGAAGTTTGTTTGATGTTATTATACCCTACTAAAGTTCGGGAGCTTTAATAATCGCGCTTATGAACAGTAACATTTCTGAATTTCCATCCTGATTTCCAGCAATTTTAGTCCGAATTACTGCGCGGGGCCGTCCGATCGCGCGGCGCGTGGGATGGGATTTCATCCGAGCCGTCCGCGTCTGCTCTTTCTTCTTCCCTCTTTCTCTTTCTCTTTCTCTTTCTCCGCTATTTTCTTTCCCTCCCATCTCTCTCTGAACTCCGCTGTCGATGTTGTCGCGACGGCCGCCACCTCCGCCACCTCGGCCACTCCTCCTCCCGATGACGCCAAACCCTCTCCGCCGACCCACCTTAGCCTCCTCCCGCATCCGACCCCGACCCTGCCCTCTCCGTCGACCCAACACTCTGCCGTCGAAAGCGGCGCAAGGAGCAGTTCCCGGGCATCGTCCGCACCCCGCACCCCACACCTTGCCCCCCCTCTCTCCCATGTGTGCATCGTCTGCGCCGCTCCCTCCTCCTCCGACAAGCAGGAGTCATTTTGAAGATAAATCACCGAGCCATAGTCGTTCCAGAGCCCCTAAAAGGTTTGCATTTTAGCAGCTCTTCTAAATGATATTCAGTTTGTAACTAATTTGCTGATTCTGGGATTGAACGCCATCTTTTTCTTCCTGTTTTGATAACTTTTGGTTTTTTATTCCTTGGATTTTGAGTTTGGTGGTGTATAATTGGGTCTTTTGTTTTGTATAGTTTGATTCTCTGGTGTATGTTTCCATGAATTTCAAGTTTATTTTTCTTTTTTGCTCACCATTTGTTTCTTCCTACTCTATCCATTTTTCTAATAATTCTTCAATTAAATTAATTTTAGGTATCCAATTTGATTAATATTGCATTATAATTACACTAACATTTGATTCTCTGTATTCTCAGTTCCTTGGTGTTTCGATTTATAACGAAAACAAAACGTTAGGATAATCCGTAAAAGCTGAGATTCTTTATTGAAACAAAAATAAAAGATTATTTAAAGACATATGTTGAAATTGCAATTTTTTATGTTCCATGAGCCATTGTGTAAAAAAAAATGCAGAGAATGTTGGTGCTTGCTCACATCTCTACTATTACTTAGCACCTATCGAAATGTCGGTGTCAAACAGGATTAAATTGGGTATAATTATTTAGTCTCAACTTTGTTTTCTTAAACAATACAAATATTTGAAAGTAGCCAATATATTCCAGTTCCTTTAATGGTGATTTCAATTGTTTTAGCTATGATTTGGGGCTATTAGGATTTACTGTCCTCCTGTTTTGTTACTTTTCGATTCTCTGAAAACATGAACTAAATTAACTTTGGCAATGAAATAAAATCTTTCAGGTTTAACTGTGACATCAGCACGGTGATTATATGGAAAGGCCTGATGTGTGTCAAAGAAAGTGAGTAACATGTTGTGGTTGTTCTATCTGGAAGTATGGAAACTGGCTTCAAGAGGGTTAAGGTTAGTTTCTTATTTCATATGCTCTCAATTTTCTAATAGTTGGATTTTAGTGAGAACATAATAGTTAAACAAAAGCCCCAGAAATTTGTTAAGAACATACTGCAATTGAATAATTAGGCAACATTTTTCAATAACAAAAAATCTAGAAGTGCCTTCACATGATGCTTGCTGATTTCTGCCCAACAAGTAACTCCCAGCTTCAATTTTGTAAAAAAGTAAGCATCGAGTGTGGAATTATAGAAATTATTTGCTATTATAATAGTTATTAAGCTTGCAAATTGAAACAAAATCTTTTGGTTGAACAAATGGCGTGTGAGGTATAATAGAGGTGTTGCCTCCATTGCAAAATTCCCTTCTTATCTGTTGTAGTCACCTCCATTTATATAGGAGTTTGGTTAGGTACATAACTGATAGTGCTAGGCTAATATGCTAACGTGGTTGCAATTTCTATCTAATTTTTTAGTTTAAGCTCATTTATCCCCATCTCTCAAAGTTATTTCTCTTACTATTTATGGCTTGATGACTATACATATTGGGCATTGACCTAAATACAGCTCTAAATGCTATAAACTTGGATTTAAATGTGTTTTGAAGCTTTTGATGGTCACAGTTGCTTTACTGATTTGATCCAATCCTTATTGATCCATTGCTTTGCGGGTCATTATCCAAGTTACTTTTTTAGTAACTTTTCAGCCATTGCTATATTTGAACATTTTATCCCTTTTGTAATTTAAATTGGTTAATTGAGTATATATGAATGATGAATACTACTAATACATGTAATTTGTCTTCAGTTCCTTATATGAGAAAGGTACAATATCATTAGGAAAGCTCACAAGTTAGTATTTTTTTCTATATTGATGCATTTGTCTTTTTAAAATATGTACATTGGTAATATCATAATTATTCAAATAGGCACAAATACAAAGGGCTAATGTGATCAAATTGAGATGTAATTCTATCTGCATTAACTTATTTGATGAATTGACTATAGTAAGTTAGGTAAGTGCTCCAGATTTCACTAAATATTTAGGCCAATTAAGGTTTGTTTAGAAATGAATTTGCTTCACTGTACGCAGCTTATACCACCAATGCAAATATAAGTTCCCACCAGTTTCTTACGTAATTGGATTAGCATATTTATGCTCAAGTCAAATTTTTTTTTTTTCCATTGCTAATTTAGTTATTTATTTGTAGGTACATATATTTGGTATTCATGGTCATGTCAGGTTCTTTCTTTTGATATTTCTCATACAAAAGATAATTAGAAGGTACTGTAATAACTATTTATGTTTCATATTAGGTTATTGAGAATCTTTAACTAAACTTAACATAATTTTGTTTACTTTACTTTTCAACTGCATTAGCTCTTTGGCACCACCTGTATAAATAAGTATATTCGGCATATTTAAAAATTGGCAGTTTCAAGGTTTCACTTAGCAGAGAAATCCCCATCAATTTTGTCCTAAAGGTTTTCTTAGTTAAAGATCATACAGAAGAACTTTAGAGGCTGTAACAGGAAGAAAGAAAATGAGCTTTGATGGTATTTGGGGATTTTATGTTGTCAATTTTGACCAAGACTGGATTCAAGCAGTAAATTCTAGGGTTTATTTAATGTCATATCAGAATATCTCACCTTAAGAATTAAAACTCATTTCTTTATTTTCTCAGCATAACTAAAGAGAAAATTAAAATTATTTGACTAGATATTTAATAATATTACATTGATGGTGTTTTTGGTCAATAGTGAAATATAGGATTGTGGTTTACCAGGTTGTCACCTCTTAACCAATCAAATTAGAATTTTCATGCAATCCATACATATATTAATGTTATCTTAATTTTTTGACTGCTGATCCAGTTCTACCCCACAGGTGTTCCTGGTATATGTCAGGCATTGTGAATAGTCAAAAGAGTATTTACAGTCCAAAACATGACCTTTTGTTTATAGACTCAGTTTTTTTCTCCTAATTTTTATGGTATTCATGCTTCTTCGTTTGCATTTTTAGGTCAAAAGGTTGTAATACCCTTGATTTCTTCGGAACTAAAGATAATGGTTTTGTTTGCTTATTTATTCACTTTAATTATTTGCTTAACTATAATTATTTATCTTAGTCTTAGTGGCCTGTTTAAGGGCATTAGTCTCTCTTTTTCTCGGAAGCTACTAACAAAGTACATTTGATATAATTAGTTGTTTCTTTATTTGTCAAAATAACTAGGCTATTGAAAGTAGGTCGATAGCCTTAAAACGGTAAAAGAATGACTAAAACGAGGTCAACAAGATGCTTATACCAGTAAAAGAGATAGTATCACTGAAATGTTCAATTTTTACGAGCTGACTAGATATTATATATAATATAACAAAATTGATTTGAAATATTAGAGACATCTAATATGATACTGACGTCTATTGTTATTAGGAATTTCTAATATAATATCTTATGCACAATATTAGAGTTGTCTGGTATAATACCTCAAGTATCATTTTTTTTAAGGAGTTATAATCCAACAAAAGAAATGGGACAAAATATGATACTGACGTCTATTGATCACTTACCACTCTATTTCACCGGTAGGTTTCTAATACCATATTATTCCTATGGCATTGGCAACATAAATTTCCTGATGGTAGTGGCAAGGTTAGTATTAATAACGTTTGACATTTTTGCCCTTTTGTTTAGCATTAACACTTCTTATTATTTCTCAACGGAACTCTCAAATGCTTCATCCTTCAGATAATTTCCTGATGAAAACTATCAACTGCTTGACTCATGACTTTTTAAAGAAAAAGTGAATGCTATATTTAATTAATATATTCACTTTATAAACAATGAACTAAACTTTTATCTAACTTTCATCATGTTAGGTTTCCCGAAGGAGTAGTGGGTTGATCGATATTCCAAGGCTGATGAAGTTGATGCAAAATTCAATTTTCATGCAACAACAGGGTGATATTGAATTCTGGAGCAATAGCAGAATCATGGTACTGTAAGCTACTGGACAGTTCAATCCATTACTGAACTTTTTATTTCATTCTGAGAAGTTTTAGATAATTTTCTGTGATTAAATTAACTAAACTTAGATTTGAATTAATTGGAATAAAACCTAATTTACTACCTTGGATTTGATTGCTTTATGCTTGGTACTGGGTCAAAGTAAAACAGAAAATAGGTTGCTTTTTTTTTATTTCTGGTTTTGTAGAGTCACGTTTTTGTTATTTCAGTTAGTATAGGTAGCTCTATTCATATGAGCTCACTTTGACCAGGAAAACAAATTCATATGTAGTTACTCCTTTGCTGAGAATTTATACAATATATTGAAGGCCTTTAGTGTATTTTCCCCCCCAATTTATCTGTCCTAAAGATATTGGTTGTGCTACCGCTAAAATCTATGTTAAATGAGCATTACTTTGTTGATTTGCAATGCTAACTAAAATCTATGTTAAATGAGCATTACTTGGTTGATTTGCAAAATATATATATATACATATACAGTTGCAATAATGATGATAGCTATTGGTACCCGGTTTGTTCCAATCCTAAGCTTCTTATATCAAAAGAGGAAACTATTTGTAATTTTATACAAAAAACAACCAAAATATGACAATAGATCGCGCAACGCACGCCCCCACTACTAATGAGAATTTGATAGTTGTGAATTGAAACGGATCAAATTTGTTTATCACAAATTTGATGATGCCTTATTATGAGACAGAATGGAACAATCCAGTTGACAAAAATCAGTAACACAACTGTAGATAACCAATCAGATGATACCAGTTAACGAAGCAAGCTTTTTTTTTTTGGTGTATGGCTGATACTGATACTGATATTTCCATTTTTAGTAACTTCTTTGGAGTTTTTTAGAAACGTTTTTGGAGGTAACCTGATTGTTGATTCTTCTGATTGTTTGCAAGGTGTCAATTACAATAATTTCACCTGGTCTCCTCTCTCAGGGAAGATCATTTTGGTACCCTTCATTCCAGCCTGGCTTTATATTTATTGTGAGTATCTCCTCCACTGAAACAGTTCTTCTAGTATAGATTCAAAATCAAATCAGAAGCCACGAAGAAAGTCCAACTAAATCTAGCTCAAACACCAATGCTAGGCTGATATCTGTTGCCTTATTTGTATATTCTTTTATATTTACATCTTGCTACAAATAGAAAGAACATTCAATAAAAGAATCTACGAAGCTGTCCATTATTCCTTATATCCAGCGCCTTCTAGTTCTGATTTACTGTGATGTGGACACTTGTATTCTTTCACACTCCTCCTCAAGTGAGTGCGTAGATGTCCTTCATACCCAGTTTAATTATAGATTCATTGAAAATCTTACTTGACACGGCCTTTGTCAACATATCAGCGAGTTGCTCTCCTGACCTGACAAACGGCGTGCAAATTACCTTTGATTCCAGTTTTTCCTTGATGAAATGTCTATCGACCTCTATATGCTTGGTTCTATCATGTTGCACAGGATTGTGAGCAATCTCTATTGCAGATTTGTTATCACAGAACAATTTCATCGCAGCTTCTGGTTCAAATCCTAGTTCCGTCATCAATTTCTTCAACCACAGGAGCTCGCAGATCCCTTTGGTCATACCTCTAAACTCTGCCTCTGCACTTGACAGAGCTACTACATTCTGTTTTTTGCTTCTCCACGTGACCAAATTCCCACCTATGAAAGTAAAGAAGCCTGCTGTAGACTTGCGATCAACTATGCTTCCAGCCCAATCGGCATCTGTGTATCCTTCAATTCAATTCTCAGGTGACCATTGTTCAAAAAACTTATTCCTTTTCCTGGTGATCCTTTTAGGTACCTAATAATCCGCATTACAGCTTCCATATGCTCTTCAGTGGGCGCCTGCATGAACTGGCTAACGACACTAACTGCATACGCAATGTCAGGTCGAGTATGAGACAAATAAATTAATTTTCCAACTAACCTTTGGTATCTCTCCTTATTTGTAGGGGCTTGGTTCATGTCCAGTCCCAATTTCTGATTTTGAACAGTCGGTGTGTCTACAGGCTTACATTCTAACATGCCAACCTCTGCCAAAAGATCAAGGATGTACTTTCTCTGGGATAAGAAGATACCTTTCTTACTCCTTGCCACCTCGATGCCAAGGAAGTATTTCAAACCTCCTAGATTTTTCATCTCAAAATCTTTGCACAACTTATTCTCAAGAGACTTGATTTCCTCGTTATCATCTCCTGTAATTATCATATCATCCACATAAATAATTAACACAGTGATCTTACCTTGCCTTTTTTTAAAGAACATGGTGTGGTCCGAGTCACTCTGAGAATAGTTGTAGCTCCTCATGGCATTGCAGAAACGTCCAAACCAAGCTCGAGGTGACTGTTTCAAGCCATACAATGATTTTTCAAGCTTGCATACTTTATGAGTTGCACCTCGGCATTCATATCCAGGTGGTATCTCCATATAAATTTCTTCCTTCAAATCTCCATGTAAGAAAGCATTCTTCACATCAAATTGATGTAGGGGCCAATCTAAATTTGCTGCAAGAGATAAAAGCACTCGAATCGTACTTAGTTTAGCAACTGGTGAGAAAGTTTCTTGATAATCAATCCCATATGTTTGAGTGTACCCTTTTGCAACTAGTCGAGCCTTGTACCTTTCAATTTTTCCCTCTGCATTGTATTTTTTTGAAAACACCCATCTACACCCAACAAGTTTTTTACCTTTTGGTAAATCCACTAATTTCCATGTGCAATTCTTTTCTAATGCATCCATCTCGGTCTCCATTGCATTTACCCAATCGGGATTTTTTAGAGCATCCTCTATTTTTTCTGGTACAATACTAGAGGTAATCTCATTTGCAAAGTTTTTCAAAGGTGCTGGTAAATTTTTAGTTGAGGTAAAATGAGCAATTGGATATTCACTCTCTTTATATGTTCTATCTTCTGGTATATACCGTTTTGGTGGCTTACCCCTATTATTCCTTTGAGGCAACCGAGACTGAAAAACAGAGTCAAGAGAAGTACTAACCTCTTGGATATTCTCACGAGATCCCTGACCTTGTGGCTCCGAGTCGGATTGTATCATTTCTTCATACACGTCTTGATCATGTGGCTCACTGTTGTCTCCCAAATCTTGTACTAGGTCCTCATCCACCTGTACATGCGGCTCTGCCTCTTCATTATCCAGAGTGACATGTCCAGGTGTAGGTGTACGCAAGTCTCCTTGTATTTCTATACTGTCTTGCGCATCAACATCAACATGAACCCTATGCCAATCTTCATGATTTGTGCGCACACCTCCCTGGGCATCATGCAAGTCTCCATTACTCATGTGCATACCTCCCTGGGCATCACATATGGTACTCTGCCAAGCATCCATAACATATGGCAATTCTTGATTTGATTCAATTGCCTTCTCCTCCTGAATCGGATCAAGATTTTTACCAAAAAATGGTTCCTGCTCAAGAAAGTTAACATCCATAGTAACATGAAATCTCCTTGTACTTGGGTTATAGCACTTATATCCCTTTGTATGTTCTCCAAAACCCAGAAAGATACACTTCTCAGCACGAGCTTCAACCTTAGACCTCAAGTGTTTTTGAATATGAACAAATACCACACACCCAAAAATTTTTGGAGCAAGATTGAGTACAGATGGAATATGACAATGTTCAGATAACTCTTGGAGTGGAGTTCTAAAATTATTCACCTTTGAGGGAGTTCGATTAATAAGATATACTGCCATAGAAACGGCATTATCCCAAAAAATTTTTGGCACATTATTTTCTATCAAGAGAGACCTAGCAGTTTCGAGAATGTGCCGATTCTTCCTTTCAGCGACACCATTCTGTTGAGGGGTTCCAACACACGAGGTCTCATGTACAATTCCTTTTTCTTGAAAAAATTCCTGAACCTTTCTGTTCATATATTCTGTTCCATTGTCACTTCTAATCACTTTTATTTTCTTGCCAAATTGAGTGTCAACCATTGTATGAAAATTCTTTATAATTTGAGGAACTTCATCCTTGTTTTTCATTAAACAAATCCATGTCATTCGAGTACAGTCATCTATGAATAGAATAAACCATCTACTCCCTGACTTAGAGACTATTGGGGAGGGTCCCCAAACATCTGTATGCACCAAATCAAAAGGAAATTGCTTTTTATTTGAACTTAAAGGATAAGTTACACGATGACTTTTAGCCTTGATACAAGTTTCACATTCAAATTTTTTATTCTCTAATCCGAAAAATAACCAAGGAGATAATTGTTTCATATACCCAAAAGACGGGTGCCCTAAACGTCTATGCCACAGCCATACTTTCTCTTCTAATTCAAGTATTCCTCTTCTTGCAAGACATGCTCTAGCAGTTCCAAGGTCTTCTAAATGATACAATCCTTCTCGTTTAATACCACGGCCAATTGTCTTCTTCGTGAGAATATCCTGAAAAATACAAAAGTCAGGGTACATTATCACGACACAATTGAGGTCTTTAGTAATCTGGCTGAGAGAAATAAGTCTTGTGGACAAGGATGGCACCAATAGAGTATTCTTTAAGGTTATAGAATTAGTAATCTTTGCATCTCCTGCACAAGTTACTGGATACTCTACTCCATTAGCATTAAAAATTCCATTTTTCTCAGGTTCTATGCAATTTGTTAAATCCGATGGGCAAAAAGTCATATGGTCGGTAGCTCCAGAATCAATTATCCAATCTTTTTTATGAGAGAGAGTAAAAGCCATGCCTTCATTGATTTCTTTACCTCTACCCATATTTTGATCATTTGACATGCCTCCTGCAACGGCAAAATTACAATTGGCCTGCCTTTGGGCACTGCTTGGAGATGCGCTGCCATTACCCGATTGTTGCCATGCACCAGATTGATTGCTTGCGCTAGCTCCAGGCTGTTGTGCAATTGATGTCAGAGCCACCTCTCCTGCGCTATGTGAAGTCACAGGCTGCCAGACTTGTTGATGCGCATGTTGTTGTGCACTTGCCTGAGTTGGGGGTTGCCATGCTTGAGGTGCATACTGTTGCTGCTGCTCGGCAACTACTAGTGCACATGTGCCCTTCCTATTCTGCATCTACTGGTTGATTGGTGGTTTTTTCGGACCTGTCCACCACACTGGGTATCCAATGACTCGATAACACCCTTCCTTGGAATGCTTGGCTCCTGGACAGTGTGGACAATTCCCCTTCTTTTGTTTACCTTGAATCTGATCTGTGCGAGAAAGACCCTCTTCAGTCGACTTATACCTCGACACCATCGCAAATGATCCATGCCCAGCAGTTGCTCCTCCTTTAATCATTACGCCTTGGCGATTAGACTCGTGTCTGACATAGCCATAGGCTTCCTCTATAGTTGGGAATGGTTTGATTTGCAGAACTTGAGCACGAATGGCATCAAACCGATCATTGAGTCCATCTAGAAAAACATACACTCGATGCTTTTGAATAAATAGATTAAACTTATCAATGTCACCTGGAGTATCCATAGGATTGGGACACCTAAAGTCGATCTCTTGCCACAACGCTTGGAGCTCATCATAAAATTCCTCAACTGTCTTGTCTTCTTGTCTGAGTCGTGTAACCTTTCTGTTTAGTGCAAATATTTGTGTTTCATCGCTGCCATCATAATACGTTGTTGCCAACGCCTTCCAAACACCTCTTGCAGTCGGGTGTCAGATGTATTTGCTTCTTAGTCGTGGCTCCAGAGAGTTGATAAGCCACCCTTTGACTACTACATCATTAACTGCCCACTTCTTGAACTCTGGAGTGTCTTCTGGCGGTGGTGCAGGGTCGCCTGTCAAGTGATGCATCCGTTCACGACCTTTGACATGCATCTCTACAGCTTGACTCCAATAGCTATAGTTTGTACCGTCCATCTTCACATCAATAGGATTCGGTTGAATAATTCCTTCAACTGTCGCTGGTGTGTTTTGAATAGGAGGGAGTATGGAGATTGTCGATATCTGCTGTTGCTGAAGAGTCACCAGTTTGGTGAGTTGTTCTAACACGGCTGCCATGTTCACCGGATCCTCGGGTTGCTTTGGCGCTGTGCCACTCATCTCCTCAGGTTCTTATTGCTCTGATACCACGAAAACTATTATGAAAAATTAAAGAGAAAACACAGAACACCACACTCCCGTAAAGCTCCCTCCCACCCGATATTTCATTTATCAGAAAAATTATTCAACTTACATCGATACCAGAGGCTGCTATTATAAAGATGAAAACAGACAATATCGCTACCTAAGGCAAATATCTTACTAGCTATCTTCCTGCCTATATCTGTTGCCTTATTTGTATATTCTTTTATATTTACATCTTGCTACAAATAGAAAGAACATTCAATAAAAGAATCTACGAAGCTGTCCATTATTCTCTATATCCAGCGCCTTCTAGTTCTGATTTACTGTGATGTGCACACTTGTATTCTTTCACAGCAATGCTAACTAAAATCTATGTTAAATGAGCATTACTTGGTTGATTTGCAAAATTTATATATATACATATACAGTTGCAATAATGATGATAGCTATTGGTACTCGGTTTGTTCCAATCCTAAGCTTCTTATATCAAAAGAGGAAACTATTTGTAATTTTATACAAAAAACAACCAAAATATGATAATAGATCGCGTTGATAGTTGTGAATTGAAACGGATCAAATTTGTTTATCAAAAATTAGATGATGCCTTATTATGAGACAGAATGGAACAATCCAGTTGACAAAAATCAGTAACACAACTGTAGATAACCAATCAGATGATACCAGTTAACGAAGCAAGCTTTTTTTTTTGGTGTATGGCTGATACTGATACTGATATTTCCATTTTTAGTAACTTCTTTGGAGTTTTTTAGAAATGGTTTTGGAGGTAACCTGATTGTTGATTCTTCTGATTGTTTGCAAGGTGTCAATTACAATAATTTCACCTGGTCTCCTCTCTCAGGGAAGATCATTTTGGTACCCTTCATTCCAGCCTGGCTTTATATTTATTGTGAGTATCTCCTCCACTGAAACAGTTCTTCTAGTATAGATTCAAAATCAAATCAGAAGCCACGAAGAAATCCAACTAAATCTAGCTCAAACACCAATGCTAGGCTGATACTTTGGCAAAAAGACAATGGACAATTAGATTTTCTTTGTAATAACTAGATAACAGTTTGGGCAATAGTTGAAATTGTTGGAGTTATGTCCTAGAAGTCAATATTTAATGACTTATTTTCTTAGTTTATGTTAATGATGATATTTGATCATTTGTTCCTAGAGTTTATTATTGACAGATCATTCAGGTTGAGGATCTGAATTGTGGATCTCTGTGGATCATTCATTAGAATGACAATAATAAATCTAAATCGTCCATAATCTTGATAATTAACAAGGAACATTAATTATCATAAAAGATTAGTATGCAAGTTAAGCGATGATTAAGTTCTACAAATCATAGGTAAGGAGTTACCAACTTAATTGCATATGTATATGTTGTAGAACATAGTACAGGACTTGACCCAATGAAATAAACATTTGGATTGTTTTAAGTGTCATTGTTTATTTCATATGAGTTTGATTCTATGTTTGAGATGTTCACCTTTTCCACATGAGGATAGGTTCAATAAATATCGTCTAACGTTGATTCCTGATAAAGGCTGCTATAAGGACTTTATTTATGTTCTCTTGAATTGTGCGGGGAAAAGTTGTTCATCAAGAAAACCGTATGTCCCTCATTAATATACTTAATGAGTGATGATATCTGTTTGGGCCCCTTGATGGAGTTGGATTGGTTGGCCAACATGTACAATCAACTCTAGATCAAGAAATGTATAATCTGCAAGAATGACACATTCCTATCTTGGATTATACAAAGATATCATGTGACATAAGAATCAGACAAAGAAATACTAATATTTCTTATGCAGGATTGAGATATTGTAACGGTACATTATTTATACGAATTGGGAATCATAACGTGTTGCTAGATACCGCTTATGATTATTGGAATTAAATAAGCGATTTAATTCCATGGCCAACATAGTATAAATCCTCAAAGGGTCACACAAATAGAGTTTTAGTCACACAGTGTATTATCTATTTATTCTCAATAGTGGGTATTGAGAAAATATGATAGTTTGACTAATTAATTATATATACCGTTATGAACAGTTATAATTATTTGAGTCAAAAGGATCATATAGAAATAGATTAGTACATTATCTAATCCCAAAATAGTTATTAATGATTTAATAATTATTTTAGAGTCGACACATATTGATATAAATAGTTATATTAATTAATTGGGCCAACATTTCATAGCAAATGAATAGTCCAATTAAAGAGCATTGAAAATGGGTTTTAATTAAATGAATTAAAGACCCAAATCAAATGGAGAAAAAGGCCCAAAAGCCCATGTAAATTTCAGCTAGGGTATGGATGGCAAACTTGTAAATAAGTCAAAGAGAGGATGGGAGTTGTTGGCTATATAAAGGGGTCCCCTTGGGAGCAAACCCTAGCCTCCACCCATTTCTTCCTCCTTTCTCTCTCTTGCGCCTCCATAGCTGAAAATTTCAGCTCCTTGCTCATGTGTTGAGCTTCATTTCCTCCACCAAATACATCTAATAGGATTAGTGCAAGGAGGAAACTAAAGGGATTAGACACTAGTCTTTGTTGCTAGCACAATAATTAGACTTAGTGACTAGTTCTCTTGGTGGACTCGAGGCCGGCGCCGCCATTGGAGGGGAGACGAAGTTGGAGAGCACCCCATCGACTCCTACGCTTAGGATCTAACCTCCTTAATACGATTTAAGGAGAGGTAATGATTCTATTTCCTTTCTCATGACGTGTGATTGCTTTAGCACTAGATCTATTGATTTGCTTGTTGTTAATGGTGATTAATTAGTTGTAATTAATCTAAAATTAAAATATGAGCATTTCCTAACAGTGGTATCAGAGCTCAGGTCGTGCTTAAGGTTTTTCACACTTAATTAAATGAGAAATTCGTAATTAATTAAGTTAATTAGTGATGTGCATGCTTGCTGGCCCTGGAAAGGCTGTTTTCTGTCTTGTTGCTTGTTTTTCGTGGTGTAAAGCTCTCTGAAATTTTTTCCTTCTTATTGGAGGTTGTATCCCTTCGAATTGTGGTTGTTTTCCCACTGGAATCATTGAAATTCGATGTAAAATGAATTTTTAGTGATTTAAACGGTAACGGTGCGCAGATCTGTTATTCTGCTGCACAGTTCTGTTGTTGTGGTTGGTAACAAATAAGTTTGTATACAAGGTACCGGTAACTTTTAGATAGGATTAATCTAAACTTGATGCTCTTTCTAGATATGTAAATTTTGTTGCATATTTCGGATTTTATGTGGGCGTTCAAGGATGAAAAGTGATGAAGTTGTCAGATCTGTTTTTTCAAACAAACCGATTGTTTTGAAAAACTGTACTTATTGAGAAACTTTTATGGAAAAGTGTTGAAATGGAAATGTTCTCCTTTAAGTCTGGAATCTGTGAAAATTAATTTCATAGATTTTCATTGAGATTTGTTACCTCAACCGAGTGAAACCTTTTTGGTCGACGGTCTGTTCCAGAACAGGATACCTTGCTTAAATGCTTGTTATCTCGTTGATCTTGAATATAACTTGTGGATTTTCTTTTCATGGAATGATAGCCTATTGTATGTAGTATTTTTCTATGTAAATTGTTTGCTGGAAAAATATCAAGGGGATGATCATACAGATCAAAAGGTTGAGAGCCATAACAGAATTTTCTCTAACGGTGCTTCGCGCACAATCTGAGGATTTGTCTTTTTTGGTTCTCCCTGATGGTAATTGATCTCTCCTTGAGTTTTTTACAGGTAATCACAATTTTTGTAAGGAGTTCTCTGGATTTATTTCGGATTTTTTGGAGACCGAATTATTTTAAATTTTTCGGGCCCTGATTTTCGTATTTTAATTAGTTAAAATAATTTCTAATTAATCAATTTGATGAAAGGTTAATTAGAAGACTCCTTAAATATCCTCCTTTCTGTTTTGATGGTTGGATTTAATTTGAAAGGGCTTAAACAATTAGTTGTTAATGTTAAGCCTTCTTTGTATTCGAAAAACTTGAGCAACAAGTATGCACAAAGATTCTAATTAATGAAATTAATTAAGAGCAAGTGATTCATGTATATTGTATATGTGCTAACTTGTTTTTGTAGGAGGATGTGGGTTTGATATGGCTCAAGATTTCAATGCCTTGTGTGTTGTAAAATGTTGTGAATGCATGTGATTGCTTGTAATGTGGCCTAAGGTGCCTTGATAATTAATAATTGATTAATTCTTGATGTAACTTGTGAGGCTTGCATGCCCCTAAGGCCTAGGCGGGTTTTAGGATTTTATCACATGTATTTATTTCCCGTAATTATTAGATAGGATCTTAGTAATTAGTGGGAGGGTTTGATTAGATTAGTTTCGTTACATGGAGATGCGACGAAGACTAATGCAAGCGGGAGCCATACAAACCCACGACAATGCTTGAGATGCTTATGTTATGTGATTGTTTGTGAATGCCTTGAATTGTAATAGGTAGGTATGGGTGTATGCTTACACGACCACCAAACAAGAGTCACATATTTTGTCCCAAACTAAATTGATTAAGTCGACCGCCTTCCTTCTCTCTATCCCCTTCACGTCAATAGCCAATCATGGCGCGGTCCGCCATAGCGGACGTCATGGTTGTCAACCTTGATAGTCGGGGTACAAATGAAAAGATTTGTTAGGAGCAAATAGAGAGAGGTTGCTTATCGATGGACCCAACAAGTTTTCTTGGACATCGGGGCGAAGTTTGTAAATATACTTAGATATTCACAAACCAAGAGTCGTATGGTTGATATGATTGGTTGGAGAACCTACCTTGTCTAGTTAAGTAGGGTGTCGTGCCATAGCAGGCTCTACTTGACGAAAATGGGGATCTTGGAATCCATTACATTTAGGGACATTAATTAAATGTAGTGGGAGTTTTGTTTATCTTTCCATGAACAAAACATTGCATAAACTAAATGACCTTAAATTGAAATTGTTATAGATATTAAATATGTTAATTTCGTTGCGATCAATCTTTGGAAAACGACAAGCTCGTTTCTAAGGTATTTACTTGGAGAAGTAATACCGATTCCTAAGACATGTTCTTGGAAATAAGAAACTTGAGCAAGTTTAATCCCAAAAACGTTCCTCGACTTCCCGAACATAACTTCGCAATGATTGATTAGTTTCGACGAAAACTATTCAATAAAGCGAATGCCTATATCCCTTTAGAAGTTCTAGACCTTTGAATTGGAGAATTCATAAGGACTAGATTAGACTTCTACACTCTCATCCATTTACTCAAGAAGACGTTCTTAGAGAAAGTAAATATAGACTCAATCATTTATGATCAAGTAATAGAGTGTGAATTAACCAAGAGACTCTTCTTAAGAAGATAAACATTTCATTAGCTTGCGAACCGAAAGGTTTGAGTAGCTAATTGATAACTAGAGATATTAAGATCTCCAATATCAAGGATTGTTGATATTGTCATGCAATCTCTTTCTAGGGACAAAGGATATATTGTTCGCACACTTGTTAGTGCTAAAAATAATTGGTTAAGTATTAAAGGAATACTTCACCAAGATATGAGTTGAAACTTTGAGACCCTCACTAGTGACCGTGTGTCACATGAGATGTTTCATTTGCCATTTATGGTAGGCATTTGAAAGGTTGTCCGAAATACCATGATGTTCTAAACCTTAAGATATTCGTCGTTCAAATTATCTCACTATCTCTAATTCACACTAGTAATTAGGTGCTAGTTCATGTGCTCGCATTTAACGAAATGTGTAGGCAATGATGAATAAGAGAAAGTTCGAGACAAGTAAAGTAAACTCCGTTTTGGAAATGGCTTATACGTCTAAGCCGCTACCATTGAATACGTAGAGTTATCTTTACTAAATAAAGAGTTTGTTTAGGAATTTGAGGTTGTATACCTTATTCCAAACATCTCATAAAACCTTATCTCCGTTTCATATTTGATGATGGATGATCATGTTTTGTAATAGAGAAATGTTGTTCTCTTATTATTATGAATTTGTATATAAGATTTCATGCATCTTAATTGAATTTGCTTGAAATAGATAGACAAATTTTTGAATGACAAATGTGTAAGACTTTACATAAAGTATTTGACTTTTATGTAAATTAGTCGCTTGGTCGAATATAAACAAGAATCACATTATGAGAGTCTACGTAACGTGGAGCTCGTAAATCAATTCGATTGCAAATGAATTGAAATTCATGCGAATCGTGTTTGTTAAATGACAAAAGCGTCTTTGAACTACGAAGGTTTAAAGGACAAGTAACTTGATTAAGACTTATACATATTGATGTATATAGACCTATGGGTACTTGTGCAATTGAAAGGTTGTTGATACTTTACCACTTGACCAACGATCATTGTAGATATTAACGTATCTATTTGATATGGTATAAGTATGAATCTTTTGACAAGATCAAAAGAATTTCAAGAGTAAAGTTGAAAAACTATTCAATAAAAGCAAAAGTCTTAAGATGGATCATGGTAAATAGTTAAGTCATATAGTTTGATATATTACCTAAAGAGTATGAAATACGTTTCACTACTCGCTCCATGAGGAACATTGAAAAATGTATCCAAGGATGGAGGTATCAAACATTGTTTGATATAGTTCGATCGGTAATAAATCAAATTGATTTGTTCGACTCATGTAAGGGATTTGTGTTTGAGGACAATATTGTTTACACTAAATAAAAATTCCATTGAAGTCTATTGAGAAAGACATCTTACGAGATCCGATCTCTAGGTATATTGTTTCTCAAGATTTGGTGTTGAGAAGCTTATTTCAAGGTTCGATTGATTGATAAGCTTGGACCCAAATAAGACGCTTATTATTTTGTAGGATATCTTGAATTAGCCAAAAGGTACTACTTCTATGAACATGATAAGAACAAGGTAGTTGTTGCTCATCATAACGTAATCTTAAGGAATAACATTCTCAAGAAGAAGTAGTGGGAGTAAAGTGAGCATTAAAGGAGTTTATGCGTCACTACAAGAAGTACCTTTATGGGAAACTTGTCACTCCATACATGGTGTTTAGTGGGAGTTGAGCGGAACTTAATTCACAAGTAGTTGTGAAAGGAAGAAGTTTATAAGCACGCTTGCTTCTAAAGAGTACTCAAACATCTCACAAATGGATGATGTTCGAGAAACTCGTGCAATATATTAGGATCAAGAACTTACTCTACAAGATGTTGTAGAAGTAGTTTGTTGACCTCAAGCATCAATCCTACAAAGATCAACGAGAGTGAATTGCCTAAACTGAAAAGTACATAGGCTTCACAACATCCTCGTACTTGACATATGAGGATCCGTTGATAAATACAGAAGCGATGGAAAGACCCGATTCCACGAGTATGATTTGAATCTGTATGATCTTTAAGTGCAATCCATATACATAACAACAAGGTATAGACCTTGATTGATGTTCAAGAAGGAGCGATCCATCTAGAACATTTGGATCTTTAAAGGAAAGATAGATATGGATAGCAAGTCGACTATGTACAAAGCACAATTTCATGATTGATGCCATGTCTAAGTCGATAACAAGTTGACTATGTACAAAGCACAATTTCATGATTGATGCCATGTCTAAGTCGATAACAAGTTGACCATGTACAAAGCACGACTTCTCGCTTGTAGCTGTGTATAAGTTAATAAAGATCATTCTAACAAAAGTTATATTTCGTATATATAGATATATGGAAAGATACATCAAAACCGTCTTCTTCGATTGAATGAAGGAAGTTGTTGTGTATTTGACACAAACCGAGGATTTGTTGTATTGTTAGAAACATATATATGCTTTAAGGATCCATTAATGGATTGAAGCAAGTATTGTGGAAATTGGAATAAACATTTCGAAAAGGAAGTCAAGGAGTTGAACTTCGTCAAAAAGGTATCTTGTACAGACAAGATAGTCAGTGGGAGCATGATTGTGTTACATGTATTGTACAAGATACAAGACATTAATTGGGAATAACATTAAGAAAATGAATATTGTCAAGATCTCATTGGAGAATGTTTTCTCAATAGAGAACTTGGGCAAGTCACCTAAATCCAAGGAAACAAAATCTATGGAGATAGATTATGATGGATGTCAGGTTTGAGCAAAATGTGCATATAATGACAAAGTGTTCTAGTTACACGAAAAGATAGACTCCTGTAAAGGATGTCTAACCACGTTGTATGGCATACACTTGAGTTCGACTCGGTGTGTTGCAACTCAATTCAAGAAGAGTGCACGGTACAATTCGAGCATCCTTCTGTTATGAGTTTCATTACGTATGCCATACTTATGCACATGCCCTATGTGTTGTACCCAAGGAGTATGACAAGCAGTTGTCAACTGGATACAAAGAAAAACACATTTGGACAATAATCAAGAATATCCTCGAGTATCTTATGAGAAAGGGTGATATGTTTTTCATCTGACAAGATGAAAGAAAGCTCATATAAATTGTTATATTGATGCTAGTTTTCGAAAGATTGATATAAATACAATTGAGCTACATATTTTGTTTAATGTGGTGTTGTAAATTTAGAAGGTGTTCTAAATGGGATATTACAACCGTTTCCGTCACCAAAACAAAAATATATAGCAACTTGTGAAGCAATGAAAGAATGTGGTATGGATCGTGAAGTTCTCATTCAAGCTAATATGGTTCTATGCATCTCGAACCATAGCTTAAACTTGAAGAACCCAATATTAAATTGGTGATCCAACTAAGATCTATGACGATGTCACTTGATCTCACATGATGACGATCAAGAACACATATATAGGAGTATATATGTATATAGGGTCAAACAAAATTGGATAGGTTCGCGGACACAGCGAACACTCTAACTTAACCTCTACCTTAAGCGGTATACGAGATGCAGTTGTGCATCCATGCGTGATGGACGTATGAGTAACTTGCTTTAAGCGTATTATATCTTTTGAGGTTCGAGACATGTATATATATGGATATATGACATTGTTTTAAATTCTTCATTGGCTAGAGGCCACTATTGATTGACTCTAGGCCAAGTGGGAGATTGTTGGAGTTATGTCCTAGAAGTCAATATTTAATGACTTATTTTCTTAGTTTATGTTAATGATGATATTTGATCATTTGTTCCTAGAGTTTATTATTGACAGATCATTCAGGTTGAGGATCTGAATTGTGGATCTCTGTGGATCATTCATTAGAATGACAATAATAAATCTAAATCGTCCATAATCTTGATAATTAACAAGGAACATTAATTATCATAAAAGATTAGTATGCAAGTTAAGCGATGATTAAGTTCTACAAATCATAGGTAAGGAGTTACCAACTTAATTGCATATGTATATGTTGTAGAACATAGTACAGGACTTGACCCAATGAAATAAACATTTGGATTGTGTTAAGTGTCATTGTTTATTTCATATGAGTTTGATTCTATGTTTGAGATGTTCACCTTTTCCACATGAGGATAGGATCAATAAATATCGTCTAACGTTGATTCCTGATAAAGGCTGCTATAAGGACTTTATTTATGTTCTCTTGAATTGTGCGGGGAAAAGTTGTTCATCAAGAAAACCGTATGTCCCTCATTAATATACTTAATGAGTGATGATATCTGTTTGGGCCCCTTGATGGAGTTGGATTGGTTGGCCAACATGTACAATCAACTCTAGATCAAGAAATGTATAATCTGCAAGAATGACACATTCCTATCTTGGATTATACAAAGATATCATGTGACATAAGAATCAGACAAAGAAATACTAATATTTCTTATGCAGGATTGAGATATTGTAACGGTACATTATTTATACGAATTGGGAATCATAACGTGTTGCTAGATACCGCTTATGATTATTGGAATTAAATAAGCGATTTAATTCCATGGCCAACATAGTATAAATCCTCAAAGGGTCACACAAATAAAGTTTTAGTCACACAGTGTATTATCTATTTATTCTCAATAGTGGGTATTGAGAAAATATGATAGTTTGACTAATTAATTATATATACCGTTATGAACAGTTATAATTATTTGAGTCAAAAGGATCATATAGAAATAGATTAGTACATTATCTAATCCCAAAATAGTTATTAATGATTTAATAATTATTTTAGAGTCGACACATATTGATATAAATAGTTATATTAATTAATTGGGCCAACATTTCATAGCAAATGAATAGTCCAATTAAAGAGCATTGAAAATGGGTTTTAATTAAATGAATTAAAGACCCAAATCAAATGGAGAAAAAGGCCCAAAAGCCCATGTAAATTTCAGCTAGGGTATGGATGGCAAAGTTGTAAATAAGTCAAAGAGAGGATGGGAGTTGTTGGCTATATAAAGGGGTCCCCTTGGGAGCAAACCCTAGCCTCCACCCATTTCTTCCTCCCTTCTCTCTCTTGCGCCTCCATAGCTGAAAATTTCAGCTCCTTGCTCATGTGTTGAGCTTCATTTCCTCCACCAAATACATCTAATAGGATTAGTGCAAGGAGGAAACTAAAGGGATTAGACACTAGTCTTTGTTGCTAGCACAATAATTAGACTTAGTGACTAGTTCTCTTGGTGGACTCGAGGCCGGCGCCGCCATTGGAGGGGAGACGAAGTTGGAGAGCACCCCATCGACTCCTACGCTTAGGATCTAACCTCCTTAATACGATTTAAGGAGAGGTAATGATTCTATTTCCTTTCTCATGACGTGTGATTGCTTTAGCACTAGATCTATTGATTTGCTTGTTGTTAATGGTGATTAATTAGTTGTAATTAATCTAAAATTAAAATATGAGCATTTCCTAACAGAAATAAGGTAGAGTTAAAGTTACTAAAATTGTCCCAAAAACACCTCTATTTCTCAATATTATACGCCTACCATATAAGTCAACAGGCCTCATATAGCCATCAACAATAAAAATTGTCAATTTACTAAAAGGTACTCCTAAAACACAGTTTCTAATATCACTGATATCATACATCCACCTGGTATGTAACCATGACTGAATGTATGTCAATAGACATCGTATGCTGAAAGTACCATTACAATCTGTAAATTTATGAAAATTTGCACTAGAAACGTACCAAATAATCTCTGTGTAAATCTTTTGTTATTGTTCCAGTAAATAAAGTTACTATCTGGTTGACTTAACTATGCCCCAAAAAAAACCACAATTTTAATTAAAAGGGGACCCTCAACTACACCATCTTTACCTATTGGTTGTAATGGAATCCATGCGTTTTTTTTCTTCTTTTTTTTGAATCTATTGATTTAGTATAAATTTTGATGTTATTATGTTGGAATTGGATTATACTTTAGAAAATAAGACCAGATAATTCTGAATATGGTGCTCATTAACTCTGAGACTTAGGAATTGCATTAGATGAACTGTATTTGATTGGATTCCTAATTATGAAGATTAACCTCCATTTTATATATATTTCTACCAGTACAGACGGCTCCTATTCTTCGAGTTGCTGCTGCATTCATTTCTACCCATTTGAACTCTTGCAATTTGTACAATTTAGGTGAGACTAAGATGGATGATTAATTTTCTTTAAAGGCTTTGTAATGCAAAACTAATCCCTAAATTTTTGTTGTTTACAATTTATTGGTAAAAACCTCTCTTTTCTAATAAACCGTTTAGTTAAAATTTCACCTCTGCCTTCATTTCTCCTCTTTTTACTTTAAACAGGAGATTGCACCTGTTATGGAACGGAAGCAACTACTGGTGACCTCCTCAATAAATCCTCTTATCTTGAGAGGGAAAAGGTGCAGTGAACTCCTCCATTTCTTTTACATTAGTACCTCTGAATATGTTGCAAGCTTTCAATCAGATCACACAAGACAAGAATTTGGAGGAGATTAAAATAATCTGTTATATGCTTTGGGAGATATGCAAGGCAGAAATGATGTGGTGATGCAGCACAATAAATTCAAGCCATGTGAAATTTGAAAGGAAGTTTTAGTTTGGATGCAACAAGACACAAAACAAGTTGTCCCTCGCACAGTGTGAGCATCGAGCCATAAATATAAATCACATAAATCAGTAATTGGATGGGAAAATCACAATAAATCAGTTATTTTCATTCCCTTTTTTTACATATTAATTTCTTAGAATGTTCTGGAGTATGTTCCTATTATTTGTGTCCAAAATGATAATTTGTCCTCTATATACTTCCTAAGAAGTTATTTTTTATTGCGAGATTTGCTTGATTCCAGTTTTTGTGAGTGGTATCTTCAATTTAAAGTGGAAATTGGTACAACCTATGTTACTTTTATTGTAGATCCTTTTATGTGGAATGCTGCAGGGAGATAGAAAGATCATAGTGATGCAAACATTGCATTTGCAATTTGATTTTTCTCCTTTTTGTTTAAGATTCATTTATTAATTTTTCTCCAGGTGTGAGGTGATAAACGGTTATGCATTTTTTGTTCAATGGAAGTGGTGGGGGCTGTATTACCTACTTATTAAAAAAAAAAGAATTTGGGAATCGATAGACAAAAGGACCAGGGAGGTCTCAACAAAAATGATTTTTAAAACATGAACTTTGTTTTGATATAGATGATGAAAAGCTAAATTGGTTATAGGAGCAGCATAATTGTTGTCTTTCTTTTTTTGCATTTGGATTTGTTGGACTAATTTGTGCTTTCTATGTTGACAAAAAACGAAAATGAATAAACATGTACTAATAGCTGCACTGGCATTTACTAAGCAATAAGAATAAGAATGCAGTTGCCTTGACAGTTTGGAAGTGATAATAATTATGATGTATTTTGATCAAGTATTTTTTTTGGTCTCGAGAAAAAATATAACAATACTTCTTTAATGATAGAATACTGCTGTTTACTACTGCTTAAAAATGACCTATATAATTGGCTCAACTATAAGGGGCATAACTGGTATAATGCAGACCTGTATCAGATTAACTAAACTAATTGCTTTATTGGTGTGCTAATTATTTTTCTGTAACCAATTTCAGGAGGGGTGAAAATATATTGCAGCAGCTGCAATAGATGAGACAAAGTCGCCTTTTAAATTTGTACGTATATTGTACTATTCATTAGTCGTTTTAAAATTTTATTTTAAAATTCAAAAGCATAAGCATTCTTTTGTTACACTCTGAGAATAACTAAGATAAAAGTCTTACTAATCTCAATGTTCTAGCATCATCTTCTGCTATTAACTGTCTTCTTAACTGTAACTTGCTTTACAGTTTTAAAAAAAAAATGCTAGATTTTTCAAGAAAGGGCCTTTGATTTGAAAATCATCTAGATAGGACTGCCTAGCCAGTTTAAACAACTGGGAAACAATGATCCTCAAGTAGCTGCGAGATTTTAGGCATTCAAGAAGCGTACCATGGTTTGAGTGATCTGGTACAAAAATGAACTTTGTTGGCTTTAGTAAAAATTACTTGCCTTGCTATAACTCTTTCTTTTGTACGTTAATTTTTTGAACTAGCAATTCGAAAACTGTGTTTTATTAGTACTACATTTTTTCCTAATCAGTTTCTTTGTTTTTTTTATATGTTCTACATTTGGGTTGCAGATATGATTCAAGTTTTACTTTTTACATGATTATATTATTTTTTTGTATTTTTTAAGAGCATCCCTGAGAAGGTTATCTCTTTGCTTTTATTTTTCTATTTTGTGTTTGATTTTGTATATGTGGAGCAAAAGGAAATGAAAAGATAACATAAAATTGCATGTCTCAGTAGATGGATGCCTCAAGACCGGAGTATTATTTTTTATGTTGATAATAGATCTCAGATTGGTCGGATTGCAGACCTGATACTCTAATACATTAACACCAAAAGTTGATAATGCAGACCTGACGAATTTTGTCTGTACTTTTATAATCTCCACTAGCACCATATTTGATACTCTAATACATGTTCGTTAGATTTAAATTATATAGTCAGGTCACGCGTCGCGGCGAAGCCTCGACAACAAGCTAACTAGTTTTACTAATAGTTTGATTCCGGTTTTCAAACAGAAAAAAAAATGTATGAATGTATGTGATTATATTGTGTTTGGAGTATTATATTTTTGCCAACAAATAATTCACTAAAAGACATTTACATAGTATAATGAGTGGTAAAAATATTCAGCATTATAAATTATAAAAAAAAAGAAAAACTTGATCTATCAGTTTGAGTTAACATAAATCTGACTCTATGCATATTGATATTGCTATTCCGGTAGTCTGTACGGTTTTTAAATGTTGGTAATACACAGAAGCAACGAAAAAACATAAATCAATATATAGCTCCATTAGACTTCCAGAACATGCTTAAAGGCAGAAGCATTAGAACCGTAATTTAATTAGCATATTATGTCAGTATACATCAAATATAATGTTTAAAACGTGTTTGTGAAACTTGGTGAATGTTGCGTCTGTTTTGAACCACTAGCATATAAGATGTCTTTATATGTGGGTAAATAAAGAAATAAAATAATGTTAGGTAATAAAAATATGCTACTCAATCTACTGTTCAATTTGTTTTTTCTTCTAGCGATTGATATCCAACCACAGATCTAATCGATCGAACGATACAAACACCATTTAGATCCGTGCGTTTATAAGTAGTAGAGATAAGCTTAACATAATCCATTATTATTATGAAAAGTCTTGAAAAAAATAGTTCAACAATATACAAATGAACCACACTCTTGTAGTTGTAAAATTATCATCAACAATACTTTAAGGATTGCTAGTACGTCACGGGTAATATTCATACGGACAATTAGTTTAAATTTTCAAACAAATATTACCACGGGCAATGCACGTGCTACGCTACGCCCAGTAGAAGAAGTAAAATCCCGAGCTAACCAAGGCAATATGATATTGCCATATGCTAACTGATCGAGGGAAAACCACGTTCAAAATAAAAATCTCATTTATCCGATCTAATCGTTTGTGGTAAAACTTGAGGGTCGAATCCACAGGGAGGGACGGTGTTGAAATATCGGTCTTTTATTTTGCTAAATTAGTTTTGATGGTTGAACTCTTGAGAATTCAAGAATTGCAAGAGGTTCCAAATCCTAAGTCTAGTTTCAAGGTCAAAACAAGAATTAATGAGAGAAATTCAACAATAACGTAATTCTAGAGTTTTTGGTAGTTTTATTTTTCAATTTACTCCAGAACTAACGGCCCGCTGAGAACTCAGGTCGCTGACTCCAAAGTGAGTCGTTGAAGATAAGGGCACAGACAATCCGCTGGATCTTCTTGCGACCCACTAGAATTAGCGCATACTCAACTATTAGGCTAGTTTATTAAAGACTTTGTGTAAGGCATGTGTTTTAACTAGGGCTCCTGATCCCATTTCCGTTTAAGGCCAGGTTACCGATAATCAAACCAAATACCTTCGAATACAACCTAGATTTCAACTTTCGTTTCTTAGTCTAAGTTCTACAAGTTTATGCTTTACGACTTACGACTCCCTATACTTCCGTAATCGGAAAGGACTTCAACTTTCGTTTCTTGATCCTAGTATCTCCATCCGGTCTCCATTCTCGTGTTTACCATACTTGAATTTCCTAACCTAAGAACATTTGGACTTAACCACCTAACAATTAAGCAAGGCTTTTAACTTAACGGGTGCGAGCAATTCTTCATTAGGCAATTCAATTCAAGTAATCTAAAGCAATTAAATCAAAGCATACAACACAACATGCAACAAATAAACTAAACTAAAAGTATATCATCAATCATAAACTAAAAGAAAATTACTACCATAGCCCTAGAATAAACAAATCAACAACTAAGAGACATCATACAAATATAAGAGAAAATGATAACAAAGAAATATTACAACCAATTACTCTTGCATGTCGAATATATATCTCCTATCAAACACGTCTATTGCTATCGCAATCTACTTGCTTGGCGCTGCCACGATCTGGACTTGAGACTGAACTCTCAAATAACTCAATGTCTAACCCTAGCTTCGACCTTGGATTGGATCCCTCTTGTTGCATATCTCAAAATCTCCTCAAAGTAGTCTTAAATAGGCATTGGAAAGGTGTAGAAACACTGGAAATAACTGAAAACGCGCTCTGGATGCACGTGGAGTAGGTAGAAACCGTCTTCCAAACATAAAATTGCTAAATCGGACAATTCTGAAAATTCTGGCAGTTCTAGGACTGGTGGGCCGCTGGAGCTTTTAGCTACACCTGGAAAAATTCAGCACTGCGTCATGTTAGTATTTTGGCAATATCTCCTTCATCCGGATTCCGTTTGAGGTGATTCAAAAATCGTTGGAAAGCTTGGAACGAGCTCTACAACTTCATGGATTCATCCAAGCCATTTCTTGCCCAAAATCTGCATTAAATTCGAAACTATGGTAGTAACTAATTCTTTGATACAAAATCCTAATTGAACTAACCTAAATTATCTAAACTATCTAAACTATCTAAACTCAAGATAAATTGATTTAGTTTGGAGTCAAAATCCTACCTAAATATATCTATAAAATCCACTCATCACTAACAAGGCAAGGTTGAAAAGCACTAAGCACGCTAAAATTTGAACCAGATTAAACTTATGCATTAACCAGAGGACTCTATCCAACAATAAAATATCTCGCTAGGGGTGATGCGCTTCTGTACAGACATCCTACCAAGTCCTCGGCTGAACTTGAACATTGGGACAGATTCAGAAGCTGCTGATTTTTCTATTTGCGTCATCTACATAGAGGACATCATCTGTTCAGTATTCTGGCGATGATATTATAGGCAAGGCTCTCCATGACTCGTGAAATAAAGTTCTCTAAATTGAGTACGTAGCTCACATCCTGCCAAATTTTACAAAAGATTTGAGTTTGCACAAACTTAAGAAAACAATTGTAATTTGTAAGGTTATGTCATTCTGTGTTGTCAACAGCTAGAAAATATAATATGGGATGCGATCCACTAGTAAGGAATTAGAAAGAAAAAAAAATTGACATAAAAGGAATTAGATTTTTTTTTTTTTTTGAGGGCCAGAAAAATACTGGCAAATTTTCATTAATAAAGAAAAAAGTTTACAAACCAATCACAACAAAACTCAAAACACATACAAATGGTGAACTCCTATCATAGTTTACCAACTTCTCCTAACTAGAGATCCAGTACCAACTGGTTTTTAATAAAAGAGGAAAAATCCAATACAACTATTGTACCAATACTAACTCTACTAGTAGCAACTGGAACAAACAAAAGAAAACCCAATCATGACAGCTGCCACTTGTACCAATACCAAGCTTATACCAGTACCAATTAGGACTTGTACCAGTTTCCAAACTTTCTCCAATCTAACCGGTGTCTATTGATGTGTGAGCTTATATACCCAAAAGTAACCTAAAATTAACCGCAAGCGCACAGTAATTCGTTGGTACAGTCGGGGTCGTATCCACAGGGACGGTAAGATGAGTACTAAACCTTACTTATTCGCAAAATCTAGACGGTAAAAGAAGGGTTTTGGACTTAATCAACAAGTAACAAAAACAATCAACCAAAGGTAAATAGAACAGCAGCAAGATTTGGTGTTTTTGGCGATAAAATATGGTATAAAAATGTCCTAGGAGTTCAGTTTCCACCTCGGTTAGGCTTCGGGCTGTCAACGGGCGTCGCTCTCGGGCCGCACCGTCGACTCGTGCGTGCCTGGAGATCCTGTGCGACCGCACAGGGATCCCATGCGACCGCACGGCCCTAGGTTAATGTTAAAATGACACGAAAACGTGGTTTCTGACTTGTGTGGGACAGATCTAGCCATACCTAATCTCCTGAACCTCAACTCTCGTAATTTTGGTCACAGAACCTGGTATGGAACCTAGTCTAAGGCCCCCATTAGGTAATTAACCCTCAACTCTCGTAATGTTGGCTTAAATACCTAAGTCCACTTGTTGACTCTCTAAGGCATCTACTAGACTCTCGCCTAAGCAGAAATTTGTCCCTCTCGGGCTTAAATTGGTCACCTCTCGGCTCCTAACCTACCTTGAGTACTTATTTGGTTCAACTAATCAATCTACACCCTTTGCCTAAATTAGATGTGGCCATTCACCTAATAGGAGGTTCAATCAAGTAATCAAACACAAACAAGCATAGTCATATAGAAATCAAACAAGTAGTACACAATAGAAACCAAGTATCAAGTCCAAACAACAATCCTAACCTCAGTTTCAACTAGCCCTAGAACATAACTAATCTAACCTAACATGATGCAAGAACAAGCAAAAGCAAGAAAGCAATTTGATACAAACTCCATGGAAACCAAAAGGGAAAGAGGAAGGCCAGAGCCCCTATTCAAGCCTCTTTTATCTTCTGGATCTACAAGGAGGTCACTTGGGTAGAAGCATGAGGCGAAGGAAGGTTGAAATGGGGGTTTCCAAGGCGGCAGGGAGGTGGTGCGGTAGCACGGGACCCCTGTGCGGTCGCACAGGGGCCACTGGAGGTGGTCGGGTTGGTTTCGGGGTGCGGCGCCGCCAAGGAAGAAGGTGGAATGAAAGATGCCATAATTCGGCACTTTGGGCGCCTTATATAGGGGTCGGGGTAGGGTTTGGAGCTCCGTGCGGTCGCACCAACGTCATCGGCCCAAGATTGAGTCACGTGCGCACCATCCAAGCCCAATATGGGCCTGTGCGGTCGCACACAATCCCTGTGCGGTCGCACAGGGTCTTCTGAGCCATGCTTCATGCGCCGATTCGTGCCAATCATGCAATTTTCGTTGTGAATTGACTCCATGTTCCTACAAATCGAAATAAAACCCAAGCAGTACCAAATTTCTACAAATATAAATATAAAACAAGTAAAAGTAAATAAAATCAAGGGCTTTGAGTTATGATTTGGGTTAAAGTCCGGCCTAAAACCATATATAAATACGTGACATCATCTATTAGAAATTAAAACACAGGAACTTTGCATTCAGTGTTGGCTTAAGAATAGTAAATAGTTTGCAAGGTACACTTAGGTCCTCGTTATAACTTGGCTATTAGCATCTTATATTTTTACAATTTTTAAGTTCGAAAGGTACCTAGCCAGGAGAAAAATACAAAGTAGCCACTACGAGATAGTCCTTTTTGAAAGGTCGAAGTATTCTAACTGAGAGCCACTGTTACCAATTTTAACTACTATTGGTTTCCAAAAACAACTGATTGACACCTTTTAATTTCTAATTGAAAATAGATATTTGTAAATAATGAAATAAAAAGATACCATTTGCAATTCCTAAGAAATGAAAGCAACAATGGCTAGCCAACTGACAGATTCTCTTAAGGAGATTCATCTTTTCAGATAAGAACTACCTCACGCTGTATCTTGTTCATATCCAAAAATTCCGCGGAAGGCGAGGGTAGCGCAATCGGAGGCTAAGTAACAGACCCTCAGCCCGTTGTGACAGAAGCGAACTCCGATCTGTATCTCCAACAAGGCCTTTGACTTTGCCGCCCCAAAATGAAGACTGCTTCATATGTTTGGGCTTGGCCTTTAATGGGCTTTGCTCCTTGGTTCCTTTCAGGAGCCACACATGGACAGCTGTTTCAATCCGAAAAAATTATAACTAATTTTAATTAATTACGAAAATATAAAATAATCCGATTTTAATAAACAATTTAAAAATAACCACGCAGTATCGAAATCTCAAATTCCGAAACCATTTCTGCTTAGTATCGGAATCTGAAATTCCGATACTAGCTAGTATCGGAATCCCAGAATCTGATACTAGCTAAACGTGTAATTCGGTCTCGCGTTAATTTCAAAAATGCGGAAAGTGAGATTATTTAATTGGACAAAATCATGGCAGTGTTGTTTTCTTATTCTTGGTCGTTTTCTTAAATAATGCATCGTGCATTCATCGCTTCATCATGGATTTAAAATAAAATAAATAACATGGATTTAAAATAAAATAAATAACACTTCTGATATGATCTAAATCAATGTGCATCATGCACAGACAAACTACATACAGCCAAACCTCCATGCCATAGATGGCCATATACCACAAAGAAAAATAAATTTGTGCGTCATGCACGGAAAAGAATTCATGTCTGTTTTAGCTTGAAAATCCTTTGTCACGTAATTTAGTTGAAGGCTTTTTCATGCTAACCCATTTTCACTTCTTCAACCAACCGACATTAAAATCCTTTTGTCCCTTTGCCTCTCCATTGGTTCTTTCCTGAGGTCTCTCTAAATTTTCAGTGTAAACCAGACATGAATTCTTTGTATAGTATATATCAATCATAGTGCACTGAGGATCGTTGTCCCTTTAATTATATGGTATATGGCATATCATTCCATTCTTTTTATGAAAGAAAATAAATATTTTATCTTTTTAGACTGCTTCAATCTATCCGGATTGTATAATGGAAAAAAAAGGAAATAAATAATTAAAACGGATAACTTTAAATTAAGAGAAAAGTATCTCATCAAATCTTCATCGCATAGACCTATACTCTTTCTATAACAATAAGAAAAACAAAAATAAAACGGTGCATTTACAGTCTGCATTGAGTTGTCATAATATTATTTTGGGATTAATTTACTATTATTTAATTAGGCAACACCCGAATCATCAAATAGATAGAAGCACTCTAAATTCGTACAATCTGATTTGGATTTTTATGGAACAAAAATGTACATAAATTCTACTTGTTTATAATCTTAAGCATACATGTCACAGAACATAGCTACAACAGTATATATTATTTGTATAAAAAAAATATGAATATAAATACATAATTGACGACTACTTTTCTCTGTTTTAATTTCCCATGTTTTCAACCCTACTTGTATATACTCATTCCAACACAGAAAATTATACAATGGGGTTCAAGAAATTTGTAATATTTAGCACTTATTATTTAATTGAAATAAATTCATACAACATTTAAACATAATAATTCTAATTTTTTTATACTAAAAATATATAAAATATTTAATCAAACACTACGATAGAAAGTATTTAGAAATCAAAATATAACTCATTTTCACTAAACTTGTATTTTTTTCATTAGTAAATAATTCTACATAATTATGTACTTTTAATTATCCACATTCGTACAATTTTAACACAGAAGAATTGCATTTGTTATTCATTTTCTTTAATTTATATCAAAAAAATAGAAGCAAGCTCGGTTATCAAATTATACATTTCTATGCATAATTAGGAAAAAAATATTATCGCATGTTTTTTCTAAAAGTAAAACGGAGAATTGGTAACTTAGGAATTTTTTTTGTCTCATTTAATGTGTCTTTATTCAAAATTGGAAAAATTGTTAACTTTTTACATAATAAAACACTTCATATGATACAACATGAATCAAATGGGGTTTAATAATAGAAAAATATCTTTATAGTTATGGGGTTCATATTGAAAATAGTTATTAAGAATTTTATTTTGTAAGCATGTATTTTGTATGTAAAGTAATACTTTTTGAAATAAAATGGGGGTCAATTGACATATATTTGTTTTTTCCCCCGGTTATTACTTACCAGTGAAGTATATCAATTATTTCTATTTCTTCAACTTACTTTTTGCTCATTTTCAATTTGGCTGTATGTATGCACGGAAGAGTGATAGCCATAGGTGACCGCCTGGACAATTTGTCAGTGCATGACGCACAAATTTATTTTTCTTTGTGGTATATGGCCATCTATGCATGAGGCACATTGATGCACATTGGTATAGGTGACCGTCTATGCACGATGGATGCATTATTTAAGAAAACGACAAAGAAGAAGAAAACAACACTGCCATGATTTTGTAAATAATCTCACTTTCCGCATTTTTGAAATTAACGCGAGATCGAATTACACGTTTAGCAGATTCCGATACTAAGCAGAAATGGTTTCGGAATCTGAGATTCCGATACTGCACGGTCATTTTTAAATTTTTGATTAAATTAAGATTATTTTAAAATTTTTTAATTAATTAAGGTTAGTTATAATTTTTTCGGCAGCCGGTTGGCTCTTTCCAACGTGTGGACAGTGTGGTGTTCGGACGAGAGGTCAAGATCGTCGAGAAGACTTGGAATTTCGGACGAGAACTGTCAGCTGTTATGTACCTATAGAGTATCTACGCTAAGCATTAACTTTACAGTTTCCACTCAGCATGAATCAACCAAATCAATTTACAAATTCATCTCATACTAAATTATGTCATAACTAACCAGATTTATTTATTTTTTTACCTCTTGATCAAGTACCAAAGGAACTTCATATTTTACAAAATTTATATAAAAATACATCACTTTTTAAATGAAACAAGATCAATGGTTTAACTTCAACATTTGAATTTGTAAAGTTTAAAATATAAAAAGGTGAATTGTGACATATGATATAGCAACACCATAAAGGCATAAAATGGCACTGGTCCTAGAATCTTACTCTATTTTGTAACCCCTTGTCCTATAGCTTATTCAGGTCACGTTTCTTGTCCTATAGCTTAATAATTTTGTCAATAAACGAGAACAACAAATAATTAGTTTCTTTATATTCTTTTAGCCTTAAGAACTGTTGTAGTGTATATTAGTTTTTTTTTTTTTTTTTGCTATTTATAGGAACTAAATTGTATGAATGATCATTTTAATTTGACGATTATCCATGCTAGTATAAATTTTTTTTATAGACAAATTTTGCTCCTAAATGTGTGACAGAAAAATGCTGACATCAATATGCATATTAAGAAAAGAAAGCGCTCGCTTTACTTTAAAAATGGTTCGCATTATTAAAAGGTTACATGTGTCGTCAAATTATTAGGCTCTTTTATGGAGTAACCCAATTGGGGGAAAAAAAAAGATTCAAGGAGTCTAAATTGAAAGTTACATATAAGCAATTTAGGGTTAACTAAGAAACTTTTAGGAATAATTTTCCGAAGTAGAATTGGTCCCTTGTTTCATGGAAGGTTTCCCTAGGACTGGAACCAATTTTTGTTTTTATAATTTATTTTGTCATACAGATAACAACTACTTATCAGTATCCTACATTTAACAAATCACTTTAATTTGATTATTAGAATATAAATGCTTTAAAATATATAAAGTTTTATGAAAGGTGCATTGTAGGAGATTGTATCCTAATAAATTTAAGGAAGGAGGGGTGCATTGTAGCCTGTGGATGGTGAATCGCTAGTCATCTAGAATCAATTACCGTTCTGAATTATTTGAATTACAATGAGATCTGCGTTTTAGGTGATAGTAACTTGAGGATATTTTTTTTTTCTTTATGCTAGTGTTGTTGCACGTATAACTATTAACAAAGTCCTAAACGAAAATTAGTTTGATGTTGTTCTTAGGAATTAGTTTGATTCTCCTTTTCATCCTAAGAGACAAAGTAATGGATAAATTGGTGTGTTAACAGTTGACCCCACCCCCAAGTAATGGATATACATTGTGAATTTGTGATATCAAGAATCAAGAAATCAAGAATCAAGAATCAAGAAAGAAAATCTTTAATTTCAGGTAACATTTCTACAGTACAGTTATTGGATCTTTTATGCCTGATTTCCGTACTCTCATGTATACCAAGTTAAATAGAAACACTTATAAGCCTGCAACATTACAGTCTGTACGGAACTGCAGAAATCTAACCGTCCCACTTACATCTTGCCCAGGTCGAATGATCTCATATGATAGCTTTTGTATATCTTAACTGTATTTGTTACAAACAATCCATTTTCTTATGAAGCATGGAGAATTATGATTTATGCACAAATCTCTAAGGAGGATCGGAGCCAAAAGTAGAAACAGGAAATAACTCGTTTGTTTGATGCGTTGGACGAGGACTCGATAGGAATTTTCTTTGTGGATTAGAAGGGTTTTATATTCACCCCATTAATTAATGTTTCGATAATTTTTGTTGGTGTATGCTTAATGAATATTTTTGGATTTTTATCAGAAATACATATAATTTTAAGGGAAAAAAAAATTTTTGTACCCTCAAAACTGAGAAAATGCAGGATTTACTCTCCAAAAATTCAAACTCGTGATTTTGCCCTCCGAAATTTCGAACGCCTTCTTTATTTATCCTTCTACCAGTTTTTATAATGTATATAACATTAAAATAATAAAACTAATATTTTCTGACCCTTTTACCCTTGGTCGAATTAGAAGAACGCATTCGCTGTTGATCCAGACGAACCCATTTCGATTAAACCCATCTCCTCTTCAACCTCTCCTCTCGCACAAACCAGAAGTAACCCTAGATCGAAGAATGTCGATCTCTCCATCTCGCACAAACAGCCTTTCTCCAGCACCTCTGTCCACCTTCTCTACTAAAACCCTAGATCGAAGGATTTCTCCTCTCCCCCACACGATCCTCTCCTCTCTCTCGCACAAAAGGATACAGTCGCTGCCCTGGCCATGAGACTCTAGTGGGTCCCATGAGTCTGCTTCACAAGTATCGTACGCCAACTGCATTGACCTTTCCGTTCAAGCAGAACTCATCTCCCTCCTTTGCTTCCTGTTGACTCGACGGCGACTGAGGTTGTCAGGAATCAGTTACATTTCTGATGAACTGGAGACCGTTGGAGGAGAAGATCAAGTCAAACCAGCCTAATTCAAAGAAGGCGACGGGCTACAATTGAATATTGAGCTATATTAGCCCAACAACAACTGACAGATGGCGTTACTGGAGAGGACTGGAGATGATTAGGCGTAAGAGGTGGATTAGTTAGACAGTTAAGAGTTTGTTAAATGTAATAAATGCCATTTTATATTTTTTGTTATTTCTGTTAATTCTTTGTTGTGTCGGAAGGATTTAAATAGAGAAAACGCTGTAATAATTTTCCAAAAATTAGAAAATAAATGATATTTCCCTTTCTCTCTTCTTTAACTGATCTCTCTATCTCTCTTCTCTCTCTAATTTCCTACTGTTCTCCTCCATTTCTAAACTGTTTCCGCAACTTACTCCATCAAATTGAGCTAAATTCTCCATTGAATTAGCTCAATTCAGCTTCTCTGAACTTAGATCATAACAAAGTGGTATCAGACCACTGGTTTTTAACTGGGGTTACGCTCAATTCCGCCATTTTCTTGCGATTTCGAACTTTCAGTTGGTCTGGCAAGAAAAAAGAAAGAAGGCAACAGATTTCGCTTCATGACGTCAACTCGAGCTGGATCGGCTGTGATAGATGAAATGAAGACTCAGATGTCTCAATTGCAATCGGAGATTGAGAGAGTGGCAAAAGAAAGTGCAGATCGTGGTGCTAAGGAGATATCACTGTTGAGAGACCAGATTGCTGAAGCCATGAAGGAACAATCTGAGTTCTTCAATCGAGGAGTAGAAGAAAGAATGGGCCGACTGGAAGAGTTGTTTGAAAGAGTCCTGAGAAGGGATAAAGATTCAACCTTGAATCAACCTCCAGCAACCCCTCAAGGTGGTGTAGGCGTGCTAGGTGCCAGACCAGCCTGTAACACTGATCAGAACTACAGAAGACATGCTGAGAATGTTGAACCAAGAGCTAATGAATCGTTTGCCTATGGTGATGGTTATAGAAGGGATTCAGGTAATAGAGTTGTGCCACCACCAATTCAATTACCTAGAATTGACTTCCCAAACTTTGATGGGACTGACCCCTCAGAATGGTTAATGAAATGTCACTATTACTTTGATGTATACCAAGTACCTCCTGAATTGAAAACCAAACTAGCTGTTCTTAGTTTTTCTGGTGAGGCTAGTGCATGGTATAGACATTTCAGATTGGGCATGGATAACCTTCCTTGGGAAATATTTGTGGAGGAGGTATTTGCCAGATTCTGTGAGAATGCAGCTCAGGAATTAATTGGGGAGTTTAAAAGAGTGCATCAATTAGGGAAGGTGACTGATTATATCAAGAAGTTTAATGGGTTAAGAGGGAAGTTGATGTATGAAAGGCCATACTTACCTGGTGATTTTTATGTGTCATCATTCATTGAGGGGCTTAAAGAAGATATAAAAGCAATGGTAACTATGTTCAGTCCAAAAACATTAAACGAAGCATATAAGTATGCAAAGCAATCTGAACAGTTCCAGGAAGGACAGTTTAGAAGATTGAGGGGCAATCCTAGGCCACAAAACTTAATCACATACCCAAAACTCAGGGAAGCAGAGGATAGAAGGCTGGCACTGACAAATGGTAACCAAAGAAATTGGCCAAATACTGGTAATGGCAGGAATTTAACCTATGAACAGAAAAGAGCTATGGGTTTGTGCACCAGGTGTGAAGCCAAGTGGCACCCTGGCCATCAATGTGCTGCTAAAACAATGCACTTGCTAATGGGCCCAGAGGAAAATGAAGTGATAACTGATGACACAGATGAACCCTTAGTGGTGTTTGAAGAAGGTTCTTCTAGCAAGATGACAGAAGATGTTGAAGAAACAGTCATCTCACTCTTTTCTGCTAAAGATACCAGTAAGGTGAAAAATATGAAATTCAAGGGGTTTGTGGGTCAGACACCAGTTTGTGCTCTAATAGACAGTGGGAGCACTTACTCCTTTGTCAATCCAAATATTTTGAGTACTAAATTGTTTCAGATCACCCAAACTGCCCTTATGTCTGTTGTGGTAGCTAATGGGGAGAAAATGATGACTGATGCTGAATGTAAAAACCTAAAATTCTCAATTCAAGGCAATGAATTTGTGAAAGATGTGAGACTCTTAGATATACAAGGGTATGACCTTATTCTGGGGCTGGATTGGTTGACTGATAGAGGACCAATGCTAGTAGATTGGAAGAATGGGTGTCTAAAGTTCAAGAATAGGGAGAAGGAAGTTAGATTACAAGTTTGTGATGAAACAACTGAAGTGGCAGTGTGCCATACAATGATGGACTTGAGAAATGAAACAAAGAAGGGGAGTGAAATAATCATAGCACAATTGTTCAAAATAGAAACTGATTCACACAGTGTCTCAAATGTGGCTGTAAAATTGACAACCATCATTGACCAGTACAGTCAACTTTTTGAAGAACCAAAAACACTCCCACCCCACAGGGAGATTGACCACCAGATACAACTCACAAATGATACTCAACCAATAAATCTCAGGCCCTACAGACAGTCATATTTTCAAAAGCTAAAGGTGGAGAAAATTATTGAAGAACTACTCAGAAACAAGTTCATACAACCATCAACTAGCCATTTTTTATCTCCCATTATTCTGGTTAAAAAGAAAGACAACACATGGAGGCTATGTGTTGACTACAGGAAGCTCAATTCATGCACCATTAAAAATAGATTTCCAATTCCAATGATTGATGATTTGTTGGATGAGCTTCAAGGGGCCAAAATATTCTCCAAAATCGATTTGAGATCTGGTTACTATCAGATAAGAATGAGACCTGAAGACATTCCAAAAACTGCCTTCAGAACTCATGAGGGTCACTATGAGTATACAGTGATGCCCTTTGGGTTGACTAATGCCCCAGCCACCTTTCAGGCTCTCATGAACCAGATATTTAAGGCACACCTGAGGAAGTTTGAATTAGTGTTTTTTTATGACATCCTGGTCTACAGTACTGACATGAAGGAGCACAAACAACACTTACTGATGGTGTTTGAATTACTGAAGAAGCATCAGCTATATGCAAAAATGTCCAAGTGTGTTTTTGGTACAAAAGAAATAGAGTACTTGGGGCATGTGATTTCCTATCAAGGGGTGGCTACTGACAGTAAGAAAATTGAAGCAATGCTAGACTGGCCTACACCTAGAAATGTTAGGGACTTGAGAGGATTCCTTGGTCTCACTGGGTACTATAGGAAATTCATTAAAGACTATGGAGTGATTTCTAAACCCCTGACATATTAATTAAAGAAAAGCTCATTTGGGTGGAACAAAGAAATTGAGGAAGCATTTCAAAATCTCAAACTGGCCATGACACAGGCACCAGTGTTAGCCATGCCAGACTTTACCAGACCATTCACTATTGAAACAAATGCTTGTGACAAAGGGATTGGGGCTGTGCTTATGCAAGGAAAGAGACCCATAGCTTTTATCAACAAGAGTCTAGGAATTAAGGCTCAAGGATTGTCAACATATGAGAAGGAACTTCTGGCACTGTTGACAGCAGTTCAGAAGTGGAGGCACTATCTGGTGGGAGGTGTTTTTGTGATCAAAACTGACCAGATCAGCTTAAAATACCTGCTGGAACAAAGAATTCACCACTCCATGCAGCACAAGGGACTGTGCAAACTCCTTGGTCTTGACTACAAAATTGAATACAAGAGAGGAATTGATAATGTGGTAGCTGATGCCTTGTCTAGGAGAGGGCATGAAGAAATAATAGAAACAGAAGTACTGACAGTGAGTGAATTGATACCAGCCTGGGTGGAGGAACTCAAGCAAAGTTATGAGGGTGATACCAGCCTGGGTGGAGGAACTCAGTCTTAAAGAAAAACTGGAGAAGGAAGAATTAGACCCCACCAAGTATACCATGCATCAAGGGTTGATCCGGTACAAATCCAGAATATGTGTGGGCAATAGTCATCAATGGAGGGAAAAGTTACTGCAAGAAGTGCACAACTCTAACATTGGAGGACATTCTGGTATCTTGGGTACTTACCAAAGGCTTAAGAGTATGTTCTATTGGCCAAAATTGAAGGAATCAGTATACACTTTTGTGAGGGAATGTGACATTTGTCAGCTAAACAAGGGTGAACATGTGCAAACTCCTGGCCTATTGCAGCCACTACCAATACCTTCTCAGGCCTGGTCCAGCATCATTGTGGATTTCATCACTAACCTACCAAAATCAGAAGGAAAAGAAGTTATTCTGGTCATAGTAGACATGCTCACCAAGTATGCACACTTCCTCTCTCTTGCCCACCCTTTTCAAGCTTCAAATGTAGCACAAGTCTTTCTGGATGGAGTTTATAAATTGCATGGGTTACCAACAGAAATCATATCTGATAGAGACCCAATTTTTACGAGCAAGTTCTGGAAGGAGTTGTTTAACAAGGTGGGGGTTAAGCTGAATTTCAGCACAGTATACCATCCCCAGTCTGATGGACAGACTGAGAGAGTTAATCAATGTGTAAAGAACTATTTGAGATGTATGGTGTATAATCAACAGAAGACTTGGCATAAATGGTTATCTTTGGCTGAGTGGTGGTACAACACAAACTTCCACACTGCTATTAATACCACTCCCTTCCAAGCTCTGTATGGTTACCCTCCTCCTCAATTTCCTATGGGTACCCCACCCAAGAGTGATGTACAATCTGTGAATGAAATATTGAGAGAGAGACACCAGACTATCACTGACTTGCAACAACAGTTGAAGAAAGCACAGGAGAGAATGAAGAAATTTGCAGATAACAAAAGGACTGAAAGGCAAATTCCAGTGGGAGAATGGGTATACTTGAAGTTACAGCCATACAGACAACTATCAGTTCAAGGCCAATACAATAAGAAACTGGGAATGAAGTATTATGGGCCATTTGAAGTGATTGAGAAAATTGGCCAAGTAGCTTACAAGTTACAGCTATCCCCCACTCCCAAATACACCCAGTATTTCATGTGTCTCAATTGAAGAAGAAAGTTGGAGAGAATGGTAAAATTACACCACATTTGCCAATGGTGGGCAGTACTAGTAAAATAAGAATGGACCCTGATAAAATTCTAGGCAGAAGAATGGTGAAAAGAAATAATGCAGCAGTGGTTCAGGTGTTAGTAAAATGGAGCAATCAAACTGAGGAAGATGCCAGCTGGATTGATTATGATGAGTTGAAGAAAAACTTCCCTAATTTTGCCCTTGAGGACAAGGTCAATTTGATGGGGAAGGGAATGTCAGGAATCAGTTACATTTCTGATGAACTGGAGACCGTTGGAGGAGAAGATCAAGTCAAACCAGCCTAATTCAAAGAAGGCGACGGGCTACAATTGAATATTGGGCTATATTAGCCCAACAACAACTGACAGATGGCGTTACTGGAGAGGACTGGAGATGATTAGGCGTAAGAGGTGGATTAGTTAGACAGTTAAGAGTTTGTTAAATGTAATAAATGTCATTGTATATTTTTTGTTATTTCTGTTAATTCTTTGTTGTGTCGGAAGGATTTAAATAGAGAAAACGCTGTAATAATTTTCCAAGAATTAGAAAATAAATGATATTTCCCTTTCTCTCTTCTTTAACTGATCTCTCTTTCTCTCTCTATCTCTCTTCTATCTCTAATTTCCTACTGTTTTCCTCCATTTCTAAACTGTTTCCGCAATTTACTCCATCAAATTGAGCTAAATTCTCCATTGAATTAGCTCAATTCAGCTTCTCTGAACTTAGATCATAACAGAGGTTGACTCGGATGCCTCGACCATCGTTTTCGATAAAATTAGCTTCTATGGGATCGTCTCCTCTTCCTCTTTCTCATGGTGCCTTCGATTTGCGTCGCGTCGTCCGATTGAGGGCTCTTCGTCCCCTTCTCAGTTCGGGTCTGACAGCGACTCGAGGCGGCAAGTTCAAGGCTGTCGGCGGCTATCCCTTGCCAGCAATGGTTCCACAAGCATCGTGAGAGTCTCGTGAGGTCATGTATGGTGCCAATTTACATTGCGTTTCTCATTTTATGGTGGGTTGGCCACGACTTGAATTTGGTCTGGTATTGGTCTAACAAGACTCCTTAATTGTATCAAATTGATTCTGATTAATAGCCACGACCTTATTTTACCACTTTTGAAACTTATAAAGCCATAAGCCAATTTTTTAAGAGAGAGTCCTTGGTCAAACACAGTCCACCAGTCTTTAGTCAAATACTATCCTCTTTATTTCACTTTCATAATTCATGTATCAGTTCTTTTTTTTGTTTATCTAAAATCTGCTTTCCAAACAAAATCAAAAGTACATGGGTCCACACAGACTTTTATTCTTATATTTGATCTTTTTGTTTTTTGTGTTATCATGTTTATAGGTTTTAACTTAAGCCCTTTGTCAATTGTGAACCTGTGCATGCAAGAACGTACATGAAACATGAGATACTAACATGACAGATGCAATAACAAATCTTATAAATGCAATACTTAACCACCGACCATGGATGCACTCTCTTCTTATTTGAAACACACAAACTTCTATTTTTTTTTTTTTTTTTTTACGTTTACGCAAGGGTGCAAACCAATGACTTTTATTTATTTTGATGTAACGATAATGCAACTTGACCAGTGGTGCATAGATTCGTATTTACAGAACTCAGAAATTTATATATTTTTTGTAATGCTAAATAAACCTAAACATGCATTTTTTTTACAAACCATGGCGTGGAACACTGGAACTACCATGAATGCTACGGAAATTCACTGTTTATGCAACAAAAGCTCGACAGCCCCTTTATTTTTATGCAAAAATGAAGATGGAAATAGAAGGGTAAAACATGAAACAAAATATACATATGCCGTGACTCAAAGATGCACTTTTGTTTTATCTTTACTCAAGGACAAAGTGGACCGAAATGCAAATACGTAATAAAAGAGAACATGATTTTGAATATTTACATGACTTTTAGGCCTTTACTTATTTCTATTTAAATTGAAGCTAGAAACTAACGTTTGACTCAAACAAGATAGTATAATTACTCAACGTTGAGCTCACCTTCAAAATGACTATCCTTTTTGTTAGAAAATCATGTCTATGATATCTTATTACTGAATTGAAATATGACACAGGCCTTTCATTTTAAAACTGATTTCACTCGTGATTGAAGTGCAACACGAATATAACCATGATATCTATGTAGAATCCCATATATACAGAACCCAAGACTTTCTGATATAATGAATCTGATGTAAACTTATTAGATATTTCTTTTTAATTAACTATGAATACGAATGCACATTTTTTTTATTTTTATGACCGACTATATCTCCGTTTGAACACATGCTCACAGGCATGAAATCCAAACGTTTCAAGGCCGGTGCAGCGTAGTGAATGCTATGTAAATAATGAGACATACTTTAACTTATTGAATCAATCATGTACGCATCCAGACACTTGCTCACAGGCAAGAAACCCAAATGTTTCTATGATCGATTTACTTATTAAATGCCATGCAGGTGATGGATGTTTATCTATTTTAACTCGTTAAACCGACCATATACACATCCAGACACTTGCTCACAGGCAAGAAACCCGAATGTTTCCATGGCTTGTTCGTTTATTAGATGCTGTGTATGAGATGATTTTCAGAAACAAAAAAAAGATGATGCAAGACCATGCAAAAGAGACAAGAATCTGTGCACGTGCAAGCTCGAGCACACCATGGCTCGGTGGCCGAGCAAAGAAAAAGATCTTCAAAACAGCAATTCAAAGGATTGAAATTTCTTTATTGATATGTAAAAAGGATGGTTTACAAGTTGGCTTACCTAGAACTTCCTTTTCTGTTGCTTTTTTACTTAACTTCCTAATGCCTACAAGCTGTTCGATGAAACGCTTCCACCAAAACACCCCTTTTTATCTATCACCTAACAACAGGACAGAGTTTCTATACTAAGACTCAACCTATGGGGTCGTGGAGGCGTGCTGATTCTTCAGTCTTGAGCTTCTTTTATAGTTGAAAATTAGGGCAGCGGCTTGGAGAGGATTTTAGCATCTCTACCCTTCAATTTGATCCAATGGTTGCTGTTGCTGCGTGGGGAGCAAGTTCCTTGCAAAACCATGGGCTGTTATTGCCATTCTGTGGGCGGTTTTCATCTTGTGGAGAGGATTGAGCCATAGAGGCATGGTGTCGATCCAATGGCGTGTGTAGTGTTGGGTTTTCATATTCCTTCTTGATTTCATCTCAACCTCCCATTCTTTCATCTGGTGGCTGTGAGAGAAGCTTTGGGGAACAAGTTTGCTTGGTTTGTCTTGTTCTACATGTGGAGGCAACAGATGGAGGGAGGGGACCATGGCTGGTTCATTTTTTCCTTTTTACCCTTCAGTTTTTTTTTTTTTTTTTTTGTTTCTGTGCTGATTTGGAGAAGGAGATGAATAGTGACTTCGGTTTTGCTTGACTGAACCGAATTGAACTCATATGTTGAGAGCCAATGGGAAGAGGAATAATAGGAGAGAACCACCACCTGAGCCAATCAGGTGCCTTCATTTTAATGTGTCGGTTCTTGACTTCTTGGGTTTCAATTGTGCTGAACCGGCTTTTCTAAAAACAGAAGGGGGTCATGAACCTGATTTTAATTTTCATTCATTTAGTGATTTCTGTGCTAGCACTTGGTTTCTCCCTTTCCCTGACTGCATTGTGGGACCATCTCCTTCTTTCCTTCACTTGGTTCAACCGTTCCTTGCGCAGGCAGCATCAACAGATAGAGAGGAACTCATTCAATTAATTTCAAATTTCCTTCTCATCTATGACTCAGAAGCCAACTCTTCTCTGGTTGATTTTGAATTTTGTTAGGGTTTTTTTTTTTTAGTGTAATTTGCCATTAAAGCATCCCGTCATTACGCCCATCATGCTCATATCATCAACTCTCCTCTACATGAACCAATTCATCATGCTCAATCAGCACTTAACCCATCCATGGTGTTAATCGCTAATCCCACTTGCTAGCTCCATCCCAATTCGAATTGATGGGTTCATCATGCTCTTGGCACCATCACGAAGCTCTATGAGCAAGCAGCTCGAGTCATCGTGCTTTCCATGGTCTCAATTTGACCTTCCTCTCTCACTGCCTCGAACCTTCTTCATCAAAATTGGATGGGTTTTAGGTTACAAGGTGGGTCGAGAATGGTACCGCTGTGCTCTCCTTGGTCCGGTCTTTCCAACGACACCAAGAACTCCGGAAACCGTGGAGCAGATCACCGTAATGAATTTGGTCGGAGATGACAGCTTCTTCTCTCCTTCTTTTCTTTTTCTTTCTGTTTAATTGTGGGGTCCAAGGACAAGCCAATCGGCGTGTGCCATGTGTGACGAAGCAATACGTTGGCGAGTGGGGTCGGGTGCTAGAGCCAATCATGGCGTGCCAGCTGTGAGAGGCGGAGAGTCGATACTCATGGAGTCGTGACTCGTGAGTGAGTCAGGGAGGAGAATTCTTCATCCGAATTGGGCTCCTTCTCATATGGGCTTTTATTTTCAATTTACGTGAGGCCCATTTTCATATTCCCTTTAATTAGCAAAGTCACTAACGAAATAATGAGATGCTTAAATTTAAACCATGCCATATTTCATTTCTCAAATATACCACGTCATTTTGCCAACCTTAATTTCATGGTTCAATGGTCATATCTATCTGGTGATGTATTTGACCATATAATTAATTAATTCAAGCACCATTTATATAATTATTCTAAGATTCATAGAATAATCCATATAATTAATTCATTCAAGCACCATTTATGTACATCTCCTAGCTTCTTGGTTTGCCCAAATTATCCAAGATATTTGTGTCGCATTTTCATGGATATTGAATATTAAATATTAAATTAATGAAACAATATCAACATCATGACATCTTTAATCTAGGCTCGTGTTTTGCTTCAACAATTGACCCCCCTTTTTGAGAATCCGGACCTGTCATGCTTTTAGGGGTCCCGCTTTTGTCGCCCTGTGAATTGTCGAGATTTTCTCATATGGAAAAAAATTAGAGGTAAACAATATCAAACATCAGATCTGGAATAGTTGAAGGAAAAGAAGAGATTACAGCAAATAAACTCGGTTTTCCTCAGCTTTCTTCTCTGCTTCGAGCATTAGGCGGCCAACCTGGAGGCTAAGCGAGCGCCTGAAGGCTCAGAAGTTGTAGTTCTGGGTTTCTTTGGTGGTGTTTTCTCTCTTTCCAGAACTCCCTTTCTTCTTCCCCTTCTGGTCCTTTTATAATGTTGCCTTGTAACCTCCAGATATGCAGATCGTGCCAGTTATTGCAGTTTTTGTCCAGTAAGCGCATGGGAGGAAGTAAGGTTGAGAATAACTGCTCGGATTGAAAACTGTCAAATTCCATGCTCGCGGTCCACTTAGACGTCAAGCTGTCCGCCTGGTTGTCAGCAGATGCGTCCTCAACTGTCCTCTTCTGTCTGCCCGGTCAAATGGCATGCTAGGTCACTCATTTGCTCCAAAAATCGTACAAAAAGTTCCATATTCAAAATAAATCGTATAAAAACTTAAAAGGGCATAGAATTACCTATATCTAACAATTATATGCAGAAAATAAGTTAGAGACACATAAAATTAACAATAAATGAGGGCCAATTTGGGTCAAAACCCTGGTATGAAATCTCCCTAACACGACACATGCGAGGAAATACGGTACAATCATTCATGGTTTCCCCACAACTCGGCAGATGAAGACAATGAAGGAAAGGCACTGGAAAGTTTTCTGGAGCAGATGCGCGAGTCCATAAAAGCAGATGGTGGTTCGGATATGTGATATTGGTGGGAGATGGCGGTGATGGAGGAGTTGTTTGGGTAGGAGGACAGAACTAGGTGGTCTTCATTTTTCTTTGTTTTTGTCTCTTTTTGTATTATTTATCCTTTTGTTTGAGGAGCCGAAGGGTGGGTGGGGAGGGACTCGCATCCTCAGCAGTTAAAAAAAGACGGTACCAAACAGTCATTTTTTTTCTTTAAGATTTAAAAATTTTAAAATTCAAATGTTGAACCAAACCGTTGATCTTATTCTATTTTATAGGCGATGCATTTTTATATAAGTTTTATAAAATTTGGGGTTGATTTGATACTAGATTAAGTGCCCAACAAATGAATGAACCTGGTTTGATTAATTCTAATATGTTCATAATTTGAGCAATTAATTAAGTATCAAATCAACTCTATATTTTATAAAACTTATATAAAAACGCATCGCTCATAAAATTGAATAAGATTAACTGTTTGGATTCGATATTTGAATTTTAAAATTTTTAAATATTAAAAGAAAAAGAAAAAAAAAAACTGTTTGGTACATTTCTTTTTTGGACTGCCGAGGATCTTAGTTGGGTGGGGAGTGGATGGGAATCAATGCGTTTTTAATGGTTGTTTGGGAAATAGGGATGTAAATATGGGTGGGCATTGGGCAATGGTCGGCATGGTCTCCTCCTTTTTACCTTTTTTTTTTCCATGTTTGTACTTGTTTTTTCTTTAATGCTAGAAGCCAAGTGGCCTTTTTGACTCAAAAAAAAAGCAAAGGAAGTCATTGCATCAAAACGCTCAAAAAGGATCGTACAGGTCGACCCTACCTATGTATCCATATTATTAATTCGCATCTAGGGAAGCGGTACATGAGGCACATGGATTGGCGAATGTGGCAAGGAGTAAAATCAATTATCTGGCCCACCTCACATGATGTTCAATCAGGATGCCTACATGACTACATGAGGCACATGGATTGGCGAATGTGGCAAGGAGTAAAATCAATTATACTGGCCCACCTCACATAATGTTCAATCAGGATGCCATTCTGCCACCAATGCTGAATCAGAACTTCTTTCAGCGTGTGCAGTAGGCACCGCCCTAGTACTTATTTTTTCTTAACTGGTGCCGAGGGGTAGTCTTTTTAGTTTGTTAGAACCTTAATTTCATAGTACTGGTTTTTTTCTTTTCCAGGATTTTCCTTCGGGATTAATTAAGTGGGAGGGTTTTAGCCTTTTAGGGTTTCAATGTTCGAACTGGCACCAGTATTGCAGTTGTTGTATTTTTCAAGTTGTCGTAACTGTTTATTATTAATGGCAAGCCTACGGGTAATTTAAAAAAAAAAACAAAGAAAAACAAAAATTCGCATCTGACCCAACAGGATATGGGACATTAAATAACACAATGACATGGCAAATATCCCACCGGTTAAAAAGGGAAAACAAATACATGGCTGATATCCTAAAAGGTGGATACGCATGATTTCTACACAAGGAAATATTTTTAGACTGTCTATGGCATAATTAATTAAGCACCTATAAACATTTACTGCATATGAAATGTATCCCGAGTTGAATTTTATGGTATTTTTTTATAATTAATTAACATCACCTTTATATTTCCTTTGAACAATCTTAAAAGGTTAATATCTGTGCTACTTTTTTTTTCGGGGTTGATAAGATCATCCCCAATATTCATCATTCCCTGTTGCGATTTTTTTTTAATAAGAGATATTCATACACTACAATTTTTTTTAAAAAAATAAGAAGAGGTTACTGCCAATTAGCAATTTTTAATCTCAATTAACCCACCTAAATATAACTAATCCCTCTCAGGGGAATCTCACTCTTTTCTCGCACTTACAACTCCGGCTTAAGACCAACCCTTCCAAGAATCACTAGGAAATACTTTTTCCCATTTACTGAAGCATGATTTCTAGCATGGCTACAGGCATTAGGGGAGCAATTTGGACCTTTGAGATTAAACTAATTATAAAACTTTCGGTTTTTTAATTCCTATTGTGTGCAATTTAGTTTTTACTGCCTTGTATATTTTGTGGTTTTAAAAACTTAAAATTGATATTGTATTGTTGCTTCATTTTTCTATGAATTGACATACACAAATATTCTCGGACCTCCAGGAATTAATTAGTATATTCAGGATGAGTGCGAGTGTGAAACGTGTGATGTTTCCCGTATGTTCTAAGCCACTAGACTTCGCTATTTATTCCATTAAAACTGTTATAACAATTTATACGTAATACAGCAAATTTGACTTACAAACACATAAGCATACACTAAGTGTTTCTACTTTAAAGAAAAACGAAAGCGGAAGTACACATAATACAACAAATTCGACCTCTTCCAAATAAGAAAGCACATTCATGTGCACGTTCCTAGAAATTTCACTTAGGAACGCTTTTTTTTTTTTTTTTGATAGAAGAAAGGACAGTATACACTATACAGAGTATGCAGGGCAGCAAGGGAACGAGATCCTCAGCAGTCGTTTTAAACGACTGCTGAGCAGTCGTTTTAAACGACTGCTGAGCAGTCGTTTTAAACGACTGCTGAGCGGTCGTTTTATTTCTTTTTTTTGTTTTTTTTTTTAAATTTTAATGGAGAATCCAAACCGTTCAACTTGTTAAATTTTACCGGCGATGCGTTTTCATATAAGTTTTATAAAATTTGAAGTTGATTTGATACTAGATTAAGCAGTCAACAAATGAACGGACCTAGTTAGATTAATTCTAATACGTTCATTTGTTGACCGCTTAATCTAGTATCAAATCAACTTCAAATTTTATAAAACTTATATGAAAACGCATCGCCTGTAAAATTTAACAAGTTGAACGGTTTGGATTCTCCATTAAAATTTTTTAAAAAAAAAACAAAAAAAAAAAGCGAAACGACCGCTCAGCAGTCGTTTAAAACGACTGCTGAGGATCCGGTTCCGGGCAGCAAGGACCAGGAGAGCACATGCAGCAATAAATGATATGGTCGACCATGGATTAGCAAAATAATCTCGCTTCAGTCTTGCCCTCCACTTATGCCGAATTTTTTATTATTAATAATTATTATAATTAAATTAACAAAATTAATAAATCGAATGCATAAGTATTTTTTGTACAGTTACGACTCGGGTATGTTTGGCCTTGCTCGTGAACTGCTTGTGTTCGCGTACTAGGGGCGAATAGGGAACCAAACATGCCACGAACAAGATGTTTGCGATTGTTCTTTGTTCCACCAAAATTCAAGAATTGCGAACAAGCATTTCTTGTTCGTGAACTGCCTGTTGCCACCATAAGTATTATATACAGTTATACAATTATTTCGTAAATAAATGTCCATGTTCTTAGCAAAAAAACTTCATTTTTTTACTCTTTATTTCAACAATTTTGGGCCATGAACAATAATTTTATGACAATTAATAATCATCTAATACTTTTAATTTTGGATCGTAACCAATATTTTACCTATACAAATTTTGGATAGCAAACAATTACAATTTTGGCATAACAATTACAATTAGTAAATATCTATTTATTAATTTTGGACAATTTTGACATAATGTAATTAGTTATTAACAATTACAATTAGTAAATATCTATATATTCCAAGTTTTTTAGATTTTTTTTCAATTTTTAAATAACTTTTAACATTTTTTGACAATTTCTATGAATAAAAGAATAATAAACTACTAGCACGATTGACACAACTGTGGCGTGACATATTAATACGGTTTTCAACTATGTCGTATCAGTTTTCGTGTTATGTTAGCGTTTCCCTCCACTCAACACGACACGACACAATATGGTTACAAATGTAATCTGTGTCAACAAGACACGACACGATGCTAGGACCTCTTGGAATTGATTAGTATCAGGATGAGTGGGAGCGGGAGTACGAAACATGTCACATGTGTGATGGCTTTCTGCTTCCAGTAGGGGTGTCAGACGTGTCCAACGGCAACAGAATGGTCCATTCCGTTTGCCGTTCCGTTTCATGAACGGTATGACCGTTCTATTTCGTTTCCTTTCCGTTTTAGAAAACGAAATATCATTTCATTCTGTTAGAAGTTCCATTTGGATGAAACGGGACAGAACACGTTGATTTACACTACAAAATGCACTAAATGTCGAAACAGAAGTGAAATGACCGTTCCGTTTATCGTCCTGCCATTCCATTTGCCGTTCCGTTTTTTGGAACGAAATGAATTTTGATACCGTTATACGTTCCGTTTGGACGAAACGTCCACGGAAAACGTATAACGGTATACCGTTGACAGCTCTAGCTTCCAGTATGTTCTTAGCCACTAGACTTTCGCTACATGTTTCATCAAGTTACAAGAAATTATACATAATACAACAATTTCGACTTACCATAAGCATACACTCAGTGGTTCTACTTCAAAGCAAAACGAAAACGAGAGTACACATAATACAACAAATTCGGCCTCTTCCAAATAACAAAGCACATTCATGTGCACGTTCCTAGAAATTTCACTTAGGAACTATTTTATTTATAGAAAGCAAGGACAGAATACAGAGTCTGCAGGGCAGCTAGGACCAGAAGAACACATGCAGCAATAAATGATATGGTCGACCAAGGATTAGCAAAATAATCTCGCTTCAGTCTTGCCCTCCACTTATGCCAATCAGAATTATAGTACCTGTTGACATTGATAACCACATCCTTGAGGTAGTTTGCTTCGGGATCTTCATAGTCCAAATAAGAGCACATGGTTACCCAGTTGAAAAATGAAACCAGCTCTTCATTTGTTGCTAGCAGATTCTCTATGATTCCCTTTTCTGTAAGCAGGGTGACATCTTTAGCTGATTTAAACAGAGAACCCATGAAGCATGCATAACTGGTCAGATTCATGCTGGGATTGGTGTTGCATGGCTTGCTGATATTGGCGTTGTATTGCTCAAAGGAAACCAGATTCAACAATCGAGATCGCCGTGTGTCTTCTATTGTCACAAAAGGGATTTCAAGGATGCCATTTTGAAATTTAATATCCAAAAATTTGTTTGACATGTTTCTCTTAAAAGTTATGCCAGCCTCTTGGAGCTCAGTAGCAGATGGAATTGTATGAGGATCCCTTTCATTCATTGAATTTGTTTTTCTTCTTAAACCCAGCTTCAGAAGAAAAGCGTGAACAAAAGGGAGCTTTATGGGGCTTAACCATTCTTTTATGTGGAACGACTTTGTTGATTCAGCAGTCGGTGAACGCACATAACAGAGGTGATACATGTGTAAAATGTGTTTAATCTCAACACCTATGGCCAAAATATGCTCTTCCTTCTCCTTTTCTTTTTTTTCTTTTTTTTGAGTGTCTGCCTTCTCCTCTTCTGATAAGTACTCTTCTGATAAGTACTTTAAAAGCATTCTAACAAGGGCATTTCCATCTCTGGGAACAATGAGATTAAACAGTTCCTGAATCACAAAAAAAGGAATTTGATTTTCCAACAGAAGAAGGTCGTTCCTCAAGATCGGCAAAACCCATCCCACATCAAATATCTCATCTGATTGAACATGAGGGTGATACAATTTTATCAAGAATTCAATTATGAAACACCCATCAAGGAGCATCATCTTCAGAAATTCCTCACTCTCAAGCTTCACGTCCTCAAAATAGCATCTTCGTGCTCGGGATTCCAATCCCCGTAATTTGTTGATGCAGTGATTAATGCTGTTTCTGGTATTTCGAGAGAGGTAGTCTCGGAGATAACGTAATTTGTGCTTCTCCATAGCTTGAAAAGCATCATCTTTATAGTAGTATGGGCCGATCGAGACAATCCTTGGCTCGTATAGCTGCTTGTTATTCTGCCTGATATGATATGGAACTCGAAAAATGGTGAATTTCTCACCCTCCTGCTCGCGGGCTAACTCCAGAAGTTTTTGTTGGAGTTCATCTGCCAAACTATTCTGGATGTCTATGGAGTCATTACCGACATCCATTTGCAATTAGACCTCTTGGTAAGGTTGATCGAGGTATTATTTTTTGGAAGAATGAGGTTGAGGTTTGTTGTGAAGAGAACTCTTATGTTTCATCTCAAGGCTGTTCATGGTTAGTGATTTGGATTTTATATATCTTGAAATGAAATCCACTTTTACATCCTCGAGAAATGAAACCCACTAATCATTCAAGATCAAGCCAACCTCTTAGCTAGGGGTGGGCGCAGTATACCATTAATACACGAACCGTTCCGTTCAGTTCCGTCCAAACGGAACATATTACGGAATGAAATTTCATTTCGTTTCGCAAATGGAACTGTAAACGGAATGTGTTTCGTGATTTACTTGTGTGAAATAAAATGCAAATATAGCCGTTCCGTCACATTCCGTTGAAACGGAATGAATAACGAATCGTTTCGGTCATACCGTTTACTAAAACGGAACGAAAAACTGAACAATCCATTCCGCTTTCGTTATCCACGTTACCCACCCAGTCTTAGCAGCACTTTTTCCTGGCAACTCCTCCTCATAAAGTTGCTCCAGGCTGTCATTGCTTTTATTTTATATGCAGCGAACCCTCTGATCACTGTTTTTTAAGGTTGAACCCTCTGATCATTAAGCAATAAGCATTGGGAATTATTCCCGTGATGCGAATCATTAAGAAATATTATCAAATTAATTAACATTAATATTTATTAATATAATTAGGAAAAAATATAATTAGTTTTTAAATTAATGGAAGTATTACGAATACAACTAAGCCCGAAACGAATAAAATTCTTTCTATATATATAAGCAATTTACTTCTTGACACACTTTCATACTAGACATGGTAGTCGTAGTTTCGCTGTTCTATGTAAAATATAAAAAAAATTAAATTTAAAATATAAAAAAATCTGTCGTAAAATACTTGTCAAATTTTATAGACAAAAATTTATAAGTTCAAAATTACAAAGTCGCTAAATAAACTTGACATAATTTTTTTTCAAAAAAAATCTTACTATTATTAATGATTGGTACGACTATTTTTAATCGGTACAACTATTTAATTGGTACGACTATTTTGTAAGTTGAAAATTAGAAAGTCGCTAAATAAACTTGACATAATTTTCTTTTAAAAAAAATCTTGCTATCATTAATGATTAATGATTGAGACAACTATTTTTAATTGGTACAGTTATTTTTAATTGGTCCCACTATTTTTAATTTATTTTCAAAAAAAGAAGAACGCTGAAATATTTTAAGCGATCAGATCTGATCGCAGACGGCTCAGATTCTGAAAAAAAAATACGGCATCGAGTTTTATTAATACTATAGATAAATTAGAATATCAAATATGGAGAAGGAGACTGCAAAGAAACATGTGATGAGGATTGAGTGATGTGGTGCATGTTTAAGCAAGAGCTGTCAATGAAACTCGTTTATTTTATCCGTACCTCATTTGATAAGGCGTGTATAGTTAATATTTTATTTTCGTTAGATTAACGAGTACAGGTAATATTTTATTTTCGTTAGACTAATGAATATGGGTAAAGAAAAATTTTCAATAAGGTACAGACTACCGGTACCGGGTCGAACCTGGTACGGGTACGGGTACGAACCTGGTACGGGTACGAGTTGCGTACGCTACCTGTTGACCACGTGCAACCTAGCACATGCACCAGATCTCTAAGCGTGTACTTCATAGATCTATATATAATATATATGACCGCATATAGTTAAACATGAGCTGTGGGACTAACACCCATCTTCAAACCGGACAATCTTTTTTTTTTTTATTATTGTAAAAGGCCAGTGGGCCTGTGTCACATGGACAGGAGAAATAAAAAAGGGTCATTAACAGAACAAGCATGGGGGAAATTAAATGAACATCGATGATTAAAAATAATTGGTCAACGAATTTTGTCTAGATTATTTTTCAAAAATCAAATGAACAAAACTGCCTAAAAAACCAATTAGGAGAATGTAATAAATATGAAATTATTGAAATATATATATACACACATCAATTCTAATCATATTTTTTTTAATATATATATATATATATATATATATAGAATATCTATTGTGAACTATGATGCATAGAGGCTCCCGTGCACCATGACCGTTTGATCGGTGGTTTTGCAAATCGACAAATCTAAATTAACCAACCCAATCTATATATTGAAATCTCATAGAAAATAAAATTTTACAATTTTTAAAATTTTTTTACTATTTTTTCCGAATTTTTTAAAGCTTGCCATTTTTGGATGATAATTCACTAATTATGGTCCAAAAATGGCAAGCTTTAAAAAATTCGGAAAAAATAGTAAAAAATTTTCAAAAATTGTAAAATTTTATTTTCTATAAGATTTCAATATATATATTGGGTTGGTTAATTTAGATTTGTCGATTTACGAAACCACCGATCAAACAGTCATGGTGCACGGGGCCTTCTATGCATCATGGTTCACAATAGATATTCTCTCTATATATATATATATATATATATATATATATATATATATATATATATATATATATATATATATATATCGCGGTAATCGTACTGGAGATCTATGAAAATTTTTGTACCGCCGTACCGGTACCTGTGCAACCTAGGGTACGAGTACGGGTTATTTCGTACCCATTATCTAACGGGTAATATTTTATAAAAATATATGAATATATAATCATGTTATTAGCATATTTCGTAAGATATATTATTAGTTTTGATCTTCATCCAAATTTATTTATGTTGATGAAAAAATTAATTTACCTCTATTATATTATAATTTATAATAAGGTATATAGAATTTCCGAATTTAATTGATATGAGAATAAATTTCATAATTTTTGTTATATCTAAAATATTATATAAATGTTGTACTTTATTTATGATAAATGCTTAAAAACTTAGGTCAAATAAATTTATACCTAAGAATTACCTCACTAGTCGTTTGGTAAAGCTAAGGGTCGAACCCACATGGACAGATTAATTGAGTACCGGAGTTGGACTTTCTTAAAAGCTAGACATATGAATTTTTGTAAGAATTTTGGAAAAAGTTGCAATATAATAAAAATAAAGGAATAAAATAAGTAATAAGTAATAAAATATTTTTGGTTAATTTTATGTTTTTTCTAGACTCAAACAGATGCAAAATATGTCCTAGGGTTATGTGTTCAATTAGTTTGACTCTAAAGCACTTTTGTCCACGATTTTCACCGGGACAAATGCCTATTTCGGACCGAAATGCATGGATTTCGGACCGAAATCCATACTGTTCGTCCCAAAACTCGCTTTAGAACTTCTGTTTTGACTTGATATTTTTATGGGACACTATGTGAAGGTTACTCGACAACCAGACCTAAACCCTAACCTCAGCTGTTGCGTTTTAGTTCTGGTTTGGTATGAAATCGGCTTTTACCACGTAAATAACTAAGCCTCAGCCGTCGTGTTTTGGTTCTTAGAAACTTAAGAATATTTAGTTAGATTTCCACAAGTATTTAAAGTCTTTTCAGATCAATAAAAGTTACACCTTTCGATCGTTAAACTAACCTCCTCTTTCGAACGATTGGTTTACCTCAAATACTTAATCAATTAAAGGTTTGGTCTAGTTTAATGCCCTAAAGACGTTGCAATTTATCCATAGGTAAACATCTAGCAAAAAAATAATTTAACCAAGCATAGACAATAATTCACAACTAAATAAATCACATAGCATATCATATATCCATCAAGTCATCACAAAATACCAAACTAATCTACTAAATATCCCTAAGACATAATAAAATCTAGCCTAACATGTTCACAACACAAACAACAATAAACATCATGCAAATAATAAAGATACAAGCCATAAAATAACGAAATAAAAGCATAAAAGAGTAAACCGAAGAATCCTTATGCAAATACTCGCTATCTCTTGCTAAGGAATCCATGTGGATCTGTGTGCTGCTGCTGCTTCCTCCAAGAACGCCTAGAACTCCAAGGAAATTGATCAAAGAGCAAGAAACACCAAGTATGGAAGGTGGAAAAAATGAATGTGGAAGGTCGAATCCCCCCTCTGGAGGCAGGGGACGCGCATTTATCCTCACAGGAGGCGGCTAGGTCAAGGTGAGGCGGTTTGCCTCTTTCCTTCTTCAAAAATTGCTAGAATTGCACTTTTCAGAAATGCATTTCGGATCGAAATGGGAGGATTTCGAACCAAAATGACATTCTGGCTCTGCTAGATGGGCCGAGAATCAGGCCCACGCGGGAGATAAGGCTCGTACTAGGCTCATGTGATCTTGTGGCATGTCTGTGTGGGCCAAGAATGAGTCATCTAGTTGAGAATGTGATCCATCCTTCTCGCGTGTCGTGTCTCACCTTCAATTTTCGAGGAATTTTACAAAATAAAACAAGAAGCAACGGCAACAGCAATATTCTGGAAAATATAGCAATTTATGAGACAATTTATAATGGTTTGAACAATAATTAAGGGCTAAGTACGGCCAAAATACATATAAGAATAAGAGATATCAAATCTCCCCAAACTTAAATCTTTGTTTGTCTTCAAACAACATCCTAAGCTTAAAGGGTAAGACTTTACTTAGACCTAGAAATCGAGTATCGCAAACCAAAGATGCATGAAAATTTATTAATTGAGATTATTCAAGATTTCACATGTCAAAAACAAATAAAGCAAATTAAAAATTATTTCTAAGGATAAGGGTTTAGTTCTCTTTTTTATTCAATTTGTGCAACTCTTAGTTCTCATGAAATTTTAAAATCAAGTCAAGGACCCTAGCTTCACTTCATTAAATCAAATGTAGTCTCAATTTTAAATGCCCGTTCTTTTCCATACGTTGCAAACATTCGCAAAGAAAGTCTTATCAAAGATAAAAATTCTATAATGAGTCTAATTTCCAAGATTTCCACCAATTAATGAATTCGTGTAAGTCGAGTCGCGGTGATTTACATCACTTAAGGTTTTACGCTACTGGGACTTGTGAATAAGCTACCAACATATGCCGCACTGGGGAGGTCGGACCGATTTTTACGCCTTATCGCTACGGTCCACTATGGAATTTTTAGTCCCACCCTCCAATATTTGTGGAATTTTTAATTTTAATTGGATATCAAGTCCCTTCGCACCTTCATTTTCGCAACTATTTAGGTTTTGTCAATTTAAGTTTGCTTGTTGGTGATTCAAGCGTTCAAGAACAACTTGGACTCATCTTATAATTTTTAAGGTTGATAAAAACTCCTTTGAACAAAAGCTTACAAAATACAAAATCGTTCACTCGGCAAAAACTTGTGAGAATTGACTTGAAATGTTTTGACAAATCTAAGCATCCTAATTCAGGTCCTATTCTATCAAACAAACATTCAATTTGACCAGTTGGTGCACAAACCAATCTAAAATCTCCTAAACAAGCATTTATCCTTAAGAAATAATTTTAAAATCGCTTTAATTCAAACCAGTGTGAAAAAGTGAATAATATATCAATACAAACCTCACAGTGATAATGCATGCATCGGAAAAAATCAAATTCAAAAGCTTCAAAATTTTCCCAAAATCCAGAGGCTGAATTTCGCACCGAAATGAAAATAAAAATCGTCAAAAATGGCAAAATCAGATGCAATTTTTTCGAAAATTTTTAGTTCCATCTTCTTCCTCGCCAAACTTATTCAAGCATTGTCCCAGTGCATCACAATCACAGAAAATGAAAAAGAAAGGAGAGGGAAGTAAAAATGTACCAAATCAATAATGAGATGGCCCCGCCCCACACTGTGGCGGTGGCTTGTCCCCAGCATCACCATCTGAGCCATCATCTAAGTCGGTGGCAGAGGAGTCTTGTGGCCACACTCCATAGCGCAGAAAGTACTCGTGCGCATCAACTTGCCTCTCAATATGCTGGATCCTGACACTCTGTGCAGCCTAGACGCGAAGGCCCTCTCGCACCATGCCTCTAGTCTCTCGCCCCTCCGCCAAAAAGTGTCTGCATGAGGCCGGTCAAATGCTCCATGGATCCATAAGGTATAGAGTTTGGGTGATCAGTATCCATAGGCTCAAACTGCAAAGGAGCGGCAACTCGATCGGTATAACCCTGAGGAACTAGCCATGTGCGATGATTGCTCCTGCCAATGGCATGAAGGTAAGGGAGCAAAAAGCTGAAGCGCTCTCTTATCAACCATCTAAACCGTCGTGCTCCCCCAACTATCACTATCTCAATATACTTCATATCCCTATAATTCCCCCGAGTGACCCGGTGCCATGCCCCACAAACTGTCCTCAATGGAAGAGGTGTACCAATAGACTCTCGGATGATAAGGGTAACAAAAGAACTCATAGAGATGGCTCCAGTGCCACCCTGCTCACGCTGTGCGATCCAATGATCAACCATGAGCTTGGCGATGCAAATCTTATGAGGCTCAGGCTGTAGCATGAGATGCATGAGAATGAGGTTCTCAACTCTGGCCCTACGCATGGTCTCACCTCGAGCAAAGATAGTAGAAGCGATGCAGCGATGTAAGGTGGGATGCTCAATCAAAAACCCAAGTGTGTCTGAGCCAGCAGAACGGGCAATTCGAGTCCACAACAAATCCCTATCAGCCATAGAACCCAACTCCATAATGCCTCGGATCGGGTGTCCTTTCTCAAAACCAAAAAGAGTGCTAATATCGTCCAAAGGTAACCTCCATAGATTGTTTTGCAACCTGAACTCAATTGACTGTACCCATTCAACACAAATGTGTACAAAGACGAGAGAAACTCCAATGTCAAATTCTTATAGGCATAACAATCATGCATCCAAAATTTAGGTGTAATCCCAATCGCTCCAGTCAACTCCAAAAATTGATCTCCAACTCCCATTTCATGTAATACACCCAAGTCAACCAATCTGATATGCTCAATTGGCCTCTTATAAATCCTTTTAAAACACTCAAATTGCCGCTTTGTCGGCATATGAAATCTAAACTTATGCTCAAGAGGGGCGGCAGCGGGGTTGTAATGCTCTAACGGGTCAGTCTGAACAGGAGGGGGAATAGGGGCACCCCCACGATCCTGTGACCTAGTTCTTGGCCGGTTTGGCTCCACGTTTCACAAAATATTAAAATCCAGAAAACAATTTCGCACCAAAATGCACTGGTTTCGCACCAAAATGCCTACTGCCAGAGCCCAAAAATCCTTTTCATTTTCTCTAAAAATTTCCAAAATTTCACATAACACTAGAAATAATCCAATAGACCCCCGACTCCCTTTTTCGTGGTTCAAAAATCCCCAGAAAAATGTAACTCAAGAGATGGGTAACGGGTCAAACCTTAAATTCTTAAAAAAATAGAAAACCCGACGCAATGATCCCACAAATAACTTGTAGAGGCTATCTGCGCTCGAGGAAAACTCTTCACCACTGAGAAAAGTCGATTTCGGGGCGATTTTGGTCCCAAACCCGAAATCTTCCCTCAATTTTTATATCGCGGAGAGTGCACCATTTGCAAATACGTCACTTGGAGATTGGAGAGGGGTGTGAGAGGGGGTAGATGGGTGGTCCGATCTATGGAAATTGTGGAGGAAGAGGTGGTGGCTTGTGGAGGTTGGTTACTGCTTGGAGAAGACAAAACAGAAGAGAGCGGGTTGAAGGGACGTGTGTGGGAGAAGAAGAAGGACGGTGGGGAGATGTATTTTCGGAATTTTTGAAATTTGGGGATGGGTTTTGGATTTTTGGAAATGGGCCAAGAGAGGGGATCACCATTTTCTGAATTGGGTCGCCTGCAAAAATAATATGAAGATAAATTAGAAAGCCCAAGAAGTCCAGAGGGAAAATATGGAAAATTAATCAATTAAAATTTGGCCCAAAATAATTCTGTCAGCGACATTTCGCACCGAAATCAGACGGTTTCGGTCCGAAATGGACAATAAAAAATTCAAAATTTGCCTTTCTGGACCCCATTTTCCTTCAAAATTTTTCAGCAAATCCCCAAAGATAATCCCCACGGATGTCTGCAATAAAAATTGAAAAGTAGTGGGGGAAATAAAAAAATGGAGCGTGAAAAATATCTCGTTTGTGCGATATCCAAGGCAAAGCGTGGTGCAACTAGCATGAGGTCGTGCATGGCCACTGTTTTTGATCTCTTTCTGGCCTGTGGTGCTCTTGCACGAGTTGTCGCCTCGCCATGCTTCCATCAATTCCTTTTTCCTACATGAAACGAAAGAAAAATATCAAACAACTAATTTTTTTATGTCATTTTTTTATTTTCTAATTTTTTTTTGTATTTTCTTGATTTTTGAAAAAATTAACGAAAAATGAATAAAACTCTAAAAACCCTTGGGTTGCCTCCCAAGAAGCGCTCTTTTTAGGTCATTAGCTTGACCCCTTTGTTTGGCTACGTCTCACTTGGAGGTTCGGAGAAGTAGACGCGTGCCACTTGCTCGATGTCTTCCTTGGCGATGTAGTGCTTCAATCTTTGCCCATTGACTTTGAAAGGCTCCGAATCCTTGTCACAAATGTTATAGCGGCAAATGGATAGACTTTCACCACTCGAAAAGGCCCCGACCACCTTGATTTCAACTTGCCAGGGAAGAGACTCAACCTCGACTTGAACAACAAAATCAAGTCTCCTTCCTTGAACTCCATTCTCAAGATTTTCCTATCATGCAAAAACTTTGTCTTTTCTTTATAAAATTTTGCATTTCCATAGGAATTGAGACGTACCTCATCGAGTTCATGCAAGTCTTAAATGTGCTTTTCACCAGCCTGAAGCAAATCCATGTTGATGGCTCGTGTTTCCCAATATGCCCTGTGCTCAAGTTCAACTGGTAAGTGGCAATGTTTACCATAAACAAGCTTGAAAGGACTCATATGGGAGTTTTAAATGCAGTGCGATAGACCCAAAGTGCATCATCAAGCTTGCTTGCCCAATCCTTGCGCGATCGCGCCACCGTCTTCTCCAAGATGCTCTTGATTCTTGATTCGAGACCTCCACTTATCCATTTGTTTGTGGATTATATGCTGTGGCGACCTTGTGCATAACACCATGCTTCTTCTAAAGGCCATCGAAATGACGGTTGATGAAGTGCTTGCCACCATCGGTTATCACTGCTCTTAGCACTCCAAAGCGTAGGAAAATGATCTTGGAGAAGAGCTTGATCACCGAGTTCGAGTCAGCTGCCTTGCATGCAATGGCTTCCACCCATTTTGAGACATAATCAACTGCCACCAAGATGTACTCGAATCCTTGTGAACTTGGAAACGGTCCCATGAAATCCACGCCCCGCACATCAAAAATCTCAACCTGAAGGATGGGATTGAGTGACATCTCATTCCTCCTCGATATGTTACCTGTTCTTTGACATAGATCACAAGAAGAAACAAAAGAGTGGGCTAGAAGAAACTTGATTAGAGTACTTTAGCTGATGTCTTTGAGAAAGAGGAGTGGCCACCATAGGCAGAGGAGTGGCAGCTAGCAAGGATTGGTTTGACATCTTCATACGGCACGCACCTCCTAAGGATGTTGTCGATTCCGATCTTGAAGAGGTATGGCTCATCCCAAAAGTAGTACTTGGAGTCCGATTTCAGCTTTTTCCTCTATTGGGGAGTCAAAGTCGGATGGTACATAGCCATTAGCCAGAATATTGGCCAAATCCGCAAACCATGGCTCGCTGTTCTTCTCGCGAGAGCCTCTATTTCGGTCTGAAATCTCTGTCAGAGCCATGATTTTTGCCATTATTTCTTCGAAATTGCCCTCAGTTGCAACAGATTGGTGTTTCATTAATTGGAATTTCATTACCTTCTTCCCAATAGAGACGTGATAGGTGGTCCGCAACTGAGTTTTTTTTGCCCTTCTTGTCCTTAATCTCAAGGTCGAACTCTTGGAGAAGTAATACCCAACAAATCAACCTGGGGTTGGCATCCTTTTTGCTCAAGAGATATCGGATCGCGGCAAGGTCAGTGTAGACTATCACCTTAGACCCCACTAAATAGGACCTAAACTTGTCAAGCGCGAAGACAATGGCGAGGAGCTCTCTCTCCGTGATTGTGTAGTTGACTTGGGCAGGGTCTAGCACCTTGCTAGCATAGTATATAGCCACTGGCTTTTTATCCTTGCGCTACCCCAAGACCGCTCCAACTGCATAGTTGCTCACGTCGCACATAAGTTCGAAAGGTTGAGTCCAATCCGGTGGTTGTAGGATAGGGGCCGAGACAAGAGCCTCCTTCAACCTACAAAAAGCATCAACACATTCATCAGTCACAATAAATTCATTATTTTTTATCAAAAGATTAGCTAGAGGTTTAGCAATTTTTGAAAAATTTCTGATAAAATGACGATAAAATCCAGCTTGTCCTAAGAAACTCCTAACATCATTGACATTTTAGGCATGTCGAGTTTTTCTATCACTTCAACCTTTGCTTTGTCAACCTCTATCTCTTTTGATGTGACCATGTGTCCCAAAATAACTCCTTGTTGCACCATAAAGTAACACTTGCAAAAACAACTCCTTGTTGCACCATAAAAAGGCACTTTTCCTAATTCAAGACTAAGTTAACCTCTTCACAACGCTGGAAAACTTTTGAAAGGTTAGCTAGACAAAAATCAAAACAAGTGCCACAAATAGAGAAATCATCCATAAATACTTCCATATCTTTTTCAATAAAATCAGAGAAAATAGCCATCATGGCTCTTTGGAAGGTTACTGGTACATTACAAAGACCAAAAGGCATACGCCTATACGCAAAGGTACCCCAAGGACAAGTAAAAGTGGTTTTATCTTGGTCATTTGGATGAATTGGTATTTGAAAGAAACCTGAATAACCATCTAAATAACAAAAATAAGAGTGATTAGCAAGCCTTTCAAGCAATTGGTCGACAAAAGGCAATGAAAAATGATCTTTGCACGTGGCCGCGTTGAGCTTGCGGTAGTCAATGTACATTCTCCATCCAGTTACCATCATGGTTTGTATCATCTCTCATTTCTCATTTTTAACCACTGTTGTACCCCTTTCTTAGGCACCACATGCACCGGGATCACCCATTTGCTATCTGAGATCGAGTAGATGATGCCCGCATCATGGAGCTTTTGTACCTCCTTTCTTACCACTTCTGTGAGGTTAGGGTTGAGTCTGCACTGCCCCTCTCTTGATGGTTTGTGGTCTTCTTCCAATAAGATCCGGTGGGAACAAATCAAGGGATCGATACCCTTCAAATCATCAATGGAATACCCAATTGCTCCTTTGTGTGCTAAAAGTACTACCAAAAGCTTTTCTGTTTCTGCATCACTTAGCCCAGAATTAATAATAACAGGATATGTTTGACTTGGGCCAAGGAATTCATACCTGAGAGTCTCTGGTAGATGCTTGAGCTAGACTTGGGGGCTCTGTTTGGGCAGGAACGGAAGGATTCGGCTCAGAAATGCCAGATTTCACCGAGTTCATCGCCTCCAGGGTGTCATTTCGGTTCGAAATGGCCTGACTTCGGTCTAAAATGGGTACGGGCAGTGGTGCTTTTTTGCTGTTTTGCGTGCAATCCTCGTCCTCCACTGTTTCCTTGACTCCTTATGGCTTCCTGTATGTCAAAAAGAAAAGATTGGTAAGTATTCAGAGCAGTTTTATGTTGATTTTCAAGTGATTTTTCAATATTTGGCAAAATTTCTTCAATCATGAAACATGTCCTAGGGGGGCTTGGATGCTTCATGGCATGCTCGATGGAAAAAAGTAGTGCCTCCCACCTCCCACTGTTACCAAAATGGTACCGTCTCTAGCATCCATCATCACACCTGCTGTCCTAAGGAATGGGCGCCCCAAAATGATTGGTACCTCCTTATCTTCTTTCATTTCCAATACCACAAAATCACATGTGACCACAAATTTGCCCACACAGACAGGTACATCTTCCAATTCTCCTAATGGTAAACGCACAGATGAATCCGCGAGTTGCATAGTCATAATGGAATGCTTTAGTTCTCCAAACACAATTCTCTCATACACAGTTCTTGGCATTACACTCACACTCGCCCCCATATCACACAAAACTTGTTTGATTATGGCTTTCCCAATTATGTAAGGCAAGGAAAACCTTCCTAGATCGGGGAGCTTGGGTGGCATCTTGCTTGACATGACCATCGATTTGAGCTCCTCAATGGACTTCTTGCCTGTACACAATTCTTTAAGAAACTTAGCATAAACGGAAAATTGAGTGAATACATCAGTTAAAGGAATTGTAATTTGAACATCTTTTAATATTTTCCAAAACCGTTTGAACTGTATACCCCCTTTTTCTCTGGCCAACCTCCTGGGAAATAGAACAGGGGGCTGGTAGGGAATCTCTGGAGTTGACCTCTTCTCAGATTTTGTCTTTTGGGGCGCCTTTTCGGCCCATGTAGGAGCCATTTCGGACAAAAATGGAGGGGTTTCGGACTGAAAGGACGCCTCTGGTTGAGATTTCTCCGCCGTTGGTGACCCGATTTGTGGGCCAGAGAGCTTGGCTGCGTCCTGGAGAGGTGGAAATGGTAGGACTTGCTCCATAACGGGCTCCTCTTCTTGCTAGACTTGCTCTTGGGTGTGCGGTTGTGTCTCGGCCCAAGTTGGCATGAGAGGGTCCTTGTATTGCGTGCCACTTCTCAATGAGTGCATGACTTTGCACTCGGCGTTAGGATTAACCTGTGGCTTGCTTGGAAACTTCCCTTGCTCCCTTGCGAGATGCGCCTCCATCATTTGCTCCTACCTAGAAACAACACCAAGTTTAACCTTTTGTTCCTCAATCCCTTCAGCTAACATGTAACTATACTTATCTTGTTCATGCATGAAATTTGGACAACAAATGGTACACCGTTCCTATTATAAAAAGGTTTTTTTTGGAAGTCTTTGGTGTTCTCATTTGATTGTGCATTTTTGTACAAGGTTGGTGGATTGGTAGGAACTTGCAAATTTGAAGGAATATAAGGGAGTTTTCTAAATTCCGGATTATTCATTTGGTTCCAATCCTTTTTGTACTTATCTTGGGAGGATTTCGGTCCGAAATGACATTCTGGATCTGCTAGATGGGCCGGGAATCAGGCCCATGCGGGAGATAGGGCTCGTACTAGGCTCCTGTGATCTTGTGGCACGTCTGTGTGGGCCAGGAATGAGTCATCTGGCTGAGAATGTGATCTATCCTTCTCGCATGTCGTGTCTCGCCTTCAATTTCTGAGGAATTCTACAAAATGAAACAAGAAGCAACGACAGCAGCAATATCCTGAAAAATATAGCAATTTATGAGACAATTTATAATGGTTTGATCAACAATTAAGGGCTAAAATATGACCAAAATACATATAAAACTAAGGGATATTAATTTATATATTTATTTGATATTATTTTTTAGCACATTATATATTTTTATTAAATTAATATTATTATTATTACCCATTATGTACCGTTACCTTACCCGTACTATTAATTCTTAACAGGTACGGATGGAGTACGGGTAAAGCTATTTTTCAACTACGTGTAGGGTATGGGTAAAGAAAACTTTAATGGTGCGGTATGAACATATCTTTTATCGAACCGTACCATACCCATTGACAACAACCGTCACTACTAAAATATTAATTATCTTACCAATGCTAGCTTAGCGACCCCAATAATCAAGACGTAAATACTAAAAATCTGGATGAGGCTGACACAAATTATTTAAATACATCGATAATTATGTTTTCATCAGCGTCAGTACAATGTCACATTTATTTTCCTCCAATGATTGATTCTAGCATAGCCTCTATTTAGAGATTAATTTGTCGGTATACCGATGTCTTTGTGACCCACCTATCTGCATCGCCTTTTTACATTCGCAAAATCAATGAAACAAGTGATGTGCATCGGCTTCCTGATGCAACAAAGGTAATGTAATAAGTAATGATGAAGATGAATAGAATTTAGTATCTTAAGATACATGATACGTAACTCACGATGCGATACGATTCATAGCCCGATCGATACATATCTTGACCATTGCATCTCAATTGCAGTGTATGTTAATGTATATTACGATACACGATACGTAACTTAAGATACTAGGGTGTATCTTAAGATACGAACGATTCGGTAACAGTCAATAGTGAAACGATTCGATTTTAGTAGAATAATCATAACAACAACAACAACAACAACAACAACAACAACAACAACAATAATAATAATAATAATCATTAATACAAATTGTATAGTATAATACTATAATATAATGATTAATAGTTAAACACTTTCGACATATGCTATGATAATTAATAATAAAATTTATACATATTATAGTTTTATACAATATAATATTATTAACTTATACAAATTAAAATATATTCAGATTATACAATAATGTTATAAGAATACATGACACTATTATAAAAAATATAATGATTAATAATTTATACATAAAAAAATAATTAATAATGAGTATAATTTATATAAATTTTATAGTGTAATATCATAAAATATTTTTCTAAATGATTCATACATATTACATATTAAAATATTTAAGTAAAATCCAATATGTATATGCTATATTTAAAGATGTCTGAATTATCGAATGATAATAAAGATATATTGTGATATTAGAACTTTCTTATAATGAAAATAGTTCAATATAAATTATAATTACTTATTTTACATAGTTTTAAGAATAGTTTAGTGCATCTTAAACTAATCGATACGATACACGATACAATACTTAATGCTATGATACACGATTTATTTTGCGATTCAACTTCTCATCATATTAAACACATCGACTCACTCAGTTTTATTGGATGACTGATGCTAAAAATAGATTCTTAAATGCATTAGTGCTCGGTTGAAGAATAAATTATCTACTGAATCATCATGCTTTTAATGTATTGTTTGATTTTAAGGAGAAGCGAGTACATTTGGACGGATTTACTAAATGCAGTTTGTCATTTCGAGGGAACTAAACCTAAAAGTTATGAAGCATATTCAAGTACATGTATGGAGCTCTTATGCTTATATCAAAGTATTTATCACGGTACTTATCAAGTATTATCAAGTTTGCAACCTTTTAGTCACTTCTAATATTTGTTAAATTGGAAGCTTCTGATGCGAAAATGTTGAAGTGCTTGTTGATTTATATGTTTTCACTTTTCAACTAACCAGCCTTCTAGCATATCTGGACTGTAGGATTTACTTCATGATGTCATGTAAGAGTGAGATTTTTGTGACTGCCTATTTAATTTTATCTTACATTTTTCTTTTGAAAGTTTAATTAGTATTGTCTTATAGAATTTTTTTTAATTAATGAATTGCTAATGGTTCTTTTTCCATCGCCTACCAAAAAAATAAATTTATGGTTTATCTAGTTATGCATATGTTCTTTTGATGCTTCCAGGTTAGTTTTCTTCAAACCTTATCTCATATTATTTTTATAAATTTCTTAAAGAAACAAGAGCACTAAATTTCTTCAAGCCTTATCTCATATTATTGTGATCTAACTAATTTGTTAGTCATTCTTTTTGTTGTGTTTTGAATCCCAAGGAAGGACTCATTTGAAACTTTAACATAAACTAAGCGAAAGCGTTATCTGAATCCATCTAGTTATTCTTTGATCTTGAATGTCTTCTATGCTCCAACAGCACCTCAGCAGTGTCTGTGCACGCACCAAGCGTTCATTTTTTTCAGATTATACAATTAAAATATATAACACTCTCTTCTCTCTTGCATAGTTTAGTCACCTAAAGAAAGCTTGTTCTTTAAAGTCTAGGTGGTTGGATCTAAGCTCTAAACTCACCATCCATCTATCTAAGTGCTGGTTGAGTTTGTTGTTTAGGTTCAAGGTGAACCAAGAGGAAAAAAAGGTGTTGCAACAACGGTGCAGCGGCTGAAACGAAAACTGAAGGTTTCCAAGCGATCTAGAGAGAAATCGACTTCTCTCTACAAAAAGATTTGACAATCTTTTCATGTATAACCTTCTCCCCTGCTCAAATGAAGTTGCTTGCTGTTGTAAGTGTGCACATGAGGTGCTTGATGAAATGTTTTGCTGAAATCCTACTTGCTATTGTCATAGAAACCTAGATCCTTTGTGTATTGAGCTTATTCGTGAAGAAAATTTTTTAAATTACACTTCCTTAGCATATACACGAAATCCCAACATTATGATATGCAATAAGCTTTATTTTCATTATGAAAGATGCTATATAGTTGACAAGTTTAGCATTCTTTATAGAAATTAAATTACACATGTTACCTTAACATTCACTAAAATCGGCATCAGTATACCAAAATAACCTCAAACTTTTCTGATATCCGAACTTTTAGTGCATAGTTCTTGATTTTCTATAAATACTAAAAGAACTAATTTAGTGCATTCTTAAGTTCTTTCTAATATTCTTTCCTTAGATTGCATAGGTATGGACGCTAATAATGGATTTATACAATATTCAAATGTATACAAACTTAGTCAGATGCCTTACAATTAAAATATTATTACTTATTTCCAACTTTTACTTTATGTTGGGGCATTAAAATGCGAAGTGTTTGCCCTAATAGGGGTATGCCTTAATTAATAGTTTGTGATTTTCATACTACTTGACAGCCTGATTGATATAGGACTTCTAATAAAAGGCCCAAGATTACTTGAGCTTTAACACATATGAGATGCATAAACAAGATCTTTCATAGAAACATCTTATTTTCATGCAACATTTCTATATCAATTCAAGTAGTATGTCATCTTTGTGCAGAACCATGAAAATAACCTTACTCCCACTAAATTATGATACACAAGTATCTATAAAGTTCATCTCAAAATTAAATGAGGCGATCTATAGATAAATTTGTAAAATCATTTTTTAGAGATGCTTGCTTGAGTTCTTAAATGGATTTCTTATTTGTAAGCCATTTTCTCTTGAGTCATCAAACTCAAAGTATAGAGGTTGCATCATATACATTGTTTCATCAATGTTACGATTTAGAAACTCTATTCTAACATCCATTTAATGAACTTTAAGATCCAAATGTGCTTTTCGTGTCATGATTAACTTAAATGAGTCTTTCAATGAAACCTTAGAGAAAGTCTTCTTATGTGAAATATTTAGTGACAAGACGTGCTTTATACTTCATTTCTTTATTCATGACATCAATCAACTTTATGAGTCTATACTTTTAAACTTGATGGAGATTTTAAAAGATCATCCATTATCCCTAACATCAAACTCATACTTTTAGAGACAACATAACCATCCGGTATTGTCTATCTCTTATCTTGAATATATTTAGCACATGTTCATGAAGGGTTTGCAGTTGTTCAATGACATTATTATCTTCTATACAACTATTACTAGGATCAATGTCCAAGACGGTCTGAATAGGATCCATATCAATATTGAAATAGTTTATTTTATTTTAGTATATATAAAACGGTATATGCTTCCTATTTGATCCTGTTAATTATCTGGATTTGAGTCCATGGTATCCTGAATTTAAACTTGTTTGAAGATAATTCATATCACCCCTTGCAACCAAAACACCTTCAAAGAACTTAACTTTATTTATCTCTAATATAACTATAGTTGTGAGATCTATTAAAATATATAATCTCTTGATCTTTTGGCACAATCAACTAGACAATAATTCAATATCTTTATATTCAACTTCTTCTCATGTCGCCTATAAGACCGAGTTTCTGTTGAATATTTTCAAATACAGTAGTATTTCAAACTTAATCTACATTTCATATGGAAATTTGTTTATCATTATCTTAGTTGATAATTTATTTAGAATATAAACTGCGATATCTAATGTTTTGAGAACTTAATTTTGCACATATATTTTTATTCTTAAGATAGATGACTAAACTTTTGTGCCAAATTATTCTTGAGTTCTCATGAGTCAATTTATGTAGATTTTTTTTTTTGAAGGAACAATTATCTCTAAACAAAGATAATTGTTATAAATTGAAGATAGAAAAAAAAATGGATCTACCTTGATTTTGGACTATAAGACAAAATTAAATTTATATTCTCAAATGAACAACTATATCCTTATTTGTCAAATAGAGATAGAATTTAAATTTCATCTAAAAGATGAAATTATAAATGTCTAATGTAAGTCCAAATATGATCCACTACTAAATAACAATCTAAATTCCTTATAGTTTCTTTGTTGTTACTACCAACAAGGATGTTTCTTTCACTATCACTTGACATTTATTTGACTACATAAGCAATCTTCGCATAGAAAAATATTAATGTGGATAGATTCATACGAATCTATATGCCACGTGTCAATTAAATTGACTTTTGCAAAGACCATAATAAGGAGCATTATTCTCTTCTTGGTAAATCCAGTATAACATTTCTTTTAATGTCCTTACCTTTTACAGAAGAAACACCCTACAGAGTTTGAATCTTCGATTAGTTTCAAATTTTATTTGGTGTTTTTTTTCTCCTAAACTAGCAGTTTTTATTCTTAACAATGTTTCATATTCCATTTCATTGTTAGAGTTACTTTATGTCTCATCTTCAACAAATTTCCTTTATATACCATATTCAAGATGAATTTATTAAGGGTCATACATTTCATTTTGATCAAACTAAATATGAATAATGTTAAGCACTAACTAAGCTTGTTATCTTACGATATATTTTAGTGCTTATAGTATGATATCATATTTCTTAATGTACTCTTTTATGTTGTATTTATACTTTATTTAGGATGCTTGAGTATTTAATGCCATGAACGTAAAAATATAGCCACTATCCATATGAGTGCTCTTTGGAGTCTCCTTACAGAGTTCCAATAGCTAACTTTTCATTCTTAGCAAATACATTTCCTAAATTTTCTCCAAGAATCTCTTAACTTGATTGAGATATCTCTAATAGTACTACCATGAAAATGTACACATTTAGCCACTTTTCATATGCAAGTGCTCTTTGGAGTCTCCTTGCAGACTTCAAATAACTAACTTTTCATTCTTGGCAAATATTTTCTCAATTTTTCTATAAGAATTCCTTATACTTAATGAAATAAAAGAAATTATGCCCCTGAATATCTCATAAATAGTTTTCTTAAACAGATCATAAGACACATTTGACTTGATACTCCCTCCTTAATCTGAGTTACGAAACTCTGATTTATAACCTTAACAAGAGTATCTATCCTTAACACAAGGTCAAGATAAAACCAAACTAAGAATCTTTTAATTTAATGTTGGAACTTAACAAAATGAAAATTTTATTAATACTATCGGAATATTATATCAAGAACTAAAATTTAATGCACTTATATTAAACTTAAAATTGTATAACAATAATTTACAAAATAAAGATCAATATCCTCACCTAGTCTTTATTCATTTGGAAGTGCTCTTTGGAGTCTTCTTATAAACTTCAATCAACTAGGTATAGTAATCAAATGTGACAATTCATAACATGCCAATCAACTAACCTTCCTTTTGGGTCAATTAATTCATTACACGTAAAACATAATAATCATCACCCATTTACTACTACAAGAATGTACATGTAATATGCACAAACATTGGTCTTCCTTTGGGCCAATCCAATATCCGTACTTATTATATGCACGGAACCCTTTTATACTTTGGGTTTGAGATAACCATGATGTGAGATCCCACTTTGGCAGAATGACAACAAAGTTGGCCCAAAACTAAAATATATACAATTTTAATATCTTTATTTTGGATTTAAATTATACCAAAAAAAAAGACTTTTCAATATGCACATTTAACGTGGTTGAAAAGTTTAACAAATCTGACCTGAGATGATTTAACTTGGAACTCAATTGCAAAACCTAAAGGTATTTATGTAACGAATCATATGGCATACATACAAATCATCAAGTCATTAACAATCTGTTTTGGTAAGTAACAGACTTTAAAAAAAAACAGAGACCAGAGGAGAGAGATACAACCATACAAGTCAGTATGCATTGCATTAAGATAAGAAAAGAAAGCGATGATTTTCTCTTCATCCATCAGCCATTAAAATTACACCACATCTAGGCAAGATTCTCAGAAAAGGTCAGAGTCATATGGATACTTAGGCGCCGACTTTACTTTCTGCGACAAAATTTGTCCTCATGACAACATGGTGTAAACCCAACGCTTACAGTTCTTACTAATGAAAACCATGACAGACGAAAGAAGAGGAAGAAGTATAAGTTCTATTTGTACCTAACCAGTACAAAATTACATAAATGGTAACCAATTACTATTTGTACAAACATATACAAACTGCATAATAACCAAAACGAAATGTTGTGGCATCTAACAAATCGTTCAAACTCAATATGTTCAATACCTAATTATCTGCAACCAAGACTTGAACTAGAATGGATTATTTCAGAGTGAAACAAACCATTTGATGGAGTGTAGGTAAAAGGAAGTAGAAGTTGTCTTAAACTAATCGAGAAACCCTAAAGATTTCTACCTTAACCTGACAACTACTTTTAATTCATCTATTTATTAGGTCAGATTATAACATTTGGTATTTTAGTTTTCTTAATTACTAAATTTTATTCAAAACTTAACTTAATTAAAAAATTTTTATATATAAAAAATTCAAAAGTTAAGTTTGAAAGAAATCCATACTAGTTTGGAATATTTAATTACCAAAATCAATCCAAATCAAAACTTGAATATTTATATTTAAAACTGCCTCATATCAAAATAAAAGATTGTTACCAAAAAAGAAATTGTTAATTAATAATATTCTAATTGTTATTACCAAATCAAAGATAGTCTCCAAAAATAGATTTGTTATAAATTTATGCATAATATCCTTGTTTAAATGCCATATAATGTTTGATTCATTGACAAATAAGAAATACCAAATTATATCTCAAAATCATTTACTTAAAGATTACATACCATATATAAAATCAAATCATAATTATTTTCCTTAATTGATGATCGAAAATATCTTGATGAAAAAAGAATGCAATTTTTTTTAACTGAATAAAAATAAACATATTTTCAATATATTGAACATACCACTATTATAATCGGTCCCAAAAAAAAAATCAAAACCAAAATTTTACGGAAACTTTATTTTTGTCAAACAAAACAAAACCAGATAGAAACCAAAAGCCGAATGATTCAACACGAGCTGTCTCTAATATCACTTGTTGGGTTTTGAATCCCAAGGAATGATTTATGTGAAACTTTAAAATAAACTAAGCGGAAGCATTACCTGGATCCATCTAGTTATTCTATGATCTTGAATGTCTTATATGCTCTAGCAGCACCTCAGCATATGTGCACGCACCAAGGTTGGGGAAATGATCTTCCAAGAGAGCAAGACAACCCTTGAGAGCAGTGTTCCTAAACTCTACTATTTTCTCTCGCTAAAACAGATGGAAAGTAATAGGGAGGAGTGTAGCGTGTGTATTTGTGCATGTCTTGTCTCTTGGGGACCAACCCCTATTTATAGTAGATAGCATCCTAGGGTAAGAAATCCTATAGTGCCCTCCAAGTATTACCATAATGGTCCATCAACATATGACAATATTTAATTGTAAATCCACCAATATTAGGCATCACAATCATACACAAATCTCTCAGATATTATGCTTATCAGCCACATTTATTCCTTAGATATGGTACAACAATCCTAATTCATTAAGCAATATATGTCCATAATGATGGAATATTTATTGCAATATTTTTCTAATTATTCCAACATTTTTTTCCTCTATCAATTGTATATTTGGCATTATTATTCAAGTGATTGTGTTAATGTCGCGCAATGTAGAGGAAATAGAACGAATGAGTATAGTTTTACATTTGTTAACTCTTCAGGTTTAATGCACGCAGGTGATACACTAGAACATAAACTATTCATGATGGCTCAGTGACATTGGAGTAAAATCAAATGATGTGAATGAAATGGAAAATGAAGACGAGTTGGAAGTGGTCGAGCATGTACCTTGTCGTGCAGTCTTGTTGGAACTAAGATTATCATCGACCTCATGTTCAAAACTTAATAGTTTTTTCTTAGACAGACTTGATAGTTGCTACCAAGTAACAAAAGACCAATAGTTGGGGTTTAGAAATTTAAACTTGATTGTAGAAAAATTGTATTATAAATGTATTGAATGATTTGTTCTTTAGTATTGATATAATTTCCTGCTTTCTCTTCATAATATTATGACTCTTTGTATTTAATTAAATAAATATTAACTCTGATAATTAATTTCATTTGATTATTCTATTAATTAAAATTGTACATCAATGGAAGAGTGTGAGAACTAAGGAATCAAAATTTATGAGATCAATTGATAAGGTACCAAGCCAGTTCAGGTGCAAAAGTGTGAAAAGAAAGATAATGTTAATACTGATCTTGTATGAATCCAAATTTAGTGGCATATAATTCTATCTGCACGATTTGGTTTGTTTGCTTGATGATGTATAGAAAAAAGAATGATTTTCTAAAAAAGCATATTGATTATGTGTCTTTCTTAGTGAAAGGAAGGTATCAAAACCAAAAGTACATGACACCTAAGCAAGCACCTCTGTACAGTTACCAACTGGTACAGTCATTAACTCAAATCAAGTTGTACCATTTCAGGCGTAGATCACCCAACCAACTATAGGTGCACGAACAATCTTTCATTTTCCTTCGTTTAGATTTGATAATCTTCGCATTCTCCAATACAACTTTTTTGTATAGTTTGTTTCGAATATATTTTAGTTACTAACACCATAGGAGATAAACAAGCTAAAGCAAAGAAGGATTCATATAAACTTATGATATATTGTCCAAGAAAGATTTGACTTGGTATATTGGTGTTAAAGAATAAAAGTCTATATATATTTACACTTTGGTTTGATTGCGTGAGGACATTGGCTCTGGTATATGTATTTTATTCCCTGTAGTCTTTGTTTTCAAGGAGCTTTCCTTAATTTCCCCTTCTATCCAATTTTTGTTAATTATTTCTGATTTTTTTTTTCAGATAAGAATGGTACAATGGATATCAGAAAAGTGTGCACCCACTTTTTCAAATAAAGGGTACACTTCCATTTCTCACTATTTTACATTCGAGGACAAATAGCATCTTCAAGTAAATGTGAAAGAAGACGATTGTGCATTCTCAATGCATTTTAAAAAGAGACTCTCGCACGTCCTCGTGCATTGATTGTAATTTCTAAGATAAAACTTTGACTGAATGTGGAATTAAATTATAGGCTAAGAAGTATATAATATGGAAGTCTCAGACGTCATCTGAAGGTAGTGTAAATTTTTTTCACTGAAGAATCATTTTGTTTAAATGCACTAATTTGGGTAGGAATCCAGTATAATTTTCTTTGATTCTGTGGAACCTATTGGAATTTTTTGTCAGTTGGGTTATGCGAGACCATGACCAACTCCAAATTTGACATACAGTATATTAGTATGTCAGTACTGAATGATAAAGGAAACATCCAGTACAACAGATTTGATTATTAAAACCGGTTTTTAAAGATTATTAGAACCGGTTTTGCACCGGTTTTAAAAATACGTGGTTCTAAAGATATATAAAAAACCGGTTCTAAAAATGGCGGTGCTAAAAATAAGTTATTTTTGGAAACGAATTTCAGAACATTATTAGAACCGGTTTTTAGTAAAAATCCGGTTTTAATAAATCATTTTTAGAACCGGTTTTTAGTAAAAATCCGGTTTTAATAAATCATTTTCGAACATTATTATTTTTTAATTCATTTTTTTTCGAATTTTAAATTAAATGCAGATTTTAATTATATTTTTAGAACCGGATTTTTGATAAAAAACCGGTTCTAAAAATGAACTTAATTTTATTATTTTTTAATTCATTTTTTTTCGAATTTTAAATTAAATGCAGAGTTGTACAAATCATATTTCAAATTAAATGCAGATTTTAAATTAATTCATTTTTTTAGGATCAATATTCCACTGCTCGGCTATAGAGTTGTACAAATCATATTTCAACTCTTTCGGCACTAATGTCCACTTCTTGTAACTGCATTAAAACCAATAAATATCAATATCAAATTCATATAGACATTATTGACATTCATATATTTTAAACATTCATAAGTACAATAACTAAGTACATTTCGGATTAACATTCACAAACTCATTCAAACAATAACATGCAATTAACATTTTCAAATTCGGATCTAAATGAGGATCAAACCATTTCAATCAAAAAATTTCAATCAAACAATTTCGGATTAAATAATTTCGGTAATTACCTTGTGAGTGGCGGCAGTGGAGAAGATAAAGTGGCGGCGAGAGGGAGATGGAGGTTTCGGCAGTGAGGCGGAGAGAGGGGCCGGAGAGGGGGGTCGGGTTGGGGCAGGGGAGAAGATAGAGTGGCGCAGGGGTTGAGGACTTAGACAAAAATGAGGGGGGTCGGGTTGGGGCAGAAGGCTAAGGAGAGGGTACACAATATATACAAAAAAAAAAAAAAAAAAAAAAACGCATTATTAGAACCGGATTTTTATTATTTTTTAATTCATTTTTTTTTCGAATTTTAAATTAAATGCAGAGTTGTACAAATCATATTTCAAATTAAATGCAGATTTTAAATTAATTCATTTTTTTAGGATCAATATTCCACTGCTCGGCTATAGAGTTGTACAAATCATATTTCAACTCTTTCGGCACTAATGTCCACTTCTTGTAACTGCATTAAAACCAATAAATATCAATATCAAATTCATATAGACATTATTGACATTCATATATTTTAAACATTCATAAGTACAATAACTAAGTACATTTCGGATTAACATTCACAAACTCATTCAAACAATAACATGCAATTAACATTTTCAAATTCGGATCTAAATGAGGATCAAACCATTTCAATCAAAAAATTTCAATCAAACAATTTCGGATTAAATAATTTCGGTAATTACCTTGTGAGTGGCGGCAGTGGAGAAGATAAAGTGGCGGCGAGAGGGAGATGGAGGTTTCGGCAGTGAGGCGGAGAGAGGGGCCGGAGAGGGGGGTCGGGTTGGGGCAGGGGAGAAGATAGAGTGGCGCAGGGGTTGAGGACTTAGACAAAAATGAGGGGGGTCGGGTTGGGGCAGAAGGCTAAGGAGAGGGTACACAATATATACAAAAAAAAAAAAAAAAAAAAAAAAAAACGCATTATTAGAACCGGATTTTTATTAAAAAACCGGTTCTAACTAGTAAAAAAACCGAATTTTAGAAATATTATTAGAACCGTATTTTTAATAAAAAACCGGTTCTAAAGATAAATTAAATTAAAAAAATTATATTCTATTTTTTATTTAATATTAAAATTATATTATTTAAATTATATTTGTTATTTAAATTATATTCTGTTTTAATATTAGAAATTAAATTATATTTTGTTTTTGTTGAAATTAGATTATATTTTTTCTAAAAAACAGAAATAAAAATAGAAAAATTAAAAAAATATTATTAGAACCGGATTTTTAAAAAAAAACCGGTTCTAAAGATAAACTAAATTAAAAAATTATATTCTATTTTTTTATTTAATATTAAAATTATATTATTTAAATTATATTCATTATTTAAATTATATTCTGTTTTAATATTAGAAATTAAATTATATTCGGTTTTTGTTGAAATTAGATTATGTTTTTTCTAAAAAACAGAAATAAAAATAGAAAAATTAAAAAAATATTATTAGAACCGGATTTTTAATAAAAAACCGGTTCTAAAGATAAATTAAATTAAAAAATTATATTCTATTTTTTTATTTAATATTAAAATTATATTATTTAAATTAGATTCTGTTTTATTTAAATTATATTTGTTATTTGAATTATATTCTGTTTTAATATTAGAAATTAAATTATATTCTGTTTTTGTTTAAATTATATTATGTTTTTTCTAAAAAACAGAAATAAAAATAAAAAAATATTATTAGAACCGGATTTTTAATAAAAAACCGGTTCTAAAGATAAATTAAATTAAAAATTTATATTCTGTTTTTTTATTTAATATTAAAATTATATTATTTAAATTATATTCGTTATTTAAATTATATTCTGTTTTAATATTAGAAATTAAATTATTTTAGGTTTTTGTTGAAATTAGATTATATTTTTTCTAAAAAACAGAAATAAAAATAGAAAAAAAATATTATGAGAACCGTATTTTTAACAAAAAACCGGTTCTAAAGATAAATTAAATTAAAAAATTATATTCTGTTTTTTTATTTAATATTAAAATTATATTATTTAAATTATATTTGTTATTTAAATTATATTCTGTTTTAATATTAGAAATTAAATTATATTCGGTTTTTGTTGAAATTAGATTATATTTTTTCTAAAAAACAGAAATAAAAATAGAAAAAAAAATATTATTAGAACCGTATTTTTAATAAAAAACCGGTTCTAAAGATAAATTAAATTAAAAAAATTATATTCTATTTTTTATTTAATATTAAAATTATATTATTTAAATTATATTTGTTATTTAAAATATATTTTGTTTTAATATTAGAAATTAAATTATATTCTGTTTTTGTTGAAATTAGATTATATTTTTTCTAAAAAACAGAAATAAAAATAGAAAAATTAAAAAAAATATTATTAGAACCGGATTTTTAATAAAAAACCGGTTCTAAAGATAAATTAAATTAAAAAATTATATTCTATTTTTTATTTAATATTAAAATTATATTATTTAAATTATATTCTGTTTTATTTAAATTATATTCGTTATTTGAAATATATTCTGTTTTAATATTAGAAATTAAATTATATTCGGTTTTTATTTAAATTATTTTATGTTTTTCCAAAAAACCGAAATAAAAATAGAAGAATTTGAAAAATACGATTTTTCCTTTTTTTTCTTATTTCTGTTATATTTAATTATATTCTGTTTTTTATTTAATATTAAAATTATATTATTTAAATTATATTCATTATTTAAATTATATTCTGTTTTAATATTAGAAATTAAATTATATTCTGTTTTTGTTGAAATTATATTATGTTTTTTCTAAAAAAACAGAAATAAAAATAGAAAAATAAAAAAAATATTATTAGAAGGGTTAAATCAATAAATGCAGATCAGAAGGGTTAAATGAATAAATAAACAAATAAAAATCCTAAGTCAAAGCTACTTGAGTTTTATTTTGTAGTAGCATATCTTAAATTAGTAACAATGACATAAATCAAATAATTCAAATAACAATGATGATAAATACTCTAAAAATTAGATATTTATTTGAGTGCAATACTGCGTTAGAAAACGCAGTAACATATCTTAAATTAGTAATAATGACATATAAGAAGTATATCTGAAGCACTCAATACTGCTTTTCCCATTCAAATAATTGAGTGGAAAAATTCAATCGTAAATTTTATGTGAGTGAAATATTGCGTTTGAAAGCAATACAGTAACGCAGTAGCATATCTTAAATTAGTAACAATGACATAAATCAAATAATTCAAATAACAATGATGATAAATACTCTAAAAATTAAATTCATCCATTGCGTGTTATTAAAGAATTTAATTATGTTTATTTGAAATATATAAAGATTTTGACTGTTATACAATCTCCTAATAATTTGAAATAAAATGAATCGAAACAAAATGGCAATAAAATCTAAACAAATTAAAGTAGATTTCAAATTGGAAATATGTGATTCACCTTGCCATTGAGCAAAAGCTGGACGGTCGGCCAATAGGGGTAGTTTAGGAATTTTTAAAATACTGACAAATTGGAGAGTGGCATTTTTTAGAAAGAATTTTGTTTTTAGAAAATAATAATGGCATTAATCAAATTTTGACTTTTTTACAATGACATAAATCTAATTAGCAATTTAACAATGATATTTTTCAAATTAACAACTTTTTGTAATGGTATAAATCTAAATCCTGTAAGGAGAAACTCAAGAAAGTAAGAACGAAAAAGTGAACTAGCTCAAAATAGGATTTTAGATTCGTTATTTGAATTATATTATGTTTTAATATTAAAAATTAAATTATATTCGGTTTTTGTTTAAATTATATTATGTTTTTCTAAAAAACAGAAATAAAAATAGAAAAATTAAAAAAATATTATTAGAACCGGATTTTTAATAAAAAACCGGTTCTAAAGATAAATTAAATTTAAAAAATTATATTCTGTTTTTTTATTTAATATTAAAATTATATTATTTAAATTATATTCTATTTTATTTAAATTATATTCGTTATTTGAAATATATTCTGTTTTAATATTTGAAATTAAATTATATTCGGTTTTTATTTAAATTATATTATGTTTTTCGAAAAAGCAGAAATAAAAATAGAAGAATTTTAAAAATACGATATTTCCTTTTTTTTCTTATTTTTGTTATATTTAATTATATTCTTTTTTTATTTAATATTAAAATTATATTATTTAAATTATATTCGTTATTTAAATTATATTATGTTTTAATATTAGAAATTAAATTATATTCGGTTTTTGTTGAAATTATATTATGTTTTTTCTAAAAAACAGAAATAAAAATAGAAAAATTAAAAAAAATATTATTAGAACCGGATTTTTAATAAAAACCGGTTCTAAAAATATCCGGTTTTATTTTTTAAATTTGTTTCTTTAGAACCGGTTATTATGAAAAAAACGGTTCAAATAAATGTATTTTTAGAACCGGTTTTTTATAAAATCCGGTTCTAAAAATAAACAGATTTTTATTTTTTTTTAGTCAAAAAATTAGAACCGGTTTTTATAATAAACCGGTTCTAAAAATAACCACAGAAATTTCGAAATTGCCACTGGCTAATATTAGAACCGAGTTTTTATAAAACCGGTTCTAATGAGGCGTTTCCAAAAATCGAATCTGTTGTAGTGATCGTATAAACAATTTGACTGTAACAATGAATTAAATAAATATGCAATTACCCAAATTATATGTTCTTGTAAGTTATAAAAGTTGATTGGATGCTCATTTTATCTTTTTTTTTTATTTTAATTGGTAGACAAAAGTTGGCATGACATCTGTGGAAAGCATTACTGAGAGCCTATGTCATACTCGTCAAATGATGGTTCAGGTGATTCATAGCAATCTGTAATTTTAAAGTTAATTGTCATGCTAATTCATAATTCAATTTTCTTATCATCTTTTTGGTTACAGCTACGCCCAATGGATCTGACATTGTAAACGAATAAACGGGTTTTATTGACAATCCTAGATTGCTTAGACATGCACCACATCACTCCTCAATCCTCATCACATGTTTCTTCACAGTCTCCTTCCCCATATTTCACCAATATATCAATAAGAATTTAATATTTATCTTATCTATAGTATTAATAAAACTCAGTGCCGCTTTTTTTTTTTGCGGAATCTAAGACGTCCGCGATCAAATCTGATCGCTTAAAATATTTCAATGTTCTTCTTTTTTTGGAAATAAATTAAAAATAGTTATACCAATTAAAAATAGCCGTATCAATCATTAATAATAGCAAGATTTTTTTGAAAAGAAAATTTATGTCAAGTTTTTTAATGAACTTACAAATTTTTGTCTATAAATTTTGACAAGTTTTTTATGATAATTTTTTTTATATTTTACATAGCGCAGTGAAGCTACGACTACCATGTCTAGTATGATTTAAGTGGGTCAAGAAGTAAATTGCTTATATATATAGAAAAAATTTTATTCGTTTTGGGCTTACTTGTATTCGTAATACTTCCATTAATTTAAAATCTAATTATATTTTTTCCTAATTATATTTAATAAATATTAATGTTAATTAATTTGATAATATTTCTTAATGATTCACATCACGGGGATATATAATTCCCTAATTATTAATTGGATAATATTTCTTAATGTTAATTAATTTGATAATATTTCTTAATGCACACCCTTATTAATGACCTCCTAATTGAAGGAAGCTGTAGATCTGCTCGTTCTTTCATGGCGAGAAATGGGTGTTGGTTTTTTATTTTTATTATTATTATTATTTTTTTGGCTTGTTCTTTGATGTTCTCTCTCTTTTTTTTCTTTTGGGTAGATGATCGGGTTGGGGTGGTGAAGGAGACAGCTGGCGAGATATTTTTTTGGGGACGTGTGTGGTTAGCATTTGGCCTTTAATTATATAATGATTATTATCTTTAGTTTAATTAAAGGCTAAGAGACACTTTTATCAAAAAAAAAAATGACCTCCTAAGAATTGACTCTTGAAATACGATCTTATGCATTTCATTTTTTGGTAAGCATATATGCTGCATAAATACAAAACTATATACATCTTTTATCTCTAGTAAACACAGCGGACCGCACAAACAGAAGCAAGACTCAAACTTCGGTATCAGGAATAATTACAACGAGTTACTGCATCGTGCTTCACGATGTATGCTTAGTCTAATGTATCATGTACGGGCTTTCAAAAAAACAAAATATTGTATTATTCATTTAGGTGTGTTTCTAGAAAACATCAATTCCACTAACATCGTGCTTCACGCTAGACCTCTCAAAAGTGGTGATCACACGAAGAAGATTAGGGTTTACAACGGGTGGATTGATGTTTTTTTATCAAAATTTGAACCAAACCCGACATTATCGGATTAGAAAATAAATTTGATTGACCCATCTATAACCCAATCGAACCCATCAATTATTTTATGTACGGGTTTTCATGGGATAAGCAGGTTAAATGGGTTGAACGGATTAAATTTTTGATCGAACAAAAATGCATTTAAAAATCATTTTGTGACTATAATAATTTAGATCGACGTAAATTAGAGGCGCATTTGAAGCATCTTTCAATTTTCGAGGCTTTGCGAGAGACATAGAAGACATGCATGCCTATGGAGGAGATCGAAATGTTGTGAAAGAAGAGATTTTGAGTAGGGACATGAGTAAATATGTGCAGTGGTGGATCTAGAAAAAATATTTAGGTGGGGCTAAGTTTATAAGAACATTGGACCAACATAAGTTTATCATATATCCATATCATACAATGGACCTTTGAGTGCTCCAATGGTAGAAAAAATTAGCTGGGGCTAAGATGGGGCTCCATGAGCTCGACGACATTAGGTGGAGCTCTAGCCCCACCCGCCCCAGTGGTAGATCTGCCCCTAAATATGTGGCAAAGATGAGGAAATAGTGATAAACGGGTGGGTTGGAATATACACGGGTTACTAATATAAAATCCATAATCCAACCCGGAGTAACGGATTTGTCAAAATTAAAACCCGTCCCCGACCCAATATCATGTTAACCGGTTAAAAACGGTTCGGGTCGGGTGGGTTGAACGGTTTGATGGGTTTTTATACGCCCCTAAAGAAGATGTTGTTTCGTTAACCGTGCCACTAACGAAACAACACAATTTCGACGTTCCGTTAATCGTTCTGTGAACCGATGGTATGTAAAAAATATACGATTTCAGTGTTATTTCGTACACCAAAAAGATGATTGTGAGAGTGTTGTAATGTAGCAAACGAGGTCTTGCTACATTGCAACACTCTCCCAGTCTTTACTTGAACACGGTTAGTACTAACTCTACTAACCTCATGCGTGCCAAACACAATCATCTTATTCGGAGAGATATCCTTTTTACTCCCGATTTTTTATTTATTTATTTATTTTTATTTTGTTTGTTTTGTTGTAAATGTTTTGTTTGATGGGCTGCTGTCACACCCAGAGTCACTTTTAAACGACTCGCTAGTGCATCTCGACAATCCGTCGCGTATTTCTATGCAAGGCGAAATATACATCACATAAATACTAATAATCTACACATAAATTGCCACAAAACTGTATTTATTCAATAATAAAATAATTTGACAAACGACAAAGACTAACATGGCGAGTTGAAAACGAGATTCCCATGCTAGTTCAATGTAACAAAAGTATAACTACATAAAAACAAATAGTACGATCAGTGGTATTTATTTGACCTGCTTGTTTTCCTCTTTTTTCTTACAAAAGCTCTAACACATCATCTTCAATACCTGGAACCCATGTAAAATGGAAAACGGATGAGAGACTGAAATAATCTCCCAGCGCGGTATTCAGTTCCAGCCCGGAGATTCGTGAAATTAATAACTTAGTAAAATGACAATAAAACGACAATAACTTAATGCCCATGATTCCTAACATATCCACTTTACTATGATGGCAATCTTTAATATTTTAAAGATAAATTTAAATGACTTCACAATTCTTTACTCAAATTAATACTTTTAATTCCACTAGATAACACGCCCCACTTACCAAGCCCACTAATTTGACCTTTATCCACTATCCCAGGAAGCCCACTTATCCGTCGCGAACGGATATCTTCTGGGGAGCACACTAGTACTAGAGCACCCAAGCCAAATGCCTGGTACAACGGTTATTATCCACTTCCACTTACATTTACCACTTTAATATCCACTGTCTTTACTCATTAATGCTAACAATATACTCGATTTAAAATAATCACTATGATCTTTTCTAATTGATACTAACCAATATGCAAATGCATTTATGTAACCAAACCATGTGTACCAACTGCATGACCTTTATGTACACTTATCATTTTCTCATAAAGTAATTGTGTAACCATTGTTAATAGAAATGTAACCATGCACTATGTAAGAATAATAGCGATTAAAATATAAAAGGAAACAAAACATATAATCCTTATTATAACTATATAATATATATAGAAAAATAATTTCACATCAAACCAGGATCCGCACCTGACAAGCAAATAAGCTTACACAATCCCGGCTCTCTTGCACTTCGTAGCTTGCATCTCAATTAGGTAAATCTACTAAAATTGAAAATTATTAGAATTCAGAATCTTAATCGGTCAAGAAGGACAACTGACACTAGGACTAGATGGAATGTTTTCGAAAACCAATCTTAGAATTTACTCACGGATCTTAATAACCCATAATGAACCGAGAAATTCTATACGAGTTAAAGAGTCAAGAGATTAACTTTTCACAAATCCACTACCAAAGGATTACAATAACTCGGTACTACCATGCATAATCAAACTTCAAAGCATGGGCCTTACTCAATTATTTATTTATTACTCGTATAAACTTTGATACCATGGCAAACCAGAAATTTACGAGTTTACTTCATGAGAATATAGTTTGTGGTCAAAACAATTTAATTAGAAAAGCAAGACAACCATATATATAATTGACGATTCAAGAAAATAATCATTTAATACAAAATCAAATAAGCCCTAACTTCTTAACATAATAATATATATTACAAAAGGCCCAAACTCAAACATTAGCAAGTAGGATACGATCAAGGAGATGGACAGTAAAAGAATCAAACCACTGGAACAATTGTTCAGTTAGAAAATAACTAAAACACGACAAAACTCATATTACCGATCGACTTAATGGAAGGGAACCAGAAACGTCACACATCTCTTCTCAATTGCAACTTCGGCTCCTTGGTGAAATTCCTTCCAGCCGTAAAAACTCCAAACAACATAACTGTTTAGAAATTGGGAGGTTGTGCTAGGATTTATTTTGGAGGACGAGAATATCTTAGGGAATAAAAGAAAACAAAATATATAGGAGATATCATGGAGAGAGAGTCGGTAAAAGAAATTAATACGAGACACAGATGTATTCGAATATAACCTACAGAATTGGAATCGATTGGCTTTTGATTGTGGTCTTTCAGTTTGCTCTTAATAACCGTCCTAAATTTTAGCCAATCAAAACCAGGATAGAGAAATATTGTAAAATGATTATCAAAGGGTGTAATACAACTTATGTAATGGTAACGGTGAATTGAATACGCGCAATCATCTGACTTAATTCATTTGAGAGTCAAGGTATATGGTCAAAGTGTCAAGGATAAAACCAAAAGCCAAAAACCATGAGACACTACAAACTTGTTCCTAACTGCCATGTGTAGCAACATGATTAAGAACGAAACGTGTCAGGGAAAAAAAAATTATTACATCACTAAAAGAAATGTGAACCAAGAACCAAAGAACATATGGTAGCATTGTGAAAATAAAAAAATAGAAATAACACTCTATTTGAAATCTCGAGGGAAAATATTTAATGCATTCAATGAACAAAATAAAATTATAATTTGGACTCCAATTAAAATTAAAAGCGATATAATAAACAAAGTATTTTTTTAATTAAAAACCAGATGATAAAAATCTAGATGTTACAGCTGCATCAGGCAAAACAGGCCTACGGGTTTGATATTCAAAAAAAAAATAAAAAAAAAATACAAAACTGTATACATCTTTTATCCTCTAGTAAGCACAGCGGACCGCACCAAAAGATGCCAAACTCAAACTTCAGTTTAAGGAATAATTACAACTAGTTACTGCATCGTTCTTCGCGTGATGTATGATTAGTCTAAGGTATCATGTACGGGCTTTCGAAAAAAAAAAAAGAGTATTGTATTATTCATTTAGGTGTGTTTCCAGGAAATATCAATTCCACTTACATCATGCTTCACGCTAGATCTGTCAAACGGGGTGATCACATGGAGAAGATGTTGTTTCATAAATCGTGCCACTAACAAAATAATTTAATTTCTGCGTTTCGTTAAGCGATCCGTGAACGTGGTGATCACATGGAGAAGATGTTGTTTCGTAAACCGTGCCACTAACAAAATAATATAATTTCAGCGTTTCGTTAAGCGATCAGTGAACCGTTTAGTTAAACGGTATGTACAAAATATACGATTTCAGTGCTATTTCGTACACCAAAAAGGTGACTTACCTGGATAGCAAAGCCTTGCAGGAAGGACCTCATAGGTCTTGCGTACTATTTTTGCAAGAAGATCTTGTATCTTGCAAAATGTCCTGTAGCAAGGGTCTATAGAAAGAGTTTTCGGCATATGGGTAAAAACCGGAAGAGTGTTGCAATGTAGCAAGACCTCGTTTGCAAAAATTGATACTCTTGCTATTCCATATTTATGATCCGAATAAAAAGTACGAAAATTTATTAATTATTACTAGCATAAGATGCCCTCATATGTGGGCAAATAAAAAAATAAAATAATGTTAGACAATAAAAAAACAAAATAATGTTAGACAATAAAAAAACAAAATAATGTTAGACAATAAAAATATGTTTCTTAATTTACCATCGATACAAATTGATATGTTATTCAATTGTTTCTATATTAGATGGAAAACCAATCAAATCCAAAGAAAATTTTTTCCTTCTGTGCAGCAATTCAAAACCGAGATAATTTTTTTCTTGTGTGCACATAGAGATGTGTTGAGACAGATCTAACCATACATTTACAGATCAACGGTATAAAAATTGTTAACAAAAATTGTTGTGACCTTTCTCTATGTGCATTTATAAGTAGTAGAGATTTTTGTTGCAAGACTTATTAGTCTAGCTACTATTCTGGCAGAACTAAATACGACAATTTGTACAACGTTTACTTGCAACACCAAATAATATAGTTAATTTACTCGCCAATTTGCATTCTATTCAAATTTTATGTTTATTTAAACTAGCAGATACGGCCACCAAATGTGTGGGCAGATTTTTATTTGAAAAATATTTTTATATTTTGGATGAAAGGATAGAAATTCAATCAAGATCCATACATTAGCATGAAGTGTGAACACGGTTAGTTATTTTGCAAGTAATTAACTACAGCTTCTTGCAAAATAACTAACCGTAGTTAATTACTTGTTTCTTTAAGAAATTTATAACGGTTAGTTATTATCACAATATATAACACCACACAAATGCAGTGCTCTTGTTTCTTTAAGAAATTTATAAAAATAATATGAGATAAGGTTTGAAGAAAACTAACCTTGAAGCATCAAAAGAACATATGCATAACTAGATAAACCATAAATTTATTTTTTGGTAGGCGATGGAGAAAGAACCATTAGCAATTGATTAATTTAAAAAAATTCTATAAGACAATACTAATTAATCTTTCAAAAGAAAAATGTAAGATAAAATTAAATAGGCAGTGATGAGGGGTTACTCTATCGTTGTGGAAGAAGCCTAATCAAAATACCGATTTCTACTTTATTCAGCCACAAATATAACTTAATTAAGTACAGTCGGGTTATCGAACTCAGGGACGAATTGTTCGTACACATAAATTTTTAATTCTAATTCTTCAATTTAGTGAAACGAGAAAAGTTGGTTTACAAAAAATATGATTCCAACAATTATTATAAATTATTAAGACTAAATAATTAAAAATACTAAACTATAGATTCAGGAAATTAAAGATAAAAATCGAATGAAATGCAAACTAGAGGTCAAAATTGCTGACTTATGACTCAGTGAGTCAGTTCCAAACACAAACGACCCGACTACTTTCGTAGCGATCCGCTTGTACTCTCTGGTCGACAGGAATTTGATGGTTCTGCTTGTTTCTAAGTTTGCACAGACAATAATCGAATAATCCAAGCATCATTCCTAATCCTCGATAATTATGCAAGAGTGATTAGTTCTATTTGGCTTCCATGTAAATTAACTTGGCGGGTAAATGTACTTAATCCTAACTTTGATGTAGGTTAAGACCATCTAACTGTTAAGATTAATTTCCTATCAAACCTAAGTGTCAACTTTCGTTTCTTAACTATAGGCTGATAGATATGATCTTTGGGTCTAGAATATCTCTCAACTCTCGTTTATTGAGATTAGTCGTCATCATTTCCAATTCATAGTCTAAGCTTTCATCTTTTGATTAATTGTCATCTAATTGTTTGGTGCAGTTGAATTTGTTCTAAGTTTGGTTCGGTTTAAACTCCTAGGATCGAGTTTAAACTAAACTCAACAGGAAAATACCAAATCTACTTGAAAACATATCAAAGCATCAAATAGGAAGAAAGCACAAAGATCAAAATACAAAAGATTTAATAAAAACTAATTAAACATGCTAATTAAACTAAATCATAAGTTTACAACTATGCCCCTATACTGTATTAGCCTACATAAATCATCAACAAAGCGCATGTATTAAACATCAGATATGATAAAATGAAAGATAAGAAAAGATTACAACAAATCAATTCAAATCCCTTTAGTTTTCTTCTCTGTTTAGAGCATCAAGCGGATAACCTGGAGGTCAAGCAGATCGCCTGAAGTCTCAGGAATCGTCGTCATGGATCTCTTGTTGTGGTTTTTCTCTCTCTTTTCCAGAACTCCTCTTTCAGTTGACTCTAGGCACTTATATAGTGTTGTTTTGTAACCTCCAGACTATCAGAACTTGCACAGATTCGATTTTTGTCGAGTAAAGGCACTGTGAGGAAGTTATACGGAGAATAACTGCTCTTCTGAAAAACTGTCGAAATCTTTTCTAGCGGTCTGCTCACAGGGCAAGCTGCCCGCTTGGATCGTCTGCAGTTGTGCTCTTCAGCTGTCTCCTCCTATCTGCTCGCTCAAGTACTTGTCTGGTCACTTGAATGCTTTAAATCCATACAAAATCGTCCAAATCTGAATTTTATCCTAATAAAAATCAAAAGGGCATAGAGGTATCTATATCTAACAATAATATGAAAAAATGGGGTTAGAAACACATAAATTCAAGTATAATTTAGAGCCAAATTGGATCAAAACTATAGTATGAAATCATCCTAATAGACGGTCACAAAAAGCTCACTCTTACATGACAACATGAAGTAAATCCGGTTAGTTGAAATGTGAAAACATATAAATCAAGAAGCACTTCAACATTTTCACATCATAAGCTTCCAATTTAACAAAAACTACTATACTATTATAATCCTCACTGTGATAATTTACAAGATTGCTCTTCACCAAAAATAATACTTGATAAGTATCGTGATAAATACTTTGATAGAAGCATAAGAGCTCCATACTTGTACTTGAATATGCTTCATAGCTTTTAGGTTTAGTTCCCTCGAAATGACCAACTGCATTTAGTAATTCTGTCCAAATGTATTCGCTTCTCTTGAAAATCAAACAATACATTAAAAGGTTGAAGTCTCACTAGTTGACTAGTATGAATATGATATAATTACATAACCAAAATTGATGATGTCAACCGTAACTTTCTTACCACTGTTTCTTCAAAAAACTTTCTTACCAGAAGTGACTAAAATGAAGATGAGATAAATAACTAAGGATAAAATCTCTCTTATGATGGATGCTCTTCTAGCTAGGAACAACTAAGAAGATTCTAGAATTCAATGAGTCTAGTCTTGGTTTACAAGGTTGGTACTACAAAATTTTGGTAAAGAAGAAGAAAAATAACTTATCTAAATTTTGTAGCAAAGGTTTAACTTGAGCATGCGTCTCATCCATGCAAATCATCAAAAGACCTAAACCAGTAGCTTGTTGTATTGGCAAAAATAGGAACAAACACAATGTAAATTATAAACTTCAACACTTAATAAAATTCAATTAATTATTAAATAACATGCATAATTGACAAGACTAATATAATAAAAAATAAATTACTTGGGTCAGTCTCAACTTGATAAACTTCCCTAGACAATACCTTCCTTAAAAATATAATAATAATCCATAAAGAGTGAATCAGGTTGTAGTTGTACAAGCTATAATATTGCTATGTTAAATTCACTAATCAATTATACTAACTGACCTCTTGATGATTAATGCCTATTCCAATATACATATGATTTAACTAGATTAGTACCCACTATCTTACTATCTGCAAATATGCCTGGCCTCATTTGCTATGCACATAAAAAAAAAATAAAATAGCTAGTAAATTTTTTATCGATGTTAGCATTAAGATTTAAGATGCCTGCGTATCATTTTGGCTATTTTAATTAGACATAAATGTGATTAAGCACTAATTATTTGGTGGATTAGAACAACAGGTAAAGTTTGGTGACAAATGAGCATGCCTGTGATAAATTAAAAAATCTTTCCTTCAAATTCAAAACTTCAGTGTGCACCAAAACTGTGCAATATTAAAAACTTACGAATTATACTTGTGAGTGATGAGAATATAAGCAAATTACATCGAGATTGGCACAAATATTCCATTATTTAGTAGTAATTGTGGTGACTTTTTCGTCATTTCTCAAAGAACGATTGGGTTTCCTCAAAAACGAGAATAAGCCTTAGATTCACCCCTCACGAGCTTGGGTTCAAATATTAATGTCTCTTAACGATCAAAAAAATATCGACTAGAATCCATTCTCATGAGGATTTATTAATTTGTGGATCATTTCTTTCCAATAGGCGCATGCCCATATTGTTAATTACCCCGTGGTTTCCCACGAGAACCTCTGATTAAGGGATTCAAGGAATTATACGTAATAGACTAGAAAAGTCGTTATTTAAATGATTTTTGGTATTTAGCAAGTAATTTATTTCTTTTGGCTTAAACCGGACTCAATTGGTGGCACCAGACCTAATTGACGGGGGCACAATTGAGAATACAAGTGATTTGTTTCTTTTGGTTTAGACCAGTTGATGGTACCAGACTTAATTGACGGGACACAATTGAGGGCAAACGATTTATTTCTTTTGGCTTAAACCAGACTCAATTGATGATACTAGACTTAATTGACGGGGCACAATTGAGTATATCTAAGTACATCCAAGAATATCTAAACTAAAACTATTTATTTGGAATATCTAAGGAGATCTAAACTAAAGATATTTATTTGATATAACTACGAACATTTAAAACTAAAACAATTTATTTGATATATTTTTTTATTTATTGGGGAGTTTTGGATTTTTAATTTGATTTATATAGATTTAATTTGGATTTATGTTGTTTTTATTTAATTTGAATCTCCTTTTTTGAGCTTTGATTTGATTTTTAGTTATTGAATTTAAATTTGAATTAGATTTTTTTTATTTTAATTTGATTTTTGGCTTTAGATTTCAATATGTTTACAATTTTGATTTTGATTGATTTTTTTAATTGGGATTTGGAATTTAGAATTTGTTATATAAAATAATTGATAAGAAAATCATTTCTAACCATGAAATTATCCTAAAATTTGGTTTAGAAATTTCACTAAAAGATTTTACTATTAAAAATATAATTTATTTTTCATAATAAAATGCTTTAAAAATATAAAACTCTTAATTTTGTCAAAATTTAATATGAAAATAATATTGGATCTGGTTTCTTTAGATTTTTAAGAATTTGAGATATTTTATTTGGATTTTTCTGAGATTCCTACTAATTTTGGTGAATTTACAAGGCTTTTGGCAATTTATAAAGTTCAATTTTAAAGGGATATACTTTGAAAATATAAAAGGAACAAATTTCGTCATAATTTCATACTAAAATATCAGTAAATCTAGTTTCTACAGATTTTTAGGATTTTATGGATATTTTATTTGAATTTTTCTGAGTTTTTTACTATTTTTAATGAATTTTCGAAATTTCAGCTGATTTGGAAAATTGTAATTGGTCCATGTGTACGGGGGAAACTGATTTGGCGCTGACTGGGCTTCCACGTGAGCGTTGACTGGGCTGTTGGTGCTGACTCTGTTCTGGACTTTGTGTAACGGATGACGCGACCTGCCGCACACTCCTCGCCACAAAAATCCGCGCAAATCGAATTCTCCTTCTTCCTTCTCCGTCAAGCTGTGGTCTTTTTGTAAATACACCCCTGAATTTTCTCTGATGAAATTATGAAGACTCCGGCCACCGTTGCGGTCGAGGTTGGTCGCATTCGAATCGTGAAGGTGAGGAGAAGAGTCTGGCGGAGTTGTTTTGTGCTGTGGAGATGCCTACCACCACCTAGCACCTGAGGAAGCTCAAATCACCATTAATGGCCTTTGGAAGCTCTCTGGCCATATCTTTCTACCAGAAAGAGGTTTCTCGCACTCGTGGGGGTACGTCGAGGACATTTAAGGGGTCAATTTTACATGGAGAAGCCTGGAAGTGGAAGAACTCGACTGAGGCACCTCTGGTTTAATTTGAAGCTGAGCTGGGCTTGGTGATAGGCCTCACAGAGGGCTCATTTGATGCCAGTCATCGTTTAAGTAGTTTCAGGGGTTTAATTTTAGTTGATTTATGCATTTAATTCGGTTTGAGGCAATTCAATTCGGTACATGAAGCACAAGGGCAGAAAGCCCCAACTTTTGAGTTTTCTGAGTCACATATAAATGGAATTAAAGTAATTTGGCTCGATTTGATGTTCGAATTAGGCTTAATTAGGTCCGTTTTAGGAATTTGAATTGATACAAGGAACAAGAATAAGCCTCTTCACGCTTTCCCTAATTTTCAGATTTTATTTTTATTTACTTTAGCCATTATTTTGATGATTTTTCTATGAGTTGTTCAAATGCGTGAAAACTACTTGCAGTGAGTACATTGAAGCCAAACATATGCTGTTCATGCATATATCTATCTTTTTATGACAATAAGATCTCATTTTTTTTTACTTTCATTTCTATCCAGAATTGAATTTACATGTATTTCTGGCTATGACCATGAAGCAATACTCTAAAATATACTAAATTCGTATTAAACTTTGAGCAGTTGCACAAGGAAAGGGGGCTGGTTAGATTTTGGCATGACCTTTCTATGATTTATGCTATATTTTTTTTTTACATTTTTCTAACTTTCCTGAACATGGTAGGGCTTGAGCCTAGCTCTCGACCTTTGCCAAGTCAATTGAAACCTCCTATGAGAGAGTTGAGCCAAGCTCCAAACTCTCTAATTGAGGCCACGGTTGATTTCATATCAAACATGAGAATGCCCCATGAAGCAAGGAGCTAGGCTCCAAACCTTCATGAGACATCCCTTCCAATGACGTCCAATGACCATGACTGATGTTGTGCTTCAGATCATGGCTCAAAGGAGCTATATTGCATGTATTCGAGCACACCATTGCTTGGTGGCCGAGATAAAGGTAGGAAAAGAAGGAAAAGCACTCAATTAGCACTTTAATTTGATTCATTTCATCTTCACACATAACATTACATAGCTAATTTGCTCAATTTCTCACCTCTCTTCCTTCTTGCACACTGTTTGATTAAATGCCTCTCACTTTTCACTACTACCTACTAAGAAAAGCTCAATTACAACTGTCTAACCCTAGAATCTACTTGTGGCTGCTGCTCCTCTTTTCTTCTGGCTCCAATTTGGGTTTATATAGGCTATAGGCTAGGGTTTCCATCCATGGTCGAGAGTTCATCACGACCATCCAATTCTTTCCAACGGACGAGATGCAGTTGTACCTAGGGCCTGGTTTCGCAAAACATGGACAGAGGAGAGTGGTTTTGCATCTGTGGAGCTGGAGATGGCCACGTCGCCGAGTTCCACTGGTTTCACCCCTTTCACCCGGCCTCAGCGCGGTAAGACTCGCCATTTTCATTTTTACCAAGAAGGGGACAATCCTGAGATGCGGGGCCCTCTTGTAAGACTTAATGAGAGAGGTGAAGGTGGGTGAAGTTGGTCTTTCGTGAACCAATGAGAGATAAAAAAATTTCGATGCTTTCGACTCATGCACCGAGCGTATTCAAACTTTCTTTTCGAGCGAGTAATTTTGAAAGAATAGCGACGTCGCACACCCCCTCCAGATTCCCTGCAATTGGTTGCACGTGCCAATTCCATGGATTTTTCTGGGATTTTCTTGGTTTTCTATTTTAATTTCTATCAATTAATTATTGCCAAATGGAAATAAATCATTTAAGGGCCTTCCCTTGGGTGTTTGTTGCTGAAATTTTATGGGTAGACTCAAAAAAATATTAGGAATTTAATGGTTCAAAGAGTTTTGTGAAATTCCCCATGGATTTATTTTGGTAATTTTACAGGTTTTGTGGGTTTCTTTGCAAAATGGAGAGTTTCTGTTGATATTTTTGGCATTTTTAAATCATGATAATTCATCATAATTCCTAAAGAATTTTTGGGTATTTTTTAGGAATTTTTGGAGTTTGTTTGGTATTTTTCGTGGATTTTTGAGCTTTCTTGCATTTATTCACCATAAAATGGGTTATTTATTTCATGCAATTTGGCACAATATTTTGGGGTCAAACAATAATATTCAAGACAAATTAATGCAATAGAGAGAGTGTGGGAATGTGGGATCCAGGGTTATCAATTCTAAACGAAATAGAAAGAGAGAGGATGTCACGAACGTCCGACCTAGGTTTCTGTCGAAAGAGGGTTGAGCAAATAGATGCATCGGTCAAGAGATGCGTCGGCACAAGAGGCGGGGTTGATCTATGATTCTCCGAAAGAGAGAGTCTCTGTCGTGACACCGATCAAGATGTCATATCAGATGCAGAATCAGCAAAATATTTGTATCATCTATTCAAAGAACAGTCAAGGCATTTAATAAGTTAGTTGTGAGTAATTTTGAGTCTTTATTAGTCACAATTGTGTTAATAATCTGCTGTGGTATTTTGTTGTTTTTTGTGGTCTTCTAGGAGATTATAAATGTGTTTTGGTAATAGAAAAAATAGTTGAGATAATATATTAATGAGTAATGGCTTTTAATTCTGTTAGAATGTTATTTAAGCTGAAAATCAGAATGTAATTGGAAGATTATTGAATTATTACGAATTTTACTATTGAGTTAAGTTTATCTCTTCTTTTATGCACTGTTGGGTTAAGTTCTTATTCCTCTTCAAGTGATGTATCGTTACGCTCGCTGGTTCCTCTAAGTCTCCCGATCCGAACGACGTTATTTGGTATCAGACCTTCTTTAGATTTGATGGCTGCTCGTTGTAAACAACACAACATCCACCATGGAGGTGACAACCAGTGCATTATGAAGATGCAAGAGCTGAGATAACTTGTACAGCAACTCCATGAGCATGTTGTCCAATTGGAGGCTAATTGAAACCAAGACCGCCGAATGAGGCATGGTTCTTCAAGAAGCACAAATTTTGATAATCGATATCGCCGACCGAGGCACGATTCTTCCACAAGCAACACTCATATGAATCGAGATCGCCGACCGAGGCACGATTCATCGAGCTACATCGAGTTTTCTTGTCACCATCGACAACAATTCATCTCCAGCGACAATGTTTCTCTTCCACCTCACCTCCAGCAGAGAAACAATCATTTTGATCACGTGCAAGTCTCTTGAACAAAATGCGATACATTGAATCGTGTTTCAGCTGACTCGAGTTATAGTGGTAAAGATGAAGAGAGCAACCCCTTCCACGACAACAAATCAACTTTGGTCTCTTGTGCTGAAGCAGCTCGACATCGACTCCACACCCAAAGAAGCGCTTGTTTCCAATGGGCCATAACTAAAAACATTTGGTCCAGAATTGATAATGTCTTTGAAATTTTTTATTGTGTTGTGAATGCAAGTATATCATTTGATTCTCCACCGATCTTTAATGAGTAACATGATGACAAAGATAATGTCTGTACTGAGACTGGAGAACCCAAGACAAATATGGTGCCTTTTGAAAATCCTACATTACTTGATGAAGAACTAGTTGATGATTTATCGCTACCTCCAACTTCTCCTACTGCCTTTGCTAAGAGTTCAAACTTGGAGAGTAGTTCTTTGGTAACAACGAGTGCATTGTTTGAGCTGGAAACTTTGCATTTGACTCACAGTGAGATCATGAGTGTAGAATATAGTGACCCATTCTTGCAACTAAGCCCTATGCCAACAAATTTAAGGTATTTTACATTTTTGAGCAGTTGCAATACTCAGTTTTGTGTTGTCTTTGATCAAATAGCAGAATTGTGTGCTAGATTACCTTTTTGCGGATTGCACCATTCGATTATGGTTTCTTATGAGTTATGGTGCATGGCATGTGAGTGACTAATGTTCTTGTTGTTTGCATGGAGAAAAAAAAATTGAGAAATCGCAGCGGAAATGTGGTGAGCCTAGTTTAAGTTTTAATTGTTTGAACCTTAGGATAAATATTGAAGGCATAAAAATAAGACAACATAGACCTCTTCTGCAATTATTTTGTTGCTGTTTGGTTATTCTATTTCAAGAAGTTTACAAAGAACACAAGAAGAAGAAGATAAGCCAAACTCGAGGACGAGTTTCAGCGCTGCAGAAGCGTATGACACCGATCAAGATGCCACATCAGATGCAGAGTCAGCAAAATAGTTGTGTCATGTATTCAAAGAATAGTCAAGACTATAAATTAGTTAGTTGAGAGTTATTTTGAGTCTTAACTAGTCAAAATGAGTTAATAATCTGTTGTTGTATTTTGTGTTGTGTTTTGTGGTCTTCTAAGAAGTTATTAAGTGTGTTTTAGTATTAGAAAAAATAGTTGAGATGGTTTATTAATGGGTAGTGAGTTTTAAATGTATTAGATTGCTATATAAGCAGAAAATCAAAATGTAAGAAGATTATTGAATGAATATGAATTTCTGAGTTTATCTCTGTTTCTTCCTCTTGAGAGCTGAGTGTTACTCCTCTTTAAGTGAATGTATCATTACACTTGCTGATTTCTCTAAGCCTCTCAATCTGAAAGGCGTCATGTCGTGACTCGTGAGAAAAGGGGTGGGACGAAGAGGAGTGTGACGGTAATGGAGAGAAAATGAAGTAGCCACTCAATCGTAATGGAGAGTTGCTAATTTTATTTATTTATTTTGTAGTATCTCAACAGTTGAGATCGTCCATCCCTCAATCTAACGCACCGTAACAAAATGTGGGCAGTTTATTTATTTATTTTGTGAAAACTGCCAAAATAGTTGGGGACTTGGGACTTTGGCGGAATAATTTTCCTAAATGTATAACCAAATTTTATATTTCAAATTTATAACAAAAAATCACTAGACTACTATAATTAACTAATTGTAGGCATGATTTTATCGTCTTGCATCAAACATTAACAAAAATTAAGATGTATAATTCGATGTTACTTGAGTAAATTCTATAATACATGTATTTTGATGAAGGAATTTAATCCTAGTTCAAATAAATTTATTCCTAAGATTTACTTTACTAGTCGTTCTGGTAAAGCTCAGGGTGGAACTTGCAGGGACAATTAGAATTGATTACTAGACTCTACTTCCTCACGAAAGTTAGACAAGACAATTATTTTGGGGTTTTATGATTTAAAAGAAAAATAAATAAAGTAAGTGTAAAAGAAATATTTTTGGTTGGTTTTTAAGGTTTTCCAGACTCAAACGGATGCAAATGAATGTCCTAGAGTTTCGTGTTCAATCAGTTTAGCTCTAAAGTACCTCTGCCTACAATTTTCACTGAGACAGAGGCTCATTCCGGACCGAAGAGAACAAATTTCAAACCGAAATCAATACTGTCCATGCCAAAACTCACTTTAGACCTTTTGTTCTGACTTGATATTTTCACAAGACACTATATGAAGGTTACTTGACGACCAAACCTAAACCCTAACTCCAGCTGTCGCGTTTTAGTTCTGGTTTGGTTTGGAACCGACTTTTACCACGTAAGTGATTAAACCTCGGCTGTCGCGTTTTGGTTTTAATCACTTAAGATTATTTAGTTGAATTTCTAAAGGTATTTAAAATTTTTTCAGATCAATAAAAGCTACACCTTTTGGTCGTGAACTAACATCCTCTTTCGAGCGATTGGCTTACCTCAAGTACTTAATCAATTAATTACTAGTTCTAGTCTAATGTCCTAATGGTGCTGCAGTTCATCAATAGGTAAACAATCATACAAGCAATCAATTTAACTAAGCAAGATATAATTCTCAACAAAATAAATCACATAGCATAATATAAATCCATCAAGTCATCACAAAATACTAAACTAATCTACTAACTAACTCTAAGACATAATAAACTAGCCTAACATGCAAGAAAATAAGATACAAACTCCATCATCAATACAAGCAAAGAGAAAAGAAGAGATACAACTAAGTAATCCCGTTAAACTCATGTTTGCAAGGCTATAGAATCGTGATAGGATTGGTTTCTATTGCTGTCGCGTGTCAAGAATTGCTCCAAGTTGCTGTCAAGGTCGTGCTCAGTGGAGAATGGTGGAATCCCACGTCTTTCAGCGCGAGAATGATGGTGGAAATGTGAGAATTTGGTCTATGGAGGCTTGGATCCCTTTTCTGTACGAAGTTTCGTGCTTATAACACCATGGGAGAAGCTAGGAGGTGGCTAGGGCAAAGAAACGTGCCTTCCTCTTCTAGAATTTCTATTTTTACACTTTCTAGAAGTGCATTTCGGACCGAAATTCCAACATTGCGCACCGATAGTATTTGGGCCATAATTTCCTCATCCGGACTCCGATTTAGGTGATTCAAAGATCGTTTGAAAGCTTAGGATGAGCTCTACAATGCTATGGATCCATTTAGTCATTTTGCTTCTCCAAAAATTCACCTTTTTATGCAATTATAGTGTCAAATCCACCGAGTTCCTACAAAACAAATCAAATGCCGCGGCAGTACCAAAATCTAGGAAAAGCGGTAATTCATGAGGCAATTATAATGGTTTGAGTAATAATTAAGGGCTAAGTACGGTCAAAATATATATAAAAATAAGAGATATCATATTTCAAATCAATTAATTGCAAATTATATTGCAAAAAGGCAAAAATGCTGATTAGATGCACTTTGCTCGATCTCCTTTATTATTATTACTTATGGTTGGGCTAATGTTCAATTCATTGGACTGAAGGGTCTCATTTAATACGCTTGTCCTCAAATTTTGAACATCGAACGATCGATCCAAACCATTAAATATGATCTTCATATAGAAATCCATTGGAAAATCGAAGTTCGCATTTTTTTCGAATTTTTTTTTACTATTTTCTCATATTTCCTGAAAATCGTCATTTAAAACAATCAATAATTTTCAAGATCAATGATTTTTAGAAAATCTGAAAAAATATTAACAAACAATTCAAAAAAAATATGATTGTCACAATTAACATGCTATTTTAAAAGATACACTGTTATATTAGATCTAAACTAACAATGTCCATATGCAAACAATTTAAATTATTAACACATAATATTATTTATAATTGATCATTCTAACATAAATTTAAACTAATGCCACACAAATAAATTAAAAAATGTTGTATAAGATGCATGAAATCAATGTAATAAATTTGTATAATTAATATTACATATATACAAAATGAGATGGACTACAATAGTTTTCAGAAATAATATCTATCCATTTTAGATCGTCCAATTTGAAAATATCATATTATATAGAAAAATTATTAAAAAACATATATAATTTGATTTCTAAGAAATTTTTAATGCAGTGAACAAAATGAACAGCTCGGACTAGCCGTACCCTAGTCCATCTTTTGAAATTATTTCATGTATAATAGATTTTATAATGTACTACTCATATATGTATAATAAATTATTCCATCTTTAGAAACATATATGTTTTTGTGCTTATTTTTCTTATTTTCGAGTATTTTGAAATAAGGTTTCGAAAAACTAAGAAAAGAAATGCTAAAGTCCTAAACGTTGGGCCGATGTGTCCTGTCTAACATGGTCGTATTCACGTATCAAATTTCAAACCACCGATCCAAACTGTTAGATTGAATCTTCGTATTGAAAACTTGTATGAAACCAAATTTTTCATTTTTTTTTTCAAATTTTTTTAATATTTATTTTATATTTTGAAAAACTGCATTCAAAACTTATATGGAACGTCCAATAACAGTGGTTTAGAAGGCTCCTCATTTTTTTTGTGGCTGTATATTGATTTTATAATTTTGTGAAATTGACATATCATACCATACAAGTAAGGCTAAATCGCATTTGACGGATGAGGTTCATCAAATGTGTCAAGTCTCGAATTTTAAGTTTGAAATGACCAATGCTAATTGTTTCACGCGATATCCACATTGAAATTTGGTAGAAAATCATAATTTACTTTTTTTTTCAAAATTTTTACTATTTTTAAGATTTTTAGATAAAAGTTCATTTAGATAATTCATAACTTTTTGGATTGATTATTTTCTAAAATTCGAAAAAGTAGAAAACAAATCATTAAATGTAAAATTATGCTTTCTTCTATATTTTAATGTGAAGATTATGTGAAATATTTCAGATCAATCATATCAAACTTGAAATATTGAAGCAAATATATTGGACAGACCCATTCGTCCAACATATTATTCTTTAGCCTTTACATTTTTAAAAATGAATATTTTTTATTTTTACACAATAATAAGAAATATGTTTATGTATCAAAATTCGTCTATTAATACATATCAAGAAAATTTAATTTTGTGAATATGTTTATATATGTTTACATATGAATATTAATTAATATGTTATATGTATATATATATAAAATAATTCACATATAATTTTTAATTTATTGTTTATAGGATTATTAATTTATGTATGAATATTTATCATCTTAACATATTAATAATATAAATTTTCATGTTAACACGAGTTTACGCATGAATCTGAAACTATTAAAGAGTGCATCTCACCAAGATTGCAAATGAAAGTATATTTGAAAAAATGGAAGTATATTACGCACAAACATCCTAGTGTAAATTACGACTTTTAAAATGGTGCTTTTTTTTGGAAGCAACTCACATCAATATTTCATAGAAATAATTATATATATTTTTAGTTTTTTATTTTAATAGAATTTTACACGCACTGATGAATGCCAAATGCAATTAAACTATTCACATAAATTATTACATTCATTTGCTACAAAATCTACAACGTAATGCTAAATTGTTGAAATTAGTTTTTACATCCTTAAGATTATTTTAATCACCATTTTTCTCATCTGAACACGTCAATTCAGCTTCAAATGTTTATTTGAGTATGGTACGAACTTACTCCCTAAATAGTAAAACTATAACTCAAAATTTTATTTCGCAGTTGATATAACTTTAAGACTGATATGAAAAAAAATTTCTGGTATTATATATGACCCCTAATTTCAAGTTATAACTAAATATATATAAAATTAGAATTTTTTTGTTTAGAACCAAAGCAACAAGTGTAGTATATTTTCTTTTATCTGACATCTCCAATCATTATAGAACAGCAAATAGATTCAACATCCAGTACTTATAAATATAAGATAATATCTATTGTGAACCTTGGTTCATAGAGCCTTCCGTGAACTATGACCGTTTGATCAATGATTTTGCAAATTGACAAATCTAAATTTACCAATCCATTCTATATATTGAAATCTCATAGAAAACCAAATTTTACAATTTTTAAAATTTTTTTACTATTATTTTGAATTTTTTAAATCTTGCCATTTTTGGACGATAATTCACTAATTAATGTCCAAAATGACAAGTTTTAAAAATTTCGAAAAAAATAGTAAAAAAATTTTAAAAATTGTAAAATTTGGTTTGCTATGAGATTTCAATATATATATTGGATTGGTTAATTTAGATTTGTCAATTTGCAAAACCATTGATCAAACGGTCATGGTCCACGGAGCCCTAAATGAACCATGGTTCACAATAGATATTCTCTAAATGTAAATAGAAATTAAAAGTCAGCGATCAATCCATCATCAGCACCATCGGAATGTAACAAATTAAGGAATCCACCTGCACAATTAGGAACGTATTAGTTCATTATTAGAAGTTCTGTAATTTTGATACTTTTGATAGAATTAAAAAAAAAAAGTTCTAACTAACCTTGAGGGGTTTGAGCTGATGCACCATATTTCATATTATGACTATTTATTTTAACAACAACTCTATGCCTAGGTGGTAGTGCCCAAATATCGCCAAGAAGAGTCCTGCCTCGTGTGTAGGCCTGTCAATGGTGCTCCGTATACCGTTTGCCACCACGTGATGGTATAAACGACACGAATAACGAAATGCTGAAATATTTCATTTTTAAAATGAAACAGTAGACGGAACACCAAATTATATCGTTTCGATTGTTTCAATCTAATTTCAAATCATTTTAGGTGTATTTTCTGAAGTGGAACGGTTAACGAAATAGAATTTTGTATCATTTCGTAAACAAAACGGTTGACGAAATGGGATGTTGTTCCGTTTTTCTTAACGAAACACAAACAGAATCGAATCTTTTCCGTGATATTTTAAGAAGTTTGACAGGTTTACTCGTGTGCATTGGGCCCGATTGTCTTTATTTACAATAAAAAAAATTATATTATTGCATTGTCTCATGGGTTGCACAAAATATAACTGACTGGTTATTACTATGTATATTATGAGTCATATTTCTAAAATAACAATAATAAAATTAAACATTTATATAGAAAGACACGAAATCTAGTTTAATCAATAGGATGAATTATAGTTCTAATTAATAGGATATTTAAGAATGACAAAATATACCTTCGATAACATCGATACCCTCAGATTGTACTTCAGTTTCCACATTAAGCATTGTGTTTGCTCGATCATGAGAGTCTAATTGATATACCTCGTTGGTGTCTTGAGTTCGAATTCTTCTCTTTCTAGTCATTGATCCTAAATATTGTTATAAAAGCATTAAAAAAATTGTATTATATAATGGCAACTCAAAATAAATCAAATAAAATATTAATTAATTGATAAATGAGAGCAAAGGTCTAATAGAAACAAAGGGCAAGTCAGCTATACTGGTACCAGAATTTGGCAAGTGACAACCAAGACTAATATTCAGTTCACACATTCAGAATCCCTTAATCAATGTCTATTGGCAACATCCATTTGAATCAGTTAGGGAAATATATAAAAAATTGATAATAGAAAGAGAAAATTAATTAGATGAGGCAACGCCAGTGTGAATGCCAAGCAGAAATGCTATATGAGGGAATTAAAAGTAACCTTATTGAACAAAAAGAAATATATCAAATTAACTCTCAAGGAAATAATATTATATCTCATGGAAATAAAGTAGCAGACAAGACTTACTGCATAATTACAATCTTAATCAACTATCACAACTATCACTCTAACACAACAGAGCAACAATTATAGTATATGTGACCAAACAGTCTTAATCGACTGAGTCTGTAACTCAACAACGCAACATTTTATACAATATATGTGACCAAACAATACTAACTCAAGAAAGCAATTATAACAAAAGCAGATTATAAGATTCCGTAGTCTATGTCAAAAGCTCTGTTGACGACAATTATTACACACAGTTAATACTCCACAAATGCAAACAAACTAAGACTTATTATGCGAATTAAAAATTATAAATGAATTCAAGTATTATTTGTATCCAAGAAGGTCCGTATATAACTAAAACTAAAAGTCTGCTAAATATGTGATTGAGGAATCTACCTGGGATTAGTAGCGACAGAGAGGGAGGTGAAATTATGCGACGGAATTCATGAATTGGTGAAATTAATGGCACAAAGAGGGAGCGGAGCGACAATATTATATGGTTTAGAATCTTTAGATATAATGTAAATGTAAATGTAAAGATGGAAGTTGTAAGTAAATGTTAAGATGGAAGTTTTTTTTTTTCAAATAAAAACCGTAATGATGGAGGTTATAATTAAGTAAATGAAAAGATAGAAGTTATTATTTTTTTTCAGTAATGATGGAGGTTACAGAGGGAGTTATTAATTTGTTTCATGTGTCTTTATTTGAGAGGGAAAAATGCAGTAAGTTATTGGAAAAATAATTTTGGTGCAAAAATTTGGCGCCGTCAAACAATTTTATTGTCACTAATCTTGTAAGTATGTCTGGCCTAGCAATGTGATCATTAGTGTAGCAACTTAATTTTGTAATAGCATATAAATAGCAAGAAAGTTAATATAACTTTCTTGCAATCAAGGCCTTGCTGAAATCCCTTTTTGGTGTAGATTCGACGAAGTAGTACTGAAATCGTATATTTTGTACATACCATTTAACTAAACAGTTCACGGAACGGTTAACGGAATGTCAAAATTATGCCATTTTATTAGTGACACGGTTAACGAAACAACATCATCTCCACGACTCCACGTGATCACCAAGTTTGACAAGTCTAACGCGAAGCACGATGTAAGTGGAATTGATGTTTTCTAGAAGGGAAAACTGGTTCCATGCAACTCCAAAGTTACGAAATTAGAAAAATGTCATCCCGAGATTACCTCTTTGAAAAATGCCACCCTAAATCCTTTATAATTAGGTGTTTACCACATTTGTACAGATATAATACATTTCTAATATGAAAATACTATATTTTTTATATATTACCCATTATACCCTTCATCCTCTCCAAAACTCTCCCCAATCCCGAAAATACTCTCTGACTCTCTCTCTTCCTTCCACTCTCGCTCTCTCTTTACTTGTCTGCTCTCTACCGCTAAACCTACGCCCTCTCTATCTCAATCAATCTAACCACAAAAACGTAAAGAATAACAGATAATGCATTTTTTCTATATAGTGGCTATATATACTTCCGTTATCTTATTCGAAAATTCAAACAACGTAATATTCTAGTCCCTCTCAAATTCAGGTACCAAGCAATATTTATTTCTCACGGATATCCACCAAATTGCTAAAAGAAAGCAATCCTTGAGATAAATTATTTCTTTTTCTATTACTCACGGCCGGTATTACTAAATTGAACTCATTTAGATGCAAAAAAAATTATGAATCAACAATCAGTCTCTTGTCAGACCCAATTGGAAAAATAGCTTCACATATTGTTGAAATCACACCAAATTGAAAGTGAACTTGTGAAATTAGAAACAGAACTAGAAATAAAAAAAAAAAAGGTGCTAGCTTAGTTGTTTGTAATTAGGAAAAGGCAATAGTCAGATATCGAAAGGATGAAAATTTAGTCACGTCTAGCATTTCTTTTGGGTCTGGATCGGACTTGAGATAAAGGTCGAATGGAGAGAGAAAGCTCTCGAGAGCAAATGAGGGTAAGGTCGGGACAAATGGCGTCGCTTGGTGGCTGGATCGATTGAGAAAGAGCGCGTGAAGAAGGAAGAGAGACATTAGAGACTTTTTTTTTTGTTTTGAGAGGGAAGAGTTTGGAGAGAAGGGTACGTACGTAAACATATAGAAATACAGTATATTCATATTAAAAGTGTATAAGAACAGTATAAATGTGGTAAATATATAACTATGGTGAATTTAGGGAGGCATTTTTCAAAGAGTTCATTTTGAGTGGCATTATTCTAATTTTGTAACTTTGGAGTGGCATGAAACCAATTTTCCCTTTTTAGAAACAAACCTAAATTAAGCATTGATGTTTCTTCTTACCTTCCCACTCTTCTATGGTCTTGTTTGGATGAATTAGGAATAAGGGTAGGAAGAAGGATTTCGGACGGAAAAATTAGGAAGAGTGTTATTCCGGAAAAAGTGGGAAGAGTGTTATTTCGAGAAGAAGAAATGTTGTTTGGATGGTGAATTAGGAATAAGGAATAAGGATGTTGAATTAAATAATTATTAATACAATTTTCCTAAAATAATAAAATTATAATTTGGATGAGTTAAACCCGAACCCTACAGTAACCCAACCCATTCCATTCGACCTCCTCTCCTCTGTCGCACTAGTCTGTACCCTAGATCGCAGTTCTCCTCTGTCGATCTTCATCAATGGAGAGTGAACCCTAGATCGAAATCCTTGTCGCAACACCTCTGTGCATCTTCATCCACCAACACTAGATCGAATCCCTAGATCGAAGTCGAAGTCACACCACTAACCCTAACACTTCTCCTCTGCTCGACAGGATGCACCGACATTGGAGAGACGGACAATCTGTGTCGCATTCAGCCTCGTCGAGTGTCGGCCCCCAGCGAAGTCGAAGTCGAGGTTTGCCTCTCGTGCCATGTCCGGATTGTGGTGTGACCGTGAAGAAGTTCACGAGCATGACCGTGAGGAAGCTCCGGTGGCGCTGGAGATTGCGATAAGGAGGAAGAGGAAAGATATTTTTCAGTCAAATAATTGAGGAGAGAAGTGTCGGTGGGAACAAATAATTGAGGAGAGAGGACAATAGAATATTATTTTTTGGGAGAAAGAGAGTACGGAAAATTATTTTTTAAACCAGGCTGTGTTCCCAAATCCTTATTCCACTTAAAAGTCGGAAGAAGAAAATCGCGGAAGAAAGCCCTCTTCCTGAGTTATTCCCAAGTGTTTAGATGACACTTTCTTCCGAGATTTGGCCTCTTCCAAGAATAGCGCTAATCCTAAGCGATCCAAAATTTGGCCCCGTCAAACAATTTATTGCTACATAGATTTAGTCTTGCCACTAATCTTGTAAGTATGTTTGGCCTAGCAACGTGAACATTAGTGTAGCAACTTAATTATGTAATAGTATATAAATAGCAAGAAAGTTAATATTCCTTGCAATCAGGGTCTTGCTAAAACCCCTTTTTGTGTAGATTCAACGAAATAGCAATGAAATTGTATATTTTGTACATACCGTTTAGTTAAATGATTAACAGAACGTTGAAATTGTGCCGTTTCGTTAGTGACACGGTTAATGAAACATCATCTTCTCCATGTGATCATCACGTTTGACAGATCTAGCGCGAAGTACGATGTTTGGTGTTTTCTAGAAACACACCTAAATGAAAAATACAATATTTTTTTTTATGAAAGTTCGTAGGATACATGATACTTTACACTAATCATATATAGCGCGAAGCACGATGCAGTAACTAGTTGTAATTATTTTTTAAACTGAAGTTTGAATCTTGCATCTCTTTGTGCGGTCTGCTGTATTTACTAGAGGATAGAAGATGTATAGAGTTTTGTACATAAGCAGCATATACGCTGACCAAAAAATGAAATGCATAAGATCGTATTTCAAGAGTCAATTCTTAGGCGGTCATTTTTCTTTCTTTTTTTGATAAAGTGGCTCTTAGCCTTTAATTAAACTAAAGAAAATATTCCTTATATAATTAAGGTCAAATGCTAACTGCGCGCGTCCCCAAAAAAAATATCTCGCCAGCTGTCTCCTTCCCCACCCCAACCGCTCAACTACCCGAAAGAAAAAAAAAATTATAATAATAAAAATAAAAATAAAAAACCAACACCCATCCCTCGCCATGAAAGAACGAGCAGATCTACAGCCTCCTTCAATTAGGAGGTCATTAATTAGGGTGTGCACAGTGCACGTAATAAAAGAAATTGCTGCTGACATCATTTGCGATCTTTTGTTTCTTCCTACCTTCCCACTCTTCTATAAAAGTCGGTTCTCTGAGCCTCTGAGATATCAGATCCGAAGGGGGCTACCGTGTAATATTGACATAGTTGCCAGAATTGTAAGTTCGTTAATTTCTACATAATTTCATGCAGTATCTTATGTTATCTTAGCAACAAGCTGTCTTTCGGGCTGTAACTAGAGTTATTTTATGGCCAATATAATCAGCAAAAAATAACATGCATCAATGTTCTTGTTGAATTGTTTGTAGTAAAGCTTGCGGACTTCAATGGAGCGTACAACTGTACAGACCGTAACTGGCGAGATTGTAACTAATTTGTATTATGGTCCCACAGACACCCTTGATGAAATATATCGTAAAGCACACCCGCGTGATAAAGGAACTTTCCCACGCAACCTACACATTTCCTTCTATTACACTGGCGTTAGACGTTGTTCCGCCGGGGAGTAAGTCATCCTTCTATTTAGTAGTATATGAATGAGATCCATCCATGCAATTCGAAGATTCTCTATATATATAGCATTTGATCACAGTTATTGTCAATATATTGTAAGAAAGTTTAATATGCACTATGATACATAGTCTTTTTTATGCATCGCGATTTATTTGAAATATTTAAATAGTAGTTGATTTTAAAAAATAACAGGTTTTAAAAAAAATAGTAATAAAATTTTAAAAATTGTAAATTATGGTTTGTTAGGGGATTTCAGTATGTAGATTATATTAGTAAACTAGATTTATCAATTTGTAAAAATTCTGATAAAAATCCGTGATACATAAAAAGAACTATGCACCATAGTGCATATTAACCTTCCTCATATATTATTGCCTAATGAAAATGCATTAGATAAAGGAAATTAAAATTACCTATTACTAAAATAGATTTAAGGCACGAAGTTCTCTCATATATCTAAGATATTAATTAAAAAGTGTGGCCTCTATAAAAAGCGGCCACAAATAATTTTTTTCTTTTTTTTATATTTTTTATAGTTTGTTTAAAATAAATTAAAAATAGTCGTACCAATCATTAATATTAGTAAGATTTTTTTCGACAGAAAATTTATATCAAATTTATATAGCAACTTTTTATGGAAGAAATTATTAATTTTGAACTTACAAATTTTTGTCTATAAATTTTAACAATTTATTTCATTAATATTAGCAAGAGTTTTTTGGACAGAAAATTTATATCAAGTTTATATAGCGACTTTTTATGGAAGAAATTACTAATTTTGAACTTACAAATTTTTGTCTATAAATTTTAACAAGTTATTTCATAAATATTAGCAAGATATTTTTTAGGTAGAAAATTTATATTAAGTTTATATAGAGATTTTTTATGGAATAAATTATTAATTTTGAACTTACAAATTTTTATCTATTAATTTTAACAAGTTTTTTCATTAATATTAACAAGATTTTTTTGACAGAAAATTTATGTCAAGTTTATATAGCGACTTTTTACAGAAGAAATTACTAATTTTGAACTTCTAAAATTTTATCTATAAATTTTAACAAGTTTTTAAGATAGATTTTTTATATTTTACATTAGAAATTTTAATATTTTACATAGCGCAACGAAGTGGCGACTGCCACGTCTGGTAACATATATTATGTATTTCTTGATATATGTTATTTCTTTCATTATCTGAATATATATATTTGCAATACATTCTCGCCTGAAGACGTCAATGGCTTCCGGGAACATCTGAGCAAATTGATTTCCTTTTTGGTGACGCATCCGAACTCAAATGGGGAGATGACCACGACAAAAATTTTCTGAATTTGGTGCTCTCCTTAATTTGTGAAGATGGTAACATGACAGGAGGCAATTTGACAGAGGCGGCATGGGGACGCATCAAGCACGAGCTTAATGATAAAATGAACAGCAATTTTGAAATTAAATTTTTACAAGATCGCTTGGGCGGTTACATGCAATTGTACACATTACTTGAAGAGAAACGTTCCCCAGTTCTCAAATGGGATCGTGAAAGAAAAGTGATCACATGGGACGAGGACGACTCTTTTTTTGATCTGAGCCGAATTTCATTAAAACCCAAAAAAAGTTCACAGATAGCATGGGATGACTTGGTGGCGGTATATTTCTTCCCACTCTTACATGATGATATATAGATTTAACATTTTTATATACTTTCAGTTTGAATTTTTTTTTTAAACAATCTGAATTGACTAACAGATTGGCTTGGGATAGGTTTTCCTATCTTCCTATTTCTTTCTATTTTAAAATGGGGTAGTTTCAACTTTCAAGTCCAACAAAATAAAGTTTGATCGAATAAAAATAGGAAAAATAGAGGTTGTTCGTACACAAAAAATAAAAATTATGGATATTAATTAATGACCATTATATATGAATCTACAGATACATCCTGAATTGCAAGTTCTAGACGGACGTCAGTATATTCCATATTTCGACACTTTGAAAGCGGTATACCAAAGATTGCGGAGTTCAATGAAGATTATTGTACAGACTGAAACTGGAGAGCTCACAACTGTGGGTTGCGATCCCACAGACACCCTTGAACAAATATATTATAAAGCACACCCGCTTGATGACGGAACTAGACTCCCATACGGTGTACACATTTCCTTCTATGACAATGGCGTGATATTTTGTGCTGCTTCCGCTGGGGAGTAAGTCATCCATCTATTTAGGATCAATGTGAGATCCATGCATGCAACTGAAAGATTATATATATGCAGCATTTGATCACAATTATTACAATATATTATTGAAATGGCAAAATGCTTTAGATGAAGGAAATTAAAATTCCCTAAAACTAAAATAGATTTAAAGCATGAAGTTCTCTCAAATATAATATTCTGTATTTTTTGATACATGTTATTTCTTTCATTAATTATCTGAACATATACTTGCAATGCATGTTCGCCTGAAGAATTGAAAGGCCTCGTCAAAGATCTGAGCAAAATGACCCTCGTTTTGGTGACACATCCGAACTCAAATGGGGAGATGACCACGGTGTGGTGCTTAGTTTATAAAGGTGGTAACGTGACAGGAGGCAATTTGACATAGGAGGCATGGGGAGGCATCAAGAGCGAGCTTAATGATACAATGAAGAGCAATGTTGAAATTGAATTTTTACGAGATCGCTTGTGCAAATTCATGCAATTGTACTTTATTTATATTTCAGTTATGCGTGTTTACATATATTTATATTTGAACTTTCACTACAAGAATAATGACCTTTAGCTAGATTTTTCCATTTATGTAGCAGGTTTTCTATTGCTAGATTTGTTTGATATATTTTTTTTTGTTTAATTGTAATTTGTTCTATTGCTAGATTTTTCTTGATAGACTTTTCTTGTGTAATTGTAATAAAATAATATTAGTGTTATGACTAGATTTTTTTACTCTAGCAAAAAAAAAAAAAGATATTTAAATTTAATTTTAATTTCTTAATCTCCTATTAAAATGTTTGGCACCAAAAATTTTATATTCTCTAAGTACATAACATAGCCGAACATTATTTTAAGTAATAGCCGAAAAATTTTCCAGTTATAAATTTTGACGCAATAAAAATCATTCTATGTAACATGTGACATGATATTCAAACAAAAAAATCATAGTCCAAATCTAAAAACTCGTTGGCCCAAATAGTTTGGGTCCAAAATATGTGCATATTTATCACGGATGACGGATCCGAATCTCTGCTTTGCTTTTTTTTTTTGTTTTTTTTACTTTGACAAAGAGTCGTCGGATCAAATCTATCATCAAATAAAGGAACAGATTAAAAGGAGGTTAAGAAAAAAAAAAAACATATGGCTTCTATATTCTCCACACAAAATCCTCTCTCTCCATCTCCTCCTTTCCATTTCAGGCAACCCTTTCTGTATTTTCGCCATGGACGACTACTTCGACCCGTTCGACGATGATGCGGAGCTCTGGAAAGCCATTGAATTCGTCGCGTTCATCGGAAACCTGAGAAGAAGCCTAGACTAGTTGTATAAGAATCGACGATAGTCGAATTGTGGTCGCGCAGAATCAAATCGGGATGAATGTCACGCCTCAGCATGTCAATCCAGATCTGAATCCGACGGCGTACCAGTCACCAGTGAAGAGTCGAGTGGCGCTAAGCGAGGTTAGCCCGGTAATGGAGAGCTTTACGCTGGTGATGGAAGGGAAGCTCGAATCAAGGAGGTATAGTGAATTGTTAACTTATTGATTTTTTTATGTATCTGTATGGTTCTTTTCCATTTAGCTTTGCTTATAATCTCATATTACAGTTACAGCTTAATGCCTGGACCTCTAATAAGCTTTTACATGAACAATTAGCTTATTGAAATTTGCAGTAAACAAATAAGATGAAATGGAGTCAGGGGTATATATAAGTTATAATCATAGTCTTACTAGGGTATGTCTTTACTAATTATTCTATCTGGCACCAGGTCTTGGCTTGTGTTTACTTTGAATTCTGTGTATATTAGTGCTGTGCTAACATATTTAGGTTATTGAGCTCCCAATATTAATGATTGGTCAACCTAAAGTATCTTGAATCTTTTTTATTCTTCTTAACTCAATACATCAATTTTATTGCAGCTATCATGGACGTTTAAAAGACAAGGGACAAAATTGGAATGCCGCTGGAAATTACAGCCTTCACCAAATAAGAAGAAAACTCCTTCTGAAGTATTGATTTTTTTTATTGAATGCAAAATTGCAAATATAAGATTGAGTGTATGGCTTTCTCCTTTTCCTTTTTCATATTTGATGGCAATTTTTTTTTTTCTCTCTTTCATGTATGTGCAACCCAATAACACAATACCTGGTTCTGTCTCCGAAATTCTTGACAGAAAGTCTAAGATTGATTCCAACACAAATGCGCATGGGTTCATCTCGGCCCTCAGCGACATTATGCTTCTATTGTTAACAATGTCAACAAATTGTTATGTAATTTTCGATTAGGACTTATGGTCAATGATAGCCGTCTTTCTAGTTTATTCTTGGCTTCAAGCACACCTTCAATGTAAGTTGAATTCTCCTTCTATTTAATCGCTACTTATTCCTTTTCAAGATTTTCTACTTGTTACTTTTTTGCAATCTAAGGAAAAAACTGTTTACTTTGATATACCATGTGCTTATGTGCTGCGACTAGTTTAGAAAAATGTTATTTGAGGCTTACTAAACTCAAGTTAAAGAACCCAAACTTTTTATTTTATTTAGCTATATTATTCTTTTTTTATAAATCCACAGACAATTATGTCCTTCAAGTCGCACGTTGCTTTTTACCACATCGTTTCAAACGAAGTTTTATCATGACAATCTTCTAATTTTATTTAGAAACAGTATGGAATTGATTCAATATGGAATCATGAATAGTCATTGGTTCAACCGATAATAGTTCATATCTATCGGATGGGTAAAGAAAAGAATATTGTGAAATTAACTGAGATATAGAAAAATCAACGGAATCTGCCTAATCTTGGTTAGGCTTTGTGTCTTTGCTATCTCTTTCCTCTGCTGAATCGCCGCTCATTGGATTTTTTCTTTCTGGGTCCAACAATGATTCAGGAGAAGCGGGATTCTCCATTGCTTTATCATCATCTGTCGTTTGTTCTATCCCATGAGGTTTTGGTAATACTCGGGGAAACCGATACAAAATCCTTCCTCTTTTTGAATCAAACTCACTGATTTCGATCTTTACTCTATCCCCCTGTACCACGAGTATACGATTACGACGTATATTGCCAGAGAGATAACCCAGAACGATTTTATTATTAACATCCAAACGCACGTTGAAAAGGATATCTTTGATCGGTGGCACAACGGTTCCTTCATACACAAGTCGTCGTCTTTTCCAATTGTTATCTTTTCTAGGAGTTCCGGTCTTCTTATTTTTCATAAAAAATTTTATGACTTTACTCGTATTAAATAATGGTTATTTAACCCTAACTAATTCGAATTTTTCCTTTCTCTTTAATGCAAAAGAAAGTTGTTCTCTCTAACTTTTTCCCCATATTTTTGAATCGTAGAAAAATATCTGCGAAGCACAAAAAGTTATTGGTTCAAATCCAAGGAAGACTCCTTTCTACTAACCTCAAATCTTATGCTTTTTTTCAAAGCAATGCTATTCAAAAAATAGAATAAGCATTATTATTACTAATTAAGTACTTAATTAGTATTTCTAACAACAAGCTAACAAATTCTTAGAATGATCCTTTTTCTATTTTCAAATAGACAAGGAGTTTTCTTTGAACCTACCCATGAGCCATAAGGCTATTCCATCCTAAGGTGCTGCTAAATGAAAGGATCTTGTCAACGTCCATAAACAATAAAAGAATTCCCATTTCGTTATTTTTAGTAATAGAGATAAAAAAATAATTAGCAACAAGGATAAAATAATAATTGGATCAATATAATGTTAGCCGATAATAAAATTATTAACCAAAATATTCGAACAAAATATTCGAATAATAATCTTATTATAAGAATCTTATAATTCTTTATTGAAATGATTCTTTATCATGATTCTTTATATAGGTAGAATGACCCTCGCAAATTGCAGACACTAATTTGTTAAGAATCCATCGAATTGAAACTTCATCATTGTCATTGGCTGGAATTGGAATATCTACAAGATCTGGATCACAATTTGTATCAATTAAACAAATTGTCGGAATACCCAAAGTAATACATTCTTGAAGAGCTATATATTCTGTTTGCTGATCAATGATGATCACAATATCAGGTAACTCCTTCATATATTGAATTCCGCTGAGGTATCTTTGCAAAATAGATAATTTTCTCTTCAAGATTGCTGCATCTCTTTTGCGAAGAGAGTTGAATTGGCCCGTTTTTTCTGATACTTTTAAGTCCCTTAACTTACGAAGTTTGGCTTGTGTAATGACCCAATTTGTTAACATACCACGAAACCATCTTTTATTAACATAATGACACCGAGCCCTTATTGCAGCCAACGCTACTGAATCCGCAACTTTTTCGGGTAATTTTTTAGTACCAACTATTAAAATATTTTTTCCTTGACTTGCTGCATCAAAAAGTAAATCACAAGCTTCTGATAAAAAACGAGCAGTTTTAGCGAGATTTGTAATATGCATAGCTTTACGTTTGGGTTTGCCCTTTGCAAGGATATAAGGAGTTATTCTAGGATTCCATGCCTTTTGACTATTACCTAAATGAACTCTTGCTTCAATCATCTCTTCCAAATTAATGTTCCAATATCTTCTTATCATTATGTGTCTTCTACATGGAATGTCATAGGGTATATTGTTGCTCTTACTTCTTTGCTTTTTCAGGTGGGCCTTAAGGCCTTATGTTTTATTTATTTATAAATTTCTGTTAACATGCTAGGTGCCAAAAAAAAGTATGTTTTATGTGTACTGATTGTCAATGGTGAATAAATTTGTTCTGAACCATAATGATTAAAGACAAATACATGAAGTTGTTGCATCCAGATGTTGGGGTTGGTAACAAAACATCATATTATTTTGTCGATCATGTAAACAAATGATTTTAAATTGCAGAAGTTAATTTGGTGTACATTTCTTTTTTTTTATTTTGAGCACATTCAACTCTTTAAAGTTTCTTTTAGCTATTGGGATTTGGAATTTAGAAGGAAAGCTTGACTTTATATTTGATATTATTTTTATTATTTTTTTTTATTTTTTTTACAGAACATGGTATCCAAAATCAACCACGACTTACTATTAAGCAATGACGCTCAGCTGTTGGGTCTAGGTAATGATGCCCTTCTTTCACTCATTCACGGCTTCCTCATTACTCCTATTCTGGACAAGGATGGAAATGATTTTGCAAACAGTAAGGTTTGTCTTCCCCAATCATTTCAAACAGTAAGGTTTGTCTTCCCCAAGGCAGTTTGATCTATCCTGTCCTAATTCATTCCTTTCTTCACCTACAACGACAGAGAGTTGGATGCCATGATCGAACAATATGGGCAGTCTTATAGAATTGTCTACTTTGCTAGAGATGCGGATGACCTTCTTGTAGGTATACTGATTAGAGTTGGAGTAATATCTTGAGCTTGCTTTCTTAAACCAACCATGGTAATGTGGAATAGTTTCATTTTTATTTTGTGATGTTTGTAATGTGGAATAGGTTCATTTTTATTTTTTGATGTAAGAAGTAGTTCTGTTATTCCCAACTTCTGAATTGGTTATGCTTGATCTCAAATTGTCTCATCAATTAAGTGTCTGGACAGGTGTACAAGCGGTTAAAGCTTACCCTTGAGTTAGTAAAAAAAGAGATGGAGATCAAAAAGCTACAGGTAGAACTAATCCTTTTTCTTATTTATTTTATATTCCCCTTGTATGTCCGCTTTTATATCTGATGTTGTTGATTTCAGCAATCAATTGCAAGAGCTATGGAAGAGAAAATTAAGTGGTGAGCAGAGGCGTTACTTATTGAATGAGCAACTGAAGGCTATTAAGAAGGTAATAAATGCTTGACACAATTTTTTTGTTGCACTATGTTTTATAATCATTTTTTTTTTCTGTTTCTCAATTATTCTTACATTATCATCTCTAGGAATTGGGATTGGAGACGTGATAAAACTTCCCTCTCTGGTTTGTCCTTCCACTTCCTTGCCTTATAATATAGTATTTCGGTCTTTGTATTGCTTTCATATCTGTAAGTTATTTTTCATTATTTTGAATTCAGAAAAGTTCAGAGAAAGGATAGAAGAGAAGAAAGACAAATCTCATCCTCATGTATTACAAGTAATTGAGGAAGAGCTAACTAAGTTATAATGGCTCGAAGCTAGCTCCAGCGAATTCAATGCGACTCGTAACTACTTGGATTAGCTGACGGTTTTACCCTGGGGAAATTATAGGTGTTTTTTTTATTGCGACTGTTGAGAATAGTCTCAGAATCACTACTTAAAATGTTAAAGTTAATAGTTTTACCTTAATTATAGCTAAAATCTTCCTTTTATTAATGTAGTGATGAGAATTTTAATGTTCATCGTGCTCAAAGAATATTGGATGAGGATCATTATGGCTTGTCAGATGTGAAGGAAAGAATTCTGGAATTTATTGTTGTTGGAAAATTAAGAGGCAGTTCACAAGGTATACGTTATACAATCCTTGCAACTGTATATTCTAATTTCTGATAATTAGATGTTGTTTATTTGAATTTTGATAGGTTTATTTCTTCACAGGAAAGATTATATGTTTGTCGGGCCCGCCTGGTGTTGGTAAGACTAGCATTGGCCGGTCAATTGCACGTGCACTCAACCGATAGTTCTATCAATTTTCAGTTGGTGGGTTAGCAGATGTGGCTGAAATCAAGGTGAATTAAGCAACTTTTACTTTTTACAAATTACGAACCCTCTGTTTTTTGTACTTTATAACAGAAAGTTTGCAAATTAAATAGGGTCACAGGAGAACCTATGTCGAGGCTATGCCTGGAAAAATTGTGCAGTACTTGCAGGCGGTGGGTACTGCTAATCCGTTGGTTCTAATAGATGAGATTGACAAGGTATTCTTTTTTTCTTAAAAAAAATGAAGACTAAACATCCCAACCATTTCTGTACGTGTGGTTCAAATCAAGGAAACTTGGGTCTCCGTGATATAACTCTTGTTATGAGAGAAATTGCCTTAGGTAAAACTGCAAATCAAGGACCAGATCCTTTTATGATAAAACTGCAAGTTCAGAAATTTCCCAATTCATTTTTTCAGAACTGAATGCTACTGAAGTTCAGAAATTTAATTGGTGATCACTTTGTTTTGACAGGCTTCTCTGGTGCTATGAGGACTTCACAAAAAGAGGGTGATAAACTTGAGGCCACTAAAGAAATTATTACGGTTGTTAACTAGTAGTTATTAAATGTTCATGCTACTTCATAGGGTGCTCAAGTTTGTACAGTTTCAATCATTCATTTGTAATTTTAGTTAGAATTGTCAATCATACATTTGTATAATAATAATATAAATTTGTATAATTTCATGACGTTCCCACCATCATTTATCATTTGCAAATGAGAATAAATACAAAATTTCAGCTATAATTAAAATGGTGTTGCCATGGATGCCGAGAAATTTGTCTGCTAGATTTTTTTTTTTTTAACCTTGTAGTTGTTAAATTAAAGGTGTAGCTGGGAATTGATCTTTGCTAGATTTTTTTCATCATGCAATAGTTAAATAAAAAGTGTAGCAAGAAATAATTGTTTGCTAGACTTTTTTTATCATGCAATAGTTAAATAAAAGGTGCAGCAAGGAATTGGTGCTTGCTAAACTTTTTTTTACATTCACCAACATAGTGAGAATATCTATGTATATGGGCTTACTACACTACATATGGCTTGAGATCAGCGAGTGTAGCAAAAAAAATTGCTAGAGTTTTCAGCACATACTCATAGATAATTGTGTCTAACTAAAGGCCATAAATGTTGTAGTGTTTGTTTTGTTAGATTTTGCTGCGTGATTGGTAATATTAAACGGAAGTTTGTTTGATGTTATTTTACTAATAGTTTGATTCCGGTTTTCAAACAGAAATAAAAAAAATGTATGAATGTATGTGATGTATTGTGTTTGGAGTATTATATTTTTGCCAACAAATAATTCACTAAAAGACATTTACATAGTATAATGAGTGGTAAAAATATTCAGCATTATAAATTATATAAAAAAAAAAAAAACTTGATCTATCAGTTTGAGTTAACATAAATCTGACTCTATGCATATTGATATTGCTATTCCGGTAGTCTGTACGGTTTTTAAATGTTGGTAATACACAGAAGCAACGAAAAAACATAAATCAATATATAGCTCCATTAGACTTCCAGAACATGCTTAAAGGCAGAAGCATTAGAACCGTAATTTAATTAGCATATTATGTCAGTACATCAAATATAATGTTTAAAACGTGTTTGTGAAACTTGGTGAATGTTGCGTCTGTTTTGAACCACTAGCATATAAGATGTCTTCATATGTGGGTAAATAAAGAAACAAAATAACGTTAGGTAATAAAAATATGTTACTCAATCTATCAGTGATATCTACTGCTCAATTTGTTTCTTTATTAAACGGAAATCAAAACATATTATTTTTTCATCTAGCGATTGATATCTAACCACAGATCAAATCGATCGAACGATACAAACACCATTTAGATCCGTGCGTTTATAAGTAATAGAGATAAGCTTAACATAATCCATTATTATTATGAAAAGTCTTGAAAAAAATAGTTCAACAATATACAAATGAACCACACTCTTGTAGTTGTAAAATTATCATCAACAATACTTTAAAGGATTGTTAGTACGTCACGGGTAATATTCATACGGACAATTAGTTTAAATTTTCAAACAAATATTACCATGGGCAATGAACGTGCTACGCTACGCCCAGTAGAAGAAGTAAAATCCCGAGCTAACCAAGGCAATATGCAATATGCTAACTGATCGAGGGAAAACCACGTTCAAAATAAAAATCTCGTTTACCCGATCTAATTGTTTGTGGTAAAACTTGAGGATCGAATCAACAGAGACGGTGTTGGAATATCTGTCTTTTATTTTGCTAAATTAGTTTTGACGGTTGAACTCTTGAGAATTCAAGAATTGCAAGAGGTTCCAAATCCTAAGTCTAGTTTCGAGGTCAAAATAAGAATTAATGAGAGAAATTCAACAAGTCACGTAATTCTAGGATTTTTGGTATTTTTATTCTTCAATTTACTTCAAAACCAGCGGCCCGCAGAGAACTCATGTCGCTGACTCCAAAGTGAGTAGTTGAAGACAGGAGCACATACTGAAGGATTTCATGATGCGAATCGGGTAATTTTAAAATTTTATTAACCGATTGTGAAACCCTGAATTTCTACTGATTTGTTTTTAATAGAAAATTGGGTGCACTCGCTCGATTTTATTTTGAGTAATTTCTTTTCATAAATTATATACTTATTTCTACTTATTGTTGTTGTGATTGGAACAATTAGAATTTGAGAATTTCTAAATTTTAATTCTTGATTATAAAACGTTTCCACTACTTGACATAAACTTTTATACAATGGTAGTGGTTTGGAGATATCTTGTGAAGTACTATTATTTAATATAAAGAAAATAGGAATTTCCTTCTCAGGCCACTGTAGCAAGAGCAGAAAATATAAAAAAAAAAAGAAGAAGAAATTCATTTCCAATACAATTACTCTATACTCTTGGTCCATTCTACTATCTACTTTTGCCTTGTAGAGCCCACTTGTTATGACAAGTATGTAGCTCACTTATTTAATGATATACCATGTGTAAATGAATTAAAAGGGTATAGGACTATGAGAACTTTATCCCAGGATTTTTGGATCTGGTCTTCAACGCCTCATCTCCTCTCTAATTTGCTTTCCCTTCTCACTAAGCTGTGCTGCCTCTTGAACCGTATCCCAAACCCCACCCGAAATTCAAGTAAAATTTATAGAAAAATCAGATTTTAGTTGAAGGGGCAGCTTCTCTAGTCATTCCAGTGGTGAAAATCTGAAAGTCGAGTTCCACATTTACCACATCTCCGATTTATTACGGTGATTGGGTGAGTAAGTTCTTGATTAAGTACATTTACAATTTTTCTGTTACCACTGTGACCTTGCTTCAGTTTTTAAGTTACTGTTGTTATTATGTTTTGAATTTGGGAATGAGAATTGTTTAATTTGAAACTAGACTTCCAAACGAAAATTTTGGTATAGGGTATGAATTTTTCTGAGTTTATTTAGTATTTTTTACAAGATTTTTTAAACCAGGGAAAGTTTTGGAAATCAGTTTTCTGGAACAGACCGACCTCAGTGCGGTTTTTGATTTTTCATTTATACTCTATTTACAGTTAAGACCTGAAACTTTTAGAACTGAAAATAGACATCTAGAGGCAGCTTCTGTAATTTTTACAAAATTTTTAGAGATTTATTTAAAGGATTTCAAGGCATGAACTTTCAGACCTATTTGCTGGTACGATTTGCTGAAACAGATTTCTGAAATTTGATTCTGTCTGATTTCGAAAATTCATTATAATTAATCCGTATGTCCAAACCTTATGAAATTTTTACTGGAGATACTTCCTATCAGGTTTTATCTACAGTTAAATTTTCATTTGATTCTGTTCAGCCGTTTATGAAATAAAAATTATTTTGTAAACTGTCAAAAATACCCTTCACTGGTACCAGAAACTGTCCAGCGTTCTAATCACCATTTTTGTTAGAGTACTTGAATTGATTTCGATTTCTGGTTTGGGAATTAGTAATTTTCGCTGTTTATTGTTAAAACTAGCTTTGATATTATAGTTAGGGTTATATAGAATTTTCCCAATCTGTTGAAAACGAGTTCAATTTTTGGGCAGCAACAAAGCTTCTCCTTGAATTTTCTCTCAATCTTTGAAAACCAGCTGAGTGTGAGATTTTAGAAAACTTGTTTCCTTTTTCTAGTTAATTGCAAGGATAGCCTAAGATTGAGTTTATTGCTGGATTCACTGCTGGAATTTCAGTTCATTGCTGTTTTTCTTTATTTTCTGGTATTTAAGTGCTGAAATTTCAGTTTATATTGCTTCTTATATTTGTTTACTAAGGGTATTGCTGAAACTTAGGTTTATACTGCTGGAATTTCAGGTTGTGTACTGTTTTTATTAGGTATTTGCTGGTAAAAAGTGCTGGAATTTCTTATTTTGTTGCTGATTTTATTTGCTGCTATTAGGATTAATGAAATAGACCAATAAATAGTAATATATTGACACAAATCAAATAGATATGTGGTATAGGCTAACCAGTACGTAGGTTATGGTACCAATTTGATGAATTACCATTGCTTGCTTCTTTGTTTGTTTGAATAAGGACTTAGTTTAGAACTTATTTGTGTAGAATTGGGTCGAGTGTCGGAGTGGGTTCAACCGATACATCAAGAGAGGCACTAGGCTTGCTTGCTTGATACTTGCTTGCTGATTTTGATTATATTTTCAGGTACGGATTCCACTCGAGTTTTAATTATGTGTGATATATTATTATTAGTATTATGCATCTTGAAATTCATATTTGGGAAGTGATTGAAACGTGGCATTTTTGGAAAGTGGCATTTTGAATTCATAATTTGATATTCATTCATGAGCATATTTTGTGAATATGTATAGTGATGCATGATTGGAAAATGACATATTGAATGGTATCCGATTGAAATGTGATTTGATTGAGGTAAGTACAGCTTGTGTGGTTGAGATAGACACTCGTTTTCAAGTTTGGAGTCGGGGAATGGCCCCCCCGTCTGGCCAGACTCCGGTCATAAGCGCTTATAGTCCGGTACTCTATACGGTACCCAGTCCGTGGAGTGGTAGTGTTCCCAGCTTGCGTGTACGTTTGATGATTTATTTGATTGAATGATATGTGAATTGAATTGGTCGGGGTAGGCCCTCATAGAAGGGTCTCGCGACGTGGATGGAATTGGTCGGGGTAGGCCCTCATACAAGGGTCTCGCGACATATTTGACTTTGATGATCAGAAAAGAAACCAGACTTGCATACTAGATAGTTGTCCAACGAAATGAGTCGGCATTTGTTATACTTTGATATTTGAATTGTTATGGAAGTGATTGCCGAGCTCACATTGCATATTGCATTGATTTAATTAAATCGATATTGTTAGGTCTGCTTGAAACAAGTTGTGATTGTTTTCACATGTTAGTTGTTGCATACTATTAATTGTTTTCCAATGAATTGAAATGTCAGTTATTATAGTTTGAATTTTAAACGATTTTGAGAAGTATTGAATTTATTTCCTAATTGCATTGTTCGATCGAAACTTTATATTAAATGTTTATTTGTAATAAATATGGATTTGATTTGAAAATTATTTTGCTCAGTCATGTATCTAGTTCCAACACATAATAGTCAAAACTCAAGTGGCTGGAACTGAATACCGTACTGAGATAAATTTTATTTATCTCATTCTGTGCTTTTTGCATTGTTTCCACAATTGGATGTGGGTTCCAGGTTTCAGATCAAGTGCTGGAAAGTGAGACGAATAGCGGACCATTGGATACTGTGGTTAGCAACCTGTATGTACCAGACTGTTGTAGAATTTATCTTATATTTAAGTAATTAATTGTAAATTTATATTTGACATGCATATTAATTGTGTAAAACCAATATTAAACTGTAAAATAAGGATTAGTAAGCCTTGCGGGTGCAACAAGCATTCGCGGCGGGCGCTCTGTCGGGTGCTGTCTAGTTACAGTATTCGACGGGGTGTCACAGATGGTATCAGAGAATGGTTTAGCAACAAAACCAGACTAATAGATTGCGTGAGGGAGATACATCTAAAGGGTTGTTTTGTAAATAAGTTTGATTTCTTAATATCTGTGATAACTGATTAATGTTTTTCTAGCTTATATGTGTGTTAATATACAAATTATTTATATCTGCATATATTTAATATATATTAATTGATTGTTTGATTGTTTCATGTTTAATTATCATGTGATTTATTGCTTCAGTTAGTGATTGTTTAGCAAGCGAATTAGATGCTTATAAACTTTCTTTGGTGATTATTCTTTGTGTCTGTTAAATAGTTTATTTAAGTATGGTGCTTGTATGGTATAGTTTTAAGTGTAATATGAGAGTTTATAGTTCTAACATTTTATTTTATTTTATTTGTTATAGTAGCTTGGAAAGCATGCATATAAAATTTTTATTTTGGACTGAACTTGGAAAGCTTTTGGTGGAATTTCTTTTATTTTCATACCAATAATGCCCTAGAAAATGCATTGCATTTAGCATATGGTTGCTTGAATTTTTCTATATATGTGTTGAAATTTTAAAGATATGTCTTATAGGTTGAAATAATTTATGTGCATTAAAGTAATAGGCCTTATTTTCTAATGTTTGAGATGTAAAGTGATTTTGATAAGTGTACAAAAGTTGGTATGGCATGTTAAAGGATTTTGTTTATTATAGTGAGCATGTTTTATTTTATATTAATGCGTGGTTGAAATGTTAAGGATTTCAAAATTTATTATAGTATGCACAAATTTTGGAACTTATTTGAGTAAAGATCTTGTTATCTTTTGTTAGCACAAGGATCAAACAAGCTGACTGATCATCTGACTTGTTAATTGAATCTCAATAATGTCAGAATTATCTTTACTTCCTTGACTGATCACCAAGGCAGCCAAGAATAATTTTGATATTACCGTGTTTCCCAAAAGATAAGAATTGAACTAGAACTTTCAATATGTTATTAGCTATAAGTCTTGAGTAATGTGGTTTAATTATTGTATGCGTGAGTTTCTCATTCATTCTGAAGCTTTACAAGAAGTTCGATGGTTGCAAATGAGTTTTTGTCAACTTTATTTTGAAGGTAATAAGTGTTAGCTTGAGTTCGATTTAAATCATTTTCTTTTTACATGGTACAGTACCACTTGTTGCAAGGTCTTTTCTGTAAATTCAAAATGATAGTACTTGTTTAAATTTTATTAGATGTTGTGTATCGCTACTTGCATAAATTTCGAGGTCGAAATTTTTTTTTGAAGGAGGGAGGAATGTGAAACCCTGAATTTCTACTGATTTGTTTTTAATAGAAAATTGGGTGCACTCGCTCGATTTTATTTTGAGTAATTTCTTTTCATAAATTATATACTTATTTCTACTTATTGTTGTTGTGATTGGAACAATTAGAATTTGAGAATTTCTAAATTTTAATTCTTGATTATAAAACGTTTCCACTACTTGACATAAACTTTTATACAATGGTAGTGGTTTGGAGATATCTTGTGAAGTACTATTATTTAATATAAAGAAAATAGGAATTTCCTTCTCAGGCCACTGTAGCAAGAGCAGAAAATATAAAAAAAAAAAGAAGAAGAAATTCATTTCCAATACAATTACTCTATACTCTTGGTCCATTCTACTATCTACTTTTGCCTTGTAGAGCCCACTTGTTATGACAAGTATGTAGCTCACTTATTTAATGATATACCATGTGTAAATGAATTAAAAGGGTATAGGACTATGAGAACTTTATCCCAGGATTTTTGGATCTGGTCTTCAACGCCTCATCTCCTCTCTAATTTGCTTTCCCTTCTCACTAAGCTGTGCTGCCTCTTGAACCGTATCCCAAACCCCACCCGAAATTCAAGTAAAATTTATAGAAAAATCAGATTTTAGTTGAAGGGGCAGCTTCTCTAGTCATTCCAGTGGTGAAAATCTGAAAGTCGAGTTCCACATTTACCACATCTCCGATTTATTACGGTGATTGGGTGAGTAAGTTCTTGATTAAGTACATTTACAATTTTTCTGTTACCACTGTGACCTTGCTTCAGTTTTTAAGTTACTGTTGTTATTATGTTTTGAATTTGGGAATGAGAATTGTTTAATTTGAAACTAGACTTCCAAACGAAAATTTTGGTATAGGGTATGAATTTTTCTGAGTTTATTTAGTATTTTTTTTACAAGATTTTTGAAACCAGGGAAAGTTTTGGAAATCAGTTTTCTGGAACAGACCGACCTCAGTGCGGTTTTTGATTTTTCATTTATACTCTATTTACAGTTAAGACCTGAAACTTTTAGAACTGAAAATAGACATCTAGAGGCAGCTTCTGTAATTTTTACAAAATTTTTAGAGATTTATTTAAAGGATTTCAAGGCATGAACTTTCAGACCTATTTGCTGGTACGATTTGCTGAAACAGATTTCTGAAATTTGATTCTGTCTGATTTCGAAAATTCATTATAATTAATCCGTATGTCCAAACCTTATGAAATTTTTACTGGAGATACTTCCTATCAGGTTTTATCTACAGTTAAATTTTCATTTGATTCTGTTCAGCCGTTTATGAAATAAAAATTATTTTGTAAACTGTCAAAAATACCCTTCACTGGTACCAGAAACTGTCCAGCGTTCTAATCACCATTTTTGTTAGAGTACTTGAATTGATTTCGATTTCTGGTTTGGGAATTAGTAATTTTCGCTGTTTATTGTTAAAACTAGCTTTGATATTATAGTTAGGGTTATATAGAATTTTCCCAATCTGTTGAAAACGAGTTCAATTTTTGGGCAGCAACAAAGCTTCTCCTTGAATTTTCTCTCAATCTTTGAAAACCAGCTGAGTGTGAGATTTTAGAAAACTTGTTTCCTTTTTCTAGTTAATTGCAAGGATAGCCTAAGATTGAGTTTATTGCTGGATTCACTGCTGGAATTTCAGTTCATTGCTGTTTTTCTTTATTTTCTGGTATTTAAGTGCTGAAATTTCAGTTTATATTGCTTCTTATATTTGTTTACTAAGGGTATTGCTGAAACTTAGGTTTATACTGCTGGAATTTCAGGTTGTGTACTGTTTTTATTAGGTATTTGCTGGTAAAAAGTGCTGGAATTTCTTATTTTGTTGCTGATTTTATTTGCTGCTATTAGGATTAATGAAATAGACCAATAAATAGTAATATATTGACACAAATCAAATAGATATGTGGTATAGGCTAACCAGTACGTAGGTTATGGTACCAAATTGATGAATTACCATTGCTTGCTTCTTTGTTTGTTTGAATAAGGACTTAGTTTAGAACTTATTTGTGTAGAATTGGGTCGAGTGTCGGAGTGGGTTCAACCGATACATCAAGAGAGGCACTAGGCTTGCTTGCTTGATACTTGCTTGCTGATTTTGATTATATTTTCAGGTACGGATTCCACTCGAGTTTTAATTATGTGTGATATATTATTATTAGTATTATGCATCTTGAAATTCATATTTGGGAAGTGATTGAAACGTGGCATTTTTGGAAAGTGGCATTTTGAATTCATAATTTGATATTCATTCATGAGCATATTTTGTGAATATGTATAGTGATGCATGATTGGAAAATGACATATTGAATGGTATCCGATTGAAATGTGATTTGATTGAGGTAAGTACAGCTTGTGTGGTTGAGATAGACACTCGTTTTCAAGTTTGGAGTCGGGGAATGGCCCCCCCGTCTGGCCAGACTCCGGTCATAAGCGCTTATAGTCCGGTACTCTATACGGTACCCAGTCCGTGGAGTGGTAGTGTTCCCAGCTTGCGTGTACGTTTGATGATTTATTTGATTGAATGATATGTGAATTGAATTGGTCGGGGTAGGCCCTCATAGAAGGGTCTCGCGACGTGGATGGAATTGGTCGGGGTAGGCCCTCATACAAGGGTCTCGCGACATATTTGACTTTGATGATCAGAAAAGAAACCAGACTTGCATACTAGATAGTTGTCCAACGAAATGAGTCGGCATTTGTTATACTTTGATATTTGAATTGTTATGGAAGTGATTGCCGAGCTCACATTGCATATTGCATTGATTTAATTAAATCGATATTGTTAGGTCTGCTTGAAACAAGTTGTGATTGTTTTCACATGTTAGTTGTTGCATACTATTAATTGTTTTCCAATGAATTGAAATGTCAGTTATTATAGTTTGAATTTTAAACGATTTTGAGAAGTATTGAATTTATTTCCTAATTGCATTGTTCGATCGAAACTTTATATTAAATGTTTATTTGTAATAAATATGGATTTGATTTGAAAATTATTTTGCTCAGTCATGTATCTAGTTCCAACACATAATAGTCAAAACTCAAGTGGCTGGAACTGAATACCGTACTGAGATAAATTTTATTTATCTCATTCTGTGCTTTTTGCATTGTTTCCACAATTGGATGTGGGTTCCAGGTTTCAGATCAAGTGCTGGAAAGTGAGACGAATAGCGGACCATTGGATACTGTGGTTAGCAACCTGTATGTACCAGACTGTTGTAGAATTTATCTTATATTTAAGTAATTAATTGTAAATTTATATTTGACATGCATATTAATTGTGTAAAACCAATATTAAACTGTAAAATAAGGATTAGTAAGCCTTGCGGGTGCAACAAGCATTCGCGGCGGGCGCTCTGTCGGGTGCTGTCTAGTTACAGTATTCGACGGGGTGTCACACCGATAACATCTAGGATCGTTCTTATTATTGCTAACTTTCCTTTAATTTATTTGCATCACAATCACATATATTCATATATAAGAAGGATTGTTAAACTATACCTATGGTCTTTAACGAAGCTTTATTCCTCTTCGGTTCACCTTGAATCCGAAACAAGAACGACAGTTGAATTCGTGCTAGCAAACTCTCCGTCAACTCCTAGCTCCGTCACCCGTATATAAATCGATTGTTTAATCGATAGAATATTTTAACAAATATTTAGAAGAAGAGAAAGCCAAAGCTTCAACACATGAAGACTTACTTGTCTTTTCTATTTTTCTCATCAGTTTTTACACAAAAACATCTGAATAAAATCTCTCAAATTTGTATAGCATTTAAAGCCACTAACCAGAAATTAAAACAGCACTTTAATTTCTGACGTTGCAGCACTAAAACCTTGATAGCTCTCTGTATGAAACTCCAAACGTCCTAAACTTGGACCATTGGATTCTACACTTCAAGGGCTACAATTTTCATATATCATTTGCCCAAAATGGTTATCGTTTGCTATACTAATTTTCTGTTTAAAGTTGGCTTAAATTATGATCCGAGTTTAAGGCCTTCTTTCTTCTTCATTTGTTAAAATAATTGGACTTGGGCTTCAAATAAATTTATACATTTCATAATAATATTCATATATTATTATAATATGTGAAACTTATATTATCCTCATAATATGCACATATTAATAAATTTATTCTTTGCTAGTTAATCACGTCTTGTGATATAATTTTCTATTTGTACTTTATTTCATGCAACATGAAACCTTGTACATAGAAAATATATTTCTTGTTTCCCATTCAGTTGGTGTGACCTATGTTGAGGATCCATATTATGTTGGCAATGGAATAAATATTTTATTCCATAAACTATAAGCGGTACTCTAGCATACATTATAGTTACCCAAATAATATAGATGTTTAGCAAATCCTTTTACGAAACACGATCCTTCTAGTAATGTTATTAACATTACTTGTGTCTATTCCTTGCCATATGATATTATGATTATTATACAAAGTAGGACTGTGTCATCTTCATATTATAATCTTTTCTTGGTCTCTAACAAGTAGGATTATATAATTATAACTGCACTTCAGTTATATTGGATCCATTTATAATCTCACTTTACCAAGGGGCCCTTTATAATATCATTCCTCAATTAATGAGTGGCAATTAGCTATTGATATATATATTTTCCTCCTACACAAGTTACATACAAAGAACTATTACTTTTATCACCACTTGCTTCAAATGGCTCTTAATAATAATTACGTTGCATATTCCTTATGTGAAAAATATATCATATCAATCTTAGAATTAATGACACGATAAAAATATTAATGACACAAACACAATCCATATAATATTTTATCAATTAGGTCTGTTCAATATATGAAACTTTTCATATACTCGTGTTATTAAATGATAATCCTTTATCAACGTTTACAGAACTACAACGTACTTTTAATCAACACGACAGTCTTATATGGCATATTAGTGTTCCTGCTAATATCCAAGACCTGTGAACATTTTAGAGATATATATTCATTTTATTTAGAGTTCTGCGGTTCAAGACCAAGAGCATCTTCTTGAACACTTCTAAATATAAATATAAACTCATGGAACAAAATGTAATAACATCCAATTCATAAATATAACATATAAAAGTAATCACTATAAGATAACTTTTAGAACACAATTCCAACAATCTCTCACTTGTTCTTAAAGTTACTTCTTATACATTCCTATGTATTAACTCTAAAACTTGGGTTGCCTTTTGACTCATTCTGTTATCTCTATCCACTTTCCATGCATCTTCAAACACGTGGAATCAAAGTGGACTTTGCCATTGGCTTGAGAATAAGGCTTTGTTGGTGGATATGTTGTGTTATTATCCGTGTTCACCTTTAATAATTTTAATCTATCTTCTTTAATGAAGTATTGAATGACAAATTATTTTCTATCTATATGTTTGATCTTGTGGTGTAAAACCACGTCAAGTTCTTCAATGAACTCCTTGATCAAACATTTAGTTTGTTGCTTTAACAACAACCATCAATTCTGATTGGATGCTTGAGTCAGCTGTGTTGCTAATTGTTTGAACCTTTTCAAACTAACAGCACATCCATTCAGACTAAATACATATCCAAATTACGACCTTTTATCATCATAATAGGTTGCAAAACTAGCATCGGTGTGGCCTTCTACAACGAGTTCCCTTTTCTCTCCGTACACAAGAAATTTATCCTTAGTTCTGTTATGATACTTAAGGATATTCTTGACCACACTCCAATATGCAGAACCTGCATGGGCTTGATGACGACTTGTCATACTTAGAGCATACGTGACATCAGATCGTGTACACACCATAGCATACATGATAGAACCAATTGCAGAAGCATATTCTACATTCTTCATGATTTCAATGTCTTTACATGTCACAGCACGTTGAGACTTGCTAAGTGTTACACCTTGACTCATTGGTACATTTCCTTTCTTGAAATTTTGCATGTCGAATCGTTTTAACATTTTGCCAATGTATGTACATTGACTTAAACCAATTAGTCTACGTGACCTGTCTCTACATATCTTGATTCTTAAGATATATTGGGCTTCACCCAAGTCTTTCATTGAGAAAATCTTTTTCAATGAAGTTTTGTTTGCTCCATTAAGATAACAAAGTTGCCAATCAATAGTATGTCATCAACATACAAAACCAAAAAGTATATAGCTCCCACTGACCATCTTGTATGTACAAGGTTATACAACTCCCACTGACCATCTTGTATAGACAAGGAACTTCCTTACTTTGAATAAATCCAAGGCGTTTAACCTCTTCATCGAAGCGCTTATTCCAACTTCTCAATGCTTGCTTCAGTCCATAAATAGACCTTTGAAGTTTGCATACTTTATTGCCATTATTTGGATCTTCAAAACCTGGAGGTTGTACCATGTATACATCCTCTTTCAAATTCCATTCAGGAATGCTGTTTTGACATCCATTTGCCATATTTTCATAATCATAAAATGCGGCAATGGCTAGTAACATCCGAATTGACTTAAACATTGCAACAAGCGAGAAAGTTTCGTCATAATCAATTCCTTGAACTTGACTAAACCCTTTCGCTACAAGCCTTGCCTTGTATGTTGTCATGTTTCCATCCATGTCCATCTTTCTCTTGAAAAGAACAGCTTTCTTTCCTTGAGGAAGATCTACCAAGTTCCACACTTGGTTATCATACATGGATAGCATTTCAGATTTCATGGCTTCATACCATGATTTTGAGTCTTCTCTTTTCATTGCTTCTTCAAAGGTCTTTGGATCTTTCATATCCATTACCAAGATCTCATAAAGTCCTATATATGTACATCAGGTTTCTTTCTAGATCTTGTTGACCTTCTTAGTTCTTGTAGCTCTTTATGCTCATCTTGAGTATCTTGAACCTTTTGCACAATTTCTTGTGGAATTAGTTCAATACTCGATTGAACACTATGCGGTGATGCGTGAACCTCTTCCTCAATAGGCTGAGGAACCTGTACACTAATGCTCCCACTAGCCGTCGGAACTATGGTTGGGTTATTTCGATCTACATGGGTGTCATCCATGACTTGATCGAGGTCTTGTAATGTTTCTTGAGTTTCCTCAAGCGTTACACTACTCCCACTACTTTTGATTCTTTCGAGAAACTCTTTCTCTAAGAAAATTACACCATTTTCAACTAATATTCTATTTGTTGACTTGTGCCAAAAGTAGTATCCTTTTGTTTCTTTCGGATAACCTATAAAAAGCATTTTTCTGCTTGGGGTTCTAGTTTGGTTGACATCAATCATTTAATGTAAGCCTCACATCCCCAAATTTGAGAAAAGATAATTCAGGAGTTTTTCCTGTCCACAACTCGTATGGAGTTTTCTGGACAGATTTGGATGGAACAATATTCAGTGTGTAAGTCGCAGTTAGCAATGCATGTCCCCAAAAATAAAGAAGCAATTATGTTTGGCACATCATTGACCGAACCATATCAATCAATGTTCTGTTTCTCCTCTCAGATACACCATTCCACTGAGGTGTTCCTGGTGGAGTCAATTGTGGTATGATACCACACTCTTTCAGATATGTACCAAATTCATTACTCAAGTATTCTCCTCCACGATCAGTTCGCAAAATCTTAATTCTCTTATTAAGTTGATTTTCGACTTCATTCTTGAATTCTTTGAACTTGTCAAAAGATTCACTCTTGTTCTTCATTAGATAAACATAGCCAAAACGACTATAGTCATCTATGAACATAATGAAGTACCTAAAACCATCTCGTGCACTTGTTCTCATTGGACCACATACATCAGAATGTATCAATTCCAACAAGTCTTTTGCCCTTGAATCTTTCTTCTTGAAAGGTTTCTTAGTCATTTTACCAACTAAACAAGATTCACATGTCTCCATTGCATCGCAATCCATGAGACCAAGAAGATTACTATCTTGTAATTTCTTAATGCGTTTCTCGTTTATATGACCAAGACGATAGTGCCATAAGAGAGTATTATTTTCATGAGATATTTTGAGTCTTTTGTTATTGACATTTAGAACATGTTTATCATTCACTTCTAGCAAATATAAACCATCATGAACAGTAGCATTTGCATAGAAAATTCCATCTTTTGCAATACTCATACACGAGTTTGAAATAGTAAATACATAATCATCTTTGTCCAAACACGACACAGATATAATGTTCTTACATATAGACGGAATATAATAAACATTATTCAAATTAATTATTAAACCACTAGATAAATGAAGGTTTATTGAACCAATGGCCATCGCCGAGATACTAACACCATTGCCCACCTTCAAAATGACTTCTCTCTTGAGATGTCTTCTATTCATTAGTGCCTTCATATTTGCACAAATATGAGCACACGATCTAGTATCAGTAAATTAATTTCAATAACATAGATACCTTTTGAAACCTTGGGACGCTTCCGCTCTATTTTGCCTGAGTCTAAGTCAGCCTTGTACTTTGGACAATTCATCTTGAAACGTCCTTACTCATGACAATCTCAGTTTGCGGAGTTAGCAAGTTTTTTTCTCTTGCTTTTGGAGGTGCTCGCTTGAGCTTCTCCTTTCCCCTTGTTCCTTTTAGGCATCTTCTTTTGCCTTTCTTTTGAACTTTCTTGCTATTTTGTGATTGCAAGAACATCTTGAATGAAGTTCCATTATCTCTTTTGGAGTATGGTTTATGAACTTTCTAGTATGTTCAACTATACTTGCCAATATGAGACCTTGAACATCCAGTTCATTTTGCAATACTTTTCACGCCAAGCATTTTTCTTCATCAGAGGGTTCCATACTTAGTAATGGTGCATCGTGCTCCAATACATTTACAAGATCCTCCTATCTGATGATAAGTTGGAGTTTTACTTTCTAATCTAGAAAATTGAAACTAACATTTTCCAACAAGCACTTTTCGAGTTATGGATTGGATAAGTACGTTGTTTGTCATTCTATAGAAATAAAATTAAAGGATTTCATGTTAATATTTATGTAACACTTCATACTACATATTTAAATTTGTCCATTATGCAGTATATTCAAGATCCTATCATAAATAAAGCGAACTCATCCGAATTATAAAATCAAGGTAAGTAATCTTTTACTAATCATAACCTTTTAGAAAAACTTTTACAATCGTTTGCAATTTTCTAAACTTTATGACTCTTGTTGTTTATTAAGAAACTTTTCTTATTAAACGATTTTCCCGAGACTTCAAGCCTAGATCTTGACTTCCCTTTAAGCAAACTTATTTTATTGGTCAATATGTTCGGCTAATTATCTCCATAAAATAAATGTACCAAATGCCTCACATTTAATCCATTTATCAATGGCCTGATAATATATCCTAACACATTCCACGATTTCTAAAGATTAAAAATTACACTCATACATCTTAATAATCTTTAGCTTAAAGTGGATAAAATAAGAAGGAAAAATACTTAATTTTTCATTGGACATTTCAAATGTGACTATAGTTTGGTAGGTCCTGTTTCCATACACCCATACCTATCCTAACATATCATTCACATATAATCATAAAAACACATAACATAAAACAGTCACAAAACATTTGCGAGTTTGTATGCCTCTTGCGCTTCTCTTCATCCACCGCTTTGTCTTCTTGCACCATTGGATGAAAAATTGCATAAAAATAAATATGCTGCCCCAAACTTTATTATGAATCCTTTCAAGAATAAAATTTGCTAAGTGCAAGTATTAGGAACCCATCTCATTCTCACAATGCATATGATGTAAAAATAAGTAAAGGCATCTATACATAAATTGCCTTTTGTGCCTAATTAATAAACGCTTATTAAACTTGCTTACAATCAAACATACACATCACATAAAATTTACATCACACAAGGCAATGGAATGAGACATACAAACTCAGTTCCCTGCAAAACAAAATTATAATAGGAATTGCATACCGATGCACTATTTTGTACCTTTTAATTAATTTCCATTTCTTAAGTAATTGCGGTTCCCTAAATCATTTAAATCCTTAAAATAATTTATAATTCTCTGTTACAATTTGCACCATAGTTTGAAAAATAATCTTTTAATCATTTAAAAGAAAATATAAACCGTTATTGTCCTTGTCACAGAAAAACTGCGCACTGTTGCTGTTTTGCCTTTGTGACGAAATTCCATAAAATTTTTGTATAGGAAAGTTTTATTATTTCAAAACTAGACTTCAATATCTAAATTTAGAAACTGGTTTCATCAAAATATGTTAATCCATTTGAGAGAAAATATTATTTTGATTTCAGAAAAAACTGCTATTGCTGCTGAAAAATTCCAGCAGCGCACTATTTTTCTTTATTTTTATTTAATCTCATAGATCTGTTCAAAAACCTTGATCTATATAATTATCCTATTCTAAACTTCTTCTACTGTAGTAAGAATTTTAGAAAATATAAAAATAATTAACCAGTTATCTTCTTACAATATTACAAAACGTGTAACAAAAATTCAGCACGAATTTAGAACCGCAAAACAAAAGAACAATTAACTAAGCACTTATGTAATTCAAATTACATAATAAAATAGTCTAATTAGCGATAATAAAGAACCTATGCTCTGATACCAATTGAAGGATTTCATGATGCGAATCGGGTAATTTTAAAATTTTATTAACCGATAACATCTAGGATCGTTCTTATTATTGCTAACTTTCCTTTAATTTATTTGCATCACAATCACATATATTCATATATAAGAAGGATTGTTAAACCATACCTATGGTCTTTAACGAAGCTTTATTCCTCTTCGGTTCACCTTGAATCCGAAACAAGAACGACAGTTGAATTCGTGCTAGCGAACTCTCCGTCAACTCCTAGCTCCGTCACCCGTATATAAATCGATTGTTTAATCGATAGAATATTTTAACAAATATTTAGAAGAAGAGAAAGCCAAAGCTTCAACACATGAAGACTTACTTGTCTTCTCTATTTTTCTCATCAGTTTTTACACAAAAACATCTGAATAAAACCTCTCAAATTCGTATAGCATTTAAAGCCACTAACCAGAAATTAAAACAGCACTTTAATTTCTGACGTTGCAGCACTAAAACCTTGATAACTCTCTGTATGAAACTCCAAACGTCCTGAAACTTGGACCATTGGATTCTACACTTCAAGGGCTATAATTTTCATATATCATTTGCCCAAAATGGTTATCGTTTGCTATACTAATTTTTTGTTTAAAGTTGGCTTAAATTATGACCCGAGTTTAAGGCCTTCTTTCTTCTTCATTTGTTAAAATAATTGGACTTGGGCTTCAAATAAATTTATACATTTCATAATAATATTCATATATTATTATAATATGTGAAACTTATATTATCCTCATAATATGCACATATTAATAAATTTATTCTTTGCTAGTTAATCACGTCATGTGATATAATTTTCTATTTGTACTTTATTTCATGCAAAATGAAACCTTGTACATAGAAAATATATTTCTTGTTTCCCATTCAGTTGGTGTGACCTATGTTGAGGATCCATATTATGTTGGCAATGGAATAAATATTTTATTCCATAAACTATAAGCGGTACTCTAGCATACATTATAGTTACCCAAATAATATAGATGTTTAGCAAATCTTTTTACGAAACACGATCCTTCTAGTAATGTTATTAACATTACTTGTGTCTATTCCTTGCCATATGATATTATGATTATTATACAAAGTAGGACTGTGTCATCTTCATATTATAATCTTTTCTTGGTCTCTAACAAGTAGGATTATATAATTATAACTGCACTTCAGTTATATTGGATCCATTTATAATCTCACTTTACCAAGGGGCCCTTTATAATATCATTCCTCAATTAATGAGTGGCAATTAGCTATTGATATATATATTTTCCTCCTACACAAGTTACATACAAAGAACTATTACTTTTATCACCACTTGCTTCAAATGGCTCTTAATAATAATTACGTTGCATATTCCTTATGTGAAAAATATATCATATCAATCTTAGAATTAATGACACGATAAAAATATTAATGACACAAACACAATCCATATAATATTTTATCAATTAGGTCTGTTCAATATATGAAACTTTTCATATACTCGTGTTATTAAATGATAATCCTTTATCAACGTTTACAGAACTACAACGTACTTTTAATCAACACGACAGTCTTATATGGCATATTAGTGTTCCTGCTAATATCCAAGATCTGTGAACATTTTAGAGATATATATTCATTTTATTTAGAGTTCTGCGGTTCAAGACCAAGAGCATCTTCTTGAACACTTCTAAATATAAATATAAACTCATGGAACAAAATGTAATAACATCCAATTCATAAATATAACATATAAAAGTAATCACTATAAGATAACTTTTAGAACACAATTCCAACACAGACAACCCGCTAGATCTTCTTGCGACCCACTAGAATTAGCGCAGACTCAACCGTTAGGCTAGTTTATTAAAGACTTTGTGTAAGGCATGTGTTTTAACAAGGGCTCCTGATCCCACTTCCGTTTAAGGCCAAGTTACCAATAATTAAACTAAATACCTTGGAATACAACCTAGATTTCAACTTTCGTTTCTTAGTCTAAGTTCTACAAGTTTATGCTTTACGACCTACGACTCCCTATACTTCCGTAATCGGGAAGGACTTCAACTTTCGTTTCTTGATCCTAGTATCTCCTTCCGGTCTCCACTCTCGTGTTTACCATACTTGAATTCCCTAACCTAAGAACGTTTGGACTTAACCACCTAACAATTAAGCAAGGCTTTTAACTTAACAGGTGCGAGCAATTCTTCATTAGGCAATTCAATTTAAGTAATCTAAAGCAATTAAATCAAAGCATAAAATACAACATGCAACAAATAAACTAAACTAAAAGTATATCATCAATCATAAACTAAAAGAAGATTACTACCATAGCCCTAGAACAAACAAATCAACAACTAAGAAACATCATACAAACACAAGAGAAAATGATAATAAAGAAATATTACAACCAATTGCTCTTGCGTGTCGAATATCTCCTATCAAACACGTCTATTGCTGTCGCAATCGACTTGCTTGGCGCTGCCACGATTTGGACTTGAGACTAAACTCTCAAATAACTTAATGTCTAACCCTAGCTTTGACCTTGGATTGGATCCTTCTTGTTACATATCTCAAAATCTCCTCAAAGTAGTCTTAAATAGACATTGGAAAGGTGTAGAAACGCGGAAAATAACTGAAAACACGCTCTGAATGCATCTGGAGTCGGTAGAAACCGTCTTCCAAACATAAAATTGCTAAATCGGACAATTCTGAAAATTCTAGCAGTTCCAGGACCGGTGGGCCGCTGGAGCTTTTAGCTACACCTGGAAAAATTCAGCACTGCGTCATGTCAATATTTTGGCAATATCTCCTTCATCTGGACTTCGTTTGAGGTTATTCAAAAATCGTTGAAAAGCTTGCAACGAGCTCTACAACTTCATGGATTCATCCAAGCCATTCTTGTCCAAAATCTGTATTAAATTAGAAACTACGGTAGTAACTAATTCTTTGATACAAAATCCTAATTGAACTAACCTAAATTATCTAAACTATCTAAACTCAAGATAAATTTATTTAGTTTGGAGTCAAAATCCTACCTAAATATATCTATAAAATCCACTCATCACTAACAAGGCAAGGTTGAAAAGCACTAAGCACGCTAGAATTTGAACCAGATTAAACTTAAGCATTAACCAGAGGACTCTATCCAACAATAAAATATCTCGCTAGGGGTAATTGCGCTTCTGTACAGACATCCTACCAAGTCCTCGGTTGAACTTGAACATTGAGACAGATTCAGACGTTGCTGATTTTTCTATTTGCGTCGTCTACATAGAGGACATCATCTGTTCAGTATTCTGGCGATGATATTAAAGGCAAGGCTCTCCATGACTCGTGAAATAAAGTTCTCTAAATTGAGTACGTAGCTCACATCCTGCCAAATTTTACAAAAGATTTTGAGTTTGCACAAAATTAAGAAAACAATTGTAATTTGTAAGGTTCTGTCATTCTGTGTTGTCAACAGCTAGAAAATATATTATGGGATGCGATCCACTAGTAAGGAATTAAAAAAAAAAAATTGACATAAAAGGAATTAGAAAATTTTTTTTTTTAGGGCCAGCAAAATACTGGCAAATTTTCATTAATAACGAAAAAAGTTTACAAACCAATCACAACAAAACTCAAAACACATACAAATGGTGAACTCCTATCATAGTTTACCAACTTCTCCTAACTAGAGATCCAGTACCAACTGGTTATTAATAAAAGAGGAAAAATCCAACACAACTATTGTACCAATACTAACTTTACTAGTAGCAACTGAAACAAACAAAAGAAAATCCAATCATGACAGCTGCCACTTGTACCAGTACCAAGCTTATACCAGTACCAATTAGGACTTGTACCAGTTTCTAAACTTTCCCCAACCTAATCGGTATCTATTAGAAATTAAAACACATGAACTTTGCATTCAGTGTTGGCTTAAGAATAGTAAACAGTTTGCAAGGTACACTTAGGTCCTCGTTATAACTTTGACTATTAGCATCTTTATATTTTTGCAATTTTTAAGTTCGAAAGGTACCTAGCCAGGAGAAAAATACAAAGCAGCCACTACGAGATAGTCCTTTTTGAAAGGTTGAAGTATTCTAACTGAGAGCCACTGTTACCAATTATAACTACTATTGGTTTCCAAAAACAACTGATTAACACCTTTTAATTTCTAATTGAAAAGAGATATTTGTAAATAATGAAATAAAAATATACCATTTGCAATTCCTAAGAAATGAAAGCAACAATGGCTAGCCAACTGAGAGATTCTCTTAAGGAGATTCATCTTTTCAGATAAGAACTACCTCACGCTGTATCTTGTTCATATCCAAAAATTCCGCGGAAGGCGAGGGTAGCGCAATCGGAGGCTAAGTAACAGACCCTCAGCCCGTTGTGACAGAAGCGAACTCCGATCTGTATCTCCAACAAGGCCTTTGACTTTGCCGCCCCAAAATGAAGACTGCTTCATATGTTTAGGCTTGGCCTTTAATGGGCTTTGCTCCTTGGTTCCTTTCAGGAGCCACACATGGATAGCTGTTTCAATCCGGTTGGCTATTTCCAATGTGTGGACAGTGTGGTGTTCGGACGAGAGGTCAAGATCGTCGAGAAGACTTGGAATTTCGGACGAGAACTGTCAGCTGTTATGTACCTGTAGAGTATCTACGCTAAGCATAACTTTACAGTTTCCACTCAGCATGAATCAACCAAATCAATTTACAAATTCATCTCATACTAAATTATGTCATAACTAACCAGATTTATTTATTTTTTTACCTCTTGATCAAGTACCAAAGGAACTTCATATTTTACAAAATTTATATAAAAATACATCACTTTTTAAATGAAACAAGATCAATGGTTTAACTTCAACATTTGAATTTGTAAAGTTTAAAATATAAAAAGGTGAATTGTGACATATGATATAGCAACACCATAAAGGCATAAAATGGTACTGGTCCTAGAATCTTACTCTATTTTGTAACCCCTTGTCCTATAGCTTATTCAGGTCACGTTTCTTGTCCTATAGCGTAATAATTTTTTCAATAAACGAGAACAACAAATAATTAGTTTCTTTATATTCTTTTAGCCTTAAGAACTGTTGTAGTGTATATTAGTTTATTTTATTTTTTTTTGCTATTTATAGGAACTAAATTGTATGAATGATCATTTTATTTTGACGATTATCCATGCAAGTATAAAAATTTTTTTATAGACAAATTTTGCTCCTAAATGTGTGACAGAAAAATGCTGACATCAATATGCATATTAAGAAAAGTAAGCGCTCGCTTTACTCTATATCAGCATTTTAAAAATGGTTCGCATTATTAAAAGGTTACACGTGTCGTCAAATTATTAGGCTCTTTTACGGAGTAACCCAATTGGGGGGAAAATAAAAAGATTCAAGGAGTCTAAATTGAAAGTTACATAAGCAATTTAGGGTTAACTAAGAAACTTTTAGGAATAATTTTCCGAAGTAGAATTGGTCCCTTGTTTCATGGAAGGTTTCCCTAGGACTGGAACCAATTTTTGTTTTTATAATTTATTTTGTCATACAGATAACAACTACTTATCAGTATCCTACATTTAACAAATCACTTTAATTTGATTATTAGAATATAAATGATTTAAAATATATAAAGTTTTATGAAAGGTGCATTGTAGCCTGTAGATTGTATCCTAATAAATTAAGGAAGGGAGGGGTGCATTGTAGCCTGTGGATGGTGAATCCCTAGTCATCTAGAATCAATTACCGTTCTAAATTATTTGAATTACAATGAGATCTGCGTTTTAGTTGATAGTAACTTGAGGATATTTTTTCTTCTTTATACTAGTGTTGTTGCACGTATAACTATTAACAAAGTCCTAAACGAAAATTAGTTTGATGTTGTTCTTAGGAATTAGTTTGATTCTCCTTTTCATCCTAAGAGACAAAGTAATGGATAAATTGGTGTGTTAACGGTTGACCCCACCCCCAAGTAATGGATATACTTGTGAATTTGTGATATCTAATCTTCTAATCTAATAATACTACAATGTTGGGTACATTATCTACAGTAACTTTGGATGAAGTCATATCTCCATTTTGAAAAAACAATGGACACCTCCATTTCAGAAATTTCAGATTAAATATAGTTTAGTTTTTAAATTGTTTAGCTACATTTAAAAATTCATTTGACTATGAAAAATTATGTGTGTGCTCATAAAAATCTAAAGGATTTAAAGATGTAAATTTTTTTAATTATAGACTTAGAAAATATTTTAAATAATTTTATGAATCTCATAAAATTTAATATGCATAAAAGTTTCTAAAATTGTTTGGAGGCCTTAAATAAATCATTTGACTATGAAAATTTATGTACTTGCTCAAAAATATATGAACAATTAATTGATGTAAAATTTTAAAGTTACAAACCTATAAATATTTTAAATAATTTTTTGAATCTCACAAAAATTGAATTTTCGTAATTTCATAAATGTCATTAGGTTTTAAATTATTCTAAGATATTTACAACTTTATTAGTGTATGAAATTTTATATAAATGATGTGAAGATTATAACAAATTCAATCGTGCCATTGAGCTATTTTTAATTTAATCATATAATTATATGAAATATGGAATATGGTTGGTGCTTTTAAAATTATTTGAGGACATTTATTAGTTCAATTGACCATAAAATTTTATATCCTTCATAAAAAAAAATGAAATACCCTACAATATAAAATTTCATAGTTAAAGAGTTCTAACATATTTTTGTCAAATTTCTAAATCTGATTACTCAATTCTATTGTTTCATAAATATAATTTTGTTTTTCATTGTTTCTAAACCTTTCCAAAATTTGTTGATTTATAAAATTTTATATACGTAAGAAAACAAATCTAATTTTTTTACTCCTCCTTGATTAACATAACAAAACATCACGCCCGAAACAAAATGCTAATTTTTTCATCTAAATTATAAATATTTTATTTTTTTTCTATTTTGAGACACAAATTATTTTTAACACAACATTTTTCCTGAAATATTTAAATATGACTATTAGTAATTATAATTATCTTATAATAATATATTCTTATGATATTATATGAATCAACAAAAATTATATGAAATCAAAGTGATATAGGTTTTTTTTTTATACATTTCTTTCCACTTTTGTTTAGTTGTTTATAAGATTTTTCTAGATTTGTTTGTATTAAATTTTGTGGATTGTCTTCAAAAATTACGTAAATAAATTAATATTTTTTAGAGTTTTAATATATTAATTTATCTATCAATATTTACATAATTTAAATGATATTCATTGATAGATGTATCATATTAATCAAATTCATCCTTCGTGTATTATTTTTCACTTTCCCACCTCAAAACTTAACTGGCCAGACATCAATAACACCTCACGCGCGAAGCGCGTATACAACGCTAGTATGCATTACATTTAAGCGGAAGGCACAACAGTAGCGGAACAACAAAATTAGCATAATATGTTTGAATTAATGAGATTCAGATTCTGTTAGAGACGTATCAGTGAAAGTTAGAATGTATCATCTGTTTTAAAATTTAAATCATAAGCTGATTAAAACATTCATTATTATTATATGCAATGTGTTATAGATTCAGTTTAATAAACAAATTTTATCTCTTATAGGTGTATTAGGCTCACAAGAAAACTATCCTACAATACTTTGAACAATTGTTAACAAGCAAATAGTAACATTGACATATACAACGCACTATGCTACAAGGCACGGTTGAAAAGCACGATGAGCTTAGCTAGATATTGAACAGGATTAAACTCATTAACAAGACTATCCAATAATAAAATATCTCGCTACACCAGAGGGAGAAAAAGAGAAGAAAAACAGACTAAAATAACTTTTGCCTCTATACACGGGAAAAAAAGAGCAGAATTTACTGCCAATTAGCCACTTTTAAACTCAATTGACCCACCCACCTAAAATCTAACTAATCCCTCTCAGGGGCATCTCCATCTTTTCTCGCACTTACATTTCCAGCATAAGACCAACCCTTCCCTAAATCACCAGGAAAAAGTTTTTCCCCTTTTAACAAAGCATGATTTCTAGCAGGGCTTCCAGCAGCAGGGGTGGAACTGAAAGCGGGTGTTGCAAACGGGGACGCATAAGGAGTGTTCTGAATTGAAAAGGGGCTAGGGGAGATGCGCTTCTGTACAGGCATCCCACCAAGTCCTCGGTTAAACATTGGGACTGATTCAGTTGTTGCTGATTGTTTAGTTGCGTCGTCTACATAGAGAACATCATCTATTCTGGCAATGATGTTAAATGCAAGGCTCTCCATGACTCGTGAATAGCTCTCTAAAATTGAGTGGCCTACATCCTGTCAATTTTTACAAAAGATGCAGTTTATCTCAATATTAGAAAAACAAGGAAATTCTACAAGGGATACAACCACTTCCAAGGAATTAGTAATTACAACAAGGGAACTTTACAACAAGTTCCTATTTGTTGTTGGCACAAGAATAGTTAATCAGTATATTGCAAAGTATAATTAGGTCCTGGTCATAACTTGTTTTAGGACTCTTAAAAGTTTTGTTCAAAGAGGTACCTAGCTAGGAGTAAAATAACAAACTAGCCACTATCAAATTTCAACTACAAGCAGTTTCCACAGACAACTCATAAAATACTTATTTTCAATTTCTAATTGAAAAGACATTTTTGCCAATTATTAAATAAAAATGTCCATTTGCAATTAAATGAAAGTAGCACTGGATTGCCAAATGACAATTTAAGGAAATTCAATATTCAGAGAAGAAATACCTTGTTATATTGTATCTTATTCATATCCAAAACAGTCTGCGGAAGGCGAGGGTACCGCAATCTGAGGCTAAGTAGCAGACCCTCGGCCCGTTGTGACAGAAGCGTGCTCCGATCTGTGTCTCCAACAAGGCCTTTCACTTTGCCGCCCCAAGATGAAGACTGCTTCTTGGGTTTGGGCTTGGGCTTTGATGGGCTTTGTTTTTTGTTGCCCTTCAGATGCCACACATGGACAGCGGCTTCAATCCTGTTGGCTGAACGTATGATGTTCTGATGAGAGGTCAAGACAGTCAAGAAGACAGTCAGGTGAGAACTGGTCAGCTGTTATGTACCTGTAGATTATCTCCCCTAAACATAACTTTCCACTCTGCATGAATCAACCAATCAATTGTGTCAGTCTCAGTCAAGTATTTTTTATGTCTATTAGTGTTCATTTAATCTAAACTTTGCAATCTTAAAAGTGGTTTTATGCAATTTCCATCATCTAATTTACAGATTAAAATGACCTCACAAATGATCTCACACCTTAGGCAAAGTTTCCAAATAAACATCAGGAATTTCCATCTCAGCAAGTACCCCACTATTAATTGCCATGGCTGCCTTTAGTATCTGATTTGCACAATCCCGACATTGTTGGAGCTTCTTTCGAGAATCTTCTGATAAGCCCTTTTGAGGGACCCTCGGGTAAGGCAACCACCATTTTTCCTCCTGTCTGACTGATGGGCGACCACGCAATCCACTAGATGAATAAGCCCCGCCACCTAAGTTAACAAAATAGTACTTATCTGTCAGCTTTGCTCTCGCAGATTTATAATTAAGTCTTTAAAACAGGTTCTTTCAGTATTCATTTCAAATCAATCCCCTGCTTTTTCCAACAAAGTAAATTACAATTTCATTGATATTGAACTTAGTGACATATACCTCGTCAAAATAAATTTTAAATATGTACATTCTTTTTTTTTTTTGCCAAAATTGCACTGATTTACTTATAATTAATCTAAGTTAGCATTAAAATATGAAGTGAAGCTAACAATTCCACGGCCTGTAGGACTTTTATCTATCCTAACTTGAGTTCATTGCTGAAGTAAAAAAAAGAAACTATCTGTTTCCTCTTGCTCCCTAGATCAACTTTTATTAGCAAAAAGATTACAAAACTATTTTGTTGGGATATTTTACACAGATATGCACCTGATCCATCCTCATCAGCATCAGCCACACAGATCCCTCTATCGACATACCAAAACTCAGTTTCCTTGAACCCCTCTAAAATTGAAATCAACATAGCATCTAACTTTTTCAAAGCAGGTAAATTCATGCAGAGGTCAGAGCGGGGTCGCGGGACCATCACCTCAAAGGTGACTCCACTTCCCCCAGGGAACTCCTGCAGGGAGGGCACGAGTTCTACGATTGAGTCACTGACAGAAAGAAGCCACTCCATTTCTCTTTTCCACATTGCCTTCTTTTGCAGGGCTAGGGGCTCTAGCCTCCATACTTCACCGAACACCGTCGCTGTATGAATATAAGGACAATAAATTAGCAAGAGAATTGTGATGATATAAAGGACATAATTGAATGTGAGCACAAAATTCAGAATATTATGCCAACTGCAATTAAATCTGTCCCATTCACTATTCATGGGAAGAAATGACATTGACTGGGTAATACCATCATTTTTTTGAGAAAAAAAAGAGAGAGAGATATGATTACAAGGTATTTATCAGGTATGTAGGGTTTTGCTTTTATGTCATGCATAATAATTCTCATCTTCAGAGGTTAGTATAAAATTCTGCAAATTTTATTTCCAACAATATACTAGCTCGTATGGTCAAAACAACAAATGTTTCAAATGACGGCAATAACAATTCTCTGAGCTAATAATGCACTGTTGGCGTAATAAGAAAGCAGCAGTCTAGATGATATATCTTCTATTTAACTTTTTTATAGGTAATTAACTAACCAGATAGATTAGTAATGGCATTAGATATGGCAAGAACTGTGCACACCCCCTTGCCACTACCAGACATATCTTCTCCCAGTAGTAGCTTTGCAAATCTCTCCTTCATCATTTCAACTTCTGATAGATTAACAAACAGAATTGCATAATTAGTGGCTTTGCTAGTTGTTAAAAGGAAGAAAATAATTCACACCTGAAGCACCACAATAGATGCTCTAATGGATCTAAGTCTAATATAGGGCTAAGCAAATTGTACATCACAAAAAAACATTTTCACTCAACACGTAGTTTCTGCCACTATTAAAAGTGTCAATTGCTATAATAATAGGTTTCAAAAATATATTGTTAACATTGATTTGTTCCAACAAATCCAGACAAAAACATAAAGCTTGTAAGGTTCTTCTATAAATATTATGAAAATCAAGGTTCCAAGTGGAAAGTGGAAGGTGTTAAAGTAAATCTTAATCTTCCACAATTCAGCTTTCGTTTGTACACAGTAAACTAAACTAAAAGGGAGTGTTTTTAAAATCATAAAAAAAATGCAAAAAAAAAATAAAATCTCCAAAAATTAAGAAAATGCAGACCAGACAAATCATCTCGCTTCTCCAACTTCCCATCCCAGAAAATAACTCCATTGGTCGGCGGAAGTGGGGAGGAAGCAAATGAGCTAGAAGCACCAGCGGCGTTTTAGTTGATAGTAACTTGAGGATATTTTTTCTTCTTTATGCTAGTGTTGTTGCACGTATAACTATTGACAAAGTCCTAAACGAAAATTAGTTTGATGTTGTTCTTAGGAATTAGTTTGATTCTCCTTTTCATCCTAAGAGACAAAGTAATGGATAAATTGGTGTGTTAACAGTTGACCCCACCCCAAGTAATGGATATACATTGTGAATTTGTGATATATGCATTACATTTAAGCGGAAGGCACAACAGTAGCGGAACAACAAAATTAGCATAATATGTTTGAATTAATGAGATTCAGATTCTGTTAGAGACGTATCAGTGAAAGTTAGAATGTATCATCTGTTTTAAAATTTAAATCATAAGCTGATTAAAACATCCATTATTATTATATGCAATGTGTTATAGATTCAGTTTAATAAACAAATTTTATCTCTTATAGGTGTATTAGGCTCACAAGAAAACTATCCTACAATACTTTGAACAATTGTTAACAAGCAAATAGTAACATTGACATATACAACGCACTGTGCTACAAGGCACGGTTGAAAAGCACGATGAGCTAGCTAGATATTGAACAGGATTGAACTCATTAACAAGACTATCCAATAATAAAATATCTCGCTACACCAGAGGGAGAAAAAGAGAAGAAAAACAGACTAAAATAACTTTTGCCTCTATACACGGGGAAAAAAAGAGCAGAATTTACTGCCAATTAGCCACTTTTAAACTCAATTGACCCACCTAAAATCTAACTAATCCCTCTCAGGGGCATCTCCGTCTTTTCTCGCACTCACATTTCCAGCATAAGACCAACCCTTCCCTAAATCACCAGGAAAAAGTTTTTCCCCTTTTAACAAAGCATGATTTCTAGCAGGGCTTCCAGCAGCAGGGGTGGAACCGAAAGCAGGTGTTGCAAACGGGGACGCATAAGGAGTGTTCTGTATTGAAAAGGGGCTAGGGGAGATGCGCTTCTGTACAGGCATCCCACCAAGTCCTCGGTTAAACATTGGGACTGATTCAGTCACTGCTGATTGTTTAGTTGCGTCATCTACATAGAGAACGTCATCTATTCTGGCAATGATGTTAAATGCAAGGCTCTCCATGACTCGTGAATAGCTCTCTAAAATAGAGTGGCCTACATCCTGTCAATTTTTACAAAAGATGCAGTTTATCTCAATATTAGAAAAACAAGGAAATTCTACAAGGGATACAACCCACTTCCAAGGAATTAGTAATTACAACAAGGGAACTTTACAACAAGTTCCTATTTGTTGTTGGCACAAGAATAGTCAATCAGTATATTGCAAAGTATAATTAGGTCCTGGTCATAACTTGTTTTAGGACTCTTAAAAGTTTTGTTCAAAGAGGTACCTAGCTAGGAGTAAAATAACAAACTAGCCACTATCAAATTTCAACTACAAGCAGTTTCCACAGACAACTCATAAAATACTTATTTTCAATTTCTAATTGAAAAGACATTTTTGCCAATTATTAAATAAAAATGTCTATTTGCAATGAAATGAAAGTAGCACTGGATTGCCAAATGACAATTTAAGGAAATTCAATATTCAGAGAAGAAATACCTTGTTATATTGTATCTTATTCATATCCAAAACAGTCTGCGGAAGGCGAGGGTACCGCAATCTGAGGCTAAGTAGCAGACCCTCAGCCCGTTGTGACAGAAGCGTGCTCCGATCTGTGTCTCCAACAAGGCCTTTGACTTTGCCGCCCCAAGATGAAGACTGCTTCTTGGGTTTGGGCTTGGGCTTTGATGGGCTTTGTTTTTTGTTGCCCTTCAGACGCCACACATGGACAGCAGCTTCAATCCTGTTGGCTATCTCCAACGTGTGATGTTCTGATGAGAGGTCAAGACAGTCAAGAAGACAGTCAGGTGAGAACTGGTCAGCTGTTATGTACCTGTAGATTATCTCCCCTAAACATAACTTTCCACTCTGCATGAATCAACCAATCAATTGTGTCAGTCTCAGTCAAGTATTTTTTATGTCTATTAGTGTTCATTTAATCTAAACTTTGCAATCTTAAAAGTGGTTTTATGCAATTTCCATCATCTAATTTACAGATTAAAATGACCTCACAAATGATCTCACACCTTAGGCAAAGTTTCCAAATAAACATCAGGAATTTCCATCTCAGCAAGTACCCCACTATTAATTGCCATGGCTGCCTTTAGTATCTGATTTGCACAATCCCGACATTGTTGGAGCTTCTTTCGAGAATCTTCTGATAAGCCCTTTTGAGGGACCCTCGGGTAAGGCAACCACCATTTTTCCTCCTGTCTGACTGATGGGCGACCACGCAATCCACTAGATGAATAAGCCCCGCCACCTAAGTTAACAAAATAGTACTTATCTGTCAGCTTTGCCCTCGCAGATTTATAAATAAGTCTTTAAAACAGGTTCTTTCAGTATTCATTTCAAATCAATCCCCTGCTTTTTCCAACAAAGTAAATTACAATTTCATTGATATTGAACTTAGTGACATATACCTCGTCAAAATAAATTTTAAATATTTACATTCTTTTTTTTTTGCCAAAATTGCACTAATTTACTTATAATTAATCTAAGTTAGCATTAAAATATGGAGTGAAGCTAACAATTCCACGGCCTGTAGGACTTTTATCTATCCTAACTTGAGTTCATTGCTGAAGTAAAAAACGAAACTATCTGTTTCCTCTTGCTCCCTAGATCAACTTTTATTAGCAAAAAGATTACAAAACTATTCTATTGGGATATTTTACACAGATATGCACCTGATCCATCCTCATCAGCATCAGCCACACAGATCCCTCTATCGACATACCAAAACTCAGTTTCCTTGAACCCCTCTAAAATTGAAATCAACATAGCATCTAACTTTTTCAAAGCAGGTAAATTCATGCAGAGGTCAGAGCGGGGTCGCGGGACCATCACCTCAAAGGTGACTCCACTTCCCCCAGGGAACTCCTGCAGGGAGGGCACGAGTTCTACGATTGAGTCACTGACAGAAAGAAGCCACTCCATTTCTCTTTTCCACATTGCCTTCTTTTGCAGGGCTAGGGGCTCTAGCCTCCATAATTCACCGAACACCGTCGCTGTATGAATATAAGGACAATAAATTAGCAAGAGAAATGTGATGATATAAAGGACATAATTGAATGTGAGCACAAAATTCAGAATATCATGCCAACTGCAATTAAATCTGTCCCATTCACTATTCATGGGAAGAAATGACAATGACTGGGTAATACCATCATTTTTTTGGAAAAAAAAAAAGAGAGAGATATGATTACAAGGTATTTATCAGGTGTGTAGGGTTTTGCTTTTATGTCATGCATAATAATTCTCATCTTCTGAGGTTAGTATAAAATTCTGCAAATTTTATTTCCAACAATATACTAGCTCGTATGGTCAAAACAACAAATGTTTCAAATGACGGCAATAACAATTCTTCTGAGCTAATAATGTACTGTTGGCGTAATAAGAAAGCAGCAGTCTAGATGATATATCTTCTATTTAACTTTTTTATAGGTAATTAACTAACCAGATAGATTAGTAATGGCATTAGATATGGCAAGAGCTGTGCACACCCCCTTGCCACTACCAGACATATCTTCTCCTAGAAGTAGCTTTGCAAACCTCTCCTTCATCATTTCGACTTCTGATAGATTAACAAACAAAATTGCATATTAGTGGCTTTGCTTGTTGTTAAAAGGAAGAAAAGAATTCACACCTAAAGCACCACAATAGATACTCCACTGGATCTAAGTCTACATAAAGGGCTAAACAAATTGTACATCACAAAAACACATTTTCACTCAACACGTAATTTCTGCCACTATTAAAAGTATCAATTGCTATAATAAAAGGTTTTCAATATATCATCAATATTGAGTTGTTCCCAACAATTCAAGACAAAAATGTAAAGCTTGTAAGGTTCTTCTATAAATATATTATGAAAATCAAGGTTCCAAGTGGAAAGTGGAAGGTGTTAAAGCAAATCTTAATCTTCCACAATTCAGCTTTCGTTTGTACACAGCTTCCCTTGAGTAAACTAAACTAAAAGGGAGTGTTTTTAAAATCATAAAAAAAAATGCAAAAAAAAAAAAATCTCCAAAAATTAAGAAAATGCAGACCAGACAAATCATCTCGCTTCTCCAACTTCCCATCCCAGAAAATAACTCCATTGGTCGGCGGAAGTGGGGAGGAAGCAAATGAGCTAGAAGCACCAGCGGCGGAGAAAGTGGCGGAGGCGGCGCCGTACCTCCGGCGACCTGAACACTCACTGGAGGTCTCTGACCCGCTGACGTCAGCACTCGGACTGTAACTCCCGCACCTCTCGTCGGATCCTTCCTCCTCCGACGATACACTCGCCATTGTTTGTTAATCTCACAAAAAACCCACAAAAGACTCCAAATTTGAAGCAAAGAAAGATTTACAAGTAGACTGAGCCGATCTCACTGTGGCTTAATCGCATCTTCTTTGGGGATTCGAGAAGAGAAAAAGAAAAGAGAAGGTGAGTGTTGAGAGAGAGAGAGAGAGAGAGAGAGGGAAATGCTTTTGGTTTTGGTTTTGGTTTATGATTCTCTCTCTAGACTTCTCTAATCTCTTTCCTTTATTTCTTCTTTGCTTCTTTCGTTCTCTTTAATTGTTTTTTTGTTTTTGTCGCTGATGAAGTGGGAAAAGCAAAAGAAAAGAGAAGAGAAGCAGCTTAAGCTGTTACAGGCGTCGGTTTCTTTTCTTTTTCCCTATCGTTTCTACAGCTCTTTTAAGTTTATACATTTACTTGTGGTTTTCTACTCAAGTTTACATGTGTATTATGTGGGGTAACTGTGTCGCGGAGTTGAAAGGGAGATTAACCTGCGATGTAGGCAAATGTGAATGACTGTGACTTAAGCGAGTGTTGTCCGGGTTTTGTAAGGACACTGTAGTGTGTGCTCTTAGTTTATCCTAATAATCTGGATTTTGTATTGGGGTGTGGTTAAACAGCTCCAGTGTAAGCTCCTAGAATAAGCTTGGATGACTTGTCAAGGGGAAAAATATGCAAACACAATTTCGAAATTTCGAAATTATTTTGTGCTTAGAGTTTAATAATAGGTTAGAAAATTTATTATAGATCTTCATGCGACAATAAACTTGATAATTTAATTACTAACAATGTATGTATTATATTATACCATATTGATTACAAGTGTTTCAATTATAAAAAGATAATTATTCTTTATACGGATAAGTAATCAATTGAGTAACAGTTTAAATTTTAGCACTGTCTATCTATATGCAAAGTTTATCTATATTTACTCGCCATTTGCTAAATAAATTCAATTTATAAAGATTAGGATCAATGATGTCTTATTTTGTCAACTTTTCCAATATTTAAATAAAAATAAGTTTATCTTTTTTTTTGTTAACTTTGTATATTATCATATTTCAAATACTAAATTAAAAACTTTTTAGTTTTTTTTTCTTATTTTCAAAATTGGCAAACCAATTCATTATTGGATTCTATATAAATTCTAAAATGTCTTTCCTAAAATTTATCCAATTCTTTTCAAAATTTATTTCATTTCTAAGTTGCAGCAATTAACAATTTTACAAGTCTGGTATGCATCAACCTTATATACATACAACTATTTTTACATAATTCATCAGGAAAATGTTTTCTCGTCGTGATTCCTTCCATTAATCCCATAAAACACTTGTTAGTGACACAAATTGGGAGATGGAAAGGGGAGATGCAAAACACTATAATTTGGTAATGCTTATTGTCACCTAGAGATGGGGTTACACGGGAGGGACAATGATGAATGATGGTGATTAAAAAGGCCCCGACCCGATGCACATGGAAATGATGGAATTTGGGTCCAGTTGGTGTAAAGTAATTCGGGTTCGGTTCGGTGCAGTTAAAAAGGTAGGCTCGCCGATTGGTTTACAAACTTGTTTTGGTCATAGGTTGGTGTGAATGGTGAAATGCCTGGTGAAATTAGTGTCCTAGACACGAACCAAAATCTCTGTTACTCTGACAACGTGATGTCACTTAGTTTTTTAAATAAATTTTAAATTAAAAAGGGAGAATTTGAATAAATGATGAGATATAATTGCTTTGGTAATCGTGCCAAACCAGTGTAAGATAAAAGTAAAACAGGACGAATTAGTCGAAACAAAATATAGTTGTACCGACAGGTTCAGATTGTTACATAAGGTTTGACACGATTAAGGCAGCTTTTATTTTCTGATAGACTGATAGTATCTATTGTTAAATAAAAATTGAAATAATAAATCTTATTTTTTCAATAAAGAAAATAAAATAAAAGGTCTATAACTAAAATTTTAATTTTAGATGTATATAAGATAAAATAATAATAATAATAATAATAATAATATTATTATTATTATTATTATTATTATTATTATTATTATTATTATCTGTTAATTATGTTTTTATTCGAAATTTTTGTGGAATTCAAATTTGAACCACGCACCAAAGAAATTTCTCAAAAATATAACACATACAAAATTATGTAACATATTTATATAAAATCATTATTTCAAATTAATTTTATCTTAAACAAATATAATTTTTGTTTCTTCTCCTAGATAAAGATTTTTTTTTCTTTCTTTTTGTGTATTGTCTTTCATTTTCTTTTCTCTGAATTCCACCAAAGCCATACTCCCCAGCTAAAGTACAACCTACTGTGCTAGAGACGCTAAACTCTGCTAGTTACGTTTTTTAGCCTGAAAGCGTGATGTTTCTTTTCATTGAATTTTTTAGCGTGCATTATAATTGACTTAGAAAAGATACAGGGAACTAATTAATGTACAAGTACAGGCTACAGGCCTACATCAGTACTAAATTGACGATTCTACCCTCGTACATCTCCGTGTTAGGGCTGCCAATGGGTACGGTACGGTACGGTAGAAGGTATTTTCATATCCGCACCCGTTAAAATTTTCTTTACCCGTACCCTACCCGCACCCGTTAAAAAATGGCTTTACCCGCACCCTACCCGTACCCGTTAAGAATTAACGGTAAAAGTACGGTAACGGTACATAATGGTTAATAATAATATTATTAATTTAATAAAAAATATATAATGTGCTAAATAAATATCAAATAAATATATGGATAAAGTACAACATTAGATAATACTTTAGATATAAAAAAAATATATCATGAAATTTATTCCCATATCAATAGAATTCAAAAAAATCTATATAAATAATCATAAATTATAATATAATAGGGTACAAATTAATTTTTTCATCAACATAAATTAATTTGGATGAAGATAGAAACAAATAACATATTTATGAAATATACTAATAACATGATTATATATACATATATTTTTGTAAAATTTTACCCGTTAGATAATGGATACGAAATAGCCCTTACCCGTACCCGTACCCAATAAGTTAACGAAAATTTTTCTTTACCCGTACCCATACCCGTTAGTCTAACGAAAATAAAACCTTACCCATACCCGCCTTATCGAATTCGATACGGGTAGGGTAAGTGGGTAAACGGGTTTCACTGGCAGCCCTACTCCGTGTCGCAGGGAAGGTAAGGTACGAGCAAGTCTGCTCTCTTTTTTCCTTGGTTCGAAATTGGAAAGTACGTCCCATTAGAGGGCTATTTTGGGAAACAATTGTTAAAAATACAAGGCGGGAATCATGGCGCCATGAGTTGTCGCATGCTCGCACTCGCTGACGATCAAGCCGTGTCAAGTTGGCAATAAAGAATTGATGAAACTTTTCTCCGTTTCTAACTACTGGAGGATTCCGTTATTGTGTCAGTTAATCAGTTTCCTCCAGAAATAAGTAAGCTATTTTTCCAGGATACTAGGAATGGAGAGCATATGGGTAATTGATTGTCCTTTCAGCACTAACTTCTTACTCATCGCCATCGGTAGTGTATATTTTTTCTAGCGGTGACTAAATTTGCCGTCGAGTATTGTAATTTTAATTAAAAAAGTGCCCAAAAGGACATATATTTCTCAAATTATCAACTCGAATCAAGCAAGGATAGTCCGTATCATCATATAGACGTACTAAGTGGAGCAACGAAAAATCTATATACATATGCGACAAAAGGACATGTTTGGAGTGATTAAAAGAGTAACGTGAAAAGAAAAAGATAAAGTTTAATAACTAAGTTTAAATATGAGAAAATAAAAACTAATAATATTCGAAAAAATTATTTTATATCGCAAGGTCATGAAGCTAAAGTTGACAACATAATGCTATTTACGAAGTTTATCACGGAGGAATTCAGCATTGCGCACAAATTTAGGCAAGGTCATGAAGTTGTCGTTGAAATATAATTTTACAGCATGTTAGGTTGATGTTACTAGTATTTAAAACATGGCTATGATTATAAAATACAAAAATCCTATTTTCGTTGTGGCTAATACAAAAAGGTAGAATTTATGAAAAAAAAGGACAAATCATTCCTCCCCTCGGAAAATAGGAATATCATTCTTGCATTTGTTATAATATAAAAATATATATTTCACTCACAAGATTCGAAATTCACTCTAGTTAATTAAGCCGCATAAGAGTAATACCAAAAGTAATTGGTAGGTCAAATTTTTGCATAGGCAGGAGTAGGCGCATCTTCGAATTTAAATTTTGAAAGCAGTTACAGAAATTTGCCGCTTGATTATAATCGTAATAGATATATATAGCTTATAATTTTTAAGTTTGTCTAGCCTCTTATATCCGTCAAAAGAATTCATAACTAGCATGATAATTATTTCTTATAACATGTGCCTTTCATCTTTTGACTTGCTGGATCCACCACTAGTAAATAATAGTAATATAATCATTAGATTTAAGTTTGGATTGGATCCTGGATTTATGTTATTTTGGTGCTCAATTGGCGACATGTACCAGCCTTACGATAGGGTAATACAATAATAGTAAACAAACTACTAATTTATTCTAAAAATAATCGGCGTGTCAGAGAGACCCACAAGCTATCATGTGAGCGTATTGTGAAATTACATCGTACAAATACTTGGCCAAGTATCCTTTTTGGTTAGATGATAAAACAAACTAATTTAGTAATTTGTGGAACTCAGTTTTTTCAACTTGGTGGAATCTTATTTGTTTGATTTCGTGTTTTGGAATGACCTCAGATTGAATTACATGGTTGGTGGTACGTCAGATGGTTAAGGGCTATACAAATTTTGTCTCATTTTCTGTTAGGTCTGGACCATGTTTGCATAGTTTGGGTTGTAAATTCATCTTTGGATAAGTTTGGGTAGCAAATTTGTAACTGTTTCATGTCCCGTTACAAACTGAGGGTGTCTATGGTTGTGTAGTAAGGTGTTGCATAAATTAAGGATGTCTAAGTGTTTATGTAATGTTATGTAATGGATGTTTGGTTGTGTAGTAAGGATGAGTAACTTAATGCATGCATATCTTCATGTCAAAAGACTAAAATGCCCTTAAATTTCAATTATTTAATTTGAATTAGTATTATATATTAATAAAATATTGTGCCCTAATTATTGTTAATTATTAATTATTAATGATAATAATGAATTATTTTTATTATTATGAAATATTAATAATTACTTTTAATTAAATATTATAAACATTATTAATTATTTAACAATAAAATTTTTTTATTGATTAATTATTTTAAATTAATTATGATTATTTAATTGTTATTATTAATAATTAAGTTACTTGTTAAATATTATTAATTATTATTAATCATAATATTTAATTTTTATTATAAATTATGATTTTTAACAATTATTGTTACTTATTAATTATTATTATTTATTAGTTATTATTAATTATTTGCTAATTATTAAATATTATTAATTACTAATTATTGTTAATTATTAATTATTAGAAAAATTAATTATATATGATAATAATAAATCATTTTTTATTATGAAAATTTTAATTATATATGTTAATTATTAATTTTTTATATATAAAAATTAATTATTATTATTAAATCGTTATTATTATTTAATTATTAATTTTAATAATTAAATTTTATTATTAATTATGATTTTTAATAATTATTGTTACTTATTAAATATTATTAATTATTTTTTTAATTATTAAATATTATTATTAATTATTTCTAAGGGGTATTGTCGGAAAAAAAAATTAAAGTGAATGGTGCATAACTTATGCAACCTATTTAGGTTGTATAATTTATGCACCCTTAAGGCGTCTTATGTAACGGGTGTTTGGTGACTTAAGGATGCATAACTTAAGTTATGCACCCTTTAAGTCAGAAACAAACGGGGCCTGAACCATGATCATTGAAGTTTAGGTTGTATTAACCCAAAATAATTCAGCCAATTAATTTATAAAGGAGTAATTAATATTTTCTATTATTTTTTGTACATTAACGTGTATTTGTTATTTTTTCAAAACGAATGACTCCGTAAATCCGACAGCTAAAATATGAAAACCCTTTTTTTTATTATTTATACAAAGGGTGAGTGTCTTTAAAAAGTATTAAATTTAGTGTATATCAAAATAAAAGAACTTACTTTTTGAATAAGCCATAACCTAGCCTAAACTAAAAGAAGAAAATCATTCTTTTGCTCCAGCCACAGCACGAAACGCATGTCAAAACGCTCAGATCGGGACCTTAATATTGTTATTATAATTTCAGAATTAACCTTCAATAGCCATCAATAAAAATTAACCTTATAAACTAATATAGCTTCCAGGTCTACAGATATTATCTTCCATAATAAGATCTTAATAAATTATACAAAATGAATTTGGTACTTTTTGTGGGAGTGCGTGTGTGCGTCAAGCCGTCAACAGAGTTATAAAATAAAATGATTTCGATCAGTGAAAAGTACTTAAAAAGAATGACCTATTTAACATAAATGTAACAAATCATCTTCTTTCTAGAGTCTAATTTGAAACTTCTCTTCTAAAAATACGAGTCAAATCCAAATCTCATTTAAACAATTAAAGATAATCAAGAGTAAACAGTGAACGAGTGCTACTGCTCATCCCAATTAAACAGCTAATCCCACCAAATGTGTGCAAGTGATCGTGAATTTTTGAAATTTGAGAGCAAAAGGTTACAAGAAAACGGAAAGCCCCGCCTAGGCAAGAATCCCAAATACTATTTCCAATGAAAATTCTGCAACAAAAAACAATAGAGGCACATCAATTTACAATCAATAAGAATCGGCAATTCAGAGAAAAAGTTGACCACTTGGTTGGAATTGCGATGAGACATGCACAAATCGCGAGTATTACTAGTTTTCTTCTCCCTGCTTTTACCTTTTTTCTAGAAAAAGAATTCCTCGATGCATTGGAGAAAAGGTAGTGCTGAAATACGTCCAAAATTATCTCAGCTGACCCGAGGATAAAAGACAATAAATTGATTGTCATACCAATGATTTAAGTATGGTCTTGAATATATTTTACAGTAATGTCAAAGGTAATTTTTATTTTTGTTTTGTGTTAAGGCCATTCTGCATGCATTCATGTCAATTCTTTATGAGCGATGGCGACCACATAAAATATTATAAACCTATAATATAATTTTAAAATCCGGTACGAGACACAATCTGCAACCATTTGGAATATGATAGCAGGCTTTTTTAAGTAAAAAGATTTACTAAATTGCAAAATAATTTCGAACAGTATTAAAATAAACTAATTAATTATTCTACTTGAATAAATCCACTAATATTGCTGTTGTTGTTTTCAGCATTGTTGTCATTACGATCATCATCAAAATTATTATCAATATTAATTTATTTTTAAAGGCTTATTAATATTTATTATATCGAGCATTATGATATTTTTGTTATGATTAGTATCATTATCATCATCATTGTTTGTTGTTATTTATATATATAATAACCATTACACCTACCTTCCTACTATAATGCCACTATTATTCTAGAAGTTTTATCCCCCAACTATTCTACATTTATTATCTTAGAAAACTTATACATGCCCAAAATAATTTATATATACATATATCTTAACACAGATCATATGACAGATACTGTTGAACTGCTGGTCATTAAGCATGTCTCGCTTCTCAATCTGCCATGTAGTTAACACGATGATGAGATTACAGTGACATTGGTCAATAAGGCTCCTTGACTCTAGGAAATCCAAAACCAAAAGCAAAGCAAGTCCTTAGTTTGGTACTTGACTTGACTACCGTATATGGTACCTGGTACTTGCTTGACATATAATTAGCTACCAAAACATGTGCAAACTCTGGCCGTCCTCCCTTGAATATGCAAGCAAAGGAACATGAGAATAACAAACTGTCATCCACACAAATCTTTAACCAAAAAGAACTGACATGAGATTATGGGAATATTGCAAGATTCCTGCCAGACAATCTCTTTGCTTTCTTTTACGAATTTCAATTGTACAAGATTTCTGCCAGAGCTTGAGACATTTGACCAATCTCTGGCAAAAAAAATATATGATGTGTATGGTTTGAAATTTTCACGAGATTATGTTCAGAATTCTGGTTCAGAAATTTGGAACAGTACAACAGCCAATTTGGGTAAACCCCAAGTCCTCAATTCCGTTTGCATGTGACCAAAGCCCCAAGCATATATAATAAAATCTTTTGAACAAGACATATTGATGTTTTTCCTTATCTCATTATTATTGATGCCATTTTTTTATTCTTTCTTTTTATTGGTGTGGGGGCAGGTATGCAGAAATAGTTTTCTATCTAATCTTATATATTTAACGTCACGTCTCCTGTCAATTTGAAACAAGCAGTCAAGGACATGGATTGCCCCTAATGATAGTTAGGAAGCCTTTTGTGTTACTTTTCTATTAAATCACAATCAAAACTACTTTACGCTATAACTGCAACAGCTCAACATTATTTAAGAAAAAATTTCTTTTGTGAAGGTTGATTGGCAATTGCAAAACCAACAAACTTCTTTGAATAAAATTAGAAGTAATGTATTGTGAAATTTGAGAGAATTTTTCATTTACATGATATAACCAAATCGTTCTCTTGTCTGGGATTCAGCTTATACTGAGACAAGTGGTGTGTACTCAGATACTGTACTGTCTGGTTACAGCATTTAAATGCCATTCCAGTAATTTCAACTACATGGTACGAAAAGAAGCATCTCAATTATTGGATTTACTGTGAACTACATCACTGGAGAAAAAAATCATGAGACAAAGAATCTCTGAATATTTTATTATAGACAGTTATAATCCAGGCACACATATTATTGAGAAGAGTTCCCACAGCATTTTCAAACTTTTATTTTACTCTACTAGTCTACATCATTATTTGATTTGATCTCCCAACTACCTACAGACCACTGCTGCTGATTGCTGAAACCAAATGGAGGTCTCCAGTACCATCTCTGCTTCTCTTCTTTACCTCTTTTTCTAGGTTATAACGACGAAGGAATTTGTCTGATTTCCACGTAACCAGAAAGAACCGCCTGATTTCTTTCCTTCACCTTTGTCTGATAGATGACTCTAAATAAACAAATTCTGGTTAACTGTCTAACATTAAGAAAAAGAGAATAAAATCATTAAAGGAAAAATATAACTTTAACAAGAAAGCTGTGACCTATTGCTAGCGAAGTAATAATTCAATTTTCATCTTAACAGTTGCGTACAATAATTTGCAAAAGCATCCTTATTTTTTCTATATTAGTAGAGGGCAATAAAAAAATTTATTTTCAATGAAAAAACATCTAGCTTAAAATATATATTCCATAATAAGTTCCACTAGACACTTGGAGCACTTTTCCTGGACAAAATTGTCCCTGTGATAAACTTTACAAAGAGTATGCAATCTGTTTACCCTCATGTGGCAAGTAATGGAATTCACGAACAGAACTTCAGGGGCAGAGTTGTAAACAAGATTATAGATAACAAAATAAAGAGTACAAATCAGAGTCAGATTAGTTCAGAGTTGCAGCACAACAAATAAAATTTGTAGTGTGCACCTTACAGAGCTGAAACAAAGTTATAACATTTCTCTAATATACAGTTAATCCCCAATTATGTCTTTATTTCTAAGGGACATGATGACTTGACAGTAGATGACTATCTTGAAAATTTTTATAATAAAGTAGAAGAAAGCAGCAACACCAGAAAATATTTTCAGAATTGAGTTTTTAAACAATATAGATTCCTACACAATTTGTATATGATTTGGTAATGCTTAAGTGGAATTTAAATTCAGACTGCCGAGACAAATTATTTGTTTAAGAAAAAAAATATAAAAGGAATCTAATAATCTCTGGTGAGTGCATTACAGCTCAGAGCACAATGAGAAATATTTGATTTCAAATTTGAACTTTTATAACAATACTCAACACGATCACTGTTGTCAATGAAATAAGTTATTCTTGGCAAACAGGTGCATATAATCGGCCCTTATGTTTTGTAAAAGCATATGTCATGGGATTTCAGTAGATCGGTATAGATATACTTAAATAATGCTTGCAATCCACAAAACACAAAAAATCATGTCTCAGGTGGGGTTTAACGAATAATTAGGTTAATTGGGTCAGCACACAACTCAGGTTAGTAAAAAGCAGCAAAAGAGAGGGAGAATGTACCGAGGGGCTTGAATCCACATCTCAGTGACCAAAGTTTCTCCTGGATAGACATGTAATAGGAATCGACCGGAAATGCTTTTTACAGCTGTCGAGTCACCATTGCAGAAAGATTTAACCACAGCTCGAGTGGCAAATCCAAGGGTGCATAGCCCATGCTGTATTGGGCGAGTGAACCTATCAAAGAGAATTATATTAGATATTAATATTAGTATTATTATTATATATTGCTTGGATATGTAAAGGAAAGGGAGAGATGCAAACCCAGCAATCTGTGCAATCGATGGATCCGAATGTAAAGGATTGTAATCGCCTGATAGTCGGTATAGGAGTGCCTACATTACATTTCATAAAAATAAGCACCTCTATTGGCATACGACACCGCAAATCACCAATGCAAAAATTATATGCATTCAATCAAAAAGCAAGATGAAATGTCAATACACATTCTAAGGGAATGGTACTGGGACAGCATAGGCTGCTAGTGTGCCAGCTGTATTCTTGGTAGTGAGGTAAAGGTAATAATTTATTATTATTTGTATTGCATCAGAGGAGAAAAGAGGTACCTGGGAATTTTGCGTGCGATCTTCGTATACTACTGACGGTTCAGATTTTGGAATGGAGAATCGAAAGATTTGATTGGCTGGATAAGCTGTATATGAATATGGCTTTGACGAATCAGAAAAACCTCCAGCTCCGCGTAAGAACACAGTACTCCTGTCAAAGTTAGTCAAGAACTCAAGATAGAAGACCATCAGATGCTTCTTTTTATTAATTTATTTTTTATTTTGGAAAATTCCACCTAAAAGTTTTCCTTGTCTCATTTTTTCTGACAATACCCAACATAATTTAATATAGTAGCAACAAAGTTGACCAAACAGGAAATATATCAAGTGGGACACTAGAGTACATTTTCGCTCGATTTTAACCTTTTATTCAGAAGATCAGTGTTAAAAGCAAATATTCCAATATCAGGTGCAAATTGTGAGCAATTCTGGGTGTATTGTGAATCTGTGATATATTTAACCAAATGCTATATTATAGGGGGACAAAAATTATTAGAATCCTCGCACTCGTTGGATTCAAAATATAAAAAAAAATGTTATAGCCAACTGATATTGAGGGTCTTTCACACCGAAGATGATACCTCTTAAATTGAGCTCTGTATTTCCTTATTTTGACGTCTACTTTGTATTAATTTAACTGTGCTTTGTGTGTAATTACTGTAAGTGTAACTGAGGTTTAAGCCTTATTTTATTGGCTTACTTAGCTGGTTTCAAATATACATAAATATATCTACCGGTTCATGCACACTATTTCTCCAGTTTCTTTCAAATAGCTCTTGGTTTCAACCTCCACAATAGCCGCCTTGCCTGCAATATGTGAATTTGCACCATAAAACTAGAGAAATCTCTTTCTCAAAAGTTCTATAACATCACTCCCTACTTTGAAAAGAAAGGGACTGAAGAATGCTGGTATGTAAGATATCCCAGTAGCTAGGAAATTATGCCTTGGATGAATTATTTAATGAAAGGACCATACATTTTAATTTGACCTGAAATGGCACCCCCCCCTCCCCCCCACCCCCCCCCCCCCCCCCCCCCCCACCCAAAAAAAAAAATCTGTAAAGATGAAAAATGGACAGACCTTTATCATGCAAACCTGCAATGGATGCTTTGTTTACTACCTGAAGAAGAATATTATATTACACAAATTTATCATCATAACTTAGAGAAATACAATACAACTTTACCGTGAATAAGAAAATTAAAAACTTACAGTGCCACTGGAGGGAATAGGTCTGTAGACCTCGATGTATTGCTGACCATGAAGTAAAAGTTTTGGATCATAACTGCATCATGCAAAACATAAAAAAAAAGGAAAGTTTTTATCAAATAACAAAAAATTACTGTTTTTTTTATTATTGTTTTCAGCACATAACCAGCTTCATTGGGTTCAAATTTAACAGAATTGTTGATCATTTACCATCAGAAACAACATATTAATGAAAAAGGTTCAATATGATGACTGATAGTTCTTTTTTCATTTATTTCTTTTGAAATGAATAGTGAAGGCTCGCTAAGTCCACAAATAAATTTGAATTTCGGTGCTTCATTCCATGATGCATAGTGGCTAGATTTCTAATTTTATTATAGCTATGTTGAAGTGAAAAGGAGGTAAAAATATTCAAAAGTAGTATGCGCATGTTCCAAATTTAACAAACTAAAAAGCAACTCCTTAATAGAATGGGAAGAAAGAGGTTTATACTTATCAGCAAGAGGCCTTTGTAATTGCCAGGTAAAAGAAATTAAATGAGTTAAAAAAAATTTTATTGGCCATATAACATGAATAACAATTACATACTGTAATCCAGGCACATCAACAAGTCCAAGGCCATCACTCTTCTTAAATAGATAAAGAGACACAAAAGTTGGCAAAACCTGCATTTAAACCAATATATGCATTTAACTGCTTGTACCTTGTTGAGACTATAATTCACACTTTTTCCTTGTCAATGTTTCCTTTGTGTTTTATTGTATGATGGCTTAAGCTCATTTTTGGTATCACAGGACAGAACAAGAAGAAATGATACCTTGATAAAAGGCTGGCCATCCCTATGGTAGACATAGTGGAGCTCCTTTGTGTCTACCGCATCAGCACCGCATGCCCCTACCCCAAGAGCATATATTGCTACATCTCTACAAATTTGTTCCCACAAAAAAAATTCAACATTCACAAAAAAAATTCCCACATCAGCACCGTATGCCCCTACCCACAAGAGCATATATTGCTACATCTCTACAAATTTGTTATGAACAACAAGTACAGCTTAAAATCTAGATATCTGGCTGCTAAGGTCTAGTATCAGTACATATGAAATATATAAAATTGACTCAAGAATTAAGTAGGACAATAAAAAAAAAAGGACACTACAGTATCAGATACAATAACAAATTCTTTGTATGTACCACACAAATAAATCCTTTCTATCTTTTATTATTATTCATGCTTGGTTTAATTTTGATGGTGCTTTCAAGTTGAAACCTAAAGTTCATTCCAGCAGCAAATACCCAACAGGCTGAACCAGGATGACAATTTATTGGATACAATTTTACTTGGAAGGAACATGGTGCTTAATTGGTTAATTGAAAAGAGTATAGCCTTCAATTAATAACCATATATTGGGTGTGAAATAAATTTAAGTGTCAATATATCACTATCCAATGCTATACAATGAGGGGCTAGTTGATCATCCTAATTTTAAATACAGAATTGGCTTAAAATGAAAAAAAAAAATATTATTTGAAGCTAAAGAGAGGACCAACCTTTCAGAATAGGTAAATTCATCCTGTGGAAATATACAAGAGAGAAAGAAAGGATTAGTGGGTTTAGTTAGGTTCATTTTCAGGATAACAGACAGAGAAAGAGAGAGAGAGAGAGAGAGAGAGAGAGAGAGAGAGAGAGAGAACCTCAGCGAACTTGTGAGAGAGCATGAGTTTGGGATCTGTCTTTGAAGCGGAGTTGCGGGAGCTCGCCATGGAAATTGGCAAAGGAGACAAGGAGTCACCTAGCAATCATCATCATTTATCATTTGCTTGTACTTGCTTGCGTCCGCATCAGCAGTCGTTTAAAACGCCTGTTTGGTACAGCCGACCTTTTTTTTAAAAAAGGCAAAATCAGGCAAAATCGGCCCCATACCCATCAAATCTTAGCCCTCAAATCTTTAATATTGATCCCATACCTATCAAAATCGGTACCCCTCAAATCTTGGCCCTCAAATCTTTAAAATTGATCACTCAAATCTTATCATCCATTGGACGATTTGGAAGAATAGAAATGATATATGTTTTAAATAATGCTAAAATTCATTCTTTTGCTTCAGTATATGCTACAATCAGAGGCTTAATGGGTACTGGCAAAGCATGTGGCCGGAGAAACTGAAGTTGGCTGTTTGGGGTATGGCATCCCTTCACCAGCTGAAGAAGAGTTGGAGATGAGTGTGGCTGAGAACTGGGGTCCACTGTTATTGGAATGCATAGGAGCAGCTTGAAGACCAGTTGCAGAGAAGACAAGATGGAAAAGGAGTTTATTGATATTCTGTTTGTAATGCTATGTTCCTCTTGTTTTGTAATAAAGCTTGATATGGATGATGATAGGATAATAACTGAGATTGGTGTTTTTTTTCATTAATATTAGATAGCATTGGGGCGCCAGTATATAGATAGAGTGAAAATACTGGCGCGAGATGAATTCATGGCTGTGAATTGAGTTGTAATGGGTTGCTTTTCTTTAATAAAAAGGAATGTAGTGGAGTTCCCTCCAATTATTTCAAAAAAAAAAAAGAATTATGTAATTAAGTAAATGAATTAACTTCAACAAAAAATCAAATAGCTCTCATATATTATGTTAGTAAGTGCAGTAAGAATAAAGAGCGTCAAAAATTAAGAAATTTAGTTCTTTAACTTACTCCACTTGTAGAGGTACAATAATATAATTCGTATTTGATTTAAATAATAATAATATTAATTCATTTTAAAACAATTTAATAAAAAGTTGAAATAATCTATTTGGATGGAGACATAAGAAAATAGCGAAGTTTTGATAAAATCAACAAACAATTATTATGTGTTTTTATAGCTTTGTAAATAACCATAAAACAAAAATTATCTTGCCATTTTTTTCAATCAAATTCACTAATAAAATTCTCAAATATTGTTGATTGATGACCAGAACCAGGCTGAAAATATTGGCCTATTTTTATCAACCACGCCAATCGACATTTAAGTTGCTACTGATCTTTATTTTTTTTAAAAAAAAGTTGGTACTGATCTAATTTGTTTAACACAATTAAGTCATTTAGACAATCGGATACTAATTGTAAGGTAATATTTTTGTAACGAATAGTTGTGAATAATTTGAAAATTATGGGCCCAGACGAAATTTCCAAATTGGTGAATGGGATGGGACAACTGCCTAGACAATCAAGAATTAGGATAGGAGGATTGGATCCTCTGCAAAAATGATGATGCAGCTTATGATGTGGTTTATTAGAAAACTCTTAATGGATAATCAGCGTACTCTTGGAAAAGCAGCGATCAGTCTATAATCTACATACAATTTTGAAATAAAACTGATAATTAAAATTTCTCAATCATTCATTACAAGCATGACATATAAGTGTAGCTATATTCGAGGCTCTTCTTGATCTTGCATTCTTTAGGCTCTGATCGGAAGAGAGAATAACGAGAAAAGAGTTCATTTCAACAGAAAAGGAAAAAAAAAAAGATTTTTCACTCGAAATCATTTCCGTCGATCGGCGAAGGAAGCTGAAATTTTCGTGCGATTTGATCAGCCACCGGAGGAGAGAGAGAAAGAGGGAGGAGAAGCGGGTGAGCGACGAATTCTCGCCAAATTTTGACGTTTTTGGCGAGAATTCCGTACGGAACTTGTAGCCCGTGAAATCGCACGAAGTCGTTTTGTTTCCTCTGTTCTCCTCTCTTCCGATCATATTTTTCAAATCGCACGAATTCCATTTCCAAATCGTGCGATTATTTTCAGCGTTGCTATCAGAGTCTTAATAATCCTACGCATAATTTTGTGAATTCCTACTATGCCAGTGTTGTAATCCAGCTATTTCGCGCAATTTTTTTTTATGCGTAGGCATAATTTATGTGTTTTGAATGGAAACAGTTTTATTTTATTTGTATAACATTCAGAAAATTGTCTTTTTTATGTGCTTTAAAAGATTTCCATCGACCATTGCATAAGATGTATTTTGTAAACTTTCGTCATTATATTTTTTTTTTTATTTTTGCAATTAACTCGTAGTTAATTACTCCACTAAATCAAATAAAATATGAAAGGTTTATTACAGACATGCAAAAACAGATTCGAAAGCAACAAAATTTCTATTTTTATTATGGAAAAAAAATTCTAACTTTTATTTTTCTTAATAAACCAAATTTGTAATTCAACAAACGGTTTGTTTTCTACTTTTCTTCAATGAAAAGAAAACAACAAACTGTTTGGCTTTCTTGTACAAAACTTTTTTTTTTTTTTTACTTGTGACAGTTAAACTTCTACGAAATTTGAAGATCTAGCGCCTTAAGTTTACAGAGTAAACAAATTCAGAAAACCAACCAATGAAAACGCATACTTTGCTCCCGTATTGTATTCGTAAACTTCGGAACTTTTCTTCTCGAGACCAAAAACTTGTCCAATCTTTTTTGCGTCAAATTCAACCGAATTCATAACCACTTTTCCTCTTCTCGATCCAGCCATGCGATCTCTACCTTGATCTCATGAGAATGAAAGCTGGATCAAAAATGGCGGAGCAATTGAAGCAGTACGGGTACCAGATCCGATCCAAGCACGATTGGATCCGTGCACCATCCTTCTCATCTGCTTCCCCTTCTTCTTCACGGTACAATTTTCTCCTTTTCTCACATTTCTAATCTATTAGAGCTAGATTGCACCTGCAATTTATTTCTAATCTAAAATTTTGGATATCTTGTTGATGCAGGGCGCAGGGGATATGTATTGCTTGTAAATTGTAATATTGGAAATAGTGATGTTTACATTACTAATTTTTTCGGGAGTTTCCTTGTATTTCAAACACATGCGTCTTGCATTTTTGTTTATATGCATTGCTGGAGTTATAATAATCAAGGCACACATTTTATTGAGAAGAGCCCACACAACATTTTCAAACTTTTTTTTACGATACTAGTCTACTTCATTATTTGATTTGATCTCCCAACTACCTACAGAGCTCAGCTGCTGATTGTTGAAAGCAAATGGAGGTCTCCAGTGCCACTCTGCTTCTCTTCTTTACTTCTTTTTCTAGGTTATAAAGAAGAAGGAATTTGTCTGATTTCCACGTACCCAGAAAGAACCGCTTGATTTCTTTCCTTCACCTTTGTCTGATAGATGACTCTACAAAAACATTTTTTGGTTAACTATCTAAAATTAGAGTTAAAAGAGAATAAAATCATTAGAGGAAACATGTAACTTCAACAAGAAAGATGTGACCTATTGCTAGTGAAGCAATAATTCAATTTTCATCTTAACAGTCGCATAAGTAAGTGCTGGACAATAAAAAATGTGTTTTCAATAAAACTCATCTGCTGGAAAAATGACATTCCATAATATGTTCCACTAGCCATTTGGAGCACTTTTTCTTAGACAAAATTTTCCCTGTGAATCTGTAACAAACTTCACAAAGAACATGCCATGCTTTTACCCCTCGCGTGGCAAGTAATAGAATTCAGGAACAGATTTTTAGAGGCACGACTGCACGAGTGGTGAGGAATAAAATAAAGAGTAAAAATCAGAGTAAGATCAAGGATTGTTCTGATCAGCTCAAAGTTGCAGCAAGACAAATTAAATTTGTGGTGTGCACCTTACAGAATTGAAGGCAAAGTTATAGCATTTCTCTAACAGACAGTTAATCAACATTTTAGTCTTTATTTCTAAGGGACATGATGACTTCACACTAGATAACTTGACTTTGACTATCTTGAAAATTTTTATAACAAAGTAGAAGAAAGCTGCAACACTAGAAAATATGTTCAGAACTTTAAATTCAGACTGATGAGACAAATTGTTTGTTTAAGAGAAAACCAGTAATGAATCTAATAATCTTTGGTGAGTGCATTACAGCTCAGATGACAATGAGATTATTTGATTTAAAATTTACACTTTTATAACGATACTCAAAACGATTACTGTTCTCGATGAAATAACTAATTTTCGGCCAAAAAGGTACATATAATTGGCTCTTATATTTTGTAGAAGTATATGTCATAGGATCTCAGCAGATTGGTATTGATGCTTAAATTCCATGTTATCCACACAAAACTAAAAATCATGTCTCAGGTGGAGTTCAACCAAATAGGCTAATTGGGTCAGTCCACAACTCAGGCTAGTAAAAAGCAGCAAAGGAGAGGGGGAATGTACCGTGGAGCTTGAAGCCACATCTCCGTGACCAAAGTTTCTCCTGGATAGACGTGTAATAGGAACCGACCGAAAATGCTTTTTACAGCTGTTGGGTCACCGTTGCAGAAAGATTTAATCACAGCTCGAGTAGCAAATCCAAGGGTACATAGTCCATGCTGTATTGGGCGAGTGAACCTATCAAAATGAGTGATATTAATATTATTGCTTGTATATCTAAAGGGGAGAGAGAGAGAGAGAGAGAGAGAGATACAAACCCAGCAATTTGTGCAATTGATGGATCCGAATGTAAAGGATTGTAATCGCCTGACAACCGATATAGAAGTGCCTGCATTACATTTAAAAAAAATAAGCACCTCAATTGGCATAGGACAGCATAAATCACCAATAAAAGAATAAAAGAATTATGTATTCAATAATATAGCAAGATGAAAAATTAATACACATTCTAAGGGTATGGTACTGGGACAGTATATGCTGCTACTGTGCCAGTGCATTCTTGTTAATAATCATTTACTTGTATTGCATCAGAGGAGGAAAGAGGAACCTGGGAATTTTGTGTGCGATCTTCATATACTATTGTCGGTTCAGATTTTGGAATGGAAAATCGAAAGATTTGATTGGCTGGGTAAGCTGTATATGAATATGGCTTTGATGAATCAGAAAAGCCTCCAGCACCACGTAAGAACACAGTACTCCTGCCAAAGTTAATCAAGAGAGAAGAACATCAGATGCTTTTTTATTCTTTTGGCAAATTCTACCAAGAAGTTTTCCTTGAAAGCAAAACCTAAAGTTTGTCAGTTTTTCTGACAATACCCATCATTTTTTAATATAGTTGTAACAAAGTTGAGCAAACAGGAAAAATATCAATTGGTACACTTGAGAACATTTTTTATTAATTTTAACCTTTTATTCGGAAGGTTAGTGTTAAAACAAATATTTCATAACTATCAAATATCAGATGCAATCCTGAGCAATTCTGGCTGTAATAAGCTATATTTAATCAAATGTTATATCTTCGGGGAAAAGTTTTTGGAATCCTCGCATTCATCGGATACAAAATAAATAATAGTATAGGCCAAGTGGTATTGAGGGTCTGTCATACCAAAGCTGGTACATCTTACATTGATCTGTGTTTCCTCCTTTTGACCTCTTACATTGTATTATTTTAACTGTGCTTTGTGTGTAATTAGTGTGAGTGTAACTGAGGTTTAAGCCTAATTTATGGGCTTAGTTAGCTGGTTTCTAATATACATAAATATCGCTACCGGTTCATGCACAGTATTTCTCCAGTTTCTTTCAAATAACTCGTGGTTTCCAGCTCAACAATAGCTGCCTTGCCTGCAATATGTGAATTTGCAGTATTAAACTAGAGAACTTTTTTCCTCAAAATTTCTATAACATCACTCTCGCTTTGAAAAGAACGAGATCGAAGAATTCTGTGTGCAAGACATTCCAGTACACTAGGAAATCATGCCTTGGATGAATGATTTTAATGAAAGAACCATAAATTTCAATTTGAGCTGAAATGGTACCCAAAAAACAAAAATGTAAAGATAAAAAATGGACAGACCTTTATCATGCAAACCTGCAACGGAAGCTTTGTTTACTACCTGAACAAGAATATTAAATTACACAAATTCATCATCTTAACTAATAGACATACAACCTGACTTTCCCGATAATAAGAAAATGAAAGAATTACAGTGCCACTGGAAGGAATAGGTCTGTAGACTTCGATGTACTGTTGACCATGAAGTAAAAGTTTTGTATCATAACTGCATTATGCAAAATATGAAAAAATTGGAAACTTCTTATCAACCATCAGAAACAACATATTAATTAAAGAGGTTCAATGTGATGAATGATGAAAAATAACAATTACATCTTCCTCTGATAGTTCTTTTTTCATTTTTTTTTTTATTTCTAACGTATAACGAAGGCTCGCAAGTCCACTCATAAATTTGCATTTGGGTGCTTGATTCCATGACACATTATGCAAATGCAAATACAAGTCTATATATAACTACTTCACGCATAGTGGCTAGATTTCTAATTTTCTTATAGTTATGTTGAAGTGAAAAGGAGGTAAATATACTCAAAAGTAGAATTCTAGACGCTATGCATCATGGAATTAGGGCATATTCAAGCTAACTAGCAACTCCTAAAGAGAATGGGAAGAGAGGATTTCAGCAAGTCCTTTATAGCAAAAGGCCTTTGTAATTGCCACGTAAAAGAAACAAAATGTGTTAAATTTTTTTATTGGCTATATAACAGTGAATAACAATTACATACTGTAATCCAGGCAGATCAACAAGTCCAAGGCCATTACTCTTCTGAAATGGATAAAGAGACACAAAAGTTGGCAAGACCTGCATTTAAACAATATAAACATTGAAACAATATACTTCAACTGCTTGTACCTTGTTGGAAGTATAATTCTCACGATTTCCTTGTGAATTTTTCCTTTGTGCTTTATCTCATACTGGCTTATGTTCATTTTGGTATCACAAAACAGAACAAGAAGAAAAGATAACCTTGATGAAAGGCTGGCCATCCCTATGGTAGACATAGTGGAGCTCCTTTGTGTCTACAGCATCGGCACCGCATGCTCCTACACCAAGAGCATATATTGCTACAGCTCTACAAAATTTTTCACAAAACAATTCAACATCTCTGTTTGTTATGAACAACAAGTACAATTTAAGATCTAGGTATCTTGCTGGTAAGGTCTAGTATCACTACATGCCACATACATGAAATCAAATCGACTTAACTAGGACAAGCAAAATATAGAAACAAGGGACCAGACTGGGAACCAGCACTCCAGCAAGAGGGCTCTTGCACTGCACAGCACTGCACTGTACATTCCAGTACAGCAAACTGAACGGTTATGAGTAATGACAGTATTTGGTACAACTACAAATGCTTTGTATGTATCTCACAACTAGTTTAATTTTAATGGTGCCTAGTTTTAAAACAAGCTGATTTTTACTTGGAAGGACATGGCCTTCAATTGATTAATTGAAGTAAGCATAGCCCTTAATTGGATAACCATATATATATATATACATAAGAGTAGCTAGCTGATCATCCTAATTTCAAAATACAGAATTGGCTTAAAATGAACAAATGTTGTTTGGAGCTAGAGAGAGAAGATAACCTTTCAGAATAGGTGAATTCATCCTGTGGAAATATACATAAAAAGCAAAAACAAAGAAACGGTCAGTGAGTTTGATTTGGTTAATTTTTCAGGGTAAAAGAGAGAGGGAGGGAAGGGAGGTGAGGGAGAGAGAGGACCTCAGCGAACTTGTGAGAGAGGACGAGTTTGGGATCTGTCTTTGCGGAGTTGCGGGAGCTCGCCATGGTTACTGGAAAAGAACCAGTCATCACCTAGCAATCATCATCATTTGCTTGTACTTGCATATACTTCCTTTCCAGCAAAATGGCCCATAATGTTCTCTGAAGCCCATAAAAAAATTTATTAATTCTTTTACCTAAGATAATTACTATCTACCATCCACCGAATTACCATCCAGCGCCATCCAATTTTCCACGTGCTGACGTCAGCATAACACGTGCTTACGTCAGCAAAAAAATTTTGACAAATTTTCGAAAAATTTTTGTGTTGACGTCATCAAATATGCTGACTTAAGGGTTCTGTTAAATATTTTAAGGGTTCAGTTAAATGTTTTAAGAGTTGAATTAAAGTGTATAAGTGTTCAGTTAGATGCACCAATAATTTTTTGACCAATTTTCGAAAAAAATTTTGTGCTGACGTCATCAAATATGCTGATTTAAGGATTTTGTTAAATGTTTTAAGGGTTGAATTAAAGTGTGTAAGTGTTCAGTTAGATGCAACAATAATTTATTTCACTTTGTATGTTGAATATGATCATTTATTTCTTACTTACGAAATTTGTATATATGTTCAGTTTATTGTTGTAAATGTTCATATTGTTATTGTAAATGTTTGCTATGTTTGTTGTATCTGTTTATTTTGTTTTTTTATTTAACTAGTTTAATTGAACACAAAAACTACGAAATCAAATTTCTGCTGCAACTAACTGAACACATAGAACTTTAAGTTCTTTCCTTAACGTATTTAACTGAATACAAAACACTAAAATTCTAAATTATTGCTGCATCTAACTGAACACATACATACTTTTAAATAATCCCTTAACGTATTTAACTGACCACAAACCACTAAAATTTCAAATTATGGGTGCATCTAACTGAACACTTATGCACTTTAATTCAACCCTTAAAACATTTAACTGAACCCTTAAAATATTTAACAGAACCCTTAAATCAGCATATTTGATGACGTCAAGCACAAAAATTTTTCGGAAATTGGTCAAAAAATTTTGCTGACGTCAGCACGCGGAAAAAAAACTTTTTAGGTCTGTTGGATGGCGCTGGTTCAATTGGATGGTATTGGATGGTTTTTTGTTGGATGGTGTATATAATTTCTGAAGCAATAATTCCAGATTATGATTATCACATTCCAAACCTTCATACTAAAATATTTTAGGGGAAGAAAGTCGGCAAGTGAAAAGAGGAGTATATACGACAATTATGTTGTTAATTAAATGGAGTGACATTCAATAAATAAGATCAAATTGCTCCCATATATTATGTATTTATGTTACTAAATGCAGTAAAAATATAAAGGTTAAAAAAAATCAAGCAATTTGGTTTTTTAGTTTACTTATAGGGGTGCAATAATATAATTTGTTTTAAAACAACTCACAATTAAAAAAATAAAAAAGTAAAATGCTATATTTGGATGAAGAATGAAAAAAAACTGAAGTTTGATGAAACTGACAAAACATTCATATGAGTTTTTTATTTTTTATAGACATGTAAGCAACGATTCGAAACTAAAAAACATATCTAACCATGTTTGAATCCAATATACTAATAAAATTCTCAAATATTGTCAATTCTTGGCATACACTGATTGAAAATATCAGCCTAGTTTGTAGCATACATAGTTCCATACCAATCGACATTAAAGTTTGTACCGATCTAATTTGTTATACACAAAAGTGAAATGTCCTTTAGACGATCGGATCCTAATTGTAAGTATATGTTTTCTTAATGAATATTTCCAAATAATTTAAAATTATGGGCCAAGACGAAACTTCCAAATTCGTGAATGGGTCAACTGCCTAGACAAGCGTGAATTAGGGTAGAAGGATTGGATCCTCCGTACAAAATGATGATGCAGCATTGCAGCTCAATCTGTGGTTTATTGGAAAACTCTTTATAGATATCACAGGAATGTTTTTATATGATTGGAAATAAAAATGATAATTAAAATTTTTAAATCACCCATTATGATCCGTAGGAAATGATGCGCGAATACAAGCATGACATATGAGGTGTAGCCGTGTAGCTGGACTAGAGGTACTTGTTGCATACTTGCATGTTGTTAGAAAATCGTGGGTAAACACATACCGCAGCGGAAATCGATTTTTCAGGATCTCTTGCGATTCCTTTCACGGCATGACACGCTAAGCCCTTTCACGTCTTCACGACCACCGTCTTCATACGCTAGTGGACAGCAACCACGATTGGAAGTCGAGTTCCAACGAGTTCTGCCACACTATCCACAACCACGGTGCCAGACGGACTGCCACACGCCAACCTCTCGAATAGGTTGCGGTGTTTCACTCTCCATCAAGTGCTCATACTGATTAACAAGTAGAAGAAAAGTGGATCTCTCTCTCTCCCTCTATTCTCTGTCTCTCTCTCAAAGAGAAATGACTCACACTCTTACAGAAATATGATCTGTTCAGAGAATATATAGAGATAGGGACTCTGTCACCAAAAGGTGCGAATTGTCCTGCGGCCCGCTGGGATTTCCAGCGACCCGCTGAAAATGTCTCCACTTCAAAATTCCAACATCTCCCTCTTGGAGACATTTGTTGAAAGCAGTCATTGTCTTCATACGGCACATAGACCGTGCGACTAGCGCATATACCTGCATGCGGGAGGTACAAGAATACACTTTAACATAAAGTTAAAGCCACTCAGGAGCCTCGACCCTTTTCTAAAAGAATAAGCAGTTTATATGTATATACTCATACCCTAGATTATTTCAAGATCAAGCACTAGACATACACATCGCCAACCGCACTTACGTGGCCACTATGTGTTATCCCTTTCAATCTAATTTGCTCAAATGTTCCCAATTATGTCCATATGACAAAAAATTGATGGGCCCGAACACAAGCAAATTCCCTTGTGCGATCTGAAATTAATCTTCCTTTTGCACTCATGTCAATCCAAGTAAAATCAACCGCTTTCCGAGTAATGCACCGGTAGACCGAATCATACATAGCCATGGGTAACATACCACAGTAGACAGAACATTGACCTACTTTTCATGACATAGTCAATAGTCATGAGGGTACGTATTTGGAACTCACACAATGAGGAGATAGCAGTATTAGTCCTGGGACTACTCAACTCATTTTCCAACGTCGCCAAGCACACGTGGTATGAACACGTGCTACAATGAATAATCTATCCAACAGACGTATGTTAGTTCATTGTACGAGCCTAGGTCTAGTTGCAAACCAAAGCGTCTATGGTCTAGACAGCATACATTGCAACTCACCCTGAAAGTCTCTACAAGTCCACTACCTCGAGCGACAAGGAAACTCTCACCTCGGCTAGCTATAGGCTACATGAATTGTGGGGGGCAATTCATGTCGACTCGCCTAAAAGAAGACAAATCTCATCTTAGTCTCAACACTAAGGCGACAACGAGCTTCGTCTGCCATAAGCAGCTCCTTAGTCCTCCTCGACTAAGCGCACATAACTCGATAAAGTCTCATCTCTGCCCACCCCAGGTGTCAGAGGCGATTGGTCGTGTGAGCGACCCCAATCTTAGCCTATTAACATACTACCATATAGTGCTAACATATACTTGAAGAACAATAAAATCATATTTATGTTCAAAGTTCAAGTATATACCCAGGCGAGGATCTGATCTCTAAACGGATTTCTGAAACAAAACGTATAACATCTCTGGCAAAACATCAGAGAATATTGTATATCCTGAAACGGTCGATTAGCATCCTAACGAACCATTCCATATAGGAATACACTCACATCAGATCAACTCTGTGCTATCTTATTTCTAATCAATATCTGAATGTTTGGTTTAGTCCATGTCCCCACAGTATGCATCCATAACCATACTGTTACAATGAGTTGTTATCGACTTCCTCGAAGTCACAACAACTACCAATTGTATAGACTATCTCAACCAAACTCCCTCTGACATGAATATCCATCATGTCAAGTTGCTCAATCTCACAAATGAGAGAACATGTATGACCATTCGAACATGCTATTGACTCAATCCCCACAACAAGAGAGTCATACTCCATCTCTAAACTGAAAGAGTATATGATTTACTCAAATCTCCACAACGAGAGAGTAAACTTGTTTCTTATCACAAAGAAACAATATATTATCAAGTTAACTTTATCCACAAAGTATACTTGTACTCATATGAATTACCTAACTAGAGGCAAATCAATTACAAATATTTAAACTTGATACTTAGCATGTCACTTGTCATACAATTCAAATATATATAGCTCACAAACCTACACAAATAGGTATTTTATTTGGCTCAATTTAATGTCAAACTTCTAGTAAAACTAGAGTGACTTATCTCAATCATGTATGAGGGAAACCTCTAATTATAGGAATTGCATTTTGGATGCCAATGTGCCACAACGCACAATTTCCAATAATGCTCATCAAACCCTTTATCATACAGATATCTTGGTATCTTTCTTTATGGACTTATATCAAAAACTTATTACAAGTTTTATCTCACTATTAAACAAGAGTCTCTTAGCTTATTCATTCAGCCAATAGTGCACCACATGTGCTATGCATATCAGGCATATCTATTGCTTAGAATAAGCTTGGTGAGGCAAATTCATCTTTTAACAAGAGAATTTCCTCTAATCATACTCCCTCTATTGTGTGCCATACGAATTGTTTAACCACGAAACAAATCGTTTCACATAATCAACAGAGTCTCTGTTGCTAATCAGTGTCATACGAATCGTTGAACTCTCAAACGGATCGTTATACACCAACAACAGAAAATTATTTAATATCTCACAATTGATTTATCAAACCCTCATTAATCTCAAGAACTCAAGTGTTCTCCAAAGATTAATATGACAAATCAAATAAGTCCAATCATATTATTACTTCATTTACTCTATCTCATCTTATATATATATAGTATCTTCTCATAAGCTTTACTGTATTTGAACTTGTGCTAGGATGCGAGGAAGAACCTATTTCATTTCTCCCTCTCTTCCTCAGCAACCGAGTCAAGTTCACAGTAAGGAAGCTTGTATAAGAAACTATAAGTGATCCTCTTACATGACACTACTATGGTTTCTTCTCCAATAAATTTCCAAAATTTATGAGAAGGTGCACTCTCTCATGTGCATCTAAACCTATGATCACATAAACATCCTTCCAAGGAGTTATAGTAAACCATAGTTCAACCATAGGCATGGAGATTTCAAATCTGCCACTGACTAGCTTTAGCGGTCCGCTTGGCAACCCAGTGATCCGCCTGCAGTGGAAGCAACCCGCTTAAATATTCGAGCAGAAATTCCATCATTGGAAATTCTCTCTACTGTGCATCTATTGTTGCATACTGTATGACCAGTTTGCAGATCACAGTAACTGCCACTTAGCCTTATAAGAACCATACCAAGATAGTCCTTCAACTCTATCACGCAACACAATATGTCATGTGATATAAGAAATAGTGAATCATCCAACTATTTCTATTTTGTCACAACTCTTAAATTTGTCAAGCAAGTTCAAATAACTGCGACATATTTAAAGAGATTTCACAAATTTCAAGACTGAATTGAGCCTAGTCATGAATGTGACAAAATAAGACTTTAAGTGCAGCGCACATAATAAATCTCCATAACTTGAAACGCTTATCCAACAAGCATTCAAGTTGTCTCTCAAAATACTTACTATCTCTCTAAGTTGGCAAAATTGAATTGGAAATCTAATTAAAATCAAATCCAATCAATTACCCTCAACTTACATAGTAAAGTGTGCCAAATAATCACTAATGAGATTATGTAAACATGAAGCAAATAATATAAAGAAAGCTCATTTAGTACCTTAAACCACAACGTTTAAGTACTAAGTATCATCATACACTCAATGCCGAAATCCAACACCAAAAGAATAACAATAAGTACTATACTTTGTCAAAATTTGAAGTATGTAAAGTATTATGGAGTAAAGATATGTGTCTCCCTCACGGAAACATCAAATTGCATGTGTCAATCCCCAGGATTGCACCATCACAATCTCCATTTGATAACTTTACTTCATGTTATAACAAGTAACTCACATCTAAACCATAAGCTAAATGCTATGTAACTTAAATCACATTAAGATACAATGAATAAGCATTTGCGGTTTCAGATTATAGTACTTTTAATCAAGTCCAGAAACATTTGCATTTAAGTTCACAACTATAATCTCTTAGTATGTCAATCAATTACTTGACTTGTCATCAAATATAACCAAATGAGTAATGTTTGTTTATAAAACGAACAACACCAACAGTGAGATTTACTTGCAATCAAGTAAATACCGTCACTTAATACTCAAGTGTTAATTTATGACATTTATTATGTGTCTCGCACCTTTTTGGACCCTGATCCTCGGAAGGGGGAAATGACCGGATACTCCCTCGGGGGAAAAAGATATTGCGGACGAGATACCCCTCGATCGTTTCGAAAACTCAGGCATCGGCACCCACCTAAAAAGGGATGTGGATACTGACGTGGTTTCGAACCTCTCGAGAGTTTGATTGTTTACTGCAGGTCCTTTTCTTCCAGTAGGCGCAAGCCCCTACTGTTAATTACCTCTGAACCAAGTCAAGAGCACCTCTAGATCGGGATAATCAATGGACTAGGCATGACCGTTAGCATTCCAGCATTTTACTAAAAGACACTTGACATTAGACGGACATATATGGATGGTGACATGAGCGGAACAGATATTATAACTATGGGAGAGTCAACATGGTGCAAAACATGATGCAAGGACATCTAGTTCATATTTGAGATTCCAAGATTTTTTGGATTTTGGTTGTTTAACCCTATTTTTACATGTTTGACGATTTTTGTTTTATTCTCTTCAGACCATACACATGGTAAGTCTAAGGAGAATGGTCATAGACGTATAAAGTTTCGGTATTCTGATTATATCAAAGCTTTAATTACTTTAAGACTTCAATTTATCAACGTATTTAAAACTTAGGTCTGTTTATTGACATATTAGAATCAAGGTTATCAGACATTTTCAGAAACTCAGGCATTCAAGCGTGTAGAAGTTCCGGTCTTTGAACGTGCGTCGATTCTGGTCAATTATTGACGTATTGAATTTCTGGCCCTGTGACGTGCAAGAGTTAGGTTATAAAACGTTTTAAACCCTGGTTTTAGGGCGTGTTTAGAAATTCTGGTCACTTTGGACATTTTAAACTTTGGTCTTCATATGTTCTAGAATTTACCGAATTCTGATTTTCAGACATATTTAAAGTTTGGTCCCTGGGTTCTGGAAGTAGAATTTTGTTTCTGGATTCGTATTGCTTTTGGATCTAAGTCTGGATCTTGGATTTGGATTTTTAGGGTTTATGTCTGGTTCAAACATATTTTGGGTTCAGGTTTAAGGAGTCTTTTGATCGAACTGCTGGTTTTGTTTCCGAATTCTCGGGAATTCTTGCGTAGAGGCAATCACTGCTTAATTGTACCTACTATCAAAGTTATCTTGAGGCACCTATTGTCCAAGTGTACCTGTTGTTCAAGTGGTTGAGACACTTAAACTTTTAATTTTATCATGTCTTTAATGCCAATTTAGTCTTTAAGACATTTTTAATGACATTTTTGAGGAAAATTAATAGTGTTGAATTAAACTCCCTTTTTCTTTTAGAATTTGGTGTCGAGGCCTTATACAAAAATGTTCCTTGTAATTTTCTGAACATTTTGGTATTTTTTGGTAATTTTCTGACCCTTCTAGCTATTTTTAAAGCATTTTTGAAGTTTCAGCAATTTTAGAAAATTCTGATTGGTCAGAGGATCGGCTGTTTCGTGTTCTGGGTGTCAGGAACCCGCTATACACACGGCGCCACAGAAGATCACACGAGGTCGCTGAGGTGAGCTGACTGAGTCGTTTGGTTCACGCGCGTGTCGATGCGCCGACGCGTCTGAGTTCTGACATTATGGGGCCCACTGTCGGTGGCTAGGCGTACCGTGGATCATGTTCATCCACCATTTTCTTTTGATCTGTCGGAGACGAACGAGGAACGTTGATCTGCGCCAAGATTCGTGCTGGTCAAATATTCAACGAACCCTCTTCTTTTCTGTCTCTCTTTCTTTCTTTCTTCTTCGTCTCTCTCGACGAGAGGCTGACTCGAGTCAAACCTTCGTGGCCGACTCGATCTCTGCGAGGTAAGATCCGTTTGGCCGGCGAGAGGTACCATTGAGGTCGCCGCGTCTTCCTCTTTCCTTCTCAACTGGTCGACTGAGTCGATTCTCACTAACTGAAGTGATCGAGACGTACCTATGTTCAATTTGGGATTTTCCGACGATGTACTTGCAGTCAAAATTGACCCAAGTGGGGCCAATCGGCGGCTTGCCTTAGCACTAGGAGGAGTTCCTGAAGTGAATTTGAGCATCAATTCGAGGTAAACCCCTATAACCTTGCTGTATTGATTTTGAGCTTTCCTTTGCCTAATTCCCTGTGATAATTGGACCTAAGTGGACCTGAAAGGGATGATTAGTACATGGGTTTGGGTGTGTAAGTCACTGGTGTTACCTAATTAGGCCGTATGGACTGTGATTTGGTTATTTGAGTCAGGACTTGGCTGTTTGAGTATTTGGCATTTTCTTTCTTTGGATTTAGTTACCTAACTAAATTTTGGCAGCATGATTGGGTAATTAGGATTTTAACAAAGGTTTTGGCTGTGTTATTAGTACATGATGGTTTTGCATAGTACTGTTATGGAGCTGTGAGGTGAAATTTGGTGGAGTATAGGCTTTGTTTATGGGACTTGACTGACTTGTGGTTTGTGGGGCTATTATCACAGGGACTTAGACATGTTATTGTTGTTTGAAACACGAAACAACCCCTGGATGACTGCTCAGTGGCAAGTACACCCATTAGGATTGGTTTATGCTCCAACTTAGAGCTCAAAATCTGAGTCCAAGGAGAGCCAAGAGTGACTGCTCAATGGCTAGCACACCCATTAGTATGGCTCTCTTAGGACTCTTATACAGTAAGCTTATAGGGGCTTGTACCCTTCTTCACTTCAGCTTCTTCCTCAACTGCTACTGGCTTGCCACCTGACTGCTGCACAGACAAAGAAGGAGAGTTTGACAGGTATACTTCTTTATTATTGCACTTTTCACTTTTATTTGCACTTTTATTGAATTTAACAGAAGCTACTTAGCTTAGTTCCACTTATTTTTCATGTTAATGCCACTATGGATCTACTAATATGCTTATTTAGGTGTCTTCTCATATGATTTGGTTAACAGTTGAAATAAACATGCTCATGATTATACTATTTGAACAAATGCAGTAAAGACAGAATATAGAGATGCAATAACATAAGAAATAAAGCAAATATGTACACAGAAAGCACTTTATTTCATTTGAAAAGCTACATTTTTGCCAATTACCTTAAATAAAAGCTAACTGTTTCTTTTGTTTTTACAGAAAATAAACTAAGTTGAAAGTTGGGCAGAGTTTCAATATAGCACTTTGCCTCCCTCTTTTCAGTCGATGGAGAGCTTGTTTTATAGGTGTTGATGTCTTCTAGGGTTTGATTTTGGGGTTGCCACTTGGCAATTTCTCAGAATTTTGGGTTTGGATGAGGGGTTGAGATGTATTTTGCTCCTTGCCGCCTCAGTTTGTGAGTGTTCCTTCACTTCTCTTCTTTTACATCTTGTGTGCACCCTCCAATAGTCTTCTGACATCTGGCATTGGTGTTGATGTAGTGGATGAGTCAGCTAGGTTTACTCCAATTTACTTGTGCTTACTGTTTTCATGACAGGTGGGCCATGGGGCCACTTGTCATGCTTATCTGTGGTGTTGTCCCTTCTTCTTTGGCTTGGAGAAGGGGGTTGTATTCTGGCGCCAAAACATGGCTTGGACAGATGTCACTGATCCATGGTTCATTGAGCTTTGATGGTGTGGATGCACTTGTGAGGGTATCTTCACCTGTGCATAGCTGTTGAGCCTATGTCTGAGGCTTGGCAGTGTATTTGGAGGGTGTTTGATCCTCTCCATTTGGTGTTTGGGTTTGGATTTCATATAGGCTTGACTATGCAGCCTTTGGTTGTGTTTTCTGAAGAGTGGGGATGCCTGTGGGACCCACTGGTCAACATGGTGACCCCACTGTGTTCAGTTGAAATATGGAGGGAGTAAGCTTGATTTTTTGCTTTCAGAATTTACTTGATATCTCCATTTGATTTAGTTTGTTGTTATTGCTTCTGTGTAGGTGTCATGCCTTCATTGGTGCCACTTTGTGTTGGCTGTGTTGGCATAGGCGCCTGTGAGGATGCAAGGTACCCCCTGAGTGTTGGTACATTCTCTCTGGAGAGAATTGATGAGGTATGGAGGCATTTTATTTTGTGTGGATTTTCTGTAACTGCTGAATTGGTAATTATGCATGTTTGAGCTGTCATGATATATGTCATTTGATACTCATATGCATATTACTTGGCTTATTTAACCTTGACTGATAGTTGGTTATGATTAATTCCAGCCTATGATTTGATGTGAGGCTGTATTAAATTTTATACAACTTGTGGGTTGCATTTCTGTGGCTAAATTCGTTTGCAGGCAAGTGTTAGAGTTAACACTTGCCATGTTTTGGCAAGTTGGGCTCATACTTGTTCTGTTGAGGGATTTGTGTTGGCTTTGGCAGTGAGATTGGCTATAATTTCTCTCAATTTGGTGCCTCCCCCATACTGTGTGCATCAATTAGCACACCCCTGGCCTGTGATGAACCAACTTTGGCAATAAATTGCATATTTATCTGGTCTGAGGCTAGGTGTCACTCAAAGTGAGGCAATGATTTATCCACATATGATCATGGACAAGTGCCTAAGCTAGCTGATTTTACTTGCTAGCTTCTGTGTGTTTTCTTGTGTAATATTCTGTAGACAGTGAGCCCAGGGGCAAATATGGCATCATGTCATGCTTTCTCAATGATTTGAGCACATCATTCCTTTGTCCCCTTGTGATAATACCTGATTTGCCCATGGGTCAAGGAATGACACGCATTCAAGGCTATCTCAGGTACTATCTAATGTTTTTCCCTTCTATATTGGGTGACATATGCACATAGATGCATGTTTTGCTCAACCCAGCTGTGATCCAACCATCCATTGAACCTGGTATGTATCTGGGTGGCTGGGATGATCCTGTATTTGCAATTTAGTGAAGCAATGACGCTTTGGTGTTTGTAGTATGGTTTTATGTTGTGCATTGGCTCTGTGCACTCCTTACTTTTCATGAAGAGAGAGAGAGGGACCACTGAAAGTGATGCAATGCACTCTCTTCTCTCTAATTACTCCCACAGTCAGGGGTACACTGTTTCGGCAGGGCTAGGCCACCTTTTTTCAGTTTGTAGGCTGGGGAAAGTGTATATTCTCTCCATTTACCCATATGATTTGCGATATAATACTGGATGTCTCCAGTTGCTGACATTGGTACCATTTTATAGGTACAATGTACAATTTTCTTCTATGTATATCTTTAAGAGCCTTTCCTTGCTCTACAGAAACCCACAATTGCTTTAAACTTATGAATTCTTTCCTCTTTCATGCCCTGAGCTCGACACTCGCGACTGTCAATGGCGATACCCTTGCTCCGGCGAAATCGAGTAGCAATTGAATGAGAGAAGCACAGCAAACCTTCCGTTTTGCCACTGTAAGCATCTCTAACCATTTATTTGTCTTTAATTTCGAAGTTTTGTTCACCCCCAAATCCATCTTCCGACAGTTTCTCCTCTCGAATTCTTTCTCTGTAGTTCAAGAGAACACTCGAGACTGGTGTCATTGAATTCGTGGTGGTGTTACCTGCACGACGGTGCAACTAGTCGAGGCAATGGTGGCCTGTAGCTCCGGCGAGACTCGAACCTAGCCGACGGAGAAGACGACTCTTCTCAGGTTTCATTTCCTTATTTTCTTTTTTTTTTTATTTCTTTTAACGAAATCCCTGGGCTAATCAGAGGCTGCCACGTGTCTCTTTTCAGTTAAAAGAAAATAAAAATTCACAGCGGGGCCCACTTGTCAGCATTCGTCGACGCTGTGTTGCGTTGAGACGCTGTCGAGTCGACTCTGTATTTGGGTCGAGTCGCGTGTAAGCCTGAGTCACTGTTAAGCTCAAGTCACGCGTGAGTCCCGACTGAGTCGGAGCTGAATCTGAAGGTATAATGTGACTGGGTTGAGTCAGTTAGCTATCTGGGCCGATTTTCATTGTGGGCCGATTTTCATTGTGGCCGATGTGGGCTCTCTTCTTTTTTTTTTTTTTTATATTTGGTTTGTAATAAACCCGGCCTATATGCATATTGATGTACCTATTGACTTATGCATGATTTTATACATGTATTTCATACGTATTTTGCATGTATTTCACATGTATTGCACACATATTTTTGTATGGATTTGTATGATTTGTGGGCCCGACCAAGTAGCTTGTATTGTAGCATTACGGTATCAACCCTTTTGACATACTTGTTAAGTCCAAAATCGCTTGAGATTGATTCAATTCGAACTTATCAAATGAATATCGCCCATTACATTCGAGTAGCTCTATACGAGCGTTCTTTCATGCATCTTGACGTCTTCTGTCGGCTCATTCAAATTTGTCGAATTTTAGAGGCAAACAAATGCCCCCCACCAGAGTGAGTTGTGAAGCTTATGTGAACAATTCACTCTGGTGTGCCCCAAGTCCGATAGTACTTTATATGCTGTGTACATATCTTCTTTGGTTTCATTTGTATCCATGTCGGATTTTTTGTTAACTGTAGGCATTATGGAACCTCTGGAGGAGGTTTACAGCACTGAGCCGCGTTTCGGCATCATCAGGAGAGGAGTTTATGGTCCTTCCGACAGGGCTATAGATTCCTATATCGAGCAATATCTGGACCCACAGAAGATCCACACTCGATTGCATCCCCAGTGGAAGCGGGCAATCCTTCGAGGAAGGGACAATTTCCATGGGCTGTTGGACCGTCATAACAGGTCTCCTTTGCGACACCTATACGAGTACCCGTCTGTGATGCCTGAGCCGACTTCTCACTCTTACGAGCGTGATGACCGTTCTTATGATGATCATGTTGCCGGAGATCGTCCTCGGTTCAAGCGTTCAAGTCATCTACTCAAAGGTATCTTTCTAAACCCGACTGGTAAAGAGGGTTCTTCTTCAGATTACCATTTGTTGAGTATGGAGATGTTTGAGGATCAGGTTATTCCTTGGGATCCTAAACGCTTGGACGTTCTGGGTGCGCTTGAGTGGGTCCCGGGTCAAACTGAGTGGACCCGCTATGTTTTGGGTAGCATGGGACATGACCTACGCAAGGTTGAGATTTTTGGAGGCGTCTCTTTAGCCTTGTTTAAGTATTCTTGGCATCCTATCATTTTGAGGGCTATGGCCACGAACTGGGATTATATCCACAATGTGTTCGTCTTGGAGGATAGGATGGCGACTATTGACCTTTATCAGATGGTACGTTTGCTGGGGGTACCGTCTGACGGAGCATTTTATGAGGAGAGAGTTCCACCGGACTTTGAGCTGTATGGTCTGGGTCGTAATGGGAAGAACTATCACCATGACTCCTTGAGGACCGTCTTTGGGGTTTACCAGGAGATTGCCACGGCTCGTGCTTGTCAAGGACAGAGCCGGGATGTTCCATTTAAGGACTGGGTTAGGTACTTCATTGATAGGGTACCTAGGAGAGATGCAGCTGGTTTTGCGCCTCCACTTGAGCCTGTGCGATCGGGTTCTGACAGACCATATGATCCCGATCGGTGTGTGCCTTGGTCGTCTTTGAGTTCTCGTATTCTGGATAACGAGACTATTTTGACCGCTTATTTGGCATGGTGGATCTGTTATTTTGTGGTGGTAGCCGATCCTGTTGGATATATCAGGCCCGAGGTTTTCATTATTGCCAATGCCTTGGCCCGTGGATATGGAGTTTCATTGGCGTCTGGAGCCTTAGTGAATACTTATCGTGCTATGAGGGAGTTGACTTCTTCTAGGGATCCCTCGAGAGCACGTGTAGCTATGCCTTTGCACATTCTACATGGGTGGTTTCATGTCTATTGGAGTGACTGTTATCCTTCCTCTACTTCTAGTGAGTTTAGGGAGTCACTGCCAGCTCTGAGCCTGATTGCGGGTTCAACGGCTTGTCCCCCCGACCAGATTGCAATTCATCAGTACTTTACTCGGAGCAGTCGCCACCTGACTTCATATCGTCCTAAGGCCTTTTACAAAGATTGGCCTAAGGAGAAAGGGAAGCATTATCGCATTGAAGACCCTGTTGCAGATGCTTCTGGAGCTCGTCCTGCTTTGTGGGCTTCTCGTTTCTCACGCCAGCGGAGTTACATGCTTGGCATTCGTGAGGGATGTCTGTCTGTGAGGATGGGAGACAGAGTGATTCACGAGAGGTATAGTCCTCAGAGGTGTGCATGGCAGTTTGGGTATGATCAGGCAGTCCCTTCGGCTAGCGTTCCTCTCCGTCCCGTAGAGGCCACCATAGAGTCTTGTGTTGCTCATGGGATGTCCTCGTTGCGTTTTGGGACCGGTGTTGAGTGCATTGTTCCTCCAGCTACTCGAGTAGGCGAGTTGACTGTCGGTTTTGACCACTGGTTCCGGGGATGGGCTAGGATTCCGCTTGCTCTAGACTTAAGTGTGTTGAAGAGCAAGATTTATCCTTCTCGCCGTGTTATCCCTTCGCATTTGGACTCTTCTCGGAAGGATCCTCGACCTTTGAAAGGCACTTTCGGGTTAGACAAGTGTCTTCACCCTACTGTTGGTCGTGTTGGGTATTTGGAGCCTCCTGCAAATGCTGGTGAGCTATATATTTTTTTTTTTTACCTTAACCTGTTCTTTTCTTCTGTTTATCCTTTACTTATCTCATTGTGTCTTTGATTGCAGACTATAGAGGTTATAGGAGTCAGGATTTCAGGTTTGTGGTGGATGGGACTTACGACAACGAGGGTATCAGTTCGCCGGCCCGTACAGCAGTTCCTGATGATTTTGAGTACTTTGCTACCACCCCAGGTATTGATCTTTTCCTCCCTTTTCTGTCAATATTGGCAAGTATAGGGGGCATCATTTTCTAGTTTACTGTGTAGAGAGACCTTCTTTTATCCTTTCTCCGGAGTATTCTTCGGATCATATCGAAGAGGAAGTCTCTCAGGAGCCAGGGAAGAGACTTCGAGAGAGTCCTCCGTCAGATGAGGAAATGTCTCGATATGAGTTGCGGAGACGACTGGGAGAGAGCTCTTTTGATGTCGGATTCTCCATGGAGCCACCTTTATTCACATCTTTCGTAGGTATGTATTTTCTTCCCATTACTTTTTGCATATATATTTTTTTGTAGAGTTTTAGGATTTGGTTTTGTTTCTTCATGCAGATGTCCCTTGTTCTGGATCATGGGGAAGCGCATTGGAGTCTCATGTCGGTGGGACAAATACTGTTCATGGTGCCGACATAGAGGCCGAAGACATTGATGTTGAGGAGGTGGAGATAGAGGATTTGGAGATTCCGTTTGAGGATATCTTGTTTCCAGACCCCACAGTTCCTGCTCCATTCATCAGGGACGATGATCTTTTCATTTCGGATGACTCTTTGGCCATCGTTCCTGTGTGGGGATGTGAGGGTGCTCCTTTCCCTGATATTCCTCGAGCATTCGAAGGCTCAGGTGAGGCGTTTATCTTGTGCTTTCTCTGTTGGTTTGTGATAACTTTCACTTGGAGTCCTTAATGCCAAGTCATCCTTGTAGGTGACTTTCCGTTTCTCCTGACGGCTTTTGATGTCGACCTATGGACTTCTGGATTGGGACAGTTGTGCCGTTCTTATGGGCTTTCATCGCGTAGCTTTGTCAGCGTGAATGATCTAGCCGGCGCTGTTCCTAGTGTAGAGTTAGAGGTTTGTGACGACATTCCGTCATCCTCAGGTATTTCCTCTGAACTTTGTGCGTTTTATACGCTTTTAACTCTGATATTTCTTCGAGAGCTGTTAAGCTTAATTTCCTTGACAGGTGGGCATGTTGAGGAGACTGTACTTGGTGAGCATATCTCCTATTCCCTTTGTGACCCTGTCGGGCAGGACTTGGACATGATCATGGCATGTTTAGCTGAGGCGGTGCTGAACCCGTCATTCCTTTGGCTGTCGCTCCACCTTCAGCCATGAAGACAGAGGAGATAGACGTGCCAGGAGTTGATTCGTCGGAGCTTTTCTACCGCAGAGTTGTAGATGCAGAGACATCCGGCGGGACTGGTGTTGGATTTTCAGAGGATGATACAGACATACCGGCCACCGGGGTGGTCCTAGCTCTGCCGTGTCCTCTTGTCTTAGTCGAGAGTAGCGTAGGAGTCAGTGGAGACTGAGCTTGCTCTCATTTGATGTACTTTGATTTTAGAGTGGGGTTTTATGTGGTTACCCCTTGTATCTCCTTTATCGCACTTTAGTCTTTATTTAGTCATGACATTATGCTTGTCTTGTTTCGCATGACTGTGTGAGACTAGATATTTGTAGTGCTTTGTTCACGCTTCTGTGATATCTTTCTGGATTATATCTTTCCATATTTTCCATCTTGTTTATTTTTTTGTGATATTTTCCCCTAATCGTGAAGCGATTAGTGCACAAGAATCGAACGCCTTTAGGTTAGAATCTCGGTATCACCGCCTCCCATTCTTTATCTAAACGTCGCGGCAACATCGCCCTTCTCTGCTTTTGCTTTTAGGGTTTAACTTTCGCAGCCTCCTTTTACCATGTCTGTCTCGAACCCAAAACGTCCCAGAGACGCCTCTAGCTCTTCGGTGGTGAGCCCAGGACCGACTGTTCCCAACTGGTCTCTGGTTCCTGACAACCGCTATCTTTTTCGGGATGCCGAAGCCTTCGGTTGTCATATGCATAATACCGGAGGTGATCGGCGCCCAGTGGCCGACTGTTTCTTCTTTGCCCCTGACGGTGCCATAGTAGGCCAGCCTAAGAACTTGCTTGATGGCTGGTTGAACGCTTGGAACCTTAAGGGTTTGACTTCGCTCAATCGCTCTTACTATCCTTCGATTGTGCGTTTATTTTATGCCAATCTTAGGGTATCGTTTGATCACTTTGGGGTCCCCTCTGCTTCTTCCTATTTGTTTGGCAGAGAGTTCCATATAGGGAGAGAGGATCTGGCTGCCCTTATTCAGGCTACTGAGAGTTTAGATGGCATGGCTGTGTATGCCTATGAGTATTGGCCTCAGGGCTTTGGGACCTTTGGTGCATGTCGTCGCTGGTTCAAAGCCCGTCCTTATGAAAGAGGTGCTGAGGTTGTATCCACCGAACACTTGCCTGCTCTTCATAGGTATATTTACACTTGCATTTTTCTTCAACTTGAGCATTTCTGACTTTACCAGGTTTATTTGTAGGGCTCTTTTCCTGGTGGTGACTCAAATTTTCTTCCCGCAAGGGAGTTTGACCAACCTTTCTCGACCAGGCGGTCTGTTTTATCTTCGCCCGTTTATCCGCAGACGTGACAAGCCTGACTTGGCCAGCCTAATTCTTCAGCACATGCATCAGGCAGTAAGGTTTACACATGGGTGTTTGACTTATGGTCATCTGGTAGCGACTTTGATTGATCGAGCCCGGATCCCAATGCCTGACATGTTGTGGGACAGGCCCGTATCCGAGAGGGACATGGTGTACTGTCGCAACCTTCTGGATGTTTTATCCTCTTTTGGGTGGGTTGGTGATCAAGACGGTTATTTGGTGCCCGACCCCAATCATTTGGTTAACGGATATATCTTGCAGGAAAATGCTGCCGTGAACCAGTACAGTCCGATAAGAGAAGCTTCTTCTCCCTCAGATGACGGGTCTGCTATTGGAGACCCTCCGCCAGCTCAAGTTTCGCTAGATCAGCAGCTTGGGAAGTTGCATGCGCGTCTGGAGGTTATAGAGGAAATGCTCCAGTCACTGTCTGAGGCTGTTAACAAGTTGGCAGGGAGTGTGGCCCTGCCCCCTGTATAGGCGTCTCCTTTCTGCATTTTATCTTTTTGATGACAATGTTTACTGTTTATTGTTTGCTATTTTGATTGTTTGGTTGACTATTTGTTCTTGTCACTGAATTTTCAATCGGTTGTGGCTTGTCTGTTTGGGTGATGATACATCTGCTCAGGGATGTATTCTGGATGTATGCATATGTTGGCGTGCATATACGCATTTGATCTTTGTGGATGTGCTTTCAGACCTCTATAACCTTTTAGGTTATGGTTTAGGTAGGGTCCATAAAATTATTGACACAGCCGGCGGGACTTATCATTTGTGTACATTACAGGAATATGCATACACATATAACTGTCTGGAGCGTAGCTTTTAGCATGAACTATGAGACTGCTGTTTGGATATACGCATATGCTTTGAGAATATGCATACACGTATACCTGTTTTTGGGATAGGATGTCAGGCGTGGCCCGTGGGGCTTGTTATTTGAATATACGCACATATTATAAGAATATGCATATATGTATAGCTATTTGAGGTATAGCTTTAGGCATGGACCGTGGTGTGAATTTCTTTTATCGTTTGATATTGAGTGGAAAGAACGACTTATGAAGCCGTGAGGGTAAATCATCTTTAAGATCCCTACCTTACTAGGGGACATGGTGGATTGGTGAGGCTCACGCCCTCAGATGTGCTTCATGGGACGTGTCCTCGGTGTTTTCAGCTACCACAAAGGTTTGAGCCTCCTCAAACACCTTTTCGCTTTCAGGAACCACACAGGCTCCCTCATAAAGCGGATTTTAAAATGTTGGGTCAGTGTCCCTTGGTCTGCGTATTCGAAAGCCACACAGTCTTTCTCAACACAAGTTAGGGCGTCAGACTTACGTCTTCAAGTGTCTTCTTTAGAATTCAAGACGCAGAACTTTTGGTCATCCTTTTTAACAGGCGAAATGAACAGGCACCCGGTATCTTGTTTAAAGCACAAAGCACGAAGCTCTGGACATCCTTTAATGGAGGTGGGAGATGTATATTTTCTTTAGTGGGGATTTTATAGGAGAAATGCTTTAAGGATGTCCAGAAGGACAAGGCATTTCTTTTACGAGTTTTTTTTTTTTAGACCGGTGGGACAAAGGGTTAAAACATCAAACGTGAAGCGCGGTGCCAGTTTGATATTGGAGAGGTTCTTCTTTGCTTCTCCTTTTGTCTTGAGCATGAGATACCAATTCGGGATGCGGTGCCGATTGATACCAACATTTCTGGATGAAGTACTAACCACGCGGCACGAGGCTGGTCTGAATATTTCACCAAGTATTGCTGATTTAGATCCCGACCAGGTTTCCTTTAGATTTGAATTTGGATTTGGTTTATGGCTCTGGGTTTCATCAGGGGTGAAACCCCTTGAGCGTCGTATACGTACATGTCTTTGAGACTATGCATGTATATATATATAGTTGTTTGAGGTACAACTTTAATCATGAACCGTGGGATTGTTTCTGAGCTGTTTGAGGTACAGCTTAAGTATGAACCGTGAGATCTGTTTACTTGGATATATGCATATATATGGAGATATGCATATATATATAGTTGTTTGAGGTACAACTTTAATCATGAACCGTGGGATTGTTTCTGAGCTGTTTGAGGTACAGCTTAAGTATGAACCGTGAGATCTGTTTACTTGGATATATGCATATATATGGAGATATGCATATATATATAGTTGTTTGAGGTACAACTTTAATCATGAACCGTGGGATCTGTTTACTTGGATATATGCATATATATGGAGATATGCATATATATATAGTTGTTTGAGGTACAACTTTAATCATGAACCGTGGGATCTATCTGGTATGTTATTAAGTGTAAAGGTCGACTTATGGGGTCACAGGGACAAATCGCCTTTGAGATCCCTACCTTACTAGGGAACATGGTGGGTTGGTGAGGCTCACACCCTCAGATATGCTTCATGGGGCGTGTCCTCGGTGCTTTCAGCTACCACAAAGGTTTGAGCCTCATCAAACACCTTTTCGCTTTCGGGAGCCACACAGACTCCTTCATTAAGCGGATTGTATTTTTGGGTAAATTTCACCATGCTCCATGTATTCAGGAACCACACAGGCTCCCTCAACATGGAGTCTTTATTAGGTAAATTTCACCGGTAAGTTTCACCAATTTGTGTCTCACTGTTGTGAGAACAGTTGTGTCATTTCCTCGTGGGCCTCGGCCCAGTTGGCAATGAAATCTTCTTCTGGACACCGTTGAGGTCTTGCATGTTTTGGAGGTTGGTTTTGGCCATAATATTTCTTGAGATATCTCCCATTTAGGACTGGCAATGGGTGTTCTCCATTTTCCGTGGCTAAAAGGTAGGCGCCTCCATCATAGACTTGATCAATTATGAAGGGGCCTTCCCAGTTTGGTGCAAACTTGGGGCCGTGATGTCGGCCAGTGATTGGTCGCCTTAGCGCTAACACCAATTCACCTTTCCTGAATGCTCTTGGTCTTGCGAGCTTTTCATAGGCCCGTGTCATTCGAGCTTGATATAACTCCAGATTTTGTTGCGCGATGAGTCTTCTTTCGTCCATCCCATCCAACTCTTGAAACCTGAGTTGCATTTGTTTGGTCATGGGGATTTCTGAGGCCATGGCTATTCTCAGTGAAGGGATTTCAACTTCAATGGGCAGGACCGCCTCGGTCCCGTATACCAAGGAGTATGGAGTGGCCTGAGTGGGAGTTCGGTGTGTGATCCTGTATGCCCAGAGTGCTTCTGACAGCTTGTTGTGCCAGTCTTTCTGATTATCCCCAATAGTCTTTCGGAGGATTTTGATCAGTGTTTTGTTGAATGCCTCGGCCAATCCGTTGGCTCTAGGGTTGTACACAGAGGAATATCTCCACTCGATGTTGTATTTCTTGGTGAATTCACCAACTCTTGTATTCTTGAAGGCAGTTCCGTTATCGGAAATAATTTTCCTGGGAGTGCCGTATCTGCAAAGGATGTGGGTGGTGAAGAATTTCACTACATCTGAGGCTTTGACTTCTCTATATGACCGAGCCTCGGCCCATTTCGAGAAGTAGTCAGTTGCTGCCAAGATGAATCGATGCCCATTCGAGGCTGGAGGGTCAATGGGGCCTATGATGTCTGTTCCCCAAATCTCGAAGGGCCATGACACCACAGTCGGGTGCAGTGCATTTGGATGCTGGTGGATGAAATCCCCATGTATTTGGCACATATGGCATTGTCTGGAGAAGTTTTCGCAGTCAGCGATCATTGTGGGCCAATAATAGCCCAGCAATTTGATATGGACCCGCATTCTGGAACCTGATTGGTGGGATCCACATGCCCCAGCATGTATTTCTTTCATCACTTGATAGCCTTCATTTCTGGTGATGCATCTCAACCATGCACCTTCGTAGGACCTCCAGTACAAAGTGTTGTTAACATAAACATATCTCAGAGCCCTTTTTCTGATTTGTTCTCGAAGTCCCTTGTTTGCAGGAAGCTTCCCTTGTTGGAAGAAGTCGAGGAAAGGTTTTCTCCAATCTTCGTCATCGGCATTTTCAATGGCCATGGCTTGAGTGCTTTCTCCCCATTTTTGTATGGTTTCTCCTTCCCATGTTGCTACTTCCATGAACAGCGTACTTTCCTCATTTTCCTCTAGAAGTTTTGGAAAACAGGGGGATAGTGACCTTCTCCGATGCACCAGGATTTGAATTTCTTCCTGATCGGGGTCGCTGAGTTCATTGGCCAAGCGAGCCAGAGCATCGGCTTTACCATTTAAAGACCTGGGCACTTTTTCCAGTATAATGTCAGTGAACTTGGCCATAAGCTCGAGAGCCCTTTCATAGTATTTTACCAACTCCGGCTTTCGTATTTTGAACTGTCCCTCCAATTGACTGAGTATCAGCTGGGAGTCGCCGAAAACTTTCATCTTTTCAACACCCATATCCAAAGCCATTTCAAGTCCTGCAATGAGGGCTTCATACTCAGCTTCATTGTTGGTGCGTGGTTCTGTCAGGCTCAAAGCATATCTGATGATCCCCTTTTCTGGTGTAACAAAGACCAAGCCTACCCCGGCTTGCCGTTTAGGTAAATCTGGCTTGGCTGCTGGTTGAATGGAAGAAGACCCATCGAAATACATCTTCCAATAGCCTTCTTTAGTGTCTATATGCAGAGTCTCTTCGTCTGGGAAGTCGCATGCCAGCAGAGAGTCGTCTGGTATGGGGTGAGCGGCCAAGAAGTCAGCTAATGCTTGCCCTTTGATCGCCTTTTGGGGCGCATAAGTTATGTCAAACTCCATTAAGGCAACCGCCCATCTTGCCAATCGACCAGTGAGCATGGGTCGAGTCATGAGGTATTTCAGGGGGTCAGTTTTGGAGATCAACGTAACCTTGTATGCCAGCATATAATGTCTGAGCTTCTTGATTGCAAAGACAAGGGCTAGACAATGTTTTTCAATTGGGGTATAGGCATGTTCCGCTCCTACCAGCATTCGACTAAGGTAGTATAAAGCATTTTCTTTTCCTTCCTCATTTTCTTGGGCAAGTAGTGCCCCCAGTGATCCGTCCAATGCTGTAGTATAAAGGATGAGGGATTTTCCTGGAATGGGTGCTGCCAAGACTGGTGGATTCAACAGGTATCGCTTGATGTCTTCAAATGCTTTTTGACATTCGTTATCCCATCTGAACGGGACATCCTTCTTAGTGAGCCTGGTGAATGGCTTGATTTTGCCTGAGAGATTAGCAATGAATCTTCTGATGTATGCCAATCGCCCCTGTAAAGATCTGAGTTGCTTGAGTGTCTTAGGAGGTGGCAACTCTTGGATGGCTCTGATCTTCTCTGGATCGATTTCTATGCCACGATGTCGCACCACGAAACCGAGAAATTTGCCAGAAGAGACCGTGAAGGCACATTTCAAAGGGTTGAGTTTCAAAGTGTGAGCTCTCATTCGGTCAAACATTAGCCTAAGGTTGGCCAAATGCTCTTCGTGTGAATGAGATTTCACCACCAGATCGTCGACATAGCACTCCACAACTTTGTGTATCAAGTCGTCGAAGATCTTGGTCATGGCTCTTTGATATGTGGCCCCTGCATTCTTCAACCCAAAGGGCATGACTTTGTAGCAGAAGATGCCAATTGGTGTGCGAAACGCTGTATGCTTTTGGTCACTTTCATCCATCTTAATTTGGTTGTACCCTGAATGTCCATCTACGAATGAGTACACCACATAGGAGGAAGTATGGTCCACTATGATCTCTGTCACAGGTAGAGGAAAATCGTCTTTCGGGCATGCTTTGTTCAAGTCCCGGAAATCCACACAGACTCGAATTTGACCATTCTTTTTCTTGACTGGGACAATGTTGGCGACCCAATCAGGAGTTTCTTCTTCTCTTATGAATCCCGCATTGATCAGTTTCTTGACCTCAGCTGTCACCTTTTCTTCAAGTTCGACCCTCATTCTCCGGAGGCCTTGCTTTACAGGTTTGACTTCTGGATCTATTTTCAGTTTGTGAACAGCTACAGTGGGGTCCAGTCCTGGCATTTCACTGTAACTCCAAGCAAAGCAATCCTGATATTCCTTCAGGAGCTCCGTCAATTCTCTTTCAACACCTGGATCGAGAGAGGTACTAATGAAGGTAGGTCGAGGATCCTCTTCAGTACCCAAATTTACTGACTTGAGTTCGTCAATAGTATTTTGACCTCCTTCTTCCAATTCTTTTGGGGCACTTTTGGCAGCTAAAATGAATTGTTCACCTTCCGTTGCCTCAGGTTCGGCTTTAAGAGTTTCTTCTTCCTCCTCGACTTCCGTTATAGTGACTCGACGACAGGAGTATGAATCTTGGGTCGTGCCAGGTAGCTCTTCCCTTTTCCTTCTCTTTGTATGGGAGTGGGGATAAACCTTTTCTTTTTGACATCTATTACTTCGGCTCTCTGCACTGTAATGAGGTGTCAGTTCTTGCAGCCCATGGATCTTTTGCCGGAGAATCACTTCCTTTTGTGTATTTTGTTGACATTCTTCTTGGAGCTTATCATTCTTTTTAAGTTCTTCCTCTAAGCGACAGACTGCTTCTTGTCTCAACCGGTTTAGGGCGAGGATTTGATACTCATGATGTCGTTCCCTTCTTCGGAATATATCTATCTCCTCTTGGCACCTTGGTCTCAAGCTCTCCAATTGGTGGCGCAGACTTGAATTTTCGGCCATGAGAGAGGACATTTCGTGCTCGACCCTTTGATGGGATCGGAGCACATTCTGGAGTACATTTTGGAAGCACTCTTTCATTTCTTCGATTGAGGCCGCCTCTTGTATTGGTGGATTTCCACTGGGGTTGTTTTCCTGGTGGTCGGTTTTAGGATCCATGTTTTCTTCTGTAACCTCAGATATAATGACCCTGTGGCAAGCATAGGACTGAGCATCCTCTGGTTGTGTCTGGTCTCCAGCAGAAGTGTCGGCATTTTTGGCCTTCCTTGCTTCTTGCCTGAGCGATTCTGTTTCCCTCTGGTATGACAGGTTTCTCGGAGACACTTGAATTATTCTGTCCTTGTCCCTTTCACCAGTATCTTGGAGTCGGGAAATTTCTTGACGGAGCTTGCTGACTCGCTTTTGGAGTTTTTTTATCTTTTCTCGGCATGTCCGATTCTCTTGCTCTCTTGCCGCTATTTGGCGACAAAGGTCTTGATTTCGGGAAACTAGACGTTCTATGGAGTGCTCTACCTCTTGTTGTGAGCGAACCATGTCCCGGAAACGTCTCTGGAGTATCTCAAACATGGTTATCTCATTGGAGGGTTGCCTCCTAGAGTTGTTTCTTGTCCACGTTCCAATAGAGGAGACATGTCGGCATGTTTGAACTTGAGTGGTTTTGGGTGCCTTCGGTTTTGATGTCCCTGGTTGAGCCTCAAAGCCTAGGCCTCTGGTGTTGGCGGTCTTTCCATTGAGCTTGGTCACTTCATTAGAGTCGCCGTTCCAGAGCTTCTGGAACATCTCGATACGTCTTTTAGGGACAGGTTCCAGACAATGAGTTCGGTGGAACAAGCCCTTCAGGCGAGCATCAGTATTTCTTTGGAGTTTGGGATGCATTTTAGTTTCGCCCTCGTTTTCCTCCAGCCATCGCTTGCAGTCTTCGGGGGGAGCCTGATCATTTTCTGGATCGACCTCTCCTATCTTGACAAAGCGGATGCTGGGATGAGTCACTGTTCCATGTTCCACTTCTTCGATTTTTGGTGGGACAGTGAATGTTTTAAGCTTGGAGATTCGCTCCCTTTCACGAGGCGTGAGGTCTTTGCAATGTTTCATAGGCATAAACTCTACTGCTAAGGAGGTTTGACCATCTTCCTCGCTTTCAGAACCCCTATACGTCCGGGCTGGAATGTGAACATCATCTCCGACTCTTTCAGAGGACTCCGGTTCACTGTCACTTCCCCACAACATTTGGGCTGTTTGTGCCTTGATGGCTGCCTTGAGTACCACCCTTTTTACTGCCTCTCTAACAGCGTCTGAAGAGGCGGTATTCTTTGTGGATGCTGCCCCCTGTTCGACCTTGGGCTGGTAATATTTTGCATCATCCAATTCGGCTTCGTGTGCTTCAAAAGGTCGGTCATCGCCCTTGATTACACATTGTCTGCCATCTCGGGTGAACTTGACACATTGATGTAGGGTGGAAGGGACCAAACCATTTTCATGGAGCCATAGCCTCCCCAATAGCGCCTTGTAGGTGGTGTCAGCCTCTATGATAAAGAATTTCACGGGCGTCACAATTTCACCAAAATCTATGTCGATGATGGTGGACCCCAAGGCCTTTTGGTATTGATGATTGAACCCGTGAATCCGGATTTTGTCTTTCTTGGTTTCTCTGATGCTGAGTGAGAGTTGAACCAAGGTTTTCAATGGCATGATGCTAATGGAAGACCCTGGGTCAACCAGAATTTTGTTGACCTTTTTACCATATATGACCCCAGTGGTGTAGAGAGGCCTGTTGTGGTCTGCAGTTCCGGCCATCAGATCTTCATCAGTGAAGGTGATATGTGGCTCTGACTCAATTTGTGCTACTTCCTCCCGGGCTTCTTGAGCAAAGTATGCTTGGAAGCTGGCGGGGTTTTGTAAGGCATATATGAGAGATTCGCGGAGCTCTTGTGACACCATGAGAGCATCAAAGACACTTAGCAAGGCCGGTATTTTACGCAAGTGTGCTACCATATTGTAGTCACCTAAGGTTATTCTGGGTCTGCTGCCGTTTACTCTTACATCTCCTTCAGCGGCTATCTCCTCCGGAACGCTCCGTCTGTTGTAAGGAACATCCCTCGGGGGTTGTCTTTCAGGTATTCTGGTACCAGACCTCAAGCTGACATTGCATTGTCCCTTTTGTTTCGGTTGGATTTCGGTTTGAGCCCGTAGGGCCACCGGACTTGGTCGACTCGGGAAAAATGGTGCAATTCCCTCCTCCTCGGTCTCATTTTCTTCAGAATCACTTCCGAAGGGCATGGTTGTTATTGGACGGATAGCCATTGCAGTTGGCCCCTCCTCCGGGCTGTCATAGTCCGACTTTTTTGAGTCTTCCTCTTCTGAATTTTTGAGATCCGGGTACCAGGTCGTGGCGTGGCACTCTTCTCCTTCTGTTTCTTCATCTGAGGTCTTGCCGTCATTATTGGGCCAGGCTAGACATTCCTCTCTGGAATGGCTCCATTCTTGATGATGCTCACAGTATTTTTTGCATCCTTTGGGCCTTTTTGGATTGTGGGCTCGTTCGACGGCATTCTGGTGCTTTTGTGGGGCACTCTTTCTATGTCTGTCGGGCTTTGTCTTTTCGAGCGGAGGTAATGCGGCTTGTGAGGAAGTCTTCTTCTTATTTCTTTGGAGTTGGCCATGAACATGAATCCATTTTGGCAGCTTCTCAGCTCCAGAGGAAGGTTCTTCTACCCTGCGTAGCTTCACATCGATATGATACTTCCCTTTGCGAGGAGTTGCGCCTTCTTCTTTTGTGGCGCTTGTTTTGCCCCTATCTTCTTTGGAGGGTCGGCTGCATGAGCTTTCGCCTTTCTCCATCTTACCGCCATTTGAGCCAGCTGATGGGGAGTAGGTTTGAGTTTTGTCGCGTTTCTTTTTCTTTTCTGCGACTGGCATCGGTGCCTTCCCTTTTCCTATAGGTTCGCTGTTCCTGGCTGAGGGTTGATGACCTTCTTGGATAGAAATGCCTACTTCCCTCCTCCTAGGAGGAGGTGGTGTCTCAGCTGGCTCTTCCACCTTGCTTTGTCTTCGCCTCTCTTTTCTTCTGGTTTTCGCTTCGAGACGTTGTCCTTCCATGACACGAGCCAACTTGCGCTCTATTTCCATGAGCAACCTTCTATTATCAGACCATTCTCCTATGCTCATTCTTTGTAGCATTCGGAGAAGCTCAAGAATGATGTCATTTTGTCTAAGCACAGTAGCGAGCGTATTTTCTAAGGCGCCGACCTTTCTTCTGATCCTCACTATTTCACTTTGATCAACTACTGGGTTTTCTTGCAATGCCCCCTGTCCATTGGCCGGGACAGGGTTTGATTGCGCTTGGCGAGACCTGGTACGAGTGGCAGGGCCGCCTTCTTCGGGTCTATGATACTGCTGTTCATCACACTTCGGGGTAGCCTCGTGTCTTGGGCTATTTGCCCTGAGAGGGTAATGTACCCTTCTGTTTTCAGGTCTGACTGGCATAGGCCTATCAGGACTGAAGGAGCGCCTGTCAGGAGATTTGTCTTCACCATCCGAGTCTGACTCTGCAACTGTGATGACACGAGCGGTCTCAGCTGTGCTTGTTCTTTTTGAAGCATTTTTGAATTTCCGTGCTTCAGGCAATGTATCTTTTTGGATATTTACCCAAATGGCCGGGTCATAGTATCGACGAAACTCTTCATCTATATAATGCCGAGTCCATTCCATCGGGACAAGGTAATGGGGAGATGACTCGTGACCTTCAGTACCTTCAGTGACTGAAGTCTGATGGAATTGCCGGAGGAGCTCTTCCTCAGTCTCTTTTCCTTTTGATTGACCTGGATAGACTAATCTCCTGACCCGACCATACTCCAGGTTACACACTTCTCTGCGAGACCTATTCCATCTCATCCTTTCAACCCATGGGAGCTGGGCGGTCCGGATTTCACTTTCTTGTCTCACAGTGGTTGGTTGGCGCGTTGCGGGCCAAGGATCGAGCACAAATGGTTGAAGACTAGTCAAATGAGGGTGTTGGGGCTCAAGTTCCTCATCACTGCCTTGCCATCCGACCGGTTCACCTGATTTTTCCACGTTTTTAATCAAGTGACCCGTCCATCCAATCGGGTCTGTCAAGTCATGCTCATAATTTTCATCCGAGAGTTCTTCTGCTTCAGATCCTTCGGATCCCGAATCATCAGAGATGTATATTACTCTACAGGATTCAGATCCTTGGCTTTCTTCTGGTTCTCCTTCCTTTTGAGGAGGGTTAGAATGTGAAGGTGTATTGCCCGGCTGACCGGTGGAAGAAGTTTCCGCTGCCCCCTGTCCTTGGCGGGTGTCTTCTTCTTCCATGACTATAGCTTCTCTGGTTTGATTGACCAATTGGCGCACAATTTCGCTCAGGTCTTCCAAGGTAAGCTCAGGATGACCAGGAATGTTGGAAATGTGAATGTCAAGGTTCACCATGCGGACTTGCTGTCCTTCCAAATCTGCTGGGTTTACCTGGTACTCGGGGTCCAATACAAATTCATAGTCATACTGAATCCCATCATCTTCGCCATTTGGATCATATCCTGTCCCCGGTTGTGACTGAGGATTTTCGGATTGTGGGCCGGAAGTTGATGGCTGTGGCCGGAATGTTTCAGGTTGAGGTTGCGGCATTTCAGGTCGCAAATATGACGTTTCCGGTCGTGTCTGTGGTTCTCCAGGTTGTGATTGAGGTGGATCTGATTGTGATTGTGATGCTTCAGATTCCTCTTGATCATCATTTGCCTCTCTGTAGGTGATTCGGTAACAGGAACCGATACTTCGAGAGGACTCACCTTTAGGCGCCTTGTTTTTCTTTTGATTCTTCCCCTTGTTTCTTCTTTGATAAACCAAGAGGGGTTTGGTTTCGACTGTGTCTTCTTTTCCCGGGAATTCACTTTCTTCGGAGAGATGGAAAACCTCTTCCTCGTCGGTCAGTTGTAGCTCCCGCAAGAGTTCGCTGGTTGTCTTCCCTTCAGTGGCTGCTATAAGGGTTGCCAATCCTTCGGGGAACATTTCAGTCCATTCTGGTTGTGGTCGGACCGTCATGCGAGCATTTTTCTTGTGGCTTTTCTTTTCTTTAGTTTTACCACGAGATTTTGGAGAAGGTTCATCGTCATCCGTCCATTCCGCTATTTTAGCTGCACGACAATTGAATTTTCTTTCTCTGGGACTTTCAGGTTCGTCGCTACTGATGTAGCGGGATGACCCGGAAGGACCAGCTCCGGAGTTGTTATCATTGTCAGGTCTGAAAATATGCTGGGCGGTTCCTGCCACTTCTCGCATGCGAGCAGCCTCGATAGGATGGTTGCGCACAAACTTCTCGCGATTCCTTCTCCAGGTAGGATCAGGATCCGTGATGGGGTATTCTATGTACCGCATGAGCATTTGGAAATTTTCTGTTGCAAACCGGAAGAAGGCCGGCTCACTGTTCCTCAAATCCTGAAGGTATGTATGCAAGTCAATACCTTGGCGCCTTGTGATTCCCGTTCGGGCCACTGTTTCTTCGACCAAAAGGTTGGTTGGTCTACGTGGTTGGTCTCGGTTTGAACTGGGGGTATCGCCTCTACTAGCACCGGCATAGCAGGAGGTGCCAGAAGTATTAGCTGAGTTTTCACCCTCGTTGTTGTGGTCATTAGAGGGAATGGAATTCCTCAAGTCATCAAAGTTTTCCACAACTTCTCTAATCCGTGCGGCTTCGGCAGGATGGTTTCTTATGAACCTTTCCCGTCTTCTTCTCCATACTGGATCGGGTTCATGACGTGGGTGCTCTAGGCAACGAGTCCAGATTTGCTCGTGATTTGTCACGATGTCTAGAAATTCCGGGTCATTCTGGATTAAGTGGTTGATGTATGAGAAGACATCAGCTGTTTGATTTAGAGTGAGGCCTTCAAAGGCGTCCGACACATCCAAGAGTGGTTCTGCGGATCCAGGGTTTTCATCATAAAACACTCGCACAGGTGGGCTCCTGGAGTCGGGATCCCCGGCATAAAACACACTCACCCTTGAGTATGTACCACTTGGATTGGGTGTTTCTGATGTGGAGTTTTGCCGAGCTCTTCTATCCCTATTGTTTTGGGCACTTCTTGTTCGTTCCCCTCTATTTCGGTCATTGTTGTTGCTTCCCTCACCTCCATGAGAGATTGTATGACACGATGTCGAGGAGGGGTTGTGATCTTCGGTAGATGTGAAGATGTATCTTGCAGTCTCAGCAATTTCTCGCACACAGGCGGTCTCGACTGGATGACTCCGCACAAAGCTTGCCCGATTTCGGGTCCAGATAGGACTAGGATCGATGCAAGGGTAGTCCATATATCGCATTATCATCTGGAAATTTGTGATGGCAAACCTAAAGAATGAAGGTTCTCTATCCCTCAGGTCCTGCAAACACATGTATAACTCAGCACTCTGACGCCTTGTGGCTTCTGTTGCTGGCACAGGAGTCTCACCCAGGGAGTGGGATGGTTCATGAGACTCATTCTCGGAGTCTGAATCATCATCCCAATTGATGCTGATATGACGGGAGGTTCCAGAAGGGCCGGCTCCTGGGTTGCTGTCATCACTGTCATCATCACTTGCAACAGAGGTTATGATTCTATGGAAAGTAGCGGCTACCTCTCTCATATGAGCGGCTTCAGCTGGATGTTTCCTTACAAATTTCTCCCGCCTTCTTCTCCGAGACCGATCAGGGTCATGTTCGGGGTGTTCCATGAAACTGACCCATACTTCAGCATTTTCGGTGTTATCCGATATCATGTCGATGAATCCTGGGTCATTTTGTTTCAGATGACTGAGGTATGCAACCACCCCAGCCGATTGATGGATAGTGAGGTTTTCAAGTGCAGGGGTTATATTTAGAATGGGCTCTGAGGAGTCAGGCCCTCCCGTGAAATACACACGTGCATTCGGATCTATGTCATTGGGACCGAGCTCGCCTGGTCTTCGCCTGGAATTCCGCCTGGAGTTAGTCCTTCCTTGGGGTGATGGCGCTTGTGGCTCATTGTTTCTTGAGGCCGCTGATGATTCACCTTTATCCTTTTTATCGTCACTGTCATCATCAGCAGTAACATGACGGCAAGATGCTGAGGGCGCGTCATCATCATTGTCTGAATCGGATACATACGCAGGAGTTTTTCCATTTCTCAACTCCTTCCGTACTATCTCAACAGCTTCTCTCTCGAAATCCTCGACGAACTCACTAGCAAACATCGAGTACACAGGATCCATAACATATTTGAAGGTCCTGGGATCGGAGACCCTCAAATCCTTGAGATAGGAGACGTAGAACTCCACTAGTTCCTCATGTTCACGTTGTTGAGAATCATGTAGTTGTTCTGGCGATTCTTGTTGGCTCGTCCCCACTTGATTGGAGGTTTCCACCATTGGTCTTCCGGTTCTCACTTCCCTTAGATGTTGCCTGTAGCCGTACATCCATGGCTCTCGGTTGGTTTCTGGGGAACTGGGTTCTGGGGTGATTTCGCCTTCTTCGAGGCCGGTGCCTTCGGCCTCTTCTTTGAGCATCCGCTCGATAGCCTCTTTTTCATAATCTTCCAACTCGGAGGAATCTTCAGGATTCAGCATGTTGTGAAATTCCTCAGGGGCTATCATTTTCAAGCTCTTGAGATATTGAACATATTCATCAATCAACTCCTCTCGGGTGGAGCATCCATTATCGCCAAGTTTTGGACGCAACCATCGGCCTAGGCCTCCTTCAAAGAGTGGAGTCTCATGCTGTGGTGTTTCACGTGCATCCAACACCTTGGCATGTTCATAAACAACCTGGTCATTGGTCAAGGCAGCAACCGCACTCACGCCTATTTTGTCCCATCCATTGTTCAAGATGATATCTACAGCCAATTTCCTCGTAGCTAGGAGCTCAATACCATCACGATCTAGGTCAGTGACATTATCTATGGCCTTGTCCACCTTTAACTCATCTTGAAATAAATCGAAGTTTTGAACTTTCAAGTCCATCAAGAAGTCGATGTATTCAGACACCGCTTCGAATGTCACTTCTGGTGGCGACTCATCATCAGAGTTGTCATCAAAGTTCAGAGCAGAGGTTTGAATTATGATTCTCTCGGAATCACTATCATTTTCTACCTCAGACTCGTCGGAAGCGCTCAGATAACGGCAGGTCTCTGAAGTTTCCTTACTTTGGGGTTCTTTGAGTGATATTTTTAGTTGGTACTTGCCAACTAACCATGCGGCCAGCAGTTGATCAATATCATCTCCTTTCATCAGCTCGTGGACCCACCAAAAGGGGTCCGCCAGGATTTCTGTCTCTAGCTCGGGGTGGAACACAACCGTGCGATACCAGGTGGCCAATTCTCGCCACTGTTTCCGAGCTTTTAGAAACATTCTCATCCTTTGTTGGGTGGGAAGTCCGCGAGGCTCTACCTCTTGGTAGAAGACATCATTTCTTGCAGCCGACCCTTCTCCTTTTAGGGGGGAAAAGGGAGTCACAGCAGCAGTTTCCTCTATTACATGTTTGTCTTCAACCTCCGCATCTTCTGGTGGTTGTTCGATGTCATCCTCAGCATTTTCATAGAAGTCGCTGTAATCTTCATTTCCATTTTCCTCACCCTCAGTATCAGAGGTTGCGAAGACATTACAGCATGCACCGGCGGCGCCACCGTCACCTCTTTCTTCATCACTACTGAAGTGACAATCAAAGTCATAGTTGTTATCCTGGTCATCGCGAGGCGGGCTGGTACCAGGCCATGAGTATTCATCTTCAGTGTAACATTCTTCTTGTTCTGAGGTTTTAGCTGGGGACTTGGCTGGAATGGGCGCCTTTCTGGCTGCCATGGCTTTCCTATCTCTTCTGAGTCTTGTTGCATTTATGGCTTCACTCATTAGACCGGACACATGTTGGGCCAAAGTCTGTATCACAGAGGGGGAAGTTCAGGTTGCCCTGCCTTGTCTTCCACAAGTAGGTTAAAACCCAGGTTGTTCAAATCCAGACCGCCATCCTCACTTTGACATTCTTTGGGGATTTCCACATACACTCTCCTTTCTTGTCCGTTGACGGTTACCGGAAGAATCATCAGTTCTGAGTCTGGGGCTCCAGGACCTTGAGTCCTAGAAGACTCTCCGGGTGTATTTACTTGAGTGCCAGATCTTCTGTTTCTGTGACTTCTGTGCGTCTTCTTGGTTCTAGCAGGGATGGCCTCGGTTTGTGTTCCCCGAGACGACGATGACCCTGCTTGACTAGATTGTCCAGGCACGCCAAGGACCGCTGGTGCTCTTTCTGGAGCTTCCGGTATTTCTTCTGGGATGTTGGACACTTTGGCATCATTTTCTCCTTGGATTCCATCCGAGATATGGCGACAAGTAGCCGTCCAGAATTCTTCGGATTCTGCGTTCTCACGCTCTTTCCTTCCCTGTACATCCTTCCAGGCCCTACCAGTAATTTTGGTAAAGTCTTTCGGGGAGAGAAAGTCAGCCAGGGTTGCTTGCCTTGGCCTCCCTTGGATGTATTGCTCCTCGGTCTCTTGAGGTGCAGTTTTCCTCCAGAACGGCCTATTATTGCTTGACCGTACTATTGGAACATAGTTGCGCTTTGGTCTGGGAGGCAACCTTGCCGGTATGACCACATTCCTTGGCACGATGGGGGTGATGGCATTCTTCCACCTGAGCCTAGGTTCAGCCTGGAGCATCTTCAACTTCTTCTTTGTGCTCTTGTTGAGACACACACTCCAAGTGGTGGGTGGTCTCCCGTCAGAACTAGCAGAGACACGATTTGTGCTGGCAACTGGAGTTCTGGTTGGTCCGGTATGGGGTGCTGACTCTTGCCTAGCATCATCATGGAGCGGAATTGCACCTTCCTGGATTCTTTTCTAGATCCAGTCCTTGAATACATAACAGTCTTCAATACTATGGCCCAAGACCCGATGATATGGGCAATAGTTCGGGTGATTGACCTTGTTTTCTTCCTCCGGCCTTTTGCACCTCGGGAGTCGTATCTCCAGCACTTTCATGGCTTGCTGAAACAACTTTTTGGTCTTCTCTTTCTTGAAAGAGTATGGCTTACTTTGTAACTCCTTCAAGGTGGGTCTCGGGGCACGAGTTTGTGGCGCATCATCCTTTTCCTCGTCGCTTTCTCCCCATTGGACACCGCTGGTGCCTTCAACCTGATTGCTGGCCGCTTTCGTTTTCACGGCTTTACTTTCAGCTTTCTTCGGCCTTTCCTTGGGAAGAGCATACATCAGATTGATGTCATCCTCCATTCCTTCGAACTCGATAATTTTAGTCACTAAGCCCTCAAAAGTGGCAACATTGTGTCCTGCCAAGAGCACTTTCATGGGTGGACGGATCCCATTCATGAGCATGCGGACCGCCTCTTTTTCAGAGATGTTTGACTGGCACCGCGTGTACATGTTTTCCCACCTCGCGACAAAGTCCGAGGCAGTTTCTCCTTTGTTTTGTTTGGTGTTGACCAAGCTGGTCAAAGTGACACGACGAGGTGTGACTCTAAATCGGGTCTTGAAAGCGGCGACCATTTCTTTCCAATTCTTGATACTATTTTCTTCTAGCGAGGCATACCATTCGAAGGCTACCCCCGTCAAACTCTGAGGGAATTGCCTCAACAGCCACTCTTGTTTTCTGGTGGTATCCCCACAAGACGTCAGAAAGTGGGACAGATGTTGATCGGGAGTCACTTTACCACCGACTCCTTCAAATGGTTTGAATTTCGGCACAACATAGCCTCTTGGGTACTCAACCCTGTCAAACCTCTCAGGATATAGTCTTCCTGTGAAGTTGTTGGGGAATTGAGGTCCGTCAACTCCCAAGTATTGGAACTTCTGCTCCATTTGTCTCCTCATATCTTCCATGAGGTCAATTGGGTCGACCTTGGAAGCATTCTTCTTATCACGTGACTCCTCGTCCGATGTTTCACGCGAGTCACGACTGCTTTTGGACTTTCTTCTCTTTTTGCGCTCAGACATCGGGTGTTTGGCACTCCCTTGTCTTGAAGATATTGGGTTTGGGTTGGGTCCCGTCCCTTTCTTGGCCATGTACTTTTGGATTTCAGCACAGGCCTCTGTTATACGGACATTGTCAGCTTGGAGCTGTTTCAGCTTCTTGTCCTTTTCTTCCAACTCCTTGCGGAGCTGGGCAACTTCTTCGAGGACTTCGTTTTCCTCGCCTACGCTATCATCAGAGGCATCACCCCTGTTAGAACCGGGATTTTCTCCTCTTTCTTCCTCTTCGCCAGCAGAATGATCACTGGCTTGGTGAACCCTTTCTTCTGTGATGGGCTCAGGGATTCTAGGACGATTGTTTTTCTTTGGTGGGGCGGAGGCGGAAGCTTTGCTCTTCTGGCTCCGGGTTTCGACAGGTATACTCTCAGGCTGTGGGGGTTCCTGAGAGCCAGTTCCAACCATATGAACTTCAGTGAGGTCATCATCATGGTCAGCATCATTCGCATGAACATGGTACACAGACACAGATCCTACACCCTTTCTTTTCTTGGGCACATGGACCTTCCTTCCTGGGGCTTGTGTCATGTATGACACAACATCAGACAATTCGGAGGTTTTCTTCCTCCTTTTGTTTTCCTTCAAGGACCTGGCGCCTTCTGGCTGCGGATCAGAAGCATTTTTAAGCTTCCGAGCATGAGCAGCCTTTCCCTTGGCTTTCATATTCTTGGCATTGGGTTTGAGGGGAGGGAAAGTGAGGCGATCAAAGACCGAGGGAGGTGCGGTCTCAACTTTCTTCTCCGAGGCACTGTAATCAGCATCCCCAACCCTGGTATCCTCATAGTAGGGGAAGCGGAGGCGCTGGAAGACCGGGAACCGGAGCCTTTCCTTGATCGAAGGTTTTTGGGTGTTCTTAGCGGGCTTAGCGAAGGCTTTACGGGCCCCGCGGAGTTTCTTGACAATTTGATAGGTGGCATGGATAGCCTCCACAGCTTGGTGCTTCTTAGGAGTGGGGACCACCTCAACCTTCAGAGGAGCGTACTGGGGCAGCTCCCAATCCTCACGCAGGCGTGGACCGTCAGCATTCTTCTTCACAATGCGGAGAGGAGAGAACGCGTTGTTAAGAGGTAAGTCGGTGTCGACTTCTTCTTCCTGGGCCAGGCGGAGGGCTTGAGACCTCGAGAGCCTGACTCTGGTTTCCTTCGCCTTTTTAGGGGCGAGGGTCAATTTGAGACGCTGGGCACCAGCCCCAGCCTTCTTGTTAAGAGAAACGGTTGCGGTCACGGGCGCTTCACCAGCAAGCGCGGTCAAGGGCACCTGGACGGGCACAGTGAGAGTCCCGGCCACTGACTTGTTAGCCTTCTTCAAGTATGCACCGCTCACGATTTCGCTCCAAGTCACCATGTTGATTTTGTTGGCTTTGAGTAAGTTTTCTGCAAATGAAAAATACTTGAAGTCAACGTCAGTGCCTTTATATATTTTAAATGAATTTCATGCTGTGCTAATATGCTATGCTGGTATGCCTGGTTTATTGATTAGTCCCTGATGAGAGGAGAAAAAAGGTCCCACCGGGCGTGCCAGAATCTGTCTCGCACCTTTTTGGACCCTGATCCTCGGAAGGGGGAAATGACCGGATACTCCCTCGGGGGAAAAAGATATTGCGGACGAGATACCCCTCGATCGTTTCGAAAACTCAGGCATCGGCACCCACCTAAAAAGGGATGTGGATACTGACGTGGTTTCGAACCTCTCGAGAGTTTGATTGTTTACTGCAGGTCATTTTCTTCCAGTAGGCGCAAGCCCCTACTGTTAATTACCTCTGAACCAAGTCAAGAGCACCTCTAGATCGGGATAATCAATGGACTAGGCATGACCGTTAGCATTCCAGCATTTTACTAAAAGACACTTGACATTAGACGGACATATATGGATGGTGACATGAGCGGAACAGATATTATAACTATGGGAGAGTCAACATGGTGCAAAACATGATGCAAGGACATCTAGTTCATATTTGAGATTCCAAGATTTTTTGGATTTTGGTTGTTTAACCCTATTTTTACATGTTTGACGATTTTTGTTTTATTCTCTTCAGACCATACACATGGTAAGTCTAAGGAGAATGGTCATAGACGTATAAAGTTTCGGTATTCTGATTATATCAAAGCTTTAATTACTTTAAGACTTCAATTTATCAACGTATTTAAAACTTAGGTCTGTTTATTGACATATTAGAATCAAGGTTATCAGACGTTTTCAGAAACTCAGGCATTCAAGCGTGTAGAAGTTCCGGTCTTTGAACGTGCGTCGATTCTGGTCAATTATTGACGTATTGAATTTCTGGCCCTGTGACGTGCAAGAGTTAGGTTATAAAACGTTTTAAACCCTGGTTTTAGGGCGTGTTTAGAAATTCTGGTCACTTTGGACATTTTAAACTTTGGTCTTCATATGTTCTAGAATTTACCGAATTCTGATTTTCAGACATATTTAAAGTTTGGTCCCTGGGTTCTGGAAGTAGAATTTTATTTCTGGATTCGTATTGCTTTTGGATCTAAGTCTGGATCTTGGATTTGGATTTTTAGGGTTTATGTCTGGTTCAAACATATTTTGGGTTCAGGTTTAAGGAGTCTTTTGATCGAACTGCTGGTTTTGTTTCCGAATTCTCGGGAATTCTTGCGTAGAGGCAATCACTGCTTAATTGTACCTACTATCAAAGTTATCTTGAGGCACCTATTGTCCAAGTGTACCTGTTGTTCAAGTGGTTGAGACACTTAAACTTTTAATTTTATCATGTCTTTAATGCCAATTTAGTCTTTAAGACATTTTTAATGACATTTTTGAGGGAAATTAATAGTGTTGAATTAAACTCCCTTTTTCTTTTAGAATTTGGTGTCGAGGCCTTATACAAAAATGTTCCTTGTAATTTTCTGAACATTTTGGTATTTTTTGGTAATTTTCTGACCCTTCTAGCTATTTTTAAAGCATTTTTGAAGTTTCAGCAATTTTAGAAAATTCTGATTGGTCAGAGGATCGGCTGTTTCGTGTTCTGGGTGTCAGGAACCCGCTATACACACGGCGCCACAGAAGATCACACGAGGTCGCTGAGGTGAGCTGACTGAGTCGTTTGGTTCACGCGCGTGTCGATGCGCCGACGCGTCTGAGTTCTGACATTATGGGGCCCACTGTCGGTGGCTAGGCGTACCGTGGATCATGTTCATCCACCATTTTCTTTTGATCTGTCGGAGACGAACGAGGAACGTTGATCTGCGCCAAGATTCGTGCTGGTCAAATATTCAACGAACCCTCTTCTTTTCTGTCTCTCTTTCTTTCTTTCTTCTTCGTCTCTCTCGACGAGAGGCTGACTCGAGTCAAACCTTCGTGGCCGACTCGATCTCTGCGAGGTAAGATCCGTTTGGCCGGCGAGAGGTACCATTGAGGTCGCCGCGTCTTCCTCTTTCCTTCTCAACTGGTCGACTGAGTCGATTCTCACTAACTGAAGTGATCGAGACGTACCTATGTTCAATTTGGGATTTTCCGACGATGTACTTGCAGTCAAAATTGACCCAAGTGGGGCCAATCGGCGGCTTGCCTTAGCACTAGGAGGAGTTCCTGAAGTGAATTTGAGCATCAATTCGAGGTAAACCCCTATAACCTTGCTGTATTGATTTTGAGCTTTCCTTTGCCTAATTCCCTGTGATAATTGGACCTAAGTGGACCTGAAAGGGATGATTAGTACATGGGTTTGGGTGTGTAAGTCACTGGTGTTACCTAATTAGGCTGTATGGACTGTGATTTGGTTATTTGAGTCAGGACTTGGCTGTTTGAGTATTTGGCATTTTCTTTCTTTGGATTTAGTTACCTAACTAAATTTTGGCAGCATGATTGGGTAATTAGGATTTTAACAAAGGTTTTGGCTGTGTTATTAGTACATGATGGTTTTGCATAGTACTGTTATGGAGCTGTGAGGTGAAATTTGGTGGAGTATAGGCTTTGTTTATGGGACTTGACTGACTTGTGGTTTGTGGGGCTATTATCACAGGGACTTAGACATGTTATTGTTGTTTGAAACACGAAACAACCCCTGGATGACTGCTCAGTGGCAAGTACACCCATTAGGATTGGTTTATGCTCCAACTTAGAGCTCAAAATCTGAGTCCAAGGAGAGCCAAGAGTGACTGCTCAATGGCTAGCACACCCATTAGTATGGCTCTCTTAGGACTCTTATACAGCAAGCTTATAGGGGCTTGTACCCTTCTTCACTTCAGCTTCTTCCTCAACTGCTACTGGCTTGCCACCTGACTGCTGCACAGACAAAGAAGGAGAGTTTGACAGGTATACTTCTTTATTATTGCACTTTTCACTTTTATTTGCACTTTTATTGAATTTAACAGAAGCTACTTAGCTTAGTTCCACTTATTTTTCATGTTAATGCCACTATGGATCTACTAATATGCTTATTTAGGTGTCTTCTCATATGATTTGGTTAACAGTTGAAATAAACATGCTCATGATTATACTATTTGAACAAATGCAGTAAAGACAGAATATAGAGATGCAATAACATAAGAAATAAAGCAAATATGTACACAGAAAGCACTTTATTTCATTTGAAAAGCTACATTTTTGCCAATTACCTTAAATAAAAGCTAACTGTTTCTTTTGTTTTTACAGAAAATAAACTAAGTTGAAAGTTGGGCAGAGTTTCAATATAGCACTTTGCCTCCCTCTTTTCAGTCGATGGAGAGCTTGTTTTATAGGTGTTGATGTCTTCTAGGGTTTGATTTTGGGGTTGCCACTTGGCAATTTCTCAGAATTTTGGGTTTGGATGAGGGGTTGAGATGTATTTTGCTCCTTGCCGCCTCAGTTTGTGAGTGTTCCTTCACTTCTCTTCTTTTACATCTTGTGTGCACCCTCCAATAGTCTTCTGACATCTGGCATTGGTGTTGATGTAGTGGATGAGTCAGCTAGGTTTACTCCAATTTACTTGTGCTTACTGTTTTCATGACAGGTGGGCCATAGGGCCACTTGTCATGCTTATCTGTGGGTGTTGTCCCTTCTTCTTTGGCTTGGAGAAGGGGGTTGTATTCTGGCGCCAAAACATGGCTTGGACAGATGTCACTGATCCATGGTTCATTGAGCTTTGATGGTGTGGATGCACTTGTGAGGGTATCTTCACCTGTGCATAGCTGTTGAGCCTATGTCTGAGGCTTGGCAGTGTATTTGGAGGGTGTTTGATCCTCTCCATTTGGTGTTTGGGTTTGGATTTCATATAGGCTTGACTATGCAGCCTTTGGTTGTGTTTTCTGAAGAGTGGGGATGCCTGTGGGACCCACTGGTCAACATGGTGACCCCACTGTGTTCAGTTGAAATATGGAGGGAGTAAGCTTGATTTTTTGCTTTCAGAACTTACTTGATATCTCCATTTGATTTAGTTTGTTGTTATTGCTTCTGTGTAGGTGTCATGCCTTCATTGGTGCCACTTTGTGTTGGCTGTGTTGGCATAGGCGCCTGTGAGGATGCAAGGTACCCCCTGAGTGTTGGTACATTCTCTCTGGAGAGAATTGATGAGGTATGGAGGCATTTTATTTTGTGTGGATTTTCTGTAACTGCTGAATTGGTAATTATGCATGTTTGAGCTGTCATGATATATGTCATTTGATACTCATATGCATATTACTTGGCTTATTTAACCTTGACTGATAGTTGGTTATGATTAATTCCAGCCTATGATTTGATGTGAGGCTGTATTAAATTTTATACAACTTGTGGGTTGCATTTCTGTGGCTAAATTCGTTTGCAGGCAAGTGTTAGAGTTAACACTTGCCATGTTTTGGCAAGTTGGGCTCATACTTGTTCTGTTGAGGGATTTGTGTTGGCTTTGGCAGTGAGATTGACTATAATTTCTCTCAATTTGGTGCCTCCCCCATACTGTGTGCATCAATTAGCACACCCCTGGCCTGTGATGAACCAACTTTGGCAATAAATTGCATATTTATCTGGTCTGAGGCTAGGTGTCACTCAAAGTGAGGCAATGATTTATCCACATATGATCATGGACAAGTGCCTAAGCTAGCTGATTTTACTTGCTAGCTTCTGTGTGTTTTCTTGTGTAATATTCTGTAGACAGTGAGCCCAGGGGCAAATATGGCATCATGTCATGCTTTCTCAATGATTTGAGCACATCATTCCTTTGTCCCCTTGTGATAATACCTGATTTGCCCATGGGTCAAGGAATGACACGCATTCAAGGCTATCTCAGGTACTATCTAATGTTTTTCCCTTCTATATTGGGTGACATATGCACATAGATGCATGTTTTGCTCAACCCAGCTGTGATCCAACCATCCATTGAACCTGGTATGTATCTGGGTGGCTGGGATGATCCTGTATTTGCAATTTAGTGAAGCAATGACGCTTTGGTGTTTGTAGTATGGTTTTATGTTGTGCATTGGCTCTGTGCACTCCTTACTTTTCATGAAGAGAGAGAGAGGGACCACTGAAAGTGATGCAATGCACTCTCTTCTCTCTAATTACTCCCACAGTCAGGGGTACACTGTTTCGGCAGGGCTAGGCCACCTTTTTTCAGTTTGTAGGCTGGGGAAAGTGTATATTCTCTCCATTTACCCATATGATTTGCGATATAATACTGGATGTCTCCAGTTGCTGACATTGGTACCATTTTATAGGTACAATGTACAATTTTCTTCTATGTATATCTTTAAGAGCCTTTCCTTGCTCTACAGAAACCCACAATTGCTTTAAACTTATGAATTCTTTCCTCTTTCATGCCCTGAGCTCGACACTCGCGACTGTCAATGGCGATACCCTTGCTCCGGCGAAATCGAGTAGCAATTGAATGAGAGAAGCACAGCAAACCTTCCGTTTTGCCACTGTAAGCATCTCTAACCATTTATTTGTCTTTAATTTCGAAGTTTTGTTCACCCCCAAATCCATCTTCCGACAGTTTCTCCTCTCGAATTCTTTCTCTGTAGTTCAAGAGAACACTCGAGACTGGTGTCATTGAATTCGTGGTGGTGTTACCTGCACGACGGTGCAACTAGTCGAGGCAATGGTGGCCTGTAGCTCCGGCGAGACTCGAACCTAGCCGACGGAGAAGACGACTCTTCTCAGGTTTCATTTCCTTATTTTCTTTTTTTTTTATTTCTTTTAACGAAAATCCCTGGGCTAATCAGAGGCTGCCACGTGTCTCTTTTCAGTTAAAAGAAAATAAAAATTCACAGCGGGGCCCACTTGTCAGCATTCGTCGACGCTGTGTTGCGTTGAGACGCTGTCGAGTCGACTCTGTATTTGGGTCGAGTCGCGTGTAAGCCTGAGTCACTGTTAAGCTCAAGTCACGCGTGAGTCCCGACTGAGTCGGAGCTGAATCTGAAGGTATAATGTGACTGGGTTGAGTCAGTTAGCTATCTGGGCCGATTTTCATTGTGGGCCGATTTTCATTGTGGCCGATGTGGGCTCTCTTCTTTTTTTTTTTTTTATATTTGGTTTGTAATAAACCCGGCCTATATGCATATTGATGTACCTATTGACTTATGCATGATTTTATACATGTATTTCATACGTATTTTGCATGTATTTCACATGTATTGCACACATATTTTTGTATGGATTTGTATGATTTGTGGGCCCGACCAAGTAGCTTGTATTGTAGCATTACGGTATCAACCCTTTTGACATACTTGTTAAGTCCAAAATCGCTTGAGATTGATTCAATTCGAACTTATCAAATGAATATCGCCCATTACATTCGAGTAGCTCTATACGAGCGTTCTTTCATGCATCTTGACGTCTTCTGTCGGCTCATTCAAATTTGCCGAATTTTAGAGGCAAACATTATGCAACTCAAAATTTAATTGACTTAATTCCAAGATGCCACCTCATTGTGCTCCTTGTACTTGTCAAAATTTTATTGAGTTTACAACCCTCAGTCAATGATTGATTATACTATTCAATAGAGATTACAAATGTTGTAACTTAATAAACTACTCAACAACCCAAAGCGAGCAGAATTGTTGCAAATCTGTAACCCTAGCGGCCCACTTGAAAGACATGTGACCCGCTCGGTTACACTCCCTCAGTTTCTGACTACTCACAAATTCTTTTGTGATTTCACATTATATGTTATAATCTCACATTCATCCTGATCCTCTATAAGACAATAAGATATTGTAATGCCCTGCAATACATGTACATCAATGTCTTTTCTTATTAGAGATCAGCGACTACTGATAATTAAGCCAAAACCACATAGAGACAAGCACTATGTTAGCACTCTCATAAGTCATAACATCTCAGTTATAACTATAAAACCTCGCAGCACAATTCTAGTCATTCCTAAGAAATATATATAGCTTAGCCTATATGACCAAAAGAAAGTCTAGGACAATCAATCAAATCACAAGAACTAAGCATCAATACCCTTACATAACTCAAATCGGCGCAAGGATCAGAATCTAGATGAGATCTCAATAGTCTACCAATCTAGATTCACCCAGTGTGTGTCATCACACATTTCTAGCAAACACCAACTGTGTTGTGCAAGCCATCACAATTAGGTGAGATTGTACGACATGTACCATCCATCACCATCAACAAGCAAATAATAGAGGGTAATTGATGAAATTATCGAACAGATAACTTCAATCATGGTTTATAATTTATTATGCTTGTTCTGGTTAAAGTATATGACAATCAGAAATATTTCAAATGATCTATTTGAGCCATCAAATAGTTTATTATCATATGAAATGTCTATAGATCTGTTTGTAAATCAAACAATCTATTTAGATATCATAAAGACACACCAACAATTTGGTTGTCTACCCTCGGACTTTGTCACGGTTCGTTTCGACACGAAACGATCCATCTCACACAAAGTATATTGATATCTTGATTCTGGCATTCTATCTCCCTCAGAAGCAATATCTAATTATCATCAAACTTTCTAGACCTTGATAATAGCACTTAACTGCGCCATCAAGTCTAAATGAGACAACACCAATAGATGGTATCTCCCATTTCGGTACTTGGTCCGGCATAAAGTCATATACACTACAAGAACCATTGATTATCACTCAGATAATCTTTAAAACAAGTTTGGTTTCACTCTTATGACCTCTGGTATTCATGTGTCTCAATTTCTGATCACTTATATGGTGTTTTACTCAATTAGACTGTCCAACAGCCATTTTTGCTCTCAGCCAACAGTTTCAGCGGCCCACTGGCAAATCCAGCGACCCACCGAAAAATCTGCGGCCCGCCGGCAATTCTAGTGACCCGCCAGAACTGGGCAGAATTACAGAATCGACAGAAATCAGATTCTGCACCCTGATTTCAAACCCGCGATATCTCGATCATACTTCGATGAAAAATTATGTTCCATATATCACTGGAAAGCACACTCAATGCTCTATCCAATCATGGCAATCATAAATTTTCAATAATTTCAGAAGTATGAAAAATATCCTTTGAAAATCAGATTCAAAACACCAAGTTCTGATTCTTACCAAAACAGACCCGACTTGCGAACGCGATTTCTCACTCACCGTTTATCCAAAAATTGCAAACTTAGACTTTCTGGAAAGATCTCTAAAAGCTCTATCTCCAGTCCAAATTTGGTAGAAAAGCGAATTACGATGTGATCACAAATCCACTCGCACTACAGAAAGGTCAAAAATTCTAGAAACCAGACAGACTGACATCCTCTGATTGCGAGATCATTATCTCTCTGAATACTTGCTTGTTTTTCGAGTTCTTGGCCTCTCTGGAAACTAGACTTCAAGCCCGTTCCAACGCCATAAGTTTCACTCGAAACAAGTTAATAGATCTCGAGATATACCTCCGCGAAGTCAGGCAATCAAATCTGAAATTCTGTTTCTGGACAGAACTTAGGGTTCCCTAATTCTTCCTCAAATCACGAAATTAGACACACAAAATCACTCAATAACAACCAGAAATCACAGAGAAAAGGCTTAGGTATCAATCCCTACCGAAAAGAAACCTAACGGCTCTGATACCACTGTTAGAAAATCGTGGGTAAACACATACCGCAGCGGAAATCGATTTTTCAGGATCTCTTGCAATTCCTTTCACGGCATGACACGCTAAGCCTTTTCACGTCTTCACGACCACCGTCTTCATACGCTAGTGGACAGCAACCACGATTGGAAGTCGAGTTCCAACGAGTTCTGCCACACTATCCACAGCCACGGTGCCAGACGGACTGCCACACGCCAACCTCTCGAATAGGTTGCGGTGTTTCACTCTCCATCGAGTGCTCCTACTGATTAACAAGTAGAAGAGAAGTGGATCTCTCTCTCTCCCTCTATTCTCTGTCTCTCTCTCAAAGAGAAATGACTCACACTCTTACAGAAATATGATCTGTTCAGAGAATATATAGAGATAGGGACTCTGTCACCAAAAGGTGCGAATTGTCCTGCGGCCCGCTGGGATTTCCAGCGACCCGCTGAAAATGTCTCCACTTCAAAATTCCAACACATGTTGCATGCAACAAGCCTATGCATAATTTTGTAAATTCCTACTATCCCAGTGTAGTCTCAGCTATTTTCTGTACAATTTTTTTGTATGTGTAGGCATAATTTATGTGTTTTGCATTTGAAAATTTTTACTTTATATTTATACATTCAGAAAATTGTATTTCTTTTCTGCTTAAAAAGATTATCATCAACCATTGCATAAGATATATTATGTAAACTTTAGTCATGATTCTTTTATTTTTGCAATTAACTCGTAGGTAATTACTCCACTGCATCATATAAAACATGAAAGGTGGCCTACGGGCATACTAAACTCAAAAAAAAAAAAAAAAAAAAAAAAAAAAAAAACATGAAAGGTTTATTACAGACATGCAAAAACAGATTCGAAAGCAACACAATTTCTATTTTATTTATGGAAAAATCAAAATTCTAACTTTTATTTTATTCACCAAATTTATAATTCAACAAACGGTTTGGTTTTCTTCAACTAAATAAAAAACAACAAACAAACAACAGAAACTGTTTGGCTTTCTTGTACAAAACTTCTATGAATTTTTTACTTGTGACAGTTAAACTTCTACGAAATTTGATGATCTGGCGCAAATTCAGAAAACCAACCAATGAAAACGTATATTTTGCCCCCGTATTGTATTCGTAAACTTCATTGGTACAGTTTGCACCTCCACCTTCTAGAAAGAAGACAACTAAACACAGCGTCGAAACTCGTACATTTTTTCTTCTCGAGACCAAAAATTATCGAATCTTTTTTTGCGTAAAAGTCAACCGAATTCAAAACCACTCTTTCGAAATTCTCCCCGCCATCTCACTTTCCCCTTTCTCTTCTCGATCCAGCCATGCAATTTCTACCTTGATTTCATGGGAATGAAAGCTGGGTCGAAAATGGCGGAGCAATTGAAGCAGTACGGGTATCAGATCCGATCCAAGCACGATTGGATCCGTGCACCATCCTTCTCATCTGCTTCTCCTTCTTCTTCTTCTTCTTCACGGTACAATTTTCTCCTTTTCTCACATTTCTAATCTATTAGAGCTAGATTGCACGTGCGATTAATTTATAATCTAAAATTTTGGATAAATTTGTTGATGCAGGGGAGATGCATTGCTTGTAATATTGGAGATATTGATGTTTACATTTCTAATTTTTTCGGGAGTTTCGTTGTATTTCAAACACGTTCGTCTTGCGTTTTTGTTTATATGCATTACTGGAATTATTCTGGTTTGTGCAAGAATTTCAAAGCAAATTAGGCAAGATCGTGAGTGGAAGCGAAGAATGCTCCTGCCTTTGTCAATGTAAATGTATTTTCTCCTTTAATGAGATGGCAATTTTATCTTTTTATTACCATAATTTGTTGTTTCTTTGCTTAATTAGCTTCTTGTGTTCAGTTTACTTTTTAATATGTTTTCGACTATGCATTCTGCAATTTCTAACTGGGAGAAAATGGGAACTTGACATTTAGAATTTGAAGCTAATCAACCATCACTTCCCTGACTACCTTAAATAAATTTGAGACTCGTGGGGTTAATTAGTATCTTAAAAAGGATTAAAGGCATTTGAGACTTGTGGGTTTTACCGTCACATGCAAACCAAACAGAGGTTGTTCCTTATAGGACTTACATTTTTCTGCACATATGCCTAAATTGAATACCAGTACTATTTATCCAAAGGGAAACATTAATTTAGAAAAATAATAGATGTAATTTTTTAAAGACTGTGCGTGTGGTGGGTCGTGCTTGTGAATTATGCAACTCTTTTTCTTGGGTTTTTTTTTTCATGTTGGTGAATCGTATTCATTCGACTATCAATCTACCATGATATGCTTAGTTATGGTGCCCATTGTTTCCAAACCCCATGTCAACGTGTTCTGAGTTGGAGCTTATTTTTAGATTTGGCGGTGTTTACCAGAAGGTAAAATTAGCAAAGAGAGGAAACGAAACACCTGAGTCTAAAATAACACTATAACAATTGATGCGGTCTCATGCCATGATACAAATACAATGCTGTTTGTTTGGATATATGAATTCCTATGATACTTGAGACTGCTGATATGTAAGTATTGCACTGAGAATTCAAGATCTATCACATTTCAAATGTATAATTAGTTTGGGACTTGGATAAGTAGCGATGAAAAATAATTGATTACAACTTGTAACTTATAACCATGGGTAAATCACTTTTATCTTATCGGATCCAACTCCTTCGCTCTTTCGGAAAAAAAAAAAAGCGAACCGAAAACCCTTCTCCTCATCAAACCCTAGACGGGGTGGCGGCCTCCGTCGACCTCCCCTGCCACTCTTTTTTCGTTCTTTTCTCCCCTTTTTGCTACAAGTGCAGCCAATATAAGGTGGTGATCTGTTGATTCGGCGGCTCGAGCGCCGGGTGTCGTGCGTTTTGGAGATGTGATTTGGTTGTCGAGATTGTGCAGTCGAGGTGCAGCACAGCTGTCAGGGTTATGCAACCGATATTTGCGACACGACCGTCGTGGGTGCACTGTCGAGCTGCAGTGCAACCGTTAAGGGTACATATGTCGGCCATGGCAGAAAGGGGCTTGTCCGGTGTTGTCTTGGGTCGCGTTTGATCCGCGCTCAAGTTGAGCTACTCTCACTACAACAGATTCAATTTTTGGAAACGCCTTATTAGAACCGGTTTTAGAAAAACTCGGTTCTAATAATAGCCAGTGGCAATTTCCAAATTTCTGTGGTTATTTTTAGAACCGGTTTATTATAAAAACCGGTTCTAATTTTTTGACTAAAAAAAAAAATCTGTTTAATTTTAGAACCGGTTTTCTATAATAACCGGTTCTAAAGAAACAAATTTAAAAAACAAAACCGAATATTTTTAGAACCGGTTTTTTATTTAAAATCCGGTTCTAATAATATTTTTTTTAAGTTTTCTATTTTTATTTCTGTTTTTTAGAAAAAACATAATATAATTTCAACAAAAACCGAATATAATTTAATTTCTAATATTAAAACATAATATAATTTAAATAACGAATATAATTTAAATAATATAATTTTAATATTAAATAAAAAACAGAATATAATTAAATATAACAAAAATAAGAAAAAAAGGAAAAATCGTATTTTTTTAATTCTTCTATTTTTATTTCTATTTTTTGGAAAAACATAATATAATTTAAAAAAAAACCGAATATAATTTAATTTCTAATATTAAAACAGAAATATTTCAAATAACGAATATAATTTAAATAATATAATTTTAATATTAAATAAAAAAACAGAATATAATTTTTTAATTTAATTTATCTTTAGAATCGGTTTTTTATTAAAAATCCGGTTCTAATAATATTTTTTTTAATTTTTCTATTTTTATTTCTGTTTTTTAGCAAAACATAATATAATTTAAACAAAAACCGAATATAATTTAATTTCTAATATTAAAACAGAATATAATTCAAATAACGAATATAATTTAAATAATATAATTTTAATATTAAATAAAAAACAGAATATAATTAAATATAACAGAAATAAGAAAAAAAAAAGAAAAATCGTATTTTTTAAATTCTTCTATTTTTATTTCTGTTTTTTGGAAAAACATAATATAATTTAAATAAAAAACGAATATAATTTAATTTCTAATATTAAAACAGAATATATTTCAAATAACGAATATAATTTAAATAAAACAGAATATAATTTAAATAATTTAATTTTAATATTAAATAAAAAAAGAATATAATTTTTTAATTTAATTTATCTTTAGAATCGGTTTTTTATTAAAAATCCGGTTCTAATAATATTTTTTTAAAATTTTTCTATTTTTATTTCTGTTTTTTAGAAAAACATAATATAATTTAAACAAAAACCGAATATAATTTAATTTCTAATATTAAAACAGAATATAATTCAAATAACAGAATATAATGCATTCAAGATACCCGTGTTTGATTGTAAATGGATTCTGCAAAGTGGAGTCAAAATAGAGAAAAACACTAAAATGACAACCGTTGATTTGAAAAAACTAGGGTATGCCTATGACCCTTTTATACTTGCAAACAAACAAGCAATGCAAGTTTTTTATGTTGCTGATCCGGCCGACATCTCACGACACGTGGTACTCAAGGGAAAAAGACGCATTGTTGGTGTTGAAAATGTCGTAGACGAAGAAGAATATGATCAATTTGATGAAATAGCGTCATTCTCCACAGGTATATGTAATAATTAATAAAAAAAATCGGTGAAATTCAATTATTATTGAATTAATATTTATTTTTTACAGGTATAGATGGAACGCCACTACCAGTTAAAGAGTTAGAAACTAATTTGCGTAGCGATGAACGAGACGCATGCGAGTTGGTAAATCGACCAAAATCACCCAAGAAGAAAGGAAATTGAGTTTATTAGAATTTTTAGTATTTTCTATCTTTTTTTAGAGGTTTCAAGAATAGTTAAATATTTATTAGATATGTTTGTAATCTTCTATCTTTTTTTTGTTAAAATTTTTGTAATCTTCTAAAATTTTTCCATTTTTATTTGTAATCTTCTAAAAACATCATATAATTTTAATATTATTTGTAATCGTATTTATCTTTAGAATATTTTTAAATATTTAAGCACAAAATATTTAATTAAAAACATAATATAATTTTAATAATAAAATAGAATATAATTAAATATAACAGAAATAAGAAAAAAAAGGAAAAATCGTATTTTTTAAATTCTTCTATTTTTATTTCGATTTTTTGCAAAAACATAATATAATTTAAATAAAAACCGAATATAATTTAATTTCTAATATTAAAACATAATATAATTCAAATAACGAATATAATTTAAATAAAACAGAATATAATTTAAATAATATAATTTTAATATTAAATAAAAAACAGAAAATAATTTTTTAATTTAATTTATCTTTAGAACCGGATTTTTAGTAAATATCCGATTCTAAAAATATTTTTTTAAATTGTTCTATTTTTATTTCTGTTTTTTAGAAAAATATAATATAATTTATATAAAAACTGAATATAATTTAATTTTTAATATTAAACCAGTATATAAATTAAATAAAACAGAATATTTTTAAATATTTAAGCACAAAATATTTAATGAAAAACATAATATAATTTTAATATTAAAACAGAATATAATTTAAATAAAACAGAAAAAAAGTAAAAATCATATTTATCTTTAGAACCAGATTTTTATTAAATATCCGGTTCTAAAAATATTTTTTTAAATTGTTCTATTTTTATTTCTGTTTTTTAGAAAAACATAATATAATTTATATAAAAACCGAATATAATTTAATTTTTAACATTAAAACAGTATGTAAATTAAATAAAACAGAATATTTTTAAATATTTAGGCACAAAATATTTAATGAAAAACATAATATAATTTTAATATTAAAACATAATATAATTGAAATAAAACAGAAAAAAAGTAAAAATCGTATTTATCTTTAGAACCGGATTTTTATTAAATATCCGGTTCTAAAAATATTTTTTTAAATTGTTCTATTTTTATTTTTGTTTTTTAGAAAAACATTATATAATTTAAACAAAAACCGAATATAATTTAATTTTTAATATTAAAACAGTATATAAATTAAATAAAACAGAATATTTAAATAATTTAAAAACATAATATAATTCTAATTTTAAAACAGAATATAATTTAAATAAAACAGAAAAAAAGCAAAAATCGTATTTATCTTTAGAACCGGTTATTTATAAAAAAACGGTTCTACAAATATTTTTCTCACCTTTTTAGAACCGATTTTTAGTAAAAAACCGGTTCTAAAAATCAATAATTTTTTTTTGGTATTTTCTACACCTACCCCGCTAAGCTAAGTTCCTTCTCCCTATCGATAAATCTAAGTTCGAACCATTCATTCTCCTCCTTCACCTCAAGCCCTAAGCACTACTCCTCCGACTGAGCCATCTGCTCCTCCGTTCCTCTCTACCGCCACAAGCTCATCTTCTCTTCTCCGCCGTTCCGAGCTCCTCTGCTCTTCTCCGCCATTCCGAGCTCCTTTGCTCCTCCTCTCAAGTCTCAATCGACAACTCGGGGCCTAAAACCCTAACCGATTCATCCTCCGTTCCTCTCCGCCATGACTAGAGGTGGCTTGACGCCTAGAACCACAATAGCCGACATCGGCAGATTGGTAGTGCTTGTATCAGCCTTACTGATTGGTCTCTGACAAGGAACTTCCTCTGCTTATCCTACAGGTTCACTTTTTCTTCTCCTTTGACCTAATTGCTCCCTTGACCATACTTGTTCAATTGCTTCTGGTATGATTTTCTATTTAATACCTGATGATTTTTCCTTAAATTACAAACTTGTGATCGAATTTTCGTACAACATTTTCATATTTCTTACAATCTAATTCAGAACTATTGATAAAAAGAGAAGAAACTTCTGTGAATCTGTATGGTTTACTTTTGAGTCAGGTATTATAGTAACTTTTAAACTGATTGTAATAACTAATTAAAATGGAAAGTAGAATAGCTAGTATGCATGCATCTAGTAGTTAGTGATATTTCTTCGATTTTTCCATTATCAGGCAAGAAAATCGTGGCCAAGCAAATGTGGCCAGAGGGCAGAAATGTCGTGGCCGGAGCGCAGAAAGGTCGTGGCTGAGTGAAAAAAGCCGTGCAGTTTTGGTGAATAATTATTGTTGTAGTTTATATCTTGTGAAGAGTTTGTTAATTATTTTTATTTTGAATTTTGGTTATTAAACAAGGATGTTGTGTTATACTGTTTAGGTTGTAAAATAAATTATTGATATTCGAGTTGGTTAATTTTGAATTTGTCAATATTGTGCATTCTTTACATTTTATGAAATTATTATTTTTTAATTAATCTATTTGTGCGTAAAGTAGGATGGGGTTATATAATGCCACATGCATCATTAAAAATCCGGTTCTAAAAATATTATTAAAATCTGCATTTAATTTAAAAATCGTATAAAAAAATAAAAAAATAATAAAAAAATAATAAAATTAAGTTCATTTTTAGAACCGGTTTTTTACCAAAAATCCGGTTATAAAAATATAATTAAAATCTGCATTTAATTTAAAATTCAAAAAAAATGAATTAAAAAATAATAAAATTAAGTTCATTTTTAGAACCGATTTTTTTATAAAAAACCGGTTCTAAAAATGATTTATTAAAACCAGATTTTTACTAAAAATCGGTTCTAATAATGTTCTGAAATTTGTTTCCAAGAATAGCTTATTTTTAGCACCGCCATTTTTAGAACCGGTTTTTTATATATCTTTAGAACCACGTATTTTTAAAACCGGTGCAAAACCGGTTCTAATAATCTTTAAAAACCGGTTTTAATAATCGAATCTGTTGTAGTGTCTCACTGTCGGGTCTGAACAGATCTGTGTGTCGTCTTTTTCTTCGACGGGTCATTTTCTCCGTGCGGCGTGCACAATGAGGTGATGAGGTCGAAGCCTTGAAGGAGTCCACAATGCGATGTTTTGGGCTTCGATGTCATGGACTGCTAGGTTTAGTGAACCGTGATGTCGAAGGAGAGTTGTGCTTAGTGTGATGTCGAAACCTCTGGTCTTGAGCCACGGTCGTCATGCGGAGCTATGGTGCTAGGCCATTGTCGGTTACTACCTTTGGTGGTGTGCCTCCCTGCTATGTTCTCTTCTGCTTCTGGTGGAGATCTGTTTCTGTTAGCCGACATGGAACAGTGATAGTATAGTCGGTACCAGTTAGGCATGGCCTTTGATATAGGAAATGCATGATAGGTTTGCTAAGTGGACCATTGGTGCAGTTTCGCTTCGCTGCAGTGGTGGAAGGTTGATGGCTTTGGTGGCTGTCGAGAGAATATCCATGGAGTCGGCATGTTCTGCTTGGTTTGAAGAGAATCGTTGGTACCAGTTAGGTCGGGTTGTGTGAACCATGTACCGGTATTAAACTGGTATGGTCTGCTGGATATTTCTTTTTTCTTTTTTCGTGTAACATACCAATTGATATGGTATGATTGACTGTTCTTTTTTTTCACATATACTTCGTATTGTTTGCTTTTTATTAATGAAAATTGTCGGTTTACCGACCTTTCAAAAAAAAAAAAACTTATAACTTCTAAGGAAAGCAAACTCAATTGCCTACTTTGACTAAGCTATCCAACGAGATCTTAGGGCTATACCTTGATACAAATAATCGTTTAATTTTTACATTTTTATGACAACGAAGTTACCCAACCAAGCAAATCGTCTATTTAGATCGATCTATGTTTTGAATAGATCTAAATATTTTAGGTAACAGGAGTACTTGGTACATTGTATTTTGTTTCTAATTACATGTACTATCTGGAGAAGAAAAAAAGGAAGAAAGAAGAAGAAGAAGAAGAAACTTGGGCTTTTGACCTTGATCATCATAGTCACGATTTTTTTTTTTAGAAGAAGAAACTTGATTCCCATTCATGTCTGTATTTTTTTTTTCTAAATTAATGTTTCCCTTTGAATAAATAGTATTGGTATTCGATTTAGGCATATTTTAAAACAAATACAGATAATTTTCTGCACATGTGCCTAAATTGAATACCAGACATAATGATGCCTATTTTATCGGAATCAAGGTTGTTTTAGACATACTAGATAGCGGCCTTTTCAAGTTATCGAGTTTTTATGGCCGAAGTAACTTAGGCTTTTGACAGTGATTAACACCAAAAGACCCATAATGAATAACTAGGCTTAAATTAGGTTGTGTTGCAATAGGGAATTGATTAGGACAATCCTAAGAATTGTCATTCCTGTAATCCCATCGTTATCTTCCCTTCCTCTCCTTCCGTTCTAGCGCCAGAGAATTTTCCCCCCTCTCACGCGACCCACGTGATTCTTCTCCCCCATCTAGACTCTCTCTCCCTCTCCCTCCTTCGTCTCACCTCCGACCTCCCTCTCCCTCCGACCTCCCTCTCCATCCCACCTCCGAGCTCCCTCTCCCTTCGACTTCCCTCTCCCTCCGATCTTCGATATCCGGCCTCCCTCCATCCATCCAATCTCCTCCGACCTCCGCCTTCCTCCCTCCAACCTCTGATCTCCCTTTCCCCGACTTCCTTTCCTCCAACCTTCCTTCATTCATCCTCCCTCCGACATCCATTCGGCCTTCTCCCGACCTCCCTTCATCATTCCCGGTCTGAAGATTTTGTAATAAGTAATCAACCAATACGCGAAAATGATCAGATTGTTATAATAAGGGATCATCTTATAAATATAAATGATCAGATTATATTGTTATAATAAAAGATTATCTTAATAATATAAATGATGAGATTGTATAATAAAGGATCAGATTGTTATAATAAGTGATCAGATTGTATAATAAAAGATTAGATTGTTATAATAAGTGATCAGATTGTATAATAAGAGATCATATTGTATTATAAGAGATCAAATTGTATTATAAGGGATCATATTGTTATAATAAGAGATCAAATTATATTAAAGGATCAGATTATATAATAAAGGATCAAATTGTTATAATAAAAGATCGTATTGTATACTAAGGGATCAGATTGTTACAATAAATAAACGATTAGATTGTTATAATAAGGGATCAGATTGTTATAATAAGAGATCAGATTGATATAATAATAAAAAAACCAGATTGTTATAATAAGGGATCAGATTGTCATAATAAAGATCAGATTATTATTATAAGAGACCACATTAGCATAATAAAAGATCAGATTATTATTATAAGAGATCACATTGGCATAATAAGAGATCAGATTGTTGTAATAATAACATCATATTGTTATTATAAGAGATCAAATTATTATAATAAGGGATCAGATTGTGATAATAAGAGATCAGATTATTATTATAATAGTAAGTGATCAGATTGTTATAATAAACAATCAGATTGTTATAATAAGTGATCAGATTGTTATAATCATGTAACAGAGGATCAGATTGTTATAATCATGGAATAGAGGAGAGGCGAAGGAGGGGCGCACGTGGGATAGATCTATGGAAAGAGAAGAGATAGGGAACGAGAGAGGAGCAAAAAGTGGAGAGGGGAGTGGGGAGGGGAGACGGGAGAGGGGAGAGGGGAGAGGGGAGCGGGGAGCGGGAAGGGGAGACGGGAGAAGGGAGAGGAGGGCGGGGAGGGGAGCGGAAGTGACGCTGGTTCAAAAACGGAAAGATGCTTCCCAGCGTTCTTTCCGTTTATGGGTTGGGATTACGGGGATGACAAAATGGAGGATTGCAGTTATCACGCCCCCCGTTGCAATAACTAAAGAATTAACGGTTCAGTAGAATTCTTCCTTTAGTTCTTTTATGTCTAGTACACTGAATGCAAAATTGTTCACTCCTATCAAAATCAGAAAGGAAAAATAAAATAAATAATAAGAAGCCACATTGTTACTACAAATTTATTATATTAGCTAATTGTAGCATTATTGCAATATTTTTTTTTTAATTGAAAACCAGCTCTGTGAAACCGTGGTAGCTATTGGTATTTTCATCTAATATGCATGTTATTCATGCTAATATGATCATCATAGCCATGAAGTTCTCGTTTTATTCATTGCTATTGGCTGGTACTTTACAAATTACATTGGAAGTGAGAATATTAAGCAAAGATTTCTTTACCCGAAGTAATTTTCTTTACAACAAATGTGCCACCAAAACACTTTGAGACGCCAGTGAAAATCAATATATATCTTATAGTATGAGAGTTTGTTTAAATGATCAAGATTAAATTTATTTACAAATTATAAAATTTAGTAGATAAGAACTACTTAATATAAACATGGCTAATATAAAATTGTTAACTCTATATTATGTAAAAATATTTGAAATAAGAATATTTTAAAAACAAATGCAATTTATTATTTAGTAATTATTAATTTATATTGTAGAGAATTCGGATCAACTTAGTTGGATCAGCAAACCTTGTTTTCGAAATAACAAGTCAAAACTCTATCACATTCTATTGATAGAAAGTTACCAAAACAAGTTTTACATAATATCCGTCAAAAATAGAGAAACAATAATCTAATAGTTGCAATGTGTTCTTGCTATATTACATCGAATAGCACACGCAAAATATTATAATTATAAACCACAAAAGGTATACATAGCACACAAATATCCACTAAAATGAATCAACCAAATGAAAAATTCTAGTATTATGTATATGTTATATGAGTGTGTTAGTCTTTTCTCATATCAACAAAAAACTCATGATAACTTCGAAACACTCAGGTTTATTCTACCATGCTGAACTAAAAATGAAGTCAACATTTGAAGCAATCCCTTCACCTTGATTTTAAATCCCAGATGGATACATTTCTTGACTAATATATTAGTAGTGAGTGAATTTGTAAATGAGTGAATCTAATAAAATATTTGAAAAAATTGTATATTTTCTTAATAAAATTAAATAATTGATTATCAGTCAATATTAAATTGCATGAGAATTGTGACAAGGTTTGGATCCAATTTATGAAAATTGAATTAGTGATAGGATGCAAATTTTGGGGCTAAACAATCTCAACAAAACAAAGTTGCACAAGAGTGAGAAGTGTCTGGCCATAAGAAAAATCTTTTTTATGTATCGTATTCAGACATATATGTATAGAGGAAATTGATTTGAACACCTTCAAAAGTGATGAAATACCACATCTTGAACCAAAATACTCTGTGTAAAGAAAATATGTACCACAATCAATCGAACAATCGAAGAACAATTTAATAAAAAAGTATGGTGTTTCATCATTTTTGGAGTGTCCAAATCAATTCTACACATGCACACGTGTGCACACATTGTAGTTTGGGAGGTTTTTGCGACCAAAAATTAGGTCTAACTAATTTCAGACTTTCTATGGCGATTCTATGTGCGTTCTACTGCGTTGTAAACTTAAATAAAAAGAATAAAAGTGAATCTAATTGATGGAATATTTCTAATCCTCATAGTTGTTTATTACAAAATAATAATCACAACACACTTAAATATATAAAAGTGACAAGGTCTCACAAATTCACAGCTTGCAATCAAAGAGAAGCATGACAACAGACAACTAAAGGAGATAAAAAGCCAGACCCCATCTGTTGACTGTTGTACGTGTGACATTTGAATTGTTTTTTTTTTTTTTTTTTTTTGAGGAATAATAATTAGAAAATTTTCAGTGAGCGTAAACCAATCACAACAAAGTTAAGAACTGGGCAATCTACATACCAGATGAAGTTATACTGTATGTTGCTTTTAAAAAAAATTGTGCCGTATACCTTTTTCGTCGGATCTAATTCAGAACGTGACAAAAATGTGGCGCGTAGTTATGGGTCAGATTAAAGTAAAACAAACTTGCTACACGAAACATAACTGGAGTTCCATCCGCACAAATTAGCTTTCAACAAAGAAAAAGAAAAAAGTGTTCGCGGATCTAGGAAGAGAGGCCAGAGGGGCAGGAGAGCCTTCTCCAGGTCGACATTTGTCACTTGTCAGTCGATTTTGCAATTTAGACCATTATTTTTCTGTTTCTACAAAAAAAAAATCCGTTATTGGAGAGTTCAGTGCAGTCCTAATGAAACTAGGAGTAGTTTTACAGTTTTACTACCCTTCTTATTAATTTTTTTATTCTGTCATTTGGATGATTTTATAATTTTTTTTTTGAATGGAGATGCTTTTCTATTTTTTTATTCTGTGCTTTCCAGATTCTGTCCATTTTAATCAGCCTTACCATGCACGAATTACAAAACTAAATAAACCGTTTTTGAGTGTCAAATCTGATCTGGAACTGAAAGAAACAAAAATGTGTTAATAATGAGGCATCGCACTAACTTTTCTGAACCATCCAAATGTTATCGTCAGGCTGAATATCGGTTGGGTACATCATCAGTACCTGGGTCCATACGATCTTTTGATTGATTCGAGACTTGAGTGAATCAAGTGATGTTGGACAGAATTACTAATTATGTGAGAAATATATTGAACCGTTTGATCATAGACAAGCCGGGTGGAGGGACTAATCTATGAAAGCCTTTTATTTTCTGGGTTCCAACAAAAGATTTGAAAGTCAGCTTCAAGCTCTGACTAACACGAATTTATAGAACTTTCTTTCACGAATGAAAAAGAAAAAAAAATTGTGGAATACGTTGTGTACAGAAGTTCAATCTGTTTTTGCCTACTTTTTTCACTTCTCTCTTATGATAATTTTTTTCTTCTTCTAGTTCTTTGAAAAGGGCTAGGTTTAATTTGATTATCTTTTTGTTAATTTTTTTTTTAAAATAAACGAGCAGGAGGATTGAAGTTGGGAGGTCTGTATTTAAAGTTCTAAACTACTTTACGAAGCATTTTTTTTTTATATATATAAAAGATATATAGTTACTTTGTATGTCATCAACTTCTAAACACCCCGACTGAGCTTCGATAAAAAACCCGAACATATTTTCGTGCATTTAATCAATACACAAATGCACATTTACAAATAGTCAAATATACATTTTGAAGGGTTCAAAATACATTTGGAACAAAAAAAGAGTCGCCCGAGAGCTGTCAAAATACGTTGGAACTTATTGAAACCAAATGACAATAATCAGGTATTTAACAAAATAGACAAACGCGCATCGGTCTATAAACAAGTGTGTATCAACACAGCAGACAAATGTCTAATACATTGGGGGGGGGGGGTGGGGGGGGGGGGGGGGGGGGGGGGTAGTTCATGAAGGGTCTTATCAGGCTATTGTTTGAATTATAAAGTATAAACCAAGAAATGTCCAAATTATAACATCAGCTTACATTTTTTAGATATTCTCGGATCAGTAGTCACTAATTAGTAATCACAATATTCCTTTAACGTTAATTGCCCCTCAAACAGGAAAGAGGAAAACCCATCCTGTCTCCTCTGCAGCCGGTACAGGTTACCTGGTAAGCCTTATAAGTTATAAATGAAATCAGTCATAGCGCCAAGCTAGAAAGTAGAAACTAAATGCTCAGATATCTCCAAAACAAGAAATTTCAAAAAGGATAAAAATAAAAAAATAAAATCGAAAGAAGGGAAAGAGAAAAAAAAGGCTATATTACACGTCCACAAAGATTAGCAATACAGCATAGCATTATTTGATTCAGTATATTATATAATTACTCAACAAGACCCCAAAAATCCCGCAAATCCCTATTACTCGGTGCTACCTTTTGCCTCAAACAATACACAACTGTGCGGTTTAATTTCGTAAGTCGACATACCAGCAACTTGTACAACACTTTCATCCCCACCAACGAAAAAACCAGGAAAAGGAAGTGCAGTATCTACCAACCTGACCCATGCTGAACCCTCAGGTAACACTGCCGTCTCAGTATTCGCACCAGAATTAAAACAAATAAACACCCCGCCCCCATTTGGTGCTGAAATTGAATCTGAATCTGAATCAGATTCCAACTCTGAATTTTCTGGTTTTATCATCATCGAGAGAAGCTTGCATGAAGGATCCAACCAATTAGGCTCGGAGTGGACCCCGTCACTTCCACCCCAGATAATATTTTCCAACTTCAGAAACTCCCTCCTCTGAAAAATATCATCCTTTCTAGTCCGCAATGCAGACAAATATGCAATGAACTGTGTGATTTGTTTTCCATAAGGGGTCTTGATGCTACTCCAGTTCATTTGTTTCCTATCATTGTATGCAATTGAACCACTGGTAGAATAACCACATTCATCACCCATAGTAAGAACCGGTACACCCATAGAAATAAATAGAATAAACAGAAAATTCCTTATTTGCCTCAACCTAGTTTCCAGAACAGCTGCATTGTCTGTTGCACCTTCTTCCCCACAATTCCAAGACAATTCAGATGCATTACTAAAGCTTACCAAGTCAACTAGAGTCAGCCCAAAGTTTCTTGTTATGTAATTGAACGAAAAAGCAGGCCCTCTAGAGGAGAACTTATCTCCACTGCCACATAGACGGGTGGCGAAGTTACTGAGCAGCCCCTCTCCCCGCAAAAAGTTTCTTGTGTCAGTGTAGAATTTATTGTTCATCTCAGACCATCTCTTCCAGTGAGGGAACTCAATATCTTGGGCACAGAGCTCGGCTGGAGAGGATGTATCTGAAATGATCTTGGTCTTTGAGAGAACTGGATCAAAAGAAATGGACTCAATGAAAGCAGGACGAGACAGTGTATCAATACCGTTTGAGGCTTTTAGCAAGAGAGAAGAATTGACAAAAGAGAATCCGTCTATATGAAATTCAACTACCCAATATCGCAGGCAATCCAAAATTAGTGTTTGGACAACAGGGTTATTGCAATTTAGTATGCTAACACCCTCATTCATGTAATATGAAGAATTATCGATACCACGGAAACTAATTGGCTGCGGAGCAGTATCATCTCCTTCACTTGTACCTGAAAGAGAAAATTCTAAAAACACCTCTATGCCATCTTTATGCATTGCTTTAACCATCTCCTTTAAAGAATCAATAGACCCAAATTTTTTCATAGGAGAGAAAAAGTGATAGGGGTGGTATGGACCCTTTTTCTCATCAAATGAGAAAATGGGCTCTAACAAAATGGCAGTCACACCCAGTTGCTTAAGGTGAGGGATTTTTTCAATTAGTCCTGAAAAGGATTTGTTTTTTGCTACCAGGCCCACATTCAAACGGTACACTACTAGCTTCTCCATTGGTAAATTTGGGTTTTGGATGCCACCCCAATCAAAACTCTTTTTTTCTGAGGCCAAAGGAGCGAGACACTTAGCAAAAGAGACCTTCTCACCTTTATCTGGTACGAAATTTTCAATGGTCTTTGAATATGGATCTAGAAGCACGTATCGCATGTGAAACCGGCCCCCCTTCTTCCAGTCTGATGGTCCCTTGCATCGATACCCATACTTGGAATACTTTCCGACAACATCAAGGCAAACATGCCACAAATCTCCAGTGCGGTTCAAATATGGGTCAAGCTCGATTTCTAAATCTGGTTCTTCATTGCAATTTTTAAATAAACAAAGAATCACACTTTCAGCATTTCGCGAAAAGAGAGAAAAATTGGCCTTCCCATCACCAGAAAGTGAAAACCCCAGGGGCATGGGTTTTCCCGATCCAATACCAATTGGTACACAGAAACTGGTACCCCTGTGACTTTTTATTTCAAATACAGTTGAGTTCAGTACCACAAATGAGAGGAAAAATGGAGATTGGGAAGATTGGAATTCAAGTTCAGTAACATGTTCACCTAATGAGTTTCTCATGAGCGGTACCTTAACTGTTCCAGCTCCGTCTGGACCTCTCAATTGAGATGAATCAGAATGGTACATGCCCCACTCAAGAACTAAACCTTCACCAGTTACATCCTTTGACAGATTAGAAACTTCAATTCTGACAGTATAATTCCCATTGTGGTCAAGTACCAATACCTTCACGACACCACCATTTTCAGACAAGAATCGGTACCAAGACTCCTCCTTTAGTTCCTCCATAGTAGGTCCCAACGTCGAATTTGGTACCGATCGAGGGACCCAACTTTTAGAGTCTAAACTGAGTATCTTTCCATGGATATTTTGAGAACAACTCTGGTTTAGAAAGCATAATTGGAATTTTGGGAAGTTATTCCAACCAAGCAATCGGAACTGGGAACTCCTTGTGCTAATTCCACTTTTGGACGATGGAAGTGCTGTTGATAATGAAATCGAAGCCATATTACTTTCAAAAAAAAAACCTGCATTATAGAAAGATACAAGAGAAGATTTAGAGATACTAGATGAAGTCATTTCTCCATGGCCTTGAAGATCATGTATACTAATCATAGCTAAACACAGAAAAGTACTAGACCATCAAAGCTAAATTAAGCCAAAGTAAAAGAAGTACGATGAGTTCATGTTTAATTTAAAAACAATTTCAAGAAATGCATAAATATAAGATCAAAGTAAAATCCAACTATTTGTTAGAAGATACTAAAATTCCACTAAAATGCATAAATATAAGATCAAAGTGGCAACACACTAGGTATAGTGGGATTAAAGATTCAGATGAGGTGCCTGCAACTTTTGTTTGCCCCAAGTGTGTGAAGAAGCAAAAGGTTTCAACCATTGGAGCAAGGTGCAAGGAGGAACTGGACTCCTTAGCAAGTGTGAACAGAAAAGTAGTAGGAAGGATGAATAAGTGTACATAGTGTTAATTTTGTACAGAGAAAAAGTCTCACCTAGAGTCTGTTGTAACAACTCTAGCTGTTCAATGGGAGCTGTTTTTATTTTTCCCTCTTAACTTTATGCTTCCATCATGTGGTTGTTTATTTGGCACTACTGGAAGTGGATTTGGAAGTTTGACTCATTCGGCTTTTGTTGCTTATGCCTGAAATAAGAGAGCCAAATTAATCTGAAGTTTTTGAGTATTCTGCTTAGTTAAAATTGGTTATAATGCCTTGCAAACATGTTTGAGCTGCATGCTTATTATTCTAAGGATTGTTGACTGCTGTGTTTAGTCTAGTCTTTATATTTTTTCCTTTTAGGATATGTCAGATTTACAGTATCAGTAGCATTGAAATGCTCAACTGAACTTCAAATCTGTGTACTTGCAATACCGGTCAGTATAACAATCTTATATTAGCTTTGAATAAGTGGATGATATGGACACCAATAGGAATAGTATACACCAATTAAAAATAAAAACAGCCTCAAGGCCTCAACCAATAATCCTACTAATCTTATGAACAAAATTTACTGAATTTTCTAGAAGACCTGAAACGTACCTTTCAAGTGCTCCATCAAATAGCACGAATAAGTCCATAACAGACTGCACCATCAAATAGCACGAATATAACAGAAAAAACAAAGCTCTGCATAAAGGAAAAATATATATATCAGTAGAAATGCTGTGTAGTTTACACAGATAAATCTAACATTTCACTGTTATGAGAAACCAAATTGTTCAAATTAAAGCAAAATTTACTAGATAGTTGAGCTTGCCAAGTAACCCTAGATACAGTCAGGGATCCTATCATTGAAATTAACAAGATTAAACAACAGTCATCTTCCAAAGCATAACAGAATAATCCTTGTTTATTTCCGTTATATACATTTTCAGTTACTCCAAAATACTGAAATAAATAATTAATAATGTCTCATCTCTTACCCTTAAAGAAGCAAAATATATGCTTCACCAACCAAATAATGATATAATAATAGCATTCTCTGTTCCTGTAATAAATAATGAATTTTATGAACAATTAGTTCCTGGAAAATAAAGAAACCATAATAAACTGGGAAATTGTTCAAAAGCCCAGATCTTCTGTTTGGCAAGTGCACTACTACAAAAAAACAGTATTACATCAAATTAACTGGAAGAGATCTCAATCCATAACTAAGGCAGCTGGAAAAAAAAAATTGCTTAAATCACCCTAACAATTGAATGGGAAATTGAATAATTGATCATTTCACTGCTTAATCAAACTAAAACAAAGCACAACAATTGTCATAGTCAAATAATATTGGCATGACAAACAGGAAAAAGAAACAAAAAAAAACAAAAAAAAAGAAAGAAACATCCTGATAGAGTTAGCTCTTTGACTGTTTCCTAGATAAGCCTATAAGTACTGAAATCCTTATAATTACTTCTTATTATAAGAAGCTGCTTCCATAACTAAGATCCTACAAGTCTACTTATCAGTGTCATTAAGCACTGGATAGACAGAAAACTGAATAAAGAACATTTAAGCTAATTATAGTCCTGATCACAAAAACAATGAATGAACTGAGAAAATATTATGCATTACTCTTGGGAAGAAGTTGATATGCTATTCACAAAAATAAAGGTAATAAAATTTGAAGTAAAAGTTCTTATATTTGGAAAAGCAACATATATACTTTGAGTAACACCCTTTCTAGTAAAACCAAACAATTAGTACAATTTAGTAAAAGTTAAAAAGAAAAGCATAACTATTTTTTGCAAAGCTACGTAAAATAAAATATAGTAAACAAAGGGCCTAAACTAATGAGCTGGTTTTAAATTTTTATTGTGTACTTGTACTTCAGAGAGATATGAAGCTATCTATACCAAAACAAACATATTCTGTCAAAGTTCGTTTGACAGGATCATCTCTCGATAGAGAAAGCCTAACTGTGTAAAACATTTATTAATCTTTAATCAAGATATCAATCTTGTACATCCCTTTTAGAATCTCAAGATCCCAATAAGTTCAAACTAAAAATTAAGCAATACAAATGTATTTCTCAATATCCATTCCATTACATCTCTTAAATAACATACAAAAAGTATGCAAGAGCTCTCTTTTTCCAATCATAAGTTTTCACTTTATTATCTATCTCAAGCTTCCATAGATACAAAATTAAAGACTTGAATTATGATGCAATTCACCTAAACTCGATATAAATTTTCAATTTGGAAGACAAACTTGGCCCCGAACCTTTTTCCAACTCAAATAAGAATACAAATTATCTATGATCGCTAATTTAGGTTGCCTTCTTTGATTGGGAAAAAGAATTAATCCTAGTTCATATAAATATAAGAAATAAAGGAGATATTTCACAAAACCTAAGCTCCAATTTGAATTGTGTCAGAGCAATCCGTAATCTATGAACAAAAACCAAACACAACAACTCTATACAGTAAATTACACGATCTCTATAAAAGCACTCAGCAAAATTAAATTCCAAAATAATTAGATAAATCAAAACTAGGGTTAATTCTCCCAGATAAAGAGAAAAGAAGCCACTTTAAAAAATACAACCCGAGATTTCCAAAGAAGTACAACGACCTTACAATGGCCAAATCAATCTCAATTTTTACAAGCAACAACAGATAATTAAACAAAAACCGAGTTCTGACTCAAAAACCAATTAAAATTCCAAATAAACGATCAAATAACAGACCACCATTATCGCAACCAAGTAAAAAAACCCAACTTCAAAATTCATTAGGTAACAACTAGCATTAATTAGAACCATGAATCTAAATAACAAAAACAATAGTAAGAGAGAGAGGGAGAGAAGAGATTACATACAATCAGGAGGCAGTCGGCAGACAAATGCGGATTAGAAAACCATAAATCGCGTTTCAATTTGGGATCGATTCTAAAGAAGCTCTCTCTTTCTCTCTAATTTTACATTGGGAATTGGTACTATGAGGTTTGGAATCGTATCCTTTGCCAACCTTTAAAATGTAGGCAGAGTGCCAACCTGTTGTATGAACGGTTGGATGACGATCCCAACAGCGCCCGCAGTGAAAGCAGAAAATACGCTCTCTCGACCCCTGCCCAGAGCTGCCCGCAACAGAATTGTCTCCTCCTACTATTTGTTCCCCACATCTACTTCGATCGCGTCTCTGTGTAGCCAGCGTAACCTAGGTTGTCGCCTCACTTTCAGAGACAGATCGACTTCACCTCCTATTGCGCTGACTCATCTCTCTCGACAGGTTATTGTGTGGAATAGGTTAGAATTGCCATCCTTTGTATAGGGAAGTGAGGTTATTCAGTTTAGGGCTGCCTAAAATACTTTTTTTATTTGTCTAATGCTGCCAATGCACTAATTTTTTATGTTCTTTTCTCATGGACTGGTGAACAGTGAACAATTGGCAATTTTCACTTTAAATGTCAGATTGTTGGCCAGATATAAGAAAGATGATGGGGCTTTGTTGTGGACCTCAAAAAGGTATTTTGGTTGCTGGTCGAAATTTGTACTGCATTGGAACCCCAAGATTATTTTTCAGTATTGTTATTTTTTTGTATTTATGCTTTGGTCCAGGGTATTTGCACAGAATGGAGTTTCATTTTGTATTTCTAATTTGGAAGATCAGGAGGAATCAAATGAGGCTGAATTGAGGAACTAGTTAGAATGGAGTTTCATTTTGTACGTGAGGCTTTAAAATTATAAAGTTTAATAGCACTAGGGAACATAGGCAGCACTTGACTTTCTTGATTTTGTGTGTTATTTTTAATTTTTAGGTTTTTTTCTTTAGGAAGTTTAACTTTTGGAATTAGCCACCGGATAAAAAACTGTTGGTTCTTTATTAAAATATCTCAACCAGTTTTCCTTCAGTTTGTGCAACAGAAAGTTTATGTGCAAAATATGAGTGTGGCACTATGTATATATGAGTGTGGCGCTTTGTAATTGTCTTTATGTGCAACAGAAATTTCAGCTTGAAATTGCATGTCTTTATAAATAGAAATGATTCTTAGGGTTTATGTGCAAAATCTATGGACTAGCGGGTCGGATCCTTGCAAAACTGGTTGTGTTTATGTGGACTAGCGGGTCAGATCTTTGTTAAACTAGTTGTGTTTAATACTTAATGCATGGGTACTTTAAGGAATCAGTTGTTGCATATTGATGCATTGTGTAGATTTAGAAACTTGGTACCAGCCCGGTACCTATATATATGGCTGTATGTCCTTGGTGTCAACTATGAAATCCAATTTATTAGAAACTTGGTACCAGCCCGGTACCTATATATATGGCTGTATGTCCTTGGTGTCAACTATGAAATCCAATTTATTAGAAAACAAGTATTCCACTATGCATATATTGGTGATTAAAAAAAATTTGTTCAGTTAATACAAAAAAACAAAACGTTATGGTTATGCTCAAATGAAAGTATAAAACTATGCAAGAATAGAAGAAAAGATGATGGTTATTTAACAAACTATACTAAGAACATTAAAACACAGCATTAAAGTGAACCGAACCTCAAAGTTGGAGGAATCCAGAATAGCTCTGAATGGTTTGGTAGAGATTTTTAATTGAAATCCAAAAAAAGAAAAATATTGCAAAAAAAAAATCGCAACTTGAGCGTAATACTCTTCGACACTAGCCAATTTTAGGACAGCTTTGAAACCAGTCAATTCAAAATTAACCAAATTGAACAAATTAAAACTGAAATGGAATCAATTATAATCGAAATTGACAACATGAATTGAAAACAGTAAGAGAATGAGGATCGAACTACCTTGGGATTTTTCGTTGGAAGAAAGAAAGCAGCTTGTCTAGGGTTGGAGATGAGGCGGAGGTGCTTCGAGAGCTGCAGATTAGAGTGCTTAGAGAGGAGGCGGAGGCGGAGGCAGGAGATAAGAGAAGAGAAAGAGGTGCTTCGAGGAGGCCGAAATGCTTCGTGAGGAGCGGAGAGAGCAAGATTAGAGAGAACTCAAAGAAGGCGGAGACGATCCGGAGTAGTAGATATTTTTTTGATTGAAAGAGAAATAGATCAGAAGTGTCGACTTGTGACTGAGGAACGAATAGTAGGAGGACTGGACTGGAGGAGACGGCTCCGTTGCGGGCAGCTCTGGGCAGGGGTCGAGAGAGCGTATTTTCTGCTTTCTTTGCGGGCGCCGTTGGATCTTATATATTCAATATTGTTTAATAAGTAAGTAAAGAGTAAAGTAGATTATTAATTCATAACTATTAATTTTTAACTATTTATATTTATAAACTAATTTTTATTTATTTTAGAATAAGATTTTAAAGGATAATATTTATTTATACCTAAAAAATAAGTATATTATCTATCAAATAAAATACTAAATGTATTATATAATGAAATTACATGCCTAACTCGTCTCGCTACCTTAACAACCAAGTCAATCTAGCTCGTTATCAACTTAAGTTGTATCAAGATGATCTTATTACGAGTTTTTGTTGACAACGAACTATGAGCTTTTCTTACACCGCTAGTAGTAGCAGAGACAAGACAGTCCAGAGGGATTCTTTGGTTGTTTTTGGATCTGAACCGTCTGATTTAATCTCAACTGTTAAGGATGCCCCGTGCATAATCTATATTCATTGATTTTTATGCTTTGATTGAATATGTGATGCAGATGTTAACTCCAAATGAAAGTCCAAGATCTTTGTTTCAAATTGGGGAAAAAAAGTAATTGTGCATTCATTTTTCAAAAATAAAGAAAAAAAATTATGAACAATATTTATCAAAAGAAAAATCTACTAAAATTTTCATCATATCCAAATACAAATTTTTATTTTTGTTAAAATATTCCATTCAATACTAGACTACAAAAATAAAAAATAAAATCAGAACATATCCATTATGATGTCACACGTTGGGTGATCGCATTTCCTGTATGGTAAAAGTACTCAAAGGTGATAGATACACAATTAAGAAACTTAAAAGATAAAAATAATGTTTTTGTTCAATTAAATGTTACTCAGATAGTATCTGAATGAACGCACAGATTCTTCAAGTCCTTTCTCGTTTAATATTTCGGCTCCTCTCTCGTTTCAGATTTTGTACTAATGTCATCTCAACAATTCAAAATTTAATATTAGGACATTTATAAAAAAAAAATTATCATTTAAACTTTGAAATATTATAATTTAATTGAAGTTAAAGTGTCAGCTTAACTAAAGATTCGTCGCCATTATTTCTCAATGTAGCAGCTGAAAACTATATTTTATTAATAAATATAAATTTCAATTTTTTTTAATGAGCCGTTGGAAGGAAATTTATGTTGTTGTTTTTCGGCTGCTGACATATTTAGCAGAATTGGTATTGATCATCCATGGTTTTCCCATCCAGCACCATCTAAATTAAGATTTTTCGTATGTTGACGTCAACAAAAATTTTTTGACCAATTTTCAAAAATTTTTTGGTGCTGTCGTCATCAAATATGCTGATTTAAAAGTTCAATTAAATATTTTAAGGGTTGAATTAAAGTGTATAAGTGTTTAGTTAGATGCACCAATGATTTATTTCACTTTTGTATGTTGAATATGATCATTTATTTCTTACTCGGGCAATTTGTATATATGTTTCAGTTTATTGTTGTAAATGTTTATATTGTTATTGTAAATGTTCGCTATGTTTGTTGTATATATTCATTTTGTTTTTTTATTTAACTAGTTTAATTCAACAAAAAACTACGAAATCAAATTTCTACTACAACTAATTGAATACATAGATACTTTAAGTTCATCCCTTAATGTATTTAACTGAACACAAAACACTAAAATTTCAAATTATTAGTGCATCTAACTGAACACTTATACAACTGGTGTATATCATCCGGACCGGTATCCTCTGCTCACCTTTTAAGGTGAGCACGGTGCCTACATTAAATCCGAGCCATTCAATTTAATCACGACGGTTAGATTTTTTTCAGGCCTATCAATCTGGTATTGTTCACGGGGCACCATCATTGATCGGACGGTTCAGATCTAAGGTAAGCACCCTGCTCACCTTAGAGGATTTCATTTCTATATCATCCTGCATATTTAGCCACTGTTATTTTGGGCCGCAGATATTTCTCTTTTTTTTTTTCCAAATTAAAAGAACTTTCATTTTTTAACGGTAGTAATTTTTACGCTTCAAAATTCTATTTGAATACTCGCCTCGATTTTGACGCTTCTATTTCGCAAATCAACAATTTCTATTCGTTAGCCCGGAACGTAAACGGTAAACCAGACAGAAATAGCCATCGGAATCCAAAACCCGAACCCTAAACCCGACAAAGAACTTTCACGGCGTTTCTTCTCAATCGTCGTTATGTCTTTCACCACCAAACGGTCGAAACTCACGGAGCCAGATGCGCCGGACTTCATTAGCGCGCTGCCAAATGAAGTGCTCTCGTCCATTCTCTCCCTCGTCCCCGTCAAGGACGCCGCTCGCACTAGCGTCCTCTCTTCTCGCTGGCGCCACCTCTGGAAGGAGGCTCCGCTGCGCCTCGACGACGCTTCCATCGAACCCGACGAACTCACTCTCGTGTTTAACAAATTAGAGTGGTCGCGCAAGGCCGTCTCCAAAATAATTTTGGGTTCTCATGGACCCATCGAAAGCCTCCGCCTTTCACGCTTCACTAAGCCCAAGTTGTTCCCGGAGATGGATCGTATTCTGGAATCAGCAACCCAGAAAGGCCTCCGGAAACTAACTCTACTTGCCAACTTTGACTATAAAAACCACTACGTGCTGCCTCGGTCCCTTCTATGCTGCAACTCTCTGCATCAACTGTCTCTTGGAGGATGTGAATTTCCCGAGGAGCTGTCTCTGCCTGTTTCCATTTTCCCCAATCTCAAAGAACTCAGGTTGGCTAAGGTATCGCTTAGCAATGATTCTCTGCAAATGTTGCTGTCCGGGTGCCGGTCTCTTGAGACCTTGCATTTCATCTCCTTTGGTGGCCTCTGTATCACCATCAGTTCGCCAAGTCTCCGCAACCTTGTCTGGGACTCCTCGGTTGTAGTACAGGAGTTGATTATTAAGGATGTGCCTAATCTTGAATCACTCATGTTTTCTGAACACACAACTGCGCTTTGCAAGGTGAAGGTCCTCAATGCACCAAAGCTCCAACTGCTTGGCCCGCTACGTATGGATTTTCGTGCGCTCCAACTTGGCAGCACTTTTTTCGACCGTCAGGTGTGGTAGTTTTGCTGAATTTATAACTATTTTACTTGATGGGTCCCTGAAAAATCTTAAATATTGCTTGTTGAAATGCGTATGCCTTGTGTATTTTTTTGCAGGGATCAGTGTTGGAGATGGCCTGATGCTCAGTTAATGTTAATTGTTATAATTATTCGTATGTATTAATGAATAAATTTCATGCTGGAAATGACTTTTCTGTTTATCATTTCAATGAAATATTTAATGTTGTACTTTTGTTGTTGATGGCAGGCAGAAAGATACAGATGGCCGATAGGACAATCTTGTGTGAAAGTTAAAGCATCACCTTGCCAGATGAAGAGACTATCTTCTGTGAAGACATTAGCAATCAAAATGGAGCCCTCTTTGAACAGAAGGGTACCAGACATATTGAGATGCTTTCCCTGTCTTGAAAATCTGTATATTCGGGTAACTACTCTCTTTATCTTCTACGATACGAACAATATTATTTTCTTTCTTCAGCCTTCCGTCCTCATTGACCATTTTTCTTGTCTGAACATGTTTCTTTTATCACAGTACACGAAAACAATTTGAATTAATGAGGGTGTACTGATTTTGTGTCTCAATAGATGCAATAATATGACCATTTTCATTTTGTTTCACTTCAGAAAGGTGAGGGTAGCCTAAGCGGCAATAGAAATTACTCAGACCTGGGTACCTGGGATGAGCAAGGTTCCCTCAGTTTTCTGGATCATCTGAAAACCGTTACTGTCAAAGGCTTTTATGACGACCGAAGCGACGTGGAGCTTGTCAGATACTTAGTTTTCCATGGGAATAAGCTTAGGAAGATCACACTTCTCTGTTCCAAGCAGACGTTCAGTAAGAAGTATGTGAAGAATATAAGGAGACAAATTTGTTTTGAGGATAGGGCATCCTCAGATTTGCAGCTGGATATCTTTAGAGACACTGCAAATAATGATCATTATTCCCTGTGGAACGAACTCATGGAGTTCAAAACTGAAGATGCAGTCATGGTGCAATTCTAGGTTTTGATTTGATAGTTTGTCTTCTGGATGAATCTGATGATTGTTGTCGTGATATTGTTGCGTTTGTGATTTTTGATTCATGTCAGACTTTATATATTTTGTAAGTCTGCATCGATATGGTTTATAATATAAGCGTGGCTTTTGTTGTGTTTTACTCTTTAATCTTTGTAAAATTGTTTTTGCAAATGCTCCTATGGATGCTGCACATTGCTCAAATGAATTAAGTCCCCTTTACCAGTTAGTTAATCTTCAAGACTGCTAGCATATATTGGTAAAGTAAATAAGGTGTCTTGCAAGGTCATTTATACTGTAGGGGCTATTCCTAAGTCTTTGTATGACTATTCTGCTATAATAATATGCTGTTGATTTACACAATTTGCATTCTTTGTTGTTAATTCTATAGGCTTTTGATTTACTTTGAGTCTAGTACAGTAACTGTGCTTTTATATATTTGTTGTTCAGACTCAAAAGCAAGTAGCAATTAGACAAATCCTTCTCTCTGGCTTTGCTGAGTTCGCACTTATACCTGTCAACTGGTATTTATCAGATTTACTATACTGTGTTCTTCTTCAGTCCCTAGCATTGTATTAAGTCCAAATGAATACAGTTTTCCTTCCAAGTTATCATATACCTGTTAAATTTTTTTGAGATGTATACTAATTCCTTATATATAATCTTATTTGGGAAAGAAAACTCATGATGAACTACTTCCTTATATATAATCTTATTTGGGAAAGAAAACTCATGATGAACTACTTCCTTAAATAATGCTCCAGACACGTGAACGGAAATTTCAATGGAAAATGATTTTCATTGCCAGCACAACGCAGGAACAGTTCTTCTTGTACTAATTGACAGAGTAAATTTTGTGTGAAGTGTCATGTCTTATTTCTTACAAACTCAAAATCCTGTGTAAATTCGATTTGGAAGCTTTGAAACCTTGGTTTTCCTGATCAGTATTAATTTGTTTCTATACTTTGTTTTTTTTCCCTACAAATGAAGAAAAATTCAAATTATCACTTTTTTGGGATATGTCACGAAATAATATCTTATTCTCGATTTTTGAAACAAGAAGTGATGCATGTTTACTAGACCAAATGGATCTAGTTTGAAGAAATCAGAACAAATAAGTTGAAAATGGATAAAATTTGATTTACGATTGAATAAAAATGGTTTTAACGATAAAATTGACGATTAAATTGCGAAGAAACTTGTTCACGAGATACATGAATTTGGGAGAAAAACAATGAAAATAGGAAATAGGATTTTCATATCGGTTTCATAATACATTCTATTTCCTTGGACTCTCTCACATTCTATTTCCTTGGAAACAGTAGGGTTTTTACTGATTGTATAGGAGTTAGGGCAGTGAATTTATGTGCTTCTATATTCAGTATATACCTATTTTGGACAGGCAATACCACTGGCATGGAGCAGGATTTTCTGATTGCAGGAACTGGAGCTGACGGGGATGCAGCTGCTGAGCATGAGGATTAGTTTATTTCAGTGTTCGTGACTGCTTTCTAAGGGATAATGTCTGTTTTTGTTATTTTGGCTTAATACTGTTAGTAGAAGTCTCCTTTACGGAGCAGGGTTTTCTTAGCTTTAGTCATTTTGGTGACTCTGTAAGTCTATGACATTGTATGATTTTGGCATGATGTTTAATACATATGCAGGCCTCCCTTCTTGGGAGTCTTTTATCAAAAAAAAAAAAAAAAAATTTAAATCAATTTTTATCCTTCATCAAAAAAATATATATATATTTTTTCTAATTACGTCGTCTAAGAAACTAAAACTTCGATTAACTAAATCCCACTCAGTAAGCACACGTAACATCTCTTGCCTAGGTGCGTATGTTTCTAGGAATGCAAATTCATCCTGTGACATTTCAAAAACAGTTAGTCCATAAAATGTCCCCAATTAATGAAGATACTATTTCAACATCTTAATATTTAAAATAAGATAAGAGTTATTATTTACTGGATTGTAATAATTAAATAAGACAGAATATTGTATTTTTTTAATTTTTTTATTCTATAACTTTGTTTTGTGCTTCTTCTACAAAATATAATAATATTAAAAATATATAGAATAAGATATGTATGCAGATTGGATCCTAAGATTGTAATATTTACTGATTTCGTATGACAGAACTTTTTAATTGTAAAAGTTTAGTTATTCAGCTGTCGTTCACACTAATAAAATTTATTAGAGGCCATTTAGAATGCTGGAAGCGTAGTAAATCGTTTTTTTTTTTTTTGGGATCAGTTAATACAAAACTAGACTCTTATGTGGTATGGATCAAGTTGCCCTCAATGAAAAGGTTCCACTATAGGGCATCTCGTTTGGTAAATTGATTTAAACTCGACCAAAATGTTCATTTTGGATAGACGGTTAGGTTCTTCGGTTCAGTTTGTTCGGTTTGAAATTGTGAAAATTCAAATTTCGATTTTTATATTAGATTTTGACTATTGAAATCAAAGAAAACTAGGCACTCTAAATTTCGATTTTTATGTTAGATCGTCCCCGTACACATGAGTCGTTTTTCAAGATAAAAAAATTCCAATGATCAATCCGAACCGTTCAAGTTATTCTTCATATTGAAAAACTCTTGGAGACCTTGCATTTCATCTCGGCAACTTTGTCTGGGACACCTCGGTTGTAATATGCGAGTTGATTATTAAAGATGTGCCTAATCTTGAATCACTCATGTTTTCTGAACACACAACTGCGCATTGCATAATATGAACCGTCTAATTAAAATAAGTTATCCAGATATATATTGCAACGCTATGAGCCTATGAATCAAATAATTGGAGAAGTGCCAAAATTAGCGGAATAACAGGACAGTTATTACATTTGTTATATTTTAGGGGGCATAGTTTTTTTGGGAGACATGAAATCGAGATGCAAGAAATGCATATTTGATATCATCAGATAGGCATGGACACGGTGTGGAACAATTATTTTACATTAATTTCTTTTGAAAAAAGAAGAGGAACATATTGCTTCGTACGAAGGATATGAATGTGCAATAGTAAAATGAAATGTGTAGAAAATAACACAATAACTGTAAAACTAGAAAATCAGCCATCAGCAAAGAAAAAGGATTACTACAGGATACAGCATGGCCAGCAGCCTAGCAGCCGCTTGGACAGTATGGAAAACACGAAACGACAAACGACAAAGATATTACATCGCCGAACACCCAACCTATGAGAATTTTACAAATTGAGAAGTACATAAAACAATGGAATCGCCTGACAGTGGTTTTTGGTACCAGACTACCAGCCTACCAGCCGTGACTCGTCCACTTTCCACTAGTGAAAACTGAAAAGTGGGAAAACAAAGGGCCTAGTGATACGCACCGATTTAATTGTAGTCACGTTACTGAGCCGAAAAAATTTATAAATGACTTTAATTAATTACGAAATTATAAAATAATCCGTTTTTAATTAATTTTTTAAAAATGACTTCGCAGTTTCGGAATTTGAGATTCCGAAACTAATTCTGCTTAGTTTCGGAATCTCAGATTCCGAAACTAGGAATTGCATAGAGCGGGGACCTCTTCTCTTCTCTCTCCCTCTCTTCTCTCTCCCTCTCATTTTCACGCTTCTCTCTCGGAAATTTTTTTAATTAATTAATTTATTTAATTTATTTAGTTATATTATTTTAATAATAGAAAAAATAGGAAAAATATTCAAAAAATATCAAAAAATTAAAAAAAATCAGATTAAATTCTATTAAAAGGATAAATATATTTTAGCAAATTTTTTATTTTTTTACATGTTATAATAATCGTGAGCCAGCGAGCCTTTCTGGGACCAAGCACCTTGGGCTTTTGACGGTGCAAAACACAAAAGTAGAGGGCCCATAATGTACAAGCAGGGTTACGTTAGGTTGTGCTGCAATAACTAGCGAAATACCGATCCAGTGGAATTTTCCGTTTTGTTCTTCCAAGCACAATAAGATGTCTTATCTACTATCGGTATCGAATAGGAAAATAAAATATTATACATAAGAAGCAACATGCTTACGACCAATTTAATACTGACAAATCGTATCATTCTTACAATTGTTTCCTAGTGAAACCGCGGTAGGTATTTGTAATTCATCTATTATGCATGTCACTCAGATACTCACGCTAACATGATTATCGTAGTCATGAAATTATTGTTTTATTCATTGCTAAAAGCTGATATATACACTACACGGTAAATGAATACTAAGGGTATGCTCCAGAAATTAATTTTTAAAGGAAAAAAAATGAAGGTAAGAAAAGGTTTAACCCTTAACTTATTGTAGGATAATGATGAAATGAGGGTAATGAAAAGAGTTTATTCTATTTTCATATAAATTTGTACCCTCAAAGTCAGAGAGTAAGAGTTTACTCTCCCAATTCTTCCCCTCCCTTATATTTCTTTACTAAAAAGTTCTGGAGCACAACCTAAAACAAATATTTGACTTATCGGTTAGTGTATAATATATCTTAAAAAATTTAAAAATATCATGCTTTTAGACATGCAAAAGATCCCCTAAAATTTTAAGATATCAGTGAAAATCAATTTTATATTATGTGCAAAGTTCAAGTTCTAAATTATAATTTACAATTTTGAAAATATAATATAGACAAAAATCTAGATACGTAACAATAGCATATAAATAATTCTCTAAGCGAATAATCTTGAAATATCATGCATTTATTAATATGTGTGTGTTATATCAGATAATTCACAAAAATAATCATCACAATGTGCAGAAAAATTTTACTACAATAGTTTTTCACAATGTTTATTTTTTCAAAATTTTTAAATAATCCAAGATAATTACATCAATCAGTATGAAGTAAATTTTTCTAGAAATCGAGCATCGTGTACCTATAAAACATTTGAAGGATTCTCCAAGATCAAAATATAAGACTGCTCTAATTATTACCCAAGTGATACCAGATCAACAAAATTCCCTTATCTAATATTTGAAAATTCAAAGTAGTGAAATAGATTGTCTTTGAAAATTTTGTATACATAATTTAGAGTTGTACTATTGATTATTTTATCTGAAGATTGAGATTAAATGTGTGTACAAATAACAACAACTTGCATATATACTACTTGATAATTAATTGTTTGTCCAAATATTGTACTCAGTAATAAAAATATTAGAATATATTAGTATTTAAATACAAATACAGATGCAATTAATTAACTGTAAATTCTATTTTTTAGAAAAAAAAGTCTTCATTATTTTTAAACAAATTGAATAACTAATGCATTTAGATTCGAGTCTAAAGTTTTGATATTTTTATCTTGAGAAAACAAATTAAAGATGATGTTATGTTATCATATATGTATTAAACATTTGTATAAATTATTTGGTCCTAATTAATAGCTTGGAGTGCAAACATAAATGAAAAGAAGGCCAAAAAAAAAAAAAAAAAAAAAAAAACCGAAAAGTGGGGGCACAAGTTGGAATCAACAAAGAAGTAAATATGAAACCAATAATCATTATTTCTTAAATTTAAGCTACTTATAACTATTTAAAGCGTAAAAAAAGAAGTCACTGAGAAGTAATTATATTTCACACTCTAGTTAAATTTCTAAAAGGCCATTTGGATTATAGGAAATGAAAGAGACTAATACATCGGTAGTCCAGTATTTCAGTTTAGACAAAAATAAAGACCTTAATGGGTTTAGCCTACTCTTTTGGATCCTATGTATGCTGCATGGATGCAGTAGCCTTCAATTGCAAAGATCCTAAGTGTCTAAATGGTTTGGTTAATTGATTTTAACTGAACAGATTCATTTTAAATATAGTGGTTTGGTTTTTTTTTTTTTTTTGATTCGGTTTAAAATTTTGAAAATTTGAGTTTCAATTATTATTCGGTTTTGATAATTGAAAAAAAAGTAAGCACTCTAAATGAATTGAATTATTATGTTAGTATCGGTATCGTAATAATACTACATACATTAATACATGAACATTTGAAGTTAATGTTATGTTTTGAAATTTGGTACTACTTTGATTTAAAAATTAACCAATTAAAATTCTATTATTTGTGTGGTCCGGACTAATTAATTCTGTCAATAACATTATTTGGTAGGTTCATTTATACTTGTGCAAATATCGATTTAAAATTTGATTGAACAAATTTAATTAGATATTTAGATTAAAGCAAGCTGATTTAATGTACAGTCTATATATCCACAAATAAATGAAACTCGTTAATCCACTGCTTGTAAGACCGTAGTTTAATATGAGTCGTCTAATTTAAACAAATTATCTGGATGTACATACAACTCTATAAATACCGTATAATTGGAGAAGTGCCCAACCAGGGGAATGCGGGAACACCGGAAATTAGGGCTGTCAATGGGTAGGGTACGATACGGTAGAGACTTTTTTCATACCCATACCTATTAAAATTTTCTTTACCCATACCCTACCCTTACCCGTTAAAAATTGACTTTACCCATACCCTATCCTTACCCGTTAAGAATTAACGGTAAGAGTAGGGTAACGGTAGAAAATGGTTAATAATGTTAATAACTCAATAAAAAAAATGAATAATATGAATAAATAAATAATATAAAATAAATATATTAATAAAATGCAACATTGAATAATACTTTAAATATAATAAAATCCTACAATATCTTTTCATGTCAATTGTCACAAATAAAAATACATAACTAATTACTAATTATACTATATTAAATGAAACAGAGTGCAAATTAATTTCTTCGTATGACATAAGTGCTCCGTCTTCAGTAGCGCACTCATCTGTTGAAAACATAGCAAGTTAAGAATATTATTTATATACTTGAATAAATATTCACATGCTAAATTTTGAAAAAGATATACGTACCCATTGCAAAAGCTCTCGACCAATCTTGAGTACATATCAATGCTTCTAATGCATCATCGTTTAGAGAAGTTCTATAAAATTGGAAAAAAATATATAATATTTTCATGTTGTATTATCTTACACAAATTTACCAATTTTATTGTGTAATTAGTTATGAATATATTAATTAAAATCTTACAATCATATCTTTCTAATCATGATAAAGATTATAGATTACATATCTAACGGTACGGGTAATTAACGAATACGAAATAGCCTTACCCATACCCATACCCAATAAATTAACGAATTTTTTTTTTTACCCATACCCATACCCGATAACTTAACGAAAATAAAATCTTACCCATACCCGTCTTATCGAATACGATACGGGTTGGATAAATGGGTAATAGGGTACCATTGACAGCCCTACCAGAAATGAAATCCTCTGCTCACCTTAGATCCGAACCGTCCGATCAATGATGGTGCCCCGTGAATAATACCAGATTGATAGGTCCGAAAAAATTCTAACTGTCGTGATTACCTTTTAAGGTGAGCAGAGGATACTGGAAACACCGCATCCTCGACAGTCGTTTAAAACGATTGCTCGGAGCGGTCGTTTAACTCTGTCCGTCTGATCTTGATCCAAGGCGCGCGACGAGAAGGAAGCAAAATTTCGCTCTCTCTCCCTGCCCTCCCTGCCCTCCCTGCCCTGCCCGAGTCTCACTTCGAAATAAAAATGAAAACAACTTCGAAGGTCGGATTCATTTCTTCGCTAGTGGGCTCGCATAGTAACGGGTGCAGATCCGTTAACGATTCAGACTATCGCAGAGCATGAGGGTAGACTCTATAGCTTCGTGAGGCCGAGAGGAAGACGTCCATCACCCTGATTTCAGGTGCGTCGCCTTAGTTTGGTGGGAGAACTGAGGACTGGTACGACTAGGATTGGTACTGACATAATTTGGAGAGATGATCCGATATGTAGATTGGGTCTCTAACTTCAAAAGCATGGAGTGGAGGTTTACCAGGTCAATTGGTTGTGCAAAACATTAACTAGGCGAGATTATACAGGGATTGTTTGGAATTGAGTTGGTGTAGGCAGGGACATAAGGAATTGGAGCCAGTAATATGAGAAAGCGATATTGGTGCCAGTGATACTTGATTGAAATCAATTAAAAAGGATTGAGGCATATGCATATGTCACAAAAATGGTTGATGGAAGTTGCTCCATCATCTACATATATTTAGTATAACATAGCGCCTATACCTTTGAAAATGAGCTGTCTTTGAACTCTTGTTACTGGGTATGAAATTTGTAAAGTAAGAAGCACAAAACAGTAATAGTGAATCTTCCATAATAGATGATGATGTATTATAATCCCGATCTTGGTTTCTTTCCTCTTGTTTTGCATTATGTTTTTGGATGCATGCATGAAAGTACAGATATCTGTGTCGACAATCCATTGTTTTCATGGATTTTATATGTTATCTAATTCAATTGTTAATCTCTCGAATGAAGTTTGTTTCAATCTTCTGTTAATCTTTTAGAAATGTATATTACAAATACATTAGAATAAGGCTAGATGATTTATATACTAAATGCTACTTTTGAACTAAATAGCTTGTAAATGATATGCTACCCTTGCTCTTTTTTTTTTTTTTTCTTTTTTTTTATATACATTAGAAAGCAAAATGCACACACAACAGGTACGAATACCTATGTACCTATTTTTCTTTGTATCTATATTGCATAAAAAAATACTATATTGTTTCTATGATATTTTGGAACATACTTTCTAGATCACATAATAATTTTGGTTAGTTAATAGTGATAAAATGAGATAGTGCTTAGAACAAATCCTGGAACTCTCTCTCTGGCACATGAAGCAACAAACACTGTGCGTTAGATAACAGTGATAATATAAGATAGTGCTCACTGCTCAACAACATCTCAACTAATTGCGTGCTTAAACTAAAAATAGTGTGATAACATGAAGTATATAACCAGATTCGAACCAGCATTTACTGAGGCAGCATTTATTTTTGCAGTTTTCCTAAAATACCCCTGCAAGTATATAACCAGATTCGAGCCAACATTTACTATATGTGTTCACTGGTCACATATTGCTACTTGAGATTGTAACCGACATTGCTACCAGTAAAATGTCATATAATCGAAATTACATTCAACAGCCTCTGCAAAAACATTCAACATCAATTTAAGAGCAATTCTAATAGCGTATTGAACATTCCTGGTACAGTAATTGGGGTTAATTAGCAGTGATGTATAGGATATTAGCTTAATTACTGATTATATATGGTGTATAATAGCTCAGTAGCATACAAGGAAGGTTATGTTGGGTCTGTAAGTAGTTTTATCTATAAATACCAGTACTACTCCCTGTAATGAATACACTGATATACAATCATTTTCATTCATCTCTATTGTTTGTTATCTCTATTATATTCAGTCTTTACAAGATACAATCAAGATCTCCTTCAAATTCAACAGCAAAAATTGCACATAAACCCATTAAAGTTGCTAAACTATTTCAAACAACTTGTCCCCCTAATTCTTTTCTTTACAAAATGTTGCCAACTATCTCATTATTTCTTTCATTTACAAAATGGTGCCAAAAATCCTCTAAATCTTGTCTAGTCTTCCATAATTGACACATTTCTGCAAAATAAAAAAAAAAAAATTACATAGACATTAATTAGGAAAGAAATTATTTTCTCAAAGTTGAGATATTTTAATGCACTTACTGTATTTCTTCAAGATTAAGACTGCACCCAAAGTTCTCTACTGTCATATCTTGTGACGAATTAGCACTTGATCTAAAATTAACGCAAAAAAAAAAAAATGAGAATTATGTGGAGGATACAGTAGTAAAATTGTCTTATAGTAGCGCCTAGTTAAGTAATGCAAAATAGTTGAGGATGCGATGCTGATTTTGTCTCCTGGTCCGATATCTTCTAATGGCGCCTCATGTGGTTGAACATCAAACCTACGGAGAGATTTACCGAGCAAAATCGATTTTGGCGGAATTTCCATTGAAACTTGAAAGTCATTGATGATTTTCTCTTTTTCTTTTTTCCCAGCGAAATCGATTTTACGGAGCGAATGGTGAGAGAGAGAGATATTTTGCTTTCTTCTCTTCGCGCGTCTTGGATCAAGATCGGACGGACAGAGTTAAACGACCGCTTCGAGCAGTCGTTTTAAACGACTGTCGAGGATGCGGTTCCGGGGAATGCAGGGACAATTGTATTATATTTGCTATATTATGATGTAATCTGATCGGGATGGACATAGAGTGGAACTATTTGTGGTCTTGTGGAAAATGGGAGTGGACTCAGTGGAGCAACTGCCCTTAATTTTTTTTGTTCTTGGGAGATGAGGACTACAGTGGAACATCTCGTTTCGTACGATGGGTATATTAAAAATGAAATGTCTAGGAATGGCACAATCACAATGCCTACACAAATGGGGTGGGTAACGTGGATAACGGAAGCGGAATGGGCCGTTCCGTTTTCCGTTTCGTTTTAATAAACGGTATGACCGAAATGATTCGTATTCGTTCCGTTTCAATGAAATTCCACGGAACAACTATATTTACACTGTATTTCACACAAATGAATCACGAAATACATTTCGTTTACCGTTCTGTTTGCGAAACGGAATGAAATTTCATTCCATAATATGTTCCGTATGGACGGAACGGAACGGTTTCGCATATAAACGGTATACCGCGCCCACCCCTATACACAATCACACATTGACGGTAAAAAATCACATTTACGGATTGACCTATCATTAATGGTACTGTAGCATAGCCCAGTTCGTGTCGTACAATTATGCCTCCGACTCGTACGATTTCATTTTTGTTGCGTGGCATATGGCCTATCACTAACTTTACTTTTATAAATACCATTAATTTCTAATGTCTAAAAAGTTGAAAATAAGAAAAATATTGTTGCAGTTCTTTGATAATTCAGGATTAGACAAAATAAAATTCCCCTTGTACCAGCTGCAATTCCATTGAAGTCAAAGCCAAGCTGGATAGATCTATAGGCAAATGAGAAGACAAAAGCAGGTCTCAGCCAAAAGTCGGATCTTTTTTTTTTTTGTATTATTTAATTAGGTATGGTCCATAGGTTAAATTAACTTTGGCAATTCATACCCCTGTAAATAAAATTTTAAAAGGCCGTACGTATTACTGAGGGAATTTGTACAGTGGATATGTCAGAAATTTAAAAGATAAATTTATACTACTGAAAATATTTCAAGCAGAGACTTCTGTTGTGAAAGAGAGAGATGACACATTGACACCTAAGAGATAAAACGCTTAGCCCCATCTGTCGTACAAATGTGAAACAATGTCATTGGAAATATTTCAGTGAGATCAAACCAATAAGAACTCGACAATTATCAATTAAAGCGCTGGACCCAAACTGATCATGTTGGCTTCAAAAAATATGATTAGAAAAAAGCAGAAATAATATTAAAACTCTCTTAATTTGGTCACATTGCAACCAAAATATAAAGAGGTAGACTAAAATCAGCCGCGACTGACGGATGAGCCCGTCAGCCGCGGTTATATCTCATGTTTAGAGGTTCTAACAGCCGATCCGAACCGCTCAATACGTTCTCCATATTGAAATCTCGTTGGAGACCAAATTTTACATTTTTCTGAATTTTTTTACTATTTTTTTGTGATTTTTAAAAATCAGTGTTATTGAAGGGTTCAAAATTGTTTAGATTAAGAATTTTGTAAAATACCAAAAAAATAGTAAAAAATTTCAGAAAAATGTAAAATTTGGTCTCTAACGAGATTTCAATATGGAGAACGTATTGAGCGGTTCGGATCGGCCGTTAGAACCTCTAAACCTGAGATATAACCGCGGCTGACGGGCTCATCCGTCAGTCGCGGCTGATTTTAGTCTACCTCAAATATAAATGATAAAAACTACTACTGGTCGAATTAATATGTGTGACATATGACCTATCAATACCAAATCAAGCTAACAAATCACAAGCAATAATTCCTGTAGCCATGTGACAATGGACCTCATGTTTCCACGTACCACATTTAAAAGAAAATCTTCAATATGTTTGTCTACTTATGGATAAGACGCTCATCAAATGTTTATGTACACAAGTATAAAATCTACAACAACCTGTACTTCCATTTTATTTAATTAATAAATGCATTTGGTCTTATATCCTCCCCACAAGTTGGCAAAACCTCCTCTTCATCGCTCTTAGTTTTGTCAAACAACAGCAGCACACGGTTTTCTTCGTCTCCCTTGTACTCTTTCTCCATGTATATAATCATCCCAGATAATTGCTTTGTATTCAGACTAGTATTACTACATACATTTCTTAACATAGCAAACAATGCTCACAGCAAAGAAGCTAGTAAGTATGGTAAGGAAGTGGCAAAAGGTGGCTGCTGTAGGAAAGAGTAGAATAGTGTCGGTAGATACCGACACTGGTTATACGCATACAGTTGCGAGAAGAGGACATATATACATCTACACGAACGATCAAAAGCGCTTCATGGTGCCATTGAAGTACTTATCAAGTTCAATTTTTGTAGAATTGTTGAGGAAGTCAGAAGAAGAGTATGGATTGCCGTCCGATGGACCGATCATTTTGCCTTGTGATGGTGCATGTATGGAGTGTATCATTTCTTTGATAAAGAATCAGGTTTCAGGGGAGTTGGAGAAGGCTGTTCTTGCTTCTATAGCTGGTAGCTGGTGCATGGTTCCTTCCTTGCACCAAAGGAAGCAATTTGTTATTTATGGCTTCTGATGATGCCATTTTTTTGCCGGCGATTGTGTTGACAATTGTAGATACTTTGTTCAAATGATTCTGAAAATTTTTGGTTAATTAAATTGATGTTGATGTCATGTCTTATGATCATTTGATACTTACAATTAAATGCATTTGAATAATTTAGGGTATCACGTAGTTTATCTTATATTATGAACGATTTTGCACATTTATGGGGTGTGTTAATGTACGAACTAAAATAATATGAATGATGTATTTTCTTACTAGTTAGAGAACTTAATTAACATTACCTCTATTAAAATAAAGCAAGTGAAAACTTTAATATATGTCGGCAAGATAACTTCTCAAACAAAAGGAAACACTAGAGAGTTGGGAGGGGTTGATCCTTAATTTATCTCAAAAAAAAAAAAAAAGGAAAAGAAAGGAAACACTAGAGAAGTCTAGAACAGAGTTAACAGGTTAAAAAGTTCTATAGTTCAACCTTTGATATGCAGGCACCTTTTTGTAATTCTTGTTTTTTTTTTTTTAAAGTAGCAAACATAAATTCAATCTAATCTTCCTGCTTAATCCTATTATCCTCTTATTCGGAATTTTCAAGGAAATAACGAAATTGCACTTAAAAATAAAATTTATGAAATTGCGAAAAACCGTAGTTTTGAAATACAATCAAGAATTAGGATAACGACGGAATGTTCAAAACACACTAGGCATTAACTTCTGTATGCAGGCTGGTCCGACTTTTAATGTATTATTTTTCTTTTCAGCCTGTGTATCTGTTTACATACCGCAAAAAAAAATATTAATAATAATAAAATAAAAAGTTGCGTAACACAATAAAGAAAACTAATGCAAAATCATCCGAACTTTCAAACTCCGACAGAATTTCGAAGAAGAATTCACGTTGTCTTATATTCAACATAAGGCTATTGTTTTTAAATTTTTGCTGGAAATTTTGAAATACAAATTTCTTATTTTAATTTTTTTCGTATTTTGATTCTGTGATTTTTATTTTTATAACATGGAAAAACCCCACCAGTGTCCTCCATTACATTGACATACTAAAATGAAATGGGCGAAAGTTTTTAAATTTCACATCGCGCGGTATGTACATATATATTTGTAACAACTTTATTATTTTTTTTTTCAGCCAAAAAGAAGATCATTCTCTCTGCTTCTTGAAATAAATTTTAGTTGGAATATGATTTTGAACCTATATATGACTTCTAATAACAGGTGATCTCTGAAAGTTAGCTGCTATATATTATTATGGGAATTTACAAACTATTTAATAATATATATATCTTGTTACTTACAATTTTTTTGTTACTAAAATATTAAGAACTAGTCTTACTAGTCTAGTTTTTAATATCCGGCCGAAACCATCTGACTAATATTTAATAATTATATATATACATTTAATTAACAAATAAATGATAATTACTAATATTCACGTCGGTAAATTGGCGTGAACTGTTTGATGTGTTACTTATTCAAGATGTACTCGTTCAAATTTACTGTTCGCCGTGAAAATTTCACTACTACTTGTAAAAACATTAATCCAAGAGGTGGCAAAAGTTTCAATTGAACGGTATATCCAACTTTTTATATATACAATATCTACATCATTGCTTTTTATACTTTAATTGAATATGGGGTACAAATGCTAACTCAAAACGAAAGTCCAACACCTTGGTTTGAATTGGAAAAAAAAAAATTTAATGTGCATTTATTTTTCGGAAAAAAAAATTATGGACAACATTTAACAAATAAAAAAAAAGGAAAATCCATTACATATCAAAATACAAATCTCCATTTTTATTAAATAATTTCATTATGTATTCAACATTACACAAAAATTAAAAATCAATATAATAAGTCAGAACATGTCCATGTCACCAATTGGGTGGATGAGTTTTTCTAGTATTTAATAAGTCAGAACATGTCCATGTCACCAATTCGGTGGATTCGAGTGAACAGAAGGGTTTTCTATTTACTCAAGATGTACTCATTCAAACCCGGGTGTTTGGTAAAGACCCGAATAAGGCTTATTTTAGAATTAGCCAATTTTATGGTAAGAATAAGGAATAAGTCCTTATTCCTTATTCGGGTGAAAACCAAACAACACATCTAGAATAAGGAATTTGGAATTATTCGGACCCTTATTTATATTCTAACAAAATTATGATATTAGAATAAGGAATAAGAAATACACCCATCCCTATTCACATTTTCTATTTTCCTCCAATCCAAACACACGAATAAGGAATATAGGCCTATTCCAGTCCTAATTCTAATTCCAAAAAAATGGCTGAATTGGAATAAGGAATAGAGTCTATCCAAATTCCTTATGCTGCAACCAACCAAACACGCGGGATACGTTGCAATGTCATTGCACAAGTTTCTTTATGGGTGTGTTTGGAAGTTGGAGTGAATAAGGAATTTAGATAGGCCTCTATTCCATATTCCAATTCCACCATTTCCTTGGAATTAGAATTAGGGCCGGATTAGGCCTATATTTCTTATTCTCTATGGGTGTGTTTGGAACTCACCGAATAAGCCTTGTTCTAGAACAAGCTTATTCAGGTCGGAACCAAACACCGAACAAGTAGTTCGAATAAGCTGTTCAAATCCTTATTCTTGTTCCTCCTTTTTCAGAGAATTGGGCGAATAAGAAAAATGAATAGCGCACATGGGATTGAGGAGAGAGAAACCCATCCATCCCTATTCGAACAACACCTATTCAGCAGCGTGAACAAACATACCCATGTTTGGATTACCTAAGAATAGGCAAAGTCTAGAATAAGCCTTATTCTAGTTGGAACCAAACACGCCCATGTTTGTCAGAATACGTACAGATAATGATAGAATTGGCAGTGCTCCAGTGAAAACATCGATCGACGAATTGCGACGCCATAGGTACAAGATTCGGTTGCGTCTCTGTCATCACTTGCTAGTCTCGCCTTGAAACCAAGCAACTCATGTGCAATTTCTGATGGTTATCGAATAGGAAGAAAATAATTTTTTTTTTTTTTTTTGTAGTCTCAGACAAAAAAGATATAATAAATTATGTGGACGATCTTCTCTATTTCGGAGGAGGCTATCGTGCATCCACTGTTTTGGGGACCTGATTGTCATCATAGATATTTTCATGATTTTATATTCTAGCAAATATATCTCTATATATATTTTTTTTAGCTAAAAGACGAGTGCCTACCTGCAGCATTTTCATTGTAATTTGGGGAAAGTACTCTTACACTGCATATAAGTACATGCCCGAACATGACACAGCACGACTGTCTAATGAATATCATGTCTTAGATGTGCGTGTCTACAAAGTATAGATTGAAAATTTCCACACATCCTGACATAGCCATGCCACGAACAATACAAGACACAACACAGCATAAAACATGGTCGACAGCCGGTTATTATTATCTTTTTTATCTTTTCGCAATTTTCTATTTAGTTATTTATCTTGCATTATAATAAAAATCGCAAATTAATTATTTTCTGAAATTTTTACGTTTTTCAATATTTTTGCATGATTTATATTTTTTATTTTTAAAGATAAAAGTTTAAAATCGAACCGAAAACTTACATGGTGTGATGTGTTCTTAGATGTACCATTTATACATATATAAATCTGGAGGGTCGTGCGATGCACGTGACACCCCCCTTTTACTGTGGTTAGCACAGTTCTTCAATCCACTCCGTTGATTTTGGTTCGTTCATCTTGGCCGTTCGATGCCTATCCTGTCTCCCGAATGGTTTTGCTGGGATAATCAGCGCCATTATCTCGCTTTTCCTCTCCGTGCGGCTCCTCCGTACTGCCGCACCACTCCTCCCTCTTTTCACCACCTGCTCTGTCGGTCCTCTCTTTGTGCGTTGTCGATCACTTAGCGGGTTCGCAAGGTCGATGCGACGAGGCTGCCCACTCCTGTTCCCACTCGATGGCTCCTGTGCTCTCGGTGTTGTGCTCCCCGATTTGCTTTTTCCCTATTCTGTTCCCGTGGTGCTCGGCTCCTGTACTATTTGGAAATTTCAGCCAATTATTCTCGGCCGTCGCTTCTGGATTTCTCCGTACCTGGTTCTCTTTTCCTCTGCATTGCGATATATACTCCTGCTTGCCGTGTCTTCTCTCCTCTTTTCTTCTTTTGCCTGATTGTTCTCTTGGTATGGTCTTCTTGTCTGTTGCCTAATTTTTTTCTCTTCGGTTTTCAGGATATACAATTTATTGTCCACTTAATTTCATTGCCTTTGCCTATCGTTATATTCACTGTTGGTTAATTTTCCATTTTTTTGGTTTTTTTTTTGTCTATTGAGGTTGCTACCTTGCTGAGCGTATCAGGGAGGAAAGACTGATCTGTCAGGATCGGTGTCTTGCCAGGTGAAAATCTCTTTGTTATTGTTTATTGTTTTACGAGTGTTTGTTATCATCTGTTATCTTGGTTGGTTCTGTGGATGCTATCTAGAAAAATTGATATGACAGTGTGGGTTATGCTTAAAAAAAGGGTAGATCGATGAACAAAAGTATGTATATCAGTGTCAGAAGCTATGTTGAGTACAGTTGGAAGGTTTCTGCCATATTTTCTGCTTGATTTTTTGTGTTCAGTGTTCTGGATATCCACTTATCCAATTGATTTTTTCCTATTTGCTTGCCACTATACCCAGTCTTGCTTGATTGTTGATTTTTCCCTTTTTATTTTTTTGGCTATTGAGGTTGCTGGCTTCCTCGGCATGTCAGGGAGAAAAGATTGTTCTGTCAGCATCCTTGCCAGGTGAAAATTTTTTGTTATCATCTTTTCTATTACAAGTGTTTGCTATGATCTGCTATCATGCTCAATTATATGCATGCTGTGTAAAAAAAATAAATATCACAATGCAGCGTAAGGTTGAAACAAAGGATGGTTTGGGAGACAAAACTATACATGTGGGTATCAAGAGGTGAGTTAAGTGTAGTTGGGATGTTGCAGCCTATTAGGTTTCTATCATAGTGCAGGTTGATTGGCTTTTTCCAACTGTTCTGTAGCAAACTATATATGTTGTCCCAAGGATGCATATTGATTGTTTTTTTCCTCCTGTTCTGTAGCTTGCAGGGTTCTTTGTTTTCTGTTGGATTGCTATATGTTCATCACTGTTCACTCTTCCTCGACTACTATCAAAAGGTACTGTTTAATCATCCTGTGTTTTTTCCCTGTACCTGTGATGCATTTTGTTACACCTTATACATAAAACGACACCGCACACCATCTATGTCAAATCAATCCATCCTAACAAACTATGTTTTCATTATTAGGGCGGAACGATACAGGGCGTCATTCCTGTCAGTGAATACCAAAGACTCTCCGCAGTTTTCTCGGAAGAAAATATCTGTGAGATTGCTAGATTCACAGTAAAAGGCTCAACCATCGATTACCAAGTCATCAAACACAAATACATGCTCAGCCTTACTATGCAAACACTGATCACAACACTACAGCCAGACGTGTACGCCATCCCTAGGAACTACTTTGATTTCGGCTCTTTCGAAGACATAAGGGTCACCGTCACCCATCTGAAGGCTGTTATGGGTAAACCTGAGCAAACATGTTGTTTGATCTAATTTCAATCAAAATTAATAAATGGAACAACTTGCTTTACTGATGCTGATATTTCCTTTCCTAAAACTGGTCGCTGCAGATGTGATTGCAAGATTGATAAGCTTTAGTGATGTTAAGCAAACAAATTCAGGCCCTCAGCCATCAAGAGTTCAGGAAATGTATCTGACAGACAATAGGTAACTGTTTTCAGAAAAAAAAACAAATACTATAAAATACAAGGGTATTTTTTTGAACTTTATACTGGATCATTCAACGGGCATGAAATACTGTTGATAGGATCAGAATGAGTACCATTTATGAACATTTACTTAATTAAACCCATAAAACACTCACATGTACATTTTTTGCCAAAAAAATATGATGAGGTCGATGTCTTACATTCTTATAACACATGCAAACCACACTTATAAGGCCTGTTAGTAAGGGAGAAAAAGCAGAAAAAAATACAAAGAAAAAAAAACCACATGGCAACTCCCACACATTTCTGACCACCTCTTCTCGACAAAATCTTTGCAGGGGAAAAACAATAGAAGTCGCTCTGTGGGGGGATCATATAGACTACTTTAACATTCCTGAACTATTTGAACGGTCCAAGCAATCTCCTATCATAATAGCATGTAACTCTCTCCAACTAAAATATTGGAGAGGTAATCCCATCGGCAGATAACAATTTTTTTTAAATATTTATTTGTACCCCGGTCAATACCTAATAAACCTTTAACAACAGGAATCTATGGCTTGAAGACCTACAGCGGTACACGCTTCTTCCTGGACCCTTCGACCAGAGAAATTGCTGAATACCTAGCAGCGTAAGCATTCTTCCTATTCTACAACCCTACCATTCAATAATAGCAAAAATCAATAATAACAGTACCAATACACACTCTGGACTGCTTCTGCCATCTAATTCATAGTGCCGGTAATGGAGATTAGCACTGCTGTTGGTAAGTAGTAGTCTATTTTGTTTACATGGTCTTTATCTGTGGCTGATGTATGAACTCTTGGGATATATGTGGGCGCTTATGTGTAGCTATCTATAATGGTTGTAGCCTTTCGTTTAATGACATTATGAGCAGGGTCAGTGTAATATATATGTGATTTTTGTGCTATGGTGTATAACCAGATGTTTATGACTATATAATTAACAGTCATGGTTACAAAAGCTTGCTGTTTCACAAACTATAATCTGCTTATTTGTAATTTAGGAGTAAAGTAGAGACTGTTTACAATGAGTTAATGGCAGCAGAACCCCAGATCTACATGAAAATTTTGAAATATTCAACTCTGATGACTGTTATTCACCTTTCTGCTGCTATCTACACACAATTTTCATTATCTTTACACCATAATGTTATCCATAAATTGACCACCTGTCTTTCTCCTTTACTGCTCTGCTAATCGTAAAGCCTCCTTGAACTATTCGATACTAATAATAGAACTGTCCATAAGATCGCATATTTTATTGATGTATTGATTCACAGAAAAGTGTTTGTAATGATTAATATACACTCAATAAGAATATCAATAAGAACTGTCCAATAAGGTCAATAAGAACTGTCCTTGCTTTGCCATCTAAACAGTTTGCTAAATTTCAACTCAGTTAATTGATCTTATTCACAGGAACTATTCGATACTAACAATACAATTGTCCATTGGAAGTTCAATATAAGATTCTTATAAATCGCACAGACAAATAACTTTAAATTATTTATCTTTCATCACTACTCTTCATAAATATTTAAGAAACTAAACACTTCTTGATAGCCTTTGATAGTCAATATTTTCATTGTTTTTTTGCAGTTTACACAAATAAAAATGAATCGCGCAACGCGCGAGATAAGCGCTAGTGTTATATAAAACGCAGTTCGTTTAGAGTATACATCAGCTCTAAATAATGGTAAGAAACAATTGAACTAAAAACGATGATATTAATAAAACAAAACGAAGGATCACTTGATAATGCTATTGATAATCTTGATAAAAAAATTTCCAAATTAATTTAAATAAAATTAAAATAAATTAATTTCAATTTTAAATATGTTATTGGATATGTATCGATAAATTATAATTAGTTTCAAATTATTGAAATTTTATGTCACTTAATGACAGTAAAATGTAAATCAAATTTTATTTTTCTTAGAAACATAATTTGTGCATCATAGAGATTATGCGTATAAAATTAAATTTCAAGCCTGTTTCCATCCGATGGTTATTTGAAGTAGGTGGTTGTGCTGTGCTAGAAGCAATTAAAGAAGGCTCAGCGCTGGCGAAAACCATAACGAATTAATCGAACATTAGAAAAAAAAAAAAAAAAATCTCACCGCATTGCGGAATATATAATTAATGCATGGTTCCCTCTTTAATTGACACACTTGGCTTAATGATTCAATATAAAAAAACATCTTAAAATTTAATTTGGTAGCCTTCAATCATTACATAATCTCATGATCAATAATTCTATATACATCAAATTAATTCTGAAGGTGAAAAATAAAAACAAAAAAATATATAGCTAGTATCCTCAAAAACTACAAAGCATCAATTGTTGTGACTGGTGCATGGAGGAAACAACACAGCGGCTACCAGAAATGGAGGCAAGAACAGACTCAGTATCCATCTTTCCGGGCTCATGGCTCTGCATTAAAGAGATAATGCAATTCATACAGCCAGCATCACACGGCAACACTATCGGCCCATCTGACGGCAGTCCATACTCTTCTTCTGACATTTTAAACAGCTCCTGAAAAACCAAACTTGATAGGTACTTCAGAGGTACCATGAAACGCTTGTGATCTGTAGTGTAGACATATACATGGCCTCTGCTTGCAACCGTATGCGAAACTGCTGTGCCGATATTTACCGGTTTGATTCTCCTCCTTCCCTGTGCTGTTGCCTGTCTCCACTTCCTGAACATTTGTATAAGCTTCTTTGGAGTAAGCATTGTTTTTTACTTATATGTTGGTGATTTCTATTGTATATTGTTCAGGTTGAAATGACTAGGATATAGTGTACTTATATATGTTGAGAGGAGAGGTATCAGGAAAGAAAACCGTGTGCTGTTTGCTTGAGGAACCAAGGGGCCGAGTACATGTTGAACCGAATTCTTGCGTGGAATTGATTGGATCTAATCATGTTAGCGCTCTTAAACCAAAAAGCTGATCACGTCTTCTATTGCGACCTTGTTTGGGTCCATTTCCATGTGCCTATTGTCATGTATATTTGATTGGATTCTGCCCCATGTTCCATGATTTCTGTACATATTCAATTAATCCACTATTCTAGCCATTCCATTGTTGTGGGCTAGTATTTGTCGGCTATTATGTTCTTGAAAGCCGTTTTTATAATTTATGATTTGCATACATACCTTTAGTTACTCGAGGTGTACGTAACGTAGTAGTCAATGCCACACGCTGGGAAGTTGGATCATTCAAGAAGTTCGTTTATAATTAAGGTATGTGAAAGTACTTAAATTAATTATTTATTTTTCAGCCTCTCTTTGATCTGTTTACAAACTTTTAAGTATAATTTTCAAATTATTTGCAAATTTAATTAACAAGTAATATGTAAAATTATATATATATTTATCATTCGAAGTGCTGAAATTTCTCTTGTTTGCAATTCAAAAATATTTGTGTTTTGATTTTTTTTTTTTGTATACGCTATATAGAAACCAAATTATTCGTTACTTTCATGTTCTATTCGTTATAAAACGAAATTAAAAATTTTCAAATTATATTTATATCGCAAATCATATTTGAAAATTCTAAATTTGTTACAATTAATGGTGATATTTTTAATAAAAAAACTATTTACTCAGAAATTTTAATAAGGAAAAAGGAAAAATCTTTTTTTTAATAAGGAAAAAGTTCCAACGCGATATTGGATCGCGTATAGTTCCTGACTCCTAAAGCGGTCAACAAATCCCTAATGCGGTCAACGACCACGTTAGGAGGTGGAATCTTTTTTACCGTTTGGTCTTGTCTTTTAATGCTCTCTTCTGTCTCTTCGTCTTCTCGGTTGAGACAGAAGAGAGAGGGGCACCGAAGAGAGAAACCGAAGAGAAGAAAAAAAGAGAGAAAAAAAAAGGAGAGAAAAAGAGAAGGAGAAGAGAGAAAGAGAAGAGAGAAGAAGAGAAGGAAGGAGAAGGAGAAGAGAAGGAAGCAGAAGGAGAAGGGAGGAGAAGGGAGGAGAAGGGGTCGATCGAATTTCGTCGTTTTTCGACGATTTTCGACAAGGGAGGAGATCGGGCCGAGCGATTTACGGCGATTTCGTCGTGCATTCTCTAGTGGTAAGTTTTTTGTTATATAAATTATTTTTTAAAATTTAATTGATTGGAAATGTATGAAAATATTATGGGAATTAGTATGGAAATGTGTAGAAAAATAGTATGGAAATTAGTATGGAAATGTGTGATATATGTGTAGAAAAAATTGTGTACGAATTTTGTACAAAATATTTGTGTATAAAATGTGTAGAAAATGTTTGATGGAAATTGTAGAAAAATAATATTTGTGTGGTAAATGATGAAAATTATGTGTAGAATTTATTGTGCATGCAAAATATTGTACATTTGTGTAGTATATGATTTATGTATGGTAATTTAGAAAAAAATTGATTGTATGAAAAAATTAGGAAATGTATGAAAAGTAGCACGGAAATGTATGAAAATTAGTATGGATGTATTTAATTTTTAATTAGAGTATTTTTGATATATTATAATTGATTGGAAATAAATAGGAAATTGTGGTATATTGCAAATAAATAGAAAATTGTGGTAAATAGAAAATGTGTATGGATAATGTTTGTGTAGGATTTATGTGTAGGAATTGTGTAGAAATTTATGAATTATGTAATATTAAATATGTTATATTTAATTATTATGAATTATGTAATATTAAATATGTTATATTGAATTATTATGAATTATGTAATATTAATTATGTTATATTGAATTATTATGAATTATGTAATATTAATTATGTTATATTGAATTATTATGAATTATGTAATATTAAATATTTTATATTTAATTATTATGAATTATGTAATATTAATTATGTTATATTTAATTATTATGAATTATGTTAATATTAAATATGTTATATTTAATTATTACAATAGATGAGTTCTCCACACGACGAGGCTGGTCCATCTATCCAGTCCTGCACACGACGCTCCGATTGATCTAGCCCCACGTGTTAGACAGCGGAGGCGTCGCATCGGTTGTCCGAATCCGTACAACGTGAACCCTGTGGAGCGAGCACAAGACGTTGACGGACAAATATTGTTCCTTACTCCCGAGGAGCATATTATTGGAGTGCCTGTTGAGGAGGTATACTAATTAAATATTTCAAATATATTAAATATTTAATTTAGTATTTAATTTAGTATTAAATATACTTAGTATTAAATATATTATTTAATTTGCAGCGTGAAAGATGTTTAGATTTGAGATCGCACAAGCGTGAGATCGTGATCGACAAACGTATTGATGGACGTTTGCAGAAGCTCGGCCTGATTCACATCTCGAAAGTAAAGCATGTCAATGCGGATATTGCTTTACTAAAAGCATTGGTAGAGTTTTGGCGTCCAGAGACACATACATTTTACTTTCCTATGGGCGAGATGACTGTTACGTTGCAGGTAAGAATCTGTTTGAATAAATTTTTCAATTTATCCAATGTAAACTAATGTAATTATTGTGATAATTGATGGGTTAAATCATTATCAGGATGTGAAGTATCTGTATGGTTTGCGCACAGTAGGCAAACCTGTGATAGGGAGCACGACGGGAGTCCAGTTTGATGATCAGGTCAGTGCGCAGTTATTTGCCACTGCGAACTGGGCTAGGAAAAAAACGTAAGTTCAATGTTAATTAATTCTTTAAATTTATGATTTATTATTTTCTGATCTGTAAATACTGACAATTATGTAAATGATAATGTAGGGGCAATAGACGTAATATTAGATTGAAGTGGTTACGAGAGAATTGCTCCAACTGGCCTCCTGTTGGAGCTTCCGATGATGAGCTCGATCGTTACACACGTGCGGTGGCGATGGAGCTCTTTGGGACTCTGATGTTCCCTGATATTCTGCAGGATTCTGTACCCGCATTTTTTTTGGATCTCGTAGCGGTATTAAATTAATTTCATTTAATTTCATAATCATTTCATTTCAATATCATTTATAATATTAGTTAAATCATGAAATGTTAATTAAATCATTTGTTAATTCTCAAATTTATATTTATGTCATTGTTATGAATATAAACTGAAATTTGTGTTGTTTAATTAATTTGCAGGGAAATTTAAATGAAGACAAAAACTGGAACTGGGGAGGTGCGGTCCTAGCATGCCTGTATCATTCGCTTGATCGTGCTGCACTGCGATTCAAGGTTGTGACGGGACCTTGGATGCTTCTATTGTTTTGGGCATGGTCATATATTTCAGTATGTCGACCGAATCTTCCAGATGAGCCATTTCCTGGATTTGGCCAGCCTGATATAGACTCGTGCCCGCCGTTTGGGAGGTATAATTTTTCATAAATTTAGCTCTAGTTTAATACTCATGGCTTCAGTTTAATAATCATGCGCGACATTTTGTTTAATGTTTAATTTTTCGCAAAATTACAGGAAATTTGCTGAAGGTCGGTCATTTTCGAAGAACACTCATCGTGGGGCAGTTGAGTATGCACGGGACCACTTGGCGACATTGGAGGTAGAAGATGTCAATTGGTTACCGTACGCAGATGACCGACAGAGTATGCCACGAGTAGCCCAGTTGTTTTCGGCATCAGATTATGCTCGGATGCCGCTGATTTTTTATCACATAGTGGCATATTATTATCCGGAGCGTTGCAGGCGTCAGTTCGGATTATATCAGCTTGTTCCACCACCACTACCTCTGGTTTGTTGTTATATGCTTAAGATTGATTTTCATTTTAATTAATAAGTTGTATATTATTTTAATTAATAAGTTCTATTTTTAATGTAACAGAGTTGGCACACGATGCGCAACTATATGAATTTCCAACGCAATTCTTTTGCTAATCCGAATTGGAGTACTATTTTTCATGCGGCGCATGCAGCGTGGAGTGATGGAGCATTAGCTGCGCTGCAGATCGACCTTCGACCTTGGACAGATGCTGATTCTCTGAGGTATTAAAAATTAATTATATTTGTTATTTAATTTCAATCGTTGGTAATTTAAGTTAATTTTTAATATTAATTTAACATTTCAAATTTGGATGATTAGGTATTTTCGGTGGTTTTGGAGATGGGGAGGATCGGAGCTTCCTACACCTCGCGAGCAGGTTGAGGCACGCATCAGACGTAGAGGTGATGTTCCGATCAGTCAGAGACAGTACGCTCCCATGGGGTCCAAGCTGCGTAATATGGTATTGACTGATTGATTAATTTATTTAAATCAGTTTCTATTTAATTGTTTTTATTTGTTTTGTAATGAATTATTATGATTTTATTTTATAATGACTGATTAAGATTTTATTTATTTATTTAATGCAGGGAAACAACGCATTGAAGAATGCGGTTCATGCAGTAAGCCTCATTGTGAAGAAGGGATGCAAAAGAATTGGTAAGGCAATCCTTACGAACTGTCGATCCCAACTTCGAGATGCATCTATGCCGTTCAGGATCGAGGATCTATTGGAACAGCGGGGGCTACCAACGAAGATAGAAGACATACCAGATTATTCGGAGGAGTCCCAAAAACCGCAGACCAACTTTGAGGCTGAGGATCTCGTCAATCCGGTATGTATTATTTGTAAATAAATATGCATTAAACATAATATTATAATTATTTTTATTGATGATATACTTTTTTTTAATCTTAACAGGATGGTGGTCTAAATACATGACGATTAGACGACATATTAGGACCACCCAAGGGTTCTCATTCCCACGTAGATCCTACGCCGGTGACACTTTCAGGTCCTACTCCCACACAGGATGCTGGTCCATCGTCATCGACCTCTCAGTTTGCCGGTATGTACCATGACCCCACCGGCATTTTTAGCGGCTACATGCCAGGATACTAGCCACCTTTTCCCCCGTTTGACCAAACTTCTGCACCGTTTAGTACGTTCGGCCAGACTGCTCCACTGTTCACTATGCCAGCATTTGGTACGCCATATAGCATCCCTTCATTTTCTTCGCCATTGGGTAGTATGGGAGGGGGAGAGTCTTTCACTACCTTACTACAGACCGCCACGTACGAGGGTGGTCAGGTTGTTGGCGATGAGGAGGGTGATGAGGGCGGTGACGAGGAGGGTGATGAGGATGACGGCGGTTCTGAGGAGGTGGACGAGGAGATTCAGGCGGAGGATGAGTCAGTTACCCCTTGTTTGGCTGAGAGAAGAGAGAGACGAGTAATTAGGAAACGCGAGAGATTTTCGCCGTCTGGACGTAGGAGGTAGTATGTTATTTATGTTATGGATGTTATGGATTTGTATATATTGTGATGTATGTTATTATGTTTTATATCATGTATGTGTAGTTTATGTTGCTTATCTGTTGCTTGTCTGTTGCGACTTGTAGGCAATATTCGAAAATAATATTATGACGCACGTACATCTAAAATTAAATGCGAATGAACAACATTTCATGACCGTCAATATGCCAGCTTTATTGAATCTAATCATCAAATAAAATATGATGCTCCCGATTTAGACCAGACTAATATAAATAAATAAACATGTTGACAAACATGTTTATTTGAGAACCATGTGAGTAAACAATTATCAACAATAAAAAGTATAATAGTATAAATTTATAAATTTATATATGTTCGTGATAACTATCTCATATTTATTTCACATTATTTATTCTGCTTATTTCTCTCTCTATTTAATTACTCTTTTCTTTTTGTAAATATTTCCATCCTATCTGTATGATTCATCTAACACCTCAAAATTATGTGATGAACAAATTGTGTGAATAAAATTTTCGCTATTACATTAGATATTCTTATTTAATAGGCTTATAAGAGTCATTTTTCTTTGTAATTTATATTACAACTAAGAATTATTATATTATATGGTGTGTGATATCAAGATTCAGTGAAAATTACACAATAACATGTGCTAATATCAGATGTTGGAGAAAATCAAATTCGTGTAAGATTTTCATTTTCAAAAAGTTAGCTAGCTAGCTTGTCCAATTTTCATGTTAAATATTCACAAATACATCACATTAACTCTAGTATATATATTTTTAAAAATTCTGAAACCTATCAACAAGAGAAATAGGCAACAATTCCAGCCAAAAAAAATTAAACAAGTTTGATCTGCCTCCTAACGCGGTCGTTGACCGCGTTAGGACCCTCTAACGCGTTCATTGACAGCGTTAGGAGACAGGAAAGGTACGCGGCCCAATATCACGTTGGGACTTTTTCCTTATTAAAAAAAATATTTCCTTTTTCCTTATTAAAATTTCTGAGTAAATTTTTTTTTTTATTAAAAATAACACAGGTAATGCAACTATTTATGGGTCTTTTACTCATTTATCATCATTGTTGCCTCAGACTTGCACCAAAAAGTGTTTCTAAACACGGTTTTGTGCATTGGCACCAGCATTCTCAAATTTCCTATAGTAGTTTTCCAATAAGAAGAGTATCAATTATTTAATTATTATTATATAACGCACACAAGATATTATGTCAAAATCTGCTTGGAGGAAATAGAACGTTGCATATTCATGTTGTCCAGCTTGTATAATTTGATATAAATTATCTTCCAAGTCTCTAAATAATGACAAATCACAATATTCTAAATTCTATAATATGTTGCATATTCATGAAGATCGCAGCACATGGCAAGGTTATGGGTCATCAACTTTATTATACCCAATTTAAACAGCTACCCTACAAATTATACATGCTGTCGAGACCAGAAAATGACCCTTCGGCACTAGTTGCAAATATATTGGATTATTGTTAAGTGGTTTGGTTGGAAACCCTTCCACTGAATTGGAACCTTTTTCTGTCTAAATTCTAAAGCTGCCATGCCTCCGCTAGCTACTTGTTTGGTAATAGACAAGAAAGTAAATAGTTTGGCGGTGTGCCATATCTAATGAAGAAATATGAAGTATATAACGCGTTGCCCTGGGGAAACTAGCTAGATTTATTAGATATTAGCATGTCTAGTGATTCAGACATAATTCTAATTAATTAACTGATAAATCCTTAACTTGACTAGTATAATTTACAAAATCAAATAATTGATCCAATCTGACTCAAACCAGACCCAATCCGTCAATTTGCGCAAAGTGACAAGATTTGAAGTAACCAAAATAACTCTAGCTAAATAAAGTTTTGTTTTTTTTTTGTTTTAAAGTTAACTTAACCTGGATCTGACTCGGTCTAATCTGAATCAACCCGAGATTTGAAGATGATCTAAAGTAAAATGACCATAAAACTGCACCTCATAACTCAACAATTCTTTAAAGTCATACTGACCTGATCTAAATAGAATCAATCCAATCCGTCTGAGTATCACATGGATACTTTGATGTACCTGCCGCCTCCAATATACATCAAAAGACTGTAATTTTATTATTTTTTACGAAATACGGCTATCGAGTTTAAAAGATTGTAAAATCGTTGTCGTTTCAAAATGGTTTTATACTTAACTCAGAATGGCCTAGAAATGCCCGGCCCAGTATGGCCCAAATTCCGTTTCAAAGAGCAGTACGTCGATCTCTTTTGTTGCACCTTCCATTCCTTCCGAAAGTTACCTTTTGGCGAACTTGTCATTCTTCCTTTGTCGATTGGTTCGGAAGCAGAGTAGGAGGCAGGGTTTCTGCGATAAGTAAGATGTGAAACTCTTATGTTCTCTTTGTTCGTTGTAATCATCAGTTTTATTAATTTATCATTGCATATAAGGTGTTTGATGAAATATCTTACTCCCATCGGTTCATTGCACGCATATTGTTCGACTAAATGCCTCAGTTGATTAATATATCACTGTACAGGAGCCTGACATTATTAATTAGTACAATTAGCTCTAAGAACCAATTAATCTCACTTTCTGATGTGGCTATATATAAACTTGTATTAAGTAGTCCTTAGAAAATTTGTAACCGCCTTTACTGGTATACCGGGTACAAAACAGGACAGTATTAATAGTATATTATTCTGCCCAGCTTGAGTAATAGAGCATGAAACTATGGATCCTTTGTCTTCTTGTAGAAAACACTAGTAACTAATTTAAATGAATTTCACAGAATAATTTTTTTTTTTTTTGAGGGAAAAACAAGGGTCAAGCCCTCATCTTTATAGAAGAATAAGGTATTTTAATATGTAAAATTAAAATTTAGCAGAAAAAACATGGAGGAAATGAAACTGAACTTAAGAAAATTGTATTATGAATCATCATAGTTAATTACAAATCTCCTAATATTGAGATCCAGTGCCCTATGACCATTTCAATGGAATATCTAACAAGTACATACTAGAAGTTTTCTAATCTCAGCAAACTTCTACTTGTTGACTAAGAGTTCCTATTTTGCTAGGGAGAGAGCAGGTTTGACTGGAAGGAAAGAAAAGTAATTTAGCAACAGCTCTCTCCACCTCCTCTGACACCCCTCGTCGGACCAACTCCATCGCATATTCCATGAACATCGCATCACATGCCAATGTTATGGGTCCACCAGCCGTGTACCCAAATTCCTCTTGAGATAATTTGAAAAGCAACCCTATGATTCCACTGTTGAGGTACTCTAATGGAATCTCAAACCTCATCTCGTCTAATGTGTAGACCACAAAGTGGCCCTTTTGTGCGAGTTGTGTTGTACATTGATCACTGGTTCCACGGGAAACACGTCTTTCAACCAACCTTTGCCACTTCTTGCCCATTTGAGAGAGTCCTTTTGTGTTCATCATCTTTTAACTTGTTGGTTGTTTGAAGGTATATATGCAAAGCTCTTATCTAATGAGTAGTAAGAATTATGAAGATGGCTTAATTCAGCCAAAGGCCTATACCACCTTATATAGGCTAGGAGAAGAAGTGTTTAAAGGTCTTTCATCTTTAACATCTATATCAGATTTCAATCTGACAGGTTGGCTAGGGACAGGAAAAGTTATTAGATTGGCAGCTGTGATGTTTCTAATCAAGATAACATTTTGGTTTGTTGGGGCAGTCCACTAGCCTAATCAGATATGAACCATTGTTTTGCCTTTGCATCCTGGTACAAGATTTGTATAACATATTGGGTCCGGCTCATTCATTGTATGGCTGGTGGTTTGCCCCCAATCAAAACCTCATTCATCGTCTGTTTAATTTTCCAACAAGATTATTAAAGTTTTCTCACATCAATCACCTTTGGTTCTATTCTGCTTCCTGTGTGCTGCTATTGCCGGATTTGTATATATTCTGTGTCACCACTATTAAGAGTTCAAGACTAAATGCCTCATTGTGATATATTTATCTATTTTTTTTTCTAAAAAGAACTGAGTGCTCAGCTTCTGCTAGTAAGGTTGGTCCACACACAAGTCAAACACAGAAAAGAAATGAATTATAAAGAAAATGGAAAATAGAGAAAATCTATATGAAACAAGGACTACACTCTAACAAGTGGAAATTGGACTTGGAATCGTTGCAGTAACTTTGTTTCGTCATGGACATATGCATTTGAGTGCACCAAATTACTTGGAACTAAGGAGAAGAGAAAGTCTCGCATGCCATTGTATCTACCTCTCTGGTTTCTCTTTGAGATTAACGATGGCTAATTGATGTCATTCTTTATTAATAAGTAACAACAAATTAATAATGACTACACCATTTTCTTGACCATTCTACTCATTTTGCAGATTGAGAAACAGTTCTGTTACTTGTTCTACAGATCATTATGCAAACATCATTAATTTCAAAGAAGGCATGAACCCTTTGGTGAATCTTCCTAATTGTGAATAATTGGAGGTGGCTTGATTCTTATATGACCACATCAAATGGTAGATAATTCTTGCCTCGGAACAAAAAAGGTTGATAACTCGATCTATGCTTTTGTGGGTCAGGTTTCCCCTGTTAAGTTAGAAGAAACTCCATAATCTTTTTTTATTTGTTGTAGTCTTTAGGTTCATTCATTTTTCGTTGCACAAAAGGTGTTTGATGAAATATCCCACCGTCATTGGTTCATTGCACACAAGTTGTTTGATTAAATGCCTTGTTTGATTAGTCATTTAGTAGTATATCACTATTCAGAAACCTGACCTTGTCAAGCCGTACAATTAGCTCAAAGTACCAATGATTCTCATTTTCTGATGCGGTTATACAAAAACTTTTATCAACTCGTACTTGAAAACTTTGTAATCACTTTTTCTAGTAACTAGTGGTACAAGGTATAAATTAGAACAGTCCTAGGAAGAAATATTAACAAAATAAATGAACATGGGATGTAAGAAAATTATATTATGAATCATCATAGTTAATTACAAATCTCCTAATATTGAGATTCAGTACACTATGACCACATCAATGAAATTTCTAACAAGTATATACTAGAATTCTAATCTCAACAGGCTTCTAATTGTTGACTGAGAGCTCCTATTTTGCTAGGTAGAGAGCAAGCTTGATGGGAAGGAAAGAATAACAAGTTAACAACAGCTCTCTCCACCTCCTCTGGCACTCCTCTTCGTACCAAGTCCATCACATACTCCATGAACATTGCATCACACGCCAATGTTATGGGTCCCCCAGCTGTGTACCCAAATTCCTCTTCAGAGGATTTGAAGAGCAGACCTATGATACCACTGTCGAGGTATTCTAATGGAATCTCGAACCTTGTTGCGTCTACTGTATAGACCACAAAGTGCCCCTTTTGTGCGATTTGTGTCGTACATTGATCAGTGGTAACACGGGAAACCCGTCTTTCAACCAACCTTTGCCACTTCTTACTCATTTGAGCAAGCCCTTTTGTGTTCATCATGGTTAATTTTTTGGTTGTTTGAAGGAATATAAAGCGCTTATCTAAGGACTCGTGAAAATTATGAATATGGCATGATCCAGCCAAAGGTCTATACCACCTTATATAGGCTAGAGCATTTAAGGGTCTTTAGTCTTCAGAGCTATATCTAAACTGAGAGCTTTGAACATGACAGGTTGGCGAGACGGGAGAGTAATTAACTTGGCAGTTGTGATGTTTCAAATCAAGATAACATGGTTTGTTGGGTCAAGCCACTAGCTTAATCAGTTCTGAACCAGTGTGATGTCTTTGTATCCAGGTACAAGATTTGTACAACATATTGGGTCCGGCTCATTCATTGTTTGGGTGGTGGTTTGCCCCCAATCAAAACCCATAAAACTTGTGAGACAACATATTCATATCTCATAAAGTAGATTGTCTGTTTGGTTATCTAGCAAGATCATTAAATTTCCTCACATCCTTCAGTTTTAGCCTCTTTGGTACTTCCTGTGTGCTTCCAGTGCCAGATTTTCAATTATTGTTGGGCACCACAAATTAAAGAGTTCAAGACTAAATGCCTAATTGGCTTTATTTATTAGTATTGTTATTTCTTCTTAGAGGAGGTGATTGGCTTACATCTACTATTAAAGTGAGTACAAATATAAGTCAACAAAAACAAGAAAACAGAAAAAAGATTTTAGGATACAGCTAGTACAACTCCAATAAAGGTGGAAAAGGACTTGGTATGATGGTATCATTGCATTAACTCGTTTCGCCATGGAAATATGCATTGGGAGTTGTGGACCAAAAGGACTACCTCTCTGTTTTTCAGAGCAAGGATGGCTGATCCATAACAATCAATTAATAAATAGACCAAAGTCTGACCATTGTTATGGGAGCATTCCATTCATTTTGAAGATTTTAAAATACTTTTGTTTCTTCATAGGAACATCCTCGGACATGTTTCTTCTTTGTTCGACTTATCAGCTTCCGATATGTATATCAAAATCTCATCCCCCATTTCAAACCTCCCTTCCCTTCCTCGGATTAATAAAAACCCTATTAATGAAACAATCATTCTTAATCGACACCATAGCACCTATTAGAACTTTTAGTTTGATGAGAACTTTTGAGTTTGAAGTGCGTTTAATTAAAAATAAAATCAAACGTAAACGCTACCCAGCCAGAGGTCTCAAACATAAAAAGGTACCTTCCAAAATATAGCAAACAAAGTAATTATAGGTACACCAGGAAAAGATTCAAGCATTATTGGTTATATATACATAATAAACTGAAACGTGAGGGATACAACACCAGGGTCATAAAGGTACACCAAAGCACACAAAGCACCAAAACACGTAGACTATATTATGCTACACCTTCCCTCAAAATGCCACTCCTTCAATAACTATCAACTAACTAGTTAACATCCTGGTTAATCCTAGCAGCAGTTGCTACAGCAGCTGCCACGCCTCCTGGCCTAGCCTTGCCATGTTGCTCACTTCCTGTCTCAGCATCAAACACTTCAGCTGCATCTTTGGGCTCTGCCGGCTTATCAGCTGGCATCCTTTCTGTAGCATTCTACATTCATTACCAGTAATCATAACAGTTTATTAGAAACACTCTCACATGTATTATTTTTTAACAGTCTCCATAGAAGAATGCGAGTATTGACATACCGACAGGACATCTGCGATTTTAATTTTTGCTTTGTCTGTAGTGCCGAAGGTATTGGCACTAGCTGCTGCAAGTGCTGCATCAGCTATTCCTCCTGGCATGGCGACATCTGCGCCAGAAGCCGTAGTCTCGGCAGCACAGATAGCCTCAGCATCACTTGCACGTATAGCTTCGTTTCCAATTGCACGAGCAGTTGCTTCCAGCGCCTCCCCTATGGTTAATTTTGTGTTGTCATCATCCCCTAAATAACCACCTCCACCTTGGCCGCCGCCACCACCTTGGCCACCTATTTGTGCATCTGTCGCCGCATATTGTCCTACCGCCTAAAGCATAAGAAGAAATGATGATCATGATCAGTTACATAAACACATTCTTAACATTGTTGGAATGAACAATAATAAAAAAAAGATACACAAGAAACAACCATACATAACTAATTTAAAAATTAGAACTTAAAAGCATATAACCTGTCCAGCAACAAATTCTGTGATGATCTTTCCACCGGGTACTGGGGTTTCGGTGATTGTAATACCCTGTTCACATGCTGCAGCACTAGCTTGGTTACCTTTGACAACACCGGTGTACTGGTTCAGTTTTGCAGCTGAGGCCATGACATCAGCTGGCCCACCTGGCTGAGGTGCACCTAGAGTTGCATACTCAGCCCTTTGCATGGTCGCGGCATCTTGCGGTGCAATGGTTTGGCCAGCCAGGTCGCCGGTTACTTCGAACACATCACCATACCTGATTCCCTGAGCCTGAACCTCACCCTCCTGGCCTTGTTCTCTCACAGGTTGTTCCTGGCTCATTGCACTTCAGTAAGTGTAGTTTTGACAGAAAAGAAATGGAAATGGAAGCTAAAATCGATAGGTCAGGAAGGAAAGACGATATAATGGATTATATACCAATCATCCAAGAGAAATATGTATGCGGCAAGAAGGAAGAGCGAAGGAGGATCTGGAAGTTACAGGGACACGTGGGGAGATAAGAAGGATAGCACGTACGCTATCAAATTAATCACGGTTTTTTTGACATGAGGCAGCTCTAGAGCGGTCGTTCGGTGGATGCACCAGGTGAATCCATGCATATCTTCTGTTTTGTTTACTTCCTTTATGATGATGATGATGATTATTATTATTATTATTATTATTATTATTATTATTATTATTATTTGTAAGAAAACCTTCCGTGGGAGTTGTTTATATTTCTATTAAAAATCTTCACTATACACTACATGATAAACAAATTTTCTCAATTTGATTAATATTTTTTACTTAATTAATTACTAAGATTTGGAAAATGTCCAATGATAAACTTGCGTTGGGATATATATCTTTAAAATATTCAATTGACTAATAACACAGTAAAATTTAATACAACTAATGGATAAGTTGTGATCTAGATTTCTTTGATAATGAATTATTTTGAAAATCTTGATGAACTCATAAATATGAGTTAATGAATTATAAATCTAAAACATTATTTGAGGATTTGTAATTTCTATAAATAAATTGTACTTTGGATTCGATTAATGAAACGTGGCCGTTAACTTAGGCTGCTTTTTACAAAGAAAAAAAAAAAAACTATAGGTAAAGCATAAAGCAATCTTGACTCCTTTGAGCATTGAGTTTACGATCTACGATATTATTAATGAATCTTTATTTCACATATTTCACAGTCTCTTATATAGTATAATAATTTATTATCAAAATTTTTTTTTTGAGGGATGGTTGGCAAAGCACCAACCATCAATTTTATTAATAAAAGAAAAAATTTACAAAGAAAGAAAAAATAATTACAAAGGAAAAGGAAAGGAAAAAGAAAAGGAAAAGAAAATAAAAACAAAATACAAAAACTAAAGAGCCCTATACAGAAGAAATAACATCTAAGTATGATTTCTTCAAGAGTCTATATTTGCCAAAATTTCATCGAAGAGGAAAACCGGAGGAATGCTCTGATTCGAGAAGATCCGTCTATTCCGTGATTTCCAAATATTCCAAGTGGTGGCAGCCCATATAGTGTCCCATAACCTCGAGCCTGTCCGTCTATGAGAAAGCCAAAATTCACCAATGTCGGCAAGGTTGAAGTCTAGGGTGGAGAGATTGAAGCGAAAGGTTACCAGCGACCAAACTTGTCTTGCAAACTGACAATTTAGGAAGAGATGATCACTGGTTTCCATGAGGCCAGTGGAGCAGCTTGGGCAAGATTGAAGAGAAGGCCATCCACGTAAAATTAAATTTTGTTGAGTCAGTAATCTATCCTGCAAGAGTATCCAAAGAAAGACTTTGACTCTGGGTGGTGCTTTCAATTTCCAAAGGAGATGGTGAAACCTGGAGATCAGGCCACTATTGGACAGAGTGGCATAGGCACTAGATGACGAGAAAATACCAGTGTTACTCCATTTCCATACAGCGATAGCTCCATCATGAACGATCGAAAAGTTGAAGAACGGCCGAAGTTGTAGAATGTCAGCTAGGCCGTAAGAAACTGACAAAAAACTATTAGATTAATTTTAATTAGTTTCAATATAGATCTATTTTTATGTTATAGAATTTGAGTGAACAAAAAACTCGTAACTTATGAGTTACACAAACTCAACTCCAAAAAAAGCCAATGGTAAGTCGTGTCAGCAGAACTCGGGTTGTTCCAACTTGTCATATTCACGAGTTGATTTTGACTTGAGTCCAACTCAACTCGGCCAACTTGTAACTCATTAAGTGCAGAGGTTTTTAGTCTCAAGAGTCGGGTTCGTGTAGCGTATTTCAGTCCAATTTAATTATTTTTGAATGAGAGAGTCAGACAGAAGAGCCTTGCTATTATTATATTATTTTTAAATATCAAGAGTTCTTATCTCTCTTATTATTATATTTTTTTTTCAATGTAACAGAGAAGGTTCAGACTTGAATTTCTACTTTCATACCAATGACTCGGACAAATCTAACAAACCAAAATAAAATGTGCAAGCAATTTAATGCTTTATTTGCTTCATCAGTACTGATACAATATAGTGACAGTTTGTGGTTTAAGAGTTAAAGAACAGAGCCGATCTAGTGGGGATTAGATCAGGTTGTTATCAGTTATGTTGAAAAATAAATAAATAAAAGCTGACCATCTTGCAGGCACCTAACATAAGTACTTGTTACGAATTTGTTTTCATGTTGCAACAGCTGCACACCAATAATTTTTGGAATACCTGATTAACATATGACAACCTTAATGCGGATCAAGTGCATGGGTTTCGTTCAGTCTGTTTAAATGAGATTTGATATTGATTTGTGTGTTTTAGATCAATCAAGGCCAGACGAAGTACACTAAACTACTCTGCAGTGCTATTTAGATTTATTGGTTTTTGGAATGGGAACTCGAATGGTATATGTACTTGAAAAGAATACAAAGAAGGTACTCACAAAATAACAGTCATATTGAACATCGTTATAATAAAATGTGAAAATTATTTACAAAAATCTCATAATATTTGAGACTTCTTGTAATAAGCAATAACAGTAAGCAAACGGTCCCCTACTTATCAGAACCCACACACTTCTACTTTCTGACAAATTGTTCCTAAATTGCTTTGGACAGAGCAAGCACGACGATGAGGCAACAGGACAGAGCTAAGAAGTGCTCTTTCTACCTCCTCTGACAGCCCTCTTTTTATCAAGCCCAATGCATACTCTATGAATTCTGCTTCACATGGCAATGTTATCGGCCCATCAACTGTGAAACCAAACTCCTCTTCTGACAGTTGGAAAAGCTGCATAACAAGACTGGTGTTGAGGTACTCTAGTGGGATCATGAACCGCTTTCCGTCAATGGCGTACACCACAAAGTGTCCTTTCTCGGCCCGTGGGCTAGTGCATTGGTCAGCATCATCGTGGGAGAGATTTCTATCAAACGTGAGCCTTCTTCTACCCAAGATGGCCATTCTCTGCCACTTTTTTACCATCTGAACAAGCTTCTTGGGACTAAGCATGTTTTGAGATATAAGAGGCAAATTGTCGAATGTTTAATTAATGAATGAATGACTGAGGATGAAATTGAACTATACCCTCATATCCATATATATAGGAAAAGGAAAGATAAGCTTAAATGCAAGTGAAGCTTTCCTTGTGGATATATGACAGGTTGGCAAGCGACAAGTCCATGAGCTCTCTAGCTGTGCTGTTGGGTATGGAAATAGGACCAGTGGGGTTCACATTTCCGATTTAACATTTGCTGTGACAATTTGGGTCCAGTGTCAAGTTCATCTTAAATAGGTCTTCTATTTAAGTAACATGCCAAAATCACATCATTAAGACTTGCTCACAACTTGTGAGACAATGACATGTAACCACATAAATCCATACTTGATGATTGAATTGATTTAAGACAATGTCATATTGGATTCCTGCTTTGTTTCTTTGTACTGCATTAAGACTAGTACACTACTTTCGAGACAACAACATGTTACCACACAGTTCCACTTTGATGATCAATTTTTCTGACAACATCATATCTGATATTTTTTCCCCCTTTTAACTTCCCCTTTAATTATTCAGCTTAATTTTCAAAATGATTAAAACTACTGTAATTTTAATAAATTTTTGGTTGGCATTTCACCTTCTGATCTTTGAACGAAGGTAGATCAATATCATGTATCTCAATTTTCTCATCCCCCACGCATTAAAAAATTCCAATGAGCATTGTAACGTTCAGTTTTCTCACAAATATGTACTGCAATAGACTCATTTTGGTAGGGCAGCTCCAGGCACTGTTTGTTAAAAACAATTATATCAAATCTCTAGCATCAGAATTCTTTTTTCAGACAGCTGCATGCTTGACTGCTTCTTGTATTTATCTCAGATTTTCTATTTTATTTAGACAAGCTGAATTTAAATTTTTTTAACTTTCAGCTTATACCATGAAGAAAATGAACTGCTCTGATAGGGTTTGAGCACAACTGTTGATTCATGTTGTCAAATCAATGAGTGTTTCAAGTTACTTTTGGGTGGTCACACTAGCTAAGCCAAGCAATCATTTGATTAAGAAGTTGAGCTACATTATTCCCACAGATTCAAAATGATTATTAGTACTTTGTAGTATGTTTTCCATCAAGAGATGAGTAGGAACTGTCTTAATTATTCAAGGTCAACTGAAGTTATTGAGCCTTGGGGTCTGACAAGTAAAATGAAAAGAATAATTTTGAGACTAGTTGAATATTGCTTCTCCCGACAGACTCTATGTTAGTTTGACATTTTAATTTGGACTTTGAATACTGTTTATAAACATTTTGAAAGGTAAATTAAGAAAACATTGATTTTGTAGCATTCAGCATTTGTAATAACCTCCAAGACAATTAGCATTTATATTGCAGATTACTCAGCTATTTCTCAAAGGACACATTCGTGCTTTTTAATCTGACGAGTACATAACTAATATTTACCGATTCAACAAAATTTAGATTTCAACAAGAAGTGCTATGATCAAAATGTACATATTTTCAAAATCCACAAACTTCTACTTGCTGACGAATTAAACCAAAATTGCTTTGTGCATGGTGGCAAGACAGCAAAACAGAGCCAAGTAGAGCTCTCTCTACCTCCTCTGACACCCCTCTCTTTACCAAGTTCATTGCATACTCCATGAATTCCGCATCACATGGTAATGTTAGTGGCCCATCAACAGTGTACCCAAACTCCTCTTCAGACAGTTCGAAAAGCTGTACAATAATTTTATTTTTGAGGTAGTCCAATGGAATCATGAACCGCATCCCATCGATGGTGTACACAACAAAGTTGCCTTTTTCTGCTCATGGGCTTGTGCGTTCCTCGGTATCTTGATCAGGAAGCTTTCTCTCAAATGCAAGCCTTCTTTGACCTAATGCAGCCAGCCTCTGCCACTTCTTTGCCATTTGAACGAGCTTCTTGGGGTTAAGCATGTTTGAGATTTAAGAGGTGCAGAATGTTTAAAGTTTGTCCGATTTGTGATGGAATAGAACTTAAAATTAACATGGTTATATAAGCTAAGAAAAAATAGTCAGATTGCAAATGGAGCTTTCATTGCAGAGATACAGCTCGTCGGCAAGGGGACAATGCCATATGCTCTCTGCCAGTGGGATTTCTATTGGATATGGCAATTGTGAATAAGTGGGGTTTACATTATTGGACTTGATGTAGTTATTGTTGGAAATATAAACTCAATTAAGTTTGCATGGTCAAAGAGTTTAATTATTTAGAATTACAAGAATAACTCTTAAGAAGATGTTGTTATTTATTGTCTAGAAGACTATGCCATTGATTAAGTGATTGAATGTTTATTTAATTAAGTAGTTGAGTTTTCATCTATATAAACAATGTAAGAGTGTTTAGAATTTAGAACTTAGAAAGAATATAGAAGAGACGATATCAATTGTAAGAGAGTTGTATCAAGTATATGAATGAAGAATTTCAGTTTCTAAGTATCTCATTTATCTCCACTAATATCCACTTAGCCTCATATTAAAAAGACGATCCTATCAGATTGGTATCAGAGCCGATGGCAAGTACCGATGTTTCGACGGTTGGGCACATGCCGCTGCCCCGTCTTACAAAGAGCAACTACGACAACTGGTGTATACAAATGCGAGCTCTCCTTGGTGCGCAAGAAGTGTGGGAGGTAGTCGAGGATGGTTACCAAGAGCATGCCGAAACGACGGCGTTGACGGGTGCTAATGCGAGATTATTGAGAGAGAATCGCAAGAAGGACAAGATCGCTCTCTATATAATGTATCAAGCGGTGGATGAGTCGGGTTTTGAGAAGATAGCCGGTGCGACATCTTCGCATGAGGCGTGGAATACTCTAGAGAAGGCATACAAAGGCGCTGATCGAGTAAAGCAAGTGCGATTGCAAACACTTCGAGGCGAGTTCGAGGCCTTGAAAATGAAGGAGACCGAAGGTGTGTCCGAGTACATGACAAGAGTGCAAAATGGTGAGCCACTTGCTGAAGTTCGAGTTATTGAGAAGGTACTTCGCTCTTTGACAAGCGAGTTTGAAAATGTTGTGTGTGCAATAGAAGAGTCGAAAGATTTAAATGAAATGACTATTGATGAGCTCTCGGGTTCGCTGGAAGCTCATGAGCAAAGAAAGAAAAAGAAGAAGCAAGAGGTGCTCGAGGAGGCACTTCAAGCGAAGTTGACATTGAAAGAAGAGAGACCGACCAGCAGCGATCGAGGTCGTGGTCGAGGTCACAGTCGAGGTCGTGGCCGTGGTCGAAGTGGTCGAGGTCGCGGACAGCAAGACCATCGAGATGAGAAGGAGCAACAAGGCTCGTTTGGCAATGGTCGAGGTCGAGGAAGAGGAGGTAACAAGTCTCATATTCAATGTTACAATTGCAATAAATATGGTCATTATGCATATGAATGTCGTCATGAAAAGAAAGATGATAATGACAAGAAAAAAGAAAATATTGGTGATGGCGTGGTGTTGCTTGCGAGCAAAGAAGCAACTCCCAATCAAGAGACCGTTTGGTATTTGGATACCGGTGCGAGCAATCATATGTGCGGGTACAAGCACATGTTCGCCGAGATGAAAGAAGTTGTAGATGGTCATGTTTCATTTGGTGATGCATCGAAAGTGAAAGTTAAAGGTCAAGGTAAAGTTCTCATTCAGCTAAAAAATGGAAGTGAGACTTTTATCACCAATGTTTATTATGTACCCGATATGAAGAGTAATATTTTGAGTTTGGGTCAGTTATTGGAATTGGGTTATACGGTGGTTATGAAAGACCGAACCCTCTATTTGAGAGATAAGAATGATAAATTGATAGCCCAAGTTGAAATGACTAGAAACCGCATGTTTAAGTTAAATTTGATAAATGTGCAAGCTAAGTGTTTGAAGGCTTGTGTGGTTGATAAAACATGGTTGTGGCACTTGCGGTTTGGTCATCTAAATTTTGGCGGCTTGAAAGAGTTGTCAAAGAAAAGCATGGTGAAGGGGCTGCCACAAATTGATCATTGTGACAAGTTTTGCGAGGGGTGCGTGCTTGGAAAGCATCCGAGAAGTTCATTCCCAAAAGAAGCGAGCTATCGTGCCAAGAAGCCGCTAGAGTTGATACATACGGACATATGTGGTCCGATCACACCAAACTCATTGGGTAAGCACCGATATTTTATCACTTTTGTTGATGATTTTTCGAGGAGAACTTGGGTATATTTCTTGAAGGAAAAGTCCGAGGCATTTTCTGTTTTTAAAAAATTCAAAGTGCTAGTTGAGAAGTTGAATGGCAATTACATAAAGGCGTTGAGATCGGATCGAGGTGGCGAGTATATCTCTAAAGAGTTTGAGTATTTCTGCGAGGAGCATGGTATTCGGAGGTTCCTAACAGCGCCATACTCACCTCAACAAAATGGCGTGGCCGAGAGAAAGAATCGGACCATACTCGACATGGTTCGTAGCATGCTGAAAAGTAAGAATATGCCAAAAGAATTTTGGGCTGAAGCAGTGCAATGCGCGGTTTACTTGCAAAACCGATGTCCAACAGCGAGCTTGGAAAACATGACTCCGCAAGAGGCTTGGTGCGGTGTGAAACCAGCGGTGTCACATTTGAAAGTGTTCGGAAGTGTGGCTTATGCGCACATTCCGGATCAGCGAAGAACTAAGCTCGATGACAAAAGCAAGAAGCTGATTTTTATCGGCTATGATAAAAGGTCGAAGGCATATAAGCTCATTGATCCAGCAACTAATAAAATACATATAAGTCGCGATGTGCAGGTTAATGAAGAAGGCGTATGGTGCTGGAATTCTATGGAGGAGAAGTCGCATGATGTCGAGAAAGAAGTGCAAGTCATAGCGAGCTCAACTTCGACAGACACAACAAATCGAGCGAGTTCAAGTGCGAGCTCAAGTGCGAGTTCAAGTGCGAGCTCAAGTGCGAGATCAATTTCGAGTTCAAATGCGAGGACAAGTGATGACGAGACGAGAACACCTCGAACCAGAACTTTGCAAGATTTGTATGAGGCAACAAGCGAGCTGCACTTGGTGTGTCTTTTGGCGGATGCCGAGAATATCACATTTGAAGAAGCCGTTCAAGAGAAGAAATGGCAGCAAGCTATGAATGAAGAAATGAATGCTATTGTGAAGAATGATACTTGGAAACTTGCGACGTTACCCAAGAATCATAAGCCGATTGGCGTGAAATGGGTCTACAAGAAGAAGCAAAATGCTCAAGGCGAGGTTGAAAGATACAAAGCGAGGTTAGTAGCCAAAGGTTACAAACAAAAAGCGGGGATTGATTATGAAGAAGTGTTTGCCCCCGTTGCGAGAATGGAGACTATTCGCTTGTTGATATCGCTAGCTGCCCAAAACAAGTGGAATATCTATCAAATGGATGTGAAATCAGCATTCCTCGATGGTGTACTCGAAGAAGAAGTCTACATCGAGCAACCACCTGGTTACATTAAGGAAGGAGAAGAAAACAAGGTGCTGAAATTGAAGAAGGCGTTGTACGGGTTGAAGCAAGCTCCACGAGCTTGGAATACCCGAATTGATACATACTTCAAGGAGCACGGGTTTGTGCAATGCCCGTATGAGCATGCTTTATATGTGAAGGTATGTGATGATGACATTATGTTTGTTGCTTTGTATGTTGATGATATGATATTCATGGGGAATAATAATGAAATGATTGAGAAGTTTAAACTCGAGATGTCAAAAGAGTTCGAGATGACAGATTTGGGATTGATGTCATATTTTCTCGGGTTGGAAGTAAAGCAAGACAAATCTGGAATTTTTGTCTCGCAAGAAGCATATGCAAAAGATGTATTGAAAAGGTTCAAGATGGATGATTGCAATCCGGTATGTACTCCGGTTGAGAGCGGGACAAAGCTGTCTCGTTATGATGAAGGCAAGGCCGTAGACGCAACTCAATACAGAAGTTTGGTTGGAAGTTTGCGCTATCTTATGTGCACGAGGCCAGATATTGCATATGGTGTCGGCTTGGTAAGCCGGTACATGGAGGAGCCAAAGACATCACATTGGAAAGCCATAAAGCGAATTCTTCGCTATGTGAAAGGTACTCTATCTCATGGCTTGTTCTATTCTTATACTGACGAGTTTGATCTTGTTGGATATACGGACAGCGACTGGTGTGGCGATGTCGATGATAGAAAGAGCACCGCGGGTTTCGTGTTTTACATGGGAGATACAGCATTTACATGGGTGTCGAAGAAGCAACCCATTGTGACTTTGTCAACTTGTGAAGCGGAGTATGTGGCTGCATCTTCATGTGTATGTCACGCGATATGGTTGAGAAAATTGCTGAAGGATATGAACTTCGCTCGAGATCAACCAACGGAGATTCGAGTCGACAACAAGTCAGCAATCGAGTTGGCGAAGAACCCGGTGCATCATGAAAGGAGTAAGCATATTGATGTTCGCTTTCACTTCATACGCGAACATGTGAAGGATGGCGATGTCGAGTTGACTCACGTGGCGAGTCAAGATCAAGTAGCGGACATATTCACCAAACCGCTTGGAGCGGAATTGTTCAATCGATTCAAGAAGCTGCTCGGGATGCGAGCTGGAGCATAATTGAGCTTAAGGAAGGATGTTGGAAATATAAACTCAATTAAGTTTGCATGGTCAAAGAGTTTAATTATTTAGAATTACAAGAATAACTCTTAGGAAGATGTTGTTATTTATTGTCTAGAAGACTATGCCATTGATTAAGTGATTGAATGTTTATTTAATTAAGTAGTTGAGTTTTCATCTATATAAACAATGTAAGAGTGTTTAGAATTTAGAACTTAGAAAGAATATAGAAGAGACGATATCAATTGTAAGAGAGTTGTATCAAGTATATGAATGAAGAATTTCAGTTTCTAAGTATCTCATTTATCTCCACTAATATCCACTTAGCCTCATATTAAAAAGACGATCCTATCAGTTATAATATAAATTATTGGACTTGATGTAGTTATAATATAAATTATTTGGCTTGGTAGGTTTCATATTCAAGGAACAATTCAAAATCAAGGCATAAGGACTTGTACAATATCTTTACAGACAATGACATGCTACCATGAACATCTCTTCTCGAAACATTTAATATGATTTGGACAACATCATGTGCTTGCACTTTATCTTTGCTTCTATTTTTGTATGCAAAGTTTTCAACGAATAATGTATAATTCAAGAAATGACCATTTTACACATTGGTCTACTTCTCACAAACAGGTGCATTTCACTCTTCTCTACTTTGTAGGGAAACTAGAGACTTCCATTTCCCCAAGCATGATCTTGTCGAGTCCCTATTATGCAGATCTCTAATAGAATTGCTAGTTTATTTAGTTTGATCGTGGTATGTGCCTTACAGAAGTTCAAGTTAGAGTATGACTCAATTATAACCTGACCATTAAAAGTTGAGCCAGAATCTAAACAAACTGGCAAACTTGAAACTAAACCGAGTCAAATAGAGCTAGAAGGACAAGATCACTTGAGATCTGTTTGATTAAATAAGTTGTAATTCGAAGTTAAAATTCCAATTTAATTGTAATGTTCTCATTTTTTTTTACAGAAAAATAAGGTCATAATTTGTTCCAATTTGCTACCAAAAGTTCTATTTTGTGTTGCCTGTTGTGCCAAGCCACCTAGAAATATGTAGATGAACGTGAGCTAGGTCGAAGTTTGAGCTCAGACCTGAATTAAGTGTGTTCATGAAAATATCAGTAACTCTTAATTTTATGTATGTTATGTCTTAGCAAGGTCATAGTTTATGAAATGAACCAAATTAAGCCACTGACAAAAAATTTCGTATCTGACTCATAAAATATAAAGAATAGTAAATTATTAATGTTGAGACTATCTGGTTATTTGCTAGAGCCTAATTCTTTATAAAAGAAGTTAGCAGATATAATCGAAATTTGAATTTAAAATAATTCATATATACTCTTTAGAGAGTTATAAAAGAAGTTAGCAGATGACTGAAAGATTGGAAACAGGAAATTACCATTAAATTCATCTCACTTCATTACAAACTCATAAAATTTAATTTTATGTACTAAGCTATATTTACAAAGGTCAATGTATGTCAAATAGACCCAATTTCTCAAAAGCCACACAATTCCACTTGCTGACTAATTACTCCAGGATTGCTTTGTACAGAGCAAGCATGTGGATGAGGCAACAGAACAGAGCTGAGAAGTGTTCTTTCGACCTCGTCTGACATCCCTCGTTTCATCAAGCCCAGTGCATACTCCACAAATGCTGCTTCACATGGCAATGTTATCGGCTCATCAATCCTGTAGCCAAACTCCTCTTCAGAGAGATGGAAGAGCTGCATAACAATTCTGGTGTTTAGGTAGTCTAGTGGGATCATGATCCGCTTTCCGTCGATGGCGTACACCACAAAGTGTCCTTTCTCAGCCCGTGGGCTAGTGCATTGGTTGGCATCATGGTGGGAAAGCTTTCTCTCAAATGTGAGCCTTCTTCTACCTAAGATAGCCATTCTCTGCCACTTCTTCACCATTCGGATAAGCTTTTTGGTACTAAGCATGATGGAAATATTAAGAGACAAATTTTAGAATGCTTAATGAATGTCTGAATGAGGATGAAACTGAACTGCACTCTCATGTGCCTTTATAGGAAAAGGAAAGATAAGCCTAAATGCAAGTGGGGATTTCCTTGTGGATATATGACAAGTTAGCAAGGGACAAGGCCATGAGTTTTTTAGCTGTGCTGTTGGATATGGCAATTGGACTTGTGGGGTTTGCAATCGTACTTAATATGCTATGACATATTGGGTCTAGTGTCAAGTTCTGGTTAGCTAGGTATTCTATTCAAGTAACATGCCAGAATCACAAACATTATGACCTCTGCACAACTTGCGAGACAATGACATGTTACCACATTAATCATCTTTAATCTATGATAAAATTGATTTCCGATAATGCCATATCAGATCTGTTTTTCTTGTATATATTTTTTGTATCTCCCCCTCTATTTTTCTTGTTAAATTTCCTAATGAAACTTCTGTAATTTTAAGAAAATAATTCTGTGGCATATTCCAGTCTTTATAGAAAAGAAAATCAATACCATGTAATTCCACTTGATTTTCCCATCTATCACCATATGCAAAATTTCCAATGAGCAATAAAATGTATGTCATGAGCATAGTACCTTTCTAGCTTTCTCAAAAAAATACGTGCTACATACATTGGACTCTTTTTGAGGGGGAACTCGAGGTATCTTGCTGTACGATAATTATAGGTCCCGATAATAAGATAGCTTCTATGATAAGGCTGAAATTTATAGCTGTTGCTTGTATGATTTGTCTCTGAGTTTTGCTGGATAAACTCGATATTGAAAATTTAAATCACAATCAAACCTGATCGCAAGATTTAGATGAAGTCGAGTTGAAATCGAGCTGAGCAAAGATACATTGGAATTTAACCAGTTTTCATATCAAAAACCTCATTATATACTATTATAACTATCAGTACAAATTTTTTTAAGGCCTTCTTTTAAAAAAAATTTTGGGGGCCCTATCAGTACAAATATTATATTTTATAGTTTTTCTTTCAAATACACGATCCAATTATATCCAATTAAATTCTGCAACTGTGAGCCACAGAATAGGCGGTTTGAGTTCACAAGCTCTGGTCTCCATTTACTGCATGTTCATATGGTAATGTCTGGTCTAAATTAAATATCATAGATGTTACTCTCCACTGTCGGAATCGAGCTTAATGCAAATTCCTCAATTCTAGTTTGAATTTAGAGAAGCTGAATTCATAGTGTCAACTTCAAGCTATTCAGAAGGACCGGTTGGATAGGGTTTGATCACAGATATATATTATCTTGTCTAATCAATGGGGTCATACTAGCTAGGTGAAGCAACATATTCTGTTGAGAGGTAAAATGACAATCTTTACTTTAGATCTAACATGTAAAAAGGGAAAAAAAAAATGAATTGGAGAACATTTGGATTTTGCGACGCTCAACATCCTATATCTTAGTATGACATCTTATTTGAACTTCATCTGTATATAAACTTTTTGATAGAGAAGTTAAAAAAAGGTTGGACACCAGAAATTTTCTTATGATCTCCTAAAATTGATTTTTTGTAATTTTCAAAATTTATATATTCCAGTATACTTCGAATTGATTCCTCCTATTACTCGAAAGGCACACAATTCACCTCTTGGTTTGATGAGCAAATAAGCAAATACTTGCATTAAAGAAAAAAAAAATTGATATTTACTACAATTACAGAATTCAAGCAGTTGCGCATATTTATCAAAATCCACATACTGCTACTTGCTGACTAACTAATCCAAAATTGCTTTGCCCATGGTGGCAAGACAGCGAAACAGAGCCAAGCAGAGCTCTCTCTATTTCCTCTGACACCCCTCTCTGTACCAAGTCTATTGCATAATCCATGAATGCCCCTTCACATGGTAATGTTATTGGTCCGTCAACCGTGTACCCAAACTCCTCTTCGGACAGTTCGAAAAGCTTCATAACAATTTTATTTTTTAGGTAGTCTAGTGGAATCGTGAACCGCTTCCCGTCAATGGTGTACACAACAAAGTTGCCTTTTTCTGATCGTGGGCTTGTGCATTGGTCAGTAACTTGATCAGGATTCTTTCTCTCAAATGCAAGCCTTCTTCGGTCTTGTGCAGCCAGTCTCTGCCACTTTTTTGCCATTTGAATGAGCTTCTTGGGACTAAGCATGTTTGAGATTTCAAGAAGTGTAAATATGGAATGATTGTTTGAGTGGTGATGGAATAGAAGTACAATCTTTATGTATATATAGGCTATGAAAAGATAAGTCGTGGAGCTTTCATTGTGGATTTATGGCACGTTAGCAAGGGGACAAGGCCATGAGCTCTCTGCCAGTGGGATTGCAGTTAGATATGGCAGTATTGGATCGGTGGGGTTTACATAATTGGAAGTTGATGTAGTTTTGCAATTATTGGCCCAGCATCAAGATTTGGCTTGCTAGGTTTATTTTCAAGTTACAACTCAAAACATGACAGAGAGATTTGTTCAAGTACTTTTGAGACAATGACATGTTACCACGAATATAATTTGGACCACATCATGTACTGGAACTTTATTTTTGCCTCTATTATGACATGCAAAATTTCCAACGACAATTTGTTAATTCAATTAACGGACATTTTACACATCTGTCTAATACTTCTCACAAAAATGTGCATTTTACACTTCTCTGCTTGCTACGGAAATTGGAAACTTTCATTCCTCAATTATGATCTTGTTAGGTCCATATTATGCAGCTTTCTAATAGAACTGCAAGCTTGGTTAGTTAACTTGCAGCATGTGCCTCACAAAAGTTCAACTCAGAGAATAGCTCAATGATAGCTTGATCATTGAAATTTGAGTCAGAATAAAAAATTAAACTGGTAAGCTGGAAACTGAGCCTAGATAATTAAATTGAGCTAGAAGGACATAATCAGTTGAGAATATATTTGAATATTTAAGGCTTACTTCTAAGCTAAAACCCTATTTTATTCCATTAGATATGCTCATATTATTGTATGTTGTCATTTTTTTAACCTACAACATGGTCATAATCTGCTCCAATTTGCCACGAAAAGTTTATTCCATTAAGAGCCAACCAAAATAGAAAGCTGCACATGCACTATAGAAGAGCCAGATCATATTATGGACTCATACTGAATTAAATGTATACATGGCAATATCAAGCTAACAAGATGTTACACAAATCTAGCTTAGGTTCAGAACAGCTGAAATCAAACTGAACTAGCATCTCTTCCCTTGGTGTTCAAATAATCAACGAGCTTGAATTGAGTTTTAGCTCAAATTGGGTTCAGCTTGTTTGGACAATGAAGTCTCAAATTAATTGATGCCTTTGTTAGTGTAAACTCAAATAAAAATGGGAGACATGTCGGCACATGCCCATGTCGGTCAAAGTGTGAAACAAAATACTTGACTTCAAAATTTGCTGCGTAAATGAGATGTGTTAAGCTTAGAATGAGAAAATTTAGATGCAAAGTCGGTAAAACAAACCGACTTAGATATGTATAAATATGGGTTGGCTTATGAAAGGCAGTATGTATTGTAATTTATGCTCCATATTATTGTAATAAGAGTTTGAAGAGAGAAATATATTAGAAATCCCATTGAAATTTTGTGTCTATTTGAATTCTATTTGCAACAAATTGGCATCAGAGTCTTGTCGAGTGCCTTGTTCAAATGGCAACCAGAAATCCGAATATCTCATTTCAATACCCGATCCTAACCAAAACCAATTATGATCAATGGTCGTTGCGAATGAAAGTCATTATTGGTGCTCATGGCTTGTGGAGCATCGTCGAGAATGGATATGAAGAACCGGAAGATGAAACCCGACTCACAGTAGCTGAGTTAAATGCGTTGCAGAAGAAAAGAAGTGGAGATCAATGCGCGCTGAGCATCATCCATCAAGGATTGGATGACGACATGTTCGAGAAGATCGTAAATGAAACAAGTTCTAAAGATGCATGGGAAATTCTGAGAAATTCGGTGGTTGGAGTTGATAAAGTGAAGAAGGTTCAACTCCAAACTCTAAGAGCCGAGTTTGAGACAATTATGATGAAGCAGAGTGAGTCTGTAGGAGACTATTTCACTCGAATATTGGCGATAGTAAATCAAATGAAGAGACTTGGTGATAAGATGGAAGATGTAAGAGTCGTAGAAAAAATACTACGGTCCCTCAATTCAAAGTTTAGCCATGTGGTGGTGGCAATTGAAGAATCGAAGGACACGGAGTCCATGACGATCGATGAGTTGAATGGTTCGTTGATAGCCCATGAAGAGAGAATGAAGAGAATTCAACAATAGTCTCTTGAAGAGGCGTTGCAAGTAAAAGCAACAATTAAAGAAGAAGATATTGCGAATGATCGATACGATCGTCAAAGAAGAGAAGACGGTAGAGGAGGCCATGGTTATGGTCAAAGTAGAGGTCGAGGTTATCGACAAGAAGAAGAACACAATAAAGAAGAAAGAAGCCAACAGAACTGGCGTGGTAGAGGAAGAGGACATGGTCGAGGAAGAGGTGGTCGTGGATACCGTCCCGACGTTGACTGTTATAACTGCGGTCGATATGGACATTATGCGCGAGATTGTCGATTGCCAAAGAAGATTGAAGAAAATACAAATCTTATTCAAGAAGAAGAGGCAAGAGATGATGATGTTCTCATGATGGCATGCGATGATATTATTTCAAATGATAGTATGATTGACAAAGCCTCACTATGGCATTTGAGGTTCGGACATTTAAATGATGATAGCTTAAGAGAGCTAGCAAAGAAGCGCATGGTTCATGGTTTGCCCAATATAGACTATCCAAAGAAATTTTGTGACGAATGTGTCCATGAGAAGCATGCAACAAGCTCATATTCAAAAAGTACGGAATATCGTGCAAAGAGAATTCTCGACTTGATACATACCGACATATGCGGTCCGGTCACACCCAAATCATTTGGAGAAAAGAGGTATTTTATTACTTTTATTGATGATTATACAAGAAAGACGTGGGTGTATTTTCTTAAAGAAAAATCTGAGGCGCTTGAAGTCTTTAAGAAATTCAAGGCGATGGTTGAGAAGAGAACCGGCCATTATATTAAGGCGTTGCAGTCAGATAGAGGCGGTGAATTCATGTCAACTGCCTTCATGAAATATTGCGAAGAACATGGCATAAGGAAATTCCTGACAACTCAACAAAACGGTGTAGCAGAAAGAAAGAATCGAACTATTCTCGATATGGTTCGGTCGATGCTGAAGAGTAAAAATATGCCAAAAGAATTTTGGGCAGAAGCAGTGCGATGCGCCATCTATATACAAAATCGAAGTTCTCATGCGAGATTGAAGGATAAAACACCACAAGAAGCTTGGAGCGGAATCAAGCCAACGGTATCACATCTCAAGGTATTTGGTAGCGTGGCCTATGCACGCGTACCAGATCAAAGAAGAACAATATTAGATAGTACAAGCAAGAAGTATGTGTTCATTGGATATGACGAGAAAACGAAGGCTTTCAGACTATGTGATCCTATTGAAAAGAAGGTGATTACTAGCAGAGATGTGCAAATAAACGAAGAAAATGTATGGGATTGGAACAATGAAAAAGAGACAATCAATGAAGATAACGAAAGTGATGTGTCAGCCTCTACGCCGACAATAACAAATACAAGTCATGATAGCTCCGATGATGAAGATGAGCCAAGACAACCAGGAATGAGAAGTCTACAAGAGTTATACGACTCAACATGTGAGGCACAATTGGTATGTCTTTCGGCGAATGTCGAACATATTAATTTTAAAGAGCAAACGAGAAATAAGAAAGAGAAAGCTACGAGCATGAAGACAGTTCGACCTCTCATATGGCAAAAGAAATATTCAAAAGATATTGAAAGTTGGAGCAGGATGGATGACCGTAACCGCATGTCAAGACGTATGAAGTTCAGTTCAAAGCAGTCAACATTTGAGGGAGGACGTCGAATAAATGTTAGAAAATATCGACGAAAGAAATTTGAGTTTAAGGGAGGAATTTGTTAGTGTAAACTCAAATAAAAATGGGAGACATGTCGGCACATGCCCATATCGGTCAAAGTGTGAAACAAAATACTTGACTTCAAAATTTGCTGCGTAAATGAGATGTGTTAAGCTTAGAATGAGCTGTAAAATTTAGATGCAAAGTCGGTAAAACAAACCGACTTAGATATGTATAAATATGGGTTGGCTTATGAAAGGCAGTATGTATTGTAATTTATGCTCCATATTATTGTAATAAGAGTTTGAAGAGAGAAATATATTAGAAATCCCATTGAAATTTTGTGTCTGTTTGAATTCTATTTGCAACAGCCTTAATATGTATAAGATTTTGGATCTGAGTCACTAAAAAGATAAGAATAAAATTGAAACAATCTGGTCATTGCTACCCGCTACTTCCTGTATAGTAATTCAAAGAGTTATAAAAGACTGCTGGCATCAAAATTTGAATTACAATGCTACATATAGATACATACTCTTCAAAGAGTTATAAAGAAGATAGCAGAGATGTAAAAGATTGGCAACTGGAAATTACCATTAAATCATATCACTTTATAACAATCTCCTAAATGATTTTTGTAGTAAGCAATATTTACAAAAGTCAATGTATTTCAAATAGACCCTATTTCTCAAAAGCCGCACAGTTCCACTTTCTGAGTAATTTCTCCATAATTGCTTTGCACAGAGCAAGCATGTTGATGAGCCAATAGAACAGAGCTGAGAAGCGCTCTTTCAATCTCCTCTGACATCCCTCGTTTTATCAAGCCCAGTGCATACTCAACAAATGGTGCTTCGCATGGCAACATTATTGGCCCCTCAACTGTGCAACCGAACTCGTCTTCAGACAGTTGGAAAAGCTGCGTAACAATTCTGGTATTGAGGTAGTCTAGTGGAATCATGAAACGTTTTGCGTCAATGGAATACACCACAAAGTGTCCTTTCTCAGCCCGTGGGCTAGTGCATTGGTTGGCATCATGGTGGGAAAGCTTTTTCTCAAATGTGAGCCTTCTTCTACCTAAGACAGCCATTCTCTGCCACTTCTTCACCATTTGAACAAGCTTTTTGGAACTAAGCATGTTGCAAATTTTAAAAGGCAAATTTAAGAATGCTTAATGAATGTCTGAGTGAGGATGAAATTGAACTACACTCTTATATGCATATATAGGAAGGAAAGTTGAGCCTAAATGCAAGTTAGGATTTCCTTGAAGATATATGACAGGTTAGCAAGGGACAAGACCATGAACTCTCTAGCTGTGCTGTTGGATCATATAGCAATTGGACTGGTGGGCTTACAATCATACTTAATATGCTATGACATATTGGGTCCAGTGTCAAGTTTGCTTAGTTAGGTTTTCTATTCAAGTAACATGCCAAAATCACAACATTTAGACTTGCAGACAACTTGTGAGACAGTGACATGTTACCTCATAAACAACATTGATGGTCGAATTGATTTACTGCAATGTCATGTTGGATCCCTGTTTTTCTTCATGTTGTGACATTAAGACTTGTGCACAACTTGTGAGACAATGATATGTTACCACAAAATACCACTTTGATAATCAAATTACTTTCAAACAATATCAATTCTAATCTAATGCTTTTTTTCTTTTGTTGTACTTCCCCCTACTATTTTCTTGCTTGAAATAATTAAAACAAAAGTTTTAAAATAGAAGTATTGGTAGGCATTATTTTATCTTCTGGTTGTTAATGAAAAGTTTATCAATATCATGTATTTCTTCTTGATTCATACTTGTACTGTTCTGATATTCTCACAGATATGTGTACTGCATTAGTTGGACACTTTTGGTAGGGAAGCTCAAGACACCATCACTAAACTACAATTACGTCAGGTCTCAATTGTTTCCAGAATGCTTCTGTCATAAAGCTGCATGCCTAGCTGCTGATGTATGATTTGGCTCAGTTTTAGCTGGATAAAACTTGAAACCTTAATATTTTAGCCAGAATCAAACTGATTGCGAGCTCTAGATGAAATTGAGATGAACTGCAGGTTTAATTAGTACACAATGGCATGGGCCTCACAAAAGTTCAACTCAGAGTATGACTCAATGCAACTCGATTGTTGCAACCGAGCCAAAATCAAATTAAATTGGCTAACTTGAAATTAAGACAAAATAAAACTAGAAGGGACATACATGATCACTTGAATAAATTAATTAATTAGTCATACTTTGAAGCCAAAACTCAACTTCATTCCATTGTATATATTCATATTATTTTTATGCTGTTAATTTTTTAATTTAAAATAAGGTCTTAGTCTGTTGGAATTTCCTGCAACAAGTTTGCTTCTATCGAGCCAATCCAACCCAGAAAGCTGCAGATGAACTAGAGAATAGCCACATCAAGGTTATGAGCTCAGACCATTAAGTACGCATGGAAATAGCAAGATAACAACAAGTTGCACAGATCTAGCTTTAGGTTTAGGCCAACCAAAATCTAACTTAACATGCAGCCCTTGGTGTCCAAAATAATAAGCCAGCTTAGTTTGAGTTTGAGCTCAAGCTGGGTTTAAGTCTTGGTCAATGAAGTCTCAAATCATTTATGTTTTAATTTAGCGAGTCATAGCTTATGAAAAATGAATAAACTAAAGCAAAGTATTTGGATCTGACTCACAAAAAGATATGAATTCATAGTTTAAACAATCTAATCGTTGTTACTGCCTTCCTGATAGTAGTTTGGCGATGAAATTTGAATTTAAAGAATACACATATATACTCTTCAAGGAATTAGAAAAGAAGCTAGCAGAGATGTAAAAGATTGAAAACTGGAAATTACCATTGAAATTATATCTCTTCATCACAATCTCCAAAAAATGATATATTGCAATACAATATTTACAAAATATATTTCAAATGGACACTCCTATTCAAAAGCTGCAAAGTTCCACTTGCTGACTAATTGCTTCAGAATTGCTTTGCATGGAGCAAGCATGATGATGAGGCAACAGAACGGAGTTTAGAAGTGCTCTTTCTACCTCTTCTGACATCCCTCTTTTTATCAAGCCCAATGTGTACTCCATGAATGCTCCTTCACACGGTAATGTTATTGGCCCATCAACCGTGTAGCCGAACTCCTCCTCAGACAGTTGGAACAACTGCATAACAATTCTTGTGTTTAGGTAGTCCAGTGGAATCACGAATCTCTTCCCGTCAGCTGTGTAAAGAACAAAATGGCCTTTTTCAGCCTGCATGCTAGTGCATTCGTTGCTGTCTTGGTATGGGAGCTTTGTATGAAGCCTTTTTCTACCTAAGGCAGCCATTCTCTGCCAGTTATTTGACTTTTGGACAAGCTTCTTGAGATTAAGCATTTTTGAGATTTGAGAGATTGTCTAGAAATGTAGAGTGTGTTCTGGATGTCTAAGTAGATGATGGAATACAACCACACAGCATCACTTGCTTATTATATAGGCTACGAAAAATTAAGTCATAATGCAAGTGGAGCTATTATTTTTCCTCCTCTTTCTGATATATGACAAGTTGACAAGGGACAAAGCCACGAGCTCCCTTGTGGTGAGGTTTCAGTTCGATGTGGCATCTTTATTTTGGTGGGGTTCTCATTGATTATTGTTTTATAACATTTTATAAGGCAAATGTGTGAGCTCCCTAAATCAGTTTGGACATATTTTCTACATAATTGCTATGCAATACCACAAGATAATATCTTGTGTGTCAAATTGTGAGACAATGAATGAACGACTTTAAAATCTTTTCTTGAAAATCAAATAAATTTCCGACAATGTCATGTGTTTGCTACCTTATCTTCTTCCAATATCACCACATGCAAAATTTCCAACGAGCAATGTCTAATTTTGATGTCTGACTAATTTCCTAGTCTGATACTTTTCACACAAAACTAGAAAATGATACTTATCTGAGCGAGAAATTGATAAGCGCTAAATCAACCAAATCAAGGGTAAGAGAATTTGCAAGGACTAAGGAATAACAGCTGCATTAAGAGCTACAATACAAGAAAGAATTGAATTTAATAAAGCTGACATGTTCCTCAAACTTAACCCAAATTAAAGACGTACATATATCTATAATTCTATATATATCTAGCCTATATTATGATCAAGTACACATTATCCCAGAAGAAAACAACAGTATTCAAAACCCCAATGAGAACCTGCAGTAAAGCTCCTCTGTCTACCAGTGAGAATTACTACTGCCACTTGACCTGAGAGCCTCAAAACGGGCAGTTAATTCTTCATAATCAGGCAGCTTAGGATGGACCCTTGAGCCAGTACCCCCACTTCCCTTGGGTCCCTCACTGTGCTCATCATTTTCTTCAAAGGCATCCTTTGGAAGTGGTGGTGGGGCTCTCTTTGGAGGCGGGGCCTGACAAGGTGGGCCCACATTAAGTTTCTCCATGTCTTCCTCCGAGTTGAACCCATCAGAGTCATCGAACCTTATATTTGAATCCACTCTTTTTTGTCCGACACCATCATTGGTATTGCTTCTTAGAACCCTTTTACTATCTACTTCCTCATACTCTACATCACTATCACTGTCTTTGTTTTCTATGTGGTTCAACCCATCAAAGCTGTGAGAACTAAAACGATTCATGGTGGATTTGAAACTTGTTTGATGGGATTGTGAGCTATCTTGTTTACTCAGATGAGCAGCAGAATTTGCAGCTGCAACTGCCTTTTCTGCAAATTCAGCTGCTGCTTGAGCAGCTGAGGCTGTGTCACTAAATTGCATGGATGTAGAATTCTTCTCTTCTTCATCGTCATAGCTAGAATATCTGAATAATTAAGATGATGTATTAGCTCTACTAGCTATTATAATTAATTAATTAATTAGAAATTCTTAGATGTGAACTAGTACCTATTCTTATGCTCGAGGTGTTGAGTGTCAGATTTTAAAGGTGGATTTGCTGTTACTGGGAAAGTTGAAGCGCTGACGAATGTGCAAGGCCCGTCCTGCATAATTAGATGCATTAGATTCTTCCACAGTTGGTAAAGAGATTGGAGATGTCACTTCCCCAATTAAGATCCAGTCAAATCCATATTTACAAAATGTCTCTCCCAATTTTATCATAGGACCTTATAAAAGTTCAGATCAATTGAGATGAACAAGAATAGTAATTGAGTGTACCAAGCATAGGACCTTATAAAAGTTCAGTTCAATTGAGATGAACAAGAGTAGTAATTTGAGTGTACCAAGCGCTCTTCAGGAGGTTTGAGAAGCTCTTGTTCTGTTTCAGTCATGTCCCAGTCAACCTGGTACTCCTTTGCAATTGCTTTCATTACCTTGAGCTTGATCTCTCCAGTAGGTTTTTTTACGGATAACTTCTCAATCAGCTTCACAAACAGGGAAATCACAAGTAAGCCCCTACTAGGGTTCTTTTGCATATTTTACTCATTAATTAACTGTGTTTTCAAATAGTACCCACCATTAATAGCTAAGATTAGACCAAACAAAAATGGATAACTTACCCCTTTTACAGTTCATATAACTTGAAAAAAAATCAGTATAATACCAGTTATTGTGAACTTAGCACACTGCATTCTTAATGTTCAGTTCTTTAGGTCTTCAGAAGAGAAGAACTATACCTTCACACTAGAATGACTATAATAATACCTTCACACTAAAATACTGCTATTTGAAAACATCACAAGAACATTATATGCACATCTCAAAAAAACAGTGTTATTGGAGTGTGTGATAAATTAATTGGGTATCATTTGCAAAATATCAGAACTATTTGCACAAAGATAAACAGCCTATGGAAGGACTTCAAGGCCAACTTAAGAAAATAGGCTGTTTGGCTTGTCACCAGTTGTACATAATTCATTGGATGCAATTAAATGCACAAAGATAAATAGGTTGTTTGGCTTGAGAAAGGACATAAAGCCAACTTCAGAAAATAGGTTGTTTGACTTGTCTCCAGTTGAGGATGATTCATTCGATAGTCCCAGGAAGATTTGGTCGCTTCATTTCAGTAGACAAACCATATTAGGTGTGGAACTCTAATGTTAATTTCCAGAAGAACGAGCGACTCTTAGGAAATGTCCAACCTAAAATGGAATGGGCCAGATCTGCTCGGGACAATCCCATGAATTGCTTCCAGTGGAAACAAGCCAGACTGGAGTATAGGTTAAAAATTATTGAGATTTGGAAACATACATGCCGGTTGACACCAGAATCAGTACGCAACTCTGTAGCTGCTGTTACAAAATCCTTCCCATACTTCTTTTCAAAGATATCACGAATTCTAAGCAGTTCCGGGAGCTCTGAGCATCTTGGAGCTGCATATATTAAGCTGGAGATGCCTTCTTTCAAATCCATAGGACATTGCCTGCACAAAGAGGGTTATATGATTTGACTGACATATATTATCAAATGAACAAACATGGTTTTAGCATATTAAAAAACAAACATGTTTTGCTGGAAAATGGATCACAATCCCCCAAACCCCCACTAAACCTCAAACTGCTAATAGTATTGGCAAAACTAAGTTTCATCTCATTATAACTTTCCTTGGCAGCTTTCGTTTTTCAAAGTATAAACTCACCTGACTGACAAGAATATCAGATTATCACTTCAAGTTACTTCTAATATATTACATAAGCCCAGAAAGGTTCGTGGCAGACCAAAAATAAATAAGGACAGATAAAGGTGTTTTATGAAGATAAAGATAAATCATAAATGTGTTCAGTTTATTAACTTTTTTCCCTCGTTTCCTCTTTTTCATTTTGCCCATGTCCTCTAAATTTCTAACTAGACACTTAGTAAATGACAAGAAATTTAAGCTGGTAGGAAAACTATTGGCAGATGCTGAGAAAAGTAATTATGTCACCGGCATCTTCCTGTCCAATTAGAAACCTCTTACTAAATGGGTGTTATCCACCCCCCCCCCCCCCCCCTTTTTTTTTTTCAGTTTTGATTTTGCTCTGAATACCAAAAATTGGGGGTAGTTTCCCTTCAGATAATTAAGGATAAATAATTGTTGTTGTTGCTGTTGCTGCTATTTTACAGTATATGCTAATATATATCTAGAGAATAGTACAGAAATTACACAAACCTTTCCTTAGCAATGATAGGAAGTCGAACTACAATTAGCTCACAGAAAAGTTCAACAATTTCATTCGCAGCCATAATGTTTTGCTCCCTAATAACATGCTCGACCTACATTAGCCAAACATTCCATTTATAATATAAACATTGCTTGAATATACTAGTAATCCAGAATAACCACTAGTGCAGGTATTATTGCAAAAAACAGGATCAATAATCCCCGAACAGTGGCATGCCTCTTTTCATAATAAATTCAAAACAATCATAAGACGAATGAAAAGCATTTCTAATGGTGAAGGACTATGCTAGCACCTGATACAAAGGGAAAATGCCACATGTTCAACTGAAAGAGAAGAAACATCTACGGGTAATGGCCACAATGTGTTTGATGAAATGCCTTCTCAGTCTTCAAGAGTTCGTTTCTATTTGACTTTATCATTATCTAAAAACAGTGCGATTTCAAAACAATCTTGATAAAGCAAAAGAAAGCAAAGACCATGAGAGATATGCCAACATAAATTGAACCAAAAACCCTAGACTAGAAAAGGATTATGTAACAACTTAGGAAAAATTAAGTCAAAAGATGACAGGAGTAAACCAATTTTGGCAAAAGGGATAAAACCCAAATTAGGAAAGAAAATAAAAAATGTCAAACCTAATTAAGTAATAAACGCAACTTTTTCACCCCAAAAGACATTCTATTAGCAGAGACTAAGATTAAAATAGAAAATCACCCGGATCCGAGCGATGTCCTCTTGACCCGATTCGAGCAGCATCGCAATATCACGCCGCATCTGCCGTATTTGAGCCTCCCTCTTATTCCTCAGTAGTTTGATCCTTGCTGTTGCCATCTTGGCTTCAGCCTTGCTACAATTTTTCAAAAAAACCCACAAAAAAAGCAATTTACACCACCGCCTTAAAAATAGAAGAACTAGACCAGAATTGAAAGAGGAAGTACCATTTAGAAGGGTTGAAGCTTCGGAGAAATAGCAACTTCGTCACTGCTACGAGCTTTCGGAGAGCCTTGCTGTTGGAACCCATTAGAGCGAATTGTGAGAAATGAAGTTTGAGAGAGAGAGAGAGAGAGAGAGAGAGCACTGATTTTTGTTTTCCTCGTGTTGGGGTTTGTAACGGTAACCTTGACCAATTCTTCCTTACATGTGGACCCTTCTTTATTTTTTGGAAATAGAAACTGGTCCTTCCTTTTTCGACATTGGTCGGCGTTCCAATTAAAAAATACAAAAAGGAATTTGGTCTGTTCGGTGGCCGACTGGTGGGTCCCACCGTCCCATAAACTTAGATCAAGACGGTGGATTGTTGGATATTCTTTTGTAACCTTCCGATTAGAAATCAACAGCCGAATATCCAATACTCTAATTGTAAAGAAGGTTGACCTATAACTAGTAAAAGTAAGATCCAGTAGGTTACAAACCAGGCCCAAAACTATTTGGGCCAACGAACACTGGGCCGAATCTGTTAACTTGGGCTAGTGGATATAGTCCTCTAAAAGGGATTTCGTGATCTGCAATTGCTCGGATCGATTTCCGACTTGACGGAGAGAATCGGAAGCTGCGACTAGAGAGAGAGAGAGAAATGGGAGGTGGAGGCCATGGCGGCACGACCTACAAGGGATACACGATTGCCAACCCCTCGCGCTGGCACTCTGTCACTGGAAAGGGGCTGTGCGCCGTGATGTGGTAATTTCTCTTTCCATTCAAGGTTTTTATTTGTTTGGTTGGAGATCTTGTCGGATTCAAAGTGGAAACGATGATCGAGGCCTCAAGTGATCCGATTTCTTGTTGGATTTAAGATCTGACTCGAATGCTAGCTGGTTTCGTCAATAGTGCTGTTATTGTTTATTAGAAGGATGCATTAGCTGATTTGGGTTTATCAGAAACAGTGCTATGTCGTCTCTGCAGAGATATTCCACTTTTTACAATTTACTAAGTTTGATTTCGTTTGTTATTGTGATTAATTTTCATTGGAAATAGCTCATAGAAAAGAAATGCATATTGGAATGAGAATTTAATTGTTTGAGAACAGCTATGTGCAACTCTATTATTTACACTTGAGTTTTTTATAACCAGTTTTTTTGGTAATTCATATATAAGTAACAGCATTGATGCTAAGGGAGGCCATCCTAGTTATTTAATTCTAATGCTCATATCCTGTATTGGAAATTCTATTGTGTGGTGACATTAAAATAACTGTAACAAAAGAGAAGTTTAAGTAAGAATATGTCATGATATTTTTTATACATTAAAGTTGCTTTTCATCTACAGGTTCTGGATTTTGTATAGGGCTAAGCAAGACGGTCCAGTTGTCTTGGTAAGCATTTTGCTAACCTATTCTAACTCTTTGAAGATATTTTGCACTTGAGAATGTTGCGGCTGAGGGATTCTTGTTGTTTCATAATAGAAAAGGTTGGAAAAGCATTCCTACCTTGTTCCATTTTGTATGAAACAAAATAGTAGCACCTGATACTAGAACCTAAGAAGGGATAAAAGTTCAACAAATGGGCACTCAAGACTTCCCCATTCTTGCAAAAATCATTTAAACCATTAATTTTGTAGTTTTCATAAAACTTGAGTTCGAAAGTCAAATAATAATGACCCCTTTGATGTAAATTTAAGTTTTCTGATAACCTTAAACAATATCTGGGCCATTGATGTAGCCGGATATTTTTTTGGTGGTGGGATTGTTCAATCATTACGATAGTACAGTACAACTGTTAATATATATTTATATTCTGTATTAATAATCAAACTAATTTCAGTTTGTTGTGAAATGGAATTTTGGGCTTGATATATCAAAATAAGGTCAATGGAACTTATTTTCTGTTTGTATGATTTATAATCCTTCTTATAGCTTTTTATTCCAGTAATATTTTGCCTGCTTTTTTACAATGGATGTGATTGATGAGAGGAAAGCTGAAATTACAGCTTTCTACAAAGTCAATGGAATGTTTAGGGTTTATCCCAAGTGACCAATTCTATAGACAAGCATTTACAGGCTATGCTTTTTGCTTTGAAAAAGTATATTGCAATATCAAAGGTTGTTAATTTGTAGTTCAGGCTAAATGATGGGCGTCCTTTACCAACTAAGAACATTTTAAAGGGTATTGCTGGACTTGACTTGTGCCATAATGTAAACTGAGACCAGGACCTTTTTATCAAGCATAGTACAGAATCAAAGTTTTCATATTTGTTCTTTATTCTTTAAGGGTTGGCGTCACCCTTGGGAGGGACATGGTGACCACTCTGATGGCCATGGGCATGAGGTAATCCTTTTTTCATAACTGTTAAATTGTTTGCTTTACACCATTTTTCTTTTTACTTCTTCTGTGCTATTCCATTGTGGATGCTTTAATATACCTGATCAAAATGTGAAACATGGTTGTTATGGTTTATGGCTTGCAATGTAAAAACTATTTTTGACCGGTACCAATGGCATGAAATAACTGTAAGTTTATAAATACTATTCAGTTTTGTACCAGTATGAAAGGCTAGAATGATCACAATTTGAGCTCCAGTTTGGCACAATTTGTCCATTTGTTAGTTTTTTTTCCCATTGTAATGTTTGTTTTTAGTGCTTGCTTGCTGCGATTGTGATTTAATACTTTTCAGCCTTAACAGCTGGCACCAGTTACATGTGCCAATATCACTGTTTTCACCTAGCTTAGGTATATGCTTGTTCCTATTGCTTTATCAAGAATTGACAGGTTTTAATGGCACTTTTGTAGGGACACTAGAACTCTTGAAATGGAGAAAATATTTTCATGCTGTTTGCTTTCTTAGTTGCAACATGTAATAAGAGAACAATTTTACAACCATGAAGATGTTATTGTTGTGATGCATATGCTAACTATGTGATCAGATTTGTTGTATGATCTTTTCTGAATCAAGTGTTAGCTTTCTATTTTTATCATATACTATCAATTTCTGTATTTGGTTACTACTTGTTCCAATACTATACTGTTGTATGTGTACGTAACTGTTTCAACTTGCTACTAGTTGATTTTAATTCTTGAACTTCTTCTATTCCCCTTTCAGTGAAGAAATTTAAATTTTGTGAAAGGCTATATACGGCAAAATGTTGTTGAGGTTTCCTTTTTTGCTTCTCTACTATTTCAATTTAGCTGTCGAAAAACCTTCTGGCGATGGAAGAAGCACGGCACAATTCTGTCAGTAGGTAGAAATACTGGAGGAGATTCAGTGAACTGGTTATGTCAGAAAGAGTTTGCAAGGTTAAGACTTTTAAGTCAAATGGATTATAGAGGATCTTTCGATAACTATTTTTCTGGACGTTTGAACTCAATATTGGGAAAACTCACAAAATTGAAAATTCAAATATAATCGTTAATCCGTGAGTATGATGCTGCCGTACTTGAAATTTTACTTTATGCTATGCCATTATGTTTTAACTGGAAAGGCGTCAATTTCAAGGTCTGGACCCTTCATTTTGACCTAAGGGAGTTAAATGATCAACAGGGATTGGCGTCTGATTGATAAGGCTTTTTCTATTCATTTGTGGGTTGCACATACCTGTATTGCAATATCCGTGGAATGACAATTTTGAGTATTTATTAAATTTCAAAAAAATAAATTGAGTATTTATTTGTCCGTATCGCATTTGAGCTGGGCTGACAAAGCAATTAATTTGGGCCTTGTTTCAATAAATTTAATTTTGTATTGGGTACATTAAAAGGTGGTCACAAAAATGATAGATTTGATGAGAGTACACAATACATGGCGAGTGGCACTGTGGCAGGAACGTGTTTTGTCGACATGGTAACTTACAAAATGGTGCCATTCCTCTTTTCATGAATTTAACTATTGAATACGTGGATTATTTGTCGCTTCTCTAACGCTTTTGACTCGGAGCCTGCTTAATCAATGCCCTTTTTGTGAACTTTAGTACTTGAAAATACTAGAAAATTAAACTTCCGTCATTTTGTTGCACACTTCCATCCAAAATTCCGAGTCTATATTGGATCCAAAGTTGCCAACAAAATGGTGCGTCATTTAGAATTGCCAACAAAAATTGCTGGTGTTTCACATTAATTAAAAGATATAAGGTGTAAAGCTTCAATTTTCTTTTTTTTTATCTTTCACACTTTTCTATTTTTTATTTTCTTGAATTCTTTTTTACCCTATTTTCTGGAAAATATAAAGTTCTAAACATAGGTTTCAAAGTCAATGGGTGGAAGGTAGTGAGCTGAAATATCACTATAGTTCTTAATGAAGCAAAAAACTTTATATACGGACTACGGTCACAAAATTTCTAGTACGTGCAAGATAGACACTTAGACACAAGTCACGTTGATTTGTACAACTGTACTACCTTTTTTTATCTCTTTATGCCTGTTTAAGAATCTTATACATTCCTAGTGCACTAAAGCAGCTGCTCGTACTGCCTGGATTCTGATTTATTTATAGTAAAGTACAATGCAGACTAGTGTCTGAATGAATCTCTCCTGGTATTGTTAACGCATCTCTTTTTTAGATTTCTGGTACGATAATTTGGCGTTTGCATTGTATCAATGTTAAATTCAAGAAGAAAACTTTAGCCTCAAACAAAAAAGCATCGGCAGTTTATGTCAGAACATATTAATTTTATCGTATATTTTCTGTGCATACCAAACTAAATTCTCGTATATAGTGGTTCATTTCCTTTTCTTGTGATCAAATATATTTATATTATGCGTATAACTAGGCAAATATATTCCCCCTTTTAGTAGACTGGGACCTAAGAATCAGGTAGTAGATTACCTAATATAGACCTGTTATTGTATTACTGAGTCGGTGGATAACGAGCTTTCGGTGCGGCAGAATAACTCTGTTAGGCTCGAATAAAAGATACCCAAATTCTCTCCTTATCTTTTTATGGGTTTTATTTTGCTTTTCTTGTTTTTCTTTTCTTAGGAAGGTATTGAACAATAAAGTTATCTTCATGTCTGATCTTTTCCTTTTACATGCAAAGTTGCAAACCCAAGTTATCAAGTGAATTTTAAAAACTAAAAAGAAAAAGAAAAAGTTTCCTACCAAGCTAACCTAGTTGCTTTATGTCATTATAGGTTTGACTTTGTATGGGCATTGGTAAATAGATATGCAACTTGAACAAAAAAGCACCTGGCCTTTTTTATCATGTGCATAGTGAAAGATCTGTTCAGATCACATAGCTGCGCTGTTCAAAAGAAAGACAGCCTATTATGATAAAACATGATTTGACCTGGATTTTGTGTCCAAATTTTAAATTTGTCAATTTTATATACGCAACTGCTGTCCATAGGTGCTATGAATGACCGTTGGACTGGACCTTTTATTTTACTTCGGGCCAAGATTCAAGCTTAAATTGCGGGTGCATTAAATTTTGGATCACAATTCTTTGACAAGAAACTTGATTTGATCATCTTGTTGGTTATCATTGATTAAATAAATATAACAGAAATATTTTTCTTAATTAGTGCTAAATTAAATGCTAAAATCAACCTCAAGTTAATATAGATAATCAGTTTTTTATCAAGTAATCTAAGACAACACAACAGATTCGAATTCGGCTGAAAAATTACTTCTGAATATTTGAAATTAAGTGATACTTTATCTCATATAAAATTATGATATAAATTTCACAAGATTGGATAAATTGTTTCTCTATTTATCTAAAACTTTATCTCTATTTATTGTTTATCGAAACACGTCAGATATAGTAGCCCCGATATTGATGCAATACACAACTTTTTACGAATTTTTACAAAATTATTCATCCAATAGGTCATTTATTTAGAGAGATGTAGTCTAGTGTGCAATCTACTTTATCAATATTTCACTCTCGAGTGGAATTTAAAATGTTCTTTCTAGAGAAGCCGTAGAGTCACATATCATCTATTTTTTAAAAAAAAAAATATGAAATTTTCTGTGTAAATAAAAATAACAAAACTATTAATTTACCACTTGAAATTAATTTATACGAAAATTTGTTGGTGAGAAACATATATTTTCCCACATGAGTCAAGTAAAAAATTTGTGTATAAACAACGTCATAGCAGGCAAACTTCTGCTATTTCTAAAAACACATGAGGGACCCTTTAATTTATATATAAACTTGTATTCTCTTTTATTTCTTTAACATCTCATAGAACAATCCACGGAAGTGAAAACGATGTCAGCCTGACGATTCCCCAACCAAAACTTAATGACAAAATCTACTTTTATCATTTCTCTCCAGTTGATTATTTCAAACTATTCATTAGTACCGTGTCTGATTCCAACTCTCAGAATCCAGGGGTCACTGAATCCAAAACCAAAAGTTTGATTCAGTAGTTACAAGTGAATAAGTGATCCATATCTCTAGGCTCTAGCTAATCTCTAATGAGTAAGCATCACTCGATGCAAAAAGGGTCTTTTAGTGTGATGTCACAAACATAGAAGAAGACCTAACCAAGAGGTGGATGCAGTGGGTGGCTGTTAATGGCTTTTCGGTTTGGAAGCATCTGTTTGTCTCAGCTTATCCCGGTATTTAATGGGCCACATGCCTAACCCTGTCAAAACCGCATCCTCTTTCTCTTCTAGCTTCTCTCTGAATACCCCTTGTGAGTGTGCGAGTGAGTGACTGAGTGTGACTCTTGTCCAATTGCCACGTGCCAGTGGCATACACGTGACCATGCCTCCTCCTTAGTCTAACTCTGATTGAAGGAGAGTGTATGATTTGTGAATTAGTACAGGTGGCATGATGAGTGTGTTCCCTTTACAGATAGATCGGTTGGTCATGCGTAACCATGTTTGATCAAAAAGGTTTATGAGTATCTGAATTTAAATATAAGTATCATTGCATTAGGCCTTAATATAGTGATATAGCCCTGTTGTCATATTATTGGGTATATATGATGTGTCTGAATCTTTCGTTTCAGAAAGTCCTGACATCCTGTGCATTGAATCTGTTGTGTTAAGCTCTATTGACATGAATGAACTCTAGTGCACTCTTGAAATGGAAAGAATTCGTGATATTACTTTCAATTTGTCTGTCATAATATCGTCCAATTATTAAAACGAACCATTTAAATTATATCAAAAAACTTTTTTTTAATAATAAAATGGATCTGATCTGATCTGATCTGACTTCTTCGTTTGGGAACAGACAGTCCGAAAGATAAAAATAGTTTTGCTTTTTTCTGTATTAAATAACAAGAATACAGACCTATCTTAAAATAAATTTTAGGCTACCTCAACTGAGAGGATTTTGATTCAGAAGTACTTACAGTTGTGGAAATTTTAACATTTCACATAACAAACTCCTTGATTGGCATTTTAACACAATTATATAGCTAACTACAGTATATTTTACTGGTTAAGTAGTACATTATTTTAAATTTAAAAAATAATAATAATAATAATCCAAATTTTATTGGGTCTTGACTTGACTGTAATATATATTGGACTCGATCGGTTGACTGACCTTAATTTAATTAACTATAATATTGTGCTCATACTTATTCAAAATTAGATTTAGAATTATTTTGCCCAGCAGATAAACGAAATTATTATTAGTAAGTCTTCAAAATTTATTATCAATAGTGTTTGAACTCAGTGGTGGAGGCACTAGGGGTGCAGGGTTGGCTGTTGCATGCACCCTGTGATTTTAATTTTTCCTATATTATTAGTACTAATTTTGATAATATTATACATATATATAAACCGATTTGCCCCCCTAAACATTGAAAATTGCAATTTTGAATCCCAAATATTAATTCCTGGCTCCGCCATTATTTGAACTAGTTTAATTCTCAAAAAATCAGATTGAAGAAACATAGAACTAAAGCATATGCATTCTTTGCACTCATGCATTTACCCAACATTTTCTTCAAATGGCGAGTCCACCCCACTGTATCAAATTTTGGCTCGACCACAGCCTGTAAGGGGCGTTACTGTAGGCACTCATATAATTAATAAGTTACCACTAATACCTGTCTGAATGAACTCTGCACAGAAAATAGAAATACTCTCAACGGTTACTAGAATAAATTTAGTACGGCGATTACCATCTTCATTTAATGAAACATTGGCAGTTTCTCCTACTTTGCTTCTATTAGGTGATACATTTATATCCCATAAATAATTCTCTTTTCACTTCCTTTTTTTTTTTTTTTTGCCCTGTAAGAGTTAAGATCATAATTAATTTTTACATTTAAAAGTTGGAACAATCTCAGTACACAGTACACACATATGTACATATATGGAAATTAACCTTCCCTTGTAATTTTGATTTTTACCAGTTCCATTCTTCACATGCCTACGGAGTAAAAACAATAAAAATGGTTGTGGGGGAAGAAGTGCATTTGCTGCTCTTTGTACCAGCAAAGAGCATAACGATGGAAAGTACCATGCATCATGCATGCATGATTCATTAATGGATAATGATTTTTTTAATCGAGGAAGCATTAACATGTGTAAATGGGATCAAATTTGATTGGGCCTCCATGCATGTGAAGGCATTTTGAGTTAGGCAAGAATAAGTTAAGAGGGTAAAATCCCTTGTCGGATCCAGCATGTGCGCCCGTGGGCTCGCATTCCCCAACTAATCTGCTTTAGAACTTGTCCTTATTGGCGCTATCGGGTCGGGTCCAGATAAGATAACTGACTGGTTCTGAGTTCTGACGTTATGTTATGCTATGTACACATCATGACCCCATAATGCATGATAAAAGAGCTGGATTGTTTCGTAGCAAACAAAAGTGTGATTTCTCCTGAACTTAAGTATACGAAAGTACTTTTATTTATCTCATACTATTAGTGAAAATCATGAATTTGTCCGTTTTATAAAAATATCAATATTTTATTATATCATCTGTATTATAAAAATAAAGAACTATTTCATTATATTGTTAGTATGCCTAAATTATAAATTTCAGACTTTGCCAAATTATTTTCAAATTATAACTTAGTTACTGTAAGATGTTTAAGAATAATTTTCAAAATAACAACATTCAATAATTTATAAGTTTAGGATTAGCAATTTAATTAATGCCGTATATTAAAAATTTAAAATTAATTAAGAGGTTAAAAATACTTCCCAAGGGATAGATGGGAACAAATATTTAAGACGTTTATGACACTTATATAATTAATTAATCTCACTTAAGAACAATAAAATGCACATTATTATTTATATGCACATTATTATTTCTGAAGAACAAGCCACATATATTGCTACTCACGAACAACATGGCACATTATTATTGGAATCTGAGGTCAAGACAAACAAAAAATCATTTTTCATATATAAGACCCGCAATTTGATTCAATTTATTTTTAAAAATAACCTTTAAACATATAAGGGCTTCAATTTTGACGAAAACAATAATTATAAAAAAGGTGTTATCCTCAATCTGCTATGTTTGCGATCGTGCACAATCTAGTACAGGCAAAGCATTAAATCAAGAATAAATGTCAGATGGGAGAGGTTTCCGCTTAATGGCCCTCATGGCCTCATCTCCTCGTTTGGTTCAATACTTCAATGCCTTTTCAACTTTTGTGCAGCAGATCCACCACCCATATTGGAGCAGCTAGCTAGCGAGAAAGTACCAGATCCTCTGCGCCTCAAACCAAACAATTTTCTCATATATATGGCTTGAGTTTATGCTTATGTATCGGTTATAAGAGGGTCCCGCCAAGATTTTGTTGTTTTATTTTATTTGTGCCTGGCCCAAATTATTGCAGTAGGCCGGATCATCAAAAAGCAATTTTATAAAGAATTATTGTAGTTCCCAGTGAAGATACTCTCAATTAATCTCCACACGGATTTGGGTCAAATGTTTTTCATATAATTAGTATTTATGTTAGATAACAAATCATTTATGTTCAACTAAAAAATTTCAGATGAAACAAATATGCATTTATTTGAAAGGTTGGCATATTTTGTTGGAGATAACAACCACATTGTGGATATTTGAGTGGACTTCTAACATGTCCAATCCAGAAAAATGAATTGAAATTTCAAAGTGATCGTTACAATATGCATGTTTGTCAAAATATGAGCTAGCGTGTTTTAATTTAAAGTAGAGGAGTGTTTAATTTGGTTCAAACAAATATGAATTCTTACTTGTCAAAAAAATGTATGCATTCTTAAGTGGACCCAAAATTATATGAGAATATTTTAGATTTTTTAGAAGTGGGAGATAATTATCAAGATATTTGTACGAATATAGAGTATAATTATATATAGTGGACACCAATGTAGTTCGTTTCAAAATTAGCTACTTTTTATACATTTTTTTTCAAAAATTCTTATGTATTTTCACTCTCTTTTTTTTCGAAGTTTTAATTTCAAACAATGTGGTGAATATCATACTTTAGTGATTTTCTTAGGAAGATGCGGGATCAGAAGTAGCTGAACAAACCAAAATTTTATGTTGCTTTATCTCTCCATTTAATTGGCAAGCGAAATCCAGAATCAATGGTATGTGCTCAACCACCCAATAAACCAAAGAATATTATTAACCTATCGAAAGAGTTGGATATTTTGGGTTTATAGATTGACGTGATACTTAATCCGTCCTGTCGAATTGATTTCGAAAATGCCACAAGGAAAAGCCGAAAAGAATTGAAATTATTTTAAAATTAAACTTACTAAATTATTTTAATAATTCAAGGTCGTAACCTTCAATGACTTAAAATTTAGAAATAATTTTAAAAATTTGAAGTTTCAATTTTCAAGTAGAGAAGATAAATAAACACGGTCTGTGAGGTAAAAACAAACACTCTTCGTAAGTTTAAATTTATAGTAGTACCTGTTGCCTTCCACCAATTGACTCTTATTTGTTTGAATCATTTCTTTTTCAAATTAATAGGCTAAACATGTTTTAATCATCTCTAAACATTGAATTATTTACGGTACAAGAGTTAAGGGGGCAAGGGGCGAAAAAAAAGGAGGAAGGTTATTTTTTTTATTTATTAATTATTTCTTTTTTATTTTTGGGGGTTGTGCGGGAGGAATCATATCCTCTGCATACTAGTGGCGGTTCATCCATAATCATCCGATCAACAATGGAGATCCCGTGATTAATACCAGATTCGTAGAAATTCTTACGGTCCGTTAATTTTAACCGTCGAAATTCGATCAGACGTCTACTTTTTTTTTGGTGGGGGAGGGGGGTGTTGCGGTGTGAAGTGGTCTTTGAATATTGAAGTGTCATAGGATAAATAAAGGAGCAAAAAGGAGTTGATTGATATATACACGATTTTGATTTTCACGAGTCAAATAGTATGGATAATTGGATGGATGGAGTGTTAATATGTACCTCATCCTTCATATTTTTTTAGTTGAAAATTGTAATGTAAACTGATATTTTTTTTTTCCCCTTCACTAATTTTTAGTAAAGCCACCAATGCCAAATTAGTACATAGAAAAGTCATATCTTAAACTTTCTAAAAAATATCTCTTTAGTCATTCAATTTTAGAAAAGAAATAAATCCATGTTAGATATAGAAATTTTAGATAAGTGTAGTGTGGTATCAATCAACATATATGTAATATTTATGAGAATTTAAGTTATGTTAGATAAAAAAGAGGTTTTATGTGAAAATTTTGACCAATACTAGTCTAAAACATTTTTATTATTGAGAATTTTAAATCAATCTAAAATGTAAACCGGAGAAAGAAATTTTACAGATGCGTATTCAATCTTTTTGAAACAAATAGGCAAATATCCACATCTTTTCCCTTAATAACAAAAAAAAAAAAATCTTTTTTGTTATATCCTTGTGTACTATATATACCTCTATATCTTAACAATACAATACTACAAGTACAAAACAAACTCACATATCCAGTGCTCTAATCAATATTATTATTACCTAAATATGAGGTACATTGGTTTTATAATCTAGATACAAAAGTGCCAACTGTTATCTGGACCGTTTGCAAATCAATATGCATGCAAACCAACCAATAGAACCCTGAGTGCCATATTTTTTGAAAAATTAATTTTAATTACCGTAATTAGTTAAAGTATATGAAAATAATATTAAGAATTTGTCACATTGTCCATAGTAATAATCTTAAATCATTGATTTTCTCTAATATATCAGAAAAGCGCAAAATAAATGACAATGTATAATGTATATGCATACATGGCGGTTTGAAATACTAGACGCGAACTGTTTCGTCAAAGAGAGCTTCATAACACTTTTGATACGACACCATACTCGTTTTGTGCTTTGAGATTCTTTTAAATTCACATTAATTAAATGATATACTGGACGTTAATCAAGTCAAAAAGCTCCATGTGGTTGAAAATTTTGTGCTTTGACAGGTTTGTATGCTTGCGAAAGAAAGTCAGAAGGAAAATTGTAAAATGAAATAAAAATAACTAGACGCGAACTGTTTCAAATATTATAATTTTGACGAGCTGAGAAAGATTAGTCTTGTAGAAAGAAGCATAACGACTTCTGTTGTAAATATATACCACCATTTCGTCAAAGAGCAGTAATTTAAAATTTCTGTAAATTTTAGCACATATCGAGTCTGGAAAATCATACAGCTCGGATATATTAAAATAAAGTACTAGTCGGAGGAATATAAAGTTATAAATTTCGTAATCTTTGCAATATTTTCATCTAATAAAAGAGAGCGAAATTAATTAATTGAAATAAACAAATTTTGTATTCTTTGAATACTTCATAATTTGAAATAGTTAGATGTTAAACTTTTGACCGTTCAATCAGAGCGTACAAGTGAATTTTCAAGAGATGACCGATTTGATAATCATAACAAAATCAAAGTGATATTTATTTTGGCAAGGTCCTTCATTCATAGCTGTAATTTACTAATTTTTTTTACTAATGTTTGCTAACTTTTTTCCTAAAAAAGAAAAAGAGAAAGACAGAGAAATTCAACAACCTCACTATGGCGGATCTATGACTCTACGTTTCCAAAAACAATACGCTTTTGATTTCTGTGACGTCCTTGAATTCCACCTTTGGTATTATTTTGTCTTTATATGATTAGGAAATTCATGGTTTCGTTTGCTACTGTCAACACAGTTCCTAAGATCTCTCTAAAATTTCTTAACTTTACTAATGCAATGCAAGACACTGTAACCTAAAAGTTGGGTTATCATAATACCATGTCCGCTCTTTTTCAGGCTTATACATGCTTTTTCCGCTGATTTAGTAGCTACTTTTAAGACGTACTGGAATTTAGAAGAAGATTAGTTGATTTTCTTGCTCCAAATAATGGGCCTTCTTTAGAATTTATTCAAAACTAATTAAAGGTGATTGCTCCTTGTCGGATGAAGTCTTATCAAATATTCACCAAATTTTACCAGAAAGTTGTATGATTATTGTGACAATACGATGAGTAACTTGTAATTTGAAGTGAAAATTTTTAATTGATCCATAAAAAGGATTTAGTCCTATATGCAGTCTTACTAATGTCATCTTACAAGACCAATATGATTGATTTCTTTATCCTTAATATTTATTCTTATATAAGATTTTTTTCTTTTTTTTTTTCTTTTTTGCTTCTCGTTCCTTATTTAAGATTATTAAGGTAATTCACTATTACTAAAATATATTTTTTTATAAAAAATAACAAATTAAGTTAGGGTCCGAAAATCACAAATCATATATATTGCGATCTATCCTTTACGTAAAGATTGATTAATTTTTTTTACAATAAAAAAACTTTTATGCATGGCACTATGGCAGTAGGGTCATTATTTATCTCAAAGGAACATAATTAACTCAAATACTGTTCTATGTTTTAGACTTCTACTTGCAAATATAATATTTAATTATTTAATATTTATAAAATATTATTTACGCATCTTAAAAGAACCACGGACGTATCTCGAAGGAAAAGAACAGCAGTTCATACTCTACTTAGCCGGTCAAAAGCACCGTATCTAACTTAACCATTATTTATGATAGAGATCAAGTTGTTCATCATTTTTTAAAAATGACGGTACGAAACAATTTTAGAATTTATTTTTGAAAAGGGTGTAACAAAGCCATAAGCCCATTACACTAAACAAGAACAACCTCCATTCCGTTTAAATAAAAGATCAAATCTTCTGAGAATATTATTTTGGATGAGCTTACATTGATCCTCTGTAAATTATTCAAATATCACATGGTGTGTCGGGTCAGTTTCTATCTTCTTTCAACTTGGCACACGATTAACCTCACTCAAATCGCAACTATTTCTCTCAACTGAGAATATATATTTTTTTTTGGGAGATGAACAACTGGAATAAATAGCCTGTGGTCTACACAGCGAATGAGTGGACCACATTTGTGGTCCCCTCTCGTATACTCCAATCATTTCTCCTCTAATGTTAAATTGCATTAAATGCGTCTGGTAAATAAAATATACGTTAACTGTCAGAGGTTCGATACTTTATTGTTTTTACTACTGGTCAAAGTTATATTTTTATGCACTGAAGAGTGAAGAGTGAAGTAGAAAATTGTCTGGTCAGATATTTAAGATTATGCTAATAATGCAGCATGGCGCCTGGAGGCTGAAAGTACTAGATTAAATGTAAAATAAACATGTAAATAAATAAAAGAATGTTCTTTATGTAAAATAAATATTGTTTAATTTTCTTTCTTATGACGATTATATAAACAAAAAAACTAATTTAGCAAGAAGAGTTTTGTAATTGACCAACGGTCAGTTCAATTAAACGGCTACTTTCTTCAAATAGATTACAAAAGCATAGACAATAGTGGGTCTGATAAAAAGATCTATGATTCACAAAAGGGCAGATTAGTTTAAAAGTATTTTGACGAACAACGCTAGAGTTACACAAAAGTGTACCTTCACAGTATGAAGATCATAGAAAAGCTTAGAAAGTTACAGTAACATTCTTTATCATTATGATTACTGATAAAATATTAATAAAATTATAGTATCAAATCATATATGCGGCACAAAAAAAATTTTCAGCCTATTGTACATATATATACACCAAGCAAATTTGAAAACCAGCAGTTTGGTTTTTATCAACTATTGATTATTAACTAATGAATTTTCAAATTATACCAAACAAGATACACACTCTGGCCAAACAATCGATAAAAGAACATCAATAATATTATATTCAATTGAAAGATAATTCTTGTGCTATTTAGTAGTTATTACTATTGTCAAATAATGAAGTTTGGTTTTTTCAATATATTCTTGCCCAAACATTAGTTTTTTGGTGTGTTGTGTGTTTTTGTGGAGTGTATCTTTCCAAACGAAAGTAATCGTCAAGGTAGGACTTGCGTATCAGTGTTGTCATTAATAACCACCACTAAAATTATATTTGTAGACTGTAGAGCGTTACTGTTCTGTAATTTTCTAATAATTCAACCCATATAAAAGTTATTAATTGTTTCCTAAAGTAATACTAAGTAAATACAACTTTTTTTTTTTGAAAAATCAGTCAGCAAATGACAGTACACTTTGAATATGAGGACTCATGTTTCAAGCCTGGCTGGGTTCCTTTATGATCATTTAAATTAAACTTGAAATAAGTTGGTAGGTTTGAATCAATTTCTTATATAAAAAAAAAGTATTTTATTTTGAATTGATATGATTTATAAAAAAAATATTTTATCCATTATTTATTAACAACTTTACTAGCGTTCATTCAAAGAAAAAGAAAAAAAAAACTCTACCGTTATGCAGTTGAGAGCCACTTCATTCATTCATGCATGAATGCATTCATTTATTTATTCAACCGTCCATTCATTAATTTGAAATAACTTATAATTACACACGAATGACGCGCAGCTAGATATATTCAGAATGTTGATGGTCTTCGTTTTTAATGAAATGGATGGTCCAAATATATTCACCTATGTAAGTGCACCAATACATCTCTAACTTTTGAAAAATGTTAACAGACTTTTTTCTGAAGTCCAAAATGAAGAAACAATAATCATGATTATTTCCCTTATTTTTATGGAATTTCCTTACTTCCTTTGTTACTACGTGCACCTTTTGCAAAATAATCAATGAGTGAATTTGTACATGCCTTCTTAATTTAATTATATAAACAACTGAAAATGAAACTCATGATGCTGTAATTTTGAATATTATATTATTGAGAATTCAATATTATAGATTGTATCTTTTATCTCAATTATCAAAAGTTATAAATATATATCAGGAAAAATGACTCACAAAATAATAACTTAATTATTACAAGTGCTTGAACCATCCACTTGGATTAGTGGCAATAGGAATGTCCAAGAGGAAGAAAATGAAGGAAAGAGAGATTGAAATGAACCGCCTTAGTAAACAATCATTGCGTTTATTGCTTATTGTGCCTGGTGAGTCATTGCATTTTGTTGTTGTACACTTCTACAAAAAATGCCAAAGGATAAGAGGAGATAAATTAATGTCCCTTAATTCAATACAATATTGCTCATATATATGCTCTGTACTTTTATTAATTAACTTGTGGGAGTTATTGGAGTTAGGAAGATGACAAAGGATCTGGATGCTCCTAACTCCAACAGATGGAATGAAGGATTGCATTAGTTAATTGCCAATTGAATTGCTGCTTGGTAAAATGACAAAGTACGAGGATATATTATGGAGCTCAAACTCTGTTAAGTAATCATGTTATTGGATCAAATCTGTGTTCTCTGTTCTTTTATGTGTAGTAGCTTTTGTTTCTTTATCTTTTACTTTTCATCACATCTTTTATGGCCGAGGATGAACGCCTCAATACCAAGTCAATACGATTTGCTTACTCAAACTTGATTGCAATCGCTAGAAATCTGACAGGCCGAGGATGCTTTTGATCAAGTTTGATCCGAAACACTCATAAAAAATAGAATGACTAGAATTTATTTTTAATAATACAATTAATCAGAGTCTGTATTTATAATTGTAATTATAATTTAGAATAGTATATAAGATAAAAGTATCAACCGTCTGATCAAATGGATATCTAGATTATTTTTTTTTCTAAGAGGTAAAAGAAATTAAAATAATATTCGACTGTATAGAACATTGTCTGCACTGATAAATTACTTAGAATGTGAAGTAATAAATCACCTAGGGCAATTTTAGAGGAACAGTGATTCATGGTCTGATCCATGACGAAGCATTTTTAGAATGCTGTGCGATCACATATTCACATGGTCATGGTAGACTTGCCAAGGATAATTTCTTTTTCATTTAAGTAATTATTATTGTTACAGTTAAAGAGAATATATTTTGTGTGCTATAGTAGTGCAAAGAACCTTCTCCCTAGGTTAAGATCATTGTGGCGCTCCCGGTGCTGGAATTTGTACCAAAATAGTGGTTAGTATATTGTATAGATTGTTGGGGATCATGAGCATGTGCATGTTAGGTATTTCAAATGTAGATCTTTTATTTTATTAAAAAAACTCAATGAAACTTAATTGTTTACTTCTTCTTTAGTGCTAGTATTTTTTTTTTTACATGAATTTTTTTTTCTATAACGATTTAAGTTACATAATTTCAACATTTCGAGCATACTAGTAGAGTCTTAGAAATTTTTTTATTATTATAAATTAGGGATCAGACCTTCCAACTTATTTCAAATTTAAATAAACCATAAAAAATCCCAATCAGATTTGGAGAGTACTTGAAATTTCATTTTATTTGAAGTTTTTGTATTGACTTGATTTCAAAAATTCCAAACACAATTATACTCCTAGTAGTTTATGCAAGTTTTTAGTACTTTTGAATATATGTTAGATCTCAAATGTTGAATAACTATACATAGCTGTAATGATTTTGGAAATTAGATAACCAAAATAAAGCTACCTACCTTTTGTGTTTAAATACTACACAAATGAGCACAAAAAGGGTAGAGTGGCATATAGGGCAGTATTATCAGTTTGACCAAACAGTTACATGACACTCTGATAGATCATAAACCATAATTGGTAGAAGCCTAGAAGGTATCTCTTATGGAAATCGCCTAATCTCAGAACTGGTAATCTGGTATGTGCATGGCAATTGCTTGCTAAAGATAATCATGATCTTTCCAGGAAAATGGCATAAATTAAACACATGCCCGTTGAGCACACGTGCTCATCATCATTATCTACCGTTTGATCTCGTCAAATTATTTTCTCCCATTTTTATTTGAAAATAATATTTCATTAGAAAAAAGATTTATCTTCTTAGGTACTCTTTTTTTAATTAGTAATTTCGTACGAGCATATCGTTTCTTCAACGAGAATAGTAGTTCAGTCGTTCATAATATTAATTTGTTTCCGTGCTTTTAAAATAAACTTCCTAGATATTAAAATATTAGGTGTATTTGTTTTGGTAAATTGGTTATATTTTTTCTTTTATAAATTTCATTGCGGATCATGTGCGTTCAATTGTGTCTATAGTCTATACACATTTATTTTGCACTGAAAATGAAGTTCTTTATTAGGTCTATGTTTCTGGTATGGTTGGCTGCTACAGTCTACCAACCCAAAGAATACCTTTTTAAATTCTATTTTCTAGAGAGAGAAGCCCGGGTCCTTTTGGTCTAAACCATACTATTCCAAGTGATAACCTAGTTGTAAAGGTGAAACTAGACAAATTTTGGTCATGGCACACCAAATGTGTCCAATTCAACCAACTACTCCTTATATCTGACTTTTACCAATTATTCAACTCTTTATAATTACATTACATACCAAATTAGAAAAAAAGAAAATTACCACCTTTTTCTCCATTTTGTTACTATCTACCGCCCTTCACCAAAATCAAAGCAAAAAGAATTACAAAGAAGAAAGTGAAAAGAATCCACTTTTTCCCAAAACTAAAATTTTCATCAAACCCCACAAAATTCTTTTTACCTTTTTACCCTTATAATTAAACAGCAAGAAAACAAAATAAAAATAGCGCATCCCACGCCGGCGACAGTCGTCAATGTACGGATGTCTCCCCTACTTCCATCACGAAGCATTTAGTCTCCATTTCTTAATTCAATGGACACATCCTTTCCTTTTAATATATTATCTCCAATGCTTAAAATAATTGCAGAGGATCTCCGTAATAATAATAATCCGCGTTCTCTCTCTCTCTCCACACTCGGTCACTGTTCCAACCTTCTCTCTCCTCTTCTCTTTTTTTCCGCAAGTGAATCTCTTCAAAAGAAAAAGTAGGAATTTTCAAAAAAGAAAAATCGACCTCAGTCACACTACTCCTTACTCCCGGTTCACCTTATCACTCCCACTTCCAAGCGGGTCCCACATTTAAAAGACTCCCTGCTCCGGGTCCAAACAAAGTTGGCACTGAACCCGAACTCGTAATTGTCGCAGCGAGCGAGCATATCTTTCCTTCTTTTTTGATCTGTGTTTTAACCTTCTCTCAGACTCTCTTTAATTCTCTTCTACTGGAGCCATTAAAAGACGTATACGCTTTTGATTCCCATCTCCGAGACGCCCCCACCCACCATGGTAATGGTTCTATTCCCTCCTCTTTCCCCAAACCTTCTCTTTCTCTTCCTCCTCCTCCTCACCACCCCTTCCTCCACCCAAAGATCCCATCTTTCCCCTCAGATCTGAGCCATTCTCACTCTATTTTTCAAATTTTCCTCTTCCACCCCCCTCAATTCCTTCCTATTTACAGTTTGATCCACTCGCTTCCCACTCAAATGGGGTGTGGAGCGTCAAAGTTGGAGGAGCAAGAGGCTGTCACCCACTGTCGAGCCAGGTCTCTGCTTCTGGCCGATGCCATCCAGTACCGGTATGAAATGGCCGACGCTCACCGGGCCTACACTCAGGCTTTACAACAAGTGGGTCCTGCTCTGTTTTCATTTCTAAATGCTGCTCAAGCGGGTCCGGCTCCGCATTCGCCTATAATTACTCTACCGACGCAGAGGAAAGGCGAACCCTCCCCTCCGCCTCCGGGTCCCATTCCGGTTCCGATTGCTGTTGCCACTGCTGCAGCCAACCGGCCATCGCACTCTCGGTCTCACTCAGGCGGGTCCCATATTCAATTCTCGGACTCTGAATCAGAGCATGATTCACATATACACTTCCACTCTGATGAAGAAGACGGGTTTGAACCGGGACCTGCTTCTCAATTTAACCCGGGACCCTCTTCTCAATTTAACCCGGGACCCGGTTTTCAATTTAACCCGACAATTCGTTACAACATGAATTATGCCCGCAGCCAGCCGCCACCGCCTTCGGTGTCCTTTGAGCAACGGCCCCCTGTCAGCCAAGAAACTGTCTATCCATCTTATACTGACCCCTACATGTATCAACCTCAAAGCTCTGGCATTTACCCGCCTTATCCCCCGTACTCGTCGTACAATTCCTACTCAGGTTATGGTGAAATGGGTGGAGGAGGGTTTAATGGGTTCTTTGGTTCCTCGTCAATGCCAAGTGATTACCCTCCACCTCGCGAACCTGCTCCCCGAGAGGATGAGCCGCCCCCAGCCCCACCTTCTCCTCCTCAGGTTTCTTCATGGGATTTTCTAAATCCGTTTGAATCCTATGACACTTACTATGCCCCGGCCCCACCTTACACACCAAGCAGAAGCTCAAAGGAGTTGAGAGAGGAAGAAGGAATTCCTGATCTGGAAGACGAGCAAGAAGTAGTAAAGGCAGCATATGGGGATGAAAAGGTGCCACCTTTTGCATCTGGTAAAGGAAAGGTTGAGAAAGGGGAAGCATCAACTAACTCGGGTGACGACCCTCATCGAAAATCCCGCTCTTTAGAGGTTGGTAGTAGCAGCAACAGTGAAGGTGGTGATAGTAGTGTTGGCGTGGAGCATGAGATCAATGTGGTAGATAAGAATGTGGTAGGAGATGAGACTGCTAGGAGAAGCGTTGGTAATTTGCCAGTACCAGTGGTTAAGAATTACACTGATGATGCAGAGGTGGTGCGAGAGATAAAGTTACAATTCGAGAAGGCATGTGAATCAGCAGAACAAGTCTCTAGGATTCTGGAGGTGGGGAAGCAACCTTACCAACAAAAGAGTTCACCCCTGAAAGGTACGGCAGCTTGTAGCAGTTGATTTTTTACTATTTTAGTTTGTATCTTATGTGAAAAATGATTAGTAATATGTGACAGCTACCGTGAGGATGATTTGCGGATTGCCTTCTTTATCTGCATCTGACGAGGATTTATTGAATTTTGAGGAGGAAATAGCGATTTCTTCTACATTACAAAAGCTCTATATATGGGAAAAGAAGCTGCTTGAGGAAGTCAAGGTGTGGATTTTATTATTATTAGTGATTCCAATTTCTTGGTTGCGATAGTATTGGCTTAAACCTTCCATGTGTGTAATTCTTTATTTGTTAGATTTGTTTATAGTCAAGCTGTCTTAGGGAATTGTTTACCAATCTTATTTATTATAATATTGTTGTGTAACGATCACTTTTCTTAACTTGGTTGTTTATTATATGGTTGTTTATGGAGTGTGGACTGTTTGATGAGGTGTCGTGTTGGTCTAATGCTTTGCTGGAATTCCCTTTTAGTTTTTGTTTTTTCTATTATGTCCAATTTTTTAGTTCGAAAATCACTTTCTCATATTTGACACAACTTAGCAATTCTCTGTTACTGCTATGTTGTTTTATGTACCTTAAGAACCAAGAATCATTATTACAGGAACTTGGTTTCAGCATCATATTAAGTACTTACACAAATATTTTTCGGTTTTCTTAAATTCATGTACATTCATAAAAAGTAAAATTCATTACATAATGGCTAATATGATGAGTTACATAAAGTTTACGTATAGACGTGGTTCTCGAGACCAGTGATATTTATGTAGTAACATATCCCAAAACTAAGTGGCAATATCATTTTTATGATCCAGGCATAAGATTTCACTTTTGTATAGACAATCATGAAACCTGTAGGATAGATTTATATAAAATTTTACTTTTTCCTAAGATGTAAACTAGAAAGTCATCGAGTCCAGCATAACAAAGTGCCATCTTATTTTATCTTATTGCCTTTTCTACTCTTAGCATTTATTTGATGTCTGTCATATTTTTGTTTTCAGATGGAAGAAGAAATGCGAGTATTGTATGATAGAAAATGTCAAGAGTTGAGACACCTTGATGAGAAAGGGGCTGAGGTGCATAAAATTGAGGCGACTCAAGCTTTTATTAGGAAACTATCCACTAGAATAAGCATCGCAATTCAAATAGTTAATTCCATTTCGACCAAGATCAGCAAGCTAAGGGATGAAGAGCTATGGCCCCAAATTTGTGAGTTTGTACAAGGGTAAGAACATTTGATTTCTAATACAGTAATATTAAGTGTTTATGGTAATTTTATATGAAAGCTACCAAGAGCACGTGTTTCTGCTAGTGATCTTGAGAAGTTCCTTTTTCTGTATTGGAGGGGCCTGAGTGGAGGGAATTGCCAATGACAGCTAGTATTATTAAATGCTCATGAAAGGTAAGGTGGGGTTAGTTTCGGATTCTGGTATTCAGTATTCTTAATTTGAAAGCACGGGATAATAAATCCTGCTTGCTTAGTTAGGAGCAGGAGAAATTCTCTCCTTTTGTCGCATTCTTTGTCTACGGTTGCTATTAAGTCAGGCATATGAGTATGTCATTTAGCTTGAGAGGAGAAGATGCCATTTGTAATTTACTATAATTCAGATGAAGAAAAATTATCTATGTCGATAGTAAAGAATTGGGTTGTTTAATGTTTATCTCTGACTTTCTGTCCTTCAAAGAATATACCTTTTTCACCTGTCAGACTCTCTAGTGTCTGAACCCCTGTGGCTGCTATTATAAGGCTACCTGTGGAAGATTGTTCTTTTCTATATTTTGAGAGTATTGTGACGAAATTCAAATCTTTAACCTCTTCTAAAATTGAAAAGAAACAACTGAACTAGTAATGATCATTCAGAATTATTGAATACAGTTCTGGATCACTATTCCATTCTGTAAGGTGCAACAATTTTATTTTGCCCTCTGGTGGCTGCACTAACATTCAATTTTATCTTTACGTGCATCACTGATATTGACAATACCTCACCAGCAGTATTATCTTATAGAAATTCAATTATCTATATTCAGGTTCATGCAGATGTGGGCTGCAATGTCAGAATGCCACCGCATTCAATCCTATGCCATCTCTGCTGCAAAGAACCTTGACGCAATTCTCTCATTCCCTCGCCTGTCCGATTCACATCTTGACTATACGAAGGAGCTTGAAATTGCATTACTTGATTGGATGGCCTCCTTCACTCAATGGGTTGCTGCACAGAGGAAATACATAAAAACCCTAAATGCATGGTTGGTGAAGGGCCTTAACTATGTTGAAGAGGTCACTGAAGACGGGCCTATTCCCTTCTCCCCTGGTCGGCTGGGAGCCCCACCGATCTTTGTAATTTGCAACCAGTGGTCAAATAGCATGGATATGATCAAGGAAACGGAGGTAATTAGTGCTATACGTGACCTTGCGAGTAATGTGTACCAGCTGTGGGAACGGCACCGGCTTGAAAGGAGACATGCCTTAATGGCAAATGCTGATGGTATGGATCGAGCTCTGAAGTCAATGGACAGGGATGAACAGATAATGAAGAAGGAGATTGAAATTCGAAATAGGAAATTGGAGTTGATCAGTGGTGCTCAGACTGCTCTGGAAGCAGTACAACATACCGAGATTGGGAGTCTGCAGTTGAGTTTGAAGCATGTTTTCGAGGCCTTGGAGAGTTTTACAGCCTCCTCAGCAAAGGTATATGAGGAATTAAAAGCGCGGTCTGAAGAGGAAAAGGAGCGGTTAAAAGATGGTTCAAAGGTGTCATAGCATATGCCTTGCTTAGTAAGGCTATGTAAAGGAGGCATATAAGCAGCCTGACAAGATAGGAATTTAAACTGATATTTAAGAGGAGGTAGGGCTATTTGTAAATGTTCCTCTCAATGGCAATTTGAGACCTTTCAGAAGAGAAGCATAGGTGACAGAAAGCAGATGCAATTGCAAAACTGCCTTGAGGATGTGAAAAATCGGTACTTAACACTGTTTATAGAATTTTGGTAGTAGAGTTAGGCTTGTAAAAGGAAATTTGTTATTCGACAGGTAGGCCTCAAGAGTTTGTAAGCCTTGTTAAGCTAAAAGTATATTATTGAATTTGTAGAATTAGATCTAACCCCCTGTTGTGTAATTATTTGTTACATTTCTTTATTCAATTTTGTGCTGGACTTTAGCTTAACCTTGTAAATCAGCTGCAATCTATCCTATCAGTTTTGTTACTTTGCTTAGTGTTGTACTGTTGTTATTTTATTATTTATTTTGTTGTTGTCTTTGGGTATTGAGTGCTATCAACATTCAACAGGACTAAGTAATACTCTGATTTTTAAACACTAGATTTTATAGCTTAATGGTGCGTTATTGTCCCCTTGATAGTTGAAACCGTCTGCAATTGTCAGTGCACTTGCAATGTAAAATGTGTAAATAATCTGACAAGAAAGCAACGTAATTTAATACTTTTTAAGTAGACAAGTTTTACAATTGTGCACAAAATGCCGTGTTTCTGTAACCTGAGATTTCGAAAAATGCTTTAGTAGCGTGTCTTGTTTGTTAGTGCCACCTAAAGTCCTTTTTGAGATTTACAAGAATTTTCTAATTTTCGCTCTTTTATAATGGATGCAAAAATGTGGATAGACATTTTCTTTTCTTAAAAGATACTTAAATAAATCTGAGCCCATATATTATTGTGTAAAATTTATTAAATATTAAAGACATTTTTTATATATTACATAAATTATCCGGGCAACCACATTCTAGTGTCCTTCTTACAAAAACAATTTCTGAAATTCATCCAGTTCTACTGACATGTATCTCGTTGTCTCTAGCTCTCTCTTGCTCGGATCCAATCCATGTTCAAACGACTTCAAATTTCAGCTCCACTTAATCTAAATGAGGTGCTTAATTTTGTACATTTTCAGAAATAAGGTTTATTTATAACATTACAAAAAAATTCAAAAATTTTAGCTATTTCTAAGCTTTACTCACGGTAATGCTTTGAAAACATTATGAACATTACAAAAATGTTTGAAGGAATTTATGACTAGGATAACCCAAGATTATAGTTTGACATCGAATTAATTTCCTCCAATATTTTTATTCTACTGTTACTTTGTTTGAGTTTTTGAAATTACCCTTGCTTCAAATATATTTCATGGTTGAAGCGACTCAAGATATTTATATTGATAATAAGGAACATAACATAATTGTTATGCTTTGTAACTGTTTCATTCTCATAAAATATGTACCTCGTCATTCTAGAACGAGACAGCATCCTAACCCCACTAAATCTATCTTTCATGACTTCATGTAGGTTTCGTTTGTTCAATTGGGTTTCAATTTAAGACAACAATGTTGACTATCTTTTTTACCTTATTTCTCTTTAAGTGTAAAATCAAACTGAGGTTCATCACAAAAAGAGAGTGCTACTTAAGTATTAGAGAACAACCAAATTTCGGGAATTGCTTTTTACACAGTCTAAACTTAGAGATGCACTCCTATGTGACGAAAATGCCCCGCACTCCTCTCTCTCTCTCCAATTTTAACCTTTCTTCTTGCTTCTGCTCGTGTTCAGAGTGTAGAGGGTAATTTTGTCACCCGGGAGTGCATCTCTAAAAATTAGACGTATAGAAAGCAATTCCCCCAAATTTCGCCTTGTGTTACTGTGTAATAAAACTTCTTTGTTTTGTTTGGATTTATAGGTGTTGATTCTGCTGAACATACTTTTGTGCTCAGCTTCCTATATTACAAAACGAAAAGATGTCAATTATATGCATGTTTTATAAGAGCAACCAACCGTAACTGTTGCCATTTTTTAGTCTGACGAGTGATCGTTTAGAAGAGAATTCAACGTACAGACATACAGTAAGTCAGTAACACATTACATTGGTAAGCAGGGGCGGAGCTAGGATTAGAGGATAGGATAGGCCGAGTTGTCGAGGTCGACTTCAATCAGATATCAGTAATTTCAAATTTCAATACTAGAGTAGGCCAGATATATTAGATGATCGAATTAACACTGTATTTTTTATATATATATATTTTTTTACTTCTAAGTGTTCACGACTTGGCTTCATGTTGAAAGAGAGATAAGCTTTAGCCTTCAGTCATTTAGACAATTAAATTGATTTGGGTTGGACTTTGGCATAGGCCCAACTATAATATTCCAATTAAATTTTGTAAAATTAGCATGTGTTTGGCCCACGCCCGCCACCCCCTATCTTTGCCCCTGTTGGTAAGGAACCGGATCCTCAGCTAAACGACTGCTGAGCAGCCGAATGTTTATTTTTTAAATATTTAAAAATTTTAAAATTCAAATATCAAATCCAAACCTTTCATCTTGTTCAATTTTACGGGCGATACGTTTTCATATAAGTTTTATAAAATTTGGAGTCGATTTGATAATTGATTAAGTGGTCAATAAATGAACGAACCTGGTTTGATTAATTCTAATACGTTCATAATTTAAGCACTTAATCAATTATCAAATCGACTCCAAATTTTATAAAACTTATATGAAAACGGATCGCCCTCAAAAATTGAACAAAATGAACGGTTTGGATTCGGTGTTTCAATTTTAAAATTTTTAAATATTAAAAAAAAGGAATTCGGCTGCTATGAGGATCCGGGTGCCTGTTGGTAAGGCTTTGGCGTAACATTATTTTTTTTGAGATAAGAAAAAGATGTACAAAAGATACAGGGAAAGGAGAGAAAAAAAAAAAGTGAAGCAAAAAGGAAACAAATCAGCCTGAAAACCAAAATACAAAACTATAAATTAAACATGGAGCTTCCAAAGTTCTAAGTTTGCCCTTCTCGCAGTAAGAGGACCTTTTTTTTTTTTTTAGAAGATAAGATAGGGCAAACCATCCAATTTATTCGAAATAATATATCACAAAGGATCCTCGGTCAGGTTTCGAATCTGCGACCTCCGATAAAGGTGGCAGTGAGAGGCACTTGTTTGAAGTTTCCAAAGAGAAGATCCTGACATTGCGCTTCTTCCATGAGGCCCGGGTCACTGCTGCCCACATAATGTTGCACTGTTTGCCATAATGGATCTGTTGTGGAGCCAGATTTGGTGTAACATTAGCAAAATTCCTTCCGGGAATATAATGAAATGGATTAAACGGTTTATGCAAATCTGATTGAGAACTTAATTTAAAAAAAAAAACTGATTATTTGACAGCTTGGTGGTTCTGATTTAGTGATCATTGTTATAGTAATGGTCCTACTATTTAATTTGTAGAATTATATTAAAAATCCCGGCTTGTAATAATTTGTTATATTAGTTGCTTCAATTTGCTTCTGGTTCTTAGCGTTTTAAATCTATGTTATTCCTTTATTATTTTTCTTTATACAATTTTGTTTAGCTGCACTCTATGCTATCATTTATTGTTTTCTTTATATGATTTGTTTCTTTCATGTAGTGTCATGTAGGGGTATGCAATTTTATTCATGATCTTTATGATATATTTTGGTTACAACCGTTCATGGTATAATTACAAGGCTACAACTTTTTTTTTTTTTTTTTTAAAGTCACCTAGGGTTTCTCTGTTTGTTTTCCTACACTACTGAGCTTAATCCTGAGCCTGAGGGGAACAATCTAGGCCCAATCTAAATCTGTACTGTTATAGGCCTAATTGTACAAAACATATAGAGGTTGGAGAATTATAAACTTATTGGGCTATGATTCTATGTCCTTGCTATCATATCTTAGCTGTTGTCTGCTCCTGGGCCGGAATAAGTTCCAAGTTCCAACATTTAAGCTTGGTTCAAACTATTGTTACGACAGTGCATCAGTGTGGAGGTCCAGATTAAGGGTTGATTATGATTTATATTTTGTATGTACTAAGAGCTATCAACAAATTTCGTATTTTCTCTGAAGTATACCAAAAGACCTACAAACACCCAAAACTAGGCCACCTACTTTTGCCGAAATTTTTAACGAGTCCAATCTTAAGTGCTACAAGAGAACAACTTAGTAGATTTTAAAAAACAGTAAATTAATGTCTTGTGGCTAATAAATTATCAATCAACATTAGATACAAATTAATAAAACTTGTATTGATATATACGACTAACATGTAGTTTGGATTCGTTGTTCGGTTATTGAATTTCAAAATGTTAATAACAAAAATTATGACAATTTGTAGCACTAAAATGTTATGGAAATGGAACAGCCTTTATACGTGCCGAAATTATATGCAGACAATTCCTTTTTTCAGATAATGATAGAATCAAGTTTTGAAACTTTTTGTTAAACATAATAAATTTAGACAGACTTTGAACAAATAACCCCACTCAAAAAATTGTCCTTTTGACTATGAAACTGATTTTTATGTGCACTTTCGTTTGCCTTCTAAACATGAAATTCATTTTGTTTGGATATGATACTCTACTACATAAATAAAGTGAAAAGGCAATCAATTCCAGCATGCTTTGACAGCAGTCAAAAGAGAAAATCAACTCCTGAAGTAGTCATAAACCAAATTCCATTATCATATTTTATACCTCTATTGGCACTTTGGCAATCCCCATTTCACCACGTTGGATGTTGCTATTTGTGCCGTTTCCACCAAGTAAACCAAGTCTTCTCAATTTTCCAGTCATAAAAATACTAGAAACTTCCGTTTCTTTCAATTAAACTGTCAGTCTTTTAAACCAATTAATAAAAAGGCACAACCTATAAATTAAGGAGGCTTTTGACAACACTACACATTAGTGAAATTATGGATTAAAGTTAGTACTTTTAGGTTAACAAATAAATTTAATAACTTAAGGGTATTTGGCAACATTACAAATTAGTGAGATAAAAAATTGAAGTTAGTATTTTAGAGAATCATAGATTAACAAATTAATTTATTAACTCAGAAGTTAGACTAACTTCGTGCATGTCAAACGCGCTCTGAGAAGGCAGACGTTCTGTATGATGAATATACTTGGTCAAAATTTTTATGTGAAAACACAATTTTAAAAGCCGTCTCCTTATATAAACAATCTTTCCAGATTTGGTGTCTCGGGATGTTTTGGATTTCTCCGTTGTCAAAAAGGAATGGAGAAGTTTCGAACTACTGATAACTAACTATAATTATTTTTTACTTCTTATTTTTCGGAAAAGTGAACACAAATGTGAATTAGAAAGCTATTGATCAATCAAGCACCAAGAAAGCCTAGTGTACTCCACATGGCACTTATCCATCCAACAGGGGCATTACAGTAATATCAGTAGTGAGCCCATTAGCCAATCATCCCCTGGCTGCGTTTCATTCGACGAGGAAAAATTGCGAGTTTGAGACCAATAAAACTCATTTAAGTAATCTAAAAGCGCACACAAACTATTTCAGGTTGAAGTTTTTCCTTCCAAGTTGCCAGAAATCAAGGGTACCAGAGAGAATTTATGTTTGGTGGGGAACTCTAAAATGACACTTGTTGGATAAAACCCATTGAAGAAGTTAGAAAATTAGTTAATTCTGGTAACAATATTCATCTCTGTTTGACACTTTGACCTTTTTGCTTCTGCAACAGTCGAAGTGTTTGTCTAATAAGTTAAGAGATAATTATTGCTACGGTATGAAAAGAGTGTCGGACTAAAATTGTATTGACTGTTGCTACCTTTAGAATGAAACTGATAAACATTCCTTGATGTAGAAATTAGTATTCCTTTTCAGAGTTCATGATAGTGGAATTAGGACCTAGAAGTCAAAAAGAAATTGGGCTAGTTAAGTTTTGCTGATAAAACATAGACATCTTTGAAAGCTTGTTATATTTTTTTGTCCCTTGTGGAAATTGTAAGTATGACAAATTCCGAAAGGCGTTACTGAATTGAAAGATTTTCTATAGTTCAAATCCAGCACTATTTTGAGTCATAGTGACAACTTCGGAGTTAGGGAATAATATAGCGAGGTAAATTTTTGGCATTCAGATATAATACATGTATAAATCGAAAATATTTTGGAATTCTCTTAATAAGAATTATAAAAAGGTCAATTACAATATTTTGGAAAATTTCAGCATTCTACTAAACATTGTCATATTTCATCTCTGTAATTTTCTTATTTCAGTAGGCAAGTAAAGTAGGAATTTTGTTACACATAAACAGAGCCATATTCACCAAATAAGTCGCTCATTAGATGACTAATATGAAAATCAGAGAACTAAACGGCTATTAGTTCCTTTGATAATAAAAGCCCAATAATACGGGAATTCTTCCCAACTATTTTTATAAATCTTATTCGTGAACTTGTTGCTGGTTATAGACGGATAATTGGGATTGAAGTAGACTTAATTCGCTAATTACTTGCTCATGATTGTAGGTGATTTACAAAACATGTTCATAGGCTCCTTTGAAGCAATCCTTATTGAAACTTTCTGGAATTTGAGCAATTTTATTTTAGGATTCTTGCAGTTTCTACTCGTTAAAACATTTTCAATTCCATTTCAACTTTCCGAGTATCATGATTGCCATCTTCAAGCAAGATATGAACCTATGTATCTTAGAGAGTATAAATCAATCAGATCCGTACAGCATGCCATTAAGGACCACTCCTTGGTACGACGGCGCAAAATTTGTACTTTCAAGCATCGATTTAACTGTATCATTGCTCCTGGCAGCCGTGATGTGAATATGATCTGACTTCTAGTTTCCTTTTTGTCCCTTCATCCCCTTTACCCTTTTTTTATTGCGTTTGTAATTGGGGTATTGATACAATGATAGTGGATCAATTATTGATACAGAGATACCTGAGATATTTATAATGAATCAATATTCTGTTCTTACCTAATTTTATCTTCTCTTAGCTGTCTCTAATGGTTAATGTTTTCAAGTTTGAGTATTTTTTTTTTGTTTAGTTTTATATCATTTTTTTTTTATTTTTACTGCTTCACTATCAAAGAAAAAAGTTCTTTACCCGTGAGAACCTATCTCAAAGATACAGAAACTGGTCCAAACTAGGATACACATTACATTTGATAAGATGGTGCAAAAAGTTTACTCTTTAGCACCGAATTTTACTGTAGCGGTGCTCCTTGCTGTACCTTTTTAGGGTGTGTTTGGATACACGGTAGAATAGGAATAGGAATAAGGAATCTCGGAAAGTGTGCTTGTCCCAATTCCTTATTCCTATACCATGGTTTTGTTGGTATAGGAATAAGGGCCCGAATTCCTTATTCCATAGTTGTTTGTGTTGCACAAGAATAAGGAATAAGGATCCTTATTCTTATCCGGACCTTTTTCTTATGCAACCAAACACACCCTATGTTTCCTTTCTGAAACTTTATAATTAACTTTTGTTGTTTGTATCAGGACCAGGATCTATTGCCATGGATGATGAACATTCCACATTTCCAACTTTTAAGGATTCTGAAGCTAAATACTTCCATTTCGATCAAAAAACAATTATTAATTTATAGCTAACTTCAATTTTAACTATAATGTCATTTGATCTAATTTTAAACCGAGTTGGTACTGAACATTATCTGAAGTTAGTCAGAATGTGCATCCAGTTGACCAGATTCTATTTCAAGTGAAGTTGGTTTATAAACTTAGTGGCAACGAGCAAGGTTATGGATTCTGTTTCAAGTGAAGTTGGTTTATAAACTGTAAATTACCAATCCGTGTGTTGAGATGAGATTTTTATTATATTTTGCTTCCATGTGAATGACATTTTTTTTTTTGGTAAGAAAAGGAGGTAAACTGAACAAACAAGTAGCTTTGTTCCATAATTTGGGTACAACTGATGGATTGGTCTGAACTCTGAACGTGAGACACTGTGAACCAGTTACATTTTGATCTCATGCAAAAATTCATTGGAAAAGCGGTACTGAAATCAGGTACTTTGAACAAGCGTTAGTCCAATCCACCACAATACACAACAGTGATCAGGACAGAGTATCACGATAAATCAAGTACAACTTCATTCCACCAAGTAAAAGGGAATGAAGTACTACGGGTTTGAAACTTTCTCAACTCGAACCGTGCTACAAATCTACTTTCGTTGATTGGAATCCTCTGTTCAGATTCGAATTCTGAATCATGGAGGTACAAAATTTGTGCTTGTTGACGCTGTTGCATTGGATTGGAGCAGTGATTCACGTTCAGTACTGTTTCTGAAAATCAAAGGCTGATTATTCCTCAATTTTGTTGTCGAATTTCTATTTGCCAATTGGTACTGATGACTCCTCCAACCTAATTTATTGGAAGTTGAATTAAATAAAAATAGAAAGAAATTTTTTGTCTAAACCAAGGTTTTAAAATGCGGTTTTTGCGGTATGACGGTACAGAGTTGATTTAGCGATTCAGTGTTATATCGGTGATATAACGGAGAAAAAACGGTGTGTAAAAAGAACAATTATACATCTAGTCTATCTTATAAGTCACTTGAAACTTTAAAATATTAAAAATTAACAAGTCAAAAATCAAAATAGACAAAATCAAAGTACAAAAAACTAAACAAATTAGAAATTTTGTATGAATTTGTATTTAGCAAAAAAAAAAAAATTGTAAGTTACATGACCCATCCGTTTTTTCGCCGTCAAATGCAAAAATTTTATGTTATATCGCTGATATTTCGGAGTTATAACGCTACCGTTATTTCGTGCTTGGTTGTTGTAACATTGATGTGTTTTGCTCCGAAAATCCGTTATTTCGGTCATAACGGTGTTATTTCGGTGAAATTTAAAAGCTTGGTCTAAACAAAGTTGATTAGGAATTCTGCTTTATTTCCTGTTTAAAACCAGCTCTGAACGGGGACGATAAAAGAAATACTTGGCTCGATCCATGGCACTAATTACATTGACAAAAAAAATATATTTATGGAGAAATGTTACGGCCAAAACAATATGGACAGAGCGTTTTGTCAAACTCGATATTATCTTATATTCGAAAGTTGATCGATCCGAACCAATTAATATGATTATCGTATTAAAAAAATTTTTCTAACCAAATTTTACATTTTCTGATTTTTTTTTTTACTATTTTTGGAATTTTTAAAAAATTATCGATTTAATTAGTTATGAACCCATCAATGATAAAAGTTTTTAAAAATCAAAGAAACTTAAAAATTTGAAGGTATGTAAAATTTGATATGCAAAGAGGATTCAATATAAAGAATACATTGAGTAATTAGATCGGTTATTTTGACTTTTGGATATGAAATCTAATCGATTCTTTTTTATTGACAAATTTGACAAAACAATCCGTCAAATCGTTTTGACTATAATATTTCTCTATTTTGATGAGTTGTAAAAACGAGTATTAGATAAAAGAAAAATGTTCTGATCCAGATCCGTTTTCATACTGACTTCTGAATTGAAAATGCGTCAAATCGTTTTTAGATAAAACAATCCGTCAAATCGTTTTGACTATAATATTTCTCTATTTTGATGAGTTCTGAAAACGAATATTAGATAAAAGAAAAATGTTCTGATCCAGATGCGTTTTCATACTGACTTCTGTATTGAAAATGCATCTATATCTGTTAGTAAAATATATATACTCGTGGATCTATATATCTAACAAGCTTCTGCGTACATCAAAAATTCGGATATGGGTCCGAGTTCAAATATATAATATTATAATAATCCATTTTTGTTGCATCTCTACGTTTTGGACTGTTAATGGATATGAAGGGTGAGAATTTTGAAGCATAGAGTAAATTGTAAAATAAATAAATAATCAAAAGTACCATTGATAATTGTATATATGTTGGTCAAGTACAAAAGCTCTATTAAAAAAAAGTTCGTGAGTCCATCGTTATGTATATATACTAGTACTAAACTACAACAAATCCATAATATCCCTTAAATGACAAAAAAAAAATGTTTCATTGTCCTATTGATTTTTTTTTGATAGTTCATGATAGCGAGTCGGATCAATCTAACTATAGGACATATAGTCATTATAGATATTGAGCCTGCAGTGACGTGTGTTATAAGTAAGTTTTAGATCCTCTTAATTTTAGTAAAAGAACTAACTAAATGGTTATATAGCTTTTTGTATGTATAGAGCAAATGTCAAGGTTAAATTTAGTGGTTTCATTTTGATATTTGAGTTTTAAATTTTGTGTTATTGATAATTTAAATTTAGAGGTATAAAGCAGGCAAAAAAAAATAGAGACATTTGAACTCTCATTTTCTTTATTATTTTAATCCTTTTTTTGCCAAAACTAAAAAAATATTTGTTGCATGCGCTATATTATCAAAAAACTATTTTGAACTAGTAAATACAATTTTTGTAATCGCATGTCAATTGACCAATATCCTGACATCCCCTCAAATTGATGATGGTAATTAACCAGCATTAATTTGCTTATCAAAAAATTATGTTGTGCTACTATAAGCGTCTTTGTAAAAATATCCACAGTTTGAAGATTAGAAGAAACATGAGGCAGTGTGATAAGATTTTCTTCAACAACATCACGAATATAATGACAATCAACCTCAATATGTTTAGTTCTCTCATGAAAGACACGATCATTAGAGATATGAATTGCACTAATATTGTCAGCATGAAGTGATGTAGGACCATTTTGTGGAAAGGTAAGATCTTGAAGTAACCTTCTAAGCCAAAAAATTTCAGAACAAGCAACAGACATATATAGCTCGATATTCAGCCTCTGTGGATGATTTAGAAACACGATCTTGCTTTTTGCATTTCCAAGATATGACAACATTACCAAGAAAAACACACCAACCAGTAGTCGACTTTCTTGTATTGGGACAACCAGCCCAATCAGCATTAGCATAAGCAGATAATTTGAGATCATTAGTAGTTGGAAAAAACAAATCAAGATCAGGTGTTCCTTTGAGGTACCGTATGATACGGCGGACATCTGCCAAATGTAAGTGACGTGGAACTTGCATGAACTGACTAACAACATTAACTTCTCGTTTTCTCTTGGTAATTATGTATATTATATTACGAAAATTACTTAAAATCATCCCCTTCTCAGCTCATCCCCATCGTCCCCTCCTCAACACATTTTCATTTTTGGAATATCGCCCAACATCCTCATCATCCCTTTCTATTTATGTCTCTAATTCCTATCCAGTAAGTATCAAGTGTTACCCACCCTACCTTCTCTGCGGCGTTACTTGCCCCTTCCCTTAACTATCCTAGCAAATAATACTAATTGTCATATATTATGTTATTAGCTGTTCTCATAAATATCCTAATTGTTCTATAAAATAATATTAATTGTCCTAGTTTCAGATAATAATTATCATGAAAAAAATGTTACTTGTTCTTGAAAAAATGTTTGACCCGAGAAAAAAGCTAATTGTTCTAGGAAAAAAAACTAATTGTCCTTGTTTTAGATGCTAAATGTTCTGGAAAAAAATAGATAATTGTTCTTGTTTTAGATACAAATGTCTTGACAAAAAATTTAATTGTGCTAAAAAAATGCTAATTGTTCTAGAAAAAATGAGGTGGGGTCCGTGGGGAGAGGAAGGAAAACACACGGAAGGGAAGGGAGGGAGATTACGCACTGGATGATAGATCCAATGGATAGCGAGAAAAATAGAAAGATAGATAGCGTTTAATTACGTTCTGAAAATAAAAAGTGAAAAAATGTATCATTAAGGGATGATCCTTATGACCTTAATATCACCCCGATTATATTATTATTTAGCAAGTTTTCACGGAAGAAACAAATGCTGTTAACTTTCCCAAACAGTACGAATCAACTAATTAATCAAGCTACCTAGGGTGCAAGCGCAGTTAATGCACGCCAGCACCAATGACACAATCGCAAATCAGGCGTACATAACATGACTCCCACATTAACTGCACTCTTTCTTTCTTTCATCTTCACAGAAAGTACACTAAGAGGTTGATGCCACCTATCTATCTGGCTATCTCCGTTCAGATTCCAAACCCTTGTTAAAATGTAGCATGATAATCATTCCTCTTTATTGCACCCTTCACTCCCCTGTATTCCCACTTCCGGTAACTCGCACTGCTGTAACTTGTTTTCGGCTGTTGGTCTGGGTGGGTTTATTAAAATGCTTCCCTATCTCTGCTACTGTCTAGCTAGTCTCCCGGCCTATTCAATTTAGACCCTGATCCTAGCGGAACAGAGTGAGTGATAAAAAGACAAGATTGAATGGGACTTGGAATTGCTATGGATCTGCAGATTGTCCCTAATTCTTTCAATAAAATTAAGAAGAATTTGCAGGAAATGTATTAATTTATGAGTAAAATAAAAGTCCAATGTGCTAGAGGAAGTCTTCCGTCGAACACATGTTTTCAAATGACTATTCCAAACCCTCTATAATGTTGTCCATATTTAAATCTAGGAGGAAACCAAATTTATAATTCTTTAAATTTTTAGAAAATCATTGATCTAAATAGTAATAAAAATAAAAAATTGATTTTATACTAAATTTAATATAGAAATTACAGTGAACAATTCAGATCAATTATTAAAAATTCAAAATTTGAGAATGGACATGTTGAGCTGTGGGGACTCGTCGAACGTGTTGAATTTTAGCCATGCTCTTTATTTATTTTTCTCAATACGTGTGGACAAGATAATTATTGTTTATTTTTTCTCCATCTTTTGACAAATGTCTTTATAAAACTTAAATAGCTACAGTAGTATGTGGAGTCATGAGAATGATTGCCAAAGAGGATAAGTAAATCATATTAAGATTGCCATTTAAAAGAGGTTCATTATGACATTCCAAAAATTGCCTAACATTAACTAGACAAGTGGGTAATGTTGGGCTTAGTAAAGCATGCATTTAGTAACAGATTTGCAAGATGGCCTCAGTGGTCGTCTCTCGTCAACTCCCCTGTTTTTCCCCTGCGAGCGTACGTGATTATCTGAGTTTTTGTTTGCGAGTGTTTTTTAAAAGAAGATGATGGGAAGTTGGGAACTCTACGACTTTCTTGAGTTCAATGAATGAAGTCCAATTTTTCTCCAAAAATATTTATTATTGGTTCACTCAAAGTTTTTTTAGCTAAAACAAATAATTAAATTATAATTATGGAGGTGGACATGAAATAAATTTCTTATTTTCATATATGTCAAATACGAATTTTTAAAAAATCATTAACCTTGTCCATGCATTTATTTACCAAATCTGCATGTAACTGGTTTAATTATAAATTAACTTATAAAAAAAACATCAAATTGAACCAACTCGGAGAAATAAGAAATACAACTGTATCATGGTTCATGGATGCTGCTCTACTCCTCACAAATTGAAGCACATTCATTCAATCCGTGCTTGATATCTGATGCGTGAGGAGAAGAGCCAGAGCAAGAGAGCAGTCAGCAGTGACACCTTTTGTTGCAACTTGCAAGCTACAATGCAAGAAAGGGACCGAGTTTTGGAAGGACGGTGCGCACGTGCGAAGGAGGGATCCGTGGGGAGGCTATGATTGCCCCGCAAAACTCGAGACAACAAAAGGGGGGCGGTGGGAATATTAAAGCCTACACTTGCACTGTCTACAAACTCTTACGAGGGCCCTTGGAAAAGAATGCATCGGCCTTGTGTCGCTTCACAACCACTGTTCACTATACTCTTCTACTGTATTTTATGGGCGGATATGGGCCCCTTCCTTCTACTAATTTTTTTTTTTTCCTAGTTGTATTTTTGTACCTTTTGATTCCTTCTCTTCCTTTTATTTTATTACAGTATATAGCATAAAAATAGTCAAACATATTTCTTTACCTACTGCCAAAAGGAGTTAATCAAGAAAAAAAAAGATAAAATAATTAAATATCGACAAATTTTGCATTGGAAGAAATTTTATAATCGGACTTAAATTTACATCGGACATAATGTTCGTTCATTTAAAATTATTAAACGAATATGATTGATAAAAAAATCCATTTTAATTTCAATCACTATAGAGAGAGTATATATTCACTGTGGCATGGGATTGATGTGTTTAAAAGTTGGGCACTTACGAATCAATTATTTTAATTTATTTTTTTGAAACCTTGGCAGCAGCTGCCAAATTTACGAATTAATTAGTTATTCATAAACGTTTTAAGAAATAGTGTATAATTATATGCTTTTGTGGTTCAAAAAGTTAACAAATTATTGTAAAATCGTAAGTAATAAAACAAACAACACAGCGAGAACAAATTCGTAACAGATTAGATCAAATATATAATGACAAATCAGCTGACAAAAATCAACAAAACAACAGACTTGTACCAGAAAATTCATACCAGTAACAGCTTTCGAAAAAAAAAATTCATACCAGTGACTAATCCGAATAACACTTCGTTAATGGGTTTACAAATTACAACCACCCCTTTCGTTAGCAGAGGAATTACACTGGGGATGCAATTAGAGAATAATTCTTGAAAGAGGGTTTTGGTAATAAAGGCGATTCTTGAAGACTTGATGCTCCCAAACAGAACATATCTGAAATCTTACTTTTTAATTGTAAGAGCTGTCCTGTCAATCTTCGCAGCAGTTCTATTTATTTTTAATTTGCATTATATCCACTACCAAGATCACACTGTGACTTTTCAATTTTTTCTTATCATTAAAGGCCACTTCACTTTCTAATTGGTGCCCTTGTGTGTGTGAGATCATTTTCTCAAATTTCGTTTGGCTTAGGCAATAATGTCAGTGCATTAGATAGTTGTGATTTTGTTACGGAAAAAGATTAATATTTAAATAATTAGCAGTGACAAACATTCGATCGATTCCTTTTTTTTTTAGAAAATTAGATAGGATCGAGTCCTTTAACTTATTTTGGAACTGAATGTTACAAAAATCTCCATCTCCAATCTGTTTCAAATGCGCAACCACTACCAGTCTGCTACAAGATGGTTTTTACATTCAATCGATGTTACTAAAACTTTTTTTCCATCAATTAAAAGCTGGTTTGTACATTTGTTAACTATTATAGAAAAAAAAAAGCTTGATATTTTCCATCATCCTTGAAATGTGCTTTGATTTTTTTTTTCACCCTTAAAAAAATATTTTGGTTATATAGTAAACGAATGAAAAAGTCCAAACCATTGACATTTTATAAAAGTTCTTAATTGGAATCGATGCGTTGATACAATTTTGTTCCTCTAAAGTTACATTGCTTAAATAACAATAGTGAATTCATGCTTTAAAACTAGAAAAACAACTGATACATGCAAATATTTAACTATATTTCTTAATTGCATTATGATACACGAACGAACGGTAAAAAAAGATATTGAAAAATACAAAAAGAGAGATTTTAGTTCTAAGATCACACAAATTCTCAATTCTTTGATAAAGTTCAATTCTAAAATTCATAACCATATGTCAACGACGACAGTCTTAAATAAGTAAAAACAAACTCTAAAAAAATAAAATACATAAAAATTGCTAAAACGGTCATAAAAACTCTGAAATTTTTAAAGAAAGATCATGGAAGATTCGGCTTGCAAATTTGAGCCCGTGAAATGACCAAAACAAATCATAGATGTTTCGAATTTGGAGTTGCAGAACGACTGTCAAAATTTCAATCAGATCCAACGGTCGGATAAAAAATTATGCCTCTTTTTATAAAGTGCGTGCATGACCCCATTGCATCACATTGTATCGACGGCATGTTAGCGAACTTGTTTATTACATCCTTTGGCTAACGAGGCATATACAAGAGTACAAGACCATAAATTAGTTGGCTTTAGACATGAGTAGAACATTTTTCTCGCCCGTCCTTTACCGCCTTGTTTATTGTTTCAACGTGTAACGCCAATAGTGTCAATTAGTTTAAATAGAATTTAAGAATTGACCATCGATCGCTTTTTGCAGGAAGGAAAACAAGTAATCCACTCCTTTTTTATACATTACATGTGCAAAAAATCATGAAATATAATATTACGTCTATGACTGTCTACATAAATTAAATATTTGCTCATATTTGCTTATACTTAATGTTGGAAGAAAAATTAAGTTATGCTGAAAATGACAAGCAACGTAGTAACTACTATTTTTTTTTTTAAAAAAAAAGAACTACATGTCTACATTATAAATTTATAAGTGCGTTGTACCAAAAAAATAAGAAAAAAATTGATGAGTTTAAGACAACGAAGCAAGTGAGAGAAGCATTTACGTGGGAGAGAGGAGAAGCTGTGTTTTCTCCATTTTGCCCTTTTGAATGCATCAACTCCTCTTTATTTATACACAGCTTTCCCTCCTTGACGCGCAGCCTCCAGTTTGAAAAAGGTACCATAAAAGTTCTAAAATTCCAAAAGGGAGGGTAAAAGCGTAAAAGTGAGAAGATAAATAACCAATCCCAGGCACAGCCGCACAGGACAGAGAAAAGAAATGAGAGAAGACCAGTTAATGGAAGAGAAAACCACCATGGTTAAAAAATCAAAATTCAAGAGGGTTTGTGTCTTTTGTGGGAGCAGCTCTGGAAAGAGGAATAGCTACCAAGAAGCCGCTATCCAACTCGGAGAAGAGCTTGTATGTACTCTCATTGTTTTGTTTTATGCGGTCTGTGCTCTAATTGAGGGTTTATCTGATATTGACTAAGATTTGTTTTTTTTTTTTTTTTAAAATTTTGGTTTTTTATCAGGTTGCGAGAAAAGTGGATTTAGTGTACGGAGGTGGCAGTTTGGGGCTCATGGGACTTGTTTCTGAGGCTGTACACAAAGGAGGAGGCCATGTTATGGGGTTAGCATTTTTCTCTAGCTCTCTGTTTAGAAATAATTTGTGTTTGAATTTGGTTGATTAGCATATTTCTTTTCCCTTTCTATATGTTTGATGTGTTGCCTTTTGTTTTTCTCCTCTTTCTAGCATTATTCCGACGACTCTCATGGGAAAAGAGGTAACCAAGAATGTCTCTCTTCCTTCTTTGATTAGCCATTGATTTCATATGTTGTATGTTATTATTTTTTTTGGAGAAATTTAATGTCATTTTTCTTTAGATAACTGGAGAAACAGTAGGGGAGGTGAAGGCAGTAACCAGCATGCACCAGCGCAAGGCAGAGATGGCGCGCCACTCTGATGCTTTCATAGCCTTGCCAGGTCTCTCATTTTTCTAAAACAGAGTAACAGACATAGCTAGATCGATAATAAACAAAATTAGTATTAACCAAGTTTGTTAATGTTCTTGTAGGAGGCTATGGTACATTAGAAGAGCTTCTCGAAGTGATAGCATGGGCTCAACTCGGTATCCACAGCAAACCTGTAATGCAACTTCTAAAACCCTTCTCACTCATTTCTCTTACAAAATAATGCAAGTACAGTTACATGAAAATGGAATGCACACAGGTGGGGTTGCTGAATGTGGATGGGTACTACAACTTTCTCTTGGCATTTATAGACAAAGCAGTGGATGATGGGTTCATACAACCGTACCAGCGCCACATCTTCGTCTCTGCCACCAACGCCAAAGACCTTGTTCAAAAGCTTGAGGTACATTTTCTTTCTTCTCTTATTAATTTATTTTTTGTTTTGAGCTAGCCTATTTTTCTTTGGTTATTTCCGTGTTGACTTTGTCTAACAGTCACTTGGGGTAGTACTGTAGTAGCATCGAAATATCCAATAGGAATTAGGAAGTAGAAGAAATGAACCAACTCAACATGCTTCTCTAGGTTTCCTCCACGTGTATCAACGACAAATATAAGAAATTAAGATAGAAGATTGTCCATGTGGATATTTAATTGAAGGTTGAGTGGTTGAGTTAGCTCTTAGCAGAGAATGTTTTCCACGCAAATATTAAATAAATCATCAAATGCTGCTATGTTTCCAATCATGCTGCATGAATAAAATATTGGACCCACAGTACACAGCTTTTTTGTAATTTTCTATTGCAATAAAATCGTTCTTGGTTGGTGTTGAATGATATCATGATCAACTGAGATTATCCTAATTTAATGATATATTTTAAAATAATTTTTCTGGCCCTGACTCCTTTCTTAGAAATTACTGAAGTTTATAATATACAGTTACGTAACATGTTTGTTAGTGTGTAAGTTCAACTTGAATATAGGTTACTTGGATATTAGTTGGAGCAGATTAACATGAATTCTCAGCACATAATTGGTATGTTAATTTGACCAACCTCCTTTGTTTCCTTCTCATGTGACAACTTTTCCTTTTGGTGTGGGACCCACTGACAGGAGTATGTACCGGTCCAAGATGATGTTGTGGCGCAGCTTAGTTGGGAGAAGGAACAGGTGGAGTACAATTCCTCTCTCCAAGTTGAAATTGCTCACTAACAATAACGATAAAAAAAAAGAGAAAAAACAGGGAGAATCAGAAAAGGCAGAAACTGCTACTTGGCAGCAAAACAAAAAGGACTATTTTGGTGTGTTTTGTTGTTTTGCCCCCCTCTCATTACAAAACCCCCCTTTTTTTGTCTCTTGCTAGGAAAATTAATGGACTGCTTACTAGTAGGCTAGGCAGTAGATATTTTGTAATTTGTGTGGTTTTTATGTATGTATTGTGTGGCTTTATCCACCTCCAAAATGTATGTATGTAGAAGCAGAACTACGCTAATCCAAATATAGAAAAGAATTGGCGACCTTTTGTTTATTCTTGTTTGTTTGTGATCTGATCTCTTATACTTCATATAATATTTGGCGTGCTTCAAGTGTGTTTTCATATTTGAAGCTTGCATCTAATTAGAGGGCATGTTATGGTCCTCTCAGACATGAACTTGTGATGTATTTCTCTTCTGGCTCCCTTTTCTTTTTGGAAAAAATATGGTATATCCTTCACTAAAATTGCTTTGAGATTAAAGAATTAGTCCAACCTTTTGCTTCTGTGCAGGGACATGCACCAGAACTTCAAAATTTTCTTTTTTTTTTTTTCCTCTTTGAAAATAAAAAAATTCTGTATAATACATGTGAGGGACACAAATATAATTGTTTAAAATTAAAGAATTACTACAATCTTTTTTTTTTTCCTTCTTTAGAGAAACTTAGCAGTGGCCGCCTATTAGTTGAAACTTCTGATTGTGAGCGGTGACATGCAGCACCGGAATGGCAAAAAAGTTTTCTTTTTTATCGAAATTCTGGTAACTTATTGTTATAAGTCAAATATAAATAGCATAATTTTTTATACAAGTATGATTAACACGCCAACCACACAATTAACATTCGGATCTTTCATGCTTCGAGATCTATTATTTAGTTCGTATGTCCGTTTAGTGGTCGTGCGTGGATAAAGTGTATCACAGCTGTGTCATTTAACATTTAACTATTGTTTAAATCTGAGCTGTCCAATGATACTACTGTTGAGTTTTGAAAAAAAGGTGTCTAATCAAGGATATAAGATTATCCTTGCTGCATTTCAAATTTTATCAAGGGCACAAGCGTCTTACAGTCGCTCAAAAGCAGATCATATTTAATAAAAATATACTTTTTAAAAAAAAATGGCATGGAATACTAGTAGATATATCTATATAACTGTACGTACCTCATTTTCAAATAATTATAAACGTGTTTTGTGTTGTCTATTTTATGTCAAACATGGTGTGTTGGCATGATAGCCATGTCAGCATACAATTGATCTGGCACATGACTTGTCATACTTATGCGTGAAAAAAATTCTTTAACGATTCCAACAGGTGTCATGTGACGTCTCGTGCCAAATTTTATATTAAAATATATATTCAGGAGAAATTTTGATGTGGGTAGACATCTTCATGCACACTGAAGTGCATAACACTTTCAAGTTAAAATTTCTTTATTTAGGCATGCTAATTTTATTTTTTCATGTTGGCATACTAAAAATTTCAATGTTAAGCACGATGTACTTTAAGTCGTATAATAATGTATAGGGGATACATATCGTGTCGTACAAACACATAAACAAATACACCATGTGTAGATTTACATTACCTGCTTAGTTAATTGTTTTGTCTAATACCTACGAAAATTTTCGGAATATTCCAACATTGTCATGAATACAATTCTTTGTTGAAGACTTTGAAGTTTGAACATGACATTGGAATTTTAGAGGCATCTTCCTTCCACATTTTAAATACAAAAAATCACAACTGAAAGACAAGTACATAGTCAACGTAATCTTCTTGATCCTAAGACTTGCTTAATTAGCACGTATCTTAATTTAATTAGACATCGTATATACTATCACTGATACTAAAATAGTTGTAATACAAAAAACACCTGCAAAATATATGTACGAAATTTGATGGGCACAAACGACAAAATAAGTAAGAATATTTCGTTCATATAATAAGGAAAAAGGTTTATAGAAGACAAAATGGCAAAATTAGTATGAAATTCAGTACCAAAAAGATAAAACCGAATATATTTAGTTTTCTTTTCCTTGACAGTTTGAACGATTGCGCTTCTCATTTGCCTAGACCTATCTATTCTGTAACGTAGATAACACAATTAAAATAGTCTGGAAATTAACTAAAAAATCGATCGTTTGAATATAATACCGCGGAGTATAGAAATATAGTCTGGAAATAGTTCTTTATTCTGTAACGTTGGATAATATAAAACAGTCTTGGTATTTTGTAAAGAAAAAAATACAAATTTTTTTGAGTAATTCGGGTTAACTTTGAGACGGAGCGAGAATATACCATAGGACGGGGTAAAATATTACAATTAGTTTGAATTACAAGCATACTTTCATAATATTTTTTAGAAAAGCATATACAGAAACAAATATTTTTGGGGAGAACAATTGCCTCATATTGCTCTAGTACAACTTGAATAACTTTTTTTTTCCCGATAAGATAGTGATTAAATTTCCAATTTATATAACTAAATTAAAAAATCTTATAACGTGAATATTATTTACGTTACTAAAAAAAAATAAAACCTCGAATGTAAATCGTAAAAATTTATCACATGTATAAATAATCAAGACATAATACACATGCAATTGGTGAAATTCATCAATATTATTTAGTGTATTGCTCATTCGAAAAATTACAATACAAGTTTATATAATTTAATACGAGTATTATTTAAAATCTCACTAAGAGGCCTCTGAAACACTATAAATTGAACCTCTCAATGTAAATAAGTGGAAACTTAGACTTTCACTTAATCTTTTTATGTTTTCAAAGATAAAAACCATGAAATATAATAAAAAAATAAGGTTTAAAAACCATAAAAGGCTGAACACACTGTCACAAGATTATTAACTCAGTACAGAGCTTGTGAGTTTGTGTTCATATTTGTCTCTTCTTTTGTAAGCCAGATCAATTGGGGCATTATTGAGTGTGTAGTGTGGAGTGATTTTTTTTATCTTGTCATTTCTGTCCTCCTGGCCACTGAGTGGAAACCAAAATGGAAATGGAAATGGTCCAGTTGGAGGAAGTGAAAATCTGAGATTTCTTTTTCTTGATTTCTGGTGAAACAGAGAAAGAGAAGACTTGAGAAATGAGATGCAAAATAAGATAAGCAATGATGAGTCTGGAGGCAATCATGGCAAAGAGCGAGTGATCAGTGATCAGGTCCGTTACAAAAACCGGGGTCTTTCCTGCGTTTCCGTGTGGTTTCAATTCAAATATCATGCCTCAATGCCTCATGCTCTGTGCACACTGCTGCCAATAGTACAGCTGCCTACTACACTTTTGCATTCAAGGCACTACCAGTCCCACCTTGACTTGATGATGTGTTATCCATCCTCTTGCCACGCCTCTCTGTTCTCGCAATTAATCACCTTTGTTTATTAAATTTTACTTTTATCTTAATTGAAAATTTTTCTAACACAAAAATGTTGGGTTTTTTATGATGAAAGTTCCAAGTTTTACAAGGCAGATTTTGATACGAATAATAAGATCTTGAACCATTATGTGGGCACATATTGAGATACAATACAATTAGTCATATCCAATTGATTTTTTTTCCCTATTATTTGCTTGCTTAGGAGCTAATATGTCTGGATAGGATCTCTTTTAAGAGTCCCTTACAAGTCTTTAACCGGATTTGACTCGACCTTTTAAGTGGAGTTCTAAATTTAGGGCCCATTTGATACAAATACACAACATAAATTTACAAATTAATGCTATATAAATTTTCTATTGCAAGGATCAGGACTTGTCTCCGCTATTATTCTGTCCTGGTTTATAAAACTGAGATATATATAGGCCCTGATCAACATAATTTTTACGTGGAATTTAAATTTATTTCATTTCATTGGAATTGATTTTATGAGATTTTGTTGGGTCTAATAATATAAAAATTCCGACCAAATAATATGAAATCCATCCATTTTGATCAAGAATTTTCTAAAGAAATAAAATGAATTATGAAATCCCATGTTTAAAAGATGCCAATCTGATGGCCATATATTTTTCGTTTACGGTTCGAATATTTTGATTAAAATAGACAAATTAGATGCATACAAAAACTATTTTCGATATGATATATCCATTCAGTGCATTATGTGCTATGTATATAAATGAAACGGTAAATGCTTTTATTTATCTCAAAAATAATTATGCATCCTATTATTTATCTTTCAATTAATTGTTGTCGATGAAGATATATGGCGAATCATCTCTAAAATTATTTTGATAAATTTCAAACGAATTGAATAAAATAAAGACCGGACAAGGATTTGTTGGACAATTATACTAGTGATTTTCAAAAATTCCAAAAAAATAGTAAAAAAATTAAAAAAAATATAAAATTTGGTCAACAAGGATATTATAATAGCGAAATCATATTGGACGGTTTGAATCGATCATTTTGAAACATATCAAAAAATCTGAATTAGTATGCATGTACATTAGTATGGACCATATGTTTTCTATATATATATAGTAATTATTATTAAATGAATTTCAACAAATAGTCATGAACTTCTTTAAACTAATAATAAGAAGGTTAGCGTCCAAATGCAATAAACTTGTTAGAGCTTAATCTTCAAATGACCGATTCAAATATTTCATGTGATATTCATATTGAAATCTAATAGAAAAAACATAATTTAAAATTTTACTAAAATTTTTATATTTTTTAGAAAATCATCGATAATAAAAATTACGAATCGTTTGAAAAAAATAATAAAAGATTTAAAACTTGTTTATTTTAACTAAATTTCAATATAAAAATCATGTTAAACAGTTTGAATCCGTCATTCGAAGTTCAAATTTAAAAACAAACTCATTAGACAGATCTTCGATCTCCATCAAAATATATCGGACTTTCAGCCTTGCTTAAATAATATAAAAATTAGATAAAAGGAAAAAAAATGTTGATTCCAAATCAGGTCTATCCTATTCGGCAGAAACCAAAATGTAGAAAGAATAAAATGGGATCACCCTTGACGCAACCGTTCAATGTGGTTTTGTATCTCGGTCTTGGGATCAGACTTTGGTCAGTATGGTTTTAGTGATTTCTTTTCCGTTTCGTACCATGTGTTAAAAAAAAAAAGTACGTGGGAATATGGGCTTGGGACCGTCATTTTTTTAATTAGTAAATATTATAAAATAATTAATGAATTTAGTAAATCGAGAAAAGAATTAATAATAGTAGTAAATTCTGGCCAATGCCCCCTCTGAGGCGCCGTTGCCCATGGCGCCGCATGAGGCGCCGTTGCCCATGGCACCTCCAAGTCGTATGCTGTTTTTCGAGTTCAAAAATAAATTATCTTGGTGTTTTGTGAATTTTATTGCGATCCAATGGTACGTCCAAAAATTGTGAAATTTGGGTACTGCAAAATAGGTTCGCTGGTGAGCGTTGTGCATTTTTTGTGGATTTTTTTGAAACTTCCTTGTAGGTTTTCTAGCGCCCAACTTTTAGTACCTCGTGCTGTTTTTTCATTTAAAAAACGAACTATCTTGGTGTTTTGTGAATTTTATTGCGATCTAACGGTACGTCGAAAAAATGTGAAATTTGGGTACTGCAAAATAGGTTCGCTGGTGAGTGTTGTGCATTTTTTGTGGATTTTTCTGAAACTTCCTTGTAGGTTTTGTAGCGCCCAACTTTTGGTATCTCGTGCTGTTTTTTCAGTTCAAAAACGAACTATCTTGGTGTTTTGTGAATTTTATTGCGATCCAACAGTACGTCCAAAAATTGTGAAATTTGGCTACTGGAAAATAGGTTCACTGGTGAGCGTTGTGCATTTTTTGTGGATTTTTCGGAACCTTCCTTGTTGGTTTTCTAGCGCCCAACTTTTGGTACCTCGTGCTGTTTTTTCAGTTTAAAAACGAACTATCTTGCTGTTTTGTGATTTTTATGCGATCCAACGGTTCGTCCAAAAATTGTGAAATTTGGGTACTGGAAAATAGGTTCGCTGGTGAGCGTTATGCATTTTTTGTGGATTTTTCTGAACCTTCCTTGTTGGTTTTCTAGCCCCCAACTTTTGGTACCTCGTGCTGTTTTTTCAGTTTAAAAACGAACTATCTTGCTGTTTTGTGATTTTTATTACGATCTAACGGTTCGTCCAAAAATTGTGAAATTTAGCTACTGCAAAATAGGTTCTCTGGTGAGTGTTGTGCATTTTTTGTGGATTTTTCTGAAACTTTCTTGTTGGTTTTCTAGCGCCCAACTTTTGGTACCTCGTGATGTTTTTCCAGTTCAAAAATGAACTATCTTGGTGTTTTCCGTTTAATTTTTTTCATTAATGTTTGGTGGAATTTAAATTTAATAGCTAAGACATAAAAGGAAAAAAAACATGCAAATATGTCATAACAAATAAGACACACATGTCATAATGTCAGAAATCATACAAGTCATAACGTCACAAAACACACAGCAGAATCATACAAGTCATAACGTCACTAAACACACAAGTCATAAAGTCAACTCTCATGGGAACATAGAAGGTGTAAACCGAACGGGTTCTCTCCTCTCACGATCTGGGTACCTAGGCTCAACAGGTGCTGGGGTTGTCGCTGTCGTCGGATCAACGGTCGGTACGGTCTGCAACTCTGCCTCAGAATCACCTGCTCCGGACGGACCAGCCTCGTAATCATGTGCCCCCTCTCCAAATACTCGTGGAGAACTATAGCCGTACTCGTCCATGGCAGTGTGTCCAGAAGAAGCAAAGCCATAGTCCGTGACGCTTATATTCAAGTCCGGCTGAAAGTACTGGGGCGTACCAAACACCTGTGAGACGTTTTCCTGGGTCGGATCTGGTGGTGCATCTTGTGTCCCAGCAGGGTCTGGTATCTGCTCCTCACCTGTACGAAAAAAATAACATAATCAAGTAACATAATCAAGTTAAGTAATTATACCAAAAAAAAAAATTCAAAGTTTCAAACCGTACCTGTCGTATTGATGTTATCCTCATTAAGAAAACTAAACCAATCAGGTTCTGGAATGGACTGCACACTGAGCCACTGTAGGACTGCATCTTGCGGAGGATAGGGACAACAATCGTCGGCACTTATTTCCTCCGGCGGAGTTATCTGCAAGTCATCGATCGCCGGAAGATTGTGCGTATCCAAAATATGTTGCAACAGTCCTGGCTTGTTGGCATCCTCAAGCTCTCCCCTGCAATTCGAAAGATTAAAATGTTATTAACAATATTTTCATTAATGAGTATTAATTATTATTTGCCTTAATGAAAATATGCATTAACAATACCTGCAAGTCATCAATAGCGTCTTCGCGAGCCGCCTATATCCTTGTCGCAAGGCTAACTTGCACGCAATAGCAGCAGTGCTTAACGTCCGTCCGACCTAAATTGTACAAAAATTATAAATATTTGGTAATGAATCCATAAGAAAAGAAATATTAATGCATCCGTAAGAAAAGAAATATTACCGTCCGATTAGTACGCCTCCAGGACGGTTCATGTTGCAATCCAGGAATTTGCGGTGCCGGTGGTGGAGCTTCACCAACTTCAAGCGGTCCTTGCACAACGTCTGAAGGAATAACTCGCTGTGATGCTCCGTACTGATTATACCATGGCCAGTACTCTCTGTCGTGCCTTGCCAGATCAAATGGTCCCGCTCGATATTTGAAATTATTCTCCATATTGTTCCAGTTGTCCCTGATCCAGTTCCACGAGATGCTCCAATCCTCCACTCTATTTGTCGCGTTGGTTATTGAATTGAGCCACTTTTGCGTCTCCCAGTACTGTTTTCCATAACAAGTTAGGCAAGTTATGGAAGTTAAAAAGTGAACTATTGTTCAACTTATGCAAGGTAAACATAATTGTTGCATAATAATGCTAAAAATTAAAAGATGATAATAAGAATAGGTTGATAAACCAACCAGAGTACGTGGAGGTGGTAGCAGCTGACGCTTTCCGAACTGTCGCGCGCATCGCCCTGGATAAATCCAACTGACCTTACAGAAGCACACAACTGGAACCGACCTTAACCACGAGTCGTCCATCTCATCAGCAGTGACCGGCCTGTAATCGTAAAGAAACCATTAATTTCGAAATTTACATAACTGAAAATAGTCTACATGAAATTTTAAAGTAAATCACATACCTATATTTCCGAAAATCTGTGTATGGAGTCCATAAGACCCAGTCTGCTTTCAACCTTGCAATCTCATTCCTTTGAATCGCCACACCAACACGGTTCGGGCTATTTGTCCAAATTCTTGGGTCCGTCCACTTCCTGATTTTTTGTAAAGCATTTTTATATTTACTTAATTTAAGATATACAACTATTTTATTAAAAAAATATATTATTTATGCCTTCCAAATGGGACTGCCAATAGTCTGCTAGGATATCCGAACATGTCAGAATCGAAATTTACTCTTGGTCGACACACCGGTAACCGTGTCCAAGACCACATTTGCAGCAGCAGCATAGGTCCGCTAATGTTTTGTTCGCCCTTGCTGTGGTCCCACTTCATACATGCCGTGTCTAAAGTCCGGAATAAAACAGCAAGCACAGCAGCACCCCAATTAATATTCCTCGGAGAATTCACATCCTGCAATACAAAAATATGTAATGATTAGTAATCACAATTACAAATAACAAGTTTATTAACGTCCAATAGAGTAAGAATTTACCTGAAGGAATGGAATATAGCAAGCTGGGACAGCAGATCCAGAAGTGTCTGGAACCATAACACAACCAATCATCTCCATTGCGTACGCTCTGGCGTACCGATCCCAGCCGTCATTGTCATCCACGCCAGGAAACTGGGCGCACATCCTACGCAACCACGATAAACTAATCTGGTTCCTGTACATATTTCGTAAACAAAATTAATATTAGTACAACTATTTTCATTTGAGAATCACAAAAAACTAAATTGACATAAAATTACCTCCCTGCGCCCTCCTCGCATTAGGGTCATCAAAAAGCAATTGCTCAATAGTCTCGTCACGCACGTTTGTAGAGCCAATCAACGGTTCTCCCCATGTTTGAAGACCCCACAGATGAGACACATCCTATTTCATCAATTATAGGTAAGAATAATATTTTCAAAGTCCAAATTTTGTCCAATTTCAAAATAAAAATGAAATTTAACTAACCTCGTATGTCACCGTCATTTCCCCAGCAGGGAAATGAAAGGTATGGGTCTCCGGCCTCCAAAATTCTATCAAAGCTGTGATGAGACCGGGGTCTAGCTTCAACCAAACTCCCTTCCACTTATTAGCCACCTGTGTAAGTCGAAATTTTAAGAACAAAAATAACATCTCAAACTAAGTGAAAAGAAATATAACTATTTCACAGTCACTTACATTCTCTGGCAGCATAGCAATCTCATCATCAGCCTCGCGAAGCCTTGAAAAATTGAAAAGTCCAACATTCCTTAATCTGTACTCCAGAAAAGGATGGCTCCTAATGCTAGGTCTATGCACCCTATACCTAGGCATTTTATCTCTCTGCATTTTTTAAATAATATTATTAAGAACAACATTTTAAGAATTTATTAGTTACAATTATTAATAATAACAAAATATATTAATTAGATCATACATCTGGATGCGTGATAGGAACACTCGATCTATGCTCGTCTCCTATAAAAATGCACACATTTGGATCCTCTCCCTCTGCAAGAGGCGGAATACTTCGTGCAGCAGTCGTCGCATCAGTGTCCTTCTACCAGAAGGCTCACCAGGTGTCTCGGTAGCTCTACGTGGTGGCATTCTGTGAACATAATAATAGTTCAATAATATTTCGTTAAATACTTTTTTATTATTAATATAAAAATTCTACATAAAATTTCGATATAAAATTTTGTTAATTATTAATATAAAATTTTCCTACATACTACAAATAATAGTTCAATAATATTTCGTTCATTTTAATAATTTACCTATCAACAACTAACGTAACTATTTCAAAGAATTTCGTATTGAACTATTGTATGCTTTAATAATTTAACAATGAACAATTAACGTTAATATTTAAAATAACTTTTGGTATACAACTATTAATAATATTTTCTAAATTTACCTATTAATAATATTTTCTGTTTTAATAATTTTTCTGTTTTAATAATTAACGTAACGATTGATATTTCACTAATGTAAACTAACATAATTATTTAAACAAATAACTGAATGTATGTAAGGAAAATATTTCACTAATGCAATACCAATCAATTGATTATTTCGGTTAAACAACTATTAATAATATTTTCTAAATTTATCTATTATTAAATATTTTCTGTTTTAATAATTAACGTAACGATTAATATTTCACTAATGTAAACTAACGTAATTATTTAGACAAATAATTATTTCGGTTAAAAAAAAGTACCTTCAATCTTCTATCTCTTACAGAAGGGCCCCACGTTCTGCTCTACTCTTCTCTTCTTCCTCCTCCCTTTTACAGCCGGGCCCCACGCGCTATCTCTCTCTTTCTCTTTCCTTCTCTCTCGCAGCTGGTGGGAAGTGGAAAAAATGAGCAGCGGAAGTGAGGCGCTGGCTGAGTTTTATTCGGTTGGGAGGCGCCATGGTCAACGGCGCCTCATGCGGCGCCATGGGCAACGACGCCTCAGAGGGGGCATTGGCCAGAATTTACTACTATTATTAATTCTTTTCTCGATTTACTAAATTCATTAATTATTTTATAATATTTACTAATTAAAAAAATGACGGGGCTTGGGAAGTCTATTGTGTGAAATTAACAGAAATATTTTCTGATTAAATAAAATGTGGCGAATCTGAATAACCTCAACCCTGTTTCTAATTACAGATCCCTTCATACATGACTATTTAAAAAAAAAAAAAAAAATTATTACAAAAGAAATTTTTAGTCAGATTTCAAAACTGCATTCTCCATAAGACTATAACGAAAGTATTATTACAAACCAAAGATTAATTTTTTGGGACCTCAATTTTTTGTTACCTACTGATTCATTTATTGATTAGACATGTACCACTTCACCATAATAACATGTTCTTGGGCTATAGATTTTTTTTTTTTTTTTTTTTTTGGTCATTGCTCAAAATGGGGCGACACTTGAGCTAATTCAGGAATTGAGATCTTTTGGCAGTTGGCATTAGACAAGCTTGTATTGGTGTCTCCAACTCTCTTTCTTCCGTACTCTAATAAACTAGAGCTTTCTTTTTTTTTTAGATAAATAATAAACTAGAGCTTTCATATTCCTTTCTTCTAGTCTAGGGTGGGGGCGAAGGCTGCTTGATGTTTAAATCTTGGATGTGACCGTGCGACAAAACTAGTTAATGGTTTTGGATCGATCCATATGGATATAGAGCAAAAGATGAATCGAATAGGACAATTTTTTTTTTTGGGGAATTATGGACTTGGCCTGTAATTTCGGTTATGTTCTATCCTGTCTGATCTAAATTATTGGATCTAAAAGACCTATCAAAATTTTGTTTAAATCCGACTGAATATTGCTCTTAAAAACTAAATTATTTTGATGATTCTCAAACACTAATTTGAATACAATAATAACGGTCATTAGTAATTCATGTTCAATACATCTCGATGAAAATTCCCATTACCATTGTAATTGAACCCTTATATATGTACATGTATAATAACACTGAATTAACCTAAATATTAACTAATCAATAGTTAAATTTCAAGCAATTTATTTGTGTTAAAGTATGATTCTTTAATTACGTGCATTTTAGGAATCTATTTAACTCTACTGTAATCGCATCCTCAATATGTGGACACACTATTATTTAATAATAATAATAATAATAATAATAATAATAATAATAATAATTATTATTATTATTATTATTATTATTATTATTATTATTATTAGTATTATCATCATCATCATTATTAGTATTATTATTTTTCTTAATTGATGACTATTGACTAATAACGAATGATAACGGTGTTAAAAAAATAGAGTAAAATCTTACCTTAAATAATAAAATAGTTGTTAAAAAATATATCTTGACTATATAAAAATATCTTTTGTAATCAAACTTGTTTTCTATTGCTCCTCTGATGCTGCTTCACCTGATATTTATTTCTACAATTCATCATAAAAAATATACTGCGCATGCAATCCAACGATAATTTTATTTCTATTTAAAATGAAAAATCAGTGAACTTATATGATGGATGATTCATATGTAACCATATATCAAATCAAATAAACTAAAATATGTATAACCTTAATTTAATTGTTTACACCATTATTGAATTTGTGATTTATAAATAGTAGAAATTATTTTACATCATTTTAACCGTGCCAAGTGAATATTATAACTATATATATCTGCGCACGCGTGACTTCCGCGTGGGCACTGTAGTAAGAACAGTGCCCTGGATCTTCTGTGGCGCATGATCTTTTGTGGTAAAAATAGTATTTAGGATTTTCTGTGACAGTTTTCATATAATATTTGAATAGTATTCTCAATTTTTTATGTCATTTTTTTTATATAGCGTAAAATAAATCGTGCAACCATTTAATAATATATTCGTATAGGAATGAATCGCGCAACGCGCGAGATTAGCGCTAGTTAACATCAACTATGTCACACGAGTCCTCATCTGCTGGAATTTTATGCTGTGAATTGGCTGATTCGTACATTTTGAGCCATCTATTATAACCAAGTACATAATCATATAAGACATACAACTTTATATGCTGATATGTACCGAAAGGATAAAATTTTACTCACTCCAGTTACTTTCATAAATAAAATTTGTCAGTTAAATATTAAGATAAATATAATGAATTAAAAAGCTACAAAGTCGACATTGAATAAACTTCAACTAAAAATCAAGCTTGGCAGCCTACGGGTTTCGTTCAAAAAAAAAAAAAAAAAAAAAAAAAAAGAACAACGAGCTTGGCTGTTTATAGAAATAGATATAAATATAACACAAAAGTTAATGCAGCACGGAATGGAAAATTTATGAGACTCCTTGATTGTACAGAACATCATGTCATCATGGCTTTTTTATTTTATTTATTTTGAAGGTTATATCATCATAGCCTTAAAAATAACGTACACATAATTTTCTTGCATTCGAGTATCTTAGCAAAAGAGTAGGCTGAAAACACCTTGATGTAAAATTGCATCAAAATGGAAATTTGATATTAACAACACATAGCTAAGGATGCATTAAAGCCAACCTAACCATGCATAGGTTGGTCCAATTGTTTCTATGATGCTGCTTGTTTGCTGGTCGTCCATATAGTTTATTTATTTCTTTTTTATATTTTCAGGATATAGATGAAGTTGTCAAATATTAACATATAATCTCCAACAACTAGAGATATAATTAGATTAGGAATTGGTTATGTACGAAATAATAGATGATGTACAGTGTTAGAGGTGATTAGTGATTTGATTTTGAAAAAAATAAAAATGAGAATTAAATGAAGGGAAGATCGATGTTTGATGCTATTTTGCTATCTGCTATGGGTGATCGATTACCTCTTTACATATAATAAGTAGTTGTACTCGAGATGTGTTGTATAAATACAAATGGTTACGGAATAATCACATGGCATTTTGTTGCAAATAACAATCTATCTCATGTCGTTTTTTGATTTTTGAACGTGAAAAAAGCAAGTTGAATCACTGCTTTAAATGGGCCATATTTCTTCCAATTGAACCTAAATTACAAGCCCACTTTTGAGGAATATAAGGCCTTTTACTACCTAACCGAACAAACCTAGTAAAATCAAATGGTAATTGATTCATACCATCCATCCCAGCGTCATCCAGCGCCATCCAGACTCAGCACTCCCTTCTCCTTTCCGCATCTAACTCAGCGATCCAATCCGAGCGCGCCTTCTGATCCGAGCGCACCTCTCACCCAGCGCACACACCTTCCCCTCACCTTGCGCTACCTTCCTTTCCTTCGTTTCCAGGCACGGCTCCCCTCCCTTCTCTCTCTTCTCGCGAGTTCTCCTTTGTTCCTTCGCTCACAGGCGAGTCTCCCTCTCCCTTCCCTCTCTTTCTTCGTGGATTCCTCCTCCTCCTCCCTTCTTCTTTCTCTATTTTCCTTTCCTTTGTTCTCTTTTATCCCCTCTATTTTTCTTCCTTCTCTTTCTTACTGGTCCATCGTTTCTTTTTCTCTGTTCATTTTATTTGTTATATATGTTCTATTTATTTATTATATATGATTTATATATATTGACTTTTATTTTTTTCATCTAGTTCAAATTATTTGTAATATATGTTCAATTTATATGTTCAATTATTTATGTTCACTTTTATTATGATTTTCACGATGTTTGCTATATATGTTCTATTTACTGTTATATTAGTTCAATTTATTTGTATATATGTTTAGTTTATTTGTTATATCTGTTCAATTTTTTTGTTACATGTGTTTTAATATGTCCACTTATATCTTTTTGTTAAAGTATACATTATTTTTTATATATGTTCAATTTATTTGCCATTTATGTTCAATTTATTTGTTCACTTTTACTTTTTTATGAGTGCACATTGTTTGTTACATATGTTCAATTAGTTGTTATATCTGTTCAGTATATATAAACTCTGATTATATGTTCGTATTATCTTTGTATCTGTTCAATTTATTCTTGTATATGTTCATTTTTAAAAAGACGGGATAAAGTGTGAGGGAGAGGAAGGGAAAATAGATCGTCAGGAAGGAGGGAAGGACAGAACGGAGTGCGAGGGAGGAAGGAAAAATAGATTGCTAGGAAGGCGGGAAGGACAGAAGGTACCGCGTAAGGACAGAAGGGGCGTGAGGGCGGAAGGGCACGTGAGGGAGGGAAGGGCGCGTGAGGGAGGGAAGGGCGCCTCAACCAGGCCCGCGGAAAAAAGAAAAAGATGTACGGGAGGGGAGGATTGGATGACGCGGATAATTTTTCGCTGGATGACGCTTATCATTCCCGAAATCAAATTCGGTCGAAATTTAATTTAGTTGGGTTATCACTTATCAAGTATATTCGGTTTCCATTTATTAAATAGAAAATTAAGTTTCAATTGCAAAACAATTAAAGACCAAATTAAATTTTTTTTTTCGTACTTGAAAAACTGGAAAATTTAAGAACTGAGCCAAACACTAACCTTAAGGTAATTTCTAGTGAGTGAACTTTGGGTACAAAAAGATAGTTCCTGTCAAGATTTTGTCAGTCATTGCAGCAGAATAATTTTATCGTCAAATCGGATATGAGGAGGCACGATCCAAATACACCTACACATGAACTGTGCCTCTTACCATGAACTCATAAAAAAATAAAACACAAATATAAAAGTGGATTCAAAATCTGACGAGATTAAGCATCAACTTGATGCCTACATCCTCCACAAACACAATATTTTTTATTATTTTCTGTAAATGTTTGAGTTGATACAACACATGAAGGAAAAATGAATAAATAGAAAACTAATAACTTCTTTCTCAAGAAACAATCAGATAATAAAAAAAAATATCTAAATACATCTTCATATAATCAAATCAGATTCTCGTCAATCAGTCATCACTTTGCTTGTGCATGTTCTTCCTTTTTTTTGAAATATCTCCAAAAATTTTTTTCTCTTCCCTCAGATACTTCCAAATAAGATCAAAATTGTCATTTTTTTTTTATCGGTTCCATGCATCTGATTTAGGACACAATCTTATGCGACACAATCCGTGTCTAAACATACCATACATTTAATTCTAGGCATGATCTTCTGCAAAATTGTCACACCCCGAGTCACTTTTAGACGACTCGCGAGTGCATCTCGACAACCCGCCGTGTATTTCTACGCAAGGCGAAACAAACATCACATACATACCAATAATTCATACATATAATGCCACAAAACTTTGTTTAATCAATAAGAAAAGAATTAGATTAACGGCAAGGACTAACATGGTGAGATGAACACAAGACTCCCATGCTAGTTCAATGTATCAGAATATTTAAACAAAATAGAACAATACAATTAGTGGCATTTATTTGACCTGTTTATTTTTCTCTCTTTTCTTGCGAAAGTTCGAACTCATCGTCTTCAATACCTGGAACCCATATTAAAATGGAAACGGGTGAGAGATCGGACACTCTCTCAGTGCGGTATTCAGTTCCAGCCCGGAGATTTGTAAACTTTTTCTAAGTACATACTTACAACATGATCAACTATCTCTATCTCATAATTATATACAGTGTAAGAATCATCACATTTCATGATGCATCACTTATGCAAATCACTAAATGCAGTACATGTTTCAACAGAGTGCAAAGACTATTCATTGTATAATAATTAAAGTGCAATTAAATCATATGCAACCTTTATTAAATATTTAACTTTCTAATGCATGATCCAATATATCATTTTCCAAGTTTTGCTAATAATGGGTAGCAAGTAGTTCCTTCGTTAGCTAACCCAAGAAGTCAATTGTCACTTTTTAATTCCACTTGGTAAACCGTCCCACTTATACCAAGCCCACTTGTTTGACACAATTCCACTAACCCAGGAAGCCCACTTATCCGTCGCGAACGGATAACTTCTGGGGAGCGCGCTAGTACTAGGGCCCTCAGGCCAAACACTTGGTACAGCGGATACCGTCCACTTCCACTTTAACATTTACCACTTCCACTTTAACATTTATCACTTCCACTTAACATTTACCACTTTAATATCCACTGTCTTAACTTAACAATTATGAGATGCGCATGCATTCATACATTCTATGCCATGTATATTAATGATGCAATTTCATGCTCACTAAACTTTATCCCATCAAGCAGATTTTCAACAATTAAAAAGGGATGTTAATCACTATCCAAAACGTGTCCGAATTCAACATGCCATGCAATAACAATTTATGAAAATAATATGCACAATAAAATAGATAACAACTTTACAAATAAGTCCAGGAACCCGCACCTGACAGGAAGACGAACTCACTGATGATCGTCCAAACCAACTCCCGAGCCGCTACGATTCTCAAACACTAGATTCTTTATTCCTAATTTCGATAATTAAAATAATATTTAATTCAGCCTCCAACTTATGTCCTAATACAAATTAACTTTTTAACAAAGGAATAAAGAATCAGAATAAGAAAATGACAAGTATAATATTTAGTTATTCAAAATAAAGTACTAAAATAGGATTGAAAGAGAATCGGCAATTGAATAAATAAAGAAATTTAAATGCACAGTGCCATGCATGGTTTGAGTAAAATAATATATTCTCTAAGCATGTTTAAAAGATATAAATACTTTCAACGGTAGTTAGAAAGTAGTGAGCGACTATTAATATATCATAATATTTTCAATCTAAACTTGTAAATCAGAAAAATAATTAATAATGATCAAGAAAGGTGTCTATTGTAAATCGGATCAGAATAAAAATGGAAATTAAAATCAGTTTTTCCTTCTCTTTTTAATCCAAGATAGAATATGCATAATATTATTATATTTTGGAAGAACTTATGAAAAAAATAGTAATTAAGATGATCAAAATCTGATGCAGTACACAACTAGTAGAAGATAAAATATAAAAGAAAGAACAGCGTAAAGTACCATTCAAAGAAGGATTGGAGTTCTCCTTGAGTTAATTTTTCTTGACACGAGAAGGACAGTAGGGTAGACAAATTTGAAGAACTGGGATGAAGTTTGGAATAATAAAACAAGGAGGAATATATATATGAAAATATAAAGGGTGCATCCACTTGCGTTCTTTTAGATCATAACCGACTTCAGCGGTTATTATTGTTGGACCGAAGAAATATATAACATGAAATTATATTTGGGAAAAGAAAAGTGGTTCGGTTTTTAAAATAGGAATATAGTATGCGAAATAACTGAATGACACCTACTGGATAATAACCAACTTAATAACTGACTAAATAAAAGGGTGCACAGAATAAAATAAAAACTTTATATTCAGCCAATCACAAGTCAACCAGGATCATAGAAAGTTGTTGACCAGGAAAAAAAAACATAAATTAATGATATAAAGGAATAGTTCACATGCGTTCAAATCAAAACTTCATAAAATTATTTTGTCCTAACATGCATTAATTACGTTAAAATAAAATAAAAATGTCATGAAATGCTATTATCTCTAAACAATATTTGAAGACAAAGTATCATGATAAAATGAAACCATATGCAATAATAATTAAAATTTCTAAATACATTTTTAGTGCATTGAAAAAAAAAAACCATGGTAAAAGTCTACGACGCAAAAAGCTAAAAAAAAAAAATTCTAGGTATATCTTTAACTTAAAATAAAATATTGTAAAATTTTGGATTGTTACAAAAATCATATTTCCAACTGTTACCATGGCATCATCTCCCGAATTCTGATGCTATACGTCTGTATGGAACTACTCAAGTTCGATTTAAAGCGACAGTGATAAATTTATTTTACCAAGAAATTAAATTTGTTTTATTAGTTGCACTTGCACACCAAGTTGATAATTGTACCTTAGAAAATCGGCGCATTTGTTGCTTCAAAAAAAAAAAAAAGTCCGCAGAACAACATTGATTTCATGTCGTTCCTCACTACGCCACTTTTTATTTATAGAAACGGTTATATATATGTTAATAGAAACGGTTTGGCAGCGGTACTAAAAATAGGTGGTGCTAAAGAGTTATAAAAAAACGTTTCTAAAAATGGTGTTGCTAAAAACAACCAAGATTTTGTCAGAAACTTTAGAAACGGTCTTTAAGGAAAACCGTTTTTAGAAATAGATTAGTTGAAAGTTGAAACGGTTTATTAACAAAAAACTGTTTCTAACAAAACATAGAAAATTAATGTTTTATTATTCGGTTTTTTCAAGAACTTGTTTGAAACGGTTTTTAAACAATAACCGTTCTTAATTTAAGTAGTTTAGAAACGGTTATTAAATACAAAGCGTTTCTATTCCAAACCGTATTTTAAAAAATTTAACAAATTCAATTAGAAATGGTTTTTAATAAATAACCATTTTTATTATTAATCTTAGAAACGGTTATTTACTAAAAACCGTTTCTAATTAACAAACCGTTTATTTAAAATTTGAAATACTTGTTTAATTCATTAAGAACGGTTTTTTATTAAAAACTGTTTCTAGAAGGAGGTCTTAAGAAACGGTTATTACTTAAAACCCGTTTCTAATTATAAATCGCAATAAAAAAAAATATTTTTCATTTTGGGGGCTAGCTTCATTTTTGCTAGCCATAAAAATTTGTACCAAATTAAATTGGTATATCACAACAAACGCAATTAATATATCCAAACAAACAATTCATATATCAAAACAAAACAATTTAGTTAACAACAAGAAATATGTCGTACCAAATATACTAATTCACAATATTCGATCCAAATATAGAACTTATTGTCTCGCACTTTTTCGGGTCCGCACCTCGGATAGGATTTAGGAATACCTCCGTGGGGGTGAAAAAATACTGATCAGATACCCCTCGAACTCCTTGGGACACGACTACCAATACCCGCCTGACAAAGGATGAGGATATCGTAGCGGTCTCAGGGTTTTCGAGAGTTTGATTGTTTGTTGCAGGTCCTTTCCTTCCAGTAGGCGCAAGCCCCTACTGTTAATTACCTCTGAACCAAGTCAAGAGAACCTCTAGATCGGAGATGTTAATAGATTGGGCATATTAAGTGTATCCAAGCTTGTTTAATGATCGTCTAAAGCGACCATTTCGATAAACAGAGTGTACTGACAGTGAGTGTGAATGCAAGGTAAGTGTTTATGATGACATGAATGCATATAATATGTTGTGGTGGCTGCAAGGAGAAGAAGTTTTTATTTTAAAAGAGCTGCACGGGCAGTCTTTCTGTATTTAGATGTGGTCTGGTTGATCATTAACCGATTAGGTATTAGATCACTTTAAGACTTGTCGTCTCCATATCCATGACGCGTCGCGTGTCTGGAGAAACAAGTGTAAACGTGTAAAGCCTTGGTCTCGTGACGTTTTGAAGGTCCGGTATATTGAACGTGCTGGATCTTCGGTGTTGAGACGTGTCTAAGGCTTAAGTTTGTTGTCGACGTGTTGAGGCTAAGGTTATCGAACGTGTTGAGAGCTTCAGGCATTCTAGCGTGTAGAAACTTCGGTTCTTGAACGTGCTGTCAGCTTCAGTCGTTTGTTGACGTATTTGAACTTTTAATCTCTTAGCGTTTTAGGGTCTGGTTCAAACGTTTTAAACCCTGGCATTAAGATATGTTAGAAAGTTCAGGTCACTTGAGTCTTGTTTGCGTTTCTAAGACTTTAAACATTTTTGAGTTTAATAGCCCCGGCTTTCAGACATTTTGGGTATTTGGCTTCCTGGAGGGTGTGTGTTCCCGGAGATTTAATTTCTGGACTTGGCTTTTGAGTATAAGTATTTATGGACTTGACTTTGGTTCTAAGTCCTGATTTTTTGGGTTTAAGTATTTTTGGGCTTGACTTTTGGGTCGAAGTATTTCTAGAATTGACTTTTCGGTCGAAGTAGAAAGCTCATGTTTAATTTTCTTTTGGCGGATCTTCAGACTTCTTGAATTTGCTGTCTTAAGATCCGGGATCGATTTTGAGATCTCTGAGCTTGGAAGCTATGTAGAGTTCATTTAGGTTTTAGATATCTTGGATTGTTCTTTGAATTTGGGTCTTGGTTTTGGTTTGTCTGACCAGGGCTTCTTGTTTTATTTTGAATACCGGGAATGTCAGTCCCTGATAATTCAAAATACCTGCTGTCCAAATGTACCTGTTGTCCAAGTGTACCTGCTGTCTAAGTATACCTGTTGTCTAAGTGGTTAAGACACTTAAACTTTTGAATTTTTCATGTTTTTAATGTCAATTGGGTCTTTAAGACATTTTTTATGACATTTTTAAGGGGAATTAATGGTGTTGAATTAAACTCCCTTTTTCTTTTGGAATTTGGTGTTAAAGTGTTATACAAAAACGTTCCTTGTTATTTTCTGAACACTTTGGTATTTTCCGGTAATTTTCTGACCCTTCTAGCTATTTTTAAAGCATTTTTGAAGTTTCAGCAATTTTGGAAAATTCTTATTGGCTGGAGGCTTGCTGTTTCGTGTTCTGGATGTCAGGGACCCGCCACACGCAAGACGCCACAGAGAATCAAGCGACGTGGCTGAGGTGAGTTGATTGAGTCGATTGGTTCACGCGCGCGCCTATGCGCCGAGTGGATCTGAATTTGACAAATGGGTCCCACCGCCAACGACTGTGTACGCAGTGTGCCGCGTCTATGCGTCTCGATTCTGGATTCCGTTGGAAACGAATGTGAGACGCTGATCTGCGCCAAGATTCGTGTTGGTCAAACATTCAGCAAACCCTTCTCTTTTTCTTTCTTCCTTCTTCTTTTCTTCTTCGTCTCTTCCGACGAGAGATTGGCATGAGTCAAACCTTCAAGGTCGACATGATCTCCGTCGTGAGGCGGTAGTTGGGCCGGCTGAGGAGACCGAAGAGATCGACTCACTTTCTTCTTTACTTTTGAGCTGGTCAATTGAGTCGTCTCTCGCTAATTAAAGTCGTGAAGGCGTTGCTGTATTCGATTTGAGATTTTCCGACAGTGCGCTTACAACCAAAATTGAGCCGTGTGGAGCCAATCGGCGGCATGCCTGAGCAACCAGAGAAGTGTCTCGAGTCGATTTGAGCATCAATTTGAGGTAAACCACTAAAACTCGCTGTATACATTTTGAGCCGTGAGTTACATGGTTCCCTGTGATAACCAGACCCAAATTAACCATATAGGGGGCTAATTGGTAGGAAGGCTGTGGTTCTTTGGGTGTTGGCACTACCTAATTGGGTCGTATAGACTTTAATTTGGTTGTCTGAGGTAATGTCTAACTGTATTGGGAATTTAGTATTTTCTGTTTTTGGGTTCAACTACCTGGTTATGTCTACCAAAAATTGGGCATTATAACTGGGTAATTGGGGTTTTAACAGAGAGTTGGCTATGTTGGCTTGGCACAATGGCTTTATGGGGTGTTATTGTGGAATTGAAAGGGGTAATTTGACTGGTTCAGGTGTTTGATGCTTGTTAGTCATGGTTTTGCAATCTGGCGATTCCTAGCAAAATTTTGGCATTATAACTAGGCTTTTGTGGTGCTGGGAAGGGTATATCTGTGGTCATATGGTATGGTGGTCTCACATGGTTTTAGTACTGAATTGTGGGAAGGTATTTTATTTGAGTATGGGGCTATTTGTGAAGTTTGGCTGAGGTATTGACTGTGGATTTGGTTATCACAGGGACTTGTGTAATTCACTAAACCATGAAGCACAAACCAGTCCCTGAGTGACTGCTCAGAGGCAAGCACACCCATTGGAACTGATTCATGCTCCATTGAGAGCTCAAAATCTGAGTCCAAGAGAAGCCAAGAGTGACTGCTCAAAGGCGAGAACACCCATTAGTATGGCTCCCCTAGGACCCTTATACAGCAAGCTTTAGGGGCTTGTACCCTTCTTCACTTCAAGCCTTCTCTCTGATTGCTTCAGTCTTGCCACCTGCTTGACACATGAAAGAAGAGAGAGTTGTATACAAGTACATCTTTTATTTTCTTATTATTTTTATTTTAGTGTGTCTAAATACTTGCAATTAAACCAACACTTTTATTACATATTTTTTTGAGACGAGAAGAGTGGATATGAAACTTTTATTTGCGTACTAAAGTTACTTATGTCACATGTTTTTTTTTTATGACTGTTGTCTAATCCGTGAAGAAAACAAATAAGAAAAGGTCAGAGCAAGGGAAAATAAAACCCTCGAAATAAACATGCGATACCGTGTATAAAATATGAAGTGCTAGTATAATAAATGCGAAGACAAAACACTCAAATCAAGTTTATATTTATGCAAGATGCAAAATAAACAACTACAGATTTATTTATTTGATGTAACAATAACACAATCTTAACCCTGGTGCCTTAAACTTGCATATGCCGAATGCAATTTTCCTTATAAACCATGACATGAAATAAAGTAAAAAGAGTAACAAAAGCATGACTAAGCTTATGGAGGCAAATTCCTTTATTGCGTAACAAAAGCATAACAAAAACTCATTTGTCTTGTTGTAACAAAAGATGCAAGTGTATTTTTATGCAAGTTAAAAACATAAATCCATTTTTCAAGTCTTTTTCTTACCAAACCGAGGCTTACTTCCATGCAATTAAAACATAAAACCATGAAGTATGAATGCTTATTTTCAGAAATGAAAAGAAAGACACAAGATGCAAAAAACAATGCAAAGTCAGAACCGTTGCACGTGCAAGCTCAGGCACACCACGGCTTGGTGGCCGAGTTGAAGAAAAAGAACTTCAAAACAGCAATTAAATCAAACAAACTCTCTTTATTTATGTGGAAAGGGATGGTTACAAGCTTTATCTCACCTCTCTCTTTCTCTTTTCTACGTGCAGTGAGTGCCTACAAGGTGTTTGATGAATTACCTCCACTAGATTCTAAGCTATCTCTTCTCTAAACCTAGTAGTGTGCAAAATGGCAGAGTTTCTGTGTAATTGTAAAGCTTGGGGGTGGGTGGAGGCGCCCTTGATCTTCTGACTTCGGGTCTTTATATAGGCAGCAATTAGGGCAACACACCCAAAGCCGTGGTGTCATCTATGCTCTTCACTCATGATCCAATGGTTAGCACAAATCCTTGGGGGTGAAGTTTACCCAATTTGATTTCCTTGATGTTGAGAGTAGCCACGTCTCCAGGCAGATTTACGGAGATAAGAGGGCCACGACATCTCTTCTTTTTTTTTACTGGCTTCCATGATAGAAACGGCGACTTCGTTCTTTTACTGGAGGAGAAGAAAGGATTATGGTGTATGACAGATGGGTCCCTTCTTCTTTTTTAATCCAGCGACGAATGAATTTTAATTGAGTGGGATCCATACGGTTTGAGCCAATCAGAAATTGAAGTTGTTGGGCTGAAGTTGCCTTCCTTTTTTCATGCGCCAAGCCCAAAATTCACATTTCATTTTGTTGTTGTGCTGGCCCATCAACATATCCTCATTTTTGCTTAGCCGATTATATATCAAGCTGCACATTTTTGTTTCATGCGCTATGGGATCTCTTGCTTCTTAATACAACATCCCATGATATATTTTGTTTGGCCGATCTCCATTTCATGATTGATGGACATGTCCATTTGCAATATATTTGATCAAATATCAAAGGTACGACATGCTTCGGTTTTAATTGGAACATTTCTTGCATTCCTTTCTACATGAAATGTTGCACACGTGACCGTAGAAATATGAAGATCCTCATGGCACCGGATTTTATAATTTTAGAGATTTTTAAATTGATAAAATGAATTTTCTAGTATAGAAAAATCCATATTAATTAATTAATCCATGTGCCAAATTGTGCATATTTCTAAGCCTCTTGGTTTGTCCACATTATCTCTGACAATGTCGCATTTTTTTTTGAACGTTGACTATTAAATATTAAATTAATGCAACCATATGATATGTCACACTAATATTAATATTAATATCAACCTCGCGACATTCTCAATCTAGGCTCGTCTTCTGCTTCAAAATCTGACCCCCCCTTTATGAGAATCTGGACCCGTCATGCTTTTATGGGTCCTATTTTCACTGTCGCGTGAATTGCTGAAATTTTCTTGAGTGGCAAAAATTAGAGGTAAACAAATGCCCCCCACCAGAGTAGGTTGTGAGGGATTCAAGTCGAACGACCTGCTCTGGTGTCCCCATTGCCTTTAATATTTCTGCTTTTCTTCTTATTTTCTTTAAACCTTTGGTCTATGAATCATGTCGCCTGCGTTTGTGCAAGACGACTCCCCTTTCACCTGATGGCTTTTGACGCGGACTTATGGGTCCCCAGTTTGCGTCAGTTATGCCACCATCACGGGCTCTTGATCCAGAGTTCTTGGAGCACGAGTGAGTTTTATGGTGCTGTTCTGGATATTGAGTTGGAGATCCATGATGAGGTTTCATTTGGTTTGTCTATTCCAGGTATTTTCGGTATCCTCCTTTGTCATTGGATATGGTTATCCCTGTCTTTGTTGCAAAACTCTCATACATCCCTGTGCACTTTCAGAGAATATGGATACGAGAGATCTGCTCGAGGGATATGATCTTCAGGTCCTTCAGGATTTGGCCCTGAAGGATGTCGATTGATTGTGGCATCTGGTATGAGATAGAACTGTGTTATCTGGAGTTTGAGGCCGTCTTTTCGAACGCGGTTCCACTTGTTTTTTGCCCCGCTTGTGGCTGCAGAGACAAGTCATGCTTTTGTTTTGAGGACAGAGTTGAGGTATTTCGGTGGGATTTTTTTATTTTTTATTTTTTTGGTGGGTTTCGGTGGCGAGGATTCTGATCAGACATCGACTGGCATGGTCTCGACTCCCCCATGTTCCCTTTCTTCTTTTGGCAGCAGGATGACATGCTTTTACTTCGGAGCGAGTGGGATGACAGAGTCTGATTGTGGCGAGGGAGATGAGGCTAAGTCATCCGCTCGCGACCTGCATAGGGGTCTTTGATATTTGATGACTCTTTGTATCTTTCTTTCATTGCACTTTCTATATATTTTTCTTTCACTTTAGATTAGCCATGACTTGTGATGACTATCTTGGTCGTTGCTTGTATAACACACTGATATGCTTTATGAGCGCACATATATGTCATCTTTTCTTTCTCTTTTTTTTTTGTTGGATTTTGGGTAGCTGGAAGAACCTCTGGGAGCTCTCCATTTGTTTTCATTTATATAATTTTTTGTTTGGAAAGGACAACTTATGGGGCCGTAAGGGCAAGTCGCCTTTGAGATCCCTACCTTACTAAGGAACATGGTGGATTTGTGAGTTTCACGCCATCAGTCAATCTTCCTGTGGCGTGGACTTGATGTTTTCAGCTACCACACAGGTTCGAGCCTCATAAAACACCTTTTCGCTTTCAGGAGCCACAAAAGTTCCTTCATAAAGCGGATTATTTAGGGTAATTTTCACCTTATCTGTGTATTTGAAAGCCACACAGTCTTTCTCAACACCGAGTTGGGATTTTAGACTCACGCCCTCAGATATGCTTCATGGGGTGTGGTCTTGGTATTTTCAGCTACCACACAGGCTTAGCGTCATAAAATACCTTTTCGCTTTCAGGAGCCACACAGGCTCCTTCATGAAGCGGATTAGGCTTTTTAGGGTAATTTTCACCATGCTCCATGTATTCGGGAGTCACACAGATTCCTTCAACATGGAGTCTTTGTCAGGTAAGTTTCACCATTTCTGAGGTGGGTTTGAGATTTCGAGAGATTCCACCGTTCTTGAGGTTGATTTGAGAGGATTTCACTTCTCTTTTTCTTTTTAATGGTAAAATTTCGGATTTGAAGGCATTTCATCCTTTTGGAGGTGAGATTTTTGGATTTGAAGGATTTCACTTTTTTTTTTTTTTGGAGGTGAGATTCTCGCCGATTTGGGATGAGCTTCACGATTTGAAGAGGCTTCACCATTTTTAGGATGGATTCCGTCGATTTGGAGCGTATTTTGGTCAGGCGAAGAGATGATTCATTTCTTCATGAGCCTCGGACCAATTGCTGATGAAGTCTTCACCGTCTGCATTTGCTAGTAGGTATGCTCTGCCATCGTATACTTGGTCGATGATGAAGTGACCTTCCCAATTTGGTGCAAATTTGGGGCCGTGATGCCGGCCAATGATTGGTCGTCTTAGTACCAACACTAATTCACCATTTCTGAATGATCTTGGCCTTGACAATTTCTCATAGACCCGGGTCATTCGAGCCTGGTAAAGTTCCATATTTTGTTGAGCAACGAGCCTTCTTTCATCTATGCCATCCGGCTCTTGCAACTTGAACTTTATTTGTTCGATTTGAGGGATTTCTGAAGCCATGGCGATCCTTAGTGAAGGGAGATCGACTTCAATTGGTTAGACCGCCTCGGTCCCACATACCAGGGAGTAAGGCGTGGCTTGGGCTATATATTTTTTTTGCGTTCATGTTCAAACTCTTCTTTTAAAGCAACGACATCAAGGAACATGGCCTCTCCTTGCTTTTCGTTTCCTACCCCCTGTTTGTAAGGGGGTATTGCTCTTCTTGTTGGTGTCCTACCTTGAGATGTTGAGGTGGATCACACTTTTGTACCAAAGGTTGTATTGACATATCCGACTGACTCCGGAGGTACAGAGCAGGTGACATACGGTGGGATAGATATGGCAGTGTGTATTGAGTAGGAATCTCAGAGATATTCGCGACGTTTGCTACTGGTCCCCGCATCGAGGAGGCAGATGTGACCACACTTTTTGAGATAGATATAGAGGAGGTTGAGGTGGAGATATTAGAAGTACCATTTGAAGATATCTTATACCCTGAGTCCATCATCCCCGCCTCATTCATCAGGGATGACGGTTGCTCTATACTTGGTGGCTTTTTAGCCGTTGTACCTGTGACTGTATTGGGTTGCGAGAGAGCTTCTTCTCTTCTGATCCCTTCAGTACTCATCACTGAGTTACCTGCGCAGGTTGGCTTCCATTTCATCCGGTGGCCTTTGATGTTGACCTATGGATTTCTGGCCTAGGGCAACTGTGCCGTTTATATAGTCTCTCGTCCCATAGGTCCATTAGCGTGAGTGACATGACAGGCACCGTCTTAGGTGTGGAGTTAGAGATCTATGATGATGTCGACCTCGTCACTCTATCGCCCACAGGAATTTCTTCTTGGGTTTAAGCATTGCAAGCTTTCTAACACCATAAATTTCCTTTGTGCTATTAAGTTCGACATTCTTTTACAGGGGGTTTTGTTGCAGATACCCCGCCTGGTGTTTGTGATTTTCGTGCCCTCCATGACTCTATCATGCAGGTCATAAACACGATTATGAAGTCTCTGGGTGAGACCATACTAGATTACCCTAAGTAGGAGGCCATTCTCACCGATGCTTGTGACTCTGCTGGCTGCCGTCCTGCCCCCTGTCACTGAGATAGGCGATGCTTGTGTGCCAGAGGTTAGCTCGTCAAAGTTTACTGGTTGTAGGGCTATAGGGCCGATGGTACCCGGTGGGACTGGTACTGGATTTTCAAAGAGTGACACAGGTATGCCAGTCGTAGAGATGGCCCTGGCCCTTCCGTGCCCCCTTGCATCGGTTGAGGAAAACGCGGGGATTAGTAGAGACCGAGTAACTTTCTAGAGATGGCCGAGCCTCATTGCCGAGAGGGGCACTCCGAGTTGAGCATTTCTTGATTTGGAGTGAGGTTTTGTGTTGTCACCCTTTGTATTTTCTTTTCTTGTACCTCAGGACTCCGTCATGACATTATGCTTGCCTCGTTTTGTATGACTGCATGAGACTGGATGCTTGTAGCGCTTTAGGCTTATGTTTATATGATATTTTCCTGGGTTGCATCTTCTTGAGTTGTATTTTTCCATGTTTTGCATTTTAAGTATCTTTCCATGATTTTCCCCCTAATCGCGGAGCGATGAGTGCCTGGAATTCGTACGCGCTTAGGTTAGACTTTCGGCATCTCTGTCTCCTGCCTCTTATTTAAGTGCTGCGGCGACGCCGCTACATCTGCTTTATTTATTTTTTTTCCATGGTTTAGCTTTTGCATCTCTTTCCACCATGTCTGTCTCGAATCCGAAACGTCCCAGGGACGCCTCTAGTTCTTCAGTGGCGAGCCCAGGCCCGACTGTTCCCAATTGGTCTCTGGTTCCTGATAATCGCTATTTCTTCCGTGACGCTAAAGCTTTTGATTGCCATACGCACAATACTGGCGGTGATCGGCGCCCCGTAGCCGATTGTTTCTTCTTTGCTCCTAACGGTACTATAGTATGTCAACCTAAGGACCTTCTTGATGGCTGGCTGAATGCTTGGAATCTTAAGGGCTTGACTTTGTTCAATCGCCCTTACTATCCTTCGATTGTGCGCTTGTTTTATGCCAATATTAGGGTAGTATTTGATCACTTTGGGGTCCCCTCTGCTTCCTCCTATCTGTTCGGCAGAGAGTTCCATATAGGGAGAGAGGATCTGGCTGCCCTTATTCAGGCTACTGAAAGTCTGGGTGGCGTGTCTGTGTACGCTTATGAGTATTGGCCTCAGGGTTTCGGGACCTTTGGCGCCTGTCGTCGCTGGTTCAAAGCTCGTCCTTATGAAAGGGGTGCCGAGGTTGTGTCCACCGAGCACTTGCCTGCTCTTCATAGGTACGTCCTTACTTGCATTCTTTTACTGGAACATTTCTGATCTTGTCGGGTTTATTTGCAGGGCCCTTTTTCTGGTGGTGACTCAAATTCTCTTTCTGCAAGGGAATCTGACTAACCTTTCTCGACCAGGCGGTCTGTTTTATCTTCGTCCGCTTATTCGCAGACGTGATAAGCCTGATTTGGCCAGCCTGATCCTCCAGCATATGCATCAAGCAGTGAGGTTCACACACGGGTGTCTGCCTTATGGTCATCTGATAGCGGCTTTGATGCATCGAGCCCGGATCACTATGCCTGACATGTTGTGGGAAAGATCCGTATCCGAGAGGGACATAGTGTACTGTCGCAACCTTCTGGATGTCTTGCCTTCTTTTGGGTGGGTTGGTGATCAGGACGGTCATTTAGCGCCCGACCCCAATCATTTGGTCAATGGCTATATCTTGCAGGAAAATGCTGCTGTGAACCAGTACAGTCCGATAAGAGAAGCTTCTCCTCCCTCGGATGACGGGTCTACCATTGGAGACCCTCCACCGGTCCAGGTTCCATTGGACCAACAGTTTGGGGAATTACATGCCCGTCTGGAGGCCATAGAGGTGATGCTCCAGACACTGTCTGAGGCTGTTAACAGGTTGGCCGGGAATGTGGCCCTGCCCCCTGCGTAGGTGTTTCTTTTTGCATTTTCTCTTTTTGATAACACCGTTTGTTGTCTTGGTTGTTTGGTTGACTGCTTGTTCTTGTCATTGGATTTTTTTTGTTTACTGATTGTGGCTTGTTTGGATAATGATATATCTGCTTTGAGGTAAACCGTAGGGATATAATCTGGATGTGTGTATATGTAGGAGTGCATATGCACATTTAATCCTTTCGGATATGTTTTTGGGCACATGTAGTCTCTTCGGGTTATAGCTTAAGTACGGTCCATAAGGTTATTGATACAGCCCGTGGGACTTATCATTTGTGCACACTGTAGGAATATGCGTACGCATATAACTGTCTGAGGTGTGGCTTTAGGCATGAGCCATGGGACTGTTGTTTAGATATACGCATATGCTTTGAGGATGTGCGCACATGTATAGCTGTTTGGGGATAGGGTCTTAGATGTAGCCCGTGGGACGTTATTTGAATACACGCACATATTATAAGAATATGCGTATATGTATAGCTATTTGAGGTATAGCTTTAGGCATGAACCGTGGGTCAATCATTAAGATATACACACATTATGGGAATATGCGCATACATATAGTTATTTGGGACATGGTTTTAGGCATAGCCCGGGAAACTTGTTGTCAGGATACACACGCATGTCATGAGGATACGTGTATATATAGCTATTTGAGGTATAGCTTTAGGCATGAACCGTAGTGTTGTTGTGAAATTTTTTTTCGTTTGACATTGAGTGGAAAGGACGACTTATGAAGCCGTGAGGGCAAATCGTCTTTGAGATCCCTACCTTACTAGGGAACATGGTGGGTTGGTGAGACTCACGTCCTCAGATATGCTTCATAGGACGTGGCCTCGATGCTTTCAGCTACCACACAGGTTTGAGCCTCCTCAAGCACCTTTTCGCTTTCAGGAACCACACAGGCTCCCTCATAAAGCGGATTAAAATGTTGGGTAAGTGTCCCATGACCTGCGTATTCGAAAGCCACACAGTCTTTCTCAACACAAGTTAGGGTATTAGACTTACGTCTTCAGGTGTCTTCTTTAGAGTTCAAGACACAGAACTTTTGTTCATCCTTTTTGACAGGTGAGATGAACAGGCACCTGATATCTTGTTCAAAGTACAAAATACAAAACTCTGGACATCCTTTTATGAAGGTGGGATTTCTTATATAAATATTTTTAGTGTGATTTTGTAAAAGAAAATGCCTTAAGGATGTCCAGAAGGACAAGGCATTTCCTTTATGAGTTCTTAGACCGGTGGGACAAGAGATCTGCTTTTCTTTCGAGTTGAAATATCAAACATGAAGCGCGGTGCCAGTCTGATATTGGAGAGGTTCTTCTTTGCTTCCCCCTTTAACTTGAGCATGAGATACCAATTCGAGGCGTGGTGCCGACCGACATTAAAATCTCAAGGTGAAATACCAAACACGAGGCACAAGGCTGGTTTGATGCTCCTTTTTTCTGTTGATAGATTTACCAGTTTTACTTGAGTATGAGATACCAATACGAGGCGCGGTGCCGACTGATACTGAGAATCTCTGGGTGAAATACCAAACACGAGGCACAAGGCTGGTTTGATACTCCTCTTTTTTTCTATTGATTGATTCTTGAGTGAGAGATACCAATACGAGGCGCGGTGCCGACTGATACCGAGAATCTCAAGGTGAAATACCAAACACAAGGCACAAGGCTGGTTTGATACTCCTTTTTTTTTATTAATTGATTCTTGAGTGAGAGATACCAATACGAGGCGCGGTGCCGACTGATACCGAAAATCTCAAGGTGAAATACCAAACACGAGGCACAAGGCTGGTTTGATACTCCTTTTTTTTCTATTAATTGATTCTTGAGTGAGAGATACCAATACGAGACGCGGTGCCGACTGATACCGAAAATCTCAAGGTGAAATACCAAACACGAGGCACAAGGCTGGTTTGATACTCCTTTTTTTTTTCTATTGATTGATTCTTGAGTGAGAGATACCAATACGAGGCGCGGTGCCGACTGATACCGAAAATCTCAAGGTGAGATACCAAACACGAGGCACAAGGCTGGTTTGATACTCCTGTTTTTATTGATTGATTCTTGAGTGAGAGATACCAATACGAGGCGCGGTGCCGACTGATACCGAAAATCTCAAGGTGAAATACCAAACACGAGGCACAAGGCTGGTCTGATACTTCTTTTTTAGTTTGTGGCAAGTTCTAAATACCAAGTATCGCTGATTTAGATCATGACCAGATTTCATTTGGATTTGGATTTGGTTTTAGGTTTAGTTTTGAATTTGGGTTTGGATTTGGTTTATAGCACCGGGTTTGATTTTGGATATTGTATTTGAGTTTGGTTTTAGATTTGGAGTTGGTTTCTGGCACTGGGTTTGATTTTGAATTTTGGATTTGAATTTGGTTTTACTTTCGATTTAAGTTTTTGATTTTGATTTTGGATTTTGCATTTGATTTTGGACTTGACTTTGGTTTGAATTTTTTTTTGATTTAGACTTAAGTTTATTTGGAGTTTTGATTTTGATTTTGTACTTGGATTTTGGTTTGGTTTTGGTTTTGATTGGCATCCCGTGTCAAATTGTTGAACCCACGAGATTTATTCAGCCTGCTCCATCGTCGGCTTGAGTGCTCTGGATCTTTTCTGCCCTCAGTTTAGCTTTTCCTGATGGAGTGCAGCCATCTTTTGATTTGACTTGCTATATTCTGGCGTAGACATGGTTGTTTTAGTGGCCGTCCCTTGGTGTAATTTTCTGTTTCCTTGAAGGAGTAGGACCACATGTTGGGATCTCTTTTGTTGAAGTTGCATGATTTGATGATCACACGGATCAAGTTCTCTTCTTAGCCAATCTCGATCTGAGGACCTCGTCAGGGATGAAGCTCCTTGAGTGTTGTTGCTTTGTCCCATTGAATTGTTATTTGGGATTTCATCGCTCATTTCTACATGAGAGATTGCATTGCTGGTAGTAGACCAATACTTTTGTTCTTCATGATCATCATTGCTGGCCTTACTCATATTTTTGGTAGTCTGGTGTGGTACCAAACTAACTTTCACATGAGGCATGGGATTTTGGCGAGCATTCTTAGATAGCGTGAGCTCACCCTTTCGAATCATCCTTTCCAGCACATCTTTGAACATATAACACTCCTCAATGGAGTGCCCCAGAACCCTATGATATGGGCAGAATCTAGGACCATTGAAGTTTTTCATTTTATGAGGTCTCTTGCTTGGTGGAAACTCAAGTTTATTTGAGACTTGGTGAAAGAGATTCCTTGTTTCCTTCACTTTGAAAGAGTATGGTTTGCTCATTTGCTCGACTAGAGATGGTCTCCTTGCCTTTGGTAATGCATTTTTGACATCATCTCTCCCTCGAAAACCGACGTAGTCAAAGGCATGATCACGTCCGCTTGATGTCTTTGAATTTTCTGCTCTTTGAGTCGGTGTACAACTTTGGACTACTTGAGCCATTTCAACTTTGGCTTTGTTGTTATTGAGGTATTGAGGCCATTCATTTGGATCCACCCCTTTATCTTTTTGAAAGGAGTCTGTTTTACCCTTTGATTTGATTGGCGCCAGGCATAGTTGGTGTTCTTCCAGCACATCTATTTCGCCTGGTTTGTCGAACTCATCTCGGAACGCATTGACCATGTCGCTCCATGTTACGATGCTATTATCTTCCAGAGAATCATACCACTCGAATGCAAGTCCAGCAAGGCTTGCTGGGAACTGTCGAAGCATCCAAGCATCATTTCCAGTTGTTTTGCCACATAACTCTATGAAATGAGCTAAGTGTCGGTCAACACAACCCTTTCTGGTCTGATCCCCAGTGAATAGCTCAAAGTCTGGGATCATGTACCCTTCTGGATACCGTATATTATTGTATTCTGCAGGATATGGTTGTCTAATTTGGTTGTCAAAAGAGATCGTCACACCTTTGTTTCTTTTCTTCAAGAGTTTCAGGAGCACCCATATCGCCTCATTTTCTTGTTGGAGTCCAACCATTTTTTGGTACACCCCAGAATTCTCTTTCTTTAGTGCAGCGATCTCGCCACATCTTTCTATGTTTTCTTGATAGAGTGCAGCGATCTTGCGCCGCGTTTCATCATTTTCCAAGCGAAGCATTGCGAGTTGACTACCATATAAGTCCAATCGCTTGACTAGACCTTCTAAAATGTCATGCTTAGTGCGGTTGACCAAGGCCGACACTTCTTTCTCATTTCCATGGACCCCTGACTCTTCCTCCATCCATTCAGAGGGACTTTGTGTGGTACATGCTATCAATGTTGGGATTTTCTTGGCATCGTTGTGCTCATTTGGCACATCATCCATTGAGGTTTCATCACTTGTTTCAATGGCACAAGAGGTGTGAGAAACCATATGGGATGAGTAGGATTCACCCGATGGTTTTGCTTGTCTTTTGTTGGTACTCATTTTCTTGGAAGCTTTTGAACCCCGTGCTATTCTTGGATTCTTAGAAACCCGGATCATCCCAGTTTCTGCTTTTTCTGTTTCATCTTCAAATTGCAGAGACCAATCTTCTGGCCTTAGGCTCTCATAATCGTCAACCTTGGCCAACAAGCTTTCAATTGTGAGAATATTGTGCATTAGGAGGAATGGTTTGATTCGCCCATAGATGTTCCTTATCACCATTCGCACCAATTCAGATTCAGGGACTGGTGGTTTGCAATAAAAGTTCATTTTCCACACCCGGATGACAAAGTCCCTGACGGATTCTTTCTTCTTTGGTTTCTCATTTGCCAAATCAACCATTGTGGTTTTTCGGGTGTGTATTGCAAATCTACGGCAAAAGGCATTTGCAATATCTTCCCAAGTTCGGACACTGTTTTCTTCTAGAGTGGCATACCAATCCAAAGCTAGACCTTTCAGGCTTAGAGGGAATTGGCGTAGCAGGTAGACTTCATTCCTCACAGTATCCCCACATTTTAATCTGAATTGGGCTAAATGTACTTCAGGGCTTTTCTTTTTTCCCATACCATCAAACAAATGAAATTTTGGTATGACATATCCTTCTGGGTAGCACACCAAATCATATTCTTTGGGATACGGCCCCCCGAATGTTCGTGTAGGCTGTATGAGATGACTTAGCCCAGATTGTTCTGACCGACGGATCATCGTGTCATTCATATTATTTATCTCTTTTTCAATCTTCTTTAGCATTTTAGGAGACCATGTGGGATTGTCTCCTGATTCTTTGTCGCGTTTTAGAACTGATTTGCTTCCTTTGAGGTTAGTATTTGCTTCTAAAGCGCAACTTTCAGGTTCCCCAAATTCGGCGTGCGCAAAGTTGACTTTCTTGGGATGTGAATCCACCTTTTCGCTAAGGAAATCCTGCCACAATCCTCTTTCTGTTAGAAAATCTTGCATGCTTGTGCACCATTTTGTCAATCGAGCATTTTCTTGCTGAATGGCCGCCAATTGATGGTCGCTTTGCTCCAATGTCTGACTGCTCTTGGCAGCCTCATCACCATCAGAGGATGCCCCTAGTTCAAAACTTCCTTCTTCACTCTCCACAGACTGTTCATGAGACACCTGGTCAGATTGAGAGCATTCACTTCCTTTCGCATCATTGGTAAGATTTTCTTCTTTGTTATTCTGGTTTTCTATTGCATTGCTTTCATTCATTTGCTGAGCTCCATCATCAGGACTGATCATGCTGCCCCAGGTAGAGCTCTCACTTTCAATTTGTTCTATTCTTTCTCCAATTTCTTCTTTGAGAGGAATTTCACCGTCACTTTCAAACCCACTTTCATTTTCTAGAAGATCTAACATTTGCTCAAGTGATAAGTCCTCGAAGTTCGGACTTTGCAATGGGATTTGTAAATCTGTGGGTTGATGGCTGCTTTCTTGGCTTGAAACTTGCATGAGAGTTTCCAAGGTCTCGGACTGATCGTCATAATCTATATCCGTTATGCTGACATTGACAGATTCCCCAGAATCCTCCGCTGTGCTTATCATGCGACTGAGAGTGTCATCTGTCGCATTGGAATCGACAGGCTCCCCAGGGTCTTCTGTCACGCTTATCATATGAACAACAGCAACATCATCTAGAACCCTTGATTGCTCCATGAGTTTACTTCTCTTAGGGATGCTTCCCCCAGAGTTCTGCCTTTTCAATACTTGCTTTCTGGTTTCTTGGGAGATATGTGTGAATCCCTCTTTGATGGGAGGAGATCCCTTCTGTTTTTCAGGGAAGCTGCCCCCAGTACTTTTCTTTGTTGATATTTGTGTTCCTATTTTTCGGGATGAGAATGCCAATTTCTCTTTAACAGGTATGGAAGAAATTTTCTTTTTTTCTTTAGGGAGGCTGCCCCCAGTATGTTGCTTCACCAGCGCTTGCTTTTCCGTTTTCAGGGTTGGAATGATTAACTCCTTGCCTGTCGACGCACCAAGGCGCACAATCTGAGTGTTAGGCAAAATTGGTACACTGGCATTTTTCTTTGCCAGCGTTCCAGTCTGAAGTTCTTGGATTGTTTTCATTTGGGCAGTTGGGGAATTCTCCTCGACAATCTTCAGTGGAGTAAAGGAGTTCTCCACTGACGGATTTGGTTTCTCCACCATCTCTTTTTGGTGTGTTTTGGGATATTCGGCTTTGGAAAGTTTGATTTTGTTCATTTTTGGAATTGCGACCTCAGCCAGAACTTGGGTGGCGGCCACGTAAACAAGATCTTTGGCATGCTTGGCACTTGATGCAACCGGGGCCGGAGTCCTGTTGGGCGCCTCTTTCTCAGCTGCAGTAGCTAAAGGAAAGACTTGAACTGGCACTAGACATTTCAGTTGGGCGGGCGGGCCGGTAATTTGCTTGACAGACTTTGAACCGTCGCCACTCGCAATGAGCACAGAGGTTGACTTCACATTAACTCGTTCTCCTTTGGCTTCCTCCTCTTGGCTTGAGGCCTGAGAAGAAATAGAGGAATCCCTTGTTTTGACACTTTCCCTGAGCACTTGGTACCTGGCGCCATTCGGATACAGTCCAGGATCATTCTCGTGAGCTTCTGTAGGCCTCCAGCCCTGTGTTGCCTTCTCTATGGCTGTCATGCATTTAATATTGGGCCTTAGAGGTGGAAAGGCGAGTTTGTCAAAGACCGAGGGTGGCTTGGCCTCGACTTTCCTTTCAGGGGCGCTGTAATCAGCCTCTCCGATTCTTGCATCCTCATGGTAGGGGAAATGAATGCGTTGTTGCACTGGAAACCTCAACTTTTCTTTGATTAAAGGTTTATTAGGGCTGTTGGAAGCCTTGGCAACCACGTTGCTAGCCCTGCGGAGCTTCCTGATGTTCTTGCATGTGGCATGGATAGCCTCCACCACTTGGTGTTTCTTGGACGAAGTGATCTCTGCGACTTTAATGGGAGCGTACTGGAGAAGTTCCCAATCCTCGCGGAAACGCAAATCATTCGCATCAGCGCCTTTCTTGAGTACTCGCAAAGGAGCGAAGGTGTTACTTAAGGGCAGGTCAGTATCAATTTCCTCCTCTTGGACCAGGTGGAGGGCTTGTGACCTCAAGAGCTTAGTCATTTTCTCCTTAGCGTTGAGCTTGGGAGCAAGGATTGTCTTCAGGCGCTGGCCACCAGCCCCAGTCTTCCTGTCGACAGCGGCAGTGACAGTGGCTGCTTTAGAAGCAAGCATAGTCACAGGGATCTGTACGGGCACAGAGAGAGTCCCGGTCACAGAGTTGATGTTCTTCTTCTTCAAGTGTTCACCGCTAACAATTTGGCTCCAAGTCACCATCTTGTCCTTATCTGCAAATAGAAACACTCCAAATTTACTGTCAGTGTTACTTGTAATTTCGACAAGCTTGCAATACATATTAGTATGCCCAGTCTCTTTACTATCCCCTGATGAGAGGAGAAGAATGTCCCACCGGGCGTGCCAGAATCTGTCTCGCACTTTTTCGGGTCCGCACCTCGGATAGGATTTAGGAATACCTCCGTGGGGGTGAAAAAATACGGATCAGATACCCCTCGAACTCCTTGGGACACGACTACCAATACCCGCCTGACAAAGGATGAGGATATCGTAGCGGTCTCAGGGTTTTCGAGAGTTTGATTGTTTGTTGCAGGTCCTTTCCTTCCAGTAGGCGCAAGCCCCTACTGTTAATTACCTTTGAACCAAGTCAAGAGAACCTCTAGATCGGAGATGTTAATAGATTGGGCATATTAAGTGTATCCAAGCTTGTTTAATGATCGTCTAAAGCGACCATTTCGATAAACAGAGTGTACTGACAGTGAGTGTGAATGCAAGGTAAGTGTTTATGATGACATGAATGCATATAATATGTTGTGGTGGCTGCAAGGAGAAGAAGTTTTTATTTTAAAAGAGCTGCACGGGCAGTCTTTCTGTATTTAGATGTGGTCTGGTTGATCATTAACCGATTAGGTATTAGATCACTTTAAGACTTGTCGTCTCCATATCCATGACGCGTCGCGTGTCTGGAGAAACAAGTGTAAACGTGTAAAGCCTTGGTCTCGTGACGTTTTGAAGGTCCGGTATATTGAACGTGCTGGATCTTCGGTGTTGAGACGTGTCTAAGGCTTAAGTTTGTTGTCGACGTGTTGAGGCTAAGGTTATCGAACGTGTTGAGAGCTTCAGGCATTCTAGCGTGTAGAAACTTCGGTTCTTGAACGTGCTGTCAGCTTCAGTCGTTTGTTGACGTATTTGAACTTTTAATCTCTTAGCGTTTTAGGGTCTGGTTCAAACGTTTTAAACCCTGGCATTAAGATATGTTAGAAAGTTCAGGTCACTTGAGTCTTGTTTGCGTTTCTAAGACTTTAAACATTTTTGAGTTTAATAACCCCGGCTTTCAGACATTTTGGGTATTTGGCTTCCTGGAGGGTGTGTGTTCCCGGAGATTTAATTTCTGGACTTGGCTTTTGAGTATAAGTATTTATGGACTTGACTTTGGTTCTAAGTCCTGATTTTTTGGGTTTAAGTATTTTTGGGCTTGACTTTTGGGTCGAAGTATTTCTAGAATTGACTTTTCGGTCGAAGTAGAAAGCTCATGTTTAATTTTCTTTTGGCGGATCTTCAGACTTCTTGAATTTGCTGTCTTAAGATCCGGGATCGATTTTGAGATCTCTGAGCTTGGAAGCTGTGTAGAGTTCATTTAGGTTTTAGATATCTTGGATTGTTCTTTGAATTTGGGTCTTGGTTTTGGTTTGTCTGACCAGGGCTTCTTGTTTTATTTTGAATACCGGGAATGTCAGTCCCTGATAATTCAAAATACCTGCTGTCCAAATGTACCTGTTGTCCAAGTGTACCTGCTGTCTAAGTATACCTGTTGTCTAAGTGGTTAAGACACTTAAACTTTTGAATTTTTCATGTTTTTAATGTCAATTGGGTCTTTAAGACATTTTTTATGACATTTTTAAGGGGAATTAATGGTGTTGAATTAAACTCCCTTTTTCTTTTGGAATTTGGTGTTAAAGTGTTATACAAAAACGTTCCTTGTTATTTTCTGAACACTTTGGTATTTTCCGGTAATTTTCTGACCCTTCTAGCTATTTTTAAAGCATTTTTGAAGTTTCAGCAATTTTGGAAAATTCTTATTGGCTGGAGGCTTGCTGTTTCGTGTTCTGGATGTCAGGGACCCGCCACACGCAAGACGCCACAGAGAATCAAGCGACGTGGCTGAGGTGAGTTGATTGAGTCGATTGGTTCACGCGCGCGCCTATGCGCCGAGTGGATCTGAATCTGACAAATGGGTCCCACCGCCAACGACTGTGTACGCAGTGTGCCGCGTCTATGCGTCTCGATTCTGGATTCCGTTGGAAACGAATGTGAGACGCTGATCTGCGCCAAGATTCGTGTTGGTCAAACATTCAGCAAACCCTTCTCTTTTTCTTTCTTCCTTCTTCTTTTCTTCTTCGTCTCTTCCGACGAGAGATTGGCATGAGTCAAACCTTCAAGGTCGACATGATCTCCGTCGTGAGGCGGTAGTTGGGCCGGCTGAGGAGACCGAAGAGATCGACTCACTTTCTTCTTTACTTTTGAGCTGGTCAATTGAGTCGTCTCTCGCTAATTAAAGTCGTGAAGGCGTTGCTGTATTCGATTTGAGATTTTCCGACAGTGCGCTTACAACCAAAATTGAGCCGTGTGGAGCCAATCGGCGGCATGCCTGAGCAACCAGAGAAGTGTCTCGAGTCGATTTGAGCATCAATTTGAGGTAAACCACTAAAACTCGCTGTATACATTTTGAGCCGTGAGTTACATGGTTCCCTGTGATAACCAGACCCAAATTAACCATATAGGGGGCTAATTGGTAGGAAGGCTGTGGTTCTTTGGGTGTTGGCACTACCTAATTGGGTCGTATAGACTTTAATTTGGTTGTCTGAGGTAATGTCTAACTGTATTGGGAATTTAGTATTTTCTGTTTTTGGGTTCAACTACCTGGTTATGTCTACCAAAAATTGGGCATTATAACTGGGTAATTGGGGTTTTAACAGAGAGTTGGCTATGTTGGCTTGGCACAATGGCTTTATGGGGTGTTATTGTGGAATTAAAAGGGGTAATTTGACTGGTTCAGGTGTTTGATGCTTGTTAGTCATGGTTTTGCAATCTGGCGATTCCTAGCAAAATTTTGGCATTATAACTAGGCTTTTGTGGTGCTGGGAAGGGTATATCTGTGGTCATATGGTATGGTGGTCTCACATGGTTTTAGTACTGAATTGTGGGAAGGTATTTTATTTGAGTATGGGGCTATTTGTGAAGTTTGGCTGAGGTATTGACTGTGGATTTGGTTATCACAGGGACTTGTGTAATTCACTAAACCATGAAGCACAAACCAGTCCCTGAGTGACTGCTCAGAGGCAAGCACACCCATTGGAACTGATTCATGCTCCATTGAGAGCTCAAAATCTGAGTCCAAGAGAAGCCAAGAGTGACTGCTCAAAGGCGAGAACACCCATTAGTATGGCTCCCCTAGGACCCTTATACAGCAAGCTTTAGGGGCTTGTACCCTTCTTCACTTCAAGCCTTCTCTCTGATTGCTTCAGTCTTGCCACCTGCTTGACACATGAAAGAAGAGAGAGTTGTATACAAGTACATCTTTTATTTTCTTATTATTTTTATTTTAGTGTGTCTAAATACTTGCAATTAAACCAACACTTTTATTACATATTTTTTTGAGACGAGAAGAGTGGATATGAAACTTTTATTTGCGTACTAAAGTTACTTATGTCACATGTTTTTTTTTTATGACTGTTGTCTAATCCGTGAAGAAAACAAATAAGAAAAGGTCAGAGCAAGGGAAAATAAAACCCTCGAAATAAACATGCGATACCGTGTATAAAATATGAAGTGCTAGTATAATAAATGCGAAGACAAAACACTCAAATCAAGTTTATATTTATGCAAGATGCAAAATAAACAACTACGGATTTATTTATTTGATGTAACAATAACACAATCTTAACCCTGGTGCCTTAAACTTGCATATGCCGAATGCAATTTTCCTTATAAACCATGACATGAAATAAAGTAAAAAGAGTAACAAAAGCATGACTAAGCTTATGGAGGCAAATTCCTTTATTGCGTAACAAAAGCATAACAAAAACTCATTTGTCTTGTTGTAACAAAAGATGCAAGTGTATTTTTATGCAAGTTAAAAACATAAATCCATTTTTCAAGTCTTTTTCTTACCAAACCGAGGCTTACTTCCATGCAATTAAAACATAAAACCATGAAGTATGAATGCTTATTTTCAGAAATGAAAAGAAAGACACAAGATGCAAAAAACAATGCAAAGTCAGAACCGTTGCACGTGCAAGCTCAGGCACACCACGGCTTGGTGGCCGAGCTGAAGAAAAAGAACTTCAAAACAGCAATTAAATCAAACAAACTCTCTTTATTTATGTGGAAAGGGATGGTTACAAGCTTTATCTCACCTCTCTCTTTCTCTTTTCTACGTGCAGTGAGTGCCTACAAGGTGTTTGATGAATTACCTCCACTAGATTCTAAGCTATCTCTTCTCTAAACCTAGTAGTGTGCAAAATGGCAGAGTTTCTGTGTAATTGTAAAGCTTGGGGGTGGGTGGAGGCGCCCTTGATCTTCTGACTTCGGGTCTTTATATAGGCAGCAATTAGGGCAACACACCCAAAGCCGTGGTGTCATCTATGCTCTTCACTCATGATCCAATGGTTAGCACAAATCCTTGGGGGTGAAGTTTACCCAATTTGATTTCCTTGATGTTGAGAGTAGCCACGTCTCCAGGCAGATTTACGGAGATAAGAGGGCCACGACATCTCTTCTTTTTTTTTACTGGCTTCCATGATAGAAACGGCGACTTCGTTCTTTTACTGGAGGAGAAGAAAGGATTATGGTGTATGACAGATGGGTCCCTTCTTCTTTTTTAATCCAGCGACGAATGAATTTTAATTGAGTGGGATCCATACGGTTTGAGCCAATCAGAAATTGAAGTTGTTGGGCTGAAGTTGCCTTCCTTTTTTCATGCGCCAAGCCCAAAATTCACATTTCATTTTGTTGTTGTGCTGGCCCATCAACATATCCTCATTTTTGCTTAGCCGATTATATATCAAGCTGCACATTGTTTCATGCGCTATGGGATCTCTTGCTTCTTAATACAACATCCCATGATATATTTTGTTTGGCCGATCTCCATTTCATGATTGATGGACATGTCCATTTGCAATATATTTGATCAAATATCAAAGGTACGACATGCTTCGGTTTTAATTGGAACATTTCTTGCATTCCTTTCTACATGAAATGTTGCACACGTGACCGTAGAAATATGAAGATCCTCATGGCACCGGATTTTATAATTTTAGAGATTTTTAAATTGATAAAATGAATTTTCTAGTATAGAAAAATCCATATTAATTAATTAATCCATGTGCCAAATTGTGCATATTTCTAAGCCTCTTGGTTTGTCCACATTATCTCTGACAATGTCGCATTTTTTTTTGAACGTTGACTATTAAATATTAAATTAATGCAACCATATGATATGTCACACTAATATTAATATTAATATCAACCTCGCGACATTCTCAATCTAGGCTCGTCTTCTGCTTCAAAATCTGACCCCCCCTTTATGAGAATCTGGACCCGTCATGCTTTTATGGGTCCTATTTTCACTGTCGCGTGAATTGCTGAAATTTTCTTGAGTGGCAAAAATTAGAGGTAAACACTTATACATGCTTACGAAAATATGCATAAAAGTCATTTAAAGTAAGATTAATATCTTTGTCACTATAAGGTTCACCTTGTGGTTCCAAAACCTGTATTAATTTAAACAAATTCAATTAGTAAAAATAAAACTATTTGGTTTCAAAGTAATTCAATTAAACTTAATATTAACTAAACTCTAATTAATTAAAAAGTTTATAATTCATACTTCTGGAAGCCGTCTGTATCCCATGTAATAAAAAAGAATCAGCTGCAAGTTCCTCATCGCATAAAACCCGCAATCAACACCATTCGGTTGTTAGAAAGTGTTTAATTTCATTTTTGTGCCATCAAATAGCAAGAAACAACAACTAAATACACAAGATTTAGGCTTTAGGGCCATTCACAAGCATTTCATGAGATGAGAGTAGGAGATTTATACCTCTCTTTGTGTAGCAACAAAGAGGCTCGATTCCTTTCACTTGGTGTCGATGGGGTGCGCGCTCCACCACCTCCACCACCAACAGTTGCCTCTAGTCCACCAAGGATCCAACCACAAGCTCCTAAAGAATGCTAGTTTTCTTGAACTTCTAGCTAATCCAATCACCTTGCTTCTTCTTCTTCTACTAACTAATTTATGGAGAGGAAGAGAGGTGGATTGCTCAACACATGAGCTAAAGGGAGAAGAAAGCCCCTTTGGGTGGCGGCTAGGATGGAGGAAGAGAGAGAAAGGGAGACGGCTAGGGTTTTCCCAAGAGGAGACCCCTTTATATAGCCAACAACTCTCATCCTCCTTTCCAACTATTTACAAGTTTGCCACTAGGGCTCCTAGCTGAAATTAATGGGGCTTTATTGGGCTATTTCAAATGTGCAATGGCCCAATAAACTATCCCTTTAATTGTCTTTTCATTCTTCCTTAAATCGGACCTTTAATTAACCAATTAAGTAGAAGCCCAATTAGCTCAAACTAATTAAAGTAAGTTGAACATGATTAATTATTAACTCATTAATAATTAATTTAGAATTAGCAAATGCATTAAATTGTTTCCATATGATTGTTTTGACTTAATTAATTATAACGGTTCATAACGGTATATATGTAATTAATCAACTTATCATATTTCACAATATTAACTGTTGCGAATAAACAATTAATACACAGTGTGATTAGAGTCCTATTTGTACGACCATATTTGAGGATTTATGCTATGTTGGCCATGAAAATAAATCGTTATTTATTTCCAATAATCATAAGCAGTATCTAGCAACACATTATGATTCCCAATTCGCATAAATAATGTACCGTTACAATATCTTTATCATGCATAAGAAATATAAGTATTTCCTTGTCTGATTCTTATGTCACATGATATCATTGTATAATCCAAGATATGAATGTGTCATTCTTGCAGATTATACATTTCTTGATCTAGAGTTAATTGTACAAGTTGGCCAAACAATCCAAACTCTATCAATGGGCCCAAACAGATATCATCACTCACTAAGTATATTAATGAGGGACATACGATTTTCTTGATGAAAAACTTTTCCCCGCACAATTCAAGAGAACATAAATAAAGTCGTTATAGCAGCCTTTATCAGGAATCAACATTAGACAATATTTATTGAACCTATCCTCATGTGGAAAAGGTGAATATCTCAAACATAGAATCAAACTCATATGAAATAAACAATGACACATAACACAATCCATATGTTTATTTCATTGGGTCAAGTCCTGTACTATGTTCCAATAACATACACATATGCAATTAAGTTGGTAACTCCTTACCTATGATTTGTAGAACTTAATCATCACTTAACTTGCATACTAATCTTTTATGATAATTAATGTTCCTTGTTAATTATCAAGATTATGGACGGTTTAGATTTATTATTGTCATTCTAATGAATGATCCACAGAGATCTACAATTCAGATCATCAACCTGAATGATCTGTCAATAATAAATTCTAGGAACAAATGATTAAAAATCATCACTAACATAAACTAAAAATAAGTCATTAAATATTGACTTCTAGGACATAACTCCAACATCGGTTGATGTGGACTCTATAAGTTGTGTACCGTTTATTTTGCAATTTATTAAATCTAATAAATGAGAAATTAAATGAAACTATTAGTTGAGTTGTGTACCGGAATGAAGTGAATATCGAAGTTAGAACCCAATTTTAATCTGGATAAAGCACTGCAACATTAAAATATAAAGTTAGAAGAATTAATTTGAAGATATTTACATAGTAGATAATAAATGTGTTGAGTAAAACAACATACGTGTGGCATGCTTTTATCATTGGAGAATCAAACATGCCGTCATTCAATGAATCCACAATCCACATCTTTTTTCTCGAGGGATTTGCAATGATAACTACAAAATGATTCCTACAGGTACATATTAAACCTTGTTAGTAAAATTAACATTAAACTGCAAATTCTTAATTTTTAGAGTCAAAATTAGAAAATTTGTAACTAACACATTGTGATGTAGGATAACATGATAACATGACTTTCTTTGGCCGAAAGCAGTCATCAAGTAAGACAATGTGCCTGGCACATTCTCAATCGCATGAGATCCCGCGCTTCTTTCAGGATCGAAAAACTTGAATTCCTTTATTTGCATCTCCTTGCAATAATCCCTAGCCCACTTGCATATTATATTTACATATGTAATTCGATAATATTGATTCAATTTAGAGACATATATATATATTATATGTTATTGCAATAGTCATCAATCGATTATTGTTAAGTTGGAAAAATACTTACATGGTCCAAACTTTCATGATTTGAATTTGAAGCATTTTCCTTTTGAAGACGGCGTCGATGTCATCGAAATTGACAAGGAAGGAGTCTAATTCTACGTTTTCGAACTTAGTCTTAATTTCGAAATGCGTCACGGAAGGGTCCACCATCATCATATAGCTGTGCAGTTCTAGTGCGTTAGGCCCAAGCCGTCGCAATTCTTCCGGGGTGCAAAACGGTTGTCGCATTTTCACTTCTCCGTCCACCAAGAACGCACCCGGATCGAAATCCTCATCGACTCCATCTGATTCCTCCTCAACTTGCTCTTCCTGTTGATGTTTTCCTTTGTTTTTCGCAAATGATGGCGGTACTTGCCTCATATGCCCCTTGAAATCAACAAATTAGTCATGAAATCATATTTTTCAATTTAATTAATATTAATTTAGAAAAGTTTGTTAGATTTACCAATTTCGATAAATCGAAATCCACAAGATGACTCGGCCACCTTAGAAATGAGCTCTGGAGCATGCCGAGACGATCGTCTGTGTTGGGAGGTGGACAAGGTGGCGACAATTCAGAAGCATGTTGGAATACTTCTAGGAGCTGTACCCTGAACTCGTCATTACCCAATGGCACTCCGTGGACCATCTCAGGCATGGATGACCGTGCAAACACCATTGCTCTTGCAACGTACACGATATTAAAATTATCTCCTGGGAGGAAGAGCAAGGCTTCCATGGAACCCTGCAATTATAAGCCAATATGAAACATAATTAAATATGCTAAACCCTAAATTCTATATATTTTGCAAGCAATATTCTATATATACCTGAATATTAGGGCCAGGAATCGGATGTGGCTGATTGTTGCTACCCTGTGATAGCATAATAATTGCTTGATTCGTTATTAGATCGTAGTTCTGCAGGATTCCTTGATGCCCTTGCGACCACATCCGCGAGAAGTTTTGCTCCATTTGTCTAGCTACTTCCTCCTGCGCTCGCTTGTTCACTTCCTCTTGCAGCAACCGATGGACTTCCTCTTTGGTGTAGCCCCAGGATGTCCTCGTACCCTTGCCAAACACTTGTTTCACGCCGGAATAATGAGGGTATCCTCTCAACCGTCCTGAGTGCTCTCGGGTCCCAATTGCAGCCGTCAAGATGTCATTTTGACGATATGCTTGAAAATCACCGGACTTAGCTAAATCAACCTGTCACGAAAGAAATTCAAGTAAGTCCAAGTTGACTTCGTTGGATACATCAATTTCATATTTATTTGAGTTATCACGCGTACCGCTTTGTCAAGAATCTGAGCAACCTTATCATTTGTACACCTAAGTTCACCATTTTCATCCTTCTTGGTGCGTGCCCTGCACCATTTATAACTCCTGCTATCTACTTCCTCGCTAATGACGGATGTCGCACCATGGACCACCTCTTCTTTTTTCCAAGTCTTTTCTGCACTAATGTAACCGCCAGATCCGAGTGTGTGGTGCATGTCCTTCTTGGCGGCATTTTCTTTTCCTTTCCTACTCAATTCCTATTAGCAAAATTCAAAAGACTTGTAAGTATAGCAAAAAAAAAAAGTTAAGCTATTATTATTGGCAAAAGATTTGTTTTCATACCTGAAACTCAGGGCTTCCATAATATTCATCGAATTCGTCCCATTCTTCTTGTGCAATGTTATGTACATCAAACGGTTGCTCTCCATCTGCTGGCGGATTTAATCTATATCTCTTATTCTACAATAAGAAGAAAGGCAAGTTGTAATCATAGTTAATCAAGCGATTATTATTTAAAGTGATGTTAGAAAAAAAAATTCTTACCAATCTGCACTTATGAGCCCTCCATCTAGTGGCACACGCCGAAAGAATCTTCTTCCTAACTGTTGGTGAACAATCAGCCGATATATTCCATGTCGTGGCTATAGAGGCGTATAAGTCAATTTTCATCTCTTTTGGCACTAATGCCCACCTTTTATAGCTGCATTAGAAGCAATTAATGCCATTATCATATTCAAATTCATATAAACATCATTCACATTCATATATTTATATTTGTACCTGATGGGAATCATATTTCTTATTTTTTGTGCCACATTCCTCGTGAATTCAGTAGCACTATCACCGGTAGGCGCACCTTCATCGTCGAATTCGATCTTTAAAGGTATACCAGCAGCTATCTTCTTTGCCGTCTTGTTGCATTTTGCCGTTGATCTTTTTCCCCTTCTACTACCGGCTAATGGTATCAATTCAGTAGCATTCGGATTTGGCATCAATTCCTCATCCTCATTCAAAACATTATCATCATCCATATTCGCCACTGGGATCTCATCCGGATTCGACATGACTGCAAATTGAAAGCAAAATCATCACAATCAATCAATTAGGCAATCAAATCAATTAATTAGAACATCAATTCATAATCATTAAGAATAATTAACCTAAGTATACAATTCTAATATTTCATTGATTTTTTAAAAAATTTGGCATGACCTTCCCTATATATGAGCATTTTACCAAAAAATTTCAATCAAATCGAAACCCATTCACATTCACATTCAAAAAAGAAAAGAAAATTTCATTTCTTTCATTTTGCAATTTAATTTATTAACTAACAATAGCATTATTTCACCAAGTCATTATACTTATTTCTAATTTTGTTCTCATAATCATGCCATAAATCTATAACATGCAAAATGTCAATTGACATTTCAAATCCTTATACTTATTAATCAAATTGGACATTTCAAATCGGTCAAATTCAATTGACTAATATTACAATCCAACTTATTAATACTACAATCAAATTGGACATTTCCTTGTGGACATTTCACCAATCCGTTAGAAATTGAGATTAAATCGGCTAATAATACAATCCAACTTCAATCGTGCATATCATTGAGATTAAAAAGGGAGAAATTCCAAACCGTTAGAAATTGGCGTGAGGGAGAGGCTTTCGGCTTCAACAGAGGAGAGAGGAGGCGGCAGAGGAGCTCGAGTGGAAGGTGGCGCAGTGAGAGAGTGGTCGGAGAGGGTATTTTGGAACAAAGAAGGGGCGGAGAGGGTCGGCGCGGCTAGGAGAGTGGTTATGTGTATTTGGCTAGGACTTAGACGATTTTCGGGGGGGTTTAAACGAGGGAGAGAGAGAGAGAGGCTGCAAATTAATTTTGTTCAAAATTTTTGACCGTTAGAAACGGTTTTTAAACAAAAACCGTTCCCATATATAAATCGATTTTAAATAAAAAAATCAAACTAGACGGTTAGAAACGGTTTTTAAACAAAAACCCGTTCCTACCATAAAACAAAAAAGATGGTTTTTTATTATAATCACAAAAAATCTTTTCTAGTTTTTTGTTTTTAAATAATTGATGTATACATTATTAAGTTCTTATAATTTTTCTAAATTCGGGATGGATATAATAATAATAATTTTTCTAAATTCTGTTTTATTATTAAGTTATAATTCTGTTTTTAATTTCTGTTTTATTATTAAGTTATAATTAATTCGGGATGGAGATAATAATAATATCAAATATTAAAGAATTGTTCTATACATTATTATAATATCAAATATTAAATATTTGTTCTATACATAATTTTTTAATATTCTGTTTTTAAATTTTTAATTGATGTATACATTTTTTTTAATTTTTCACCGTCGAAATGCTTTTTAACTAAAAACCGTTCCTACAAATCAAATCTGTTTTATTTTTTAAAAAAAACAAGACAAATAGAAACGGTTTTTAAATAAAAACCGTTTCTACTAATCAATTTCAATTTTTTTCCTTACTGTTTTTCTGGCTTTTTGTTTTTAATTATAATATATAATATATAATACATAATATAAAATAAATTACATAATCTTATTAATTAATATATAATCATGTTTTTATTTCTGTTTTTAATTTCTATTTTATTATTAAGTTATTATTCTGTTTTTTTATATACATTTCGGTTAATTTCAGTTTTATTATTCTGTTTTTATTTTTATTTCCTAATATTCTCATGTTTTTATTCTGTTTTTTATTCTTTTGATTGTTTGTTTTTTTTAAATAATTTAAATAAGTCTTAGAAATACTAGAAATAGTAAAGAAAATACAAAATCTTAAAATTTCTAAAAAAAATAGAAAAAAGTCTTAAAATACTAAAAATTATGCGAACTCAATTTCCTTTCTTCTTTGGTGATTTTGGTCGATCTACACACACGCCTGCGTCTTGGATATTTGTACGCAAATTAGTTTCTAACTCTTCAGCTGGTAGCGGCGTTCTATCGATACCTGTGACAAATAATATTACAAATTAGTACATTTCAATAATATTAGTAGAATTTCATTGAATTGTTGTCAATTATTATATATACTTGTGGAGAATGATGCTATTTCATCGAATTGGTCATATTCTTCTTCGTCTACAACATCTTCAACACCAACAATGCGTCTTTTTCCTTGAAGTACCACATGTCGTGACATGTCGGCCGGATCGGCAATATAAAAAACTTGCATTGCTTGTTTGTTTGCAAGTACCACATGTCGTGACATGTCGGCCGGATCGGCAATATAAAAAACTTGCATTGCTTGTTTCTTTTCATGCATAACCATGAAGGAAGGTTGTAAATAACCAATAAAACCGGCCATACGCTGCGATTGGTGCTCATGTGACCATAAGGATTCATCCCATCCGTGCATAGTCCTAATCTCAAATTTCTAGATTCATTGCCAAAATCCGAAAAATAACTGTCTATGTTCTTCCACTGGGTCGAGTCTGCAGGATGTCTGATCATTGTATCTTTCTTTCTGCCTTCCGCGTGCCACCTTAGTAGTTTAGCATCTATTGAGTTACCGAAGAGACGCTCGAACCTTGGTATTATCGGCAGATACCATATTGTTTTCGCAGCTGACCTTTTTTTACAACTCTTTTCATCATCCTCTAAATCATCGTCCCTTAGCTTGTACCGTAATGCATTGCAAAATGGATATTTATGAAGATTCTCGTACTCGTTCCGAAATAGTATGCAATCATTCGGACATGCTGCAATTTTCTTTATTCCCAAATTCAGAGGACATAATAATTTCTTAGCCTGATAACATGTATCCGGCAATGTATTTTCTGCTGGAAGCATTTCTCTTAAAAGACCGAGCAAAAATGTGAAACTTTTATCGCTCCAATTATTATTGGCTTTTAGGTTATACAATTTAAAAACAGTTTTAATTTTTGAGAATTTATCCTTATCACAACCGGGATATAAAGGTGTATTACAATTTTCATCATACTTTTGAAAAATATCAGGAATATGATCATCAATAAAACCATCTGGTATTTCATTCATCATTTCATCCAAATCATTTTCTCTATTATCATCACCCACAAATACATCATCCCTAACATCATCACCCATAAATACATCATCCCCAACATCATCACCCACAAATACATTCTCTACACTGTTCTCCGAATCGGATACATTAATGCTTTTCCCAACATCAGTATGATCTTCCGACTTTTTCCCATGATAAATCCACCGGAGGTATTTAGGTGTTGTCATCCATCCACTCTCAATCAAATGAGATTTAACCATTTTGCTATCATGCCACTGCAAGTTAACACAACGCTTACAGGGGCATAAAATTTTAGGCTTTCCGGTCTTCTTCCGATGTTCTTCTGCAAATTCTATGAAGTCTCCAACCATTCGATTAAAATCATCCGATATCTGTGAACTAAACATGTACATCTCGCTTTGATCCATCTGTGAAGATCACAATATATATCCAAAAGTCAGGGTTTAAAGTTTATAGGTTCAATTTATCACATCAAGTTTTCTGGCCGGTTACCATCCTAACCCACTCTTTGGATACTCTGTCTCATTAGCGAGCTTACGCTAGATGCAATCTGGTGTTTGAGAAAAATTCGGCAGCATTTCCCCTTATGTTCCCTGAATACGCCAACACACGATTGCTTGTGCGGACGCATTCGTGGGAATATAAGGAGAAATGCTGTCGAATTTTTCTCAAAAACTAGATTGCATCTAGCGTACCACTCGCTATCCTAAATGAGACAGAATATCCAAAGAGCAGTCCCAAAAAAGGGGACTATCCGAGGTTAATCCCTAATGGATTAATCTCGGAAGGACACGACCTAAAATAGTTCAAATTCCGGCATTTTGGTCCTATATGACAATACAACTAATAAATACAAATGCCAAACAATTAATTAATTAACTATGCATGCTACAAATTAATAATTTAAGAAATTGAAATTATCAAAGGTTAAAATAGAAAATTACCAAAATTATCTCCAAACGATGATTTTTTTTCGATTCAATAGAATCACCTTTCCTCCCTCTTCCTAATTTATCAAATCAAAATGAAAAAAATCAATGACAAATACAAAACATTGCTTAAATTATAAATAATAATTAATTCATAAAATAATTAAAGAATATACCTCAAAATATATTTCGGAAAACTTCTATTTGCTCTCCTTTACTTCCTTTTTCTATTTTTCAATTTTTTCTATTTTTTCTAAATTTTTAGCTAATTTAAATGGATGGTTTTGGATTACAATAAATGCTTCGGTTTTGGAGGAACACACTAAGTACTAAATGCATCGAATTGGGCCATTGGGGAAGAAAGGAGTAGGTATATGGAAATTAAATCTGCTTTTAATTTTGAAACAGTTTATATTAAAAACCCGTTTCAAATAATTAGCAAAAAAAAAAAAAAAAAAAACGGTTAATTAATTATTTGAAATTGTTTTCTAAAAACTCATTTCTGATAATGGTACAAATTAAAAACGGTTTGTTACAAAATCCGTTTCTAATAGTTCAAAAAAAAAAAGAAATAGGACGGTTAAGCTTTGAAACACTTTTTTACTAAAAAACCGTTTCTACAAATGATTCAAATTAAAAACATTTTTTTTTTTAAAAAACCGTTCCTACTAAGTTCTGAAAAAAAAATAATAAATACGGTTCATTATTTGAAACACTTTTTTACTAAAAACCGTTTCTAGTCAATTTGATTAGTGCAAACGGATTTTCAGAAAATCGTATCTAATAACTAACCGCGTTTTTTTTTTGGCCAAAAAGCATTGAAACGGTTTATCATAAAAAACGTTTCTAAAAACAAGCGCTGATAATTTCTATAATGCCACTGATTATTTTTACAAACGAATTGTTTAAAAACCATTTCTAACGTGGTGGTTCTAGTAATCTTTTGTGTTGGAGTGCCTGCTTCCGTTCACTCATTGTGTTCGTGGATTGACAAAAAGGAGTGAAGCCTGAGGATGCTCGCGCTTTCTGTATTAGCTGCTTAGCTTTACTTTGTCCTCTTCCTTCCTTCTAGTGCAATATCCACGTCCACAAATATCATATATAGTCGAAAGAAGAATGAGAGTCCTGTTGGCGTACGTGAGTTACCCTGGTGCAAGCTAGAGCCATATCTGTTCTATTTTTTTTTTTTTTTTTATTTCCTAACACTCCACCACGTTAGGAGACAAGCAGTACAAAGAGCTCATGTACTGGCAAATGTGGCGAGAAGAAGAAATTGAGGTATAGAGGGCAGCCTGACATAATGTTGCAACAGCAGGGATGCATGAACACATGCATAGATGAATGCTATTTTCAACAGGTAGAAGAAGCTCCACCATGATATTTTGGGCGTTTGTATGGGTGCGGCCTGGTAGTTATGTTATTTTTATTTTGTTTAGGTGTTTAAGTTAGTTTTGCTTGCTTAATTAATGTACTCTTAGTCATTGCTTTATCTACTGTTTCATAGAATATCAGAGCAGGCGCACTAGGGTAGTTGTTGATGATTACTGAAGAACAATAACATATTATGTAATTTTTTCTTGAGTTAATAAAGTTTAGCCCATGGGCATTCATCAACAATAACATATGTTTGAAATAGAAATAAATCTGTACAATAGTTAGGATTTACGATAGTTTGGTTGGCAGTGATGCCCTAGCTGTTTTCATTCTTTATTTAGCGTTTCTCTCTTCAAAAAAGTCTTTTTTTTTTTTTTTTTTTTTTTTTTTTTTTTTTTTTTGTAAAACTCTGATTATATTCAATAAAATGAGGGAGGAATTGAGGGAGTGTGGTATTTCCTGTGATTGTTCAGTTTGCTTATTTGTGTCAAGTCCTAAGCTAGCTATTGATTCCGGCCGGTAGTTCCCTCGATTCAATATTTCTTTTCTTAGACAGGATTCCTCGCCATGATCGGCGGATACGCCACCAAACATTCAGTTTTTACTCTTTACCAACTATATTTTGAAAATTTTATTATTTGATTAGAGTGAAAAATTTGATCTCAAAGCACTAAAAATATCGTTAATTTATTTGTATAATTTTTTTTTTTTTTGAAATAAGTAAGCCTACAAGGCTTACCACTTTTCATTACGAAAAGTAAAAATTACAATCAACAGCCATCAGCGACTGTTCTTCAAACCTTATTCGAAAAAAATCCCCTCTAAAAAAACCGAAAACTCTCCCTAAGTGCCAAACAACATCTTGAAAAAAAAAAAAACTCCTATGTACAGACTTATACCAATCAGACCCACCTCAGCTTCCTACAAAGAAACTCAAGGATTTTAACTTCTACTAAAACTAAACTCACTATAAACCTTTTTTCATATTCCCAATACTTCAACCTAAAAGACTCACCAAAACCATTAACATCTTAGCAAACAGACAATTCAATCAAACAACTAAAATATTAACATCGAATACAAAAAGCATTTATGTCCCTCAACACTCCAGAACCAGACTTATAGCAGAAAACATCATTGAACGCATCATCCAATCCTTTCAAGCGATCAGAGTCATCTCAGGAGCTTCATTGATGCTCCCATCCTCCACCATCTGGATAGCCAGCACGTCATCTATGGGACATATGCTCCACACCTCCTTTTTGAGAGTCTCCTTCCATCCCCCAGACCAGTACTTAATCAAACATTTCACATCTGCAATCAGTTTATGAATAGATTGAGGTCTAGTATTATTAAAAATGACATCATTTCGAGATTTCCATATTATCCAAAGAATTGCAGAGCACCAGTACATATATGCATTTTTCTTTTCCAACTGATTAACATGAAACATCAAATCCTCAAGTTTTTCTGGGATCAAATCTATGTCTAACCTATTATACAACCAAAATCAAATTTGTATATTATTCTGACATCTAAACATCAAATGGTCTATAGTTTCTAAATGTGAACAGTAACAACATTTGTATAATTTTATTCTTTACTCAGATAAAATATGGTACATATAATAATAGTAAGTAGACAAAAATATTTAACTTTACATAATTTTAAATACATACTTTATGTGATATCAATATATATGCTAAATATTTGCAAATAGTTAATTAATCGATAAACGATTATTCGATTAATGATGTGTCGGTGCTTCCATGCACTGTTCCGGCAGGCATTTTTTCTCATACGAAACGATCATTCCTTCGATCAATGAAGATTCCAACGAGGCTTCTAATTCCAAACTCCAAGCTTCTCTCATCAAATAAACCCCCCACCACAACTCTTTCCCAATCTTTCCTTCTGCACACCTCTCCTGACTCGTGGGACAGCCGGTTCCCTCTCCACTGGCAACGTGGCCAATACATTCTCACAAACCCACGTGTGCTTGATGCCATTGTTCTCGCGCAAAGCCGGTGTCAACCCTGATGATACTGTTCTGGAAGTCAGGTCCGGCAATGGCAACTTGACCGTGAGGTTACTCTGTGCAGCTTGACATGTAACGGCTGTGGAGATCGATGAACGGATGGTGGAGGCGTTGAGAGATGGTGTAGAAAGCCTTGGACTCTCACATAAACTAACTGTACGTGGACTGTTGGGCTTGTATGTTTGTTAAGAATTGATGCATACCAGTGTTTGTGGCAATTCCCCTGAGAGAGTTTAATTATATGGTTGTGTTTGGGGTATCATTGAGCTTAATTGGCATATTGTTATTTTGCTGAGACAATCTGCGATTTGTACCCATTATTATGGTTTTATCCTTTTATAAAAGAGCATTCGGTTGTATTGCTATTCAGTATGAATCTATGGTTAGTCATACTACTGTTTATCATAGTAAAATTTGTGTTGATTAACTTTGACAATAGCTATTCAAATAGAAACCAGTGATCAATTTGGTAGATTTGAGAAGTTTAATGGATCAATTGGTACAAATAAAAGTTTAAGAACCACATTGGTTCTTTTAAGAAAACAAAGAGCTAAAAAAATTGGAGTTTTCCCTTTTCTACGAGTATCCAATATACGACTTGTGGCAGAGGCTGAATTAATCATGGATGTGAGCAAGAGGGACTTTGAACCTGTACCAATGGTCGATTCCTCCCTTGTCATGATACGGACGAGGAATGGTGGCATCATACCAGTGGAATTAAAGGAGTGGTTAGAATTTTCAAGGGTATGTTTTTCTAAGGGTTTGCTTCAGAAGGAGTAAACCAATGCTAAGGTAAGGAAGAGGAAGCAAAGAAAGAAAAAGGAAGTGTAAGAAAATGAAGATAACTTGCTCAAGAGTCCAAAATGCATGTACAAGATTAATGATTGTAATCTTCACTTTAATTCATAAAAAGACAATATTACTCTTTTGATTTGAATTGGGATTGAATTTTTGGGTTAAAAAACAAGGTCATTTTCGAAAGAAAAAGGTTGATGATTGGTTATCTCTATTACACCCTGATTTTGGGGTAACCATCATTCTCTTCAAATGAGGTTCTAAGAAACTTTGGTTTACTTCAGTTTCCTTTGGTTCACCCGGTGCGTTTGGCATGTACCAAGATTAGTAGGGTTAGTGGTGTAAGGTTAGTACTTTTTGGGGTTAGAAGGGTAGAATGGTGAGGGTAGAGATTGGATGAGATTAGTGCTAGTCTAAGGTTAGCGAATGTTGTTTGGTGTGTTATGTTGAGGTTAGTACTTTAAGGTTAGTAACTATTAGTGATATAATTATTATAAACTATTATTAATTAGTAGTTACTAATAATAAATAATTTTAATATGAATTATTATTATTAATTAATAATTAATAATTTATAAAATAAATATTTATTTATTATTTATTGTTAATTATAATTATCATTATTATATAACTATAATTAATTATCATAATAATTATTATAAATTTTAATTTTTATTACAATTATTAATATTAACATTATTATTAATTAATAATAATTATTTACTAATTAATATTAATTATTAATTATTATTACAATTATTAATGTAATTATTTTGAATTAACTATTATTTTTTATTTAATTAATTACTATTAAATATTAATTATTATTACTTATTAAATATTATTAATTTATATTAATTAATTAATTATTTATTATTAAATATTGATAATTGTTATTAATTGTTATCAATCAGTAGTTATTAATAACAATTAATGTTAATAAAAAAATACTATTATTAATTATTAAAATAAACCATTATTTATTATTAATTATTATCATTACTACAATACTATTATTAATTTATTCTATTTTTATTTTACGAATTGTTTAAATTTATACAATTATTGCAACTATTAGAATAATTATTAATTAACATTAAATAATAATAATAATGATAATTATTTATTAAATATTAATTATTATTATTTATTAATTATCACTATTAATAATTATTAGTTTCATTTATTATTATTATTAATTATTATTAACTAATAATAATTATTAGTACTTATATTAAGGATTATTTAAATGTATACAATCCTCATTAAAAAAATTGAAAAGAACAACTTTAATATTTTCTCTCTCCATGGGAAATGCTAGTTCACCATTTTGCATGGCAAGGAGGGTAGTGAAAGGTTAGCACCTAACCTAACCGATTCATTTGGCATCTAAAGTTTAGCAAGGTTAGTTTGCTACTCTTAGGTTAGTGCTAACCTTAGCAATGCCAAATGCACCAGGTTATCCTTCCTTACCTTAACCCTGGTTTACTCCTTCTGGAGCAGACCTTAAGAAGAACAAGACCCTTGGTGCTATTTTCAAACAGAGGAGGATGGTTTTGGAATTATATAAGAGGTCTAGATCAGAAAAGAAAAATTGCATAAATGGTGAATTTGTGAATATTGTGGATTTGGAGAGTGATGGAGAGGGAGAGAGTGAAGAGAGAGAAATAAAGCAAGTGGATCCGCATGAGTTGGGCCTCTTTAAAGAGAAAATTTGCAAGGTTTTGGAAAAGGTGGGATTTAATGACAAGAGGCCTTTAAAGATTACAAATGAGGATATGTCGTGCTTGTTAAGAGCTTTCAACCAAGAGGGAGTGTTCTTTCAATAGGCCACTTGTGCAAATTGAATCTTCTGATTAATATATGGTGCTTGAACTTCTGGGTGCTACAGTCTTAAATTTATTTTCAATTAGGTATTTTTATACCATTGTGGGCTCTTGTTAGGTTGATAAGTAAAAGGATATAAGTTTCCATGATAATCCCAATTGATGTTAAATTAGTCATTATCTGTTTAACTGGACCAAGTCAAGATTAATTCATTTAAACTGTTATCCAATAGAAATTTCAATCTTGTCAATTTGTCACAATTGTCAACTATGAAACCATAAACAATGAATCAGAAACAAACATATCTGGAACCTAGTTCTCTATGACAGAGCCAGTTGTGACAAAGTACTGGTTGCCTTGCTCATTAAAGTACCTATCACCATTGATTCTTACCAATGCATAGATTGATACCCTGGACTGGTCTTGTACAAGGCTTGGGTTTGACACTGATAACACTAAACGTATCACCGATAAACGCTAAATGACCATCCAATCATCAAACTGCACAAATCACATTTTAAAACTTTAGTACTGGTACATAATCGATAAAAGTAGGATTTAATTGTTTGTTTATTATTTTTTAGTTGTAATTATTCTTGAATTATTATGTACCGACATCCAAAAGATGAATCGATGAAGAAAACTCATAAAATATACAAAGAGATCTTGCTGATATTATGCATTGATGCTCAATGCTTGGTTTTCTCTATCAAGTCAGTCTTGTTCACACAAATCAGAAGAATGGGTCAAGGAAATATACTAGAAAATTTCTCTCACTTTGCTTGATATTTCTAGCACTATCAGAGAGAATGAGACTGATATAAATAATTTGAGAAAGGGGTTATTGCAGGAATTGGGTTTTGCCATAGAAGACCTAGTGGAGAGTTAATATTCTATTAAAAAAATGTTTCTCTTGAATATGCTTAGCTCCTACGAATTATTTATAACTAAGAAATTTTAACGGTTATTCTATATTTCTAGAGCTTTTTTTATATTTTTTGCTTAGAAAAAAAAAAACTTGAATAGACAGCTTAAGTCAAAATGTACGTCGGTTCAGCCATTCAAGATGCGTGTTTATTTTAATTTACGTTTTCTTTTAGGAAATTTGGGTTCCTTTACAAAGTGTATATACTCTTATCATACGGTTTTTGTTTGTTCCTCCTGTTTCATTATCTTTCTATATACGTGTGTGAGACCTTTTTCGTTATTCTCGATGGACAAAGAATTCCAATGGAAAAGAAATAATTTACGAGATTCATCCCTCACTAGTCCCGATTAAGTGCTAATTGTCTCTTTAAAACAAGCGAACATTGACAAAATATGAATATATTTATATGAAAATTAATGATCAAACAATATGAATATATTTACAAAATATGAATATATTTACAACAAGAGAACATTGACAACATATGAATATATTTATATGACAAAATATGAATATATTTATCTCAAAGCTTATTTGATTAGAGTGAGAAAAATTAATGAGTTGCAAGAATTTTATTCTCAAGGCACTAAAAATATTCGTATAATTTTATTCTTTACTCGGACAAAATATTTATCTTTATACAAAATATGAATATATTTATATGATATCAATATATATACTAAAATATTTGCAAATAATAATCTCTACTACTTATAAAACACCTAAAAATATGTCATAACAATTTCACTAAAAGAGTTCAAATTCATCAATTATGGACCATTGATTTGTGTGATTTGATGTGATGTGTGGTCTTGATAAAATGTCAGATCCTTCAATATAAAAGAGTCAGGTGGTATATACATAATTTATTTTTTCGGAAAGATTTCAATTTGTATTATGGAAAGATTCAATCAGATATTTTTATTATTTTTTTATTTTTTCACACATTGAGGAGGGTATTTTTGACAGTTTAATTAATCGACTCTTGACGATTAATTATCTGTGCTTCCACTGTTTGGGAGACTCATTTTTTTTTTTCTCACATTAGTGCTGAGATCCAACTTCAAACCGTGAGATCTTGTATGCCGTTCCCATTGTTAACAATGGGAGAATCAGTAACTAGATAGTCTCTATCTAGCATGTCCAAAAAAACAATGGGAGAATCAGAAGCAATAAGCTTGTGGCATTCGCTCTTGTGACCTGACTTCCAATGCATAGCCTAATGAAAAAGGAAAATAAATAAGGAAAGAAAACATAATGTAAAAGATCAAAAGAATAATCATGATAATGTTAGGATTTAGGTTACATCAATGATTGAAACCAAAAAGGTGATGATATTGTGTTTCAGGCTGGTGCTAATTTTATAATTAATACATACGTCTCTGAAATGAAAGCATAGAACTTCATCTGACGGCTACAAACCATAACAAGTACTGGTACATACATCCATACTAAGTACCTGATGCTTTTCAGAGCAGTATTGGGCTTTCTTGCAACTACCACACAACTTTCCACCTTTCCAGGAGCCACACCAACAACACAGAGGTACTATGCATTCAAGACAAAATATTATCACAATATCAGTTATTAATTATGTTTGAATTTTTGAGATCACTAATTGGGTAAAAGGTTGATCAAGTAAGGAGTAAAGGCCTTACAGGTATAGCACAGAATACAGTGTGCCAAAATATTCATTCCTGGAACCAATTTTAACACAATAACACGAAAGAACTACACTTGCTTTGGCACGCCAATGGTGCTGCCATGCTACCAACTGGTAAGACAAGCGCACAAAGTATCTTTTGTATCAATATATGAGCCCTAATCACAGAAATGAATTATATACAAAACACATATTCAATAGTGAATTTTGTATTAAATTTGTATACCTTGTCAATTTCGCCTCCTGATTGATCCACAATTGAAACGAAAGAAAAGCTTCAATGGCAGCCGAGGGAGGATCTCAAACACCACGATTTCTCAAGGAGAATGACATCAACCTCTCCTAATTGAAAAATTAATCAAGCAAATCTCAGGATTAGAAAAGATAGATAGGTAGGGAATAGCCTCAATTTCTCAAGAAACAGAGCAAAGAAAAGAAAAAAGTACCTAACCTTGTTGCTCTGGCCATGGAGGAGCGAAGGTGGATCTGTGTCGGAAGAGAAAGTGAGAATCGAGCTGACGACGAATAAGGGGAGAGAAGGGAGTTCAGTTCGGTAGTAACTGAAGACAAAAGCGACGGAAGTTTCTAGGTTTGGTCAGGATATTTTTGTCATTTGTAAAATTTGACCGTGTATTGCAAATTATAACCGTGTAAAAAAAAAGCAACTCCCCTCTACATAATAGTTCACAGCTGATAATCCCCGTGTCCTTTAACGGTGTATAAAAGAGAGCAAATTAAAATTCACGAACGATCATTCATTCCTTCGTCCAATGAAGACTCCAGTAAGGCTTCTAATTCCCACCTCCAAACTTCTCTCCTCACAAAAACCCCACGTCACACCTCTCTCCCAATCTTTCCTTCTGCACACCTCCCCTGACTCATGGGACCGCCGGTTCCCACTCCACCGGCCACGTGGCCAACACATTCTCACAAACCCACGTGTGCTCGATGCCATTGTTCGCAAAGCCGGGGTCTGCCCAGATGATTCTGTGCTGGAAGTTGGGCCCGGCACCGGCAACTTGACCGTGAGGTTACTGGGTGCAGCTCGACATGTCACGGCTGTGGAGATTGATGAACGGATGGTGGAGGCGTTGACAGAGCGTGTAGAGAACCTTGGCCTCTCACACAAACTAACTGTACGTGGATTGTTGGGTTTGTATATTTGTTTAGAATTCATGCATACCAGGTGTTTGTGCAAATTCCCCTGAGAGGGTTTATGGTTTTGTTTGGGATTTCACTGGGTTTGATTGGTATATTGTTATTTTACTGAGACAATCTGCAAATTGCACCTGTTGTTTTGGTTATATTCTGTTATGAAGGAGCATTCATTGGCATTTCTATTTAGTATAAATCTATGGTCAGTCATGCTACTTTGTATTATAGTAAAATTTGTGTTCATTAGGTAGAGCTTTGGTGTTACTGTTCTGTTCAAATAAAAATAGTGGTCAATATGGGAAGTTTAATGGATCAATTGGTACAAATGTAAGTTTTTGAGAAAAACTAAGGGCTAAAATTGGAAAATTTCCTTTTCTGCCAGTATTTACTTCTTTATTTTCATATTTTTACTATCAATTTAATCCTGAAATATTAATATGCCAACCAGCCCTACTTAAATTTTTGTCGTGCATGGATTCTTTGAAATGAAATAACTGAAATTTGGATTTTTGTCAGGTAATTAGAGGGGATGCAATGAAAATGCAGTTCCCTTATTTCAGTACATGTGTTGCAAACATTCCATATGGCATCTCATCTCCTTTAATAGCAAAACTTCTATTTGGACCATACCAGTTCCGTACTGCCACTTTCCTACTACAAAAGGAATTTGCTTACCGGTTAACAGCCTTACCAGGAGACTCAGAGTATAATCGATTGGCAGCCAATATACGACTTGTGGCAGAGGCTGAATTAATCATGGATGTGAGCAAGAGGGACTTTGCACCTGTACCAAAGGTCGATTCCTCCCTTGTCACGATACGACCGAAGAATGATAGCATCATACCAGTTGATTTAAAGGAGTGGTTAGGATTTACAAGGGTATGTTTTTCTAAGAAGAACAAGACCCTCGGTGCTATTTTTAAACAGAAGAGGATGATTTTGGAATTGTTTAAGAGGTCAGGGTCAGAAAATAAAAATTTGATAACTGGTGAGCTTGAGAATAATGTGGATTTGGATAGTGATGGAGAGGGAGAGAGTGAAGAGAAAGAATTAAAGCAAGTGGATCCGCACGAGTTGTGCCTCTTTAAAGAGAAAATTGGCAAGGTTCTGGAAAAGGTGGGATTTAATGAGAAGAGGCCTTCAAAGATTGCAAATGAGGATCTGTCGTGCTTGTTAAGAGCATTCAACCAAGAGGGAGTGTTCTTTCAATAGGCCACTTGTGCAATTTCCTAATTAATCTTGGAGGCAGATATTGGATTGTTTGTCAGGTACTTAAATGCTGTAGTGAAAAATTCTTCCAAATACTTCTGGGAGTTTGAAGATAGTTTTGTGAGTGCCAACTGTTTCCTTTAAGGCTTTGCTTGGAATGACATTGGTGGGGTATTGTGAAGGTTTGAGTTACTGGGATGGTTGAGGTTTTCACTACACTCAAAACTGTACTAACTTCTGTTTAGGTTTGTTAACATTCCAAATCCAGTAACCCAACTTGCTGCCAGAAATATGGGCTTCATTTTTCCAATTGGCTCTTCCATGAAGAACAGCTGCACACCTTCCTGTCCCCATTTTAGGTATTTATTCCGAGGTGTGTGCAATCTGGTTATTTAGATAAGGAAAGAAAAATTGTATGTATGTGAACTACAGTTTTGATAATTTGTGTACTAAATTTGTTGCAATTTCAGATTATTTGGTTACTCCTGAAGTAATGATAAAACTGAATTGTTAATTTTTCAAATAGCAGTGTATATGACCCCTCGTTTTTTAAAATTGTAGAACAATTTATACACAACCTATCTAACAATTGATAACATATCAACAATTTAACTTTTCTGATTTTGGGAAGCATTTTGTAGGTTGTCATGGTTGGTAAATAAACTTGTTCGATCTATCCAACTACTGTTTATGTTTACAAAAGACAAGCACTTCAATCAGGCTTCTTCTTTCACTTGCCATATCCAGAACTTTGCCCAAGAACTTCTAAAATATTGTCAGTGTGAACCTTAATTTTGATTTAAGGGATTGGATTGTGATCAATTTGGAAGCATTTTGAGTAATCACACCAGTTAATTTGTAAAAAAAAAAAAAAGATGTAGAAACAAATTTGGGAATTAGACTGTTAGAGCAAAAGAACAAATTTTTGTTTTGAATTTGCTTATTATTATTATTTGAATCTTCTGATTAATATATGGTGCTTGAAACTTTTGGGTGCTACATTCTTAAATTTATTTTCAATTAGTTTTCTTTTACTATTGTGGTGCTACTCTTGTTGGGTTGATAAGTAAAAGGATAGAAGTTTCCAAGATAATACCAATTGATGCGAAATTAGTCATGATCTGTTTAACTGGAGGTAGTTGAGATTCATTTAAAATGGTGTTCAATTGAAACTTCAATCTTGTCAATTTAGCATAAATTATAAATGATGAAAGCATGAACAATGAATCAGAAACAAACATATCTGGGACCTAGTTCTCTATGACTGTGTCAGTTGTGAACAAAGTACTGGTGGCTTTGCCAGTTAAAGTAACTAGGTCACCATTGATTCTTAATAATGCATAGATTGATACCCTGGACTGATCTTGTGCAGAACTTGGGTTTGTAACCAATGACACAACATATTTATAAAACTTCTTGTATCTTTACTGGTACACGAGCAATGCAAGTCTGTTGTTTATGATTTTTAGTTGTATTTATTTTTAAAATAATTATGTACCAACATCCAAAAGATGAATCAATGGAAAAAAAAAAACTCATAAATGTACCCAGAGATTTTTCTGATATTGTGCATTGACGCTGAATGCCTGGTCTTCTCTATCAAGCCAGTCCTCTTCACACGAATCAGAAGAAATGGGTCAAGGAAATAGTTGAAAATTTCTCTCAGTTTGCTTGATATTTCTAGCACTATCAGAGAGAATGAGAGTGATATAATTGAGGGGTTGTTGCAGGAATTGGGTTTTGCTATAGAAACCTAGAAGAGAGTTAATATTCTGTAAAAAAAAAAAATGATAAAAAAAGTGTTTCTCTTGAATATGCTTAGCTCATAGAAATTATATAGAGCTGAAAAATTTTAACTGTGATTCTATATTTCTAGAGCTCCTTTTATATTTTTTTGCTTAGAAAAAAAAAAAACTCAAATACGCAACTTAAGTCAAAATGTACATCTGTTCAGCCATTCAGGATTTGCGTTCATTTTAATAAACTGTTTCTGTTGGAAATCTGTGAAATTTGGCTTGCTTTACAAAGTGCTTTACTGCCTTATCATATGGTTTTTATTCATTCTCCCGTTTCATTGTCTTTCTGTATAAGCATGGGAGGCTGGACTGTGGCATGAAGTACTGAATATCACCGACTTTTTATGAGTGAAGCTTCAACTAGTGTTCTAAATACCTGTCGTACCGTGTCAAACACGTTGTGTTCGGATCATTTATCGTGTCGTGTTGTGTCATGTCTAAATGTTTCATGTGTCGTGTCGTACTGTGTCTAAGTTTCAAAGGATGGACACGACATGCCTAAGGACACAATACGCCTTTTGTCCTCGTGTCATGTCGTGTCGTGTCTTTTTTAAACGTGTCGTGCCATGTCGTGTTTGAATTTCATAAAACATAATCATATACTTATGTTTAGGATGAATTTGAAATTCAAATTATGAAATTATCCTTAAAAAATAGACAATATAAGGATTTTCTCGTTATTTTATAAAATATAGTATTTTTTACTATCATAGTATCATTATAAACTTGTCGTGTCTCTTAAATTTTGTCGTGTTCCGTGCCGTGCTGTGTCGTGCCGTGTCGTACCGTGTCTGGACAATTCACATGTAGTGTCGTGTCTATGCCTTCAAAGTCGGACACGACACGCCTAAATACACGACACAGTTAAGTTCTCATATCGTGTCGTGTTCGTGCCTTAATGTGACGTACCACCTCCGTACCGTGTTGTGGTTTGGACACGCCGTGTTTTTTTAGAACACTAGCTTCAACAATGGACCACGCTTGCATAGGGTACGATTTGGAACCTGGTTCATATCCTACCCTCACTTCTGGAAATGTCCGTATGGATCGAACCCAATGGTGATCAGATAAGGAACATAAGTATATAACACTTCCGCTTGGCAAAATTGTATGTGTGATTATTAAATTGTAATATAAGTGTAGGCGTTATAATTTATTTTCAACTCGCACGTCCAAGAAAGGTGTCGTGGTGTAGTTGGTTATCACGTCAGTCTAACACACTGAAGGTCTCCGGTTCGAGTCCGGGCGACGCCATTTCAATTTTTTGGGTCATTAATGCAAAGAGAGGATGGTTGGTTGAAGTAATGTTGCAAATAGGGAATTCGAATGATTCTCCATTTCTTCCTTGTTTAATTCTAAGTGCACGGCTCCAACAAAATCTAACTTAAATTTTTATCTGATATTGATATTTTCTCTTCAATTAAAACAGAACGAGTAATTTATAATGGCTGAGCAAAAAATCTGAATCGCCTGTCAACATAATGATATGAATTGCTGATTCGTTTTCGTCCTTTTTTATTCAAATACAGATTTATCGTTCAGTTTATCATCACAATGAGATATTAATTGCGTATAAATTGCAAATCTGTAAAAAGCAAACAGATAGTAAGAATTGCTACAGAAAATTTGTGTACTAAAATCAATCTATATATTCTTGTCAATCAAAATTTGTTGCTATACACTTGTTATGCGTCAGTGCGTGTACAGTATTACAAAAAATTACAAGCTACATATGTTCAAAAGAGACACTCTGCATTGAATCAGATGCCGAAACAAACTTTCAACTCCGTTCTCCAGCTCTTCAACATTGACCCTTAAACAGGCAGCATCCCCTTTGCAAGCAATCGTTCTTTTCTCGGCCAATCTCGAGACAAGGGACCACTTGCTACTCTTTTGGCTTACTATTTCTCCTGATAAGTGCGAAAAAATGGATTGTAGTACAGTGATAGTAATCTCCCGTGTCTCCAACAAAGGTGAAACAACAGGCAAGGAGTCCCCTTCTGCAGATTTATCTTTGTTAAAGATTTGTGTGTTTATATCTCTGTTTGCCTTCTTTAGGGTGAGGTTGTAATCTCTAAGTTTGCTCTTCATGGTCTCGGAATCACCTCTCCGAGTTGCCAATTCGAGATCTAGAACATGATATTTGATTGAATCCAAGTTGTCCCTTGATGTGCTACACATGTCTAGCAATTTGACAGACTCTTCGAGTTCTTGTTCAACCCACCTCCTGTGTTGCATGCGTGAGAGCCCAATTTGGTTGCTGGACATGCAAAGAAGTTCATTGATGCTCTCATAAACACAGCCGATTGCCTTAAGTGCATCGAGCATAATTTCATAGGTGAGACGAGACGATCCAACACAGGCCCGTAGCTTGTTTAACTCTTCTTTAGCCCTTAACACAAATGGGTGGGACCTGGTGGTCAGGCTAACAGATCGGGTGTGCAATGCCATTTTTGATTTCTTCGTAGATGCAAAATTTGTTGATGGTTGTTTGGATCTGAAGTACTAACGAGGAAGATGGGGATTTGATGAGCTTAATTCCCTGCCTAAGATCTACTTATATATCAAAGTTGCAAGCTATGATGAGAGACAAGAGACAAGAGGAATCTGGATAAATGAAGTCAACACCATATTCATGTGATATCAACACATTATAGCTGTTCGCTTTGTTATTCTTGCAGCCATTCCTACTAGCAGCTTTCTTATTCAATTCATTGAATAATCACTGAGATTCTGATTGTTTCATCATCTTATTTGAATCTGCTGGCAGTGTGGCTCTTTCAGGCATTACAACAAACAGCTCCTGTCCGTGGGTACGTAACTAATTTTGTTATTTTTTCTTGCTCGCAAAACTTTATTATAATCTGATCCTACTGAAGTGGGATTGGTGACATGAGTTGTCATGTTTCTTCCTTCAGAAACAAGATCTGCGATCGTGTACACTATTTATTTGGTTGTCTTTTTATAATGAAATTTGTGAAGAATCATAACAAGTTGAATTGATGTGCACGAGGGTATACACAGTCTAGTTTGGAAAAAAATAAAAAAGAAAATGTAATAGTAATAATAAAATAGTAACTTTTTGGAAAAGTTAAGGGATAACTCATCATGAGTTATTAACAGTGGATAGATTGTCCTGTTTTGGTTTATTAATAAGTGTAGTTCGAACGTGCCTTCAACTTTTATAATATATATATAGACGAGATAATTTATGGTGCTTTAGTAATGTATAGGCCTTTTTGTGCATTATAAACATATGCGTCGATTTTTTTTTTTTAAATCGACAAAAACTTAAACAATTATTAGCATATTTTTTAGTAAATATATGATGCGCATCGAATTTAGATAAATTTTAATTTCATGTAGTATTGTATAAAAAATATAAAATTTTATATTTTTATTGTTTTATTAGTTATTTGATGGATGACTGATAAATTTAAATTGATTTCAATTCTGATCTTTGTTGCTTGTGTGTGTGTCTATATATAGAAATGGATGCACACTAGACTAAAACTATTTAATTACTGAAAGCTCAGCTCAAGAATAGTACTTTTTCAATCAGCTCTAATAGCGTTAGTTGCCAAAAGCGATTAGCAATATCCAAGCCATTCCATATCAATCCAACCAGGAACGATTTTCCAGGAATAACGGAGGATTGAAGAAACTATATCCCTACAAACTCTTACGGGCAATTCAAATTACCATTCCTCATTGGCTTACCCCCCTCGATCCTTGGAGACTTTAGCTGTAAGTTGATTTTTCCTTAAATGAACAAAAATTGTCGATAAGTGAAAATTTATAACACAGGCCAATCATGTATCCCATTCAAAAGATGCACGCCCACAACCTGTTTGTTGTAATGCCTCACCGACAGAATTATTTTTGTATTTTCATTAAAATGAGTAAGAAACTTGTTGGCAGTGTTGGTTACAAGAATAAGCAAGCATACCGCTATCCTCGGTCGAAATCACATGAGTATGGTGTTGACTTTCTTTCATCAGATTCTTATTGTCTAATATCTGAATTTGGTAGATATGATGGTGAATGGCATTGATCGAACTCGTCAATTCATTGTACACTCTCAATTTCCTAAACAATCACCAAAAATATATCCCCTCCTTGGTCCTTGCATGAAAAAATGAAAAATGGCGTTCCATTACCTTGCCCACAGAATTCAATCTAAATATCATATTGATACTTACTCATGAACTAAATAAAATGAATACTTAATTCATAGTGGCTCAAGAAAAAAATCTGAATGATCAACTGACAACATGAAAGATATATGAAAATATTTTGTTCATTATTGTTCTTTTTCTTTCCAATACAAAAAACGCTGATTTATTTATTTAATTTTTACTTTATAATCAGGATAAGATATTGCTTGTTTATAACAAATAGGAATATAACAAGGAGTTTTCTGAACTGACACAAAAAAATTGTTCTAAAATCAATCTATATATTTTTTGTATCAATCTAAAGTTGATGCTATACACTTGTTGTACATATGCAAAAAATAATGATAAAAATTTACAGGCTACAAATGTTCAAAAGAGACACTCTGCATTGAATCAGATGTCGAAACAAACTTTCGACTTCGTTCTCTAGATGTTCAACATTGACCCTTAAACATGCAGCATCGCCATTGCAAGCAATTGTTCTTTTCTTGACCAATCTCGAGACAAGGGACCACTTGCTACTCTTTTGGCTGACTATTTGTCTTGACAAGTAGGCAAAAATTGATTGGAGCACAGAGATAGTAATCTCCCTAGTCTCCAACAAAAGCGAAACCACAGCCAAGGAATCTCCTTCTGGATATTCATTTTTCTTAAACAACTGCATCTTTACATCTCTGTTTGCCTTCTTCATAATGAGGTTATAATCTCTAAGTTTGCTTTTCGAGGCCTCTAAATCACCTCTCCGATTTGCTAATTCGAGATCTTGAATATGATCTCTGATTGTATCCAAGTTATCCCTTGATGTGCTGCACATGTCAATTAACTTGACAGACTCTTCGAGTTCTTGTTCAACCCACCTCCTATGTTGCATGTGTGAGAGCCCATTTTGGTTGCTAGACATGCAAAGGAGTTCATTGATTCTTTCATAAACACGCCCAACGGCCTTAAGTGCATCGAGCATTATTTCGTATGTTAGAGAAGATGATCCCACGCAGGCCCGTAGTTTGTTCAACTCTTCTTCAGCTTTTATCAGGAATGGGTGGGACCTGGTGGGCAGGCTAGCAGAGCGGGTGTGGCATGCCATTTTGTTTTTTTGGTTGAAGGAAGACTTGATAATGGTTATTTGGATCTGAAGTAGTACTAATGAGGAAGATGGGGATTTGATGAACTTGATCCTATTGTGGTGCTATTTTATATATGAAAGGTGTAAGCTATGATGAGGAGACAAGAAGAATCTGGATAAACGAAGTCAACACCATATTCATGTGGTACCAACACATTTTGGCTGCTTGCCTTGTTCTTCTTGCAACCATTCTTACTAGCAGATTACTTATTCTATTCATTGAATAATTTCGGAGATTCTGCATGCTTCATTTTCTAATTTGTGAATGTGCTGGTTACAAAAAACAGCTCCAGCCCGTGGTACAGAATTAATAATTTTATTTTCTTCTAACTAATTTTTTTTTTTCTCTTGCTGAAGATGGATTGGTGACCTTAGTTAGTTGTCATGTTCCTTCATTGGGCAACATTATCTGACATCGTGCATGTACACTAATTACTTAGTTGTCTTTCCGCAACAAAATTGAGAATGAAATAAGCGAGTCGAATGATTTCTTGCACGAGGGTTCTCAGATTCTGGTCTGTAAACAACATGAAAAATAACAATTATGGTAAACAATTGTTTTGGTTTATTAATAAGTTTACTTTTAATATACAATCTATTTTATTACAAATTGTTTTTGATTATGTAAATTAAAAATTTAATATATATATATATATATATATATATATATATATATATAAAATTGAATGGGATATGTATCAAATTTAAACTTCAGACAATCTTCTATCAATAAACTTGAAATTATATTATTTTAGTTTTATTGGTTCTTGATGGATGACAGAATAAATTTTAATTAATTTAAAATTTGATGTATTTTGTGGGCTTCGACATATATATTTTTAAGACATTAAATAGACAAAGTGACAAACTATAACTAACGCGAACTTAAATTACTGCTCAAACAGCGATAGTTTGAAGAAAGCGATTAACATTATTCAAACTCAGTCACTATCCATTCAAACAGGAAGTCCAGGAAAAATGATGGATTGAAGAAAGAAAAAAACCTTACAAACTCTTAAAGCCCATGTTTTCAAGCAGGTATGCACCCGGGGCCTGGGGCTTTGAAACCCATTTTACCAAACCATTGGACGATCTATGCAGTAAGTTAATTCTTCCTTGAATTTAAAAGAAAAAAAGAATTGTAGGTCACAGGCCACGGATGGGTGAAACATGACAGCTCAAGATGATCACCAATTCCATTCAATAAACAAGTAAATAAGGAGATTGCACGACCGCAACCTGTTTGTTGTAACGCCTGACAGAGAATCCTTTATTAATTTTGACAGCTAAACATGCATTATCAATTTGATTATTCATTGATATGAATAAGAAACTTGTAGTTAGTATCTGTTAGAAGAATGAGCAGGCATTATGCTAGCCTTTGTTGGCATCACATGTGTATGGTGTTGACTTTGTTTCATCAGATTCCTATTGTCGCAACATCATAATATCACAATCTGGTACACAAGATGAATTGATCGAACACTTTCAAATCATTTTATTTTTCCTCTCAGGTTCACAAGCAATCACCAAAATAATATGCTCTCCTTGATCCTTGCACGGACTAATAAATAAAAAAGTCTCATCTAAAATATCATATTGATATTTCTTTGTGAACTAAATGAAACTAGTACTTTGTAGTGGCTGACCAAAAAATCTTAATGATAAACTCGACTATGAAAGATATATATTTTGTTGATTTGTTCTTTTTATTTTTGATGCAAAATACAGATTTATTATTTTTTACTTTATATTCATAATAAGATATCGCTGGCCTTTGACTGGAAAAAAAAAGACGAGGTGGTAATTAGAACTGCCACAGAAAATTTGTGCGAAAATCAATATTTATATATTCTCTTTGTCAATCTAATTAACCTTGTTGCTATACACTTGTTGTACCTGTACAAACAATTACAAGCTAAATATGTTCAAAAGAGACACTCTGCATTTGATCAGATGTTGAAACAAACTTTCAACTCCATTATCTAGCTCTTCAACATTGACCCTTAAACAGGCAGCATCCACTTTGCAAGAAATTGTTCCTTTCTCTACTAATCTCGAGACAAGGGACCACTTGCTACTCTTTTGGCTGACTATTTGCTTTGACAAGTAGATAAAAATTGATTGGAGCACAGAGATAGTAATCTCTCTAGTCTCCAACAAAAGCAAAATGACCGGCAAGGATTCCCCTTCTGAAGATTCAGTTTTGTTAAACAACTGTGTCTTTACATCTCTGTTTGCCTTCCTTAAGATGAGGTTGTAGTCTCTAAGTTTGTTTTCATGGCCTCTAAATCACCTCTCCTAGTTGCCAATTCAAGATCTTGAACATGATCTCTGATCGTATCCAAGTTATCCCTTGATGTGCTACACAAATCAAGCAACTTGACAGACTCTTCGAGTTCTTGTTCAACCCACCTCCTGTGTTTCACGTGTGAGAGCCCAATTTGGTTGCTGGACATGCAAAGAAGTTCATTGACGCTCTCATAAATATGGCAGACTGCCTTAAGTGCATCGAGCATTATTTCATATGTGAGAGAAGAACCCACACAGGCCCGCAATCTGTTTAGCTCTTCTTCAGGGTTTTGCAAAAAGGGGTGGGACCTTGTGGGCAGGCTAAAAGATCTGGTGTGACATGCCAATGTTGATTTCTTAGTGGAAGAACGTTCCGGGGTGGTTTAATTAATGGATCTGAAGAAATGTTAATGAGGAAGATGAGCTTGTTTCCTTGCCTCAGATTTACTTATATTATATCAAAGTTGCAAGCTATGATGAGGAGACAAAAGGAATCTGGATAAATGAAGTGAACACAATATTCATGTGGTACCAACACATTATAGTTGCTTGTCTGGTTCTTGTTGCAACCATTCTTACCAGCAATTTGCATAATTAATTCATTTAATAATCACTGAGATTCTACTTGTTTCATCTTCTGATTTGTAGATGTGCTGGCAGTGTGGCTCTTTCAGGCTTTACTGCAAACAGCTTCTGCCCACGGGTGCTGAACGAATTTTGTTACTTCGTTATATTGTCTTGGTCGTCGAACTTTGTTATATTATCCTACTGGAGAGGGATTCCTGACCTGAGTTGTCATGTTTCTTCCATAGGCAACACAATCTGCCATCCGTCGTGCACATTATTTATTTGGTTGTTTGTTACAATGAAACTTGAGAAGAAAATAACAAGTTGAATGATATGCATGAGAGGATACAGAGTCTAGCCTGAGAAAAAAAAGAGGAAAAATAATAGTAATAGACTAATAGTAAAATAGTATCAACCAAGTGGTCCTTGGTTCGAATCATGGAGAGAGCATTCATTTTCAAATTTCTTTTAATAAAATTGTTGTTTTCAAACCAATCTTCAAAAAATAAAAATAAAAAAAATAAATATAAAAAATAGTAAAATAGTATCCATTCACAAGTTAAGAGGTATCTCAGGAGTTACTAACAAAAAATAGATTGTCCTGTTTTGATTTATTAAGAAGTGTAGTTAGGAATGTACATTCAATTTTTTTTAATATATTGATTCGATAATTAATTTAAAAAATTTTATTTAGATTAAGCATTAAATAAAAAAATATTTTTCATGGAATATGATCTGCATCAAATTTGGAGTAGTTTAAATTTCGTATACTCATGTATCAGATAATCTAAAATTTTTAATTTTTTGAGTTTTATTGGCTCCATGATTGATAACAGAATAAAATTTAATTTCGATGTTTGTTTTGTTTGTGTGTGTGTCTTCAAAAGACGATTAACAATATTGCAAGGCAGTAGTCCCTATTAATCCAAACAGGAAAGCGTTATATCCAGGAATAATGGATGAATGACGAAGGTAAATACTTTGCAAACTCTTTTGAGCCATGAACTGCTTAAACATCACAACTCAGGCCAATCACTCACCCAATTCAAAAAAGTAAACAAAAAATAGGCTGCTCACCCAGAACCAGTTTGTTGTATTGCCTCACAGAGCCATCCTTTTAATTGTAACGGCTAAACAGATATAATGAGTACTTTTGAGTGTCTACGGAAAAATCTGAATGACCAACTGGCAGCATGAAAGATATATTTTGCTGATTTTTTCTTTCCCATTTTGATAGAAAATACTGATTTATCTTATATGTCGCAGTTATTATGAAATATTCTTGCCTACGACTGGCAAATACAGAAAAAAAGGAAGGTAATCAGAACTGCAGTAGAAAAATTGTGCTAAATTCAGTCTATATTCTCTTTGTCAATCTAAACTTGACACTATACAATTGTTGTACATGTACAAAAAATAATTGAGAAAAAAATTACAAGCTACATATGTTCAAAAGAGACACTCTGCATTGGATCAGATGCCGAAACAAACTTTCAACTCCATTTTCTAGCTCTTCAACATTGACCTTTAAACATGCAGCATCCACTTTGCAAGAAATAGTTTTTTTCTCGACCAATCTTGAGACAAGGGACCACTTGCTGTTCTTTTCTTTCACTATTTGTCTTGACAAGTATTAAAAAATAGATTGAAGTACAGCAATAGTTATATCCCTAGTCTCCAACAAAAGCGAAACGACAGCCAAGGAATCCCCTTCTGGTGATTCATTTTTATTAAACATCTGCATTGTTGCATCTCTGTTTGCCTTCTTTAAGATGACGTTGTAATCTCTAATTTTGGTTTTCGAGGCGTCTAAATCACCTCTCCGATTTGCCAATTCGAGATCTTGAACATGGACTCTAATTGTATCCAAGTTATCCCTTGATGTGCTGCACATGTCAAGCAACTTGACAGATTCTTCAAGTTCTTGTTCAACCCACCTCCTGTGTTGCATGTGTGAGAGCCCATTTTGGTTGCTAGACATGCGAAGAAGTATATTGATACTTTCATAAACACGCCCGACTGCCTTAATTGCATCGAGCATTATTTCGTAGGTGAGAGAAGAAGAATCCACACAAGCCCGTAGTTTGTTTAACTCTTCTTCTACCTTTAGCAGGAATGGGTGGCACCTGGTGGGAAGGCTAATAGACCGGGTGTGGCATGCCATCTTTTATTTCTTTGTAGTAAGATTTTGTGATGATTTTTTGGATCTGAAGAAGTACTAATGAGGAAGACGGGGGATTTGATGAGCTTGTTTCCTTTTCTTAGTACTACTTATATATGTAAGGTGTAAGCTATGATGAGAAGACAAAACGAATCTGGATAAATGAAGTCAACACTATATGCATGTGGTACCAACATATTTTAGCTGCTTGTTATATTCTTCTTGCAACCATTCTTACCAACAAGTTCCATATATTCAATTTATGAATAATGACTGAGATTCTGATTGTCCCATTACCTAATTTGACTATTTGAGAATGTGTTGTGATCTGAGTTATGTTTTCTCCTTGGACTACAAGATCTGCTATCCTTCATGTAAACTAGTTAATTACTTTGTGCACGAGGAATTAATTACATAGTTTATTTGATTTCTCCAAACAGTTTGTTGTAACGACTCAAAGAACACACTGTCTGCTTATTCTTAAATAATGAGGCAACAAGACAAGAAGAATGTAATTGATCATCAATGAATTGAAGAAGGCATCTAGCTTGCTGGTCGTTGGTTGCATAAAGAACGTGGAAACCAAATGTGCTGGTATCACATGAGTTGTTGTTGACTTCATTTAGAGGGATTCTTGTTGTCCCCTGTAGTCTGTGACTTTGGTATATAAGTAGTTCTCATGGAAGGAACCAAACTCATCAAATCCTCATCTTCCTTATTTCTTTAGATCCAGTTAACCATTATAGAGACTCCATTCTACAAACAAATAAAAAAATGGCATGCCACACTCGTTCTGTTAGTCTTCCCACAAGGTCCCACCCCTTTTTGATTAAGGCAGAAGAAGAGCTAAACAAACTGCGGGCCTGTGTGAGTTCTTCTCTCACTTATGAGATTATGCTCGATGCACTCAAGGCAATTGGGCATGTTTATGAGAGCATCAATGATCTTGTTTGCATGTCTAACAACAAATATGGACTCTCACACATTCAACAAAGGAGGTGGGTTGAACAAGAACTCGAAGAGTCTGTCAAGTTGCTTGACATGTGCAGCACATCAAGGAATTATTTGGATACAATCCGAGATCATGTTCAAGATCTTGAATTGGCAACTAGGCGAGGAGATTTAGAGGCAATGAAAAGCAAAGTGAGAGATTACAACCTCACCGTAAAGAAGGCAAACAGAGATGTAAAAATGCAGATATTTAACAAAAATGAATTTCCAGAAGGGGATTCCCTGGCCATCATTTCTCTTTTGTTGGAGACTAGGGATATTACTATCTCTGTACTTCAATCCATTTTTTCATACTTGTCAAGACAAATAGTCGACCAAAAGAGTAGCAAGTGGTCCCTTATCTCGAGGTTGGTAGAGAAAAAAACCAATGCACGCAAAGGCGAGAGATCAGGAAAAGATTCCTTAGATGCTGCCTGTTTAAGGGTCAATGTTGAAGAGCTAGAGAATGGAGTCGAAAGTTTGTTTCGGCATCTGATTCAATGCAGAGTGTCTCTTTTGAATATATGTAGTTCGTAATTTTTTTTTTGCCAATTACTTTTGTATACATAGAAAAAGTGTATAGTGTCAAGTTAGATTGACAAGAGAATATAAATTATTTTAGCACACAATTATTCTGTGGCAATTCTGATTATTTCCTTGATTTTTCTTATTTGCCAGTCGTCCTAATTTTGGAAAATATGAACATATTTAGTCTTAGTTCTTTTTTGTTTTATTTAAGGTAACTTTTCATAGATCTTCTGTTACTTCATCTCAAAAAATATAATCATAATGTGTTATTCGTAGACTAGTAATAGATATTGTCATTTGCAAGATGAAAAGAAATTAGTTCCTTCTGATATTTCTCACTTTAGTACATTCTCAAGGAAAAGAAAAGGTAAGTGCATGTCACTTTCCTCATGTTTGCCAGTTGAAAATGGAACACTACCCAGATTACAAAATTGCAATCGCTAATTTGGCAAGAAAATAATTTTTGTGTAACTCTTTTAGTTTCTGACAGCTTTGTGGCTCGTCTTCAATTTGCACTAGCAAAAAATTGTTACATTTGCAATGGTAAGGAAAAGGGAAAACATATCTAATAAGCTCATGCTCATTCGTAAATCCAAAATTTTTACCATAGTACAGTAAATCTGTCAGTAAAATTGAACCCGCTTATTTGCAGCACCTGCCAATAGAGTATGAGGCACAGCCTGTTAAGGATGTAGGATAGCATTATTCGATGCAGCCACATTTAGGGTAAAATGAAGATAAATCAAATTTAGGGCATTTATCAAAGTTGATGAAAAATTTCTATACCTTTATTTGTAGTTTTTTTTCCTTTTGGCAATTGTCAAAGATAAAGAAAGAAGTTTTTGTCCTTTAAGCTAAGCTTATTATAATCCTTAAACAAGTCCTCATTATATCATGATAGTTTTTAAGTAGTAGTCCGAAATAAAGGGCTTTCTGACATACTACTTGATGCAATATGGCCTCGCACACACTTCACAAAAAAGGGGTATAACTTTTGATCCGACTGTCGGATCGGGCTGAAATTTTGACAGGAGCTCCGCGACCCAGAGCCCGAAAAACAATTTCTAGGATTTTTGGGCCTTTCTTTAAAATTTGAACAATTTCTAGGGTTGTTTTAGTAATTTTTATGTATTCTGTTTTTCTAGGATTTTGTACTTGCTATATAAGACAACCGTCGTACTTGCTGGAATTTAGTTATGTTATTTTGAGAATTAAACTTATTAAAAATCGAGAATCTGTGTGATTTTCAACAAAAATCTTTCTTTTTCGCACTTTTCCATTATCTTTCTCTATTGTTCGTGCATCACTACTTAAAGAGGGCATATTTCAGGACAATGATGAACTGATTTTAGTTCGTAACATGAAACACCAAGTACATCATGGATATGCATAACAAAACCAGGCCACTATTTTAAATAATATAATCTCACAGAATCAACAATTAAAACTCATGATATATATAGTAACTAATGTCCCATGGTCTTTGCATTTGAGTTTTACTGCTGTACATTTTTTTTGTAAATGAAAAACAAAAAAATTACTAAGTTACAGAAGTTCAAAAGAGAAACTTTGCACTGGATTAGATATCTAAACAAGTTTTCTAAAACATTATATAGGCAAAAGAGAAACTTTGCACTGGATTAAATATCTAAACAAGTTTTCTAAAACATTATATAGGCCTCAATTTTAACTCCCAAACAAGCAATATCAAAGCAATTATTATCTTGATCCTCTTCGCAAGCAATTCTTCTTCTCTCCATTAGCCTTGAGACGAGACCAATTGCTAATTTTTGCCTCACAATCTGTTGCAATAAAATTGAAAAGATTGATTGTAGTGAAGAGATAGTAATATGCCTAGTCTCCACCAAGAGAAAATACTGCTTATGAGTTTTTATCTGTAGATTCACTCTTCTTAGAAATTAGCTTCCTCAAGCCCTTGTTTGCTTTCTTTACCAGTAGCGTATAATCTCTTGCTCTGCTTTTGATTGACTTCGATTGACCTCTCCTAATTTCCAATTCTAGATCTCGGATGTGGCTTTTCAAAATGTCCAAGTTATCTCTTGATATTCTGCAGATATCAAGTAACCTGATAAACTCTTCAAGCTCTTCATTGACCCATCTCCTCTGTTTCAGACTTTCAGGTGAGAGAGGCTGATTTGGAATCTGATGAAACAAAGTCAATACCATGCTCATGTGCTACCAACGGAGCCTTTCCTTTTGCCTCGATGTTATTGCAGCCATTATTTCCAACATATTGCCTTTCTTTAATCCATTGTGTTAACAGCAGCAAGATTCTACCTGTCCCATTAGTTGATGTAGAATTTTCTGATAGTTTCTCAGGCAATATAACAAACAGGTCGTGTGTGCATCAAATTGTTTGCTTATCTTTAGTTTACTCATGGAGTGGATTGGTTCTCCTGAGTTGTCATGCTCCAGCCAAAGGCAGCAGACCTTATACTGATGAATAATTATTCATTTATTTTGAAATAGAGACATACTGATTGCTGAATTTGATGCCAAAGCATGCATTGTACTTCTGTGTATGCTTCTTGATTATTTCCTTCCTCTTCAATTATGCTTGTGCCTCTGATCTGTAGTGTCCTTGTAATTATTCATCTTTAAATTACTACAAACATGATGCTCGTGCACATCTATTCTTGTTATACCAACTGAATGGGATACTTTTTAATCAAGGTCCAGCCTGCCATACAGCAGCTATAAGGAACAAGATCCACTATTCATGGTGCTTTCATAATTGATATACAAAGAGAAATGGAGTGGACTGGGACACATGATAGTTATTATACACATACTATTCGTCTTCATGCCATCGTTGATATGGAGGACTTACAAATATACAGATAGAAAAGTTTACTCATTTGGAGCTCCAAATAAAGTGGAATCTCCGACTTGAATTGTCATATTTCAAGAAAAAAAAAAAAGAAAAAAAAAACACAAGATCCACAACATTAAGCGAAGGTTTCAAAGATTAACCATGTCAATGCCAGTGATGAGATGTAATTGGGAATTGTTACTCTGGTCAATGAAAAGAAAACTTGAATTCATTTCCTCCTATGAATTAAAATAAAATAAATAAAGGAAGTTCACAATAAAAGGAATGCTAAATTCAGCCCAAAACTGAAGTGAAAAACAATAACAAGAAGAATTGAAGGGGGATAAAAAAAATTTGAAAGGCCAACCTTCTATGCTTAATTAGACGAGTGACATCTGGTTTTCATTTCATTTTTATTTTCCTTTTTTTTTTCGAGAATATGTAGTTCATTCCTATGACAAGTTCATAGGTGCCAATCTGTTTATGAACAGCGCACCTGCAACAAACATTGTGGCAAGGCATCAGATATCCTCTTCTGGAGTATCCAACAAATTAAAGCTATGAAGAACACTCAAACCATTTTGAAATCAAAGTGACTGATAAAATCCAAAAGATAAAAAAAAATCAGAAGAAAAGAACACAAGTCATTTGGTAATTCATTTTGATCTTAATTGTAACCTTAAATTTCATCTATACACTTGTATTACAAAAAAGATTATACAGAACAAACGTTTAGAAGAGCAACCCGACATTGGATCAGATGCTTGAACAAGCTTTCCAATCCATTCTCTAACCCTTCTACATTATCTATCAAAGAACTAACATCCTCCTCTTGCATCTCTTTGCCTGAACTAGATCTTTTGAGAACTAAACTAGAGACGAGGGACCATTTTGCACTCTTTTCACTCATTGATTGTTTTAAAAGAAGTGCAAAAACAGACTGGAGAAGAGAAGCAACAATATCCCTGGCTTCATTCAAAAGCAACAGAACAGCCGAGCATCCGTCTATAGATTTGCTCTTTCTAGAAATATTCTTCTTTACATCCTTGTTTGCCTTTTTTACAAGCTGGATGTAGTCTCTCATCCTGCTCTTCATAGTCATAATTTCTCCTCTTCTTATCGCGGATTCAAAATCTTGGACATGACATTTGATTTGGTCCAAGTTATCCCTTGTTGTACTGCAAATGTCCAGCAACTTTATAGATTCCTCGAGTTCTTGATCAACCCATCTCCTGTGTTCTGAGTGAGAAAGGGCACTTGTATTGCTTGACATACAGAGGAGGCCGTTGATAGACTCGTAAACCTGCCCCACTGCTTTAAGTGCATCGAGCATTATTTCGTAGGTGAGGCAAGGGGAAGCCACACGAGCCCTCAGCTGGTTCAGCTCTTCTTCTGCCTTGAGTACGTATGAGTGAGACCTCGAGGGCAAGCTATTTGATCTGGTATGGCATGCCATTTTTTATCTCTTTTTGTTGGATTGCAAGGAAAGACTGTTTTGGTAATTGATATTAGAAGAACAAGGAAGGAGAGGATTTGATCTGCTTGATTCATCACCTATTGTCTGCTTATATATATGAAAGTGAGAAAGCATGATGAGGAGACAACAGGAATCTCACGAAACAAAGTCAATGACCTAACTCATGTGATACTGACAGAGGCTTTCTCGGTGCCAGGTTGCTGTTGTAGCCATTATAGCCAACATATGGCCTTGTTTGGTCTACTATGTAATCAGCAGCAAGATTCTACCTGTCCCTTCAATTGATTTAAGAAAGTACTGATAGCATGGTTCTCTCGGGCAATATAACAAACAGGTCGTGTGCATCAATTTGTTTGCGTGTAGTTACAAATAGATTGGTCCTCTGATTGGTCATGTTTCACTAAAGACAGTAGACAACAGCATCTATTGCTGCTCATGGACGTTTGTTATTATAAGGCTCGACATAATTGGGAGGGGAAAGAAAAAAGGGATAGCGTAAGGCGGAAACTAAATGAACACACTTCAGGTCCCAATGTTGTTATTATAAGGCTCAAAAGCGCGCGAGAAATTTTGATTGATATTTGTATTTTTCCTTGCCTTGTGTATTCTTATTTTTTTTTGGCATATTCAGAAAACTGACCCTCCCCATAAATTATTATAAAATAAATCAACTTGAATGTAATTACCGAATTTTTGCCCACTTAATGAAATCGCAGGAGAGACGTACTATCATCTCCCTTCCTTTACCCAAAAAAAAAAGCCTCATTTTTCTTTCGTTTCACCTTAGAATTTTAGTGTTTTTTTTTCTGTATTTATTATCTTTTACGCAGTTCCATTTTATATTTTTTCTTATAATGATTACTGCCACAAAATAAATAATGTTAAATATTTCACTTATTTTTGGCATTTGTTTTACACATTGCAGTTATAAATAATGAGAAATGCTGAGTCTAAATATACTAGATAGATGAGATCCATTCAATAAGATCGTTCTTGATTGAATATTTTAAATTTTGAACGACTAATTTTCAAACCATTCATATGTTCTCCATATTGAAAATTTATATATAAAAAAAATCAAATTAAATATATATATTTCAAATCAGTATTTATAAAATCTATGATACAAACATTATAAACCTTCCAATAGCAACAATTTTGAAAATGATTAAAAAAAGTAAGAAATTTTGAAAGAAATGTAAAATTGGTTTCTTATAAGTTTTCAAAATAAAGAACATATTGAACAATTTGAAATGGTCATTCGACATTTGAAACTTGAGAATGATCATATATGAAGGACTTGCCTATCCTATATATTGGGCTCTATCGTTTCTTATAAATTATAATAATAAGTTTTTTTTTTTTTTGTAAAATTTAGATCTGTAAATGAAGGATCAAGCTTTTGTATTGATCGTTAAATGATTAAAACAAAACTCTTATTTTCAACAGGAAAAATATTGTTGTAAATTTATTCGTCTGAAGATTCAAAATTATAAAATCTGTATTAATTATACATATTTCTGGAAGTGAAAAGATCAAGTTTTGGAAACCAAAGGTAATGACAAAACTTTTTGGTTTATAGAACTTTATTGAATCAACACTCTCATTAATTAAAATGAGTTCTGGGCCATTTAAAGATAAGTAGTTATTTTTTCAAGATGTACATAAAAAATCAGATGTACAACCGATGGTTATGTCAAGCCTACTTGTAGAGGGTTCGCTTTTTAAATTGTGTGCTAATTTTACAATGAATCGGATGCTTAATGCTTTTACTCTTTATTTTTATTTTAATTTGTTGCCTTGTTGGTCCACAGATGATTTAAAGTACGTCGCAAGGAATAAGGTGCACCGTCCAAGCAAAATGCACGGTGCATTAGGTACACTAGATATGTTGAGATTACCAATCAATTCAAGTACATGTTTGCCGGCTGAGCACTTTAGTGTAATGTCTAACTGCAAGGCTACAAGATCCACCGCATAAATTATCGATATTCGATTTTTACAACGGATATTATATAGGAGGTTAGGAAACCAATATTTTCTGCGAAGATATAGTTACCTCCTAACTTAAAATTTCATATCACGAAGTTCGTCTCAATATTCGGACCTTTTTGGGCCTTGTCGCAAATTATCGCTCTGACCTTACATTTTCATTTTTTTTTACGATGTCAACGAAAATCTTATGTTCATTTCAGAAATAAAACAAAAAAAATCCTATTTACTAATAGAACTTTGCTATGGCAGGAGAAAGTAATTGTCACTTTGTCTCAAGTACAGCATTTCGAATTATTATATAAGCATAAAATCATTTTTCATAGGAACTATTTCAATTATATTACTACGAAACACTTTTAATTTCATTTTAAAAGGACTAATTTAAGATAAGCCATAATAAAACTGCACAAACTAATTTAATATCACTATATTTTTCTTGTTTCAAATATAGTAAATTTGAAATTTACCACTCCAAATTTTGTCTTTTATTTTTAATTCTCATTTTTATTTTATAGTGACATAAAATCAAATTTTATCATTTACAATAGAATAAAATTAATTTTAATTAATTGTCTGATAGTATAAAACTAATCAGTTATTCAGTGATAAGATATCTTAAATTTTACGGTGGCATAAGTTAAAATGTCCCTTTTTATATTATTACTACTAATAGCAATCAAAATAGAACAAGCACAAAAAAGAGTACAAGTCATATAACAACTATAATATTTCCTCAATTGAAAATTTGATTAACCTCATTCTATACACATGGTATATACAAACTATAAAATGTTTATAAGCAACAAATGTTCAGAAGAGAAACTCGACATTGGATCATCTGCCTAAACAAACTTTCCAATCCAATTTCCAAAGCCTCAACAACATCCAAAATATCCTCTTGAATTTCCTTTTTGCACACAATTCTTCTTTTCTGAACCAAACCAGAGACCAGTGGCCACATGCCAGTTTTCTCACTTTCTGTTTGCTTCAACAAAATAGAAAATACACAGTGCAGAAGAGAAGTTGTAATATCTCTCGTCTCGCTCAAAAGCAAACCAATAGCTGGCACATCTCCAGCCATTGCTTCACTCTTTCTAGTCACTTGCTTCTTTACATCCTTGTTTGCCTTCTTTACCAGCTGATTGTAGAAAAGCACTCCACTTTTTATTATCTCTGATTCTCCTCTTCTAATTGCCGATTCTAGATCTCGTACATGGTATTTGATAACATTTAAGTTATCTCTTGATGTACTGCACATGTCGAGCAGCTTAATAGACTCTTCAAGCTCAAGGTCAACCAACCTCCTTTGTTGCATGTGTGAAAGCCCATTTTGGTTGCTGGGCATACAGAGAAGATCATTGATGCATTCGTACACATGCCCAACTGCTTTAATTGTGTCGAGCATTATTTCACAAGTGAGGGATCTCGAGCCAACTTGAGCTTTTAATTTGTGTAGCTCTTCTTCTGCCTTGAGCACAAAGGGATGGGAACTTGCGGGCAAGCTAATAGATCGGTTGTGGCACACCATTTTAGTTTGCTTGTTCAAAAAAGAGGTTCTATTGGTGATATATATTCAAATTTGAAAAAGATGAAGAGATGAGATGGGTCTGATCACTTGCCTAACATCTGTTTATATACCAAATTCACAAAATATGATGAGGAGACAATAAGAATATCATGTGATTCCAACAGAGGCTTTCTTTTTGCCGGGCATCGTTGCCAACAACTTATGATCTTCAATATATTCAAATAATAGGAAATATTCTCTGAGGTGTTACAACAAACATGTCATGGGCGTGCAATATTTTTGTTTAATTCGATTAAAGATGGGTTAGTGAACCTTAGCTACAGCTGTCATGCTTCAACCTAAGGCAGCAAGATGCATCTGTGCGGTTGGTATGGTAGAATATTAAAGGATGAAGGGAATTTGAGCTGGACTTGCACACGAGGGAGGAGCTTATTTGAAACTTATTTGAAATGAGTTGTAGGTATACAATTGTGCGTTCAAACTTGAGATGAAAGGTCCATCAGCCTGTTGCAGTTTTAGGACTATTGTTGCTCAATGCCAATGAGCCAAACAGAAACAGCTGAAAATTGAAACAGGTCTGTGCAGTCCTTTGAATATTATTTGAACCCTTCGTCAGCGAAAACAAAAATTACTTGAACCATCTTACTTTTTTGTTTTTTGTTTTTTGTTTTTTTTTTTTTTTTAAAAAACATCCTTTTGTGTTCCTTACATTTTATGATACTAGTAATTACATCACGTTTTATACAAACTTCTCCACAATTTCCGGACTTCTTTTACTTCGACTTTTTTGTACACATCTTGAATAATGGTTACTTATTAAAAGGGCGTAAAAGCCAATTAAATGAATTATATATTCAAACATGTTCTATATAAGAAAAGAAGTTTATTGTTATATTTAATTTTAAAAATTTTGTCTTACACTGTTACACCAGCCTCAAATTTGTATATTCAAAACATTTTTTTCTGATAAAATAAATTTACAAAAGTTCTTTTTTCCTGACAATAGAAAAGTTTATTTTAATTATTCAATTTTATATTTTCAACTATTGGATATATATAAAATGTTTGACCCTTAACTTACAGTTCTTAATTTAACAAATTCCTCAATATCTAAGTGTAAAATATATACTAGAAATAAGTGAAATGTACCAATCCATACGCAACCATCTATGTACATCAGAATTTTGTATACATCAATCGTTGAAAAAGAAGGAACAGTATGCCCCCAAAATAATTTTACAAATGAAGGATTGTGCCACTAACCTTTATAGGAAAATATATAATTGGAAACACTAAAAAAAATAGTAAAAAGAGAAAGAAAACATATAAAATTCCTAAGGCGAAAAAAAAGAAATTTATTGTTGTCACGTAAATGTTCATTTTATAAATGATAAATTGTGGGGAGGGCCAGCTTTCTGCATATGCCAAAAAAATATGGAAAGCAATTAAATATTTCCCGCGTGCTTTTGAGCCTTATATTAACTCCATTGGGCCGGACCTATGTTCATTTCATTTCCGCGCCTCACGCACTCGGCCATGATCAACTGCAGATCCTGTTGTCTTTGGGTGAAACATGATCACTCGGAGAACCAATCTGGTTTCTAACTACAAGCGAACAAAAAAAAGCTGCACACGACCTATTTGTTATATTGCCCGAGAAAACCACGCTATAAGAAAATTCTTAAATCAACCGAAGGGGCAATTAGAATCTTGTTGCTGGTTACACAGTAAACTAAACAAGGCAATATGTTGGCTATAATAGATGCAAAGCAACCTGGCACTGAGAAAAGCCTCTGTCAGTATCACATGAGTTGGGTGTTGACTTTGTTTCGGCAGATTCTTCATGTCTCCTCATCAAACTTTCTCAATTTCATATATATAAGCAGACGTTAGGCAATGACCAGAGCCATCAAACCCTCTCCTTTCTAATTCTTCCCATATCAATCACCAAACCCTTTCTGTCCTTGCACCCCAACTCAAAAATTAAAAATGGCATGCCATACCAGATCAAATAGCTTGCCCTCGAGGTCCCACTCCTACGTGCTCAAAGCAAAAGAAGAACTGACCCAGCTAAGGGCTCGTGTGGCTTCCCCTTCTCTCACATATGAGATAATGCTCGATGCACTCAAAGCGGTGGGGCGAGTTTACGAGTGTATCAATGACCTCCTCTGTATGTCAAGCAACAGAAGCGGCCTGTCTCACTCGGAGCACAGGAGATGGGTTGATCAAGAACTCGAGGAGTCAGTAAAGTTGCTAGACATGTGCAGTTCATCAAGAGATTACTTGGACCAAATCAAATGTCAAGTCCAGGATGTGGAATTGGCAATTAGAAGAGGAGAAATGATGACTATGAATAGCAGAGTGAGAGACTACATCCAGCTTGTAAAGAATGCAAACAAGGATGTAAAGAAGAATATTTCTAGAAAGAGTAAATCTATGGCTGGATGCTCAGCTGTTGTGTTGCTTTTGAGTGAGGCAAGGGATGTTGTTGCTTCTCTTCTCCAGTCTGTTTTTTCATTTCTGTTAAAACAATCAATGAGTGAAAAGAGTGTAAAGTCGTCCCTCATCTCTAGTTTAGTTCTGAAAAGAACCAGTGCAGGAAAAGGGATGCAAGAGGAGGATATTAGTTCTTTGAGAGATAATGTTGAAGGGTTAGAGAATGGATTGGAAAGCTTATTCAAGCATTTGATCCAATGCCGGGTTTCTCTTCTGAACATAGTTTCTGTATAAATACTTTTTGTATGAAGTGTATAGAATGAAATTTAAGATTGCAATTAAGGATGAAAATTACTTGTTGAATGACTTCTGTACTTTTCCCTGTGACAATATTCTTGGATCTCATCATTCATCAGTCATAACTCATTATATTATGTGTTCTTCATATGTTTTGATTCACTGAAATGCTTTAGAATAGGATATCCCATGCCTTGTAAATGTACTTCTGAGTACTGTCATGAAACTTCTTCTTCAGAAAAAAAAAAATGGAAAAAAAAGGAGTACTGTCATGAAACAAATAGACACCTATGTACTGGTCATAGGACCTCACTCTGTATTGTCAAAAGAAGGCCAATTTCCCTGAAGCCCATTTGAATTTGCAATTTTTTTTTCTTCCATTTTCAATTCTTCTTGTTATTGCTCTTTCTTTCAATATTTTCCCTCCTTGTCTTCTTATTCTTCTAAACAATCTTTTTTATTTTTGTTCATGATATGAGTTCAATATCTATTTTCATTGGCCAGGCTGATAAGTCCCAAGAACATCATGACCGGCATTGACATGGTTGGGCTGTAAACAAACACATTATTTGTGATTTTATGGCAGGTACATGTTTCCCCCAGTGCTTAAATAATCTGGTCCTTGCTTGTGGCTTATGTGGGGGATCGTAAATTTTTCTCAAGATATTACAAAAAAGCAATCAATTGGATCTGCAAATGAGTAAATATTTATTTATGTATATTCTGCAGAAGCTTTTTTTTTTCGAAAAAAGGTGGGAGCGCCACCCAGTTTCATTTTTGATAAAATGAAACAAAGTACAAAAAGAAAAAAAAATTACTCTACTCACACTAATTATTCCCTCTTTAATACTCCCAAAAAAACAAACCTATATCCACTATCTATTCTAGATTATTCTGCAGAAGCTGCACATGAATATATTTCTATACATATAAATTATGAGACTATGCAGCATTATTATTGCTTGAATATTGGATCTTGTTCTATATAATTGCAGTTTCGCAGGCTGGACCTCTATTAAAAAGAAAGCATCTGATGTTGGTACGTAAATAATTGATTTGCACGAGCATCATGTTTATGATAATTTTAAGGACACTATAGGTCAGTGGCACAAATATAATTGACCGGCAAAGGAATAATAAATGAGCTCGCATAGACAGAAGTACAATGCATGATGGGGCATAAAATTCAGCAATTTTGTATATCTCTATTTCACAAAAAAAAAAGAATAATTATTTGTCATGAACAGTATATGGTCTTGCTGTCTTTGGCTGGAGCATGACAACTCAGGAGAACCAGTTCAATCCTCCAGGAAACAATAGATAAGCAAACAATTGGATGCACACGACGTGTTTGTTATATTGCCTAAGGGAACTGTGCTATCAGAAAATTTCTAGATCAACTAACGGGACAGGGAGAATCATGTTGCTGTTACACAGTGGATTAAAGAAAGGTGATATGTTGGAAATAATGGCTGCAATAACAACCTGGCATGAGAAAGCCTCTGTTGGTAGCACATGAGTATGGTATTGACTTTGTTTCATCAGATTCCTGTTGTCTTCTCATCATAGTTCATTCTCTGATATATAAACAGATGTTAGGAGATGGACCATAACTCATCAAAACCGTCCTCTCTCTCTCTCTCTCTCTGGTTCTAATATCAATTGAGGAAAAAACTACTTTCCCAGCGAAAAAGTAAAAATGGCATGCCATACCAGGTCCCTTAGCTTGCCCAACAGGACACATTCTTTTGTGCTCAAGGCAGAAGAAGAGCTGAATAAACTAAGAGCTTGTGTGGCTTACCCTTCCCTCTCATATGAAATAATACTCGATGCAGTTAAAGCAGTTGGGCATGTGTATGAATGCATGAACGATCTCCTTTGCATTTCTAGCAACCAAATCAGCCTCTCTCACCTGCAACAGAGGAGACAGATTGATGAAGAGCTTGAAGAATCTATCAAATTACTCGATATCTGCAGCATATCTAGAGATAACTTGGATATTTTCAAAAGCCACATCCAAGATCTAGAATTGGCAATTAGGAGAGGTGAATCCAAGTCAATGAAAAGCACAGCAAGAGATTATACCATACTGGTAAAGAAAGCAAATAAGGACTTAAGGAAGCAGATTGCTAAGAAGAGTGAATCTGCAGATAAAGATTCCTCAACTGTATTTTCTCTCCTTTTTGAGACTAGGCAGATTACTATCTCTTTGCTCCAATCAATCTTTTCATATCTATCACAACAGATTGTGAGTGAGAAGAGTAGTAATTGGTCTCTGGTCTCAAGGCTAATGGAGAGAAGAAGAATTGTTTGTGAAGGCGAGTTTGATATTGCTTGTTTGAGAGTTAACGTTGAAGCCCTAGAGAATGGATTAGAAAACTTGTTTAGAAATCTAATCCAGTGCAGAGTTTCTCTTCTGAACCTCTCTAGCTTGTAACTTGTTGTTTATTTTTTTTTTTTTAAAGAAAAGATGTACAGCAGTAAATTTAAATGCAAACATCATGCACATTAGTTACTATATAACTTTTTTGGTGATTCTGTGAGATTATATTAATTAAATAATGTCCTTGCTTTGTTATGCATATCCATGACGTACTTTGTGTTGCATGTTATAAACTTAAATCAGTTCATCATTGTATGCCAGCAAGCCTTTATTACTAACAAATAGTTGAAACCTTAGAAACACAGGTATAGAAATAATTCATTAACTTGGATAAATGCCCTTTGGTTTATCTTCATTTCCCCTTAAATGTGGCAGCGTCAAATGATGCTATCCTACTTGCTTAACAGGCCATACCCCATACTTCTTGTGGCAGGTGCTGCATATAAGCAGGTTCAATTTTACTGACAAAAGTACTAAGGTAAACATTTTGGACATGGAAATAGAACATAAGCTTATTAGATCTACTTTCTTCTTTACTTACCATTGCAAATGGAATAATTTTCTGTAGATGTGAATTGAAGAAAAGCCCCAAAACTGTCATCAACTAAAGAGTTGCCAAAATCATTTTCATATGAAATTGGCTATTGTATTTTTGTACTTGGTACGTAGTGTTCGATTTTCTACTGGCAAACAGGAGAAAAGTGACAAACACGTACTTTTTTTTTTTTTTCCTTGAGAACAAAAGTGAGAAACATCACAAGGAATTAATTTATTTTCTTCTTGTGTATGATATTATCTAGTACTAGCCTACAAGAGAATAACCGCATTATGAGGATATGGTTTGAGATGAAAGCAATACAATATTTATAAAAAGTTAATTCTAATAAAACAAAAGGGAATTAAGACATTATATGTTCATATTTTCCAAAAATGACTTGGGAAATAAGAAAATCAAGAAAATAATCAGAATAGCCAATTTGCCACAGAATAATTTGTGTGCTTAAATCAATTTATATTCTCTTGTCAATCTAATTTGACACTATACACTTGTTTGACTATACAAAAAGTAATGGAAAAAAAAATTATAAACTACATATGTTCAAAAGAGACACTCTGCATTGAATCAGATGCCGAAACAAAGTTTTGACTCCATTCTCTAGGTCTTCAACATTGACCCTTAAACAGGCAGCATCAAAGGAATCTTTTTCTCTCTCCCCTTTGCAAGAAATGGTTCTTTTCTCGACCAATCTCGAGACAATAGACCACTTGCTACTCTTTTTGCCAGATATTTGTCTTGATAAGTATGAAAATATAGATTGGAGTACAGATATAGTAATCTCCCTAGTCTCCATCAAATGTGAAATGACAGCCAATGAATCCCCTTCTGCAGATTCATTTTTGTTCAATATCTGCATCTTTACATCTCTGTTTGCCTTCTTTATGATGAGGTTGTAATCTCCCACTTTCCTTTTTACAGTCTCCAAATCACCTCTCCTAGCTGCCAATTCGAGATCTTGAACATGATCTTTGATTGTATCCAAGTTATCTCTTGATATGCTGCACATGTCAAGCAACTTGACAGACTCTTCGAGTTCTTGTTCAACCCACCTCCTGTGTTGCATGTGTGAGAGCCCATTTCTGTTGTTAGACATTTGAACAAGATCATTGATGCTCTCATAAACACGCCCAACTGCCTTGAGTGCATCGAGCATAATTTCGTACGTGAGAGAAGAAGAACTCATGCAGGCCCGCAGTTTGTTTAGCTCTTCTTCTGCCTTTAGCAAAAAGGGGTGGGACCTTGTGGGAAGACTAACAGAGCGGATGTGACATGCCATTTTTTATTTGTTAGTAGAAGGGAGCCTCTATAATGGTTAACTGGAACTGAGAAATGAGGAAGATGAGGATTTGATGGGTTTGGTTCCATCCCTGAGAATTACTTATATATCAACGCCACAGACTATAGGAGGAGACAACAGGAATCCTCTAAATGAAGTCAACACCAACTCATGTGATATCAGGGCATTATATGCTTGTCATGTTCTTCTTGCAACCAACGGTACCAGCAAGATGCCTTCTTCAATTCATTGATAATCAATTATATTCTTCTAGTCTTGTTATCTCATTTAAGAATAAGCAGACAGTCTGTTCCTTCTGTCATTACAACAAACTGTTTGGAGACACTCAATAAACTTTGTTACACTCTGTAATTGATCCCTCGTGCACCAAGTAATTTGTGTACATGCACGATCGCAGGGCTTGCATCCCAAGAAGAAAACATGACAACTCAGATCACAGCACATTCACAAATTAGACGTTGGAACAAAGAAAATCTCAGTCATTATTCAATGAATTGTATATGCAACTCGCTGGTAAGAATGGTTGCAAAAAGAATAAGACAAGCAGATACAATGTGTTGGTATCATAAGATAATGGTGTCTGAGTCTGACTTCATTTATCCAGATACCTCTTGTCTCTTCGTCATAGCTTACCCCTTTCGATATATAAGTAGTACAAAGATAAGGAATCAACCTCAACAAAGTCCGTTCTTTCCCATTAGCACTTCTTCAGATCCAAAACACCATCACCAATTCTTCCTACTAAGTAGAAATAAAATGGCCTGCCACACCCGATCTGTTAGCCTGCCCACCAGGTCCCACCCATTCCTGCAAAAGGCTGAAGAAGAGTTGAAGAAACTACAGGCCTGTGTGGATTCTTCTTCTCTCACCTACGAAATAATGCTGGATGCACTTAAAGCAGTTGGGGGAGTTTATGAAAGCATCAATGATCTTGTTTGCATGCCCAGCAACCAAAATGGACTCTCACACATGCAACATTTGAGGTGGGTTGAGCACGAACTCGAAGAGTCCGTCAAGTTGCTTGATATGTGCAACACATCAAGAGATAACTTGGATACAATCCGAGATTGCATTCAAGATCTCGAATTGGCAAATCGGAGAGGTGATTTAGAGGCATCGAAAAGCAAACTAAAATCTTACAACCTCATCTTAAAGAAGGCAAACAGAGATGTAAAGATACATATGTTTAACAAAAATGAATCTCCAGAAGGGGATTCCTTGGCAGTCGCTTCGCTTTTGTTGGAGACTAGGGAGATCACTATCTTTGTGCTCCAATCAATTTTTGTCTACTTGTCAAGACAAATAGTCAGCCAAAAGAGTAGCAAGTGGTCCCTTGTCTCCAGATTGGTCGAGAAAAGAACAATTGCTTGCAAAGGGGATGCTTCCTTCTTGAGAGTCAATGTTGAAGAGCTAGAGAATGGAGTCGAAAATTTGTTTCGGCATCTGATCCAAAGCAGATTATCTCTTTTGAATATCTCTAGCCTGTAGTTTTTTTGTCATTTATTTTAGCACAAACAAGTGTATAGCATCAAGTTTAGATTGACAAAGAGAAAATAATTTCATTTTGCAAAATTGTTATATATGTTCGTTGCAATTCTGTTTACATCGTTTGTCTTTTTTTCCCCTATTCGCCAGTCATAGAGAAGCAATATCTATAAAATTAAAATTAAATCAGTATTAGGCATAAAAATGAAAAAGGAAAAGATCTGCAAAATAAATCTCTTTCATGGAAGTCAACACAGTATCACGTGATGCCAACTGAGGATAGCTATATGCAATATGCTCGCTCATTCTTGTAACTAATACTTCTGACAAGTTGCTTATTCATATCAAAATCATAAAAGATATCTTGGTTTCGCTCTTAAAACTAAGTAAAGTTAGCTCTATCAGGCATTACAACAAACAAGTTGTGGGCGTGCAATCTTTTTTCTTTATTTTAAACCATAATATTACGGTTTGTCTATTAAATGTCTTAAAAATATATTGTCCAAGCTCAAAAGATATATAAAAATTTTAATTTATTTTTATTCATCGATCAAGAACCAATAAAACAAATTTTTAAAGTTTTAAATTATTTGATAGATGATAATCTGAAGTTTAAATTGATTTAAATTTGATACACAAAGTCTATTCAATGAAAAAAAAAAGTATATAATTATAATTTTCAATTTACAAAAAAATTTAAAAGAATATGCAATATAGATAATTGGATGTCAATTAAACGTACACTTATTAATAAATCAAAACAATTACTATTAGTTTCTTGTTTCCAGTCTAGAATCTGTCACCCTCGTGCAAGATCATTCAACTCGTTTACCTTATTCTGAATTTTGTTGCAGAAAGAAAGCCAAGTAATTAGTGTACATGCACGGTGGAAGATCATGTTGCCCATAGAAGGAACATGACAACTCAAGCCACCAACCCATCTTCAGCAGGAGAGAATTAAAATATTTAATTATTTTGGTGGAGAAAATAACATTATTATTTATGTAATCACGAGCTGGAGCTGTTTGTTGCAATGCCTGAAAGAGCCAGACTGCCAGCACATTCACAAATCAGAAAATGAAACATGCAGAATATCAGGGATTATTCAATATTTTGTTGATCTGTTAAAATAAAAAACAAATCAGTATTTTCATGGATTGGGGTTGGGGGGGGGGGGGGGGGGGGGGGGGGGTGTAACAGATCAACAATATATATAGCTTTCATGTTGTCAGGTGACTTAGAATTCTTTTTCCGTCGGCCTCTATGAAGGATGCATTTTATTTTACTTGATATCTTGATGAGAAAAATATCAATTTCATACGAAAATTTTAGACTGGATTGTTGTTGGAACTGTGAACTTAGAATTTTTATAAATTTTTTCCTTAAGGAGAATCAATGAGATTAATTTCCAGTAATTTTCAGGGCATAAAATTCAAATTGTGACTTTTTCTCAGCTTCAAATTTGTATAAATAGTGCAGGTTTTTTTAATCTTCCCATGAATAAATTTACAAAAATATTTTGTCCTGTTATAAAGAAAAGTTTTATTTTAATCATTAGAATTTGTATCCAACTATCGATACACACAATAAAAAAAAAATGGGGTCCTGAACCCCATGTTTGTTTCAAAAAAAAAAAAAAAAAATATCGGATGCATACAAAAATCTTGAACTCTTTTTTTCCAGCTCTAAATTTTAAGAAAGTCTTAATATTATGTGTAAAATTAATGCTAGATGTAAATGAAATCTAGCATTGGATGTGCACAACCGATGTACATTATGTACATCAATGGTTAAAAGAAAAAGAATTATTATACCCAAAATAAAATTTCAATGCATTACTATGTTTTTCATGCTAGTAATCGTTGTATAGGCATTAGGCAATATATGTAATTGCACAGACGTTAAAGATGGAAATACAAATATATATATAATTCTTAAGGTAAAAAGGAAAAAGAAAGAACATGACAATCATTAGGCCCGACTAAGTGCGTCCATCTCGTTTCTGCCTCGCTCTCTCTCTCTCTCTTTCCTTCCTTTCTTTTTTCTTTTTTTTTTCCCTACCTTCCTCCCGTGCAAGTTTTTATCAAAGAGATGACATTTGGCCATGGCCATGGACAGCATCGGACCTTGTTGTCTTGGGGCGAAACATGATCACTCAGAGAAACAATCTATTTCTAACCACATGCAAAAATTGATGCACACGAGCTGTTTGTTATGATGCACGATAGAACCCTGCTATCAGCAAATCCTTTAATTAATTGAAGGGGCAAGTAGAATCTTGCTGCTGGTTACACAGTAGACAGAACAACTTAATATGTTAGCTATAATGGAAGCTGCAGCAACCTGGCACTGACAAATCCTCTGTCAACATCACATGAATTGGGTGTTGACTTTGCTTCGTCAGATTCCTGTTGTCTCCTCATCAAACTTTCTCAATTTCATATATATAAGCAGATGTTAGGCAATAAATCTAGCTCAGCAAAGCCTCTCCTTTCTAGTTCTTCTAATATCAATCACCAGACCAGTTTTTCTTTCCAATCCAACAAAAAATATAAATATGGCGTGCCATACCAGATCAAATAGCTTGCCCTCAAGATCCCACTCCTATGTGCTCAAGGCAGAAGAAGAGTTGAACCAGATAAAGGCTCGTGTGGCTTCCCCTTCACTTACATCAATATTAAAAATAAAGATGTGTGGATGTCAGGATTCTTTAGTTAAATATGATCCGACACTCCAAGTATTGTAAATAGTTGTACAATAACATTTTTACTGATTTCTATAATGTGATACTTTCTAACTAATTGTGTGTCGGGTGTTATTGCTCATAAAACTGACTCGCTTCAACATCAGATAATAATTTAACAACACATTGTTTCGTTTCTGATTTTTGTGACCCCTTCATATTTTCATTTTTTATCATGTCTCTATCTCTTTAGTGTTGCTTAGAGTTCCTCTCCACCTTAATTTCTCTTCATCACCATTCTTAATTTTGGTTTACAAAATATAAATTAAATTCATTCAATTGAAAATAGAAAAAACATCAGATTTTTTACGATATATAGTTTTTTTATTTAATCCATTTATAAACATATTACAATTCATGAATAATATCAACATAATATAAGTCATATTAATCACATTATTTCAGACAACTATAACTATATTTACACACATATATTTTTTTTTCTTTAAATTGATCAAACTCTTTAAATTTAATCAAATCAAATTACCTACAATAACTAAACTATATTTTTAAAGATAAATATATCTTAACTATATATCAAAAATATTCTTATTAGAGATATCTACATCGAGCGAAGCTCGATATGCCCCTCTAGTATGAGATAATGCTTGATGCACTCAAAGCAGTGGGGCGAGTTTACGAGTGCATCAATGACCTCCTCTGTATGTCAAGCAACAGAAGTGGCCTATCTCACTCAGAACACAGGAGATGGGTTGATCAAGAACTCGAGGAGTCCGTTAAGTTGCTGGACATGTGCAGTTCATCAAGGGATAACTTGGACAAAATCAAATGTTATGTCCAAGATTTTCAATCCGCAAATAGAAGAGGAGAAATGATGACAATGAAGAACAGAGTTAGAGATTACATCCAGCTCATAAAGAAGGCAAACAAGGATGTAAAGAAGAATATTTCTAGGAAGAGTAAATCTATGAAGGGATACTCAGATGTTGCTTTGCTTTTGAGTGAAGCCAGATATATTGTTGCTTCTCTTCTCCAGTCTGTTTTTTCATTTCTATTGAAACAATCAATGAGTGAAAAAAGTGTTGAGTGGTCCCTCGTCGCTAGTTTAGTAGTAAAAAAAACTAATGCTGGCAAAGAGATGCAAGAGCAGGATGTTAATTCTTTGAGAAATAATGTTGAAAGGTTAGAGAATGGATTGGAAAGCTTGTTCAAGCATCTGATCCAATCTCGGGTTTCTCTTCTTAACATTTGTTCTGTATAAAGACTTTTTGTAAAAGAAGTGTATATAATGAAATTTAAGATTTAGGATGAAAACTAATTGTCAAAATGTCTTCTGTTCTTTTCGTGTGATAAGTTTTCTTTAATTTCATCGGTATATTGATTTTTTTTTAGTAACTGTTATGGTGCAACTAATATCATTTTCCATCCGTTTCCGTTCCAATACATTCAATATTATAGATTCTGGAACAGGTTAAAGGTGCTGGGCAGTTATTCCATCCCTTTCCTTTCCCTGCTCTACTCCCTTGCTCCATTCAAGAAACTTTTATAAAAGAAATTTTGTTGTTGTAACCTTTGATTTCCAAAAGTTGATCTTTTACTTCCTAATTTGTATATTTAACGGATAAATACAAATTTGATAGCTATTTTTCAGATGTAAAATTTTTTAAAAAAAATCTTATTTTATAATTTACAAGTGCAAGAGTATAAAATAAATGTCATAAATAAGTGAAATCTAGCATTACTTATTTTGTGCCAGTAATCACAGGACGCAAAATATATGGAACTACGTAAAAGATAGTAAATACAGAAAATATAAATTTTCTAAGTAGAAAATATAAATTTTCTAAATGACACAAAAAAGAAATTACTTCTTTTTTAATGCATAGTCTAGCCTACAAATTCATATAACGGGGAAATTTTCGGTAATTTATTATATAATAATTTATTGGGAGGGTCAGTTTTCTGCAACGCCAAAAATATAAGAATGCAAAATGCTGGGTAAAGAAAAATGTCAATTAATATTTTCCTCGTGCTTTTGGCCTTATAAAAAGTTAAAAACAACATCAATATTATAAATAAAGATGTGTGGGTGTCGGGATCGTTTAGTTAAATGTAGTTCGACACTCCAAGTATTGTGAAAGAGCATTTTTCCTATTTCTGTAACATGATAATCTATAACTATTTGTGTACTGGGTATTATTCCTCATAAAATTGACCCGCTTCACCGGCAGACAATAATATGGCAGTACATTGTTTTGTTTCTGATTTTTTTGACCCCTTCCTATTTTCATTTTCATTGTCAATTTGTAATAATTAAGCTAAAAATATTATAAATTATGTTGGACATATATTTTGGAAACTCAAAATTCATTCTATGAGATAATATTGTTGGACATATTATTTTAATATATTCATATCTTATTGATATGATTGTTATATTTATTCAAAATAATATGTCCAACAAAAATTTTGGACTAAGAGTACATATATATATATATGGTGCTTTGTTTTGTCGCCAAATATCATTTCTTAAAAGATACCATGTTGTAATCATATTTTTCTCTTTTATTTTTTTATGTTGATATGCTGATGTTGATCGATTGATATTTATAATTTATAATTGGGTTAGCTTTTTTCCTCGGATATAAACTGCAAATATTTTCTTTTAAAACATAGTATATTTAGAAAATATTGTATTTTTCTTTTGAAACATACATGATTTTTTTAAGATAATATTTTTTTTTCATGCCTTCTCTCTATATATTATATATTTTGTTGCTGATCAATGATTATAATGGTGTGCCATCTCATTGTTCTTTGGTAATATCTCAGTTAAAATTTTAGTTTATGTGCAGTCTCATTTTTCCTTTCGGCTTAAATTAAAATTTATTACTTCATTAGTATTTTTCTATCATTTATAATATTAATACAATAAAAAATTCATGTATCGAGCGAAGCTCGATGATCCACTCTAGTTGGTACTAAAGTGCATTCATTTCGTTTCCGCCCCCACGTACTCTCCGTTTCTTTTCCCCTCCCAATTGCATTGTTCCCTTGCGAGTCTTTCTACAAAAGAAATAACAACCGGCCATGAGCAGCAATAGATGCTGTTGTCTACTGTCTTGCGTGCAACATGACCAATCAGAGGACCAATCTATTTGCAACTACACGCAAACAAATTGATGCACACGACATGTTTGTTATATTGCCCGAGAGAACCATGCTATCAGTACTTTCTTAAATCAATTGAAGGGACAGGTAGAATCTTGCTGCTGATTACATAGTAGACCAAACAAGGCCATATGTTGGCTATAATGGCTACAACAGCAACCTGGCACCGAGAAAGCCTCTGCCAATATCACATGAGTTGGGTCATTGACTTTGTTTCGTGAGATTCCTGTTGTCGTCTCATCATGCTTTTTTATTTTCATATATAAGAAGATGTTAGGCGATGAATCAAGCAGATTAAACCCTCACCTTCCCAGTTCTTGTAATATCAATCATCAAACCAGTCTTTCTTTGCAATCTAAGAAAAAGAGAGAAAAAAATGGCATCACATACCAGATCAAATAGCTTGCCCTCGAGGTCCCACTCATATGTGCTCAAGGCAGAAGAAGAGCTGAGCCAGCTGAGGGCTCGTGTGGCTTCCCCTTGCCTCACATATGAAATAATGCTTGATGCACTTAGAGCTGTGGGGCAGGTTTACGAGTCTATCAACGGCCTCCTTTGTATGTCAAGCAATACAAGTGGCCTTTCTCACTCAGAACACAGGAGATGGGTTGATCAAGAACTCGAGGAATCTATAAAGTTGCTGGACATGTGCAGTAAATCAAGGGATAACTTGGACCAAATCAAATGTCATATCCAAGATTTTGAATCCGCAATTAGAAGAGGAGAAATGATGACTATGAACAGTAGAGTGAGAGACTACATCCAGCTTGCAAAGAAGGCAAACAAGGATGTAAAGAAAAATATTTCTAGAAAGAGTAAATCTATGACAGGATACTCAGATGTTGCTTTGCTTTTGAGTGAAGCCAGAGATATTGTTGCTTTTCTTCTCCAGTCTGTTTTTTCATTTCTGTTGAAACAATCAATGAGTGAAAAAAGTGTAAAGTGGCCCCTCGTCTCTAGTTTAGTTGTAAAAAGAACTAGTGCAGGCAAAGTGATGCAAGAGGAGGATATTACTTCTTTGAGAGATAATGTTGAAGGGTTAGAGAATGGATTGGAAAGCTTGTTCAAGCATCTCATCCAATGTCGGGTTTCTCTTCTTAACAGTTGTTCTGTATAAAGACTTTTTGTAAAAGAAGTGTATATAATGAAATTTAAGATTTCAATTAAGGATGAAAACTATTTGTCAAAATGTCTTCTGTTCGTGTGATGAGTCTTTTTAATTCCATCAGTATACTGATTTTTTTTCAGTAACTGTTATATTGATTTCAAAACTAATTATCTTTTGAGACGCTTTTGACAAGGACATCATATAAAAGTTTATTGCAGGCTGCAGCCAAAAAAGAAAGCTGGCACCTACACGCTATTAATAGGAGCTTACTCTATATTCTGTAAAAAAAAGGAATGAGAATTAAAATGAGTATTGATTGCTGTTTGGATACTGTTCCGTAGAAGATTGACATTTGTATTTATTTTTTTTATTATTCCCCTTCAATTCTTCTTTTTTATTGATTTTTCCCTCAATTGTTTTATTGTCTTCTTTTTCTTGTGAACTATCTGTAAGATTATTTGGCCATATTAAGAAACAATCTATTTGTGTGGGCAGATTCTGCTTGGTTTCCAAGTCAATTCAGATATGGTAATAGCTAAACGTGGCTGTAATTAAAAGCGAGATTTTGTACATGGATGTGTTGCCTTTTGTAGGTGGTCATATTTAGAAATAAATATATATTGATGATGGCAATATGGTATTGTTTGCGTGCCAAGAAGCCCTTGGTACTATATATACGGGGTTGGTCCCCAAGGGACAAGACAACAACGAGCACTGCTGCATATATGCGTTGATAGCAGCATCTCTGCCCCTCTTTCTAATACTTCCATCAATTAGAGAGAGATAGTGCTTTGCTTTAGGCGTAAGGCATCAAAGGGCGTGTCTTGATCCTTTGGAAGACTTCCTCCCAACCTTGGTGGTGCTCTCGTGACACCAAGGACTTCATCAATCAATTAGACGCGCTCAACATCAAGATTCAGGCCATAGCGATGGAATTAGGTATGCTTCCGCTCTTGTTTATGTTTATTTAGTGTTTTGGAACGATACGTTCCAACTACTGGTTCTACGAGTTCTTGTTTTTCTGAGTTGCATTTTGACTTGCTAGAATTGTTATTCCGTTTGGCTTTAAAGCAAACCCAACACTATCTATTTATTATTCTAATTTATACGAGAAGATAAATTGATTTTTTATTTGATGGAAAAACTAACAAGCCCCAAGAACATCTCTAGCATGGACAAGGTTGGTCTGCGAACATATACATTATTTGTGCCTTAGCAGCAGGTACACATTTCCCATATTGCTTGAATAATACAGCTCATGCTTGCTGCTTATGTTGTGGATCTTGTAGTTTTCGCTCGAAACATATCAAGTTAAGTTAGCCATTTCAATTCATTTAGAGCTGCTGCAAAGTAAATATTTATTGATTGCACGTCCTGCATAGTAACACTGACATGAGGACAATTAATTATTTGGTATTCTGTAGAAGGTGCTCATAAATATATGAATGCACATGTACATTATATTTTCTTTATATGTGAATTATTGATAACACCATTGCTTTGATAGTGGATCTTGTTCTTTGTAACTGCAGTTTGGCAGGCTGGACCACAATTAAAAAGGAAGCATCTGATTCCGCAGGTACATAAAAAATAAATGTGCTCGAGCTACATGATATGCCATAATTGATTAGGAAGGGAACACTCAAGGAATATAGAAAGAAGTACACGTCATGTTTAGGCATCAAATTCAGCACCAACATGTCTCTATTTTGAAATAATCAGTTCTGCAGGTACTTAAAAAATAAATGTGCACGAGCAACCACTACTAGAATTTCGTTGTTCCGCGTCAGAACACTAATGTATTAGGGTCCATATATCAAGGAGGGACGCCGAAAGAGAAAAACGGACGAGAGGACTTTTAATACGCGTCGGTAGACCGATACATATTAGTTAGAACGCAGAAATAATGTATATAGAGACGCTATCAATTTCTTTGCAGGGACTAGCATAACTTGAATCTGATTGACGTCGGTAGACCGACACAAATTAAGAGAGACGTATATTAGTTGGGACGCCAAATCATTTTCAGACAGAGATGCTAATTTTTGTAGGCGCGCGTAATCTAAATATAAGGGAGTCGCTACTTGACACATGTCAACAGGAACGCTAATAAAAAAAGTACTGAATTATTTAAATTAAAATTACTTGGTGATCTAATTTGTCAGTATACCGACGCATATAGAAAAATATATTTGATAAACCTTGCTTCGTTCTTTGTTGTGTACTAGTTTCAATACCATTCTTTTACAGTTTCGCACAATATATAAACCCAATATCTGAATCCATTAAAAAGTGAAATATAAATATTTTTATAGTAAACGGTTAGTATTAGATCCATGAATCAAATAAATATTTCAAAACAATAGACATCAAGAGTAAGGAAACATAAGTACAAATTGTGCATTTGCACTCCGAGGAAATAATATGCATCAAGAGCCCAAACAAAAACTAATCAATATATCAAATCAAACAATGCAATTTCTTCACACTAGATTTTTTTTTTCCAAAGCATAACAATGAAGACCTCAATTGAGCGTGTGTGGCATGATCTCTAGCATTACTTGTTTATACCCAAAAACAAAGACATGTAGATGTTTTCTTTTAAATTAGGATGCATATATATTTTTTAAAAAAAAAAACAATTTCTATTAATTGATCCCACTTGTTAGTTTCACAAACTCTTTTGAAAGTTTTTATTTTAATTCGCACCCCTTCCTACTTATCTTTGACCTGCATGCCATTTAAACAAAATTTTCCCCTCCACAATCAAAAGAATAGGTAAACAGGTGCAACATAGCGAAAAGTTTGTATGAAAAGTTGATACTATTAAACCAAATATTAATCGAAAAGGAAAAATATAAAATTCTGGATCACAATCCTTAGCAATCCAAAGATCATATACAGTTTTTATCAGTACAAAACTGGCAATTGAAGTCATAAGCTTGCTAAGCTAATTTTCTCTTAAGACTACAAACAAATTCAAAAATCTATATATCTATATACAATTATACAGTTTAAAGCAGTGAAAGCCTTAACTCCTCTTCACTTTTCTTGTCCCTGTAACAAGTAACAACCGTATTGATGTTAGTTAGTTTACATAGGTATTTCATTTTCATAAACTCAAATTGGTTATGGTTAAATTGCTTTTAACATCCTTCCATTTTGAGGAACTCAAAAAGTCCAACAAATAGAGCAACAATAATAACAGAAGAAAGTTAGAAAAATAGCAACTCACTCTATTTGAAAAAATAAACCAGCTAACATGTTGTCTTTAAGGTTCTAACTATAAGAATCTTATCTAGTAACAGTAGAACCTTTTCCCAAACAATGACTTGTGTGCTAAGAATTTTAACAAAAATCTATCTTAATTAAACATACTGGCAACTATTTAAAACAAAAATATGTCAAAGTTTTCTTTTTATCTTTTTTTTTTTTGGGGTAAAGTAAAAACGGTTTCCCTACCTCCTCTTGAAAGAACCAGTTATATCTAGGTTTCTAACTAACAAAAGAAACCAAAAAGAAAGTTTTATCTCATTAAAATTTTGTTGAAACACATTTCACCTAACAGTTGTTGGATACAATAAGAACCTTTTCATACTAAGAGAACATACTAAGAAAATAAAAGTCTAAAAAAGAACTGAGATGTAGACGAGAAGGTTACTCTAATGGGCATACCTACTAAATTTTTCCTTAACGTGCCATTAGATTTTTGATATTCATACACTAATCAGTTGCTCCCCTTGTTCATAGCAAAACCAAATAAACCCACTAAGTTCTTGTGATGAACCCTAGAGAGCAACTCAATCTCATTTTGAATTCTTGTTGCTTCCCTTGTGCTGCTTGTTTTATGGAAACAACTACCCCATTTGTAAGATATCATTTATAGACCTGTTATAACCAAACCAGAATGTCACATAATTTTTTGGTGGAAGCAGAATGTTACAATGTTTAATACATGGATACAAGCTCTGACCCCTTAATTTAAAAATCAAAACGTTAAAAGAACTAAATCTCGATCAAGCTCCTAAGAAATCTAAAACTAACACTACTAAATCCCTTACCTACCACCTCAGATCTATAAGCCTCGCAAGGTCTAGAAATATCAACTAACTAATTCATGCCAAATCAATCGAACCAAGCTACAAATCGGATTCACACCAAAATAAATTGAGCATAATTAACAACTGACTAGATATTTCCACTGCATGAAAGGCACATGAATGTCGAAAAATCCGTACACACATATTGCAAACCTTATTAGACCAAGAACAAATAAACCTCGATTAATTCATTATTTATGAAATTTTCCTAATACAACTGAGGGAGTGATGGACCGGTGCATCAATAAAAGAACCTTTAAAAAAAATATTTGCGGACATAACCAACATGTTGGAATGCCCATAATCCCAATTCAATTTGATATAACCAATAACCCAAATCCCAAAATTGAAAAAACTAACAGCACCTAACTTTCTTAGTGAAAATAAGGAATTGTGATCCAGTGAAATCTCAGAATCTCTAAATCAGAACTGAAATTAAACATTTGCAAGATTAAAAATAGTCGCCCATACCTTGCACTTGCAAATTGGAACACCGGAAGGAGATTCAAGGAGCGAGGCATGTTGCAGCTCTATGATAAGTGGGACCACTAGGATGAGGAGGTGGTCCCAGCGATCCACGCCGCTTTCCCCGTGCTGAAGAAAAACTTCTTAGCTGCTGTCGCCGCCTCCCCCGCCGCCTCTCGCCTCTCGCCTTTCGGAGAGTTGGCAACCTTGGCCACGATGCCTTCTTTATTTTCATCGTCTCATCCTACTAGGTTTTTCTTCCAATGTCTTATCACTCTCTACTGAAGTACTGAGTCTCTCCAAAAATTTATTTTGGTAAGAAAGAGACGGATTAGGGTTTGGTAAGAAAGAGATTATGTTAAGAGGCGGCGGCGGGACTGATGAAATTTCTATTGAAATATTTTAGCGTAGAATGATGAGTTTGATGATTTGATGAGACAAAATTTTGACGAAATTTCTGTCGAACTTTTAGGGGGGAAAATGTGAGCCAAAATTTTGGCAAGGAAAATGAAATTTTTGTTTTTTTGAGTCTGACGCGCGTAAAATTTTTTTTTGGGAAAAGTGGCGCCTAAATAATTCAATGCAATATGTGCATTAAAACGAAAAAAATCATATGTTTAGCTCAGTATAATAATCTGTGCGTAAGTAATATATCTAATTCAATATAATAATGTAATATACTACTAAAAATATAAATATTAAATTAATTTATAATATGAAGTTAAAATTAAAATATACTACTAAATTAAGTTTAAGAATTATATTTGTTAATGAAAGTTTTAAGTTATCCACGTCATTATAAATTTTAACAATTTACTATATTTTTTTGCATTTTAAAGTTTTTAAAAATATTTGTTAATGAACTTTTATTTAAAAAAATTTATGTTTCAAATATTTTTAATGATATCAATTCCTATGTTAATTAACATTTTGTGTCGACATGACATGATATGTCGTGCCAAACACGTTCCATACGATAGTGTACATTTGTGAGATATGATGAAGAGATTTTTAGTAGTATAAATCAACGATTTTTGTACATTTGTGATAAATCACAAAATTTAAGCTAATAAAGTTAGTTTTCTTAATATTTTTTTCAAAATGAAATTATAATAACAAATTTTCATAGAAGCAACGAATGTACTAATTCAATAGAATAATGTAATTCGATATGAGCTTAACAAAATTAACATATAATTCCTAAATGTTAAAATTAAAATATAAGTTTCAATTTAACCATATCATTATTATTTTTAATGGACTTGTTCATATTACTAATTAAATTACTAATTATATGTAATAAAATGGCAATGTCTTGTCAACACGACATGACATGTTGTATTAGACGTATCATGTCGGTCAATTAATTCACTCAATAAGACGTGACATGATAAGTTCATTCAAAATATTAACTCGTGCCAATACCAACACGACACGAGTTCTAACATGCATGTGTCTGACACGACACGACATGTATAATAAAATAAACACAACATTCATACGTTTTAACATGTCACGACATAACATATGAAACGAGTTGATACAACTTTTTAAAGTTATAAATCTTAACAATTTTCTGTATTTTAACATGTCGTGTCAACATGTTAAATTCGTCACGCCATATTTAGTTTTAAGCATTCATATGTAAATTTCATTAATTTAATTAGTTTATATAATTAATACAATATGTTATTTTTACGTGCCATGGATCATGCTCATGAATATGTTATTTTAATATGGTAATTAAAATATGTCAAATATAAGTATAATGCTAATTAACTTTAAATTTCTTATACAAAATTTGTCTTAAATTAAAAAATCATGTAATTTTATTAATATATTAATTAATATTATAATAATGTGTATGGTGTTAAGATGTCTTAAGTCGTGCTTTTACTTTGATGTGTATTATATCATATATAAAGATCGAACATTGGTGATGCTGTTTTCTCAACCGTTTTCTATGGCAAGTCGTTTTTGTTTCTTTAACTTCACCCGCTTCAGGCAGCTGCACGAGATGGAAATTAGTAAAGGATCAAAAGGCCCATGGTCTGCTCGGGCGCATGTTTCATATGGGTCCCACAAAACATGTTCCAATGTGCGCATCTTTATGCACCCTCTTGTGTGGTCTACTGTTACAAAATAAAAGTAAAGCTACTTATCTTCACAAGGCAAATGGCTACAAAAGTTGCTTGTAGATGATCCGCCCAAATCCTTTACCTGTGCACGAGGTCTGGCCTTAGGTCCCATGCATTTTGGTAGCATTTTAGAAATAATTATATTAGTTTGTGAAAAATTCACATTTATTAGTGTTTAATGCAACATTAATTATGCAAAGAGTAGTAATTTCTTAAGAATTTCTATGCAGGATAAAAATATGGAAGAAACTTATATAAAATTTACATGTCACAAAACTAAACAAAACGTGCATTCCTTTTTTTTTTTTTTAAATTTAGAGGTAACATTTAATTGTTACTGGAATTGAACTTATCAAATATAAAAAATGTTTATAATACACAACTCGCTTAATTTTTTTTATCACACATTATTTGTACATATGTGTTGATTAACATACTATTATAGAAAATAATGTTGTTTTTAACATGACTACAACTATCAATGTCCTACGCTTAGGAATTCATACATCAATTTGGTGGCCAAATTATTGTTGTAAATTGTAACGTGAAATTTTGTGTGGTTGAATTAATTATAAGCTGCACACACAAGCTTCTTCAATGAAATGAAGTAAATGTTAGAAGTTTTTAAATAATATCGTATACTGTCAAAATTATCTATTAAAATTAGTATCTCAAAAAAGTATGTTGATTTTATAGCATTGCTACTCCCCTTGTACAAATTAAGTGTCTAATTAACTGAAAAATCAATTTGGAGACATCTTTTTACAAATACTAATAATAAGTCACGTATATTGTTTTATGTAATGATTTTTCAATGACATACACATCCCACTACAATTGTCCGTTTCCATGTTATATTTGCTTATGAATATTTTTAATAAATATAAACTATTAAAATATATTAATTTATACCATGTTGCTTCAAGTTTCATGTTATTCTTGTTGTTTGTCTTATTTTAAAAAACTAGAACATAATCAGACTTTCAATTTTAAAATCATACAATCACAGACTAATCCTAATAAATTCAAAAACAAAGTTTACAATGTCATTACGAAGATATGTACTCAATATTTACAAATTTTGGATTAGATAAACAACATTTCCACTAACTAAAACAAATTTAATTTATCCAAAAATGATTTTTTTCCCATATCAATTAATATCAGCTGGTCTATTATACAAACAACTAAAATTTAAAAAGTTCAGTAGAAACAAAAGCAAATTCTTCTCACTCGTGAATAATAATTTTATTCAATATCAATATTGGGTCATTATAAATATTCTAATTCACTAAAAACTGCAGTACAATTTTTGAAACAAATACATCAATTGATATACGTTCATGACAGTAGAAGATTATACAGCTCAAAATTTTCAGTCAATTTTTCGGCGGGCTTATCACAAAATATTCCCTCCTCCCTCCATGTCATTTTACTGCCTACTCCAATCAAGCAGATATGCGAATTTTGATTAAACTTTAAAATTAATGCAATTATTATTGAAATTAAGTTCAAAGGATGGTAAGGAACTTATGCATATGTTTGTTATTAAGTTCCTTATCAAACATTAATGCGAAATTTGATTTTTTTGTACTCCAATCATGCATATGTTTGATACAACTTTAAAATTATTATTAAAATTAATGCGGATTGTGATTCAACATTCAGAATACATTAAATAGAAATAACAAACATGGAGTTTTATTTTATGCAAAAAAAAAATCAATATTACATCAACTCTCAATATGTTAAAGTATTAATTAAGGATACTTTAAAAATTTATCAATCTAAAAAAAAATTACTCTGGAATTAACACCAAGGGAATAATGTGAAACAAAAGTGTCTCTTTGGCGCCGCTCCTAATATTCTAGAGATACTTCCCATGCAATTGTAATTCTGCAAAATTCCAATATATAAGTTTGGCGTATCAATTTCAAATTGTAGAATTATATATTTTATATCCTATAGAATTTGAAGATAAATCTAAGCCGCCTTATACTGTGCAAACTATTTTGCATTTTTCAATTTCCCTCTAGGTTCCAGATCCCAGTCGACTAGGGCTTAACAAGTTCGACTTCAAATTTTATTTCGCTTTCATTTCCTGGAACCCTAGAGCTCCGCCGCCCAGACACCCCCTTTTTCTTCAAATTTTAATCCCCTTTCTTCACCAGATCTGACACCACCTGACAAGAGATTGCCGCTCTCTACCTCGCCAGGGGCTTCGCCCCTCTTCACCACGCTCGACCTCGATAAGAGATCGTCGGCGCTCCTCCTTGCTTTCTCCTTTACTCCCCAGCGGTAGCAAATACTATTGCAACTTTAGGACAGATAATGGCGCTCGAGAGATCAGTGGACGGAGATCGGCTCGCCCGCCGACTCAATTGGAGACAGCAGGCGGGGTGGGTGTACCACCTAGGCGTGAACTCTAATATGTTATTTTAGAGAATCATTAATCTATATTCAATATTATCTTCCGTTCAAAAATAACAATTTTTAAAAATTTGAAAAATATACTTAAATTTTTTTAAAAAATATAAAATTTGGTCTACAAGGAGATTTTGATAGGGAGATCATATTGGATAGTTTGGATCACTCATTTTGAACCAGATTCATTAGTTTTGATCGCGACTCACAAAGAACTTTTTGTGATGCATCTCACCGTAACCAAACTCTATAAATATCAAGCTTTTAAAAAACTTCATTTTTTTTTTCCCATTTTATCGCTGTTTGATCTTAGTTTTGGTTCATACTGCACTAATGTTTTATATCTGTTTTATCACCACATAAATCGTTCTTCTACCATTTTATCACCAATAAATGCTAAATCACGATCCAACCGTCAAACCGCATAAATGGTATTTTAAAACCTTGATAAATATATATATGGAGATAATTAATAGTGTATGTCTCAAAAAAAAAAAAAAAAACTCATATTCTAGGAGCATGATTTAGTTAATTACTAGCTACCATCCTGAAATTTCAAATATTAAAATTGGCTTTTCCTTTTTTCATTTTATAAAGGTACATGTATGTCGAGGTGATTATGGAACAGGATCATGCGCGTCCTAAATTTTTTTATTTTTTGACGAAAGAATCTTCACAAATGTAACGGTAGTAGTTTTATTGGGAGGCCTAAGTATTAGCATGTCAATCCAATTAAAAACATATTTCGCACTATCGTAGAAACATAAGAATTTTAATAGCAGAGGGCATGACTTTAATTATGTTTATTACAATTTTTTTCGTTCAATTATCATCAGAGATTGTATGGGTGCTTGTTGTCATCTTTTTTTCCTACTATAAGCATATATGACATAATTATATATGACACTGTTTGACATAAATTTAGTACAATGAATGAGATCAATGACTCAGGTATTTCATTTAAATGTTAAAACTAAAGCTTCTAACATAACAAGTTTAGGTATGATAATTCGTCTCGTTGTATAATTATGGAGAATTTTTCTAATGCGCATCAGAATTTACTAGTACAATTTGCTGTTATTTCACTTATATCACAAAAACATTTTCAAAAGAAAGAAATTAACAAGGGCACGCCAGCACGACTCTTAATTATGTTAATTAATTGTATGTTTATGCTCAAATATAAATTACAGAAGGTATTTTAGTTAGAAAAGCAAAAGGGACCTCTCTTTTTAGAAACACAATTACACAATTGTACATGCAGAAGGTACTTCAAGAAAATGGAACTTAAAAACAGAGAAATTTAGATTTCAATTTAATTTCTGGGAGTGACATCCACATAATCAGCAGGTAAGTACGGAATGAACCATTCATATAGAAATCCTTTCTTCCTTCTTGGGTTGTAACCCATGTCACGGCACACTTGATCATTGTACCAAATATGAATGCCGCCAAAACATGACGGACTACGAGACAAGCCATGAGAGTGGCTTTTCATAGCATTTTCCTTTTCCCTCAGATGTTTTTCCATAGATGATATACTAGGCAACTTGAAACCTCCTTTCATTAAATGGATCAGCCATTTTACCCGTACTTCTGTTGTGAATAGACCGGGAGCATTTTCGCAGTAACCTATGATTGCAAGTTGTGGAATTCTTGGATGAAGGCTTTCCCTATCAAGTAATTGAAATATAAGAAGAACATATTAAAATATGACTTATATAATCTGATACTGTACGAAAGCTTGTACAATTAAAAAGAACACCAAGATGTAACTAATTAGATTCAATGCTATATTAGACGAGTAATATTCATTCACATTTACATACTACCTAAAAAAAATCTGCCTTAGCTTTAGAACAATCAAAATTTAATGTCTATTTTTATTTTTCATACATTTTCGTTTTTTTTTTTTTTTTGGGCAAGATTGTTAATTATTGTGCCTATGCAAGGCTGATAGTACCAATATAATTAAAGATAAAATAAATCTTGTGTCTGCAGTAATGGAATTCGTAAAACTTATAAAGTAGGACTATTTGAGTATAAGAAAACCAAGCCAATCATACTGATAAAATATTCCCAGAAAACGGATAAAACATGATATATGTGGATTATGTGCTGACCTGTACAATGGAATAGTAGAAAACTGTGATTCATCAAGGTTTCTCTGAAAATATGATGACTTGAAAATATCTTTGAGCTTTTGTTTTGCTTTAAATCCAGTTGCGAAGATCACTATATCGCTCTTTATGGGAAACTCCTCTCCTTGAGGAATCAAACCGTCCTTGCAAAAACTAAAAGATTTTGCTTCTTTTAAGACAATACTACCTTCATCCACGTTATTGTAAAATTTCTCAGGTAGAAGCTGTATAGCATATGAAAGCATGGCACGAAAGAAGCTATGATCTGGCACCATCCTGTACTTTCTCATTGGCGTGCGAAATATGTAATAACTCTCACAAAATTTTGAAAACAACCATCCCTGAAATTAACCAAGAAATGAGTTATGATATATATTTTGGCGCTATTTTATAAAAAAAACACCGAATAAAACAATTTTTGTCATCTACATTAGAAGATACAGTTGAGAAAATCATTTATTTAATTTGTAATACTAGTTTATAGCTTCTTCGCTTGCCTATAATTGAACTTAATAAGGGGCTCTAACTTTATAGTCTATAAAAGTATGCCAAATATAAAAGGGTGCTTTTTTTAAGTGAAAACGGCTAACACTTGTTTAGTCTAAGAAGTAATTAGAAGAATATTCAAAGAGGTAATTTGCAGTACGTACCAGCGGTGTCAACAACGTAACTAATAACCAAAGTAGGACTCCTTCTCCTGGTTTGTGAATAAGCAGCTCTGCAAATCGACTGAGATAAAAAAAAGCGAAAGGAATCCCAAACCACACAGTGTCATTTTGTAAATTCCAAGCTTTTGTTCTGATGATCATCGTGCATGGAAACATGGAACCTAATACAAAAAAGTTATCCGCCAAAATTTGTCAGTCCACTACAGAAAAACTTTGCTTAATTAGGAAGGAGAACTCGATGTTAAACTATCACTGCTTTCGGTGAATATACGGACCTATCATGCCTAGTGGTACAATGTTACAACTATTGTTTCAAAACACTGTTTTGAGGTTTTCATTACAGTATAGGCGGGTTCTTTACCATTCACATTTGCACACTCTGCAGCAATATCAACTGCAGATTTGTGGAAGCCGACAACACTGACGAGCTTGTTCTTCACCAACTCTGCGGCCTTCTTTGGTGCCATGTTGGAGTAATCCATGGAATGTAGCACCTGCCCTTGGAAGACTTCTGGCCCTTTGCCTTCCGGAAATTTCGGGATGTTAGGAAGGCCACTATGCAGGCCGATGCAAAGAATTATGAAATCCATTTCATATGTCTGAAATAGTGATAGTTTTAATTCAGATTTTAGCAAGCATTCCGTAAATTATAAATGCGAATCTTATGATATGTTGGGAATCTCTTATGATAATCATCCACGCCTTAAACGTATCTTAATGCCTGAAAGTTGGATAGGCTGGCTACTAGATGCATTAGGAAATGTAAATTATACTCCAAGACCATCCTGCCAAGACCTACCTGATCAATCACACAACCAACCTGTTGGGTATTTCACTTAATTAATTAATTGATAGTACTATTTGAAGGCCTACTATTAATAAGAGTTAATATTATAAAGATAACTAAATTTCTATTGCTGGTAAGACAAAGAGACCAATCATGATTATGAAGGCCAGCGAGGTAAAGTGGCAGAAGAGAAAATTAAATTAAAATATTAAGAGCAGCTGCATGTGCGAATGTATTGACAATTTAACTAACCTCAATTGAGCCTTCATGCTCAACAGTTATGAGCCAGACCCCTCGGCCGTCTCCGAATGCCTCACCATTTCCGGCCCACAACTCCCATGCCACCATTTTCTCCCCATCCTTGCCAATATACTCGATGCTCACAACTCTGTGCTTAAATTTAATGCATCTGAACAACCCAAAGTGATTTGCATATGAACGAAAGTACTCCATAACCTGTACAAATATGATTTCAAAATTTAATGATGCAATTAAAGTTATGTTATATGCCATGTTTAAGCTTTTTAAACAACTTGTTAACATAAAACCTGAGTATTGTGTGGGCGCTTGTCTGTTACATTGTCTGGCCATGGAAAATCAGAGAACCGGTACAGAGCAGCTTGAGTCTGCAATCTGGTGGAACCGAGAGTGTGGCTCCATACACCACCTATATCCGAGTCAGACTCAAAGACAATGGGGTTGAATCCATGATCAAGGAAGTGTTTGCAGGCAATGAGCCCACAGACACCGGCTCCGATAATGGCAACTCTCTTCTTCTCCATTATTAATTTTAGAAAATCAGAGAAAGCACGGACGATGCAACTTCATTGGCTGCGTTGGGTACTTATGGAGGTGCAGAAGGATTAAGTCAACTTTAAAGAAAAAAGGTTATGCAATATTTTGGGATAAAGAAAACTATGACTTCTTCAATATGAATCTCTTTCGTTAGTAAACTAATGGGCACAATGGGGATGAAGATATTTATTTATTGTTGATTGAATCTAATGTATCAGAAACAATACGTGAGCCCATAAATATTTAAACTGGATAGATCAAATTAATTATAATCCTAAATTTATGCTTTGATCTTATGACTCTACGTATATAACTAAATTTATGTACGCCAATTAGATAAATACAAAGCAGAACAAAAATATGATCAGGAACATTTGGGCGTTTTGTAAGATTTTCTCAATATAGGAACATTCTTGATGGGGGATCTCATGACGGTTAAGTTGAACTTTTTCAAGCCCTTGGCTTAAATTAACTTATCATTTAGGTTCTTGCTTGCATGTAGTGTCAATAAATTTAATTTATTATAACCGTGCTAGGAATGAAATCCCTTATATATTAAGAAATGTAATCAATACTACCCAAAGTTAATAGATGTACAATCTCCGAAAGATAAAACTAAAGTGCTGCCGGTCTATTTACGACAGAATTACGGTCTAAATGGGTGATCTTGGGTAACCGATGACCGCAAGCTGGGGAATAGATCAAATTAATTATAATTCTAAATTTATGCTTTGATCTTATGACTCTATGTATATTATATAACTAAATTTATGTACGCCAATTAGATAAATACAAAGCAGAACAAAAATATGATCAGGAACATTTGGGCGTTTTGTAAGATTTTCTCAATATAGGAACATTCTTGATGGGGGATCTCATGACTTTTTCAAGCCCTTGGCTTAAATTAACTTATCATTTAGGTTCTTGCTTGCATGTAGTGTCAATAAATTTAATTTATTATAACCGTGCTAGGAATGAAATCCCTTATATATTAAGAAATGTAATCAATACTACCCAAAGTTAATAGATGTACAATCTCCGAAAGATAAAACTAAAGTGCTGCCGGTCTATTTACGACAGAATTACGGTCTAAATGGGTGATCTTGGGTAACCGATGAACGCAAGCTGGGGAATTCTTGGGTGAATGCATTCCCTATCAAGAATTACAAATAAATGAATAACATTTTCTTAGAAGGAAAGCTAAGTGACTCGCATAGTCTGTACTGTACAAAAGCTTATGCAATTAAAATAAAAGAGCATGACGATGTAACTATATTCTTTATCTTTGCAATATTAATTATAGACGTAATATTCAGTCTCATCTACATACTACCTAAAAAAAAAAAAAAACTGTCATTGATTTAGAATAATCAAATCAATTTAATGTCCATTTTCTTTTCAAAATTTTTCGTTGCTTTTTTTTTTAAGGCAAGACAATTAATTACTGTGTCTGTACCCAGCTGATAGTTCCAATACAATTAAGCTCTCCATATCTTGTGGCTGTAGTAAATGAAATCATAAATCTTGTAAGGTAGGACTAGTTGACTATAGATATTGTAGTACAATATATGAAATAAGAAACTCAAGCCATTCTCTATTGTAGCACTTAATTATAACTATTGTGATAGTTAGCTAGAATTAAATATATGCGTAGATCTGAGTTTCAATTTTTTAACCTACCACACATTCTTCAATAGAATTGTAAATTGATCTTACGAGCATCAAAATCTTCTACAATTGCACTATCATGGTGATTTTTTTAAAACGTATAAATAGTCGTGCGTACCAGTGCTCTTAAACTATATTTATAAATATTAAAAAGCTCCAGCTGCGCATCCACGTTTGTCATCCACCACATTATCATATAAATATTAAAATATATGCATGAATCAAGTACTTCAATTAAATAAATTAAGTGCTGCCACAGCAAAATCATAACAACAAGCGAATCCAATATCACGGAAGATAATTGTGTTTAATAAACGTTTCTCTTCTATTACGTATCCAGGTCCTCAATTGATAAATAAACAAACCTGTGAAACAAATGAAGCTAAATTTAATTTGTGACGTTATTAAGTCTTTCTTCCAGATGAAACAACCCTGATTGGATGAAGAAATCTCTGGGCTCGGGAGTACCCATCTGTTCAGTAGTACAACAAAAGAAGAAGAGGTGAGAACGAAAGTGACTAGATGAAGGAATCCATGAGCTCTGTCATTCTCCCGATTACATGAGATTGAAGTCTGGCATAAACTTGCGCAAGAGCTTGGCATGGAACAACGCTTTCTTTATTTCTGAAGGTACAACAAACTGTACCAATTTATTTTAGCTTCTCTTGTTGTGGTGTTTACTTTGTACTTTCAAGACAACATGGTGCTTGAGATATGCCTGTTTAGATTTTCAATGGTCTGGCTTTACAGATCTTCCCACCACTTTTACATCAATGCAAGTGAAGCCTTCTTTTTAATAGATACTTTTGTAACAGTAGACAAACTGAGATGTAATTTTTTGATTTTATTATACTGAACATACAATGTGGTATCGATATATTTGTTTTGTTATTGAAGACATTCGTGTAGAATAGTATAAAGTTAAGATCTAAGGTTTCAACTTCTCAGATCTAAAGTAATATCTTGTATATTATCTTTGCACATTGCAGCTTGTCGCACAAGAAGGAAATGAGCTTTGACCAGATATTCTTAAAAATTTAGGTAATTGCAACTTTTTATGTATTCGATCATGTTTTCCTTAAAAAATGAATTACAACTATGGACATCACTTTAACTACCTTTTCATAGATTTGACTAGCTTAAGTCTCGCTAGATACGGAAGGTTTGGATGCTCTTATTGCGGTAAATCTATCTTTCTGATCTTCTCTCAGTGTACTTTGTCGAGATTTATTGAAATGAGGCTAACTTGTTTGTACATGTAGGGCTTGCAGAAAGTTATAAAGTTCTTACATGGTTATATATATTATTGTTTGGGTTATGGACTTAAAATGTCAACAAATTTATTGTTGGTGTAATTCCAAGGAGTAAACAAATCTATTTGATAGTATGATCTTGACAATTAACCTCTAAAATCTAAATTACTTTATTTTTTGGCTTGTTGAACAGGTAGATATGGGTTTGTTGTCTCAGCTATTTGCTGCCTCATCATTAATTTTTATTTTTAGGTTGTAATTTTTATTTATTCTTTAGTTTAGTCTATTTTCAGGTTGTATCAAAACATATGCAAGTTTGTTATTTCTATTTTATGTTACTTTGGATGTTGATTTTCAGATTCGATACAATCTATGATTTATATGTTTCATTTAATAGATATTTGTGTGATATATTTTTTGATTCATTGTGAATATATGTATGTTTGTGAATTGCAAAATACCAGAGAACAATTAAAATAATATGAATTGTATGGTGGTGGCACCAAATTGGTATCAGGCAAAATTAAATGGCAGTAGAAATGGATTCTAATAAACAGCAATGCAGCCAAACACGAATATCCTGTGGGCCCTATTGACAAATTTGAATATATTGTGGGACCCATTATATTCTTGACGATAAATTATCAGGGTCCGTGACTAACAGCGTCGTTATACTGACAAAAAATTAAATGTGGGCCCTGCTAAAATCTGACTATATTATTTGCGTCACTCAAGAAAGGTGTCAATATACCGACACAATAATCTCTATATAAGACGCGCTAGACAGCAAAAATCACCCATCAGACATGAAGTCATGCGTCCGTATACCGACGCCGATTAAAACAAAATTAAGGACGTACTTAATAATTCGCGTCCCAGCGACTCGGATGTTTATTATTCGCGGCTAGAGTATCGGAGTCCCTAAGCACGCGTCATTAACTCGACGCGAAGGGCTTATCGTGTCGGATTAGCGACGCCTATAGACGTAGCAGATAACTCTCATTCTAGTAGTGAACATGATATGCCATAAGGTGTCGTTTGGGATGGCCGGGGATAGGCCTATTTCCGGAATAGCCAATTTCATTCCTAAATTTTTCATCCAAATACTTTTGGAATAGGCAATTCCATTTCTAACACAATTTCCAATAACACTCTTCCCAATATCAGTTGTCTAACTACTTTTCATCTCAATAACACTCTTCCCAACGCTATTCCTAAACTCACCATCCAAACAACATTTCCGATTCCCCGGAATAATCTCTTCCCACAATTCCTGTGAATAGTGTTTTTCCCTAAATTTATGTTATTTCTACCCTATTTCTAACCCATCCAAACGACGCCTAACTGATTAGCAAGGGAACACTCAAGGAATATAGAAAGAAGTACAGGTCACATTTAAACATCAAAATTCAGCAACCAACATATCTCTATTTTGTAATATTCGAATGAATAGATTTTATATAATCATTCGATTTGAATTATTATCCAGGGTTAACAACAAAAGATGTGGTTGTCTTAGGGTGGAACATGACAACTCAGAAGACTATCATTTGATGCGCACAACTTGTTTGTTATATTGCATGAGGAATTTACACTATCAGAAAATTTTAAAATCGACTGAAGGGACAGATAAAATCTTGCTGCTGTTTATAGAATGAATTAAAGAAAGGCAACATGTTGGTAATATTGGCTGCAATAACATTCTGGAAAACTCACAGACACTTCCCTCCAAAGTTTATTTCTTGGATACAGATGCTACTCTCAACTGCAACCTCTTCGATTTTTTTAAATGGAAAAAAAGGACCATCCTTTAACCATAAGCGAGGTCTGCGTCAAGGAGACCCTTTATCGCCAGCCTTGTTCATAATTGCAGCTGATGTACTGAGCAAAATGGTGCAAGCGGTGGCAACATCGATCCCTTTCAGTATTTCCAGCAAATTGACAGATCCTTTTTATTTGCTTCAGTATGCTGACGACACTCTCATGTTCTCTACTCTTAAAGGACAGGCAGTTAACTCCTTAATGCTTACTCTAAAAACTTTCTGTCAAGTTTCAGGAATTAGCATCAATTGGAACAAAACTGCTTTCGTTCCATTCAATATCTCAGCTGAACAGATCTTACGACTGCAACAGCTATTGTCTTGTGGACTCGCATCCTTACCAGTTACATATCTGGGGCTGCCACTAACACACAAAAAACCTGACAAAGTATGCTTTCAAATGCTCATTGATAAAATCAGGGATCGATTACAATCTTGGCAAAAGGGACTGATCTCTCGAGCTGGAAGGGTGGTACTAGCATCATCAGTTTTGTCAACAATGCCCATATTCTTTATGTCAGTGTTTTCCTTGCCAAAATGGGTGATTAAAGAGATTGACAAAATAAGACGAAACTTCATTTGGAAGAATGGCCCTACAGGCTCCAATTCAATTCATTTATTGTCTTGGGACAGATTATGTTTGCCAAAAACACATGGAGGTTTGGGAATAATTGATTTAAGACTGCAGAATAATGCTTTATTGTTAAGATGGTTATGGAGATTGCACAGCCTTCCAGAATCACAATGGTCTTCAATCGCAAGACAACTTTATGGAAAAACAGATAGTAATTTGCCTCCCTTAGTTTGGAATCGCAAAGGTTCATTCTTTTGGAAACAACTTCAATCCCTGCGGCTCTTGTTTCAGATTTCTGTAAATAAAACAGTTAGAAATGGCTCAAAAACACTATTCTGGTTTGACAAATGGGGGGACCATGACCCGTTATACTTTGGCTTCCAAATTCCTGTTGGAACTAAAGTTAGGGAAACTTTGACCTTGAAACAAGCAATACAAAACTGGTACAATTTTTTCCCTGCACCTTGGAACAGATATGAAACATATTTATTCTCTGCAGCTTCAAATGTTACCCTGACACATGGGTCAGATACAGTCAGTTGGAGATGGAATGCAGATGGGGAATATTCTGCATCGTCAATTTACAAGCGCCTTTCATCTGCTGGCAAGTTGAAATTCAAATTCTGCAAAATATGGAAACTGCAAGCCCCTCCATCAATCAAACAATTCCTTTTCTTTGTGGCCCATGGTAGGATTCTCACACAAGATCAGTTAATAAGAAGGAACATTTTAATACAAAACTACTGCCATTTGTGTCATACGGCCATCTTAGAGGATGCACAACACATTTTCTGTGACTGCTCTTTTGCAAAGGAGATTTGGACCCTTCTAAACCTCCAGTATCTAAACTTTCAAAGTGTTAATGATATACTCTTTGCCATATGTTCACAAATCAAGACTAATCATGCTTTTGATGCGACTAAGATGGCAACTGCAATTTGGGGGCTGTGGTTAGAAAGGAATAACAGAATATTCCGAGACACCAGGAGGACAACAAGCGCTACACACAACTGGATAGTGCAGGAGGCTAGCCTTTTCATGAGATTCTGCTAACTTTAGCTTTTTTTTTTTTTTTTTTTTTTTTTTTTTTTTTTGGCTTGTAACTGGGTAGCCTCTGCCTAGTCTTTCTAAAAAAAAAAACATTCTGGAAAACATAGAGCCTCTGTTGGAAGCACGAGTATGGTATTGATTTTGTTTTATTTCATATTGTCCTCTTGTCATAGTTATACTTTGATATATAAACAGATTTTAGGGGGCGGATTACTACCAGAACCCTCTTCTCTCTCTGATTCCAATATCAATTGACTAAAAAGCTTCTTTCCTAGCATAAAAGTAAAAATGGCATGACATATTAGGTCTGTCAGCTTGCCTAACTATAACATCACACTTTCTTTTGCGCTCAAGGCAGAAGAAGAGCTGAACAAACTAAAAGCTTGTGTCGATTCCTCTTCCCTCTCATAGGAAACTATATTTGCATGTCTAGCAAAAAAATTGGCTTCTCTCACCCACAACGGAGGAGATGGGTCGATGAAGAGCTCGAAGAGTCTATCAAAATATTGCTTGACATATGCAGCATATCAAGAGATAACTTGGACGTTATAAAAGGCCACATCCAAGATCTAGAATTGGTAATCAGGAGAGGTGAATCAAAGTCTATGAAAAGCAGAGCAAGAGATTACCCAACTGATAAAGAAAGCAAACAAGGACACAAGGAAGCAAGTTGCTAAGAAGAGTGAATCTACAGACAAAAAAAATATTTCTGAGCTGTATTTTGGCTTTTGATTGAGGCTAGCTCGGCAGTTAATCTCATTGCTCCAATCTATCTTTACATTTTTATCGACGCAGATTGGAAAGCAGAAGAGTAGCAATTGTTCTCTCGTCTCAAGGCTAATGGAGAAAAGAAAAATTGCTCGCGAAGAGGAGCAGGATAATGTTTGTTATGACATTGGTTGTTTGAGAGATATGTTGAAGGCTAGAGAATGGACAAGAAAACCTATTTAGGCACGAAATCCAGTGCAGATCTTCTCTTTTGAACCTCTGTAGCTTGAAAAGTTTAATTTTTCATTTATTGAAAATTTACAGTAGTAAAATTCAAACAGTCTTACTCACTAAATGACTTCTTTTATTAACTCCGACAATATATATATTTAAAAAAAAAATGGACTAAGTTTATTACATACACATTTATTGTACTTGGCGTTTTGTGTTAAGAAATTGTCAATCCAGCCATGTTCTAAAAAAGTCCGTTAATAGTGTATAAGCAAGCCTTTATTATTGACAAAAACTGAAAAATGCTATTATGATACAATAAGAACTATTTTAAGGATTATTTATTGCTACTGGAAGGCTGATGAACATGAAAATGATATAGTATTTGTGTCCGGTTAAGTCTAATTATTCTCCTAACTTATGCCCTTTTTACGTTCATTGCGCATGATTTTGTCCATTTTGCACGGAAGACAGATACTGCTATTTTGTTGTTTTTGGTGCATTTCATGTCAAAGGGTGCACCCGCATCCCTGCACCTAGTGCAGAGTTGAAAGCTGTTTTGCTTCAAGAATGCAGGTCGAGGAGTGCACCCGCATCCCAGGGTGCATCGTAGCGCATATTTGAAAGCTGTGATGTGTCACAAGCGACAGCCAGCAGCTCTCTCCTAATCCAATTCCATTTATTGCAAGGCCGAATTTGGAAATGTTTTGAAGTCCTCCAACCTTGAAAGAGAGAAATCAAGGAGGAAATTAAGGAAATTGAAGAGGGCTTGCAATAAAAGGAATTGAAGCTGCTGTTCTCTCTCTCCAAAAATTCAGAAACTGATCCAATCCTTTCTTTTCCTCTCTCAGATCTCGAAATTAGGGTTCTAGCCGCCTCTCTTGGTGATAGCAAGGGCTGGAGGCGTTGGATTTCTTCTTGGTAGAGTTTAGAGTTGATGAAGAATTTGTTTTATCTTCACTTTTATCTCTTTCATGATGTTTGTATCAAAAACAATAGTTGTTTATTTTTATTTCATTATGAGTAGCTAAACTTTAATTAGGATTATGATGTAGCGACTGAAATGCTTGGATTATGAATGCTTTGTATTATTTTTATATTATGGTTGTGTTAATTATGTCTATCTCTTGTTATTCTCTGTGTTGTTATATTTAATTGATCGCTTACACGCTTGTTTTAAATCTGTTTGACATTAATGTTGAGTTGCTAGACACAAAGGTGTAATTGAATTTCAGGTAGATTACTAGCAATCCACTTAGATTACTTGCTTGTAGTTTAGGTAGATAGATTCAAGAGGAGGTTAAGATCGGTTATCACCAAATGGTTCGCTCTAGTTATTGGATTTCAGGTTTAAACGAGTAGACATGCACAAAAGTACTTTTAAACCATTTACCAACACTGTTCTGTTAAGCCATGAGAATACAAATAATACAAACTTCATAAATCCAAGTATAAAAAATGGGAAGTCATAATCCTAGCCCAAAAATATTTGATTACATTCAGTTTTTGTTCAGCCTACATCCTGCATCAAACAGTTGCATTGGCTGCTTGCATTCTATTCAAACACTTCACCTGCATTCCTGGTTGCACTCAGTCCAGTGCGACTGCATCAGTTCCCCGCACTGTCATTTAAATTTGTTGTTTAGTTTACTGTTTTACCCTTGTAGTTTAATCACCAATCCAATTACTTGTCAGGTCTAGATTATTCGAAATTGTAAATCCGATAATTTCAATTCACCTCCCTGTGGGATCGACCCCTAAGTACTACACATTTGGATAGTGCGCTTGCATTCCGACCATTAGAATTAGGATTTTTAGTTTTGTGTACTCTAAAAGTGACACATCAAAGACGTAGCCACCCAATAGGTGGGTTAACAAGAATAAAAAAATATATATATATATATACTTTACAAAAATAAAAATCGACATCTCAATAAAAAAGTAATTTAATAAAAATATTTATTTCTTAATAAATAAAATTATTTGAAAATTTACATATGAGAAAATTTTACATATGTAGTCTATTTCAAATTATAAAAATTAATTATTATTTTAAAGAAGTTTTTTATATGTATTGTGCTATCTTTTCAAACACAGTGCACAACAAATTCAGCAATTATTTTTTTTCTATTTTGATCGGTGCACAACCAATCTAGCGAGAATTTTTTTCTATTTAAAGTGAAGAATCATAAATTTATATTTAGCGATAACAATCCATCATTAATTTAAATGATCAATAGTTAAGATTGCATAAAGTAACACTCTTTATCTAATTGTTTTAGTTCTTGGATACGTATTACCACTTTTTTTTGTTTTTCGTCAACAAATGTCAGAAGAAAAACGACCACACGAAGTAGTATGAAGGCATAGAATTTTTCATTGGACTTGGATATCTTTATTTCCCAGCATCAAATGATGTTATTTTACAGTCTTAAAGGCGTCGCCATATATATTTTCAGATCACACCCACACACGATCAAGCGTGCAATTGTAGGGCACTTTGGAAAATCTAAATGGAACATAAGATTATTTAATTTGTCCCATCTGCTGCTGTGAAATGAAACGAAAACAGCTACCAAAATCTTACAATGAAAGTGAGAATCATCACAAACGATTACTTTCTTTCGCCCAGTGTATGATACTATCAAGGTTGCCAACAAGAGAATAATCGCATTATGTGGATATTGTTTAGAATAAGAAATTATCGGAAGTTACTTTTGACAAGATATGTCGATCTTTTCAAAAATTTAATGTGAATAATAATATAAGAAATCAAGGAGTTAGTCAGAACTCTAACAGAAAAATTGTGTTTAGAATAAGAAAAACTATATTCTCTCTTCAATCAAAACTTGATACTATACATTTGTTGTACATAATAATTAATGGCAAAATTTACAAGCTGCGTATGTTCAAAAGAGAGACTCTGCATTGGATCAGATGTCGAAACAAACTATCGACTCTGTTCTCTAGTTCTTCAACATTGATCCTCATAGAGGCAGCATCCCCTTTGCAAACAGTTGTTCTTTTCTCGATCAATTTGGAGACAAGGGACCACTTGCTACTCTTTTGGCCGACTATTTGTCTTTCCAAGTAGACAAAAATTGATTGAAGCACAGAGATAGTAATCTCCCTAGTCTCCAACAAAAGTGAAATGACAGCTAATGAATCTCCTTCTGGTGATTCAGTTTTGTTAAATATCTGCATCTTTACATCTCTGCTTGCCTTCTTTATAATGAGGCTATAATCTCTAAGTTTGCTTTTGGAGGCCTCTAAATCACCTCTCCGAGTAGCCAATTCGAGATCTTGAACATAATATTTGATTGTATCCAAGTTATCCCTTGATTTACTGCAGATGTCAAGCAATTTGACAGATTCTTCGAGTTCTTGCTCAACCCACCTCCTGTGTTGCATGTGTGAGAGCCCATTTTGATTGCTTGATATGCAAATAAGTTTATTGATGCTCTCATAAACATGCTCGACTGCCTTGAGTGCGTCGAGCATTATTTCATAAGTGAGAGAAGAGGAACCTACACAGGTCCTTAGTTTGTTCAATTCTTCTTCAGCCTTTAGCAGAAATGGGTGAGACCTTGTGGGCAGGCTAACGGAGCGGGTATGGCATGCCATTTTTTGATTTGTTAGTAGAAAAGGAGTTTCTGATGGTTAACTGGATCTGTAGAAATGAGGAAGATGAGGATTTGATGAGTTTGGTTCCTTCCCTGAGAACAACTTATATACCAAAAGTCACAGACTATGAGAGGAGACAACAAGAATCCTGCTAAATGAAGTCAACACCATACTTATGTTATAACAACACATTAAGTTGCTTGCCACGTTCTTCTTGCAACCAATGTTACCCGCAAGATGCCTTCTTCAATTCATTGAAAAATCAATTAGATTCTGCTTGTCTCATTATCATATGCAGACAGTATTATTTCGATCATTACAACAAACTGTTCATGGGCGCTTAACTGTCTTTATTATTTGCTCAACCTAATAAAACTATTTGGTAATGTTCTCCAGCTCAAATGGAATTCTTATGCTGAGTTGTCTTGTTTCTTGTAACTGATAGTACCAACGAATTTTACCTGTATGCTTGCTCATTCTTGTTACTAATATTACCAACATGTTTCTTTTTAATAGGAATGCTTGGTTCTGTCAGGCATTACAACAAACAGGTAGTGGGCGTGCAACCTATTTCTTTCGCTTATTTTAAATTGGGCGGGTGATTGGCGTTAGTTGCCACATTTATTGATTTGTTCATCTGTTTCCCATGAACAACAACATTGTTAATTTAATTTTAAGGAGTATAATACTTTTTACTGCATTGAGATCAATGAATAAAGGCGTATAACGGGCTTCAAGGACCAGGGTTTTAAAGTACCAGCATGGAATGGCACATGTTTGTAAGGCTTTGATGTTCTTCAATAAACCAAAACAAAACAACATATACCCAAGTGATGTATTCAACTATTCATAGTGAACGGACACTTACTATTACTGTTTCTTTTTTCTTTTATTTTTTAATTCCAGACTAGACTCTGTACCTCCTCGTGCTACCAACTGCTTAAATAGTGTACACGCAGGAAGGAAGATCTTGTTGCCTAAGGAGGAAACATGACAACTAGAGGCCACGAATCCCTCTTCAGTAGGACAATATATCAAAGTTTTATAGCAAATACAATATAACAAAATTAGTTCAGCACTTACTGGCAGGAGCTGTTTGTTATATTGCCTGTAAGAACACACTGCCAGCACATTCACAAATCAGAAGATGAAACAGGCAGAATCTCAGTGTTTATTCAATATATTGAACATGCAAATTGCTGGTAAGAATGGTTGCAACAAGAACCAGGAAAACAGCGATAGATGTGTTGGTATCACATGAATATGGTATTGATTTCATTTATAAAGATTCCTTTTGTCTCCTCATCATGGCTTGCAACTGCAATATATAAGTACATCTGAGCCAAGGAATCAAGCTCATCTTCCACATTAACATTTTTTCAGATCCAATAATTAAACCAATACTGGAACTTCCTTCCACTAAGAAATCAACAATGGCATACCACACCAGATCTGTTAGCCTGCCCTCAAGGTCCCACCCCTTTTTGCAAAAGGCTGAAGAAGAGTTAAACAAATTGCGGGCCAGTGTGGGTTCTTCTCTCACTTACGAAATAATGCTCGATGCTCTCAAGGCAGTCGGACGTGTTTATGAGAGCATCAATGAACTTCTTGGCATGTCCAGCAATCAAAATGGGCTCTCACACATGCAACACGGGAGGTGGATTGAACAAGAACTTGAGGAGTCAGTCAAGTTGCTTGACATCTGCAGTACATCAAGGGATAACTTGGATACAATCAAATATCACATTCAAGATCTCGAATTGGCAACAAGGAGAGGAGATTTAGAGGCTTCGAAAAGCAAACTCAGAGATTACAGCCTCATTGTAAAGAAGGCAAACAGAGATGTAAAGATGCAAATATTTAACAAAAATGAATATCCAGAAGGAGATTCATTGGCTATCGTGTCATTTTTGCTGGAGACTAGAGCGATTACTATCTCTGTGCTTCAATCAATTTTTGTCTACTTGGAAAGGCAAATAGTCAGCCAAAAGAGTAGCAAGTGGTCCCTTGTCTCGAGATTGGTCGAGAAAAGAACAATTGCTTGCAAAGGCGATGTTGCCTGTTTAAGGGTCAATGTTGAAGAGCTCGAGAACGGGGTTGAGAGTTTGTTTCGGCATCTGATCCAATGCAGAGTGTCTCTTTTGAACATATGTAGCTTGTAATTTTTTTGTAATTACTTATTTTACATGTACAACAAGGGTAAAGCATCAAATTTTGATTGACAACAACATATAGACTGATTTTAGTACACAATTTTTCTGTGGCAATTCTTATCATCTCCTTGTGTTTTTCAGATTTGCAATTTACACGCAAACAATTCCTTATTCTTTTTTTTTTTTTTTTTGAAACAAGTGGGTGACCCACCACTTTTCCATTCAAACAAATGAGAAAAGTTACACACGTTCACAGCATACAGACATCTGAACCGAAACCAAAATACCCCTGCACTGGTACTGATCTAGGTACCAGTGCAACCTTTATTATCTATTACATTCTCCTACCCTTTCACCAACATAGAAATCACACAGTTTCAACATATTACAGACCCCACAATACAAAAAATATAAAACTAAAACTGGAATAGCAGCTTCAATCATCATTCAGCCTGAGTGCCCCCATGTCAAGCTGTAGTGGTAGTAACTCCACCGATGGTATCATATTCACCACTTGTGTCTTCAAGTCTGGCCCCCACATATCTGTTCAGTACATTATGAGAGAGTTAATTTTAGCACCAAGCGATCGGAGTGACAGTGGCTGACAATTCCCAAAGCAGCAATCATTTCGAGCAAGCCATATACTCCACAAAATTGCACACCAGCAAACTTTAATAGCTCTATGCAACTTACAATCCACTTGTGTTAACAATGTACCCAAGTCCAATGCATTTTCAGGCCCTACCACTCCAAATTGACTGAAAAACCAGTTCCATATAGGTTTGATCTGCTGGCAATTAAAAAATGCATGGTCTATGGTTTCAAATGAAGAACAGTAAACACATGACACATCTCCTTCCCAACCTCTCAAGGCCAAATTATCTTTGGTCAACAGTCGATCTTTACACAGGAGCCAGAAAAAAATCTGTATTTTATTAGGGACAGGGATCTTCCATATATGAGCACTTTGAGTGATCAACTATTCCCCTATAATCCAGCCAATTATAAAGTTCTCTGACAGAGAAAGTCCCTTTAGAATTGGTTGCCCAAATTAACCTATCACAGTCAGGACTCAAATTTAAACTGTTGACAATAAAATATAGCTCATTAAGTGCTAATGTGCTATACAGTGTCTCTCTGACAACTGTCTTGTAAATCGCAAATGAGCCACACCTCTATCTACTACTTGTTTAACAGTGCAATTTTTATCTTCACAAATGTTGTATAGAGAAGAATACATGACACTAAAAGAGCAATCTCCATACCACCTATCTTCCCAAAATTTGACTATTCTGCCATCCCCTCATATCTACTACAGCAATACCTTATTCTGACGATCAACAGAATGATAAATTAGTATTTGAATCATAAAGGACAAGAACAAATCAGCAATTTATATCATTATGTTGACAGGCGATTCAGATTTTTTGCTCAGCCATTATGAATTACTCATCCTGTTTTAATTGAAGAGAAAATATCAATATCGTATGAAGATTATAGTTAAAATTTCTGTTGAAGCCTTGCACTTGAAATTAAACAAGGAGAATAGAGAATCGAACTACCTGTTTGCAACATTACTTTTAAGCAACCATCTTCCCTTGGCATTACATTAATTATAGCCGTGTTTACATAATATATCTCGTTCTCCTCATCATTGTGTTCTCAGTTTGGTGTTGACATGCAAGTACATAAGAGTCTCATCCAAACATATTTTTTCGTCCAAATCTGTTGTCAAACGCATCTGTTTCATCTTTGAATCATTACATTTCCTAGCAACAGTTGAGACAGATGCTTGGTGGCGTCTTGGGCTCTGTTATTTCCACTTTTGAAGACATTAAAAAATATTAAAAATTGTAATGGCGTCGCCCGGACTCGAACCGGAGACCTTCAGTGTGTTAGACTGACGTGATAACCAACTACACCACGACACCTTGTTATTAAGCTCTATAATAAATGTTTATTTATTAATTAAGTACTACTCCTTTGTTAGTCCGAACCCAAACCTTGAATTATGTTATAAATCAATAAATGTTAATAGCTTATCTGCACACACTGGTTTAAAACGTTATGATTGTCCTTAGGCTGAATTCGATGTTTATTGTATGCTCACGAGCTATACTGCAATCACAGGAGAATGCACGTCCACCGCTCCTGTTATATTTTGTATTTTTCTATTTCGTACCATGAAAAGAACTTCTTCTTGTCTATACAGTATACATTCTCATCTTTGTTGTACAAAACCAATTTATATACGGGGTTCGAGTTATAATATCATTTATCAAAATATATGATATGTTTAGGTTAAATACAAAATGTACCAAATGAAATTCATAAGTATTAATTGGTAGAAATTGAAAAAAAAAAATTCTAGAATTGAAGACAAATTACACGAAACAATATAAAAGATCCAATATGGGGAAATAAACAGATCCAACAAGAGGGGTACAATTCCCGAACTGAGGATTGGAGAGACTGCCAGTTCCAAAGCGTACGGTATGCCAAGCGAGATTAAAATTATACGAAGTGAGGCGCTTCAGATACTAAGCCAAAATGTCGGTGGTGTTTTACTTATTATTAATACTTCATGCAGTGAGACACTTTGTTAAGCAACCCAAATTTCACTGATACACAAAAAATAAATAAAAAATAATCAAAACTAACACATTATCTAATTATCTTGAACCTATGTACATCTTGAGTCGAGTATAGAAGATTTAAAAATCTACAATCCAAGGTTGAAATTTCTCCCGGAAACCAAGCATACCAAGAGATTGATTCTGTATTCAATAATTTTTCTTTATAATAATAATTTACAGTAACCCCCAATTTCCATTGACTCTCCCAAATCAGTTGTACCACTCACATAAATGATTGTTAGGCCATTCATGCAATAATTTGAAGGAAAAACACAATTTTTGTCTGATTAAATTTGAGGCAAAAAAAAAAAAAAAAAAAACCCAATAATCTGACATGAAATTTTCCTGGATAGCTCTGGTCTGTCATATCTCATTATACAAATAGTGGAGTAAACGATTGAAAAGGCAGCTACTCCGTAAAATGAAAAAGCAAAAACAAAATTGGTATTATCACCAACATTTTTGACAAGTTGAGTCAGGCGAACAAGAGTCATTTTGAAAAAAAAAAAAAAAAGGGGGAAAAAAATGGCACTCTTTCTCAAGGCGTTTTTAATCACCTGTTTTGGCTTGTACAACTATTTAGAACACTTGTACAAATACATTCTACTTTGCCATCCAATTTCCATCATCGCATTTGACTGCGCGCCTCATACCAAAATAGAATCGCCACCCCCACCCCCCCCCCCCCCCCCCCTCCTTTACTGGTTACAACAATACCAATCTGTCAATTACAGTCATCTTGTACTCGGTATGAAAATCTCATTGTAGCCACATAAGACCAGCAGAATAAAACCTAGAAAAGTTCCTCATACCAATTAGAAATGACAGGTTTGCTCAAAAGCCCACGTCGGTAAAAAGACCATTCGACATTTCATGCCTTCGCAGAGAACGTCAACGCCATATTGCAAGAACAACATTCCAACATTAAGTTTACAAATAGTTGCCAGCTTCCAGAAAATAGACACAAGAAGAGGCTAGTACTGGCATAAAAATGGGAAGGATTTTTTTTTTTTTTTTTTGGAGGGGGGTGTTGAACCCAGCATTAATTTGAATTGCATTGAAATCATCTGCCAACATTTCCCAGTACCAGTATGAATAACTACTGCTTACTGCAGCACAAAAAACAGTTGTTCTGAATTACATGTAAATTGCACTTCAAATCACAGCATGCTGCTAAAAGCAAACAGCACCTTTCTCAGCAAAGCTGAAAGATAAACGCTTCTCTTCCGACCCAAATTTGAAGATTGGCAGAGGCTCATCCAGAATTGTGGAAGAATTTTCTATTGAATCAAAAGAGAAGACAAGGCGAGAAGAAGAAGAACTAGGTGACCCAAAGCTGAATGTTGGTACTGAGGGTACATCACCACTAACCAGCCGAGCAGGTGGAGAAGGCATAGTGGGGGTTGGAGGTGGCTCGGTAGATGCAGTGTTCAATGCAGGTACAGGAAATGTGAAGCCCAAGCCCACCGTGTCAGCATTTTTCTTTGTCATTGTAGCATCTGATTTAGAGGCATTACCATCCTACAATATATAAACAATTAATATCACTTGCTTGTCCTATACTATCAGATGATGGGTACTTTGCAAAATACATGCACTATTTTAAATACAGTTAGAAAATTTATTAAAAAGAAGTTGACAAATCTCACTATTATAGACAGAACTTCAAAGTATTTCTGAGAACACCAAACCATAGTTTATCTTGGTGGGTGTGTAGACAAGTTTGCCCTTTACACTACTATGCTAATCAATTTTTTCTCTTCTTTTCTTTTTTTTTCTTTTTTTTTGGCAAATGCAAACATAATTGAAACGAGGCATGAAATCCGACAGTAAAGACTAAACAGAGTTTTGTCACATTTCACAACTAAGCTTGATCTCAGTATGGATTACTGACAGATAACATAGCATGTAGTGCGTTTCTTCAAAATATACAAAAGACTCATTGCATTTTTCAAAAAAAAAAAAAAAAAAAGTGTATGGATCAATTGACAACAGCTAGTCTTCGACAATCTTGATAATGGCTTCTCAAATTGAGTCAAAGCCAATTTAAGTAAAAAATAAACATAAGCCTTACAGATCAGTTATATATCAGATTTCATGCAAATATGAGTGCCATTTGTTATTCCAAACATAGTAAAATATCAAGCATTGCAATTTTCAGCTCATTTTGATGAACGGTAAAAAATTCCATGGGTATGATGTTGAAAATAACATACATCACATTTCAAGTGTTGGATTTTAAAATTGCAAGTCATTTTTTACAGTTACCAAAATTGTCAAACTAATCAACTGTAAATGAATCCTCACCCTATACTAAATGCACTTAAATTTGGAAACAGAAATTTAACTATATCAATCAAAATGACATACCATGTTGACATCTGGTATTTTCTGGTTACTCCTGCTGGTCCCTTGGAAGCTTTCTTGCTTTTTATTTTTTAAAGGAAGAGAACGAGGTGGTATGTCCCTACTAACTTGCTTTTGCAGAGGTGCCTTCTCTAAAGGAGATTGACTGGCTCTGTCCAGGAGGCTAAGTATTTTGTGAGCCCTCTCAGCTGACTTGACCAGCAAAGAACCAGTCCCACTGACTGCTAGTCCATCTTTACCCTCTCCTTGTGAGCTATGGGTGGTTTGCTGTTGCCTGTTTATAGGATAGGTGCCTTTTTGGGTGAAGGTCATCAAAGCATTTTCTGTATTGGCATCAGGATCAGCAAATCTGAAAGTTGTTTCATCTTCCAACTTCTGCTTTTGTCTCTGTACATATTAAAAAAAAAAAGTGGAAAGATAAGATATAAGAAAAGGCATCACTATATCAAGCACTGTTGACTAGGCTAAGAGAGAATATTTTAGACAAATCCTCTAATAGGCAAAGTTTAAGTAACACAATTAAAAATTAGTATTTTGGCAACTTTCAGCAAGTGAAGAAAACAGAATACTGGCCAAACATGCCTTGAAATCAACCATCATAACAGATTGACAAATTTATACTAATGGTTTTGCCACTGAATCAAATTGCTCTTCCTCCAATATTGTTTTCAGTTTTTTGCTCACCACAATTACTCTAAATTCCTACCTAATTGTTTATTCATTGAGGATAAGATGAACGCTAAACAAATAATAATTCATTGAGGATAAGTAAACTTAAACTATAAAAGGAACTCATTAATCCAGAGCTATACTTCCAAAACCTGGAACAAAAAAACTTGTTATATTACTTGTTAACCATTAAAATACCTACATTAGGAGTGAGGGCTGTATAGTGTGGTATCCAAATGGTATGCATAAAAGTTTAAAAGAGATGCATGATGATACCTTCATTCCATCTAAAGGGGTCAACCGTCTCTTCTTTCCACTGGAAAAAAGATCATAACTATCTCTGTCACTCTTAACCTGTAAGAAATAGGCTCCATCAATACATGAAATTAGAAGCAAGAAAAAAATTAAAAGCTTTTGAAATTATTACCTTGAATGTTGACCTCGAAAAATGTGAATCACTATAAGGAGTAAGGGCTGTACTGGCACCCTGAACTGTATTTCCTTTGCTTGACTGAGGAGTGATACAACTATTCATGTTTCCAGATGGAGTAGAACCAGGCCAACAAATGCGCAACTTTGTACCGCTGTCATTTTTCTCAGAAGAATTATCAGCATCTTTAGATGTTCTTGTTTTGTAACCACTGTCAACTCTTGATGAACTAAGATCTCTCATGTATGCTTTGGCTATATCAACTGGGGTACAGCCAAGAGCATTTGCCTATAGAAACAAAAATCACTCAAGAGTAAGATATCAGAAAACCAAAGAACTGCAGCTACAAACGTATTCATGTCCTAATCCTGATTGAAAAAGCACAGAATTAGCTGTAGTAATTTTCGTATTCATGTCCTAATCCTGATTGAAAAAGCACAGAATTAGCTGTAGTAATTTTTTGAGCTGTAGTCCATTTATCATAAGAACATAAAAAATACCAGATAACTGATAAGAGATTAAGCCTATGAACATAAAAGGGATCAACCTGTGACCAGAAAAGACCTAAATGGTCTTAAATCCGTGCACAAAATAACAAAATAATAGCAAAACTAATACACACCGACTAAATTCTATTGGAAAAGAAAAGATGAAGTTGGGAATAAAATATATGATGCTTGTTACCTTCGAGTAAACAGAATCGCCAGGCTTCCAAGTTATTGTTGTCGGTGCCAATAACCCAGACTGCTTTGACTCAGTTCTTACAGAAGTTGGAGATTTTGTAATAGAAAGTGCACCAGCTTTATTAAGTGCAGGAGTTCTTGACCTAATAACCTCAAGTAGGCGCTCTGCCTCATCTCTACAGCAACAAAGGATAAAATATAACACAAGCTGATAAGTAAAGTTTCAAAACATAATTCAAAATCCATATTTGTTCAGCCAAAAAAAATCGAGTTGGTGAAAGAAATTAGTAAGAAGGAGAACTACTTGCCTGGAAAAGGAGCTTGTTTTCAGGTACTGCTCGATTTTACCAAATTCACTATCATCAACAGCAACTAGTTCCTGTTCTTGCGCGAGTTCACGTGTAGGATTGCCAGCAATTTGACTTCGCTCAAGCATAGAAGCCCTGGCATTTTCTGAAAAGTAAACACAAATCATAAAAAATCTTCGCAAATAGAACTAGTCCTAAACAAAACAACACCAACCTGATTTCAAACAAGAGGCAAGAGAACACGAACCTTGGAGAGGAGGTAGAGAGTAGCGCGGGGTGTCGAGAAGGGATCGAATCGGAGGCGAGGGTTTGGAGAGGAAATCGGAGACGAATCGCCTAGGAGAAGGGCTGTACGGAGCAGGCCGGGACCACCGACGAAGCGATCGCCTACTGGGACCTAGCAACGCCGACGCTGCGGCGCCTCTCTCTTCTTCCTCCATGCCAGCTGTGCTTCTCCGATTCTCCTCCATTGCTCCGCTTCAGTTGCTCTCTCTCTCTTCTCTTCTCTGTTCTCGCAAACTCTGCCGCCGACTCAATTTGGGCTGAATTTGAAAGGTAATTATCTGAATACTAGACCTAGGATATTAAATTAATTAGCCCAAAATATATATACTTGGGTTAATGCTATATTTGGGCTATGGAGGTTGCCTTGTTGGCTGTTGCTATTAACAGCACCGTCCCGTCTGATTTTCACAAACTTTAAACCACTGTATTACCAAATATAATACTATTTTTTTTCCTTTGTTGTGATATAGACATAGCTATACGGAAGGTTATATAGGCGAATATTTTTTTTTTAGGTAGTTTTTTCTTTGAATCGGTGTTTTTCTCTAACATGGGACCCCGCGTCAAATTGAAAAAAAGAATAATTATTGCTCCCAATAATAATTGGAACATGAGGTTCAGAAAACTATAATGGCAGTCTGATATTGGAAATGTATACCTCTTTGTTATTTCAAATGATCGGAAGAACAAAATGAAGGATAAGCAAATGGGGTGTACTAGGATTCTAGGTAAAAAAAAATAAATAAGCAAATGGGAACCCGGAGCACGGCATCTATGCTCTCTTTCATTGAGTAATGCAAAAACCTGATAAGACTTGAGATATACACAACGCACTTATTCTGGAGGATTTTATAATTCATGAACTTAGAAAAAAAAATAAAAAAAAATACCTTTGTTGTAAAGGATTAAATCTAACTTTGGACAGTCACAGTCAGTGAGTATATATTACAAAAATATTTCTCCAATAGTAATTTTTATCTGATTTTAAAATTTAAACTGTTAAGTAAATTTATCTCACCATCATTTTAAAAAAAATATCTTAATGAATTACCAGCAGTAATTCATTTTATATTGTAAAATTGAACCTGGAATAGTCTCTTAAAAATAGCAGCTACCTATGACACCATTGGAGTGCCTTGATCTTATAGAACTAAGTAAATTCCTCTCCAAAGGATTTTAGCACTTGACAATTTCAGAATGGAGTATCATTTTGTATATATATATATATTTTTTTCCAAAATTGCCATTGTAAAATATGTTTTCTCAGACTAGAAAATATGATTTAATAATTAATTTAATACATAAGGTGAACATTTTAATTTTCCTCCAAATTCTTTTTCTTTTCCTATATTCCACTACATATGTGTGCTCTTTCAATTTCAATACATGTGTATGTGGCAAGATTTTCTTCTGAAAAAAAGGAAAAAATAACCCTCACCATAAATAGTTTTCCAATCAAAGGGTCCTTCAACATGAGGAAAGAAATGACAAAACGAAAAAAAGAAAAAAAGAAAAAAAAGATATTTCCATATCATAATGGAAGTAGAAATTTATACGTCTACCAGGCCAAAATCATGTATTATATATATCAGTAATTACAGTATAATACAAAGGAAGAATACAAAAAAGCTCTAATGTGCACCTAATTAGTTTAAAAACCTGAAATAAACCACGTCAGATAAATATATCTGTCTGTTTAGACTGTGCCTTTAGATCTTTGAGCTTCTTCAAGATGTTTGTGAAATAATCCTGGAGGTATTTTTCCAATGTTACAATGTCCTTTTGATCAACACCTAAGAGGCCATAAGTCTCTGCCATAGGAACTGAGAAAACAATATCGCTAGACAAAACCTGCAGAATGGAAACAAAGTGTCGGATTTCACCAAGCAATTTCTCCTTTTCTATCAGAAAAGCCCAAACAAATCCTTACTGGGTTATAAGGTAACTTCTATACATTCCAATCCACTATGCCCATAAAAAACTTGTAACCTATGATATTAGAACTGAAAGATTTATTGTTCTTGTTGTATAGAGGTTTGGCAGTCTCTAGGATAGTAGTAGCAAAAAAATAGGGCCACTGTTTCCTATAGCAGCTAAAATTGTTCATTTGGAGTTATGGAGACTACTCTCTTCTTGTTTTAGAACTAATCCAGACTGGTTTAGGTCAATATTTTGCCACCATCCTATTTTGTTGTTACCTCTGAAAAAGCCAACCGATCAGCGACATCATTGGTCCACTGGAAAAGGCGGGTTAACTGGCGAGTAAATCTCAAGACAGAAACGGGTACTGTTGTTACGTTTGCATCTTGTCCTGCTAATCTCTCACACAATGTAATCACCTGCAGGAAATGAAAAGAATTGAGAAAAGGACTTATAACCATTCACATATATGATCATTTGACAGAGTCGTTCGTACCTCTTGGGTAGTCCATGCACGTGGACCTGCAAATGTCATAATCTTCTTATTAGCTTTCTCATTACGCATCGCCATAAATGTCAGCCGAGCTATATCCTGCATGACAAGCAAATAATCTAAAGATCACAATTATATAGATCAACAAAATCATTTTGCCTTAAATAAAAGCCGAACATACCAATAGACACCAGAAAACCAAGTCCATTTCTCAAAACGAAAGCCAAAAAAAAGGATGGCGGAATAAAAGTGAATGATCTTGTTTTAACCTGAGTATCCATGTAAGCAATCCGAGTTGGGGCATCAGTACCCCAAACAGACTTCTCTTCTAGTATAGGGACAGCATACTGCCCAATCAGGCCCTGTAATTGCAATTATTCAAATTTCTAATGTCAATATGCAAAGTGATAAAAAAGGAAGAGCTAAAGGAACTTAAAAATATTGTATGATTCATCCTACGATTATGTCATGAAATACAAAATATTCCTAATGTCATTAACAAATAATTACTCCCCACTCTACCAAATCAGACTTTTTATTCTACATGCCATTAGGCTAACTGGAATTATTAGTGAAATCCCAAACTTTTCAAAGTGCCAATTATTGCCACCAAAGCTCTAAACGGGTTATGATATGACAGCATATTTAAGCAAGGTTTACCAGATCAGCATAGCTATGTCAAGCAGTAAGGTTTATCAGATCAGCAGAGCTATGTCAAGTATCTCAAGTGTATATACATTGGAAAAAAAAATTTGTGATAAAAAGCAGCTACCCACACCCAACTCCTCTAACTTGTATCATTTTCATATTAACTGAGAATTCAGCATGCTCAAACAATATTATCTCTTTCACATTCCCTTTTTTTCACATAATGTCACTTACTACCAAGGGCTGCTAATGATACCTGCATGAATCCACACAGCCGAATTATGTGGTAGTTCAAACCAGAATCCTGAAGGAACTTCTCAGTGCAGTACTTGATTTCCATCAAGGGAACCTCAGGATGTTTATCACAGTTGTGAATTGAATAGAACACAAATTTTTGAATCCCCATGGCTTTTGCGCATTGTATCAAGGCAACTTTTCCTTCCCAATCTACCTAAATAAACAATAATTTTAGAGAGCTATGACAGTCTTGTAATACAAATAAGGATATACATACAATAAATGGCGATAAGATACCAACCTTTCGAATAGGCTCCTCAGGTCGGCCTGTTGCACAGTCAATAATGGTGTGCACCCCAACTAGAGTGGCAGGTATCGTCTCTGGCTTACTAAGATCTGCCTGCTCATTTAGAATAAAAGGGACTAATTAAAGTAATATATATCAAATTGATGCGACCAGATAAGTTCCCTAATCAAATTAGAAGGTGATGTGTGCATAAAAAATAGTGCATTATGAAAAAACAATCTAGAAATTATATCATGACAAATATACTGTAAAACAAAAGATATCTAAGTTAAATTATTTATATTAAAAGTTTCTTTTGTCCAAATTAGTTAAAAATCTTTAGTATATTTTTGGTTAACATGTTATGGGAGCAAGATGTCATGAATTCCTGCTTACAATTCCATTATGGTAATCTTATGAATAAATGACTCCTCGTCTCAGTAATGGCCACAGTTTTAAATTGCAAACGCACATGCTCCCAAGTGTCAGAGAATAAAAAAGGCTAAAAATAATTAGGGGAAAAAAGTACAAACATTAACAACTGAGGCACCCCAGTCCCGAAGAAAATCAGCTGGGGCCGGCCGGGGCCTGACGAGGCACCTGACATCATAGCCTTCATCCAATGCCCTCCTAACAACCTGCCGACCAAGAGTTCCTGTGGCTCCCACCACTAATATGCTTGTGGGTCTAACAGGGGTCCCTTGTGAAATACTTGTTGACACTGTCTGAGCAGTGCAAGTGACACTCAGTCTTCCATAAGATTTTCCTGAAATTAAGTAAACATACAAGCCATCAGTGCATTCAATTATGTATGGTACTAATAAAGACAACCAATTGAAAAGTTGAATTAAGAAAAAAATCAAAAGCACAGGGACCCAATTGACGATAAACATAACTGAAGAGGTCACATTGAACAAAGCACGAGAATTTCTTACCTAGTGAAGTGGAGGAGCAAGACACGTCAGCAAGAGGAGGTACCAAGGAGCGGCCAAAGAAGGAGGCATTTCTGGGTTTAGTAGAAGAGGAGGAGAGGTGAGGAGGGAGAGAACCGAGTTTCAAAGCCATTGATTGATTAATTGATTGTTTAAGGAAAGGTGAAAAGGGAGAAGGTGGTTGGGGTCATGGTGTGAGTGTGAGAGTGGGATTTTTATGAGTTGAGGATCGAGTGGAGACAGAGAGAGGGAAGAGGAGATGAGTGGGAGAGAGCAGTCGATCTCAATTCTGCCACGTCGAATTCAACCGGATCATGCATTTCTCCAACGTGGCCTTTTTTTTTATTTTTTATTCCAGTTGGAGTACTTTGGTTGGATGTGTTTAGAAAATGGTTTGAAGTCATCAAGGCCTGCCTTTTGCAGTTTTGCTGGCCCAAGTTTGTTTTGTATTTGTCGATGCATTTTTCTTTTCGAGGCAGATTAGATTTACGTCCATCAAAATTTCTCCAATTTCTATCAAAATATTTAAATTATAAGTTATATTTTCAATCAAAATATCAAAATTCAATTTCTTCAACTATATTGTAGACTACTACTTGATTTATTACAATGCTCTATTTCCGAATAAAAAATCTGAGAAACCACCAATCCACCATATTTATAATTCAATTTTATCAGGTTTTAAAGTTTAGCATTTACTGAATTAATTATAATGTATAAAACCAAAGACGAATATAATCATTAAGTATGGTGTCAATTGATTTTCATATTTTATTTTCCCAAAATTGAATTTTGTTGCATTACATCTTCTTTTTTTTTTTTAAAGGGTGGATGGTAAAACCATCCAGCAGAATTTATTAAATAAAATTAAAATAATTTACAAGGTGGAAAAAAGGAAGAAAATTAATTAAAAAACAGAAAAGGAAAAATAAGACATATAGGGTCTTCTCTTTTTTAAAAATAAAATTTAGCCCAATCAATTCCATAATAATTATTGCTCTCTATGACTCCCATACCAACATAAATTGAAGTTAAAATTATATAAACATTTAAATTTGACGGTATTTTTCATTTAAGGTTTCTCCCAAAGTTTAGATAAGTTAGATAACTTCACAAAAAAATAGCATTTATTTTGATAACCAAAACCAATGAAATGGACATTCGCATCATTTTTGCACTGGAGATAATCAAACAACACCTCAACTTCAAAAGCGACAAACCTCCAGTTCAACCTCTCTCGAGTCTCGACTAGACATCCTCCCGTCCGTCAACCACTTCCGTTATCGCAAGAATGCAAGGCGCATCCACCGGAACCGTCTACGGCGGCCTTAAATACCAGGTACACTTACACAAAACCTCATTTCTTTCTCCAATGCTTTCTCAAACAACCTTCCAGAACTTCTTTTTCTCTCCAGGCTCGATGCATTGCTGACGTCAGAGCCGATTCCGACCACACCAGCTTCCTCGCTGGAACTCTCAGCCTCAAGGAAGAAAACGAGGTTCGAATTATAGATCCTGATTCAGAGTTTGATCTTTGTGTGTTGAATTTGTGGAAGTTATTTGTGATTTGGTTTGTGATATAGGTGCATCTGATTCGGCTTTCGCCATCGGGGAATGAGATTTCGTGTGAGGGTTTGTTCTACCATCAGAACGAGATCTGGGATCTGAAATCCTGCCCATTTGATGAGAGAATTCTGTCCACTGTTTACACCTCTGGTGAGTTATTAGATCTGAGATTGACTTGTTCCTTGTTGCTTGTTCTTTATTTCTAATTTATTGTCCATATTTTGCACCAAAATGCAATTGTGTGAGATTGAATGACAAATGGAACCATTTATGTATCCCACATTTATTGGCTGTTTTAGTAATGGACTAATGGTGAGTAATTGGAAATAAATTATCATGTATTAACTTCTGTAATTGTTGTCAAATTAGGTGAGACATATGTTGCATCTATATGGAAAATCCCAGAGATTACCAGCCAGTCAAATTCGCCACAGCTTGATCAACTTGTTTCTCTTGATGAACACACTGCCAAGATCAAATCGTCAGTATATTTTTTAACCTGATTTTTGCAGTTTTGATGTTTTAATTGCCTAGTCATTCCTCATGTTGTATAATGCTAAACTATTACACCTTTTTGAAATAGTGTCCTTTGGTGGCCATTGGGGAAGCACGATAAGCTAGTCACAATTGACGAGAGGAACATCTTGGTATGGAGCATTGATTCCTCAAATAAGATTGCAAAGGTATCTCTCTGATATAATATTGTATATACTTTACACTTTTATTTTTCTAAATTGTACTTTAAATAAAGGCATTCAAAATACTTCTGATAGGTGATATCACAAGAATCTGTTGGTATGCTCCATAACTTATCTGGTGGTGCATGGGATCCACATGACAGGAATGCTGTTGCAGCAATATGTGATTCATCCCTTCAATGTTGGGATTTACGCACCATGAAGTATGAACGAAAACTATTATTATTATCTCAGAGTTAAGAAGAGTTAAGATTGGACTAAGTAATTGTTACCAGACATGGCCACTTCTATTTTAGAACTCCATGGTGATACTTACCAGTTACCACTTCACACTACACTTTTCTTGTTACCAGTATTACTCTATATTATTGTCTTGTTGAAGTTACTTGTGCCAAGCTAGAACCTCTGCTATGAATATATGATGATAATTCATTTAAATTTTATTTTTTTTAAAAAAAATGGGTGTCTTTGAAATGAAAATATTGTAATTGGTCATCCTTTGGCAAATATTTATCATTGGAGTTTAACATGGTATGAATTCCAGTTTACATCTTTGTGGTTGCTTATATAATTATTATGTAGGAATGCAAATGCAATTGAGCATGCTCATATAAGGGATGTTGATTACAACCCAAAGAAACAGCATATACTTGTGAGTACCATATCTTTGTGAAACGTATAATTGATATCAAGGATAATGATAGCTATCCGAATACTAAAAGTTTTGAACTGTGGAATTTTAGTTAGTCTCGTGTTTAATGAATTATTGTATCATTTTGTAGACATTATGACTAGAGCTTGGTTGGCTTTTCAAATAGAATATCTCTTGGTCGCTGCATTTATTCATTATTTTTATATGACATCAGGCAACTGCTGAAGATGAATTTGGGATACGGTTATGGGATTTGAGAATGTCCAAAATTCCTTTGAAGGAGCTCCCTGGTCATTCACATTGGTACATTTTTTAAAATTTGATTTTCAACCTTTGGCATGTTAAATGCATTGATATTTTTTCTTATTTATTTAAATGTGTTGGCAGGACATGGGCAGTTCGTCATAACCCAGAACATGATGGCCTTATTTTGGTCTGTATCTGTCCCTTGCTCATGCATACATATAACCATCCAGTTTTGTTACTTCTCTAAAATGTTTTAATTGTCAGAGTGCAGGAACTGATTCAACTGTGAATTTGTGGCAAGTCAGTGTTGGTAGTGAGGATTCAACAATTGATAGGTTTTGCTCTAGTTAATTTTAATTTATTCATTTGTCTGTTATTTATTTATTATTACTGTAGTATTTATTACCATTGTAGTGATTTGCATTTTTATGTTGTTTGTTTCTTTATATAGTCCACGAGACAGGCATACAAGGCAGATAGACCCATTGCTTAATTCCTACACAGACTATGAAGATAGCATATATGGTTTGTTCACAACTTTCAAATATGTATTTATGAGTTAATTTACGATTCTGTACGAGCTTACAAATTTGCTGCTAATACTAGGGATTGCTTGGAGCTCACAAGACCCTTCAGTTTTTGCATCTTTGTCATATGATGGGAGGGTATGTGAACTTAATTTTATCTGCTTAAGCATGGAGGGAGCCCTAATATTTCAACATTAAAACACAACAAGAAACAATTAAAGTACCAACATCAATGTAATAATTACACAAAAAGTATGATTTCTAGTAATGAGGGTCAATAATACGACATACTCATATATTGTGAGGTTCAAGTATGCATTGTTTAAAAGAAAAATACATGTATGATATTGAAAATATTATATAAATTTGTGTGATTGTAAAAATGAAGAGTGGCAGACATTCTTAATCTAATCATAGATCTGCCTAAATAAGGGAACTTAAACCGTTTACCAGGGTTTTTTATGTCATTTTAATTTATATTCACTTTTCATATTTCAATACTGCTTTTGTGATGGCTACTTATTGACTTTTCAGGTGGTTGTAGAATCAGTGAAACCTTATATACAGAGAAACTGAGGCACGGCCCTAAATATTTGCTTTTTGTGGGTAAAGTATACAAATATTTAGTAGCTTGTAACAACCTTTCGAAATTGTCTTTCTTTGTTATTACCCATCAGTATCTATTGGAAGTTCAGTTATCATGGTTACAGGATTAGATGGGGAGTGATTTTCAGAGGTAGGTATATGACATGCAAGCGTAGGCAAAGTTTTTTTGATTCATTATTGAGTGCGTTGCAGCGTTGTAACACGGCCATTCATCATGTGCAATTTCTTGTCATTATGCGCTGTTTCCGCTGTTTCCGATGTTTATTTTCTTGTTCAGTTTATTAGACGTAACAGAAGCAGCTTATATTTAGTTGTCAATTTTTTTTATTTTTTAGTATTAATAAACCAATACATAAAAACCAGAACCAACGAATAGCAATAACTCGTCTTTGCCTAACATTTTATGCACACAATTCAACGAAGATATGATTACTTCATTTTATTTAGATGTTATTAGTTATTACTGCTCGAAAACGCATGACGGTGGTAGTAGTACCCCTATTAGCGTAACTCTACACGCACGGCTTGGTACACAACGTAAGAAGATAACAGAGAACATAATTAATAGACTTTTTTCCAAGAATGAAGCCCAAAATTTGGAAGCAAAGCCAGAAAAAAAAAACTTTGCTGCATAATATACACAATTTAGTGCTAGGTCAACAAAATTATAAATAAAAAAACAAAATTACAATACAAAATCGGAGGCTAATAACTGTGCAAAATGGATGCTCAGACCATAACGCAATATGTACAATCGAACTCTTCCACTAGGGGTGCTTCTGTTCTGACCCCACCAAGAGATCAACGAAGAAAATTAACTCTGGTAAATAAAAGAATAAGGCTTAGTCAGAAAGAGCCTCTTCTGTGTCAGTTTCCTCTGTATCAGGATCAGTTGAATCTGGGTCAGTTGAGTCAGTCATTTCTCTCCCAATTAGAGAGTCGTCACCATAATCCAAGTCTGATAACTCCACCTCACCAGCACGACTGTTGATGTATGGTGGTACACTGACACCTCTTGAAATATTGCCCTTATTACTGTCCTGGCTAATCGAAGAAGAATCTACTCTAGCATCTGAGACAGATCTTTCACATATGCAAGGAGCAGGGTTTTCATGAAACTCCCCCCGGCCAGGTCTGATCTCCTTGGGCTCTCCCATGAAACCTTTTTGGTAGGCTCGTACCTTAGTGGAAAACATGTCCCAGGTCATGTTGTTTCGGGTCAAGAACAAGGAATAGAGCTTTTTTGCATTTGGTCTTATGGTCCTCTTGTGCCCAAAATACCTCCTGGAAAAATCAACTTAATGTTAAAATGCACAATTTGCAATTGACCAATTATTGGAGTAATGAAATATATGAAAATGAAAATCACAAGGTTGGTATGAAACTGTACTAGACAGAAAGTACAATTGGTACATAAATGATACCAGAGGGCTGAGAAGTACAGTACATACATTCTTTAAACAGACGGCCATAAAAGGTTTGATGAGGTATTCTACACTTATAATATCTGTAGCTATATTGCAACAAATGTTTGCATAAAGTAAGGAGTATCTGTAGCTATATTACTACACTTTTAATATCTGTAGCTACATTACTAACTAAAGTAAGGAGTAGGAAGCGAAACAACAAATGATCAGTTAAGATCTTACTGAAAGGAGGGAAATGTGTGCATAGTATATGCTAAAATTATGGTATCTTCTTACCTCCGGCCAGCTAAGATCTTAGCCATGTTACCGTTGTTGTTAGTAACAAAGGCATCACTCTCATCACAGACGAGAAAATCAAGTGCGGCCATTCGAGAGGAGAAAGCGGCAAATGGTGCAAGTTCCTCTTTGCTAGCTAAAGTCTCCTTTGAGTGGAAATTTGGAAATAACGCCTTTAGCGGTGCTAAAGTTTCATTTCCACCATAGATCTCTCCCGATGCCACATAAATGTGCACATCTTCACCATACCCTAATGCTCTCAGCATTAGACCGACTTCTTCAGGTGTTAATGGGCATTTACCATGCCTCCTTTCCTTTTCAGGGTTGCTAGTCTGATCACATAATTGAGCACTGATTATTTACAATAGGTATGTCACCTCATGTTGTCCTATGTATTGTATACAAGTTATATTTACATGCATCCATACGTATCCCTAAACATATTTATAGGAAAAAAAATATAGACCATTCTTGTGAAAACATTTGCACTTCAGTCAAAATAATGCTTTGGGGATGATCGATCCAAGGCACCCAATGTGTTCTCCAGATTGAAACCTTATAGGATAAAAAATTTACAAGCTTTAAAACTTTTTTACAAGCTTTATTGAAAATTGACTCTGAAATAATAAAAATAATAAAATACTTCAAATGTTTGTATGCAAAAGGGGGGTCACTAAAGAGTTACTGAACTTTCAATGAGGTGTTTGAAATGCAAAATTTAACATTTGACATTTGACATAACATGGTATCAGTAGATGAGGAGTCATTTGCAGACAACACAAAAGTCGCACGAGCAATTAGCAATATCAAAATGTTTAGTCTGTAAATAATTCGAGAAAACTTGCCAAACCAAAAAAGCCCTCTCAAAATCTTTTTTCAATCCTAATATATGAGCTTCAGGAGTTTTTTGTTTTAATTTGCTATTGGTCTTATGTCCAAATGCATTAATGCTGGTACTCAGTACAAAAAGTGTTTGCCAGAACATCTACTAGTTCTGAAATCTTTATAATTGCACCTCCTAAAACTCATGTTTATATTTTAGTACACAACCAACATGACACTAACAACAAGAGTTACAGCTGAGATCAATCTTGCGGTGCCACTAAGAAAATGAATTTATTACGTGTTTGTCAAATTATCTGGTCAACTGAAAAATTACTCACATGTAATGTTTTCCATCTTTTCCGTATTTTACCTAGCTCCATTCTCTCCTTATCACCACCACCATAGTAGCAGCCAGAAAACGCAAGCATGTCAGGTTCAAACCTGCAATAAGAGATTCATACCTCAACTTATATGAAAATTTCTGTACTAAGGGTAGAGTATTTTACCAACAGGATGTAAATTCTTACTAGACCTATACTGAGATGGGATACACCAACCAACAGAACCACACATACACCAGGCCGAGTTTGGCCCGGCCAAACCATATAGTATGCACAAGTTAATTACTATTATTGCATATAAAACTTATATCAAAAGAATCAAATTCTATTTATTTCTATTATAGAAATGTAGCCCACAGATTTATTAGATAATATTCTGATATTACATCCCAAGTCAAGAGGAAACAAGATTATTTTTCAAGTTAGTGATATTTAAATAAAATAGAGGATTACATCAAAACAAGTGCTGCATCCATCCAACTCATTCTGAAAGAAAAATCAACTTATCCAATCTCATTACTAACCTTAAGTGAAGAGCAATAAAATGCTGACTCTTTGCTCTCATTCTTCCTATCAATTTGTCGCCCATTTCTTGTATTTGGTTAGTAAACCTAAGTGAGTGGTAATTTACTTTACACCTCAGCTTTTGCAAATCTGTATCCAGCCTGTTTGCTAGTCTATAATCAAATTTTGTCAATTGAACCACCTGCACATGTCGGAAAAGCATAATAACACACCATAATTCAGACACAGAACAAACAAATAACAATCAAAGAAGTACTAGTACTAATACTCACATGCTTTTTGAGAAGAACAGGTAACACACGAGTTAGATAACAGCGCTGTGTACATTTACGAGGGACACGCGTTGTATGTGGGGCCCTAATAACTCTGCCTCCCTTTTTTGGAAGTTCTTTTATGATCCTAACATCTTTTGAGAGAAAGGAGATGAACCAATCAACATCGAATATTTCACCAAAATTGCTGCACGATAAAATAGTATCAAAACTGATGCATCAATAAAACATTTTTAAGAATAGAGCCATTAATATTGGTCAAAACAAACCTGGCATCTTTCCAGAAAGATCTTTGGTCAAGTTTGGGAACAACAAGAGTGGCATTTAAAATGCGAGCTGCCACAACAGCATCAGTTATCTGAAATATTTCATCGAAAATCCTCAAATTGTTAAGCAGCTTTGAAAGTATTTTAGAATGTTAAAATGGTAAATTGATAGAATAAATTTTCACCCCAGTTCTCTGTTGGTTTAAGCCCCCACTGGTAGCAATCATTAAATATCTATCAGAATATGTAGTCAGCTTTGCATCTGCATAATGAGAAAACCAATTAGGATTCTGCAATATGTCTAATGATAATAAAATTAGGATTTTGCAATATGTTAAATGATAATTCATAATAATTCATACTAAAGACAACATTTAGGTCAGACAGTCACCTTATAACAAATAGGGAAACATTAAGGCCCTGATCAGAATGGCATTTTTTTAACAAGGAATTTCATTTCTTTAGAAATTTTTTTATCAAAATGGATGGATTTGGCATCATTTGGTCGGAATTTCGATGTTATTAGACCCAACGAAATCTCGAGAAATCAATTCCAATGAAATGAAATCCTATCCTGCGTAAAAATCATTTTGATCAAAGTCAAAGTTTATTAAGCCTCTCTATTCAATCTAAATTCTCATATAAAGTAAATACTATACACACTGATATCTCATTTAACAAATAATGTAGGTAATGGAAATGCATTATTTGGCAACCTATAACTAACCTAAAAACTTGTTACTTGGGTCGCTACATCCATAGTAGTTGACAGCCAGCTTCGATTTCCACAAATCATCCTTGGAGCTCCTATCACCATGCTACAAATCAGATGCAAGCAATCAACGAGCAGCCAACTAATCAAATACAATACCAGAGATGAAAAGAAATAAGGATACTCACGGGAACACGAAAGCTCTCTTCCAAAATCGCACTCTGATTCACATTTGATTCCTTCAGCTAGACAAAAGCATAGATCAATATAGAAAAAGATCAGAAACAGAGAGAGAGAGAGAGAGAGAGAGAGGAGAATGCTGCTTACATGTGGATCATCGAAGGAGGCGCGAGGTCGGGGCAAGCGGAGGAAGCGGCGGTCGGAGACGGAAGGATGTTCACGGAGAGGAGGGGCGAGGAAGGAGAGGAGGACGAGGAGGGAGAGGAAGAGGACGGCGGAGATGGCGGCGGGGAGTCGCCAGCGATGGCGCGGGCGCCGCCGCGCCGAAGCCATCTCCTCCTCCGCCTTGGTATTAATAGATTAATGCGTGGTGTGGTTTCGGAAGAGGAAGGAAGGCCGGTGAGCGGCGCGAGAAGGGAAAAAGGAAATGGTTTCAGTTTCAGGCTTGTGATTTTAGACACATACGCCGAGAGTGTTTGGATCTGCCACGTGCTTTTGTTTATTTTTAGCTATTTCTTTTTTGTTTTCATTTTTTATTTTTATTTTTTTTGTGGAAGATTTGTCGGCTCTGGGACTCTGGCAGTGCGTTTGGCTCTTTCTGCCTATCAGCATCTCTCAGATATTGTTTAGAGTAGAGACCATCTTTTGTGTTGATAAGGATTAAGGATTAAGGAATGTTGTTTAATTAAAAGAGATAGTTTATCATGCACCGTAGTGCATAGAGCTTTCTATGCACTGCGGTGTTTTTCGGGGGTATTTTTGTAAATTGACAAATCTAATTTAACAAATCTAATCTATATATTGAAATCTCGTAGAAAACCAAATTTTACTATTTTTGAGATTTTATTACTATTTTTTATGATTTTTTTAAAACCTGCCATTTTTGGAAACAAACTACTATTTCAACATTCCAATAAGAAAATTTGAAAAAAGGAATGTTTTTCAAAAAATAATATAAATACTAAAATTCCTTTCTTAAAAAATTTTAGTGATTGGATAATTTTAGTGATCTAGATTAAAAGGATAATGTTGTTTAGTGATTGGATAAGTGAGTAATGGTTGGTTGGCTATATTTGATTATGTTATGTGTCTCTGGTGTGGGAAATAGTTTAGATTTATGTGTCGAGAAATGGTTTTAATTTCCAGCGTAGTTTTGTTCTGCATTTGTCTGTCAATTAATGTGTTTCAATGTTATTTCAAAAGGTTAATTTTATTTGTCCATAGTACATTTTCTTATATATTATTTCACATAATAAAAATGTAAATAATTTAAAGAATTTCTTGACTGATATTTGTGCGTCTAAAAACTTATACTAAAAAATATTTCGGTGCCTTGCCGCCCCCACATTTAACATTGTCTTTCTTTAATCGAAAGGGGTAAATCATGGATGTACATGCTTTATACCTAAGCAAGGAACTCATCATCTAAAATTTAATTAGAAAAAATGATGAGTTAGCACTTTTTGGGGTTGCACAAAGAGCATCTTAATTGCCCACTTGGATGGCTTTTATGATTCGTCCGCTTTGCCATACAACATGTTCGGTCAGTTCTTTGTGGATAATTACTTTTTCTTTTTTTTTGGGTTTAAATATGGCCATTTAGAGAGGTACGAACGCATTGATAGGAAATTTTTCTCTTGGACTCCAATGCTCCATGGCAGTTGAAATAATATATCTTGTGACAGAACAACAAGAGCCACTGATGAGCCATACGGAACTCCACGTTTAATTACAGAAGCGTTTATTTGTGATAATAATACTAAAGATAGAGCTATCGTGAATAATTCAAATATATAAATTATATGCGTAAAATATATATAAATGTGTATTATTAAATGTAAAATATGTTACATAATTAATATATTTTTATTTTATAATCATTAACATTTTATTTTGCAAATATAATAAATATACGGATTAAATGTAAAAATCCAAAGATAATAATAAAGTCAAACATGACATGGGGTTTTGAACTCCTAATTAAACTTATTATTTTTTTACTAAATATCTTTTTTTTAAAAAAAATATTAATTTGGGGTTTAAAATACCCCCGAAATTAATTTAAAAAAAGGGGTGATCTTGAGGTTTTGAAGCCCAAAATGAGTAAAATGACCCATTTCGGGATTTTTGAATCCCAAAATTAGTTTTCGATTTCCGAACCCCAAAATTACGAAAATTTATAAAATTCAATTATTATAGTATTTTTATCCGACCCAAGTTACCCAACAGGCCTGTTCTTCCCACTCCACCTAGACAGCCCAGACCGCCCAAATCTAACGAGACCACCAAGATTTTTTCCGTTTAGGATCAGACCAAGCTCGCCCCAACACAGGGCAAGTGCACCAAAAGCCTACAATGCCGAATATGTTTGAATGCTGGATCTACTGCTCAGAATATAACTTTCGAGTTTTTGAGAAACGCAAACTAAAGATATCTATACGGTATACGGAGATTTATCAAAGAAAAAAAGTTAAGACTATATATGGGCCAAAATCATGATTTGTTTATGAATATATAGAAGACTGCCAATTTGTTACCCATGTTGCTTAGAGGGTCAGAATGCTAGCTCAAAATTTTTGTAAGTAGTTGAATTTGGCAGTTTTTAATTTTCCCTTTTTTTTATTAAAAGTAATTGGGTCTGAAGAATATTATGTGGTGCACTCAGTTTTTCAAATAGAGTTGAGTACTGATAAATTACAGTTGTTCATAATTTTAGGAAAATGATATATATTTTAGTCCAGTATACAAATTGACTTATTTTATAATTTAACATACAATGGCACTCCTCAGAAAACGAAATGTAAAACGCGACAGCAGCTACATCTTGCATATACGTAAGACTATGTTACCCGGTATTCCATATATGGAGAAGTACCGGTACCGGGTACGTCACGTGGCATACCAAATATTTTAATATGGTCAAACTAGCTTGGTACGGTCAGCGGTACGGGCTGGTACGGATCCATTAGGATACCGCATGTGAGTCTGAAATGCTTATAAATGTTGGTTATGCGGCGGGGCGTTGGGCACAGAAAATCAAATGTACATAATACACCATCCACGTGACTAGGCAAACAAAACAACCTTCCATTACCATGTGCGGCATCCAAATATTTAATGCTTTTCACTTTTATGAACACCTTGCTGTATATAAATGTTCCTAGAATAATATCGAAAGGAGTTGTGGGACTAAGGCAGCGGCAAAACCGGACAACAAAGCTCCATCCACCCGTAGCTTTGTTCTCCATTCCTCAATCTATGGATGTCTCCATTACATAATTTCAGAAAATACATATTACTTTTTTTAATTATTTGAAGGCCTTTAAATAATCATTTGACTATGAAAATTTATATACTTGCTCACAGAAATATGAAAAATTCAGTGATATAAAATTTTATAATTAGAGACTTATAAAATATTTTAGATATTTTTTTGAATCTCATAAAATTTAATCTGTATAATAGTTTAGTTTTTTAATTGTTTGAAGACCTTCAAAAATTCATTTGGCTATGAAAATTTATGTGCTTAATCACAAATATGTGAAATTTTTAGTGATATAATTTTTTATAATCATACATTTATAAGAAAATTTATTACATAGGATTTATCATATTTAAAAAAATTAAATATATAATATATATCGCCGTACCTGAATCAGAGATTTTTAAAAATTTTCGTACCGCCATATCCGTACCGTACCGGGTACGGTACTCGTACCCGAACCCGTGCAACATAGACGTAAGATTGTAGGCTTGAAATTTAATTGCGTATGAAGTAGCAATTTTTTTAACAGAACATGAATCATTTCACGTCAATTGTTGTTTCAATGGTCACACCACCAAAAAGCTAAGTTTTAATTGCACGCGCTCGAAATTTGTCAATATATTATTCTCAAGATATACCTTTTGGCTTTTTGCATGCAATTCTTTCTGTATATTTTTTTCTTTCTTTATCAATCATTCAACTGATTCAACTACGTCTTTACATGATTTATCCAAGTCCATCTTGAATTTAAGTGTGAATTATATATGCCTGTCACAATTTCGAGTGTTATCAATTATTTTATTGTTATCTAAAGTAATTGTATGAGGGCATGAGGCTGACGTAACGTGTTTTGCATTTATGTCTCCATTTTCTATTGAAAAAAGAAATTTCATTCCTGCCTTTTTTATATTTGAAACCTGACCCTTTATAATTTTCCTATAAATACCATCCCATCTACCAATATTCCATTGTGCCACATTCACAACTCACATAAATCTTCAGACAAGAAGATAAAAACACGGAACATAGTGACAATGGAGGCAGCATTGATGAAGCAAACTTTTGTGGTCCTTGTTGTGTTAGCAACGGTGATGCTTGCGACAGAGGCTCAAACTGCACCGGCCCCTGCTCCATCTCCAGTTGCCACCTCTGATGCAGTCACCGTCATGCCAGTATTTGCCATCGCTGCCTCAGTTGTCATGCTTTTTGGGTACATGTTCTAAGATGTGTTGAGCTTGGTTCCTTGATTGTATGGAATCTGTTACTTCGATTTGTTTGTTTTTAGTGGTCTTACTATGATTTATGGAATGTTGTTTGGTAAGCGACAACATAGACATATATATGTGTCGCATCATATGTAATTACTTCCTACGTAGACAGCTACCGAGTGTTTACATTGTATTAATTATATTCATATTGGACATCTAAATTACTTCTGTAATTACAACGGTTTTTAATTAGAACTTTATTCTAATCGAACAACTGTTTGAGATTAAAAATAAAAAATATTCCTGGGAAGGTTGCATAAATAACCTCCTGAGGAAAAAGCAATAGTTAAGAAGAAGACATGACCATATAATTACACAGGAGTATGATAATTGGTAAATAATATAAAAAATCATCAATTAATCAGCACAATTGGATAAGGACATATTCACGAATGGTAGCGGGATCAAGTCAGAGTATGAATGAAATTTTTACAGCCATGATTGAATTCTTTGAACTTTAGTGGGCAGTGCTAGCATTCTTTTATCCTCAGTCGAGCTAATTAATATCGTTTGTCAATTGTCATACTTTAAACAAAAAAGAAGGATAGAACTGCTTACAAATATTAAGTAGTATATACAGGTAATGTGTCTTCTGAGTGTAAGATTTTAAATTCGAATTCGGCTGGAGATTGTTTATAGATATATTTAAGAGAAAACCTATGGCCTATGGTGCATTGTATTGCACTGGAGTTTCGGTGCATATTGATCTAAACTCTTCGATCTGTTTCGAAATAACCGATTCAAATCGTCCAATATCATTTCCCTAATGAAATCTCCTTACTGACCAAATTTTAGAATTTTTAGAATTTTTTTTACTATTTTTTCGAAATTTTAGAAAATCGCTAATCTAATTTTTTAAAAAATATTTAAAATTTTTTAAAAAATATAAAATTTGGACGGCTAGGAGATTTCATTAGGGAGATCATATTGGATGATTTGGATCAGTCATTTCGAAGCAGATCGAAGAGTTTGGATCAGTATGCACCGAAGTTCACGTGCATTACAATTCACCATATGTTTTCTCTATATTTACTTAGAAAATAAATTAGCTTGATCATTTAGCATCAAAAAGTAATTAGATGCAAATTGATAGTTTTACATTAATTATTGCAAAATAAAAGACCATTTTGCATGTCATTACTATTTTATGTGCTGAATTAGTTTTTTTTTTTTAATTAATCAACGAGGACGGATGAAAACGGAGGAGTTTTCACCTGAATAAAATGCACTTAACGTCCGAACCGAATACATATTCGAATATATCCATACCGTATCCACATCCGATGAAAAAAAATATAAATGCGGATAGAGTTTGAGTACCATCTAATATGTATATATCCATATCTGAGAAAAATTATGCAATCCGATCCGTATTTGATCCTTATCTAATCCAGTTTTACCCTTAATTAAATTAACATAACAAAATGATTAATATAGTTACTCATCTAGTAATAGTGTAATACAGAAAAGATGTTTGACTTGATAATACCGAGTTTTTATTAGATAGTTTACATTATAATGAAATTAGTGTCTATTTAAGGCTCTGATCAGAAACCCAAACAAGCGCGAGAGAAAAGAAAAGAAAAGAAAAGAGAAGAAATGAAAAGAAAAGAAATCTGACACGAAATCGTTTCCGGCGATCGGCGGCGGTCGGAGGAAATCGCGAGAGTTCGATCGCCTACCGGAGAAGGGGAAGATCCAACAGCCGAAACGAATTCTCGCCAAATTTCTTGGTTTTGGAGAGAATTCACTGAGCCAAAATTTTCTCACCAACTCTCGCCAAACAAACTCTCGCGCACCTCCTTCCTCGGTTAGGATTTGGGAAACGGAAAATTTCATTTTCGATTCTCACGGTAAATTTATGTTCCGATCCGAGCCTAAAAGATCTTTAAATATGGTTCTGTATTTTTTTTCCGACCCAACGGGCCTGTTCTTGCCACTCCACCAAGACAGCTCAGACCGCCACAATGGCACCGAAAAAAATAAAAAAATAATATTAAAATATTCACGAATTTCGAAAATATTCGAAAAAAAATCGGAAATGGTATTGCAATATCGGTTTTTCATCGGTTTTTGAAAAACCAATACTAACAAGGCCACCGATATTTTTCCGTTTAGGATAAGACCAAGCTCGCCCAAACACACACCAAAATCAGTTTCTATCTGAACCTAAGCCACAAGCCGACAATGCCTAATAAGTTTGAATGCTGAATCTACAGCTTAGAATATGCCGGTTGAGATAAATTTCGAGTTTTTGAGAAACGCAAATTAAAGGTATACGGAGATTTATCAAGAAAAAAAGTAACACTATGGGCCAAAATCATGCATGATTTGTTTTATGAATACAGAAGACTGCCAATTTGTTGCCCATGTTGCGTAGAGGGTCAGAATGGTAGCTCTAACCTTCCTTTTATTTTTTTTTCCGGGTCAGGTTCAGTAAAAAAAATTTTAGCCACTACCTCTAAACTTTTTTAAGCTCTATCGTAGTTGAATTTAACTTGGCAGTTTTTTATTTTCCCGTTTTTATTAAAAGTAATTGGGTCTGAAGAATATTATGCGGTGGACTAAGTTTTTCAAATGGAGTTGAGTCCTGATCAAATTACCATTGTTCATAATTTTAGAAAAATGATATAAATATTAGTCCACTATACAATTTGACTTATTTCATAATTTAACATACAATGACTCTCCTCAGAAAACGAAATGTAAAACGCGACAGCGGCTACGTCTTGCATGTAGATCTATACGTAAGATTGTAGGATTGCAAGTAAATTTGAGATTGTAGGATTGCAAGTAAATTTGAGAAATTGAGATTATAACTTGGGAAAAAAAAAGTAAAAAAGTTTCCTTAAGAGAATTGTCCAAATAACCTGCTTATTCATTTGAACTAAAATAACAAAAAATAAGATTAAAAAATTAGTCAAAACAGATACAAGAAATATGGCTTTGGATCTGTGAGAGTAGTCATATTATGACCGGCTGGATAGCAAGTTGCATTTTAATAAAGTCTCCAGCCAAGTGGGTTGAATCGATAAGGTTGACATCCAAGTGATCAGTTCAGTTTTGACGATTCCTTTGATTTTGTCCAGTACTGGTACGTAGTTAATAGTTTGTTACAGGAGAAGATAATATGAAAATTTGGAAGATCGTTGTGGGTCGCTTTAAGTGTAGGAGAATAGGACCCTTCTCAAGACATTGACGCTTGGATCGGTCAGAAATCAAATTATGCGAAATTAAGTTAATAAACTTTCTTTTGCTGATTCAAGAGAAATTGATTTCTTTGGACACTATTCAATAAATGCAATCGCCATGCATGGCTTCAAATATGTGCAATGTGCACCATGGTACCAGGTTCCGGAAGGGGCTGAGGCACGTAGGAGTTAAATGGGGCCTCGCCCCCTCCAACAAAATGCACCCTAAAAAAATTCTTATACAAATAATATAATATATATAGTTAGTTTATTGTATGTAATTAGCATTTCGGTGAAACGCCATTTTTCGTTATGACTATTGCATAAATAATATAAAAAATCATCCATAAGAAAAAACAGAGTATAAGTGCAAATTTTATTAGAAACTTTTAATAGCGGTTACCGAGTGAGAGTATGAATGGTTTTTCACAGCATGAATATTGAATCATCATACAATTCTTTAAACTAAATAGCGATAAGTGGCGCAACTGGCATGTCTTTCATCCTCAGCCATACTATCGATTGTTGTACTAGAGAAAAAGCAAAGAAAAAAAAAACTGCTTAAAAATAATAATTTAAGAGAGGCAAAATTATAGGAGTAATGCTAGAGTTAAATGCGTTTGACACTTGAACCTGTCAAACATGATCAAATCTCAATTTTCTCTATTACAATGGCAAATTCAAACTGTTCAATTTATTATCTATAATAAAATCTCTTTATAGATCATATTTTATATTTTTTCAATAATTTTTACTATTTATTTTGAATTTTATAAAATCTTCAATCTAATTAATTTTGGATCCTCCAATTTTAGAAAATCTGAAAAAAATAGTTAAAATTTTTAAAAAATATAAAATTTGGTCATGATAATTTCAAAATGAAGATCATAAGCAATTCGGATCAATTATTTGAAATTTTAATAGGTGAGACTAGAATCGCGTTTGACTCTAGCATTACTCAAATTATAGTTTAACATTTTATATAGGCCATTTATTGAAAGATAACTATTTGCATTCAATTACGATATTTTTGTATGTTTCTTCTTTCTTTATCAACATGGTGTCTATCTCTATAAGTTGATTAGGAACCCATCTATGTCCATATAAGTATTAATTGTGAAATTCTTAAACACGTCAAAATTTCGAGAGTAATCAATTTATTAATATGAAAAGTGATTCGCCTGAGATTGACACACCGCGGTTTGCATTCATGTCTCCATTTACATTGACAAGAAATTTCATGCCTTGTTGTCTATACCTGAAACCTAACATTTTATAAATTTTCCTTTAAATACCATCCCAGCTACAAAGCTTCCATCGTACCACATACTGAACTCACGTAAATCTTCAGACAAAAAGGAAACAAAGGGTGTAAACTGTCTAACAGAGTGAGAATGGAGGCAGCATCCATGAAGCAAATTTTTGTTGCCCTTGTTGTGTTAGCGATGATGATGCTTGCAACAGAGGCTCAAACTGCACCGGCCCCTGCTCCGTCGCCTATTGCTACCTCTGATGCAGCCACTGTCATGCCGGTATTTGCCACGGCTGCCTCTGTTGTCATACTTCTCTTTGGCATCCTGTTCTAAGATGTGTTGAGCTTGTTTCCTTGATTGTATGGAATTATGTCACTTTACTTTGTTTAGAAAATGATTATTTTTTAATTGATCTATACATGATGTAATGATAATTTTAATTTGATGAATATTATGTCATAAGCGACACTGTAGGCATATAGTGTCGCATCACATGTAATCACTTTCTATTGTAAACAGTCGCTGAGTATTTATATTGAATTTAATTATATCCATATTGAACTTCTATGTTAGTATTGCAATATGACGGTTTTTAATCTAAAAGTCATAAGATCTGATGAAGTTTGATCTACGGTAATTAATTTTTGTTGGACCTTCTGAGCATGCGGATATAGCAAAATGGGTCAAGATTGTATAAGAAATAACACTCGCTCCACAATATACTACAAAATTTACGAACTCCAATTGTCGGATCTTCTGTGGCATGCGGACAATTAATGTGTGTGAATCAATGTGCCTCAGATTTATGCTTAAAGCATATCGCTCTACTACACGGATGGGTGCACGCGAGAAGTGCCTATATGGCTATATCATATTAGTAGGGACTACATGCAAGTCTTCTTTTACTGGATAGTCCCTATCTAGTGTTTCCAAAAAAAAAAGAAAAAAAAGAAAAAAAAAAGGACTACATGCAAGTCGAGTACTCGAGTTCAATGAGTTCGAGAGAATTCAGTTCAGCTCTAACTCAGTTTTGGAATTTTTTTAAAAGAAAGATCACACTTGACTCGTCTTCAACTTGAGTTGGTTCTTAATTACGACCCAACTTGAAATATGCATGAGTACTCTATATTAATTTATTTACTTCATATATATTACTTCAATATTAAAACTATTTAATATATACAATATTATAAAAAATAAAATTATTGTCAGTTTTAATCTTTCTACTGATTTGAAGCAAAATGTCTTGAAACTCTATTTGACTTTTGCTGCAACTATCTGAAATAAAAATATATGATAAGAAAATTATTATTATCATTTTATGAGTTTTTAAAACTCCTTCGCCATGTTGATTACAATATTTGAAATAAAAGCTTATCATATCACGTTTCGGCTCATGAGTTTGCAAGCCAAGTTGAGTTTAACTCAAACTCGACTCATCAACCAACTCAGTTCTACCAACTCGAATTATGTTAACTCAAGTTAGAAGTAAATCTTTTCTAAGTCGAGTTTAAGTAACTCACGAGATACAAGTTTTACTGTACTTGCCCTTAGACTTATTACTTATTTATAGCCTAATAATAGTTTGACATTAAAATTTAAAACTGAAAATATTCCCTGATCATAGATTTGCTTAAATAACCTGCTTATTGATTTGGGGAAAAAAAAAAAAAATTTTGTTGTTTGCTATGTTGCCCCTAAACATTGTTATTAGAAGTGCACTTCCCTTTCCAGCAATTCTTTCTTTTTTTTTTATTTTTTATTTTTTACTTTCTAACTAGAGCTGGCAATACGTATTTCGCCCAGTCAGCTAACAGCTAATTGGACAGTGTACTTTCACTAAAGTTGCCTTTGCCTTTCTCTTTTGCTTGCGCCACTCTTGAATAAACTTCAGATATAATATTTTTTTTTTAAAAAAAAAAGAGAGATTTTGCTATGCAACTTTTTTGTTCAAATATAATATTTGAGACTGTGATTTTATAAATCAAATGTTTAATTTGAAAAAATCGGATGACTAAAATGTAGGGACAACAATATTTACCCCCGTCCAACGGACACTTGATTTGATCCAATTCAGATAGCTAATTAAGTTAGTGGGTATGTCTATTATTGTGACGCGGGCGGTTAAACTTTGTATGTGTAACTCTCAGAAAAAAAAAAAAAAAAACTTTGTTGGATGCATTTGAAATGAAAATGAATGCAGATGATCTGCCTTCGGTCGCTGGTTTTATAAAAAAAATAAAATAAAAAGAAAGGCTGTAGTTCACTCCAATCAACCAGTTTTCCCTCAATAAAAGGAAAAACAGAAATATCGTTTTCCCGATAAAATTAGGATAGGACTGGGCAAAAATAATAAGTTAACAGACGCAAAATAATAAAGTATATGGGCATCATAAGCAACATAATAGTTAAATATTTCAAAATATGGCAATTAAAAAAAAATCGATAAAAATAAAATAAATTAAAAAATGGTTTTCTCTGAAATTACAATGTACAGACTAAATTGGTAGAATTAAATTTGTCGTTTTAAGAAAAGTTATACAATTAAGTTTATGATACACAAAAAGACATATGTATTATGCATGATATTACAAATCATTTCTCATATTCTTTCGCCATTTTTCTCATCTATCAGGGCGATGTGCCCTTCCAAGGTGAAGTTCAATCTAGTGAAGTGAATAGAAGAAGGTTCTGGTCAGTGGTGCAATTATTTCCTCATTTTGACAGCTTCATTAATGGTTTTGTCCAAAGAAATTACGTTGGCCCCCTTATGGATGAGTGAATCCAATATAGAAGCAGTATATGGAGACAGAGGTAAACAATGTAAAAGGTAATTATGGAATTCGCCCTTGAAAGAAATAAGGTTTTACACGAGATTTTTTTGTTTTGACCTTTATTTTAAGATTAATTATGGCAAAATGATAGACTATTTTGTTGAGGCATAACTTTCTGCATGAAATTTCCTTTTCGGTGTTTCTTCTTTCTTTATCAATATGGTGACTAGCTATTAAGTTGATTAATTAGGGCTACATCTGTCCATGTAATTATCTCAATTAATTTATTGTGAATTTATAAGCACGTCAAAATTTGGAGAGAGAAATCAATTTAGTGATTTGAAAATTAAATTGCATGAGACTGACGTACCGTATTTTGCATTTATGTCTCCCTTTTATATTGACAGGAAATTTCATGCCTTCTTGATTTATTTGGAACCTAACCTATATAATTTGTCTATAAATATCACCCTTGCTTCCCAGCTTGTATTGTGCCACATTCCTAACATAATTTTCAGACAAAATGAAAAACAGAGGAAACATAGTAAGAATGGAGGCAGCATTGATGAAGCAAACTTTTGTGGCCCTTGTTATGTTAGCGATGGTGATGCTTGTGGCAGAGGCTCAAACTGCCCCTGCACCTGCACCTGCTCCATCTCCAATTGCTACCTCTGGTGCAGCCACCGTCATGCCGGTATTTGCCATTGCTGCCTCAGTTATCATGGCTTTTGGTTATCTGTTCTAAGATATGTTGAGCTTGGTTTCTTGATTGTATGGAATCGTGTTACTTCAGTTTGTTTGATTTTATTGGTCCTATTGTGGTTTATGGAATGTTGGTTGGTAAGCGACAATGTAGACATATGTAGTGTCGCATCATATGTAATTACTTTCTACATATGTAGACAGCTACTGAGTATTTATATTGTACTAATTATTTTCATATTGGACGGTTATGTTACTTCTGTAATTACAACGGTGTTCAATTAGAACTTAATTCTAATCGAAAGATTATTTGAGATCTAAAAAAAAAATATTCCTGGGAGAATTGTCTAATAAATAATTAACCTTCTGAGGAAAAAGCAACGGTGAAGAAGAAGACATGACCATATAATTGTACAGGAGTATGATAATTGGCGCATAATATAAAAAAAAAAATCATCAATTAATCAGCACAATTGGATAAGAACATATTCACGAATGGTATATTTTTCCCCTACAAATTCTTTGAAGCGGAATCAAGTCAGAGTATGAATAAATGTTCACAGCCATAATTAACTCTTTGAACTTTGGCGGGCAGTGGTAACATGTCTTTTATCCTCAGTCGAGCTAATTAAGTAAAAAGAAGGATATAACTGCTTACAAATAATAAGTAGAGGTAAAAGGGCAATTTGTTTTGAGTGGAAGATTTGAAATTCGATATTCCGCAAGAGGTTTTTTATAGATATTAAATTAGAAAATAAATTAGTTTGATCATTTATCATAAAAAAATTATTAGAGGCAGATGGTAGTTTCACACTTTATTTTAAGATCAATTCTGGAAAAATAAAAAACCATTTATAATTGAGTGATAAGTATTTTAAGATCAAGCTATGGGATGAAAACAGAGCGAATAAATTCCGCTCTGATATGTATTTGAAAAATGCACTTAATATCTGAATTGTATGCATATCCGAATATATATATACTCGTATCTGTATTTGATAAAAAATATATATATGAATACGGATATGGTTTGACTACTATTTGATCCATACTCTTATCTGAGAAAAAAATATACAATTCGATCAGTATTTAATCATTATCCAATCCTTTTTCATCTTTAACTAAATTAGTGATATAAGATGATTAATATATTTACTCATCTAGTGATATCCAAAACAAAACTTTTGATTTGATAACACCGAGCTTTTATTAGATAGCTTTCATTATTATAAAATTTTGATTGGACTAGTAAAGTGATACGATGACAACATAGATATCATTTTTGTTTTATTTTTCTCTTATTATAATGGTTACATTTGATGACATTTGGTCAATAAAAACTTTTAATGTATGATGATATATGATATGGAAGTTAATATTATATTATATTTATTTATTTATTTCTAAGTACTTTTTTCAATATCCGAAATATAATATTCATATTCGTATCCGACAATATATTTGTTTTGTATTTATTTAACATTCGTATTGTTTCCGTATCTGAATATATATACGCATCCGTATAAAAAAATATGAATACAGATATGATTTGATCACTATCCGATCCATTTTCATCCCTATCAACCAGATGAGTTGCTAGCTGTAAGTTAATTAGGAACCCATCTAATTAAATCCATAAGTAATTAATTGTCAATTGTATAAGGCTATTAGCACGTCAAAATTTCGAGATATTCATTGTTATATATGAAAAGTAAATTGCATGAAATTGACGTACCGCGGTCTGCATTTATGTCTCCATTTTCTATTGACAAGAAATTTCATGCCTTGTTGTCTATATCTGAAACCTGACACTGAATAATTTCCCTATAAATACCATTCCTGCCCAGCTTATATTGTGCCACACATTCTAAACACACATTATAAATCTTGAGACAAAAAGAAAAACAGGGTGTAACAGAAGTGAGAATGGAGGCAGCATCCATGAAGCAAATTTTTGTGGCCCTTGTTCTATTAGCAATGATGTTGCTTGCAACAGAGGCTCAAACTGCACCGGCCCCAGCTCCATCGCCAGTTGCTACTTCTGATGCAGCCACTGTCATGCCGGTATATGCCATGGCTGCCTTTGTTGTCATGCTTCTCTTTGGCAACCTGCTGTTTTAAGATGTGTTGAGCTTGGTTTCTTGATTTTATGGAATTATGTCTGTTTTCTAAATGATTTATATTTTAATTCATCTATGCATGATGTAATAATAATTTTTTATTGGTTTTATCTTGATTTATCATATGTAATTATTTTCTATTGTAAACAGTCGCGGGGTATTTTTATTGAATTTAATTATATTCATAATTTCATATTGAACTTCTATGTTTTTATTGCAATACATACAACGGTTTCTAGTCTATATCTCTACATTATACATACATATATATATAAAAGCCATAAGATAGGATGTAATTTTATCTACAGTAATTTTTGTTGGTCGACCTTCCGGTCATGCGGATATAGTACAACGGGTCCAGATTTTATAAGGAATAATATGCACTACACAATATACTACAAAGTTTACGAGACATAATATCTTGCTTATAAAAAATAACTCTAATTTCAGATCTTCTGTGGTTTGTAGACAACGTGTGAGAATCATTATGGCTCAGATTTATGCATAAAATAGACCCACTACACGGATGGGTGGGTGCACGGGAGGAGTTCTTATTTATTTTTTTTTAAGATTGGTTTGAAACCAACGATTTTAGAATAAAAAATTAAAAAATAAATACTCTCTCTATGAATCAAACCAAAAACCTCTTGATTGGCGGAATAGAACGAAACCATTACAATGAACAACCTAACTTGGAGGAGTGCTTTTTTTTTTTGGTGGAATAGAATGAAACCATTACAATGAACAACCTAACTTGGAGGAGTGCTTAAATCACCCTTAGTTAATAACTAAGGGTAGTGCTCTAGGAATATTTCGAGTTCTTTAAACAAGAAAGTCGACTTGTTTTGAACTTGAGTTGGCTTAGGGGTCAGAGTCTCGAATTTCTTGAAATAAGCTCTAAAATTTTATTTATTTAATTCATATATTATAAAAATATAAAAACTAATTAATATATTCAGAATTAAAAAATAATAAAATTATTGTGATTGAAGCAAACTACGTCTTAAAATTCAATTTGCCTTATGTTATAATCATCTAAAATAAAAAATATATAATAAGAAATTCTTATAATTGATGAGTTTTTAAAACTCATAAATCATGCTGCTAATTATATTTAAAATAGAAACTTATTGTGTCGCAAGTCAACTAATGAGTTTGTGGGCCGAGTTGAGCTTAATTCAAACCTGACTCGTCAATTAACTGAGTTGGCTCAACTCGAGTTCTACCAACAAGAATTCTCCTAACTCATGTTTTTTGAAGAAAAATTTTGTCATTTAATTTTTTTTTAAAATTAAAAATACTTGTGAATTTCTACAATTTTCCAAGTTGAATTCAATTAACTCACAAGTCACGAGTTTTATGCTCCACCTTGGACTTATTACTTTGTTATCACATAATAATGATTTGACATTAAAATTTTAAAAGTTTAAACTAAAAAAAGTTTCCTGATAGATTTGCTTAATAACATGCTTATTAATTTGGGCTGAAAGAAATTATTATTTTTATTGTTTGCTATCTTGCCCCTACAACATTTCTATCAGAAGTCCGGCACTTTCCTTTTGCCTGAAATTCCTTTTTTTTTTTTTTTTTCTTTCTTTTTCTGGCAAGTGGCAATACGCATTTTTTTTTTTTTGAAATAAAAGCCCGTAGGCAAATACGCATTTCGCGGTAACAGCTAATTGGACAATAAACATTAGGGCTGTATATGAGCTGAGTTTGAGCGAGTTAGGGGCAATTCAAACTCAGCTCGGCGGGAACTCGAGTTGAGCTGAGCTGAGTTAGAAATACTTTCGAGCTTCTTAAGAAGGCTCAAACTCAGCTCGTCCCCAACTCGAGTTAGCTCGTGGGCTCACGAGCTAACTAGAAATAAACATATATCCTTCAAATTTTTATTTATTTAATTCATATGTTATTCTAGTATTAAATTTTTTTGACATATACAATATTATAAACAATAAAATTGTTGTCTTTTATATTCTTTCTATTGATTTGAAACAAAATATGTCTTGAAACTCAATTTATCATGTGTAATATTAGTTTAAATAAAAATATATAAGAAGGAAATTTTTATTATTAATTTATAAATTTTTAGTACTCATAAATTATATTCATAATGCATATCTCAAATATAAATTTATTATGTCACGAGTTGGCTCACGAGCTACGAGCTGAGCTGACCTTAACTCAAACTCGACTCGTCAACCAATCGAGTTAGTTTAGCTCGAGTTTTACCAACTCGAGTTTTGTTAGCTCGAGTTACAATTGAGTTTTTGTGAGTCGAGTTCGAATTAGCTCACGAGTTACGAGTTTTTTGCTCACCCCTAATAAACATACACTAAAGTTACTATCTCATTTGTTTGCGCCAGTCTTGATTTAACTCTAGTTATTATATTCGATACTGTGAATTTGTAAATCAAATACTTAATTTGAAAAAAATCGGATGACTATACAGCAGGGGCAACAATTTTTATCCCCATCCTACAGGCACTCGACTTAATCCAATCTACATGTTGTGATCTATAACTTTTAACACCGCCTAACTGTCACTTAATTTATTAGATATGAGAAATTTAATTTACCTAATTCAATCTATATATGTTATAATCTATAACAAAAAAATTATTTTTTAAAATTCTTTTACTATTTTTTAAAAGATTACTATGTTTATGCAAAATAATAGTAAAATATTTCAAATATGGTAATTTAAAAAAAATGATAAAAATAGTTACAAAAAAATGAAAAATTTTGTTTTGTTATCAGATTGCAATTTACAGACTATATTAGTACTATTAATTTGTCGTTTTAAGAAAATTCATACAATTAAGCCAATGATATAGAAAAAAAAAACTATTTATCATGCATAATCATAACACACTATATCATTTTTCATATCGTTTCACCTTATTTTTTTTTAATCAATCTATCAGGGTGATGTGGCGCCTTTCAAGGTGAAGTGAAGTGTGGTGATATGCCGGTTAGTGGCCTGCCTTGGACGAGTCTGGATGCTTATTAATATATATATATATATATATATATATATATATATATATATATATATATATATATATCTCGCAATAATTTCCTCATTTGGACAGCTTCATAAATGGTTTTGTCCTAAGAAATTATGCTGGCCCCCATATGGTGATATGGATGAATGAATCCAATATAGGAGCAGTATATAAAAACAAAGGTAGACAATGTAGAAGGTAATTTTGGAGTTTTTCCTTGACAGAAATACAGGAGATTTTATTTTTAAGATTAATTATGGAAAAATGATAGACATTTCTTGAGACATAACTATTTGCACGCAATTTCTACTTTCCTATGTTTCTTCTTTCTTTTATCAACCAGATGACTAGCTATTAAGTTGATTAGAAATTCCATCTAAGTCCATGTAAATATTTAACTGTGAATTGTATAAGCACGTCAAAATTTGGAGAGTAATCAATTTATTGATATGAAAAGTAAATTGCACATGAGAATGACATACCGTGTGTTTGCATTTATGTCTCCCTTTTCTATCGACAAGAAATTTCATGCCTTCTTGTCTACGTTTGAAACCTAACAACTATAATTTACCTATAAATAGGATCCCTGCTACCCAGCTTCTATTGTGCCACATTCTTAACTCACACATATATAAATCTTCAGGCCAAAAAGAAAAACAAGGAGAAATTAATATATAGTGATAATGGAGGCAGCATTGATGAAGCAAACTTTTGTGGCGCTTGTTGTGTTGGCAATGGTGATGCTTGCAACAGAGGCTCAAACCGCACCGGCCCCTGCTCCATCTCCTATTGCTACCTCTGATGCAGCCACCGTCATGCCTCTATTTGCCATGGCAGCTCCTGTTGTCATGATTCTCTTTGGCAATCTGTTCTAAGTGTATTAATTGATTGAATGGAATTATATTATGTAATTTTATTTATTAAATTACTTATTTATTAATTTATCTATTCATGATGTAATAATAATTTTTATTGGTGGTATATGGTGTCTGATCACTTTCTATTGTAAACAGTCGCTGAGGATTCATATTGAATTAATTATATTCATATTGAGCTTCGATGTCAGCGCTAATTATAACGATTTCTAATTCTATACATATTATACATAAAAAGCCACTAGATTGGGTACTATTATTCTACAATATTTTTGTCAGACATTCTGTGCCATGCAGCGAAGGTGTAGCGGGTCAAAATGAGTTAGATCGTATGTATGAGAAATAATACTTTTTACACGATTACTACAAAATTTTGTACTCGGAAGACTACGGCAAAAAAAAAAAAAGAAAAAAAGAAAAAAAATTAACTGCGTGTGGTGGTCATGATAGTTCATATTTATGCTTAAAGTATACTCACTACACTGATAGTACGTACACGCGAGAAGTGCTTATATCAACCTTGTTATAATTTAGTTCTAGCCTGATAATGCTTTGAGAGTAAAAATTAAAAAAAAAAAAAAAAATCCCGTGATAGAATTGCTTAATTAATCTGGGCTTATAAGTTATACATTTTTATTGTTTTCTATCTTTTGGCCCTAAACATTGATATCAGAATTCTGTCTCTTCCTTTTTCTTGGAATACATTTTTAACTTTTTAGTTTTTAAACAAGACCTGGAAATTGGGCAACACACTTGCACCGAAGTTAACTTTCTCATTTTGCTTGCGCCACTTTTAAACTTTTGTAAATAAAATGATTAATTTGAAAAAAAAAAAATGGATGACTAATGAACAGGAACAACAATTTTGTACCCCGCCCAAGGGTCAACTTGATTCGAGCCAATTAATCCAGATAGCTAAATGAGTTTGGTGTACCTATTGTGACTGGGGTATTACAACTTTGTATGATGTATTTTAAATGAAATGAATGCTGATATTTGTTTTGAATCGCTGAAAGAAGATGTGATAATTGTAGTGGAGACCGTCGAGGACAAAAAAGAAAATGAGGGATGAAATTACAAAATGAAAATTTGTAAAATAAAAAAAAAGAGTAGGTATCGTACCGTTAGAATTTTAATGGTAACATCATCATTTCATTTTATAAATACCGGTTAAATCATCAGTGGAAAAAAAATAGAGAAATAAATATAAATAAATGCTTTGATAAATATTCTCTTAAAATAAAATACAAAAATACTTCTAATATTTTACAGAGACCTGCATGCATTGATAAAAGCTTGAGCTTGGTGTTTTCAGGATCAAGTACTTGGCATTGTGCAAAGTGCTATTTTTTTTTTTGTTATAATAATTGAAAATGATAAAAAAAAAAATCACAAGCATAAATAAATAAGATTAATTTCATGAATGAATATTCACAGCAATGATAACACTTTGCACTTTGTAGTTGACAGTGGCAGCACGTCTAGAAGAAGGTGCCAGTAGGTGACCGGCCAGCCATGGACGCATCACTCATTGAAAAACCTCTTGCCACAAATTCCTCATTTTGGACGATTCATTAATGGTTTTATCTTAAGAAATTATGCTGGCTCCCACATGGATGCATGAGTGAATCGGATATAGAGGTGCAGTGCCTAGGTAATTTTGGAATTGGTCCTTGACACGAGATCTTATTTCACACATTATTTAAGATGATATAGAAAAATGATAATTCACTTATTGAGGGACAACTATTTGTACGTATACAATGACTATTTTCTGTGTTTTTATTTCTTTATCGACCAAGCGACTAGCCCTTAGGAAATCCATCTAATTAAGCCCATTTAAGTATTTAATTGTGAATTGTATAAGTACTCACAATTTCGAGTGTTATCAATTTTGTTGTTATCTAAAGTAAATTGCATGAGACTGACATGCCGTGTTTTGCAGTTATGGCTCCATTTCACAATGACATGAACTTTCAATGTTCCATACCTTCTTGTCTATATTTGAGACCTGACATTTTATTTTTCCTATAAATACCATCGCTGCTACCCAGCTTCTATTGTGCCGTATTATTAACTCAGAAAAATCTTCAGATAAAAAAAAAAGAAACAGGGGAAAACATAGTGATAATGGAGGCAGCATTGATGAAAAAAACTTTTGTGGCGCTTGCTGTGTTAGCAATGGTGATGCTGGCAACAGAGGCTCAAACTGCACCGGCCCCTGCTCCTTCTCCAATTGCTACCTCTGATGCGGCCACCATAATGCCAGTATTTGCCATCACTGCCTCTTTTGTCGTGCTTCTCTTTGGCAACCTGTTCTAAGATGTTGGTTGGTTCCTTGATTGTTTAAAATTATGTTACTTTGCTTTGTCTGGTAATTGGTAAATGATTTATTAATTCATATATGCATGATGTAACAAATAAAATTCATTAATTGGTTGTATTATGATTTATGGAATTCGTTTGGTAAGCAACATAGAGGCATGTAGCGTCTCATCATATGTAATTACTTTCTATTGTAAACAGTCACTGAGTACTTATGTTATAATAATTATGATATTCACAATATTGAACGTGTATGTTACTTCTGTAGTTACAATGGTTTCCAATTAATTACAACTTAGTTCTAATCGAACAATGGTTTGAGCTAAAAAAAAAAAAAAACATTTGGCAAAATTATAAATTCCCTGAAAGAAATGCCTAAATAACCATGCTCAGAAGTGTCAGGCTATAATGGTACGTGTTTGGTCCTTGGAGACGGTTTCTATTTTCTGTGAAGGCTTTTAACTTTTTAACGAAAAGCTGGGACTATGTATTATTGCAAGCAAGTTACGTATCTCATTTGCTTGCGCAGCTCTTAAATTGAATTCTATTATTATATTCCATACAATGATTTTGTAAAACCAAACGTTTAATTGGAGAACAATCTTATGACTAGATAGGAGAGCAATTTTTTACCCCATCCGATGGGTCAACTTGATTTGATTCAATTTCGATCGTTAAATGAGTTCGATATATAAACCATGTGACAAGGGCTGTTAAACACTTAAACTTTCTACACGTGATACATTTGAAATAAAATGAATGCAAATGATTTGCCTTGGGCCGCTGGTTTAACAAAAAAAAAAAAAAAAAAAAAAAAAATCAGCTATACCATAGTTAACCAACTCCAAACAAACCCATTTTCCTTTCAATAGAAGAGAAACAATAAATAAAATAAAATGCTAGAGAAATGGCCTTGGTTCTCACTTCTCAGCCATGTCATATTGTGACCGGCTGGATCGCAAGCTGCATTTCCACAAAGTTTCCAGTAATGTGGGTTGAATTACCAAGTTTGACATCGAAGTCAATTCAGCTTGACCAACCTTTGATTTCGTCACGTACTGGTACAGACTGGGAGTTTGTTACATAAGAGGATGCAATGAAAATTTGGATTTAAAGTATATGGAACTTCCCGTAGCTGATTCAAGAGAAAGTGATTTCTTTGGATGTTATTCAATAATGTGATAGCCACGACCTCGAAAATGTCCAGCAGGATACAAGGTTTCGACTCATTAGTAATATTGATACACTAATTGGTTGGACAGAGGGAAAGAAACGGTAAAAAAAGAAGCCATGACTGTATAACTGTAGAGGAGAAATGCATTGATAAAGCCAGGAGCATGGTGGTTTCAGGGTCTCAGGGACAACATAGCACTGGGCGGCGCAATGTTACCTTCTTTTTCATATTATAGTGTTTGATAAAGGATACAGAAAAATCATCATCACAAATAGAAAAATAGATAATAACAATTTCATGGTTATAGCCATGGTAACCACTTTGAATTTCAGCCTCACCAAATTAATATTGTTTTTCATAAAAAAAAAGGAAAGAACTGCTTACAAATAATAAGTTACTCGAATCAAAATGATAGTGGTTTTGTTTTCTACTTTATATGTAATTTGGCCTTTTGTTTTTGCTTATCTGTTGGGGTGATCGGGTCTTCCAAGGTGAAATTCAGTGTTCAAGTGAAGCAAATAGAAAAAGGTGCCAGTAAGTGGCCGGCCTTACGAGTCTGGATGCTTACTAAAAAGAACATTTGCAAGAATTTCCTCATTTCGAGCGCTTCAAAAAGAGTTTTATCCTAAGATATTATTCTGGCTCCAATCTGGATGAGTATTCCGATACGGTCATACAGAGGAACAGTATATAAGAAAGAGGTGGACAGTGTAAAAGGTAATTTTGTAGCGTTATTTGTAGCATTGTAGTGGGTTACCAAATAGCACCGCTATTGTGGCCGCTATGACCGCTATTTGAACCTTTGGGAGAAACTGTACCTATGACCGTCGCTTTCTTCACTTGCCAAAGCAGTTCTGTGAGCTACCCACCAGGCCCACCATCCCTTCCCTCCAAACTTTCCAATCTATCCCTCAAAATCTCAGTTCTAACAATATCTTGAAACCTACGTACACCCGCACTTTTCCATCACTCCTCACTTCTCTAAAAATGTTATTGAAGCCCATTATGACTCTTCTTCATCAGTTAGAAGAGTTAAAGCCAAGAACAGCAATGGAGGTATGATGGTGTATGTATGTTTCAAAATGGATTCTTGTGGCAACAGCAATGGACATATAATTAATTATCATATACTTCACAATATAATCGCATTTTCCACTATTTTAAATGAACAAACTTGAGAACACAAGATCTCTATTTACATTTCTTTCTTGTTTTTTTTTTCTTAATAAATCTGTTAATATATGCAAACATTATGGAAAAACTAATCAGATTGCTCAATTAAACACAGATCCTGGTAAATTATATTCCGCATCAGCACTTAAAATTGATACCTAACAGAAATGTAATTTCCTGATGTTGGACCAAAAGGAAATATCCAATCCAATAATTGAGTCTTATTACCAATCTAATACAAAACAAGTGTGCATATAAATGAGAAGAAACAAGTGTACGTATAAATGAGAAGATGCAACAGGTGAAACTCACACATTTAAACATGATTGCAATATCGCTTAAATTAAGCCCAAAATATAGTGTTATTTTGGCAAAGGAGTGTTGGCAAACCTCCAAGAAACTGATTCTATAAAGCCATGGGCCCTGGATCCTGCCACTTCATCAACAGACACTGCTTCTGATATCTCCTTCAAGTCATCTTCACTTAGCTTAACCTTTATAGAGCCTATGTTACTCTCAAGATTTTTCACCTTAGTTGTTCCTGATGAAAAAAAATTGAATTATAGATTAATATTATTTCACTTGATAAGCCTCTAACAAACAATATGCATATAACTCTTTGTTCCTAATGAGCCTATTTCACAAATCAACTTTTCCACGCCGCACCCAAAAATATGCATCTCATTCTTACCAGGAATTGGGACCACATCTTCTCCTTGGTGAAGGACCCATGCTAGAGCAAGCTGAGCTGGCGCACAGTTGCGTTTTCCAGCGAGCTTCTCTACCCGTGCATATAACTCTTTGTTCTTCTCTAAGTTCTCTCCAAAAAATCGTGGATGCCTGGCCTGTAATAAGACATAATAATAACAAATTCTGTACATTAAATTTAGGAAAAAGGAACGTATACAGTTGAAGTTCATTTTGATTTTGATAGTTACCAAGAAACTCTCTGAAGAAATAGCCTCGGTTATGGCTTTTCCACCAAAGAAACCACGACCCAGAGGGCTGTAAGGTACAATTGCAATGCCAAGTTCTCTGCATAACAAAGACAAAAATAAAAAAAATACAGAATTAGATACCAAGATGCAACCAAAATCAAGCAATTACAGGAGCTGTGTGGGTCATACCTGCAGAGAGGTACAATGTCTTCCTCTATGTCGCGAACCCAAAGGGACCACTCCATTTGTACACAAGTGATTGGATGAACCGCATGGGCCCTCCTAATGGTATCTGGGCTTGCCTCTGACAGACCTATATACTTCACCTTTCCTTCTTGCACCAATTTCTTCAGCTCACCCATCTACTCTTCACATAGATATTTCACCGAATAGGTGACAGACATAGGCAATTAAGTTTACTAATAAAAAATTTTGATGGGTATCTGAATAATAATTCCGACACAATTACCAGTTACTAATCACAGTAAGTAAAACAGAATTACTTACAGTTTCTTCAATAGGCACTGACTGATCGATTCTGTGCTGGTAATACAAATCGATGTAATCAACACCAAGTCTGTCGAGACTTGCTTCACAAGAAGCACGCACATACTCAGGGTTTCCTTTAATACTTATTCCATTCAAATCAAGTCCCGCAATTCCGAACTTAGTTGCAAGTTGAATTTTCTCTCTTGGCAATTGCCTCAACGCCTTCACACCAACAAATATTGTTGAAGCTTTAATTAATCTTATATGTACATCACATGAAACCATTAAATTATTCCCACCAGATCACAATTCATGTTTCTTAATTTAGTCAAGAAATTGAAAACAGATCAAGGAGTATATAAAATACCTTTCCGACTAGAATTTCATTGGTTTTGGGGCCATAGATGTCGGAAGTGTCGAAAAAGGTGATCCCTTTGTTAAACGCTTCCTTGATGATTGCAATTCCAGCCTCTTCAGCAAGTGGAGAGTTGTACACTCCAGATAGACCCATGCAACCGAACCCCAATTTGGAGACCTGAAATTGAAAACAAGGCTTTAAAGAGAGGAAGAGAAAGCTCTTTGAGTCTTGTCTTTTCATAAAAAAGTTTATCGTTGTACCTCCAAGCCTTGGGATCCGAGCTTCACTCTTGGAATTTCGATTTGCTCAGAGCTTTCCATGGTTGAGTTAGAGGTATTTTTGGGTAGGAGATGGAGCAAGCGAATGTCGGACAACTGGTGTTCCGTGTTCGACTCTTCACTTCACTCAGCGAACTTTATAGGAGAGTGAGTTGACTGCATGCAACATAGTTGACCGGATTTTATGTGGCCGCATCATTGATTTGAGATTTCTTTATAGTAATCTTTTGGCATAGAATATCACAACTATTTGACGCACGTTTTTCTCAGGTCTGCAAATATTTCCCTGATAGTTGCGTGCGGTCGTGCAGACGAAAGCAATGACCGATAATATTTTTCTGAGACGGGAGCAATGACCTATATACAGGGGAGGACACGACATCATGCGGACGGGCGTCCGGTATCACGCCGGTGATTAAATCAGAAAAATTTTAAGTGTTGAGATTAACTTGGAAGGTCGATTATAAAAAATGCGCAGTGTTTTTTTATTTTTTTTATTTTTTTAGCCTTTGTACCAATTAAATTTTCAGAAATTATATACACCATCCAACAAAAAACCATCCAATACCATCCAATTGAACCAGCGCCATCCAACAGGCCTAAAAAACTTTTTTTTCCGCGTGCTGACGTCAACAAAATTTTTTGACCAATTTCCGAAAATTTTTTTGCTGACGTCATCAAATATGCTGATTTAAGGGTTCTGTTAAATGTTTTAAGGGTTCAGTTAAATGTTTTAAGGGTTGAATTAAAGTGCATAAGTGTTCAGTTAGATGCACCAATAATTTGAAATTTTAGTATTTTGTGGTCAGTTAAATACGTTAAGGGATTATTTAAAAGTATGTATGTGTTCAGTTAGATGCAGCAATAATTTAGAATTTTAGTGTTTTGTGTTCAGTTAAATACGTTAAGGAATGAACTTAAAGTTCTATGTGTTCAGTTAGTTGCAGCAGAAATTTGATTTCGTAGTTTTTGTGTTCAATTAAACTAGTTAAATAAAAAACAAAATGAACAGATACAACAAACATAGCAAACATTTACAATAACAATATGAACATTTACAACAATAAACTGAACATATATACAAATTTCGTAAGTAAGAAATAAATGATCATATTTAACATACAAAGTGAAATAAAACAGTTACACACTTTAATTCAACCCTTAAAACATTTAACAAAACCCTTAAATCAGCATATTTGATGACGTCAGCACACAAATTTTTTCGAAAATTGGTCAAAACATTATTGGTGCATCTAACTGAACACTGATACACTTTAATTCAACCCTTAAAACATTTAACTGAACCCTTAAAACATTTAACAGAACCCTTAAGTCAGCATATTTGATGACGTCAGCACGTGTCATGCTGACGTCAGCACGTGGAAAATTGGATGGGCTGGATGGTAATTCGGTGGATGGTAGATAGTAATTACCTTAAATTTTGGGTTTTTTAAAAGGATTTTGGGCTTCTTAAAAATAATATGGGCATTTGAAGCAATTTCAATCTTTCCCCAGAAGGTGTATGAATGTAAAAGGTAATTTTGGAATTTGTTCTTGACGGAAAGAAGGTTTTTCGTACCTAATTTTATTTGGCACTTTATTTATTTAATACCAGAAAACATCGCATTTAATAGTTCAACAGATAAATTACTAAATAAGTAAATATATATATTCGTTCCTCTCAGGTAACTATCCAGTAATTACTTGCTCTGTATATGTTACCATATATATTTCGCGTTCTTTTAATTTTAAATGAATTAATAATCACCAATAATAATCTTTCGTCTCATGTTATCATCTACATCACAAAACAAATCTAACAACAATAACAACTAAGTTTTTAGACCCGAACAAGTTGGAATAGATTAGAAATGAAACCTAACAAGATCAAGGTCATTAAAAAAATCACAGATCAAATCAAATTTTAAAAATTAATGGTCCATATGTCATATAGAGTTAGATACATCATTTATCACTACTACAAAAAATACAATTTGCACCGGGTTAAAAATTGTGTTAGCACCGGTTAGCCAAACGGTGCGTATGAGGGGGGTGCAAATAGAATTAGACAACCGGTGCGAAGGCACAGGTGCTAATAGGAGAGTTAGCTCCGGTTTTCTAATAAAAACAGGTGCAAAGCCTATTACAATTAGCATCGGTTTTCATGTAATAACAAGTGCTAACTGTTGCCATCGACACCTGTTTTTTAATAAAAACAGGTGCACATTGTTTATGAAGTTTTGCGCCTGTTTTTTTATAAAAACCGGTGCAAAGCTCTGTACTTTTATTTTTTTTATACACCCTAGCAGCTGCTGCCAGGTCATCTCATTATTTCTGTTTTTGCATGATACATATATAATTATTTAAATTAAAAGAAATCATAATATCACATTTAGAACGCAACAAATATTAATAATTCAAATTTAATCAATGATCAACTAAAAATCATTCAAAATTTTACATCATCAATGAAAGATAAAATTACAAATTTCAAGTAAAATACAAGCAGACGTGCTTCAACCAAGAGGCAAATTGAAGATACCTATATAATAGTAAACATCACATCAGTACTCATATTTACAGAAAATCATATAAGTATTACATACACTTCCTCATATTTGCAGAAAATCACTTCTATGTGAAATTTCAAATAGAAAAGGGATGTTAATATTAGTATTAGAAACCTGATGTCAAATTTTACAAACCATATTATTACTACTTTACCATGAGGGTCTTCAGTCATACCAATAATGTAAGTCACACCACCATATGGAACAAAAATCCAAAACCAATTACACCCAAATAGTATTAAGTCAAAAAGGTCAGACATCAGTACCTCGAGGGGAAGTTTCTTGTTCGAGTCGTTTAATCAATGTTGCTTTTGTTCATCTGAAACCAATAAAACCATAATGAGCATCACCAAATTGATTATTTCAATGTAAATTATCAATAATATGCTACAGACACATAATACCTAACACCAGAACTGAATCAAATGTAGCAAAAAAGTAAGAACAATGAAGATAAGCAAAAAAAATTCTACAGCTGCTATCATGTTTGACTGCCTGTGACAGCACCTTGTTATCCTTCAAGTAGCATCTGTTGTACTTTGTTATCCTTCAAGTAGCATGTGCACAATAGAAGATTAGCGCCTACTAAAACGTCCAAGTACATTAGTGTTACCAGCAAGAAAAATAATGTAACAAAAAAAATATTTTTTTGAATAAGAAGCATTATGTGTTGGCAGGTTTCATTAAGATCATTAAGATTATTCAATGGGAGGTGGAGTTCAAACATGTTTAGAAACCAGAACCAGATTCTTTTATGCTGAGAACACTGGAACACCAATTGTAATGAAGTGAAACCTTAATCTTCAAAGGTAATGAAGTGATCACTAATTGCTATTTACTCATCTTATTCAAACAGACCCTCCACGCTTCATTATTTTAACAAAGTCACGGAATCACAGAAAATGACTAAATTAATAGACAGTTAAAGAAAATTACAGTTCTCTGTGGGGCTATGTAATGTGATGTGATCAACACCCAATATCAATAAGTTAAATGAAGCATTAAATAAAAAAAAACATTATATTATACTACAGTACCTAATCAAAAGTAAAGTTAACAGATTCACAAGTTTCTTTCTCTTTTTATCAACAATTCTGAATTAAATCGGAAGAAATATGGAATTGTTGTACTAAAATTCAATCACAAGTTTGTAATTTAAGAAAAAAAAAATCATCACGTATTAAACAGAACAACATCCCAGCAACAATTCAATCAAGTATGGTCGAGCAATTAGGTCAGAGAAGAGAAGAAAAAACGAACCTGGAGGATGAGCAATTAGGTCGATGTAGCCACCACCAGTCTACCGATGTCAGTTTTCGTTCTAGGCGTCAAGCCACCACTAGTCGCTCCCGTCAATGGAGAGGAGCAGAGGAGCTCGGAACGGCGGAGAAGCGTAGATGAGCTCGTAGCGGCGCAGAAGAATGAAAGAGTAGTGGCTAGAGTTTGTGTTAAAAGAGGAGAAATAATGGTTCGGACTCATCTGTTAAACTGGGTGGTGGAGGAGGTGGATGTGGCGGGCGGAGAGTTCTAGGGTTTTGTTTAGGCCCTTTAGGGTAAAGTGAGCTAAGGAAAAGTGCCAAAAGAGAGAGGAGACGGGGAATAAGTTTTTTTTTTTTTTGGTAGTAACAGCCCTTAGGCAAAAACATTGAACTTCAAAGGAGAGTACAAATAATCGGTTACAGATATAGTGCCAGAAAAAGAAATTAAAGAGGGAATAAAGGAAATGTGTAACCAGTACAAGAAACATAATGAATTCTAGCATAATTCGCTAAAAAATGAGCATCCAGATTCTCCTCTCTAGGCAAGTATTTGCAATGAAAACCATGGTAGTTGCGCCAATTCAGAACCAATGAAGATACCTCATGAAAGTTTTGCCAGGGAACAGTTTCTATTGCTATTGTACCAGTAAGGATCTGTTGGAGCTGATGACAATCAGTATAAAAGGTACAGCATTCTAATCCCTGCTCCATAGCTTCCCGTACGGCTAGCATCATTGCTGAGAGCTCAGCGGAGAAGGAGGAGTCTGTGTTGCCGCACCCTGAGCCATATTGTTTCAGTTCGCCTTGACAGCATAGAATATATGCCCAGCCCCCTGCATGTGGGGCCTGAAAGGAACCATCAACATAGCACTCAACACCCTCGCCTCTGTCACTCTCAGTTTGCTTCCAAATATGCTTGAGTGGGCCCGTAATTTGCATTGTAGTGGACAGTTTAGAGAGGTTATTATGAAAATTGGCAAGCTGATATGTATTCCTTGCATCAAGCTTTTTCCCCTCAATAACATATGAGCATCTATTCTTCCACAAAGCCCATATCAGATTGGCAAATTCAATGAATTGTGCAGGCTCTAAAGCATTGCATATGTAGCACAATAAGCTGATCAGATTTTGTGGGATGCAATCAGTCCTCAAAGCTAATGGAGAGCCATACCAGTAAGCTTTAGAGAATTGACAAGAGAACAAAGCATGCCTTACTAGTTCCTGACCTTGTCCACATACAGAGCACTCAGGGGCTAGAAAACCCAATCTGGCAGCATAAGAACCTCTTATTGGCACACCATCAGAGATCAATTTCCAGAGAAACAGTCTAATTCTTGGCATAATACCGGGGCAGTGCCACACTATTTTTAGGAGCTTGCTTACTTGTGAATCAATCCCATGATGGTGACTTTGGAGCATTTTGCAAGCTTCTTTGAATGTGAGTTGACCCGAGGGCGACATAGTACAGATCAGCCTATCCTCCCGGTTAGTGTGTATCAGTGGCGGCTGAGGGTACTTCATGAGAATATGCAGGGCCACACTAGTACCAAGAAAGTTTGCCAGTGCGTCATGAGACCAACTTGAGCTTTCTGTATCTATTAGTGCGTGTAGAGTAAGCCTTGATTGCGCCATATTCAGAGGTTGAACTGAATGCCAGAAATCATGCCATGGTTCCGAGAAGACCCTGCACTTATCTCCTCGACCCAATTGCCATTGAACTGCAGGCTTGAGTGTCTCTCTCATCTGCATGACTGCTCTCCAAAGTTTAGTGCAGCTGGGTGAAATCGTAGATTGCCATAGGTTCTTCCTTGATAAATACTTTGCTGTCACTAGGGCAACCCACGGTTTGCCCACATGTTCTTTATTAGCCAGTTTCCACAGGATCTTGAGCATCATGGCCCCACTAATCACACCAACGTCCCTGATTCCAAGTCCCCCTTGGCATTTCGGCCTTGCTATTTTCTCCCATGCCACCAAATGCATCTTTTGCCTACCACCACTCTCCCAGAAAAAAGGTCTGATCAGAGTATTGATTTTAGAGATAATCGGTGCAGGGAGTGGACCCCCTGCCACCGCATACACAATCATAGGCTCCACAACTGCTTTAATAAGCACAACTTTAGCAGACTGGGATAGAGTTTTTGCCGTCCAGGTTTGCAACTTGCCTTGAATTATGTTTACTAAATGAGAGAAATGAATCGGTTTAGATGCCAACACCGGCATCCCCAGATACACATGAGCATCATCACCAAGCTGAGCATTGAAAATAGAGAGCACAAGTTGCCTTTCACTAGCTCCTGTATTCCTGGAGAACCAAACTCTTGACTTTTCATGTCCAATCTCCTGCCCCGACATCTGGCAAAAAGTCTGAATTATTTGCTTTGTTCTGCTTGCCTGTTGTGCTGATGCTTCCCCAAATATGATTAGATCATCTGCGAACATGATTGAGGTGAGGTGAGGTGCTGAGTTTGTGATTTGGATACCTCGAATAGAACCTTGTTGCTGATGTAACGAAAGCATTCTTGAGAGGATATCCATACACAATATGAAGAGGTAAGGGGACAAGGCACATCCCTGCCTTAATCCCCTCTTTGGCGTCATAAACCCGTCAGCTTTCCCATTGATCAATATCGAGAAGCGTGCCATTGTAACACAAGATTTAATCCATTGAATATATTCTCCTGGGAAGCCAAAGATGGACAGAACTCCAAAAATGAAACCCCAGTTCATTCGATCAAATGCCTTTGAGAGATCACACTTATAGCAATAGCTTGGGACAGCAAAGCTTCTTTTATTAAGAGAGTGTAAGACCTCTCTTAGCACAATCACATTCTCAGAAATCTCCCTACCAGGCGTGAAAGCCGTCTGGTTTAGTGAAACTAGTTCAGGGATGAAGCGCTTCATTCTATTTGCCAGCAATTTAGAAATGACTTTATAGAGGAAATTACAAACCGAGATTGGACGAAAGTCGGTGACTTTGGTGGCACACTCAACCTTAGGTACAAGCACCATGTTTGATGCTGCCACCTTCGGGTCCAGAGCCCCAGTCTGAAAGAAATTCTTCACCTCATGCAACACACATGGCCCAAAAGCTTCCCAATACATTTGAACAGCACGACCGTTGATACCATCCGGTCCGCTTGCACGATCTGGATGGATCGAAAAAACCGTTGCAATTATTTCCTCGTCCAAAGGCTGCAGCGCTAAGCACTCAGCTTCAGCAGCTGTAATTTTTGGTAAAGCTTGAACTAGCTCTGGCTGAAAGGAAAAATTCGATCCACCTGAATGCATCCCATAGATTGATTTGTAATGGTCCACAAAAGCTTTCCTTATGAGATTTTCATCGGTTACAACCGCACCATTGTCTAAAATAATGTTTGAGATCCGGTTAATTCTCCTCCGTTTTGCCACGGATTGATGAAAGAAACGGGTGTTCAGATCTCCCATAGTTGCCCACCTTACTCTTGCTCTCTGAGCCCAGTAGGCCTCAATTTGTAGTAGGTAGGAATTGTATTCCTGTTGGAGAAGTTGTGTTTCATGAGCTGAACCAAACAATTGTTCATTTTGCTGAACTTCTAGTAATCTTTGCTCCACATCCATCAATGCTGCCTCTGGTGTTTGAGCTGATATAGTCCAGTTCTTAACCTCAGTTTTCAAACATGAGAGCACTCGTTCCCAGCTTAGTCCCCCACGCTGCACAGCATTTTCACAGACAGATTTGAAATTTTCTCTGTAGGTCCACCAGTTTTCAAATTTAAACCTTTTTATTCCTCCTTTCTTCATAGGTTTTAAACTCAAGAGTAAAGGGCAATGATCACTGTTTCGTCTGGGCAAGTGAAAAAGCTTTGATTCTGGGAACATGGCACACCATGGGACCGTTGCCAGCGATCTGTCAAGTCTTTGCATTATGAAATTCCCCGGCTGTTGATTATTTGCCCATGTATAAGCCGGGCCATGATAGCCTAAATCCACCAAGCCAGATCTAGCAATCATCGATTGAAAAAGTTTTGTGTTTCCTTTTAACTCGAGACGATCCACCAAACTTCTCAAACGGAGAATAGATCGAGTTAAAGTCACCGATAACACAGAGGGGTCTCCCATCACACTCTGAGTAGTACACTAATCGCTCCCATATGTATTCTGTAACACAGTCATGTGGATCCCCATACACAGCACCTAGTATCCACGGCTCAGCTAAAGGGGAGAGAGTAATCTTTGCAAAAATGAAGAAGTGGGATCGTTCCAGGATCTCAACTTGGATGTTGTCATCCCATAGTAACCATAACCCCCCTGATCTCCCAACCGATGGCACTATCTCATAGTTTTTCAAAGGTAACCAAGATATCCTATGTACAGCCTGTCTCACATCACACTTAGTTTCTGACACAAAGGCCATGCCAGCCCTCGTGCTGTGGAGGATACGAGCTAGAGTAGGAACTTTTACGCGTCCTCCACTACCGCAACAGTTCCAAGCAACTAGGTTCATAAATCTGACCGTGACGGTTTGGGGCCCTCCCTCGCCCTTTTGTTTGTGCCGTTTTTTGGCATGAGAGAGTTCATCACAGAGTTAGAATCAGAGGCTAGTGTTAGACTGCTACCAGAATAGAAAACCAATCCAGTAGGTTGAGAGTTTATGGTAAGGTTGTTATGCACTGTACCTTTAACGCTTGGTATGGTTGCCTCTGAAGCAACGAAAGGCAGCCCCGTGCAATTTGAGGAGATATTAGGAATATCAAGAGAGGGTTGAGCCATGGTAGAATCAATTGTGGGTGGTGCTTGGTTTAGTGCGGTCCACTTTAAGGTTTGGTGGATGTGATCAGAAAATAGCCCAGAATGGTCAAGGGATGCTTGGCCTCGGTTTATAGGTCTGGAGTGGGTCGCAGCCTGTTGAGGTGGCACAGGAGGGTCACGGTCATTGTTATGGTTGCCATTATTCTGTCCATGATTATTACCAGGGGAGGGGGCAGTAAATACCTGATCATTCGGCAACATAGTTACATTGTTGATCCAAGCTCCTACACGTTGAGGAGATAAATCCATCAGCTCAGGTCGTTGAGCATAGCGAGGGTCTTGGCAGAGCCTGTTAAGCCTCGCCCATACTTTGCACGTGTTGATGTCATGGCCGAACTTAGCGCACAATGTGCAGTGTCTCCTCAGTTTCTCATAAACGACATGGAAGGTTAGTGTCCCTACATTCCTGAGAGTGACCTCAGCCGTGTCGACAAGCTCATCCTCAATGGGTCTACGAACTTTTGCTTTAAGGTATCTCCTTCCTCCCAGGATGATTGGAGTAACATGTGAGATTAGAGTGCCAACCTTACCTGCCAGCATTTGAGCGCCTACAGGGGAGAGAAGTTGCTGGTGTGTACCATAAAGTTGGCATAGTTCTACATGAGTGAAGAGGCTGTCACTAATGTTTAGCGGATCGGTGACTCTTTCTACTGCCACGAGATCAGTTCTATAGACCCAAGGGGCACCTTCTAGCACAGTCTGAAGATCCTCGTGGCACCGAAAAGTTGCAATGTAGATGTTTTTGGAGTTGAAGGAAATATTTACCGGCATAATTGTTCTCCATGCTTTGCGCATTTGATTGGTAAACAGATCATCCAAAACCAGTCGATCAGTGAGCACCTTCACCACCAAGCATAAGGACCAGTCTGTGACAGCCTCGGCTTGAGTTGGCAGGGGTTCAGGATCAGAGGATCCAACACAGGTTGGTTGGAGCTTGGCAAAGCGCTGGATGAAATTCATCGTCACTAAGGTTCATGGAAGCCATTGGGTTAGTGGGGTAAAGAAGAGTGTGAGAGGTTGGCTTGAGAGAGATATTATGATTGGAAGTTTTGTTTTTGAAAGTTGAATTTTGTGTGAGCTGAGTGGTAGTGTTAATGGGTATCGCTTGTGCTGGAGTTTCAATACGATTTAGACTCAGTATTCCTTGGTTTGGAGACAGATCAGAGCATGCTGGTACGCGTGCAATTGTGTCATCACAAATAAAGAATTCCTGTGATGGAACTTTCTTCTGGTCAGGTCCCTCAGAGCGCCAAAAATGTGAAACTGTATTAATTACCCAAGTGGGGACAACTTGATTGTGGGAGCATTCAATGCATTCTTTTGGGAGAAGAGCATACGCATGATATGGTAACATTGACCCAAAGGTAGACCAATTTTTGGTACCCTTGTCATTCCCTAACGGCTCAATATACCTTAGAGAACTTTGTAGACCTGGTTCTTGTGCACTCTTATTTGTTGCAAGCTTCTTCTCCGGTTCACCATGGACCAGCCAGGGTATATTCAATATCTTTTGGGTGGTTGGTACCGCAACACAAAATTGCCCTAGCTGTATCACCATATGTGGAGTGGCCAGATGAGGATACAAAGGTAGAGGGATAAGGATTTGTCCTATACAAATGTATAAAGTAGGAGAGTAACTGGAGAAATTCATTGTTTGAAAGACCAAAAAGGGTCAAAGTAGAGATCAAATATCGATAAAGAGAGAAATCAATTAATGAAAAGAGGAAATCAGAACATTAAAGGAGAAGCAAGTGAGCATTCAATAGAAGAATGATAGTAAATGAGGAACGAGGATTAGGTAAGTAGCAGTAAGAGGTGTTCAGTGGGAGGGAGAGAGAATTGTGCACCGTTAGATTGGCACCGGGAAGAGACAAAGACAAGTGCCAGTAAGACTGATCAATGACAGACTGGCTATTTTCGATATTCCATGCCGTCTATTCTGTATCAATTGTGTAATGGGTAGGAAATAACGTCTCTGTTGATCCAAACCACAAGAGGATGTACCAATAATCTGCATACCATTCTCGATCAATGCAAGATCACATTTGATCTTTTGTGAGGTAGCTTATGCGTGTCTTGCATATGTGCTTTATACAAAGTTTTTGCTCTTGTACGGAAAATCGTCTAGTAAAGAACACAGAGGATCAAAAAAGGCAAAAAAAAAAAAGGAAAAAGAAATGCATTTTGCCGGAAAAAAAAGTTAGATTTTACTTTTTTTTTAAAAAAAATAATTATGATTTCAAAACCGTACATGCATATATCTTTGGCACCATTTTTTTTAAGTAATTGATATGCATGAGTAATTGATTCAAAAAGGGAAAGAATTCAAAGCATTACCTTGGTAAGAGACTACAATGAACGATTAGAAATTCATTTTTTTTATAAAATAAAACAACAATTTTCTATGATAACTTTTTTAAATAGATGAAATATTAACAATTTCGGGGTGTTACATGGTTTATTTTTTTTTTTAAATATTACCTTTACTTTATTTAATTTCGTACCGTTCATAAATAGATTAACTTAATTGATAATTTTGATAAAACATATAACAATATTTTATAAATTTCTTACCTTTACTTTATGTAATTCCATAAGAAAAGCTTATGCTGCAGCTTCAAGCCTTCAACCGCAATAATTTCATCTCACCATGCACCACAATAATTTGACTACTTAATTGATTTATGATTCTCAAGTGTTAAGTGTAAATTTCATCTTAATTGTATAATTCAAGAAAATTGTACATGAATTCTAGAAAAGTCTCAATCTAATTAGTTCTTGACCGTCCAAATTTAAAAAAGAAAAATGCAAAATAATAGTTAAGAATTTCAGAAAAATATTAAATTTCGTCACCAAAAAAATAATAATAAGATACTAAATAAACAAATAACTAATTAATTTTCTAATTAAACAACAAAATAAACGTCTAATTAAACAATAAATAAAATGGCAGTATGAATCATACATGATAAGAATAATCTCGTTGATTTTGAAAAATTAATATTGAAGGCTAAAGGAATTAATACAATAGCTCCATCAAAATTGAAACGGTTATATGTAAATATACATTCATAGTTGAGATTTATTTTAGTAATCTACATTAAATAACTTGCTGCTAGTCTGTGGACAAAACTAAATTAATTAGTTAAAATCCATGTGAACACCCAAATTATTTTCACATATGTTTACACTTTAGATAACCATCCAATATTAACTAATATATTTAAATATAAGAATAATTAGATATATGCCACTATGAGAATTGCCAATTTGAAAAATACCACTGTTAATTAAGTTACTAATTAGTTTTATGCCACTACAAATTGATTAAAATTAGTTTTATTCCTTCTTCTTAAAATGGTTAAAATTAGAGATATGACACTCTAAAATCTGTCATATTTTTTTAAAATAACCAAATTACCCTTTTATAAATTATTCATTTAAAAAACTTACGAAAAAAAAAATTACAGAGTCGTAATAATTCAGAAGTAAGAACAAATCAAAATACATAATCGATTCTTCCATGGCATAGGTTTTTTAAAAAATCCAATAACCTACCTTCAAAACAAAGAATAAAAGCCATGTTTTCAAATGTCAATCAAAAAACAACAAAAAATCAATTTCATATGATTTATATCATATTGGACCATTTTCAAAGTTATTTAGTTCTTTTCAAATGTAAAACGTACCCACATATTTAATATGTATTAATTGATTAATTAAAGTTGGGTTGGTTATTAGTTGAAAACCAACTTATCTTTTTTTTTTTATCACTAATATTTGCAAGAAATACACAAACACGATCCATCTGAAATCTTCAATTAAGAGGCAAGAATAATTAAGATGGTTCTTTTGTTCTATGACCTTCTTCCATTGCACAATAAAGTTTCCTTTTTTTTTTTTGGTGGGGGAAATACATATTATTAATCAATAAAGGAACATCATTTTCATTGTTGAAAGAGGATGCCTCTCCATGCATCGTTAGCCCCATCGTGACAATTACTATTGACAAATATGATTTTTCTTTGCTTTGGTTTAGTACAAAATATAATTTTTGAAAAGGTGGTTATTTAGATAAGATATAATAGAAAAGTACATAGTGCATATTAATTAGCCTAGTTTGGTATTAAACTTGAGGTGAAACATTATTAAATAAGATTTTTCTTTGCTTTGGTTTAGTACAAAATATAATTTTTGAAAAGGTGGTTAGATAAATAAAAATAGAAAAGTATATAGTGCACATTAATTAGCCTAGTTTGGTATTAAACTTAAGGTGAAACATTATTAAATATGATTTTTCTTTGCTTATGGAGTTGCTTAATGACTCGTTTAAAACGAATACTGATACAACCAAAGTAATCAAAGTAATTGCAAGTCTTAAAAATACAATTAATTTTATGATAAGAATGCGTTATTATTCATAGAAAAAAATTATATTTAAATATAAAATTGAGTTTCCTCTTCGAATTACATATATTTAGTTGACGAATATGTCAATTGCTTCAACAATTAGATAACTTTTACTATAAGTCTACATAATATATCATGAAATCAGGTAAAATTAGAAAAGATAATATTTCCAATTAATTGCATTTACTTATAGCATTTTTTATCCGTTAATGTAATCGAGATCAGTCCCACTGATTGCTCGAGTACAAATAAAATGGGACGAGGTGCGCATAAGTATAAAAAAATATCTAATTTTGTTTGCACCGGTTTAAGAAAAAAATAGGTGCTATTATTATAATAAATAAATAAATAAAAATATTAAGCCGATTTGAACCGGTTATTGCAAGAAACTGGTGCAAAAGTTTGATTGAGATTAGCACCGGTTATTATATAATAACAGGTGCAAATTGGTTGCGCACCGGTTACTATATAATAACAGGTGCTAATCTTCAATAAGATTTGCACCGGTTTTCTTTAAAAACAGGTTCAAATGTTTTAAAATTTTATTTTGTTTTATTTTTTAATCCGTAAATTTATAAAAACCGGTGTTAAATAGTTTAATAAAATATCGATTATGCCACTCAAGTTTGTTTACACCAGTTATTTTAAAAAACCGATGTTAATGGGGCGGTGCTAAAGCCCTTTTTTGTGGTAGTGTATCTAAAATTGTTTTGAAAAATAATGGACCATTCATTGCGGCATAATTATTTGCATGCAATTTCTATTTCCTGTGTTTTTCTTTCATCATCATATAGGTCATGACTAGCTATTAACTTGATTAGGAATCCAAGTTTATGTAATTATTTAATTTGTGAATTGTATAAGCATGTCAAATTTGGAGAATGATCCATTTATTTATCTGAAAAGTAAATTGCAAGAGACTGACATACCGTGTTTTGCATTTATGTCTCCATTTTCTATTGACAAGAAATTCCATGCCTTCTTGTCTATATCTGAAACCTAATACATTTATAATTTTCCTATAAATACTATCCATGCTACATAGCCCCTGTTGTCATGCTTCTCTTTGGCAATTTGTTCTGAGTTGTCTTGAGTTTGGTTCTTTGATTGTTTGGAATAATATTGCTTTGCTTTTTATGGTAAATGATTTATTAATACGTATATGCAAGATGTAACAATAAATTTCATTAGTCATATTATGATATATGGAATTTGGCATATTGGGTCGCATCTTATGTAATTACTTTTTATCATAAACTTTTACTGAGAATTTTGGATGGAGATATTTCTAGTATTGATGTTTTAATGGAAAAAAATTTAATATTGAAAGATATGTATTTAATTAACTTTAGAAATAAGTACATCATCAAACATATAGTTTATTTTGTCTAAATAGTCGACTTGGATATGGTTGAAGATATACCGGAGCAATCGTGACCCTGAACTGTTGGCTGGACCAACTTATGACTTGGAGGCTTAAATTGGACCAAGCGTGTTAGCCGGCCGGTCGACAACAGGCATTTTTAATTTTTTATTATTGAACTTTCTTTCTTTTTTTTCTTGAGGGAAGTTTATCATTGATTATATCATATTAGGCTTTGCTCTGGAAGGAGGGACTCGGTGGAAAAGGAAGAGAATTTAAACACTTTACCTTGCTCTTATAAATTCTGCTGGGTGAATGGGCGGAAACATAAGGAAACACAAGTTTTCCAAAATCCAATATAAAGAGAACATCAGTTAACCCCGAATTTGGGGTGTAACAGAGGAAAATGAGGAATCAAAACATTCTACCAATGATACCCTTACACTTTTATTTTTCTAAAACTGGACCCCCACAAAATTTATAATCCCTTTCAATTAAAATAAGAAGGGTAACGTTGTCTTTTGGCATGTTGAAAAGAAGATTACTGATTTTAATTTTTATACATGTTTTTCCAATTGTGGAGCAAGGAACTTTCATTCTTGTACACTTCCTTAACCTTCTTTTCTTTTTCCATTATTTTCCTTCATCTTTATTTCAATTTTCTGGAGCATAGCCTTAGTCTTCAAAGAGTTATCCTTTACAAAATTTTCAGCACCCAAAAGTAGGGACGACTGTAACAAAATCTCTAATCAAGGATTGGGATTCTGCCATTCTGTTCTGCTTCGGCATTCTAGTCCTATATTGAAATGATTATATATAATAAAGTCCATAATGTAATGATTATATATAATCAGGCCTTCAATTTTCAAACACTCCCTCAGTCCCTCACTCTCCGAGTAAATAATTCCTAGACTTATCTTACCGTCCCTAATCAGGTCTCTGATCTGTACTATCCTACAGAAGCAGAAGCAACTTTACCAAAAAAAATCAAAGCAGTCAATTCTTTTTGTCAACTTGATTTTATCCAATACAGACAGCTAAATGAGTTGGGTATCCCTAATCTGACCGGGGCTGTTAAACTTTTTTTAATTTTTAAAGTTTGTATGATGCATTTGAATAGAAATAAATGTAGATGATTTGCTTGAGTTGGTGATTTAAATTTCTTTTATTTTTTTTTTTTTTAAAAAAGATATCTCAACTACCATAGCTCACTCCAACAACCCCGTTATTTCCATACAATAGAAAGAGAAAAACAAACGAAACAAAAAGAAGATAGCAGAATTAGTCAAACAACATATACAAGAGAAGTGGTTTTGGATGTCAGCAAAGTCATATTGTGACCGACTGGATCACAAGTTGCATTTCAACGAAGTGCGAGTACTTGCCAAGAGGAGTGGTTGAATTGACTTCCAAGTCAGTTCAGCTTTGACAGAGCATTATATTTTGTCAACTACTGGTAGATACTGAGAGTTTGTTACAGAAGGAGATAATGAAAATGTGGAAGATTGAAATGTCCACCAGGATGCCAGGTTTCAACACAAATTCATTTCAAAGTAGTAAGTAATATTGAGAAGTTAATTGGTTGGATAGAGCGAAACGAAATGGTGAAGACGAAGAGATGACTGTTTAATTGTAGAAGAGACTGTTGTGAATAAAAAAGGAAATGAGAAATTGTAAAATTAATTAAGAAGAAAAGAGAGCAGGTACATACAATGTACCGTTAGGAGTTTCAACAGTAACATTACGAACCCACTTACAAATAACATTGTACATCTTCAGTGGGAAAAAAAAAAAAACTTAGAAAAATAAATTCCAATACTTTGAGAGCAGGTACTCATAATTTTTGACAGAGACGTCGCACATTGATAAAAGTTTGAGCTTGGTGGTATCAGCAACAAGTGAGCATTGTGCAAAATGCTATTTTTTTGTTATGATAATTGATTTCAAAACTCATCAGCGCAGAGATAGATAAGAATGATTTCACAAATAGTTTTTCACAGCCAAGATAACTCCTTGAACTTTATAGTGGATCTTTCATCCTCGCCGAATTTATATGGTTTTTCCTACTAAAACTAGGAAAACATTACTCATAATGGTTTGTTTTATAATTTATATAATTGTTTCGCCATTGTTTATAAGGGTGATGGGGTCTTCCAAGGTGAAGTTCAGTGCTAAGTGAAATAGAGAGGATGCCAGTAACTGGACGGCTGAGAATGCATCTGGATGCATCTTAAAATATTCTTGCATTTTCTCATTTCGAGCTTTTCAATAATGGGTTCTTCAAAAAGATTAAGATGGCCCTCATTTGGATGAGTGAATCAAATATAGAGGAGCAGTTGAGGTAAGAGCAGACAACAATCAAGGTAATTTTTTGAATTTGCCTTGACAAAAGAAATTTTTTAAAAAAAACGAGATTTTCTTTCATGCTTTATTTTAAGAATAATAATGGCAAAAAGTACACCATTATTGAGAGATAACTATTTGTATTCAATTTCTTTTTTCTGTGTTTCTTGTCTCTTTATCAATCAGGTGACTTGCTCTTGAGTTGATTAGGAATCCATCTATTTAATTGTGAAAATTTATAAGCACGTCATATTTTGGAGAGTAATCAATTTATTGATATGAAATGAAAATTGCATGAGACTGACATACCGTGTGTTTGTATTTATGCCTCCGATTTCTATATATTGACATGAAATTTCAGGCCTTCTTGTCTATATCTGAAACCTAACACCTTATAATTTTCCAATAAATACCATCCCTGCTAGTCAGCTTCTATTATGCCACATCCTTAACTTACATAAGTATTCACACAAAAAGAAAAAACAGGGGAAAAACATAGTGAGAATGGAGGCAGCATTGATGAAGCAAACTTTTGTAGCGCTTGTGGTGTTAGCAATGCTGATGCTAACGACTGAGGCTCAAACTGCACCGGCCCCTGCTCCATCACCAATTTCTAACTCTGATGCAGCTACCATCGTGCCAATATTTGCCATCGGTGCCTCTGTTGTCATGGTTCTCTTTGGCAACCTGTTCTAAGATGTGTTGTGTTTGGTTGAAATCCTCCGTTGTTTGGAATTATTACTTTGCTTTCGTTTGGTAAACGATTTATTAATTCATATATGTATGACGTAACAATAAATTTCATTGGTCGCATTGTGATTAATGGAATGTAGTTTGGTAAGCGACTTATAGGCATATTGATGAGGACTTTATCGTTATTTAAGAAGCCTTATCGAAATAAAAGAAACTGGTTTATACTCAATTCAGCCACTAAATTAACTTAATTAGTATAGACGGGTTGTCGAATTCAGGGACGGACTGTTCAATTACATAGAGCGTTTGCTCTAAAATCTAAGCTAAATGAAACTAGGATAACAAGTTTAACTATAGGATTCAGATAATTGCTGGATTAAACCAAAACTGTTGGACTTGCTAAATTAAGGAATTCATAGAAATCGAGATAAAAACCTAATGAAATTGTAAACTAGGGGATCGAGTTGTTCACTTTCTGGTTTTAATTCCGGATTCGAGCGACCCGTCTACTTTCGTAGAGGTCCGCTCGAATCACCAAAGGTCTATTGGACTCAGGCGGTCTACTTGTTTCTAAGTTTGCACAGACAACAATCGAATAGTCCAAGTATAACTCCTATTCCAAACCGATAACTAAGTAGTCTGACTAGTTTAATCTGGTCATTTGTGTGAGATAGGTAACGATTAACTGTACTTAATCCTAACTTTCGTCTAGGTTAAGGTTCAACTAGCCGTTATGACTAACTCCCTATCTACCCTAAGTGTCAACTTTCGCTTCTTAACTAAGGGTCGATAGTTATCATCTTTGGGTCTTGTGATATCTCTCAACTTTCCTTTATTGAGATTAGACTTCATCATTTCTGATTCTTGATCTAGGCTTTCATCTTTCGATTAATTACCATCTAAGATATGTTGTCACATAATTGTCCTAAGCTTGGTTGGGTTTAAACTCCTAGGCTTGAGTTTGGCCTAAACTCAACAGGAAAATATCAAATCTACTCGAAAATAATTCAGAGCAACAATTGAAGATAAATCACAAAGATCAATAACACAAAAGATCAAATATATACTAATTAGAACATACTAAATTAAATTAAACCATAGGTTTACAACTATACCCCTAATTGTATTTAGCTTTTACAGATCATCATCAAAATACAGGTATCAAACATCAGATCTGGATAAGTTCAAGGAAAAGAAGAGATTACAACAAATAAACTCAGTTTCCTTCAGCTTTCTTCCCTGCCTCGAGCATCAAGCGGCCAACCTGGAGGCCAAGCGATCGCCTGAAGGCTCAGAAATTGTAGTCCTGAATATCTTAAGTGGTATTTTCTCTCTCTTTCCAGAACTCCATTTCTTCTTCGCCTTCTGGTCCTTTTATAATATTGCCTTGAATCCTCCAGATATGAAGATCGTGCCAGTTATTGCGGTTTTCGTCCATAAAGCGCATGAGAGGAAGTAAGGTTGAGAATAACTGCTCGGATTGAAAACTGTCAAATTCCATGCTCGCGGTCCGCTTAGTCTTCAAGCTGTCCGCCTGGTTGTCAGCAGATGTGTCCTCAACTGTCCTCTTCTGTCTATCCACTCAAATAGCATGTTGTGACGCTCAATTGCTCCAAAAATCGTGTAAAAAGTTCCAGATCGAAAATAAATCCTATAAAAACTTAAAAGGACATAGAAGTACCTATATCTACCAATTATATGCAGAAATTAAGTTAGAAACACATAAAATTAACAGTAAATTAGGCCAATTTGGGTCAAAACCTTGGTATGAAATCTTCCTAACAAATTCCCCCAAACTTGAACTTTTCTTGTCCTCAAGCAATAGTATAAGCTGTGGAAATATAAATTGGGGCCTAATTTAAGGTCAAAATTATGCTATGCAGAAGTTTACAAATCAGTCAATCTAGAACCTAATCACTGACCCAAGTTCAAACTTATCCAAACAACTTACAAAATCATTTTCAGGTTTAAGTTCAAAATTTCAAGTTGATCAAATTGACCTTAACTCAAACTAACAGTTTACTTTGTATTTAAACTCTGGCATGACTGATAAGTCGCCTTGCTAAATCCTAATTAAATAGTTTACTTAGATTAGAGCAATTGACTTGCGGATATTTAGCGACCGCTATTGCACCATGGCGGATTTGCACACACAAGTATATTTTGAAGGTCGTCTAAAATAAAAAAATTTTAAAATTTTCATGCAACTAATTAAGGCTAACTATAATTATATTAATTATTTATGCATATTGGACTATTAAATTTTAATAATTTCAAAATGTTTAAAACATAAAAATTGTGGCTTATTTTGTAAACTTTCTATAGAACTTTGACTCATGTCAATATGTGAAAGATATGCCCAAAATACTATTGTTATATCAGCAAATTATAGATTGCACTGCTATCTCCACTATTATACCGCTATATCGCCGATATTTTCCTCTATTTGTTATGGCCGCTATTTGAACCTTCGGGAGAAACTGTACCTACGACCGTCTCTCTTCACTTGTCAAAGCAGTTCTGTGAGCTACCCACCAGGCCCACCATCCCTTCCCTCCAAACTTTCCAATCTATCCCTCGAAATCTCAGTTCTAACAATATCTTGAAACCTACGTACACCTCGCACTTTTCCATCACTCCTCACTTCTCTAAAAATGTTATTGAAGCCATGTGCCCTTTAGGAATAGCCACTCTTCCCACTCTTCCCACTCTTCTCACTCTTCCCAACAACACTCTTTCGAACAACACTTTTCTCTCTACTTTTTCACACTTCCCAACGCTATTCCTAAACTCACCATCCAAACGACCTAGGAATAGCACTCTTCCCACTCTTCCCACTCTTCCTACTCTTCCCACTTTTCCACACTATTCCCACTATTCCCAACCCATCCAAACAAGTCCATAATTACCTGGAGCTACAAGTACAAAGCTTCTGTGCAACTTTTGACAAATCTATTTCGCGATAAAAATGTTTCCCTGATGTTGGACTAAAAGAAAATATCCACTTCAATAATTGAGTCTCATTACCAATCTAATACAAAACTAGCGTACATAAAAATGAGAAAAACAAAAGCTAGGTTGTTTGGCCTAGTGGTTTCGCTCTATTCAGCCAACCAAGTGGTGTTTGGTTCGATTCACGGAGAGAGCATTTATTTTCAAATTTCTTATTCCAAAATCGATGGTTTCAAACCAAACTTAAAAAAAAAAATGAGAAGAAACAAGTGTACATATAAATGAGAAGATGCAACAGGTGAAATTCACACGATAAAACATAATTGCATCGCTTTAATTAAGCCCAAAATATAGTGTTATTTTGGCAACGGAGTGTTGGCAAACCTCCAAGAAAATGGTTCCATAAAGCCATGTGCCCTGTATCCTGCCACTTCATCAACAGACACTGCTTCCGATATTTCCTCCAAGTCATCTTCACTGAGCTTAACCTTTATAGAGCCTATGTTACTCTCAAGATTTTTCACCTTAGTCGTTCCTGAGGAAAAAATTGAATTATAGATTAATATTATAAGCCTCCAACAAACAAATTAATCACAAATGAAATTTTCCACGCCGCACCCAAAAATATGCATCGCATTCTTACCAGGAATTGGGACCACATCTTCTCCTTGGTGAAGGACCCATGCTAGAGCAAGCTGAGCTGGCGTACAGTTGTGTTTTCCAGAGAGCTTCTCTACCCGTGCATATAACTCTTTGTTCTTCTCTAAGTTCTCTCCAATAAATCGTGGATGCCGAGCCTGTAATAAGACATAATAATAACAAATTCTGTACGTTAAATTTAGGCAAAAGGAACGTATACAGTTGAAGTTCATTTTGATTTTGATAGTTACCAGGGAACTCTCTGAAGAAATAGCCTCAGTTATGGCTTTTCCACCAAAGAAACCACGACCCAGAGGGCTGTAAGGTACAATTGCAATGCCAAGTTCTCTATATAACAAAGACAAAAATAAACAATTACAGAATTAGATACCAAGATGCAACCAAAATCAAGCAATTACAGGAGCTGTGTGGGTCATACCTGCAGAGAGGCACAATGTCTTCCTCTATGTCGCGAGCCCAAATGGACCACTCCATTTGTACACAAGTGATTGGATGAACTGCATGGGCCCTCCTAATGGTATCTGGGCTTGCCTCTGACAGACCTATATACTTCACCTTTCCTTCTTGCACCAATTTCTTCAGCTCCCCCATCTACTCTTCACACAGATATTTCACCAAATAGGTGACAGACATAGGCAATTAAGTTTACTAATAAAAAATTTTGATGGGTATCTGAATAATTATTCCGACACAATTACCAGTTACTAATCACAGTAAGTACTTAAACAAAATTACTTACCGTTTCTTCAATAGGAGTTGACTGATCGATTCTGTGCTGGTAATACAAATCGATGTAATCAACACCAAGTCGGTCCAGACTTGCTTCAAAAGAAGCACGCACATATTCAGGGTTTCCTTTAATATCCATTCCATTCAAATCATACCCCGCAATTCCAAACTTAGTTGCAAGTTGAGTTTTCTCTCTTGGCAATTGCCTCAACGCCTTCACACAAACAAATATTGTTGAAGCTTTAATTAATCTTATATGTACATTACATGAAACCATTAAATTATTCCCACCAGATCACAATTCATGTTACTTAATTTAGTCAAGAAATTGAAAACAGATCAAGGAGTATATAAAATACCTTTCCGACTAGAATTTCATTGGTTTTGGGGCCATAGATGTCGGAAGTGTCGAAAAAGGTGATCCCTTTGTTAAACGCTTCCTTGATGATTGCAATTCCAGCCTCTTCAGCAAGTGGAGAGTTGTACACTCCAGATAGACCCATGCAACCGAACCCCAATTTGGAGACCTGAAATTGAAAACAAGGCTTTAAAGAGAGGAAGAGAAAGCTCTTTGAGTCTTGTCTTTTCATAAAAAAGTTTATCGTTGTACCTCCAAGCCTTGGGATCCGAGCTTCACTCTTGGAATTTCGATTTGCTCAGAGCTTTCCATGGTTGAGTTAGAGGTATTTTTGGGTAGGAGATGGAGCAAGCGAATGTCGGACAACTGGTGTTCCGTGTTCGACTCTTCACTTCACTCAGCGAACTTTATAGGAGAGTGAGTTGACTGCATGCAACATAGTTGACCGGATTTTATGTGGCCGCATCATTGATTTAATATTTCTTTATAGTAATCTTTTGGCATAGAATATCACAACTATTTGACGCACGTTTTTCTCTGGTCTGCAATATTTCCCTGATAGTTGCGTGCGGTCGTGCAGACGAAAGCAATGACCGATAATATTTTTCTGAGACGGAAGCAATTACCTATATACATGGGAGGACACGAGATCATGCGGACGGGCGTCCGGTATCACGCCGGTGATTAATTCAGAAAAATTTTAATCGTTGAGATTAAATTGGAAGGTCCATTTTAGAAAATGCGCAGTTTTTTTTTTTTTTTTTAAGCCTTTGTACCAATTAAATTTTGGGTTTTTTAAAAGGATTCTGGGTTTCTTAAAAATAATATGGACATTTGAAGCAATTTCAATCTTCCCTAGAAGGTCTATCAATGTAAAAGGTAATTTTGGAATTTGTCCTTGACGGAAAGGTTTTTCGTACCAGATTTTATTTGGCACTTTATTTATTTAATACCAGAAAACATCGCATTTAATAGTTGAACAGATTTTATTTGGCACTTTAGTGATAATGCAGGCAGCATTGATGAAGCAAACTTTTGTAGCGCTTGTTGTCTTGGCAATGGTGATGCTTACGACAGAGGCTCAAACTGCACCAGCCCCTTCTCCGTCTCCAATTGCTACCTCTGACGCTGCCACCATCATGCCAATATTTACCATGGCTGCCCCTGTTGTCATGCTTCTCTTTGGCAATTTGTTCTAAGTTGTCTTGAGTTTGGTTCTTTGATTGTTTGGAATAATATTGCTTTGCTTTTTTTGGTAAATGATTTATTAATACGTATATGCAAGATGTAACAATAAATTTCATTAGTCATATTATGATATATGGAATTTGGCATATTGGGTCGCATCTTATGTAATTACTTCTTATCATAAACTTTTACTGAGAATTTTGGATGGAGATATTTCTAGTATTGATGTTTTAATGGAAAAAAAATTAATATTGAAAGATACGTATTTAATTAACTTTAGAAATTAGTACATCATCAAACATATAGTTTATTTTGTCTAAATAGTCGACTTGGATATGGTTGAAGATATACCGGAGCAATCGTGACCCTGAACAGTTGGCTGGACCAACTTATGGCTTGGAGGCTTAAATTGGACCAAGCGTGTTAGCCGGCCGGTCGACAACAGGCATTTTTAATTTTTTATTATTGAACTTTCTTTCTTTTTTTTCTTGAGGGAAGTTTATCATTGATTATATCATATTAGGCTTTGCTCCGGAAGGAGGGACTCGGTGGAAAAGGAAGAGAATTTAAACACTTTACCTTGCTCTAATAAATTCTGCTGGGTGAATGGGCGGAAACATAAGGAAACACAAGTTTTCCAAAATCCAATATAAAGAGAACATCAGTTAACCCCGAATTTGGGGTGTAACAGAGGAAAATGAGGAATCAAAACATTCTACCAATGATACCCTTACACATTTATTTTTCTAAAACTGGACCCCCACAAAATTTATAATCCCTTTCAATTAAAATAAGAAGGGTAACGTTGTCTTTTGGCATGTTGAAAAGAAGATTACTGAGTTTAATTTTTTTACATGTTTTTCCAATTGAGGAGCAAGGAACTTTCATTCTTGTACACTTCCTTAACCTTCTTTTCTTTTTCCATTATTTTCCTTCATCTTTATTTCAATTTTCTGGAGCATAGCCTTAGTCTTCAAAGAGTTATCCTTTACAAAATTTTCAGCACCCAAAAGTAGGGACGACTGTAACAAAATCTCTAATCAAGGATTGGGATTCTGCCATTCTGTTCTGCTTCGGCACTCTAGTCCTATATTGAAATGATTATATATAATAAAGTCCATAATGTAATGATTATATATAATCAGGCCTTCAATTTTCAAACACTCCCTCAGTCCCTCACTCTCCGAGTAAATAATTCCTAGACTTATCTTACCGTCCCTAATCAGGTCTCTGATCTGTACTATCCTACAGAAGCAGAAGCAACTTTACCAAAAAAAATCAAAGCAGTCAATTCTTTTTGTCAACTTGATTTTATCCAATACAGACAGCTAAATGAGTTGGGTATCCCTAATTAATCTGACCGGGGCTGTTAAACTTTTTTTAATTTTTAAAGTTTGTATGATGCATTTGAATAGAAATAAATGTAGATGATTTGCTTGAGTTGGTGATTAAAATTTCTTTTATTTTTTTTTTAAAAAAAAAGATATCTCAACTACCATAGCTCACTCCAACAACCCCGTTATTTCCATACAATAGAAAGAGAAAAACAAACGAAACAAAAAGAAGATAGCAGAATTAGTCAAACAACATATACAAGAGAAATGGTTTTGGACGTCAGCAAAGTCATATTGTGACCGACTGGATCACAAGTTGCATTTCAACAAAGTGCGAGTACTTGCCAAGAGGAGTGGTTGAATTGACTTCCAAGTCAGTTCAGCTTTGACAGAGCATTATATTTTGTCAACTACTGGTAGATACTGAGAGTTTGTTACAGAAGGAGATAATGAAAATGTGGAAGATTGAAATGTCCACCAGGATGCCAGGTTTCAACACAAATTCATTTCTAAGTAGTAAGTAATATTGAGAAGTTAATTGGTTGGATAGAGCGAAACGAAATGGTGAAGACGAAGAGCTGACTGTTTAATTGTAGAAGAGACTGTTGTGAATAAAAGAGGAAATGAGAAATTGTAAAATTAATTAAGAAGAAAAGAGAGCAGGTACATACAATGTACCGTTAGGAGTTTCAACAGTAACATTAGGAACCCACTTAAAATAACATTGTACATCTTCAGTGGAAAAAAAAAAAAAAAAAAAAAAAAAAAAAACTTAGAGAAATAAATTCCAATACTTTGAGAGCAGGTACTCATAATTTTTGAGAGAGACGTCGCACATTGATAAAAGTTTGAGCTTGGTGGTATCAGCAACAAGTGAGCATTGTGCAAAATGCTATTTTTTTGTTATGATAATTGATTTCAAAACTCATCAGCGCAGAGATAGATAAGAATGATTTCACAAATAGTTTTTCACAGCCAAGATAACTCCTTGAACTTTATAGTGGATCTTTCATCCTCGCCGAATTTATATGGTTTTTCCAACTAAAACTAGGAAAACATTACTCATAATGGTTTGTTTTATAATTTATATAATTGTTTCGCCATTTTTTATAAGGGTGATGGGGTCTTCCAAGGTGAAGTTCAGTGCTAAGTGAAATAGAGAGGATGCCAGTAACTGGACGGCTGAGAATGCGTCTGGATGAATCTTAAAATATTCTTGCATTTTCTCATTTCGAGCTTTTCAATAATGGGTTCTTCAAAAAGATTAAGATGGCCCTCATTTGGATGAGTGAATCAAATATAGAGGAGCAGTTGAGGTAAGAGCAGACAACAATCAAGGTAATTTTTTGAATTTGCCTTGACAAAAGAAATTTTTTAAAAAAAACGAGATTTTCTTTCATGCTTTATTTTAAGAATAATAATGGGAAAAAGTACACCATTATTGAGAGATAACTATTTGTATTCAATTTCTTTTTTCTGTGTTTCTTGTCTCTTTATCAATCAGGTGACTTGCTCTTGAGTTGATTAGGAATCCATCTATTTAATTGTGAAAATTTATAAGCACGTCATATTTTGGAGAGTAATCAATTAATTTATTGATATGAAATGAAAATTGCATGAGACTGACATACCGTGTGTTTGTATTTATGCCTCCGATTTCTATATATTGACATGAAATTTCAGGCCTTGTCTATATCTGAAACCTAACACCTTATAACTTTCCAATAAATACCATCCCTGCTAGTCAGCTTCTATTATGCCACATCCTTAACTTACATAAGTATTCACACAAAAAGAAAAAACAGGGGAAAAACATAGTGAGAATGGAGGCAGCATTGATGAAGCAAACTTTTGTGGCGCTTGTGGTGTTAGCAATGCTGATGCTTACGACTGAGGCTCAAACTGCACCGGCCCCTGCTCCATCACCAATTTCTAACTCTGATGCAGCTACCATCGTGCCAATATTTGCCATCGGTGCCTCTGTTGTCATGGTTCTCTTTGGCAACCTGTTCTAAGATGTGTTGTGTTTGGTTGAAATCCTCCGTTGTTTGGAATTATTACTTTGCTTTCGTTTGGTAAACGATTTATTAATTCATATATGTATGACGTAACAATAAATTTCATTGGTCGCATTGTGATTTATGGAATGTAGTTTGGTAAGCGACTTATGCCTATAATGATGAGGACTTACTCTATCGTTATTTAAGAAGCCTTATCGAAATAAAAAAAACTGATTTATACTCAATTCAGCCACTAAATTAACTTAATTAGTATAGACGGGTTGTCGAATTCAGGGACGGACTGTTCAATTACATAGAGCGTTTGCTCTAAAATTTAAGCTAAATGAAACTAGGATAACAAGTTTAACTATAGGATTCAGATAATTGATGGATTAAACCAAAACTGTTGGACTTGCTAAACTAAGGAATTCATGGAAATCGAGATAAAAACCTAATGAAACTGTAAACTAGGGGATCGAGTTGTTCACTTTCTGGTTTTAATTCCGGATTCGAGCGACCCGTCTACTTTCGTAGAGGTCCGCTCGAATCACCAAAGGACTATTGGAATCAGGCGGTCCACTTGTTTCTAAGTTTGCACAGACAACAATCGAATAGTCCAAGTATAACTCCTATTCCAAACCGATAACTAAGTAGTCTGACTAGTTTAATCTGGTCATTTGTGTGAGATAGGTAACAATTAACCGTACTTAATCCTAACTTTCGTCTAGGTTAAGGTTCAACTAGCCGTTATGACTAACTCCCTATCTACCCTAAGTGTCAACTTTCGCTTCTTAACTAAGGGTCGATAGTTATCATCTTTGGGTCTTGTGATATCTCTCAACTTTCGTTTATTGAGATTAGACTTCATCATTTCTGATTCTTGATCTATGCTTTCATCTTTCGATTAATTACCATCTAAGATATGTTGTCACATAATTGTCTTAAGCTTGGTTGGGTTCAAACTCCTAAGCTTGAGTTTGGCCTAAACTCAACAGAAAAATACCAAATCTACTCGAAAATAATTCAGAACAACAATTGAAGATAAATCACAAAGATCAATAACACAAAAGATCAAATATATACTAATTAGAACATACTAAATTAAATTAAACCATAGGTTCACAACTATACCCCTAACTGTATTTAGCTTTTACAGATCATCATCAAAACACATGTATCAAACATCAGATCTGGATAAGTTCAAGGAAAAGAAGAGATTACAACAAATAAACTCAGTTTCCTTCAGCTTTCTTCCCTGCCTCGAGCATCAAGCGTCCAACCTGGAGGCCAAGCGATCGCCTGAAGGCTCAGAAATTGTAGTCCTGAATCTCTTAAGTGGTATTTTCTCTCTCTTTCTAGAACTCCCTTTCTTCTTCGCCTTCTGGTCCTTTTATAATGTTGCCTTGAAACCTCCAGATATGAAGATCGTGCCAGTTATTGCGGTTTTCGTCCATAAAGCGCCTGAGAGGAAGTAAGGTTGAGAATAACTGCTCGGATTGAAAACTGTCAAATTCCATGCTCGCGGTCCGCTTAGTCTTCAAGCTGTCCGCCTGGTTGTCAGCAGATGTGTCCTCAACTGTCCTCTACTGTCTATCCGCTCAAATAGCATGTTGTGTCGCTCAATTGCTCTAAAAATCATGTAAAAACTTTCAGATTGAAAATAAATCCTATAAAAACTTAAAAGGACATAGAAGTACCTATATCTACCAATTATATGCAGAAATTAAGTTAGAAACACATAAAATTAACAATAAATTAGGGCCAATTTGGGTCAAAATCTTGGTATGAAATCTTCCTAACAAATTCCCCCAAACTTGAACTTTGCTTGTCCTCAAGCAATAGTATAAGCTGTGGAACTGTAAATTGGGGCCTAATTTAAGGTCAAAATTATGCTATGCAGAAGTTTACAAATCAGTCAATCTAGAACCTAATCACTGACCCAAGTTCAAACTTATCCAAACAACTTACAAAATCATTTTCAGGTTTAAGTTCAAAATTTCAAGTTGATCAAATTGACCTTAACTCAAACTAACAGTTTACTTTGTATTTAAACTCTGGCATGACTGATAAGTCGCCTTGCTAAATCCTAATTAAATAGTTTACTTAGATTAGAGCAATTGACTTGCGGATATTTAGCTACCGCTATCGCACCATGGCGGATTTGCACACACAAGTACATTTTCAAGGTCGTCTAAAATAAAAAAAATTTAAAATTTTCATGCAACTAATTAAGGCTAACTATAATTATATTAATTATTTATGCATATTGGACCATTAAATTTTAATAATTTGAAAATGTTTAAAACATAAAAATTGTGGCTTATTTTATAAACTTTCTATAGAACTTTGACTCATGTCAATATGTGAAAGATATGCCCAAAATACTATTGTTATATCAGCAAATTATAGATTGCACTGCTATCTCCACTATTATACCGCTATATCGCCGATATTTTCCTCTATTTATTATGGCCGCTATTTGAACCTTCGGAAGAAACTGTACCTACGACCGTCTCTCTTCACTTGTCAAAGCAGTTCTGTGAGCTACCCACCAGGCCCACCATCCCTTCCCTCCAAACTTTCCAATCTATCCCTCAAAATCTCAGTTCTAACAATATCTTGAAACCTACGTACACCTCGCACTTTTCCATCACTCCTCACTTCTCTAAAAATGTTATTGCAGCCCATTATGACTCTTCTTCATCAGTCAGAAGAGTTAAAGCCAAGAACAGCAATGGAGGTATAATGGTGTGTGTATGTTTCAAAATGGATTCTCGTGGCAACAGCAATGGAGATATAACCAATTATCATATACTTCACGTACGATATATATAATCGCATTTTCCACTATTTTTCATGAACAAACTTGAGAACACAAGAGCTCTATTTACATTTCTTTCTTGTTTTTTTTTCTTAATTAATAAATCTGTTAATATATGAATACGTTATGGCAAAACTAATCAGATTGCTCAATTAAAACACAGATCCTTAATCCATATTTTGAGGTATTATTCCAAAAAAATTATTATTCGAAAGGTCCAATATCGGATGATACCGCAGCTTGACCAGTTCAATAGGGATGGTACCATAAAATAAATTAGATCGTAATCGAAGAATTGTTAGGTTTCTTAGGATTTCACCCATCCATTTTGGTATTTGTCCCTCGAATTTGTTTTCCCCGAGATCAAGGACATTCAGATTTTGGCAAAATTGTAACTCCAAAAGAGGTTCACCAGTCCATCCATTATTGTTGAGTTGCAATACCGAGAGCAAGTTTAAATTACCTATAGAACTAGAAATAGCACCAGAGAGATTATTATGTGCCATATTAAAAAATAATAATGTATTGGGCAATTCATGAGGAATGTTTCCTGAAAAAATATTATTGGACAAATCAACGTATTCAACATATTGAGGAAGATATGGAATTCCTCCTTCAAAGAAATTATTATACAAAAGCAATACCTTTAGATTTGTTAAATATTCCAAGCTTGTGCATTGGCTTGGATGCACTCCTTTTTGGCAAAAATCAGGAGGGATTGTACCGGTTAGGTTGTTGTTAAATACAGAAAAGAAAACCAAATTAGGAAGTTGGGAGAGGGAATCTGGCAAGTGTCCTGAAAATTGGTTAGTATTTAGATCAAGCACTTGTAACGAAGTAATATTACCAATGGAAGAGGGCATTAGGCCACTAAGTGAGTTCATTGACAAGTCTAGTTGAGTCAATTGAACTAAATTCCCGATTTCTGATGGGATGGGTCCCGTCAAGTAATTGTTGTATAGAAATAAAACTGCCAGCTTTTGGCTCAGCCCAATTTCTGGTGGGATTGAACCGATAAAGTTATTCGTATCAAGGTGAAGTTCCCTCAACATTGACAGGTTTGCTATGGAGTGTGGTATTAGGCTAGAAAATGCATTTTGGGAGAGGTCTAGGTAGGTGAGATATGTACATTTTAGAATGAATTGGGGGAAGAGACCGGTAAGGCTGTTTAGGAACAATGATAGGTATGACACTGACGGCATGGCTGAGAAGTTTGAAAACTCAGTATTGTTAAGAAAATTCGCACCAAGATCAAAATGATGCACCTTACTTAACTGACTAAGCTGGTACGGTACCGGTCCAACTAAGTTGTTGTTAAACAGGCTTAAATAAACTAGCTCACTCAGCTCCCCTATTTCAGGCGGTACAAAATTTTCAAAGGAGTTAGAACCAAGGTCAAGTGAGGTTAGTTTGGGGAGGTTAGAAATACCAGAAGGGATGGATCCTCGTAGAATATTATCGCTTAAATTGAGGGAAACAAGGTTGGGAAAAGAAGAGAATTTTAAAGAGTCTAATATACCATTAAGGTTGGAGCTTTGCAATGAGATTTGTACCACATTACCAGCTGGGTCGCAAGTGATACCGAACCAAGAACAATGATTGGTACTGTTTTTGGTTGACCATGAAGCTAAAGCATCAGATTTGTACAAGCTTTCCTTCTACTTGAGCAATGCATCCACTTCTGTCTGTGCTGAGGTTGCAACTAAGAGTGTGGAGATAATGAGGAAACTCATTATTGGTTTCATCTTTTATTTATGTTTGGGATAATGGAGGAAGTAAATAGGATTTGCTGAAGCATGAAGATATAATCACTACCACAAAAAAGGGTTTTTGTAACGGGTCCTCTGTAACGCTTCAGTAGAGACCCGTTACAGATTTGTAGAAAATAGGGCGCGGAAAAAAGGCGGGAGACATCTGTAACGCTTCGTATTAAACAAGCATTACAGATTAAAATATTTTTTTAAAAAAAATACTGCGGACGAATTCTGTAACGCTTGCTCGCTAATGAGCGTTACAAATCTGTAACGTTTCATTCCTAAAGAGCGTTACAAATATCATAATCTGTAACGTTTCAAACATAGCGAGCGTTACAGATGGTCATAATCTGTAATGGATATTGGTTAATAAGCGTTACAGAAGACCAGAGAATTTTGATTTTAAGTTAATCTTTCGTCTCCCCCAACCAATCAATACGCAGGCGCCGCACCCAACCACCAACCAGCAGATCCATTTCCATGCATTAAAACCCCATTTTCCATATTTATTTTCCCACTCCAAAAAATAGATAAAAAATTCTAAAAATTCTGAAAAAATTAGAATTTGGAAGAGAAGGAGAATGAGAGCAGTTTGGAGGTAGAAAAATTTAATTCGAACAACATTTCATATTTTTTTTTCTTTTTCTCTTCCTTTATTTCGGTTTTTATTGAAAAATAGAAAATAATTATAAAAAAAATCTGAAAAAATTATAGTTGGATAGAAAATTATAAATATGTAAAAGAAGTTTAATTTGAGCTATATTTTATAATTTTCAATTTTGTCCTTATTTTTTTAAAATTATTTTTTATTTATGGTTAAACTAATGATTAATTAGTTGATTTTTCATGCATGGCATAATTTTAGAAGACATTCAAGAGGAGAATAATTTCATCGGATTGATGGTATATTTTCATAAAATATTTTCTTATTTATTTTATTTAATTAATTACCAAATTATTCATGCATGCATTAATAATTTGCACATGCATTTAATTAGTTAATGGTATTGTCATATAGGACCAAAATACCGGAACAATACTGAATTTAGGTCGTTGCCCGTCCCCATTTTTTGGGACTGCTCTTTGGATATTCTGTCTCATTTAGGATAGCGAGTGGTACGCTAGATGCAATCTGGTGTTTGAGAAAAATTCGACGGTATTTCCTCTTATGTTCCCACGGATGCGTTCACACGAGCAATCGTGTGTTGACGTATCCGGAGAACATAAGGGAAAATGCTGCCGAATTTTTCTCAAACACCAGATTGCATCTAGCGTACGCTCGCTAATGAGATAGAGTATCCAAAGAGTGGGTTAGGATGGTGACCGGCCCGAAAATCTAATGTGACTAAATTGACTTATACCCTGACATTTTGCATACATTTTTGTTGTTTAGATGGATCGGACGTGGATGTACTCAAGTAACAGATTTTCTGCCGAATTTCTAAAAGGGCTTGAAGAATTTATGGTTTGTGCCGAACAGGATTTATTTATGGCTTGAAGAATTTAATACGAGAAAACCTCTCTTCTCCCCCCTCTCTCTGTCGACTCTCATTCTCTCATTCCGACAGCGCGCCCTCTACTCCGACGCTCTCGCCAGCGCCCACCCCTCCGACATTGCCTCTTCTCGACATTGCTTCTTCTCGATAGCGCCCACTCTTCTCGACATTGCCTCTTCTCGACAGCGCCTCTCCTCTACTCCGACGCTCTCACCGCTCTCTCTCAATAGCGCCAAGCCAAGGTAAGAGCTCTATGTCCTTTTTTTTATTATTTAGGGACTTATTTGTAAAGAAAAAATGGTTAGGGACTTATTTGTAAAGAAATAAATTGCTTAGGGACTTATTTGCAAACAAATAAACTGCGTGGGGACTTATTTGCAAACTGCTTAGGGACTTGTTTGTTAAGGAAAAAAATTATCTAGGGACTTATTTGCAAACTGTTTATTGGCTGTTTATATGTGAAAAATTGGGGTTGTTTATATGTGATTAATTGATATTGGGGTTGTTTATATGTGATAAATTGATATTGGATATATGTGATTGCATGATATATATATGTGATTGGGTTTGAAAAAAATGTATGAAAAAGGGTTATTTGGGTTATTATTGCCTAGGGACTTATTAATAATTTTGGGTAAAATAACTATTTATAGGGGAGGTTATGTCAAAAAAATTTTAAAATTATGGAATTAGTTAGTTATTAAATGATAATATTATTGGCTTGATTGAAATTGAAATTGTTATTAATTGGGTTTAGATGGACAAGAACAACAACATTGTTTTGAAGAACGACAAGGAAAAGGAGGTGGAGAAGAAGACGAAAAAGGAGGAGAATGTGTGGTATTTTAAGGGACGGAAAATGAGAGGTCCTGAGCCTAAGAATAGGGGCATTAGTTGTGTACATCGTTTCCCTCCAAGTTGCGGCAGGGAGAACAAGGAGGATGTGGAGGACGAGGAGGTACCAATTGAGGAGGAACCGATTGAGGAGGACGTGGAGGCGGGCTCTAGTGAGAAGAAGGAGGACGGGGGCAAAAAGTAGGGTTGTAGGGTTTGTGTTTGTTTGTTTTCTTGTAGTGTTTGTTGAATTGTGTTTGTTTTGTTTTAGGGTTTGGATTGTCTGAATTGTTGTATGGTTTTAATTATTTGAGTGAGTTTGATGTTTGTGAACTTATTTAATGTTTAATGTTTAATGGTTTAATGTTATAAAGTTATTGTTATTTGCTTGTTTAATGGTTTGTGAACTTGTTTAATATGGTTTAATGTTATTAAGTTATTGTTAATTGCTTGTTTAATGTTTATCAATTTAATAGATGTCTTCTGGAGATGAAAGAAATGTTGAAGAACAAACCAACATGGAAGAATTTAGGCGTCTAAAGGCTTCAGGGCGCAACTTCAAGATTAAGTTTAACAAAGAAGGAGTGCCAACTGGTGAGAAGCAATCCGTCATCAAATTCGGCACATTTTATGCTTATCTAGCTAAATTGAGAGTGCCGATCACAATTGATGATTGGAAGAAAGACGTTACACAAGACATGAGAGATGAGATGTGGTTGGAGATCAAGGTAACTGCTTTTGACTATTTTGAAAATTTAAAACCGTAATTAAATTAAGAAATGAAACTAACTTTTGACTATTTTAATTTCAGAAAGCGTTCAACATCGAGGATGGTACAGGAAAGGAGAGGACTCTCAAAGTCATGGGCAGATCGCATAGGACCTTTAGGAGTAGGCTCGTGGATGACTTCATTAGAAAAAAGAATCCCAAACAACCGTGGGACATATTTCCATTCTCAAAGAAGGTACGAGAAGAGGTTTTACTTGATATGATATTTTGATTGAAATGAATATGATAATGATTTTGATTAAAATTGCAGGTTTGGGATGAGTTTTACGAGAAGAAAAGTTCTGAAGAATTTAAGCAAAGGAGTCAAAAGGAGAAAGAGTTGAGAGAGAAATGGAAGGAGCCTCACAGAATGGGTTCGACAGGCTATAAAGAAAAAGAGGGTACGTGGAAATCTACAGACACGATTACTATAGGTGGTGATTCGGAGGGTGTCGGTTCCACTGCTATTGTCATTAGCGACTTAGAACCTAGGAGCCGAAGGTATTTCATGGGAAGAGTCGTGCCTACTAGCACATAAGGTACTTAATTGCACAATCCACCAATTTGATTTGTTATTTTCTATTAAATTTTGATATTAAATGTGATTTAATATATAGGTTCTTACACCTTCAATCCATCGGATACGGCGACGATTGAAGCATTTAGTCGTTTACAGACTATGTCTCAAGAAGTCAGTTCCGGCTCAATCGAGCCACAAGAAGTGTTGAGTAAGGCGGTTGGGAGGCCGGAATATTCAGGAAGAACGAGAGGCACTTCTGGATTCTCTAAAAAGACGGATTTATATGGGAGAAAGTCCCGAAAAAATGTGCATGATGGATGTATGACACCGGGCCAGATTGCACACTTGATGGAGGCGGTGACGGAGAAATGTAAGAATGAATTGAGGCAAGAGATGACAAATTGGCTACTCATGAACGGAGTTCAAGTTCCAGAATTACCGCCGCAATTCTTACAGACGCCGCATCAAGTTTTTTCAGCCGAGGTGGACTCAACAATGCCTAGAGGTGTTGCATCAAACACTTTGCCTCCGGATCCGACTGGTGATGCACAGGTTGATATATCATCTTGTCATTTTCTATTAAGTAATGACTTCTTCGCTATTATTAATTATTTGTAAATAATGATCTGATCTTAATCTTTTGGCAATTTTCAGGACTTGGTTGAATGCGATCTCTACTTGCATTGTTCATCACGAGGGCGTATTTTAATGGCAAGGGGGTTGATACTTCCATCATTTGCCGGTATGCTGGTACATTGTGTGCCTTTAAGTGAATATCAAACGTTAATCGAACTTTGCGATTGTGGCGATGAATTCAGAGACTGGTATATTCCTGGCTCGTCGACTGAGCAATTAGGATTGAGTTTTGGAGGACGGTTCGCTTGGCTGTCATCTGATGTGGAGCCACGCCAAAAGGTATCACAATCTATTCGTACACATTTGTACTTGTAATATTAATAATACTGACTTCACTGATAACTTTGAATGCAGAGTAAGACCAAACCGAAGCCACGTGCGGTGAAAGAGAAGAAGAAGGAGAAGGAGAAGGAAAAGGAGAAAGGAAAAGGAATAATGCCAATTGATAATGCCAATAGGGCGAGGGTCTCAAGTGAGGGATCTACTATTTTGCACGAAGAGCGGTTAGACCAGGCAGTTATTGACAGACTTTTTTATTCTGAGCGCAAATTATACACGGTGTTGAAGTTAACACCGAAAGGGGACGAGTCATTTGAGGTGCCTGAGTGCAATCCTTGGGGTACACACACCGTTGTGCAATTCCATTTCAACTTGGGCGATATTCTGGAATGTATAAAAAGAGAATGCCTAAGTATATCGATGGTCAAGATGTACTCATGGTATTATTTTCTAACTTTGGTTTTTATTTTCAATATTCAAATTTCAATTAAAATTATATATTGAAGTATTGGATAATTGCAGGTATTGGATGATCGAACTTGAGAAAGAAATTGGGTTCGATAAAAGCATCACCTTGTGGGATCCGGAATTTCTATATGGAGATTCATGGAAAAAGAGCGCAAATTTTAACGTGCGATTTATGCAGAAGACATTCATTGAGAAACCAGAGTGTCAATATTTTCTTTTGTCGTATAATCAGGGGTACGTAGCATCTTACTAAACTTAATTGTTATTTGTTTCAATCAAAACAATAATTGAACTGTGTTACAGGTTCTATTGGACGGTTATCGTCGTTGATATCAAGTCTGAGAAGGTTTACTTCATAGATTCCTTGGTTCGCGACGATCCCATATCAGACTTAACTATTAAGCCGTTTATCACTTCATAAGTTTCTAAACTTAAGAAAAATAATAGTGATAATTTGAAATTTTGGAAATTGCTATATATATAATCTAATTTAATTGAATAAATTGAATGCAGGGCATATAGAAACTACTTGGCGCTGAAGACTGGAAAGAATATACGTAAAGCCAAATTATTCTCCTGGCCCGAAATAAAGGTACGAAAACTATGGATTAGTGGTTTACATATTAGTTTTTCTAAAATTATTTCAAAACTCTTATCTAACTACTTGTTTAAATTGTGATTTTAGGCTCCAAAACAAAAGGGCAATACAGAGTGTGGTTATTTCACGTTGTGCGCCATGAGACATGTACTGAATTATGTCAGGGCAACCGGAGTATTAGCAAAGGTATTGTTTTATTTCAAAATTTAGGAATTTAGGGTTTAATAACGGTTTTAGAATACCAACACCGATAGACTTTGGATTTAGGGTTTAGGGTTTATGGTAGGGTTTAGGGTTTTGGATTTAGGGTTTAGGGTTTACATGATACGATTGGAATTAACTAATTAATATGATGTTTTTGGTTTGTTTTTAAATGTAGAAAATTGATCCGATTGGAAAGCCATACTCGAGCGACGATATTTCAGAAGTCGTGGATGAACTCATGCATTTCATCTATGGTAACATATTTGGATAGTTGATCAATTTGTGTTGAACTTGTAAAAATTGTTGATATACAATTTTGTTGAACTTTGATGCATGTTTATATGTGTGTTGTATGTGTGTTGTATATATGTGTATGATGATGTTTATATGTGTTGTATATGTGATGCATGTCTATTCTGTTTTGGTACATTGGTACCAGTTGATACGGCTAGCAAACCTGGGCTAGCCACAGAGTACCAACAATATATAAAAAAAAAATTATTCAACATCTGTAACGCTCTTTACATAATAAGCGTTACAGAACTAGGCAGAAATATGAAAAAAAAATAAAATATATCAAATCTGTAACGCTCAATAGCTATTAAGCGTTACAGAATGGGGGCATCTGTAACGCTCAATAGCTAAGAAGCGTTATAGATTGGGACAATAAACAATTAATATATCTATTCTGTAACGCTTCGTAGCTATTGAGCGTTACAGATGCCCCCATTCTGTAACGCTTAATAGCTATTGAGCGTTACAGATTTGATATCATGTAACTCCCATATTTTTTATCTGTAACGTTTCTATTGATTTGCAACGGGGTCTACAGTAACGTGCGGATGAACGTTACATACTTACATTTTTGAATGTTGCAGACTTCCATTTTTGGCGTAGTGAATAGTGGGAACCTGGAGTAGAATCTACTCTAAAAGTGGAAAGCGACCAAAAAATGGGGCAGAATGGTCGGAGGCACGACCTGTTAGTTGACTGAGTTTTACGACTAGTCTACAATTGAATGAAAGTATTGGATGGGATGGTGTATTTTTGAACCATCCATTTCAGATCAAACGGTGCTTATAAGATATAATGGAATTGCGGAATGGGACAGTACTTTGAAGTCCGAAGTGGGAATGAATAATCAATGCGGTTTTAAAGACTTGAGATTTACACTAACGTACTGGTTAGGAAAGGGTAAATATGGAATCATGGATATCGACGAATTATGAGAGCTGGTTATTTGACTAATGGTATGTAGGGCTGTCAATGGTACCCTATTATCCATTTACCCAATCCGTATCGTATTCGATAAGACGGATATGGATAAGATTTTATTTTCATTAAGTTATCGGGTATGGGTATGGGTAAAAAAAAAATTTTCGTTAATTTATTGGGTATGAGTATGGATAAGGCTATTTCGTATTCGTTAATTACCCGTACCATTAGATATGTAATTTATAATCTTTATCATGATTAGAAAGATATGATTGTAAGATTTTAATTAATATGTTAATAACTAATTAGACAATAAAATTGGTAAATTTGTGTAAGATAATACAACATGAAAATATTATATATTTTTTTTTTCCAATTTTATAGATCTTCTCTAAACGATGATACATTAGAAGCATTGATCTGTACTCAAGATTGGTCGAGAGCTTTTGCAATGGGTACGTATATCTTTTTCAAAATTTAGCACGTGAATATTTATTCAAGTATATAAATAATATCTTAACTTGCTATGTTTTCAACAAATGAGTGCGCTACTGAAGACGGAGCACTTATGTCATACGAAGAAATTAATTTGCACTCTGTTTCATTTAATATAGTATAATTAGTAAGTAGTTATGTATTTTTATTTGTGACAATTGACATGAAAAAATATTGTAGGATTTTATTATATTTAAAGTATTATTCAATGTTGCATTTTATTAATATATTTATTTTATATTATTTATTTATTCATATTATTCTTTTTTTTATTGAGTTATTAACATTATTACCCAATTTCTACCGTTACCCTACCCTTACCGTTAATTCTTAACGGGTAAGGGTAGGGTATGGGTAAAGAAAATTTTAATGGGTATGGGCATGAAAAAAGTCTCTATCGTATCGTACCCTACCCATTGACAGCCCTAATGGTATGGGAGAAGTCCAATTTCTAATTTTATTATTCAATGCTTGTCTATGTCAGAAGTCAAAACAGAGTAAATAGACTTATTGGGTGTTCTTTTATGAGATGGAAAAGTCTGAGATTCCACTTCCGGTATCGTTGTCAAATACTCGGGTACCGTAAACGGACACATCAAGTTATATATCAATTAATCGTTAAATGAAATTTTGAAAAAAAAATGATGGGTTTGTTGATGGGGTTTTTATTTTAGATTTCAGTGTGGTATGTTAGGATATGTATAATTTTACTATTCGACACGATATTCATATATATGTAGCAATTAAAATAAAGATAGGAGGCCCTTGAGACTTGGGAGTTGATAAAATCCACTCATCAACTTAAATACACGGTATTTCAGTAAATGGTGGATGAGTGGGTTAAAACACCGAATAATAATGAGCACAAATAAAAATTAAAGCAACAGAGGAGAACATTTTTTGTGGTGTGTAAATATTGCTACACCATTTTCTATTTTTGTCATTACTATTATACTATTCTTACAAGTTACAACTAATATATCTTCAAAAAATATTCTTACAACTAATACATGGTAGTAAATAAAAAAATATCCTAATACAATCTTTACTAAAATAACAATTGGTTTCTAATTTTTCAATTGCCTCATCAACAAAAAATAAAAGCACAGTTACAAATAAAAACTAAATCTCTAAGTAATAAGGAAATATAATATATTACCAAAAACTATTACTAACAAAAATGCACTCTTCTGTGTCGGTATATCAACGCATCAGATAAGGTATATCAATATTCCGACACTACTAGCTTATTCCAACAATTAATGCATTCCTATAATATGAATATAATTAATCCAATATAAAATTTTTCAGTAACTGTTTACAATAGAAAGTGGTTACATATGATGCGACGTTATATGCCTATATGTCGCTTATCAAAGGACATTCCATAAATCATAATACGACCAACGTAAGTTACTGTTACATCAATACATCATGCACATACGAATCAAGAAATCATTTACCAAACAAAGCAAAGTAACATAATTCCATACAATCAAGGAACCAAGCTCAACACATCTAATTAGAACAGGTTGCCAAATAGAAGCATGACAACAGAGGCAGCTATGGCAAATACTGGCATGAAAGTGGCCGCATCAGAGGTAGCAACTGCAGAAGGAGCAGGGGCCGGTGCAGTTTGAGCTTCTGTCGCAAGCATCACCATTGCTAACATAACAAGCGTCACAAAAGTTTGCTTCATCAGTGCTGCCACCATTATATCACTGTGTTTCCCCCCTGTTTTATTGTTGTCTGAATATTTATGTGAGTTAAGAATTGGCACAATAGAATCTGGGTAGCAGAGTTGGTATTTATAGGAAAATTCTGTGTTAGGTTTCAGATGCAGACAAGAATAAAATTCCTTGTCAATAGAGAATGAAGACAAATGCAAACACACGGTATGTCAGTCTCATGAAATTTACATTTCATATCAATAGATTGATTACTCTCCAAATTTTGACATGCCTATACAATTCACAATAAAATACTTACATGGACGTAGATGGATTCCTTATCAACTCAAGAGCTGGTCACCAGATTGATAAAGAGAGAATAAAAATAGAAAATAGAAATTGAATTCAATTAGTTATTCCACAATAAATGATGTACTTTTGCCATAATTGTAATTATTCATAAAATAAAATGTGAAATAAAATCTTGTGTAAAACCTTTTTTTGTAAGACAAATTAAAAAATTAGCTTTTTTATTATCTGCTCTTACCTCTATTGCTCCTCTATATCTAATCTGATTCAATCATCCATGTAGAAGTCAACAAAATCTTTTAGGACAAACTCATTATTGAAGAGCTCAAAGTTATAAGATTTTCAGAACAACTTTTTTAATTAGCATCCGAATGCATCCACAGCCGTGCACTTACTGGTATCTTCTTCTATTTACTTCACTTGAGCACTGAACTTCACCTTGGAAGACCCCATCACCCTATGTGTAAAAAAAAAGGGCAAAGAATCTATAGAGTAGAAAATAAACCACTATGATTATTTTGTGCTTTGTGCTGCTAGAGCAGCTGACTAAGGCATTGACCAGGCTCCATATAGACTAGGGTTTGAATTCCAGCGTATATATGCTGGAATTGAGTGTGTGTAAGTGGGTCTAAGAAAATTATAAAAAATAATAATAAATAAATAAAACTATGATCATTTTGGCTATATAATGACTTATTATTTGGGAGCAGAACTTTCCTTATTTTAGTATAGGAAAAACCATATTAATTCGGTTGAGGATGAAAGAAGTGCTACCACTGTACGTCCACTATATAAAGTTCAAAGAGTTATCATCGCTGTGAAAAGTCCTTCGTGAAATCCTACTTATCTATTTGCGCTGATGAGTTTTGAAGTCATTTATCAATATCACAACGAAAAAATAGCATTTTTCCCAATGCTAGGTCACCTGGTCCTGACACCACCAAGCTCAAGCTTTTATCACTGTAGTTTTCTGTCAAAAATGACGAGACTTTTTCTATTTTATCTAAAGAAAATACTTATCCAAGTATTGGTATTTATAAGTTCTATTTCACTGAAGATGCACAATGGTATATATTTATAAATGGGTTCCTAATGTTACCGTTGAAATTCCTAATGGTACATTGAATGGTACCTACTTTCTTTCATTTTTTTATTTTATTTAATTGTTCATTCCTTAATTTTACAATTTCATCTCTCATACTCTCTTTGATTCTCAACTGTCTCTTCTAATTATAAGGTCATCTGTTCTTCTTCACTGTTCCCTTTCGCGCTATCCAACCAAATTAACTCAACATTACTAACTACTTATCGGAAATGAATTTGTGTCGAAATTTTTCATCCTAGTGGAAACTTCAATCTTCCACATTTTCATTATTTCCTATAACAAACTCTCAGCATGTATCAGTAGTTGAAGAATTTGAATGCGCCGTGAAAGCTGAATTGACTTGGAAGTCTGCCTTGGCAATTCAACCCACTTGGCAGGTGAACGGATGAAGTGGTCTGGATTTTCATTATCTTGCTCAATTTTATGGGCGATGATTTTTCATATAAGTTTTATAAAATTTAGAGTTGATTTGATATTAGATCAAGTTGTCAACAAATGAAGGAATCTGATTAACTATCACTGATTAATTCTAATACGTTCATAATTTAGTCACTTAATCAAGTATCAAATCGACTCCAAATTTTACAAAACTTATATGAAAATGCATCACCCGTAAAATTAAATCGGATCAACAGTTTAGATTCAGATTTAAAATTTAAATTTTTTAAATATTTTTTAAAAAATGCACGGCTGTTACAGCCGTTTGTTTGGCTGCTGAGGATGCGGACTGGATCTGATTAGGGGCAGTAAGATAAGACTGGATATTATTTCATTTGGAGGGAGAGGGACTGAGGTAGCGTTTGAAATTGAAGGCCTCATTATATATAATCATTACATTGGACTCGTGTGCAGAAGCATAACAGAATTGTAAATCCAAATTCCTAAAGATTCCATTACAGACGTCCGTACATGTGAGTCCTGAAAACCTTGTAGAGGATAGCTCTTTTGAAGTAACTTGGTCCAGTCAACAATAAACTTCCCTCAAGAAAAAAAAAGTTCAATAATATGTGCTTTTTGTTGGTCTGGCTAACACGGTCCAAATTAGATCCAAGCCGTAACTTGGTCCAGTTAATAGTTTTGTGTCTGGATTGCTCCGGTGTGACTAACCTTGTCCAAGTCAAATATTTATACAAAATAAACTATATATATGTTTGATGTAATTATTTCTAAATTTAATTGCATAAATATCCTTCAATTATTTTATTTTCAATTTGGTTTTCTTCCATTAAAACATCAGTATATCAGATATATCTCCATCCAAAGCACAAGAATAGATATTAATGACATTTCACCATATTCTGATTTATTAATTTAAATAGAAGTTGAAAAAATCTAATTCCAAATTTAATCTTAGATTAGAATTGTGAAATTATAATTTTGCCTCTTGTAACTTATACTTTCGTAAGCAGCTGTTTCTTTCTTTCTTATTTGGTATGAGAATTGAGATAAACTTGACTGAATATGAAAGACATGTTGCCACTGACCACTATAATGTTCAAAGAGTTGTCATGGCTGTAAGTTCCTGTCTATTTGTGTTATGGATTTCTAAATGAACGATATTACTTTAAAAAATAAAAAAAAAAGAGAAAACTATATTAAACCAAAAAAAAAATGAATGACTCCAAAATGACAGCTACATCGATGATCTCTGATTTAGTAGGAATATAATTAATACAATATAAATTCTCGGTAACTGTTTACAACAAAAAGATATTGCATATGATGCGACGCTATATGCCTATAAGTCGCTTACCAAACTGCATTCCATAAATCATAATGCGACTAATAAAATTTATTGTTGCATCATATATATATGAATTAATAAATCGTTTACCAAACGAAAGCAAAGTAATAATTCCAAACAAAGGAGGATTTCAACCAAACACAACACATTTTAGAACATGTTGCCAAAGAGAACCATGAAAACAGAGGCACCGATGGCAAATATTGGCACGATGGTAGCTGCATCAGAGGTAGAAATTGGTGATGGAGCAGGGGCCGGTGCAGTTTGAGCCTCAGTCGTAAGCATCAGCATTGCTAACACCACAAGCGCCACAAAAGTTTGCTTCATCAATGCTGCCTCCATTCTCACTATGTTTCCCCTGTTTTTTCTTTTTGTGTGAATACTTATGTAAGTTAAGAATGTGGCACAATAGAAGCTGACTAGCAGGGATGGTATTTATTTGAAAGTTATAAGGTGTTAGGTTTCAGATATAGACAAGAAGGCCTGAAATTTCTTGTCAATAGAAATCGGAGGCATAAATACAAACACACGGTATGTCAGTCTCATGTAATGTACATTTCATATCAATAAATTGATTACTCTCCAATATATGACGTGCTTAGAAAATTTCACAATTAAATAGATGGATTCCTAATCAACTCAAGAGCAAGTCACCTGATTGATAAAGAGGCAAGAAACACAGTGTTGGAATTTGGAGAATGGAGACGTTTCTGTGGACCATAGAGAATCTGTTGTGGACCGCAGAGAATCTGTCGTGGACCACAGACTGACAGTCTCTATTTGCATCTCTTGATGAATAGATACATGTGGCTCTATATATACACTAGTCTCTGATCTTTTGAGTAGAGAATTGAGTACAATTCAGAAGAGAGACAGAAGTGTAAGACATAGAGAGACCATATACTTCCAGATTTGTTCTTCTCCTTGAAGATCAAATACCATTAGAGATAGATCTTCTCATCTAGTCAGATTAAGGATTCCAATGTTGAGAAGAAGTCGAGTCTGACACTTGTACTGTGAATAGTGTGAGATTGTTGTCAATCTCCACTGGCGATAGTACAAGACGGGGCTATAGCGCAGCGAGAGCAAGGGGCGAAGGCTTGGTGTGGAAGAAATCCAAATAAAGAGGAGATCCTAACATGTTTCCGCATTCGGTATGATTTATCGATTTTCTTATATTGGTATTAGAGTCATATTCCTCTTTTTCAGTTTTAATGCACCATTAGAGCCTTGAGATTAGTATCTAGTTATTTTTCTCTGTGATTTGTGTGCTTTATCTCGTGGTTTTTGTGAAGAAACTCCATGAAAACTCGAATTTGGTTCAGTCCAGAAATTACCTATGAGATTGTCTGAATTGACAAGGGCATAACTTGAGATCTGCTACTCCGTTTCGAGTGAGGTTTGTCCCATTGGAAAGTGCTTCGAGTCTACTTTCCGGAATGTCCAAGAACTCGAAAAACGGATAAGTGTACAGAAAGTTATCGCCGATTTACCAAAATGGTGGGAGTCAGAATTCTCGTCACTGTATTGTCTGTGGACCGCAAAGGTGCTCCTGTGGACCACGACAGAACAGGTGTTCACGGGATAGATTATCTGTGGACCGCAGATGTTCTTCTGTGGTCCACGACAGAACATGTGTATTTCGGACAAGATTGTCTGGGGTCCAAAGAGGCAGTCCACAGTATAGTCTGTGGACCGCAGAAAAGGTCTGAAATGTAGTTTTTCATGAAATAAAGACACATACTGACTTGTTATGGTTAGTAACCTCAACCAAATGCTATAGGTAATACCAGTAAGCCCCAATTAATCATTAGTTCTGGTTTAGAGAGTTCTTATGCTTTGTTTTGTGACTATTTGCAATATAGAACCCTAGAGACTATGTAGATTAGTTTCGGGTTGTGATTTCTCTTCAACGTGTGAATGAAAAAGTTACAAAATATATCATATGCCGTGATGGTATTTGGTAGAAATGAATACTTGTATGGTCTGATTGATTTTGAGGTTTGTTAAATTGCCAAAATTAAATTCCCAACGTGAAAGACTGGGTGTGAACCACAACGTGTAGGTTGTGGACCATATCAGTTTTGTGTGGGAAACAGAGACTGAGTTCTTTGTAACTATGGATTGCAATATTTGGTTGCAGACCATGATAGTGGGTTACGGACCGCATATAAGGTTTTGCAGACCGTATAATGCCACACAGACAGACAACAAAGTCACAATTAAAGATAGAATTCAGTCAGAATTAGTAACACTTGACCGTTTGCATAACCAATGGTTAAAGATGTTATCTTGACGATAATCTTTGATAGTTTGGTAATTGGTTTGCCAAATTGTGTAAATGATAGCACATGTGGTGTTGTCATCGGTTTGATGGTGCAAGTAGGTACCGTCTTGCTAATTACATGTGAGTGTACATGTTGGGTGAATTTGGATTGGTAGACAAGAGTTTGTCTCATCCATATTCTGGAAGTTTTGCATCAATTGAATTAATTGGAATCAATATTCCTTTGTTTGCGAGCGATGTCTGTTTTCCTAGGTTCTTTCTCACTTGCTACAAAGATAGTATTGATTTCAGATTAATTCTAGATTGGATAGCAAAATTAGTGGTAGTACCAACCCATACTGTGTGTGTCTCTATTGTTAATTGGATTTGGCTTGATTTATAAGTCATCACTGATCTCTATTGAAATAGAAATTGATGGATATGTGTGATGTGTGAAATTACAATATCTCAATGTCTTATAGAGAATTAGGATGTACTTGTGACCATAATAATTCAAATTTAGAATTCTTGGTGAATTAGTTGACATGCTTAGAAAAGAAATACTATACTGTTAGCATTGTGTTGCTGAATGGTATGAGTTAGATTATTCTTGTTATAATTTGAGTTTCGGTAACACTAATACCATGAGGTATATCTCAAAGTTCAGTAAAACTAATTGACATTAAACTTATGCAAACTCAATCGATTTTATAGCCTCCAAGCCATAAGTTGGTCCAGCCAACAGTTCAGGGTCACGATTGCTCCGGTATATCTCTAATCATATCCAAGTCAACTATTTATACAAAATAAACTATATGTTTCATGATGTACTTATTTCTAAAGTTAATTAAATACATATCTTTCAATATTAATTTTTTTCCATTAAAACATCAATACTAGAAATATCTCCATCCAAAATTCTCAGTAAAAGTTTATGATAAAAAGTAATTACATAAGATGCGACCCAATATGCCAAATTCCATAAATCATAATATGACTAATGAAATTTATTGTTACATCTTGCATATACGTATTAATAAATCATTTACCAAACAAAGCAAAGCAATGTTATTCCAAACAATCAAAGAACCAAACTCAAGACAACTTAGAACAAATTGCCAAAGAGAAGCATGACAACAGGGGCTGCCATGGCAAATATTGGCATAATGGTGGCAGCGTCAGAAGTAGCAATTGGAGACGGAGCAGGGGCTGGTGCAGTTTGAGCCTCTGTCGCAAGCATCACCATTGCCAAGACAAGCGCTACAAAAGTTTGCTTCATCAATGCTGCCTGCATTAACACTAAATGTATCCCCTTAATTTTTTTCTTTTTGTCTGAAGATTTTATGTGAGTTAATAATGTGGCACAATAGAAGCTATGTAGCATGGATGGTATTTATAGGAAAATTATAAAAGTATTAGGTTTCAGATAGGCATGGAATTTCTTGTCAATAGAAAATGGAGACATAAATGCAAAACACGGTATGTCAGTCTCTTGCGATTTACTTTTCAAATAAATAAATGGATCGTTCTCCAAATTTGACATGCTTATACAATTCACAAATTCAATAATTACATAAATTTGGATTCCTAATCAACTTAATAGCTAGTCATGACCTATATGATGATGAAAGGAAAACACAGGAAATAGAAATTGCATGCAAATAGTTATGCCGCAATGAATGGTCCATTATTTTTCAAAACAATTTTAGATAAATGATGTATCTAACTCTATATGACATATGGACCATCAATTTTTAAAATTTGATTTGATCTGTGATTTTTTTAATGACCTTGATCTTGTTAGGTTTCATTTCTAATCTATTCCAACTTGTTCGGGTCTAAAAACTTAGTTGTTATTGTTTTTAGATTTGTTTTATAATGTAGATGATAACATGAGACGAAAGATTATTATTGGTGATTACTAATTCATTTAAAATTAAAAGAACGCGAAATATGTATGGTAACATATACAGAGCAAGTAGTTACTGGATAGTGGATATTACCTGAGAGGAACGAATATATATATTTACTTATTTAGTAATTTATCTGTTCAACTATTAAATGCGATGTTTTCTGGTCTTAAATAAATAAAGTGCCAAATAAAATTAGGTACGAAAAACCTTCTTTCCGTCAAGGACAAATTCCAAAATTACCTTTTACATTCATACACCTTCTGGGGAAAGATTGAAATTGCTTCAAATGCCCATATTATTTTTAAGAAGCCCAAAAACCTTTTAAAAAACCCAAAATTTAATTGGTACAAAAGCTTAAAAAAAAAAAAAAAAAAAAACACTGCGCATTTTCTATAATCGACCTTCCAATTTAATCTCAACACTTAAAATTTTTCTGATTTAATCACCGGCGTGATACCGGACGCCCGTCCGCATGATGTCGTGTCCTCCCCTGTATATAGGTCATTGCTCCCGTCTCAGAAAAATATTATCGGTCATTGCTTTCGTCTGCACGACCGCACGCAACTATCAGGGAAATATTGCAGACCAGAGAAAACCGTGCGTCAAATAGTTGTGATATTCTATGCCGAAAGATTACTATAAAGAAATCTTAAATCAATGATGCGGCCACATAAAATCCGGTCAACTATGTTTCATGCAGTCAACTCACTCTCCTATAAAGTTCGCTGAGTGAAGTGAAGAGTCGAACACGGAACACCAGTTGTCCGACATTCGCTTGCTCCATCTCCTACCCAAAAATACCTCTAACTCAACCATGGAAAGCTCTGAGCAAATCGAAATTCCAAGAGTGAAGCTCGGATCCCAAGGCTTGGAGGTACAACGATAAACTTTTTTATGAAAGAAAAGACTCAAAAAGCTTTCTCTTCCTCTCTTTAAAGCCTTGTTTTCAATTTCAGGTCTCCAAATTGGGGTTCGGTTGCATGGGTCTATCTGGAGTGTACAACTCTCCACTTGCTGAAGAGGCTGGAATTGCAATCATCAAGGAAGCGTTTAACAAAGGGATCACCTTTTTCGACACTTCCGACATCTATGGCCCCCAAACCAATGAAATTCTAGTCGGAAAGGTATTTTATATACTCCTTGATCTGTTTTCAATTTCTTGACTAAATTAAGTAACATGAATTGTGATCTGGTGGGAATAATTTAATGGTTTCATGTAATGTACATATAAGATTAATTAAAGCTTCAACAATATTTGTTTGTGTGAAGGCGTTGAGGCAATTGCCAAGAGAGAAAACTCAACTTGCAACAAAGTTTGGAATTGCGGGGTATGATTTGAATGGAATGGATATTAAAGGAAATCCTGAATATGTGCGTGCTTCTTTTGAAGCAAGTCTGGACCGACTTGGTGTTGATTACATCGATTTGTATTACCAGCACAGAATCGATCAGTCAACTCCTATTGAAGAAACGGTAAGTAATTTTGTTTAAGTACTTACTGTGATTAGTAACTGGTAATTGTGTCGGAATAATTATTCAGATACCCATCAAAATTTTTTATTAGTAAACTTAATTGCCTATGTCTGTCGCCTATTTGGTGAAATATCTGTGTGAAGAGTAGATGGGGGAGCTGAAGAAATTGGTGCAAGAAGGAAAGGTGAAGTATATAGGTCTGTCAGAGGCAAGCCCAGATACCATTAGGAGGGCCCATGCAGTTCATCCAATCACTTGTGTACAAATGGAGTGGTCCATTTGGGCTCGCGACATAGAGGAAGACATTGTGCCTCTCTGCAGGTATGACCCACACAGCTCCTGTAATTGCTTGATTTTGGTTGCATCTTGGTATCTAATTCTGTAATTGTTTATTTTTGTCTTTGTTATATAGAGAACTTGGCATTGCAATTGTACCTTACAGCCCTCTGGGTCGTGGTTTCTTTGGTGGAAAAGCCATAACTGAGGCTATTTCTTCAGAGAGTTCCTTGGTAACTATCAAAATCAAAATGAACTTCAACTGTATACGTTCCTTTTGCCTAAATTTAACGTACAGAATTTGTTATTATTATGTCTTATTACAGGCTCGGCATCCACGATTTATTGGAGAGAACTTAGAGAAGAACAAAGAGTTATATGCACGGGTAGAGAAGCTCTCTGGAAAACACAACTGTACGCCAGCTCAGCTTGCTCTAGCATGGGTCCTTCACCAAGGAGAAGATGTGGTCCCAATTCCTGGTAAGAATGCGATGCATATTTTTGGGTGCGGCGTGGAAAATTTGATTTGTGATTAATTTGTTTGTTGGAGGCTTATAATATTAATCTATAATTCAATTTTTTCCTCAGGAACGACTAAGGTGAAAAATCTTGAGAGTAACATAGGCTCTATAAAGGTTAAGCTCAGTGAAGATGACTTGAAGGAAATATCGGAAGCAGTATCTGTTGATGAAGTGGCAGGATACAGGGCACATGGCTTTATGGAACCATTTTCTTGGAGGTTTGCCAACACTCCGTTGCCAAAATAACACTATATTTTGGGCTTAATTAAAGCGATGCAATTATGTTTTATCGTGTGAATTTCACCTGTTGCATCTTCTCATTTATATGTACACTTGTTTCTTCTCATTTTTTTTTTTTTTTTTTTTTAAGTTTGGTTTGAAACCATCGACTTTGGAATAAGAAATTTGAAAATAAATTCTCTCTCCGTGAATCGAACCAAACACCACTTGGTTGGCGGAATAGAGCGAAACCACTAGGCCAAACAACCTAGCTTTTGTTTTTCTCATTTATATGTACACTAGTTTTGTATTAGATTGGTAATGAGACTCAATTATTGAAGTGGATATTTTCTTTTAGTCCAACATCAGGGAAACATTTTTATCGCGAAATAGATTTGTCAAAAGTTGCACAGAAGCTTTGTACTTGTAGCTCCTGGTAATATAAGGATTAGAAAGATTTTTACTTGCTTTTGTATTGCTAATACACTGGACGGTATGCTAGAAAGAATTGCTTTTGTGGGACCCACATTGGGTCCAATCTTCCCTCACGCCTTCTAGGGCCTCATTTCATTTCACTGTCTTTGAATTGTGTAAAACACCCATATCTACTGCTTTCCAATTTCTGTTAGGTATCAATTAAGTGCGGATGCGGAATATAATTTACCAGGTTCTTTTGTCGATGACTTGATGGCAATAACAATAATTCATCATACGATCGATATACTTACCATGTTACTGTTATGGTAACAATGAAAGATCAAGACCTTATATATACAACTACCCTATATATCCCTATCCTTATTGAAAAGTATTGATCTTTCAAGAAATAATTTAACAGGCATGATATCCAAAAAAATCATTATCCTTCATGGACTAATAAATCTAAACTTATCCAACAACCACCTTATAGGTCCGATACCACCAGAGATAGATAAGATGTATTCCTTAGAATCTCTTGACCTTCGAAATAATGAACTCTCAGGAATGATTCCACAAGTCTTACAAACTTGGAACTTTTTGACAATAGTAAATCTCTCTTATAACAATCTTTCTGAAGAATACCAATTGGGAATCAATTGCAAACACTTGATGACTCATATATATACGTGGGAAATAACTACTTATGTGGTCCCTCAACGAAAAAAAGTTGTGACTCTAGTAAAGTACAAAATTCTACTAGTCATGCTAGAAAAGTTGGCGAAGACTTGAGCAAAATTCTCTTATATTTATTTATAGTTTTTGGATTTGGATGTGGTCTTTGGGTGGTTTTATGGATCCTCCCTTTCAAAATAACATGGAGGTATATGTTTTTCCAAATAGTAGACAGATGGTTTGATAATATCTACACAAAAATGGTCGTATATTTCCAAGTAACAAAGTAACAAGTGAAGAAATGACTCGCAATAAATTTACTAGGACATATATTGTAGAAATTTTTCGACAAATATATAGATAAGGAAGGCTTTGATTAATTGACGGGAATCTAGTTTGATTATATGAAAATGTGATTAGATATTGTTGTCTTATTCTAATCCATTGTGTATTGAGTAAAAAATTATTATAAGGATATTTATTCATCTTCTCTTCTTTTTGTGTGGTATCAATTCAGAAAATAAATAAAAATAGGAAAAATTAGATACATGCCACCTCAAAGTCGTTAAATTAGAAAAATGCCACCTCAAAATTAAGTCTTTGAAAAATATCGCTCTAAATTCAACTAGACATGGCAGTCGCAGCGAAGTAAAATATAAAAAATCTGTCATAAAAAATTTGTAAGTTCAAAATTAAAAAGTCGTTAAATAAACTTGACATACATTTTCTATCCAAAAAAATCTTCCTATTATTGATGATTGTTACGACGATTTTTAATTGGTACAACTATTTTTAATTGGTACGACTATTTTTAATTCAAAATTAAAAAGTCGCTAAATAAACTGAATGGAACAGATCGATCGCAAAAATGAACGGTTCAAATACCGCAAAAAAAAAAAAAACGGCACACAACTTTATTAATACTATAGTATAGATGCATTCAGAAATTTGCCTCGTTTACTGTCCTCTCCATACTCAATTTTTTGTATTGACCGAGTTGCCTCTCCAATAAAATTTTTATAATCGATCTCTTTCTCCTCCAATTTCCCATGTTCTTTCCCAATCTCTGCTCTCGCCGACGAAACCACCACCCAAGAAACTCGAGCACGACGCTCACTCTAACCTTCTCACCTAACACCATCGTCCCCATCTCGGCCTCGCGCCACCATCCCATCTCTCAAATCCTTGCTCTTGTTCTCGCTCCTCTGTTTCTCTCTTTCTCATTCCAACTCTCGCTCGCTCTCCAGCCCTCTCTAACTTCACACTTGACTCATGCCCCTCTAGTTCTAAGGATCCAGCTCATTCTCTCTAGTACATCGGTTTTTTTTCTCTTTAGTATTTGCTCGTTCAGTATCTTTCTTGTACTGGCATGCATTAACAATTTTTTTTTACCGTTTAATACTGAGCAATTAACAATTGTCTTTTTACCAGTACTGATGCTTGTGATTTTTATTTCAATCAAATTAGATAGCTAGTTAAGATTTGGACAGCATAATTCCATGTAAATAACTTGTATACGGTGTTACATTATTGGAATTTTAAAAGTTATATTTTCTAAAAATATTATTTAAAGGATTTGTTAAGTGAATAATTAGATTTATGGTTAGTGTGAAAATAATTTTTTTTGGTATCATTCATTGCATGGCTTAAGTTAATTGGATTTTCATTCATTTGTTTGCTTGTGGTTGCATTTTGGAGCCATTTAGCATTTCTACTTTAAGTTAAAAAAAAATTTCCCACCCACTTTTCCCCACCCCAGCGTGCAACAAAGGAGAAAAAAAAACAACCCTCATTTCTCTCTCTTGCGCAGCCCCCAGTGAGCTCTCTTTCTCTCTTTTGCTCTATTTGAATCCACACAAATCCACTCCAAATAAATAGATAAAAATCTGAAAAAATTCCGGAAAAATAGAAAATGGTGAGTTGAAGTAGAGATCTATGCACACAAGCTTTTTATTTTCAAAAACAAGGCATATTCATGTAAGTTCTCATTTTTCTTCCATTTATTTCGGTTTTAAACTTAGTGATGGATTTGAAAAGTATTTGTAAGAGTAAAACCCGATTTTGAGTGGAGAAATATTGTATGCATGGTTCATTCTTTAATTTTCGAATTTTTGGTGATTTTTGTAGTTATATGTTAATTTTTGCTTGATTAAAGGGTTGATTATGGCTCTTGTGCTATGGGATGAACTCCTTTTGGGGTAAAATGTAATTTCAATGAGTTTTGTGCATGGAAAATATTTTTGACCGAATTTAAGAAATAATATTTCGAATTTATATTTTATTTATGGATTTTGGTTATTGTATATGGTAAATATTTGTGCTAATTAGTGAGGTTTTCCATTTCTTTTGAAATTATTTGTTATTTTCTGATTTTTGAAAAATATTCCGAAATTTGTTGAAATTAAGTGTTGGATGTAGGTTTTCTAGCTATTTTAAGCTTGTATATAGTTGATGTTGCTAGAAAGTGGTTTCTTTTTGTGTAAAATGAGTTTTAAAACTAAGTTTAAGCTTGAATAATTATTTTACCCGAATTTAAACTTTCTTGAGGAATTTTGGTTAAACACTTATGGTATTTTAGCAAGAGCATTTGTCATTTTGCAAAATCTAGACTTGTGTGAGTTTTACAAAAGTATTGGGTTTTAGAGAAAAAATTTCAGCAAGGTATATTTTGCATAATGGCATAATAAAGTTGTATTTTGATAGCATTCTTGTGGTAAAATAAATTTGCATGCATAACCTTATTTTTTGTACTTTCTGGACAGCAAAGAAAAATGTTAAATTTCATGAGTTTTAGCTTGTTAAATGAGTTCCAATGGCTTGTTTAGTATTATTAGATGTTAGGTTAATATGTAGGAACATTTTATACACATTTAACACTTAATTTGCAAATTAGGTTAAAAGTTATGAGGGAAAATATAAAGATTTTCAGATCTGAAATTGTTAATGTAATTATGTTTTTAAAAAGGTTTAATTTAGGATTTTGCTTATTTTATAGATTTAGGAGACGAGGGTTTTGTTGCGGGAGACGCCAGTGCGTCGAGTTCACGTTAGTCAGGTTCTTTTCTTGTGGAGTTCAGGTGCGGATTCACATAAACTCAATGCTTTTACTTAATAGGAATTATATACTTTATTTATTATGAATGTTGATTTATTGTTGATTGCATGACTATCATATGACCGTTGCATTGGAAATTGTTGCATGTTGTATGGTATTCGAATTGTGAATGGAAGGATTGAATTGTGTATTGGTTATGTTTACTACTTGTACGGTTGGCCAGTTTCACGAAACATCGTGCGGATGCCGGCTAGCTACCGGTGCACGCTATGTAGCCAGCGCTGTTACATGGGACTCAGATACCCGAGCTAGACGGGGTATGAGGGGAGTGATTCTGGAATGTCAAGTAGGGTAAATTTGCTATTGTTTTGGAAACAAGGAAATGAATTGGATTTAATTGTGATATGATTTGATTGATTTCAAACCAGACTTGTAGTTGCATGGTATGGACCAACTTATATTGCCGACATTTGTGATTATTTGATATGTTGAAATCTGATATGATTGGACTTATTAGTCGGCATTGCATCATACTTATGCATAACTATTATTATTTATTGTCTTATTACTTGCTTGTTTCTTTTTGCGGGTATTTAATTCCAAAACATGAAAGCGAAGAGTTCATGTGCTGGAACTGAATACCGCACTGAGAAATTTAATTTCTCACCGTCTTCCACTTTGTGGGTTCCAGGTTTTGAGGCGGGATCAGAGACGGTTTTTGGCGAGGAGTAGGCCCAGTCTCGAGTTATTGTCATCACTATTGGTCCCTTGGCCTTTTTGGTTGGTATATATGCCATATTGACTTGTGTTACTTTTATTTAGGTCCTTGTATGTTTATTGGACTTGTTGTTATGTTATGATACTTAGTTATCATTTTGTGTGCACAATGTGGTATGGTACCATGGTGGTATTTTGATGTATGTATGTGTTATGTGCTATTGGTTTGGTACCGCCACATGGCATTATGATGTATGATGTATAGCTTGAGACGATAGACTTATTATTATCAGTTTACTTATGGCATATATGTTGTTGGATTTCTGTCAATTTAGTGGTGATATAACTTGTCGTATGGTAAATCGATTAAATTGTTGTGCCTTGCGTCTACCGTGTGGTAGTCGTGGCGGAGATTGTCACATGCTTGTTGGTTACGGGGTGTGACATCTCTTTTGTGGTATCAGAGCATGGTTACCCTACCCAAACCAGACCTATAGGACGTTTGAGTGGGGTTAACATAAGTAAGGGTTGTTTTGTTGGTTTGTTGTGGTGTACTAACTTGTGTGTAACAGGTTGAGTTGAGCACGCCATGAATCGTGGGAGGCGAACAACTCGTGGACGTGGTCAGAGGCAAGTTGTGGCCCCTAGTGCTCAGGGAGCAGAGCCGGAGGTTCCCGATCCTCGTGGCCCTCAGCCCACTTATGAGCAGCGATTGATTGATGCTTATGAGCTTGGCCGCCAGGCAGGCGAGCGTGCGGGTCCAGCCGCTCAGCCAGTCGTTGAGGGGGATGGCTTTAGGAGGTTGTTTGACTCCTTTAGTCGTTTGAGGCCGCCGACTTTTGATGGTGATGGTGACTATAGAGCGGCCGAGAGTTGGCTTGCCAGCGTGAAGGCAAAGTTTCGTCTTTGTCGAGCGCCGGAGGAGGATCAGGTGGAGTTAGCGGTACAGTTTCTGGAGGGTACAGCTCAGTTCTGGTGGGAGAGTACTCAGTTGGGCTATGATGGCGAGTTGCCGAGGATTCCGTGGACTTGGTTTGAGCAGCAGTTCACAGACCGGTTCCTTAGTGAGTTGCATCGGGAGGAGCTGCGAGAGCAGTTTCTGTCGCTCAAGCAGCAGGGCCGATCCGTGGCCGAGTACAACAAGATGTTTGTGTCTTTGGCTCGTTATGCTCCAGACATTATGGCTGATCCTTATCGTTACCGCCGTCGCTATGTCAATGGTTTGAACCATGAGATTGCTATGGTTGTTGATAATCCTGCTTCACCGACTGTTCCTAAATTGATGCAGCAGGCTGAGATAGTGGAGTCGCACCGCAAGAGGGGTGTTGAGGAGGAGAAAGAGGAGAAGAGTCGCAATGTGCGGCCGAAACAAGGGCAGTCGTCTGGGACTCAGAAGCCGCAAGGCAAATTTGTGGCTGCCCCATCTTCTCAGGGTCAGAGAGCCACTGGCTGGTGCAGTAGGTGCAATCAGCCACATCTAGAGTCTCAGTGCCGTTTCTCGAACAAGGCATGTTTTCAGTGTGGCCAGACAGGGCATTGGAAGAGAGATTGCCCACAGTTGCAGCATGGGACTGCACAGGGAGGCTCTAGAGGTGCCGGGGGAGCTGGTGGTCGTAGCAGAGGTGTTCCAGCGCCACGTGGAGGCCGGTTCGGTGGCCGAGTGGCAGTTCATGCTGTTGCAGCAGTGCCTGACGCATCAGTTGAGACTGAGGTCAAGGCAAATCTTGATTCTAGTGCCGAGTTACTGACAGGTATACTTTCGATCTCTGGTCACCTTGCATTTGTATTGGTATATACAGGTTGTAGCCACTCGCTTATTTCTAGAGTTTTTGTTGAGCGGTGTAGACTACCTACTAGACCATGTGATCAGTTGTTGAGTGTAGAGACTCCGTTAGGACAGACCAACCGTGTAGTGGTTTGGTGTAGAGATTTGAGGATCTTAGTGTCTGGACGGGAGTTAGTCACTGATATGTTAGTTATGGATATATCTCGGTATGATGTTTTGCTTGGCATGGATTTTCTTGCGAGGTACGGGGCTCATGTGGATTGTGCTCGAAGGTTGGTTCGATTTGAGCGGTGCGGGCTTTCCCGTTATTCGCTTATATGTCGGGCCCCTGGAGACCCGATACTTCTTGTGTCAGCCGTTGAGGCAAGGAATCTTTTGGAAGCCGGATGTAGTGCTTATCTTGTGATGGTAGAATGCACAGCGACTGAGACCTCAGACTTAGCCTCGATTCCGGTAGCCTGTGATTTTCCTGATGTGTTCCCTGAGGAGATTGCAGGATTGCCACCACCGAGGGAGGTCGAGTTTGGCATTGAAGTGATGCCAGGCACAGTGCCGATTTCCAAGACACCGTATCGCATGGCACCAGCCGAGCTAAAGGAGTTGAAGGTGCAAATTGAGGAGTTGTTGGCCAAGGGCTTTATTCGGCCAAGTGCATCGCCTTGGGGTGCCCCTGTGTTGTTTGTGAGAAAGAAAGATGGTACCTTGAGGTTGTGTGTCGACTATAGAGAGCTGAACAAAGTCACGGTGAAGAATCGGTATCCATTGCCGCGAATTGATGACTTGTTTGATCAGATGCAGGGATCTTCAGTTTATTCGAAGATCGATTTGCGGACTGGTTACCATCAGTTGAGAATTCGGCCCAGTGATGTTGAGAAGACAGCTTTCCGCACCCGTTATGGTCATTATGAGTACTTAGTAATGCCATTCGGGTTGACAAATGCACCAGCGGCGTTTATGGACTTGATGAATAGAGTGTTTCGAGAATACCTAGATTCATTTGTGGTGGTTTTCATAGATGACATTCTTGTGTACTCTCGGTCTTTTGAAGAGCATGCCGAACATTTGCGGATTGTTTTGAGCCAGTTGCGGGAGCATCAGCTCTTCGCTAAGTTCTCAAAGTGTGAGTTTTGGTTGGAGAAGGTGGCTTTCTTGGGTCATGTGATCTCGGGTGCCGGTTTGGCAGTAGATCCGAGTAAGGTTCAAGCGGTGACAGAGTGGAGTCAACCGCGAACAATCACAGAGATCCGTAGTTTTCTTGGATTGGCGGGCTATTACCGACGCTTTGTGTCTGGATTTTCTTCCCTTGCTCGTCCCTTGACTCAGTTGTTGCACAAGGATGTTCCTTTTGTGTGGGGTTCTGAGCAAGAGGCTAGTTTTCAAGAGTTGAAGAAGCGATTGGTGTCAGCGCCTATTTTGGCAATGCCTGTGCAAGGAAAGGACTTTGACTTGTACACAGATGCATCGCGATCCGGGTTGGGTTGTGTGCTCATGCAAGATGGTCATGTGATTGCGTATGGTTCTCGACAGTTGAGGCCACACGAGGAGAATTACCCGACCCACGATCTTGAGTTAGCAGCGGTGATCTTTGCACTTAAGCTTTGGCGGCACTACTTGTATGGTGTTAAGTGTCGGATCTTTACTGATCATAAAAGCTTGAAGTACTTGTTCTCTCAGAAGGAGTTGAACTTAAGGCAACGTAGGTGGCTCGAGCTCATGAAGGACTATGATCTTGACATCCAGTATTATGCGGGCAAGGCGAACTTAGTAGCGGATGCACTAAGTCGTAAGACTCGAGCTAATATGGCTAGTTTGGTGACTTGTGAGCCGAGGTTGTTGGAGGAGATGCGCTTGATGAGTTTGAGTGTAGGGGTGTCAGCGGAGGTTGCAGCATCCTTACTAAGTTGTAGCACCAGTTCGACTTCAGCTAGTACATCTTCTTCCTCTTTGCTAGCTGCAGTTGTATTGGCCGCTATTGAGGTGCATCCAGACTTGCACGATCGGGTAGTTGTGGCACAACATGCCGACCCTAAGTGCCAGAAGTTCAGAGAGGGCATGGAGACTAATCCCAAGACTCCGTTTCGACTTGATGAGACAGGAATGTTGAGGTTTGGTGATCGAGTTTGTGTTCCAGATGATCCTGAGTTGAAAAAGTTGATCTTGTCTGAATCTCATGAGTCTGGGTATTCGATTCATCCCGGTGAGGTGAAGATGTATAAGGATCTAAAAAGAAGCTTTTGGTGGCCGAGTATGAAGCGTGAGGTAGCAAAGTATGTGGAAAAGTGCCAAGTTTGTCAGCAGGTTAAGGCAGATCAGCGAAGGAGTGCTGGTCTTTTGCAAAACCTAAGGAGGCCGCAGAGCAAGTTTGAGTCGGTGACGATGGACTTTGTGTCGGGTTTTCCTATGTCAAAAGGTCATGTGAATGCCATTTGGGTTGTTGTGGACCGATTGACTAAGGTGGCTCGTTTTATCCCCGTTCGTTCTGACATCTCAGGAAGCTCAATGGCTGAGTTATTCCTTAAGAATGTGTGCAAGTACCATGGCTGTCCTCGTGAGATCATCTCTGATCGAGATACACGTTTTACTTCACACTTTTGGAAAAAGTTTCAAGAGTCTTTGGGAACGAAGCTTTATTTTAGCTCAGCCTATCACCCCCAGACAGACGGTCAGTCTGAGCGCACTATCCAGACCTTGGAGGATATGTTGCGCGCATGTGCCTTGAGTTTTGGTGGCTCGTGGGTGGATCATGTGCATTTGGCCGAACTTGCATACAATAATAGCTTTCATGCAAGTATTGGCATGCCACCTTATGAGGCGTTGTATGGTGAGCCTTGTCGTACTCCATTGTGGTGGAAACTCAAGGGCACATACCAACCTACAGGTCCAGACCTAGTCTCCCAGAGTGCGGAGAAGTTAAGAGTTGTGTTGAGCCGTTTGAAGTCGGCTCAGGATCGTCAGAAGCGGTATGCTGATGTGAGGCAAAGACCGCTAGAGTTTCAAGTTGGTGATGAGGTGTGGGTGAAGGTGTCTCCGATGAGAGGGGTGCATCGTTTTGGTGTGACGGGGAAGCTCAGTCCTCGCTATGTCGGGCCTTTTGTTGTTGTAGCTCGAGTAGGGACTGTGGCTTATGAGCTAGACTTACACTCAGCCTTAGGTCGGTTTCACCGGGTGTTCCATGTCTCACAATTGAGGCGTTGTGTCAGGGATCCATCACATAAGTTGAATCCCTCTCAGTTGCAACTCAAGGATGACTTGACCTATGAGGAGCGACCGATACGGATCTTGGACACGAAGGAGCACCGCCTTCGTACCCGGACCATTCGTTTTGTGTTGGTCCAATGGAGCCGTCACTCAGTGAGAGAGGCGACGTGGGAGCCTGAGGATGCGATCAGGGACCGTTACCCCGAGTTGTTTGCGAGCTCAGGTACGTTTTCGTTCAGAGGACTGAACGCTTCTTTTAGGGGGGGAGAATGTTACATTATTGGAATTTTAAAAGTTATATTTTCTAAAAATATTATTTAAAGGATTTGTTAAGTGAATAATTAGATTTATGGTTAGTGTGAAAATAATTTGTTTTGGTATCATTCATTGCATGGCTTAAGTTAATTGGATTTTCATTCATTTGTTTGCTTGTGGTTGCATTTTGGAGCCATTTAGCATTTCTACTTTAAGTTAAAAAAAAAAAAAAAAAAATTTCCCACCCACTTTTCCCTCTCTTGCGCAGCCCCCAGTGAGCTCTCTTTCTCTCTTTTGCTCTATTTGAATCCACACAAATCCACTCCAAATAAATAGATAAAAATCTGAAAAAATTCGGGAAAAATAGAAAATGGTGAGTTGAAGTAGAGATCTATGCACACAAGCTTTTTATTTTCAAAAACAAGGCATATTCATGTAAGTTCTCATTTTTCTTCCATTTATTTCGGTTTTAAACTTAGTGATGGATTTGAAAAGTATTTGTGAGAGTAAAACCCGATTTTGAGTAGAGAAATATTGTATGGATGGTTCATTCTTTAATTTTCGGATTTTTGGTGATTTTTGTAGTTATATGTTAATTTTTGCTTGATTAAAGGGTTGATTATGGCTCTTGTGCTATGGGATGAACTCCTTTTGGGGTAAAATGTAATTTCAATGAGTTTTGTGCATGGAAAATATTTTTGACCGAATTTAAGAAATAATATTTCGAATTTATATTTTATTTATGGATTTTGGTTATTGTATATGGTAAATATTTGTGCTAATTAGTGAGGTTTTCCATTTCTTTTGAAATTATTTGTTATTTTCGGATTTTTGAAAAATATTTCGAAATTTGTTGAAATTAAGTGTTGGATGTAGGTTTTCTAGCTATTTTAAGCTTGTATATAGTTGATGTTGCTAGAAAGTGGTTTCTTTTTGTGTAAAATGAGTTTTAAAACTAAGTTTAAACTTGAATAATTATTTTACCCGAATTTAAACTTTCTTGAGGAATTTTGGTTAAACACTTATGGTATTTTAGCAAGAGCATTTGTCATTTTGCAAAATCTAGACTTGTGTGAGTTTTACAAAAGTATTGGGTTTTAGAGAAAAAATTTCAGCAAGGTATATTTTGCATAATGGCATCATAAAGTTGTATTTTGATAGCATTCTTGTGGTAAAATAAATTTGCATGCATAACCTTATTTTTTGTACTTTCTGGACAGCAAAGAAAAATGTTAAATTTCATGAGTTTTAGCTTGTTAAATGAGTTCCAATGGCTTGTTTAGTATTATTAGATGTTAGGTTAATATGTAGGAACATTTTATACACATTTAACACTTAATTTGCAAATTAGGTTAAAAGTTATGAGGGAAAATATAAAGATTTTCAGATCTGAAATTGTTAATGTAATTATGTTTTTAAAAAGGTTTAATTTAGGGTTTTGCTTATTTTATAGATTTAGGAGACGAGGGTTTTGTTGCGGGAGACGCCGGTGCGTCGAGTTCACGTTAGTCAGGTTCTTTTCTTGTGGAGTTCAGGTGCGGATTCACATGAACTCAATGCTTTTACTTAATAGGAATTATATACTTTATTTATTATGCATGTTGATTTATTGTTGATTGCATGACTATCATATGACCGTTGCATTGGAAATTGTTGCATGTTGTATGGTATTCGAATTGTGAATGGAAGGATTGAATTGTGTATTGGTTATGTTTACTACTTGTACGGTTGGCCAGTTTCACGAAACATCGTGCGGATGCCGGCTAGCTACCGGTGCACGCTATGTAGTCAGCGCTGTTACATGGGACTCAGATACCCGAGCTAGACGGGGTATGAGGGGAGTGATTCTGGAATGTCAAGTAGGGTAAATTTGATATTGTTTTGGAAACAAGGAAATGAATTGGATTGAATTGTGATATGATTTGATTGATTTCAAACCAGACTTGTAGTTGCATGGTATGGACCAACTTATATTGCCGACATTTGTGATTATTTGATATGTTGAAATCTGATATGATTGGACTTATTAGTCGGCATTGCATCATACTTATGCATTACTATTATTATTTATTGTCTTATTACTTGCTTGTTTCTTTTTGCGGGTATTTAATTCCAAAACATGAAAGCGAAGAATTCATGTGCTGGAACTGAATACCGCACTGAGAAATTTAATTTCTCACCGTCTTCCACTTTGTGGGTTCCAGGTTTTGAGGCGGGATCAGAGACGGTTTTTGGCGAGGAGTAGGCCCAGTCTCGAGTTATTGTCATCACTATTGGTCCCTTGGCCTTTTTGGTTGGTATATATGCCATATTGACTTGTGTTACTTTTATTTAGGTCCTTGTATGTTTATTGGACTTGTTGTTATGTTATGATACTTAGTTATCATTTTGTGTGCACAATGTGGTATGGTACCATGGTGGTATTTTGATGTATGTATGTGTTATGTGCTATTGGTTTGGTACCGCCACTTGGCATTATGATGTATGATGTATAGCTTGAGACGATAGACTTATTATTATCAGTTTACTTATGGCATATATGTTGTTGGATTTCTGTTAATTTAGTGGTGATATAACTTGTCGTATGGTAAATCGATTAAATTGTTGTGCCTTGCGTCTACCGTGTGGTAGTCGTGGCGGAGATTGTCACATGCTTGTTGGTTACGGGGTGTGACATACGGTCTCAACCAATGAACCAAACAAATAACTTGTATAAAATAAAGACCGAACCAAATGACTTTCTTTGATGGAATTGTAGAACTTATTAATTTTCTTATTATACATTATTTTTTTTTTGAAAATTGGGCAACATAATCTCAATTTAAAGCAATATTCGTCAGCGAGAGCACCATGGAGATTGGTAAAGAAAGATGAGAAATTAGAGGAGAAAGAGATCAATTAGAAAAAAAAAAATATTAGAGAGGCAATTCGGTCAATACAAAATATTAAGTATGGAGAAGACAGTAAATGTGGCAAATTTCTAAATAAATTGAATTTAGAGTGACATTTTTCAAAGACTTAAACATTGTTTTAAGTGTTATGCCATTAGTTTGTTATTTGTACCAGTTTAATACTGGTAGTCATTTTGAATTTTTATTGTTATATTTTTGTTAAACTTTTTTTTATTAATAAAAAATTGTCAGCATTTTGCTGGCCTTCAAAAAAGACATTTTTCAAAGACTTAACTTTGGGGTGGCATTTTTCTAATTTAGCGACTTTGAGTGGCATTTATCTAATTTCCCCATAAAAAATATTGTGTGTGTGGAGGACGTAGACCAAGTTGGGGTTGCACCTCGTTAAATTTTATTTTTATTTATCTTATATATAGTTGTTTTCTGAGTACATTATATCAAGATCTGGAGCACGGTTCATGTGCAGTCTCACTTGGACCGTACCTTTCAAACATGAAAGAGAAATTCTACTCATATCGACGATATTTTGATACAATATAAGAAGAGAAGATGAGGGATGAACTGTAAAGTTAATTAAGAAGAAAAGAGAGCAGGTACCATACAATGTAGCATTAGGAGTTTCAACAGTAACATTAGGAACCCATTACAAATAACATTGTACATCTTCAGTGGGGGAAGGGAAAAAAAAAAAAAAGAGCAAAGAGAAATAAATACCAATACTTTGAGAGCAGGTATTCATAATTTTTGACAGAGAGCGTCGTACATTAATAAAAGTTTGAGCTTGGTGGTGTCAGCAACAAAACTCATCAGCGCAGAAATAAATAAGAATGATTTCACGAATAGTTTTTCACAGCCATGATAACTCTTTCAAATTTATAGTGGATCTTTCATCCTCGCCGAATTAATATGGTTTTTCCTACTAAAAACAGGGAAAAAATTACTCATGCTGGTTTGTTTTATATTTATAATTCTTTCGCCATTTTTTTACAATGGTGATGGCCTGATGGGTTCTTCCAAGGTGAAGTTCAGTGCTAAGTGAAATAGAGAAAATGCCAGTAAGTGGATGGCTGAGATTGCGACTCAGCGACTGGATGCATATTAAAAAGATTAAGCTGGCCCTCATATGGATGAGTGAATCAGATATAGAGTAGTTGAGGTATGAGCAGACAACAATCAAGGTAATATAATTTGCCTTGACAAAATAAAATTTTACACGAGATTTTCTTTCACGCTTTATTTTAAGAATAATTATGGCAAAAGTACACCATTTATTGAGATAACTATAGACTATAGTATTCAATTTCTATTTTCTGTGTTTCTCGTCTCTCTATCAATCAGGTGACTTGCTCTTGAGTTGATTAGGAATCCATCTAAGTCCATGTAAATATTTAATTGTGAAATTTTATAAGCAAGTCATATTTTGGAGAGTAATCAATTTATTGATATGAAACGTAAATTCCATGAGACTGACATACAGTGTGTTTGTATTTATGCCTCCGATTTCTATTGACAAGAAATTTCAGTCCTTGTCTATATCTGAAACCTAACTCCTTATAATTTCCAATAAATACCATCCCTCATCCCTGCTACTCTGCTTCTATTGTGCCACATTCTTAACTCACATAAAAATTCACACAAAATGAAAAACAAGGGAAACATAGTGAGAATGGAGGCAGCATTGATGAAGCAAACTTTTGTGGCACTTGTGGTGTTAGCAATGTTGATGCTTACGACAGAGGCTCAAACTGCACCGGCCCCTGCTCCATCACCAATTTCTACCTCTGATGCAGCCACCATCATGCCAGTATTTGCCATCGGTGCCTCTGTTGTCATGGTTCTCTTTGGCAACCTGTTCTAAGATGTGTTGAGCTTGGTTAAAATCCTTCATTGTTTGTAATTAGTACTTTGTTTTTTTTTTGGTAAATGATTTATTATAATTCATATATGCATGATGTAAAAATAAATTTCATTGGTCGCATTATGATTTATGGAATGTAGTTTGGTAAGCGACTTATAGCCTTATAGGCATATAGCGTCGCATCATATGCAATATCTTTTTGTTGTAAACAGTTACCGAGAATCTATATTGCATTAATTATATTCCTACTATATCAGACATCATCGATGTAGTTGTTATTTCGGAGTCATTTAATTTTTTTTCGTTTAATATAGTTTTCTCTTTTTTTATTTTTTAAAATAACATCGTTCATTTAGAAATCCATAACACACATAGAAAAATCATCAACACAATAGACAGGAACTTTACAGCCATGACAACTCTTTGAACTTTATAGTGGTCAGTGGCAACATGGCTTTCATCCAGCCAAGTTTATATCAATTCTCATACCCAAAAATATATATATATATAGACACACACACACACACACAACTGCTTACGAATAATAAGTTACAAGAGGCAAACTTATAATTTCACAATTCTAATCTAAGATTAAATTTCAAGCTAGATACTTTTCCAACTTCTATTTTAATTAATAAAGCAGAATATGGTGAAATGTAATATATGTATTCTTGTGCTTTGGATGGAGATATATCTGACATATACTGAAAATTTTAATGGAAGAACCAAATTGAAAATAAAATAATTAATTGGAGGATTTTTATGCAATTAAATTTAGAAGTAATTACATCAAACATATATATAGTTTATATTGTATAAATATTTGACTTGGACATGTGGTTAGACATACCGGAGCAATCCAGACACAAAACTATTGGCTGGACCAAGTTACGGCTTGGAGCTAAATTGGACCCGTGTTACCCAGACCAACAAAAGGCACTTATTATTATTATTTTTTTCTTGAGGGAAGTTTATCATTGATTTTATTAGGAGTTAGACTTCAAAAGAGTTATCCTTTACAAGGTCTTCAGGACCCACATGTACGGACGTCTGTAATGGAATCTTTTAGGAGTTCGGATTAACCATTCTGTTCTGCTTCTGCACACGAGTCTAATGTAGTGATTATATATAATCAGGCCTTCAATGTCAAACGCTTCCTCAGTCCCTCTCGGCCTCTCCTCAAAATGAAATAATATCCAGTCTTACCGCCCCTAATCAAATCTCATCTTCACTATCCTACAAAAGCAGTGAAAAAAAAGCAGCTTTACAAATGAAATGAAAGCAGTCAAACCTTTCTGTCAACTTGATTTGATCTAATTCAGACAGCTGAATGGGTTGGGTATTCCTATGGTGAACGGGGATGTTAAAACATTTACGTTTGTACGATGTATTTGAAAAAAAAAAGAAGAATTTAGATATATTATTTGCTTGTGTTGCTAGTTTAATAATAAAAAAAAAAAGTCTCAACTATATATACCATTGTTCACTCCAAACAAACCCGTTGATTCCCTACTTTAGAATGACAAAAATAAAAATAAGATAGCAGAAAAAGTCAAACATGATATACAAGAGAGATGGTTTTGAATCTCAGCGAAGTCGTCATATTGTGACTGACTGGATCGCAAGTTGCATTTCAACAATTCAACAAAGTGCATATTGGGTATTCCTATGGTGAACGGGGATCGCAAGTTTGGAGGTTGGGGTGTACTCAACCTCTATCACATGAATAATGCTTTGCTGCCCAAATGGATTTGGAACTATATATATGTTTAAAGAACATAAAGGGATCTGGAAGGATCTTTTAGTAGCTAAATATTTTGGTAACCATGGTTTTGAGAGCTTTTCTCATTTTTGGAAAAGCTTACAACCCATCTTTTCGATTATGAGAATTCTCTGTAAGAAAATCATAGGTAATGGTACTTCAATAAACTTTTGGGATGATATCTGGTATGATAATCTCCCAATTTCCAAGCAATTTCCTCTTCTTTATGATAAAACCAAAAGAAGAGATCATGTTACTTTAGCACAAGTTTGGAATAAAGGAAGAATAAATTTTTTTCTTACTAGAGGTGTTTCTAAGGATTTGAGATTAGAGAAGAATAGTTTAACTAGTATAATTTTAAATAGTGGTTTGAATGATGAGTCTGATAGTGTCTGGTGGTCTTTAGATAGCTCTGGCATTTTCACTGTCAGGTCTTTTTATTCTTTTATCAACAATGGTGGGATTTTAATGGACATTAATTTCTCTGTTTGGCATGTTAAAATCTGTTGAGTATTATGTTATATTTAGTATTTTGTTGTTTATGGTATTTTGTTATTAGTAGAAAGTCTAGGGTCTATTATGTAAAAGAACAATTGTCTGATTATTATAAAAGGGAGCCTCCTGTACAGGAGGCCAAAATCCCAACTTTTAAAACCTAAAATTCTTCTTGGTATCAGAGCCGTCTAACGGCGGTGGTGCTGTTTCTTCCTCCGCACAAATCACTTTTCTCTTCCCGCAAAACCTATTTCCCGCAAAACCTTTTCTCTTCCGCTTCTGCGCGTGTGCGTGCAGCTTCTCTTCGCGCGTGAAGCGCCTCTGCGCGGGTGTGGACCGCGTGTGGACCACGCGTGAGGGGAGGTGTACGCTGTCCTGTAAGCCGCGCCAAGACCAGCGCTCACGCGTGATCTCTCCTGTCTCCTGTGAACCGCGCAAAGACCACAGCTTTGTGTCTACCGTGAGCCGCGCCAAGACCGAAACAGAAGAGGTGTTTGATTGTTCGATCCAGTATGGCTTCTCTACACATCTTTTTTTCCTTTTTCATGACAATTGTGTTTGATAGATGTTGAAACCGTGATCGTGTTTATCCGCACAGTTTGTGTTAACGGAGAAGTAAATAAGGTGTGGTTGGTATTGGGAGATCAAGCACGGTATTAAGATGGATAAACTTCTTGCAAAGTTGGATCCAGATGATGTGAAGACATTGCTCGAGCTCGTGAAAGTGTCAAATGGAGCCGAGACACATCAGCCGTCAGTAAAGCTAGATCTTCCACCGGTGGAGTTGAAACTTGATGGACCAGCCACGTACCTGAGTTGGTCACGTAGGATTCAGGGTGCTCTGGCAGCAAGGAATTTGGAGAGTTTCCTGACAGGAGAAAAGAAGGAACCAGAAAAGAATACTGGTGCTTGGAATGAGTGGAAGACTACACACATGTTGTTGTATACATGGCTTCTCAACTCGATGGTTCCATCAATTGCTGTGACGGTAGATGGCATTCAAAGTGTGAAGGATATGTGGGCAAAATTAAAAAGGATTTATGCAGGAACTGAGAATAACATGCGGGTGTTCCAGATCGAACGAGAGATAGAAGCAGTGGTGCAGGGAGATAGATCAATCCAAGAGTATGCCACAGATCTAGAGCGATTGTGGGCGGATTATGACTACTTCTCGCCGATGGCATGCTGTAAAGACCCTGAGTGTAAGAGGGGTGAGAGAGATTCTCAGAGAAGGACTATGCATTTTCTGAGGAGGTTGAACCCAGTCTTTGAGCAAAGGACTGCAGTGCTACTAGCTCAGACGAAGATTCCATCACTGGATGAGGCCATTGCGACGATGATGCAAGAAGAGAGTCGCATTAAGCTGCTCTCGGATGCTAATGGTGTGGGTATGCGCTCAGCATTGACAGTCTCGAACTCGAGTATGACAGGAGTTCAGGGGGAGACTCGCAAGTGTTACAATTGTGGTGAAGTGGGTCATTTGAGGCCTGCTTGTCCTAAACTGCTCAAGGAGAACGCTTTTGGTGGACGCGGACAGTCTGGAGGCCGTGGTCGTGGTCGTGGCCGTGGCCGAGGCCGTGGTGGTGGTAGAGGAGGAGGCTACCGGGCAAATCTGATGGTAGCAGAGGAAGAAGAAGAAACTGGAGTGGTTTTTACTGAGGAGGACCAAGCGCTCTTGGAGGTACTTAGTCGGAAGCAGAAAGCAGCAAGCAATGGGGACAAGAAGGGTGTGACCGAGGATGTTTCCACTTCATTCCTGTCTAGGGGTAACATTGCTACTTATGCTCATTCGACCCAAGGTACTAGTGATATACATGCTCTTGCCTCTATATCCACCACTAGGTCACCAGAATGGATAGTGGATTCTGGTGCATCCCGACATGTGACAGGTAATGCTAGTGAGTTTTCTTCCTACACTCACTTAGCAGTGCCTGAAAGCATTCAAACTGCTGATGGTACGACACAACCAGTGGTTGGTAAGGGTACTGTAAATTGTACTGGTTCTGTGACTTTGTCTAATGTTTTGCATGCTCCTTCATTTCCTGTAAACCTTTTATCCATTAGTGCTATCATACTCCAACTAAAATGTATTGTTTCTTTTGATATTCCAAAGGTAATATTTCAAGAGAAGGAGACAGGTCGGAGACTTGGGACTGGCACTTGGCGTAGTGGTTTATGGTACTTGGATCGTGAAGGGCTAGATTCAGCATTGATATCCATGGTAGAGGGAACTGAAAAAATGGGATCTGAGATGAGCGTTGAGGATGTGTTGATACTTCATCACCAGCGCATGGGACATTCTTCTTTTAATGTTTTGAGTCGTTTGTATCCAGCTTTATTTGAAAAAGCTAATAAATCAAAACTTGTTTATGATGCATGTGAGTTTGGCAAACTTACTAGGAGCTCTTATGTTAGTTCTAGTCATAGGAGTTCTTGTGCTTTTGACTTGATACATTCTGATGTTTGGGGACCTTGTCCCACAAGTTCTATGAATGGTTATAGATATTTTGTGTCTTTTATTGATTGTTTTTCTCGAGTTACTTGGTTGTACTTGATGAAAAATAAAAATGAGGTGTTGGCTTGTTTCAAGGATTTTCATAGGTCTGTTCAGACTCAATATGGTGCTGTAGTGAAAATATTGAGGTCTGATAATGGGACAGAGTATACCAACAGAGCATTCGCAGAATACTTGTCATCTCAAGGGATACAACATCAGACAACATGTCCATACACACCAGCTCAAAATGGAGTAGCAGAAAGAAAGAATAGACATCTTCTAGAGGTGGCTAGAAGTATGATGATCTCCATGAATGTCCCGAAACATTTGTGGGGACAGGCCGTGTTGACAGCTGCAGCATTGATCAACAGGATGCCCTCAAGGGTGCTGGAATGGAAGTCTCCATGTGAGATGTTGAAAGGAGATAATACTGGGCTCCTTCCATTGAAGGTGTTTGGTTGTGTATGTTTTGTGAAAGACAACAGACCTTCTGTAGGGAAGCTTGATCCTAGAGCTGTGAAATGTATATTTGTGGGATATTCCGCTACACAAAAGGGGTATGTTTGCTGGAGCCCAGTGGAAAAGAGATTGTTTGTGAGTATGGATGTTCATTTTCGAGAATTTGAACCATATTATACATTGGAGGTGACTTCACCTTTTGGTGAAACATCTGATTCTGAGAGTATGAGACAAGAGGGGGAGAATGGTGATAATAAGAAAGTAGGAACAATTCCTTTGTTAGTTCCTACGTTGGTTGAGGAAAATGAGATTGGAGAAGAAGAAGAGCAGGAGGATGAGGAAGTAGAGGAGAATCATGCAAATAACAGGACTCAAACTGGACGTGAACTGCAAGTGTATACTAGGAGGCCGAAAGAGGGTCCCGTAAATGCACCAATAATACCACTCGTGCCATCAAGTCCCTTGTCTCGACCTACTCCGACTCTTGAGATGCCTACACCAACAGAATCCTCAGACTCAGGTGATATAAATCCTCCATCTTCTCCCCACACTCCAATAACTTTAAGAAGGACGTCTCGCAGTAATGCGGGCCATCCCCCTGATCGTTATGGTTTTCCACATGATATTGCTCACTTTGTCTCATACTCTAACATATCACCAGTACATGGAGCATTTATTGCATCATTAGACTCTGTCACTTTACCTAAGTGCTGGCAGGTGGCTAAGGAAGATCCAAAGTGGAAAGCAGCTATGCAAGAGGAACTCGGAGCTTTAGATAAGAATAAAACCTGGGAGATTGTGCCGCTACCACCCGATAAGAAGGCAGTTGGGTGTAGATGGGTGTTCACGGTGAAGCAGACTCCAGAAGGAAAGGTTGAGCGTTACAAGGCACGATTGGTGGCAAAGGGATATAGTCAGACATATGGCATTGATTATGATGAGACTTTTGCACCAGTGGCGAAGATGAGTACTGTTAGGACACTCGTCTCCCTTGCAGCGAATGAAGGTTGGAAGTTACATCAGTTGGATGTGAAGAATGCATTCCTTCATGGAGATTTACAAGAAGAGGTGTACATGGAAATTCCTCCAGGATTTGGCACAGCTCAGACAGTGGGCAAGGTATGCAGACTGAAGAAGTCACTCTATGGGCTGAAACAATCTCCTCGAGCCTGGTTTGATAGGTTCAGGAGGGCTATGGTAGGCATGGGATATCGACAGATAAATGCCGATCACACTGTGTTTATTCGACAACATTGAGGGCATATCACAATGCTTGCTGTATATGTGGATGACATTATTATCACAGGTGATGATGAGAAGGAGATTGCTCAACTGAAAGTGCAATTGGGCAAAGAATTTGAGGTGAAGGATCTTGGCTTGCTGCGCTATTTTCTTGGAATTGAGGTGGCTTGTGGAGCAGAAGGAATTGTTCTATCCCAGCGAAAATATGTACTTGATCTTCTCAAGGAGACTGGCATGCTGGGGTGCAAGCCTGCAGTAACTCCAATTGACTCGAAACTCAAGCTGAGTGCAGAGGCAGGAGAGTCAGTTGATCATGAAAGGTACCAAAGTTTGGTGGGTCGGTTGATCTATCTGAATCATACACGTCCCGACATCTCCTTTGCTGTAAGCGTAGTAAGTCGTTACATGCATGATCCAAGAAAAGGTCATATGGATGCAGTGTACAGAATTCTGAGGTACCTTAAAAGTGCACCAGGAAAGGGACTAATTTTTAGAAAGAATGATCATTTAAACATTGAAGGCTATTGTGACTCTGACTGGGCTAGCTGTGTCGATGATAGAAGATCTACATCAGGATATTGTGTGTTCGTAGGGGGCAACTTGGTTTCTTGGAGGAGCAAGAAACAGTCAGTTGTTGCGAGATCGACAGCAGAGGCAGAGTACAGGGCCATGGCTTCAGGAGTTGCTGAGTTGTTGTGGCTGAGAGCTCTTCTGAGAGAGCTGAAGATGAGCCGAGGAGACCAGATGAAACTGTGGTGTGATAACAGATCAGCAATCAGTATCGCCAACAATCCAGTACAACATGACAGAACCAAGCATATCGAGATTGATAGGTTCTTTATCAAAGAAAAGCTGGATAGTGGACTACTCAAGTTAAGTCATGTGCCGACAAGAGATCAAGTGGCAGATTGTCTTACCAAGGGACTTAGTGCAGAGGACACATCAAGATTATGTAACAAGATGGGCTTAGCTGATATTTTTCGCCCATCTTGAGGGGGAGTGTTGAGTATTATGTTATATTTAGTATTTTGTTGTTTATGGTATTTTGTTATTAGTAGAAAGTCTAGGGTCTATTATGTAAAAGAACAATTGTCTGATTATTATAAAAGGGAACCTCCTGTACAGGAGGCCAAAATCCCAACTTTTAAAACCTAAAATTCTTCTTTGGTTAATTCTTCATAATGAAATACTGACTTTTGACAATCTTGTTAAGAGAGGTCATCATGGCCCTAACAAATGTTAGTACTGTTACAATGAGGAAACTGTGGAGCACCTTTTCATTAAGTGTCCTATTGCAAATAATTTTTGGATCAGTTTCAATATGTTCAATGACAGGGGGATAAGCCTAAATTGTGACAGTATGGATACAATATGGGGTAGTATAAATAGTTTAGATAAATCTAGAAGAACTTTTGCAAAAACAGTTATGGCTGCCTTCTGCTGGAATATTTGGATAGATAGAAATTAAAGAATTTTTACTGAGTCTAAGGGCTCTAATTCTGTTGCTTTATACTTTAATACTTTGTGTTTGTTTAAATTCTGGACAGGTTTCAGTACACACATGGAGGCAAGCTTCAGGGATCTGGCAGCTATGCAAGGAAGTGTTGAAACAAGTGATGGGCACGTCTCTGATGATGTGAGCTCGCTGTAGTGCTCATTTCAGTTTGCTTATCCCAGCTGCCAAGCCTCATTGTTGCTTCTTAGTTGTGTGTTGGTTATTTCCTTAAGAATTGTAGTTACTGTGTCTGTGATGGGTTTACTTTGGGAGCATTTACTTTGTCAGTTAAAAAAGGTGTCGGATGGTCTGTAGTTTTTAGCGTAGATATCACTCACTCCATTAATCTTAAATTAATGGATGAGTGATTTATCTTTTGTTTCAGTATATTGACTTCTGTATGCACTTTTTTAGTTTAAATGGATGCCATCTCGGGCCCCTTTTGCTCAAAAAAACAAAGTGCATATGCACGCCCAGCAAAGTGGGTAGGATTGCCAAGGTAGACTTTCAAGTCAGTTCAACATTCACGGAGCATTCAATTTCGTCAAGTACTGGTACATACTAAGAGTTCGTTACAGAAGAAGATAATGAATGTGGAAGATTGAAATGTCTACTAGGATGACAGATTTCAACACAAATTCATTCCAAGAAGTAGTTAGCAATATTGAGAAGTTAATTGGTTGGATAGCGTGAAAGGGAACGGTGAAGAAGAATAGATGACCTTATAATTAGAAGAGACAGTTGAGAATCAAAGAGAGTATGAGAGATGAAATTGTAAATTTAAGGAATGAACAATAAAATAAAATAAAAAATGAAAGAGAGTAGGTACCATTCAATGTACCATTAGGAATTTCAACGGTAACATTAGGAACCCATTTATAAATACCATTGTGCATCTTCAGTGAAATAGAACTTATAAATACCAATACTTGTAAAAGTATTTTCTTTAGATAAAATAGAAAAGGTCTCGTCATTTTTGACATAAAACTACAGTGATAAAAGCTTGAGCTTGGTGGTGTCAGGACCAGGTGACCTAGCATTGGGCAAAATGATATTTTTTCGTTGTGATATTGATAAATGATTTCAAAACTCATCAGCACAAAAAGATAAGTAGGATTTCACCAAGGACTTTTCACAGCGATGATAACTCTTTGAACTTTATACAGTGGACAGTGGTAGCACTTCTTTTATCCTCAACCGAATTAATATGGTTTTTCCTTTACTAAAATAAGGAAAGTTTTGCTCCCAAATAATAACTCATTATACAGGCAAAATGATCATAGTTTTTTTTTTTATTTATTATTATTTTTTTTATAATTTCCTTAGGCCCACTTACACACACTCTCAATTCCAGCATATGCTAGAATTCGAACCCTAGTCTCCATGGAGCCTGGTCAATGCCTTAGCTAGCTGCTCTAGCAGCTCAAAACACAAAGTAATCATAGTGGTTTATTTTCTACTCTATAGATTCTTTGCCCCTTTTTTTTTTATACATAGGGTGATGGGGTCTTCCAAGGTGAAGTTCAGTGCTCAAGTGAAGTAAATAGAAGAAGATACCAGTAAGTGCACGGCTGTGGATGCATTCGGATGCTAATTAAAAAATTTGTTCTGAAAATCTTATAATTTTGAGCTCTTCAATAATGAGTTTGTCCTAAAAGATTTTGTTGGCTTCTACATGGATGATTGAATAAGATTAGATATAGAGGAGCAGCAGAGGTAAGAGCAGATAATAAAAAAGATAATTTTTTTTTTTAATTTGTCTTACAGAAAAAGGTTTTACACAAGATTTTATTTCACATTTTATTTTATGAATAATTACAATTATGGCAAAAGTACATCATTTATTGTGGAATAACTATTTGAATTCAATTTCTATTTTCTGTTTTTATTCTCTCTTTATAAATCTGGTGACCAGCTCTTAAGTTGATAAGGAATCCATCTACGTCCATGTAAGTATTTTATTGTGAATTGCATAGGCATGTCAAAATTTGGAGAGTAATCAATCTATTGATATGAAATGCAAATTTCATGAGACTGACATACCGTGTGTTTGCATTTGTCTTCATGCTCTATTGACAAGGAATTTTATTCTTGTCTGCATCTGAAACCTAACACAGAATTTTCCTATAAATACCAACTCTGCTACCCAGATTCTATTGTTAAGAATCTTAACTCACATAAATCTTCAGACAACAATAAAACAGGGGGGAAACACAGTGATATAATGGTGGCAGCACTGATGAAGCAAACTTTTGTGACGCTTGTTATGTTAGCAATGGTGATGCTTGCGACAGAAGCTCAAACTGCACCGGTCCCTGCTCCTTCTCCAGTTGCTACCTCTGATGCGGCCACCGTCATGCCAGTATTTGCCATCGCTGCCTCTGTTGTCATGCTTCTGTTTGGCAGCCTGTTCTAATTAGATGTGTTGAGCTTGGTTCCTTGATTGTATGGAATTATGTTACTTCGTTTTGTTTGGTAAATGATTTATTGATTCGTATGTGCATGATGTATTGATGTAACAACAACTTAAGTTGGTCGTATTATGATTTATGGAATGTCCTTTGATAAGCGACATATAGGCATATAGCGTCGCATCATATGTAACCACTTTCTATTGTAAACAGTTACTGAAAAATTTTATATTGGATTAATTATATTCATACTATATATAGTAGGAATGCATTAATGTAGTTGTTATTTCTGAATAATTTATATTTTTGTTTACTGTAGATGACCATAGAAGAGACTCTTGTGAATAAAAGAGGAAATAAGGGATGAAATTGTAAAAATAAGAAATGTAAAATAACAAAATAAAAAGAAAATAGAATAGGTGCCGGTACATTAGGAATTTCAACGGTAACATTAGGAGCACACATATAAATACCAATATGTACATCTTCCGTGGAAAAAAACTTACAAGAAATAAAATATCAATACTTCGATAAGTATTGTCTTGGGATAAAATACAAAAATAATCAGAATTTTTTGACGGAGACTCCATTGATAAAAGCTTGAGCTTGGTGGGCAACACGCTATTTTTTCGTTATGATAATTGATAAATATTTCGTAATTTATCAGTTCGAATAGCTAAGAACGATTTCACGAATGGTTTAACGTCCATGATAATTCTTTGAATTTGCAGTGGATATATAGAGTAATATAGTGGCAGCACTTCTTTCATCCTCAGACAAATTAATATGGTATGTCCTACTAAGAAAAGGAAATAACTGCTCACAGATAATAAGTTACTAGAACAAATTTGATCATAATTGTTTGTTTTATACTTTATATATTCTTTCGCCATATTTTTCAATCTATATCAGGGTGACGAGGTCTGAGATGAAGTTCAGAATGCTCAAGTGAAGTGAATAGAACAAGATGCCAGTAAATGGATGGCCGTGAATGCGTCTGGTTTATGCTGGCCTAACAGATTTCTTGCGAGAATTTCCTCATTTTGAGTTCTTCAATAATGGGTTTGTCCTAATATATTATGCTGGCAGGCTGCCCCCATGTGGATGACTTAACCAGATATAGAGAAGCAGTAGATGTAGAGTAGACAATAAAAAAGGTAATTTTTTAATTTGCCTTTAAAAATAGGTTTTACGCAAGATTTTCACATTTTATATTTAGAATAGTTATGGAAAAAGTAGACCATTTATTGAGGGATAACTATTTGCATTCTATTTCTATATTCTGTGTTCCTACTCTCTTTATCATCCAGGTGACTCTTCAGGTGATTAGGAATCCATCCAAGTCCATGTACGTATTATATTGAGAATTGTATAAGCATGTCAAAATTTGGAGAGGAATCAATTTATTGATATGAAATATAAATTGCATGAGACTGACATACCGTGTGCTTGCATTTATGTCTCCAATTTCGATTGACAAGAAATTTCATGTCTTCTTGTCTATATCTGAAACCTAACACTATAATTTTCCTTTAAATACCATCCCTGCTGCCCTGCTTCTATTGTGTCAATTCTGAACTCACATAAATCTTCAGACAAAAAGAAAAACAGGGGGAAACATAGTGATAATGGAGGCAGCATTGATGAAGCAAACTTTTGTGGCGCTTGTTGTGTTAGCAATGGTGATGATTGCGACAGAAGCTCAAACTGCACCGGCCCCTGCTCCTTCTCCAGTTGCTGCCTCTGATGCGGCCACCATCATGCCAATATTTGCCATCGCTGTCTCTATTGTCATGCTTCTATTTGGCAACATGTTCTAATTAGATGTGTTGAGCTTGCTTCCTTGATTGTATGGAATTATGTTTGGTAAATGATTTATTGATTCGTATATATATACATGATGTAACAATAACTTCCATTGGTCGTACTATCATTTATGAATGTCCTTTGATAAGCGACATAGAGGCATATAGCGTCGCATCATATGTAATCAATTTTTTTTTTTGATTATCAATTTCTATTGTAAACAGTAACTGAAAAATTTTATATTGGATTAATTATGTGGAGCATGATGGTTTCCGGAACAACTTAGCATTAGGCTCAACGCTATTTTTTTCGTATATTGATAATTGATAATTAATAAATGATACAGCAAAATCATTTGCACAAATTGACAAGAGCAATTTCTTGAATTGCTTTTAACAGCCATGAAAATCTCTTTTTGCCTTGAATTATAAGAAGATTTTTCAACAGTAGTCATTATGGGCAATAAAAATATGGCTTTCATCCTCAGCGTAGTATTTAAATGACATACAGTCCAAACGGAACTCTAGATAGCCTCTATCTAGCCATTTCTAAAAAAAAATACAGTCCAAACGGAAGAATTGAAAACACCTAGTTACAATAATACGTTACTAGAGGAAAAAATAATAATTTTACATTTTATTCTAAGAATAATTGGTAAGTTTTCACTTGTATTTCAATAAATAAATCTGAAAATGATGAAATGTAAGATATTCTACGTTTTGGACGGAGATATTTCCGATATTTATTTTTAAATAGAAAAATACCGATTAAAAAATGAATAAAAACCATTAATTTTGCTTTATATGTAATTCACTATATTATAGAAATAACTATAACAAACCTATAGTTTTTTTTTCTCCTTTTTTCGTAGAGATAATTGACTTGGATACGGTTGGATTTACCGGACCAATCCGGACCTGACCCAGAACTATTTGGCTGGACCTGAATTGGACCGAATTAGCCGGACCAACAATAGGCATTTATTATTATATTTTTTTAAGGTGATTTCATTATTGATTTAAGACTTCAAATAGTTATCCACTACTACTAGGTTTTCAAAAAATTCAGATCATTTGTCGCGCGACACAGCGTGTAGCGCGACTGTGGACCGTCTGATCTGAATCGAATGAATATGAGACCCCATGCATGTAACCGGATTGATAGGTCCACAAAAAATTGAAACGCCCGATCAAAATCGAACGGCTTGTGAGATGCGCGACACCAGATCAGGGTAGGTTTTCAGAACCCACAGTGCCACAGTCACGGACCACAAGTACGGACGACTGTAACGGAATCTCTAAATCAGGGATTCGGATTTTACCATTATGTTCATCACTCGAGTCCAACGCAATGATTAGATATAATCAGGCCTTCAATTTCAAATACTCCCTCGGTCCCTCCCATTCCAAACGAAATAATCCCCATTCCCCAGCCTTATCTTACCGCCACTAATCAGATCTGATCCGTATACAACCCAACGCCACCTCCAGCACAAGTGCACAACACCCTTCCAGTGAAAAAAAGCAACTTTAGTACTTTACACACGAAGTCAAAGCAGTCAAACCTTTTTGTCGCCTCTCCACTCCCCACGCTCTCTCTGACTGCTCCTCTCGCACCGATGACAACATTGACAGTACCCCATCCCTGCCACCACCTCCATTAATTACTCCCTCCAAGGTAACACTCTCTAATCAAACAAAACACCGACCAACCCCACTTCAATGAATTCTTCCCACACCCCACTCAGATTCCCTCTCCCCAGATATCCCTTCAGTTTTGTACTCTCTCTCTCTCTCTCTCTCTATCTCTCTTCAGTAGTACCATCCCTTACCATTTCAAGATGAGTTCTCTCTCCATTCTTCTCCTCTCCATTTCCTTCCTCTTCCTCCCACTCGCCTCCGCCGCGCGCTTCCCATGCACCGCCAAGAACCCTTCCACATGTCAGTCACTTGTCGGGTACACGCCCTTAAACGCCACCACGCTCGGTGATGTCCGGGCTCTTTTCCAGCTACGCTCTTTCAGGTCGCTTCTGGCTGCTAACTCTCTCCCATTGAATACGCCGCAGAACTACACGGTACCTGCTTTGTCTACGGTGCGTGTGAGGTTCCCGTGCTATTGCTCCGGTGGGTCCGGCTCTTCGTTCGGCCTCCCGGTGTATAAGGTCCGGCCTGGGGATGGTTTAGATGCCATTGCACGAGGGGTTTTTGCTGGATTGGTTACTTATGAGGAGATTGCCAAGGCCAATAATATTTCGGATCCGAATAAAATTGAAGTGGGTCAGCAGATAAAGGTTAATTTGCTCTTGTGCTCTTGAAAATTTTTAATGTATTTTGATAATGGCTAAGCTAGAAAATTGTACAAATTGAATCATCGGAGTTCTCTAAAAACCAAGTTATTGTTTGGGGAAAAAAAAAAAAAAAAAAGGTAGAACCAAGTTGCACAAACCACAGAATGCCTAAAAAAATATTACATTATTACTAGTTAGTATCCATAAAGTCACTAATTTGCAGTGAGCTCTTTTTTGTAAAAGGACCTTTTTTTTTTTGGTGTTTGGCCTTTGGCAAATTGTAAAAGGACATCAGCTGAAATGTTGTGTTCATTAAAAATCAACACAAATACAACTTATTCTAATTAAAAATCAGTTATCCTATTTATTTATTTATTTGTGAAGAAGAGAACATCTTGAAGAGGAAAAAGAAAAAGAAATCTAAATGAATTTGAAATACTAGTACAGCCAGGAAAAAGGTTAAAACAGAGATTTTACTGCAGTTTGACCCGCCACACTGATGATTGCAGAACCTGCCATAGCATATCATTAGAATGATCTCAATGGTTCACCACACCAAAGACTATAGGAGATCTGCTACACAAAAAACCCATCACACCCTATGAGCCACACTGCACATGTTTACAACTGTGGAGGTCAATGTTCTTGGGATGTACATGTTACAAACTTGTTATTGCAAATTACTTAATCAAATTTGTAACAAAAGAAATATCCAATAGTCTTGGTATCGCAGATACCTCTGCCATTTAGCACTTACGTATAGTTGTCTACAATACATATAATTTGAGGGCAAAACTTGGCATTGCAGATACCTCTGCCATGCAGCTGTGACCTGGTTGGAGCTGACCCGGTTGTGCATTATGCACACGTGGCGGCAGCTGGAAGCTCGATTACTGGTATTGCAACAGCTTTTGGAACCACTGAAGACACACTGATGAAGCTGAATGGGATCACAGATCCAAAGAGCCTTCAAGCTGGGCAAGTCCTTGATGTGCCACTCAAAGGTTCATCTCATCAACATCTAAAATTTGTGTTCATTTTCTAAAATATCTTTGTTAGGGTTTGTCAAAAAGAACAGTTATTACTGTATTAATGAGACTCAAAATTCAAATTATGAAATCTCATTTTTAATGTTGCTTAAGTAATATTATTTTTTTTATTAAGGCTAAAAAAAGCATGATTGGGTAATGTGCAGCTTGCTCGTCATCCATTAGTAGTACCTCATTAGATCGAAATCTTCGAGTTACAAATGGTAGCTATGTCCTTACTGCTAACAATTGCATCCAATGTAGCTGCAGCTCCACCACTTGGCAGTAAGTTTTTATTCTTTAAATTAAATAATTTCTTAATTGTCACTCATAAACCAAGGTCACATTCTAAATTACTAATCATACATGCTTGTGTGTGCTTTAAGGTTGAATTGTGGTCCCACACAAGGAATTAGCTCGTTGGCTTGCCCTGCTGCTAAATGTGGAGATACGTATCTTGGAAATACCTCTTCAAACTCCGCATGTGACAGCACACTTTGTTCTTATGCTGGGTACACCAATAGCACCTCCTTCACTATTCTTACCAATCTCACGACACTCCCCGTATGCAACAGTGAGTTCTTTTTTTTTTCTTTTTCTTTTCCTCATAAACGATCTCTTTTAGTGTATGATATCATAATTTGTTAAGTTCTGATGTATTCCCTTGCTGTTATTGAGTTGCAGATGTGGCTTCACCAGTTTCTCAGCCAAAAGCTAGTTCTGCCTTGAGATTGAGATCGGGGCTGTCTAGCTGGTTGAATTTGTTGTTCTTGTTCATGTTAGCTTGCTCTGCTTTTATTGGTAATTAAATAGGTGTAGGTTACCTAGTGCTATTTTTGTGTGTTGTTGCACAACAATTTTAATAATTTTGCTTCTCTAGCTTGTTTAGTGGTTAGTAAAATTTTGAACTCAAGTTTTTTTTCTGTGATATTAACGTATATATATTGATGGAATTCTATCTCTTGAAATTGCCAGAGGCTGCCATTGAGAAGATTAAAGATTAAATAGAGTTCATTCAGCTAGGGTTTTATCACTCAAATTACATTATAACAGAAAGGAAATGAGATGAAATAAGCAAGCAAGAAAAAAAATAAAAATGAAGTATTTGAGCACAAGGCAATAAAAAAGAAGCATCTACAATCTATCAGCAAAGCTGATTCACAGCTTAACCTTTTGGGTAGACTTTGTGTACCGGCAATTTCTCACAATCAGAGTTACTATACAAAAAAGGGGGCATTTGATCTCTCTTTCTGTGATATCTAACTTGATAACTAAAGTGTTATTAGTTATTCTGACTCGATATGAAAATATATATATATATATATATAGAGTTTTGCTATGGTGAGTCGGGACCAAAATCCTCGGCAGTAGTGCTGCCAGCCGCAATTTCCTCCGAGCCGTCCGATCTGATCTCGACGGTTTATTTTTTTCGGGCCTATCAATCTGGGGTTTTGCACGGGCCACCCATCATCCATCGGACGGTTGTGATGAAACTGCAGCCAACCGCTGCGCTGCCGAGGATGCGAATTCTGGTGAGTCGCGACTCACAGAGCTTTTGGTGAGTCGCAATCCAGACCGTTCAATCTATTTCAAAAATCGTGCAGATCTGTGCGATGGGTGAGCGCTCAATCGATTAAAGTTTTTCTGTTCCGTCTCTTTTCTCTCCGTTCCCTTCTCTTTCTCTTTACTTCGTCTCTCTCTCTCTCTCAAATTGAAACACATCTAAGCGTTGAGTCGCCTCCCCAAAACCCTAGAAAGTCAGAGAGTGGATCGGAGAAGATCGGATCCTCAGCGCGAATAGGTTCTCAGCTCCTCCGCACGATCAGTTTCGTCTCTATGTCTCCTCCTCACGATCTGAGAGCATCTCTCTCCTTCGTGAACAGTTCTCTCTTTCTCTCGCCTTGACTAATTTTTTTCTTTAATTTTTCTTTTACCGAACCAGAGCTTCAAAAAGGTGCTAACTAGTCAATTTTTTCTTCAAACTAAGATAGCCAAATTACCCCTATAAAACATGATGACAGTTACATGAGAATCGCCTTTCCTTTCTTTTCAATCTCGCAAGTCCCAACTTCATTAAAATTGACAGAGAGCATCCCACTTGCTTACTACTTGTTTACTAATTGTTTACAGTTAATCTGAATTTTTTCTTTTGTTTTAAGAAATAGAGGGAAGGATTGAGAGTATTATTTTTCTTCTGATGCACAATAAGCAAAAGTGATTATTGGAATACATTTCTTTCTTTTGCTTACTACTTGCTTACTACTTGTTTACAGTTACCAAAAGTTCATGCCTACACATAAGCAAATGAGAAATGAGAAACAACATGAAATGAGACCCGTCGATCTGGCAGTAAAGACCCATCGAAATCTCTCTCCACGCCACGAACCCTAGGAGCTTGTCTTTGCTGGGAGAGATGCCTCGAAACCCAAGCAAACCCAAGGCTGGTGCTCTTCACCTTCTTTGAAGTTAGTTCGCTCCATTGTGATAGATCTGGGAGAGTTTATCTTTGCCTCTAATCTTGGTTTAAAGGTAAATGAAGTTTATGGTTTTCTGGTTGATTTTGGTTAAATCTCGTTATTTTTTGTTAATTCAACAATTATCCTCTGGCATGGGATATCTTGGATGGGGTTCAGCTGGTACGGATCTGATTTTTGGTGTTGACTTCATTAGATTTTGTTTATTCACTCAGTCTTTTGTTTTTTGTTTAAGTTTCTTTGATATAAAACTAACCAGAATCAAATGTATGAACCGTGTGGTATGTTTGGGACTCTAAGCCATTACCATTATCTAAGCCATTACCAGTAAAGAAACTATAAATTTCACTAATGTTAATTATGCTTACAATTAATAATGCTTTTTATGTACTGATTAAAAAATGTGAATTCATAACAAAAGAATTGGGTTATTAGATTTCAAGAAGAATTATAGCTGGTGCTTAGATTATTAGTTCTCTTTATAATATGATTTTCGATGGTAAACAAATCAGTCTTTAAGTTTTGGGACCAAACTATATTCAGGAGCAAGAGGTAAAAAAATTCTGTACCTAACTAAATGAACTTTGGGTTATTAGGCTAATTATTTATGTTGTTTGACTTGCTAATACACTAGAGATTTCCAACCGCAAAAGAAAGAAAAGACGCCGAGCAAACTATTGGAGATTAGTCCTGAAAAAGAGGATGATGAAGAAGAGAGAAAATAGAAGATAATGTGCAAGCTAGTTGAGAAAAGGATGCTGGAGAAATGAGGAGATTTGGTGATCAGCAAACTTGAAGGTGATTTTGCAAAAACAAAAAAGAAAAGAAAAGGCTAATTCGAATATCATAGTTGGCTAATTTAGGGATCTCGTTGGCATGTTTTGATATTACTGCTATATAAGGTTTATTTTATTGTATGTTTAGTGAAAAGATGTAAATAATGAAATGCTATTTGGTGATGTGTTTGTATGTATTGGGGATATGTTTCTCTAGGCAACTGGTCTGTTACTTGCACTCTGCCCATTATTCCCACTTGGTTTTAAGTTTTATCATGCTCTGAACCAGATGATATTTAAGTTTCAAATAATACTTGTGTCGATTTACACCTAGCAGAAATGACAAAAGCATAAATAAATCATATGAAACCAAGCTACAAATAGTACTTGCGCACATTAACATATCAGTGCCTATGCGCGCAAACATGTGAAAGTTTGTAGTTGATAAAGCTAACGATTTAGTAAAGAAAATGATTACCAAACTTTATTTTATAAAGAGAGATTGACTTGGTACATTCTAAAAATTAAATTGGTTGTTAAATTTCACATTTTTTGCACCCCATTTTTAGCGCTTTTATTAAAAACTTGCGCATATAAACTTTGCTATCTTTTTTGTACCCATAGATTGCATGAACTGTACGTTCCTTGACTATCTATATGGTTCACCATGTATCGTATTTAAAAAAGAAAAATATGTGAAAAAAAAGAAGCAAGTACAATAAGCATATTAATTTCCATTCATGACTTGAACATTGCATCCATGTAACCAATAAAAATAGAAATCAAATTGATTCAAACGTATGCCCAAAAAAGGGAAAAAAATAATAAAAGAATATATGAACAAATAAAATAACTTCAAAGCTACCCAAGTACTACCGAGCTTCAAACCCAACAACTCCCCAACTCCTTAACTGCTGAAGTATAACCCAACCCCAGAACCTCAGCTGCGCCTGCAAGAATAGCCAAGCGGTTGGTACACAATCTTGTACCATTAAGCAACAAGTTTACTATCTTGGTTAGAATTTACATCAATCTCGTACCAATATCATCACCTAGAAAACAACCATTAATTGAAAGTACAAGAGTTAACAAAATGACATATTATTGGAATATTAATCTGTTATAAATGAAATAAATCACAAAAAGAGATAGCTTCGAAAGAAATAAAAAAGGGTGAAACAGGTACCTCTTTTCCAGCTATCAAAACCAGCGTGCTGCAACTATTCAAGTCCTCTTGTAACAAAAATTTACTGGTAAAATTGTGCCATACCTTGCACATAATACAACATACATATTATTTATACCCAAATTGCATAAGAGTATACAGAGTGTGATAATCCAACCCAAAAAAAATAGGTTTTCTGTGAGATGAGAAAAAAAATACTTTTGCGAGATGAGAAAAAAAACTTTTGCAATGGGAATGAAGATTAGAGAGAGAGAGAGGAGACTGTACTTTGAGCTTTTAAATAGAACTTTTGAATCTTTTTTTTTTTATTTTACAATATCTATATATTCTTGCATTAAATTAACAAGCCGAGTTTACCCTCAATGAAAAGAACAAAGACAAAGACAATACATAGTTCTATTTTTCAAATATAAAAGAACATTCTGAATACTGAATTCTTTGTAGCTTTAAAGCTATTCATGGTTCTAGAAGCTTAACTAAGATAGTACACTAGGAACCTCAAATTTTTTTATTTTAAAACAAAAATTTCTCCATTGTTGAAAATCAGAAAAATTTCAGATTAAAGCAACTACTCAAAGCGTGAGAGAGAACCTGTTTCGATTGCTCTTAGTCCTTCGCGCAGACGTGCCGCTGCTCTCCGATCCCCTCACTGAACTCTAGGGTCTCGCTCAGATCTGTTCCGATTTCAAAAAGGCAAGGAGTTTGAGCGCAAAATCGAAGGAAGTCGTGCGGTAGGAGAGAGGGAGCAAGTCGAGAGGAGAGAGGAGGCACTGATGCTCTCCGATCCACTCTCAGCTTTTTTCTAGAGTTTGAGTAGGCGGAGGCGCTGATGCTTCAGATATGTTTCGATTTCTGAGAGAGAGAGAGAGAGAGGAAATAAAGAGAAAGAGACGGAAACGGGGAAACGGAGAGACGGAACGAAAACATTAAACTCGATCCAGCGCCTCACTATCTCAGCGATCATCACGATTTTTGAAGCGGATCGGATGGTCCGGATTGCGACTCACCGTAGCAAAACTCTATATATATATATATATAGAGGATGGCTAACGTGCTATCCGTGGCAATGCCACCCATTTTCCATAGGGTCATTTTTCGAAATCCAAAATTCAAATGGCCAATCCAAACCGTTCAAATTATTCACCATATTGAAATACCCTTGGAGACCAAATTTTACATTTTTTAGAGTTTTTTTGCTATTTATTATGATATTTTCAAAAACGTTATAATCAGAGCATTTCAAGCTCTCCAATTTGAAAATATCATAATAAATAGAAAAAAAAACTCGAAAAAATGTAAAATTTGGTCTCCAAGGGTATTTCAATATGGTGATCAACTTGAACGGTTTGGATTGTCCGTTTGAATTTTGGATCTTGAAAAATGAGTAAATAGAAAATGGGTGGCACGTGCCACGGATAGCACGTTAGCCATCCTCTATATATATATATATTAATTTATGGACAAGCTATGCAGCTATCTCATTTTTTTTGCGGAGGTCGAGGACAAAACTTGTTTGCAAATACAAAAATTACTGAATTTACAGATATAATTCACACTTAAATGATTTCCAAGAAAAGTTACAAAGTTGAATTTTGGAACTCTAGCTGTGCTTCTAAATCACTGTTAAGACTTTCAAATTACAGCTGTAGAGTTTATAAAAAAGCTAAAATCTAATATTTCCAAATTAGAGTCAGAACATCAATTTTTGATTGTTAGCATTTTCTAAACTCTGTGTGTGCGTGCGTGTGTGGAAATGCCAGTGTTTGTAGTTTTCAATTTTTGTGAATTTGAGTTGGAAAAGATCATTTAGGACAATTATTTCATTCACACTTTTTTTTTTCAGAAGTCAATAGCTTCTGATCAATGATTCCATTTCTATGAGGCAAATTTATTCTTCAGTCGATCTTTATAGTTCAAAAATTCGCCAGCACCTCTGTATTTATGCACCAAATAAAAATGTGGCTCATGGCTCTACCAATTATGTGCATGTAAAAAAATATATAAGAAACGAAAAATAAGCATATAAAGCTAGCTACTAAATCAAAGTGAAACAAAAAACCAGTGTTAAGGAATCATTTTAGACAAAATTTAATATGATAAAAAAAATGAAAAGATATCATGGCTGGTTCCTTCAGGTATACTTTACAAATATGAGGTTGACTAAAATCAATCTGGACTTACGGATGACCTCTGCAGCGTGATTATATCTCAATTTTTTAGGTTCTAACGACCGATCCGAACTGTCGAATGTGTTATCCATATAGAAATCTAGTGAAAGACCAAAATTTATATTTAACAAAATTGGAATTTTTATAAAATTTTAAATCTAAATAATTATGGACCCTCCAATAACAATATTTTCTAAAAATCTAAAAAAATAGTAAAATAAATTAGAAAAATGTAAAATATAATCTCCAACTAGATTTCAATATGGATAACACATTGAATTAAGGATTCAAATTGGCTATTAGAACCTCAAAAATTGAGATACAATCACGACTAACTGTCTTATCCGTTAGTCGTTACTGATTTTGGTGGAGATATTGCTCTTCATTATTATCGCATCCTAGAAAAAAAGTGCACAATTTAACAAAAAAAAACTAGTTCAAAATTTGCATTTAAACATTATATAGAATAAAAACAATCACGACCGTATCTCAGTTTTGGAAGTATAATTTTAAATTGATCTTCATGTTCAAATATTGCTGGGAATCTAATTTTATATATATTTGTAATTTTAAAATTTTTTAGATTAAAAAAAACACTATTATTTGTGGTCTGCAATTTCTCAAATCAGTTTATTTTTTTCTTAAATCTAAAACAAAATGGGAAAAAAAATTTAATTTCCAATAAGAGTTTAATTACGAAAGTGAGCGGTGTGAATCAGCTATTGAAAATTACAAAATTAAAATACAGTCGCCATTGATTCAGACTTGAACTTATGAGCAGTATTGTCATCTAATAATGACCTCATGGCCTTTTAAAGAAAAAAAAAAGAAAAAAAAAAGAAAAGAAAAGAGATGACCTCATGCAAAACAAATGGGGCTCTTAGACAGGACTTTTAATTTTGTAATATGCTTTGATTCTGTTCACATATCCCATTCATTTTGTTTCTGATGTGAAACAAATGTTTCTGTTAAACTGGATAATTTATAATTCCAAATTCCTTGTTTAACATGTACAACAAATGATCTTGCATTGTAGAATTTATAATATGCTTTAATCCTTTCGGCTTTTATATTGAGGGAAGACTAGTTTGTCCTTCTTATCATAATTTATCTTTCGCATTCCTAAACATTTTATTTGGATTTTTTTTTTAATATTTGTTTGGAAAAATGATTGCGATCCCCTAATTATCATTCGATGCTCATGTATATGGGGCCGTCGATTTTTTTCCTCCATCATTTTTGAGTGAATAAAAAGACTTATGTACTTTGCAATATATGTAATCGAAACTGTCTAGTTAAACTTACACCTTCCATTGAACATATTGACTCAGCCGCATTACATATATGACGAATTTAAATCTGGATTATTTTTTGATATCGAATTTGTTACAATGTTAATAAGGGAGAAGAAAAAATAATGAGTGACAAAGAGATGTTCCAATAATAAAAAAAAATATTAACAAAGAAAAGGAAAATTATCATCGATTTCAACCAAAAAACAAAGGGATTATCTAATTATTGGGTTTTTTTTTTTTTTTTTATAAGAGGACCCGATATTCTGGTTTTACTCGACTTGACTCAGGTCATGAGCTTTTCTCAAGTGGCGCACCGCTTCTTTCTGGTCCACAAGACCACAAGGACCACAACAAACATATTTTTCAGTTTTTGGCATCGAGCACTTTGGAAAAAGTTCCAGGTCCCACATGATCTGTGGGTTAAACCGCGACACTGTGGCGCTTTCAACCTGTGGTTCCCAGGTGTGAACAGTGAAGTGAACGGATCACACCAAGTTCGCCGCACATGAACCCGGGAAGCCAAGCGCCACCACCCGAGCGGAAATTTTCATGCGTCTATCCCTGCTTTTTGAGAAAACATCCAAAATATGCTCCGTCCTAAATAATCCTCAAAATTATGTTGCAACTTGCAAGTCTGTGTGCCACCATGTTAGTAAATTAAGAATTTGAAATTAATTTCGAAACACCTACCTACAAGTAGTTAGTCGTACTCGTATATAATAAGTATAATTCATAAAAAAGCAGCACAAAATATATAGTTTAAAGTTATCTATAAAATATCATTACATCTGATCTTTATTATCTATAAAATATGCAGACAAGTGTGTATAACTAACAGGTGACCGCACAAGTCAACAAAGCTGTTGCCGCACGAGATCAGATTAATATAATACTAAGTATATTATTGTCATTTCTTTTCACCGTGGAACTCCTTGTTGAATTTTCCAAAAAGAAGGGATAAAAGAGGTTTACAATTACAAACCCTTCCCTGCGCTGCGCAGGGTCTCTCTAAAAACCCCAAAGGCTATCTTACATAATTGCATTTCTCTGTACAGTACTCAACCGCCAATTCCACCTTCATTTTTCTTATCACTTGGCTTCCTTCTCGGACACCCTCATGGTTTTCTTCGGCTGTGGTTTTCTCGAGTTGGGCTCGGAGCAGGAAAAGGTCTTCTAGACCGAAATTGCAAGAGAAAAAGGGTACTTCAGGTAACGCTTCTCTCTCTCTTTTTACCAATTATCTTACAAGTGAGAAAAGGATTTCCGGCTTGGCCAATTTTTAGTGAAACGCTGTTTGTATTGTTTTCCTGGCCTATTTTAGACCAGCTTTTAAGTTCTATCCATTATGTTAAATTATAAAATGCAAGTTTTTTTTGGGTAAGGTTTAAAAGTTTGTAAAGATAAGGCCTTTATATAACTTTATATTATAAAATGCAAATTGGCTACATTGCAAATTCTTTGAAGTACCTGATAACTCTTTTTTTTTTTTTTGCGAAATAAATTTTTTGCAGAAATTGAATTATGATTGCGTACTTATATAATCATCTCATCTATTATTGTGTGTAGCTATAACAATAATTAGAAGACTGTACCATGAAGGCCATATGCCAACAATCCCTTCTTCCCAGATTACCAGCAAAAAGCTCAAATGGAAAAGCTAATAAAATGCTTATTTCTACTTCTACGCATGGGTATTTTACTCGGCAGCAAAATATTGTAAACATTCCAAGTAACTTTGCATTAAAGGATGTGAAATTTCATCCTTTAACTTTACACAAGAGGCGTTCTGTATTGGCGGCTAATAGCTAGTCGTTCTCAGATTATAGTCTGAACTCAGATAATGGTGGCAAAACATTTGGTCAGGATAAGGAGAGCCCATTGGTTACCTTCAAGGAGGCTGCCTCGTAAGATCTCTTTGGTTTTCACAATCCAGCAGTATATTTTGTTTATTCATAGGGAATCTATAAGGCTCTCAGGAGAAAATTGTACCTATATGAGTTCCATGTGGCTTGATGCATAGAATGTTACTGGCGTAAACTCAGTGAACTAGAAAAATATTTTTGTCTTTCCTGTTTTTCCCCCTTTTTTGGTCAATGGAGGTTTTTTTATTGATATTTCATTTTTTGATTTAGGATTTCGGGTGGGTTGAGTTCATTGTTTGCTAACTGACCTGGAAAAAATGTAAATACTTGTTCAGCATTGAGAGGGGTAGGCTCATAGCTACCTCTTTTTCCAATAAACTGAAAAAGGCAAATCTTTTTTCTCAAATCATCCTTTTTATTTGTTTACCTGTGCCTTCAATATGTAAAGTCATCTTAGTTTGTAATATACCTGATGTATTTTAGAAGGTATTTTTTGAATTAGTCATTTTTGATGAACTAATATCTGCTTTAGTAATTTATTAGGAGATTTTGTTCGAGGAACTGATGGTAGAAGTGTTAGAAACGAGCTCATTCTGCTTGCATTACCAGCAATTCTTGCACAAGCAATTGATCCCTTTTCACAATTGATGGAAACAGCATATATTGGCAGATTAGGTACTATTTTTCATCTTGGGAATATTTTCAAATATTTTGAACTTTCTGGCAAATGACAGATGTCTTCTATATTGAAGGTCCCGTGGAGTTGGCTTCAGCTGGTGTTGCTGTGTCGATCTTCAATATCATATCGAAGCTCTTCAATATCCCTCTTTTGAGTGTTACCACGTCATTTGTTGCAGAGGAGATATCTAAGAATTCCATCTCAGGTATCCTAAAAGCATCAACAGCTACTCTATTTCAGTGAATATTTAATACTTCAACTTATCTGTAATATTCCAAAATCTAATGACCCACATAACCTGTCCAAACTGCAATTTATATTTGTCTTGCGTCGCTGAACATTAGATTCATGTGTCCAAACCTCAGAATATTAAGTTTTCCCCTATTAAATTTTCTTGGGAACCCAATTTACCTTTTAATTTAAACATGTTTACCAAAATACTCTTATTATCACACTTCTGCCTTCTTTACTCCCATCACGCATCTTTTAGACTGAAATTTAGATGATAAAATTTATTAATTATGAACTTTGAAGTAATTATTATTATAATATTTATTATTATTTTTAGTATTATTCCCACTACTTTTGTACATATTATTTTATTTTTTGAGGAAATGACAGCTGATACTGTTAAAATGAATGCCAAGACTCTTTTTTTTTTTGGTCTAATTGTCTGTTATTTTTTTTTCTATTTTTTTTTTTTTTTTTTTGGGGGGGGGGGGGGGGGGGTTAGGGAGTAGGTATACTTTCTGCAATTATTTTGAGCTATAAGGGTAATTTTATAGTATAAATTCAGTTGCAAAATATAGTGGGTAGGTGAAAAATATTAGTAATTTTGACCGATGAGTATATAATTCTGGGCTTTTGGAAGGCTTATGTGAAACTTTGCCATTTAAACAGATAGCACATCTCAGAATGGACGGGTGTTAGAGTAATAGACAATATTCTGGGGACACATTCTGGGGATAATTAGTTTTGTATTTAGGCTAATTGTTCAGCGCAAATGTACTAAGATTAGTTGACACTGTCTATATATACATTGTAAGCTATGTAAACATGATTTATTAAATACAATCATTTACATTCATTTTCACATCTCTATTACTCTCTCTCTCTCTCTCTCTCTCTAACTGCTCTCTGGTACAATACCAGAATACTTCTTGAGAGCTTTCATGGTATCACAGCCTCAATCAATGGCGACTACCAACGATCCTCTCTCGCCACCACCTCCACCGCCGGCTACCACCTTCTATCCGCCACCCCCACCACCTCCGCCTCATCCGACTTATCCACAACCTCCTTCTCATCAACATCAACCACCATTCTACTCATCTCCTGTCTCTTCTCCCCCACAAATTGATCAACCCACGTGCATCAACATGTGCAACTCATCACGTCACCAATGACATCAACAACCTCTCCTCTTTCTACAATTTCAATGGGTCCGACACCATTCAAATAGGAGACGGCACATCTCTTCCAATCCAAAACATTGGTAATACATCTCTTACTCTACCTAATGGTTTGCTTAAATTGAATAACACTCTTCATATGCTTAGTTTTTCTACAAATCTTATTAGTTTGTCCAAGTTACTTCTAGATAATTCTTCATTAGACATCACATTTTGTACCTCTTCTTGTGTTTTTAAGAACCCCCACACCAAGACAACTCTTCTTGAGGTGCCTAGCATCAATGGTCTCTATCACATAAATGCTTCTCCTTCTCACTTCATTTCTCCTCAAGCTTTTCTTGGAGTGAGAACCACCGCTAATACTTGGCATCATCGTCTTGGCCACCCTTCCAATTCTACTACTTTATTAGTGTTGAAAAACAATGCTTTGCCTTGTACCTCTTTTAGTTTACATGATTGTTGTCATGATTGTTGTATTGCTAAGGCTCATAAATTGCCTTTTGAGACTTCTACTTCTACTTCTTCTCCTCTTGAACTTCTACATTCCGATGTTTGGGGGCCTTCTCCCTTTGTTTCTAATAATGGATTTCGTTACTATGTGATTTTTGTGGATGACTATTCTAGATATACTTGGATTTATTTTATGGCTAATAAGAGTGATGTCGTTTCCATTTTTAAAATCTTCAAGACTCAAGTTGAGAATCTATTCAATTGCACCATTAAAGTGTTAAGAACCGATGGTGGTACCGAATTTAAACCTATTGCTAACTTGTTTCCTTCCATTGTTCACCAAACAACTTGCCCCTATACTCCTCAACAAAATGGCGTATCCGAAAGGAAACATCGCCATATTATTGAACTATCTTTAGCTACTATGTCACATGCTTCAATACCTAATGAATATTGGGATGAGATCTTTTCGAGTATCGTTTATCTTATTAATCGCCTACCCTCTACCAACAAATCAATTCCTTATTCCATCCTATTTTCCAAATCACCCGACTACCTTTTTCTACGAGTTCTTGGTTGTCTTTGCTATCCCTACACTAGACCTTACAACTCCAACAAATTAGAACCACGTGCCTTACCTTGTGTTTTTATTGGGTACGCGAAAAATAAAAAAGGTTACCGATGTCTACACCTTCCTACCAACAAAACCTATGTTACTCGGCATGTCCAATTTAATGAATCCATCTATCCTTTTAGCCAAACTGCTTCCGCCTCTACTCCACCAAAACCTACACCCTCGTCCCATCCCAATATTCCCCTTTTCTGTTTACCTCATTTACAGGTTATCAATCAGCCATCAGCACATCCAGGCGCCAATGACAGCTTGAACAACTTAAATTCTTCTAATGCTGGGAATGCTCCTAATACTGTCGGCCCATCTTCATCAACACAATCTCCTCAATCACCTTCTACTGCCACAAGCCTTCTTCAGTCCACCTCTCAGTCCACTGACGGCCCACATTTCTCGGCCCAACTTCTGCCTCTTCCCACTGCCACACAACCCGACTCCACTTCAACTAATTCAAACAATACTTCCGCCCCTGACCCTGACCGACCTGCCCCTGACCCTGCCCCAGTTTTAAAAACCTATTCCCGCCGTTCCAGAGCTCCATCTTCCCCTGTTTTGTCTTCCAATACTTCCGCTGCTCCCTCCAATCCTGCTCCAACCTCTATTCACCCAATGGTTACCCGTACCAAAGACAAAACAATAAAATCAAGACATTTTCCAAAGTTTACACCACACTTGGCTTCAGTGCAAACCGAACCCACTTCCTTCTTTAAGGCAAATGTTCATCAAGAGTGGCGTAAGCCATGACTAATGAAATCAATGCCCTTGCGGTCAATAACACGTGGACCTTAGTTCCCCCACCGACTTCACATCAAGTTATAGGTTGCAAATGGGTCTACAAGATCAAACGGCGTTCCGATGGGTCCATTGATCGATATAAGGCCCGATTGGTGGCTAAAGGTTTCCACCAACAAGAAGGTGTTGACTATTTTGATACCTTCAGTCCCGTGGTTCGTCCTACCACCATTCGAGTTGTTCTCTCTATTGCCACTTCAAGACATTGGCCAATAAGACAACTTGATGTACAAAACGCCTTCCTACATGGTGATTTACAAGAGGAAGTCTACATGAGCCAACCACCCGGCTTTGCTGATCCTTGCTTTCCAAATCACGTTTGTCTCCTCTCCAAATCTCTATATGGTCTCAAGCAATCTCCTCGTGCATGGTTTCACAAGCTTAGCACCACCCTTTTGACACTTGGTTTTTGTGAATTCCAATACGATCCTTCTCTCTTCATTTCATATCAAGATAAGCATATTACCATTATCTTGGTATATGTTGATGATATTCTCATTACGGGTAGTAGTTCTTCCATCATATCCTCATTTCTTGACCACCTTCACACTCATTTTGCCCTCAAAGACCTTGACCAATTACACTACTTTCTTGGTATTGAGGTATCTTCCCTACCAAATGGCATTCATCTATCACAAACCAAGTACATTCTTGACATCATATCTCGGGCTAACATGACAAATGCCAAGCATTGTGAGTCCTCTATGACCTCGGCTTCATCTCTTTCCAAGGATGACAGCCCCTTGTTTGACAACCCACAACAATATCGAAGTCTTGTTGGTGCCCTACAATATGCCACACTTACAAGACCCGACATTTCCTTTGCCGTCAACCGTGTCTCCCAATATATGCAAAGCCCAACCGAAAATCATTGGGCAGCAGTCAAGCGAATTATAAGGTACCTTTGTGGGACTTCTTCACACGGCTTGGTGTTCAAATCGGATACACCACTATCTTTACATGCCTATAGTGACGCCGATTGGGCTGGTTGCCCCGATGACCGCCGCTCAACAACCGGTTTTTGCATCTACTTGAATGGTAATTTAGTATCATGGAGTGCTAAGAAACAACCCACGGTCTCCCGTTCTAGTACGGAGGCCGAGTATAGGAGCTTAGCACTCACATGTGCCGAGTTGCTTTGGTTACAATTTCTCCTACAAGAACTTCATATCTCTCTACCCGCTGCTCCTACACTTTGGTGTGACAACATTGGTGCCACCTTTTTGGCCTCAAACCCAAGCTTTCATGCCCGCACAAAACATATTGAAATCGACTACCATTTTGTTCGTGAAAGGATTTGCAATAAGGAACTACAAGTTCGGTTTATTTCTTCCAAAGATCAACTAGCTGATGTCTTTACTAAAGCTCTGCCTCTTCCACGTTTTCTCTATCTTAAGTCCAAGCTCAATGTCGACAAGTCGCCTTTGGCTTGCGCGGGGGGGGGGGGGGGGGGGGGGGGGTTAGAGTAATAGACAATATTCTTGGGACACATTCTGGGGATATTAGTTTTGTATTTAGGCTAATTATTCAGCGCAAATGTACTAAGATTAGTTGACACTGTCTATATATACATTGTAAGCTCTGTAAACATGATTTATTAAATACAATCATTTACATTCATTTTCACATCTCTATTATTCTCTCTCTCTCTCTCTCTAACTGCTCTCTGGTACAATACCAGAATACTTCTTGAGAGCTTTCAGACGGATGACTGGGGATAAAATGAGACTCTCTTCTGTTTCCTCTGCCCTTCTATTAGCTTCAGGAATTGGCATTATTGAGGCCATTGCTTTGTTTTTTGGCTCTGGAATATTTCTCAACATGATGGGTGTATCAATTGTAAGTCTGTACATAAATGTTGATATTGACATTCCATAAACATGTGTATACCTAATTGTGAAACTATATTTGCGAGTAGGTGTCACCCATGAGATATCCATCAGAGATGTTTCTTAAACTAAGAGCATTAGGTGCTCCTGCTGTTGTGCTTGCTTTGGCTATTCAAGGTGTTTTTCGTGGGTTTAAGGATACAAAGACTCCTGTCTTTTACTTAGGTAAGGGCCAAAATTATAATTCACACCAACATATTGTTATAACTGGATGAAATTCATGGATGCCTTTTTATGCAGGTGTGGGAAACCTTTCATCTGTAGTTCTACTCCCTGTGCTTGTGTACTCTCTAGGTCTTGGTGTTACTGGAGCTGCTCTTGCTACTGTTGCATCCCAGTATGTCTTTCATAATTTGCATTCTTTCAAGAGAACCATACTTTGATCTAGCGGCTAAGGCAATGCACTTCGAGTGGTGGTCGCAGGTCACAAACCTACCTGGCTGGGTATTCCTCATGGATATTTAAAGTTGGTAGGGTTGACCCCACAGCAAAAAGAAAAAATAAAAAAAAAGGAGAGAAAAGATAAAAATTACAATCTAACAAATGCCGTATAAAGTTTAAATCTCATTACCAAATCCTCAAAAAGGACACTTGGTTTGCACACTTAAAACTGCATCTGTAAATCAAAGATTACCAAACCAGCTGTTATTAGATAAATGGACTCTGATTTAATTACATGTAATTGATCTGGTAATCTTTTGGTCCAATAATCAGGTATCTGACAACCTTCCTGCTTATCTGGTCACTGGGCAAAAGGGCTGAAATACTGCCGCCAAAGATGAAAGACTTGAAATCTGCTGGCTACATCAAATCTGGTAACTTGTTGATATATGCTAATATGTGCCGAGCTTCTTAGTATTTCATTTTTCTTATATTTTGTATTATTTATTGTCATGTCTGAAAAACTAATGTTAGGAACTTAGAATATATATATTTTTTCTTCGTCTCTCTCTGTTTTTTATTTTTAAAATTTGTATTATAGGGGGTATGCTATTGGGACGGACGCTTGCTGTCCTCCTGACAATGACACTTGGCACTGCAATGGCTACTAGGCTTGGACCGGTAGCAATGGCAGGCCACCAGATTTGCTTACAACTTTGGCTCGCTGTTTCGTTGCTTTCAGATGCTTTGGCAGTTTCAGCGCAGGTAACTTGTCATGTTTTCTCGTACTTATTGGAGATTCACAGTTTGCATCATATTCCCTCAATTGTAAAGTATGTGTAATTATGTCAGCCATAAGTCAAGAGGTTTATCCTTCTGTTAACCTTTTTTATTTTGGGTGCTGCATGTGGTTCAAGTACTTCTTTTGGCAGGATTAGCAACTGAAATACTTAGCTTTTAAGTTATTGCTGATTTTCAGTCCCTTACTTTGGTATTAGTTTTCTGAAAAAGATCACTTAGAAACCTAGGCTGCATCTTCCTTATTTTCAGATGTAACACTGCATAACAGAAAAGACATAAGAAAGGTACAAAAGATGTTAGCTGTCTTGGGTGAAATTAAGCATTGAGATTTATTTTTATTTTTTTCTTTTCTTTTTCCTGGTTTGGGAATTGGGGATGGGGGTTATTATAGTTTTAACTACACAGCCTGGATACATGAATTATTTCCCTTCTGGTGGTGATATTTGCATACTTTTGTTTTCTCATATATCATATTTTTTTTTTTCCTTTTCAATTTGACCATTTTAGGCACCTCTCTCTCATTTTTCGAATTGGTTCATAATAATGTTTTTTGGTCAAATCTTAGGCATTGATTGCCAGTGCTTTTGCCAAACTTGAGTACAAGAAGGTGAAGGAGGTTGCCTACGATGCATTGAAGGTGACAATATCGTTGTAGATTTGCTCTTTTAAGCGTTGCAATTTTTCTTCAAATGTAATATTCTATCTAGGTCTTGTTGTAAGCAGGCATAATTATTAGTTGTATTGGGTGGTTTTGTTTACAGATCGGAGTGTTCGCTGGTATAGCTTTAGCTGTTGGTTTGGGTGCCTCCTTTGGAAGATTGGCAGAATTATTCACAAAAGATCCTGAAGTGTTGCAAGTAGTCAGTCTGGTGTATTGGTATGTTTTATTACAGTTATAAATCTATGAATTTGAAATCTACTTTTCAGCTGAAAGAACAAAATTTACTTTGCATGTGGTCTAGTAGTTCAAGTGGCTAGAGCACTGGACTCACTTCTAAGAGGTCAAGGGTTCAATCCTTGCATGCTTGCGATAGGTTTGGCCAACCAGTGTAAAAATCTAGCCATATGCAGAAGAGTCAGGGTGTCATTTCTAGCCTACCCCAACTTGTTTGGGATAAAGGCTTTGAACTTTTCTTTTTCCATTTACTTGACAGTTTTACATGTTTGTACACTGAATATCTTTGAACAATTTTAGTTTGTTAGCGCCAGCCAGCCAATTAATGCTCTTGCCTTCATCTTTGATGGCCTACACTATGGTGTATCTGATTTCTCATATGCAGCTATTGCCATGGTAATATATGCTTTTCCAATAATAAATTTTACCAGTGTTTATTGTCCCTGTAATTTGTTATCATTTCCCTGTTTATTCATTTAATAGATGGTTGTGGGGGCAATATCGTCATTATTTTTGTTATATGCTCCAAAGCACTATGGCCTTCCTGGCTTATGGGTCGGATTGACTCTTTTTATGGGGTTGCGGGCTGTAGCAGGAATGCTAAGGTATATAGCAACATTCAAATTCATCTTAATTTCCAACTTTGATGCATATTTCTTGAGTCTTTACTCTTTATATAGTTTTATGAAGTTTTCTTTGTTTTGCTTTGTCAGGCTGCAATCCAAATCAGGTCCATGGTGGTTTTTACATTCTGAAGATATCAAACCCAAGGTTCATGATTATCGTTACTGAAAATTAGAGCATCTCATTTCTGTTAACTATTTCAAGTTGATATTTCTTATATATGTGCTTTCGTCCAGGCCCTAGGACCTTCCACTGATTCCATATTTTCAGCTGGTGAAGAGAAAATGTTAGACCCTGCAGAACCAGATTCTGTTAGGTCAGATTATGATTATGCAACCCCTACAGATTAAGTGGGAATTTTGAGGCAGCGTATTGACATTTATTTGCTAAACAATAACCAAATGCAAGGATCTTAAACTCTGCATTCTTTCTTCATTGTAGTTTAGATTAGCTGAGAAAGGATGATGGTTGTACAGTAGACTTGGTTTATACTGTTGTTAGTTCCATGAATGGCCTTTGATTCAATGCTTTTCTGCATTATTTATTTGAGTGAGATAGTACAACTATGTACAACTTCTGTTGTCTAGTCTGTATAGCATTAGCAGTTATTCTTTGAACTGACAATTGAATGCAAAGCGATGTACAAAATGAAACTAAATTAGGAATTGTTTATTATTTTCTTCCAAATTTAGTCAACTGAACCATAGGATAAACCATCCTTTTTGCACAAAAAGGGGGAAAAACTGAATTTTCTATCTTTTTTTATTTTCTTTGCAAACCTCGTTTTCTTTATTGCTACATATTAACATAGTCAGCTGGACCATACGGCTCAAACCACTCTGCAATGAACCCCTTCTTCCTCCTCGGATTCTCTCCCATGTCTCGGCAGAGTAAATCATTATACCATATATTCAGAGCTGAAACACAAGAATTGCGAAAGTCCCCGTTGTACCGTCTCTTATACTTCTCCCATTGTTGTATGTCTGCTTCCATTTTTCTTATCCTTGGTAGCTGAAAGCTGTCGGCCAGAAAGTGGGCCACCCAGGTAGACATTCTTTCTGAGACATACATGTCAGTCAGACTTGAAGAGTAACCGATGATCGCCAGCTGAGGAATTCGAGGGTGAATGCATTCCCTGTAATCATAGGCAAATTGAAATTTCTGCTATTAAATATGGGGCGCAGCCGTACAGGCCTAATTTTCTTTGTTAATCTTGTGCTCATAAACTCTGACAAATATTAGCAACTTTATAACTTATTAATGTGGTTAATTTTGGAAGAATATTCAAATAAATTAAGACCTGTAAAGAGAGACGGTGGAGTTTGATGAGCCAGCAACAAGCTTCTGAAGCCATGGTGATAGAAAGAGATTTCTAAGCTTCTGATCCCCTCTAAATCCTGTTGCGAAGATCACAAGATCAGACTGTACTGATTCATCTCCACCATCCAATACCACACCTTCATGGCAGAATGTAAAGCTTTTCGATTTTTTCAGAACAATGCTCCCTTCTTCTACTTTGTCATAAAATCCCTCTGGGAGCCTTGCTATCTGACAAGAAGACTTAGCATGGCCAAAACTATACTCGGGCACCATTCCATGCTTCTCTAAAGGGATTTTGTTCTTGAAGTGTGTTTCAACAACTTTGGAAATGCCCCATCTCTACAAACATCGCGAAGAAAAATCAATGTAAATGCAGTAATACTGTAATGTATTGTAGTACTAACATTTGCAAATAGGAGAAATCAGATTGAATATCATACCAAGGGGGAAAGCGAAGTTGGCAAAATACTTGCCAGAAAACCTTGACCGGGCTTATGGATCAGTAGTTCAGAAAAGCGATTGAGATAAAAATAACCAAGGTCGATACCCAAAATCTTAGAATCATCAACCAACCAATGCTTGGTTCTGCACACCATTGTGCATGGATACTCAGTTCCTGCAATTTAGGAAGGCAGCTATGTTACATATCAGTCCCTAAAAAAATTGATATTGCAATTATTATCTCTGTAGTTCTTACCATTTGCTCTGGCACACTCCGCGGCAATGTCGAATGCTGATTTGCCAGAACCAATCACCGTGACCCGCTTTCCCTTTATGAACTGAAGTGCCACGTCATCATCCATGTTAGAGTAGTCCATCGAGTGTATGACTTGTCCCTCAAAAGATTTCTGGTCCTTCCTTTGTGGGGAAGTCAGGAATGTTTGGGGTCCCACTATACAGGCCGATGCATACAATCACAAAATCCATCCGAAACACCTATGCAATGAATTGAGTTCATTTTTTAAAATATACCTCCCTTAACTTTAAGTTTTCACTTGTATCAGTTTGTTTGACAGTCTCTATCTTTTCCAGCTAATTAATGGTCATCTGTTACTTTGTCATTCAATCTATAAACGAAGGTTTATGTTTATTTATAAAAGTTATCTTTTATAAACCTTACTAATTTTTGAACTAATATTATTACTAATCAATTGTACCTCAGTGATGCCTAGCTTTAAGTCTTCAACAGTGATGTGCCACTCTCCCTTCTCACTATTGAATGCCTTGCCGTTCCCAGCCCAAGTCTCCCATGCTGCCATTTCCTCTTCGTCGACCCCTACATACTCCATTCCCACCACTCTACTGTTGAATCTGATACATTTCACCAAATCAAACTGCCGGGAATAAGCCTTAATGTATTCCAAGACCTTGTCATGACTTGGGCATGTGCCATCAGTCAAGTCAGCTGGCCATGGGAAGTCGGAGAATCTGTATGCATCTGCTGATGCCTGTAGCCTTGTGGATTCCAAAGTGTGGGCCCAGACCCCACCAATGTCAGGCTCAGCCTCAAACAAAATTGGGTCAAATCCTTTGTCGATGACGTGTTTGCATGCGGCCAGACCGCTTACACCGGCTCCTACGATTCCGACGTTCCTCTTAGCCATTTTGGTTAACCTTTTTTGCTCCAAGGATACCAGAGTATAGAATGGACCTATTTGTAGTACACAGAGAGTGGATATTTTTAAGATATTTTTGGCTAACTTCTTTTGTTCTGTTCCACCAAAGATGAGATTAGATATGGTGGGTTGCTTTCATATGAACTAGCATTGTCAATGACAAGTTAATGAAAGATGCAATATTAGGAGACAAAAGCATTTTATTCCAATCTCATATGGTAATATGCATTTGATGCTTGTCAATCCGGCATATGCTGAATTCGGGACAGGACAACTTTTAGTTAATTAGTTCATAGGGAATCTTTACGAGAAAATAAATCCTTTTTCTTCACTACCGAAATCGGGACAGGACAACTTTTAGTATATAATAAGACCAATTATCTTGAAGATGATGCACATAATCCAAAGTTTATATGTGTCTTCTTGTTAGGATGAGGTGGACGTGGGTTTCACTAAATTCTAAATCATACAAGGCCGCTACGGACCGTGACATGGTGTGGCGAGTCATGACCCACTACTACAAATTCTATTATATATAATGTCAAAAAATATTGTTGCATGTTCTCCCTCCTTTTTCTCAGATTTAGCACCATCTGAACTCAAGAGAACTGTATATTAAAATAAATACAAATTAACTAAAATGAAGAATTCTAGCGTGCGTTTATTATTTTTTAACGGTACATTCAATTCATACTTTTAACTATAGTCTATAAGTGAAATATTATAAGTACCGATGTATTCCAAATCATTTAGATGCGACTTATAAGTCATAACGAGTAAATATATAATTTTGGTCACCGTCAAATAACCGTTATCGCTCAACGAGCCAATACTCAAAGATTTTTAAAATTGTTGGATTAAAAGCTAAATAACTTCCCAAGTGGTTTAGATTTAAAGCTCAATCTAGTTAAACCTGGCAACACATCTTTATTTTATAATTTTAAAAACAAACTTTAAGGATTAAAAATCTTAAAATATTTTATTGAAAAATAAGTGACTTATATTGCAATTTAAAATCTCACTTTGAACAACACGTAAAAAATTTGCCTTTTAATTTAAAATAATTTAAAGTATCCATGGCAGAATTACCTATAAATAATGGATGTATTAAGAACTAGCCTCAAATTATAGAGCACTGCACTATGTGAGACCAGAACAATCACAGCAAAGATTATATAACACACTAGTTGCTTATTTCATTTTTTGTTCTTTTGATCTCTCTAGGTGCAATCTGTATAAGTAAGAATAGCTACGCAAGCATAGGAATAGATAAAGAGGGCACAATATATATATTCTATTAAATCGTTTTGCAATATGTAGGTATTTTCTATTTTCAATACCCTATCTGTTACCGGAACAATGACTGAAACGGTGGTATCTGATATTATTAGATAAATACTGAAAAATGTTAGAAAATACTAGGAAATATCATATTTCGGCTACCTAGACAGTATGGGTACAGGTAGGGTATTGAAAATATTGGTAATATAAAGATTGGCTAAAGTACACTCCGACATACAAATCGTCTTCGTATGTGGGAGTCGTTTTCGAAATCTAAAATCCAAACAGTTAATCCAAATCGTCTCCATATTGAAATATGATTGGACACCAAATTTTATATTTTTTTTAATTGTTTTTGCTATATATTATGAGTTTTGCTATGGTGAGATCCATCACAAAAAATCTTCATGAGTGGCGATCAAAATTCTTGGATATACTTCAAGATGATCGATCTAAACAATTTAATATGATCTTTCTATTGAAATCTCCATGCAAACCAAATTTTACTTTTTTTTTCGAAATTTTGAAGTATTTTTTTTTTAAATTTTAGAAAATCATTAATCTATATTCAATATGATCTTCCATTCAAAAATAACAATTTTTAAAATTTGAAAAATATACTTAAATTTTTTTTAAAAAATATAAAATTTGGTCTACAAGGAGATTTTGATAGGGAGATCATATTGGACAGTTTAAATCACTCATTTTGAACCAGATTCATTAGTTTTGATCGCGACTCACAAAAAACTTTTTGTGATGCATCTCACCGTAGCCAAACTCTATAAATATCAAGCTTTTAAAAAACTTCATTTTTTTTTTCCATTTTATCGCTGTTTTATCTTAGTTTTGGTTCATACTGCACTAACGTTTTATCTGTTTTATCACCACATAAATCGTTCTTTTACCGTTTTGTCACCAATAAATGCTAAATCACGATCCAACCGTCAAACCGCATAAATGGTATTTTAAAACCTTGATAAATATATATATGGAGATAATTAATAGTGTATGTCTCAAAAAAAAAAAAAAAAACTCATATTCTAGGAGCATGATTTAGTTAATTACTAGCTACCATCCTGAAATTTCAAATATTAAAATTGGCTTTTCCTTTTTTCATTTTATAAAGGTACATGTATGTCGAGGTGATTATGGAACATGATCATGCGCGTCCTAAATTTTTTTATTTTTTGACGAAAGAATCTTCACAAATGTAACGGTAGTAGTTTTATTGGGAGGCCTCAGTATTAGCATGTCAATCCAATTAAAAACATATTTCGCACTAGCGTAGAAACATAAGAATTTTAATAGCAGAGGGCATGACTTTAATTATGTTTATTACAACTTTTTTCGTTCAATTATCATCAGAGATAGTATGGGTGCTTGTTGTCATCTTTTTTTCCTACTATAAGCATATATGACACTGTTTGACATAAATTTAGTACAATGAATGAGATCAATGACTCAGGTATTTCATTTAAATGTTAAAACTAAAGCTTCTAACATAACAAGTTTAGGTATGATAATTCGTCTCGTTGTATAATTATGGAGAATTTTTCTAATGCGCATCAGAATTTACGAGTACAATTTGCTGTTATTTCACTTATATCACAAAAACATTTTCAAAAGAAAGAAATTAACAAGGGCACGCCAGCACGACTCTTAATTATGTGTATGTTAATGCTCAAATATAAATTACAGAAGGTATTTTAGTTAGAAAAGCAAAAGGGACCTCTCTTTTTAGAAACACAATTACACAATTGTACATGCAGAAGGTACTTCAAGAAAATGGAACTTAAAAACTGTTACGAGCCTTAGTGGGTCGTAGGTTGTATGGAGTTTTGTGGGGTTGGGTAGGTTCTGCCGTGGTGACCAGAGAGGGATAGAAAGAGAATTAGGGTTTAGAGGTAGAGAGATAGAAGGAAGAGAGAAAGAGAGTTAGAAGAAAAGATATATTATTTCTGCTTAAAAATCCTCATACAATACTAATAATCATTATATAGAGTATTTCTAATAAGGTAACAGCTAGAATTATAGCAACTATTGTAAACTAAGGAAAGGTGCATAAAATAAGAAAGATACATAATGATAATTGTAAACTAAATCTTCTCAGAATCTGGATGGGTTTTATTCTTGCGTGTATAAACCTGACCCCAGTGTGGGTCGGTAACACTTCCTCCCTCCTGAGCCAGCAGCTCGTCCTCGAGCTGAAAGGATGGGTACTGAGCTCTAAACCAGGATAAATCTTCCCAAGAAGCATCAGACTTGTCCAAATGTTTCCATTCCACCAAAATTTCAAACTTGTTGTCGTGGTGACGAGTGCTTGTGACAGCAGACGATTCTCTAATGACCTGACCATTGTGCAGTGGAGGCAGGGGCAGCAATTTAGGGAGGAGTCCCAGTGAATGGCTTAAGTAATGACACATGGAAGACATCATGAATGCGGGCATTGTCTGGAAGCGCTAATCGGTATGCCAATTCACCTACTTTTTCCACAATTTTGTAGGGTCCATAAAAACGTGGAGAAAGCTTGGCATTAGACTTGGTGCGAATACCCACTGCCAGGCGGTGGTTGAGGCGTAGTAACACCCACTGACCCACAGAAAAAGACACATCCCTATGGAATTTATCATAATTTGTTTTCATCCGCTGTTGTGCTTGCAATAAGCGTTGTCGAGCATCACGAAGAAGGTCATCACGGTTCTGAAGGCAGAGGTCAACTGCTTCTATGTTGGTAGCAACTGGTGTATAAGGAAGGAGTGAAGGAACTGAGCGGCCATACACCACCTCAAATGGCGTGGCTTTGAGAGCTGAATGATAAGAAGTGTTGTAACAAAATTCAGCCCAGGGAAGCAATTGCAACCAAGAACGAGGACGGTCACAAGCCAAACAGCGTAAATACATCTCAATTGTGCGATTCACAACCTCAGTTTGACCGTCTGTTTGGGGATGAAAAGCCGAGCTAAGCTTGAGGTGAACTCCTTGAAGACGAAAAAGTTTTTGCCAGAAAATACTGGTAAAAACTGAGTCACGATCACTAACAATGCTCTCAGGAATCCCATGCAGTTTGACAATGTTCTAAAAAAAAACCATGGCCACAGATTGAGCCGTATAAGGATGGGCCAAAGCAATAAAATGGCTGTATTTGGACAGCCTGTCCACCACTGTGAGGATAACTGATTTGCCATGTACTTTAGGGAATCCCACAATGAAATCCATGGAGATGTCTGCCCAGATCCTGGCAGGAATTGGTAGTGGTTGCAGGAGGCCTGCCGGATGCAAATGAACTGACTTATTATTTTGGCAAGTGGGGCATGCAGCCACAAAATCCCGAACAGCTTTCTTAATAGATGGAAGAATGAAATTAGAGCGTAGACGGTGCAAGGTTTTTTCCACACCCTCATGGCCCATTCCATGAGCAATTTGAAGGGCAACTAAGGTAAAGGCAGAGCTAGAAGCAAGAAATATGCGTCCCTGCTTGGTGAAAAGGCCGTCTCTATAACACCAACCTGCGGGCAAGGTGTTAGTCGAGTGTTGAGCATGCAAGTCAGCATAAGCATGATGCTCAGCTACCTTCTTGCGTAAAGCATCATAAAAGGAGAAAGACGGGCTAGATAGTGCATGCAAGGTCGGCTCTTCATTGCGTCTGGACAAAGCATCAGCCACAGTGTTTGCCTTGCCAGGACGATACTCCACCTGAAAATCAAATCCAAAAAGCTTGCTTACCCAAGTATGTTGTGGTATGGTGGAGAGGCGCTGGTCAAGCAAGTGTTTGAGGCTGTAGTGATCGGTGCGAACAATGAATGTGGTGCCCCACAAATAAGGACGCCAATGACGCACCGCTTTCACCAACCTAATGAGTTCACGCTCATAAGCAGCAAGTTTAGCATGGTGAGCTGCTACTGGTCGGCTGAAATATGCCACTGGTCCATCGCCTTGATGTAAAAGTGCACCAAACCCAGAACCCGACGCATCACATTCAACAATGAAAGGCAAGCTGAAATCGGGTAATTGGAGAACAGGACTAGCTGACAATGCTTGTTTCAGGGCTGCAAATGCTGAGGCAGCATCTGAGGACCAGCTATAAGCGCCCCTTCGCAGCAGATTGGTCAAGGGAGCAGCCAATGTGCCATAATTGTGAATGAACCTGCAATAATAACCTGCAAGGCCCAAGAATCCGCGAAGAGCACGAATCGTCAATGGTTCTGGCCAATCAGAAATTGCCTGTACCTTGGCTGGATCCATGCTTACTCCTTGGTGCGTGACAACATGTCCCAAATAAGTAACAGAGGTTTGACCAAAGATGCACTTGGAACGTTTGAGTTTCAGGTTGTGATTGTGTAGTTGGAGAAGAACAGTGCGAACATGTTGAAGGTGTTCAGCCCATGACTTGCTAAAAATTAGAATATCATCAAAAAATACAAGCACAAATTGGCGGAGAAAAGGGCGTAACACCTCATTCATTAAGGCCTGGAAGGTGGAGGGAGCATTTGAGAGGCCAAATGGCATGACAAGGAACTCAAAATGGCCATGATGTGTACGAAATGCAGTCTTGTGGATATCAGCCTCATGCATGCGCACTTGGTGGTAACCAGAGAGCAAATCAAGCTTGGTGAAGAAGTGCGCGTGCTTCAGGTCATCCAAAAGTTCATCTACCACAGGAATAGGGAATTTGTCCTTAACAGTTATTGCATTAAGGGCTCGATAGTCAATGCAGAAGCGCCAAGTTGAATCTTGTTTTTTGACAAGCAACACTGGAGAGCTAAAGGGCGAAGTGCTGGGTTGAATGATGCCTTGAGCCAGCATGTTGGCACATTGTCGCTCGATCTCATCCTTCTGTACATGGGGGTACCTGTAAGGTCTAACTGCCACGGGGGCCGAATTAGGCAGCAAGGGTATACGATGGTCAAAAGACTTGGATGGTGGCAGACCTTGTGGTTCCAAAAATAGGTCCTCAAAGGCAGCAATAAGAGATTGAAGGAGATCATCTGAAATCAAGGCACAAGCACGCCGTATGTTGCCTTCTGTGCCTTGCCAAGTGACACGGCGATTAACACGCCAAAATGACATTGTAAGGTTAGAGAAATCCCACAGGATTGGTCCCAAGGACTGTAAGAATTGACATCCTAGAATTACATCGAAACCATCTAGAGGAAGAGCAAAAAAATGTTCAGAGAAGGCTTCATCGCCAATGGTCAATTGTAAATGAGAGCATAGACCTGCTGTAGGCAATCGATCCCCATTGGCAACTGCTACACGCAGACCAGGTTTGGGAGTTACTGGCAATCGAGCACCTTTGATGACAGCCATGCTAAGGAAATTGTTAGTGGAACCCGAGTCCACAAGTGCCAAAAAAGACTGCCCTTGGATTGTCACGGCCAGTTGCATTGCTGGCAGTAGGGATGCCAGTGAGTACATGTAAAGAGATCTCAGGGTTCAGGTCTGGTGTGTCCATGGCGATGTCTGGTGGTTGTTCCTCGTCATCATCAAGGACGTCGAGGAAGAATAGGTGCTTGCAGCGGTGACCACGAACATATGCTTCATCGCAATTGAAGCACAGGCCCTGTTGACGGCGTTCAGCCATCTCAGCTTGAGTCAAACGACGAATGGGGCGGTTCAGCGAAGGAGGCGACGACACTTCGCTTGCCCTGGCCGAGGTTGCAGGCCGTGCATGTGGAGGACGACCATCCAATGCTTTAGATGGTGGGCGCCCTAGAATTCCAGCGACAGGTTTTGTGCTATAGCGCCGCTCAAAGGCTCGAGCAAGGCTCATGGCATGTTGTAGATCAGTGGGGCGATGGAGCTCGACATCCGTGCGAAGAGGATCAGAGAGGCCAGCGGTGAATATATGCATTTGTTGGGCTGGTGTAACAGAATCCGCACGACAAATCAAGGCACCAAAGCGCTCTTGGTATTCCTCAACACTGTTAGTTTGGCGCAGGTGCATGAGCTCTCTAAGAGGGTTGCTGCGGATGGGAGGCCCAAATCGGAGGTGGCACAACTCCTTAAACCGGGCCCAAGGCAGAAGGCCCTCGTCACGCTCCACTTGATAATACCACTGTTGGGCAATACCAATGAGATGATAGGAGGCAAGCCAAACCTTTTCCTCTTCCATAGTGCGTTGTCCTCGAAAAAATTGTTCACATCGGTTAAGCCAACCTAACGGGTCCTCTTTGCCATCAAAAGTCAGAAAATCAAGTTTGTAGTAGCGTGGTACCCCTTGTGTGTCACGTGGTTTAGGTGGAGGGTTCTCTTCGATTTTCGGGGGTTGCTCTAAAGAAAGCAACCGACTTTCAGCCAAAGACATACGACGCAAGACCTCGATCTGGCCCTGAAGAAGCTGCTGGAAAGCGGCAGTGAAATCGAAAGGAGTGCCGTCGTTGGACATCTTGACTGATTTTGATTGTTTTGGCTCCGATACCAAATTGTTACGAGCCTTAGTGGGTCGTAGGTTGTATGGAGTTTTGTGGGGTTGAGTAGGTTCTGCCGTGGTGACCAGAGAGGGATAGAAAGAGAATTAGGGTTTAGAGGTAGAGAGATAGAAGGAAGAGAGAAAGAGAGTTAGAAGAAAAGATATATTATTTCTGCTTAAAAATCCTCATACAATACTAATACTCATTATATAGAGTATTTCTAATAAGATAACAGCTAGAATTATAGCAACTATTGTAAACTAAGGAAAGGTGCATAAAATAAGAAAGATACATAATGATAATTGTAAACTAAATCTTCTCAGAATCTGGATGGGTTTTATTCTTGCGTGTATAAACCTGACCCCAGTGTGGGTCGGTAACAAAAACAGAGAAATTTAGATTTCAATTTAATTTCTGGGAGTGACATCCACATAATCAGCAGGTAAGTACGGAATGAACCATTCATATAGAAATCCTTTCTTCCTTCTTGGGTTGTAACCCATGTCACGGCACACTTGATCATTGTACCAAATATGAATGCCGCCAAAACATGACGGACTACGAGACAAGCCATGAGAGTGGCTTTTCATAGCATTTTCCTTTTCCCTCAGATGTTTTTCCATAGATGATATACTAGGCAACTTGAAACCTCCTTTCATTAAATGGATCAGCCATTTTACCCGTACTTCTGTTGTGAATAGACCGGGAGCATTTTCGCAGTAACCTATGATTGCAAGTTGTGGAATTCTTGGATGAAGGCTTTCCCTATCAAGTAATTGAAATATAAGAAGAACATATTAAAATATGACTTATATAATCTGATACTGTACGAAAGCTTGTACAATTAAAAAGAACACCAAGATGTAACTAATTAGATTCAATGCTATATTAGACGAGTAATATTCATTCACATTTACATACTACCTAAAAAAAATCTGCCTTAGCTTTAGAACAATCAAAATTTAATGTCTATTTTTATTTTTCATACATTTTCGTTTTTTTTTTTTGGGCAAGATTGTTAATTATTGTGCCTATGCAAGGCTGAGAGTACCAATATAATTAAAGATAAAATAAATCTTGTGTCTGCAGTAATGGAATTCGTAAAACTTATAAAGTTGAGTATAAGAAAACCAAGCCAATCATACTGATAAAATATTCCCAGAAAACGGATAAAACATGATATATGTGGATTATGTGCTGACCTGTACAATGGAATAGTAGAAAACTGTGATTCATCAAGGTTTCTCTGAAAATATGATGACTTGAAAATATCTTTGAGCTTTTGTTTTGCTTTAAATCCAGTTGCGAAGATCACTATATCGCTCTTTATGGGTAACTCCTCTCCTTGAGGAATCAAACCGTCCTTGCAAAAACTAAAAGATTTTGCTTCTTTTAAGACAATACTACCTTCATCCACGTTATTGTAAAATTTCTCAGGTAGAAGATGTATAGCATATGAAAGCATGGCACGAAAGAAGCTATGATCTGGCACCATCCTGTACTTTCTCATTGGCGTGCGAAATATGTAATAACTCTCACAAAATTTTGAAAACAACCATCCCTGAAATTAACCAAGAAATGAGTTATGATATATATTTTGGCGCTATTTTATAAAAAAAACACCGAATAAAACAATTTTTGTCATCTACATTAGAAGATACAGTTGAGAAAATCATTTATTTAATTTGTAATACTAGTTTATAGCTTCTTCGCTTGCCTATAATTGAACTTAATAAGGGGCTCTAACTTTATAGTCTATAAAAGTATGCCAAATATAGAAGGGTGCTTTTTTTTAGTGAAAACGGCTAACACTTGTTTAGTCTAAGAAGTAATTAGAAGAATATTCAAAGAGGTAATTTGCAGTACGTACCAGCGGTGTCAACAACGTAACTAATAACCAAAGTAGGACTCCTTCTCCTGGTTTGTGAATAAGCAGCTCTGCAAATCGACTGAGATAAAACAAAGCGAAAGGAATCCCAAACCACACAGTGTCATTTTGTAAATTCCAAGCTTTTGTTCTGATGATCATCGTGCATGGAAACATGGAACCTAATACAAAAAAGTTATCCGCCAAAATTTGTCAGTCCACTACAGAAAAACTTTGCTTAATTAGGAAGGAGAACTCGATGTTAAACTATCACTGCTTTCGGTGAATATACGGACCTATCATGCCTAGTGGTACAATGTTACAACTATTGTTTCAAAACACTGTTTTGAGGTTTTCATTACAGTATAGGTGGGTTCTTTACCATTCACATTTGCACACTCTGCAGCAATATCAACTGCAGATTTGTGGAAGCCGACAACACTGACGAGCTTGTTCTTCACCAACTCTGCGGCCTTCTTTGGTCCCATGTTGGAGTAATCCACGGAATGTAGCACCTGCCCTTGGAAGACTTCTGGCCCTTTGCCTTCCGGAAATTTCGGGATGTTAGGAAGGCCACTATGCAGGCCGATGCAAAGAATTATGAAATCCATTTCATATGTCTGAAATAGTGATAGTTTTAATTCAGATTTTAGCAAGCATTCCGTAAATTATAAATGCGAATCTTATGATATGTTGGGAATCTCTTATGATAATCATCCACGCCTTAAACGTATCTTAATGCCTGAAAGTTGGATAGGCTGGCTACTAGATGCATTAGGAAATATAAATTATACTCCAAGACCATCCTGCCAAGACCTACCTGATCAATCACACAACCAACCTGTTGGGTATTTCACTTAATTAATTAATTGATAGTACTATTTGAAGGCCTACTATTAATAAGAGTTAATATTATAAAGATAACTAAATTTCTATTGCTGGTAAGACAAAGAGACCAATCATGATTATGAAGGCCAGCGAGGTAAAGTGGCAGAAGAGAAAATTAAATTAAAATATTAAGAGCAGCTGCATGTGCGAATGTATTGACAATTTAACTAACCTCAATTGAGCCTTCATGCTCAACAGTTATGAGCCAGACCCCTCGGCCGTCTCCGAATGCCTCACCATTTCCGGCCCACAACTCCCATGCCACCATTTTCTCCCCATCCTTGCCAATATACTCGATGCTCACAACTCTGTGCTTAAATTTAATGCATCTGAACAACCCAAAGTGGTTTGCATATGAACGAAAGTACTCCATAACCTGTACAAATATGATTTCAAAATTTAATGATGCAATTAAAGTTATGTTATATGCCATGTTTAAGCTTTTTAAACAACTCGTTAACATAAAACCTGAGTATTGTGTGGGCGCTTGTCTGTTACATTGTCTGGCCATGGAAAATCAGAGAACCGGTACAGAGCAGCTTGAGTCTGCAATCTGGTGGAACCGAGAGTGTGGCTCCATACACCACCTATATCCGAGTCAGACTCAAAGACAATGGGGTTGAATCCATGATCAAGGAAGTGTTTGCAGGCAATGAGCCCACAGACACCGGCTCCGATAATGGCAACTCTCTTCTTCTCCATTATTAATTTTAGAAAATCAGAGAAAGCACGGACGATGCAACTTCATTGGCTGCGTTGGGTACTTATGGAGGTGCAGAAGGATTAAGTCAACTTTAAAGAAAAAAGGTTATGCAATATTTTGGGATAAAGAAAACTATGACTTCTTCAATATGAATCTCTTTCGTTAGTAAACTAATGGGCACAATGGGGATGAAGATATTTATTTATTGTTGATTGAATCTAATGTATCAGAAACAATACGTGAGCCCATAAATATTTAAACTGGATAGATCAAATTAATTATAATCCTAAATTTATGCTTTGATCTTATGACTCTACGTATATAACTAAATTTATGTACGCCAATTAGATAAATACAAAGCAGAACAAAAATATGATCAGGAACATTTGGGCGTTTTGTAAGATTTTCTCAATATAGGAACATTCTTGATGGGGGATCTCATGACGGTTAAGTTGAACTTTTTCAAGCCCTTGGCTTAAATTAACTTATCATTTAGGTTCTTGCTTGCATGTAGTGTCAATAAATTTAATTTATTATAACCGTGCTAGGAATGAAATCCCTTATATATTAAGAAATGTAATCAATACTACCCAAAGTTAATAGATGTACAATCTCCGAAAGATAAAACTAAAGCACGTCTTAAGCATACATTAATTTGTGCAAATTTTAATATATCGGGTTATGCTGCAAGGCGTGAAGCTAATTATGTATTCGATAACAATACAAATTGGAGTATATACTTGCATGAAAATTATAATGTGGAGGCTATGTTAAAACTTAAAAACCTTTATTTCTTTCCCCTGAAATATTCAATTTTAAGTGGCTATCAGAAAAACACACAGCATACTTCTTTAAGGACAATAAAACTTGCATTACTAAATTAAACTATCTGCCTGGATCGATAGAGTACATTCATCATCGTAATGGGATAATACTTTGTAAGATAAAAAAAAATATGAAGATTGATTACTGTCGACTATTGCACCTTAAATGAGTGAGATTGAATTTAAATTAAAATTTAGAATAATTAAATTGAAAATTTTGCACGTACGAACTTTTACATCAATAAAAAAAAAAGAATAGATGTAGTATTCTCAGGTTCTTAATTCTTCCGACATGTTCATTTTGAGCTGCCATCAAGGAGCAGTATTTCATCAACAGTTGCTTGTGTCATATTTTATATATTTTAATTCTAATTGGGGGTTGCTAATGGAATGAATGCACGGAAGCAGTTGTCAATTAATTTTCAAGCCTATGTTATGTATATAGTTCTTTCAATTATCATGAAACGCACTAAATAACAAGCTAAATTTCTATTTATTAATTGAATTTCAATTACAAAGAAAATCTGTGGACGATAAACATCTCCTAGATACATATTACTTTTGTTAGGAATTGAACATAACACCGCTTTGCCAATATATTGTTCATTTTTTTTTATTTTTTTTTTCTGTTTTTTAGCCTTCCCCACATCATTCAATAGAATTTGCAATTCTGTAACCAAGGTTGCTTTCACTGATCACAAATTCACAATTCACCAACCGTGCTTAGAAACAGTGAATTTGGACGCTTCTTTGTTGCAGTAACTGTCGTGTAGCAGGTTATAGTGCATTCAAATTATACCCGTCATACGTGATCAAGCGCGAGAAACAACGCAGAAGATCAATAGTCAAGCATGCTTTGGTGCTTTGCGGACTTGTTTATACCTTTTTCTATGTATCTCTCTCCTGGCTTGCGTACGGTGTGCCCTTTCTTCCCCCTTAATTTTTGTTGCAACAGCTTTTGTCCGCATTGAATCCCGGGGATTTTTCCACTTCTTTTAAAAGTGGGAATTTTTTTTTCATTTCAGTAAGTAATTATTTTTTCCATCAACCAAAATTATGGATATATACAAATAAACAGGAATTTTTCTACTTTCATAACGCATACTTTATTTATTTATTTTTTTTCTGTCGAGTTGAATTTAACAAAATATTTTTTACATAAAATATTCTTTTTTTACTGGATAAGGATGAGGTGGACATTAAGACCAATTATCTTGAGATATACCGATAATCCAATATTTATATTAGTATTCTTGTTAGGATGAAGTCTACTTTGGTTTCACTAAAGTCTAAATATGGCAGCTACGGATCATAATATAGTGCGGCGAGTCATGACCCACTGTTACAAATTCTTTTATAAAGGCAATTTTTTGTTGTGGACTAATTTATATACTTGTGCAAAAAAATTAGATCGTTAATTTAAAATTATTAACATAGACTAATGATTCCGGTTTAAAATTTATGTCCACCATAACATTGTCCATATATATATTGTCAAAATATATATAATTTGTCGCCGCCTCTTCTCCCTTTTCTTAGTTTTAGCACCATCCGAACTATAGAGAACTCTATAAAAAAAAAATAATAATAATACAAATTAACTAAAATGAATTATTCTAGAGTGCATTTATTATTATTATTTGCAGTACATTCATTTCATACTTTTGATTATCAAATATATAAGCTAAAAATATTATAAGCTCGATGTATTCCGAATCGTAGATGCAACTTGCAATGAGTAACCTTATAAGCTAAAAATATTTTCCCTCGTATGTTTTTCCATAGATGCTATACTAGGCAATTTGAGACCTCCTTTCATAAAATGGATCACCCATTTAGACCGTAATTCTGTCGTAAATAGATCGGCAGCACTTTCGCAGTAACCGATGACCGCAAGCAGGGGAATTCTTGGGTGGATGCATTCCCTATCAAGAATTACAAATAAATGAATAACATTTTCTTAGAAGGAAAGCTAAGTGACTCGCATAGTCTGTACTGTACAAAAGCTTATGCAATTAAAATAAAAGAGCATGACGATGTAACTATATTCTTTATCTTTGCAATATTAATTATAGACGTAATATTCAGTCTCATCTACATACTACCTAAAAAAAAAAAAACTGTAATTGATTTAGAATAATCAAATCAATTTAATGTCCATTTTCTTTTCAAAATTTTTCGTTGCTTTTTTTTTTTAAGGCAAGACAATTAATTACTGTGTCTGTACCCAGCTGATAGTTCCAATACAATTAAGCTCTCCATATCTTGTGGCTGTAGTAAATGAAATCATAAATCTTGTAAGGTAGGACTAGTTGACTATAGATATTGTAGTACAATATATGAAATAAGAAACTCAAGCCATTCTCTATTGTAGCACTTAATTATAACTACTGTGATAGTTAGCTAGAATTAAATATATGCGTAGATCTGAGTTTCAATTTTTTAACCTACCACACATTCTTCAATAGAATTGTAAATTGATCTTACGAGCATCAAAATCTTCTACAATTGCACTATCATGGTGATTTTTTTAAAAACGTATAAATAGTCGTGCGTACCAGTGCTCTTAAACTATATTTATAAATATTAAAAAGCTCCAGCTGCACATCCACGTTTGTCATCCACCACATTATCATATAAATATTAAAATATATGCATGAATCAAGTACTTCAATTAAATAAATTAAGTGCTGCCACAGCAAAATCATAACAACAAGCGAATCCAATATCACGGGAGATAATTGTGTTTAATAAACGTTTCTCTTCTATTACGTATCCAGGTCCTCAATTGATAAATAAACAAACCTGTGAAACAAATGAAGCTAAATTTAATTTGTGACGTCTCAAGATCAGCAATACCTTTTTCTTTTTTTTTTTTCAATCTCTAGATGGAATCTGTACAAGTAAGAACATATATATAACTATTCAAGTATAGAAAATAAATAACGAGGGCATACATATCATACTAAAATATTAACTCATATTCGCTTGAACTTTTATATATCTTAGGTGCACGATTTAGAAGAAACAATTTCTACAAAAATCCATGTATACATAATATACTCGTTAGATCAATTTAGAAGAAACAATTTTGATAATATACTCGTTAGATCAATTCACTGCATAGCATTCAGTTTGGGCTAAGATGAAGTCACAGCCCATACAGTATTATTAACTTGAATTGAAGAGAAAGTCTAACAATTATGAAAATTATACCAAAGTTTTGGTAATTAGAAACGAAAAATGAATAAATAAAAGTGATTTTGTAAAACTTCTAAAAACGTGCTTCCAGCTTATTTGTTGGAACAATAAAGTTTTCTTCCTAGATGTTTTTAATTTTTTTTTTTCGAATTCTTCTTTCTTTGTTCTTACTAATTTTTTCTAATATAATGCCAAAACTTTTATTCTTCAAATTCAACTAATTCTAGCGTTCTTACTTCTTATATGTTTCTTTTTTTTTTTTTATCTTGTATCATATAAGTGTAAAAGTTTTTATGCTTTTATGTTCAACCATCGATTCACCAAAAAAAGACAAGTAATAGTTAGAATCATTATTTGAATTTGAATTGTAAACTACTAATAATGAAAAACACAAATTAATGATTGTAGAAAGTCATGGCACAAATCATTTGGCGAATTTTCTCGTAGTTTTGTATAACAAATGACACACTATTTTGTCTTTTCTTTTGTGGAAATTTATTTAGATATCTCCGTTTAGTCATCAATATTATAAATAAAGATGTGTGGGTGTCGGTCCTTTCTTTTATTTTAGTTAGTATTAGTGCGACACGCCATCAAGACCTTTGATTTTTCTGCTCCAACTTAATATGGTCCGGTCCTTTAGATGTATGTTAATTTTTTATGTGTTACTTATTGTGTTGTCATATGTGTTGCTTAGAGCTGTGTTCCCTTCATGTTGCATTTTTTAGATCCATTTTGATTTATACTGTGTCATTTTTGTCACATAATTTATTTCAACCTCTCTCTTAGTTGCTTCTATGAGAAATAATAGAACAACGTTTTTTATTTGTGATAGTTAATTATAAAACATTTCAACATATGGAGATATAATTTACTATTTCTATCCTATCAATTATTACACTTTAAATTAATTACAAACATAACAATCTAATTACAATCAATATTTATTAAATGATAATATATTTAATTTTTATTACTATGTCAAATATCGATCGAAACTCGATTAATCCTCTAGTACATATAGTGGATTTCCCAAACCGCATTTGACAAGTTACAACCAGTTGAAGTTTAAGTAACTGACAGTAATTTTCCCAAACCGCCATTGACGTATTTTTCATGTCGTCACTGCATACCGACCGTCATTATCATGATTTGGAGCATTACATCAATAAATGGGTTGACATAATGATTTATAAGAAACATCGTACCATATGTTTACTTTTGTGTTATTAAACTTATAAAGTTAAGATGATAATCAAAATCACTAATCTTATTGCTTGTACACGCAGTACAAATATATATGTTAAAGTTTTTTTTTACAATTATAGTTTATTTTGATCAAAATCAAATGATTGAAATTAGTAAATAACTAATTACAAGTATGATTTGTTTTGTGAATTTTATATTATTACTCTTGCATCAAATTAAAATTAAATTTTACCATTACAAGCATATTGGTCAGATTCATGTTATAAAGGTTTAACATATATATACCTAACAGTTGTTTAAAAAAATAAAGATGAGATGAAGATTTGTAATTTTAAATATCATAAAAACTTATTAATTGAAATTTTGAATCTGCAATTTACATAACAAAAATATTATCCTTATTTACTAAAGACAAATTCTTTATATCTCCAACAAAGATGTTGTGCACTTTTAATAAAATGTCTCACTATTAATCAAAGGTCTCACTATTACAAGATGACGATCACGTAGGTTACATAAAAGTAACACTTCAAACAAAAATAGAAGAAATTGAACGTGGAAATTCGGAACAACAGTTAGTCAGTGGCTACATCATTTATCTACACGTGCATGTGCAAGGAAGAGAAATTAATAAAGTTTCTATTGACTAGAATATGTCACTCTAAATAAATATCTTTAATTCGAAAAAAATAAAAAAATAATAATAGAAATTTGAAATGGGATGATAATTAAGGCGCGTTTTTGGAGAGAACCTCCAAATTACATTTGTCTGCACAAAATTTTTGTCACACCCCGGAAGCTAGGCAAGACGTCAGCTATTGCTACAAGAGTAATTAGTACTCTTGTAAGGCTAACAGACAGACAGTAAAATTTTTTTTCAAAATTCATTTATTCCATTTTCCTGATTTTGGTCCCAGCGGACATAACACACAAGGTTTATTTCATTGCAACCACACACATTATTTTACAAAAATTTACATAATATACATGCCCGGCTTATTTCTTACCTCTAACCCTAAGACTCGTCAGTTAATTTATTATACAAAAGATTGTTCTAACTGACGGTCCAAACCATCTATCCTAATGTCGGGCTTACATTACATATTTACATAAAATTTATACGGAAAGGCTTAACACACAAAGACTGGCAACAAGCACAAAACCAGGACACGGTGACGGGAACCGGATCCTCAGCAATCGTTTAAAATGACTGCTGAGCGGTCGTTTTCTTTTTTTTTTTGTTTTTTGTATTTTAAAATTTAAATGGAGAATCCAAACCGTTCAACTTGTTAAATTTTACCGGCGATGCGTTTTCATATAAGTTTTATAAAAATTGAAGTTGATTTGATACTAGATTAAGCGTTCAACAAATGAACGTATTAGAATTAATCTAACCAGGTCTGTTCATTTGTTGACCGCTTAATCTAGTATCAAATCAACTTCAAATTTTATAAAACTTATATGAAAACGCATCGCCGGTAAAATTTAACAAGTTGAACGGTTTGGATTCTCCATTTAAATTTTAAAATAAAAAAAAGAAAACGATCGCTCAGCAGTCGTTTTAAACGACTGCTGAGGATCTCGTTCCCATGGTGACGAGCCATCCTACAACTCATCCAATTTTCTCTTCCGTGACTGATTGCGATGGGTCCCACTCGGGAACCACACCGTCAGGCGGAGGACCATCACCAAATAACTCAAAATACACATACGTATAAATTTCTGGTAAGTCATCGAAACAGAGCAGAAATACGACATTACACTGTAACCCTGGCACGTACACTTCAAGCCTTACAAAAGAACACTCAGTTCAGCAATACCTTTTTTTTTTTTTTTAATCTCTAGATGGAATCTGTACAAGTAAGAACATATATGTAACTATTCAAGTATAGAAAATAAATAACGAGGGCATACATATCATACTAAAATATTAACTCATATTCGCTTGAACTTTTATATATCTTAGGTGCACGATTTAGAAGAAACAATTTCTACAAAAATCCACGTATACATAATATACTCGTTAGATCAATTTACAAGAAAAAATTTTGATAATATACTCGTTAGATCAATTCACTGCATAGCATTCAGTTTGGGCTAAGATGAAGTCACAGCCCATACAGTATTATTAATTTGAATTGAAGAGAAAGTCTAACAGTTATGAAAATTATACCAAAGTTTTGGTAATTAGAAACGAAAAATGAATAAATAAAAGTGATTTTGTAAAACTTCAAAAAAACGTGCTTCCAGCTTATTTGTGGGAACAATAAAGTTTTCTTCCTAGATGTTTTTAATTTTTTTTTTTTGAATTCTTCTTTCTTTGTTCTTACTAATTTTTTCTAATATAATGCCAAAACTTTTATTCTTCAAATTCAACTAATTCTAGCGTTCTTACTTCTTATGTGTTTCTTTTTTTTTTTTTTATCTTGTATCATATAAGTGTAAAAGTTTTTAAGCTTTTATGTTCAACCATCGATTCACCAAAAAAAGACAAGTAATAGTTAGAATCATTATTTGAATTTGAATTGTAAACTACTAATAATGAAAAACACAAATTAATGATTGTAGAAAGTCATGGCACAAATCATTTGGCGAATTTTCTCGTAGTTTTGTATAACAAATGACACAATATTTTGTCTTTTCTTTTGTGGAAACTTATTTAGATATCTCCGTTTAGTCATCAATATTATAAATAAAGATGTGTGGGTGTCGGTCCTTTCTTTTATTTTAGTTAGTATTAGTGCGACCCTCTAGTACATATAGTGGATTTCCCAAACCGCATTTGACAAGTTACAACCAGTTGAAGTTTAAGTAACTGACAGTAATTTTCCCAAACCGCCATTGACGTATTTTTCATGTCGTCACTGCATACCGACCGTCATTATCATGATTTGGAGCATTACATCAATAAATGGGTTGACATAATGATTTATAAGAAACATCGTACCATATGTTTACTTTTGTGTTATTAAACTTATAAAGTTAAGATGATAATCAAAATCACTAATCTTATTGCTTGTACACGCAGTACAAATATATATGTTAAAGTTTTTTTTTACAATTATAGTTTATTTTGATCAAAATCAAATGATTGAAATTAGTAAATAACTAATTACAAGTATGATTTGTTTTGTTAATTTTATATTATTACTCTTGCATCAAATTAAAATTAAATTTTACCATTACAAGCATATTGGTCAGATTCATGTTATAAAGGTTTAACATATATATACCTAACAGTTGTTTAAAAAAATAAAGATGAGATGAAGATTTGTAATTTTAAATATCATAAAAACTTATTAATTGAAATTTTGAATCTGCAATTCACATAACAAAAATATTATCCTTATTTACTAGAGACAAATTCTTTATATCTCCAACAAAGATGTTTTGCACTTTTAATAAAAGGTCTCACTATTAATCAAAGGTCTCACTATTACAAGATGACGATCACGTAGGTTACATAAAAGTAACACTTCAGTGGCTCCATCATTTATCTACACGTGCATGTGCAAGGAAGAGAAATTAATAAAGTTTCTATTGACTAGAATATGTCACTCTAAATAAATATCTTTAATTCGAAAAAAATAATAATAGAAATTTGAAATGGGATGATAATTAAGGCGCGTTTTTGGAGAGAACCTCCAAATTACATTTGTCTGCACAACATTTTTGTCACACCTCGGATGCTAGGCAAGACGTCAGCTTTCGCTACAAGAGTAATTAGTACTCTTGTAAGGCTAACAGACAGACAGTAAAATTTTTTTTCAAAATTCATTTATTCCATTTTCCTGATTTTGGTCCCAGCGGACATAACACACAAGGTTTATTTCATTGCAACCACACACATTATTTTACAAAAATTTACATAATATACATGCCCGGCTTATTTCTTACCTCTAACCCTAAGACTCGTCAGTTAATTTATTATACAAAAGATTGTTCTAACTGACGGTCCAAACCATCTATCCTAATGTCGGGCTTACATTACATATTTACATAAAATTTATACGGAAAGGCTTAACACACAAAGACTGGCAACAAGCACAAAATCAGGACACGGTGACGAGCCATCCTACAACTCATCAAATTTCCTCTTCCGTGACTGGTTGCGATGGGTCCCACTCGGGAACCACATCGTCAGGCGGAGGACCATCACCAAATAACTCAAAATACACATACGTAGAAATTTCTGGTAAGTCATCGAAACAGAGCAGAAATACGATATTACACTGTAACCCTGGCACGTACACTTCAAGCCTTACAAAAGAACACTTAGTAGTAGCGATAGCAAGAGGCCTAGTAAGTCTCTGCCGGGCCTGGAACCCCCGTCCCAACGAGGCACATGCAAAACAAATACAACAGAATGAGAATAAATTCTCAGTGCGGATTTTAATTCCAGTACGCGGATCTTAATACAAATTCGTGCATCAGACTAAATCCCGATAAATTTATTAACACAGAAATATAGATATTTATATAACGTAGGTATCAGTCGGAAAGGTCCTAATACCGACATCTGCCAGATGACATGCAACAATGAAAAGATGAATCACAAACATAAGCATTTATCTTTCAGATAAAACTTATACACTCAAGTTCTTAAGGCCTGACAGATACAGAAAGAACTTTTTCCCCATAACCAAAGGTAAAAACCATTTGGTACGGACCAGACAAAGGGAATAAATCCAGATATAATAGCACTAATAACCTGGCCGGGTCGGTGGCCAAACCGATAATCACCGGAGAGTGCAAGAGTTTATAATTCATAAATATGCTTATCAGATTTTCAAAAATTGGAAATGGTTTAATTTCAAGTCTAATTCTTCTATTACAAAATATAGTCAAGTGATAAGAAAATTACAGAAACCATTCCAGTCATTTCCCATAGTCTGTTGTTTTTTCAGTATCAAACGGAATTCAGATTCAGACTGTGTAACAATCATTGTCAAAGCGGAGATATAACGAACATACAATTGTTTGATTATTTTTGGGCTTCTATTTCTATATGAAAATAGAATGCAACGTCAAAGATGTTTCAACATGCTATGCATGAATTTAAAAGTACTGAATTCCGAATTTTAATCTAGAAACCGCGTATCCGCACCTTCACACTCGTCTGGAGCGTGTGAGTGACCGGCTGTTCCTATTCACAAGTAATAGATTTGGATCCGTTAATATTTATTTAACGGGGTTCTACAATCCACTTGACAGAATTAAAGTCTGGTTGACTTAATCCCACCTGACTGACGGTAATAGTTCCAAATTTTATAACAGATGTTATCTTTATTTAACATTTTAATTATTAGTCCAATCATCAGAATTCAATCGTTTTATTTTATTATTTTTTAATATCGAAGTCAGAAATCAGAAGTCAGAAATCAGAGTCAGATTTTCTTTTCAGAGTTTTCAGAAATAGCAGAAATAACTGTTTACCTCTAATTTTTGTCAGAAAAAATATCAGCAAGTCACAAGGCAACGAAGACAAGGCCCATAAAAGCATGACGGGTCCAGATTCTCAAGAGGGGGTCAATTTTTGGAGCAAAACACGAGCCTAGATTGAAAACAACATGACATTGATATTAATATTAATATTAACGTGACACACCATATGGTTGCGCTAATTTAATATTCAATATTCAATATTCATAGAGATCGCAATTATCATGGATGATTATTGCCAAATGAGAACCTGAGAGAATATGTACAATTGGTGCATGGGTTAAATTAATTATGTGAATTATTCTATGATCCTTAGAAAATTCATTTAATTAGTTTGAAAATTCTAAAAAATGGAAGACAAATCAATGACTACCGATCTCCTTATATTTATAAGAAGGCATGCTCAATTTCATGAAGAGATGACCTTCATAAGTGCATCAATTAAAGACATATTTTGGTGCCCGTATTTCTCATGAAATGAAATAACATGTAAATGGATGTGCCAATTAAGAGACAAAATGAAGATCGGCAAGAACAAAATGATGAGGTGCCATATAAACCAAGTAAATGAAATGGATTAACATGCCAAGTAACAAAGTTCAGAAGTTCAGACCAATCAGCCTGGAGAAAATGAAGATTATATGGTTTATATGTTAATCATTCCATCAGTAAAGCAAATAAAAAAAAATGTGTGCGCACGGGCCTAGGCAAAAGGAATGGTGCAGCAAAAAATTAAGTTTGGGCTTAATTCAAATTAAAAGGAATAAGGCCCATTGTCTAATCACATCTCCCTGTCCGATCTCTCACCTGGACCCCACCTCCAACGGAAAAGGAAAGGAAAAGAAATGGAAAAAGAAAGGAGCGAAGCTGTTGCCTCCGACCAAATCCAACCCGGCGATCCCCTGCGCCATTTCCAGAGAATAAGATACCGATGGAAAGCTTGTGGCGAGGAGAACATGATGGTACCAATCTCAACCTCTCTCGTGACCTAAAACCCATCCAATTTTGATGAAGAAGGCTCGAGGTAGTGTGAAGAAGAAAACGAAATTGAGGCCATGGAGACACAATGGCTCAAGCCATCTGTTCATACAGCTTCTTGGGGGTCCCAGGAAGGGAATTGGACTGTTGATTGAAAGTAAAATAAAATAGATTGATGAGACCACCAATAGATACCACAACTTGGCTATGGGGTTGGCCAAACTCCGAATAACAGCTATCAGCAAACTTAATTGATGATATAAGCATCATAAACTTGATGCTGAGATGCTAAACAAGCTGAAAGGAAAGTGCTAAAACTATCTAGAATCAAATAGAGATAGAGTTGCACTCAGCTGCACATGAGACGTTAAAACTGAAGATGAAAATGCACCCAATTAAATTCAATCTCTCTAATTGCCACTGCCTGCACGAGGAACAAATGAGCCGAGTGAAGTAAAACGAAGGTGGTCCCGCAAAACAGTGAGCAAAGAAAAAGAATCAGGTACACTCAATGTTACAAGGCAGTTTTGACTCTTTCAGTGTTTAAAATAGCTGGTTCAGCTAAATACAAAACCAAAGAGGTCATAAACCGCAAGAATTAAAAGAGAAATTGTGATTGGTGAGTAACATGGGCTCCACCTTTTATTCCTTCTCTCATTGGTTGCTTGACATCCGGTTCAAATTGGTTCAGTCAATTAAAACCCGAGTTACTATTCATCTCCTTCTCCAAATCAGCACAGAAACAAAAAACTGAAGGGGCAAGATAGGAAAAGCACACCAGCCATGGTCCCCATCCTTTGTACCCCCCTCCATATGCATTCTCCACGTCTGCAGGAAATAAAATCGAGCAAACTTGCTCCCCAAAACTCCTCTCACAGCCATCTGATGGAAAATTGGAAGGATGAGATGTAATGAAAAAGGAATATGAAAACCCAACACTACACACGCCATTGGATCAACACAATGCATCCATGGCTCAATCCCCTCCACAAGATGAAAACCGCCCATAGAATGGCAATACCAGCCCACGGTTTTGCAAGAAAGATTGCTCCCCACGCATCTACAGTAGCCGTTGGATCAAGATGAACGGCAAGATCTCCAAACATGCCTCCATGGAAACCCTAGCTCAAATGGCTATAAAAGAAGCTCAAGACAGAAGAATCAAGGCGCCTCCACGACCCCATAGGTTGAGTCTTAGTGTAGAAGCTCTGTCCTGTTGTTAGGTAATAGTTAGAAAGGGGTGTTTTGGTGGAGGCGTTTCATCAAACAGCTTATAGGCATTAGAAAGGACAGTCAAAGAACAAAAAAAAGAAGCTTTAGGTAAGCCCAGTTTGTAAACCATCTTTTTACATATCAACAAAGTGATTTTAATCCATTGAATTGCTGTTTTGAAGTTCTCTTTCTTGGCTCGGCCACCAAGCCATGGTGTGCCCGAGTTTGCACGTGCACAACTCCATTTTGCATGGTCTTATATCATTTTATTTCTCTTTGTTTTTGTATTTTATTTATGAACACGCCTTATATGAACTGCAAAGGATTGGATGTGCATACACTCGGATTTCACTGTCTGGAACATGTATCTGGGTGTGTGTATCAAACAATCTGTTGAATAAATATTGACTCAGCATTTACATAGCATGTAATCAATAAGTTAGCCATGGAAGCACTCAGGTTTCATCGTCTAAGAACATGTGTTTGAGTGTGTATATGGTTGACAAATAAAAAAACGGATTCATTTAAGTTCCCCTTGCATCCCATTATTCACTTAATAGGTTGTTCAGTCTTGAACCATGCGCAAATTTCATCGCCAGGAGCATGTATTTGTGTATGGGGACATGGCTGAATGTTCAAAGTATTGCATCTAGTTACACACCTAATAAACTGTTGGTATTGAAGCGTGCACACGTTTCATTGCCGAGAGCGTGTGTCTGTGCACGTCGATAATACTGACTGTATAAAAAAATGGATGCATGTTAGTACTCATCTGATGGACTGTCTAGTTTGAGTTGCACATAGATTTCTGGTACCAAAGAGTTAAGGATCTGTAACTAGTTCAATAAAAATGCATTTCATGAAACTTTGTAGAATGGAAGTGTGTTCACGGGTCTATTCTGCCAAAAAAAAGCATTGACTCATGAGTGTTTCTCCAAAATCTGAATAAGAATAGGCTAAAGCATAGTTGCATAAGCAATAAATGAGTAAACCTGTGTCACCATAGAATGTTGATTTCTTCTTGAAAATATGCATGGTAAACAAAAAAAGAGGTTTAACGAGCTGGTTTCTTATAAAATACAAGTATGAAAAGTCCAAATAAAGAAAAATATGTGCCATTCATGAGTCTAGTTCTTATGGTTTAGTTACATAAGAAAATTATATGGTTATAAGGTTTACAATTAGTCTGGTCTTTATAGCCTTGCATCTGCCAAATAATAATTAGAAAGCTAATTCCCAAAAGTAATAAAGTGTATGATGTTATGAACAGCGCAGTCCCTGGTCACCTGGTTTCATGGTTCCCAGAAAGAGGTCATCTCCATCTGAGTTAATTTACTGTTCCTGTAAGATATATACAACGTTAGCCAAGAAAAAAAGCATAAATAAAGTGAGGTACTACGACTTATGTTTTATTTGTACGTGAGTAACAGTAAAAAAAGTGCACAAACATGAATAAGCATATGGTCCCTCTGAACTTAGAAGCTTTCTGGTAAAAGAACTAACAAGTATTTGTAAAATAATAGAGGACAATTTCTGGTACCAGCAAAAACTGTTTTGACAGTTTACGAAATCTTTTTTATTTCACAAATGGTTAAGCAGAACAAATTGAAATTTAAACTGCAAGTAAAACATGATGAGATGTATCTTCTGTAAAATTTTCACAATTTTTGGACTTACAGATTAATTGTAGTGAATTTTTGAAGTCAAACAGAATTGAGTTTCAGAAAATCTGGTACATGCAGCAAAAAGCACTTTGACAGTTTACGAAATCTTTTTTATTTCACAAACGGTTGAACAGAACCAGTTGAAATTTTAACTGTAGATGAAGCATAATATGATACATCTCCTATTAAATTTTCATAATTTTTGGACGGACAGATTATTTATGATGAATTTCTGAAATCAGACAGAAATCAAGTTTCAGAAACTGTATTAGCAAACCATGCCAGCAGATTTCTCTGAAAGTTCATGCCTCAAAACCTTTGAAATAAATCTCTAAAAATTCTATAAAAATTACCATAACTGGCTCAAGATGTCTAGTTTCAAGTCTGAAAGTTTCAAATGCTAATTCAAAACAGAGGGCAAATAAAAATTCAAAATCTGTACTGAGGTCTGTCTGTCCCAGAAAACTGTTTACCAGAAAGTGCACTGGATTAAAAAATCGGGTAAGAATACCAAACCAGCTCAGAAAAAATCAAACTAGATACCAAAATTTTCCTCTTAAAGTCTAGTTTTGAACAAAACAAACCTCATGAGAAAATTCGCAATTGAACCAAAACAGTCATGAAAATAGTGAATGAAGGTCGTGCCGCCAACAAAAAATTAAAAGTTTGCTTTAATCTCAATAAGTGCCTTTTAAGTTCAGCTCAGAAATAATAATGTCATAAATATCAAAGTCCCAGTAATGATAAGAAAGGAATGGTACAAACTCCTTTAACGCAGAAAAATTCAGATGGCCGGCATGCCTGAACAACAAGAACCCGAGACCAAAAACTCAAACCTAAAAACCCAAAAATAAAAATTCAAAATTAAACCCCCAAAATTCCAAATTCCAAAATACCAAATTCAAGTTCCAAAACCCAAAATACAAAAAAAAAAAACCCCAAACCCAAATCCAAAAATCCAAATTCTAATATCCTAAATCCGAATTTCAAATTCCAAAATTCCAAAATTCCAAAATCCAAAAATAAAATGAAATCTAAATCCAAAATTCAAATCTTGAAATCCAAAATCCAATAAAATCCAAAAATCCAAAAATCAAAAAAATCCCAAAATGCAAAATCCCAAGGTCTAAAATCAAAAAACCAAATCTAAATCCAAAAATCCGAATTTTAAAATAAAAAAAATCCAAAATCCCAAAATCAAAATCCCTAAATTTCCAAATCCAAATCCAAATCCAAAAATCCAAAAATCCAAAATTCCAAATTCAAATCCCAAATCCCAAATTCACAATTCCAAATTCAAACACCAAACTCAAAAATTCAAATTCAAGACCCCAAATTCAAATTCAAAACCCAAAATCTGAGTCCAAAATATCAAGTCTGAAACCTTGAATCCAAAGACCCCAAATCTAAAGTTCCAATCCCAAAGCTGAAATCCAATGACCAAAACCAAAATCTATAAACTCAAATCCCAAACCCTAAAGCCAGATTCGGAAACATAAATCCAGATCCAAAAACACAAATTCAAATCCCAAATCCAGATCCGGAAACATAAATCCAGATCCAAAAATACAAACTCAAATCCCAAACCCTAAAGCCAGATCCGGAAACATAAATCCAGATCCAAAAATATAAACTCAAATCCCAAACCCTAAAACCAGATCCGAAAACATAAATCCAGATCCAAAAACACAAATTCAAATCCCAAACTCAAATTCCAAATCCAGATCCAAAAACACAAATTCAAATCCCAAACTCAAATTCCAAATCCAGATCTAAAAATACAAATTCAAATTTCCCAAATCCTAAATCTAGGTCCGGAAACATAAATCCCGATCTAAGAACACAAATCCAAATCCAAAATATAAATCCAAATCCTAAATCCAGGACCGAACTTTAAATACGTCTGAAAAATCAAAATTTCAGAAAAATTCTAGAACATAAGAAGACCAAAGTTTAATACGTCCATACTGACCAGAACTTTAAATACGTCTTAATGTCGAGGGTTTAAAAGGTTTAATAACCAAACTCTCACATGTCACAAGATCAAGAAGTTCAATACGTCAATAGTTGACTAAAACTTGAACACATTCTAATGCTAGAGTTTCAACACGCCAGAACGCCTGAAACTCTAAACACACCAGAAAATCATAGTTTTGACACGTCAACAATAAACCTAAGTCTTAAGACCCCAGATTCAGAAACCTGAACAATGGCTCCATGCCTAATTCAACAAAATTCCAGAAATGTTAAAATAAAAGAAATGGAAAAAATGTTAAAATAAAAGAAATGCAGAAAATGTTAAGTGATACGATTTTAGTGAAGTTACACTCTTTGCACACATAGTATGCAGTTTCATGGGCATTCATGTCATCCCTTTTACATCTATAGTGCATGTGTTCTCTTCGGATCTGTATCATTTTCTCGCTCTCCAATATATATGCACTCCATTTAATGTTAGCCACTTGTGAAATAACAAAAATTGACTTTTTGTAAGCTTATCATGCCTAATCCATTGACTATCCCGATCTAGAGGTGCTCTTGACTTGGTTCAGAGGTAATTAACAGTAGGGGCTTGCGCCTATTGGAAAGAAAGGACCTGCAACAAACAATCAAACTCTCGAGAGACTCGAAACCGTGCCAGCACCCCCATTCTGTTCAGGTGGGTGTTGATGTTTGAGTTTGGAGACGATCGAGGGGTATCTAGTCCGCAATATCTTTTTCCCCCACGGAAGTATCCGGTCATTCCCCCTTCCGAGGATCAGGGTCCAAAAAGGTGCGAGACAATAACAAAAATGTTTATTAAACTCAGAGAAAACATAAATCACAAATTTATTTTATTATTTTACGGGATCAGAGTGTCTGAGTATTTATGCACTTAATTATGCACTTAATTAATGAATGCATTCTTGGCAGTGATACTCATCAATTAGGTTCTAGTTTTATTTATACCAGTGATACATGCATGTTTTCACCTTCCAAACAGTTATACAAGATGATGCTACACTTAGATATGCACCATATGATATATATATACTTATTATTGATTACTAATGGGTGGACTTTTTCGTCATTTCTCGAAGAACGATTGGGTTTCCTCAAGAACGAGAATAAGTCTTAGATTCACCCCTCACGAGCTTGAACTCAAGTACTAATGCCTCTTAACGACTAGAGAACATCGACTAGAATCCATTCTCATGAGGGTTTATTAATTTGTGGATCATTTCTTTCCAATAGGCGCAAGCCCCTATTGTTAATTACCCCGCGATTTCCCACGAGAACCTCTGATTAAGAGATTCGAGGAATTATATGTAATAGGCTAGAAAAGTCGTTGTTTAAATGTTTTTGTGTTTAAGTTAATTTTGGGGCTTCGACCGAACTCAATTGAGGGTACCAGGCTTAATTGACGGGACCCAATTGAGGAAATCTAAGTATATTTAAATCCAAAACTATTTATTTGAAGCATTTAAGGACATCTAAACTAAAACGATTTGTTATAATATTATATTTTTCTTTTATTAAGGGGTTTGAATTTCAATTTAATTTATTTTGATTTATTTGGAATTATTTTGGTTTTATATATATATATTTTTAATTTTTATTATATTTATTTTATTTTATTCTTGATTATTATTACTTAGTTTTAGATTTTTTTTTTGATGAATTTAATTTGGATTTAAGTTTAATTTGAATTTATCTTGATTTTTCTGATTTTTATTATTATTTTACTTCATTTTATTTATTTCAAAGATCTAATATTTAGGATTTAATATTCTTGAAATTTGAAATTTAATTTCTTTTCCTTGATTTTTAATTTGAATTTAATTATTGATAATTTTTATTTGAATTAGAGTTCACTATGTTTTTAATTTTAGTTTCGGTTGATTTTTTTTTATTTGGGATTTGGGATTTAGAATTTTGTTATATAAATTAAATGATGAGAAATTCATTTTTAATCATGAAAATATCTTTAAAATTTGATTTAGAATTTTTAATGAGGGGTTTTATTATTTTTCTAGAGTTTATGCAATTTATTTTTCACAATAAAACACTTCAAAAATAAGAAACTCTTTATTTTATCAAAATTTAATAGAAAATAATATTAGATATAGTTTATTTAGATTTTTAGAAATTTTTGGATATTTTACTTGGATTTTTCTGAGATTTCTACTATTTTTGGTGAATTTATAAAGTTTTGGCAATTTATAAAACTCATTTTCATTAGAAAATACTTTGAAAATACAAAAGGGGCGCATTTTGACATGATTTCATATCAAAATATCAGTAAATCTAGTTTCTACAGATTTTTAGGATTTTATGGATATTTTATTTGAATTTTTCTGAGTTGTATACTATTTTTAATTAATTTTTAAAATTTTATCTGATTTGGAATTTTCTGACTGGGTCAGGGATGCTGACTTTGCTCTGAACTTCGTACAGCGAGTGGGATGACCTGCCACACGAAATTCGCCACAGAAAATCCGCACGACATCGCGTTTAAACGCCTCCTCCCTCCGTCGAAGGTGGTATTTTTGCAGTTAGATCCCTCATTTTCTCCGGCGAAATTACGGCGCCTCCGGCCACTGTTGCAGTCGAGGTAGGGTGCGTTGGAATCGTGGAGGAGAGGAGAACACGTTAGTGGGCTCTGTTTGGTCTGTGATAACTCGTATCTCCACGTGGCACCTGAGAGAGCTCGGAAAGCCATTAATGGCGCTCGGAGCTCTCTGGTGTTCCGTTTCTGCCAGAAGGAGGTTACATATACTCAAGAGGGTGTGTAGAGGATAGAGATAACGTCAATTTCAAGTGAGGAAACTTGGAAGAAGGAGGTTTCAACTGAGACACATCGGCACCGTTTTGGTCTGATCTGAGTTACGACTGTGGGGCCCATTGAGTCATCTCCTTGTGCCAGTTATCCCTTAGGAAGATTCAGGAATACAATTTTAGTTGACTTGTGCCTTTAGTTCAACTTGAGACACCACAATTCAGTGGGAGGGGCAGTGGGGCAGAAGATGTGCATTTTTATTCAATTTCAATTGACTTGCAAGTCGACTTACAGCAATATAGTTTGACTTGATGCTTGATTTATGTCCAATTGAACTTGTATTTAATATTCAGACTTTTCAGGAAGCAAGAGCCTAACTATTTGCACTTTTCTCAATTTTAGATTTTGTTTTTATCTCATCTCTTCACTGCTTTTTGGTTATTTTTGGTTTGAGTTGCTGTAAGTGCCTGAAAATCACTTACAGAGGTCATACTATCATAAGTAAAGCACTGAGAACAATGGAAAGTGTTTAATGCAGTATACTTGCAATATATGTATTTCTGTCTCTTTTAGAACAAATGAGAAAACATACTTATACTTATCCAGAAATTATGAAAATTTGTATAAACGTCCATTAACATATTTATGATTTTTCTACATAAACAATTTTGCAGAGAAATCCAAGGTTTTGAAAATAACATATTTATTTAGAAAATACCCTTCATGCCTTAATAAAATCATGTAAAATCACAGAAAATTCCAAAAATAGAAAAAGAAGCTCCCTGTTGTCCAGAAGTCACAATACCTGCTGTCCATACCTATTTTTATATTTTTATGCAAGTGAAACCCCATTTTTTTTTATTCTTAACTTCTGGCCAGATTTGTACATTTATGTATACTTATTTATTTTCTGTTGTTATGCAATACTAGCTTAAGGCACATAGAACTCACTATTCTTTTGCACTTAAATCCTAAATTTTTGAGCAATTTCACAGACAAAGGGGGCTGGTTGAGATTTAACATGACCATTTTATCATTATTTTTACTGTTTTTTGTATTTTTCTAATTACTTGAACATGGCTGGACCAAAGCTAGGCTAAGGATCCATGCCAAGTCAATTGAAGCCTTCCACAAGAGAGTTGAGCTAGGCTCCAAACTCTCTCATGGAGGCCATGGCTGGTTTCATGTGAAACACGACAGAAGCATCGCATGAAGCGAAGAGCTAAGCTCTAAACCTTCATGTGACATCTCCAATAACCATCCTAGAGTCATGACTGAGCTAAGCTTCAGACCATGACTCGAAGGAGCTTCAATGCACATACTCGAGCACACCATTATTTGGTGGCCGAGATAAAGATGGAGGAAGAAGAACCTCATACAATTAGCATTTCAAATTAGTTCATTTCATTCATATACGGACAATTACAGACAGAAGACCTCTGATTTTACCTATCTTCTCCCTTACACAGTTGTTTGATCAATTGCCTTTCTTCCCCTTCCACTGCCTACACTAAATTTGACTTTATTACAATTATCTAACCCTAATACTCACTGGTGGCTGCTCTCCTCTCCCTGTCTTCGAATTTTTATGGATTTATATAGGCTAGGATTAGGGTTTTCAACTTCATGGCCGAGAGCAACATCTATCGTCCAATTCTCATCAATGGTCGAGATGCATTTGTTCCTGTGGCCTGGTTTTACGAAACCGTGTGCTAGGCATGGTGGTTTTGGAGTATGTGGAGCTGGGGGAAGCCACGTCGCCGAGAACGCCAGATTTCACCTTATTTACCCGGCGTTCGCGCGGTAAAAGCCAAGCTTTTCTTTTTACAGCGAAGAGGACGATGCTGACAGGTGAGGGTCCACATGTAAGGTTTAGTAGGAAAGAGGGAGATGGGTGCAATCGGTCTTCTGTGCACCAGTGAGAGTTCAAGTCTTTCGGCGCATGAACCGAGTGCAGGCAAATCTTAGGCGGGAGAAGGGAAATTTAAACCAGTGACGTCGCTTCTTTCGCTTGGATCCCCTACAACTGGCCGCACGCGCCATACTTCTTCCATTTTTCTGGGATTTTATCTCAATTTCCATAAAATAATTGGTTTATTTTGCTGCCAAATGAAAATAAATTATTTGAGGGCCTTCCCAAGGGTATTTTTGGATGAAATTTTATATCTATACTCATAAAAATATGAGGAATTTAATGGTTCAAAGGATTTTGTGATATTATTCATAGATTTATTTTGGTAATTTTATAAGTTTTGTGGGTTTCTTTGCAAAATGGAAGGTTTCTGTTGATATTTTTGGCATTTTGAAACTATGATAATTCATCATAATTTCTAAGAAATTTTTGGGTATTTTTTGGGAAATTTTTGAAGCTTGTTTGGTATTTTTCGTGGAATTTTGAGCTTCCTTGGATTTATTTGTCATAAAAATGGGTTATTTATTTCATGTATTTTGGCATAATATTTTTGGGTCAAACAACTAAACCACTAAATGGATGCTGCACTCATACATACCCTAATTAGTATAAACATGATTTATTACAGCTAAGTAACACCCCACAGAAATCAGATACAATCCAACAGAAGCAAGTTAGTGTATAAATCGATCAATTAGCATAAACTAACAGAATCAAAGTGAACCTTGTTCAAATTCCTCAAGCAGCAGTTAGTAATTAACAATTTATAGTTTAACAGAAATCAAAGATATCAATTAAACTAAGAATCGATATGAAGAGATATACCTCTCTCTTGATCCTTCACAAAACGCCTCAGAAATTCAAGGACAACTAGAGCTAAGATCAAAGTTATGCTAATCAAGAACAGTGCTAATTTCATGCACAGTTACTGTCAAGGAAAACCCTAACGATTAGAATGAATCAAATTCACCAAATTGAATCGAAATTCATGAAATTGACAGTGTCAAGAACAATATTACCTCTCCCGGCTCCAGTCCCCTCTTCCCTTCTCCTCCATCCCCAAAACTCAAACCCTAGAAATTGGGTTTATAAAATACTTATCTCAGACTCGACAGAGGAAGGAAAGGAGAGACAAAACCATGGAGAAGGTTAAGCCACAACAACACTCCACGAGTGATTCTCACAGATCCACGCGGAGAGAAAGACAAATGAGCTTCCAGCTCAAGACAGAGACGTGAAGGCACATGAGGTGTAGCAGAGGTGTCATCTCTACACGGAGCACCTCAGAGGCAGCCGCCACCTCCATCGAATCACAAAACAACACAAAGGCACGAGCACACGCTCGAGTAAGGCCAGAGGAAAAGAAAGAATGCGGAGAAGAGAGACAAATCTGATGGAGGAGACGAGGCAGAAGGAGAGAACTCCTCGTCGAATAGTTTATCGAAAAATAGTCGGGATCTTTTGTGAACAGATCTTCCTTGGTGTAATAAATCACTGACTGCTCTCTTTTTTTTAAAAATTCGCTATTTCACCATAAAAATATTTAAATAAATTTCAGAAGTCAGAAAATTGTGGCAAATATACAGAAATACTCAGAAAATTATAGTGAACATTTCCATGTCCTCAGATTTAATTTCCCGTCAGATTTTACTGTTACTTTGATTTATTTCATAATTATATCATTAATTAACTTATACAGATAATTTGGAACTTTAATTACCGACTAATCAGACAGTATTGTTATAATTTTGGATAAAGATACCTTCGTATTAATTCTGATTCGATTATATTTCATTTAAGATTTATTATTACTAGATGAGTACATCGAGCTTCGCTCGATCCTGACCGCCTCTATTTTTCTCAATCCAAAATAAATTGATTATAATTTGCATGATTATTAGAAGATAAACAAAAGAAAATTAATCAATGAAAGATCACTGTAATTTATCAAACAATGATTATGATATATGTAGGATTTAGATTTTGCAAAAAAAAAAAAGGTAATTAATGTCATAAAAGATTGTAGTATTTTCTCCCAAAATTAATAGACAAAGGGATACGGAGCCAGTTGGTGACGATTTGAGATATGATGGTCAATTGTGGCGGTGCCATTGCTTAGCGTGCGAGAGACTGTCCCTCTTCCAAATCCTTCTCTGCAAAAAAAATATATTACCATTTTAGAATGTGTAAAGATTAATATAATAATTTTTTTGCTGATGGAAATAATTTTATATGTTGTTTATATTTAATATTTGTTGTATTATTTTATGTTGAGTAAGTAGTAAAATTAAAGTTTAATATATTTATACATATTGAATATTTTTTATGAATTAAGTAATTTCACAATAAGAGAGAAATTAAAGTATAACACCATGGTTTTTATGTACTGCAACGGTGATTGTTGTTTCTGAAAGTACACAAAGCACACTATGAATAAATTACCAGAATCTTGCTCTTTTTCAAAATCACCAGTGCCATACACACTCGCTAACGCTGGTCCATACTTCAGTTTTGTCCATCCTCTATCAAAGTATCAATGTATCCCCAGGATCATGAATTAGTAAAATATGAAAAATTGCTCCGAAGACGATTATTTGGCGCCTCTCAATAATTAGTACCCAAGTAATAGGTAATAATTCCCAGTTTATTAATCTTAGCAAATTGGATTAGTCTTATATTTAATGTAACCACATTTTTTTTTTTTTGTAGTTAGTACATTTTGGTAATGGAAAGGAGCTTAAAAATTTAGTATAAGAATAACTAATTATTAGTTGTAACGAAGTCCGTAAGTCAAAATGGTCCATCTATTTTGATTGATCGTGCAATGGAGAGTATTAAAAGTGATGAAATTAGTAGGAAAACCACAAATGTGGCATTTAAAAGAAAACGTAAATCTTATATTTTATTTAAGACGAAATAAAACCACCAAATATATTCAATAAGCTTTAATAATGAATTATTGTACATTTATCACTCTCTCATGTTCATGCTACACAGTCATATTCAAATAATGATTTATTGTACATTTATTACTCCATTTATATTCAAATAGGAAGAGGCAACAGATCTTTACAATTATGAAGATTTAACTTCAGAGTTCTGAAAATTATTATTGTTTTTGATGCAGTCATTTATCCTTGATTCTGTCATCTAATTTGCCTCATTCAACTGCCTTTCCTTGGCTCCTCTAAATTCTTCCCACCTGCCTAGTCACTTAAAGACTCCGCAACTTTCTAGATTCCCAAAGAAAATAAAAGGAGATTAGAAAGAGGCATTGACCATTTTCCTAAAAAAGGAGCAATAAATATGCAAATTTTGGTTAATAAATAATCATGATGTATATTGAATCGTCTCACCTCTCCTCTCTTCAATTGGGTGAGATGTTTTATTGAAACTATCATATATTAATAAACAATTTTAAGGAAAGATGATTCTTTTTTTTTTTTTTCTGAAGATTTAGATGCCCGTAGGTTTTATTAAAAAAGGAAAACAGTATAAAAGTGTGTCACAACTTACAGCAATCCAAATTATAAAATCTCCCTTAATCCTGGCAAAAATAACCCTACTGATAAACTAACCTACCTTAACCTTCAGAGAAACAAACTTATTTCCTACTAACAATAAGCTTAAAAATAGTTTAAAAAAATAAAAAAATCATTCATCGCCAAGGGGTAATCAACAAATATAACAGCTCTGGGTGGTGCTTCCTGCACCCTCCGGTAAAACCTTGCATCAATATTTCTGTGTAATCCTCCTTCTATTTGAATGCTCTGCACTGTTATACCTTGATAGTTAATACCATTCCTTCTTCCTAAGTTCGCCAAGAGGTGCCCGTTCCAGTGCTTTTAAGAAAAGATGATTCAATATGCTTATGCGGGTAATATTGATGATTCAATATTCATATATAAGCATAAAGGGTAATATGGGAAACTTGAAAACTAATGAGTAGAACATTTTTGCCAAGTACTATTAAAAAAACATGAATCCATTTTTTTATAGTTCGTACGGGCAATCAGTGCATTAATGTCAATAAACCATGCTTCAAGTTTTCTTTGCATAGCCATCCCTGTATTTTTCTAAAAAGCTTTAGCAGATTAAAAGTAAATTAGTAATATGAAATATATATTTGAACAATTGACAGACTATCTTACTAAGTATCTGGCTCCATAAATTATGAAGAGGATGATTAATACTCCTTATAGGGTTTTGATATCAGTTATGTATAAGAAGAAAAGGTCATCAAATAAATTCTACGGACAATGGGAAATCATAATAATTATATTAAAAATGATATCAACTCACAATAAGCTATCAAGGAATGATCTTGGAAACTTGCAGAGTTTAAGGTATCCTTGTGTTTCTAATTCCTGAGTATCAGATGAATACATACATCGTTCTTTTTTATTTGAAAAAATACGCAACAAAAGACACTAAAAGAAAAATAATTTGGGGGTAATTAGTGTTTTTCCAAAATTGAATCTGTTCATATATTTCTTTTTGGTTGTATATAATTTTAAGATCGTGATATACACAACTCAACAGGATAAAGGTTTTTCTTTGGGCCTTGTACATTGCAAATTGGGAATTTAAATTTACCTAGGTACAATTTTATACTGCCCTTATGTTATTTCCTTTTGTCTAGGCCCTCTATATACTAAACCAGTATGCAAATATTTAGAACTCCATTTTGACATTCTAGTTAGCTCATTAGCATCTACCGGAAGGAAAATATTTTCATATGGAACTTATTCAGGGGGAGTTTATGCATTGATTCAAAAAAGCATCAGCATAATAGGAAAACACATGGTTGGTTGTTGGATTTACCTCTGGGGCTGCTCCACTGGGTTGCAACAAATCATGAATTTGCTCATCGTACACTTCAAGCACGCTTACAGTAAGCTCAAAACGAAAAAGTCCCTCCATTTCTCTGATTATTCGAAAGAACTCCTCAAGGGTTTTGAAGTTGACTCCACACTCATCTTGAGTTTTTTCCATTGTGAATTTTTTTCCAGTGCTAGTCTGGCCATAGGCAAATATGCAAATATTATACCCATGCGGCACCGATGTGGCTAGAGGCGTTGTCTTTTCAAATACTTGTTCTGTTACCAAAAGTAAAAGAACAACAATTTACAGATAGAGAAGTAGCAACAATTTACATAATACAAAGTACTTAAATAGCTGATAAGGTCTAATTAGGCAAATATACACATAAAGAAATAAACAATACTTGTAGCTCAACCATTTAAATTTTTATAACAATTTTTGGAATTACAAAAAGAGCAGCACAAATGCATGTAATAAGCAATAATACAGATTAGGAAAACTCAACTGAAAGGTATAACAAAATATTCCTGTCGTACCATCATATATAGAGAAAAATTAGTAACAGATCCCAAATTAAATGCATTCATTATGGAGTAAATAAGGAATTTAAATGCCCTTAGGCCGTGCACAAACTGTATAAATCACAACTCTCCATATTTGGTGGCCTTAGCTATTACACATTTAATTCCATCAAATCATTAATATCATAGTAAATAAATAACATATATAGACAAATATAGCAGTCTGTTTACACAAAAATACCTCCCTCTACAAATAACTGTTTAATATCATTGAAGTTTATGCTATAATTTATTAGCCAATCTACAATTTTTGTAAAAGTAATTTTTAAAAGCCAAACAGCGTGACAAATTGTCCGCATATAAAAAATAATAAGCAAACAATCATAATGTGGCATGTGAGAAGTTGAAAGGTTCTCTATGAACCATATTTGTTTTCATAATATACACTGGACACTAAATTAAATCAAATTATATCTTTCTTTTTCTATAAAATGTCAATTCTGTTAATCTGATTACATTTCCTATTGGATTTGGACTAATTCAAACAAAAATTTAATAACAAACACCAAATAATATGGATTAAACACAAAGAAATATAAAAGTCACAGTGTTCTTTTATTAATTAGAAAGGATGTTTTTTACAAAAAAAAAAATTGATAAATGAAAAGAAGACTTGTTCTGTGTCTAAACAAATATTCAAAGAAATTGCAAAAATAAAGATTGATTTATAAATGAAAATAAAGAGTTGTTTTTACGTAAACAAATAGGCAGGAGTAAAAATTTAAACTGCCAAAAATTTCCATACTCCTATTAACTTGAACTGGAAACTCATAATTGTGGAACTAAAAATTTAATATAAAATCAAAAGGGGCATAAACCTCTGTAAATATTAGCATCATTACATGAAAAGCATGCTATGAAGATGTGATAACCACAATGGAATCATATAATTTGTCTTAACTGGCCATGAGATTGATTGTAAAATTAACCAAATATTGAAATTCATCTCAATTATGCGACAAAAGATAAATCCAATGTATGAAAGTTACCAATAGCTAGCCTTTTCTGCTTCGACATCTCAGTCAGAAAAGATGGCAAACGGAAGGAGGAATAGCCTCATTATTATCAAAATTTATTTGGAGGCACAAAACCCAAATAGAAGAACCTTTTTTTCTTTCCAAAACTGTTGTGCGCATGTTGCACTTCCCTTGATAGGAAACTCAGGCCAATTTTATTTTAGAAAGCAACCTCCAACTTGAAAAATTTAGCCATAATTAATCATATAATTACATATATAGCAAAAGCAATAAATCAGTGTGCTTAAATCAGTGTGCTTAAAATAGCGTGATTATATTAAAATCAGTTTGCGTGATTATTTGAATAATTGAACAAAAAACAAAAGCAATAAATCAGTATGCATAAAGAATCACAAATATTTGTTGCTCAATTACATTTTATATATATTACTATTTGAACTATTGTTATAGGTATTATAATAGCCAATAAAACAAAGTTAGTAAGAAATCCAAATAAAATGATTAAAGAAGAAATCTAACCTGTCTCTCAAAAAATGGAACCCAAGACACGTTTTGTGCATATAGCCTGATAGCCATAAACTTACTCAAATTGAAAAGTTAAATCAAACTATCTTAATCAAGCTTGATAGTGGTCCAATCTCAATAAAAGGCTAAAAAATGCTAGAAGAATAATTTGCTTTCCGAAAAGCTCCAATCTCACCTTAATTTAGTTCATGAAAAGTTATTCAAGCTTTGTTAAATTCTTAGTCATCAATTGATCAATACACTTGGTTCATATGGAAAATAAATGAAAGAAGAATCAATTAGGGAAAAGGGACAAATTCATTGCAGAAATTGAAAACTTATTCAGCTTCTCACCTTTCATCCACGACCTTGAAGAAGAAGGATAGAGAGGAATGATGTAAAATCATTCTGACTGCCCTTATCTCTTGTCCCCTTGCTGCGTTGCTCAGAAAATGTAGAGAAATATTTGTGCGAGAGCCGAGAGGAGGGCCACAGATCGTAAGACTAACAAAAGACGAATCTCTTGCTCCTTCTCCTCCGGCAGCGATTTGGGTCTTTTTCCAGCGGATTGGGTCGAAGGCGAAGGAGATGAGGTTTGGGAAGCTCAAGGAGATGGGCGAAGGTTAAAGAAGAGTTGGAAGGAGACGCCGAAATCGTCGAGAAATCGAGAAGGGAGAAGTTTTAGCTGCGGCTGAGTCTGGATTTCTTCCTATACCCAGACAAAGGAAATGACAAAGTTATGGAACAAATATTTCATGCAACCCATTTTCAATCGGAATAGTGAAACGGGTTAGATCGCTTGGTAAATTATGCGGCATCACGATATCATGCATAGTTGCATTTTCGATTAACGCAAAACTTAAAAAATCGCTAATCAGCCAATACAGAAGGGTCTGCCGTGTCGTTTAGCGATTAAAAAATTAAACACCGATTCCCACACAAATTTATTTATATTTTTGATATATTTTCTCAACTATACTTTTCTTAATTTTTTCACCTCTGTTGCAAAGAGAAAACGCCACCATTCTTCATTAGAAAATTGTAATTTTCCGGTACTCACCAATTTTTCAGTTCTGAATACACCTTGTTTGAATTGAATTTTACGGATCAAATAAACAAAATTTAATTAATAATGAAGTCGTCAATATCTTTGAATAGAATAACTGATTCAATAAATACCCAGGTATATATATTGAACCAGGTATATAAACAAAAAAATTTAATACACAAGAAAAAAGACGATAATCAAATAGGAACCAGGTATATGGTTTAGATTTTAGAATTGAGCGAAAAAATTCAAAAAGGGGCAAACAGCGGATGAACTATCAAAGTATATTCCCAAAAAGGAAAATTGATGTTGTTCGGAATGAGAAAGGTACGTAGTGGCATCATTTTTATAAAAAAAAAATGGTGTTGCTCGGATAAATTCGCTATTGTAGGGAGCACCCCACATCATTTGGTCCAATAATTGTTTTAAGATAATTTTTTTTAAGATAAATTGGGGTCAAGCTTTCCAATTTATTTTTAAATTAAATGTCTATGAAAGATCCCAAGTCGGGTTTCGAACCTGCGACCTTTCACTCAAGATGCAGTGCTCTTTGCCACTAGACCAAGAGCTGGTTCTTTTTAAGATAATTATAATAAAGAGAAAATTTATAGTGCATACTAATATGTCGGAGTAGTATGTATCGGAGGTTCAGTGTATACTGATTCAAACTCTTCGATCTACTCTGATTGAAAATGACCGATCTAAACAGTCTAATATGATCTCCCTATTGAAATCTCCTTACCGACCAAATTTTACATTTTTTTTTCAAAGTTTTGAAGTATTGTTTGAAATTTTAGAAAATCGCTAACCTTATTTCTTCTGAACCGTTCAAAAATAACAGTTTTTTAAAATAAAAAAATATTTAAAAATTAAAAAAGGTGTCAAATTTGATCGACAAGGATATTTCAATAGGGAGATCATATTAGTCGGTTTGAATTGGTCATTTTGAAGCAGATCGAAAAATTTGAATCAATATACACCGAAACTCCGTACATTAATATATATTCACCGTAGGTTTTTTCTTACAATTAATATAATCTATGGTTAAATTCTAGTAGTGTTTGGAAAATCACGATAAAAAGTTGTAGGTTTTGACATACTGACTCTGGAGACTTTTAGATGCCTTCACATATCAAGAACATTCATTTTTTCCAAATGGAGAAGCATACTACTTCACATCAAATAGTTCCATCGAATGACTATTCAATTCGCCAATGTAATTTGTTCTTCTTTTTTTTTTCTTTGTTAGCTGGCCATGATTACATCGTTTTAATTTTAAATTAAACAAATGTGAGCTTGAATTTTTAATTTTTTGAAAGTCAGCTTAGTGATTTTACCATTGATTTACTAAACCATATGCGTCATTATGGTACAACACTTCCTTATCATTGAAAATCGATGATTATGTAAATAAACTTTCCTAGTGACCATAACTAGCGTAGTTGTATATTGACTTTCTGTTGTTGACTAGGAAAGTTTCCGTGAAAGAAACCACTAATGACATTGGATTATTGAGTAGGGTTTTAGAGTAGGATTTTCAATGGGTACAGTACGGTAGAAGGTATTTTCATACCCGCATTCGTTAAAATTTTTTTTACCCGTATCCTACCCGCACCCGTTAAAAAATGGCTTTACCCGCACCCTACGCGTACACGTAAAGAATTAACGGTAAGGGTACTGTAACTGTACATAATGGGTAATAATAATATTATTAATTTAATAAAAAATATATAATGTGTTAAATAAATAATATCAAATAAATATATGAATAAAGTACAACATTAGATAATACTTTAGATATAAAGAAAAATATCATGAAATTTATTCCCATATCAATGGAATTCAAAGAAATCTATATAACTAATTATAAATTATAATATAATACAGTACCAATTAATTTTTTCATCAACATAAATTAATTTGGATGATGATGGAAACTAATAACATATCTATGAAATATGCTAATAACATGATTATATATACATATATTTTTATAAAATTTTATCCGTTAGATAATGGGTACGAAATAGCCCTTACCTGTACTCGTACCCAATATGTTAACAAGAATTTTTCTTTACCCATACCCATACCCGTTAGTCTAACGAAAATAAAACCTTATCCATACCCACCTTATCGAATGCGATACGGGTAGGGTAAGCAGGTAAACGGGTTTCATTGGCAGCCCTATTATTGAGACTGCATGTCGGTGCATTACAAACTCGCAAATAGAAAATAAGAAAAAAAAATCTGTATATCTCTATCTCTACTACTTATAAATGCACCTAGAGAAAGGTCACAACAATTTTTGTTAACAATTTTTATACCGTTGATCTGTAAATGTATGGTTAGATCTGTCTCAACACATCTCTATGCGCACACAAGGAAAGAATTATCTCGGTTTTCAATTGCTGCACAGAAGGAAAAAATTTTCTTTGGATTTGATTGGTTTTCCATCTAATATAGAAACAATTGAATAACATATCAATTTGTATCGATGGTAAATTAAGAAACATATTTTTATTGTCTAACATTATTTTATTTTTTTATTTGCCCACATATGAGGGCACCTTATGCTAGTTACTAATAACATCAAAAGGAGAGCAGGTATGTTTAATGTTTTCTTTTTTCTTTTTAAGAAGTAGTTGTCCATCTGTTTTTGTCAAAACTGGATTTATTTCGCTCGCATGTTCATGTGAGAGAGAAGAACACATGAAGAAACAAGGTTCGGTCGAGTTTTGATTGACTGGTTCTAATATTAAGTGCGAGCGCATAATAGTCAAAAAATTATATTTCATTTATTTAACTATTATTTTTATTATTTAAAAAGAAAAATGGTAAAAATAGAAGAAATTTGAATTTTTTTTATGACAATAATAGAAGATTTTACTTTTGGGTGACAAATTTCCAATTTACTCAGTTTTTGGTGGCACAGGAAAAAAAATCCTTTAATGGGAATCTGTTTAGCATATATTGTTTAGAAATGGGATTGTTATAGAATTTTTGGTTCCACCCAAATGGCCTTAACATAAAATTTCCAGTCATGTTTTATTTTAGGGTTGAGAGTGCGTTAAGCGACCCTTTAAGTGTGTCACTGTGGTAAAATGTCAGATTACTAAAAGCTGAGTACTCAAAGTTAATAGAGTGTTTTATTTTGTCACAGACTCACAGTCGTGTTTCATTTTCCTTTTTCTTCTGTTGGGCTTGCGGGCCAGTGAGACGAGTGGGTTGTTTTTATTACTGTATTACAAAATGAACAGAATCAGATTAAGAAAAGCTGCTCACCATAAAATTTTAAAATAAAAAGAATTTAGAATTAAAGGAATGGCGTCGCCCGGACTCGAACCGGAGACCTTCAGTGTGTTAGACGGACGTGATAACCAACTACACCACGACACCGCTTGCTTTAATGGACTATATATTATATTTTTATAAGCTTCAATTACCCGAACCCAAAAAAAAGAAGAAAAAACATTTCGCGCATTAATTTTTCTCGAAAACATTAGACAGTAACCGAAGTTATGTATGTTGCAATTGGACATAAACTTTCTTTAAAACTTTGGTCTTTTGTTTGTTTTTTTTTTTTTTTTGACATTTCTTAATTATGTCTTTGGTCGTATTAAATAATAGTTTCTCAAATATAATTAAGAAAGTACATTTTGTATAAAAGGTACGTCAATATTGCCCATTCAATGTCCGAAATCAATGCCAAAACTCTCAAGAAGAAATTCTTTATTGATTTAAATCAATTAATTTTTTATTTTCATTCTCAATTCACCATCCAAATAACATTTTTTCTTTCTGAAATAACACTATTCCTAATTTTTCTTGCTTATTCTCAAACAATCCAGATACGCCCATTCCAACTATTTGTTGGAAGAACTCTTCCAAGAAGAAAGTCTTCTTTTTATCTTCTTCCAAAGTGTTTGGATGCTGAAGAACAACTCTTTCCATTTTTTTTTTTTTAGAAAAAGTTATTCTTGTGCAATCCAAACAAGGCCTATAAGGTTATTTTTCATAATTGTGGACCTCCTTAAGGAGCATTCCTGACAAGTCCGTTATAAGTAATTGGTTGATATAGTGTGCTTGCTACCAGCAGCTTATATCGATAGCTTAAGATTCACGTTTGAGAAGTGAAGTTTCAAATTGGGGAAAAAATCATGTAAATATGAGAAAATCCAATAATATTAGATGAGTTAATGGAATTCATTTATCTGATTATCTAGCTAATATTCGGTTAATAATCCAGATGTATGAACTAAACTGTAAGAAAATCACAAATCCAACATAAATAATATGTATTTTTCTTATTATACAATTATTGCAACCAACGAAATGAAAGGAATCGATCTTTAAAAGCAACTTACTTATATGAAAACTAAAAATTTAGCACAAGGTTAAAATGATAAAAATTTCAGGATAACCACATTTGAATTAAATATCATGCAAACCCATTCGCAAAAATTTGTAATAAATTAACTTCAACTTGATTTGGTAAGTGTTGGAACATGATGTCGTTTAAGATCATATCCAAAATTGGATGCATGGTATGGATAGACATGGATTGTGTCGTATAAGATTGTGTCGTGGACTCGTGGATCAAATACATAACACTGACAGAAAATGACTTCTGACCTTATTTGGAGGTATCTTAAAGAAGATGAAAAAATCGTTGGAGATATCTCGAGAAAAGAAAAAAACAAAAGTTGGTGATGACTGATTGAAAAGAATCTAATTTGATTATCTGAAGATGTAATTAAATATTTTTAAATTTAGTATCTAATTTATTCATCTTCTTTCCTTATGTTGTAAAAACTCATATTATTCACAAATAATAAAAATAATATGCTTGTTGTGTGGAGGATGTAGATAATGAGTTGATGCTGAACTTCGTTAAATCTTGTTTCTATTTTTATCTGCATATTTTATTGTTTTGTGAGTTTATTGCATCAAGATTCTAAGGGGCACGATCCCTGTGCAGTACGGATTGTGTCTTTTCATATCCGACCTGACGAAAAAAATTCAGCTGCTGACTAATGATGAAATTTTGACATATGGTATTTGAGCTAGGTTCGTTCTCCGGTGGTGCTATCGTTCATCGCTAATTTGTGCAAAGGGTTTTCGCTGTGAAGCATGTAATCAGATCATTTATGTTGAAGCTAACACTCACTGTACTAGATAGCCGCCGCCTAGTATTTAAAAAAGAAAATGTGAAGTTAACACGGTCTATTAACAAGGATTGAAATTAAAAAATAATGCAATTAAATACAAAGAAATTAACCCAATAATCGGAAGAATCCATGAAGCTTGTCCTCGCGGACCTTACCTTAAACACACAAATTGGAATAAGACGAGAGAGCCGAGCAATAGCGAAGAGTCGGGGAGAGAGGATTGCCTGACAGTGACAGGAGAGGGACTCTTTTTTTTTTGGGTGGTTTTAGACTTTAGAGGGATGGGAGAAGCTTACAATATTGGTTGAAGATACTGAAAAATCAATCAGTGTTACTCAACTTTCAAAACATGGGTGCCCAGTTAGGCGGAAATATATGAAAAAATTTAGGGGCTGGAGCTATTGATGGATGCAGCGATTACATTTCTAATCCTTGGCGCCGCCCTGTTGTAATAAGGAGATTATTAAGACTTTTATCAGAATTTATTGTGACTGACATAATTATTAATTTCTTGTAACTGACCTCTAGTTAAGACTTATTCAGCATAGCGGGAGTGCGAGTTCTGGTTCAGACTTTTAAGCTGCGTAAGGGAACATTTACCACATTTTATTACTGTCAAGGTACCTTCATTGACCAATGCCATTTCTTTTTTAGGCAAAATTGATCACATACCCCTCAAATCTTTCTTAATTAAATATTTACCCCTCAAATCTTTGAAATTGATCACATACCCCTCAAATCTTAATAAATAGGGATATATATCCTTTTTAGTTATTTTAATAAATCTCTGAATATTAAAATCTGCTTTTTATAGCTTGTGACAAAATTACCCCTGCCCAATCCTAAAACCTTTCATCTTCTTATTATTTGCCCTTCAAACGATATCAGAAAATAGATCTCTTCCAATATATGCTCTTTTTCATTCTATTACAGAGAATCAGAAAATAGATCTCTTCCTAAATGTTATTATTGAGAATATTTCTTTTTAATTCTATTTTCTCTCATTGATATCCACTTTTTATCTAAGTAACCATTGAAGCAAGGGAATCAAATGACAACTGCTTCTCACTCGTTATTCTCCACCTTATATTCCTGTTTGAATTGCTATTCATTATTGTTTGATAACTTTCTTCGCTATTAATACAGTGACACTGTATATTAGTAAAGTCAAATGAAAAAAAAAATAAATCTCGCTCAAATATAGTTAGTACTTGATTACTTTTTTCGTCGCTATTATTAAGATATGCTGGATGTGCTACATTATATAGTATACAAAACTTCTATTGATGGATAGTCTGCTTGACCAAAAGAATGCAAATTTATATCTTATATGTCTATTGGTTAGGATGCCTGATGGTACATGGGCCACCTTGGTGGTACAAAAGAGCCGATATGGTATAATGGATTAACACAAAAGTTGGGTTCAGCTAACGTGCCAAAAAACTAAAAATATTGGTATGTATCGAAGATCTCTATTTTCTAATATCACTTGGACAACAAGAAGATGAAAGGTTTTTCGGGTTGGTAGATGAGAGGATTTAAGACATGGGTAATTCTGTCATAACAAATAAAAATCAAATTGTAATATTCAAAAATTTAATAAAATAACTGAAAAGGGTATTTATCCATGTTTATTAAGATTTGAGGGGTATATGATCAATTTTAAAAATTTGAGGGGTAAATATTCAATTAAGAAATATTTGAAGGGTATGTGATAAATTTTGCCTTTTTTTTATAACCTTGACGAATGCTATACCTTGAGGTGAAAGGACATACATACGTGGCATTTTTCTATTCGGTCTCTCAGACTCATACCGAGTTTGTCGGACCCCATGTGCTGAAGTCGCTATTCTCTCCGATTTCATTGTTGCTTTTCCCAAAAGAGAGGAAGCGATACAATTCACTGATTCGAGCCGTTTACTCTTTAATAGACAACCCTCTACATACTTCGTTTAGAGTTTTTGATACAAACTTCCAGAAAGAAACTAAAACAGTCCGACTCGTCCCATCGTAAGGACACGGTGCATCTTCAATAAATCCAACGGTACTCGTTGATTTGTTTATATGGTTTGCTTAAATTCCATCCCTTTTCTGGTGTATAATTTTAGTTAGTACTACAAAACATTAAATTTAAATAAACAAATAAGTGCTGATTTTTATTTTTCTTTTGAAGAAATACATGCACAAGCAAATTTACAAATTAATTTATATCAAACCACCCAGAAACTAAATTACTATATAAATCATATTAATTGTAACAAATGAATGTTATACCATACAATGATAAAAAGGATAAATTTTGAGAATGCATAAATTATGAAAATATCAAAGCATGTGGTTTGCCTTCCATTTATCTTGATGTTATACCATATAATGATAAAATTTAAGAATTATAAATTTCTTATGTACGCAATAGTTTTGGTCTGCTGGTTTCACGCTATGTAGGATTTGAACCCACGACATCGGGTTTTGGAGACTCGCGTTCTATCGAGCTGAACTAAGAGCAAATGGTTTCTAAGAAAAATTATTTTATATTTTAATTCATAATTAGAATTTCAGATTTTAAAATATCAAAAAAAGACATTTTTTAAAATTTCGTCATGTTGAGATTGAATAATAAAAGGAGTATAATAACTAAGTAATTTGACTATGATACAAATAAAATTAGTTTGGCGCAACTCATAAGTATAATAGTCTCGATCGGAATTTGGTAAGAATATTGAGCACACTATTTTGTCCTTTCTTATGGGGTTATATTTCGGATTTCCACGTTTAGGAATAGTAAAAACTTCTGATAAATAATATAATATAGCGGATTGCCTACAACGCCGTTGACAAGTAATCAACAGTAACTATCATGTTGTTCAAATTAGATTACGAAAGTCATGTTTTACCGCATCAGAGGTAACCGAAACTTTTTTTTTTTTTTTTGTCTTTTTTTCTATCGTACTAAATGTTATGTTAAGAAAAGGGACATATATAACTATTTTTTAAAGCAACAAAATATTAAGTTTGCTTATAAAACATTTTAAAATTAAAATTTAATTCTATTCTTAATTTCTTTATTAATTTTGCGATGCACATGATACATTGAATGTACCTATGAATGCAAAATTAATCTTATAATTAGCTTAGGTCAAAATCAGAAGGTGGGAAAACTGTACAAATAATAATTACAAAAACAGCTGTCTTTTAATTTTATTTTAACAAAAAAATTGCAAGTTTTACAATTTTCAAGTAAAAGTACTGCAAGCATATGAGTCAGACTAATTAGTAAATTTATAATTTAAACTTATGTCTTACAAATGTTTGTTGCATGTTCGGTTAAATTCTTAGAAGATGATGTTATATAGTTTACCTAAACACAATGATAGATCAATTCAAATTATGTTCTTTACATTTTTTTTTTCGCATAAAATAGTTTCTCACTTATATTATTTGTATGATTATACAGACATTTTTTAAAAAAAAAATCCTTCATTTGGTATCCACCAAAATATGACTGTAATTTCATTGTTGGCCCCATAGTTAAACACAATTTTTATATTGTTTGACATGATAATTTTTAAGCCCCACGGTAATCATTGATAAATTCTCTGCACCATATCTAAACATATTGCACAATACAAATATAAGAAATTATAACTTGCTCATCATGGAAGAGGAACTCTTTCAAACTTGATGATGCGTCATGGGCAATGAAATTGAAGAAGCGGGATAATTAAGGCGCATCTAGTGGTCCAATTAATGATTGGATTAAGACTTAATTATCAGAGTATGCTTAACTAATTGGAAGAGAGTTTGAATAACCATGAAACGTTGTTATCAGAAGTGCATGGCAGCACCTCAACGGCTTTGATACCAACGGTCTTGCTACAAACAAGTTGTGATTTGTGACCGAGAGTTGTCTTGAAATTGCATCACTGGCTTGTGCTTGTGCGTAGAATCAAAGATCAAAGTTCTTCCCCGCTATATTCACCAACCCGGATTTGCTATTCACACATGGAGGAGGGGTAATTACAATTTTAATTATATACAGTAAAAAAATGTTATCCGCAAAGCTTGCATCTTCACGTCTTGGGCCCCGCAAAACCCAACGGTGTTGTTTTTTTAGAAGAATTGACAGAATGACAGTGGTTGTCAATTGAAACCAATGGTGTTGTTACTTGTTAGTGTCCTGGACCGAAGAAATGGTGACTATCTGGGCCGTTCATCCAATACACCAAATATCTGGATCGAATATAGATCGTTCGATCCGATGAGCGATTCTTTTTGTCCTTTTCCTCTTTCTTCAATGAAGCTCCTGCAGCGGGTTCTGTGTATCTGACGGTGTGCTATGAATTAAATTATTTGGACGATTATTCAGTTATCAAATGCGAATGTCTTCTTTTGTATGAACAGTTTTATTATTATATTATAGAAGTACGTGCAACTTTTTATTGTTTTTATACTTTTTTATTCTTTTCACATAAAAATATTTCTTGCAGATTTTAAGATTTGCAAAAGAATATTGTGTTTCATGTTCGATGTACACGTCACATGAGAATCCATAACCCAAAATATTCAAATCTGAAATAATTTCCGAAACAAATTTAGTTATGATAATTGCATTTTAATTAAACAATTCAAAAAAAGGTACCGAATTATTATTATCGTAATAACACAAACATGTTACGCATGTTATTGAAGTGCTTATAAAAAGGATATTAAAAGATAAATAATAATAATAATAATAATAATAATAACAACAATAACAACAACAACAGCAGCAACAACAGCAACAACAACAATAATAACAACAACAATAATAATAGATAATATATATATGTTCATAAAAAAATATAATATATATATAGATAGGCTAAAGTCCTATTGATAGGACAATGAGGTTGTCCTATTCAGTTTCTGGCCATTGGATTGTTGTAAGATTTGTGCGAAAATTTAAATAGACGGATGAGATAGAGTCGCTGAGGAGAGGCTCCGAATAAAATTCTCTCTGTTAGTTTTTTATCACTCTCGTTAACTCTCTTAATTTTGTCTATCCCTTCCTTCTCTGTCATTTCTCTTCTCTAAACTCTCTCTATTGATTTTTTGACTTCTTGCTCTGCCCCCTCAGACCAGACTTAATCACTATCGACCCTCCCTTCTCTCCACCAATAGAATTTCACTGAGACGAAACCCTAGAGTTTGAAGTCGCCCTCACCCCACACAGTCTAACACTAGCTGCGCAGATGTCAATTTTTATATTTCTCTCTGTTGTCCCCCTTCGCATTTGCCTTACTGGCACTTTGAATGCAAAATTGAAATTGGGTTCGGTAGAGAGTTTGTCAATAAAAGTGTTTATATTTCATTTTTTATTTTTATGGTTGTCCCCAATTGCAAAGTGAGGTTCAATTAAAGACCAGTTGGGTCATAGCCAAGTTCTAATCGAGGATAATTCATGAAAAATTGACAATGGTGGTCTGATAGAATAATTATGGTACCGATTTGATTTTCCTATAACTAAAGAATATAAACAGTATTAAGATTTATACTAATTTTGGGTATATAATGTTCCCGTTGCTCCTCTTACTCCAAATATGTTTTGAAATAATTCTTTTAGTCCTGTGCAATTTGCGAGAGCAAGAGAGAGACGAGAAAGGAATTTCTGTTTGAGTCGGGAGAGAGCAAGAGGGATTCAATCAGAAGAGGATATAGCCATGGGAAGACCTTCAGCTTAATAGAAGAAGAAAAGAAACGCTTCAGATGGAGAGGAGGCGGAGAAACAAAGATATAACGGAAAAAAAATTAAAGGACTCAGACCCCTTTAGCGACATCAACTTCAGCCACAAGATCTGATCAAAGCACAAATCTTACATCAATCTAATGGCCAGAAACTGAATAGGACTACCTCTCTATTCTATCGAAAGGACATTAGCCTATTAACAATACTTGAATGCTCAATAGAAGAATGAACAGTAACGAATAGTGCATGTTCTTGATTTTTTGTGGCAGATTATAATGATCTTTTGTATCCACAATGTTGAATAATATCATTTGCATTCTTTATCAAATTTTTTAATTATTTCTAAATTTTTCCTTACCATACAAAAGACACGTTATTATTTTCTTTGTGTTCATAAAATTTATGAGTTGTTTTTTACTTCTTGTACAAATAGTCAATCTTTTTCATATTTTATTTGTAATAAAATAGTAAATTATTTTCTACATCTGTCTTATATCTAAATCACGAACTTAGACCTTGCTAATTTTTTTACAAGTACTTAATGAAAGAATTTCATTAAAATTTATCCACGTGAGTTTGTAAATCTTAAAACTGAATAAAAGTCATATGAATTTATGCTTAGTGTTAAAAACTATTGAAAATAAATAGAATCGTGTCAGACGGACAATGGGTAACAAAAATATAGATCCCACTATTGTTATTAATTGATTTCTAAGTGAAAAAAAAATTCATGAAATTTGGAGAATAGAAAATTATTAAGAAATGTTTAGTTTGAGTTTCTAAAAATGTTTAGGAGATGTATGCTTGTATCTTCTTTTTTAAATGACGTTATAATATAATTGTTGGAAATTATATTATGTAAATATTATTACCAATTTATTTACATGTAGCAATTTGAGTTTTTGCATGTGGATGAAGGATAAGTGAGAATGATATTTTGTGCCTGTTACTTTTATTAACAAATAAATATGTGTAAGTTGATGACATCTTCCTCTGTGCAATATTTTATAATGATATTATGTAAAGTATAATTCGTCCTATATTTTCTTTAATTGTGTTTAATATTTTTATAGAATTTAGAGATGATCAAACTAATTCTAAATCTTTGTTACATATAACAATCAGTGTGTAACATATAATAACTAATCATGAAATCTTTGTAAGAATTAATCTTACTTTCGTTTTGATGCCTGAGCTAATTAAAAGCATAGTACAAGCAACGACATACAAGAAAAAATTATTATATCCACAACTACATAAGTCCCTTCAAAAGTATCATATTTGATCATCTAATCGTGTTTAAATTCATATCGTTCATTTAAAATTATGACATATATAAACAATTAATTATGATTTAAACTTGATTTTAAGTTTTCTTCCACCACAAAAATTAAAGAAAAAATTTAAAATAAAATATGAAATAAAAAGGGCATGCAATGTGATTTTGGAGTATAGACTCTCCTTGTATTTGTATCTTATCGTCAGATCTGTTCCCTATTAAGTCCAATAATCCAGACTGTCAACTATGGTATATATGTTCTCAAATTGCTAAGGTTATGTCTACTTCCTGTATTCATGCGCATAGTGTTCCAAATTAAAGTGTACGACTAACACTGATATATATGAAGCGTGACTACACTTTTCTAAAATACTCAAAGAGCGGAAAAAAGAAAACCTAAAACGAAAATGCACAATGCAAACCTAAAAAAGTAATCCAACCCAATCGTTTCACCACGTAGCCCAAAGAAACCCTATAAAATGTACTCAACCTTCCAACTACTTATATAAAATTAAAAAATTAGTCATACTACAAAATCTAATAATAAAGAAATAATTTTAATAAACAATAGGTAAAATCTAAAAATAAATATTTAGCAATGTATCAAATATAAAATCAGTCACAATAAAAAACTCGATAAATAATTTTAATAAACAATAGTCAAAATTTGAAAATAAATACTCAACAATGCATGTCGCGGCAAATAAATACTCAACAATGCATGTCGCGGCAGAGCCGCGACTTTAGAATCTAGTTATATATATATATATATATAGATGGGCTAATGTGCTATTGATAGGATCGGGGAGGTTTCCTATTCATTTTCTGACTGTAGGATCGCTATAAGATCTGTGCGTTGATTTAAATCAACGGATCGGATCTTGGCGCTGAAGAGAGTTAGATGGATTTATTATTTCCGTTTTCCTATCCTACTCCTCCGTTACTCCTGTCCGTAATAAAAAAAATGTCTTCGTCTCCAAAAAATTAATCGCTCTCTTTTTTCGAAATGAAATCCTCTGCTCACCTTTTAAGGTGAGCAGGGTGCTCACCTTAGATCCGAACCGTCCGATCAATGATGGTGCCCCGTGAAAAATACCAGATCGATAGGCCCGAAAAAAAAATCTAACCGTCGTGATTAAATCGAACGGTTCAGATTGAAGATAGGCCCGAAAAAAAAATCTAACCGTCGTGATTAAATCGAACGGTTCAGATTGAAGGTAGGCACCGTGCTGAGCAGAGATACTGGTCCCTCTTTTCTCTCAGTCGAAGAAAATTCGACAAAACCCTAGACTGAGCTCCTGCGCAAATCGAAGAGAATGGCTCCTCTGCGACTATCTCTCTTGATCCTCCACCTGTTCTATGCCGATCTTCCTCCTTTAGCAGTTTTTGGCTCGTTTTCTTGGAGTGGGCGAAACCCTAGACTGAGTTTCAACCATTGTTCGTCGCCTCTCTCTCCGCCTCTCTGCCCCCCCTTCGTGACAGGTACTTGCACTCCCTCTAGCCCTCTATCGTTCACTGTCTCGAAACCTTAGTTCATTTTAATTTTCTCATATGCATTTCCTTAGGTTCTTACCTTTGGTTTTAATTTTCAATTTCTTAGTCAATTTTGGTTGTGGCAGCGATAAAAGGGAAGGGAAAAGAAATTGTCAATTTCGTTTCTAAATTTGCTAATTCAGTTCACATTTTAGTATCCATTTATTGTCCTTTTTTGTAATTAGATTTCTAAGCTACACTAGTTCAGGGATTGAGCTTGTATCAGTGTACTGGTTCACATTTTATAGGTTGGTGGAGTTGTTATTTTTTTACTATTATTTTGTTTTGCTGGTACTTAGGTTTTTTTTACCAGTAGCCACCAAGTTGTTGTATTTTTAAGATCAATTTGATGGCGATTTGTAATTTGTACCTTTAAACTTTGTTTAATGAGAAGTAGATGTCTATGGGCGTTTATCAAAAAAAAAAAAAAAAGTTAAGTTAATCTTTCTTGATTGAGCTGTTGACTATATATAGTCCCGTACATCAGACTTGTTTACTGACATGTATTGAAATCAATTACAGGAGTGCATGGGTCAAATGCAGGGGTCTAAAGGCTCAGCAGTTTAAGGAAACAATTCTCATTTTAGATTTCTCTTGTGATTTTTAAATTTGGACTGACATGTTTATTGTACCTAAAGGATGCTTCCCTGAGATTGTAATGCTTCATAATGGATGTTTTAGAGATCACTGTAATTTTTTTATTTTTGTACTTAACACTTTGTAACATGTAAATTTAATGTAGAGACAATATAAATTTAATGCTATTGTTGTACCTGTTGCTTTACTGCTTGTACCTATTGTTGGACCTGTTGCTTTACTGCTTGTACCTATTGTTTGGTGTGGCTTATAAAAATGAGCATGCCCTCCCTACTTAGTAAGCATGTAGAATGCAGGAAAATTTTGAGAAGGTATATGTATAGGTTCAATCTTTTCATTATCGAAATGAGCGAAATTCATAGAGTCAATAATCTGACATTTGCTATCCCTTCTTGCCAGACTTTCTATTTATTTTACAAAGCTTTAGAGAAATCTAGTATTTATAAAAGCATGTCAAATATGTGGTTCGTATATAAGCTTGTACAAAATGAAAATAGATGTTGCTTGTACAAGAGATGAAACACGTAAATGCTCTTTTACTATTACCAAAATATTCCCAGTAACATGATACACTTCCGTTTCCATACAAAATGGTCAAAGTAGCTATCTGTTTCCATACAAAATAGTCAAAGTAGCTATATCATCATATAAAGTTCGAATTTCAAACTAAATTATACTAAACTCCAACAAGTTTATCAAAATAGACATATATTATATATTACTACTTCTCAACTTGAGAAGTCTTCATCTTCACCATCCAATTCCACCTCTTCATCTTCTTGTCCACTATCTGATTCCACCTCTGCATTTTCTTGTTCATCATCGGATTCCATATCATCATCATTGACTATCTTTTTGTTACCCTTTCCTTGAACTTTCTTAAGAAGCTGAAAATTTTAAAAAATAATAATAACATGTTGAATAATATAAATGTTAAATTAATAGAAGGTTCAATTTATTATTACCGGACAAGTTCTTCTATTATGGCCTCCTTTCTTGCTACCGCAAATGCCACATTTTCTTGATTTTTTGGCCTCCGATGGTGGTTTAAATCTTTGTGGCTTTTTTCTCTTCCCCTTGCATTACGATATTGGTGGATCTATTATCCCTTGAGAAGGTGTCATTGTCGACGTGCCGAATGTCACAACATCTCCAAATTCTTGAAATGCCCGCCTTGCTCTACCATCAACCCAAAATATATTCCTCAAGCGTCCACTCTCGTCTACCTCTACATCATAAAAAAATTCCGCATCTTCTTCCTTCTTCTTTTGAAAATGCACCAAACTTGACTCCACATCCATACCTACAAGTTTCCGATTTTCGGATGCTATCACGTTACTCACATCCTTCCTTTTGAACTTAAGAGATTGCTTAACCCCGTCTCTAACCTTAAGGTATTCATGTATCTTTGCGGTCTCAATATTTTGTGCATGCATGCTATTTATGGTGTCTCTAACTTCGGGTTCCATTTTCCTATGGGAACGTAGGGATCGAATCTTGGCTGGAGAAATCACAAGGGGATGGTTATGCACGCCATGAAAAACACTAACTTTCCAAACTCCATCTTCAAATTTGATTCTAAGACGTGCCTTGCAACCGGTCCGAGCCGGTGCTCTATCTTTTTGGGGTGTCCTTTCACAAGACCCCTCTTCTCTTGCTTTTTTGGCTTCTTTTTCCCCTTTAGACATACCTTCCTTCGAGCATGTGAACAAAATCGATGACACATCTCCTAACTTGGAAGATTTGTAATGACTTCCTCTATGAATGCTAAAACCCATTCGAAGAGCATAATAATTGTAGAAGTTGAATGCATCATCCGATGTGAAGAATTCTTTCCCGACAAAAGGAGCAAGTTCTAGATGTTCATGTGGGTCAATGCCATCTGAAAATTCTTGACTATTCTCATCAGCAATCGCTGATGAAGCACCTTCGTTAACCTCGTTCATACCCATCATGATTGGTTTTCTACAAAATTGAAAAACAAGATTGACTAAATTTAGTGTAATATGAGTCAAGTACAGATCTTACCTATGAAATTTAGGTTGGCCAGCATTAAAAATTATACTTCTAAACTTCTAATTCTAAAACTTACGTTTAGAACAAAAATAATGCAAACATCGTGCATATCTTGGTATCCATGTCCAGCATTTAATCTAATGTTTCAATTTGGGATGCAAACTTATGAATTAGCAACACATGCTACATATATTACTCAATTGACTAAACTAACTATAGAATATCCATGGAGAGACGAGAAAGTTTAAAGCTTTAGACAAGTATATGATTTCAGTCAAGTCTAGGGTTTTAGTCTTAAGTTTCAAACTTAAGAGCATATATACGAAGGGTTTTACCTTCCAGTTTGAGCGAGAGAGAGATGGAGACATGAGTTCCGACCAATTTGGTGAGCAGCTTCAAGCAAATGTTCAAGAGAGGAGAGGTGTTCGTACAACAGAGCGCGCGGCGTACAGAGCACGCGTAAGAGGAGATCAGGAGAAGGGAGAAGGGGCGCGCGATTAAGTTACGGAGATGGAGATTTATTTATTTATTTTTTTTACTACACGGAGAGGAGTAACAGAGGGAAACAGAAATAATGAACCCATCTCTCTTCAGCGCCAAAATCTGATCCATTCATTTAAATCAACGCACAGATCTTATAGCGATCCAACAGTTAGAAAATGAATAGGAAACCCCCCAAGCCTATCAATATATATATATATATATATATAGATGACAAATACAAAAAACCAGTTTTTCTTATTAACTGGCGGTAAAGATAAACTCTGATAATTACAAAGTTGCCACTGACTATTTTTAGAACCGATTTTCTTAAAACCAGCTTTTAATGTGAAATTGTTAAAAATCGTTTCTTTGGTAGTGTCTTTAGTCATTGTGGATTAGCTCAAGTAACCTAAAGTCTACCACTCTTAACTTACCAACTTTACGTTCTTAACCAATGTACTCTCTAATAATTCCATATGAAACATTTGACTGCAAGACAATGTGTGCCCTGCTTTTGCTAAGAGTGGCAGTAAATAAAAATCTTTGACCAAACATTGTTGAACGTCTCTATAATGCTTCAAAAAACCAAAAAAAAAAAAGTTTGTAAGCATCCATATATCTATATAAACTTTGTCATGTTAATAACCATCTCAAACTAAAACAAATAACTTTTTGTGTCATCCTTGTCTCCCTTTCTATTCCTCCGTCTCAAAATGGAACTCTTAAGCACCACCATTGTCACCCTTCCATACGCTCGCCGACGTGGTAACTTTAACCAAGCATACTTTCAGAACCAACCGAGTCTTCATCGGAACAATGCACAACCTCTTCAACCCAAAAAGTTTTTGCCCGTACTCAAATCAGAAGGTGTGTCGTCGTCGCCATCATTGCTCAGAGGCAAATCAATCGTCTGCAACAGTTTGAGAGTATCATGGGTTGATAGTATCCCTGAGATCATTAGGCCATACGTTAAGCTTGCTCGCGTAGAAGATGATATTGCAGTTTGGCTGCATGCCGGGCCCATATTTTGGTATGTGTACCGTGATAGTTGTGCTACATACGTTACTTTTATGTTTAAATAGCTACAAAACCTACAATATTTTCTTACATCCTTCCCTTTGTTTTTGTTTTTAAAAAAAAAATGAAAGAAGGGCTAAATAATAATGAATATAACGATGCATGAGCAATCATGATAAATATAAACTAAATCTTGTATTACCGAAAGATGCCCGTGAATTTTTCGTTTCTTTGAGGTGATCAAAGCTAATGGAATATCAGTTTAGTTCATGAGGTACAACTGATATTTAACAAATTAAGATTGGAAGTGGGACTCTTGGAACATATATAAGTACATAAATTGTATTGTAATTAATCTGATTTAAGTATTTCTTTTCAAAAAAAAAAAAAAAAATCGGATACAAGACTTTTCTTTTTAATTCCTTTCTTGTTTCCTTTTCACTGAAAGAACATTTACATATATAACCTGCAATCCAATAGCCAAAGCAAAAGGAATTTCTCATGGAAATTCATTATTTTAGATGTCACATGCTTCTTTTTATGATCAGCTGTTAACTCTAAGGCATGTATATATTCCATTTCATTACTAATGACGTAATGATGTTTATCTTTGCTCCCAATGATATAGGTCAATTGTGCTATCAACAAAACCTGGAATGCTTCCTGATTTCGGTTTGATGGGAAAGCTTAATTTGATAGCTCTTTTAGTACATATATCCTGCTGTGCATCGAACGACCTTTTTGATATAGAATATGACAGAAAAGTAAGTTTTATATATTCTTAATTTATATATATATATATATATGGTGAATGGATAAAATGCACTTATGTTTACGGATCGTTTCCGTACACATGAGTCATTTTTCAAGATCCAAAATTCAAACAGTCAATCCGAACCATTCAAGTTATTCTCCATATTGAAAAACCCTTGAAGACCAAATTTTATACTTTTTTCGAATTTTTTTACTATATATTATGATATTTTCAAATTGGAGGGTCTGAAATACTTCAATTATAGTTTTTTTTTAAATATCATAATATATAGCAAAAAAATTCGAAAAAAAATGTAAAATTTGGTCTCCAATGATTTTTCAATATGGAGAACAACTTGAACGGTTCGGATTGACAGTTTGAATTTTGGATCTTGAAAAATGACTCATGTGTACAGAGATGATCTGTACAGTGTTCTATATCTATTCTCTCTCTCTATATATATGCATATCGTTTTTTTCTCAAAAGAAAAAAAAATAAAAGCAACGTTTTCTTTTCATGCCCGCCATTTAAAATCACTTAATATTCAAATCAAACTTTCTTGACTCTTTGAAGAAAAAGTTATATATACACTAAACTTAACAATTCATGCTTTGGTGCAAATAGACTAATATCTATGTTGTGCACTATAAAGGTTTATTGGTCAGCCATGCCTTCTATTTCTTTTTTCCACCGCTTATCTAGTTTATGTTTTACATACTATAGTATTTGTTGTTGTTTTTTCTTGTGTCCATTAGATACAATCCAGATAATTTCAATGTTCTGGCTGTTTGTAAAATTTTTAATACATTAAATTGGCAACTTCTACATAATAATCCAATAAGTTATAGTCGTGTTGGTTTGATTTTGTCTCTTACTCATTCAATCCCTCTCAGAACGAGCGTTGCAAGACTAGACCACTGCCGTCTGGTGAGATCACACCACTTCAAGGGTGGTTGTTTTGGGCCTTGAATATTGCATTGCTGATACCTCTTGTGATGAAACTCAACAAACTAAGGTAATTAATTAGTTATTGACTAATCAATCAGATTAAAAAAATCGAAAGGTTTTTTTGTCCTTTTTCTTTGTATAGTACTTTGTAATTATTTTATTTTTAATAAAATTGTCGGTGTGGTAATTACCACTTGAGCTTAAAAAAATAAAAATAAATCGAAAGGTGGTAAGAGCCAGTACAAAATATAGTACTATAAAAAAAGATAGTTGAAAAATAGTTAAATCATAGCAACACATATATTGAACCTTTCTATCATTTTTAGATCCTCCATTTTTTTTTCTGCTTCTTTGCTTTTCTCCCTAAAGATGAAGCAGGGCCAAGGTGTATTTTGTACATAACTAGTAAATACATAGGAAAAGGGTATAAAAGAAACCTCCACATAAGATTGTGATAAGTAAATGTTGACATCAAAAGAAAGCAAAGTCACTCTTTAACCGTGTATGACTTCAACATGTTTACGGTCCAGTTCAATCACTGTCCTAAACAGCGACGGATTACTTTTGTACAAGCTAATAGGACAAACCCACAAATATCGTAAGATAATTATAGTTTCCTCTTTCTTACATTTTCCTTCTGTTTGTAAGTGGATAAATAGCTCTAAATCACTATTGATTCTTAATTTTTTCCTTGTGAAATAGTATTGCACTAGCAGTGGTGCAACAAGTACTGTGGCTTGCTTATCCTCTTATGAAGAGAGTGACTTACTGGGTATGTTTACTGGCGCAGCTATTTATACTAACTTTTAGAGGCAGTTTCGTGTCAGTGTGTTCTTGTCAAGTGTCAACCAAACTTGTGAAATTTTTAATAATAAAATTATTTAACTCAAGAATTTTAATAAGAAAAACAATTTATTTTTTTTAATAAGAACAAAGCAATTACGCGGTTTGTAACCGCTTAATTGATCTAGACTTTTAAGCGATCATAAACTGCGTAAAAGGCTTTGTCACTGTGTCGGACGCTTTTCATTCAAATATAATTTACTGCGTTTTTAGAGATCACAGGTCACAGCTCAGTGTTTGAGATGCAGGAATTAGATTCTCCGTAGGAATTAAATTTACTGTTTTTTAGATCGCACCAACTTTGTACCCCTAGTTCTAGCGTACCAACATAACCATGCTAATTTTTTTTGACGATTATATGAAGTCATTAAGCACTATAATGCTTTTAACAATTTTTGTTTAAAACTATTCATTTATTTTAAAAATTAAAATTTCCATAAATTAGAACGTAATACAAGAAAAAATATTATATTATACAAAAATATTATTAAAGGTGGAGAATTTTTTTAGCAACAAGCATAAAAACAATGGGAATTAATTCTTTGCACGCATAAAAAAAATTTAAGTGAAAAGGAATGACATGATGATTATTTTTCACAGAAAATCTTTATCTTTGTTTTGCAAACAAAAATATAAGTTATACTAGTTTATCACTAGTTAACAATGAAATTTTAAAATTTTAAATCCTATATTAGATCATGATTTAAATAGTTCAATATCGATCATGTTTAACACTATAGAGTATTTGATATATAATTATGCATGTATAGTTAAATAGTCAAAATTTCCTCCACAAAATTAGAATTCTGGATTAAAAAAGAAAAGGCAAAATTAGAAACTTCTTTGTGCAATAAATGACAGGCGCCGTTGGGGAAAAACATTCCAGAGTCAACCTTGATAGCTCACCTCGAACATTGAGCTAGAAATGTTATTTTATTTTTCTAAGTAAATTATATTGAATGAAAAGCGCCTGATATAGTGAGCTGTTCAGGAAAGCTTTTTATGCGGTTTATGATCGCGTAAAAAAGTCGAAAATCAAATCGCGTAATTGCTTTCTTCATATTAAAAAAGAAAATAAATCGTTTTTCTTATTAAAATTCTTGAGGTAAATAATTTTATTATTAAAAATTCCACAACTTTTAGTCGTCAAATAACAGTACATGCCTTGTTATTCCATTTATTCTCTATTAATATAAAAAATTTCATGGATATGTTATCCATAAATCGTTGTAATTCACTACTAGTCTAGAAGCCTGCCTGGCAAGATATCATACACCAACATATCCTTGTTTCATTTTGAAACTTGAAAACATATACAATCACTTCAATTAACATCTTTGAGTTATGAATAAAATATTACAGCCTCAAGCTTTTCTTGGTCTAGCCCAGAATTGGGGTACACCACTCGGTTGGGCAGCAGTAAATGGAAATTTGAATGATATTCACATTTTCTTGCCCTTATACATTGCTGGAATGTGCTGGACAATGGTATACGACACAATATATGCACATCAGGTATATTTTTATTTATCATACACACAAGTTCAATTTGTGCATACTTAAGATGAACATTTTGGTCATCGCCCATTCTGTATATTCACATTACAAACCGTCTTTTAAACAACTGGTAAAATCAGTGGAATATTGCACCTTAAAATAATGATAAATAAATATGTTTTCATTTACTGTACTGCATAGGTCGTTAAATTGACAGACTTCAAAAATCTAATCTAAGCGTTTCTTTTTCCCCATTTCTTCACTAATAAATAGGATAAAAGTGATGATGTGAAAGCTGGACTTAAATCCACGGCGTTGTTGTTTGGGGACTCGACCAAGAGTTGGCTTCTTGGCTTTGCAACCATTTGCATTGGATGCTTGACGTTTGCTGGCTACAATGCTTCCATTGGTATGTGTGTTTACTCATATATGAACAGATAGAGCTAGCAAGCTTCAGCTCACCGAAGTGGTTTCAGAGTTTGACTTAAAAATATATCGGACTAGCTACAAATATTTAAATCCAAATCGATGTATATATATAGTTATATAACAAATATATGAATTTTTGTATACATTTATTATTATTATTATATTTTTTGGAAATGAGTGGGATTTAACCCCACCACTTTTCATTAGGGACAGAAAAATCAACCGTACCAATTGTTCACAAATCAAGAGAAGAATCTTTCCCTCCCTAGACATCTACCCGCTATCTACAACCAATACCATAACTATCTACCAACTGGTACCATTACCCAACCCTTTAACATAATAAAAAAAAAAAAAAAACTACCATCTCCTAAACTCAATAACAATCAGGTCTGATTACATCACACCGATTACCGATGGAAACATATGAAAAAGAGTATAAAGTGAAAAATTCAAATCAATATGAAAACACTAAAATGACGACTCTTTGTTTGCTCCGGTAGTTCAAAAATCACCTTATTGCTTTTCACACAGCACTCCTTCCTTCAGAGGTAACATTTTAATACTTGGGAGCATTCAGAGATTTGTATTCATTTATTATAAAGTCAAATGGTCAGCAACGTATTTAGATGTAAAATTTATCATTATTTTTACCTTTTGGTGTAATATCAAATGAACTCGAATTTGAATTCTATGCATCTTGAATTGTAGATAACATTTAGTTAGGAATTTAAATCTCATCCTACAAATCAAATTTCAATCAAGCTGACTTCTTCTTTGTCTTTTTGTAGGCTGGCCCTTTTACTTGTTTATGATTTCGGCATTTGGACACCTATTATGGCAGATATACACCGTTGACTATTCAAATCGATTTGATTGTGTCATGAAGTAAGTACCCGAGAGTATAAGCCTTTATTTTTTTTTTGTACGCTTATGACATATTGCATATTTCTAGGAGATCAGAAATTTAATTTCCAAACGTTTGCATGTTTCAACATTCAAGAACAGTAGATCATTTACAAAAAAGTTGAAAACTGAAACCAAACCAAGTTAATTATAGTGATTAATATTGATTTCATCGTCACAATAGGAAATTTCCAAGTTTCGGGATTCAGTACAACATGGATAGAGAATTAAAAAATGTCATTCAGTTAAGTTCTCAAATATTGAAACCAATAAAGTAATATGGGCGAAAACAGACTTAATTTTTTTTTTTTTTTTTTTTTTTTTTTTTTTTGTTTCCTAACCTTCTTGAAGAAATTGTTTTTACTTCTCAGCATCTGTGTGGAATTGGTAAAACTTTGGACTGTCTCTGTACAGAAAATGATTGGTACTGGCCAACTGGTACATACACTAGTTGAATATGTTCTATGTTGAGCTACAGTTTAATTTGTATTTATCATTTGCAGATTTCTGTCAAACAAATGGTTTGGAGCTATAGTTTGTGCTGGAATGCTAGTAGGAAAGCTTGTATACTGAAACAAGTAATTTACAGCAATACTGTCGACTAATCCGGACAATATCTGGAAATAATAAAGAGCATTCATTTTTTCGATTTTGTATTCTAAAGAAACAAGAATGTCATTAAGTTTGTGAAGTTATAAGAGTATAGATTTTTTTTTTTTTAGGATAAACACAATTTAAAATCTTAGAAACTTTTGAACAAATTTTCAATTGGAACATTAACCCCCCACCAATATAACATTACTGTCACATCCCGAGTATGATATGACAGAATCCTGCCACGAAAGTACTGATCTTAGTACTTCCGCAAGGCTTAGACTTTAATTTAACCTATAAAGACGCATATTTTTTTTTCTTTTGATAATATAATCGAAAGTCTAGCACAACCTCCATCTCATCTCAAAATGTGACTACCAAACTCCGAACTGGGATCTATAAACAACACTTAGCTTAGTCTAAACGCAACAAAGACTAACTAGTGCTAACCAAAAGTTGATTCCTAGTTCTTCTAACCCTAACAACTAAACTCATATGTCAAAATCCTCCTCTGGCTCCTGCTCCTCGTCAGAATCACTGATGATAATGACTGGAGGATCAGCCGGTGCAGAAACCGGAGGAGGAATTGGATCACTGTGTTCAAAATAAAAATACACACCCATAGGAGAAAAGGAAATATGATGGGTCACATAAGCGTGCAAGTGAGGCACGTATACACGCTGGTGGTAATAAGATTCGTCAATAACCGCTACTGGTGGTCCCCTCATGGGCCTGTACGTCCCCTGGAACTCCCAACCGCCGAGGAACATGCAACAAAAATCAAGTGAGAAATAATTCTCAGTGCGGGTTTTAGTACCAGACGTGGATTTCTAGTCGAAATCTTATTCTGGAAATAATTCCCGTAATAATCAACATGAATAATAAATAATAGATAAATAACAAATAACTTAATCAAAATAAAATAGAATTAATGTAATGCAAATATTTATTTAATTACATACCGAGCACCTCATCAGAAAAGGCCCTATCACAACCATCTGTAATAAATATGCATGAAATCAAGTCAACAAGAATGATCGATAATCACGGTTATATCAAATCATATCATATCAGTAATATCAAAGACACACTCAGGTCCCCTAACCCAACCGGGGACAAGCATAAGGAGACCTTTCCCTAACTCAGGGCAGGCATAAGGGACAAATCCCTAACCCTGAGCAGGCATAAGGGAATTCCATATCCGAATAGCGCTACCGAACTGGCCGAAGCTGGTGGCCGACCGACTCCGGAGAGTGGTGTTGATTTACCAGTCAGGTGCACGATTTAGTTAACTAGTTACCATCCGGAAATTTTGAATAATATCAAAATTGGTCTGGTTCTTCTTTTTTCTTTTTTCTATTTTTGAAAAAAAAACAGATGTTTTTCTATTGAATGTGGTGACCAAGTGAAGCATGCACATTCTTCGAAAGTTCTTTCTTCATATGGCGCTGATTCATCTCCCGACCGAATATATACATCACCGTTATGGCAGGTTGTAAAGCTTAATGGTCCTGGCCCGAGTCTCCAACACTGTCATCTTCTCTTGATCAGACCTTTATGTGATATATAACTCCATCAATCGATCTACAACTGAAATATAATCGTCAAACAATAATTTGAAGATACCAAATTAACATATCATAAATAATGGATGCATCTTGAATTATTCTCGAAATGTAGAGCAGTATATGCTTAATTAGTTATAATTGTGTTTGTGGATATGATTAAAAATTTCAAGAGATCATGGAACAGGATCACGTCCTTTTATTTCTTTGACAAAAAGCTTTATAAATGTAATGGCAATATATTTTTTTCGGAAGCCTCAGTATTTGCAGGTACAATTTTGAGAACATATTGCGGAGTTGCACTATCACAGAAACACAAGAATTTTAATAGCAAAGGCCATGATTTTATGTTTATTGCAACTTTATATTCAAATACCATCAGATATATATAGTGCAGTAGTTTATGTCATTTTTTTTTTACGACAAAACAAACAAGACAGAATTATGATACCATTCAATAAAAAAAGAATTATGACACTGTAAACCTCAACATAATTTTTAATACGAAAAACGAGATTAATGGTTCAGATTTCTCATTTGAATTTAAAACTTAAGATCCTAACATAATAATTTTAGGTATGGTAATCCTTCTCATTTTTAATTAATTATAGAGAGATATTCTATTTTAAACTTTGGCGCATCAGAATGTACGAGTACATCTTGTTATTACTACAATTATATATATCACAAAAACAAAGCTCTTCCAAAAAAAGAAGCAAACGGCGCACGACTTAAGTTAACTGTATGTTAATGTTCAAATATAATTTACAGAAGGTATTTTTGAAAAGAAATGAAAAAAGGAAGTCTCTATTTAGAAACACAATTCCAGAATTGCACATGCAGAAGGTACTTCAAGAAACAGAACTTTAAAACAGAGAGATTTGGATTTCAATTTTATTTCTAGGGAGTAACATCCACATAATCACCAGGCAAGTATGGAATCAACCATTCAGCTAGAAATCCTTTCTTCCTTCTAGGATTGTACCCCATGTCGCGGCACACTTGATCATTGTACCAAGTATGAATGCCGCCAAAACACGACAGACCACGGGACATGCCATGAGAGTAACTTCCCATCAAACTTTCCTTTTCCCTCATATGTTTTTCCATAGATGCTATACTAGGCAATTTGAGACCTCCTTTCATAAAATGGATCACCCATTTAGACCGTAATTCTGTCGTAAATAGACTGGCAGCACTTTCGCAGTAACCGATGACCGCAAGCTGGGGAATTCTTGGGTGAATGCATTCCCTATCAAGAATTACAAATAAATGAATAACATTTTCTTAGAAGGAAAGCTAAGTGACTCGCATAGTCTGTACTGTACAAAAGCTTATGCAATTAAAATAAAAGAGCATGACGATGTAACTATATTCTTTATCTTTGCAATATTAATTATAGACGTAATATTCGGTCTCATCTACATACTACCTAAAAAAAAAAACCTATCATTGATTTAGAATAATCAAATCAATTTAATGTCCATTTTCTTTTCAAAATTTTTCGTTGCTTTTTTTTTTAAGGCAAGACAATTAATTACTGTGTCTGTACCCAGCTGATAGTTCCAATACAATTAAGCTCTCCATATCTTGTGGCTGTAGTAAATGAAATCATAAATCTTGTAAGGTAGGACTAGTTGACTATAGATATTGTAGTACAATATATGAAATAAGAAACTCAAGCCATCCATACTGATAAAATATTCCCATGAAACAGATGAAATTAACAGGAGACGTGGATTCTGTGCTGACCTGTACAATGGAATGGGAGAATCTCGCGATCCATCAATGGTGTTCTGAAAAAAACATGACTTGAAAATATCTTTAAGCTTTTGTTCTGCTTTAAATCCAGTTGCAAAGATTACTATATCGCTCTTTATGGGTAAATCCTCCCCTTGTGGAATCACTCCGTCCTTGCAAAAACTAAAAGTTTTTGCTTTTTTTAAGATAATACTGCCTTCCTCCACTTTATCATAAAATTTCTCAGGAAGCAAAGTAAATGCGTATGAAAGTGTGGCACGAAAGAAGCTATGATCCGGTACCATCCCATACTTTTTCATTGGCATGCAGAATTTGAAATAGCTCTCGCAAAACTTTGAAAAACAACCATCTCTGAAATTAACCAAGAAATGAATCAGGATATCTTGGTGCTGTTTTACAAAACGCACCAAAATCAAAACAATTTTTGGGGACCTACACTTGAAGATAAAGGTAAGAAACTCATTTATTTTAATTTGCAATACTTGTTTAGTTTGATCATTTGCCTTTTATTGAACTTAATAAGGGGCTGTTTATAGATTTTTCTAAGAATACCAAACATAAATGTGGGCCAGCCAAAATGAGACCACACCAATTCAGCACAGATTACAGAGCCAATGTAAAAAAAAAGCGTGCTTTCTTAAATTCTTAGTGACAATTAATTGCTACAATATATAGTTATCTACTCTATGTGGTTAGAAGAATATTCTAAGAGGTGTACAGTACCAGTGGTGTCAAGACCGTAGCTAATAACCAAAGCAGGATGCCTTCTCCTGGTTTGTGAATAAGCAGCTCTGCAAATCGATTGAGATAAAACAAAGCCATTGGAATCCCGAACCACACGGTGTGGTTTGGTACATTCCAAGCTTTTGATCTTATGATCATCGTGCATGGAAACTTGGAACCTAACATGAAAATAATAAACGCCCAAATTTTGTAAGGGTCGATACAGAAAACCTTTAGTTACGAAGTAGAACTTCAAGGTGAAATTATCAATTTTTTTGGCTGTACTACGGACCTATGCTGCCTGATGGTACAATTATTATTTCACAACATTATTTTGAGCTTTCCGATACGGTGTATAAGTCCTATTATTTACTTCCTCTCGTGCTCTCTGCTACTCCTATTTTAGAATTTTCTTTTAAATAACTAAATGATCTAAGTAATCTATTAAACCAGTTCAGTCATGTATATATATGAAAATAAGGTTGAAATTGTGCAAGAATATATACGATTGAAAATTCCTAAGGGTTCTTTAATTACCATTCACATTTGCACACTCTGCAGCAATATCCGTTGCAGATTTGTGGAAGCCGACAACACTGACAAGCTTGTTCTTTACCAACTCTGCAGCCTTCTTTGGTCCCATGTTGGAGTAATCCATGGAATGTAACACCTGCCCTTGGAAGACCTCCGATCCTTTGCCTTCTGGGAATTTTGGGATGTTTGGAAGGCCACTGTGCCGGCCGATGCAAAGAATTACGAAATCCATTTGGTATGTCTGAAATCGTAATGTTCTTTTGGTCAGATATTAAGCAATCATTCAGTAACTTAGCAAGTTTCATTTTTGCATCAACCAGAGTCCGAGGGAATAGCTCCTAGCTAGTTGCATAAGGAAATGTAATTAATAATTACCAAACAGATCCAACCCAAGCCAAATCTGTTAGAATTATGTCCTAGAAGCCAATCATTTTGGTTACCTCTGTGGTTTATGTTTTTGATGATATTTTATCTTTTGTTTCTTGATTTATTTATTGACAGATCATTCAGGTTGAGGATCTGAATTGTAGATCTCTATAACTCATTTGTTCTTAAATGACAATAATAAATCTAAAGATGTCCATAATCTTGATAATTAACAAGGAGCATTAATTATCAAATAAGATTAGTATGCAAGTTAAGCGATGATTAAGTTCTACAAATCATAGGTAAGGAGTTACCAACTTAATTGCATATGTATATGTTATAGAACATAGTACAGGACTTGACCCAATGAAATAAACATTTGGATTGTGTTAATGTGGACCAGAGGACGATTTCGGTCCGAAGGGACTTCATTTCGGTCCGAAATGCGGAAAAAATTGTGTATTAATTATGTTTCCTTTTTCATATTAAAACAAAATTAGAAAGAAAATAAAGAGGACGCCTGTATTTCTATAAAGGCATCCCTTCTTCCCGTCTCTCTCTCTGTTCTTGTAAAAAACTTATTAGAAAAGAAATAAAAAAAAAGTGTTGCGTGTGTGAGTCGTGGACGTAGGTACATGTTGTACTGAACCACGTAAAAATCTTTGTGTTCGTCTCTTCTTTACTGTTATTTACCTTGTTTACATGGTATCAGAGCGGTGGTTCTGAGCCCCGTTCTAGCCCGACTTCCTGTGCAAGTTACCGCATAGGCAAGCTTTTACCCTATCCCTGCACGAATTACTGTGCAGTTTACCTTCTTCCTCGACTCCACTGACCTTTGCCCTTGATCCCTCGACCAAATCTCACCAGAACCCAAACCCTAGCCGCCATTTCGGACCGAACCCAGACCATTTCGAACCGAAATCGTTGCTGTACCTGACTATCTGCCATGTCTTCGACTTCCGAAACCGACCCTAAAACTCCTGCAACATCACCAGATCCCATGGCCCTTATCCAGAGCCTAAATAGTACCCTAGCCCAACTACTTTCACAGCAAAGAACTCCACCAAGTACCCAAACCCAAGACGGGTTCACCTCCGCCATGTCGATCAAGCTAGATGGACAGAACTTCTATCTTTGGTCGCAGATGCTGAAGATGAAACTCACTGGAAGGGATAGATTGGGGCATCTTGATGGTTCTTCCCGGCCGAAGTCCACAGAAGAGGAGCCGTTTAGGCGCTGGTTGGTGATTGACTCGCAGGTGAAAGATTTTATGATTAATTCAATGGAATCCTCATTGATAGGTAATTTCTTACCCTACTCTACTGCCAAAGAGGTGTAGGATGCAATTTGCACCACGTATTTTGATGGATCTGACTTGTCCCAAATTCTAGACATTAAACGGAGACTTAATAAAATAAAACAGAATGGTGAACCTGTGCAAAATTACTATACTCTGCTTCAAGGGTTATGGAAAGAATTGGACACTCGTAGGCCAAACCCAATGGAATGCCCAACTGATATTGAAAAATACCGAAAACTTGTGCAAGAAGATAGGGTGTTGAGTTTTTTGGATGGCCTGGATGACAAATTGGACCAAATTCGTGCCAGTATTTTTCAGATGAAGCCTCTTCCTAAGGTTGAAGAGGCGTTTGCCCTAGTTCGAAAGGAAGAGGTACGTCAAAATGTCATGTTGAATGGGGGTGTGGGTGATAATTCATTGGTAATGGTGGCAAAGTCCCAGAATTTAAGTCTCCAAAAGCCTATATACCCCCCAAAACCAAACTACATCAAGAAACCTGTGAGTCCAGGTGGGTGCATCCACTGTCATAACCCGAAACACACAGTGGATCAGTGTTTCAAGTTAATTGGATACCCAGACTAGTGGGAAGAGAACAAGAAGAAGAATAAGGGCAAGGCACGTGTGGCAGAAGCTGTCCCAGCTGAAGAAAAGGCCCAATCAGTTGCAAACGTAGCTGTTTCGGGTCAAACCCGTGACAATTTCGGACCGAAACAGGAACATTTCGGTCCGAAATCCCCTGGAAAATTGGCAATTCTGCCCCCCGTTGAGAATACAGAAGGTAAATGTTTTTCTATTCTTTCATCTGGTACTAACACATCTTGGGTTATAGATTCAGGTGCTACAGATCACATGACAAATAAGAAGGAAGACTTGATTAGGGAATCATCTCCAAGGAAAACTGAGATTATTAATGCAAATGGAGAAACCTATCCAGTCACAGGGGCTGGAGAAGTTCAATTCTCCCCTTCCTTAACTCGCTCAAATACTCTCTTGGTTCCCTCTCTTTCAACGAAGCTTTTATCTGTGGGACAATTATGTGAAGAACTCAATTGTGTTGTACTAATGTATCCAAGATTTTGCCTATTTCAGGACCTTATGACAAAGGAGATCATTGGTCGTGGTACTAAAAGAGGAGGGCTGTATCATTTAGAAGACATTGCTGCTGGACAAGCTCACTTATCTGCTGGCTCGAGCTTGAGTAGGGAATCTTCAATCTGGATATGGCACAGGCGCTTAGGTCATCCATCGTTTGGGTACCTAAGAAAACTTTATCCAAGTTTATTTTCTGGTTTTGAGGATAAAACTTTTGATTGTGATGTGTGTATCAAATCTAAGAGCCATCGAGCTCATTTTGCTAAGAATTTGGATGGTAATAATAATAGTACTCCTTTTGATTTGATTCACTCTGATATGTGGGGACCTTCCCCAGTTGAATCCCTGGTAGGAAATAGATGGTTTGTGTTGTTTGTTGATGATTGTACTAGGATGACGTGGGTTAATGTGGTGAAACATAAGGCTGATGTACCACTTGCCATTAAGTACTTCATTACCATGGTCAAGAACCAGTTTGATAAGAATATCAAAATTTTCAGAAGTGATAATGGAAGGGAATTTGTCAACAAAACACTAAAAGAGTTTTTTGATACCAATGGGATTATCCATGAAACCAGCTATGTTGGTACTCCTCAACAAAATGGTGTAGCTGAGCGTAAGAATAGGCATATTCTAGAAATAACTAGGGCAATGATGCTAGAAAATCATGTTCCTCATTCTTATTGGGATCATGCAGTTACTTCTGCAGTATACTTGATGAATAGGTTACCTTCTGTAGTACTTAAATTTCAAACACCTTTAGAAAAACTATCCACATATACTGTAATCCCTTCGGTCCTGAATATTCCACCAAAAGTGTTTGGGTGCATAGCCTATGTTCATATACAAAAACACCTACGTTCTAAGTTGGATCCTTGTGCTGAAAAGTATGTGTTCATAGGTTATGGTCAACATCAAAAGGGTTATAGGTGTATGAATCCAATCTCAAGGAAAATCTATACTACAATGGATGTGACCTTTATTGAAAATGAGGGGTATTTTGGAATAAAGGAGGTTCATTCTCAGGGGGAGAGTATGACAGAGAATGAACCCTGGTTTGATGCTTTGGACGTGTGCACAAGTGATCGTGCACCAGAAACAGTGAATGTGGACCCGGAACTGTCCAATTTCGGTGCGAATTCGGACCATTTCGGACCGAACTTGGACAATCTCGGACCGAATCAGGAGCATTTCGGTCCGAATTCTGACCCTACAGATCCAGAATCAGATCGTCTAGACAACATTTCGTGTTCATCTGAAGAAAATTTGGAAGATCGACATGAAGAAATGATACAGTCCCCTCCATCACCACATGACCAGACTCCTGAGTCTGAGGTAAGTGTCTCTGAACCTGTTGCTACTAACTCAGGTTATCAGTTGCCTTTCAGGATCAACAGGGGTAGGCCTCCAAAGAGATACAGACCAGATGAGAGTGGTGAAGGCAGGTATGCAGTGGCGAATTTCGTGACTATGTCTCACATGCCAGAACCGGTGAAGGAATTTGACAGGACTCTTGCCTCAGTACAAATTCCAAGAAATCTGAATGAAGCTCTTAGTGATCCAAAGTGGGTAGAGGCAATGAAGACAGAGATGGATGCTCTTGAACAAAATGAGACTTGGGAACTGGTAAGCAGGCCAAACAATAGAAAATCTGTAGGTTGCAAATGGGTATTTACAATCAAATATGGGCCCACTGGAGCAATTGACAGGTACAAAGCGAGGCTAGTTGCAAAGGGGTACTCTCAGACATACGGGGTAGACTACCAAGAGACTTTTTCCCCTGTAGCAAAGCTTAATACTGTCAGGATTCTGCTATCTATTGCAGCAAACAGAGATTGGCCGTTACACCAGTTTGATGTGAAGAATGCCTTTCTGCATGGTGATCTAGATGAAGAGATTTATATGGACATTCCACCAAGATATGGCCACTCAAGCTAAAGACCTCTTGTGTGCAGGTTGAAGAAAGCACTGTATGGTCTGAAACAGTCACCAAGAGCTTGGTTTGGAAGATTTTGCACTGCGATGACAGGATATGGATACACCCAGAGTGATGCTGATCATACCTTGTTCTTTTTAAAGAATAAAGGAAAAATTGTAATCTTGATAATTTATGTTGATGATATGATAATCACAGGTGATGACTTTGAAGGAATTCAATATCTAGAAGAGAGATTGTGCAAGGAATTTGAGATGAAAAATCTTGGTGGCTTGATGTACTTTCTTGGGATTGAAGTGGCACGCAATAAGGAAGGTATCTCTTTATCTCAAAGGAAATATGTGTTGGACCTGCTAGCTGAGACAGGAATGCTAGATTGCAAACCTGTGGATACCCCAACCAAACAGAACACCAAATTAGGGTTGTTCCCTGATCAGACCCCAACGAATAAAGATCAATACCAGAGATTGGTAGGAAGGCTTATTTACTTATCACATACTCGACCTGATATTACTTATGCCGTGTCTGTGGTAAGTCAGTTTATGCATGCTCCTAGTGAGCAACATATGGAAGCTGTTATGTGGATTTTGAGGTACCTCAAGGGATCCCCAGGACGAGGTATCTTCTTCAAAAGGAATGGTCATCTGCAAGTTGAGGGCTACACTGATTCAGTTTGGGCTGGAGATGTGACTGATAGGAAATCTACATCAGGGTACTTCACCTTTGTTGGTGGCAATTTGGTCACATGGAGAAGTAAGAAACAGAAAGTAGTAGCTTTATCAAGTGCTGAAGCTGAGTTCAAAGGTATTGCTAAAGGATTGCAAGAGTTATTGTGGATAAAGAGAGTGCTCAAGGACCTTGGTTTCTATGATGGGGAGGAGATGAAGCTGTTTTGTGACAACAAGGTAGCAATTGCTATATCTCAAAATCCAGTACAACATGATAGGACCAAACACATTGAGGTGGATCGCCACTTTATTCGACAGAATATTGAAGAAAGGATCATTAGCATTCCTCATGTCAAGACTGAAGAACAGCTAGCAGATATATTGACAAAAGGGGTGTCCAGTACTATCTTCCATGGAGTGATATGCAAGTTGGGCATGCAAGATATCTACATGCCAACTTGAGGGGGAGTGTGGACCAGAGGACGATTTCGGTCCGAAGGGACTTCATTTCGGTCCGAAATGCGGAAAAGATTGTGTATTAATTATGTTTCCTTTTTCATATTAAAACAAAATTAGAAAGAAAATAAAGAGGACGCCTGTATTTCTATAAAGGCATTCCTTCTTCCCGTCTCTCTCTCTGTTCTTGTAAAAAACTTATTAGAAAAGAAATAAAAAAAAGTGTGGCGTGTGTGAGTCGTGGACGTAGGTACATGTTGTACTGAACCACGTAAAAATCTTTGTGGTCGTCTCTTCTTTACTGTTATTTACCTTGTTTACAAGTGTCATTGTTTATTTCATATTAGTTTGATTCTAAGTAGGATACCCTAAGGAAACAAAGGGATACTACTTCTACAACCGTGTCGAGAACAAGATAGTTGTTGCTCGTCATGCCGAGTTCTTGGAGAAGGAATTTCTCGCAAGAAAAGGTAGTGGGAGTAATGTGGTTATTGAAGAAATTCATGAACCACCACAAGACATGCCTCAAGTAGGTAATGTAGTTATTCCCAATGAGGTTACAAATGAGGTAGTAGCCGAGCCCGTTCCACAAGTCGTTGTGGAAGAGGTTCAAGAGAATGCTCCCTCAAATGAGGACTCGAACATATCGCATGCCGATTATGTTCAAGAAACTCAAAGTTTCGAGAATCAAGAACCAACTCCACAAGCCGTTGTGGAACAAGTTCAAGAACCTCAAGAACCTCAAGCACCCATTATACGAAGGTCTACAAGGGAAAGTCATCCACCCGAAAGGTACTTGGGTTTGCATGATGTTCTCGTCATTGCGAATGACGAACCTTTGACCATTAATGACATGATGAAGAAATCCGACTCCAAGGAATGGCTCAAGGCCATGGAATCCGAAATGCAATCCATGTATGACAACAAGGTTTGGACCTTGGTTGACCTTCCCAACGGAGTGAAACCCGTTGAGAACAAGTGGATCTTTAAAAGAAAGGTCGACATGGATGGCAACTTGACCGTTTACAAGGCACGACTTGTTGCGAAAGGTTACAAGCAAATTCATGGTATTGACTATGAAGAAACCTTCTCGCCCGTCGTCATGTTCAAGTCGATTCGGATCTTGTTAGCAATTGCCGCATTTTATGACTATGAGATATGGAAAATGGATGTCAAAACCGCCTTCCTAAATGGCAATTTGGAAGAGGATGTGTACATGACACAACCCGAGTGTTTTGTGGATCCTAAGAATGCTAACAAGGTATGCAAGCTTCAAAGGTCCATTTATGGATTGAAGCAAGCATCAAGGAGTTGGAACAAGAGCTTTGATGAAGAGGTCAAGAAGTTGAATTTCATTCAAAGCGAAAAGGAACCTTGTGTTTACAAGAGGATTAGTGGGAGCGTGGTCGCATTTCTTGTTGTATATGTTGATGATATACTCTTGATCGGAAATGATATTCCCGAATTGAATGATGTCAAGGATTCATTGAAGAAAGTGTTCTCAATGAAAGACTTGGGCGAAGCCGCCTACATCCTAGGAATCAAAATCTATAGAGATAGATCTAGGAGGTTGTTAGGTTTGAGCCAAGATGCATATATTGGCAAAGTGTTGGAAAAACACAAAATGACTAGTTCCAAGAAAGGTTACTTGCCTATGTCACATGGCATATTCTTGAGCAAGACTCAATGTCCGACGGAAGATGCAGATAGGAAATTTATGAATAAGTTTCAATATCCATCTGTGGTCGGATCGATCATGTATGCCATGCTATGCACTCGCCCCGATGTGGCACATCCGATTAGTGTGACTAGTCGATACCAAGCTAACCCTGGTATGCCACACTGGACCGCAGTCAAGAATATCCTCAAGTATTTGAAGAGAACACAAGATAGCATCCTCGTATACGGTGGAGACCAAGAGCTCGTTGTAAGTGGTTACACCGATGCTAGTTTCCAAACCGATCGAGATGATGCTAAGTCACAGTCCGGCTATGTATTCCTGCTCAATGGTGGTGCCGTAAGTTGGAAAAGTTCCAAGCAAGAAACTACGGCCGATTCCGTCACCGAAGCGGAATACTTAGCGGCTGGTGAAGCAGCAAAAGAAGGCGTTTGGATCAAGGAGTTCTTGACCAAGCTGGAGGTGGTTCCAAGCATCTCGGGTCTAGTGGATCTCTACTGCGACAACACGGGAGCCCTAGCTCAGTCTAAGGAGCCTAGGTCTCACCAAAAGACCAAGCACATTCTACGACGATTCCATCTTATCCGTCAGTTTGTGAATGACGGGTGGATCAAGATCAAGAAGGTGGACGGTGCTGCGAACACAGCGGATCCTCTGACAAAGCCTTTGTCTCGAGCCGCACATGAGTTGCATGTTGCATCCATGGGGATTAGGCGTATGCCTGAGTGGCTTTGAGTTGTATCTTTTACTTAGAGGCTTTAGTATGAGACATGTATATTTTGGATATTACATTGAGTACTATGCACTTGCTAGAAGTCATTGTTGATTGACTCTAGGCCAAGTGGGAGATTGTTGGAATTATGTCCTAGAAGCCAATCATTTTGGTTACCTCTGTGGTTTATGTTTTTGATGATATTTTATCTTTTGTTCCTTGATTTATTTATTGACAGATCATTCAGGTTGAGGATCTGAATTGTAGATCTCTGTGGATCATTCATTAGAATGACAATAATAAATCTAAATCGTCCATAATCTTGATAATTAACAAGGAACATTAATTATCATAAAAGATTAGTATGCAAGTTAAGTGATGATGAAGTTCTACAAATCATAGGTAAGGAGTTACCAACTTAATTGCATATGTGTATGTTATTGGAACATAGTACAGGACTTGACCCAATGAAATAAACATATGGATTGTGTTAAGTGTCATTGTTTATTTCATATAAGTTTGATTCTAAGTTTGAGATGTTCACCTTTTCCACATGAGGATAGGTTCAATAAATATCGTCTAACGTTGATTCCTGATAAAGGCTGCTATAAGGACTTTATTTATGTTCTCTTGAATTGTGCGGGGAAAAGTTGTTCATCAAGAAAACCGTATGTCCCTCATTAATATACTTAATGAGTGATGATATCTGTTTGGGCCCCTTGATGGAGTTTGGATTGTTTGGCCAACTTGTACAATCAACTCTAGATCAAGAAATGTATAATCTACAAGAATGACACATTCCTATCTTGGATTATACAAGGATATCATGTGACATAAGAATCAGATAAGGAAATACTAATATTTCTTATGCAGGATTAAGATATTGTAACGGTACACTATTTATGCGAATTGGGAATCATAACGTGTTGCTAGATACCGCTTATGATTATTGAAAATAAATAATGATTTATTCTCCATGGCCAACATAGCATAAATCCTCAAAGGGTCACACAAATAGGACTTTAACCAAACTTGCATTATTTATTTGTATTGGGAATACAAAAAACTTGATGAGTTGATTAATTAATTATATACCGTTGCGAACCGTTATAATTAATTATATCAAAAAGATCATGTTAGAATAAATTAATGCATATGCTAATCCATTAATAATTATCAATAAATTGATGATTATTTGTTCAATAATATTTAATATAATTATAGGAATTATATTGAATATATATATGGACTTTTATTTGAGCCGAAATAAGAAGCATTTTATTGGCCCATTGAATAATTAGTTTAATGACTTTAATTAAGAGGAAATGCAAAATAGAAATGGCCCATTTGAGCCCATTTCTTGGCCGGCCACATGATGGCATATTTGTAATTAGTTACAAATGGGGTTAGGTAGAGATAAGCACTATATAAGGACCACTTAAGATGGCTTAAAACCCTAGTTGCTTTCTCTCTCTTTTCACCTCTCCTAGCCGCCACCTTTCTTTGGAGAAAATTTCAGATTTTCTCCATTGATTGAACCATCCTCTTGCTTCTTAATCTAGTTCATGTGTTGAACAAAATTCTCTACACAATTACTTGGTTGATTGATTGAAGAGACACTAGTTGGATTAGCTTCTCCCTCATCCTTGCTAGCACAAGTTGAAAAAGGGATTGGTTAATACTCCTTGGTGGACTCGAGGCCGACCTAGGAGAAGAGGAGAGCACACCACTGACTCCTACGCATTGGATCTAAACCTCCTTGATACGATTTAAGGAGAGGTAATGGTTAAATCCCTTTTCTCATGATGTGTGAATGCTTTAGCACTAGATCATTGTCTTGCTTGATGTTTAATGGAGATTAATTAGTTGTAATTGATCCAAAAATTTAAAATTGAGCACTTCTTAACAAAATCTGTTGGGATTTCACTTAATTGATAAAAATTTAATGCATACTATTAATAAGAATGAATATCTTTTTTTGAGGGTCAAGAATGAATATCATAATAATGGATAAATTTCCATTTCAGGTAAGAATAAAGAGAACCCAATCATGATAAAGGCGAGGTAAAATGAGAGAAGCGAAAAATAAATTAAAAAAAATTAAGAGCAGTTTCGGTGAATTTATTGACAATTTTTTACATTGATCGATACCCATGGTAGCAGATGTAAACATATATAAAAAATGAAATAAGTGAAACTTTGATAACCAACCTCAATTGAGCCTTCATGCTCAACCGTTATGAGCCAGACCCCTTGGCCACCTCCAAATGCCTCACCATTTCCGGCCCACGACTCCCAAACCACCATTTTCTCCTCATCTGTTCCAATATACTCGATGCTCACAACTCTATGCTTAAATCTAATACATCTGAACAACACGAAATGGCTTGCATATGAACGAATATACTCCATAACCTGTATCAAATATAGGTTTTGAATTTTAATGATGCAAAAGTTATGACAACTGCCGTGTTATAAGCTTTTTAAGGAACTTGTTAACATAAAACCTGACTATTGTGTGGACGTGTGTCTGTTATGCTGTCTGGCCATGGGAAGTCAGAGAACCGGTACACAATAGTTAGAGACTGCAGTCTGGTGGAACCGAGAGTGTGGCCCCATACACCACCTATATCCGAATCAGACTCAAAGACAACAGGGTTGAATCCCTGATCAAGGAGCTTTTTGCAGGTAATGAGCCCACTGACACCAGCTCCGATAACAGCAACTCTCTTCTTCTCCATTATTAATTTTGGACAAACAGACAAAGCAAGAATGATGCAACTTCATTGGCTGCATGGGTACTTATGGAGGTGCAGAATGATTAAGTCGAATTTAAAAAACAGATTATGCTTTATTTTAGGGTAAAGAGATTAATGACCTGATCAATATGAATCTTTTCCGGTTAGTAAACTAATGGCCACAAGGAGATGAAGTATATATATTTAATGTTGATTCTCGATTTTACAATATATCTTAATCGAATGTATCAGAAATATGCGTAATTATATTTCTTCTACATGTACTATGATCCCAATATCCCATAATTAATTCAAAGTTTGGAGACAGAAGATGAGCAAATCAAATACTTATAGTAAAGGGACAATACCTGAAAAGAAAACAAAAGCAGATTTTAGTTTGAATTGCAAACCCCAAGACCTAATCAGAGTTTGGAGAAGAAAGTCGGTTCGAAGTTGCAGAGCAGAGTGGTACAAAAATAATTCATCTCTAAAGTACTAATAATCTGTTGAAGATTTCTATTAATTAAAACTTGAGTTACTACTAATAAAAATCGTAGCAATAACCGCCGGGAATCTACCCCAGTGTGCAGCATAAGGGAAAGATGAAGTCTAGCTAAAGCTGCTTTGAATTGGTCTCCAAATTAAGCACAGTAATCATCAAGGTTCAAATTTATGTTTAGAGAGAACAAGTCTTTGATCTAGTAGCGAAAACAGCGCACCTTGAATGAAAAGTCGAAATCCGGCTAAGGGTTCTTTGTAGACATTTTAATTTGAATTAAATTGAGAGGTTTGAACCCCGAAATTATCATAAAAAAATAAATAAACTTACAACTTGTGGCAGTGAACAATTACTACTTAAATAAGTGAGATTAATTTCATGTCAAATTTTAGAATACGAATTTTTGCCCGCACGAACTTGTAAATCTGAAAGTAAGAACATAAAAATATTCTCAGGTTCTTAATTATTCCGATATAAATTTAGTTGATAATTATCAAGCAGTAGTTCTTATTATAAAGTTCTTACAATTGATGCTATTAAATTAATATACTTAATCAAGCAGTGATCTATTGCTACTTAAAAAATTATTAGTTGTCTATCGGCAACCTTAAAAGAAAATAATTGATAAAAAAAAAATAGGCAACAAGCAGCAAGCATCAAAAACGGAAACATAGAGTCATGTTACATAATTAATTAGAAATTTAACATATTATGACTCTTAAGCTTGCAGCTAGCTGGCAAATGGGCAAAGATCGGATCAGTTCCAATTTTTGAGCCACCAAACAAATAATGCAACTAAAATTGTAAATTGATCTTGTAAGCATCAAAATCTTCTACAATTCTGCTACGATGGTGGATTTTTTTTTAAACAAAAAAATTATCATTACAGTACTCTCAAAGGAAATTACTATAAATATTGAAAAGCTTAGTTCACACATGTTTGTCACCCACCATGAACGCATGAATTTCTCACACCCCTTCACATTCACCCATAACACAATCTCGTATAAATATTGTGTGGGCGTGTGTTCACCCCCGCAACACGATATTAGATATATATATTTTTAAAAGATATGTTCACCCCTGCACGTTTGTCACCCACCCTGCCACCCATAATCTCGTATAAATATTTTTCAAATGAATGCATGAATCAAGAAGTACTTCAAATAAATTATAAGTGTTTCAGAAACAATATATATATTTAATATTGAGCGTATCGGTTTCTCTTCTATTACTCATTAAAATCCCTTAATTAATTGATAAACAAACACTGGATATTGGCTAGAGCCAAGTGGCACATGGGTTTCGCGACCAGCGAACTATAATGCAACTAATGACATAATTAATTGAAAGCGAATAAATCGCTTAATTTATTTGGGTAATTGCTTTCCGCAGGATGGGCCGCGTCATCCAGACTCTTCATTTCTTCGCACCCGACCAGACCACTGCTCCCTTCCTTCACTCTGATTCGCAATTGAGCGCATCTATGTCTGATCCGAGCGTCTCCCCTCCCTTCTCTCCTTTCTTTGGTGAGTTTCTCCTCTCTTCTTCCCTCCCTCCGCTCTGAACTTCTTTTCTCCCTTCTCCTTTCCTTCGTGTATCTCATCTCTATTTATTTTTTTTTTCTTTCTCACTAGCCCTTCCTTGTTATTTACTCCCTTCTATCTCATGGTGTTTGTTATATCTGTTTTTATGTTCATTTTTTATGAGTTCAAGGCATTTGTTATATATGTTCAATTTATTGTTATTTATGTTCAATTTATTGGTCTTGTTTGTTCAATTTATTTGTTTATGTTCATTTTTTATGAGTTCACGTTGTTTGTTATATTTGTTCAATTTATTAGTTATATATGTTCAATTTATTTGTTTTTATGTTCATTTTTATGAGTTTTTACGGTATTTGTTATATACATTCTATGTATTGTTATATCTGTTCAATTTATTGGTATGTGTATTCATTTTATTTATTATATATGTTCATTTTATTTTTTATGTGTTATATCTTTTTGCTAAAGTACACATTCTTTGTTGTATCCGTTCAATTTATTGGTGTTATTTTTTCACTTTGTTGATGTATTTATGTTCACTTTTATCTTTTGTTTGGATTCACGTTGTTTGTTATATTTGTTTAATTATTTTTATATCTGTTCAGTTTATTGAGAATATATGTTCATTTTGTTTCTTTATTTAACCAATATTTGTGTCTTTGTTTTTTATTGTTGTAAGTGTTCACTTTGTTATTGTAAGTGGTAGGATTTAAAAAAACTAACAGGTTCAGGTGATACTATTTTTTGTTAGAGAGGGAGAGAGGAGCGGAAAAATTCTCCAATGGAGAGGGGAGGGGGAAGGAGAGGAGAGGGAAGGGAAGGGGAGGGGAGGGGAGGGAGAGCGAGGAGGGGAACAAGCAGAGAGATGGAGCGGGCGCGCGTAGAAAAAAGTGCAGAAAAATTTTGTTGGATGACGCGGATGACTTTCCGTTGGATGACGGTTATCATTCTTGATTTATTTGTGATATCTGACGAGCAAAACTTTCTTCGGCAAATGAAAGCCCAATAGCCCCTTTGTGTCGTTCCTGTTTTAAGCTAAGCCCAAATTTAAATGAAAAAAGCCCAACAAGCTAACAAAGGAAAGATACATTGCCAAAGGGGGAAAAAAATTTGCGTTTCTAGCTCTCCTCTCATCTATCATCGCACAAAAAAAAAAAAAAAAAAAAAAAAAAAAAAAAAAAAAAAAATTGTTCGTCTCTTCTTGCAAAGGAAAGAAGGTAATAGACATCGCAATCTCTCAAACCTTTCTCATCGCAGTTTCTCTCTTTCTTTTTCTCCCCTGCACTTTGCAGTTTAAAAAAAAGTCACAGAATATAATATATTTAATTAATAACATCGAGAGTAAAACTGATTTGAATGAAGGAGCTCCGAGCTTGTTATGTTCAGACTCATAAGAAATCTGTAACAATATAGTCATATAAATATTTTGTAAATACTAAAACTTAATGAGCTTCTGTGAACGAGAAAATAACTAGCAAACCACCCCAAAATCGACTAAAATCGTTTCAGATACCAGCAGTGAGAGAAAAAAAAATCGCATAATGGGGAAGATCAATCGGTTCACGCGCTAGCAAGAAAATCCAAAGCTCTGAAGAAATCAGGAGCAAATTGGAAGAGGAAATTGAGCTAATTCTTAGGTTAGGTTATAGTGTTAAGGTTGGCAATGGTAAGTCCACTAATTTTTGGTTTGACAAATGGGCTTCGAATTTGTCTCTTAGTACAGTTTTTCCAGAATTATTTGGCAAAAGGTAAGAAGGATAATATTCCCTTGTCAGATGTATGGAGGAACAATAGGATCAACTTACCTCTTAAAAGAGGTGTAACTTTAGTAATGAGGAAGGAAAAACTTGATTTGCTCAATTTGTTAAGTACTATATTGCCCTTAGATGAGGATGATATTTTTACTTGGCACTGGGGTAATAATCGACTCGCATCCTCGGCAGTCAAAAAAGGACTGCCGAGAGCAGTCGTTTGATTATTTTTTTGATATTTAAAAATTTTAAAATTCAAATGTCGAATCCAAACCGTTGATCTTGTTCAATTTAACGGGTGATGCGTTTTCATATAAGTTTTATAAAATTTGGAGTTGATTTGATATTTGATTAAGTGCTCAACAAATGAACGAACCTGGTTTAATTAATTCTAATACGTTCATTTGTTGAGCACTTAATCAAGTATCAAATCAACTCCAAATTTTATAAAACTTATATGAAAATGCATCCCCCGTTAAATTGAACAAGATCAACGGTTTGGATTCGACATTTGAATTTTAAAATTTTTAAATATCAAAAAAATAACCAAACGACTGCTCTCGGCAGTCAAAAAATGACTGTCGAGGATGCGAGTCCGGGTAATAATGGCTTTTCAGTTTCTTCAGTTTGTAACTTTCTTAATTGTAGAGGTGTGCTTATTAGAAAACATGATACAATATGGCCTATTAAAATTCCGTTAAAAGTAAAGCTTTTTACTTGGTTAGCTGTCCATAATAAAATCCTAACCAAGGATAATTTGCTTAATAAAGGTTGGTCTGGTAACCCTTCCTGTATTTATTGTGGTGCACATGAAACGGTCGACCATTTATTTTTTCATTGTCCCTACATTGCTATCTTTTGGAATTGTTTTAATAACGTTAGTTCTCCTGGTGTTTTTCTGCATTTTGACTCTCTTCCTTCAGTTTGGAGCCAGTGTATTTCTTTACATTCTATTGTTAGGAATAATACAATTATTGTGTTAGCTGCTGTTCTCTGGACTCTATGGAATGAGAGAAACAAAATTACTTTTCAGAATAGTGCAGTTAAACCCCCTTTGAGTATTTACATCAATGTTATAGCTTTATTTCATTTCTGGACAGGTGGGCCTGTGGATTTCGCTGAACAGTAGAAGAATGCACAGATTATAATGGTTCCTGCTTTTGGTCAAGTGGGTCCTATCCCTGCGGAAGCTGAGGGTGTACCAGTGGAAGCTGAAGCTGGTCATGGAGCTGCTCATGGAGTTGCAGTTACTGTGGGTGGCAGAGTGGCCAGTACCATTGAAGAGGATGAAGATTTACTTGGAGAATAGTCCTCTGATTATTTCGCTGGTTGTTTTTGAAGTTTTACTTTTCTTTTTGGATTGTTGCGCCATTGGATTGTTTTGCTTCAGAGGCTCCAGTGCAGAGATTGGTACTTGCCGCTGGCTTCAGTTTTTGAAGTAGTTGTGTTTGTATGTTTGATCTCTGTAAACTGTGACTTTGGTTTTCAATAATATCCTCTAGGATTCCCTACTTGGGAATCTGCTCTTTTAAAAAAAAAAGTTCGTAAACATTTTTTTCAACGCTAAATTAAATTTGTCTGTGTGAAAAACTCTTGGTAATATACTTCATAATAAAAAAAGTACAAATAAATGAAAAAAATAATTTGGAAGTTGTAAATAATAACAATAAAAAAAAAAACTGAAATGAAAGCTGACTTTTAAATGTCAACGTCCCCGCTAGTGATCTAAACATCGTGATAAAAATATATTATCGTTCTATCAATAATTCAATATACATAATTAAATGGCAAGGGCAAATCGTAATTATAGGATATACCTGAGGAAGTTTATAAAATTGCTGTACTTGTGAGGTCATATTATCCTCTTGAATAATTAAACTAATACAATAGAACAAAATAGCTGTATGCCTGTTCTTGATTGGTCAGACGGTACATTTTCTAGCAACCTCATGGACCAGGGGAGTGAAGAATTAACCCTTTTTTAAAACCTCATGATCAGAAAGATGTGTATTTAATTAGGCAGGATTTGATGTTGCCACAGATTTCTTGTTAATATTTCGAAATTTAAAACAATAATTTTAATCAAAACATTTTATCTTGTTGTATATTAATTATGAGAGCGGTTATGCTGCCATAATTTTTCTACTTCCACGGTTGCCACAAATTTCCATTCGTCCGATTAAAAAAAAAAATCGATGATTATGATTGAATTTTAATAAAGCAACCTTTTATTACTTTTAATGGATTTTGTCTCCTGTCTCGCAACTTCCCTTCCCTGGAACAATACGAATTGACCAATCCAAGAAAAACATAATCTCTTGAACTTCAATAACGTGATCTCTTCAGAAAAAAAATAAAATGATAAATTATATAAGACATATTCCATCACTTTGCTGGTAAATCGCATGGCATCAATAAACTTTGCTGGTCGTGATAAAGCATTTCCCTTCTTCTTCTTCCCAAAATCCTTTAAATTTGCCCAGTAGAATGAATGGAATTGAAGAATACCACGTCATTATTGCTTGAATTGGACGACTTGCTCATCTTATTTCGAAAAAAAAAAAGAAAAAGGAGCACGCAAGCACGAGAGTAGAGAGAGCACTAGAGCAGTAGAGAATCGGAAGAGCAAAAGATTAAGAGTTGGATTGGTCGTTCGCGTTCGTATTGTTTCAGGACAGAGAAGTTACGAGAGAGGAGATAAAACCCATTAAAAGTAATAAAAAGTTGCTTTATTAAAATCCAATCACAACCATCCATCTTTTTTAATCGGACCGATGAAAATTTGTGGCAACCGTGCCGGAACCGCTCTCATTAATTATTATTGGTGTTTTGCGTATAAAATTAATGACTATCAAAAACATTTTGTGCGGAATCAAAAAGGGGAAAATTATCAACACTACGCGAGATTTCCTGTTCCGTAACGTTCAAAAAAAGTGGTCTGTAACGTTTATGGGCACGTTACAGTACCCTCCGTCACAAAATTAAAAAGCGTTATGAATCTGTAACGCCTTTTAGAAAATAGACGTCACAGATCTGTAACGCCTTTTATGAAATAGACGTCACAGATCTGTAACGTCTATTTCCTAAAAGGCGTTACAGATTGCTGCTTTTAATTTTTTAAATTTCTTTATACGCTGCCTTTTGTAACGCCTTTAACGAAATAGACGTCACAGATCTGTGACGGCTATTTCTAATAGGCGTTACAGAAGTTCCAGAATTATAATTTCTATTTATTTTATTCCTTTTCCCATTAACCCTTTTGTAACGCCTAATAGTAAATAAACGTCATAAATCTGTAACGGTTTTTTAATAATAAACGTTACAAATTTATAAAATGTTTTTTTTGTACCCGTGATATTCTGTGGCTAGCCCCATATTGCTAGCCGTACCAACTGGTACATTGATTTTCAATGTACCAAAACAGATCACATATCAATCCCACATTATTCATCATGCATTAATCCACATATATATATCAAGCACATATCAAATGAAAAAAAACCAATTAAGATATCAATTTTATTTACAAAATGTACCACAAATTAAGTTATCCAAATACATTCGAATACATGAATTCCATAAGTTCATCGACGACTTCTCCAATGTTTTCTTTCGTAAACGGTTTTCCAACTGGATCGATTTGCTACAATATTTGATTTAACAAAAACAATCGAAAACATCATATTAGTTGATATCATAAATTCCCAAACTATTTGATTTTTATGAAACCCTAAACCCTAAGCCTAAGTTAATTATTTGATTATACCACCGGATTTATTTGAAAGTTTGTCAATTATCAAACCCTTAAACAAGCCACATCAAATTGTATCTAAACCCTAAATCCCTAAATCCAAAACCGTAAACCCTAATCCTATATTATTTGGTAAACGACTATTAAACTCTAAATATGATCAAAATGCAATACCTTGGGTAGTTCTCCGACTCCTCTCACATAGAATAATAATTGTCTCATGGCACACATTGTGAAGTATCCACACTCTGTATTGCCCTTTTGCTTCGGAGCCTAAAATCACAATTCAAACAAATAGTTGGTTAGAAAATTGGACTAGTTTCAGAAATTTTAATCTCTAAATTCTAAATCCATAAGATATCGTTACGTACCTTCAATTCGTACCAGCTGAATATATTAGCTTTACGTATAGCCTTGCCAGTCTTCTCCATCTTGTAAAATTTGTATGCCCTACATGCAATTCAATTAATTAAATTAGATATAATTTATATATATATAGTATTTTCCACAATATCAAATTGTCTATTTAGAATCTAAAACTTACGTTGTTATAAACGGCCTAATTACTAATTGATCTATGGGATTGTCGCGTACCAAGGAATCCACATAATATACTCTCTCTTTGTGGACATCAACAACAATGACTGTCCAATGAAACCTGTAATACATATTAATTATTAATGAATTGAAAGGAAACTAATAATTGAGTTTAATAATTGGTCTTACCCCTGATTATACGCCAAAACAAAGTATTGGCAGTCCGGATTCTCTGAGAACGACCTCTTCATGTAACTCACATTAGAATCTTCGTTGGCCTTCCAGGTTATTTCAGCTAATTTATCCGGATCCCATATGGTGATGCTTTTAGAGAATCCAACTTCTTTAGAAAGTTCGATCATCCAATACCTGCATTTATCCAATACTTCAATATGTTTCCAATTAAATCGAATATTGAGAAAAAAACCAAGTTTGAAAATCACATACCAGGAGTATATCTTGATCATCGATATGTTTAAGCATTCTCGTTTGAAACACTCGACAATATCTCCCAAGTTAAAAATGAAGAGACCATTGTCGTGCGTACCCCAAGGGTCGCAATCATGCACCTCAATCGTCTCATCTCCGACCGGTATAAACTTCAACACCGAGTATAGTTTTCGCTCGGCTTGAGAGAGTTTGGCCAAATATTTGGGCTCGAGAAGCTCGCCGCGATTAATCATGGATACCTCACTCGCGACCTTCTTCGCCCTCTCTATCTCTTTCCCCTTCCCCTTCTCCATCTCTTTCCCCTTCCCCTTCTCCATCGGCTTCTTCCCCTGTCCCATCGGATTTTGTTGGCTAATCTGTATTCAATGTTTTCAATTAATTAGTTCTACATCAATTAATTCAATGTTTTCAATTTTGTCGAGTATTAATATGAAATTGTAGAAAGTGTGAAATAAAAAATGATACCTTTTGTCGTGGCTCCACATCAACTGACGGCCACGCGAATAGCCCTCCTAAACTCGAGCCTAATTGTTCATCTGACGGTTTAGGGATGTACCAATCTCTAAATTCGTCGCCACATTGGGAAAGATGGACATAAGTCTCAGTTGCAAGTAGGGGCTCATTGTGTACCATCTGACCCACCTGTGACGGTATAATGAACCCATTGGCCACGTGAACACGGCTTCCATCATTACAATGCAAAAACAGATTGCATTCAACTTGTTCCTGAAATTGCAAATAGATTTAGTTAGATTTTTTATTTACAAAAAGATAATGTTCCAAAAATTCATTGCAGATAGATTTAAATTGATATCTTCATAAAAATGAACCTGAACACCGGCACTCGGTTCCGGAGGAACATAGTTTGAGCCAACACCTCTAGGTATTGCAGAGTCCACCTCGACCGACAAAACATGAGGCGACATTTGAAAAAATTGCGGTGGAAATTCTGGCACTTGCACTCCATTCATGGCAAACCAAGTCGTCATCTGCTGAAAAGCCTGCTGAGTAGCCTGCTGAGTCCACTCATTTTTCATTTCCTCCCTCACCTCCTCCTTTAATTCATTTTTACATCTCTCAGTGACCGCATCCATCAAAGCTGTAATCTGGAGCGGTGTCATGCAACCTTCATGCACATTTTTCCTAGACCTTCTCCCAAACAAATCTGTCTGATTGGTCCATCCAGTGGCACCTCTTGTTCTACCAGAATAATCAGGTCTTCCAACCGCCTTACTCAAAACTTCTCTCTCGAGAATTGTCCCAGAACTAACTTCTTGAGACAACGTCACAGACCGACCGAATGCCTCAATAGTCGCTGTATCACCTGAGTTGAAGGTGTAAGAACCTGCATTCAAATCACATTTATAAGTGAAATAATGAAAGAACATTTAATATGAAATCAGATTAGTCGAAATAATGAAAGAACATTAAGTACCTTCAGTCCCTGTAGACACGGCTCTACCCATGAAATACTGAGCACTCCTCGGTTCCAAATCACCGATGGTGATACTTGTGGAACCGACCCCCTCCGAATTACCTGGTATGGTAATCGTGTCTGTAGGTTTGAATTTACCTTGTAGTCCTTTGTAGCCGGAAGAACCCATCCTGTGAATCTCTTTGTGTTGTTGTCTCAACAACTTTCCTTTTTGTCTTTTTTGCTGATATTCCTCAGTTGTTTTCTTGGCGAAGAATGCGTCCCAATCCTTCTTTGAAAATGGGTATACGTCCCATGCATTCTTTGGATTTTCATTGTCAATGAAATCTGTCACAAGCCTACTTCTAAAGGCCCTATGAGCTCTACCCATCATAGTTATGACTTTCTTCTTGTGTTTATCATCGCTTATGTTAAATGCACTCTGCAATAATAATAGTTACAAGTTAGGAAATTGCCAAAATCTAATAGTTACAAGTTAGGAAATTGCCAAAATATAATAGTTACAAGTTAGGAAATTACCTTGACATCCTCCCACAACTCATTCCTCTGTTCTTTTGAAACGTCTTTGTTCCAATCGTCAACTAAAATTGACACTCTTACCTTAGCGAGATATGCACAGTATGAACTGAATTTCGCAACTGTGCCTTTCTGAGTACTACGTGGCACTCCTTTATCGTCGAATGTAATTTGGAATTTATACCCCGCTTGCCTTAGTCGTCTAAATTCCTCCATGTTGGTCCTACTTCTTTTATTCTGATGGATCCCTTCGTCCACTTCTTCTTCCCTGTTATCCTGTTCATCATATTCTCTTTCTTCTCCAGAAGACATCTATTAAATGATTGTAATTAAATAACAATTGCAAATGATAACAAGTTCTAAATTCATTTAATTTCAGTAGATAAACAATTGACACAAATAAATAGATAAATAAGTAGATAAACAATTGACACAAGCAATTAACATAAGTTGAAATAAGCACACACATAAATTCATAAACATAAGTTCAAACATAAGCACAAACATAAGTTCAAATAACACAAGTCGCATCCTAAAACAAGCACAAACATAAGTTCATAAACACTAGAAGAAACAAAGTAGAAATTTAAACCCTAAATCCTACTTCTTTTCACCTTCCTCCTTCTCCTCCTCCTTAGTCTTACTAGAGCCACCCTCGTCTTTCTCCTCCTCCTCCTCGCTTGGGGCCTTTTCCTCCGCCACCTCCGCCTCAGTCTGCCTGCCACATCCCACTGGATAACGACGTACAGCCGATACACTCCTTCTCTTAATTCCTTTTATTTTTCGGCCGAAATAAGTATACGACTCCTCTTCCTTTTGAACCTCCTTAACATTCTCCTTCTCCTTGTCCGAAACAATGTTCTTGTCATTCTCCATCTAAACCCAATAACAATTTCAAATTACAATTAAAAAGGTCGTATATAGATATTTTTTTATAAAATTTTGACATAACCTCCCCTATATATATATAGTTTTACCATTTTAACATTTCAAAATTAATATAACAACCCCTATAGCCGCATTATAGCCCCATAACAGCCCCATTATATCCCACAACAGCCCTATTATATCCCATAACAGCCCCATAACATTTATCAAGCAAATTCAATCCATAAATTAAAATTAGATGCGAAATAAATTATCAACAAAGCTAGCAGTACTAAAAATAATTATTATGCAAACAGTCCCTAATTTCAAAATTACTATAACAGCCCCTAATTTATGCATAACAGCCCCTAATTTCAGATACAAAATTTGCATAACAGCCCACAAAATTTATAAACCCCACAAAATTTGCATAACAGCCCCTAAAATATTTTAAATTTTAAAATTAAAATAGATAAAGGGGGAGAACGAACCTTGTCGCGCGCTGTCACTGTCGAGGAAGTAGGGGTTGAGATCGAGAGAGAGTCGCTGTCACTGTCGAGGGCTTGAGAGATGAGAGAGTCGCTGTCGAGAGTGTAGTGGAAGGAATTAATTTTAAAGGAAGAGGAGAGAGATTCAACGAAGCTAGAGGAGAGGAGATCTAACCTTGAGTCGCTGTCGAGAGAGTCGCGGCGGAGCTTAGTCGCTGTCGTAGTCGCTGTCGAGAGAGCTTAGTTTCGGGTACTTAGAAATTTTGAGAATCGACAGATCTAGAGAGGCGGCTTTCCCTTTTTACTTAGGTTTTTTCTATAACCCTTCTGTAACGCCTATTAGGAAATAGAAGTCACAGATCTGTGACGCCTATTTCCTAATAGGCGTTACAGAAGGTATGTTTTGAATTTTGGGCAGAAAAAAAATAAAAAGAAAAGCCTTCTGTAACGCCTATTAGGAAATAGGCGTCACAGATCTGTGACGTCTATTTCCTAATAGGCGTTACAGAAGGGTTTTAAATTTTTTTGGTTTTGGCGACGCGAAATTTCAATATTAAATTCCATTTAAATTCCATTATTTCATCCCGAAGCGATTTTCACTTATAAATGTCGTCATGAATTTCTTTCATTAATTACTTTCATTAAATTTTATCTATTTTAATTCCATTAATTTTATGCATCGGTTTTATTTTCAATAATTACTTTTAGTTTTTATTTCCATTTAAATTCCATTTAAATTTTATTACATTTGGTATTTCTTTTTAATTTCAATAATTACTTTTAGTTTTTATTTCCATTTAAAAATTTATAAAAAATAAAAATGAAAATACTTACATTGAGACATATATATAACTAAAAATGAAAGTACATATTACTAAAAATAAAAAAATACATATTACCAAAAATACCACTAAAATTACAACTTAAAAAATACATATTATTAAAATTTGAACCAATTAACGACCTGCAAAAATAATAGAAAAATGTAAGTATCAAATACTATAAAAATAATAGAAAAATGTAAGTATCAAATATATAGTAACTCACATGGGATATCTTATGCATCTGCTTTCTTCTTTTTCTTTCGCTTACTGACTCACACGCCTTCTGTGTTGTCTGCACGCTTGTGACTGATCGATACTGGTTGTGATGCATCATCGATACCGGTGGAAAATGGAGGTGTTTCCTCAAAGTGGTCGTATGCTTCTTCATCCACAACACCTCCAACACCAACAATGCGTCTCTTTCCTGGCAAGACAACATGTCGTCTCTTGTCGGATGGATCTTCAACGTAGAACACTTGCATGGCTTGCTTATTTGGACAATTCACAACCAGGATATAACTTTATCTTATCTTCCTCGCGTAACATACCAAAAATTTCAACATTATCAACAAAGTCTGCATCTACATTATTCACAATTTCATCTAAATCAACATTCAATCCTGTATTGTCTACATTTTCAGTCTCAAACACATCTTCATTATCACATACATCATTTTCATCACCAAATACATCATTTCCTTCACCAAATACATTTTCATCATCCAATAATACATTTTCTTCCTGATCATGTTGTGAATCAAATACATTTTTACTAGTCCCAACATTAAAAAGTCCCATCCCAGTCTCTCCATGAAGTGTCCACCGAGTATAATTTGGTTGAAATCCATTTCTAATCAAATGAGCTCTCACTTCTTCCAAATTAGACGATTTCAACAAATTCTGACAAGAACGACAAGGACAACAAATTTTCTCATCTTCAATCTTTCTCAGATATTGTTTAGCACAAAGCATAAACTCTTCAACACCTTTTAGAAATGCTGATCGATCACTTGAGTAGATCCACGTCCGATCCATCTAAACAAGAAAAAAATTTATGCAAAATGTCAGGGTTTGAGTCAATTTAGTAATTAATGTTTTCGGGCCGGTCACCATCCTAACCCACTCTTTGGATACTCTGTCTCATTAGCGAGCGTACGCTATATGTAACCTGTTGTTTGAGAAAAATTCGGCAGCATTTCCCCTAATGTTCCCGGAATGCGCCAACACACGATTGATCGTGAGAACGCATCCGTGGGAACATAAAGGGAAATGCCGTCGAATTTTTCTCAAACAACAGATTACGTCTAGCGTACCACTCGCTAATCCTAAATGAGACAGAATATCCAAAGAGCAGTCCCAAAAAATGGGGACTATCCGAGATTTAATCCCTAATGGATTAATCTCAGACAGGCAACGACCTAAATTTGGCATTTTTGTTCCGATATTTTTTTGGTCCTATATGACAATACCATTAATTATTAAATGCATATGCAAATTATTAAATGCATGCAAAATTAAGAAATAAAAAATGGAAAAAATCCAAAAGTTTATGAAAAATACCTTAAATACGATGAAATTCTTCTACCCTAGTGATGTAATTCTTCTTCTTGAATGAGACCTGAAAATTTAATGTCAAAAACAAAGTATTCATTAATATTTAAAGCATAAATAAAGAGAAAACCGAAATAAAATAAGACAAAAAATAGAAAAAAAGAAATAAATTTAATTTCTCTTAACTATTATGTTCTCCTTCTATCTCTCTTTACAAATTTATTTTTTTCAGATTTTTTCCTAATTTTTTTCTATTTTTAAAATACAAACCGAAATAAAAATAACAAGAAAATAAGAAATATGAAAATTTGTTCAAATTTAATTTTTTTACCTTCAATATGCTCTCCTTCTCTTTCTCTTTCTAATTCTTATTTTTTAATAATTTTTCGATATTTTTGGCTATTTTTTTGGAGAAATTGAATATGGAATTTCAATGGTTTTTAATTGGTTAGTTGCAGCGGCAGAGAAAAAATATTAATGGAGCGAGGAAGGAGAAAGGCCAGAAATCGATCGGTTTTCTCTAAATTACTGAGGATTTGTGACGCCTTTTATGACGTAAACGTCACATATTATAACATTCCGTAACGTCTATTAGAAAAAAGACGTCACAGATTTGTGACGCCTTTTAATTAATAGGCGTTACAGAAAGTATTAATAATATTAAAATAATCTCCCATGGAATCTTTTGGCGAAAATATCTGAAAGAATCTGTGACGCCTTTTATGGAATAAGCGTCATAAAAGGTCCGTAAGCTTCTGTAACGCCTTTTACGGAAAAGGCGTCACAGATCTGTGACGCTTATTTTGTAAAAGGCGTTACAGAAGGCCTGACATGTTTTTTTCCTCTTTATGACGGGAACTTCTTATAACGTGTATATATGGAAAATGTTACAGATTAAATGAGGATTTTCCCGCCAACTGGTCTGTAACGTGTTTTAGAGAAAACGTTATAAATGGCTTGTTACAGAAAGCCTTTTTTGTGGTAGTGCAATCACATTATTGACAAATCTGGCATCAGCTATTTAATTCATTTATAACTAGTTCCAATAAAATTACAAGTACTTCATTGCTGGCCTATCATTTTCAGTACAAGTTGCTGTCAGAAAATGCAACACAAAAGATATAGAAGTAAGAGCATTAGCAACTTTTTTATAATGCTAATTATTATTATATTATAAGGGATAAATAATGCAAGCGCATTATTGCTTGATAGTAAGATTGGTGGTTATATGCCGATGTTTTACTTACAATTGTTGGAAAGCCATCCGCAAAAGAAAAGATAATATAATTTAATTTTTAAATCAGGGAAGAGATCAATCAAGATGAACTTTTTTTTTATATATATTCCAATCTAGGTAAATTTAAAAACTATAGTCATATGACTGGGTATCGCTATGAAATAAATTTATCTCTTTTAAATAACAATTACGTTTTAAAATCAAAGATTTTTTTCCCAATAGAAAATAAACATGAGTAAAAAAATAAAAAAAAATAAAAAAAAAAAGTAGCTAGAGTATTGGACGCTAACGAATCAGTCTCAAACTCTCAACAAAAATATAGAAACTACAGAACTGTACCGGTTACCATAAAATAATATTGTTGGACAGGTGCGCACATTTTACTGTCCTTGATATCATATGTTGGTATAATTCATAATTAATATACATACCAAATCTAAAATTATAAATATTTACTTGACAAATACATAATACAACTAGTTCATATACTCAGGTTGCTAATCACAAAATCCAATGGCCCACTACTCGTCTCACGGTAAAGCACTCGATCTAAAATCTAGAACCCACAATCAATGTGGATACAATGCACAAGCAAAGAGTGAGATAACTGTAATTTATGTCATTGCGGTTTTTGGTTCCAGTCACATGAATCTCAATGATACATATTCAGGAACTAACAAACATACCAAGTTAAACTAATAATAATAAAGTAAACAAGCAATATATAAACAAATCAATTAATAAATGCAATCATTTATAAGTTATAACAGATGCGCTACTTATTCAATTCAATTCAAACACAATTTGACATTTCAAAAGCCAGCTCATTTTGGACAACTATCTAATGGAAGTATAATATATCATATATCAATCAGTTCAGAGTTAGATATCACAATTCTCCTTCTTAGAGGGTTGTCAATGATTACAAATATTTAAATACCGCAAATCACCTTCTAAGAATGTTACCAACGGCTTACTATTACATAGCGAATTATATTCTATATATGAAAGTTACCAACGATTGATAGTACATTTCAGACAATCGGATAAAATAAGTACCACAGACCGAGGAAATAAGCACTTACTTCACTGTGCACAGCCAAGTGACCCAAACCCCGTACAAAAGAAATGTGTTGCATCCCCACAAATAGAATGTAGCAATCCCACTGCAAATACAAAGCTTCATATGCACCCCTAGAACTTTTCCTCATTAACTCCATGTTAGACCCTAAAATTTCACAGAAATAAACAGGATGGCACTAAGAGAACAAATCTTTAGAAAAATCATGGATCGTGAGGAATTACAAAATATTGTATGAGATATGGGATGGAATTATTCAGAGTGTGGTGTAAAATTTAGTAAGGATTCCAACGGTATATCATATGCACAAATCAGACAAAAAATGAAAAAGATATGCAAATTATACTGTGCCACTGGTGTACAGTCGGTCCATAGGTCGGAATGGGACTTGACTCAGACTCATCCGGTGCACCAACCCTCCCTCACACCAAGCGGTTCGGTCCGCCGAAAAGATGCAAGCCGTCCAGATCAAATTGGATGGATTGATATAATGCGGCAGATTGAATAGGAGGGGATCGGAATCCCTTCAAGATCTAAAGCATTTAAAATAAATCAAGCGAATAAACTTAAGAGAGACGGATGCTTCCATTGTATTCGATCCGTCCGATTACCCGACCTCTTCATTTCTTCGCCTGTGCACGACACCCCTCTTCGTCTCGAAAAAATTATAACTAACTTTAATTAATTAAGAAATTTTAAAATAATCTATTTTTAATTAAAAATTTAAAAATGACTGCGCAGTTTCGAAATCTGAGATTCCGAAACTAATTCTGCTTAGTTTCGGAATTTCAGATTCCGAAACTAGCTAACTTCGAAATCTCAAATTCCGAAACTAGCTAGTTTCGGAATCTGAGATTCCGAAACTAACAAACCAACATTTAATCGGAAAAATTGTTGTCTTTTTCCGAGATTTGCTCAGCTGTGCGGTTTTGTTTGTTATTTTCTACCTAGTCCGGCTTTCAAACCTTCCACGTATTGGCAGCAATTGTTGACCCTAGAAAGTATGTTAACATTAAAATTGCTTGATGCACTCTAAACTAAATCATGACAAAAGTGACAAAGCATCTTTAGCTTAAAATTATTGCATACAACTGCAACCACCCAAGTGTCAAGGGATATTTGGAAAATCATCAGTTCTCCTAATCATTTTAATTATCTTTTCCCACTCGTACAAACTTTCAAATTGGAACTAGAAAATTTTAATGAGTCCCTTTGTTAATGCCCGAAAGTGTTTATTCTTTGTTTTTATTTTCCTTTTTACAACCATTAAAATCGGTGTACTTAAATTCCACATGCATGTATTAATTAGAAAAATCTGATGCGAATTCCACGGTTATTAAAATGTGTTATTAAAATGCGAATTCCCAACATTAAAATGTGTTATTAACACAAACTTCAAAAATATCCACATAATTCCATCAAATATGTATTGTACAACTATAATTTATAATTTTATAGTGTAATTTTGGTTTAATATTTTTTTAATGTACCTTAGTTTGTTTTATAAAAATAATACATGAAAAGGAATTTATTGATAACCAATTTATTATAACAGCTATGACAGTTCTTAAGAAAATACAAATCTTATAAATTTACTTTTCATCAATTAGACAAAAATAGTGTATCACATTTGATAATACTTTCAAAACTATATGGTGACCAATCAATAAACTTCTTTCAATTAATTAAATTTCATGCATGATCTATTAGAAGAAATTATCTCATGGATTAACCAATAAAACAACCACGCATGACATATAAATATATAGAGAAAAACCAAGTGTTCTAACAATTGCTTCAAAATGCACATGCATAAATGATAGCAAAATATGTCAATCGTTTTAATACGCATTAATTAGCATATCTCCTAAAAATTAAAAATATCAAGAATTCTCTGCAAAGCCCATAAAACCAAGGTTCATACTCCCCTTCAGGGAGTGACAGCACTCAATCGGAATAAAGACTAAAATTATAGGAATTAATTAATTATCCTGACAGCATATTGATATCCTGACAAATATTCGTTAACGACCTCATAACTTTATTGATTTCTTTGAACTACTCTATGATGTTTCTATTTATTTATTTTTTTTCATTTCTCTTTACCCACTATAAATTTTACAATTTATGTTTGTGTAATTAATTAGCAGATAGCAATACTTAAATGTTTGTAGCTATTGCATAAGGCCAAAACATTTATTGTGCTTTTTGCACCTTTCTGGCATTGCATTTTTATGGCCTTCAATTATGCTTATAACTTCTTATTGACTCGTATTTTAATATGCACACATATTTTAATTTTCCGAGTCACATTGAATAATTGATTATGAAAAGTGATATCAGATTTTTCTAATTAATACATGCATGTGGAATTTAAGTACACCGATTTTAATGGTTGTAAAAAGGAAAATAAAAACAAAGAATAAACACTTTCGGGCATTAACAAAGGGACTCATTAAAATTTTCTAGTTCCAATTTGAAAGTTTGTACGAGTGGGAAAAGATAATTAAAATGATTAGGAGAACTGATGATTTTCCAAATATCCCTTGACACTTGGGTGGTTGCAGTTGTATGCAATAATTTTAAGCTAAATATGCTTTGTCACTTTTGTCATGATTTAGTTTAGAGTGCATCAAGCAATTTTAATGTTAACATACTTTCTAGGGTCAACAATTGCTGCCAATACGTGGAAGGTTTGAAAGCCGGACTAGGTAGAAAATAACAAACAAAACCACACAGCTGAGCAAATCTCGGAAAAAGAACAATTTTTCCGATTAAATGTTGGTTTGTTAGTTCAGATTCCGAAACTAGCTAGTTTCAGAATTTGAGATTCCGAAGTTAGCTAGTTTCGGAATCTCAGATTCTGAAACTAAGCAGAATTAGTTTCGGAATCTCAGATTCCGAAACTGCGCAGTCATTTTTAAATTTTTAATTAAAAATAGATTATTTTAAAATTTCTTAATTAATTAAAGTTAGTTATAATTTTTTCGGCTCTTCATCTCTCTCACTCTCGACAGAATCGACACAAGGAAAAAACGCTAAACTCGAACCGCAGAAGAGAGAGGAGAAATGGAGAAGAGAAGGAGAAGAGGGAGAGAGCAGCCAACCAGTCGCCTCTCCCGTCGATTCCACTAAAACCCTACAACTTCATCACTTCAGATCCCCAATTAAAGAGGAGGGGATGAAATTGAGCGAGACAGTAAAGAAAATGAGAAGGGATAGGTGTCGGAAGCGAAGGAGAGGAGATACAATTGAAATCAGCCATCCGAGCGACATCTAGATTGGTGAGCAGCTAGAATGATATGCAACCCAGAAACGCTACAGAACAGTGTTCTCAGTATCTCAGCTCGACTGACTCTGCTTTTGTCATACCAAGCTATTAGGTTTTCTCAATTGAAATCAATTAAACAAGCTAGATCCAAATTGAAAGGAGAAATGGAATCGATAATAAGAAACGATAATAATAAGTCTTAATTCGGCCATACTTCATAACATGTATCAAATATAGGACTCGATGATGAGAAGTTATGCCATCTGTCTTGCTTGAACATTTAACACAATTGTTTAACATAGACCTGACTATGGTGTTGGTGTTGGATTTGCTTTATAGCAAAAGAAATTAATAATCCTAACAGATCAAATATGCAAACCAGAAAATAAAGAAACAGAACCCAGAAAATAAAGAAACAGAACCAGTAGTGGGGCGGTCTACATAGCTTTTGGTGGGTCCATGAATTAGCTCAAAAAAAATTTCTTATTTGATATATAGCAACAATTTGTTGATAAAAAAATAAATAAAAGGAGGCAGAGACCCATAACAAAAATTAAATTTGAAGTACCCAAATGAGCATGTTGTATTTGATTCGAATCACATAAAGACTCCTGAAAATTTGCACGTGGACTGAGATCATGTTCGTTCGTAGGGAATGACATTCTTCCTTCCTTGCAGTAAAACTTATTAAGACAAAATTTAGAACAGAATGTGAGATACATGAATGAATGATTGTCTTATAGTATAAATTTATACATAGAAAGAGAAAAGTTTAAAGAGATTCCTAATGAATCTATTATGTAAAATTATCAGAAAATGTAAATTTGTAAGGAATTATTATATTTTTATTACATTTTATTATCTTAAATTATTATTTTGGATATTGAATATATTATTTTGGATCTTGTGTTGATATTATAGATATATTTAATTTCTCATAATTTTTTTTATGTTACATTGTTTTAGAATTATTTATTTGAAAAATTATTGTTATACTATGTCTATATTAGACGTTATGTCTTACATATATTTTAAACAAAAAAAAATATGGAAGCTGCTGACATGAATTCCTAGCTACTATATCCATTCCAATGCACCTAAATAACAGAATGAGCAGAAGCATACCTAATTCTGTCCCAGATCTCAATGATCTTGATTGTATTGACGCTTGACACCTGAGCACCTCAGCAATGCCTCCACATGCACCAAGATAGGAAGCAAGGCCTTCTTAGAGAGCAAAACATGTCTTTGGTACTATTGTGCAAGACACGCCTTTGATGGAAGAATAAAGAGAGAGATAGGGGCAGAGAATGCTCCTATCAACACATGTATGCAGCACAATACTCATGATTATCTTGCCTACTGGAGACCAACCCCTTATATAGAGACCCAATGGCATGAAACCTTAAACTTGGCCTCCAAAACAATGTTGTAATTGTCCATCATATAATACCATCCATAATAGGCAACACATCTAATGCACAAAATCTATTATTCCTTTACAACCATGTTGAGTCTATTATTATATGTCACAATGACTTAGAGACTAAGAAAAATCAGCCCACACTTAATAGATTGTTTCTTAATCTAACGTATGTTCCGCAATAGGTCGTTCCAGCATTGGTCCGTCCTAGCATGAGTCCAGGCAAGTCACCTAGTCCTGCCGTCTTGGGACGGGCATGCTAGTCCTAACCTGGGAGTGGTCATTCTGACCTAGGACTGGTCGTTCCAGACCTGAAACTGGTCATCTCGACGGCGCCAGTTTGGACAAATAATCTAACAGTGGGTGTTGTCCGTTAAGCTGTAAGGCCATGGGAAGTCAAGAGGACCAGTACTGTACACAATACATTTTTCGTTCTTGTGCTTATCTTGAGACGCCACTGGCTCCATTTCACACTAACAAATATTGATTGTTATATAAATTAAATTTTGCATAATCTTGCCAGAAATAAATAAATAAGGTACTACCAGGATGATCCTCGTAATTGTTTTGTCACAATTGCACCTGTCAGCTCTAGAGACAGTTTAGAGTTTGGATTATTATCCAACTCCTATTGTAAAATCTCTGCTGATCTTGAAAATCTAATTTATATCAAAAGGTTTAATAATTCTGGATTTTGCTTCTGTTAGCAATTTATTTTCATCATGTTGAAGTCGTTATAAAGCAAAAAGAACTGCTAGAAATGGTTGAAGGGTCCTGAATTATTTTGTATATCGTTCTTCCAAAACAAAACATTAATTAAAAACAGACTTCCGTTATCAGATAGGAAACTAAATAAGGAAGCTTACTTCATGCTGTTAGACAAAATGAAGAAAAAACTGGCGACTTAGCGGGCACCCTTCTTATCTCCTGCTGGTCAGATCGTCTTATTAAACTCTTGCCTCATAGCTATACCGCTTTACTTCCTCTCGGCGTTTCAAGTGCCGCAGTGGGTCCTAAAAGAGATGGACAAAATTAGACAAAATTTCTTCTGACATGGAACACAGACAATTGGAAGCAAATAGTCATGATTTCATGGGACAAACTATGAATTCGAAAGAAGCAGGGAGGGCTGGGCATCTTGGACTTAGCAGCAATGAATAAAGCTTTAATAGCAAAATGGCTATCGCATTGGGTGTCCAATAGGAATACCATTTGGACGAAGCTGGTCAGTGTTTTACAAATGAACTCAAATTCCCACATCACTGAATTCACTAATCTAAAGTCGTCCTTCAAAGAACTCGTACCATTTTTTGATGTAGCCCTGCTGCCCCTGTATATCAATCCAGGTAATGGCCATTCAACTCTATTCTGGCAGCAAAATTGGGGTTTGGGAGTTCTGAGGCAGCCTCTCTGATCTTTACAGCTTTGCAATTGACATAAATATTACATTGGTGCATGCTCTCTTGGATTGGAATAAGCAACAAGGAATACCCAAGACCTGACTCTGAACTTTCAAAGCTTTGGAAATTACAAGTTGCGTCAATGATTAAAGACTTTGCCTGGCATGTACAACAAAATAAATTGGTCACTTTGGACAACCTAATAAAAAGAGGATGGCAAATGCCAAACAAGTGCTACCTATGTAATGCCAGCGAAGAAAACGCAGCTCACATTTTCTTTAACTGTTTATTCTCTATAGAGGTCTTCACGGAGGCAAAACGAGTTTCAAATGCTCTGTCAAACCTGCAAATTCCTCTGCCTTCCTCTATTTTACTAAACAACTCAGAGGAGATTTCTTTAAGGGAAGAGGTGGCCATCATATTTTTTGTTATTTGAAAGGAAAGATGCAACCAAATTTTTCGGGATCGCAAACTCAGGCCGGGTGATCTTGTTGCACAGGCACTCCAAGAATGGGAGAGATCTAGTACTACCTCAAATCACTCTAGCAGGCAATCGCTTTCTGTTTTTTTCTTATCTGATGACCATAGATCCCTTGGATAGCTCTCACTAAGATTTGCTACTTACTATACTTTGTAACTTTAATGCCTTGCTAAATTTTTCTTTAATTAATATAAGATGAGGTCTCATAGCCTCATTTTTGCTTTTAAAAAAAAAAGAACGCTATTTGAAGACTTCTTTATTGGAGCTGGAGATTTGAAGCAAAAATAAAATATTCATTTCAATTGAGGAACATTTGAGACATCTTACAGCCACAATTACTTATAATTCATAATTCAATAAATGTAACTTTTGACAAAAAAAGCAACCAAAAAAAAATGTGCAACACATATGCACTCTCCCATGTAGGTACACAATAATCCCAAAAGCTTACACAAAGGGGAAAAAATATTGGGGACTTAAAACCAGGAAAATTAAATATAAATTTATTTCTGGGAAGTTATACCAACATAATCACCAGGCCCGTAAGGGAGCAGCAAATCAGCAAAGAATCCCTTCTTCCTTTTGGGATTGCAACCCATGTCTCGGCACAACTGATCATTGTACCAGATGCGAATCGTACCAATGCTTGAACGACCGAAGTGAGGTCCAGCGTACCTTTTCATATACTTCTCCCATTTAATCACATCGTTCTCCATTGATTTTATACTAGGCAACTTAAATCCTCCACTGAGGAAATGGGTCAATCATTTAGAGCGCAGCTCGGATGTGTATATGTTAGTAAGACATTCTGAGTAACCACCTATTGCTAGTTGGGGAATCCTAGGGTGAATGATTTCCCTGCCATGTATTCCAAATATTATGCCAAAAAATGTACTTGACAGTATTACAACATGTTCAAATAATGAAACTGTTCTTCTGAAACAAAAAAAAACGTAAACTTAATGGGATTATAATTGATCATATAATAATGGAAAGGACAATAGTCCGGGTCCACTTCAATGTTCGTGTTCGTGTCCATATCGGAAAAAAAAAAAAAACTCAACAACTGCATACTCAGCTACACATTCTTTTTCTTTTGAAATAAAATAAACCCTATGAAGTTTAAGTTGCAATTTACAGATTACAATGTTTAGAGTGGAGCTTGCTTGCCGCAATATAGTGCCAAATAAGATAGGAATGTAAATATTTTTTTTTTGTTATGCGTCTTTTACTAACCTGTAGAGAGGACCAGCAGAACATTGTGACCCAGCAACAATATCTCGGAAAAAGGATGACTTGAATATAGCTCTGAGCTTCTGATCACCTTGGAATCCTGTACCAAAGATCACTACATCGCTTTTTCTAGGTGAGTTCTCCCGTTGAATAATCACTCCATCCTTGCAAAAGCTAAAAGATTTCGTTTTCTTTAGGACAATGCTACCTTCCTCAACTTTATTATAAAACTTCACAGGCAGAATCGCCATTGAGCATGTAGTCATGGCCTCAAAGAAGCTATGGTCAGGTACCATCCCATGCTTCTTCATTGGTACGACAGACTTGTAGTAACTTTCACAAAATTTTGAAAATAACCATCTCTGAAAGTTCATGCAAATAAAAAATATTAGGGGGATTGAAATACATGGGAGTTGCTGGCCCTATATTATAATATAGATACAGTACACATTAGGTGAAAATAAGAGTATTGGACCTGTCCGGTTAATCGTGATGAGATCATGATTTTTAAAAATTATAGACTTATTTTTTACTTTCTGTTTTTATGGATAAATGTAGTTGATAAAGCTTGCAAGTTATAGTCAAAGCATTAGAATAAACCCTTGACAGACTAATTGCATTCAATGAAACCAATCTAGTCAGGTAGAATTAAGCAATCATATATAACTTGGTACTGTCTGCATGCAAAAAGAATTTGCAGTTTTGGTGTTAGATAATAAATACTTACCAATGGTGACAAAATTGTAGCCAATAACCAAAGCAAAAATCCTTCACCAGGTTTGTGAACAAGAAGCTCTGAAAAACGATTGAAGTATAAGAACCCAATTGGAAACCCAAACCATGCAGAGAAGTCTGGTATGAGCCAACGCTTTGTTCTGACAATTATTGTGCATGGAAATTTTGAACCTGATAAAAATCAAAGTGCCAAAACTGTTTAGGAGGTTCATTTTTCAACCTAGAAAGTAGAAGCAGCATTTGCAATACACTTTTACACCACTCCTTTTGGCACAAGCTGAGATGCTGATACTTGCAAAAGGTTATTGCAACTAAAGGGTACCATTGACAAGTTGTTATTCTTTCTATTGTTTCCCTCATCCCTTCATCTCTCCAAAACCTTCAAGACATCACTCGTGGATCAGATCTAGCCTAGATCTTGATGAATGTATCTGTGCAGCATAGGTACATTCACAAAGGATGTGTGTTGAAGTCTCAAGAATTGATGAGTAGCAAAGGACACAGCCTTGCTGCACTATAATGTTGCGCTTGAGCAAAGCCTCCTGTGTCAAAATTCTGTTGTGAAAGAGGAGTAGAGTAAAAATCTTGATGGAAGGAGGTAGTGTCTGTAAGATTATTTGAAAACAATCTATTTTGTGCGGGCAAATTCTGCTTGGTTTCCAAGTCAATTAAGATATGGTAATATGCTAAACGTGGCTGTAAATAAAAGTAAGATTTTGTGCATAGATGTGTTGCCTTTTGTACGTGGTTATGTTTGGAAAGAAATCCATATAGATGATGGACCAATATGTAATTGTTTGGTGGCCAAGAAGCCTTTGGCACTATAAATATGGGGTTGGTCCCCAAGGGACAAGACAACAACGAGCACTGCTGCATACATGCGTTGATAGCAGTATCTCTGCCCCTTCTTCTAATACTTCCATCAATTAGAGAGAGATAGTGCTTTACTTTAGGCGTATGGCATCAAAGGGCGTATCTTGATCTTTTGGAAGGCTTCCTCCCAACCTTGGTGGTGCTCTCGCGAGTAATCGACTAAACATGCTTAACATCAAGATCCAGGACATAACGATAAAATTAAGTATGCTTTCGCTCATGTTTATATTTTTTCGGTGTTTTGGAACGACATGTTTCACTGCTGGTTCTGCGAGTTCTTATTTTTCTGGGTTGCTTATTTTGACTTGCTAGAATTGTTATTCCCTAGAATTGTTATTCCCTTTGGCTTTAAAGCAAACCCAACAGTGTCATCTTCCAAATTTGAGGTGCTTGAAAGTTTGTTTTCCCAGCCGAGATCAACATTTTGTAAGCAGATTTGACTGAGAAGCAGGAGGAGGAATCCCATTTCCAAAGTAACTTGTCAGGGCCAGTGGTGGCTGATGTGGCTTGTAAGGATTGTACTGCAAGAGCAACATGTCGCGTCCATGGCGTTTGAAGCGTTGTTGCAGGAGATGTCAGTACTCTGTGTACTAATAAGGATGGTGTGACAGGTTTAAGATGGTTATTGAAGAAGTGAAGGTGACCTTCTCCCCAGTTTGCATACCAGAACAGGGTGTTTCGTCCATCTCCTATAACTGTTGAAGTTGAGATAGTGAAGATGTGACGAAGTTGCATTAAATCCTTCCAGAAAAAGGAGCCATGAGTTGACCAGCAAAGTGGTGAACTATGGTTTCTTGAGGCAATGATAGCTCTCGCAATTAGGGACCATTGAGAAGTAGGATTGTTTACTAATCTCCATAGCCAGCGCAATAGAAGTGAGATATTCAAAAGTTTCAAATCATGAACACCAAGACCACCCATATTTTTGGGTAAACAAACTCTGTCCCAAGCTAAAAGGTTGATGCCTCTTTGGTGATTGTGTGATCTGCCCCAAAGAAAACATCTTCTCAGTTTGTCAATTGCTTTGATAACCCATGATGGAAGTCTAAAAACCGACATGAAAAAAACGGGAATGGCTGAAAGCACTGAGGTAACCAAAGTTAAACGCCCAGCTCTTGAGAGCAGTTTATTCTTCCAACCTGAAAGTTTGTGCTCCAATTTTTCTAGTAATTGTTGAAAAACCTCTTTATGTGGTCTGCCAGGGGTTAAAGGCAAACCAAGGTAGGACAAAGGCAAGAGAGAGTTTTCACATCTTAAAATTTGCTAGACTTATGCAGTCTGGTTGTCATTTAAGTTGAAAGGAATGAAACTTGACTTTGCAAGATTTAAGTTTAACCCAGAGCTCATGGAGAAAAGGTTCAAAGTCAGGTTGAGAATGAATTGCCCTGCCTTTGACTGTGGAGAAGATCAACGTGTCGTCCGCATACTGCCATATGTGGAAAGGAGAACGCATTCTGCTGGAGATGTTGAAAGGAATTGAGGTCTTCTACAGTTGATTAAGACTTTATACTCAGTTGAATTTGGTCTTCTAGTTAAAATTAACCAATAAACATGCATCTTTTTCTACAAAATAAGTAAATGTGTCTGACATTTATATAGGCCATAATGATGAGGGCGTAATATAATCAAAAACCCTGTTTAATGGAATGGATAAACCATTTCAAATCACATCTAATTTGTGTCAGTATAATTGTACAAATTGTGCTCAATTAGGTAACTGTCAGGGAGCAGCGAATTGAAAAATGTTCATATTGAATGGATCTCAGGCCAAATTTCTTCCTTTGTACACTTTCTTTTGAAAGGTCACAAACATGCAGGCAATGTATCAGATATTTTGTATTGTTTATTGTTGAGTAGAGGCGAGGCGCTATGCTCAAACTTGCTCTTTATTATCACTCAAAATATCGTTACAACCTCTACATCTTTAATATTATACCTCCAAGAATACAACTCTACTTCTCAACTATTACTACACCTCCTAACTACTAGCACTCTTACAAGTGGACTTGATTTTGCTTTGCTTAAACTTTGATGCCCTTAGCTTGGATGACAAATGGATGCCAAGCCCACCTATTTATACTTGCTAATGGAACACACTAGAAACCTAGATATTTTGCTAAGTATCTAGAGTTATCTCCTAAAATATCTATAATCTAGAAACATCTTCCAAAATATCCAACTTAGATATTTTTACTATATCTCTAGAATTTTCTTCTTCATGAAACTTATTGATTTATCTAGAGATTTCTTAATTTTGGGCTTGGGCCAATGTTGATATTTAACACTCCCCCTCAACATTGAGCCCTTTGACTTCCGACCTTCGGACAATCCTGAGATGTGCTCGCATTTCTTCAAACTTCTTCGTATTGGAAACCTTTTGTGAAGATGTCAGCAACTTGTTCTTTGGTGCTATCGGGCTAAATGTCTCATCGTATTCTAGTCCATATTGCAGCGAGAATCCTCGTGCGACTGATTGCATCTTGTATCTCTTGATTGATCCGTCTACTTGGGTCTTCACCTTGTACACCCATTTGCACGAGATTGGCTTCACTCCTTCAGGCTTAGGCACCAACTCCCATGTTTTGTTTTGCCTCAAAGCCATCATCTCCTCCTCCATAGCTTTCCGCCATTTGTCATTCTTAGCCGCTTCTTCATAGGACGTTGGCTCGACATCATGTATTACTGCAGCATTCGCATACTTCTGTCACACCCCGGAAGCTGGGTATGACATCAGTCTTCGCCACAAGAGTAATTAATACTTTTGTAAGGCTAACAGACAGACAGTAAAATTTTTTTTCTATAAAACAACTTATTCCATTTTCTTGATTTCGGTCCCAGCAGATAATATTCACACACAATTTATTGCAAGCACTGAAAGTATTTTACACAAACTTACATAATTTACATGCCCGGCTTATTTCATACCTCTAACCCTGGTAACTCGTCAGTTAATTTATTATACAAATAAGTGTTCTAACTGACGGTCCAAACCATCTATCCTAATGTCGGGCTTACATTACATATTTTACAACAAAATATTTACAGAAAGGCTTATCCACACAGCTGAGAAACATGCACCAAAATCAGGACACGGAGATGAGTCATCCTACAACTCATCAAATTTCCTCTTCCGTGACTGGTTGCGATGGGTCCCACTCGGGAACCACACCGTCAGGCGGAGGACCATCACCAAACAACTCAAAATACACAAAAGCACAAATTTCCGGTAACTCATCGAAACTGAGCAGAAACACGACATTACACTGAAACCATGGCACTTACACTTCAAGTTTCACGAACGAGCACTCAGTAGTAGCTACAGTATGAGGCCTAGAAAGTCTCTGCCTGGCCTGGAACCCCCATTCCAAATGAGGCACATGCAAAAGAAAATTTCAGAGTGAGAATAAATTCTCAATGCGGGTTTTAGTTCCAGTACGCGGATCTTAATACAAATCCGTGCATCAGACTAAAATCCCAACTAAAATATTAACTTAAATTGCAGATATTCAAATACCGTAGGTATCAGTCGGAAAGGTCCTAATACCGGCATCTGCCAGATGACATGCAACACAGAAAGATGAATCACAAACATAAGCATTTATCATACAGATAAAACTTATACACTCAAGTTCTTAAGGCCTGACAGATACAGAAAGAACTCTTCCCGTAATATTTAATCAATGGTAAAACCAATTGATATAAACCAGACAGAGGGAATCTTTCCAGAGATAATAGCGCTAATAACCTGGCCGGGTCGATGGCCAAACCGAGAATCACCGGATAGTGCAAGAGTTTATAAATTATAAATATGCTTATCCGATATACAGAAATTGGAAATGGTTCAATTATTTTAAGTCTGACTCTTCTATCACAAATAAAGTCAAGTGAAATAGAAGATTACGGAAACCATTCCAGTCATTTGCTACAGTCTGTAATTTATTCAGAAACAAACGGATTTCAGATTCAGACTGTATAATAATCATTGTCAAAACGGAGATATAATCAACATGCATTTGTTTGATTATTTCTGGGCTACTATCTCTACATGAAAATAGAGTGCGATATGCAATATCCAAGAAATTTCAACATGCTATGCATTAATTTAAAAGTACCGAATTCTGAATTTTAATCAAGAAACCGCGTATCCGCACCTTCACACTCGTCCGGAGCGTGTGAGTGGCCGGCTGATCCTGTTCACAATTAATAGATTCAGATCCGTTAATATTTATTTAACGGGGTTCTATAATCCGTTTGGACAGAACTAAAGTCTGGTTAATCTAACCCCGCTTGACTGACGGTAATAGCTCCAAATTTCATAGCAGATATGATTTAAAGATTGATGTTTAAATTATTAGTCCAATCGTCAGAATTATTTCCTTTACTTCATTATTATTATGTATTTTTCCTAATATCGAAGTCAGAAATCAGAAATCAGAATCAGATTTTATTTTCAGAATTTTCAGAATTAGTAGAAATAACAGAAATAACAGAATTATCAGAAATATCAAAAAAATTTAATAAACTCAGAGAAAATATAAGTCAGAATTTTTATTATTTAACGGGATCAGAGTGTCTGAGTATTTGCCACAGTATCCGTTCAGTTGAATCAAACGTTTCATCACTTCCCTAAAATCCAAAAATTAAACTAAGTACGTTGGAAATCCAAGTCATTTAGTCTAATTCTAGTCATCAAGCTCAACAGAAATTATTAGCCCACTAATCTTCATTAAGTCTTAAATCCGAAACTTAATTATAATTCCAATCATGATTATTACATAGCCCACAAATCAGAAAATAATCCCAGCCCACAGATATTCCGAAAAGCCCACATTTTTTTTTCTTTCCTTTTTCTTTTCCTTCGGCCAAGCCCACAATTTCAGCCCAAGTCCAAAAATCCAGCGACAACCCAAAGCCAGCAGGTCAGACTCAGTCGACCTGACCCAGTCGACTAGGTCTAACCATAACGGGTCCGACAAAATCAAATCAGATCCGATAAGCCCTCCTTATTTTCAATCCAGCTTCTAAGTCCTCAATTTATTCGCATATGCCCACCATAAACTATAAATACCCCACATGTTACAAATAAGCCCTTGGTTAATTATTTTCATGCCCTCAAAACTTTGCAAATATGTCCACAGAATTCCAGAAATCGTAACTAGCACTCCAGATCATTCAAGTTATGCCAGAATACTAACTTCCCTTTCAGTTAGCGTACCAGTAACTGGTACCAGATCGCAAGTACTCAGAATAACTATTTTCCCACAGAATTCAAACGTTATCAGAACCCAAAAATGCATTCATGCATATAATCTTACACTATATGCTCACAGATATCAATCTAACTCCAAATACATAAAATTTATGCATGTAATACCCTAAGACATGAACCAGTATGCATATATTTATGTGTTCAGTTCACTAAGCATCATGTACATGCTGATATAACCTCCAACATAGTCAACAATCCTCATTTATTCATATATTTCATGCCTATCATGATTGTATGCATATTATATCATCAGACTTAACCCAAAATATACATGTTATGCTGCTGTTTGCAAACTAACCCCTATATTAGCATAAAATCATTTCAGTTTGAACTAACAGCACAAGCAATTTTAGAAACCAAACTTCAAATGATATTAGATAACACAATATACATGATAATAATCATGATAACCTTCACAGTTTGCATCTAAATGCGTTTATAAGCCAAATCATGAACCAAATGATTTTGCTATAGTTCCAGTTTTATTTCATATACATGTTATAACCTATATACCTAGTAACATGCATTTACAGTTCCTCTAGTACTTGTATAAATTGCTATAACTACCAAATGCAAATTATACTAGTATATGCATCATATAAAAGATTGCTCAGAACAGTTAGCATCTCACAGAGACAAATTAACATTCCCACAGAGTTAAACAATCTCCCAGAAATAACCAACATCATTAACAGAATAAGTTAGCATATTAGTGAAGCAACTAACACAAAGTATCAGTACCAAAGTGAACCCTGTCTCAAATTCCTTCCAAAGCACAGTCAATCATTAACAGTCTAGTAGAAATCAAACCTAACAGTAACTGCCAAGAATCAAATTTAATCAAGAATCGATAGGAAAGTTATACCTCTCTCTTGGTCCTTTGTAAATCGCCTCAAAAACTCAAGAACAATTAGGGCTAAGATCAAGGTTATGCTTATGAGAAATAAGGCAAGTTCCATGCAATTTACTGTCAACAGAGAACAAACCCTAGAAATTAAATCGAGTCACAGTTCATCGAATTAACAGCAAAAACCAAGAATTAGAGATAGGCAATTACCTCCTCTGGCCTTCTCCTCTTCCTTTTCCTCTTCTCTTAACCCCGAAATTTTTTCCAAATCCGAACCCTGATATAAATACTTACCTTCACAGAGAAGAAGAGGAATAGAGAGAGGCGGTTCAAGGCTCAGATGGAGATGATGCTACGTCGTACCAATTCCCTCAACCAATCAAACCAAGCCAACACACAGAGAAACGGACAGAGAAATCTGTCGCACGAGATGGCTACGTGAAAGCGCATGAGGTGTAGTAGAGGTGTCGCCTCTTCACAGGGCACCTCAAAGGCAACCGTCGCTCCCATCGAATCACAGAGTAACACCAAGACACGGGCACGCGCTCGAGTAAAGCCAGAGCAAAAGAAAGAAAGGAGAAGAGAGAAACAAGTCAGACGGAGGAGACGAGGCGGAAGGAGAAAAATCCTCGTCGACTCAGTTTTATTAAAATGAGTCCAGATTTTCTATGGCCGGAACCTTGTAGCTTTTGGTGTAACAATTCACTGACAACTAATTTTGTAAATTAGCTATTTCTCATTAAAAATTAATTAAAATAATTTCAGAAATTAGAAAATTATGGCAAATATACAGAAATACCCAGAAAATTATAACGAACATTTCCATGTCCTCAGATTAAATTTCCCGTCAGATTTCACTGTTACTTTAATTTATTTCGTGATTTAAATCATTAATTTACTTAAACAGATAATTTGGAACTTTAATTACCGACTAATCAGACAGTATTGTTACAACTTCGGATTTGGACGTCTATGTCGAGACGATCTCCGAAGTGGTGGAGGCATTTCTTCAACTTCTTCCGGCAGTTGCGGAGTCACATCTTCGACTTCTTCATGTAGTCCTGTCTGCCACGGACCCTTAGACTTTGAAGGAGTTGATCTCTTATCGCCGTCATCTTGCACCTCATGATCATCTCGTGCTATGTCTTTTGTCATCTCTTCAATCTCCGCCTCCATGTCTTTTGCTTCAGACGGAATCATGTCTTTTGATGGCCACCATGACGAGGCTTCGTCAAACACTACATTTCTTGATGTGTAGATGCGCCCGTTTGTAGGATCACAGCACCTCCAGCCCTTTCTTTCATCGTCATAGCCGACGAAGATGCATCGTACCGCCTTCTTGTCGAACTTGGTTCGAAGATGATCAGGCACAAATACATAGCACACGCAACCGAAAACCTTGAAATGACTTACTGTGGGTTTGATCTTCCAAAGCTTCTGGAATGGTGAAATAAAACCCATCTTCTCTTGAGGTAGACGGTTGATGATGTGTGACGCCGTATTCATGCACTCGGCCCAAAATCTTCCTGGCACATTCTTAGCGTGTATCATGCTTCGACATGTTTCAGCTATGTGTCGATTCTTCCTTTTTGCTACGCCATTTTGCTGTGGGGTGTTGGGACAGGTTAACTGTCGTCGGATCTTGTACTTCTTTAGGTAGGCGTCAAACTCGTGTGATACATATTCTCTTCCATTATCAGTACGAAGACACCGTACCTTTTTGTTGAGCTCACTTTCCACCTTCTTTTTGAACTCCTTGAACTTGGAAAGTGTCTCAGATTTTTCTTTCATAAAGTACACCCACACGTACCTCGAGAAGTCGTCGATAAAGGTCACCATGTACTTTGAGCCACTTATAGATGTTTGCTTGATCTGGCCAAAGACATCTGAGTGGACTAGCTCCAATGGCTCCTTAGCTCTAAACTTGGATTGTTGGTAAGGAAGTTGATGTGCCTTACCAAATTGACATCCCGCACATACTATGTCGGTGCGTACCTCTACGTCTGATAGGCCTTTGACCATCGACTTCTCGACCATGAGCTTCAGCTTGTGATAGCTCACATGCCCCAGTCGTGCGTGCCAGAGATCGGATGTCTCATTCTTCCGAGTCTTGTCTACATAGGCCGACTCCGCCGATATCACATATATCGACTCCATTCTTCGGCCCTCCATGATTGGTGTGCCTGACGCTTTTATGTTGCGGTACACTCTAACCTCTTGAGGTTCGAACAACACATAGTTGCCTTGTGCCGTCAGTTGTGAAACCGACAGAAGATTCTTCTTCATGCCGGGAACGTGGTAGACTCGTTGCAACTCTATCTGCTCTGGGTTGAAACGAGAAGGAATTGTCGTCTTACCGATATAAGCAATCTGCAACTTGGAGTTGTTGGCGGTCACAATCACTTGCCTTTCATTATATTTCTCCAAGTCTTCAAGTTTCTTGATGTCGCCGGTCATGTGGTTTGAGCAACCAGAGTCGACAATCCAGTCACTCTCGTAGTTGATTCGCCGTGGGTCTTGGTCACCAACGGGTACCGTGGTCTCTACAACCTCCGGCGGAGTTGTCTCAGATCCGCCGACTACCTCCCATAGGTCTTGACCTTGTAGGTAAGACTCTATGCAGGTTCTCCAATTTGTATAATTGGTTTTATTTAATTTCTTAAGACCACTAGTCGTACCTACGAAATCTATGGCTTCGGCTAGGTTGATGACGTCTAGCAAGCCTCTTCTAGGAATCGCAAACTCCCGACACTATGCGTGACCTTCACGATAAATTCGACCGATCCTCCGACAGCGCTGGCTCGTACTGGCTCTGATACCAGATTGTTGAGTAGAGGCGAGGCGCTATGCTCAAACTTGCTCTTTATTATCACTCAAAATATCGTTACAACCTCTACTTCTTTAATATTATACCTTCAAGAATACAACTCTACTTCTCAACTATTACTACACCTCCTAACTACTAGCACTCTTACAAGTGGACTTGATTTTGCTTTGCTTAAACTTTGATGCCCTTAGCTTGGATGACAAATGGATGCCAAGCCCACCTATTTATGCTTGCTAATGGAACACACTAGAAACTTAGATATTTTGCTAAGTATCTAGAGTTATCTCCTAAAATATCTATAATCTAGAAACATCTTCCAAAATATCCAACTTAGATATTTTTACTATATCTCTAGAATTTTCTTCTTCATGAAACTTACTGATTTATCTAGAGATTTCTTAATTTTGGGCTTGGGCCAATGTTGATATTTAACATTTATTTTAACATCACAGAATTTCAGATCTATGTTCATTTCTGGTTTTTATTGTTTTCAGCCTAAGGTCTACCAGTGTCTAGGTTTGAGCTTTTTTTCGTGTCATAGTCAATCTGAGGTCGCAGAGGAGTCAGCTTTTTCTTCTTTCCCCCACCCCCCCCCCCCCCCCCCCCCTGTCATGTTAGATAATGTCGTTATTCATTTATGTGAGTTGGGTAGATTTGGGTTTCAAGTTTGGTTTAATAGTAAGTTGGATGTTCAAGTGTCGTAGGCTGAGGTCAGGTAAACTTTGGATTTGATCAGTTCTGATCCAGCTTGGATCATTGGCTTTATTCAAAGTTGTAGAATGGCACAATTATGGGTTCGATTAGGATGATTAAATTAAGGTAAGATTACTATGTGGGAAATTTAATTAGTGCTAAATTCTGCTCTCACTACTTGCACAAGGTGGCATCAGGTCTTGTTGCATTGGAAATTAAAAGACTAAACTGCCTCATCAACAAATTCAATACTTGTTTTTTTTTTTAAAAAAAAAAAAAGAAAGGCTCAATAACCCCTATTATACTGTGGCATCAAATCGGCAATATGACAACCACGTGGATCAGAAATCAAAACGATATATCATACATATTTTTTTAATGAATGTCTAATATACCTGCCATTCATCGCTTAATATGATTAGACAGTGCCATAAAATATTTTCAGAATTGCACTTCGTAATGAATAATTTGAAATTTAGAAGCCATATATTACTCAGGGTTGGGTTGTCAATGAAATTAGATTAACAATAAAGGCTGCAAGCAAGGATTCACTAGCTTATCTTTTGGGTCATGCCCGTTTTTTGTTTTAGTTTTTTTACTATGGACCCCTCAGTAAATATAAAAATTGAGCTTCGGCCCGTTTAGTTTTTAGTATCACATTACAAAGATATCAAAACGATTAGTTTTCAACATTTTTAATTATGCTACATTGTCTACATCTTTCTCTGTTTAATTTGCTTTCTATAACATTCAACAAAACTTCTAATTGATTTGCTTTCTATAATATTCAACAAAACTTCCGAAGTAATACAACTTATTTTATATTCATTTGTATAAATTTCCGTATGCCACTTTTGGTGGTATTCCACATTGTTCATGTATTTAGTGTTTCGAAAAATAACTGGCAGTAATAACTTTATACACATTTACTAAATGAAAGGTTTACTAGCAACTCTGTCTACAAACTTATCAGGCTTTACCCTTCGCATTCCTCTTCTTCTCTGCAGCCGATTTGGAACATGAGAATCCCTCCCAGGTTTAAAGTTTTCTTGTGGCTCATGTTTCAGAACAGAATTGCAACCTTAGATAACTTGCAAAAGAGGGGATGGACCTTACCGAATAGTTGTTCTTTATGTTTCAAGGATACTGAATCTGTTTCTCATCTATTAAATTCATGTATCTTCTACCAGCATCTCAGGGTGCTGTTGCTGGCAAGAAATTGCGTGCTGACTGCTGCTTTTGTTTCTGCTACTCCAGATACATTCTGACATTCTTCTTGATCGCCCTATAAAAGAGCCAATTAGAGAGCTTTTTGGAATTGCATTTTTCATGGTCTGGAGAGAGAGATGCAGGAGAATTTCAAAGAGAGGCTCAAGTCTCAGTTAGATTTAGTACACGAGATTTTTTCGGAGTGGAGAACACTTAAAAGATAGTCTTTTTATTCATTCCTTGTTTTTAGACTTTAAGCTTTTTTCTGTTTTTTTGTTTTTCGTTTTTGGTTTTGGCTTTTATTATCAGCTACTGGCTGATCACTTTAATTTGTACTCTTTTTTAATTAATATAAGATAGGGCTTGACCGTTATCTTTCATCGAAAAATAATTGTAAGGTTTTTTATATATAGGAATTATTTTTTATTTTAAAATTTTCAAAAAATTTTTCTTTTTTCTTGAAAGATACGCGGGGAAAAATCCTAATTAACGAATCAGCTGCGAGATCACGTCCCGTACATTGACCGAAAAGTAGTAAGATTAAGACATGTGGTTCTTTTTTTCCTTTTGTAAAAAGACATGTGGTTTTTGCTGTTTCTGTTTGTAAAAGAAAAAACTGTATATTATTAATTAATATATATAATTTGATATATATAGAATAAAAAGAGAGGAAAAACAAACCTCGACGGAGCCTTCATGTTCAACAGCAACATGCCATTCGCCACCACAGCTTCCAAATGCCTCAAAGTATACTGCCCGAATATACTTAGGAACAGTATATTCTTAAGTATACTGCCCGTATATATATATATATAACTCAAAGTATATTCTTAATTTTATTTTTACCTCATCCGAATTTTGACCAGTTGAATTCCCTTTGACTCGTTGACCAGAATTGTATGAATTTATTTGGTCTTTATCCTTTTTGGCTCCATAATCCTTCGACCCTATCCGGTTCACTATAAAAAAATATTGCCAAACCATCAACCGACTTAGCCTAACTTTGTTCTCATCCATTTTGTTGTCTCCTTTGTTTTTATTGGCTGGGAAAGAATAGAAAAAAAATTGAGACGTACTTAGAACCTAAGTATTAGGCTGTATAAATACCACGCCAATCCTTTTGTTGCGCATCAGACTTCTATCCAAATTCACTCCAAAAGTTTAGCTAAATGAAAGGAAATACATAGGAAGGGCATAGAAGTTAGAGGCAACATGTAAAAGATTAAGATAGTAGGGAAGTCGTGCACCTGTCGAAGTCAAGGCGGTTGATACGACTGAAGTTTCGATTTGTAGAGTACTTGCTTGCTTGATTTCCAGGTGCGGATCCCACACAACTTGATTACATGTTAGAAATTATTTACGTATAAATGCATTGCATAATTTGAACCGATAATTGCACGCACATTTGAATTGTATCATTTAGCTTATATTAGTTAATATTATTGCATGTTGAGATGGTTCCGAATTGAATGAATGATGATAATTGTTGGTACTTCTATACGTTGAAATGACACTGGTTGGGTTGGGCGTTGGGGTAGCTCCCTGACGTGCCAGTCTCCGTGAGTAAGCGCTTATATCCGTGGTCTGACAGTGTTCACGTAATTAGTACCGTTTGCTTATCTATTTGTCTGAATTAATGATGAATGCATGGTTTCGTATACAATATATGTTCTATTGTATATTCAGTCTCCTCTGATCAAGGAGAGATGGATCCTTCTGGATAATTCAGTTCAGATTTGAATGATCGATATTGAACCAGCCTCAGTATTAGATAGTTGACCAAGTTGAACCGACACTTTTGTGCAACCATCTGAATATGACTTTTCAAATTGACTGATGTGTCGAGTTCATCTGCATTGCATCTTCGTGTTGTATTATAAAATATATTGATACTTTCTTTATATAAATTATGTGTTTTCTAACTCGGTCTGTAAATAGTTCCGAAACATGTAAGCTTGTTCGTGTGGCTGGAACTAAATACCGCACTGAGATAAATTGTATTTATCTCATTCTTTGCTTTTTGCATTGTTTCCACGATGGTTTCAGTTCCAGTGCAGGACAGTAAGACGATTAGTAGGCCGTTGGATTATATGGTTAAAAACCGAAGTATGTGAACCAGACAATTGTAGTGCATATCTTATTTATTTTTAAGTTAATATTTTTCTTTTAAAATTTATATTTAGATTGTAACTCAACTCTTTTAATGAATTTTGATTTGTTAATTGTATTTTAAGTTGATAAATAGAACTAATTGAGTTTTGGTAAGCCTTGCGGGTGCAAGGGCATCCGCGGCGGGCACGCCGCTGTGCACCGTCCAGTTACGGTCGCAACGGGGTGTCACACATTGCCAGCCCATGACTCCCAAGCCGCCATTTGCTCCTCCTTAGCTCCCACATACTCGATGCCCAACACTCTATGCTCAAATTTGATGCACTTTGACAACCCAAAGTGACTAAGACTAACATATGACCAAAGGTACTCTATTACCTGCAATTTTCAATTTGTGTGTGAATAATTAAATGACATTACAAATTGCATAACAATCAGCTCACGCTTCTAGAGCGAGTAGTTGAGCAAAAACAAAACCTGATGGTGGTTGGGATACAGGTCTGTGACATGTTCCGGCCATGGGAAGTCTGAGAACCGATACATGAACGAAGGAGCTTGAAGTTTCGTGCAGTCCAAAGTTCGGGACCACACCCCGCCTATGTCGGAGCTGGATTCGAAGACGACCGGGTTGAAGCCCCGATCAAGGGCTTGTTTGCATGCAGTGAGGCCGCTTACACCAGCTCCGATAATACATATCCGTTTACTTTCCATTTTCAATATGATGGATCTAGTTGGGTTTTGGTGCCCTTTAATTAAATATATGTTGGTTGTGGTTGGGAAGCTTCAATCAATTGGATTAGAACACAATATAATTAGTGTGGATCATGACACATAATATAATGGCGTCTATGTCAAGAGACTGGAGAGTGCCCATACAACGCACCCTTCAATTCCTTGAAATCGGACAGTGAACTACAAAAATTGGAACATGTAACTTGGGACACAGTGTATGCGTCATGCGTGAAAAGTATTGTCAAATTACAACTATGTTGTTTGTTTCTGATGCACAATTTTGAAGTACGGACTAAAATTGTCAAATAGCCTAAAGTATTGTCAAATTACAACTATGTTGTTTGTTTCAGATGCACAAGTTTGAAGTACTGACTAAAATTGATGTTTTAATAAAAACCTATGTATCTAGAATTTTTTTAGCGGTCATTTGGTAACCTGTTCTTTTTTATTCTTCAGATAACTGTGAGCAATCTATGAGCATTGAAATAAGACGAAAGTTCGTAAACATTTTTTTCAACACAATATTAAATTTGTTTGTGTGAGAAAATATTGGTAATATACTTCATAATAAAAAAAAATACACATAAATAAAAAAAAAATAATGTGGAAGTTGTTGTAAATAATAACAATTAAAAAAAAAACTGAAAACGAAAGCTGACTTTTATATGTCAATGTCCCCACTAGTGATCTAAACATCGTGATAAAAATATATTCTCGTTCTATTAATATACATAATTAAATGACAAGAGCAAATCGTAATTATAAGATATATCTGAGGAAGTTTATTAAATTGCTGTACTTGTGAGGTCATATTATCCTCTTGAATATAATTAAACTGGTACAATAGAACAAATTAGCTGTACGTCTGTTCTTGATTGGTCAGACGGTACATTTTCTATCAACCTCATGGAACACGAGAGTGAAGAATTAACCCTTTTTTAAAACCTCATGATCAGAAAGACGTGTATTTTATATTTAAAACTAAAATACAGATCAAAACATTTTATATTGCATGTTGTACATTAATTGGTGTTTTGTGTATAAAATTTAATGACTACCAAATACATCTTGTGCGGGATCAAAAAAAGGGGAAAAATTACCAATCACCATTATTAACAAATCTGGCATCAGCTATTTAATTCATTTATAACTAGTTCCAATAAAATTTCAAGTACTTCATTCCTGGCCTATCATTTTCAGTACAAATTGCTCTCAGAAAAATGCAAAACATACAAAAGATATAAAAGTAAGAGCATTAGCAACTTCGAACTTTTTTTTAGGCAAAATTGGGCCCATACCTCTCAAATCATTGAAAGCAGTCCTGTACCCTTCAATTCTTCATAGAATTAGACATATACCCTCATCAGTAATTTTAATTAATTTCTGAATATAAAAAACTGATTTTTATATTTTATGACGAAATTGTCCCCTCAACTTTAAAGCATTTACTAGTTTCTAGTTCTAGTGCCACTGTGCTTTCTATCTCATTATTCTTTGTTTTATTACTCCAAATCTGTAGTTTCTTTTTGCTTACGTATAACCTTGTTTTTCCTATTTCCTTTCAACCTAATAAGTTGTACGAACGGAAATCCACTGGAGAGTGAGAACAATACCAAATTTAATTCTGATTCGTTGAGGCATTTCATCGAACACTGTGGAGGCACACCTCAACTCCTCAAGGACTTAAATTTTGTCGCTTCCACCAGCACCTTTGGTACTGGGCCAGGTCTCGGTTGCAGCTCTTGCACGTTGCATTCTCACAAAAAATGGCATCTCTACCTTATTTGTTAAATTAATCTCTATACCGGACTTAGGCTGCACACCTCAAGACATATCTTATTTATGATCTTTCATCTTCTGCAGTAGTTAATCCATCACCCAATTAATCACTTGAGTTCAACGTTACAACACGAAATATTCAATCATGGACAAAATATTTGAGATTATTTTTGCACATACACAAGATATTCAACATTTAACTAATTAAATACGTACGAAGATGAGTTGATAAGAGAGGAGTTTATACAAGGACACATTTTTCATAAAATATAATTTTTTTTATATTTAGAAATTAATTAAAATTCTTGAGAGAGTATATATCTAGACATCTAGTTCTATCAAGAATTGAGGGGTATGGGGCCAATTTCAATGATTTGAGGGGTAAATATCTAATTAAGAAAGATTTGAGGGGTTTGAGCCCAATTTTACTTTTTTAATAATGCCAATTATAATTATGTTATAAGGGATAAATAATGCAAGCGCATTATCACTTGATAATAAAATTGGTGGATATATGCCGATATTTTAATTTCTTAAACGTTATGCATTCATAATTACAATTGTTGGAAACTCATCCGCAAAAGAAAAGATAAATATAATTTAATTTTAAAAACAGGGAAGAGATCGAGATGAACCTTTTTTTTTTTTTATATATATTCCAATCTGATAAACTTAAAAACTGTAGTCATATGACTGGGTAACGCCATAAAATACTATACAGTTAAACTAATAATGATCTTTAAACTTTAAAGTTCTCTAAAGTTCTGCATACCAGATCTTTTTTTTTTTCATATATATATATGAAAAAATTGAGAACTTTCAAAATTGAGAACTGACGGGGTTTAACCGGAATTCCAGTCAAAGCGCTTGTATTGAATCCTTTATATATATATATATATATATATATATATATATATATAGAGAGAGAGAGAGAGAGAGAGAGAGAGAGTTTTGCTATGGTGAGTTGCAACTCACGAAGCCTTCCATGAGTTGCGATCAAAACTCTTAAATATGATTCAAAATGACCGATCCAAACCGTCCAATATGATCTCCATATTGATATCTCATTGCAGACCAAATTTTATAATTTTTCGAAATTTTTAAGTATTTTTTTCGGATTTTTAAAAACTGCTGTTTTTGAACGGAACATAATTAATTAGATTAGCGATTTTCTAAAATTTCAAAAAAATACTTAAAAAATTCGAAAAATTATAAAATTTAATCTACAAGGAGATTTCAATATGGAGATCATATTGGACGGTTTGGATTGGTCATTTTGAATCAGATCCAAGAGTTTTGCTCACAACTCACGGAAGGCTTCGTGAGTTGCAACTCACCATAGCAAAACTATATATATATATATATATATATATCCGCTTCAGTAGCATAGTAAGAGAATAAAAAATATATTAGAAAATGATATCGTACAAATTCAACGAGACATTTAATTGGATATGATACGAGTTTTGCATATTGACTATTTTTTTTCAAATTGATTTACTAAGAGAATATTTAAGATAGAAGTCACTTTTTATAAAACATTTTCGCTACTCTTGCATAAGAAGTAAAAATCGCAAAATAATAATAAAAAAAAACATTTTACATTTTCTTTTGTTCTTGTTGGATGAAGAAATTTAGTGTTGGACATACGTCTTGTTGTTGTTGTTGTTGTTGTTGTGATACATTTTTGTTTGACATAATTAGATGCGAAATAATTTTTCTAAAAAGTTATTGCATAGTGGAAACTAGACATACTGATTGCCACAATGGAACCCTAGAGAAAATGGGGAATTACTTACAACAATCCCTCTGAATATCATCCTTAATCATCTGATGGGCCTCTGGGGCTTCTGGGCTTCCAACTCCCATTTTTCGCACGTGGTATTTGGCGTTCCCTCATTTCCTTTGCTTGTCATGTGACCTCAATATAAACTGATCTTCCATCTCACTTTTTCGATCCCGACACCTCCATCGGCGACACCACCACCTCCGACGTCCACGTAGATCCAAAGTGCGTTTGATCTAAGTTTCAGATCTCTCTCAACTAGACTCCGCCGTCACCATTTCTCCACCTCCAATTGACGTTCGCAAGCTTCCGACGAAGTACGACCCTGCGACCTTCGACCCCTCTGCACACTCCACTCCTTCTGATCGCGCATGGCACCTCGTCGACGAGGTCGCCTCTCTAACCCTAGTAGAAGTGTTTGAACTCTCCTCTTTGCTCACCATCCGATTGGGCGTGACGGAGCCACTGAGTGTTTCTATCGTGAACGCTGGCGGAGGTGGCAGAGGAGGAATTGGTGGTGCTACCACGGGTGCCATAGCTGGAGCAAAGGAGGAGAAGAAAACTGATAAGACTGTGTTTGAGCTTCAACTGTATTTGTTTGATGCTGCTTCTAAGATCAAGGTGAGGTTAATTGATTTTGTTTCTCACCGATCCTTCAAAGATGATTTGAAATGAGGTCTTGCATTATTGTGTATCACAATGATATGGTACTGATACTGATATTGATACTGACTACCTAGTGTTATAGGCAGACAATTGGGCATCAATGAGCCTTACTAAGTTGCAATTGTGCTATTAATCTTTCTTTCAGTACTCCTGGATTTATACCTTAATTTGAGAATAATTATTATGCGAATTGATTTTAATATCATCATTGTTAACTGTATGATCAGTTAATTTGATTAAAAGATTAACTAGATTAAATACTTTTTTCCAACACATTGAACTTTTAATTTACTGAGGGATATTATCTCTTATTATATACTATTGATCATTCTCTTTTTATGAAAAATTCAGGTTTGAAAGTGACAATATTGACAGAGGAGAACTAGAGAGGAGAATTAGTGAGGATAGCTACTGCTAGGGCTGAAAAGCTTTTTCCTGATGGATTTGATTTGAGCGTACATATTTCCATGAAATATGGTGATACTCTGTCTTCTCTTCTCTGAAAGAAAATCATATTGTTTCACATATTTCTATAAACAAAAAAAAAACATATTACTTGGTCTTCAAATTGCGAAAAAGAGCTCATATATCACACCCTCCATCTTTTATACCAAAGTTTTTGCAGCTTTATAGGTGCTTTTATGATACTTCAAATTTTGCTGGGTAGTCATATTATGCTTAGTACAGTACTTTGCTGAAATGCGACAAATATCATACCGAATTCAGATAAAGGGGTTCTGTTACACGGAGGTCCAATGATAAGAAACAATATTATTCTGTTACAGTTTAATTCCATGAAAACCTGATGTGTAAAAGTCAGGATCTAACTACCAATTATAATTTTTCTTTTGTAGTCAAAATGATCTAAGAGCGGCTGAGTGTGAACATGCTTTAGCTGTTGGTGTCTATACTGGTGTGGTTTTGAGGGTCGAACTACATATGGCTAGCAATGGCACTGCAATTATACTTCCAGATCTCACAGATTTCATCGGATTCATGCACCTACTTGGCTTTTGAAGGCTAGACAATATCAATGTGTTATTCCATTTCAATATAATTTGTGTTGATGGGAGCCAAACTCATTTTGATGGCCTCGTTTTATTATTCATAATGAAGGAATGTTGGCCTTTGTAGAAGCTCACTGATTGTATTACCTATTCATTTGATGTGATGATATCCTAGTGATAGTGGACTGGTGGTAGAAGACTTGGATAACTGCATGATCGATTAATTTGAATAACGGATTAATTTATTTCAGTAAGAAATCAGTTAATTACTATACGTGATCGATTAATTGATAAAAATGATCATTTTAATAAGGGATTGTTTAGTTGCTATAACTGAAAATTTATTCTTTGTTTTAATATTATCATTGTTAACTACATGATCAATTAATTCGAGTAACGGATTAGTTTATTTCAGTATGAGATCAGTTAACTGAATTAATGGATAAATAAGTTAATTGTAGTAATGCATCAATTTATATCTGTAAGGGATCGGTTAATTGATATAAGAGATCATTTAAATTGATATAAGGATCGTTTTATTTTAGTAAGGGATCATTTTAATTGAATTAATAAGGAAACAGATTGTTATAATAAGAGATCAGATTGTATAATAAGGAATCAGATTGTTATAATAAGAGATCAGATTGTATAATAAGGGATCGGATTGCTTTAATAAGAGATCATATTGTATAATAAGGGATCATATTGTTTTAATAAGATATCAAATTGTATAATAAGGGATCAGATTGTTATAATAAGAGATCAGATTGTATAATAAGGGATTAGATTGTTTTAATAAGAGATCATATTGTATAATAAAGGATCAGATTGTTTTAATAAGGGATCAAATTGTATCATAAGGGATCAGATTGTATAATAAGGGATCAAATTGTTTTAACAAGGGATCAATTAGTGAGAGAGTGGAGCATAGTGGAGTGAGCGGTGTCCAAAATGGAAAGGGCACTTCCAACACCCTTTCTATTTTTAGTTGGGATGATAAAGGATGACAAAATCAGGGATTACACCTATCACTCCCGGAGAAAATGCGTCCCGCACACAGACTGAGTTGCTGACTGGTGAGTGGTGACAGGCACAATAACGCTTATAGAATTCGACCTTTCATGTTTTACAATTTTATTTCTAATAAAGTCTAATTTTGTAATTTTGGGCGTACCCATGAGAAAAAAGGCCACAACTAAATGGTACTTGTCATTTTCCCCCTATTTTTGCATCATCATGTATTACTTAGAGGTTCTGATCGAGATTCGCTCAATACATAATTTTTTATTGTATTAAATCTTAGTTTGTTTTTATAATTAAGTTATATATAAAACGAAGATAATTAAATTTAGTATGGTAGGACCATATTGACGAAAAAAATAAGGGTTTGAAAATGAGGTAGTTCTACGGGAGAAGGAGTAGAAGAGAAAGGTAAAGAGAGACTCCGAACAACACAAAAAAGAGATAGAGATATGATGAAAATGATAGGAAGAGGTCACAAAAATCAGAAACAAAACAATGTGCTGCCAAACTATTGTATGTTGGTGAATCAAGTCAGTTTTATGAGCAATAATACCTGGCACACAAATATTTACAGAGTATCACATTAGAGAAATTGGAAAAAAAAAAAAATACTATTTCACAATGCTTGGAGTGTCGGACTACATTTAACTAAACGATTCTGACGCCCACACATCTCTATTTTTATTTTTTATTTTTGATGCGCTTTTAAAAAAAAAAAATATCTCTATCACCTGCAATCATCGGTTAAATTAAAAGCGAGCATCAAATTACGAATTGTGTATCAAGACTAAGAATCTATATATCAAGCGCCAAAGAGTTGGGTGCTTCGTTTAAGCGTATCCTTTTTTTTTTCTTTTTTCTTCTTCCGTTTTGTTCTTTCAAGAGAATTATCGGTAAGTATTTAAAAAAATATATTAAATCACGGTTCAAGATTACTAGTTAGATTTACTTCTTCTCTTTCAACTTAGAAGAGTTACAAGAGTTACATGGTGACTTTTCTATATTCATAAGTTGAAGGGAAATAAGAACTTTAGCCAAGTGTTAAAAGAACGTACAACAAACTAAACCTATAAGGCTATAACTTATAATAAAAAAATTTAATCGGGCCTTATTATTAATTTCAACAACTACAGCCTTCTTACCAGAAAAAGTGTCACATTGGGCCAAACCTCACCCACTTATTTTGTTAAATAAGGAAAAATAAATAGGCCCAATAAAAGAGCTCTCTTTTCTCCGATCTGCTTTTCTCTCCTCTCCTCCAGTGAAAATGGAAGATACGCCAACGAATTTCACTCTTTTGCGAAACAATTACTGGGTGCTGAGACATGGGAGAAGCATTCCAAACGAGCGTGGTCTCATCGTTTCTTCATTGGTAGCTTAGTTTTTTCTTTTTCAAATTGGTATCTGGTTCCTTTATTTTCCCAACTTTTTTTTTTTTTCGAATTTTTGAAGTGAGTTGTTTGTACAAATTTCCAGGAAAATGGGACTCGTGAGGAATTTGGGTTGGCTGCGATGGGAATTGAGCAGGCGAGGTTAGCTGGTGAATTATTTAAGAAGGTTAATTATCTTATGTATTTTCGTTTGGTGACAACTGATTTCTTGATGGGATATACATATGTAAAGTACTGGGAAAAAACTAACAATGGGTACTTAGCAATATATGTATTGTTTTTTTTATTTAACTAATTATTGTCAAATATGGTTGCAGGAGTTGGAGGAAAAGAACTTCTCAATTGACAAAGTCCGAATCTGTTATTCCCCATTTACAAGAACAATTGAAACTGCTAGAGAAGTTGCTAGAGTTTTGGGAATATCATTGGATAGTTCCAGTTGTAAAGTAAGTTTCTACTGTCGACTGTAATAAAATGGCCAAGTATTTCTCCATTTAATTTTTGATTCAATTTGTTTTGACATGATAAGTATATAATAAAAAGCACTTAACAATGATTTTGGTCAATGTTTATAGGAAATGGTAGAATTTCGCGAACGGTATTTTGGAACACTTGAGCTCCTTTCACATGACAAGGTGAGTTGGTTTTCAATATATAGTGCTCCTTGTAGTAATAGCTTTGTCTAGGTGAGCATTCATTTTCTTTGAAAAATAAAATGTTTGCAAATGATTGGCTATGAAGTTAAAAGAGACATGCAGTTTTCTCTGGTAAATGGCTAAACAAAAATAAGGACCTTTTTAGTTCTGGGTGATAATGTAGGTAGCATGTTATTTTCTTGTTGATAACTTTGTGGTTTTTAACCTTTTGTTTGAGTAGCTAAATTTAGGTTCAATTTAACAGTATACCGAGGTGTGGGCCCTTGATGAAAAAGATCCTTCTATGCCACCAGAAGGTGGTGAGAGTGTTGCTGATGTTGCTTCTAGACTAGCAGTGGCTCTGCTAAATATTGAAACAGCTTTCCAAGGGTATTTGGTTGCAGTTCTCTTTTTTTGATGCTGTTACTATGTTTGAATTTTTGAATTTTGACAACATAACTCAATTTCAAATAAAGAGTTAGCGGAGTCTTACCAATGGTCACATTCTAAATTAAATAATTTCTTAATTGTCACTCATAAACCATGGTCACATTCTAAATTACTAATCATACATGCTTGTGTGTGCTTTAAGGTTGAATTGTGGTCCCACACAAGTAATTAGCTCATTGGCTTGCCCTGCTGCTAAATGTGGAGATATGTATCTTGGAAATACCTCTTCAAACTCAGCATGTGACAGCACACTTTGTTCTTATGCTGGGTACACCAATAGAACCTCCTTCACTATTCTTACCAATCTCACGACACTCCCCGTATGCAACAGTGAGTTCTTTTTTTTTTTCTTTTTCTTTTCCTCATAAACGATCTCTTTTAGTGTATGATATCATAATTTGTTAAGTTCTGATGTGTTCCCTTGCTGTTGTTGAGTTGCAGATGTGGCTTCGCCAGTTTCTCAGCCAAAAGCTAGTTCTGCCTTGAGATTGAGATTGGGGCTGTCTAGCTGGTTGAATTTGTTGTTCTTGTTCATGTTAGCTTGCTCTGCTTTTATTGGTAATTAAATAGGCGTAGGTTACCCAGTGCTATTTTTGTGTGTTGTTGCACAACAATTTTAATAATTTTGCTTCTCTAGCTTGTTTAGTGGTTAGTAAAATTTTGAACTCAAGTCTTTTTTTTTCTGTGATATTAACGTATATATATTGGTGAAATTATCTCTCTTAAAATTGCCAGAGGCTGCCATGAGAAGATTAACGATTAAATAGAGTTCATTCAGCTAGGGTTTTATCACTTGTTAAATTACATTACAACAGAAAGGAAATGAGATGCAATAAGCAAGCAAGGAGAAAAAAAAAATGAAGTATTTGAGCACAAGGCAATAAAAAAGAAGCATCTACTATCTATCAGCATAGCTGATTCATATCTTGACTTTTTGTGTGGACTTTGTGTACCGGCAATTTCTCACAATCAGAGTTACTATACAAAAATGGGGGCATTTGATCTCTCTTTCTGTGATATCTAGCTTGATAACTAAAGTGTTGTTAGCTATTCTGACTCGATATGAGAAAAAAAAAATTATATTAAGATTTGAATTTATGGACAAGCTATGCAGCTATATCATTTTTTTTGCGGAGGTCGAGGACAAAACTTGTTTGCAAATACAAAAATTACTGAATTAACAGATATAATTCACACCAAAATGATTTCCAAGAAAAGTTACAAAGTTGAATTTTGAAACTCTAGCTGTGGTTCTAAATCACTGTGAAGACTTTCAAATTACAGCTGGTAGAGTTTATAAAAAAGTTAAAATCTATATTTCCAAATTAGAGTCAGAACATCAAACTTTGATTGTTAGCATTTTCTAAACTCTGGGGGGAGTTTGAAATGCCAGTGTTTGTAGTTTTCAACTTTTTGTGAATTTGAGTCGGAAAAGATAATTTAGGCCAATTATTTCATTCACACATTTCAGAAGTCAATAGCTTCTGGTCAATGATTCCATTTCTACGAGGCAAATTTATTTTTTAGTCGATCTTTATATATCAAAAATTCGCCAACACCTCTGTATTTATGCACCAAATAAAAATGTGGCTCATGGCTCTACCAATTATGTGCATGTAAAAAGATATATAAGAAACGAAAAATAAGCATATAAAGCTAGCAACTAAATCAAAGTGAAACAAAAACCAGTGTTAAGGAATCATTTTAGACAAAATTTAATATGATAACAAAAATGAAAAGTTATCATGTCTGGTTCCTTCAGGTATACTTTACAAATATGAGGTTGAGTAATATCAGTCTTGACTCTTGACTTATAGATGACCTCGGCAACGTGATTATATCTCAAATTTTTAGGTTCTAATGACCGATCCGAATTGTCGAATGTGTTATCCATATAGAAATCTCGTGAAAGACCAAAATTTATATTTAACAAAAAACTTGAAAATTTTATAAAATTTTAAATATAAATAATTTTGGACCCTCTAATAACAATAAAATAGTAAAAGAAATTAGAAAAATATAAAATTTGATCTCCAACTAGATTTCAATATGGAGAACATATTGAATTAAGGATTCGAATTAGTCGTTAGAACCTCAAAAATTGAGATACAATCACGACTGACCGTCTCATCTGTTAGTCTTTACTGATTTTAGTGGAGATATTACTCTTCACTTTTGGAAGTATAATTTTAAATTTATCTTCATGTTCAAATATTTCTGGGAATCTAATTTTATATATATTTGTAATTTTTAAATTTTTTTAGATTTAAAAAACACTATTATTTGTCGTCTACAATTCTCAAATCAGTTGATTTTTTTTCTTAAATCTAAAACAAATCGGGAAAAATTTAATTTCCAATAAGATTTTAATTACTAAAGTAAGCGGTGTGAATCAGCTATTGAAAATTATAAAATTGAAATACAGTCGCCATTGATTCAGACATTGAACTAATGAGCAGTATTGTGATCTAATAATGACCTCATGGTCTTTCAAAGAAAAAAAAAAAAAAAAAAAGAAAAGCGATGACCTCATGCAAAACAAATGGGGCTCTTAGACAGGAATTTTAATTTTGTAATATGCTTTAACTAGTTGCCTTGCCGTCGCGGCTTCGCCGCGACCAACCCCTAGATTATGTGTCCGTCGATTAAGACATGTTTGCGAAATGTTGTCATTGAGATAGGCAGACAGTTTGGTTTGACATTTGTTAGATTTGTTAATAGAAATTAGAACTTTAGATGCCGGAGCGATGAATAGAGGAGAATGTGATGTCGTTCAAAAAAAGAATTGGAAGTGGTACGAAGGATGTACTTATAGTACATAAGGAAAATATAAAAAAAAAACAAAGAAAGGCACGCGTGTACATGTACTACATTTATCAAATATAAAAGGATTGTACATGGGTGTGTAGAACATGTTACAATTGTGCTTTATCCTTTGTCAATAAGGATTGGCAATATCCTGATCACTGGCCACTCAGTGAAACTACAAATAAAAGTGTGGTTGACATTTGAACTGTAGTATTAAGATAATAGCTAGAGAGTCTAAGGTCTATAGTATGTTTCATTTTAAATGAAATAATCGCCTAAAAAACTACTTTTTTACAAAAACAAATACTGACAAATGATGAGTATTATCTGCAAAAATTATTCTTCTATGATATAAAGAAGATCATAAAGAGGAAAGGACTTATTACATGAGAACTATTCAAAAGAAGATCCAATAAGCTATGTTTGAAGACTTAATAAGCCCGTTAGTTTAGTATGTCCAATGTAAGTTATTTTTTCTATTTGGTTTCTTTAATACTGGTTATAGTACACCTTGTCACCGAAAAGAAAACCAATGGATTTTATCGAGAATCAGATAAAACAAATAATAAGCTTATTATTAGGCACAAAATCTTACCAGTTTATTTTTCAAAAAAAACTCTCACCTGATAGCACCAATGAAATAAGAACTATGAGGATCCTACACCTGCCTGTACCACATGGATCTAAGCACTGAAGGATGTTTTCATTTTTTTATAATTTATGCAAGTTTTAAGGATAAAAAAATACCTATTGTATCACATAGCACTCATAACGTCAGTGAAGTGCACTTGAATAGAAAAATCTGGAAACTGTAGCCAATTGAATCAAGTAAAAAATGAAAATAAATGTATATAGGTCGTATGACTATATTAATTGACCTTGGAGCAGACCTTGCTTTCATGGCTCTACTAAGCTTCCAGTTCCATCACGATTCCTGCCATGTATGTATCAAAATTTTATAATAAGCATGCATACAATAAATCTTATTCGTATGCTTTAGAGATCAAGACCGTTAAAATAAAAAAGGAAAGATAAAATAACAAAATGCCTTTTCAAAAATAGCACACAATAATTTTAGTTCCTCCTGCTTTCCACTCGGACCTAACCGTGCAATGACACATATAATGAAACTGCCAGAATGTTCCAGTAAAAGTATTATGAGCCTAACCTTATTTTGTGAGCCTAACACAATTATCCACAATATGAGAAGCAATCAAGCAAGCCGTTTGTTTCTGGTAGCAGCATTTTTCATTTTCAAAAGAACCAAGTCATTACATACTAAAGTTGAGTACACCAAATCTTCCTTTCTCCCTGACTTTCCAAGGTAACATGCACCACACTCGACTACAACATTGCTTCCTTCTCCAATACGGCTCTGGAAAGTCAGGGATCTCAATGTATATATGATGAAAAAATTTTATGATTCATCAAAACCAACTCAAAAAGATAAAATTAGTTTTGGTTTAACTTACTAGTAAATGAGAGCTACAAATATTGACCACTTTACCCTTCGATATAAGAATTGCTTATCATGAAAACTTTGGCCTTGTTAAAAATTAACAAACAATAATAAACTTTGGCCTTGTTAAAAATTAGTAAACTTTTGAGGCACAATTCTATTACAAAATTAGATTTTAGCACTAATTATACAGAGAATGGAATAAAATAAATGAACCTTCAAAAGATGTACTAAGCAATTTGTGATCAAATATGGCGCTTGTTATTTATTTGAAGCTTGCAATAGAATCACTTGAATTAAGATGAACGATTATATTTACGCAAATAATCAAAGTAAATAAAAAAGCAAAGAAAATAATTACCTTGAGCTCCCAAGAAATAAAAGGGCATTACAGCCTTTAGACCTAAAAATGCAAATGAAGAAGCATGAATATAATATAAAAATTAGGAGAAAGAATTTGAGTTTATAAGCAATAGATTCTATTTTGGACTATAAATACTCTTTCCCTGTTCATAACACTTCACTAATGGCAGGATCACTTGTAGGGTGATAGTGGGTCGGTGGTCATAAAGCGAGTGGGTGTTAATATATGAATGGATTGCATGAAAATTCCAATTTGACAACCTGGTAGGATGCTATGCACATTAAATGCGTAAATGATCCTGGCATTTAGATATATGCCCAATATGTATAATTGTTAACCCATAAATAGTAAGAGAAATAAGTTTGAGAGATGGGGATGGAGGAGCTTTACTATCTGTAAAATTTAAAAATTAGATAGAATTAATATAAATCACACATCAGACAACACTCATTAGAGAAGAAATTTTAACCACTTAACCATATTAGCCTAGCATTATCAGTTATATACCTAACCCAACTCTTATATAAACGGAGATGACTACAAAAAAGAAAATTTTGCAATGGAGGCAACACCTATTTAATACCTTATATGCCGTTTGTTCAACCAAAAGAATTTGTTTTAATTTGCAACCTTAATAACTATTATATTGGCAAAATAATTTCTATAGTTCCACACTTGACACCTACTTTTTTTACAAAATTGAAGCTGGGCATTACTTGCCTGAGCATCAATCAGCAAACATCAGGCAAAGGCAGTTACAGATTCTTCATTAGTGAAGAAACTGGGTCATCTGGTGAACCAAAATCAATATCGGTGATTTCTGACCTCTATAAATGGCAGATGCATAGCTGAGAAAATTTAAGCACAAAAATATAATGACAAAATTGTATAAGTGCCTGAAGGTCTGAAAGATACTTGATTAAATCAATGCACCAGAAGGGATGATAGCACCTGATAGTGATTTCATAGAGGATCACACATGAAATATTTTTTCTTCACAGAGGAATAAGGAAAAAATTAAGACACAAAACTTCAGAGAGGATCATACATGAAATAAAGAGAAGAAAAAAAAAACCTGAAGGTATGAAAGATACCTGATTAAATCAACGCATCGGAAGGAATGATTATCAAGAAGCACAACTCCATGGACCTAAAACTAAAATGGAAACAAAGGAACAAAAATAAAATGAAATTGAACAGAACAAAAAATTTATCCATTAACGAAATCTGACAAAAGTTGTTCTTTTGTTAGAAGCAATTGAGGTCTATAAATGTAAGTTGATGTTATAATTTGGAGATTTCTTGGTTTATGATTAAAACAATATCTTGATAAAACCTTTCATGAACTACCTCATAACATCCCCAATGTATTAGGCGCCACAGAATTCACATTTGTCTTTGTATTGATGAGCATATGTCTAAATTCTAAAATGGATCCGACCCGCAACCTGTGTTATTTTTTTCTCCAAAAGCCCCTGAATCTAATTGTTTTGCATATAAGTCATTTTTATTTACAGATAGGCTCTTTTCCTTACAACCATGCCCTTTTTCCTTCACAATCAAGTCCTCAGACCCATTTTTTTTCACAGATCAGTCCCTGAAAGCTAGCAGCCTGTACCAGAACCGTACCAGAGAGGCAAACAATGTACCAGAGGTTAGTACCAAGCCTCAATTAACATCACAAAGCCTCACAAAGTCTTTATCTGTGCCCAAACATAAGTGAAAACCCAGAAAACATAATTATAACCGATCACCACCCATAGAACAATACCCTTGATTCATTTCCTATCAAACATAACCAATTCATATCATACAATCAGTTAGGCAAATAGGTCAATTGGAAGACTTCAATTTTGTTACCTCTCGCAGCCTCACAATTACAAGTTCATATAACTAAGATACAAAACTGATCTTGAAAGGTACTTGTATTCATCAAGTTCAATTGTGGATATGTATGGATATGTGTTTTTGGTATCCATACTCCTTTTGTACTTCCAATTGGTATAAAGAGCCTCATTATTTCCTAGAGTCTTTTTATAAAAAAAATGTTCAACTGGGAGGATGGTAACAAAAAGACAAATTAGTGAAATTATATATTAAGCCAGATGAGACAATTACCCTTGTGTAGACAATTAACTTGACAAACTATTCTGACTTACACAACAACATTGTGTATAACATTCAACTCAGATGACGAAAGGAAAAACAAAAACAATCCAAAATCCACATGACAGAGAGAATTGATTTCAGACTTGCAACAAATTGATAGTTTGGCTATATTGCCATTTTCATTAAAACTCAAGTCTCAGCTCCAAAATTTAAGAGCAAAAAAGCAGTAAGCTTTGATAAAAAAAAAGAGCAATCTTACAGATTATATGGAATCTCATGCCGATTCACCATTAGAAAATTCTTGCTCGACTTACTGGTAGTGGTGCAGCGAGCTCTGCTCCATAACCGTCGTCCTTCTCAACGGCGAAATCGATGGTGCTTCCATGTCCGCCTTCACCTCCGCCCCAGCCGACCCGATCCACCCGCCTCTGCTTCCCCTCTACCTCCGACCCCAACTCCCTCCGATCATCTGCCTCCGTCTCCGCCCTGCGCCTCCCCATGCCCTCCACCCTCACCTCCGCCCGTCACCCTTGCCTTCTGCCCTTGTCCACCTTCTGCCTCCTCAACGGTGAGCTTGGTTGAATCGAAAGGTGAGAGCTTGAGAGGCGAATGGGCGATGATCCCTACCATAACGAAATCCCAGCAGCCCAAGCCAAAAATTAACTAAAGGAACCTATCTTAATACAAACCCGGTTGAAGATATGGGGGAAGACGGTGAGGAAAAGTGAAAAGAACGGCGAAATAACTGGAAGAAATCAAAGTCTAATCCAAACAAAGGAAGGAAGAGGAGAAAAAACACTCGGTGCAAAAAAAACCTGGAGCACAATTAAATGGTGCGCACCAAATACGTAAAACAAAGGGAAAATATAAATAGCCAAATGACAGCACACACATTGCACCACGCACCAAGTCCAGCCGAAAAGAAAAAAAAAACCACCGACCCCAGTCGTTGACCCTGAACTGTAACTCAATCCACGTAACACAAACCGAAAAAGAAAGAAGCAGTGTGGCTAGAAGACAAATTTGAAAGGGGTCGCTGACTTTTGCACGGCAATTAAATTGGAAATGCAAGCCTAAAAAAAGAAATGGTACTATTCATAAGGAAGTTCAAGGGGGTATCAAGCTTTACTATGTTCAAATTTTGTTCACATATCCCATTCATTTTGTTTCTGATGTGAAACAAATGCTTCTCTTAAAGTGGATAATTTATAATATGATAGATCCTTTTCACATTTCCAAATTCCTTGTTTAACATGTACAGCAAATGATCTTGCATGTAGAATTTATAATATGCTTTAATCATTTCGGCTTTTATATCGAGGGAAGACTTGTTTGTTCTTCTTATCATAATTTATCTTTCGCATTCCTAAACATTTTATTTGGATTTTTTTTTAAATATTTGTTTGGAAAAATGATTGCGATCACCTAATTATCAATCGATGCTTATGTATGTGGGGGCGTCGAATATTTTTCCTCCATTTTTATCTTTTTGAGTTAATAAAAGGACTTATGTACTTCGCAATATTATGTAATCGGAACTGTCTAGTTAAACTTACTCCTTCCATTGAACATATTGACTCAGCCGCATTACATATATGATGAATTTTGAATCTGAATTTTTTTTGATATCGAATTTGTTACAGTGTTAATAAGGGAGAGGAAAAAATAATAGAGTGACAAAGAGATGTTCCAAAAAAAAAAAATATAAACAAAAAAAAGGAAAAGTTATCATTGATTTCAACCAAAAAAATAAAAATAAAAGAGTTATCTCATTCTTGGGTTGTTTTTCTTATAGGAGGACTCAATATTCTGGTTTTATTCGACTTGACTCAGGTCATGAGCTTTTCTCAAGTGGCGCACCGCTTCTTTCTGGTCCACAAGACCACAAGGACCACAAGTCCACAACAAACATATTTTTCAGTTTTTGGCATCGAGCACTTTGGAAAAAGTTCCAGGTCCCACATGATCTGTGGGTAAAACCGCGACACTGTGGCGCTTTCAACCTGTGGTTCCCAGGTGTGAACAGTGAAGTGAACGGATCACACCAAGTTCGCCGCACATGAACCCGGGAAGCCAAGCGCCACCACCCGAGCGGAAATTTTCATCCGACTATCCCTGCTTTTTGAGAAAACATCCAAAATATGCTCCGTCCTAAATAATCTCAAGATTATGTTGCAACTTGCAAGTCTGTGTGCCACCATGTTAGTAAATTAAGAATTTGAAATTAATTTCGAAACACCTACCTACAAGTAGTCAGTCGTACTCGTATATAATAAGTATAATTCATAAAATAACCAGCATACAATATATAGTTTAAATTTATCTATAGAATAATTCAATATTATTACATCTGATCTTTATAATACATAATGTATGCAGACAAGTGTGTGTAAGTATAACTGAACAAGTGACCGCACAAGTCAACAAAGCTGTTGCCGCACGAGATCAGATTAATATAATACTAAGTATATTATTGTCATTTCTTTTCACCGTGGAACTCCTTGTTGAATTTTCCAAAAGAAGGGATAAAAGAGGTTTACAATTACAAACCCCTCCCTGCGCTGCGCAGGGTCTCTCTAAAAACCCCAAAGGCTATCTTACATAATTGCATTTCTCTGTACAGTACTCAACCGCCAATTCCACCTTCATTTTTCTTATCACTTGGCTTCCTTCTCCGAAACTCTTATGGTTTTCTTCGGTTGTGGTTTTCTCGAGTTGGGCTCGGAGCAGGAAAAGGACTTCTAGACCGAAATTGCAAGAGAAAAAGAGTACTTCAGGTAACGCTTCTCTCTCTCTTTTTACCAATTATCTTACAACTGAGAAAAGGCTTTCCGGGTGTGCCAGTTTTCTGCTTAACTTTGTTCATGTTGGTTTCCTGACCAATTTTAGACCAGCTTTTAAGTTTTGTCCATTATGTTAAATTATAAAATGCAAATTTTTTTTGGGTAAGGTTTATAAGTTTGTAAAGATAAGGCCTTTATATAACTTTATATTATAAAATGCAAATTGGCTACATTGCAAATTCTTAAAAGTACCTCATTACTATTTTTTTTATTTGCGAAATAATTTTTTTGCAGAAATTGCATTGGTGATTGCGAACTTGCATAATCATTTCATCTCTTATTGTGTGTAGCTCTAACAATAATTAGAAGACTGTACGATGAAGGCCATATGCCAACAATCCCTTCTTCCCAGATTACCAGCAAAAAGCTCAAATGGAAAAGCTAATAAAATGCTTATTTCTACTTCTACGCATGGGTATTTTACTCGGCAGAAAAATATTGTAAACATTCCAAGGAACTTTGCATCAAAGGATGTGAAATTTTATCCTTTAACTTTACACAAGAGGCGTTCTGTATTGGCGGCTAATAGCCAGTCGTTCTCAGATTATAGTCTGAACTCAGATAATGGTGGCAAAACGTTTGGTCAGGATAAGGAGAGCCCATTGGTTACCTTCAAGGAGGCTGCCTCGTAAGATCTCTTTGGTTTTCACAATCCAGCAGTATATTTTGTTTATTCATAGGGAATCTATAAGGCTCTCAGGAGAAAATTGTACCTATATGAGTTCCATGTGGCTTGATGCATAGAATGTTACTGGCGTAAACTCAGTGAACTAGAAAAATATTTTTGTCTTTCCTGTTTTTCCCCCTTTTTTGGTCAATGGAGGTTTTTTTTATTGATATTTCATTTTTTGATTTAGGATTTCGGGTGGGTTGAGTTCATTGTTTGCTAACTGACCTGGAAAAAATGTAAATACTTGTTCAGCATTGAGAGGGGTAGGCACATAGCTACCTCTTTTTCCAATAAACTGAAAAAGGCAAATCTTTTTTCTCAAATCATCCTTTTTATTTGTTTACCTGTGCCTTCAATATGTAAAGTCATCTTAGTTTGTAATATACCTGATGTATTTTAGAAGGTATTTTTTGAATTAGTCATTTTTTATGAACTAATATCTGCTTTAGTAATTTATTAGGAGATTCTGTTCGAGGAACTGATGGTAGAAGTGTTAGAAACGAGCTCATTCTGCTTGCATTACCAGCAATACTTGCACAAGCAATTGATCCCTTTTCACAATTGATGGAAACAGCATATATTGGCAGATTAGGTACTATTTTTCATCTTGGGAATATTTTCAAATATTTTGAACTTTCTGGCAAATGACAGATGTCTTCTATATTGAAGGTCCCGTGGAGTTGGCTTCAGCTGGTGTTGCTGTGTCGATCTTCAATATCATATCGAAGCTCTTCAATATCCCTCTTTTGAGTGTTACCACGTCATTTGTTGCAGAGGAGATATCTAAGAATTCCATCTCAGGTATCCTAAAAGCATCAACAGCTACTCTATTTCAGTGAATATTTAATACTTCAATTTATCTGTAATATTCCAAAATCTAATGACCCACATAACCTGTCCAAACTGCAATTTATATTTGTCTTGCGTCGCTGAACTTTAGATTTATGTGTCCAAACCTCAGAATATTTAGTTTTCCCCTATTAAATTTTCTTGGGAACCCAATTTAACTTTTAATTTAAACATGTTTACCAAAATACTCTTATTATCACACTTCTGCCTTCTTTACTCCCATCACGCATCTTTTAGACTGAAATTTAGATGATAAAATTTATTAATTATGAACTTTGAAGTAATTATTATTATAATATTTATTATTATTTTTAGTATTATTCCCACTACTTTTGTACATATTATTTTATTTTTTGAGGAAATAACAGCTGATAGTGTTAAAATGAATGCCAAGACTCTTTTTTTTTTGGTCTAATTGTCTGTTATTTTATTTATTTTTTTTTATAGAGTAGGTATACTTTCTGCAATTATTTTGAGCTATAAGGGTAATTTTATAGTATAAATTTAGTTGCAAAATATAGTGGGTAGGTGAAAAATATTAGTAATTTTGACCGATGAGTATATAATTCTGGGCTTTTGGAAGGCTTATGTGAAACTTTGCCATTTAAACAGATAGCACATCTCAGAATGGACGGATGACTGGGGATAAATTGAGACTCCCTTCTGTTTCCTCTGCCCTTCTATTAGCTTCAGGAATTGGCATTATTGAGGCCATTGCTTTGTTTTTTGGCTCTGGAATATTTCTCAACATGATGGGTGTATCAATTGTAAGTCTGTACATAAATGTTGATATTGATATTCCATAAACATGTGTATACCTAATTGTGAAACTATATTTGCGAGTAGGTGTCACCCATGAGATATCCATCAGAGATGTTTCTTAAACTAAGAGCATTAGGTGCTCCTGCTGTTGTGCTTACTTTGGCTATTCAAGGTGTTTTTCGTGGGTTTAAGGATACAAAGACTCCTGTCTTTTACTTAGGTAAGGGCCAAAAGTATAATTCACACCAACATATTGGACATGAAATTCATGGATGCCTTTTTATGCAGGTGTGGGAAACCTTTCATCTGTAGTTCTACTCCCTGTGCTTGTGTACTCTCTAGGTCTTGGTGTTACTGGAGCTGCTCTTGCTACTGTTGCATCCCAGTATGTCTTTCATAATTTGCATTCTTTCAAGAGAACCATACTTTGATCTAGCGGCTAAGGCAATGCACTTCGAGTGGTGGTCGCAGGTCACAAACCTACCTGGCTGGGTATTCCTCATGGATATTTAAAGTTGGTAGGGTTGACCCCACAGCAAAAAGAAAAAATAAAAAAAAGGAGAGAAAAGATAAAAATTACAATCTAACAAATGCCGTATAAAGTTTAAATCTCATTACCAAATCCTCTAAAAGGACACTTGGTTTGCACACTTAAAACTGCATCTGTAAATCAAAGATTACCAAACCAGCTGTTATTAGATAAATGGACTCTGATTTAATTACATGTAATTGATCTGGTAATCTTTTGGTCCAATAATCAGGTATCTGACAACCTTCCTGCTTATCTGGTCACTGGGCAAAAGGGCTGAAATACTGCCGCCAAAGATGAAAGACTTGAAATTTGCTGGCTACATCAAATCTGGTAACTTGTTGATATATGCTAATATGTGCCGAGCTTCTTAGTATTTCATTTTTCTTATATTTTGTATTATTTATTGTCATGTCTGAAAAACTAATGTTAGGAACTTAGAATATATATATTTTTTTTTCGTCTCTCTCTGTTTTTATTTTTAAAATTTGTATTGTAGGGGGTATGCTATTGGGACGGACGCTTGCTGTCCTCCTGACAATGACACTTGGCACTGCAATGGCTACTAGGCTTGGACCGGTAGCAATGGCAGGCCACCAGATTTGCTTACAACTTTGGCTCGCTGTTTCGTTGCTTTCAGATGCTTTGGCAGTTTCAGCGCAGGTAACTTGTCATGTTTTCTCGTACTTATTGGAGATTCACAGTTTCCCTCAATTGTAAAGTATGTGTAATTATGTCAGCCATAAGTCAGGAGGTTTATCCTTCTGTTAACCTTTTTATTTTGGGTGCTGCATGTGGTTCAAGTACTTCTTTTGGCAGGATTAGCAACTGAAATGCTTTAGCTTTTAAGTTATTGCTGATTTTCAGTCCCTTACTTTGGTATTAGTTTTCTGAAAAAGATCACTTAGAAACCTAGGCTGCATCTTCCTTATTTTCAGATGTCACACTGCATAACAGAAAAGACATAAGAAAGGTACAAAAGATGTTAGCTGTCTTGGGTGAAATTAAGCATTGAGATTTATTTTTATTTTTTTCTTTTCTTTTTCCTGGTTTGGGAATTGGGGATGGGGGTTATTATTATTTTAACTACACAGCCTGGATACATGAATTATTTCCCTTCTGGTGGTGATATTTGCATACTTTTGTTTTCTCATATATCATATTTTTTCCTTTTCAATTTGAACATTTTAGGCACCTCTCTCTCATTTTTCGAATTGGTTCATAATAATGTTTTTTGGTCAAATCTTAGGCATTGATTGCCAGTGCTTTTGCCAAACTTGAGTACAAGAAGGTGAAGGAGGTTGCCTACGATGCATTGAAGGTGACAATATCGTTGTTGATTTGCTCTGTTAAGCGTTGCAATTTTTCTTCAAATGTTATATTCTATCTAGGTCTTGTTGTAAGCAGGCATAATTATTAGTTGTATTGGGTGGTTTTGTTTACAGATCGGAGTGTTCGCTGGTATAGCTTTAGCTGTTGGTTTGGGTGCCTCCTTTGGAAGATTGGCAGAATTATTCACAAAAGATCCTGAAGTGTTGCAAGTAGTCAAGTCTGGTGTATTGGTATGTTTTATTACAGTTATAAATCTATGAACTTGAAATCTACTTTTCAGCTGAAAGAACAAAATTTACTTTGCATGTGGTCTAGTAGCTCAAGTGGCTAGAGCACTGGACTCACTTCTAAGAGGTCAAGGGTTCAATCCTTGCATGCTTGCGATAGGTTTGGCCAACCAGTGTAAAAATCTAGCCATATGCAGAAGAGTCAGGGTGTCATTTCTAAGGCTTTGAACTTTTCTTTTCCCATTTACTTGACAGTTTTACATGTTTGTACACTGAATATCTTTGAACAATTTTAGTTTGTTAGCGCCAGCCAGCCAATTAATGCTCTTGCCTTCATCTTTGATGGCCTACACTATGGTGTATCTGATTTCTCATATGCAGCTATTGCCATGGTAATATATGCTTTTCCAATAATAAATTTTACCAGTGTTTATTTTCCCTGTAATTTGTTATCATTTCCCTGTTTATTCATTTAATAGATGGTTGTGGGGGCAATATCGTCATTATTTTTGTTATATGCTCCAAAGCACTATGGCCTTCCTGGCGTATGGGTCGGATTGACTCTTTTTATGGGGTTGCGGGCTGTAGCAGGAATGCTGAGGTATATAGCAACATTCAAATTCATCTTAATTTCCAACTTTGATGCATATTTCTTGAGTCTTTACTCTTTATATAGTTTTATGAAGTTTTCTTTGTTTTGCTTTGTCAGGCTGCAATCCAAATCAGGTCCATGGTGGTTTTTACATTCTGAAGATATCAAACCCAAGGTTCATGATTATCATTACTGAAAATTAGAGCATCTCATTTCTGTTAACTATTTCAAGTTGTTTTTTCTTATATCTGTGCTTTCGTCCAGGCCCTAGGACCTTCCACTGATTCCATATTTTCAGCTGGTGAAGATAAAATGTTAGACCCCGCAGAACCAGATTCTGTTAGGTCAGATTATGATTATGCAACCCCTACAGATTAAGTGGGAATTTTGAGGCAGCGTATTGACATTTATTTGCTAAACAATAACCAAATGCAAGGATCTTAAACTCTGCATTCTTTCTTCATTGTAGTTTAGATTAGCTGAGAAAGGATGATGGTTGTACAGTAGACTTGGTTTATACTGTTGTTAGTTCCATGAATGGCCTTTGGTTCAATGCTTTTCTGCATTATTTATTTGAGTGAGATAGTACAACTATGTACGACTTTTGTTGTCTAGTCTGTATAGCTTTAGCAGTTATTCTTTGAAGTGACAATTGAATGCAAAGCGATGTACAAAATGAAACTAAATCAGGAATAGTTTATTATTTTCTTCCAAATTTAGTCAACTAAACCATAGGATAAACCATCCTTTTTGCACAAAAAGGGGAAAAAACAGAATTTCCTATCTTTTATTTATTTTCTTTGCAAACCTTATTTTCTTCATTGCTACATATTAGCATAGTCAGCTGGACCATACGGCTCAAACCACTCTGCAATGAACCCCTTCTTCCTCCTCGGATTCTCTCCCATGTCTCGGCAGAGTAAATCATTATACCATATATTCAGAGTTGAAACACAAGAATTGCGAAAGTCCCCGTTGTACCGTCTCTTATACATCTCCCATTGTTGTATGTCTGCTTCCATTTTTCTTATCCTTGGTAGCTGAAAGCTGTCGGCCAGAAAGTGGGCCACCCAGGTAGACATTCTTTCTGAGACATACATGTCAGTCAGACTTGAAGAGTAACCGATGATCGCCAGCTGAGGAATTCGAGGGTGAATGCATTCCCTGTAATCATAGGCAAATTGAAATTTCTGCTATTAAATATGGGGCGCAGCAGTACAGGCCTAATTTTCTTTGTTAATCTTGTGCTCATAAACTCTGACAAATATTAGCAACTTTGTAACTTATTAATGTGGTTAATTTTGGAAGAATATTCAAATAAATTAAGACCTGTAAAGAGAGACGGTGGAGTTTGATGAGCCAGCAACAAGCTTCTGAAGCCATGGTGATAGAAAGAGATTTCTAAGCTTCTGATCCCCTCTAAATCCTGTTGCGAAGATCACAAGATCAGACTGTACTGATTCATCTCCACCATCCAATACCACACCTTCATGGCAGAATGTAAAGCTTTTCGACTTTTTCAGAACAATGCTCCCTTCTTCTACTTTGTCATAAAATCCCTCTGGGAGCCTTGCTATCTGACAAGAAGACATAGCCTGGCCAAAACTATACTCGGGCACCATTCGGTGCTTCTCTAAAGGGATTTTGTTCTTGAAGTGTGTTTCAACAACTTTGGAAATGCCCCATCTCTACAAACATCACGAAGAAAAATCAATGTAAATGCAGTAATACTGTAATGTATTGTAGTACTAACATTTGCAAACAGGAGAAATCAGATTGAATATCATACCAAGGGGGAAAGCGAAGTTGGCAAAATACTGGCCAGAAAACCTTGACCGGGCTTACGAATCAGTAGTTCAGAAAAGCGATTGAGATAAAAATAACCAAGGTCGATACCCAAAATCTTAGAATCATCAACCAACCAATGCTTGGTTCTGCACACCATTGTGCATGGATACTCAGTTCCTGCAATTTAGGAAGGCAGCTATGTTACATATCAGTCCCTAAAAAAATTGATATTGCAATTATTATCTCTGTAGTTCTTACCATTTGCTCTGGCACACTCCGCGGCAATGTCGAATGCTGATTTGCCAGAACCAATCACCGTGACCCGCTTTCCCTTTATGAACTGAAATGCCACGTCATCATCCATGTTAGAGTAGTCCATCGAGTGTATGACTTGTCCCTTAAAGATTTCTGGTCCTTCCTTTGTGGGGAAGTCAGGAATGTTTGGGGTCCCACTATACAGGCCGATGCATACAATCACAAAATCCATCCGAAACACCTATGCAATGAATTGAGTTCATTTTTTAAAATATACCTCCCTTAACTTTAAGTCTTCACTTGTATCAGTTTGTTTGACAGTCTCTATCTTTTCCAGCTAATTAATGGTCATCTGTTACTTTGTCATTCAATCTATAAATGAAGGCTTATGTTTATTTATAAAAGTTATCTTTTATAAACCTTACTAATTTTTGAACTAATATTATTACTGATCAATTATACCTCAGTGATGCCTAGCTTTAAGTCTTCAACAGTGATGTGCCACTCTCCCTTCTCACTATTGAATGCCTTGCCGTTCCCAGCCCAAGTCTCCCATGCTGCCATTTCCTCTTCGTCGACCCCTACATACTCCATTCCCACCACTCTACTGTTGAATCTGATACATTTCACCAAATCAAACTGCCGGGAATAAGCCTTAATGTATTCCAAGACCTTGTCATGACTTGGGCATGTGCCATCAGTCAAGTCAGCTGGCCATGGGAAGTCGGAGAATCTGTATGCATCTGCTGATGCCTGTAGCCTTGTGGATTCCAAAGTGTGGGCCCAGACCCCACCAATGTCAGGCTCAGCCTCAAACAAAATTGGGTCAAATCCTTTGTCGATGACGTGTTTGCATGCGGCCAGACCGCTTACACCGGCTCCTACGATTCCGACCTTCCTCTTAGCCATTTTGGTTAACCTTTTTTTCTCCAAGGATACCAGAGTATAGAATGGACCTATTTGTAGTACACAGAGAGTGGATATTTTTAAGATATTTTTGGCTAACTTCTTTTGTTCTGTTCCACCAAAGATGAGATTAGATATGGTGGGTTGCTTTCATATGAACTAGCATTGTCAATGACAAGTTAATGAAAGATGCAATATTAGGAGACAAAAGCATTTTATTCCAATCTCATATGGTAATATGCATTTGATGCTTGTCAATCCGGCATATGCTGAATTCGGGACAGGACAACTTTTAGTTAACTAGTTCATAGGGAATCTTTAGGAGAAAATAAATCCTTTTTCTTCACTACCGAATTCGGGACAGGACAACTTTTAGTATATAAAAAACCAATTATCTTGAAGATGATGCACATAATCCAAATTTTCTATTTGTCTTCTTTGTTTAGGATGAGGTGGACATTGGTTTCACTAAAGTCTAAATCATAGAAGGCAGCTACGAACCATGACATGGTGTGGCGAGTCATGACCCACTACTACAAATTCTATTATATATAAAATGCCAAAAAATATTGTTGCTTGTTCTCCCTCCTTTTTCTCAGATTTAGCACCATCTGAACTCAAGCGAACTCTGTATTAAAATTAATACAAATTAACTGAAATGAAGAATTTAAGCGTGCGTTTATTATTTTTTTTACGGTACATTCAGTTCATACTTTTGACTATATAATATTAGAGAAAGATTCCGCTACCAACATTTTGGTTGTCCCCAAATGCCAACATTTTGCTATTTAGTTACTTTTTCAAATTTTAAAATTCAAACGTTAAATGCAAACCGTTGATCTTATTTAGTTTAACGAGCGATGCGTTTTCATATAAGTTTTGTAAATTTTGGAGTTTATTTGATGCTCGATCGAGTGATAGTAAAACAAACGAACCTCGTTAACTATGATAGATTCATTCTAATACGTTCATGTTTTAGCTTTTGATCGAGTATCAAATAAACTCCAAAATTTGCAAAACTTATATGAAAACGCATCGCTCGTTTAACTAAATAAGATCAACGATTTGCATTTAATGTTTGAATTTTAAAATTTGAAAAAATAACTAAATAGCAAAATGTTGGCATTTGGGGGTAACAAAAATGTTGGTAGCGGAACCTTCCTCATAATATTATAAGTGCCAATGTGTTCGAAATCATTAAGATCCAACTTGTAAAGAGCAATCAAATCAAATCAAAATCAAAATTATTATAAATACATATGTGTGGGTGTCTAATTGTTTTCCTAAATTCTAATCCGACACGGTAATGTATTTTCGTATCGGTTGATTGTTGCGTTCAATATTTTGGTCAATTTAGATATCAGAACTCTGTAAAGTGTACACATTTTTGTGCCAGCTCTTATCACCATGGGTTTGACCCGTTTTACCATTTTATGCTTAATTGGAGGCGCAATGTTTATCCCCTTTCGTCCCCTATCTAATTTCATCCATTCCTCATTCCTGGCCAGAAGGAGACTTTCGGTCGGTTCTCTCATGCTTCAGTGGCGTTGATGATTCGAGGCTTACGGTGGTAGCCGTGGATACCTTTGGTGCCGAACCTAATCGGATGGTTACTCATGGAGAGGCGGCGGTACAGTCGCACTTCTCCGGCAAACCGGTGCAACCAGAAAACCTTAGAAATCGATAAGCTTGGTTTAAACATTACTTATTTCTTCGGCGCCTCCTAATGGAGCTCACTATTTCCTTTGTTTCTATTACTCCTCATATTTACAAAGCTTTCAGGTCCTTACAATTAAAGAAAAATAATTAAATTGTGGACAATTCGAACCCTGGTCTTCCCGTAGGAAGCCATACGTCTCTACCAACTGGACTAGACATAATTGTGGACAATTCATAGTCTTCAATGCACACTGTTTTTTTTTTAATGCTTAATCATGGTACATTTACTTTGATTTCTTACCAGATAAATAGATATGTCATCCCACCATTCTTCTATTATTCGAATTGTTCAAGAAATCAAATACCTATACGGCATAATACAATTTGTATAATTAAATTGACCAGTTATACAATTTATGAAAAAGTAGAATTTTTTTACTTGAGTTTTTTTTAATATTTTCTTCCCTGGTTGAATGCTTTGAAATAACTGTGTTTTTCTTTTTTTGAGGGCCGACTGAAATAACTGTGTTTTTCGTACTGAAATGTTGAATGATCTCTGATTGTATTAGACATTCTATGATGTTCTACAGACTTATTTAATATGGATTTATAATTTATGTATGATATTTATTCAGATTACATTGTGCATTGTGTTGTATAAGTTATTTGCAGCTCAGGTATTTTACTATAGAATCAATGATGCTTTCATTTACAAGTGGAGCTGAACTGAGTACTGATACATAGAAAAGGTATTTTTTGGTTATTAAGGAACTTACATAAAAATTACTCAATTAGTCAATTATGGCTTTTAGGTATTCTGCATAATTTTGCATATGTATCTGAAAGACTGAAAATACAATCTTCATCTTCTACAATTTACAGGGAAAATCTTGATGCTGTTGGTAATTCAGATCCTTCTAAGACAATTAGGAGGACAATTATCACGGACGGAAGTACAATATTTTTGAAAAAAAAATTTTTTTTTAGCTTCAACAATATTTGTAAACTATATTCATTGCCAATAATAAATAACAGACTAATTTGAAGTGACTCAGAGGTTGCTTCTCCCTGAAAGCTGAAATGAAAGACAATCAGCCCCTGAGATGCACTGGATGATCTGTGACCGGATTTGGGTTGTTTTAATTTAGGTCATAGAATAACAGTATGTTGAGTGATGTAAAATTTTAAAAAAATTTGGTACGAAATGTTTTATGATTTAGATGGAAATAGACATAACAAGATATTGTTCCGGCAGAGTTAATGTACGTTTATAATTTATAAATGTGTTTTATTTTCATTACATTGTGCATTGCTTTATATGAATTATTTGCAGCTTATACCTTTTACTACAGAGTTAATGTAGCATATGTATATTATTTGCCAATTTATAAGTGGTGGGAATTGGGTTTATGGGATATCGCTTGAAGATGTGATTTTTGACGAGCCTGGTTTGGTAGGGCCACCTTTTAATGGTACGGTTACATTCAACTTAGCTTAAGATTTTTTTACTTGCCATGTGTATATATATTTTTTCTCATTTAATTATGATAATTAATAATAGAAGAATATATTTTAGTTCATGGTTCCTTGGCCAGGTTTGGTGGGGCCACCTTTTGATGGTATGGCAGGGTATGGGTCTGAACGAGGATTAGAGCTTGATTGATATGATAATGAAGTTGCATAGTGTGGGGTAATGGGTACAAGATGAGACGAAGGCCAATTTGTCATGGATTAACTTTATTTCATGACATCTCTGAGAATCTGAGTTGGTACCATAAGAGGACAATTGGTACCGGTCAAGTTAAAGTTTGCTTAGTTGGTATGATTCAGGTTCTGGAATGGCTCTGAGTTGCATTCATCCGATTATTATAATTATTTTTTTTTTAATAAAATTCATAATGTTCTTCGTTTGGCATATGGAACCAAAGTCAAATTGACATAATCATTGAAGTCATGCTATAAATATCCTGCCTGTGTTATATTCAACATGTCATTTTTAACAAATTAAACATTACTGTACCGTAAATAATATCACCTTTGGAAACCAGAAAGGTATAATAAACAAGAAGTGTTTTTTAACATAGTGGGAAGATTAAATTAAATAGAATTTTGATTAGGGTAATTAATCAAGCAAATAAACAATTTTATTTATAACAAAAATCATAATTTTAATATTTTATGGAGAATTAAATCAAAAGAAACATAAAAATCGACTCGAATTCGAAATATTTGACTTTGTGTAAAATCTATAATTAGTATAAAATATTCTAGTAAAATCAAAACTTAATTACTTATGAAATCTATTGTCAAACTTATTAAGTCTCATGAAAATTCGGATTTTTAAATCAATTAAAATCAATCGCCACACGGATGGACACAAAGTTCCCGCCACAGGAAATCTGGACGAGCCAGTTGGCATGATCCCTCTCTCTTTTCTTCTTTTCTTCCCTTCTTTCCGCCCCGTTTGATCTTTTTCCTCCGCTTCACCATGGTTCGTCGCACCGCTTGGCACGAAGCTTGGCGCGGATCGAATACGGCAAGCCAATCAAGCGTCACCACGAGATTGAGAAGCCGTCACTTTCCTCTTCAATCGTAGCCGCGTTATGCCACGCGTGAGAAATCGAGCGGAGGTAAGGGAGTGACTCAAACTTTGTGATTCGGGGTTTAAATCGAGGTCGTCGATCTTCTTCTATACTCCCTTCTTCTCCAATGACTATAAATATCGTAATTTGGGGGAAAATTGGGTTGGCCGGTGGAGAAATTTCCATAGAAAAAAAAGAGAGTGAAAGAGAGGAGCGGAGGTCGGGAAAAGGATAGAGAAGGATGACAACAATCAAAAAAGGTATAGCTGCCATCTCTGCACCTTGATTTTGAGTTAAGATTAGGGAAATCTTTGTTTAGCCGAATTTGATTAAAGTTAATTACGGGTTGTTAACCCTTATACTAACCTCAGAGTTGATATTGAGCTATATGGGGCTAATTCGAGCTGGGAGGAATGGTTGGAGTCGATTTTAAGCAGTGTTAAGATTTGAAAATGGAGGTTTTAGGGTTTCAAAATCTGTTTTGATGGGTTCAGTTCCAAAATCGATGAAAATTCGAGTTAATTAGTTAGGCAGTGCTTAGAGGGGGTTATAAGAGGCAGAGGGAGACGATTGCAGGCCATGTACCAGCCTCTGGTACGGAGAGTGTACCACTGGTACACTGCTGGCAAGACGGGAAGGGTGACAGGGACTGATTTGAGAAGTTTTTCCGACATGAGGACCTAAGTGCGAAGAAAAAGGATCAAAAAGATAATTAAAAAGGGCCTGTTTGCAAAGAAAAGGACTGATTCGTAAATAAAAAGGACTTAAGTGTAAACAAAAAGGACTTATTTGTAAAAATAAAGGACTAAAGTTAAAAAAAAATTCGGAAGTGGGCCTTGGACTTGGGCTGGCCGGACTTAAGGGAAAAGAAAGAGAAAAGAAAAAGAAAAAAAAAAAAAGAGACTGGGCCGAGAACTGAATTAAACTTAACATTTATCATTTATAAATATAATTAATGAGTTTAATTAATAATTAAACTAATTAACTTTTATATTAGTCAATAATTTTCAAATTCTAGATTTTTAACTTATATTTCCTTAATTTTCCTAAAAAAAAAAAACAAAAATTATATAATAAATATTATATATTTAAAAGAGGTATTTAAATTAAACATAAATTAATTAGTTATTAATAATCAATTAATAATAAAGAAAAATATTAAGATTAAAATTATAAATATAAATTATTTAATTAATTAATTAATTAAATATAAGAAAGTAAAATAAATAATTAAATAAATTAAAATAAAACAGAATTAATTCAAATAAAAATAAAATAAAATAAAATAAATTAAGATAATAATAAATAATAATTAAATTACTGAAAACACAAGCAATTACTATAAAATCTAAATAGAAAACTCAAGTCAGTCTGGTAGCTTAAGCCGGACCACAGTAGAGAGTCTTAAGTTAGATCAATTTAAGAAATCGTTTAGTTAAGTCTTAACGGTTTTTGACCAATGTACAGGAGGCTTGGCAGAGACTGACCCCAATCCAACAACAGGTGCAGATACGTGGATTTTTATAGAGATCCGGTCCTGGTAACTTTAAATTATGCATGACATTTTGCTGAACCCTTTGGATGCATTACACCATATCCATGTAGATTTAGGAACATATATTACAACTCAAAGTTTCATGTTGCAAATGATCTCCTTTGTTAAAATGGTTATGACAGACAGGCAAGTTTGCATACATGTTTATTATGAATAAACTGAGTTGTATCAGTTTAATCTATTCTTGCCTGAAAATCTTGAATTGTGATTGTGCGTGATTGGTACGGAAAGATGGTAAATGGATTTGGAATGTCAATCAAGCCACTCTCCGGAGTCGGTCGGCCACCGGCTTCGGCCAGTTCGGTAGCGCTATTTGAATATGAAATTCCCTCACGTGCCCGGGGTTAGGGATACGTCCCTCACGTGCCCAGTGGGTTAGGGAAAGGTTTCCTCACGTGCCCAACCGGTTGGGTTAGGAAACCTGAGTGAGTTTTGATGATATGTTTATGATATGGAATTCCCTCACGTGCCCGGGGTTAGGGATACGTCCCTCATGTGCCCAGTGGGTTAGGGAAAATGTCTTGCTCTTGACTCAATTGTGTGCATGTTCATGAAAGATGGTTATAATGGAATCAATCTTGATACGCAACTTGTTATGAAACTGGTTAAATATTGTGCATCCGCATTTCATGTGTAATTTGACTAGTCTAGTTATTTGAATGGTTTAAAAGTTACACGTTCATTTTGATTATTATGGGTATTACTTTCGGGCTAAGATTTCAACTAGAAATCCACGTCTGGAACTAAAACCCGCATTGAGAATTTTATTCTCATTTCGTATTTGTTTTGCATGTTCCCCGGCGGTTGGGGGTTCCAGAGGACGTACTGCTAGTACAGGAAGACTGCATTTAGAGAGTTATGACGGAAATGGAAATCACCTTTACATAGCTAGTTAGTGGTTTATGTTTTGTTATGATATACTAAAACATGTTGTCAGGTTATGTAAATGTTGCCAAGAATGCTTTTACGATCGACTATGTGTCGATATATTTTATTTTGTGATTTATTTTGTTTGAACTTTTGACTTGATAATATTTGATTATATTATCAGAAATAATATATATAAAAAAAAAACTTATTGCTAGTTTTAGGTTTAGTTTTCAGGTTAAGCCTTACGAAAGTACAATTATCTGTACTTTCGTGGCGGGAGCTGTCACGTCTGGCTGCGGGATGTGACAGTTTTGCATAATGGTTCATATGCATATATCATGTACATCATATAATGTTTTGCCTAATTCATCCTCATCCTTTTGTTTCACGAAATAAGTTGACTCACGTCGCTTCTTTCTAGCAAAGAACCAGCATTAGTATATACAAGCTGATTATATATATCATAAACATGATTAAATTTTTTTGTATAATCATTTATTACAGTTACATACAGTATCAGTTGAACTTGCCTTTAAACCGTGACTAATGACCATAAATTTCATTTAAGTATTTTCCAACGGTAAAAGATTCTGACAATTAACATAATAACTTCCAATAAATGCTTAATTAAATTGTTTTCCCTCCCTTTTTAACATTCCATCAGAAACTGATTTCATTTAAGTATTTTCCAAAGGTTAGGAAACCTTAAAATTAACTTATTAAATTCCAATAAATACAAAAGTAAATTGTTTTGTCTTCCTTTGTTACATTACATCACAAATTGCCAATTCTATATGTATACAACTTCAAATTATTTACAAGCATATAACCTATTCATAATCAACCATTATTATATTATAAATTCTTATTCTTATTACTATGTCAAATTTTGAGCAGCTCGATTAGCCCTCAGTAAATATATAATTTGATTGGTCACCATCAAATAACCGTTATAACTCAACTAGTCAACACTCTCAATGATTTTAAATTGTTGGATGGAAAAGCTAAATAACGTGCCAATTAGTGGTTTAAATTTAATGCTCAATCTATTTTAAAATTGGCAATGTTTAGTTGGACGAAAAGCTAACTAACTTGCCTTGTGGTGCATGATATAGTTATTAACAATGCTTTTCATAGAGCAGTAATCTGTTTGATTCCTAAAGTTGAGGAGGCCTGTAAAGTAACTGATTTTAGGCCAATTGGTTTGCTAAACTGTAGTTATAAAATTTTTATCAAAGTTCTGGCTACAAGGTTAGCTCCAGTACTTAATAGAATAGTAGACTCTCAGCAAAGTGCTTTCCTTAAGGGGAGGTTTATTCTTGATGGGGTTGTAGCAGCTCATGAAGTGCTACATTGGGTTATCAAAAATAAAGAGGAAGGGGTTCTCCTCAAATTGGACTTTGAAAAAGCTTTTGATAACATTAGTTGGGACTATCTTTTTAGGACCTTTAGACAGAGGGGTTTTTCAGAAAAATGGGTAAATTGGATGGCCAATTTATTAAGGGGGGGATGGCTTCTGTTCTAATAAATGGAGAACAAGGGAATTTCTTTCATTGTACTAAAGGTTTGAGACAAGGAGACCCTTTGTCCCCTTATCTTTTTATTTTAGCAGCTGAAGGACTCTCCAAAATGATTAAACTTGGGTATAATAATGGGCACTTAAGTGGTTTGGGGCCAATTTTATCTAATGGGCAGAAAGTGAGTCATTTGCAATATGCAGATGACACACTTTTGTTCATTAAAGCTAATCAGACTATGATTGAGAAAGTTCATTGGATTTTGAAATCTTTTGAAGCAATTTCTGGGCTGAAAGTTAACTTTGCCAAAAGTGAACTAGTGCCTTTAAATATCTCTCAGCAGATAGCAAAGTCTTTAGCTGATACTTTAAGGTGTAAAATAGGAACTCTTCCAATTAAGTACTTAGGTTCACCTTTACATTGGAAAAAGCCTACTAATGTGGATTGGAATAACTTAATTCTTAAAATCAACAAAAAGTTAGCTGGCTGGAAGCAAAATTTGCTTTCCTTAGGGGTAGGTTGGTTCTTTTAAATTCTGCTATCTCTTCTATTCCTTTATATCTCATGTCTTTTCATTTAATACCAAAATGGGTTATTAAAAAAATTGATAAGTTGAGAAAAGACTTCCTGTGGGGTAGATTGAATAATGGGTCCAATAAAAAATATAATTTGGTGAATTGGGGGAGAATTTGTAGACCAAAGGCAGAAGGGGGGTGGGGGATTTTAGATTTAGGATTGATGAATAAGGCTTTAATTTGTAAATGGTTGTGGAAATATTACAACCCCAATGATCAAGGAATTTGGAAGGATTTAATTAAGTTTAAATATGATCATCGAGGGGCCTCTGCTTTTTCACCTTTTTGGAAACAGGTGAAGTCCCTGGAAGGGATTTTTAGAACAAGCACTTTTAAACAGGTTAATAATGGGGAGAATACTAATTTTTGGTGGGATAATTGGTCAGGAAAGGGAATTTTGGCCAGGGAATTTGAAGAGACTTATGGCAAAACAAAAAAACAACAAGTTTCAGTAGCTAAAGTTTGGGGAGGAGGGAATTGTAATTTCTTTCTAAAGAGAGGAGTTACAAATAGAATTAGGGCAGAAAAAGATATACTTTTAGAATTTTTAAGGGGTTTTTCTTTTAATACTCAAGTAGATGATATTAGTTGGAGATGGAACAATTCTGGGATGTACACTGTCAAGTCAATGTATACTTTTCTTTGCTCGGGGGGGATTAGTTTCAATAAGAAAGATACTGTCTGGCCTTTAAAGATTCCTTTAAAGGTTAAATTGTTTTTATGGCTAGCTTTTGAAGGGAAAATTCTAACAAAAGACAACTTACAGATTAGAGGTTGGCCAGGTTTAAATGAGTGTTGTTTATGTGGCCAACCAGAATCTATCAATCATTTATTTCTCTTCTGTCCAGTAGTGTTTAACTTTTGGGCAATTTTTAATAGTTGTAACCAGAAGGGTCTGGTTATACATGCGGACAATATCAACAGTTTGTGGCATTATGGATGTTCTATTCCAAAAGAAAATCAGTGGTATTTCAAAACGTTGCTAGCTGCTTTTATGTGGGAACTCTGGGGTTTTAGAAATAAACACACTTTTCAGATTGCAAGGGATATAGGGGATATTAATACTTCGAGTATGTATATTGCAATCTTAAGTTTATTCTATTTTTGGACAGGCAAGAAAACAGGTATGGAACAGCATTTTCAACCGGCCAGAAATGAAGCAGAAGAGGAAGCTGAAGACGAAGACTTGTTGGGTTAATTTGGTCTTCGAGCTTCTTTTTTTTGTAGTTTCTGGTGCAGTTTATTTTGTTGTAGACAGGTTTTTAAACTGTTAGTATTGGGGTTTTTGTTTACTTTCTTAGCTAAAGTCACTCTCTGTGTGACTTATTGTAAGACTGGTTTGCATACTTTAATGGAATGCAGGCGCTCTTTAAGAGTGCTTTTCTCAAAAAAAAAAAAAAAAAAAAAAAAAAAAACAATGTTTTGAAAATCAGACCGGATTGGCCGGTTCAACTGTGAACCGGACGCCAGTCCGGTCCAATCTGACCCATTGAACCCCTTGCTTCTGAACTAAAAAAAACGGCCGGTCCGGTCCGGTTTGAGACAGAACCGCTGACCGGACGTCTGGTTCAAACATTTGATAATTTTTTTGGCTGCCGAACCCACTGCCCACGTGACCGCTGTTTCCACTTTTTGTGCTCAAGCAAATTTGATCTTTTGTGGCATTTCTTCCTTATAACTTCCATTAAATGATGTTCATCTTAGACCAAAATTTATTTCCATTTTTTGTATTATATGAAAAACATAATTACTATATAATAAATTTTAACTATATTTTTAATTAAAACATAACAAATTGAAATCAGTATTAAAAATATCAAAATTAATTATATTATTCACAACTAAATAAAAAAATTAACTCATGTACATTAATAATAATTATATTATAATTATGACGTCATCCGGTTTTTGAAACCGGTTCGACCGGTTGAACCATCGAACCTTTAGCTCCACCAGTTCGATGACCGGCCCGGTTTCAAAACATTGGTTATTAACTAACTACCATCGTGAAATTCAAATATTAATAAAATTGGCAGTATTTTTATTGGAAAGCCTCGGAATTAACAGGCGAATTTTTTTTTGAAAAAAAGAATGTCTCCAAAAGAGACACCCCAGCTTCATTAAGCAAAAAAACCAAAAAACAAATCTAATTACAAAGATAACTTTTTCTCCTAACTAAAACTATAAACTACCTAAACCAAGAAACCACTATTATAATCCACAAGATATATCACCAAAACATTCACATAAAACACAGCAAACTAAAAATTAAAATCCAGTTGAAGTAGAAGTGTCAGCTACTGCTCCATCCAAAGTAGCCGATGCTTCATCCTATGAGTTCTAGCTTCAGCCATAGAAACAAAAGATATTGACAGGCGAATTTTATTGAAAAGATATTGCGCACTATTGTAGAAACAAAAGAATGTCAATAGCAGAGGGCGTGACTTTATGTTTATTACTTCTCGTTCAAATATCATCAGAGGTATTTCGGGTACTTAATGTCATATTTTTTCTATGATTAACATGACAGAATTATGATACTGTTTCACCGACATAAATTTAATAGGACAAATGAGATTAACGGTTCAGATTTTTTCATTTGAATTATAATACTTAAACTTCTAACATAGAAATGCCAGCTAACGTCGCATATGTAGTAGGACAGAGCATTCTGTCCAACATAAATCTCAACCGCACATCTACGTCAAAATTCGCAATCTGATGAGGCGCTTGATGAGTTGGATTTTAAGTTTGTCGTTAATTTCCTTCGCTCCGTTTGTTCCGACTTCCGAGAACGAGGGAAACAGGCGCAAACTAGGTTGAGACAAGCTCTTCCCTCTCGACGCAACCCTAGGCGGAGGCGCACACCTGTTTCCGCTTGTCTCAGCCATCTTCGCGTCTGATCTAGGGATGTTCATAATGGCCCGAAACCCGAATACCTGCCCATGCCCAGTCCTGATATGGGACATCCCGCTATTTTTGACATCCTGCCATCCCAATCAACCAAGTGCGCGCGATTCTGGACTTAAATGGGCTTGCGTACTGCATTCTACACGTTCAGCGAAATTATGACGTCATCACATAAATTTCTGACGTCATCACTCGATTTTAAGTTGCTAATGTCACCTTCACGTTCATTTAAAATAATATATATATATATAGATACTCCCTTGATCATATATAGATACTCCTTTAAGTAAAAAGATATACTCCCTTATGTTATAACATAACAAGATACTCCCTTATGTAAATATAATTACTCTCATGAAATAAGTTAAATACTCCTTTAAAGTAAATTGATAACTGAAAACATATTTGATACTCTTTTAATGAATCTTACATACTTCCCTAAAATTAATTAGTTACTCCCATAACAAAAATTATGTACTTCTATAATAAAAGATAAATGAAAACATATTTGACACTCCCTTAATGAATCTTACATACTCTTTTAAAATAATTAGTTACTCCCTTATCACAAATTAAGTTCTTCCATGATAAAAAAAATAAATGAAAATTTAAGGGAATATATATTTCTACACAAGGAATTAAATTATCCGTATTAATGAAGTACTTATTTTTATATACAACAATTGAAAATTGACATTCACATGAAGACACCAGCTAACATTCCTAAATAATAAGCCAACATTAAAACCAAATTAACTGTATCATTCCTAGCAATAAACTGATCACCTTTTCAAACATTACAACCAAGTTCAAATTAACTATTGATTCAAAATAATCATAAAATAATTCCAACCAAATTCAAACATTCTAACAAACTTAATAGTATCACTATAAGAATAAGCATTAATCATTGAAGTCATAATAAGAATGGATCATCTCAGGCAAGAAGAATACACTCTGTCGTTTACTTCTTTGTTGACAACCTGCATAATAGATGACATCACCTGAAATAAGAAAAACGAAGGTATCAGCTTATTATATACTCTCTTTCCAGTATATATTTACTCTTTTAATGAAGTTAATTACACTTCTACATGAAAATACTTAGCATAGATTAATTAAAATGCATGATCTAAAATATACTCCCTTGCATAATATAAATTACTCCCTTAAACAAACATAAATACACTATGAAAATAGATGGCATTATCAGATAAAAATTATTCTCCATCTTTATACATACTCCCTTGCACAATATAATTACTCACTTATTCTAAAATAACTACACTTCTATGTACCTACCAAAAAAAACTAACAAATTAATGTCTACATTAAGCAAGAAACTTATATTAATTGTCATATCTTCAGAGCTGATAATATGATCTCCACTAAACTAACTACACTAGAAAAAATTTAGAAATTAAAGTAACTAATAGTGATTCATCTGTAGTAGCAAAAAGAAGACATAGCCTTAGTATATACTCCCATTGTAGTTGCTATTCACTCCCTTAATTTAAGTTAATTGCACTTGTACGAGACAAATACATAATTGACTAATAATACACTATCTTGAATTCTTGATACGTATATATTTACACCATATTTACTTCCTTATACTAAGATGACTATACTAGAAATAACATAGTAAAAGTAACTACTAAAAATTCATCTTTATTAACAAAAGAAGACATAAGCTCAGTATATACTCCCATTGCAGTTTATATTTACTCCCTTAGTTTAAGTTAACTGCAACTAAATAATTTACTGGTGCATCAACTTGATCTGCTATACACATTAGAATCAATTCACAATTTACAATTAAAATATGTTGAATCATTGCTTCAACCTTTGCATTAGCAAAAAATTCAAACATTAGAGCAGATCTAAACCTATTTCCTATTTCAAACCAAAATTAAATAGAAGTAAGATCCGTACCTTGAAAAAACGATTTATTTGATGTCAAATGCATGACTTAAATGCCAAGTAGCTGAATATATATAATCCCCCACATAGATGAATATACTCCCTTAATAAAAGTAGCTGACAGAGTATATTTAGATATATACTCCCTTTATCAATATATTTAATATCCCATAATCAACATATTTAGGTATATACTCCCTTATTCTCCCTAATTCAACATATTTAGATATATACTCTCTTAATCAATATATTTAATCTCCCATATTGATGAATATACTCTCTTAAAAAAATTAGTCGATACATGTTCCTTATTCAGCATATTTACTCCCTTACACAATATATATTTACTCCATTGCTCAATATATTTACTCCCTTGTACAATATATTTACTCTCTTGCACAATATATCCACAAAAGAAGTAATATATTTACTCCCTGGTACAATATATTTACTTCTTGGCACAATAAACTCATCTGATCTGTATTGATATCAAAACGAATCACAATTAAAGTTTATAATCTCATAAATCATTGCTCATTTTGTAATTCATTATTTACAATTCAAATCTAGTAATTAACATCTCATAAATAAATCAAAATTACAGTTTCTGATCTCATAATCCATAATTTACAATTAAAATATGGTAAAATCATAGCTACAATATCAGAAAATTGATTTCCACTCAAATTTGAAAGACTATAACAGATCTGAACATATTTCCAATTTCAAACCAAAATTAAATATAATAAAGATCAGTACCTTGAACGAACGATCTAATTGATGTCAAATGCGTGCCTTAAGTTCTCAAACGAAGCTTCAGATCTAATCTGATCAAGAATTCAACACACCAAAACAATAAATCAAACATCAAAAAGGAAAATTGAAAAAACGGTGAAGAATTTATCAAATTAATGAGTCTCTTAAATACAAAACGAAGCTTGAAATCTAATCTAATTGAGAATTGAACACGCATAAAACACAAATCAAACAACATAATTGTAAAATTGCAAAATTGATGAAAAAGTTTGTCATTCTGAAATGATAAACATAAAGATATACTGACCTGATTCGCATTGATGTCAAATTTGTCTCTTAAAAGTCAAAACAAGCTTCAAATCTAATCTCATTGAGAATTAAACACGAAAAAAACACAAATCAAACAGTAGAGATGAAAATTGCGAAAGAAATAAAGGTTTTCTGATCTAATCCGATCGAAACAGGGATGAGGCGAGATAGAAATGCACCTGAAAGAGAAAAATGAAAGATCGATGCCTCTATAGAGAGAGAAAGAGAAGACCTCCGTTAGAGAGAAAGAGAAAGATCGATGCCTCGGTAGAGAGAGAGAAAAATAGAAATATAACGAAGAGAGAGAAAGGGGTTTTGATCGACAGATTTTGATCGGATTTCCAAAATTGGTCTCACGTGCAAGTCACGTGAGTACGGAGAATTTGATGGGCTTTCAACACACGAGCCCGTAAGGATGACAGGATGTCATTTTCGTAGGATGGCAGAAAGTATATTTGTTACTCAATGTCTCAGGTAAGATACGGGCTCCTGTGGGTACCTTGTTGGACCTAAAGGATTTTTTTATCTGGGCTGCTTTCTTTTTCCTTTTTCTATAAAACATTGGCCTTTTTAAGACTTGGTTAAAAAAAAAAAAATCTAAATCTAAAATTTCAGACCTTTCTCTCTCAAACTTAGCCGACAAAGTTTCAGACCTCTCTCTCTCAAAATCGAAAAATTTCAGACCTCTCTCTCAATCGAAATCAAAAATCCAAAACAAAAATCAAAATCGATGACTCTATCTCCACCACTCTGGTGAGAAACCGTCGAATTCATCTCCGCTCTCTCTCTCCCTCGTTCTCTCTCTTTATCTTCTTCTCAGTCTTCAACCGAACCCACGACAGGTACAGTCACAGGCACCTGCAGGCACCTCCAGAATTTTTGATGACCAGATAGGGCAGGGGCGGATCCAGAAAAATTTTAAGCCTAGGCACCTTTATAATATAATAAAATTTAATATACGATATAATTTTATTAAAAAATCATTTAAAACATATATAATATTACTACTATAAAATGCATTTTTTTATAAATTTAGTTTTTTTTACACCAAAAACACAAAAAAATAATTTTATTTTTATTTTTTTAATACAATTTACAATCATTTGTGCGACTTTGTAGTTTAAAATCATTGCATAATAGTTTTATTGTAGGTAACCAAGTAAATTTCATCTCTCATTCGATTTTTTAAATGAGTTTTAACAAATTACATAGTAAAAAACGCCCTTTCAACAATCATCATTATTCATTCATATACAAAGGAAACTCAATTTCAACAAGATAAAGCTAACTGAAGTCTTGGGTACAAAAAAAGGTGGAATGCTTAGCGAGATGAAAAGAAACTTAATTTGAATTTGTAAATCATAACTGCAAATCAAAGAATGACTATGTGCAAGAACTTTTTTAATTGTCTTTGTCGTTTGGCCAAAAATTACGAAAGAAATATAATTAAATTGAAATTTCAAATTTGTACAAATAATATGAAACTTTGGAAGTAAATTTATCTAGATATTATCGGAATTAGAGAGGTGGTTAGGTGGCAAACGGATCAGGTAGAGACAAAAGATAAAAACTAAGGAACGAAAGTAATATATGGATACGAATCAACGCCTCAAAGGAGAAAGAAATAAAAAACTAATTTGTTCAGCGCATCATAGGATAATGGATCCATTCTTTTGAAAAATAAAGGAGAGCGTTTGGATTTTGGAGCGATCGGACCATAGCTCAGGTTCATCGAAAAAAAAAAACTATTTTTTTTACGCCCAAATTTGATCAGACGGACCAAGCCTAGGCACCACTTAATATTAAGCCTTGGCACCGCTCTAAACTCCACTAGCTTGGTATTAAATTTCATAAATTAAACCCAGGCACTTGCCCGGGTTAGGCACTATTTGGATCCGCCACTGAGATAGGGCACCTGCGGGCAAAAACCATGGTCTTCATAGGTGAGAAACAGGCACCCGCATGATTTCAAATGGCAGGTCAAGGCACCTGCAGGCGATACTTTGGCCATCCTTAGTTTGATCTGCTTCCGCCTTTGCCTCACTCGTTCTCTCTGATTTGCATCCGTCTAGGTCTCTCTCTCTCCACTACCCCCTCCCCTTGTTGTTTGTCTCCCTTGGCTGACGTCGATTGTTCTGTAAGAGCGACCACTGGGTCTGGTATATTGTTGTTTTCTTTATGGTAGACATCATACCACCAATGTGTTTGATTAAATGCCTAAATGAACATGGGCTGTCACTACTTAGCTCCTGAACTAAATTAGTCTTTCTTTCAATAATGTAGCAGGCAATTGCTTTGCTTTTAAACTACTTTTGTTGTTTGGTCATTGCAAGGGGACATACAAGAAAGTGACGCTTTACGCTTTAATTTAAAAATAATACAGTATTTGCTGAAATATTAAAGAGGGTATAACACAAATTAACAATTGTTTAATGACCAACTGGATTGGGACTGTTAGTCAGTCTTTGTATGTTTTGATTAGTTCTCCTAAAAGCTTTATTAGTAGTGTTGTTTCTGTCACGTCCCGCACCGACGGGTCAAGGGACGCGAGGTGAAACGGTATCTTATGCATCCATCAGACGGCCCGTCAACCTACGTCTCAACAGAAAAAACAAACAGAGTCCGATACAAACCTCAGTAACCAGTTATTTAACGACGCAGCTTCTCTATTCTTAATTAGTATAATAACAATCAATAATATGAAATTAATCCGAACAATACAATTTATCAATTTAAACCGCGAATCACCTCATAGAAAGTTACCAACGGTTTACTTTTATACCGCGAATCACCTTCTATGAGGGTTACCAATGGATCACCCTCATAGAGGGTTATCAACGGTTTACTTTTATACCGCGAATCACCTTCTCTGAGAGTTACCAATGGTTCACTATCACACCGCGAATCACCTTCTATGAGGGTTGCCAACGGTTGATAGCACAATTTAGATACCCATCATAATTTTGATAAACACTAGTTGTCTTGTCGTCGCGGCTTCGCCGCGACCAACCCCTATGTTGTATGTCCGTCAAATAAAATCTGTTATATATGCATTTTTATATGTATTAAATAGCTTATAAGTAGGGATAAAAAGTAAAGGTCTATTGCCTCTCCAGTGTACGAGTCTAACTGCATAGGCAGGAAACATATGTACATTTCCTATTTTTCAACAGTGTTGACCTGACAGTTGGGAAATCAATATTGAATTTTGTAGTGACCGACACCCCAAGTCAACTGCAAGATGACTTGTGAACATTGAAATGGACATACGAACGAAACAAATATAAGAAGACAAAAAGATGTCGAATTTTCTGCAATAACAAAGTGACTTTCTAGCAGAATTAAACCGGAAATTCAATCCGTAAAAAAAAATGCTACTGTAGCTAAGGAAGTTATTTTAAAAAAAGGGGTGAGCGGTACAAAGTATAGAAAGAAAAATTAAAATAACACCTAGAGAACGCCTCAAACTAAGTCGTAACAATCAGTGTAATACTTTAAAATCCAAAATAAAGTTCAGTGCCAGCAGGGGAAATTTGTACCAATAACCTCCAATTTCGTACCAGTAGTTCCATCTCAAAACGAATAATGTGCAGCGGAGGCTGTTCACCTTGAAAGATCATCTTAAAAAAAAAAAAAAAAATGCTTCCATCTTGGCCCAGCAAGATGCAGCCTAGACAGAATCCCAAAGTTGTTTCTTAGCAGGCAATAACCTCTTTTTGTTGAGTTGCCAAAAATCCGAGGGGTAAGATCTCTCCTAAGAGGTAGGTTGAATTGCAATCCTACCATGGTCAAGATGCCAACCCTGAAGAGGCAAGTGGTTTCGTTCAGTATCCTCATGCAACCACATTATTTTGTAAACCAACCAATGCACATGTGCCATAGTTTTTGATAGCAGTAGTTTAACTGACATGTGGAATGGACCAATAGGCCACTAAGCATTCTGTGTACAGAAGCTACAAATCAGATATATATATCCTGAAAATATTGAAAAATTGATTATTTACTTGGTCTATAAATTATTGGACAACTGCATATAGATGTCCCATGACACTTCATATTATGTAAATTTACTAACCTAACCATAATTAGAAAGAAGAAGTTACTATCTGCTAATTCTACTTTATTTTGCAGTTAATACGCCAAGTATATTCAAATTTCAATAATTCCAATTATGACCCTGTCAGTATTATACTTGAGTATGAGAGTCATCCATAGTTCCGTTATTTTTAATAAAAAAAAATATAACCTCAGAAATTTTAATAAGAAAAAAGGGAAAAAAAAATTTTAATAAGGAAAAAGCCCTAACGCGTTTGTGGACGCAGTACATGAGCTGCGTCCTAACGCGGTCAACAAACGCGTTAGGGCTCCCTAACGCGGTCAACTACCGCGTTAGGTGTGGTAACTTTTGCAGGTTACCGTTTTTTTCGACCGTTTCTCTTTTTCCGCGCGCGTTTTCCTTTAAAAGAGATGGTTGAGGGAGAGTGAGGCAATCAGAAGAGAAAGAGAGAAAGAAAAAAAGAAAGAAAGAGAAGAAAAAGGTTTGAAATTTTGTATTAAATTTTTTTTATTGATTTTTATTGGTTTGAAATTTTGTATTAAATTTTTTTATTGATTTTTATTGGTTTGAAATTTTGTATTAAATTTTTTTTATTGATTTGTTAAGACAAAATTAGTAGAAATTTTTAATGATATTGATTATTGGCGATAGAATTAAATTAAATTAAATCATACACAATTTTTAATGATATTAAGTATTGAAATAAATTTAAATATATTGTTCCTAATTGATATTTGTCAATTGTGATTGAATAGAAATGGATTTGAAATCACGCAAGGTTGTTACCGGTGTGCTGCTAGAGGGACATAGTGAAGTATTCGACCATCACATATTGAGGACACTGTACTGGATGTATCCGCACGACAAGTTCTATTTGGAAGATTTGGACGATTATCCGCACGACGAAGTGTGGGAGGTTAGAGGACCGAAGCATTGGACCGACAAGGTCAAGAGGGAAGGGGGGATCCGCGTCAAGGTGGCCAATAATCGCTTCATTTGGCTTAGGTTGAAGAGAGCATGCCCACCTGGATTTGAAAATCATCCCGCTGCTGCAGGCGACCCTTATCGTGCTTAGGGTCTCTATGTTTTATTTTTTTAGTATGTCATGTATGGTTTTAAGTTTTATGTTCTTATGTATGTTTTTAAGTTTTATGTTCTTATGTTGGTAAGTTTTTTTGTATTTTATGTTTTATGTGTTATGTAATATAAGTTTATGTTTTATTTATATATTTAATATTTCTATGTTATTTTTTCAAAAAATAGTAAAAAACTTTAGGAAAATTTATAAGAACCATAATAAATATTAGAGATCTATAATAAATAAGAACAATAATAAAAACAGTAAAAAACCTTAGGAAAATTTATAAAACATAAATAAGTTACAACGACTAAATCACAATAAAAAATATTACAAATAGTTCATACATAAATATTACAAATAGTTCATACAAATATTTGTAAATAGTTCGCACTCAAATATTACAAATATTAAAATAGTTCATACAAGCTTTTCAATGAATTATTTTTTCTTCCTAAAAATATTACGGATTGTCGTTTTTAATCCTTTTCCTTTTGGTTGCCCATAAGCCGTAGATGTGCTTGTTTGGCCTGATGTGGCATTCATGCTCCGCGGATCAATGCTGATTGAAGCACGACGTGGTTGGACTGAATCTGAATCCGCTGTCGTGTTTCTGCTTCGTGGGTCAACTTGAAGTGACCTTCTGCCTGGTTGATAACTCTCTTCAACATTTAGTGCAGCGTCCCTTCGTCGACTGTTGGTCCTTGATGGTGGTCTGCTGTTCCGGCGACCAGATTGAAGTGTTTCCATTGGATATGGCGGCTGGGGTTGTCGTCGTTGACTTGTTGAACCCTGCCCTCCTGTACGACTGGGTTTGGAACCCCCCGGCTTCTTCCCTTCCATTTTGTCCATGGCCATCTCGCCTCGGATTACCTTGCGCCTTCCTCGATTTATCAGATCCTTATCGGGGACCAACGTCGGATCATTATAAATTGGCCATTCACTCTCGTCTCCGTAAGAATGAAAGGGCACCTTTAACCAAATCGTGTGTTGGTGCCATACACTGTACCGATTATCTACAAACGCATTCACATCCCATCTCATCTCCCTGTAAACAGCAATAAAATGTGCACAAGGTATACCAGTCAGTTGCGGTTTCTGGCACTCACACGTGTAACCCAATTGAGGTTCCTGGGAAATAAGATCTTCCAATTCAATTTCATCCGGTACAGGTGGCATGAGGACCCTGAACGTTTCATACTCGTAACCTGAACCATCCCGGTATGGGCCTGGAACCTTTACTTCAAATTCACCAAGATCCAGTCTCACCACGAAAGCGTGCATGGAACCTTCAAATGCAACATTGAAAAGTTATTAATTTTAAAGATACATTAAAAAGAATGAATAATAAAGAAGATATAAAAAATACATACGTGATTTTTCACCGTGCTTGTTTAATTTATTCTGGACAGCTTCCGCCCATCTTTCTCCTGAACTCATCCGTTCAAATGCTTCTTGTGTTCTCTTGTTCATCCAGCGGGCGCATTTATACCACGTGCCTTCAACAATTGCTGCCACCGGTAATCTTCTTTCCACTCGGAAAACACTATTCAAACTCTCGGCTCCGTTAGTTGTCATTATACCCCATCGATGCCCTTTGTCCTCAGACTGTGCCCATTTGTACAACTTTGGTATTTCGTTGGGGTCACTTTCCCTATTTTTCCCACAATTTCTCAGATACCGATAGGCCCTCCGATTTGTTGTCTTCAATTCCTGCCACCTTAGTCTGAAACGTCGAGGGTTTTTCTTGTTCGCTAGCTTACATTTGAAGAAATTTTTCAATTCGCGGTGCTCATTCCCGCCGGCCTTCTTATGTAAGTTTTCTGCGACATGTTGCATGCAGTAACGATGAATTGCAACTGCGTTTGGACCTTGTGCCTTCCAACCGTACTCTGTTGATGCAAATACGGCTTTTATGGAAAGATGCCGGTCAGAAATGACACAATACTTTTTATTTTTATCTCCTATAACCTCTGATCTAACCCAAGAGATAAACCAACCCCAAGATAAAATTTCTTCTTTCTCAGCCAATCCGAATGCAACCGGAATTATATGGTTTTCCGGATCATAACCAGCAACCACAAACAACCTGCCTTTGTATCGACCTGAGAGAAAACTAGCATCAATAGAAATGACAGGTCTGGCCCACTTTAGTGCTTCTATGCATGGCCCGAAAGCCCATGCAGCCATCTTGAACATCCGAGCATTCGGATCGTTCGTTGGCCACGAAACGATATTGTACTTCGTACCGGGAGTGGTGGACTTCATTGCCTCCAAGAGCCGTGGAAGTTTATCGTACGACCCTTCCCAAGACCCGAACAATTGCTCGAGCGCTCTCTCTCTCCTACGCCAATATTTATTATAAGTGGGTTGAATACGTGGATATCTAGCCCTTATGAGGCCTCCTATGTCGTCAACAGTTTTACTTAGATTTTTTTTCAATTCATCACGAACATGTTCTGCAATAAGGCTAACTGTTAGGTTTACGTGACCGAATACGCCGGGCGGTCTGTAGCACGTATGGTCTTTAGGATTTGTGGAAATTTTCCAATTAGTATTCCAACTTTCAACTCTGCCATATAATCGCCACTCACACCTTGGTTTCTGAATACAACTCATTACGACTCTTTGTTTGTTGCTTGTTTCGGTTCTTACCTCAACATTGTTCTTGCAACAAAAATCACAGACTGCCAATATTAGTTGTTTCTTACACCCAAACGTTTTACCAGGTCCGAGTTCCCGTTTTGATTCTAAATTTTGTTCTATCCTACCAGCATATTCGAACATCGAAATATCACACAAATCACTTACAGGATGGTGCGTGTCTGTTCTTCCGAAAATGTACGGCTGGTCACAATTTGCATAAAATGGCAGTTCTGTGTTTGGTAAGTCCTCTTCATCCGAAAATTCCTCTCCGGTGGGGAGGTCAGAATAACTATCCGGACCTTCTTCATCGCCATTATCCTCGACCCCGACATCATATTCCGAGGAGTCGTTCTCGACCACAGGCGACAGTCGGGCACCACGACTATCTTCAACATTGCCGCTATACAAAATATTTAACATTAATTCAATTTGAAACACAATTGGTATAGTAAATATTATTCGAAAAAATCATAACTATTATACTTACTCGTAACGATTGGAATCCTGACCACCAAAAAGATTTAGTGTCGTGTTTGGCTCGCTACTACTGGGCTCATCAACCGGCGTCAAGTTTACGTCTGGTCCCGTTCTGTATACGGGCATGAAATCGACGAACAGTTCAAGAATTGGTATTCCTCTCATCTCGAACGTCTGCTGGTAATAGTACCGCCATTCAGTTTCGGAATTCAAAGGGATAAGTAAAGATTCAAATCTACCGTTTACTATATCGTTGTAACGACCTTGAATGTACACTGTATAATGACTTTCATAAATCTGAAGTCTACAGTATAATTCATTTCGGATATCGGCATAAGTTGTGGAAGGACTACAATTTAGGTACAAACAACAACCAGTGAAATTTGGAGATGGGTTGACAAATACAGAAATCGAAGTCATTTTTTAATATAAGAGGTAATGAATTCGATTATGTTTCAGTGAAGCAGATCCTATATCCTATATATAAGTTTATCTAACGCGGTTATAAACTCAGTTATGCGTCGACAGTTATTTGATTGAAATGACAAAAGAGACGATGAAATGACTGGAGGAAAAGTTAATGTACAGCTAACGCGTTTTAAAAACATGTTAGAGGGGACCTAACGCGTTTCAAAATCGCGTTAGCTGCCTCCCCGCGATTTCCTCCGTTCCCTTTTTTTTCCCTTTCTTCGCTTTTTCCTTTTTAATTATTCCCCCCCTTAACGCGGTCGTTGACCGCGTTAGGACGCAGCGCATATACTGCGTCCGTAAACGCGTTAGGGCTTTTCCCTTATTAAAATTTTTTTTTTCCTTTTTTCTTATTAAAATTTCTGAGGTTATATTTTTTTTTATTAAAAATAACGGTCCATAGTTTAAGAAATAAAATTGTTTTAAGAAAAATATTGAGTACTTTATTGTTTATAAAAGCTCATTCTGGTATATTTGTTCCAATAAAATTGTAAATCATATGACATAATTATTTGTGTTATTCTGGTATGCACACAGGTATCTCATTTGTCATTATACTGATCGAACATCTGAATCAAACATCTGAAGTGAGGTAAAGAATTAAATGAAGCTAACTAAAATTTTGAAAATAAAGTAAAGTTCCAGAAATGACCAACTTCTTTGCACGTTTAAATTCAAGGAGATATGCATCAAACTATGTTGTCAGAAAGCAACGTAGTTGTACCATAAGAGAAAGCAACGTAGCCGCGGTTTCCCACCTAGAGTCTTACTTCAACTTCCAAGTCCATAATATTAGTTGTACCATCATATCTGGTATATGAAAATGCATGATGTACCTGTTAATGGAAATGATTTGATTGGAGAGTTGCCAATATGATAAAAAAAAAAAATGAAACCAGCGCAAAGGGGGAACATATTCGAAAAATAAACTATAAATTGACCATTTCTAATTAATAAGAAACAAAAGAAATCATAACAACTGTAATTTAACTTCTGAAAGAATTAATCAATTTAAACCTTTTCAGCTGTTTTACTGGTCAAAATATACAGAGAAGCTGGTCTTCACTCTATAGTCATCAATTCCAATCAATCCTGCTTTGCTCATAGCTCAAATTCTGGGAAAAAAGAATTAATTAATAATTAGAAAGTGATCTGAAATCAAGTTCGTAAAGCTACAATCCATTAGAATTATAGAAAAATCAACTATATACATCATACTTCATTTCACTGCAATTTTTTTCTAAAATATAAAATTAGAACTGCACATTACTTCATTAACAACAGAAGACGACTTTTTCTTGGAGACACAAAAAAAAAAAATCATTAACCACAGTCAGTTGCTCTGTGTTGATACTGGCACAATTCCTGCATTGTATTTCAATGAGGAAATCAGACATTTAATCCCCATATAGAATACTTTGTGCTTATATATCCAAATCAGACCATGTTTGTTTTAAATAAAATATTTTTTTAAGTTGTTGTCCCATTAGACCATAAAACCCCAAGCAATCGGCATTTATTTTCTTACAATTTGGGAACATTTTATGTTCCATCTAGTCATTCCTCATTGAGAATATCAGAACATTAACCATCCCATTTTATGGATGTTTGACTCCATTATTGACAAAAAAAAAATGTTTCCCTAAAAAAAACAGCAATTATGTATTTGGTTCTGGTTAATACCTCATTTGTGTTGGATATGCAGGAAAAACAAAATTATGAATTCAATTAAAATCTCCCAAGGAAAAAGAAAATTAAGAGAGGGAACAATACCATCAGGGTGATAGAATTTTTCCAATCTCCTATATGTGGATTTTATTTCCAACTCATCTAGGTCCCTCTCCAGTTCTTCCATTCATACAAAATAAAAGAATAACAACTATTAAAAAAAAATTCCAGCAAATAAAACGAAATTGTGAAATACTAAAATTCTCAAAGTTACATTCCTTGATTCCATATCTTGTGCTGGTAAAGTACTACTATGTACCAGATAGTACAACAATCATATTTGCATTATTTTTTGTTATTTCTTTCTACAAATGTTTCATAATAGATTTTACTTAAACTAAGGTGTATACTATGTTACATGAAAGGTAATAGAATGAAAACAGATGGTACCACAATCATACAAATTTTATCTCCCATTTTGAGCTTGTGACTTATTTCTGCTAAATTACAGCTTTCTTGAAAGAGAAAAACTGGAATTAAAAGCTATACGATCTGCATACAAAATTACAAACCGTATCATAAGGAGATTCTTGTCAGCTGGCGTCAATTCTTAGGATTCTTTAAAGAAGTCCCAGACATTCTTGTTAGATGTTGCAATGCATTGGCAATGCAGCCATCCTTTAAAGAAGTCTCAGCTATTCTTGTTGGATGTTGCAATGCATGTGATACTTCATTGCAACTAAACAATATAAGTACTCCATTTGAGCTACAGATATCAGTGTACATCCAACTAAACAATCTAAGTACTTCATTGCAAACACTAACACAATTAAAAAGATATTAGAAATATATTTTTAATTGATATGTATCTATATACATAAGTTGATCTTATTAATCGTAATGAAAAATAAAATATATTATTGTAATCATAGTTTGAAGCCTTTTAAATGCACCTTAGTTGATACTGAGAGAGAAAAAAAAACAAAAAAAGGAAACTGAAGTCTTATGCAAAGGTGCAAATATTTTATAAAAGCAATATAGAAAAATACCATTGGATATTTTTTGTTGTTAAAGACGATAAATAGCATTAGTTGATATCGAAACACCAAGCATATCGATCCAAAATGTACATTATCAAATATCAATATTTAAGGCCTAATTTTGAACTGCATTTTATTGTTGCATTTTTTTTGGCCCTTGCTAGTTTCCAGAAAAGGAATAGGATGAAATGAGTTTATGGAACCTATAATAATTATATAATGATCTTCTGAATCAAATATTAGAAGAGAAAATTTACCATGGACATGAAAATATGAGATGACAATATCTAAAATGAGGTGCCCAGCATGCGCAATATTATGAAGTTGCACCCTGCACTCCATCTTTTATAAGTGCTATCATTACTCTTATTTAATCTATGCAATCACATAAAAAGATTAGTCACGAAATAAATTTTAAAAACAAACATTTTGAAATTCAATCATGTTACCAACATAAATATCATATGTTGATATACAAACCATAGCCATTGATTCTATTTACCTGTGATAAAAAAATTTAAAAGATCCCTATTTTGCCCCTCAATTATGTTGCTAAGTTCTATGTAATGCTGCAATCCGATTGTTCAAGAACTCCAATCTCTTGAAGCCATTTACTGAGTTTTATTTGAGCCACTGAAGGCAATGACAAATGTGGCTGTGTCCATTTTTTTTTTTTTTACATTTTTCTTTTGTGCCATCTAAAAACCTCATTATTTAACTAAATGATAATAAGCAAATCTATTCAGGTACTGTTCAAGAACAACCTCCCAGTCCACATCTTAAGAAATCATTCATCAATTGCAATTATAAAGAAAACCAAGTCAACATAAATCACAAATAAAAAGGTAAAGCATAATTGAAATTTTCAGAAAGAAAAAGGCTTAATTTCACAGATTATGCATATATTATTTATCTATTTATATCCAATAGTATAACCCTCATGAAAATTGAAAGAAGGGTAAAATTCCCACTATAATGGCATTGACCACAATTGAAGAACCTGAAGGACGGTTGTGCAGGAGAGGCATGAATAGCCTTGGGTTCCATTTTCAATTTTCTGAGATGATCCAGGAGTCACTGCAAATAATGAAATAAAATATATTAATGTGCATTTTGTTCTATAGTTCAAACAACTAATCTACTTTTCACAACATCAATGTCCAAGAAAGCTTGCTTGCTTATCGATTTAAGAAATTCAGCGCCTCCATCTAATTTTAAAAACTATAAAAAAAAACAATCAGCTGTTTTAAATCTTGAATTTTACTTATACCCAGTAATTCAGGCAAGGATCTAACAACTTGCCAAATTTTGTTTGGATAAGTTATGATAAATCAGAAATTCCTAAAAGTTTATTGTGAATTATTTTGTTCAAGTTAGATATGAAAAGAAATCTAACAACTTTTCGACTGCTATGAATTTTGTTCAAGTTTTTATAAATTCAGCTTAATCTACTCTAGCAAGTCGCTGCAACTTTCATAGATAATCTTGCCCATCATATGTAGTTGTGGGCCTGTGGCTGCAAGCTTATGAGAAAAGAAACAAAATGATCGGACAACATGTAATAATTGTAAATTGGCTAAAAGGAAAGAACCTAGCTACTATTAATTGGATAGATAAAATGCTCAGAATAATGAGTGGTATAGTGAATAAATGAGTAAAATAGAACAAAGAGAGAAAGTAAGAACACTGTTCCACTATAGTGAGCTTAGTGGCTAAAGTTAAAGGATTAATTACATTCTTGGTGTGAGGTTCAAAGCCGAGCCTTGCAAGTGCCATCGCCGAACTGTAAGAGAAGCAAAATAAGAACATCAATAACCACCTGAGCAAAACAGAACAAAGAGAAAAATTAAGATGAACATATAGGAACCAAATGGCACTGAAAGACTTATGCAACAAACATATATGAAACAAAGAGATACCCTCACAATTTATCGAAGGAAAATAAGAAAATTGGGTAATTGAAAAGGAGGAATTTATAGTGCTAAAAGGCGACATATTGAATTTTTTTTTTTCTTTTTGGAAAAAAGCAACATATTGAACTTATTTAGAATTGACAAAGTTCAGGTTCTGTTACAAGACTATTACATACTTCTGTTACAATGTCAATGTCACTGACAAGTGGACCCACAACATGGTTTTTTGCTTGTGGCAAGGTAAATATAAGTGAGGATTTGGATATTAGTCGACACATTGATTACCAGTAATATTAGGGACACATGGCAGGCAGCCCTGGACAGTTTATTATCGGTTCATTATTAGGAGGCCTCTATTCTTTATTTCTATTAACTTAAAATAGTACCATATTAAGTGATACTTTATTTCAACAAAGCAAGTAACTTTGAGTGAGAATAGGACGATGTCATATACTTTATGTTTACCGATGCACTATCATTGTTTGTGTTAGTTCCATAGCTGCATTTATTAAGCCTGTTATCATAATATGACCTTGTTCCAGTTCCTCAGAAACGTTTCTTAAGCTTCATACTGCATGCTGGTATGTTTCTGATTAAAGACAGTGACACTATAATCAATTAGTAATGTATATTTTCAATCTGTGTAGGTGAAAATACAAAAGATGAGGTCAAATTTAGAAGAGAAGCTTATAAAGAGGATGGCAATAGTTCACAGAAAAGCTGAGGAATGGAGACTATCTGCTCAAATGCAACATTCGCAACAGATAGAAAAAGCCTATCAAAATGCACAAAAGATGAAAAATGAAAAACACATATTTGTCCATGGAAATAACGCTCCTTGTGCTTGTTTCTCTTGTAACAATAATATTTGATATTTCAATACAATATCGCATAAGCAAATTAGTAAATGCACTTGCACATGCAAAATAGGTGTTAAAAATATGCCTTTTCATTTTTTGTGCAATTATTGTCCGGAAATTCTTTTTCTTTACAATTTTTCTTGCATCTAGAGTCCAATCACTAATTTTCACTGTCCAGTTCTACATAAATTAAAAAGCAGCAACTTCAGGATGTCAATCCTCTGGTTGCAACAATTATAAGTGTATCGGTAATCTAGATTCTATAGTACATGAATTTGTAAAAAGATAATATCAATATTTGCAAGAATGATACCGATTTGATTTTGAATTGTCAACTAACGGGAAATTCTTAAAAATTCCGAATCAAAAAAGGAAAAAAATACAATAAGTTCGTATATTTTCAGGATGAAATTACATGTTCAAAACCTTTTTTGTATTTCAACTTGTATTTTGTCTTTTCTCATTTTGTTGAAAGACCTCCATATTTTATATACTTGTAGCTATTATATCGACTAATATATGTATTCATTGCTAATTTTTTATTTTAAAAAATATATTTTATTATTCTATTTTTTTATTATGAGTCCATTTGTAGTTCTATTAATTATCTGTTTCATATCCATATTCAAATTTGTATTCATCAATTATCTACTGATTGGGTTTTACTTTAAAAACAATTTTGATTATAAGCTTTCACATCCATTGCTGTATTCCTATCTTCTTAATGACAAAATTGAAGCATAAGTGCAAATATTTATATTTTTTGACAAACAGCACCCGAAACAATTACCCTGTTTAACTTTAAACAGGATCCTTCTCCCAACTCCAAACTCCTAAACAACTACCTAGCCGGAATCCTTCACTGAACCCACACCCTGAAATAAAAACTTATTTACGAAAAAATACAACCTTTTATTTAGCAACCTCAAAAAGACCCTTTTTTTTTTTCCCATTCACTAAAACAGATTCACTTGCATCACCACAAAATCTTTAGACCCCAAATGAGATTGCTTAAAACCCAAAACATGTGGAGAAGGATGAAGAATACCTGTGTAAGAAACCCAAAATCACTCTGTCACCAAAATCTAAGTCCCTATCAAAACCGCCTTTGAACTCTTTCTAGTCCACAAACGAATTTCAAGTCCTTCATGGCGCTACAAAAGGGAAAAAAAATAAAGAGGAAGGAAAATAAATTACTATCAATCGGAAGCAAAGGAAGAGAAATAAACCTCTATTCACCAGAAAAAAAGAACGAATAAACCAGAAATTGCTATCGTATGTCTCTTCTCTTCTTTATTTTTTATAATCCATTGTTTTTTTTTTTACATTTGTTTCTCATATTCTTCACTCACCAAATAAGACAGATAAATCAAAACAAACAAAGCATACATAGACATATAAGAACCTGGGAGAAGGAAGGGGAGAAAAAGCATCCTGTACTGTCATGGAGCAAACTTTCAAGCTCTTCCTTCCAAGAGAAAGAAGCTTCCTGTGCTCCTTGTCATAGAGAGCACAACCAAAATTCTGAAGCAAAGGACGAGAAGAAAAATCTAATCGGGTCGGGGTCGGATGCGAGAGGAGGCGAAGGAGGGGCGGGAGAGAGACCGGCGTCAGGAAGGAGAAGGAGTGGCAGAGGCGGCGGTAGCGGCGGCGGCGGCGATTCGGCTCAGGCGGGAGGTGAGAGGCGACGCCTGGGTGGAAGGGAAGAAGGAGAGAGGAGGAGTCTGTGCTGTGCCGAGAGAGAAGGCTGAAGGAGGAGGTGCGACCGAGGCCGGGGAGGGAGAAGGTGAAGGATCGGAGCACAGCGGCAAAAAAGAGGAGAGGAGGAGGCTGCGTTTTTTTCTGTAGAGGAGGGGTTGCGGTGTGACTGGATCGGCGGAGGAGGAGGGAGAGACGCGATGATTAGCACGAATGGAGAGAGAGAGGCGGAGGCCGTTGCTCAGCTCGGCGAGAGTGAGAGCCACCGATGCGGCTCTCTCTCCCCTCCCAATCGCTTTTGGTGAGTTTTTTTCCTCCTGCTCGGTTAAGAAAGGAAGAAGAGAAGTACAGAAGAGAGAATCGGTGGGAAAATAGTAAGAAAGAAAAAACGGAGCACCATTAAATGACGCGAACCACAATCTCAATTGTATTGAAGAGGACTGAATTGAGTACCGGTGCATATTTATTCCAGTACACCCGGTCTACAGTTACTTAGACAGAACCACTGTTCTTCTATTGCAAAATAAAACACCGCCCCAGCCCAGCGTTGACCTTGCAGTGTAACTCAATCCCTGTTACCCAAACCGAAAAAGGAAGAGAGGTTTGCGCAGAAGACAAAGTAGGCGCTGACTTCTTTTCACGCTAATTCATCCGGAAATCCAACCCGAAAAAAAAAAAAATTGTACTGTAGATAAGCAAAACGAGGGGTATCAAGGATTACTATGTTCAAATATTCAATTCAAAACCAAACGATAAAAATAATCAATCAATCAAGACGAAATTAAATACAGAAAAATCCGATTACCTGATTTAGCGATTTATAAATCATGAATAGATCAGAACAACAATCAAGCGACCGCAACATACACTCGAATTATGAACGGCTGACAAATCAAAATTCACTAGGTATACTCAATTTCTCATCTATTATCTAATTTAATGAATAAATTTTGGTGAAAGGATTTCGGTTTTGGCTAATAAAAGAAACAATGAGAATTGATGAATATAATGGTTCATTAATTAATGGAAAACATATCGGATCAGATGAGAGAGATCAATGTAAATATAAAGAAGAAAGGTGTTTACGTGGGTGAAAGGGGAGAGTTGCATGTGCCAGGTGTCAAGAAACTGTTTAGCACAAAATTTCATTCCTTTTCCAATCGGTTAACTGGTCAAAAGTCCAATGATGAAATTCGGTCAAAGACAGTCAAAGGCCACACATTTTTTTCCTTTCTAATTCGGTCAACTTAAAGTCAAAGCTTTGATTGTTCAATGATACGTCCGGGTCAATTTTGGTCAAACTGTCAAAAAAAACGAGTTCTTACAGTTTCCTAGAATACTAGACTTGTAGTATCACTGTGCTAGTGAACTTGGCATGTCACAAATATATACTTTAAACAAATAGCTTATGGGGTCATTTGGATTGTCTAGGAATAGCCAATTTTTAAGAATTGATAATTTCATTCCTAAATTTTTCATCCAAACGGTTTTGGAATAACCAATTTCATTCCTAAAACAATTTTCAATAACATTCTTCCCAATAACACTTTACTATCTATTTTTCACACTTCCTAACGTTATTCCTAAACTCACCATCCAAACAGGAATTAGAAGCCAATTTCCACAATTCTCGTGAATAGTGTTTTTCCCTAAATTTATGCTATTCCTACCGTATTCCTAATCCATCCAAACGACACCTATGTATATACGAGAAGCCTTGTTCCATTACTGAGCATGGACAAGCATATATTTAGCAATCAGCTTGTAATCTTTCTAATAAATTTGGCTTTTTGATGTCATTTCCAACGACCAGTACAGAAAAAGAATGTTTCTACTTGATACATTTCAACTAAAAAAACATAGTTATTAACAATTAAAGTATGAATAATCAAATACAAACACCATGAGCACCTCAGACAATTTATAAAGCAATCACAACACAAATTATTAGCATCGTTAACTACAAAAAGATTAACAGAAAAAGCTAATTTAAATGATAAAAATGAAAAATTGCTGCAAGGTGCGGAGGCGCTGTCGAATAGGGTAGGATGGTAGCGACATCACACCCCCTCAATCTGATTTAAACCCTATGTTCAATTCGAGAGGCTGTATTCTATGTCTCAAGCGAAGATGACGGTGTCTCTCCGGTGTAGAAGTGGCAGCGAGAGGCGAGAGGAGGGGTCTGATTGAGATTCTTTGACAAGGAGAAGGAATGGGATTGGAGGCGGGTAGTGATTTGAGCCGTCTCCCTCTAGTGTTTACAGGATCGGTAGGGTAATTATATGCTGGAGAAGGAAAGGGTGTCTGACGGAACAAACGGATTGACAAATGTTAACGGCAAAATTAATATCCGAACTCATCTGCGTTCTCATTGCAGCACGAATCTTAGAGCGATTGAACGGTCTACGATGGTATGGGACAGGAGGCTGCGTCACATGTATGGGGTGCTAGCATTTCTCAGTAAGTTTAGGTATGATAATCCTTCTCGTTATTTAATTATAGAGATTTTTTCTAATTTATTAAAACTTTTGTGCATCAGAAATTTTGAGTACAACTTGCTGTTACTTCACTTGTATATCACTAAAACAAAGCTGTTCAAAAGAAAGAAGCAAAGGGCACGACTCTTAACTATGTATATATATGCTGAAATATAAATTACACAAGTGTATATTGCAGATGATATTTTGAAAACAGAACTCAAAACCAAAAAAATTTAAATTTAATTTTAACTTGATTTCTTGGGAGTAACATCCACATAATCAGCAGATAAATACGGAATCAACCATTCAGCTAGAAATCCTTTCTTCCTTCTAGGATTGTAGCCCATGTCACGGCACACTTGATCGTTGTACCAAATATGAATGCCGCCAAAACATGACGGACTACGAGACAAGCCATGAGAGTGGCTTTTCATAGCATTTTCCTTTTCCCTCAGATGTTTTTCCATAGATGATATACTAGGCAACTTGAAACCTCCTTTCATTAAATGGATCAGCCATTTTACCCGTACTTCTGTTGTGAATAGACCGGGAGCATTTTCGCAGTAACCTATGATTGCAAGTTGTGGAATTCTTGGATGAAGGCTTTCCCTATCAAGTAATTGAAATATAAGAAGAACATATTAAAATATGACATATAATCTGATACTGTACGAAACCTTGTACAATTAAAAAGAACACCAAGATGTAACTAATTAGATTCAATGCTATATTAGACGAGTAATATTCATTCACATTTACATACTACCTAAAAAAAATCTGCCTTAGCTTTAGAACAATCAAAATTTAATGTCTATTTTTATTTTTCATACATTTTCGTTTTTTTTTTTTGGGCAAGATTGTTAATTATTGTGCCTATGCAAGGCTGATGGTACCAATATAATTAAAGATAAAATAAATCTTGTGTCTGCAGTAATGGAATTCGTAAAACTTATAAAGTAGGACTATTTGAGTATAAGAAAACCAAGCCAATCATACTGATAAAATATTCCCAGAAAACGGATAAAACATGATATATGTGGATTATGTGCTGACCTGTACAATGGAATAGTAGAAAACTGTGATTCATCAAGGTTTCTCTGAAAATATGATGACTTGAAAATATCTTTGAGCTTTTGTTTTGCTTTAAATCCAGTTGCGAAGATCACTATATCGCTCTTTATGGGTAACTCCTCTCCTTGAGGAATCAAACCGTCCTTGCAAAAACTAAAAGATTTTGCTTCTTTTAAGACAATACTACCTTCATCCACGTTATTGTAAAATTTCTCAGGTAGAAGATGTATAGCATATGAAAGCATGGCACGAAAGAAGCTATGATCTGGCACCATCCTGTACTTTCTCATTGGCGTGCGAAATATGTAATAACTCTCACAAAATTTTGAAAACAACCATCCCTGAAATTAACCAAGAAATGAGTTAAGATATATATTTTGGCGCTATTTTATAAAAAAAACACCGAATAAAACAATTTTTGTCATCTACATTAGAAGATACAGTTGAGAAAATCATTTATTTAATTTGTAATACTAGTTTATAGCTTCTTCGCTTGCCTATAATTGAACTTAATAAGGGGCTCTAACTTTATAGTCTATAAAAGTATGCCAAATATAAAAGGGTGCTTTTTTTTAGTGAAAACGGCTAACACTTGTTTAGTCTAAGAAGTAATTAGAAGAATATTCAAAGAGGTAATTTGCAGTACGTACCAGCGGTGTCAACAACGTAACTAATAACCAAAGTAGGACTCCTTCTCCTGGTTTGTGAATAAGCAGCTCTGCAAATCGACTGAGATAAAACAAAGCGAAAGGAATCCCAAACCACACAGTGTCATTTTGTAAATTCCAAGCTTTTGTTCTGATGATCATCGTGCATGGAAACATGGAACCTAATACAAAAAAGTTATCCGCCAAAATTTGTCAGTCCACTACAGAAAAACTTTGCTTAATTAGGAAGGAGAACTCGATGTTAAACTATCACTGCTTTCGGTGAATATACGGACCTATCATGCCTAGTGGTACAATGTTACAACTATTGTTTCAAAACACTGTTTTGAGGTTTTCATTACAGTATATATAGGCGGGTTCTTTACCATTCACATTTGCACACTCTGCAGCAATATCAACTGCAGATTTGTGGAAGCCGACAACACTGACGAGCTTGTTCTTCACCAACTCTGCGGCCTTCTTTGGTCCCATGTTGGAGTAATCCATGGAATGTAGCACCTGCCCTTGGAAGACTTCTGGCCCTTTGCCTTCCGGAAATTTCGGGATGTTAGGAAGGCCACTATGCAGGCCGATGCAAAGAATTATGAAATCCATTTCATATGTCTGAAATAGTGATAGTTTTAATTCAGATTTTAGCAAGCATTCCGTAAATTATAAATGCGAATCTTATGATATGTTGGGAATCTCTTATGATAATCATCCACGCCTTAAACGTATCTTAATGCCTGAAAGTTGGATAGGCTGGCTACTAGATGCATTAGGAAATGTAAATTATACTCCAAGACCATCCTGCCAAGACCTACCTGATCAATCACACAACCAACCTGTAGGGTATTTCACTTAATTAATTAATTGATAGTACTATTTGAAGGCCTACTATTAATAAGAGTTAATATTATAAAGATAACTAAATTTCTATTGCTGGTAAGACAAAGAGACCAATCATGATTATGAAGGCCAGCGAGGTAAAGTGGCAGAAGAGAAAATTAAATTAAAATATTAAGAGCAGCTGCATGTGCGAATGTATTGACAATTTAACTAACCTCAATTGAGCCTTCATGCTCAACAGTTATGAGCCAGACCCCTCGGCCGTCTCCGAATGCCTCACCATTTCCGGCCCACAACTCCCATGCCACCATTTTCTCCCCATCCTTGCCAATATACTCGATGCTCACAACTCTGTGCTTAAATTTAATGCATCTGAACAACCCAAAGTGGTTTGCATATGAACGAAAGTACTCCATAACCTGTACAAATATGATTTCAAAATTTAATGATGCAATTAAAGTTATGTTATATGCCATGTTTAAGCTTTTTAAACAACTCGTTAACATAAAACCTGAGTATTGTGTGGGCGCTTGTCTGTTACATTGTCTGGCCATGGAAAATCAGAGAACCGGTACAGAGCAGCTTGAGTCTGCAATCTGGTGGAACCGAGAGTGTGGCTCCATACACCACCTATGTCCGAGTCAGACTCAAAGACAATGGGGTTGAATCCATGATCAAGGAAGTGTTTGCAGGCAATGAGCCCACAGACACCGGCTCCGATAATGGCAACTCTCTTCTTCTCCATTATTAATTTTAGAAAATCAGAGAAAGCACGGACGATGCAACTTCATTGGCTGCGTTGGGTACTTATGGAGGTGCAGAAGGATTAAGTCAACTTTAAAGAAAAAAGGTTATGCAATATTTTGGGATAAAGAAAACTATGACTTCTTCAATATGAATCTCTTTCGTTAGTAAACTAATGGGCACAATGGGGATGAAGATATTTATTTATTGTTGATTGAATCTAATGTATCAGAAACAATACGTGAGCCCATAAATATTTAAACTGGATAGATCAAATTAATTATAATCCTAAATTTATGCTTTGATCTTATGACTCTACGTATATAACTAAATTTATGTACGCCAATTAGATAAATGCAAAGCAGAACAAAAATATGATCAGGAACATTTGGGCGTTTTGTAAGAGTTTCTCAATATAGGAACATTCTTGATGGGGGATCTCATGACGGTTAAGTTGAACTTTTTCAAGCCCTTGGCTTAAATTAACTTATCATTTAGGTTCTTGCTTGCATGTAGTGTCAATAAATTTAATTTATTATAACCGTGCTAGGAATGAAATCCCTTATATATTAAGAAATGTAATCAATACTACCCAAAGTTAATAGATGTACAATCTCCGAAAGAAAAAACTAAAGTGCTGCCGGTCTATTTACGACAGACTTACGGTCTAAATGGGTGATCTTGGGTAACCGATGACCGCAAGCTGGGGAATAGATCAAATTAATTATAATCCTAAATTTATGCTTTGATCTTATGACTCTATGTATATAACTAAATTTATGTACGCCAATTAGATAAATACAAAGCAGAACAAAAATATGATCAGGAACATTTGGGCGTTTTGTAAGATTTTCTCAATATAGGAACATTCTTGATGGGGGATCTCATGACGGTTAAGTTGAAGTTTTTCAAGCCCTTGGCTTAAATTAACTTATCATTTAGGTTCTTGCTTGCATGTAGTGTCAATAAATTTAATTTATTATAACCGTGCTAGGAATGAAATTTATTATAACCGTGTTTGGATATGGGAGGAATAAGGAATAAGCCCCTTATTCCTTATTCCGGTGGAAACCAAACACCATAGGAATAAGGAATTTGGGCTTATTCGGGCCCTTATTCCTATACCTACAAAACCATAGTATTAGAATAGGGAATAAGAAATTGGAGCCATCCCTATTCAAATTCCTTATTCTTCTATCATCCAAACACACTAAGGGTGTGTTTGGTTGGGGCGAGAATAAGGAATAAAGGGTCTAATTCCTTATTCTTAGGAAATCTAAATGGAGCATGAATAAGGAATAGAGCCTATTTCTTATTCCGGTGTCAAACCAAACACCATGGGAATAAGGAATATGGGCTAATTCCGGCCCTTATTCCTATACCAACAAAACCTTGGTATAGGAATTAGGAATAAGGATTGGCACGAGATTCTAAACCCGGCCCTCTATCCTTATTCCTATTCTTATCCGGTTTAGATCCAAACACACCCTTAAGAAATGTAATCAATACTACCCAAAGTTAATAGATGTACAATCTCCGAAAGATAAAACTAAAGTGCTGCCGGTCTATTTACGACAGAATTACGGTCTAAATGGGTGATCTTGGGTAACCGATGAACGCAAGCTGGGGAATTCTTGGGTGAATGCATTCCCTATCAAGAATTACAAATAAATGAATAACATTTTCTTAGAAGGAAAGCTAAGTGACTCGCATAGTCTGTACTGTACAAAAGCTTATGCAATTAAAATAAAAGAGCATGACGATGTAACTATATATATTCTTTATCTTTGCAATATTAATTATAGACGTAATCAAAAAATCAAAAAATCTCTTGTACGAACTGGGAGCGCGGTAGGCAGGGAAGCATGGGTAAGCTCCACCTCGAGAAGGGTCAGGATGGGTGGTGGACCGTCACGCGCAAACCTCCGGCCGCCCCAGCGAAACAACCTCGGCGCAGACCTCTCCGACAACAGCCACCAAGTCGTCTCCGTCGACTCTTCTCTATCCCCCAACCTTTTCCCCAACACCCCAACCTAACCACTACAAATACTGCCTCACCAACCCCCCCAATTCAGATCTCTTCTCTCTCCCCCACCCAAACACCCCCTTCTTCTTCTACTTCTCTTCCCACCTTTACACCCCCAATCACTTGCCTCCCTCCTTCCGCTGACCCCCCCACTACGAAACCCCCTCATTCTGCTAGTGCTCCCCTCAAACCAAAAACTCCTATGGAGACCTCGCCTTCCGCCGCTCTAGCTACTGATGCTGCCTGGTATCTCTCCGATCCTGCCACCAAGGATGCTTATTGTAAGGACCCTTTCCTTAATGGTCGCATTCCTCTTGCCCTGCCACCCCGGCCAGGTGCGACTGGGTGGCCCAACCGCTGCTTCAACTGCTTGGTTAGGGGACATGACACCTCAAATTGTCGTGCTCCAACCATGGCGTGCGCCCGCTGCCTTACGCCTGGCCATGACCACAAGTCCTGTCCCAAGCTTGCGCAGCAAAGGGGTCGCCACAATAGAGCCGCTGCCGCCTCTCTCCACGCGCCTAGAGGCAACTTTGGTGAGGGTCGCTTGCCTCGTAGAAGGCCCTCCTCGGTTGAGGTCTTTATCCCTCAAACTGCTGATTCTGTCACGGAACTGCAGTACCTCTCACGTGGGGTGGTAGTTGACGCCCGTCTCCGGCCTGGTTCCTTCTGTTCCAAGAGAATCCAGGCTGCCCTCTTGTCTGCTGCCACCAAGGCAGAACCTTTTCCCTTGCTGCACATGGAGGGGGACAGGTATTTAGCGCTGCTCGATGACGCGACTGACAGAGCCAAGTTCATCTCTGCTGTCAAGCCGAGGTTGGAGCTTATTGGCCTGGTCCCGTATCCGTGGAGCCCGGCCATTGATGCCACACCGATAGTCTACCGGTTTAAGGTTTGGCTTGATCTCTTCAATGTCCCCGTCACTGCCTGGAACAAGCCTCACCTCGTCCCCCTTATCAGTCGCTTTGGCCTCCTGCTTGAACATTCTTCTTTCACTAATGTCACAAGTATAGAGAAACTTCAAGTTCTAGTGGCAGTCAGGTCTCTCTCTGAGGTTCCCCGGGAGTTGGGAATGGGAGTTGGAGGGTACAAGAAGAGTATTCCTGTCAGGGTTGTGGCTTGGGTGGAGGAGGAGTATAGGGTTCGGCCTCCTTCCGACCCGAATCCCTCAGGAAAATACTTTCATTCTCTTCGTCTCCGCCTACAATCTGATCCCCCACCCTCTACTGGGGCTGCCCGTCAGCCAAAGAATGTGGATGCAGTCTTGCTCAATTTCCAGCAAGCTTTCCAGGCTTGGGCGGCCATGCCACCCTCGGCTGACAAACGCGCAATTGGCCTATCCCTGCAAGATTCACCTTATTGGGCCATCGCCAAATGCCAAGAGCAACTAGCCAAGGTTCCCCAGCCTCCACCACCTCTGCCAGTCCCCTCGGAATTCGATTCGACGCCGCTCACACTTGGCTGCACGGTTGACAACTTAATTCTTGCTGCCGCCACAGCAGATCCTACGGGTCTCTCTGACGTCATAGAAAATCGAAACTGTTCTTTTGAACTTGGGACCGTTAGCTACAGGACAGAATGTAGAAGGTAGCGTGGGGACATCTGCCTTTCCTTTGGGGTCGCACGTGTCGCCTACTCCTTTGGTGCAGGACATTCCTATCCTGGACTCCCCTTTGGCGGCTTCTGCTGGTCACGACACCTGTCAAGGGACCGTTGAAGACCATTTGCCTCACTTGCTGCCTCCGCTAGCGGCCTCAGTTAACCCACGTGGACCGGAGCTTTGCTACCACGTGTCAGGCCCAGGTGCCGCATCGCAAGCACGGATCTCTCTGGCACAGAAGCCACCCACACAAGGCCAAAACCCCCCCTTGGTCACAGAAAATCCTTCCGCAGTCGCCAGCACACTGCTCCAAATTGGGTCGTCTCAATTGCAGGCCCGGTCACCCTCTTCGCTAAGCCCAGACCCCCTGCTCCTTTATTTGGACCCTGCTTTGGCCCGAGTCACGCAAAATGTTTCTAGAGTGGCCATGCTTGACCAGTCCGAATCCCCCATCTCTCAGCCCAGCCCCTCACCTGTCTGGCCTACACGATTCAAAGGACCGGTTGTCTCTCCCAGTGATCGGAGGAATCCCAGATCGGCAAAGAAATTGAAATTCTCCTCCCCCACTGGTTCTTCCTCTCCTGGTCAGCAGCGAAGCAGCTCTTCAAGTCCGCCTAAAGACTCTCCGGCCGCGGCGGACACTATTCTCCGACGTAGCAGTCGTAATGCCAAGCCCAACTCTTCCTTCAAGGGATTTGAGGTGGGAGCGAGGAAACGGGTCAAGTCGGCCAAGCAGTCTTCTTCTCTTCACGCAATCCGAGAGGCTGTTAAGGAAGCGGGTCTCGACCGTTCCCTCTCAGGTCCGCCACCGACTCTTGAACCCGCTGAGAGGCAAGCCCTGCGTGCCTACTGTGGCCTACTCCCTGAGGCAGCCATCATGCCACCGCAGCCAAACCCGCCGCCAGGAGCATCCTCGCTGGGGACTTCTTCAGAGACCGTGGGACAGGTCACGCCTTCCATGGCTGACTCTGCTTGAGCTTGTTGCTCGGTTTTTAGCTTTCCTAGCCGCTTAGGGCTTTTGTTTTGAATTATTTCCTATGTTTAGCAAATTTTCTATTTTATCTTGGAATGTTAGAGGCATCTCTGACATTAAAAAGTGTTCGGTTGTTAAAGATGCAGTTAGAGATTCTTGTTGTGATATTTTATGTCTCCAAGAAACAAAATGGTCTACTTGCGACCTTTTTAAAGTTAGAACCGTTTGTTGTTTCCCTTTTAATAACTTTGCTGTGCTTAATGCGACGGGTTCCCGTGGTGGTGTTCTTCTTGTTTGGTCTAATCGGTTTTCCTGCTCCGCAATAAACACCCTCTCGTATTCTACGACAGCCTTCCTCTCTCGAGACAATTTCTCTTTCATGCTCACGTCCGTTTATGGACCGATTGACGACAGTCTTAAACCCGATTTTTTGGAGGAGTTGAAGGAAGTGAGGGCCTCCTCTGACTTGCCTTGGGTCTTAATAGGAGATTTTAACTTGATTCGTGATATCTCGGAATCGTCTTCCGGAAATCGCAATTTTTCCTCCATGCTTCTGTTTAACTCCTTTATAAGTCAGGCGAATGTCTTTGAGGTTCCGTTGCAGGGTCGTCGTTTTACCTGGTCTAATAAGAGGCCTGCGGCTACCTTTTCAAAAATTGATCGAGCTTTCGTCTCCCATAACTGGCTAACCCTGCCGGCTAGGTACTCTCTGTCCGATCAACCTGCTACCACCTCCGATCATGTACCTTTGCTCCTTTCTTTTGCCTCGTTGGACCGTATTGCCAAAAGAAGTTTCAAGTTGGAATCCTACTGGCTCAACGCACATGATTATGACTCTGTGGTTCACTCAGCCTGGACAAATGCCCCCTCTTCTGCAGATCCAGCTCTGAACATTCTGAGGAAACTTAAGGCGGTTCGTAAAGAACTGACCTCCTGGGCAGGCCGCAGATTTGCAAATTATAACCTTTTTCTGCGACGGACAAAGTTAATTATTCGCTTTCTGGACCTTATTGAGGAATCTAGACAGCTAGACTCGGAGGAATTCTCCTTGCGAATCTCGCTTAGGGAACATGCCTACAAGCTTATCCAAATTCAGGAGCACAAATGGAGGCAAAGAAGTGGTGCAACTTGGCTTAAGCTAGGAGATAAAAATACTAAGTATTTTCATGCGGTCGCTACGGTGCGCCAAGCGACTAATAGGATCTCCTCAGTCTCCCTCCCAGATCGAGTTGCTTCTTCTGATACGGATCTTAGGAATTCTTTCTACCACCATTACCGGTCCGTGCTTGGGACCCCTCCAGCACCCACACCGCCTTTCGACCTTTCTGGGAAACTAGGACCAAGAATTGACCTCTCCACCTTAGACTCACCCTTCACTGAAACTGAAATCTTGGCAGCTATTAATGGCCTCTCATCGGGGAAGTCTTCTGGACCGGACGGCTTTCCGATCGAGTTCTTCAAGAGATCTTGGACCTTATTAAGAGATGATCTCATTCCGGCTCTCCTAGCTTTTCAACAGGGAACTCTCAACTTCAAATTACTTAATCAAGCATCCATCACGCTTGTGCCAAAGAAGTCAAACCCCTTGGTAATTGAAGATTACAGGCCCATTAGTGTAATCAACACCTTCTCCAAGATTATCTCCAAGATCCTGGCAAACAGGCTGCAACCTTTTATTCCTCAGTTGGTGAGTCCGCTCCAAACCGCTTTCACAAAGGAGAGGACAATTATGGAATCCTTTATGGTGGCTAGGGAATTTCTGTCTTACTACCACAAGAACAAATTGCCGGCAATTCTGTACAAGGTTGATTTTTCTAAAGCTTTTGATTCCGTCTCTTGGACTTTCCTCACAAATGTTTTGATTGAAAGAGGGTTTCCTCCAGCTTGGATCTCTTGGGTACTAAATATTCTCAGAACTTCCTCCTCTACTGTCAAAGTAAACGGAGTCTCAACCGACCTCTTCTTTCACAAAAAAGGGCTGAGGCAAGGGGACCCCCTCTCACCAATGCTTTTTATACTGACGGTTGATGCTCTGCAATCCTTTGTTACCAATGCTGGGCCGATCCTTACTGGTCAAATTATCATCCCTCCAAGAGCTTTGCAATATGCAGATGATACCATCATACTTATGGAGGCAATTCCACGCAACTTGGCAATTATTAAGGACATCCTATCTAACTTTGCGGTTTTATCGGGACTCCACATCAATAATTCCAAGTGCTTGTTTGTGCCTGTAGCTACCCCTCAAGCCGCCTTGCAAGGACTGGCGCAAATCCTTCAGTGTGAGCCAAAGGAGATGCCGATTACCTACCTGGGACTCCCCCTCACCATCCGCAGGCCAAAAAAAATTCACTTCAAGCCTCTCTTAGATGCGTTTCAGCGCAAGCTTGATGGATGGCAAACGAAGTTCCTTTCCTTAGGGGGACGACTAACTCTTGTCAAGGCGGTGCTCACTGCACTGCCTCTTCATTACATGCAAGTTTTAAAATTGCCTGCTTGGCTTATTAAACACTTAGATAGAATTAGGCGACAATTCTTCTGGAAAGGACGAGAAAAGTGCCTTGGGGGACACTGTCTTGTAAACTGGACCAAATGTTGCCTTCCAAGGAAGTGTGGGGGTCTCGGCATTCTGAATCTCTCCTTCCAGAACCAAGCGCTACTCATGAAGTGGCTATGGAAACTGCAACACCAGCCACATTCCACTTGGACTGCTTCTATCCAACTACTCTATGGCACCACGGACATCACCACTCTATCAAACGATCCAAAAGTTTCCCTGGCTTTCAAGGACATACTTGCTTTTAAAGACTTTTTCGAGGCTTCGACGATGTGGGATGCGGACGACCAACGTTTTGTGTGGAAATGGTCTTCTACGGGGCTGTACTCCTCGGCAAGTGCCTACTCTGTTTTAGCTGATCCGGGACATCGGTCTCCTTACCACACCTTACTGTGGAAAATGAAGATACCTCCAAAGGTCAAAATTTTCTTATGGGTGTTACTTTTGGATAAAGTTCTCACACAACAAAACTTACTGATTAGGAATTGGCCTTCCATCTCGGCTTGCAAATGCTGTAATCATGGCACAATTGAGACGGCCTCGCACCTTTTCGTGCTATGTGACTTTGCAACACAAGTTTGGACCTTACTTCAGACACGCTTCTCCTTGCCAGTTCTGACCTTCCAGCCTGATTTACACTTATTCTGGCTCCAAAACAGGTCTGTGATTGGTCAATCTTGGGACACTCTTTGGGCTGCAACGACTTGGGTGATTTGGAAGGAAAGAAATCGCAGAGTCTTTACCAACAAGTCCTTGCCTCCAGATTTGCTTATGACGGAAATTTGTGCCGCATTTGTTGCTTGGTTAACCTCAGCTTAGGCGCTTGTTCGGTTTGGTTAAATTTTAAATTTTATTTTATTTTATTTTTGTTTTCCTATTTATAGATAACTGTATAGGGCCCCTTTTTCTTTTTTCGTGTTTTTGTTTTTCTTTTCTGTAACCTCCTTGTAATTATTTTGTTCTTTTAATGAAATTTGTCGGTGTGGTAATTGCCACCTGACCCTCAAAAAAAAATTATAGACGTAATATTCAGTCTCATCTACATACTACCTAAAAAAAAAAAAAAAACTGTCATTGATTTAGAATAATCAAATCAATTTAATGTCCATTTTCTTTTCAAAATTTTTCGTTGCTTTTTTTTTTTTTAAGGCAAGACAATTAATTACTGTGTCTGTACCCAGCTGATAGTTCCAATACAATTAAGCTCTCCATATCTTGTGGCTGTAGTAAATGAAATCATAAATCTTGTAAGGTAGGACTAGTTGACTATAGATATTGTACTACAATATATGAAATAAGAAACTCAAGCCATTCTCTATTGTAGCACTTAATTATAACTATTGTGATAGTTAGCTAGAATTAAATATATGCGTAGATCTGAGTTTCAATTTTTTAACCTACCACACATTCTTCAATAGAATTGTAAATTGATCTTACGAGCATCAAAATCTTCTACAATTGCACTATCATGGTGATTTTTTTAAAACGTATAAATAGTCGTGCGTACCAGTGCTCTTAAACTATATTTATAAATATTAAAAAGCTCCAGCTGCACATCCACGTTTGTCATCCACCACATTATCATATAAATATTAAAATATATGCATGAATCAAGTACTTCAATTAAATAAATTAAGTGCTGCCACAGCAAAATCATAACAACAAGCGAATCCAATATCACGGGAGATAATTGTGTTTAATAAACGTTTCTCTTCTATTACGTATCCAGGTCCTCAATTGATAAATAAACAAACCTGTGAAACAAATGAAGCTAAATTTAATTTGTGACGTCTCAAGATCAGCAATACCTTTTTTTTTTTTTTTTTTAATCTCTAGATGGAATCTGTACAAGTAAGAACATATATATAACTATTCAAGTATAGAAAATAAATAACGAGGGCATACATATCATACTAAAATATTAACTCATATTCACTTGAACTTTTATATATCTTAGGTGCACGATTTAGTTAACTAGTTACCATCCGGAAATTTTGAATAATATCAAAATTGGTCTGGCTCTTCTTTTTTCTTTTTTCTATTTTTGAAAAGAAAAAACAGATGTTTTTCTATTGAATGTGGTGACCAAGTGAAGCATGCACATTCTTCGAAAGTTCTTTCTTCATATGGCGCTGATTCATCTCCCGACCGAATATATACATCACCGTTATGGCAGGTTGTAAAGCTTAATGGTCCTGGCCCGAGTCTCCAACACTGTCATCTTCTCTTGATCAGACCTTTACGTGATATATAACTCCATCAATCGATCTACAACTGAAATATAATCGTCAAACAATAATTTGAAGATACCAAATTAACATATCATAAATAATGGATGCATCTTGAATTATTCTCGAAATGTAGAGCAGTATATGCTTAATTAGTTATAATTGTGTTTGTGGATATGATTAAAAATTTCAAGAGATCATGGAACAGGATCACGTCCTTTTATTTCTTTGACAAAAAGCTTTATAAATGTAATGGCAATATATTTTTTTCGGAAGCCTCAGTATTTGCAGGTACAATTTTGAGAACATGTATTGCGGAGTTGCACTATCACAGAAACACAAGAATTTTAATAGCAAAGGCCATGATTTTATGTTTATTGCAACTTTATATTCAAATACCATCAGAGATAGTGCAGTAGTTTATGTCATTTTTTTTTACGACGAAACAAACAAGACAGAATTATGACACTGTAAACCTCAACATAATTTTTAATACGAAAAACGAGATTAATGGTTCAGATTTCTCATTTGAATTTAAAACTTAAGATCCTAACATAATAATTTTAGGTATGGTAATCCTTCTCATTTTTAATTAATTATAGAGAGAGATTCTATTTTAAACTTTGGCGCATCAGAATGTACGAGTACATCTTGTTATTACTACAATTATATATATCACAAAAACAAAGCTCTTCCAAAAAACGAAGCAAACGGCGCACGACTTAAGTTAACTGTATGTTAATGTTCAAATATAATTTACAGAAGGTATTTTTGAAAAGAAATGAAAAAAGGAAGTCTCTATTTAGAAACACAATTCCAGAATTGCACATGCAGAAGGTACTTCAAGAAACAGAACTTTAAAACAGAGAGATTTGGATTTCAATTTTATTTCTAGGGAGTAACATCCACATAATCACCAGGCAAGTACGGAATCAACCATTCAGCTAGAAATCTTTTCTTCCTTCTAGGATTGTACCCCATGTCGCGGCACACTTGATCATTGTACCAAGTATGAATGCCGCCAAAACACGACAGACCACGGGACATGCCATGAGAGTAACTTCCCATCAAACTTTCCTTTTCCCTCATATGTTTTTCCATAGATGCTATACTAGGCAATTTGAGACCTTTCATAAAATGGATCACCCATTTAGACCGTAATTCTGTCGTAAATAGACCGGCAGCACTTTCGCAGTAACCGATGACCGCAAGCTGGGGAATTCTTGGGTGAATGCATTCCCTATCAAGAATTACAAATAAATGAATAACATTTTCTTAGAAGGAAAGCTAAGTGACTCGCATAGTCTGTACTGTACAAAAGCTTATGCAATTAAAATAAAAGAGCATGACGATGTAACTATATTCTTTATCTTTGCAATATTAATTATAGACGTAATATTCGGTCTCATGTACATACTACCTAAAAAAAAAAAAACTGTCATTGATTTAGAATAATCAAATCAATTTAATGTCCATTTTCTTTTCAAAATTTTTCGTTGCTTTTTTTTTAAGGCAAGACAATTAATTACTGTGTCTGTACCCAGCTGATAGTTCCAATACAATTAAGCTCTCCATATCTTGTGGCTGTAGTAAATGAAATCATAAATCTTGTAAGGTAGGACTAGTTGACTATAGATATTGTAGTACAATATATGAAATAAGAAACTCAAGCCATCCATACTGATAAAATATTCCCATGAAACAGATGAAATTAACAGGAGACGTGGATTCTGTGCTAACCTGTACAATGGAATGGGAGAATCTCGCGATCCATCAATGATGTTCTGAAAAAAACATGACTTGAAAATATCTTTAAGCTTTTGTTCTGCTTTAAATCCAGTTGCAAAGATTACTATATCGCTCTTTATGGGTAAATCCTCCCCCTTGTGGAATCACTCCGTCCTTGCAAAAACTAAAAGTTTTTGCTTTTTTTAAGATAATACTGCCTTCCTCCACTTTATCATAAAATTTCTCAGGAAGCAAAGTAAACGCGTATGAAAGTGTGGCACGAAAGAAGCTATGATCCGGTACCATCCCATACTTTTTCATTGGCGTGCAGAATTTGAAATAGCTCTCGCAAAACTTTGAAAACAACCATCTCTGAAATTAACTGAGAAATGAATCAGGATATCTTGGTGCTGTTTTACAAAACGCACCAAAATCAAAACAATTTTTGGGGACCTACACTTGAAGATAAAGGTAAGAAACTCATTTATTTTAATTTGCAATACTTGTTTAGTTTGATCATTTGCCTTTTATTGAACTTAATAAGGGGCTGTTTATAGATTTTTCTAAGAATACCAAACATAAATGTGGGCCAGCCAAAATGAGACCACACCAATTCAGCACAGATTACAGAGCCAATGTAAAAAAAGCGTGCTTTCTTAAATTCTTAGTGACAATTAATTGCTACAATATATAGTTATCTACTCTGTGATTAGAAGAATATTCTAAGAGGTGTACAGTACCAGTGGTGTCAAGACCGTAGCTAATAACCAAAGCAGGATGCCTTCTCCTGGTTTGTGAATAAGCAGCTCTGCAAATCGATTGAGATAAAACAAAGCCATTGGAATCCCGAACCACACGGTGTGGTTTGGTACATTCCAAGCTTTTGATCTTATGATCATCGTGCATGGAAACTTGGAACCTAACATGAAAATAATAAACGCCCAAAATTTGTAAGGGTAGACTACAGAAAACCTTTAGTTAGGAAGTAGATCCTCAAAAGGCGAAATTATCAATTTTTTTTGGCTGCATGTACGGACCTATGCTGCCTAATGGTACAAGTATTATTTCACAACATTATTTTGAGTTTCCCGATACCATAGAAATTGAATCATAAAGTGTATCGTGTATCGTAGTATTTAGAATCGTATCGTGTATCGTGTATCGTATCGAATCGTATAAGATACGCTAAACTACCCTTAAAATCAAGTAAATTAACTAGTTATAATATATATTGAACTATTTTCATTAAAAGAAAATTCTAATATCACACCCTATTATTATAATCATTCAGCAATTTAGGCATCTAATGATGTAGTGTATGAATATTGGCTATTACTTAATATTATAATGTATAATATATTTATATATTATTTATAATTAGATCTTATAATATTATGCTGCATAATATGTATAAATTATACTCATTTTAATCATAATAATGTATAATCTATTTATTTAATTAATAATTATAGTTTACAATATATAATGCATAATATGTATAAATTATTATTGTTATTATTTACTGATATTTTATTATAAACTATATAAATTTTAATTTTTATTTATTGTCAAAAAAATTATAATCATTATTAATATGTATAAATTGGGAATTGCTCAGGTCACTCCCCACTTGCTCATTCACTCCCAAAAAGACCAAAATACCCCTCTGCAGTTACCTCCCTCGCTAATTTTTTACATATCGCACTTGGGAGAGATGAGGATATTTTTGTCATTTTAAAAATAATTGGGAGTGTTTGAGTAAGGGGGGCGTGTCCTGAGCAATTCCCGTATAAATTATTATATGTTGTATAATCCAGATATTTTATTATTGAATTTATTATTATTAATATTATTATCTAAATATGTTTTCAAATATTAATTAATTATTTACTTAATTTTAACAAAAGAGACTTTAATGTGAAAAAATAAAATACTTCGTAAAAAATAAAATATAATATTGAATTGTAATATGTTTTTTAAGTTGAATACTTCATAAAAAAAAGAAAATATAAATAAATCAGATTTTAAAGGACAGAAAATTTAACTGTCTACTGTGGGCGGTTTGTCCCTTTCCCCATTATTCACCCCTCTAATTAATTTGGGACCCACGTGTCAGTATCATCTCTTTCCTTTCCCTTTTTCACTCGACCCAGTGGGAAAAATTGGTTTTGATCTCTTCCCTTTCTCTTTTTCCCATTCCCTTTTTCACTCGACCCAATCAAAAGCGGCGACGAATATTTTATTAAGGAATTTGCATCGTCGCTGGAAAAACTGCTTTTGATTGGTCGTCAGCGCATCAGGTGAATCGTACCGATACGATACGATACGCGAATCGTTCGATCGTACCGTTCGATTCAGTCGATACGGTGGGTTTGCGATATATAGTCACGATATGCATCGGTGGGCCGATATATCGTAACGAATCGTACGATACGCATCGCGAATCGTACGATTCCAACTTCTATGCCCGATACGGTGTATAAGTCCTATTATTACTTCCTCTCGTGCTCTCTGCTACTCCTATTTTAGAATTTTCTTTTAAATAACTAAATGATCTAAGTAATCTATTAAACCAGTTCAGTCATGTATACATATGAAAATAAGGTTGAAATTGTTCAAGAATATATACGATTGAAAATTCCTAAGGGTTCTTTAATTACCATTCACATTTGCACACTCTGCAGCAATATCCGTTGCAGATTTGTGGAAGCCGACAACACTGACAAACTTGTTCTTTACCAACTCTGCAGCCTTCTTTGGTCCCATGTTGGAGTAATCCATGGAATGTAGCACCTGCCCTTGGAAGACCTCCGGTCCTTTGCCTTCTGGGAATTTTGGGATGTTTGGAAGGCCACTGTGCCGGCCGATGCAAAGAATTACAAAATCCATTTGGTATGTCTGAAATCGTAATGTTCTTTTGGTCAGATATTAAGCAATCATTCAGTAACTTAGCAAGTTTCATTTTTGCATCAACCAGAGTCCAAGGGAATAGCTCCTAGCTAGTTGCATAAGGAAATGTAATTAATAATTACCAAACAGATCCAACCCAAGCCAAATCTGTTGGGATTTCACTTAATTGATAAAAATTTAATGCATACTATTAATAAGAATGAATATCTTTTTTTGAGGGTCAAGAATGAATATCATAATAATGGATAAATTTCCATTTCAGGTAAGAATAAAGAGAACCCAATCATGATAAAGGCGAGGTAAAATGAGAGAAGCGAAAAATAAATTAAAAAAAATTAAGAGCAGTTTCGGTGAATTTATTGACAATTTTTTACATTGATCGATACCCATGGTAGCAGATGTAAACATATATAAAAAATGAAATAAGTGAAACTTTGATAACCAACCTCAATTGAGCCTTCATGCTCAACCGTTATGAGCCAGACCCCTTGGCCACCTCCAAATGCCTCACCATTTCCGGCCCACGACTCCCAAACCACCATTTTCTCCTCATCTGTTCCAATATACTCGATGCTCACAACTCTATGCTTAAATCTAATACATCTGAACAACCCAAAATGGCTTGCATATGAACGAATATACTCCATAACCTGTATCAAATATAGGTTTTGAATTTTAATGATGCAAAAGTTATGACAACTGCCGTGTTATAAGCTTTTTAAGCAACTTGTTAACATAAAACCTGACTATTGTGTGGACGTGTGTCTGTTATGCTGTCTGGCCATGGGAAGTCAAAGAACCGGTACACAATAGTTAGAGACTGCAGTCTGGTGGAACCGAGAGTGTGGCCCCATACACCACCTATATCCGAATCAGACTCAAAGACAACAGGGTTGAATCCCTGATCAAGGAGCTTTTTGCAGGTAATGAGCCCACTGACACCTAGTGATATGCCAAATATCCTTGGCCCTTGGCTCATCCTTCGGAAGACCGTGTGACAATCCGGACCGGACCGGCCCTTCGAATGATTTACAACGGGCTAGGACTAAAAAGGGACGGTCTTTGGAAGGGCCGGATTTAATTTTCAAGAAGACGGATTTCGATGGGACGGGTACCAAAGGACTCGGTCTGGTCCGGTCCGGTCTGTTTTATTTTGAAGGACCGGTTAAAAATTTGCATCAATTAAAAGCGGAATAAACATTAAAAGTATTATGCTAATCCTACACCGATCTTTTAATTGATAAACATTAAAAGCATTATCCTAATCCTACACCGATCTTTATATTGGATATTGCCATCTGATTTTATTAGCTAGAATGCAATAATGGTACTTAACATAATTGGTGAATTAATTATATGTCATCTTCGAATCCTTATTTTAAATTATCATGTAAATTTTTATATTATCAATGTATTCGTACCGAAATAAAACTATGATAGAAACCGTGACGCAAATTATTAAAAAAAAATGAAAGTATAAATTAGTTACAATAGTAATTTTTAGAAATTATGCTTAAATATTTTAAAGCAATTATTATATGAAATCCTTTGAGTCCTTTAGGTTCTTAAGTCCGGCCCATTGAAAGACCAAGGATTTAGAAGGGCCAGACTTTCAAAGGGCCGGGCTACCAATTCAAAAACAAAACCCGTTTGATCCGGTCCTTTTTAGGTCCTTACTCGAACCTGGTCCGATCCGGCCCTTATGTCAAACCCGTGAAGTCCGGTCCTTTGAAATCCGGCCCGGCCCTTTTGACTTTCACTACTAACACCAGCTCCGATAACAGCAACTCTCTTCTTCTCCATTATTAATTTTGGACAAACAGACAAAGCAAGAATGATGCAACTTCATTGGCTGCATGGGTACTTATGGAGGTGCAGAATGATTAAGTCGAATTTAAAAAAACAGATTATGCTTTATTTTAGGGTAAAGAGATTAATGACCTGATCAATATGAATCTTTTCCGGTTAGTAAACTAATGGCCACAAGGAGATGAAGTATATATATTTAATGTTGATTCTCGATTTTACAATATATGTTAATCGAATGTATCAGAAACATGCGTAATTATATTTCTTCTACATGTACTATGATCCCAATATCCCATAATTAATTCAAAGTTTGGAGACAGAAGATGAGCAAATCAAATACTTATAGTAAAGGGACAATACCTGAAAAGAAAACAAAAGCAGATTTTAGTTTGAATTGCAAACCCCAAGACCTAATCAGAGTTTGGAGAAGAAAGTTGGTTCGAAGTTGCAGAGCAGAGTGGTACAAAAATAATTCATCTCTAAAGTACTAATAATCTGTTGAAGATTTGTATTAATTAAAACTTGAGTTACTACTAATAAAAATTGTAGCAATAACCGCCGGGAATCTACCCCGGTGTGCAGCATAAGGGAAAGATGAAGTCTAGCTAAAGCTGCTTTGAATTGGTCTCCAAATTAAGCACAGTAATCATCAAGGTTCAAATTTATGTTTAGAGAGAACAAGTCTTTGATCTAGTAGCGAAAACAGCACACCTTGAATGAAAAGTCGAAATCCGGCTAAGGGTTCTTTGTAGACATTTTAATTTGAATTAAACTAGTGAATGCATCGCGCTTCGCGCGATGAAAGTTGAGTCACAATTCATTTTATAATTGTTCTCAAATATTTAGGTTGTTATATTTCTTGTCATGAGCGGTTATGTCTTATGTTAATTTGGTAATTGGTTGGTATTATTTGTTTTTTTTTTTTTCCTTGGTACGATTTGTCGAAGTATATTATGGGATGGTAATAGATGATGTTATTTTGTTTCGTGCACACATATTTGTGCAATGGAATAAAGTGCACCTAGTTATCATTTTGTTTGTTTGTTTTATTTTTATTTTATTTTTTTTTATTATTAATTTTTTTTTTTTTGCAAAGCTAGGAAAGAAACAGGAAATAGGTTTTGTTAGAATTGAACTCTTCCGTACATGGATCATGTAAAAACCGGTTAATAGAAGCTAAGAAACTGATGCAACAAACATGTAATCGATGAAAGGAACATACACTTTCTCTCATCAACTGATCCAACGGCCATGAAGTCAATAAATTGCAGTTACTGTCCTCTTCATGATTCCAGTGCAATGTTGATGATGAGGCCAGAGTCATAGCATTGGGACTGGTACCGTTTTTGTACCAGTTGACATTGAAGTATTATCTCCAACTCACATTGTTGTCAACATTTCGTCATGACCTGTAGAATTTAAAGGAAGCAAAATCAGAATAATTATTCCTCTTGTTTATTCCAAAATAAATCTAGCAGAATTAGAAAACATAACCAATAAATGAATATTTCTGATAGCCTCATGTTAGCTTTCTTTTAATCAATAGTATGCATTTTTATAACGTCTATTCGTTATGTGAAACATCCCTTGACAGAAAACAAAGAAAGATTATATATGGCATGCAACTCCTAATACAAATAATTTTCAAATTTCTTAATAAATAAAAAATTACAACAAATATATCATCTAAGTAGTTTCAATCTGTAAACAAAACAGCAACCTAAATCCATAGACAGTAAATTAACCTTATATGACATGCATGGAGAAAGTGGGAAAAGAAAAAGACTGTAGATAGATTTCATATCAGGTTTCTGTAAGCTAAGATGCATGTCCTCAAAAGATGCATTTTAGATTTGAATGGATAAACTAAAAAATTCGTTTGACCTGAAAGAGAAAGACATTGCATATATATATTATGTATATCGTAATCCAAATATATCCAAAATCCAAAGAGAGTAAATTAAAAGTATCAATCTCTGACAAAACAATATGTAAATTAACACAGAGTAAAATTACGTACAAAGAAAAAAAAAAATAGAACAAAGCAATCACCTGGAAAGAACCCCCCAACCAACCAAGGCACAGATCAGTATTGACATAAAGGTCATTCTGTTTTGAACCTGCCTCGCCGATTCTCAAGCAGGGCACCTAGTATACCCCGCATCCATTTTCTTCTTCCTTTTTGCATCACCGGTTTCTTTGTCTATCCTCGTTCTCTCCATTAACACATTCCACTGCATCTTAACCACATCGTCAGTTCGGGCAGGAAATATTATGGACCTGAACATAGAAATTGAATCATAAAGTGTATCGTGTATCGTAGTATTTAGAATCGTATCGTGTATCGTGTATCGTATCGAATCGTATAAGATACGCTAAACTACCCTTAAAATCAAGTAAATTAACTAGTTATAATATATATTGAACTATTTTCATTAAAAGAAAATTCTAATATCACACCCTATTATTATAATCATTCAGCAATTTAGGCATCTAATGATGTAGTGTATGAATATTGGCTATTACTTAATATTATAATGTATAATATATTTATATATTATTTATAATTAGATCTTATAATATTATGCTGCATAATATGTATAAATTATACTCATTTTAATCATAATAATGTATAATCTATTTATTTAATTAATAATTATAGTTTACAATATATAATGCATAATATGTATAAATTATTATTGTTATTATTTACTGATATTTTATTATAAACTATATAAATTTTAATTTTTATTTATTGTCAAAAAAATTATAATCATTATTAATATGTATAAATTGGGAATTGCTCAGGTCACTCCCCACTTGCTCATTCACTCCCAAAAAGACCAAAATACCCCTCTGCAGTTACCTCCCTCGCTAATTTTTTACATATCGCACTTGGGAGAGATGAGGATATTTTTGTCATTTTAAAAATAATTGGGAGTGTTTGAGTAAGGGGGGCGTGTCCTGAGCAATTCCCGTATAAATTATTATATGTTGTATAATCCAGATATTTTATTATTGAATTTATTATTATTAATATTATTATCTAAATATGTTTTCAAATATTAATTAATTATTTACTTAATTTTAACAAAAGAGACTTTAATGTGAAAAAATAAAATACTTCGTAAAAAATAAAATATAATATTGAATTGTAATATGTTTTTTAAGTTGAATACTTCATAAAAAAAAGAAAATATAAATAAATCAGATTTTAAAGGACAGAAAATTTAACTGTCTACTGTGGGCGGTTTGTCCCTTTCCCCATTATTCACCCCTCTAATTAATTTGGGACCCACGTGTCAGTATCATCTCTTTCCTTTCCCTTTTTCACTCGACCCAGTGGGAAAAATTGGTTTTGATCTCTTCCCTTTCTCTTTTTCCCATTCCCTTTTTCACTCGACCCAATCAAAAGCGGCGACGAATATTTTATTAAGGAATTTGCATCGTCGCTGGGAAAAACTGCTTTTGATTGGTCGTCAGCGCATCAGGTGAATCGTACCGATACGATACGATACGCGAATCGTTCGATCGTACCGTTCGATTCAGTCGATACGGTGGGTTTGCGATATATAGTCACGATATGCATCGGTGGGCCGATATATCGTAACGAATCGTACGATACGCATCGCGAATCGTACGATTCCAACTTCTATGGACCTGAAAGTTAGCTGAACCCAATTTTGGTTCAGTATAGAATTTGCATAACTGAAATTTTACCGAGCCCTTATTTTTTTTTTTTTTGAAGTTTAAACAGCCCGTGGGCTTACTAAGCCCTTATTGCAGAAATAAATAGTAAGCCCTTATTGCAGAAATAAATAAGTTACATAACATATTTATAACATACATAACCTAGATTATCAATTAGGTAGTTCAATAGTAAAGGTAAAATAGAATGTACTGATTCTTTAGAGGAACCATGCAATTCTTGAGGGCAGCATTGGAAGATAGAAAGGCCTGGATCTAAAATATACACACCAGCTTGGTAAAAGTTCCTTTGCACATAATTTCCAGAAAAAAGGAAAGAACAAAAGAAGGCCCTCAAGTGTTTTCCCCATTTGGGTAAATTGACAAACTTGCCCCTATATGTTAACAGCCAACTAATAAAATTTCTTCCAAGTTGTTGAAAACTCGAAATGCAAACTTACCAATTACATATATATGTTAAAGCATTGATTTTGAATACAATAAAGTCTAAATAATACCTAGGAAAACACCAGAAAAGCCGTCAGCCTTTTCAATGAGCTCATCAACAGGGAGAGCCTCGTTTTTGTCCTTGTCTTGGCCTAGAAGAGAGGAGGAAGGGTACATGTTTGTTCCCATTCCCAAGTACCTCCCTGTCTCTTTTGCTATAGCCAGCTGATCTCCTGTTTTATTTTGCAAATAAGAATACATGCAAATTAAACTTCTCTGAACATATGTATCAATTGTGCATGAGTTATGATATCACACTCACAATTTCATTTCTAGTCAGTACATGTCAATCATGCTCTCTTCTACAGTGATTTATCTTGGTTTTATCTGTGCTCATGCTCATATTTTCTATTATTTGTTCTTAGTTTTAATGTGGAACTTGATCTCTTTGGAATCGGGCTTTCTCGAAACCCTGATAAAAGCTTCTTTAACCAAAAGATATATAAAAAAAAAAGCTTTATGCAATGTGATCAGATCAGCAGTACTAAAGTTTTAAGCAATAAAAGTTCAATGAAAAATGTTTTAAGATAAACATACCAGCGATCATCTTCACACATACACCAAGATTCAGGGGTCTTCTTACAGTCTCTTTCACTGTCATGTCTAGGGGGGGTCAAACAACGGCAATAAGCCACAAAAAATCCAGGTACCACCTGGGCTCTCTTTCTTTTTCTCCGGAACAAACTAAGACACAAACTATTAGATGGTATAAGTATCTCAACACTTTATAATTTAGTAAAACAAATTCTCTGAAAACCAATTTTACAGGAAATTATTTTCTCAATGAGTATCAAATGAAGATTCGAGTATAGAAACAAATACTGGAAATTAATGGAGTTTAGAATGGACCCAAAATAGAAGGAATTTCATCACATCATCCACTTTTTAGATTATTGACTTAAAATTGAAAACAATAAAATTAATTTCAGCAGAATAATTTCAGAACATTTAGTTGGTGAGATTTTTAATCAAGCATGCTATCTCAAGTTGCGAGCAGAGCAGAAAATCTCAAACTAAGGGATTTCATATCCATAAGCAAACAACATTACCTTCTTTGTCTGAAATCTATCCTGAATGCCAGCTCCTTTTTCCTTCAACCAATTCAAAGAAAATACGAGAGAACCCTACATTAATTTAATTAATTTTTTCGAAAAAAAGTCATCATGCGCTCATGGGCTCAGATTTCTCCTAACAGTTTAAAAAAAAAAAAAGAAATGAAAGAGGAGACAAACGAAGAAGAGGAGGTCACTTGCAACTTATCTGTTAGTGTTATCCTTGGTTTATTTTTCCGAACATTAGATGCGCTGGCTCCGATCGATCAATCTAAATTCGAGGGGGAAGAGAAGGCCGGAGGAGAAACTGTAGCGGCACCTCTTTCTGAAGTATTCTCTCCCCTTCCGTGCGGCCAACGGCGATCCCTCTCTCTTCTTCCAAATCGCTCGATCCCACTGTCTCCATTTTTTTGTGCGAAGATCGTGAACAGAAATCCCATCCTGTTGTTGGTCGGTGGCAGAAGAGCAGAAGAGCAAAGAGGAAAAGTGGAAAGAGGCATTCAGAACAAAGAAGAAGGCCCTAGAAAAGTAGAAAGATAGAAAAGAAGAGGTACGGAGACGCCCTTTGAGAGAAGGGAGAGAGGGACTCAGCGATGGTTTGTGATTGAATGTGCTCAATAGAGAAACAAAGACTTTTGTGTGGTTCAACGAATAAGACATGGCACTATGGCAGTGGAGAAGATTACGTAAGAGAGAAAAAGGAGTCGACAAAAGATCCCAGACGAAATGAATGCGTAGGTGTTAGTGGAGACGAAGGGAGGAGATCCAATCCATCCAGACAGACACAGAATGGACGGCCGTGATAGCAAGAAATGAAACAGTAATTCTCAAGTTTTAAAATGAAGTCTTTATAATTGAGAGGTTTGAACCCCGAAATTATCATAAAAAAATAAATAAACTTACAACTTGTGGCAGTGAACTATTACTACTTAAATAAGTGAAATTAATTTCATGTCAAATTTTAGAATACGAATTTTTGCCCGCACGAACTTGTAAATCTGAAAGTAAGAACATAAAAATATTCTCAGGTTCTTAATTATTCCAATATAAATTTAGTTGATAATTATCAAGCAGTAGTTCTTATTATAAAGTTCTTACAATTGATGCTATTAAATTAATATACTTAATCAAGCAGTGATCTATTAATTGCTACTTAAAAAATTATTAGTTGTCTATCGGCAACCTTAAAAGAAAATAATTGACAAAAAAAAAAAAATAGGCAACAAGCAGCAAGCATCAAAAACGGAAACATAGAGTCGTGTTACATAATTAATTAGAAATTTAACATATTATGACTCTTAAGCTTGCAGCTAGCTGGCAATGGGCAAAGATCGGATCAGTTCCAACTTTTGAGCCACCAAACAAATAATGCAACTAAAATTGTAAATTGATCTTGTAAGCATCAAAATCTTCTACAATTCTGCTACGATGGTGGATTTTTTTTAAAAAAAAAAATAATAATAACAGTACTCTCAAAGGAAATTACTATAAATATTGAAAAGCTTAGTTCACACATGTTTGTCACCCACCATGAACGCATGAATTTCTCACACCCCTTCACATTCACCCATAACACAATCTCGTATAAATATTGTGTGGGCGTGTGTTCACCCCCGCAACACGATATTAGATATATATATTTTTAAAAGATATGTTCACCCCTGCACGTTTGTCACCCACCCTGCCACCCATAATCTCGTATAAATATTTTTCAAATGAATGCATGAATCAAGAAGTACTTCAAATAAATTATAAGTGTTTCAGAAACAATATATATATTTAATATTGAGCGTATCGGTTTCTCTTATATTACTTATTAAAATCCCTTAATTAATTGATAAACAAACACTGGATATTGGCTAGAGCCAAGTGGCACATGGGTTTCGCGACCAGCGAACTATAATGCAACTAATGACATAATTAATTGAAAGCGAATAAATCCCTTAATTTATTTGGGTAATTGCTTTCCGCAGGATGGGCTGCGTCATCCAGACTCTTCATTTCTCCGCACCCGACTAGACCACTGCTCCCTTCCTTCACTCTGATTCGCAATTGAGCGCATCTATGTCTGATCCGAGCGTCTTCCCTCCCTTCTCTCCTTTCTTTGGTGAGTTTCTCCTCTCTTCTTCCCTCCCTCCGCTCTGAACTTCTTTTCTCCCTTCTCCTTTCCTTTCCTTTCCTTCGTGTATCTCATCTCTATTTGTTTTTTTTTCTTTCTCACTAGCCCTTCCTTGTTGTTTACTCCCTTCTATCTCATGGTGTTTGTTATATCTGTTTTTATGTTCATTTTTTATGAGTTCAAGGCATTTGTTATATCTGTTCAATTTATTGTTATTTATGTTCAATTTATTGGTCTTATTTGTTCAATTTATTTGTTTATGTTCATTTTTTATGAGTTCACGTTGTTTGTTATATTTGTTCAATTTATTCTTATTTATGTTCAATTTATTAGTTATATATGTTCAATTTATTTGTTTTTATGTTCATTTTTATGAGTTTTTACGGTATTTGTTATATATATTCTATGTATTGTTATATCTGTTCAATTTATTGGTATGTGTATTCATTTTATTTATTATATATGTTCATTTTATTTTTTATGTGTTATATCTTTTTGCTAAAGTACACACTCTTTGTTGTATCCGTTCAATTTATTGGTGTTATTTTTTTCACTTTGTTGATGTATTTATGTTCACTTTTATCTTTTGTTTGGATCCACGTTGTTTGTTATATTTGTTTAATTATTTGTTATATATGTTCAGTTTATTGAGAATATATATTCATTTTGTTTTTTTATTTAACCAATATTTGTGTCTTTGTTTTTTTATTGTTGTAAGTGTTCACTTTGTTATTGTAAGTGGTAGGATTTAAAAAACTAACAGGTTCAGGTGATACTATTTTTTGTTAGAGAGGGAGAGAGGAGCAAAAAAATTCTCCAATGGAGAGGGGAGGGGAAAGGAGAGGAAAGGGAAGGGAAGGGGAGGGGAGGGGAGGGAGAGCGCGCAGAGAGAGAGGAGGGGAACACGCAGAGAGATGGAGCGGGCGCGCGTAGAAAAAAGTGCAGAAAAATTTTGTTGGATGACGCAGATGACTTTCCGTTGGATGACGGTTATCATTCCCGATTTATTTGTGATATCTGACGAGCAAAACTTTCTTCGGCAAATGAAAGCCCAATAGCCCCTTTGTGTCGTTCCTGTCTTAAGCTAAGCCCAAATTTAAATGAAAAAAGCCCAACAAGCTAACAAAGGAAAGATACATTGCCAAAGCAGTTCTGATATGGGACATCCTGGCATTTTTGACATCCTGACATCCCAATAAACTAAGCGCACGAAATTATGGACTGAAGGATGGGCTTGCGCACTACATTCTGCACGATCGCTAGACATTTAGCGAATTTCTGACGTCATCAAGCACAAATCTGACGTCACCATGCACTTTTAGGTTGCTAACATCACCAGTGGACTGGAGTAAATTTATAGTAAGGGAGTATATATTTCTTCAGAAGGGATGAAATAAATATTCATTGTAGAGTACTTATATATAGTATACAGGAAATAGTTAGTAACCGCTGGGAGTATTTAATTGTTGATTATGGAGTAAATTTAGAAAATAAGGAAGTATATATTTCTTCAGAAGAGATTTAAAAAACATTCATTATAAAGTAGTTATATACACAAATAACAAATAGAAATCCTAACAAATTATCTTTTATAATAGAGTACATAATTGATAGTTGATGTGCTATAACTGTTTATATAAAAATGCACAGTTAATAAAATAATATAACTAAGGGAGTATTTATTTTAACCAAAATAACTTTCATTTGACAAGCATTTGATACAAACATCAACAGTTGTTCAAAGCATCAAACTAAGCTACATACATTTGACATAAACAATTGTTCAAGGCATCAAACATCCTAACAAAGTTAATAGCAACATTGTAACTAATTTCAACACACTATCTGTTCAAATCAAATTCACAATCAACATTAATTCACCTTCATTGCAACTATGAGAATAAGCATCAATCATCTCAGTCATGGAGAATACATTCTGACACTATAAGAAACTTAGGATGTGTTTCATTTGTAGGGTCTATAAGCAAACGACAAGCAACCACACCGTTAGTATCACTAACATCAATCTGTAAAAAAAAATATAAATTCTCTTAGTCAATGTATTTAACACTAAATAATATGTACATACTCCTACACGTAAATTATTGGATAACAAAGATATTGTAAGGTACTCCCTTATTATTGGATAACACTTTCTTTTTTTATTATTAATGAAAATTGTCGACATTTGTCGGCCCTCAAAAAAACAAAGATATTGTAAGGTACTCCCTTAATCAATATATTTTACTCCCAACGGTAACAAACATACAATCTTTCATGTAAATTCCTTCATTAGAGGACACAGTAGTGAATATATATTTTGCCCCAACCATACTTAAATATATACTCCTTAATCAATAAGTTTAACATCCCCACGTTGGTGAATATATACTCATTTTTTACTTCTTTTTGAAAACCATTACAATATATGACACCACCTGAAATTCAAAAAAAAAAAAAACAAAAGAATAGATACACTTAGTATATACTCCCATTGCGATAAGTATTTACTCCTTTAAATAAAATTAAGTACACATAAAAATAAACATAACAGAATTGACTAATAATACATCATCTTGATTATATATTGCTTTATAATATATACTCCTTTATAATATATATTTACTCCATTAGACAAATATAACTACACTAGAGAAAAAATGACAAAGGTAACTAATATATATTCTTCTTTATTATATATACTCTCTTTCCCAATATATTTACTCCCTTCTTGTATAATAATTACACTACTAATTAACCGATAAACAAATACCGAAACATTGAATGAAGGCCCAATTGACATATTCTAAATTAAATAATCCCCTATATACAAATAAATGAATATATATGAAAAACTGAGTGAATAATATGCTACAACTAAATGTCAGACATCAAAATAGACATTTAAATACTCCCTTATATATAAATAAATGAACACATATGAAAAACTGAGTGAACAATATGATCTAAATAAAATCCAGCCATGAGAATAGACATTTAAATACTCCCTTGAATGTAAATAAGTGAGCATATTTTTATAATTAAATGCTCCTTTGTCACATATTTGTGTTAAGAACATAAAAAAAATTGAATAAATATAAATAAAAGATTAAAACTAACCTGATAATGCAATATCAACTAAAGAATGCAATACACCTGCAAGTTAAATAAAAGAATAATTGTCAAAAACATAAATTAATCACACTTATAGATGAAACTATATTATTGGTATTTCAAACGAGTTTCATATGATCAACACTAATGCAAAATAAATGATACAAATGTTCATTTAATTTAAAAACAATATACAAAACGATTTACACTCTAATAACATCAAAGCTTAACTGCTAATCAAAAGTGTTCATTTCAAACCTTAACTACTAATCAACTGTAATTTATAGGTACTCCTTCTGGCTTATTTATTTACTCCCTCATGATTATTTATTTAATTTTCAGGAAACAACATCAAAGCAATCAGTGTTATTTATGTTCCTTAACATTGATGAATATACTCCCTTAACAAAATTAGCTGACACATGTTCCTTATTAGGATACTTACATATATACTCCCTTAATCAATATATTTAATCTCGTTCCTTATTCAGCATACTTAGATATATACTCCCTTCATCAATATATTTAATCCCTCACATTGATGAATCTACTCCCTTAACAAAATTAGCAAACACGTTTCTTATTCAACATACTTACATATATACTCTCTTAATCAATATATTTAATCCCTCACATTGATGAATATACTCCCTTAATAAAATAAGATGAATACATTCAATAAATAATCTATTTTATATCAAATGCGTGGTTTAAATGCAAAAATGATGCTTGAAATCTAATCTGAACAACAATTAAACACACCAAAGCAATAAATCAAACATCATAATTGAAAATTGCGAAAGTGATGAAGATTTTGTCAAATGAGGTGATCGAGATAGGTATACACTGACCAGAGCCATAATGATGTCAAATACGCCTCTTCAATTCCAAAATTAAGCTTGAAATCTAACCTGATTGACAATTGAACACGCCAAAAGCATAACTCAAACAACATAATTGAAAGTTACGAAAGTATTGAAGAATTTTGTAAACTGAGCTGATCGGAATATAGATAGACATACCTGATCTGTACTGATGACACATGCGTCTCTTAAAAATCAAAACGAAACTTCAAATCTAATCTGATTGAGAGTTGAAAACGCAAAAAAATCACAAATCAAACAACAGAGATGAAAATAGCGAAAGAAATTAACATTATGTGATCCGATCTGGTGGAAACAACCATAAACTCACCTCAAAGAGAGAAATGAAGACAATGCACGCGAGATCGTCTAGAGAGAGAGAGAAAGAGTGCACGAGATCTGTTGAGAGAGAGAGAATTTTGTTATCTGATCGGAACGAGAGAGAAAGAGATATTTTACGGAAGGTTTTACGGAGAGAGATTTTTGTAGTCACGTGCTTCTCATGTGACTACGGAGAGGTTAATGGGCCTTTAGAGCTGGAGCCCATGGGATGTCATAGGATGTCATTTACGGTGATGGTAAGTAGTATATTTGTTGCCCAAGGGGAAAAAAAGTTTGCGTTTCTAGCTCTCCTCTCATCTATCATCGCGCAAAAAAAAAAAAAAAAAAAAAAAAAAAAATTGTTCGTCTCTTCTTGCAAAGGAAAGAAGGTAATAGACATCGCAATCTCTCAAGCCTTTCTCATCGCAGTTTCTCTCTTTCTTTTTCCCCCCTGCACTTTGCAGTTTAAAAAAAAGTCACAGAATATAATATATTTAATTAATAACATCGAGAGTAAAACTGATTTGAATGAAGGAGCTCCGAGCTTGTTATGTTCAGACTCATAAGAAATCTGTAACAATATAGTCATATAAATATTTTGTAAATACTAAAACTTAATGGGCTTCTGTGAACGAGAAAATAACTAGCAAACCACCGCAAAATCGACTAAAATCGTTTCAGATACCAGCGGTGAGAGAAAAAAAAAAATCGCATAATGGGGAAGATCAATCGGTTCACGCGCTAGCAAGAAAATCCAAAGCTCTGAAGAAATCAGGAGCAAATTGGAAGAGGAAATTGAACTAATTATAGAGGAAATTGAGCTAATTCTTAGGTTAGGTTATAGTGTTAAGGTTGGCAATGGTAAGTCCACTAATTTTTGGTTTGACAAATGGGCTTCGAATTTGTCTCTTAGTACGGTTTTTCCAGAATTATTTGGCAAAGGTAAGAATGATAATATTCTCTTGTCAGATGTATGGAGAAACAATAGGATCAACTTACCTCTTAAAAGAGGTGTAACTTTAGTAATGAGGAAGGAAAAACTTGATTTGCTCAATTTGTTAAGGACTATATTGCCCTTAGATGAGGATGATATTTTTACTTGGCACTGGGGTAATAATGGCTTTTCAGTTTCTTCAGTTTGTAACTTTCTTAATTGTAGAGGTGTGCTTATTAGAAAACATGATACAATATGGCCTATTAAAATTCCGTTAAAAGTAAAGCTTTTTACTTGGTTAGCTGTCCATAATAAAATCCTAACCAAGGATAATTTGCTTAATAAAGGCTGGTAACCCTTCCTGTATTTATTGTGGTGCACATGAAACGGTCGACCATTTATTTTTTCATTGTCCCTACATTGCTAGCTTTTGGAATTGTTTTAATAACGTTAGTTCTCCTGGTGTTTTTCTGCATTTTGACTCTCTTCCTTCAGTTTGGAGCCAGTGTATTTCTTTACATTCTATTGTTTTTTTTTTGAAATAAGTAGGGAAAACGTCCCTACCACTTTCCATTAACAGAAAGCAAAGGTTTACATAAATTTTATTACATCAATCAACTGAATATTAATCATCTACCCTCAAAATGGTACCAGATTTAATGGTACCTTTATTACAACCACATACTCGGCATCTATAGCAAGTCATAGCATCCAAAAGAAAAATAGAAACAAAAATGATTATAGAATTAAAAGCTGAAATACTCATGACCCATCGCTCCTTGTATTTTCTTGCCCAGTTCTTCATGCGACCACACCCACCTCTCCATTAATAGCATATGCTCCCATCTCAATCTGCAATGGAATCTGCTCTATGTCCGGCAGCATGTTCAGCACTTGTTCCTTCTCCTCCATAGTCCACATATTAGACCAATACACCAGTATACCTTTAATTAACATAGCAAAGGATCTAGTTGAATGATGTGTACTATTGTTAAAACATACGTCATTTCTATTAAGCCATATAATCCAAACAATGGCACTTAAACCTAATTGATAACTATTCCTATATTGTGTATCTATACGCCATACTGAGTTAATTAACTCTTCTAAGGATCTTGGTCTTCTAATATTAAATTGCCGCAAGAACCATTCCCATATTCCTCTATGATGTACACACGTAAAGAATAAGTGATCCACATTTTTTTCTCTGGTACAGTAGACGCAGGTGGTGTCTCCAGCCCATCCCTTCGCCCGCAAGTTGGATTTTGTCAATAATTTTCTTTTACTCAGAATCCACAAAAAAATCTTGATTTTCAAAGGTAATCTCATCCTCCAGATATTACTGAAATATTCATCTTGAACCCCTCGATTGTCTATCCACAAATACATATCTTTAGTTGAGAAAGTCCCATCCGTCTTACCTCCCCATTCAAGTTTATCTACTCCATAGATAGGTAGATATGACAGCGAGACCTGTTGAAGATCACACCACTCAAAGAACTGATTATGTGAGAGTTGTCTCAAGAACCTCACATTTCTAAAATTATCTCTAACTGCCTCAGCAACAGTAATGTGTTTATTAGAACATATGGCATATAACGAGGGATAAAGAGTTCTCAATGAGTAGCCTTGACACCATTTTTCTTCCCAAAATGATTTTACATTCTATTGTTAGGAATAATACAATTATTGTGTTAGCTGCTGTTCTCTGGACTCTATGGAATGAGATAAACAAAATTATTTTACAGAATAGTGCAGTTAAACCCCCTTTGAGTATTTACATCAATGCTATGGCTTTATTTTATAGTGGTTCCTGAACAGTAGAAGAATGCACAGATTTAGTGGTTCCTGCTTTTGGTCAAGTGGGTCCTATCCCTGCGGAAGCTGAGGGTGTACCAGTGGAAGCTGAAGCTGGTCATGGAGCTGCTCATGGAGTTGCAGTTACTGTGGGTGGCAGAGTGGCCAGCACCATTGAAGAGGATGAAGATTTACTTGGAGAATAGTCCTCTGATTATTTCGCTGGTTGTTTTTGAAGTTTTACTTTTCTTTTTGGATTGTTGCATTGGATTGTTTTGCTTCAGAGGCTCCAGTGCAGAGATTGGTACTTGCCGCTGGCTTCAGTTTTTGAAGTAGGCAGTAGTTGTGTTTGTATGTTTGATCTCTGTAAACTGTGACTTTGGTTTTCAATAATATCTTCTCTAGGATTCCCTACTTGGGAATTTGCTCTTTTCAAAAAAATATATGGTTTGCTTTACTCTTAAATTCCTTTTTTGTGGTTAATGCGAGATAGTTTTTATACTTTTGCTTTCATTTCAAAATAGTTATGTAAAATAACCAGGATTGATTGTCAATTACATTACTAGATGAATAATTTTGCAAAAATAAAAAATATTTTTTTTTAGAAAATGTTGACAAAAACACAAAAGGTGTCAAACAGAACAAAGCAAGAGGAAAAAAAGAAAAAAAATAAATAAAAAGAAGTAAAGACTAAAGTGATTCCTCTCTATATATCAACAAGTACTTTATGCCTGATTGCATTGTTACCATTGCACCTGTCAGCTCTAGAGCGACAATTTGGAGTTTAGATTAATTTCCAACTCGTGTTATTTAAGTACTGTTAGCACTTTCTTTTTCCTCTTGTTCACGTCCTTATTAGCAAGGAGAACTCTTCCAGAAAGGGAGGTGTTTGGACACTCAAAATAACTCTGGGAGCATTCCTTTCAAAGTTTCAATAATTTCTGACACATGTACCCCTCTGCAATACAGCATGTAGCTGCAATAAATTATTGCGATTTTCTCCCTACAATCAATCACATAAGTTTTCCTTAATTGAATTCTCTTAAACAATAATAACAACTTTCCATTTTCGGAATGTTTTCTTATCACCCTAAGACTCATCCCCTCCCTCCCCCTCCCCAAGACACGCTTTCCATTAATAATTGCCATAATAATTTTTTTCCAGCACAATTACTTTTTTTCAGAACAACTAGAATAATTAGCATTTTTCCCAGCACAATTTTTTTTTTTCCAGAACATCTAAAACAGTTAGCTTACCAACTAGAACAATTAGTTTACCAACTAGAACAATTAGCATTTTTCTCCAGCACAATTATTTCAGCACAATTTTTTTTTCAGCACAATTTTTTTTTTCAGAACAACTAGAACAATTAGTTTACCAACTAGAACAATTACTTTACCAAATAGAACAATTAGTTTTTTTTTTCAGCACAATTAATTTTTTAGAATGACTAGAACAATTATTTAATATTTCAAATAATTGTTCTAATTGGCCGATTAATTGTTCTAGTTGGCTTCTGGATGCTGGAAAATTTTTTCACCTGCAAAAAAAAAAAAAAATCTCTGGAAAGGAAAGAGAAGATTAATTGCATTCCGAAAAAGGAAAGAGGGGATGAGGATTTAATGAAGACCTGAAATGATGGGATGATAGAGTTGAGCAACGCATCCTGTGGAGTATTTCCAAATAGGGTTGGGAGCGTGTATGGGCAAATTTGTCATTGAGAAAACACTGGAATTCTCCCAGAGTTATTTTGCGTGCCCAAAGCACCTCCCCTTCCAGAAAAGGTTGAATGGTCCTGAATTATTTTGCTTATTGTTCTTCAGAAACAAAAGACAAATTAAAAACAGTAGTTGAAATCTTCTAAGTTGAATATGGAGAATTTCAAACAGAAATTCATATATCCATTTCAATCGAGGAAAATTTGAAGTACATCTAACCACAAATTAAGATGTGGTTTCATTTATTGCCACTCCATAATTGATTGACTCGTATTATAGTAATTTTATCTTATATATTTCATATTGAACAAGAGGTAACTCCTTTGACATAAAAGCAAACAAGCAAATGTGCAACATATATTCACTCTCTTGTGAACAAAGGGGGAAAAAATTTAAGGCATTAACAGGGAAATTAATCAAATATAAATTTATTTCTTTGAAGTGATATCAGCATAATCCTCGGGCCCGTAAGGAATCAGCAATTCAGCGAAGAATCCCTTCTTCCTTTTGGGATTGCAACCCAGGTCTCGGCACAACTGATCATTGTACCAGATGTGAAGTGTACCGATGCTTGATCGACGGAAGTGAGCTCCGGCGTACCTTTTCATGTATTTCTCCCATTCAATCACATCCTTCTCCATGGATCTTACACTAGGCAACTTGAATCCTCCTCCGAGAAAATGAATCAACCATTTAGAGCGCAACTCAGATGTGTATAGATTAGAAAGGCTTTAAGAGTAACCAATTATTGCTAGTTGGGGAATCCTAGGGTGAATGATTTCCCTGCCATGTATTCCAAACATAATGTCATTTGTTTTCATAAATGAAGAAAAAGACTGTACTTGACGGTAATACAACATGTCATATATTGAAATTAATTAATTTAAAAAAAACAAATATAATTGTTCATATAATGATGACCACAAGATATTAACATTTTTTCTTTGGAATCGTTCACGTATGTAATAAGATAGAACATTTTAGCATAAAATTAAATTCATCAAGTACTTATGCACCCACACTATATCTGGATTATACCATAGATATGCAAAATTAGCCTAATTTTCAAATTATTTTGTGATGCATATAGAAATTGAACTTCTATATATTTTTTTTCTTTTTGTGTCTATTTGGAAACAACTCACCAACTACATCCTCAGCTGTACATTATTTTCATTCCTTTGAAAGAAAAGTAAACCTTATTAAGTTTAAGTTGCAATTTACTGATTACAATATTTACATGTGGAGCTTGGTGACTGCAATTAATAGTGCCAGGAAATTATAATTGCAAATGTTTTAATGCAATGCATATTTTACTAACCTGTAGAGAGGAACAGTAGAAGAGTGTGATCCAATCACAATATCTCGGAAAAAGGACGACTTGAACATATCTTTGAGCTTCTGATCACTTTGGTATCCAGTTGCAAAAATCACCACATCACTCTTTATAGGTGAGTTCTCCCCTTGGATAATCGATTACTTTGGTATCCAGTTGCAACTAATCGATTACAATTTTTACATGTGGAGCTTGGTGACTGCAATTTATAGTGCCAGAAAATTAGAAATGCAAATGTTTTTAATGCAATGCATCTTTTACTAACCTGTAGAGAGGAACAGTAGAAGATTGTGACCCAGCCACGATGTCTCGGAAAAAGGAAGACTCGAATATTGTATCTTTGAGTTTCTGATTACTTTGGTATCCAGTTGCAAGAATCACTACATCACTCTTTATAGGTGAGTCCTTTCCTTCAATAATCACACGGTTCACACCATCCTTGGAAAAACTAAAAGCTTTTGTTTTCTTTAGAACAATGCTACCTTCCTCTACTTTGTTATAAAACTTCACAGGCAATATGGCGATCAAGCTCGTTGTCATGGCATGAAAAAAGCTATGGTCTGGTACCATCCCATGCTCCTTCATTGGTACAGTAGACTTGTGATGACTCACAAAAATTTGAGAATAACCATCTCTGAAATTAATCATGTAAATAATAACTTAGGGTGTGGTGATATACAAGCTTACATGTAAATTAATAATTTATATGTATGCTAGTTGTGATTCTTTTGAGGAAATAATATATTGAAGACAGTAAATAAAAGTGGAAAAATTATTTTAGATCTGTTTACATGATTTGAAATTTTGAAGTCTTCAAGAAAATTATGGAAGCGGATGCGGATCACATCCAGAAATAAAAAAAAAGCTTCCTAAATGTAACGGCTCGCGGTACCATATCTAGCAATCTACAAAACCATGATTTTTACAGAAGGATAATTGAAAGCAAAAGATATGAATTTTACATTTTCTAACTGGCGAGAAAAATTATATATATGTGAAAGACGAACTTTTTTCCATTAACTTACATGTTTCTCCACAGATGTTTTGGTAGGCAATTTGAAACCTCCTTTCAGAAAATGGATCAGCCATTTAGCCCCTAGCGATGTGTATAGACCATCACAATCCTATATTCCTATGATTCTGAAATATATATATTTTTCAAATACAAAGGGATCGGACTGGTGAACATTAATCATACCTTAACTTTTGTGATATTTGGAATTAAATATATGCAAAGATCTGAGTTCAATTATGTAACCTTCCACACATTCTTCAAGAATTGGTAATTGATTTTGCGAGCAACAAAATCTTCTACAATTGTACTATGATGGTGATTTTGACATCCACCGCATTATCATATAAATATTAAAATGAATGCATGAATAAGTACTTTAATTAAATAGAATAATTGTTGCCACAGCAAAATCGTAACAGAATCCAAATTCACGGGGGATAATTGTGTTCAATGAACGTCTCTATTCTATTACATATCCAGGTCCTAATTAATTAATAAACAAACATGTGAAACAAATGAAGCTAAATTTATTTGTGGTGTCTCAGGAGCAATACATGTGATATCTCTAGATGGAATCTGTACAAGAACATATAGCTTTTGCGATGTAATTCGATGTATGGAGGGAATTAATGGTGTTTGTTCTTACAAGGAAAAACTCATATTCGCTTGAACTTTTAATCTCTTGACTGCAAGATTGAACTAGCTACCATCCGGAACATTCGAATTTAAAATTAGCCTTTTCTTCTTTCTTTTTTCATAAAAAAAAGAACACTACGTATTTCCATTGAATGTGGTTTCCAAATGAAGCATGCGGATCCTTCAAAATCTTTTTTCTTCATACAGCACTGATTCATCTCCAACACCGAAGACATCAGAATCATATATAGCAGATTGTAAAGCTTACCGGTCTGGGCTGAGTCTTCAACTAGTGCTATTTTCTCTTGATCCGACCTTACACAATCTATATCTCCGCTAATTACAACTGAATTATAAATCCACTGAATTCTTCAATCATCGCACTTATTCCAAAAACTGACTCCCCCCCTTCTGTCACTGACTTCAGACCAGTCAGCATCATTCATTCAATACAAAAAGTGCTCTCAAAGATTTTAACTACTAGACTCACACCTCATCTTCCTTCTATGGTTTCTCAAAACCAAACTGGCTTTTTGCAGGGAAGGTCAATTGTTGACAATTTTGTATATGTTCAAGAAGTGCTGTATCACTCTTCCAAGTCCAAGGTTCCAATTGCTGTTTTGAAAGCTGATATTCATAAGGCATTTGACACCCTCAGCTGGGACTTCATTAATAAAGTTCTTCTTGCTTTAGGCTTTCCATCAAGCTTCACTTCAACTATCTTGCATTGTGTGCTTTCTGGTAGCTCAAGAGTGATCTTGAATGGGATAGCAGGAAAGAAGATTATTCTCGGAAGAGGAGTGCGACAGGGGATCCACTCTCCCCTTATATTTTCATTTTGGCCTTTGATTTTCTATCCAGATGGCTTGCAAAACTTTCTCTTTTGGGTGCACTGCCAGTTCCTATTTTAGGAATGCATACCAGCCTTTTTTATGCAGATGATGCCATCCTATTCTTCAAACCCTCTATCAAACATGCAAAGTTCATCAAGATTATATTTGCAGCTTTCAAATTAATTTCTGGCTTGTCTCTCAGCTCACAAAAGTCGGATTTAGTCACTTTGCATTGCACTGCAAGCATACAACTTTCTATTGCTGCAATTCTTGGGTGCAGAATTTCTGAGTTCCCTTTAACTTATTTGGGACTTCCTTTATCTCATAAATCTCTGAGCAAAAACGACTATCAACCTCTCCTCAATAAATTTCAAAGAAAATTGCAAGGGTGGTCTGCATCTCTCCTATCAATTGCTGGAAGATTGGTGCTGGTCAATGCAACTCTCTCAGCTCTTCCTATATACTTTATGTCAGTGTTTAAATTACCAACTTGGGTGATTAAAACCATTGACAACATTAGAAGGAGGTTTTTTTTGGCATGGATTAAATTCAAAGAGAAGGAAATTAATCATGGTAAATTGGCACCGTGTCACTAAACCAAAAAAGATAGGGGGTCTGGGGATCCTAGATTTGACTGCTCTCAATTGTTCTCTTTTAACCAAATGGTTATGGAAATGGAACCAGACAAATCAATCTCTTTGGAAGTCTTTAGCTTCAGCTTTGCAACTTCAATCGCTTCCATTGATGCCAACTAACAGTAAACTTACTGTTCCTCTCTCAAGTTGTGCTGATCTTCTTCAAGTGGGGTTAAGTTTTAATTTACTGGATGGAAGGTTAACTTTGTTGTGGCATCATAACTGGTGCTCTTAGATCCTCAAATTTACCTTGCCAGAACTATACTCCTTTGCTCTGGATACAAATATTTCTGTCAGAAAGTTTGTTTTCCACCTTCAAAACCCTCTACCATTATTCTCTCCTCTAATCTCTTCTTCACAATTAGCTGTTACTCAACTGTAGCTACCGCTCTCCTTTTTTTCAAATTTGCAACTAACTTCTTCTGGAGCAAATGAAGCAGCTTGGAAACTCTCTACTTCTTCTCAATCTTTTACTACTAAATCTCTCTACAATCTAATTAAGCTTCACCCTTCTCATGATTCTACCTTATGGCCTATCTGGAAGATGAGAATACCTCCAAGATTCAGAATTTTTCTCTGGCAAATGTTTCAAAACAAGATAGCAACTCTAGATAATTTGCAAAATAGGGGTTGGAGTTTACCCAACAGATGCTGCTTATGCTTGCAAGACAGTGAATCTGTTACTCATCTCTTCAATACTTGCGCCTTCTACTTGCTTCTCAGATCTCTGTTACTTGACAGAAATCGTGTTATTATTGCTGCCTCTGGTTCTGCTATCCCAACTCTTCATTCTGATATTCTGATGGATACTGCAATTAAAGAGCAAGTTAGGGACCTGTTTGCAATTCTCTACTTTGTTATTTGGAGGGAAAGATGCAATCGGACTTTTAAGGACTTGCTAAAATTGCCGGGGGAGTTATTAGCAGAGATAATGTTGGAATGGAATTTCTTTAAGAAGACTTAGTTTGTTAGTATTTTAATTTTGCTTTAGCTGTGTAACTGTTTTTTTATTTTATCAGCTTCTTGCTGATTTTGTAACTGATTTGTACTTTCACTTTTTATTTAATATAAGATAGGGCTTGACCCCTATTTTTCTTCAAAAACAACTGAATTATAAGCCTTAAACAATAATTTGAAGATATCAAATTAACATATTATAATTTATAAATAATGGATGAATCTTCAACTAGCCTCGAAATGTAGAGCAGTATATGCTAAATTGTAATTGTTTTGTGGATATAAAAGAAAATTTTCCAGGAGATTATGGAATAGGATCACGACCTATTTTATTTATTTATTTTTTAGATGAAAAAAGATTCACAAATGTTATGGCATTATTTTTTCGAAAGCCTCAGTATTGGCATGGACAATTTTGAGAACATATTTCTGAGTTGCGCTATCCCAGAAACACAAAATTTATAATAGCAAATGATGATTTTATGTTTATTGCAACTTTATATTCAAATTCCATCAGAGATAGTGCGGTGCTTAATGTCTTTTTTTTTTTCTGACGAAACGAATATGACAGAATTATGACACTGTAAACCAACATAATTATTAATACGAAGAACGAGATTAATTAATGGTTCAGACCTCTCATTTGAATTAAATATAAAACTTCAGATCCTAACATAACAAGTTTTGGTATGGTAATCCTTCTCATTATTTAATTATAGAGAGATTTTCTATTTTAAACTTTTGCGCATCAGAATTTACGAGTACAACTTGCTGTTAATGTTCGAATATAATTTACAGAAGGTATTTACAAAGCTGTTCCAAAAAAAGAAGCAAAGGGGACGACTTAAGTTAACTGTTTGTTAATGTTCGAATATAGTTTACAGAATGTATTTTATAAAAGCAAAAGGGACAATTTTACACAATTACAAAATATATTGTACATGCAGAAGGTACTTCAAGAAAACAGAACTTTAAAACAGAGACATTTAGATTCTGATTTTGTTTCTAGGGAGTAACATCCACGTAATCAGCAGGTAAGTACGGAATCAGCCATTCAGCTAGAAATCCTTTCTTTCTCCTAGGATTGTAACCCATGTCACGGCACACTTGATCATTGTACCAAGTATGAATGCCGCCAAAACACGACAGACCACGGGACATGCCATGAGAGTACCTTCCCATCGAACTTTCCTTTTCCCTCATATGTTTTTCCATAGATGCTATACTAGGCAATTTGAGACCTCCTTTCATAAAATGAATCACCCATTTAGACCGTAGTTCTGTTGTAAATAAACCGGCAGCACTTTCGCAGTAACCGATGATCGCAAGCTGGGGAATTCTTGGGTGAATGCATTCCCTATCAAGTATTACAAATAAATGAATAAATTTTTTCTTAGAAGGAAAGCTAAGTAACTTGTATAATCTGATACTGTACAAAAGCTTATGCAATAAATAAAAGAGGATGATGATGTAACTACCTAAAAAATCTGCCATTGCTTTAGAATAATCAAAACAATTTAATGTCCATTTTATTTACAAATTTTTTCGTTGCTTTTTTTTTTTCTTTTCAGGCAAGATGATATTGTGTCTATACCCAGCTGATGGTTCCAACCAATACAATTAAGCTCTCCATATCTTGTGGCTGTAGTAATTAAATGAAATTATAAATCTTTTAAGTTGGACTAATTGACTATATATTGTAGTACAATATATGAAATTAAAAACTCAAGCCATGCATACTGATAAAATATTCCCATGAAACAGATGAACATGAGACGTGGATTCTGTGCTAACCTGTACAATGGAATGGGAGAATCTCGTGATCCATCAATGATGCTCTGAAAAAATGATGACTTGAAAATATCTTTAAGCTTTTGTTCTGCTTTAAATCCAGTTGCAAAGATTACTATATCGCTCTTTATGGGTAAATCCTCCCCTTGTGGAATCACTCCGTCCTTGCAAAAACTAAAAGTTTTTGCTTTTTTTAAGATAATACTACCTTCCTCCACTTTATCATAAAATTTCTCAGGAAGCAAAGTAAACGCGTATGAAAGTGTGGCACGAAAGAAGCTATGATCCGGTACCATCCCATACTTTTTCATTGGCGTGCAGAATTTGAAATAGCTCTCGCAAAACTTTGAAAACAACCATCTCTGAAATTAACCGAGAAATGAATCAGGATATCTTGGTGCTGTTTTACAAAACGCACCAAAATCAAAACAATTTTTGGGGACCTACACTTGAAGATAAAGGTAAGAAACTCATTTATTTTAATTTGCAATACTTGTTTAGTTTGATCATATGCCTTTTATTGAACTTAATAAGGGTCTGTTTATAGATTCTTCTAAGAATACCAAACATAAATGTGGGCCAGCCAAAGTCAGACCACACCAATTCAACACAAATGACATAGCCAATGTAAATATAAGCGTGCTTTCTTAGTGACAATTGCTACAATAGTTATCTACTCTAAGTTATTAGAATAATATTCTAAGAGGTGTACAGTACCAGTGGTGTCAAGACCGTAGCTAATAACCAAAACAGGATGCCTTCTCCTGGTTTGTGAATAAGCAGCTCTGCAAACCGATTGAGATAAAACAAAGCCATTGGAATCCCGAACCACACGGTGTGGTTTGGTACATTCCAAGCTTTTGATCTTATGATCATCGTGCATGGAAACTTGGAACCTAACATGAAAATAATAAACGCCCAAATTTTGTAAGGGTCGATACAGAAAACCTTTAGTTACGAAGTAGAACTTCAAGGTGAAATTATCAATTTTTTTGGCTGTACTACGGACCTATGCTGCCTGATGGTACAATTATTATTTCACAACATTATTTTGAGCTTTCCGATACGGTGTATAAGTCCTATTATTTACTTCCTCTCGTGCTCTCTTCTACTGCTATTTTGAAATTTTCTTTTAAATAACTAAATGATCTAAGTAATCTATGAAACCAGTTCAGTCATGTATATATATGAAAATAAGGTTGAAATTGATCAAGAGTATATACAATTGAAAATTCCTAAGGGTTCTTTACCATTCACATTTGCACACTCTGCAGCAATATCCGTTGCAGATTTGTGGAAGCCGACAACATTGACAAGCTTGTTCTTTACCAACTCTGCAGCCTTCTTTGGTCCCATGTTGGAGTAATCCATGGAATGTAGCACATGCCCTTGGAAGACCTCCGGCCCTTTTCCTTCTGGAAATTTTGGGATGTTCGGAAGGCCACTGTGCCGGCCGATGCAAAGAATTACAAAATCCATTTGGTATGTCTGAAAACGTAATGTTCTTTTGGTCAGATATTTCAGTAACTTACCAAGTTTCATTTTGCATTAACCAGAGTCCAAGGGAATAGCTCCTAGCTAGTTGCATAAGGAAATGTAATTAATAATGACCAAACAGATCCAACCCAAGCCAAATCTGTTGGGATTTTACTTAATTGATAACATTTTAATGCATACTATTAATAAGAGTGAATATCATAATAAAGGATAAATTTCAATAATAGGTAAGAATAAAGAGAACCCAATCATAATGAAGACTAGGTAAAGTGAGAGAAGCGATTTAATTTCAATTTCAGCTTCGGTGAATGCATTGACAATTTTTGACATGATCGATACCCATGGTAGCAGATTTTAACATATTAAAAAAAATGAAATAAGTGAAACTTCGATAATCAACCTCAATTGAGCCTTCATGTTCAACCGTTATGATCCAGACCCCTTTGCCACCTCCAAATGCCTCACCATTTCCGGCCCACGACTTCCAAGCCATCATTTTCTCCTCATCAGTTCCAATATAATCGATGCTCACAACTCTGTGCTTAAATTTAATGCATCTGAACAATCCAAAATGGCTTGCATACGAACGAATATACTCCATAACCTGTATCAAATATAGGTTTCGAATTTTGATGATGCAAAAATTATGATAACTGCCATGTTATAAGCTTTTTAAACAACTTGTTAACATAAAACCTGGCTATTGTGTGGACGTGAGTCCGTTATGCTGTCTGGCCATGGGAAGTCAGAGAACCGGTACACAATAGTTAGAGACTGCAGTCTAGTGGAACTGAGAGTGTGGCCCCATACACCACCTATATCCGAATCAGACTCAAAGATAACGGGATTGAATCCCTGATCAAGGAGCTGTTTGCAGGTAATGAGCCCACTGACACCAGCTCCGATAACAGCAACTCTCTTCTTCTCCATTATTAATTTTGGACAATCAGAGAAAGCAAGAATGATGCAACTTCATTGGCTGCATGGGTACTTATGGAGGTGCAGAATGATTAAGTTGAATTAAAAAACAGATTATGCTTTATTTTAGGGCAAAGAGAATAATGACCTGATCAATATGAATCTTTTTCAGTTAGTAAATTAATGGACACAAGGGGACGAAGATATATATATATTTAATGTTGATGCTTGAGATATCACAATATCTGTTAATCGAATGTATCAGAAACATGCGTAATTAAATTTCTGCTACATGTACTGTGTGATCCCATAATTAATTCAAAGTCTGGAAACACAAGAGGAACAAATCAAATATTTAATGTAAAGGAACAATACCTCAAAAGAAAACGTAAACCGATTTTAGTTTGAATTGCAAACCCCTAGACCTAATCAGAGTTTGGAGAAGAAAGTTGGTTCGAAGTTGCAGAGCAGAGTGGTAAAAAAAGCATTCATCTCTAAAGTACTAATAATCTGTTGAAGATTTGTATTAATTAAAACTTGAGTTACTACTTATAAAAATCATAGCAATAACCGCCGGGGAATGTGCCCCGGTGTGCAGCATAAGGGAAAGATGAAGTCTAGCTAAAGCTGCATTGAATTGGTCCAAATTAAGCACCAGTAATCATCAAGATTCAAATTTATGTTTAGAGAGAACAAGTCTTTTATCTACCAGCGAAAACAACGCACCTTGAATGAAAAGTCGAAATCCGGCTAAGGATTCTTTGTAGACATTTTAATTTGAATTAAATTGATAGGTTTGACCCCGAAATGATCATAAAAAATAAAAATAAAACTTACAACTTGTGGCAGTGAACTATTTCTACTTAAATAAGTGAGATTAATTTCAGGTTCTTAATTCTTCCGACATAAATTTAGTAGATAATTACCAAGCAGTAGTTTCTTATAATGTTCTTATAATTGCTGCTGTTAAATTAATATTACTTAATCAAACAGTGATCTATTACTACTTACAAAATTATTTGTTGTCTATCGGCAACCTTAAAAGATAATATTAATTGATAAAAAAAAAAAATAGGCAACAAGCTAGCAAGTATAAAAAACGGAAACATAGAGTCATATTGCATAATTAATTAAAAATTTTACATATTTTGACTCTCATGCTTGCAGCTTATTGGCAAATGGGCAAAGATCGGATCAGTTCCAACTTTTGAGCCACCAAACAAATAATGAAACTGAAATTGTAAATTGATCTTATAAGCATCAAAATCTTCTACTATTCTACTAAGATGGTGGATTTTTTTTTTTTGTTTTAAAAAAAAATTATCATTACAGTACTCTCAAAGTATATTACTATAAATATTTAAAAAACTCAGGTCACCCGCCACTACCACAAAAAAGACCTTCTGCAACAATCCATCCGCAACCTTTTTTTTCAAAAACGTTACAGATCCCTGGGAGGCTGTTGGCGCCAAAAACTATTTTACAATCTATAACGTTTAAATTTATTAAGCGTTAGAATTTTTGGCGTGTTCGCAAAAAAAAAAAAGCTGTCTAGACATTCTGCAACGTTTATTATGTAAAAAGCGTTGCAGATTTGCAACGTTTTGAATGTCTAGATATTTTTTTCAAAAACGTCTGTTTGGCCATCTCTCTCTTCCATTTCTTCCAAGCGCCGCACCAACCACCAATTAATAGAATTTTTTAATAATATAAAATTTCGAAAAAAATTATTTAAATAAAAAAAGCTAATCTGTAACGTTTAATAGTAAATAAACGTTACAGAACACCCCTTATCTGCAATGTTTACTTACTATTAAACGTTACAGAAGTCAAAGAAATTTGTTTTTACCCGAAGCCTTCTCTTCTCTTCAGTTCATTTCCAACTCGAAAATTTCTAACTCTCTCAAACCTTCTCTTCCGCCGCTCTCAACTCCGCCCCTCTCTCGATCTCAGGCCACCTTGAGCCGCCCCCTCTCTCGATCTCAGGCCACCTCGAACCGCCCCCTCTCTCTTCGATCTCTGCCCCCTCGCTCGATCAAGAAGCTCTCTCCCCCTCGACCCGGCCCCCTCGACAAGAAGCTCTCTCCCCCTCGACAAGGAGCTCTCTCTCTGCCTCGACAGCAGCTTCTCGACCACCTCTGCATTCAAGGTAATTAACTTCATTCTCTCTTTCATTAATGGATTATTGGGTTAAATGCTTGATAAATGCTTGAAATTGTTGAAATGCTTGATAATGCATGGTTAAAATGAGTTGAAATTGGTTGGATCTGTTTGGTTGAAATTGGTTGAAATGAGTTAAAATGAGTTGAAATGCTTGAAAATTATTGATAATGCATGTTTGATAATGAATTAATAAGCGAGATTTGTGATGGATTGAAATTGGTTGAAATTGGGTTGAAATTGGGTTATTGGGTTTAATAATGAATTGTGATTTTATAGGCTCCGAAACAATTAGGTGGTACAGAGTGCGGATATTTCACTATGTTGGCCATGAGGCACATATTAAGCTATGTCAAATCAGTTGGAGAACTACCCAAGGTATTGCTTTCTATTTATATAATTTTAGTGTTCAAATTATACGGTTTAGGGTTTAAGGGTTTTAATTACAATACCAACAACATAGGAATTAGGGTTTAGGGTTTTAAAATATTCGTTTTTAGAGGGTTTAAAGATTTGATAAAAATCTCATATTTATATATATTATCAACGAATATGATGTTTTGGTTTGTTGAATTGAAAATGTAGGAAATCGATCCGGTTGGATTACCATACTCGGAGCAAGACATTAGCGAAGTCGTGGATATTAAGTGTGTTTTTGGATAATTTAACTTGTTGTGTTATTTTGATGTGTGTATATATGTGTGTTATATATTTGTGTGTTTTGATAATGTGTATGCATATATATGTGTGATATATATGTTCTGGTACATAACAATGTACCAGTTGGTACGGCTAGCAAAATGGGCTAGCCATAAAATATTAAATGTACATTAAAAAAAAAGGATTATGCAACGTTTTTTACTAATTAAACGTTACAAAAACTGGCCATTTGCAACGTTTTTTACTAATTAAACGTTACATATTTTATTCGAATATCAGAAAAAAATAATTTAAATAATTTAAAAAACAATTTGCAACGTTTATAATGAAAAAAGCATTACAGATCTGCAACGTTTTTTTTCAAAATAAACGTTACAAAAGGTCACAGAAAAAGAATGGAAAAATTATTTTTTTAATAATCTGTAACATTTAATTAAATATAAACGTTGCAGATCTGTAACGCTTTTTTCATTATAAATGTTGCAGATCTGTAACGTTTTTTTGAATTTGCAACGTGGGCTCAAACGTTACAGACCCTTTTTTTTGAACGTTGCAAAACCAAAAATCTCGCGTAGTGCGCGTTTGTCACCCACCATGAACGCATGAATTTCTCACACCCATTCACATTCACCCACCACATAATCTCGTATAAATAATTGTGTGGGCGTTTGTTCACCCACACAACAAGATATATGTATCCCTTAAAAGCTACGTTCACCCCTGCACGTTTGTCACCCACCACATAATCTCGTATAAATATTCTTTAAATGAACGCATGAATCAAGAAGTAATTGAAATAAATTAAGTGCTTCCGCAACAAGATATATATAATATTGAGCGTATCGGTTTATCTCTATCACTTATTCAGATCCCTAAATTAATTGATAAACGAACAGTGGATATTGGCTACAGCCAAGTGGCACACGGGTTTCGCGAACAGCGAACTATAATGCAATTAATGATTTAATTAATTGAAAGCAAATAAATCCCGGGAGTCGCTAGTGTAACATATACAGGGCACATGCACTCGTCCAATACGATAAAATTTCAAGTTTTGAGACTACAATGGCCGATCCAAACCGCTCAAATTATTGTCCATAATAAAATTTACTAGAAAACCAAATTTTATATTTTTCAATTTTTTTATTTTTTTTTAGAATTTTTTAATATGCTCAATCTAAAAAGTTATGAACCCTCCAATTTTGAAAATTCGAAAACAAATAATTAAAAAATTTGAAAAAATATAAATTAGTTTTCAAGAATATTTAAATATAGAGATCATATTCAGCGGTTCGGATCGGCCGTTTCAAATTTTCACAGTTGATATTTAGATCATATTTGACGTCCTATATGTTTGATTCTAACATAACTCGTAAATCCCTTAATTTATTTGCAGGGGTGATATACACCATCCAAGGTTTACCATCCAGCGCCATTCAACAGGCCTTGATAGGCAAAAATAACTTTTTTTCCGCATGCTGACATCATCAAGACGCTTGCTGACGTCAGCAAAATATTTTGATCAATTTTCGAATTTTTTTTTGTGCTGACGTCATCAAATAAGCTGATTCAAGGGTTCAGTTAAATATTTTTAGGGTTCAATTAAAGTGTATAAGTGTTCAGTTAGATGCAACAATAATTTGAAATTTCAGTGTTTTGTGATCAGTTAAATACGTTAAGGGATGAACTTAAAGTATCTATGTGTTCAGTTAGTTGCAGCATAAATTTGATTTCGTAGTTTTTGTGTTCAATTAAACTAGATAAATAACAAAACAAAATGAACAGATAGAACAAACATAGCGAACATTTACAACAATAAATGAACATATATACAAATTTCCTTAGTAAGAAATAAATGACATATTCAACATACAAAGTGAAATAAATTATTGTTGCATCTAACTGAACACTTACAAACTTTAATTCAACCCTTAAAATATTTAGAACCCTTAAATCAACATATTTGATAATGTCAGCACCAAAAAATTTTGGAAAATTAGTCAAAAAAATTTTGCTGACGTCAGCACGTGTCATGATGATGTCAGCACGCGGAAAATTTGAGTTTGGATGGCGCTGGATAGGAAAACCATAGATGGTAAATACCAATTCTGATTTATTTGTGATATCTGACCAGTAGACCTGTCAAACGTGTTGTTAACGTAAATAGTTTCTTACGTTTAATGTTCCGTTTAAGAGACGTAAAAAAATTTGTAACGTTTAACGTTTCACTTAGTAAACGTAAGTATTTTTTGCTTTCGTTTAACGTTTCATTTATTTAAACAATACAAAATTCATTAAAAAAATGTTAAAACGTTTAAACGGAAATTCAAGGCCCATTTTCACTTACGTTTCACCTATCGAAACGTAAGAATTTTGGACTCCGTTTAACGTTTCATTGGGCTTAGGTGAAACATAAAACGTTAATACGATTCAATATTGACAGGCCTACTGACGAGCAAAACTTTCTTCGACAAATAAAAGCACAATAGCCCCTTTGTACCGTTCCTGAGACACTAAGCATTATTTAAATGAAAAAAGGCCCAACAATTAAACAAAGGAAAGACCGAAAGATACATTGCCAAAGGAAGGGGAAAAAAATGGGAATTGGTTCAGACAATCTTTCAAATTGTCATCCCCTATCATCCTTCATTTCTTTCTCCTCCATTACGTAATTCTCTCCTCTAATTCCAGCACACTTGCTCTCTCCCTCTCTCATTTCCTCCTCCACCTCTCCTTCTCCGTCGCTCCGCCACGAACCTCCGACATTCGTCCTCTACCTCCGACCTCCGACATCTCCTCCTCCGTCTCTTTTTCTCTGACCTCCGACCTCTCCTCCTCTGTCTTTTTTCCTCCGACCTTCGTCCTCTATCTCCAACCTCCGACCCCTCCTCCTCCGTCCTCCACCTTCGACCTCCGACCTCTCCTCCTCCGCCTCAGAGTCTCCTGTTGGAGTTATGTCCTAGAAGTCAATATTTAATGACTCATTTTCTTAGTTTATGTTAATGATGATATTTGATCATTTGTTCCTAGAGTTTATTATTGACAGATCATTCAGGTTGAGGATCTGAATTGTAGATCTCTGTGGATCATTCATTAGAATGACAATAATAAATCTAAATCGTCCATAATCTTGATAATTAACAAGGAACATTAATTATCATAAAAGATTAGTATGCAAGTTAAGCGATGATTAAGTTCTACAAATCATAGGTAAGGAGTTACCAACTTAATTGCATATGTGTATGTTATTGGAACATAGTACAGGACTTGACCCAATGAAATAAACATATGGATTGTGTTATGTGTCATTGTTTATTTCATATGTTGTTGATTCTAAGTTTGAGATGCTCAGCTTTTCCACATGAGGATAGGTTCAATAAATATCGTCTAACGTTGATTCCTGATAAAGGCTGCTATAAGGACTTTATTTATGTTCTCTTGAATTGTGCGGGGAAAAGTTGTTCATCAAGAAAACCGTATGTCCCTCATTAATATACTTAATGAGTGATGATATCTGTTTGGGCCCCTTGATGGAGTTGGATTGGTTGGCCAACATGTACAATCAACTCTAGATCAAGAAATGTATAATCTGCAAGAATGACATATTCCTATCTTGGATTATACAATGATATCATGTGACATAAGAATTAGACAAAGGAAATACTTATATTTCTTATGCAGGATTGAAATATTGTAACGGTACACTATTTATGCGAATTGGGAATCATAACGTGTTGCTAGATACCGCTTATGATTATTGGAAATAAATAGTGATTTATTCTCCATGGCCAACATAGCATAAATCCTCAAAGGGTCACACAAATAGGACTTTGACCACATAGTGCATTATCTATTTATTCGCAACAGTGAGTATTGCGAAAATATGATGAGTTGATTAATTAATTATATACCGTTATGAACCGTTATAATTAATTAAGTCAAAGAGATCATATAGAAATAAATTAATGCATTATCTAATCCCAAAATAATTATTAATGAGTTAATAATTAATTTTAGATCAACACATTTCAATATAAATGGTTATATTGATTAATTGGGCCGTTATTTAATAGGAAAATATATAGCCCAATTATAGAGCAACCTAATGGGACTTTAATTAGGTGAATTAAAGACCCAAATGAGATTGTGAGGTGGCCCATATAGGCCCAATTCGTGGCCAGCCATAGGGTGGCAAGAGGTGTAATTTTGGGGAAGTTTTCCCTAGGGTTTGAGCTCTATAAAAGGACCCCTTTGGAGGCTCCAAGAGCTTGCTTTTCTCTCTCCTCTCTTCCTCCCCTTTGTGGCTGCCACAAACCTCCTCTTTTCTCCCTCTTTTGCTCATGTGTTGAGCTCTCTTCACCATTTAAATGAAAGATTTAATTGCTAGAAGAGAGAAAGCTAATGGGATTAGGCTTGTTCTTGGGTGTGCTAGCACATACCTTGAGAACGTGGTTAATCTCCTTGGTGGACTCGAGGCCGGCGGCACAACCATGGTGGTGGTGGTGGAGAAGGCACGCCATCGATTTCCATGCCATGGATTCGAGCCTCATGAATGCGATTTCATGAGAGGTACAATTTCTCCTACCTTCTCTCTTGATTGGATGTGTGATTGCTTTAGCACTAGATCTATTGATTTGCTTATTGTTAATGGTGATTAATTAGTTGTAATTAATCTAAAATTAAAATATGAGCATTTCCTAACAGTGGTATCAGTGCTCAGGTCGTGCTTAAGGTTTTTCACACTTAATTAAGTGAGAATTAGTAATTAATTAAGTTAATTAGTGATGTGCATGCTTGCTGGCCCTGGAATGGCTGTTTTCTGTCTTGTTGCTTGTTTTTCGTGGTGTAAAGCTCTCTGAAATTTTTTTCTTCTTATTTGAGGTTGTAGCCCTTTGAGTTGTGGTCGTTTTCCCACTGGAATCATTGAAATTCGATGTAAAATGAATTTTTAGTGATTTAAACGGTAACGGTGCGCAGATCTGTTATTCTGCTGCACAGTTCTGTTGTTGTGGTTGGTAACAAATAAGTTTGTATACAAAGTACCTGTAACTTTTAGATAGGATTAATCTAAACTTGATGCTCTTTCTGGATATGTAAATTTTGTTGCATATTTTGGATCTTATGTGGGCGTTCAAGGATGAAAAGTGATGAAGTTGTCAGATCTGTTTTTCCAAACAAACTGATTGTTTTGAAAAACTGTACTTATTGAGAAACTTTTATGGAAAAGTGTTGAAATGGAAATGTTCTCCTTTAAGTCTGGAATCTGTGAAAATTAATTTCATAGATTTTCATTGAGATTTGATACCTCAACCGAGTGAAACCTTTTTGGTCGACGGTCAGTTCCAGAACAGGATACCTTGCTTAAATGCTTGTTATCTCGTTGATCTTGAATATAACTTGTGGATTTTCTTTTCATGGAATGATAGCCTATTGTATGTAGTATTTTTCTATGTAAATTGTTTGCTGGAAAAATATCAAGAGAATGATCATACAGATCAAAAGGTTGAGACCCATAACAGAATTTTCTCTAACGGTGCTTCGCGCACAATTTGAGGATTTGTCTTTTTTGGTTCTCCCTGATGGTAATTGATCTCTCCTTGAGTTTTTTACAGGTAATCACAATTTTTGTAAGGAGTTCTCTGGATTTATTTCGGATTTTTTGGAGACCGAATTATTTTGAATTTTTTCGGGCCCCGAACTTCGTATTTTAATTAGTTAAAATAATTTCTAATTAATCAATTTGATGAAAGGTTAATTAGAAGACTCCTTAAATACCCTCCTTTCTGTTTTGATGGTTGGATTTAATTTAAAAGGGCTTAAACAATTAGTTGTTAAGGTTAAGCCTTCTTTGCATTCGAAAAACTTGAGCAACAAGTATGCACAAAGATTCTAATTAATGAAATTAATTAAGAGCAAGTGAATCATGTATATTGTATATGTGCTAACTTTGTTTTGTAGGAGGATGTGGGTTTGATATGGCTCAAGATGTCAATGCCTTGTGTGTTGTAAAATGTTGAGAATGCATGTGATTGCTTGTAAAGTGGCCTAAGGTGCCTTGATAATTAATTGGTTAATTTTGATGTAACTTGTGAGGCTTGCATGCCCCTAAGGCCTAGGCGGGTTTTAGGATTTTATCACATGTATTTATTTCCCTTAATTATTAGATATGATCTTAGTAATTAGTGGGAGGGCTTGATTAGATTAGTTTCGTTACATGGAGATGCGACGAAGACTAATGCAAGCGGGAGCCATACAAACCCACGGCAATGTTTGAGATGCTTATTATTATGTGATTGTTTGTGAATGCCTTGAATTGTCATAGGTAGGTATGGGTGTATGCTTACACGACCACCAAACAAAGTCACGTAATTGCTTATGTCCCAAATTAACTTGATTTAGCCAAATCGTCCTCCTTTTCTCTATCCCCTTCAATACAATTGATTGTCTATTGATGCATTCCTGCCGACGCGGACATCGTAGTCCATCATTGTAGTCGGGGTGTAAATCGGATTTACTAGGAGCAAATAGAGAGAAGTTGCTTTACAACGGACCCACTCGGATTGGACGTTGGGACGAAGTTTGTGGATATACTTATGATATCTCACAAACCAAGAATCATATGGATAAGATATGATTGGTTGGAGAACCTACCTTATCTAGTTGTTTTAGGTGACATGCCGACGCTGTCCCCTATTTCAACGAAAATGAGGATCTTGGAATCCATTACATTTAGGGACATTAATTAAATGTAGTGGGAGTTTTGTTTATCATTCCATAAACAAAACATTGCATAAACTAAATGACCTTAAATTGAAATTGTTATAGATATTAAATATGTTAATTTCGTTGCGATCAATCTTTGGAAAACAACAAGCTCGTTTCTAAGGTATTTACTTGGAGAAGTAACACCGATTTCTAAGACATGTTCTTGGAAATGAGAAACTTGAGCAAGTTTAATCCCAAAAACGTTCCTCAACTTCCCGAAAATAGCTTCGCAATGATTGATTAGTTTTGACGAAAATTATTCAATAAAGCGAATGCTTATATCCTTTTAGAAGTTCTAGATTTTTGAATTGGAGAATTCATAAGGACTAGATTAGACTTCTATGTTCTCATGCACTTACTCAAGAAAAACGTTCTTAGAGAAAGTAAATATAGACTCAATCATTTATGATCGAGTAATGGGTGTGAGTTAACCAAGAGACTCTTCCTATAAGAAGATAAATGTTTCATTAGCTTGTGAACCGAAAGTTTTGAGTAGCTAATTGACAACTAGAGATATTAAGATCTCCAATATCAAGGATTGTTGATATTGTCATACAATCTCTTTCTATGGATAAAGGATATATTGTTCGCACACTTGTTAGTGCTTAAAATGATTGGTTAAGTATTAAAGGAATACTCTACCAATATATGAGTTGAGACTTCGAGACCCTCACTAGTGACCGTGTGTCACATGAGATGTTTCATTTGCCATTTATGAGAGGCATTTGAAAGGTTGTTCGAAATACCATGATGTTCTAAACCTTAAGATATTTGTCGTTCAAATTATCTCACTATCTCTAATTCACACTAGTAATTAGGTGCTAGTTCATGTGCTCGCATTTAACGAAATGTGTAGGCAATGATGAATAAGAGAAAGTTCGAGATAAGTAAAGTAAACTCCGTTTTGGAAATGGCTTATACGTCTAAGCCGCTGCCATTGAATACGTAGAGTTATCTTTACTAAATAAAGAGTTTATTTAGGAATTTGAGGTTGTATACCTTATTCCAAACATCTCATAAAACCTTATCACCATTTCATATTTGATGATGGATGATCATGTTTTGTAATAGAGAAATGTTGTTCTCTTATTGTTATAAATTTGTGTATAAGATTTCATGCATCTTAATTGAATTTGCTTGAAATAGATAAACAAATTTTGAATGACAAATGTAAGACTCCACATAAAGTATTTTATGTAAAATAGTCGCTTAGTCGAACATAAACAAGAATCGCATTATGAGAGTCTACGTAACGTGGAGCTCGTAAATCAATTCGATTGCAAATGAATTGAAATTCATGCGAATCGTGTTTGTTAAATGACAAAAGCGTCTTTGAACTACGAAGGTTTAAAGGACAAGTAACTTGATTAAGACTTATACATATTGATGTATATAGACCTATGGGTACTTTTGCAATTGAAAGGTTGTTGACACTTTACCACTTGACCAACGATCATTGTAGATATTAACGTATCTATTTGATATGGTATAAGTATGAATCTTTTGACAAGATCAAAAGAATTTCAAGAGTAAAGTTGAAAAACTATTCAATAAAAGCAAAAAGTCTTAAGATGGATCATGGTAAATAGTTAAGTCATATAGTTTGATATATTACCTAAAGAGTATGAAATACGTTTCATTACTCGCTCCATGAGGAACATTGAAAAATGTATCCAAGGATGGAGGTATCGAACATTGTTTGATATAGTTCGATCGGTAATAAATCAAATTGATTTGTTCGACTCATGTAAGGGATTTGTGTTTGAGGACAATATTGTTTACACTGAATAAAATTCCATCGAAGTCTATTGAGAAAGATATCTTACGAGATTCGATCTCTAGGTATATTGTTTCTCAAGATTTGGTGTTGAGAAGCTTATTTCAAGGTTCGATTGATTGATAAGCTTGGACCCAAATAAGACGCTTATTATTTTGTAGGATATCTTGAATTAGCCAAAAGGTACTACTTCTATGAACATGATAAGAACAAGGTAGTTGTTGCTCATCATAACGTAATCTTAAGGAATAACATTCTCAAGAAGAAGTAGTGGGAGTAAAGTGAGCATTAAAGGAGTTTATGCGTCACTACAAGAAGTACCTTTATGGGAAACTTGTCACTCCATACATGGTGTTTAGTGGGAGTTGAGCGGAACTTAATTCACAAGTAGTTGTGAAAGGAAGAAGTTTATAAGCACGCTTGCTTCTAAAGAGTACTCAAACATCTCACAAATGGATGATGTTCGAGAAACTCGTGATATATATTAGGATCAAGAACTTACTCTACAAGATGTTGTAGAAGTAGTTTGTTGACCTCAAGCACCAATCCTACAAAGATCAACGAGAGTGAACTGCCTAAACTGAAAAGTACATAGGCTTCACAACATCCTCGTACTTGACATATGAGGATCCGTTGATAAATACAGAAGCGATGGAAAGACCCGATTCCACAAGTATGATTTGAATCTGTATGATCTTTAAGTGCAATCCATATATATAACAACAAGGTATAGACCTTGATTGATGTTCATGAAGGAGCGATCCATCAAGAACATTTAGATCTTTAAAGGAAAGATAGATATGGATAGCAAGTCGACTATGTGCAAAGCACAAGTTCATGATTGTTGCTATGTCTAAGTCGATAACCAGTTGACCATGTACAAAGCACGGCTTCTCGCTTGTAGCTGTGTATAAGTCAATAAAGATCATTCTAACAATAGTTATATTTCGTATATATAGATATATGGAAAGATACATCAAAAACCGTCTTCTTCGATTGAATGAAGGAAGTTGTTGTGTATTTGACACAAACCGAGGATTTGTTGTATTGTTAGAAACATATATGCTTTAAGGATCCATTAATGGATTGAAGCAAGTATTGTGGAAATTGGAATAAACATTTCGAAAAGGAAGTCAAGGAGTTGAACTTCGTCAAAAAGGTATCTTGTACAGACAAGATAGTCAGTGGGAGCATGATTGTGTTACATGTATTGTACAAGATACAAGACATTAATTGGGAATAACATTAAGAAAATGAATATTGTCAAGATCTCATTGGAGAATGTTTTTCTCAATAGAGAACTTGGGCAAGTCACCTAAATCTAAGGAAACAAAATCTATGGAGATAGATTATGATGGATGTCAGGTTTGAGCAAAATGTGCATATAATGACAAAGTGTTCTAGTTACACGAAAAGATAGACTCCTGTAAAGGATGTCTAACCACGTTGTATGGCATACACTTGAGTTCGACTCGGTGTGTTGCAACTCAATTCGAGAAGAGTGCACGATACAATTCGAGCATCCTTCTGTTATGAGTTTCATTACGTACGCCATACTTATGCACATGCCCCTATGTGTTGTACCCAAGGAGTATGACAAGCAGTTGTCAACTGGATACAAAGAAAAACATATTTGGACAATAATCAAGAATATCCTCGAGTATCTTATGAGAAAAGGGTGATATGTTTTTCATCTGACAAGATGAAAGAAAGCTCATATAAATTGTTATATTGATGCTAGTTTTCGAAAGATTGATATAAATACAATTGAGCTACATATTTTGTTTAATGTGGTGTTGTAAATTTAGAAGGTGTTCTAAATGGGATATTACAACCGTTTCCGTCACCAAAACAAAATATATATAGCAACTTGTGAAGCAATGAAAGAATGTAGTATGGATCGAGAAGTTCTCAGTCAAGCTAATATGGTTCTATGCATCTCGAACCATAGCTTAAACTTGAAGAACCCAATATTAAATTGGTAATCCAACTAAGATCTATGACGATGTCACTTGATCTCACATGATGACGATCAAGAACACATATATATAGGAGTATATATGTATATAGGGTCAAACAAAATTGGATAGGTTCGCGGACACAGCGAACACTCTAACTTAACCTCTACCTTAAGCGGTATACGAGATGCAGTTGTGCATCCATGCGTGATGGACGTATGAGTAACTTGCTTTAAGCGTATTATATCTTTTGAGGTTCGAGACATGTATATATATGGATATATGACATTGTTCTAAATTCTTCACTGGCTAGAAGTCACTATTGATTGACTCTAGGCCAAGTGGGAGATTGTTGGAGTTATGTCCTAGAAGTCAATATTTAATGACTCATTTTCTTAGTTTATGTTAATGATGATATTTGATCATTTGTTCCTAGAGTTTATTATTGACAGATCATTCAGGTTGAGGATCTGAATTGTAGATCTCTGTGGATCATTCATTAGAATGACAATAATAAATCTAAATCGTCCATAATCTTGATAATTAACAAGGAACATTAATTATCATAAAAGATTAGTATGCAAGTTAAGCGATGATTAAGTTCTACAAATCATAGGTAAGGAGTTACCAACTTAATTGCATATGTGTATGTTATTGGAACATAGTACAGGACTTGACCCAATGAAATAAACATATGGATTGTGTTATGTGTCATTGTTTATTTCATATGTTATTGATTCTAAGTTTGAGATGCTCAGCTTTTCCACATGAGGATAGGTTCAATAAATATCGTCTAACGTTGATTCCTGATAAAGGCTGCTATAAGGACTTTATTTATGTTCTCTTGAATTGTGCGGGGAAAAGTTGTTCATCAAGAAAACCGTATGTCCCTCATTAATATACTTAATGAGTGATGATATCTGTTTGGGCCCCTTGATGGAGTTGGATTGGTTGGCCAACATGTACAATCAACTCTAGATCAAGAAATGTATAATCTGCAAGAATGACATATTCCTATCTTGGATTATACAATGATATCATGTGACATAAGAATTAGACAAAGGAAATACTTATATTTCTTATGCAGGATTGAAATATTGTAACGGTACACTATTTATGCGAATTGGGAATCATAACGTGTTGCTAGATACCGCTTATGATTATTGGAAATAAATAGTGATTTATTCTCCATGGCCAACATAGCATAAATCCTCAAAGGGTCACACAAATAGGACTTTGACCACACAGTGCATTATCTATTTATTCGCAACAGTGAGTATTGCGAAAATATGATGAGTTGATTAATTAATTATATACCGTTATGAACCGTTATAATTAATTAAGTCAAAGAGATCATATAGAAATAAATTAATGCATTATCTAATCCCAAAATAATTATTAATGAGTTAATAATTAATTTTAGATCAACACATTTCAATATAAATGGTTATATTGATTAATTGGGCCGTTATTTAATAGGAAAATATATAGCCCAATTATAGAGCAACCTAATGGGACTTTAATTAGGTGAATTAAAGACCCAAATGAGATTGTGAGGTGGCCCATATAGGCCCAATTCGTGGCCAGCCATAGGGTGGCAAGAGGTGTAATTTTGGGGAAGTTTTCCCTAGGGTTTGAGCTCTATAAAAGGACCCCTTTGGAGGCTCCAAGAGCTTGCTTTTCTCTCTCCTCTCTTCCTCCCCTTTGTGGCTGCCACAAACCTCCTCTTTTCTCCCTCTTTTGCTCATGTGTTGAGCTCTCTTCACCATTTAAATGAAAGATTTAATTGCTAGAAGAGAGAAAGCTAATGGGATTAGGCTTGTTCTTGGGTGTGCTAGCACATACCTTGAGAACGTGGTTAATCTCCTTGGTGGACTCGAGGCCGGCGGCACAACCATGGTGGTGGTGGTGGAGAAGGCACGCCATCGATTTACATGCCATGGATTCGAGCCTCATGAATGCGATTTCATGAGAGGTACAATTTCTCCTACCTTCTCTCTTGATTGGATGTGTGATTGCTTTAGCACTAGATCTATTGATTTGCTTATTGTTAATGGTGATTAATTAGTTGTAATTAATCTAAAATTAAAATATGAGCATTTCCTAACATCTCCTTCTCCATCTCTCCTCCTTCGACCTCCGACCTTCTACCGTCGTTTCTCCTCCCTCATCCTTCTCTGCACCTATCACTCTGTTTCTTCTCCACTCTCTGATCTTCGTCTCTCCTCACTCCTCCCTTTGTCTCTCATCTTACAAGCACAAATGTCAGATGTTATAATAAGAGATCATATTGTTACAATAAGAAATCAGATTGTTATAATATGATAAGAGATGAGATTGTTATAATAAGAGATCAGATTGTATAATAACTAATAAGGGATCATATTGTTATAATATAATAAGAGATCAAATTGTTATAATAAGGGATCAGATTGTATAATAAGTGATCATATTGTATAATAAATGATCAGATTGTTATAATAAAAGATCGGATTGTATAATAAGGAATAAGGGATCAGATTGTTATAATAAGAGATCCGATTGTTTTAATAAGAGATCAAATTATTATAATAAAAGATCAGATTGTATAATAAGGGATCAGATTGTTATAATAAGATATCAGATTGTATAATAAGGGATCAGATTGTTTTAATAAGGGATCAATTAGTGGAGAGATGGGACCATAGCAGAGATAAAAGGGAGCGTAGAAAGCAGTGCCCAAAATGGAAAGGGCACTACCAACACCCTTTCCATTTTTAGTTGGGATGATTAGGGCTGTCAAACGTGCAAAACAGAACGAAAACAGCCCGTTCGTTTTTCGTTTTGTTTCGGCAACGAAACACAGATCTGATTTCGTTTCCGTTCCGTTTCGTTAAACAAAACGATATTTCTATTCCGTTTCTGTTCCATCTTCAATTTTCCATTATATTTCGTCATTTCCGTGTTCCGTTTCGGTTAAACGGTATGAATTTCTATTTCGTTTCCGTTTCATTTTTCAAAACGAAACCATTTTCCACTACATCAAAAATGGGTTATGGCAAAACACGAAAGTCTTGCATGCATCCATATATCCCTTGCTAAATTATTTGGCAAGAGGAATATTAATCTTGTTGCATGTAGTGTAGCGAGGGTCTGGGGCAACACGATTTTCCTATGTTGGTAAAGGTCGGAAACGTTCTTGCAAATTAGCAACACGTGTCCCTTAAACTATGGCAACACAAAATGTTCTTGCGTTATTCATTTTATTTATAAATACACCAAATGTTCTCGCGTTATTCATTTATAAATATGCACTAAAATTGTAAAAATAAATTATTATTTTAATTGCAAGACCAAATAGTCTTCATCCATTGCTGGTAACACAAAATATGAAATTTAGCAAACAATTAAATTCTAATAAATGCTATAGTTATCCACATTTGCAGAAAATTAAATTGACAGTAAAAATACAAAATAATTATGAGGATCGATATTACAAGATCTTAACACAAATAATTACAATATCAAAAAAAGAACTTAAAAAATATTAACAATTAAACCTAATAGCATTGTATTCCTAATCTAATATTTTAGTTTGTTCTAATCGAACTTTTGCTTCTGTAGCCACCAGCAGCACAACCTGAAAAATTGAAATAAACATTTTAATGATTAGACTTGGTGCAGTAAATTAGCACCAAATTCATAACAAGTGTTTACTATCGCATTCCTAATCTAATTCCTTAATAAATTTAAATATAACTTTTTATATATTAAATAAAAACAACACAAATTCGGAATTATATCCAAATTGTCGATTTGGTAAATTATAATAAACTAGGTGGGTTCTAATTTTATCCTATCAAGCACTAACTCAAAAGGAATTAAGCAAGCTCATTTCTAAATTGAAAATAAAATAAGAAAGGAAAAAAAAGAGTAATTACTACTTATTAATGGACCTTGAAAAAAATGCATAGCACTCAACAGAGGTTACTTGATCCCCCGCCACTTCATTGCTTCTGAATTCTGATCTTGCAATAAATAATTCGGTGTTATCATCTAACTCAAAATGCAAAAGTTGAAAATATTTCAACATTTATAAACATGGTCACAAAATTGAGCATAACAGTAAAGGAATATAAACAAACTCCAAATCAAAATTATTTTTATTACAAAAGAAAATTTCATACCGTAATATTCCCAATATCAACTTGCTTAAGGTATCCAAATCCAAGTACACGAAATTCAACACAGGCCTATCCACTAAACACAAATAAATCGAGTTAGCATCAACAAAAAAAACCACGAAACATTACAGATCGGAGTCAAGAGAAAGAATAATTAAAGAAAATATCTTAAATTAGTATAAAGAAGAAAGACCTCAGCTTGTCCTCCTCTACCAAAACGCTACACCATGGTTGCAACGCAAGAAAAAGGAGATAAAGAAGAGCTTACGGCTGTGGTATGGTCCAAAAGAGAAGAGCGATAGAATCGACCGAGAGAGACCATGTCGATCTTACCGGACTCGAGAGAGACGATGGAGAGGCGATGGGGCCGGATAATCTCGAATGGGAAAAACCCTAGCCGGTTTAGAGAGACGGAGTCGGAAGAGATGAGGCAGACTCAAAAATGAGAGAGAATATAGACTAAAATGAATTGAAGAAGGGGTTTGGGGTCTGGGGATAAATCCAGAATATATTATGCATTTGGTCTTGCTAAGTTGGTCTTGTGAATTATTTATTATTTATTTTTGCAACATGAAGTTTGATCTTGTGCATTCGTCTTGCCATAACATTTAACCTCCCAACATAGTACTTCGTCTTGCCAAAAAGTCTTGTGAAATCATATGATTGGCAAGACCATCAAAACATCTAGCCATCTTAATCTTGCTATAACTTATTTTTGGTGTAGTGTTCTCTTCCATTTTCGTGTCGTTTCGGATGGAATGAAACGAAAACGTGTGAAACGATACGATATTGACCGCCCTAGGAATGATAAAGGATGACAAAATGAAAGATTGACTCCCAAAAAAAATTGCGCTTCTAGCTCTCCTCTATCTTCGCAAAAGAATGCTCGTATCTTCTCTTGTTGCAAAGGAAAGAAGGTAATAGACATCGCAATCTCTCAAACCTTTCTCATCGCAGTTTCTCTTTTTGTTTTTTTTCCCAGTTTACACAAAGTCACAGAATATGATATATTTAATTAACAACTTGAGAGTAAGACTGATTTGAAGGAAGGAGCTCCGAGTTTATTATGTTCACAGTCAGACTCAAGACTCGTAAGAAAACTGTAACAATTAGATATATATTTGGTAAATACTAAAGCTTAATGGACTTATGTGAACGAAAAAATCTCTAGCAAAACACCCAAAATCGGCTAAAATCGTTTCAGATACCAGCGGAGAGAAAAAAAAATAAAAAATCGCATAATGGGGAAGATCAATCGGTTCACGCGCTAGCAAGAAAATCCAAAGCTCTGGAGAAATCAGGAGCAAATTGGACGAGGAAATCGAGCTAATTCTAGAAGAACCCGAATTTAGTCATTTATATGGTTTGCTTAACTCTTTAATTTCTTTCTTGTGGTTATGCGAGATAGTTTTTAGACTTTTGCTCTCATTTCAAAATAGTTATGTAAATTAACCAGGATTGATTGTCAATTACATTACTAGATGAATAATTTTGCAAAAATATATATATATTTAGAAAATGTTGACAAAAATACAAAAGGTGTCAAACAGAACAAAGCAAGAAGAAAAAAAAAAAAAAAAAAAAAAAAGTAAAGACTAAAGTGATTCGTCTCGCTATATCAACAAGTACTTTATGCTTGATTGCATTGTTACCATTGCACCTGTCAGCTCTAGAGAGACAATTTGGAGTTTAGATTAATTTCCAACTCGTGTTATTTAAGTACTGTTAGCAATTTCTTTTTCGTCTTGTTCACGTCCTTATTAGCAAGGAGAACTCTTCCAGAAAGGGAGGTGCTTTGGACACTCAAAATAACTCTGGGAGCATTCCTTCTAATAATTTCTGACACATGTACCCCTCTGCAATACAGCATGTAGCTGCAATAAATTATTGCGATTTTCTCTCTGCAATCAATCACATAAGGTTTCCTTAATTGAATTCTCTTAAACAATAATAATAAAATTTTCTTTAAATAAATTTCTTAGCCACCACTCGATGTTGATGTACCATGAAAAAAATACGTATTTGTTGTTGACGGTATGAATTAAACTTTTTACCATAATTACACTTTCTTTTCTATAAAAATATTCCCAAATAACCATGATATATCATTTATTTACAATTTTAGATGAAATATTTTTAAGGGTCCGAGCTTGTTCATTTTTTCCCCCCAAAATCACACACTACCATAGGTACATCATAATGCTTGTACATTACAGATTTTCATAAATTTTAGTATAATTGTAATTCTTATAATTTATTATTACAATTGCTATCATTTAATTTAAAATTTCTGATGATTGTTATTGTTTAAGATTAGCATATGTATTATAATTATAATTATTATTACTCTTATTAAATTAACATAATATCTTTCATTTTGCTTTTCGTCATTATCTCTCCTTTAGGAAAGATGCAAAGAAACTAAAAAATTGGGAGGGGACAATTATTTTATGGGATTGATAACCATCATCTCCAATATTCACCATCTCCATCATCCCCAAGACGCGTTTTTCATTTTTAAAAATGCATTAATAACAACTTTTCATTTTCGGAATGTTTTCTTATCATCCTAAGACTCATCCCCTCTCTCCCATTCCCCAAGACACGTTTTCCAATAATAATTGTCATAATTATTTTTTTCCAGCACAATTACTTTTTTCCAGTACAACTAGAACAATTAGCATTTTTTCCCAGCACATATTTTTTTTTCAGAACAACTAGAACAGTTAGCTTACCAACTAGAATAATTAGTTTACCAACTAGAACAATTAGCATTTTTTCCAGCAAAATTATTTCAGCACAATTATTTTTTTCCAGAACAACTAGAACAATTAGTTTACCAACTAGAATAATTACTTTACCAAATAGAACAATTATTTTTTTTCCAGCACAATTATTTTTTTCATAACAACTAGAACAATTATTTAATATTTCAAAAAATTGTTCTAATTGGCCGACTAATTGTTCTAATTGGCCTTTGGATGCTGAAAAAAATTTTCACCTGCAAAAAAAAATCTCTGGAAAGGAAAGAGAGGATTAATTGCATTCCGAAAAAGAAAAGAGGGGATGAGGATTTAATGAAGACCTGGGATGATGGAATGATAGAATCTATGGGATGATAGAAAGCAATTTCCATTATTTTATATTCTTTTTTTGTGCATGTGGAATGGTAATGAATGGAGACTACAGACAAGCCAGGATTTTTTTTTTTTTTGGCAGTTTTTGAGTTGAGCAACGCATCCCGTGGAGTATTTCCAAATAGGGTTGGGAGCGTGTATGGGAAAATTTGTCATTGAGAAAACATTGGAATGCTCCCAGAGTTATTTTGAGTGCCCAAAGCACCTCCCCTTCCAGAAAAAGTTGAATGGTCTGAATTATTTTGCTTATTGTTCTTCAGAAACAAAAGACAAATTAAAAACAGTAGTTGAAATCTTCTAAGTTGAATATGGAGAATTTCAAACAGAAATCCATATATCCATTTCAATCGAGGAAAAGTTTGAAGTACATCTAACCACAAATTAAGATGTGGTTTCATTTATTGCCACTCCATAATTGATTGACTCGTATTATAGTAATTTTATCTTATATATTTCATATTGAACAAGAGGCAACTCCTTTGACATAAAAGCAAACAAGCAAATGTGCAACATATATTCACTCTCTTGTGAACAAAGGGGGAAAAAATTTAAGACATTAACAGGGAAATTAATCAAATATAAATTTATTTCTTTGGAGTGATATCAGCATAATCCTCGGGCCCGTAAGGAATCAGCAATTCAGCGAAGAATCCCTTCTTCCTTTTGGGATTGCAACCCAGGTCTCGGCACAACTGATCATTGTACCAGATGTGAAGTGTACCGATGCTTGATCGACGGAAGTGAGCTCCAGCGTACCTTTTCATGTATTTCTCCCATTCAATCACATCCTTCTCCATGGATCTTACACTAGGCAACTTGAATCCTCCTCCGAGAAAATGAATCAACCATTTAGAGCGCAACTCAGATGTGTATAGATTAGAAAGGCTTTCAGAGTAACCAATTATTGCTAGTTGGGGAATCCTAGGGTGAATGATTTCCCTGCCATGTATTCCAAACATAATGTCATTTGTTTTCATAAATGAAGAAAAAGACTGTACTTGACGGTAATACAACATGTCATATAATGAAATTAATTAATTTAAAAAAAACAAATATAATTGTTCATATAATGATGACCACAAGATATTAACATTTTTTCTTTGGAATCGTTCACGTATGTAATAAGATAGAACATTTTAGCATAAAATTAAATTCATCAAGTACTTATGCACCCACACTATATCTGGATTATACCATAGATATGCAAAATTAGCCTAATTTTCAAATTATTTTGTGATGCATATAGAAATTGAACTTCTATATATTTTTTTTCTTTTGTGTCTATTTGGAAACAACTCACCAACTACATCCTCAGCTGTACATTATTTTCATTCCTTTGAAAGAAAAGTAAACCTTATTAAGTTTAAGTTGCAATTTACTGATTACAATATTTACATGTGGAGCTTGGTGACTGCAATTAATAGTGCCAGGAAATTATAATTGCAAATGTTTTAATGCAATGCATATTTTACTAACCTGTAGAGAGGAACAGTAGAAGATTGTGATCCAATCACAATATCTCGGAAAAAGGACGACTTGAACATATCTTTGAGCTTCTGATCACTTTGGTATCCAGTTGCAAAAATCACCACATCACTCTTTATAGGTGAGTTCTCCCCTTGGATAATTACACCATCCTTACAAAAACTAAAAGCTTTTGTTTTCTTTAGGATAATGCGACCTTCCTCTACTTTGTTATAAAACTTCACGGGCAGTATTGTGATCAAACTCGTAGTCATAGCCTGAAAGAAGCTATGGTCTGGCACCATCCCATGCTTTTTCATTGGTACAACAGACTTGTAGTAACTCTCACAAAACTTTGTGAATAACCATCTCTGAAATTAATCATCATGTAAATACTTATGGGGTGGTGATATAGAACTGAGCTGCTGGTCCCATATTAGAATATATGTAGATAGAGGACACACTAGTAAAAAAATAAATAAAAAAAACAGACATTGTATTTGACCTGTCCAATTGGCTGATGTGATCGTGATTTTTATAATAATTTTTCTGCTGTTTTTTTTTTTAATATGATTGGAAGTTAATAAAGCTTGTATTTCAATTATGCAAGTTCTAGTAAAAGCATGCAAATGAATCCTAGACAGACTAATTCTGGGTTCAATTAAATAGTCATCATGTATGATTTGTCTTTGACTACATGCACCGGAATTGCAATTCAGTTGCTAGTTAGAAAGTAAGTTACCAGTGGTGACAAAATCGTAGCCAGGAACCAAAGCAAGAATCCTTCACCAGGTTTGTGAACTAGCATCTCTGAAAAGCGATTGAGATAAAAGAATACTACAGGAAACCCAAACCATGCATAGTAGTCTGGTATGATCCAACGCTTCGTTCTGATAATCATTGTGCATGGAAATTTGGAACCTGATTAAAAACACAGTGCAAAACTTATTTAGGAGGTTCCGTTAGAAAGTAGTTGCAAAATGTTATTATTTTCTAGTACTCCTCCTGTCCTTCAATCTCTTTACAGCCTTCCAGGCATCAATCTTGGATCAGATCTTGCCTAAAATATATTTGACAATATGCAAAAAATAAGAACACAATTTCTGAAATTTTCTGTACCATTTAGGTTAGAGCATTCGTCAACAATGTCAATAGCTGATTTCCCTGAACCAATGACAGTGACAAGTTTATCCTTCATTAATTCTGCTGCATTTGCTGAGCCCATATTTGAGTAATCGACGGCATGGATCACCTTTCCTTCAAAGACATCGGTTCCTTTGCCTTCAGGAAAAGTTGGAATGTTAGGGACACCACTGAATCGGCCAATGCAAAGGATCACAAAATCCATCTGATATGTCTGCAGTCACAATATATTTTACTTGAAGACTGTACAATTAGGAGAATTAGGTCTTATAATAAAAATAAACTGCCAAAATACAGGCTTTTTTGCTGACTGTACAACATCTAATTTTGTAAAACTAAAAGTGCCTGACATTTTTGTGGGCCATCAATGATTTGTGCGTAATGCATGCAATTGGAAACCCAGTTTAATGGAATTGATAGATCATCCCAAATCATATCTAATTTTCCAATCACCACAATAGCAGCATTTATTAGTATTGTGAGCCAGATATTGTACAATGATTCATATCAGTATAATTGTACAAATTTCCCTCAATTAGGTAACTGAGTTCAATGCTGGATCCAGCAACTACTGTTATAAAGCAGTGATAGAAAAAATGCTCATATAGGGTCTCAGGTGATTTTTCTTCTCTTGGACACTTGAGAGAAAACCTGCGGGTGATCCATAAAGATTTCGTATATTATTTAAATGTAACAAAATTTGAGACTCCTTTCATTTCTGGTTTTGGTTGTTTTCATCCTACGGTCTACAATTGTCCAGGTTATGGTTTTTTTTTCAGGTCATAGTCAATTGTAGAGTTGCAGAGTTCTTTTTTTTTTTTTGGTTCCTCTCTCTATTTTTTTTCCAGATCAGATGATGTCATTTGGTGAGTCGGACAGATTTTATTTTCAGCTTCGATTTAGCAATAAGTTCGATTCAAGTCTCATTTGCTCATGTAAGGTTTTAATCTGATTCTGATCAGTTCTGATCCAGCTTGTATCATTGGCTTTATTCAAAATGGTTGACTGACACAATTATGGGTACTATTCGGATGGTCAGATTGTGACAGATGTAGATTAAATTAAGGTGAGATGACTACGTGGTAAAGGCTCGGTCCTTTCATTCAATTACTATTCAATAAGTGCTAGGGTTTGTTTGGATGGGTTGGGAAGAGTGGGAATAGTGGGAAGAGTGCTATTTCGAAAAAAAGAAATAGTGTTTGGATGGTGAGTTTAGAAATAGTCTTGGGAAGTGTGAAAAAATAGAGAGAAAAGTGTCGTTAGGAAGAGTGTTATTGAAAATTATGTTAGGAATGGAATTGACTATTCCAAAATCATTTGGATGAAAAATTTAGAAATGGAATTATCAATTTCTAGGAATTGGCTATTCTTACTTCATCCAAACGAGCCCCTAAATTCTGATCTCACTACTTTCACTAGGTTGCTTCACAGACTGGTGGCAGATGTTAATGAAATTACTAAACTAGATTCACCAATAAATATAAAATTCTTTTTTGTAAAGTCAATAAATTCAATAATGATGTGGCCCATATAAGCTATTTGCATCAAACGGGCACTATGCCACCCACGTGGATCAGAAACCGAAGTCATCATTATCATACATTATTATTTTTTTTTTTTTTATGAAACCATCTCCAATATGTGCCAATCATCACTCAAATATGATTTCACACTGTCAGAATTACTATTGCTTCAGATTTGCAATTCGAAAGAAATAATTTTGAAATTTTTATCTTATTTAAAATTTTAATTTATTTTTTTTTTAAAACCAGTTCTTGCTCTAGTGGCAAAGAACAATGCACCTTGAGTGAAAGGTCGCAGGTTTGAAATCCGGCTGGGTCTTTCATAGACATTTAATTTAAAAATAAGTTGGAAGGATTGACCCATTTTATCTTAAAAAATATAATAAATAAATAATTTTATTTGATTAAAGATTCAATTTCCTGCTTAATAAAAAGACAGACAAAATGAACCTCCTCTGCGCCTCCATGTTCAACTGAAACATGCCATTCCCCGCCACTACTTCCAAAAGCCTCACCATTGCCGGCCCATGACTCCCAAGCCTCCAGCTCCTCATTAGCTCCGACATACTCGATGCCCACCACTCTATGCTCAAATTTGATGCACTTCGACACCCCAAAGTGTCGCGCATACGACCAAAGGTACTCCATTACCTACATGATTTGTGGGTTGATAACAATCACAATAGTACTGCAATCAGCTAAATCAAGAAGTTGAGCAAAATAAACCTGTTTGTTGTCCGGGTACGGGTCTGTCAAATGTTCCGGCCATGGGAAGTCTGAGAACCGATAAATTATAGAAGGAGATTGAAGCTTCGTGCAGTCAAAAGTACGGGACCACACACCGCCTATGTCGGAGCTGGATTCAAAGACAACTGGGTTGAAGCCCCGATCGAGGGCTTGTTTGCATGCACTGAGTCCGCTCACACCGGCTCCAATAATACATACCCGCTTACTTTCCATGTTGAGTATGATGGGATCAGGGTTGGGTGAGGTACGCTTTAAATATACGTTGGTTGGGAATCTTGAATCAATTGGATCTTAGTACATATACAAAATAATAAGTATGGATCACGACACATGATATAATGGCGTTAATGCCTGGGCAGTGCCCATACAGTGCACCCTTCAATTCCAAAGAGTCGGCTTGTGGACAATAAAATTGGCATGTATAGACGGATAGAGTGTGTGCGTAAGATATGGACACTATGTTTTAGTGTCCTCCAAATTTTCTAATTTCAGATTAAAGGGGCTGCCGATGGACTTGAAATAATAGTACATTTATCCTAGTATATAATATATTTATGGTTTATATATTTTTAACGATTTTTGTAATACACAAATACCTCTACTTTTAGATGACAACTTATTTTTTTATTTAATAGGTCTTTTTCTTTTGCCTACGGGCTTCAAACTCAAAAATAAATAGGTGTTTTTCTTTTTCCAAAAGAAAATAAAACGTGAGCAAAAAAAAAGTACTCAACAAAAGTATAGAAACTCCAGAACTGACCGTTTACAATAAAATAAAATTGTTGGAGAGATACGTACTTTTTACTGTCCTTGATATTAAATTTTTGGTATATTGCATATGGAAATTGATTAGTGTCATCGGCACAAATTGCCATCGCGCCTCTGCCATCGCGGAGGCGCGATGGTCTCTCACCCAGCGCAATTTTATTTCATATCTAAATGTTCAATTAGATAAGTACAAATATTTCGTTATTTTGAGTATAAATGTTAAGTTAGTTGCAATAAAAAATATGTGTTATAAGCAAAAATGTTCCTTTTATTAAGTATAAATGTTTACTTTAGAAAGTACAAATGTTCAGTTGGGTGAGTACAAATGTTCAGTTAGTTGCAATAAAAAAAATACTAATGCTATAAGCAAAAATGTTTATTGGATAAGTATAAATGTTCAGTTTAGTAAGAACAAACGTTCAGTGTAGTAATACAAATATCCAGGTTATTAGATATAAATGTTCAGTACCACTTTTCGGTTTTTTTAATAGGTGAGCGAAGGGGTCACGAACCGGACACAAAACACATGAAAAAATTAGAAGGGGTCATGAACCGGCCCGGTTCAAATTAAATTTTTTCCGACTATACCCCTGGGGTGCCTCTCTCAAAACTGACGCGCAATTTTATATTAAACCATAAATTGATGCATTTAACTGAACACTTGTGATCATTAAATGAACACATTTTGTTATTAAACTGAACATTTGTAACAGACACACATATTTTTGTTCAGCGATGGCTCGCGATGGTAAATCTGCCGATGGCAGTTATCATTTCTGATTTCATATTGTATAGAATGAGAAATTTTAAATAAAATGATCATCAATTTTCATTTTTATATTTTTATTATACAACGATCAAGTACATGATTATAATGACCAACAAAATAATAATATCAGTTCAAACATTCTGATTGTATTATTTACAACAAATATTTTGTTATTTTATACGTAACTGAGGGACCATAATGAAAAAAGAAAAGCACACTAGATGTAAAAGTTAGCCTGTCAGACAGATACGCGGATAATTTGGAAGGTGACTATCTGGGTGACTATATTGGCGACAACTGTGAGCCCATGACTTCAGTTGGGTCTGATTTGAGGCTTTTGGAAGGGATACGGATTTTTGGGTTGAGATATTTTGGATTTGGATTTCCATATGTTTTTTTTAAAAAAAAATGAAAGGGAGGGTTTTGTTCATTTATTTTTTTAAATTAAAGATATATGTAGAACTTGAACAAATCTTTTGTTTTTTGTTTTTTTTTTTTTTTGACATGGTTTATTGTTTACTTTTGATAATGTAGGACATTGGCACAACTACTTATCGAAAAAGTTTATTCATGGATATGGCGTTGCTGACATCCTTCACGCCGTAATCTTTGTTTGACTTCTGTTGTCTCACGTAATTCATCTCATGACCGAAATTATTTTGTCTTGATTATGAATACAAGTTTGTGGTTAAATTTGTTTACCACAATACTAAGAAAAGAAAAAGTGGTCAAATTCACTCAAAATTCCAATGAAAAGCCGTAAAATTTGACGTTATGGTTACCCATCATTACTAGTTTGCTACAAGGACAAGGAGACATAATTAATAAATTCAAAGCATCTGCCTTATGAATGATTGATTGCAAGTTATATCACCTATAATCTTTGAAGTCGAGGATTTAACGCCAAGAGTCCAGGATGTCTGGCGCAGGGTTTGCGCGTTAGGAATGTCAAACGCGAGAAATAGGAACAGGCATGTTCCGTTTTTATTCCGTTTCGGAAACATAAATAGCATTTTGTTTCCGTTAATGAAATGGAATTTCTATTCCGTTTCGATTCTGCTTTAATTTTTGGTTCAGTTTTTTTCTAACGGTGTTCCGTTTCCATTTCTTTTCTGAAAATGAAAGTCGAAAATCATCTACCCTTCCGTTTTCCTTTTATTTGGATAGAACGAAACGAAAAAAATACGAAACAACATGGTATTGACACTCTATTTGCGTCAATCCCTTTCCTTGCTATTGCATTGTCAAATAATCATGGCAATTTCAAGGGACCTTCCTATAGGAATCCTATTTTTCCTTCAAACCTTCCCAAAAATCTAGGATTGAATGCCATCCCGACTAAAAAATAAAATTAATAATTTATCGAGTTGAAAGGAGCTAATTCGAATATTAATTTTGTTATAAATTGAGTCATATCAAGAACAAGTGAACAACTGTTGACAAGCAACCAAAATAAATTGAACTCAAATTGAGCTACTAAGAAAAATCTATCAACAAATTATACTCGAGCTAATAATCAAATTAATCTCGAGCAACTTCAAGCCTGGTTTTTTTAACAGTATTATAAAGCATGAGCCCTGTCCACTAGCTAGCCCCTGATTATGAATCCACTGTCGGTCGATCTCATATTCCAATAATTCACAATCATTTATTATGAATTGCGCAGCCCCTGATCTTTATCTTTAAACGGCCGTATGACAACAAACAAATAAAATTCCAAACAAAAATTAATTGTGGGGGTCCAAGTTCAACGGATAGCGCCATTTCGTAATGGGTCTACCGAAGCTCAAAACGAAACGAGGAAAAAACCAACCTCCATAAAGGATGAGATATTTACATCGGCATGTAAATTCTTATTTATCGCCAACATTTTTTTTTTTCATTTTTTCCCCTTTTTCTTTGAGTGTTTTTAAGTTGTAGTTTTATATTTTTTGGTTTTTAATTATTGTTTGCTACTATATGTATGTGTAATTAATGTATAATACATATAAGTTACCCCTATGGGATTTTCACTTTAAAAGAAAAAAAAAATGAAGTTCCAAAAAGGAAAATCTCTCAAACACCTTTTCCTTTTTGTTGCTATGCTTTTTTATTGTAGTGACTTCGTTCGATGACAAGGGGGTGGAACCGGGAACAACGGGCGATCTGGTGCATGTTGATTTCAGTACGGTTATACTGACTGACTGACTGCTTATAAAGAAATGTCTGGCTCTTCGGACTAAAAAGCTTTGAAAAAAAAAGGTTGCACCTTATTTTAGTATGTATCTTTGTGCTATTTTTATTAGGAATTTTTTATATCGTAGACAATTGTGGTATTTATTTAAAAACCAGTAAACAAATTTCAGAAAATAGTGATTTGCTAGTACATTAACACGAGCATTTAGTCAAAATTTAACAATTTAAATAGTTCTTTATAATGTTCAAAAAAATAATCAAACTAGTTATCTTGGTTTACCTACAAAAATTTTATAATTAAGAAATCAAATTTTACTTCCTAATTTATTTTTTTTTCACTTCTTTAATTGATATTCCCTTCAAGCAATCTCTCCTAGTATCATCTGTATCATCCCCTCTAAAACCATCCCCTTCTGTATTTCTCCTTCTTCCCTAAGTAAGAAGGGAATCTCTTCCTCCCTCCGACCCCCATGCCTCCCTCTGGTCTTCCTCCCTTCAACCTTTCTCTTTATTTTTTAAATAATCTATTTTTATAGTCCTCAAGATGTTGTAATAAGTGATCAACTAATAAACAAAAATGATCAATTTTTCACAACAAATTATTGCACTAATAAGAGCCGAAATAGTAGAAAAAATATTATTTTGTACCGCCGTGAAATAGTAAGTAACAATAAATGAGATGGGAGGTTACGGAAGTGAGACGGAGGAGATGCGAGCGCCATATGATTCAAACGCTTGCAAATTTTGAGATGATACGAATGATAAAAAATAGAGATTGCAATTATCAGTCCCAAAATGTACTTTAAAAAACGGCACAATCGAAGATGTTGAAACCATATGATTCAAACGCTTGCAAATTTTGATCGGAATTCTAATAGATTCAAACGCTTGCAAATTTCACAATCGAAGATGTTGAAACCATATGATTTTTATAAGATTCATTTGAAGTTACATCTCGCATTAACAATTTGGCAAGATTATGCTCAGTCAAACGTGGTGAAAAGGCACGGAACAGGTCCTTCCGTTAAGAAAAATGGTACAATATTTTATTTCGTCAACTGTTTCATTTTCAAAACAAAATATGATTCTGTACCGTTATTTGTTCTACTTCAGAAATTACACGTATTTTTTATTCGAAACGAAATGTAACGTTTCAAAAAGGCACACTTTGATGTTTTGTTACTGAAACAACGCAGAAATTGGTACCGTTAGTCGTTCTGTTTTGGTTATATAGAACGGTATAATGGTAAACATAGCTGCACTGCTGACAGGCCTATCCATTAGGCTGTCAAGCCATGGGAAGTCAGATAACTGGTATGCCATAGTTAATTCATTTTTCGTTGCTGTGCTAGTTCTTATCTTGAGAGGCCACTGGTTACATTTCAGAAATAGTTAATCACACTAACAAATATTGACTGTTATTTACATTAAATTTTGAAACAAATCACAAAAAAGACAGACAAATCCAATAAGCGTGAAGTATAATATAGAACACAAATTTTTAACATCACCTCAGCTATAATATAGAACTTACATTTTTTAAGCATGCTCTTAGGTTGTGTACAGTGCACTGGTAAAACATATGAATACTATCAGGCACTGTGACCAAAACTTGTAAATTATGTCAAAAGAGCTAATTAACGGAATAGTCCCAATGAACTTTATATTTGCTATTCGGTGAGTTGTTTTAAACATTTGTATTATATATCAGTTGTTGTTTGATCATATTATGAGCCATAACATAATCTCTAAAACGTAGCTTATATATAATGTCTTAGCCAAAAAAAAAGAACAATCCTTTTACAGAGAACCAACCCTTATAGAGAATGCATAGAACCGCATAAAATCTTTCAAAATGTATTTATCTGTTATACTTGAGAATCAAACAGTATTAATGCTTAAATCGTAAAATATAAATTAATCCGATCTATGTTTGAAGTTTAACCTCCACACACTATTTATTTAAAATGAGCCATCCATAAAAATATATTATTCTTAGTTAATCAAAGAAAAACACATAAGAACAGCAGAAAGTAAATCTAATGTTACCAGATGTAATTATTATAAAGAATCAAATAAAAATAGTTACCCAGTGGGGGTAAATGGATCATGTGCAAGATAAGGCAGGTGCCCACCATAACTAGAAAGTTGCGAAGAAAAAAAAAAAAACATTAACCTAAAAAGGTATATAAATTCATATATAAATAATACTCTGAATTCAATTCATCTTTAAGTTATTCAGAGATAGAAATCCATACCTCAAGCAGTCACAATCTAAGAGAAGGCTGATAGCACTTACCACACTAACTGATCCAGAATGAATGCTTCCATCTGACCATAACAATGAACAAAAAGAAAGCAAAGCAAGCTCAATTGACAACCAACTTCAATGTTTAATCTGAAACATAATTTCAGTCACAAAGAAAGCAAAACATAATTTCAGTTTGTGATTCTGGCAAAAATATTAATAAAAATTTAATCTGTTGTTAATACTACCCGCAGCCAAATAAAAAAGATCTTATATGCCACCCGTATTCATCCCCAAGAACAACTCAAACATATTACACCTAACCTATCGCAATTTGAAATTTACTGGCAAATTTACCAACAAGTAAATAAAAAAGAAATAGAATTTTTATTGGCAAAATCTTAAAAGTAAACCTGCACCTTTATGTGGTAACAACCTTAATATTTTTCTCTTTTTTCTTTTGTTATTTATATGTATTTTTGCAGATTTAGCTTGTCATGCAAAATTGACATGATTTCATCTGTCAGAATCACAAACTCCTAAGCTTGATAACACATTGGTCAGGTCTGAAAGTTATATCAACTAATTTTGGGTGATAAATACTAAATTTATTGTTGCAACCAATAATATCAGAATAGCACAAAGGGTTACCTGACTTCTGCCTCTTTTTACCCCCCTATTTCAAATTAGGGGAACTTTTCATTAAAACAACATGCCAGTTCACTTCTCAATTCTCATCATATTATTGTCTACTCATAAAGCAAATACAGCAAGAAAGATATGTCATAGGAAGCCTCTATTCAATATTGAATGGCTATTACTTTCATGAATGATTTCATCACACATACTGAACTTAAAATTCTGGATATCAGTAGATAGCTATCTTTTGCGGAGGCCCCTTTCAATTCACATGGCATGAACATGAGATTGATGACTTCCATAGACCATAGAAAAGCATTCGCTCTGATATTTTTTGCAAATTCTCAGATTGTTAGATAGATCATTCTATCAGCCTAGACATTGAAAAAAGAAAAACTCAATAACCAAGTTTATTAATTGACAAAGAAGTATTTAGAAATAGAAAATTTTCACCCTTAGTTTAGTGAATTAGCATCCTAATTCATAAATTTTGTCAAAAGGTAGTTAATAATAGTGCAAAGGCATGCATAGAATATGATTATTATTCCCTCTTAAAAACATTCTTAATTTTGTAGAATGCATCTAAAAGTTACAGCCTTCAAATGCAAATTGATTTGTGAATTATATAAACAATAACTCAAAGTTCAAAGTTAGCTTACGTGGTACATTCTGCTTCATGTTGGTTTACTATTTTGGTCTGTGAACATAACATTTTCTAAACTTTGTATAACGCATTTAAATAGAGTTTTCTCAAACACTTACAACGCACCTCAATAGAGCCAAAGATAAAAGTGCACAAAATCAGCAGCAAGATACTCTGAGAACTAACCTGAATGAGATGCAAGGCAATAGAAGAAAGGCAGGAACCAAGACACTGTACCAACGCTCCTCACTCCTCAGTAGCCGACACTTGCATCGCCACCACGTCAGAGCTAATTCTCCGCAATTTCTTCCAAATCAGCCAAATTGAAAGCTATTTGAACCAAATTGAAGTAATGGGCCCCACGTTGGCAGAGTGTCTAAGCATAAAATTGAAGCAAAATTGTGATAAATGTCGAAAAAAAAGGAAAAACAGAAAAAAAAAAGAGAACCCACAAAAACCTTCAACAAAAGTAAAAATAGACAACAATATATGCTAAGTTGCAAGCACAAAGACAATTACAAAAGAAAACAACAGAGGCAGTAAACTCGCCAAAAAAACAAATGGAAAACAAAAAACCCACAAAAAAAGTAATGAAAAAAAGAGGGAAGAGAGACAAAACTCAGAAAAGACAGAAAGAGAGATAACTCATCGGGTAGAAAATAGAGAACGCTTGAGAAATTGAAGAGACAAACCGACGCATCCTAGTCCCTAGATCAGTAACAGAGGAACACAACAACGAAGAAAAGGAATGAAAGACGAAGGCTCACAGAACCAAGAGCACCAGGCGGATGGGTTTCTGTACACGACCCACATGGAGCATCCACCGGAACGTTCAATTCAGCACAAGGATAAGTGAGGGGGAAGGTCAACGAAGAGAACCATCCGAACTCTCAAGAAGGACCAGATCCAACGGTGATGAATAACTAATCGGACAGTGAGGATTTCTTACGGAGATTGAATGGTTTGGATTTGATTATTGTTGGGGCACAATGCTTAGCTACAATCCAGACGAAATTGGCCGAGATTAATATATGTTTCGATATTGTTCTTCCAAAGCAAAAGACAAATTAAAAACACTATTTGAAAACTTCTTCGTTGGAGCCGGAGATTTAAATAAAACCTAAAGAGAAATGTTAGTGTTCAATATATTGAACATATGGATATATCCAATACGATCGTTCTCACGTTTCAAATTTCAAATAATCGATCTGAACTGTCAATATATTTTTAATATTGAAAACTTACAAAAAACCAATTTTATATTTTTTTCTGAAAATTTTTTACTAATTTTTAGTATTTTAGAAAATTCATGGTATAAAGATTATGGATCGTCCAATACAATGATTTTTTAAAATACCGAAAAATAGTAAAAAAAAAAATGTAAAAAATTACTTTTTTAAAAGTTTTCAATATGGAAAATATATTGAACGGTTCGAATCGATAATTTAAAATTTATATCGTGAGAACGATGTCCATCCAATATATTGCACTCTAACATTTCTCAAAAATAAATATTCATTTCAATGGAGGAACATTTGACATCTTACAGTCACAAACACGTATTATTCATAATTCACACAATGCAACTTTTTAGAAAAAAGTAATCAAGTACACAATTATGCCAAAGGCTTACACAAAGGGAAAGAAGTATTGGGAACTTAAAACCGGGGTAATCGAATATAAATTTATTTCCGGAAAGTTATATCAGCATAATCACCAGGCCCATAAGGGACCAGCAAATCAGCAAAGAATCCCTTCTTCCTTCTGGGATTGTAACCCATGTCTCGGCACAATTGATCATTGTGCCAGTTGTGAATTGTACCGATGCTTGATCGACGGAAGTGAGGTCCAGCATACATTTTCATATACGTCTCCCATTCAATCACATCCTTCTCCATTGACCTTATACTGGGTAACTTGAATCCTCCCCCGAGAAAATGGATCAACCATTTAGAGCGCAGCTCGGATGTGTATAGGTTATAAAGGCTTTCTGAGTACCCAATTATTGCTAGTTGGGGAATCCTAGGGTGAATGATTTCCCTGCCATGTATTCCAAACATTGTGTCATTTTCATTTTTAATGAATGAAAAATAAAATGTACTCGACAATATTACAACATGTTCGTGTTTGAAACACAAAAAGTGTACTCGATGGTGATAAAATTGATAATATAATAATGACCTAACATATTCAATATCTTTTTTGGAACCATTCATATATAATTAGACAGAGCAACAATGTAGTGTACAAGAATAGCATGGAAAGGATAATAGTCCGGATCCACTTCATTGATGATGCCAATAAAAATCGAACTCCCTTTTTTAGCTCGTGTCCATACAGAAACTAAGAAACAATTCAACAGTCAACACTACGTTCTCAGCTACGCATTCTTTTCTTTTGAAAGAAATGAACTTTATGAAGTTTAAGTTGCAATTTACAAATTACAATATTTTGAGTGCCTGAGTGGAGTTTGCTTGCTGCAATGTAGTGCAAAAAATAATAATAATAATAATAGAAACGAAATATTTTTTATGCTATATGTATCTTTCACTAACCTGTAGAGTGGAACAGTAGAAGATTGTGACCCAGCCACGATATCTCGGAAAAAAGATGACTTGAATATATCTTTGAGCTTCTTATCGCTTTGAAATCCTGTACCAAAAATCACCACATCGCTTTTTATAGGTGTGCTCTCCCCTTCAATAATCACTCCATCCTTGCAAAAACTAAAAGCTTTCGCTTGCTTGAGCACAATGCTACCATCCTCAACTTTATCATAAAACTTCACAGGCAGTATTGCGATTCTGCTTGTAGTCATGTCCTCAAAGAAGCTTTGGTCTGGTACCATCCCATACTTCTTCATTGGTACAACAGATTTGTAGTAACTCTCACAAAATTTTGAGAATAACCATCTCTGAAAGTAAACGTGCAAATAACAAATTTAGGGGAATACATGGGAGCTACTGGCCCCGTAGTAGAATATAGATACAATGTACAATAGGTGAAAAGAGTATTGGACCTGTCCAACCGGTTGGTCGTGATGAGGTGTGAGATTTATAAAATGTATATAACTTTGTGATACTTTCTGTTTTATGGATAAATAATAGTTGACAAAAATGGCAAGTTATAATCAAAGCACGAGAATGAACCCTTGACAGACTATACACATTCAATGAAACCAATCTAGTCAGGTAGCTAGCTAGAGTTAATCTATCATATAAAATTTGGTTTGGTCTACATGCAAAAAGAAATTGAATTTTAGGTGCTAGATAATAAATACGTACCAATGGTGACAAAATTTCGGCCAATAACCAAAGCAAAATTCCTTCACCAGGTTTGTGAACAAGGAGCTCTGAAAAGCGATTGAGATAAAGAAACCCAATTGGAAACCCAAACCATGCATAGTAGTCTAGTATGAGCCAACGCTTCAATCTGACAATATTTGTGCATGGAAATTTGGAACCTGATAAAAATCAAAGTGCACAACTTGTTTATGAGGTTCCTTTTTCAACCTATAGAAAATAAAAGCTGCATTCGAAATACACTTTTACACCACTCCTTTTGGCACAAGCTAATATGCTCATACTTGCAAAAGGTTATTACTGCTAAAACGTATATATATCATTGGCAATTTTTACTCTTTTACTATTTCGCTCGTCCTTTCATCTCTCCAAAGCCTTCAAGTCATCAATCATGGATCAGAACTAGCCTAGAGTATATTTGAAAATTTACAATAATGTGAACACAACTTTAAAAAATATTTTTGTACCATTGATATTAGAGCACTCGTCAGCAATATCAATAGCTGATTTCCCTGAACCAATGACGGTAACGAGTTTATCCTTGATTAATTCTGATGCCTTTGTTGTGCCCATGTTGGAGTAATCAGCAGAATGGATCACCTTGCCTTGAAATACATCAGTTCCCTTGCCTTCTGGAAAGGTTGGAATGTTAGGGAGACCACTGAATCGGCCAATGCAAAGGATCACAAAATCCATCTGGTATGTCTATAGTCATAAAAATATTTGATTTAGGACGTTATAATCAACAGAATTAGGTCTTCTAGTAAAATTAACCAGCAAAAATGCATCTATTTCTACAAAACTGGTAAGCAAATGTGTTCGACATTTATGTAGGCCATAATGATGAGGGCATAATATATGACATTAAAAATCCTGTTGAATATGGAATGGATAAGCCATTTCAAATCACATCTAATTTGAAAATCAATTTGTCAATCACCATGTGAGCAGCATTTGTTAATAGTTGTTTGCCAGATATTTTGTACAATGATTTTTTGTGTCAGCATAATTGTAGAAATTGTGCACAATTAGGTAACTGTCAGAAAGCAGCAAATGGAAAAATGTTCAAATTGGATCTCAATTCTCAGGACAATTTTCTTCTTTTCTAAACTAAAGGTCACAAACATATATAAATGCCGTTCATTTAGCAGATATTTTCATACTATTTTTTTAAATGTCACAGAATTTCAGATCTTTGTTCATTTCTGGTTTTTCACATACTATTTTATCTTTGGACTTTTGTTGGGTTTCTTTTTAACCTACCCCAACTTGTTTTTTGGGAAAAAAAACTTAGTAGTTGTTGTTCATTTCTGGTTTTTATTGTTTTCAGCATAAGGTCTACCATAGTCAGGTTCGACACTTTTTTTTCAGGCCGTCATAGTCAATTCTTGTCATACTCATTATTGTGAGTTGGGCATCTTTGGTTTTCCAAGTTTGGTATACCAGTAAGTTGGATGTCAATTTTTCATATATAGCTTGAGGTCAGGTAAAGTTTGTATTCATCGGTTCTGATCCAGCTTGCATCATTGGCTTTATTCAAAATGGTAAACCGGCACAATTATGAATTCGACTCAGATGATAAGGTAAGATAACCATGTGGAAAATTCACTTGGTCCTAAGAAAAAAAATTAACAATTCAAGAAGTGCTAAATTCTGCTCTCACCACTTGCAGTCTTGCACTAGGTGGCATCACAGTCTGGTTGTAATGGTAATGAATACACTAAACTATCTTTAAAAAAAGGGTCAATACTCTAAATTAAATACCAAGTTTCCTTTAAAGCTATGGCATCAAATGGGCGCGCATGTGGCAACCACAAGGATCAGAAATCCAAACGATATCATACATAATTTTTTTTTTCAATGAATACATCTCCAATAAGTGCCATTCATCGCTATAATTGCTATAATATGATTAAACAGTGCCATAAAATAGTATCAGATTTTTAACTTGTAATAAATAATTTCATATTTAGAAGCCATATAATTCTTCTAAGCTTGCTTTTGTCAATGAAATTAGATTAAAATAAAGGTTGCAATCACTAATTTATCCTTTGTACCGGTCATGCCAGTTTTGTTCTAATTTTTTTTTAAAATTAAAATTGCATGCGAGACTTGAACCCATGATATCTTGGAGTTCAGCTTAGTGTTCCATCGAGCCACCATGCCACATGTTGTTCTAGTCTTTTTATTACGACTCCTTAGTAAAAATAAAAATTGGGCTTGGGCACGTTTAATTTTTAGAATCAGATTATAAATATAAATTCAATCTTCCTAATTGTATGCCTTTTACAGTTTAATTTTGCATGAATTTGCGTAAGACTTATCATGGTAATAGTTCATTGTTCACGTCTTTGGCGGTTTGGGGTGTGTGTGTGTTTGGGGGGGGGGGGGGGGGGGGGGGGGTGGTTTGTTCCATTGAAAAAAAATTACACAAACTGAATTTAAGGTTTTTTTTTTCACATATACATGATGTTACTTATTTTAAAATTACATTTTTTTCAATAATTTTGTTTTCTCTTAAATGATACGTGGGGAAAATCAATGCTAATTAACGTATCAGCTGGATCACGTCCCGTACATGTTGTTCTTGTAAAAGAAAAATATATATATATATATATATCAAAATTGATATATACAAACAAAAGAAAGGAAATTTGAACCTCAACTGTGCCTCCATGCTCAACTGTGACATACCATTGGCCGTCCCTGTTTCCAAATGCCTCTCCATTGCCTGCCCATGACTCCCAAGCTGTCATTTCTTCCTCCTTCGCTCCTACATACTCGATATCCACCACTCTATGCTCAAATTTGATGCACTTTGACACCCCAAAGTGTCGCGCATATGACCAAAGGTACTCCATTACCTACATGTTTCAATTTGTGGGTGAATGAATGACATTTCAAAATGTATAACAATCAGCTTACTGCTTACACTTCTGCGACAACTAGTTAAACGAAACAAACCTGACGGTGGCCCGGATATAGGGTCGTTACATGATTTGGCCATGGGAAGTCAGAGAACTGATATGCTACCGTTTGAGATTGAATCTTTGTGATGTCAAGAGTTCGGGACCACACCCCTCCTATGTCGGAGCTGGATTCAAAGACAACTGGGTTGAATCCCCGGTCGAGGGCTTGTTTGCATGCACTCAGGCCACTCACACCGGCTCCAATAATACATACCCGCTTATTTTCCATATCGAGTATGATGGGATCTGAGTTGGGTTTGGTGCTCTTTAAATATAAGTTGGTTGCACTAGGGGTAAAATAGGCTTTCTGTAACGGGTCATATGTAACATGTAACGGGTCATATGTAACTTTGTCAATATTCTAGAATATTTGAAAAGAGAATCCCTAAACGTATCGATGATCAAGTTGTATTCTTGGTATGATTTTCAAGCTTTGCTTTTTTGTTTCCAATATTCAATTTAATTGGAAACATATTGAAAATATTAGATAAATATAGGTATTGGATGATTGAACTTTCCAAAAAAAATGGGTTCTCTAAGAGCATCACCATTTGGGATCCGAAATTTCTACTTGAAGCTACTTGGGAAAAAAAACCAAGGATTTAACGAGGATTTAATGAAGAGATCGTTCTTAGAGAATCCAGAGTGTCAATACTTTCTTTTGCCATATAATCAAGGGTAAGATTTATTATTATCTCAATTTAATTGTTAGTTTCCTTTCAATTAAAACAATAAATAATTTGTATTATAAGTATCATTGGACGGTCATTGTCGTTGATGTCCAGAAGGAGAATATTTACTTTGTAGATTCCTTGGTTCGCGACAATTCCATACAAAGCTTAGTAATTAAGCCATTTATAACTTCGTAAGTTTCAGTTTATAAAATAACAAAATATTAGTGACAATTTGAATAGTATATATCTAATCTAATTCAATTAATTGAATCGCATGCAGGGCATATAAAAATTACAAAATGGAGAAGTATGGAAAGAGTATACCTAAGGCCTGTCACATCCTGTTTCCGAAATATGAGGCGTGAGGTCATACATTATATTTCGCATCCATCCGATGGCCCATCAACCTACGTCACAAGAAATTAAAGCAAAACGGAGTCAGCTACAAAGTTGAGTAAACAGTTATTTAACGACGCAGCTTCTCTATTACCAATTTATATAACCAAAAATCACCCGATCGGATTAATCCACACATCAATAACAATAATGAATAAAATATATTTTACAAGATTAACGGGTCTAGATTTTCTCAAATTAGTTTCTCATATCACTTTCACATTAGCGAGAATCTCTCTCTAGATGATTTCGCTTCACATTCCATATCACTTTTTCATTAAAATTCACAACAGAGATCCATTGACTCGTAAAATATATCATTCACAATTCTCATATATCATGCCAATTCAATCAAATAAGTCAAACGATATTTAAATCAATCAATATGAAAATTAAATTATAGAGAAGTCCGGTTACCTGACGACAGATTTAGAAAAATGAAAAGGCAATGATCATGGTGTAGAACTTGCAATCAGATGGATAATCAGATCTCTCACCGTATTCAAATAGGTTATATTTTTATTGGAGATGATATCGAAATTGAATGGGAAATAAATATCAAAGTGGGAATTGGGTTTAATTTCTCGGATGTACAAAGGATAATAAAGGAATTTTATATCCAGAAAGGTGCGTGGGCTACCAGCCAAAAATAAAGGCTTCCTATAAATCTATAATTATCAAAGATACAGAGGAGTATGTACTATGTAGCAGGGTAAATATAATCGGACTTGAAAACAACTAAATCTCATTTGAAATGATTAATATGGTTATTATTAAAATGCGGATTCCAAAATACGGTTACAAATAGTAGTTAATTAAAATACAATTATCCCCGCTAGTGGCAAATAGAAATTTCAGGCTTAAACGTTGGGAAGGGGCAAACGACAAGCAAGGAAATACTTGGCCAATTAATTTGTTTCCAAAGATAATAAAAGACTGCCACGTTAGGAAATCAAATATCAAGGAATATATACAGATGTAAATGATAATTGGCACAATAGGAATTTTAGGAATTAATGGTGGTGACAACATTATAAAAATCATTACTATACCCATAAAGGATCGGTCAAAGGTTCAAAGGAGATGTAAAAAGTAATAAATTTGTACACCAAATATATTTTGAAATAAAAGAATATGATAAAATAATAATATAAAAATCAGATGTTAATGGTTGAAATAATAATTAAATACGTATAAAAATTCAGGGGTGTTACAAGGCCTGAATATTCACTTGGTACGAAATAAAGGTACGAAACTATTAGGGTTTAGGTTTAGAGATTTGAGTTTATTGAAACTATTACAAATTCCTAACTAGCTATTTGTTTGAATTGTGATTTTATGCTCCGAAACAAAAAAGGCTGTATAGAGTGTGGATATTTCAGCTATGTGAGATCAGTCGGAGAACTACCCAAGGTATTGCTTTATTTCAGATATAGGGTTTAGGGCTTAATTGCAGTTTTAGAATACCAACAATATAGGGTTTAGGGTTTAGGGTTTTTAGCAAATACCAAAAACATAAGATTTAAGATTTAGGGTTTAGGGTTTTTGATAAAATCCAATAGTTTATGATTTATGATATTAACTAATTAATATGATGTTTTGCTTTGTTTTCAAATTGTAGCAAATCGATTCGGTCGGAAAACCATACACGAAAGAAGACATTAACGAAATCATAGATCAACTTATGGAATTCATGTATGGTAATATATTTGGATAATCCAATTTGTAATGAATTTACTCTAGTTTGTAAATAAATTGATATTTTGTTGAACTTATTTTGTCTCATTTGCATTACTTGTTTGGTATGTTTGATATGTGTATGTGTTTGATATATAATTATATGTGTATGTGATGCATGCATGTGATTGATATCTATCTGTTCTAGTATCAATATATATACCAATTGGTACGGCTAGCAATATGGGCTAGTCACAAAATACCAGCTATATAAAAAAATTAAATGAATCTGTAACGTTTTTCACCAATAACGCGTTACAGAAGCCCTTATCCTGTAACATTTTTTTTCAAAAACAACGTTAAAGATTGAACCTGTAAAGTTTTTTAAATAACAAAAAAAAATCGTTTAGAACTAATCAATAACGTTTTCTAAGATAAACGTGTTACATATCTGTGATGTTTTTTTTAAAATGAACGTTACAGATGTTTGGTGAAATAAGGAAATTTAAAATGTTCAATTATCTGATCTGTAGCACTTTATTTATAATAAGTGTCATAGATCTGTAATGCGTTTTCTTAGAAAACATTATAGTTCTATAATGCCTTTTTCTTTAAAAACATTACAGATTTATGACGGTTTTTAAATCTGTAACGAGGCTACTGTAACGTGCTCATGAACATTATAGAGTTTATTTTTGAAACGTTGTAACCCCATTTTTTCACGTAGTGTTGGGACTCTTGAATCAATTGGATATTATTATACAAAATAATTAGCGTAGGGGTGCCCTTTAAATATATGTTGGTATAGGTAATCTTGGAATCAATTGGACATTTGTATACAAAATAATTAGCGTACGGGTACCCTTTAAATATATGTTGGTATAGGTAATCTTGCAATCAATTGGATATTTGTATACAAAATAATTAGCGTACGGGTGACCTTTAAATATATGTTGGTAGGGAATCTTGGATCAATTGGATATTAGTATACAAAGTAATTAGCGTGGATTACGATTCACAACAAAAAATATAATGGCGTCTATGTCTGGGGACTCCCCATACAACGCACCCGGTAGGGCTGACTAACGTGTTAAACGGCAACGGAATGATATGTTTCGTTTGCCGTTCCGTTTGCTGAAACGGTATGTTTCGGCGTTTCGTTATTCGTTCCGTATGGACGGAACGTAACGGAATGGCTGAAATTCGTCCATTTTCCATATAAACGAATATCGAAATCCGTTCCGTTTCCGAAACGGCTGCCGAAATCCGTACCGTTATCCGTTCCAAATGGACGGAACGGACACGGAAAACGGAAACGGCTCTTCCGTTAGCAGCCCTAGCACCCGGCCTTCAATTCGTACGGTCAAACAAAAAAAATAATAATAAATAAATAAAAATAATAAATTCCAATCCTTGAGTCGACTGGCGGAGTATAAAATTGCCACATGTATCGATCGTTGGATATATATAAAATTGTCACTTGTAGTTGTATGTGTAAGGTATGGACTTAAAAGAGGGTATATTTATTCTAGGTATATATAACATAATGCATGCATAAGATAAAAGTACAAAAAATTATATATGATACATCGATCGGTAAATATTTTTCTTCCCAAAAGCAAAGTGTAATAAAACATAATTTTTTTTTTAAGGTTGATTTGGAATCAACGATTTTGGAATAATTAAGAAATAAATGTTCTCTCCGTGAATCGAACCAAGGACCACTTGGTTGGCGGAATAGAGCGAAATCACTGAACTGAACAATCCAGCTTAAAATTTATAGATAAAAATTTGTAAGTTCAAAATTAGAAATTTATTCCATAAAAAGTCGCTATATAAACTTGGCATAAATTTTCTGCCAAAAAAAATTGTGCTAATATTAATGAAAAAACTTGTTAAAATTTATAGACAAAAATTTTAGATTCAAAATTAGTAATTTCTTCCATAAAAATTCGCTATATAAACTTGGCATAAATTTTTTTTACCAAAAAAATCTTGCTAATATTAATAGTTAGTACGACTATTTTTAATTGGTACGAAAGTCGCTGTATAAATTTGGCATAAATTTTCTACCAAAAAAAATCGTGCTAATATTAATGAACAAAACTTATTAAAATTTATAGGCAAAAATTTTTAAGTTTAAAATTAGTAATTTCTTCCGTAAAAAGTTGCTATATAAACTTGACATAAATTTTTTTCCAAAAAAAAATCTTTTTTTAAGTTAAAAAATTAGTAATTTTTTCTATAAAAAGTCACTATATATACTTGAAATAAATTTTTTGTTCAAAAAACATCTTGCTATTATTAAAGATTAGTACGACTATTAAAAAGTCGCTATATAAATTTGAAATAAATTTTTTGCCCAAAAAAATCTTGCTATTATTAATGATTAGTACGACTATTATTAATTTATTTTAAACAAACTATAAAAAAATATATATATGTATAAAAAAGAAAAAAAAAACTATTTGTGGCGGCTTTTGAAAAACGGAGCATGGCTTTTAATTAATAATATAATAAGTTCAAAATAGTAGATAGACTGTAGACGCACACGAATCAATGTCAACAAAGTATTGATACTACATAATTGGACCGGTTTACATACAAAACAAAATTGTTAGGCAAATTCGTACTTTTCTTGTCTTTTACTTGGGGAAAAATTTGGAATAATTCATATTGTATAAAAAAAGGACTAATTATAAAAAAATGTAATTCAAAGATGGTCATCAATTTTTTTAGCTTCAAGTAACATGAAGCACTGCTTTCTTCTATATAAATGTAAGAAAATGGCGTACCTTTTTATGGAAATAATTTTATCCATGGATGTGGGTTCCTGACTTCAACCGGAGATTTTCTTGCTTCTCTTATCTTAGGCCATTGATCTCAATTCTCACCACCGAAATATTATCTTTTGATTATATACTAGTGCGTGGCTTTTTTTTTTTTTTTTTTAACAATAGCACCCATAAAGGAAACTTCGAATTTACTCAAAAATTACAATGACGTTACGGATAGCTATCTGGTGTCAAACTTGTACAAACGAAACAAAACTGGTATGTTTCGTTTTCGTTCTGTTCTAGGCAATGAAATAGAAATTATGTTTCGTTTATGTTCCCTTTCGAACGGTACAGAACGAAATTAACTTTTCCGTTCACTTTTCTTTATAAATTCCTTCTTTTCGGTGTTTCGTCCACTGAAATGTTGTTCCGTTTCTAAAAAAAAACATTTTTCTCTTTAATTTCTGTTTCGTTTTGGACGAAATAGAATGAAAACATGCGAAACGTTATGGTATTGACAGCTATCATAGTATCGCACTATCATTAGTTGCTACGAGAAATCTTCAATAAAAAAAAAAAAAAAGTTTGCTACGAGAGATAAGGCGGCGTATGGATAATGATAAACTAATAATAAATTCAAGGTATATGCCTTTTGAATGATTCAAGTTATCGTCTTTCATGTTGGGGATTTAGTCCCAACTCCCAAGAGTATTACTCTGGCGCGGAGGCTTGCTTCAATCACTCTTCTTTTCGTAGTCAACTAGTCATGGTGCGTAATTTTCTACGGACCTAGATCCTAGATAATATTTTTTTTCGAAAAATTAACAGCGGCTGTGAAAGCAAACAAAATAAAGAAAAGAGGAAATTAAAGACTAGCAATTAATTCTTCATAAAATCAGTTGCCGCCTCTAAAATCCAGCTCGCCATCAGCACTTCGATCGACCTCGCGATTTCCCTCTGATAGATCCTAGATAATAGCTCGATATGGGAATTTTATTTACTTCAAATCTTATCATAAAAGTCTAGGATTTTGACGTCTTCCGATAATTAACGTTAGAAAGTAGAGTTGCAACGAATCAGTTATAAAGAGTTAATACTAAGGCTCTAACTTTTGATTATATATCTAATTGTCTCGAACTAATGACATGATTTTACATTTCTACAAGAACTTAATTATTAAACTTTTATTTGTTTCATAATATTTTATAATAATTAACCGAAAATTAATTAATATTAAAAAATTTCAAAATTATATTTATATAGTTCTAATATTTTATTAAATTTATAAGAAAATTAGCAAAAAAATTAATATTTGTATCTTAAAAAAATAAATATCTTATATATCATTTTTAAGCGCTACATATTTTTAAATTACATAATATGATTACATATCGAGCTATTTTGAATCAAACTTAATTAAGTGATTGATCAAAAATTTAAAATAAGAATTTCGAAATTGTACTAGAATCAAACTTGTGAAAACAAAAGTCTAAACAAAATAAGTACTGCAGTAATTTGTTCTAAAAAATATATATCCTCCAATAATTAATTGCGCAGCCCCTGATCTTTATCTTTGAACGATACATCATTGTAAGAACGTACCAGCATGTACCAGAATGGATAGACACAAGAGAGGAGGCTGCTAGCCTGCTAGCCTATGACAACAAACAAGTGAAGAGAAAACGAAAGTGAAATGTGGGGTCTATGACAACAAACAAGTGAAGTGACAAACGAAAATGAAATGTGGGGTCTATGACAACAAAACAAGGGTGTCGTCTGCTTCTCTGTAGTTTGTTTCTTTTTTTGTTATTTTCCCCTAGGTAGTACCTAGCTTGTAAAAAAATAAAATAAAAAAAAGTGTGTTCAGAGAGCACTCAGTTGTCAGATTATGATGGATACGTAAGAAGATTTGCATGAACACAAAGAAGGAAATGAGGATTGGAAGATACAGGCGCATATGATATAATTAGAAATATTCTTTTGTAATTTTTTTGAATATTGAAAGACATGTTTCTATGTCTAGCTTTCTTGAAGAACAAATCATGTATGGTCTTATAAACAGAAGAATAGCGCACATCCATGGATAACTTTGATGTGGATTTTGCGTAACAAATATATAGGACGATGATGAAAAGTTATGTCATCTGTCATGCTTAAACTTTTTAAGACAATTGTTAACATAAACCTGACTATGGTGCGGGTGCTGTCCGCTAAGCTGTTAGGCCATGGGAAGTCAAAAGGACCGGTACACAATACTTAATATTTTTCGTTCTTGTGCTTATCTTGAGAGGCCAGTGGCTCCATTTCAAAAAAAAAGTTTAATCACACTAACAAATATTGATAATTCTCGTAACTAAAAAATGGTTAATAAATTTTTTATAAATTTGCCAGAAATAAATAAATAAATAAAGTAATACCAGGGATGATCCTCGTAATTGTTGTCACAATTGCACCTGTCAACTCTAGAGACAGTTTAGAGTTTGGATTATTATCCAACTCCTATTGTTTAATCTCTGCTGATCTTGAAAATCCAATTTATATCAAAAGGTTTAATTATTCTGAATTTTGCGTTCTGTTAGGAATTCCTTTTCATCATGTTGAAGTCGTTATAAAGCAAACAGAACTGCTAGAAATGGTTGAAGGGTCCTAAATTATTTTGTATATCGTTCTTCCAAAACAAAACACTAATTAAAAACACACTATTTCAAGACTTCTTCATTGGAGCTGGAGATTTGAAGAGAAAATAAATATTCATTTCAATTTAGGACCATTTGAAACATCTTACAGCCACAACCATGTATAATTCATAATTCACAAAATTCAACTTTTGACACAAAAAAATAAAAAAGAAGAAGAAGAAGAAGAGGAAGAAAGTAAATAAGCAGATGTGCAACACACAAGCACTCCCATGTAGATACACAATAATCCCAAAAGCTTACACGAAGGGGAAAAAATATATTGGGAACATAAAACCGAGGAAATTAAATATAAATTTATTTCTCGTAGGTTATATCAGCATAATCACCAGGTCCGTAAGGGAGCAGCAAATCAGCAAAGAATCCCTTCTTCCTTTTGGGATTGCAACCCATGTCTCGGCACAACTGATCATTGTACCAGATGTGAAGCGTACCGATGCTTGATCGACGGAAGTGAGGTCCAGCATACCTTTTCATATACTTCTCCCATTTAATCACATCCTTCTCCATTGATTTTATACTAGGCAACTTGAATCCTCCACTTAGGAAATGGATCAACCATTTAGATCGCAGCTCGGATGTGTATAGGTTAGAAAGACTTTCTGAGTAACCAACTATTGCTAGTTGGGGAATCCTAGGGTGAATGATTTCCCTGCCATGTATTCCAAATATTATGTCATTTTCATTTTAAAATGAATGAAAAAAAAAATGTACTTGACAGTATTACAATATGTTCAAATAATGAAACTGTTCTGAAACAAAAAGTGTAAACTTAATGGTAATATAGTGCCAACAAAAATAAAACTCTATTTTTTTGTGCCAATAGTCGGGGTCCACTTCAATTATGGTGCCAATAATGGAAAGGGGACAATAGTCCGTGTTCATTTCAATTATGGTGCCAATAAACATAAAACTCTATTTTTTTTGTCCGTGTCCATATAGAAAAAAACTCAACAACTACATAGTTAGCTCAGCTACACATTCTTTTTCTTTCGAAAGAAAATAAACCCTATGAAGTTTAAGTTGCAATTTACAGATTAAAATGTTGCTAGTGGAACTTGCTTGCCGCAATATAGTGCCGAAAAATATAGGAATGTTAATATTTTTTTTTTTTGCTATGCATCTTTTACTAACCTGTAGAGAGGAACAGTAGAACATTGTGACCCAGCCACAATATCTCGGATAAAGGATGACTTGAATACATCTCTGAGCTTCTTATCACTTTGGAATCCTGTACCGAAGATCACTACATCGCTCTTTATAGGTGAGTTCTCCCCTTGAATAATCACTCCATCCTTGCAAAAGCTAAAGGATTTCGTTTTCTTTAGGACAATTCTACCAACCTCAACTTTATTATAAAAATTCACAGGCAGTATGGCGATCAAGCATGTAGTCATGGCCTCAAAGAAGCTATGGTCAGGTACCATCCCATGCTTCTTCATTGGTACAACAGACTTGTAGTAACTCTCACAAAATTTTGAGAATAACCATCTCTAAAAAGTTATCATTCAAATAACAAAATTAGTGGTATTGATATACATGGGAGTTGCTGGCCCTGTATTAGAATATAGATACAGTAAACATTAAGCGAATAAGAGTATTGGACCTGCCCGGTTGGTTGTGATGAGATCATTATTTTTTAAAATAGTAGTTTATTTTTTTACTTTCTGTTTTATGGATAAAAATAGTTGATAAAGCTTGCAAATTATAGTCAAAGCATTAGAATGAACCCTTGAGGCCTTGACAGACTAATTAATCTCATTCAATGGAACTAATCTAGTCAGGTAGAATTAAGCAATCATATATAACATGGTACTGTCTACATGCAAAAAGAAATTGCAGGTTTGGTGCTAGATAATAAATTCGTACCAATGGTGACAAAATTGTAGCCAATAACCAAAGCAAAAATCCTTCACCAGGTTTGTGAACAAGGAGCTCTGAAAAGCGATTGAGATAAAAGAACCCAATTGGAAACCCAAACCATGCATAGTAGTCTGGTATGACCCAACGCTTCGTTCGGACAATTATTGTGCATGGAAATTTGGAACCTGATAAAAATCAAAGTGCCAAAATTGTTTAGGAGGTTAATTTTTCAACCTAGAAAGTAGAAGTTGTATTTGTAATACACTATTACACCACTCCTTTTGGCACAAGCTGAGATGCCGATACTTGCAAAAGGTTATTACTACTAAAAGGTACCATTGACAACTTGTTATTCTTTCTATTATTTCCGTCGTCCCTTCATCTCTCCAAAGCCTTCAAGGCATCACTCATGGATCAGATCTAGCCTAAATAGATTTAAATATTTGCAATAAGAACACAATTTATAAAAAATAAAATAAAATAAAAATTTTACCATTGACATTAGAGCACTCGTCAGCGATATCAATAGCTGATTTTCCTGAACCAATGACGGTTACTAGTTTATCCTTGATTAATTCTGATGCTTTTGCTGTGCCCATGTTGGAGTAATCAAGGGCATGGATCACCTTGCCTTGAAATACGTCAGTTCCCTTGCCTTCAGGAAAGGTTGGAATGTTAGGCACACCACTGAATCGCCCCATGCAAAGGATCACAAAATCCATCTGGTATGTCTGTAATCAGAAAATAGTTGATTTAAGACTTCATACTCAGGATAATTTGTTCTAGTTAAAATTAATCAGAAAATAGTTGATTTAAGACTTCATACTCAGGATAATTTGGTCTTCTAGTTAAAATTAATCAGAAAAATGGCATCTATTTTTACAAAATAAGTAAATGCGTCTGCCATTTATATAGGCCATATTATAATGATGAGGGCGTAATATATGACATTAAAACCCTGTTTAATGGAATGGATAAAGTGATAAACCATTTCAAATCACATCTAATTTGTGGCAGTATAATTGTACAAATTGTATGCTGGATTAGGTAACTGTCAGAGAGCAGCGAATTGAAAAACGTTCATATTGGATCTCAGGCCAATTTTTTTCTTTTGTACACTAAAAGTCACAAACATGCAGGTTATGTATCAGATATTTTGTATTTTTTTTTTTTAGCGTCACAGAATTTCAGATCTTTGTTCATTTCTGGCTTTTATTGTTTTCAGCCTAAGGTCTACCATTGTCTAGGTTTGAGCTTTTTTCGTGTCATAGTCAATCTGAGGTCGCTGTGGAGTCAGTTTTTTCTTCTTTTTTTTTCCCCATTTCATGTCATATAATATCGTTATTCATTTATGTGAGTTGGGCAGATTTGGGTTTCAAGTTAAGTTTAATAGTAAGCTGGATTTTCTTTTGTCGTAGGCTGAGGTCAGGTAAAGTTGGGGTTTGATCAGTTCTGATCCAGCTTGGATCATTGGCTTTATTAAAAATGGGAGAATGGCACAATTATGGGTTAGATTCGGATGATTAAATTAAGGTAAGATGACTATGTAGTAAATTCTGAATTAGTGCTAAATTCTGCTCTCACTACTTGCACGAGGTGGCATCGGTCTGGTTTGCATTGGAAATGAAAGACTAAACTGCCTCGTCAACAAATTCAATATTTAAAAAAAATAAAAATAAAAAAAAAGAGAGAAAGGGTCAATAGCCCCTATATATACTGTGGCATCAAATGGGTAATGTGTCAACCACGTGGATCAGAAATCAAAACGATACATCATACATATTTTTGTAATGAACTAGCGTTGTATACGCGCTTCGCACGCGAGGTGTTATTGATGTCTGGCCAATTAAGTTTGGAGGTGGAAAAGTGAAAAATAATACACGAAGGATGAACTTGATTAACATGATACATCTATCAATGAATATCATTTAAATTATGTAAATATTGATAGATAAATTAATATATTAAAACTGTAAAAAACATTAATTTATTTACGTAATTTTTGAAGACAATCCACAAAATTTAATACAAACAAATCTAGAAAAATCTTATAAACAACTAAACAAAAGTGGAAAGAAATGTATAAAAGAAAAACCTATATCACTTTGATTTCATATGTTGATTCATATAATATCACAAGAATATATTATTATAAGATAATTATAATTACTAATAGTCATATTTAAATATTTCAGGAAAAATATTGTGTTAAAAATAATTTGTGTCTCGAAATAGAAAAAAATAAAATATTTACAATTTAGATGAAAAAAATTAGCATTTTGTTACGCGCTTCACGCATGATGTTTCGTTATGTTAATTAAGGAGTAAAAAAATTAGATTGATTTTCTTACGTATATAAAATTTTATAAATCAACAAATTTTGGAAAGGTTTAGAAACAATGAAAAATAAAATTATATTTATGAAACAATAGAATTGAGTAATCAGATTTAGAAATTTGACAAAAATATGTTAGAACTCTTTAACTATGAAATTTTATATTGCACAGTATTTCATTTTTTTTATGAAGGATATAAAATTTTATGGTCAATTGAATTAATAAATGTCCTCAAATAATTTTAAAAGCACCAACCATATTCCATATTTCATATAATTATATGATTAAATTAAAAATAGCTCAATGGCATGATTTAATTTGTTATAATCTTCACATCATTTATATAAAATTTCATACACTAATAAAGTTGTAAATATCTTAGAATAATTAAAAACCTAATGACATTTATGAAATTACAGAAATTCAATTTTTGTGAGATTCAAAAAATTATTTAAAATATTTATAGGTTTGTAACTTTAAAATTTTACATCAATTAATTGTTCATATATTTTTGAGCAAGTACATAAATTTTCATAGCCAAATGATTTATTCAAGGTCCCCAAACAATTTTAGAAACTTTTATGCATATTAAATTTTATGAGATTCATAAAATTATTTAAAATATTTGTAAGTCTATAATTAAAAAAATTTACATCTTTAAATCCTTTACATTTTTATGAGCACACACATAATTTTTCATAGTCAAATGAATTTTTAAATATAGCTAAACAATTTAAAAACTAAACTACATTTAATCTGAAATTTCTGAAATAGAGGTGTCCATTGTTTTTTCAAAATAGAGATATGACTTCATCTAAAGTTACTGTACATAATGTACCCAACATTGTAGTATTGTTTGATATCCAATACCTGTCATTCATCGTTTAATATGGTTAGACAGTGCCATAAAATATTATCAGAATTGCACTTCGTAATAAATAATTGAATTTTAGAAGCTATATATTATTCAGGGTTGGGTTGTCAATGAAACTAGACAACAATAAAGGCTGCATTAATCAAGGGTTCACTGGCTTATCTTTTGGGTCGGATGCCCGTTTTTTGTTTTAGTATTTTTACTATTGACCCCTTAGGCCCTTAATAAATATAAAAATTGAACTTTAGCCCGTTTAGTATTTAGTATCACATTACAAAAATATCAAAACGATTAGTTTTCAATTTTTTTAATTATGCTACATTACATCTTTCTCCGTTTCATTGGCTTTCTATAACATTCAACATAACTTCTAAGTAATTGATAATTGTTTTCTGAAATATTCAACAAAACTTCCAAAGTAATACAATTTATTTTATATTCATTTGTATAAATTTCCATATGCGGCTTTTGGTGGTATTGCAATTTGCACATTGTTCATGTTTTAGTGTTTCGAAAAAAGAACTTACACTAAAAACATTATACATAGGAAGTATCTTTTTTATTTTAAATTTTTCAATAAATTTGATTTTTCTTGAAAGATACGGGGGGGAAAATCCTAATTATTAATTAACGGATCAGCTAGATCACCTCCCGTACACCTTGACTGAAAAGTTGTAAGACATGATCTTGTCAGTAACTGACTAGTGTTAGTGTATCTAAAAAAGAAAAGTTGTAAGACATGTGGTTCTTTTTTTCCTTTTTCTTTTTTGTAAAAGATATGTGGTTTTCGTTATTGCTGTTGGTAAAAGAAAAAAAATGTATATTATTAATATTGATAATTTGATATAGATCTTTTTTTTTTTTTTTTTTTGAGTAGAAACAGCCCGTAGGCTTAATTTGATATAGATCTAAAAAGACTAAAAGAGAGAAAAACCAAACCTCAACGGAGCCTTTATGTTCAACAGTAACTTGCCATTCGCCTCCAGTGCTTCCAAATGCCTCGCCATTGCCAGCCCATGACTCCCAAGCTGCCATTTCCTCCTCCTCCGTTCCGACATACTTGATGGCCACCACTCTATGCTCAAAATTTGATGCACTTCGACACCCCAAAGTGACGCACATACGACCAAAGGTACTCCATTACCTGCGGTTTTTCATTTATGTGTGAATAAATGACATTACAAATTGTATAACAATCAGCTTACACTTCTAGAGCGAGTAGTTAAACAAAAAAAAAAAAACCTGACGGTGGTTCGGATATGGGTCTGTCACATGTTCCGGCCATGGGAAGTCCGAGAACTGATAAGCGACCGAAGGAGATTGAAGTTTCGTGCAGTCAAAAGTTCGGGACCACACCCCGCCTATGTCGGAGCTGGATTCGAAGACGACCGGGTTGAAACCCCGATCAAGAGCTTGTTTGCATGCACTGAGGCCGCTTACACCAGCTCCGATAATACATATCCGTTTACTTTCCATTTTCAATATGATGGGATCTGAGTTGGGTTTGGTGCCCTATAAATATATGTTGGTTGGGTATCTTGAATCGATTGGATTAGAATACAATATAATTAGTGTGGATCACGACACATAATATAATGGCGTCTATGTCTAGAGACTGGAGAGTGCCCATACAATACAACGCACCCTTCAATTCCTTGGAAGTTGGAATCGAAAGGTGGACTATAAAATTGGAACATGTAACTTTGGACAGAGTGTCTGCGTATGGTGTCTTGGTGTGGGTACTATGTTTTAGTGTCCTCCAACTTTCCTCATTTCTGATTTCAGGGGCTGCTGATGGAGTTAAAAGAGCGTGCACTTATTCTAGGTAGAATATATATACATATACATGCAATTATGAATGCATGCATAAGATAAAAGTATAAGATAAAAAGTATAAATGAATTTTTATGATTTATATACTTAACCAGTTTCTTCATAAAAAATACGTATACTTTTAAATGCTCAATAATTTTTATAATTAGTAGGTGTTTTCTTTCCAAAAGAAAAGTAAAATATGAGTAAAAAAGAGTAGCTAGAGTATTAGAAACACACGAATCAATCTCAAGGAAAAATTATAAGACACCACAGAATTTGACCATTTTACAATTGAGTTTTTTTTTATGATATATTCGTGATTTTTCCTGTCATTTACTTTATTGTAATTTGGGTAATTAATATTGCGAATTATAAACAAATATCATATTAAAAAATGGCCATCAATATTAATTTACACCAGTTTATATATTCAGTATACAACAATCAAATACATGATTAAATTGCCAACAAAATAATATTATCCGGCCAAATGTATTGATTGTATAATTTACAAGAAATATATTCATTATCTTATGCGTAACTGAGGGGTCATACTGAAAAATTGTTAAAGTTGCAGCAGTCTGTCAAACAGATACGGATTGCGCATAGTTTGGAAGGTGACTCTGTCTCAGTGTTATATAATGGTAACGATTGTCAATTATTGTGTTTGGTTGCATAAGAATAAGGTCCGGATAAGAATAAGGATCCTTATTCTTTATTTTTGTCCAACACAAACAACCATGGAATAAGGAATTCGGGCCCTTATTCCTATGCCAACAAAATCATGGTATAGGAATAAGGAATTGGGACAAGCACACTTTTCGAGATTCCTTATTCTTATTTCTTATTCTACCGTGTATCCAAACACACCTGGGGGTTGGAATTAGGATCTGTCTGTTGAGATATACTAGTGCGCTCTTATTTTGTTTACAATAGTACCCATAATGAAAATTTTCTAATTTACTCAAAATTTCAATGAAATGCCGTAAACTTTGTAGTTACAGTTAGCTATTACTAGTTTGCTACAAGGACAAGGAAGCGCATGGATAATAAATATAAACTAATAATAAATTCAGAGTATTGCCTTTTGAGTGATTCAAGTTATCTGGGTGCTGATCTGGACAACAAACAATCTAGTCCGAGCAATATTTTTTAACTTTTATGACTAAAATACCCCTATTTACTCTATTGCCCTATTTATTCTATTATGTTGTGTTTCCTAAAATAATCTAATAACTTTCTTTAATTATAGTGTTCAGAAATTAATATAGAATAATTAATTAATGGATATATAAAAAATATATATTTGATAATTTATTTGTCCAATCATTGGGTGTATATGTTTTTCAATCTCCTAAAATCCATGTGGCATTTTGTTATGATTTTTATTAATTCATTAGAACAAATTACGACTGATTAAGAATCTTCTTTTACCGGTGGTCAATTTGTACCCTAAAAGGCCAAAATTCATGTTTAGCTAATATTACAAGATTGAGACTCCGAAGTCATCGAGCAAAGATGTCGAATCTTTGGATGTAAAAAACAAGTATTTATCTTTTTATTCAATTCATTCCAAATCTAAATTAAAATTCTCATCGTCAGAAAAAGAAAAAGGATTGAGTAAAACAGTTGTGATATCAAAGATCCATGTGTGATTGATGAGAATTAGTACTTGATATTGAAAAAAATAAATAAATAAAAGTTGTCAACCAAAAAAAGAAAGATTTCAAAGAAAGCAAGGAGAAAGGTACGAAGTTACAAGGGCAATATTGTCATTTATAAAATATTTTGTTGCTCCGATCAATTTATTTGTTGTCCAGATCAGCACCCAAGTTATCTTGCTGTAGTCATGGTAATTTTCTGCGGACCTAGATCCAAGATATGAAAATCCTATTTTATCTCTACTACTTATAAATATACGTAACGCATAGGTGTTACACTCTAGGTCTAAGTAGTAAACAATTTTTTCTGCCTTTGGATCGACTTGATCTATGGTTGGATGTGTATTGCTAGACGAAATAACAGTATTATTTGGTTTTCCGTCTAATTAAGAAACAAGACGCATCGCACTTAACATTTTTAGAGCCTAATTAATAATAAAAGTCTTTAGAGCCCTTTCTATTTAGAGTTGCATCTTCGGATTTGACATTTTTCTATGAAAAGATACAAGATAGTATGTCGTGCATGTATTTTTTTTTTTTTTTTTTTTTTTGCAAAGTCGCAACATTTTTTGGGTCATTATTAAATGCGAACGAACCATATAAACTGAGAGGCATAGGGCGTACCTTAAGTTAATAAAAATGGAGAGTTGTCAATCAATTAATTTAACATTATTTGTGCTTTGTAATTGATATTTTCTTATGATTTAATTTATTTAAATTTAAATTATTAAGTATAAAAATTTTAATTATTAATTAGAAATGGTATACCATCACTTTGCCACAAATTTTAGTGACTTAATTTTTTTTGCAGGTCAGTTTTAGTGTCTTAAATTGTCATTATATTATGTTTAATGGACATTAATGATGGTATGTCCTGACAAACAACTAAGTTGCTGATAAAACCATGAAACATTCACAAAAAAAGTTGTATACCGAAGTGTTTTGTGAAATGATTAAGGTAATAAAATTTCATTTCAAAAATATTAATTGCTCTCATATCACACTCACACATGCACTCAACGTATAAAATTATCTTAATTTTTACACTGAAGTCTTTCTCTATATTGAATAGTGCTACCTTCAACACCAATCATGACAACGTTAATCTTAGATATTGAAAATAGACAACATATTTATGTCAAATAATATGTTTACATATTAAAGTCCGCCCGCACATTGAGCGGGCACTGCTGCTAGTTTACTTCAAATTATCTTAATTATCACGAAAGTCTAGGATTTTGACGTAATCCGATTAACGCTAGAAAGTAGAGTTGCAACGAATCAGTTGTAAACTACCTCTAACTTTACTTTGATCGATCCGATTATATCAACTGTCTCGAACTAGTTACATGATTTTGCATTTCTACACCAACTAAATTCTTAAAATTTTAAATTTATTTCATAATATTTTAAAATAATTAAGTGAAAATTAATTAATATTAAAAATTTTCAACATTATATTTATTGTACTAATAATATTTTAATAACTTTGTAATAAAATTAGAAAAAAAATTAAATATTTATATCTTATAAAAATAAATATTTTATATATCATTTTTAAATCTTTTAAATTACATAATATGATTACAAATCGAGCTATTTTGAATCAAACTTAAGTTATTGATCAAAATAAGAATTTCGAACTCATACTAGAAATAAACTAGTGAAAAAAAAGCCTAAACTAATGAATTGAAATTGAACAAAATTAAAATTGATCTCCACGAATTCATTAGCTACAATCCTTTTAACGATCCTTCTGGACTTCACATAGACTCGTAAATGAAATGTTGAGACTACCGCGCGCATTAGCCAACATCCAATGTTGCAGTAATTTGTTCCAAAAATTCATAACCATTTGTTATGAGCTTTATTAGCCTGGTACGTCAATTATATGGGCATATGCAAACCGGGTACGGTACACTTCATGTGCGGCACGGGTGGCGAACCGGTACGCTTCAGGTACGGCACGGGTACGTACCATGTTCGCCACGTGACGTACCGAATATTTTAATATTTTTGACCAGCCGGTTCGGTCAACGGTACGCGTACCGACCAATCTCGTAGCGCCACGTGTCGAGATGGGTACTGCAAAAGTACTACTTTCTCGCATGCAAAGGACCCATGCTAGAAAAGGAAACAATATGATAGTGTTTAGGATTTAGCAGGAGTCCCAAGCTTGACCGGCAAAGCGTCCGTCACAACAGATCCGAGTAGGGAAGCGTACACGCGTGCACGCGCATATCATGTCCCTTTGTTTACACCAAATCCACAACGCTGTTGTCTCTTTCTCTCACTCTTGCTAATATATTGGGTCCGATTTTTGTTAATTCCCCGCTGACCGCTGTGGAACTAAAGGAGCCCCCAAAATCCGGACAAAAATCACAATTGGTTGTGCTCCATTCAACTAATCCAGTACACCTCCATTTCTCTATTTCAAAAAAACTATATTTTCGTTTTTTAATTGTTCGAAGGTCTTTACAAAATTATTTGGATATGAAAAATTATACACATGCTCACAGAAATATAAGGAACTTCGTGATATAAAATTTTCTAATTATAGAATTATAAAATATTTTAAATATTTTTTTGAATCTCATAAAATTTAATCTCCATAGTAGTTTCCTTCTTTAATTGTTTGAAGGAATTTAAAAATTCCTTTGTCTATGAAAATTTATAGAGAAAGTTTAATATGCACCATAGTGCATAGGGCATTCTATGCACCGCGAACTTTTTCGGAGGTATTTTTATAAATTGACAAATCTAATTCAACCAATCTAATATGCATATTGAAATCTCATAGAAAACCAAAATTTACAATTTTTTAAATTTTATTACTATTTTTTTCGAATTTTCTTAACTTGCCATTTTTGGAAACAAACTACTATTTACAACATTCCAAAAATTGCAAATTATAAAAAATTCGAAAAAAATAGTAATAAAATCTCAAAAATTGTAAAATTTGGTGTCCTATGAGATTTCAATATGTAGATTAGATTTGTCAATTTACAAAAATATTCCCGAAAAAGTCTGTGGTGCATAGAATGCTCTATGCACTATGATGCATATTAAACTTTCTCAAATTTTTATACTTAAGTTATATAAAAAAATTAGTGGTATAAAATTTTCTAATTATAGGCTTATAAAATATTTTTCATAATTATAGATGTACAAAAAATTCAAATAAATATATCGTGAACTCTCATCATATATAAAAATATATAATATATATATCACCGTATCCGTACCAGAGATTTTTGAAAATTTTCATATCATCGTAACCGTACCCGTGCAACATAGGTTATGAGTTGCGCAGCCTCTGATCTTTATTTTAAAGGATACATCATTGTAACATCAAACATTCGTATACCGCCATGTACGAGAATGGATAGACACAAGAGAGGAGGCTGCTAGCCTATGACAACAATCAAGTGAACTGACAAACGAAAATGAAATGTAGGGTCTATGACACAAACAAGTGTAAAAGAATTTATAGAAACGTAAATGGATTGTGGGGTGGAATTCCACATGGGACTTCAGAGCTTCAAAATCGAACTATCAAACAAGGAAAGAGCCAAACCCCATTATCATCAAATTTTAATTTTAAGAAAAGTTGATATCTGTCTGTCAAACTCTCACTACAACAGATTTGATTATTAAAACCGGTTTTTAAAGATTATTAGAACCGGTTTTGCACCGGTTTTAAAAATACGTGGTTCTAAAGATATACAAAAAACCGGTTCTAAAAATGGCGGTGCTAAAAATAAGCTATTCTTGGAAATGAATTTCAGAACATTATTAGAACCGGTTTTTAGTAAAAATCCGGTTTTAATAAATCATTTTTAGAACCGGTTTTTAGTAAAAATCTGGTTTTAATAAATCATTTTCAGAACATTATTATTTTTTAATTCATTTTTTTTCAAATTATAAATTAAATGCAGATTTTAATTATATTTTTAGAACCGGATTTTTGATAAAAAATCGGTTCTAAAAATGAACTTAATTTTATTATTTTTTAATTCATTTTTTTTTTGAATTTTTAATTAAATGCAGATTTTAATTATATTTTTAGAACCAGCTTTTTATCAAAAATCCGGTTCTAAAAATGAACTTAATTTTATTATTTTTAATTCTTTTTTTTCAAATTTTAAATTAAATGCAGATTTTAATTATATTTTTAGAACAGGATTTTTGATAAAAAACCGGTTCTAAAAATCAACTTAATTTTATTATTTTTAATTTTTTTTATTCGAATTTTAATTTTAATATTTTTAATTTTTTTTTATTCGAATTTTAAATTTAATACAGATTTTAATTATATTTTTAGAACCGATTTTTAACCAGAAAACCGGTTCTACTTAATAAAAACAATTAAATTTTTTTTTTTTGGGCTAGCCCCATTTTTGCTAGCCATACCAATTGACATTTATACATCACAACAAACACAATTAACATATCAAAACAAACAATTTAACAATAAACATTTCATACGCACCAAATATACTAATTCGCATTCAACAATTAACAAAACAATTTAATTTAAACACATCACAAGTAAGTTTAACAATAACAAACTCATACATGCTTACGTAAATAACCGTACAACTCATCACAAGTAAGGCTAAGGTCTCCGTCACTATAGGGTTCACCCGGCGGATGCAAAACCTACATTCAATTAAACAAATTAAATTTGTAAAAATAAAACTATTTGGTTTCAATAAACTTACTAATATCGATTTTGAAATCCTACACTATATATAGGTAAACTCTCATTCTAAACCTATAAACTTCAAACTCTAAGGCCTAATTAATTCTTAAACGTTTATTTTAAGTATATTATAATTTATACCTTTGGCAATTGGCGGTATGCCATGTAATTAGTCAGGATCATATGCAAATTCCTTATTGCATAAAATCTGCAATCAGTATTGTTTGGTTGACGTGGACTCTACAAGCAAAAACAAAATTTGTTACAATTAATATAACATCTAATAAATGAGAAATGAAATGAAACTATTAGTCGAGCTATGTGCCGGAATGAAGTGAATATCGAATTTGGGACCTATTTCCAATCTGGATAAAGCACTGCAATATTAAAATATAAAGTTAGAAAGAATTAATTTGAAGATATTTACTTACTATATATAGATAATGCATGTATTTACTTACTAAATAATTTCGGATTAACTAAGTACAATAACTAAGTACAATGATTAATTAAATAATTTCGGATTAACTAAGTACAATAACTAAGTACAATGATTAATTAAATAATTTCGGATTAACTAAGTACAATAACTAAAAACAATGATTAATTAAATTATTTCGGATTAACTAAGTACATTTCGGATTAACATTCACAAACTCATTCAAACAATAACATGCAATTAACATTTTCAAATTCGGATCTAAATGAGGATCAAACCATTTCAATCAAAAAATTTTAATCAAACAATTTCGGATTAAATAATTTCGGTAATTATCTTGTGAGTGGCGGCAGTGGAGAAGATAGAGTGGCGGCGAGAGGGAGATGGAGGTTTCGGCAGTGAGGCGGAGAGAGGGGCCGGAGAGGGGTGTCGGGTTGGGGCAGGGGAGAAGATAGAGTGGCGCAGGGGTTGAGGACTTAGAAAAAAATGAGGGGGGTCGGGTTGGGGCAGAAGGCTAGGGAGAGGGTACACAATACAAAAAAAAACCACATTATTAGAATCGGATTATTATTAAAAAACCGGTTCTAACTAGCAAAAAACCGGATTTTAGAAATATTATTAGGACCGGATTTTTAATAAAAATCCGGTTCTAGAGATAAATTAAATTAAAAAATTATATTCGGTTTTATTATTTAAATTTATATTCTGTTTTATTATTTAATATTAAAATTATATTATTTAAATTATATTATGTTTTAATATTAGAAATTAAATTATATTCGGTTTTTGTTTAAATTATATTATGTTTTTCTAAAAAACAGAAATAAAAATAGAAAAATTAAAAAAATATTATTAGAACCGGATTTTAATAAAAAACCGATTCTAAAAATATCCGGTTTTATTTTTTAAATTTGTTTCTTTAGAACCGGTTTTTAGTAAAAATCCGGTTTTAATAAATGTATTTTTAGAACCGATTTTTTATAAAAACCGGTTCTGAAAATAAACATTTTTTTTTAGTCAAAAAATTAGAACCGGTTTTTATAATAAACCGGTTCTAAAAATAACCACAGAAATTTCGAAATTGCCACTGGCTATTATTAGAACCGAGTTTTTATAAAACCGCTTCTAATAAGGCGTTTCCAAAAATCGAATCTGTTGTAGTGTCTTTTTGTATGTTGATCTCTTTAGCATTTGCCTTTTGTATTAGGACGTGGTAATTACCCACCACGTACGTGTGCTATTCTTTTTGACTGGTCTAGTAACTTCCTTCGTGACAAGGTGTCAAGGTGGGTACTGTGTATGTAATTAGCAAATTCGACATGGAATTTGTTTCAGCACCCAACTCCTGGCAGATTGCTTACAAAAATAAGATGCAACTAATTTAGTATGTATTTAGTTTTTTTAACATTTACTTTTGCTAGTATATTAATGTCAGTATTTAGACGAAATTAATGTAAATTATTTAGTCAATATTTTCTTGAGTCGAACAATCATTCAAACTAGTCGACATGGTTTGTATATCTTTTCTTTTTCTTTTCTTTTTTTTTTTTTGAAGAAACATGGTTTGTATATCAAAATCTTATAAGGAATAAAATTTTACCATTTAAAAATCCTTGACTTTTTTTAATTAAAATCATTATAAATAGTAAAAAAAATAATACAAAATGTTTACATAAAATATACAGTCATTATTAAAAAATATAATTAAAATGTAGAATTTCAAAAATATAATATAATTTAGATTTTTATGAGATTTTTCTATATAAATCTCATTTTTATAGCTTATATCGACCATTCGTACGAAAAAAATATATATTATTTGGACTATTAACTTTGGACCGGAATACTAATAGTAGCATATTATCAAAATTTTGAATATTGTATTTATTTTCACAAAGTTACCGTCATGCAAGTACCTTCTAGTCTAGGAAAATGAGCTATGAGATGCATAGTTTTCGGGATAGTAAATTTGAAGTATTTAGGGCTGTCAATGGGTAGGGTACGATACGGTAGAGACATTTTTCATACCCGTATCCGTTAAAATTTTTCTTACCCATACCCTACCCTTACCCGTTAAAAATTGACTTTACTCGTACCCTATCCTTATCCATTAAGAATTAACGGTAAGGGTAGGATAACGGTAGAAAATGGATAATAATGTTAATAATTCAAATGAAAAAAATTGTACAATATGAATAAATAAAAATATTATATAAATATATTAATAAAGTGCACTATTTAATAATAATTTAAATATAGTAAAATCATACAATATCTTCTCATTCCAATTGTCAAAAAATACTAACTAATTAGTAATTACTAATTATATAATATTTTCTCAAACGAAGGGATCTTTTGAAAAATGTTAGTATTTTTTGTTTAATGTAGCGTGTGAATGAAGATAAAAAAATATATATATAATTAATATATCAATTGAATCTTACCATCATATCTTTCCAATTTAATGCATTATTATCTCAATCAAATCTAGTAATTTAATAAGTAATTTAATTATTAACGCATCAATTGAATCTTACAATCACATCTTTATGATATTGTTTGTTATTAACGTATAATTGAATCTTATAATTATATATTTTTTATTATGATTTAAATTATAAACTATATATATAACGGTACGGATAATTAACGAATACGAAATAGCTTTACCCATACCCTTACCCAATAAATTAACGGAATTTTTTTCATCCATATCCATACCCGATAACTTAACGAAAATAAAACTTTACCAATACCCGTCTTATCGAATACGATACGGATAGGGTAAACGGTTAAAAGGGTACCATTGACAGCCCTAGAAGTATCATATCTAAATTGGAAGGTCAAAGTCAAACTATTGATTACTATGTATCATTGATCAGATCTGCATATTAAAAAAAAAAAAAAAGCCGAATACTAAATGGATAGTGAGATGCGCCTGAAGAATTTATAAAGCATTAAATATCAGATGATAATTAATAAACATTATGTTTTTAATTTATATTTATTTATTATTTTTGTTTGAAAGAATAAGCCCGTCGGCAAATTGTTGGGCAGTTTTGTGGTTGATAACCATTTTCTAGGTACCTCGTGGAACAGGGGAATGTTTTAATTAATGGAAAAGCTCTTGTTACGCGGATTTTTTTGTGGCGCAAGTTATTACACCCAATTTATTCTAAGTTAAAACGTTATCATTAGACTAAGGAATAGGAACCTGTCATATTTCAAATACTATTTGGACAACAGAACAAACAATAATTTTTTAACTTTAATTAGATTTAATTACCAATATTTACTTTCAGCAATATACAATATAAGTTGTCAACAAAATATAACACGATATACAAAAAGTAGAGAATATATTGGTCGCTTGTTTTCTTGTTAAAGTACACTGCAATTCCATTAATTTTCATAGATATATATACAATATCATCTAATTCTTCATGAAAAATTCATGCTCCCTGCTTCGAAATTATCTGAGTGCATCAATCTAATCCAAAATAACAAATAAACATTTGATGATTTTACTTCCTTATAGATTTTATGCTTCACAATTACATAAATTTAAAAGCTACACTACATAGGTAGCAATATAAAAATGACATGAATCATATAGTGTGATTGTCGAAATTGAAAGAGACCAAAGCCTTATTCTTGAGAAATATAAGTCAGTAAAAATACCAAAATTAACTTATCAAAGGTTTTTCTTTCTCACTGATGAAAAAATAGTTTACATTGTGCTGAACAATCAGTGATATATACTTGTCCATGAAAAAATATTCGTGGAATAATAAAAACAACAAAGACTAAAACCATCAATGCTATATATTTGATAAGATGGTGATTAATATTGGAAGCATTTAAATTATTTTCTTATTATATTTTTTCCCCTAATTTGTACATATGAAATAACAACGTTGATCACTCAGAGTAAACATTTTGTTGTTCTATGTTGATCTTCCTAGTGAGCAACACACAATGCTACAATTATTGTTCCAAGATAAAGAGATTCTCAGAGCATCACAGCAGCCACAGAGACCAATTTTATAGAAGATCATCGACTGGAGCACCATAATAACGGCAAAGGGTACAACACAGCTCAAGTTCTCAAGATTCTGCTCCCAAGACATGCCAAGTTTCATTTTATTATCAGCAGTTTGATTAATTAATACATGGGACAACTAATTGAGTAATTCTGTATGAGAGGAACCATCAATGTATATTTTAATTTAAATATTGGTACATATGTTCTAGGTGCGTGATATTCAACTAATTTCTGGTTGGATTATAAATAATAACAATAAAAAAATCTGAAATGAAAGCTGACTTTCAAATGTCAATGTCCCCACTACTAGTGATCTAAACATCGTGATAAAAATATATTATCGTTCTATCAATATACATAATTAAATGGCAAATCGTAATTATAGGATATACCTGAGGAAGTTTATAAAATTGCTGTACATGTGAGGTCATATTATCCTCTTGAATAATTAAAATAATACAATAGAACAAAATAGCTGTATGCCTGTTCTTGATTGGTCGGACGTTACATTTTCTGTCAACCTCATGGAACAGGGAAGTGAAGAATTAACCCTTTTTTAAAACCTAATGATCAGAAAGATGTGTATTTTAATTAAGCAGGGTTTGCTGTTGCCACATATTTCTTGGTAGTATTTCGAAATTTAAAACTATAATACAAATGACAACATTTTATCTGGTTGTATATTAATTATGGGAGCGGTTTCGCTGCCACAATTTTTCTCTGCCACAGTTGCCACAAATTTCCACCGTCCGATTAAAAAAAATCAATGGTTGTGATTGAATTTTAATAAACCAACCTTTTATCTCTAGTATTTATAAATGCATGGATGAAAAATGTGTTACACTCTAGGTCTAAATAGTAAACATGTGTTTTTGTTGTTAGATCGATTTGATCTGTGATTGGATGTGAATCGCTAGACGAAGCAACATTATTATTTGGTTTTCCATCTAATATAGAAACAAATTAAATAACACATCTATTTGCGCTGGTAAATTAAGCAATATATTTTTATTGTCTAACATTATTTTATTTCTTTATTTGCCCACGTATGAGGGCATCTTATGCTAGTTATTTTTAATGGGTTTTGTCTCATGTCCTGTAACTTCCCTTTCCTGGAACAATACGAACTGACCAATCCAAAAAAAACATAATCTCTTGACCTTCAATAATGTAATCTCTTCGGAAAAAATAAAATGAAAAAAATATATATAAGACATGCTTATGATATAGTTTTCAAATAAACTTTGCTGGTCGTGATAAAGCCTTTCTCTTCTTTTTCTTCCCTAAATCCTTTAAATTTACCCAGTAGAAAGAATGGAATTGAAGAATACCACGTCATTGTTGCTTGAATTGGGCGACTTGCTCATCTTCTTTCGAAAAAAAAGAACAGAAAGAAGCACGCAAGCACGAGAGTAGAGAGCACTAGAGCAGTAGAGAAACGGAAGAGCAAAAGATTAAGAGTTGGATTGGTCCTTCTCGTTCTCGTTCCAATCTAGGTAAACTTAAAAACTATAGTCATATGACTGGGTATCGCTATGAAATAAATTTATCTCTTTTAAATAACAATTACGTTTTAAAATCAAAGATTTTTTTCCCAATAGAAAATAAACATGAGTAAAAAAAAAATAAAAAAATAGCTAGAGTATTGGACTGCTAACGAATCAATCTCAAACTCTCAACAAAATATAGAAACTACAGAACTGGACCGGTTACCATAAAATAATATTGTTGGACAGGTGCGCACATTTTACTGTCCATGATATCATATTTATAGAAATGACAAAGTTTAAACAAAATGTTAATCAATTTTTATATATATAACGATGCAAGTACATGATTATAATTCTGACACTGTGCATCCCGTGTCTAGACAACACACAACAAAGTGGCTGTCGCAAATACCTGTGCACCCGCAAGGCTTAATTACAAAATACAATTAATTATATATAATTAATGTACATACCAAATCTAAAATTATAAATATTTACTTGACAAATACATAATACAACTAGTTTATATACTCAGGTTTCTAATTACAAAATCCAATGGCCCACTACTCGTCTCACTATCAAGCACTCGATCTAAAATTTAAAACCCACAACTAATGTGGATACAATGCACAAGCAAAGAGTGAGATAACTGTAATTTATGTCATTGCGGTTTTTGGTTCCAACCACATGAATCTCAATGATACATATTCAAGAACTAACAACCGTACCAAGTTAAACTAATAATAATAAAGTAAACAAGAAATATATAAATAAATCAATTAACCAATGCAATCATTTATAAGTTATAACAGATGCAATGCAAAGGAGCACTGCTACTTATTCAATTCAATTCAAACACAATTTGACATTTCAAAAGCCAGCTCATTTTGAACAACTATCTAATGCAAGTATAATATATCATATATCAATCAGTTCAGAGTTAGATATCACAATTCTCCTTCTTAGAGGGCTGTCAATGATTACAAATATTTAAATACCGCAAATCACCTTCTAAGAATTTTACCAACGGCTTACTATTACATAGCAAATTATATTCTATATATGAAAGTTACCAACGATTGATAGTATATTTCAGACAATCGGATAAACTAAGTACCACAGACCGAGGAAATAAGCGCTTACTTCACTATGCACAGCCAAGTGACCCAAACCCCGTACAAAAAAAATGTGTTGCATCCCCACAAATAGAATGTAGCAATCCCACTGCGAATACAAAGCTTCATATGCACCCCTAGAACTTTTCCTCATTAACTCCATGTTTGACCCTAAAATTTCACAGTTAAATAAACAGGATGGCACGAAGAGAACAAATCTTTAGAAAAATCATGGATCGTGAGGAATTACAAAATATTTTATGAGATATGGGATGGAATTATTCAGAGTGTGGTGTAAAATTCTGCAAGGATTCCAACGATATATCATATGCACAAATCAGACGAAAAATGAAAAAATATGCAAATTATACTGTGCCACTGGTGTACAGTCGGTCCATAGGTCGGAATGGGACTTGACTTAGACTCATGCGGTGCACCAACGCTCCCACACACCAAGCGGTTCGGTCCGCCGAATAAATTCGAGCCGTCCAGATCAAATTGGATGGATTGATATAAGGCGGCAGATTGAATAGGAGGGGATCGGATTCCCTTCAAGATCTGAAGCATTCAGATTAAATCAAGCGAACAAAATTAAGAGAGACGGATGCTTCCATTGTATTCGATCCGTCCGATTACCTGACCTCTTCATCTCTTCGCCTGTGCACGACACCTCTCTTCGTCTCTCTCACTCTCGACAGAATCGACACAAGGAAAAAAACGCTAAACTCGAACCGAAGAAGAGAGAGGAGAAATGGAGAAGAGAAGGAGAAGAGGGAGAGAGCAGCCAACCAGTCACCTCTCCCGTTGATTCCACTAAAACCCTACAACTTCATCACTTCAGATCCCCAATTAAAGAGGAGATAAAATTGAGCGAGACAGTAAAGAAAATGAGAAGGGATAGGTGTCGGAAGCGAAGGAGAGGAGATACAATTGAAATCATCCGTCTGAGCGGCATCTAGATTGGTGAGCAGCTGATGGATGGCGCTAGAATGATGTGCAACCCAGAAACGCTACAGAACAGTGTTCTCAGTATCTCAGCTCGACTGACTCTGCTTTTGTCATACCAAGCTATTAGGTTTTCTCAATTGAAATCAATTAAACAAGCTAGATCCAAATTGAAAGGAGAAATGGAATGGATAATAAGAAACGATAATAATAAGTCTTAATTCGGCCATACTTCATAACATGTATCAAATATAGGACTCGATGATGAGAAGTTATGCCATCTGTCTTGCTTGAACATTTAACACAATTGTTTAACATAGACCTGACTATGGTGTTGGTGTTGGATTTGCTTTATAGCAAAAGAAATTAACAATCCTACCAGATCAAATAAGCAAACCAGAAAATAAAGAACTCGCAGAACCAGTAGTAGGACATGCTACATAGCTTTTGGTGGGTCCATGATTTAGCTAAAAAAAAATTTCTTATTTGATATATAGCAACAATTTGTTGATAAAAAAATAAATAAAAGGAGGCAGAGACCCATAACAAAAATTAAATTTGAAGGACCCAGATGAGCATGTTGTATTTGATTCGAATCACATAAAGACTCCTGAAAATTTACACGTGGACTGAGATCATGTTCGTTCGTAGCGAATGACATTCTTCCTTCCTTGCAGTGAAACTTATTAAGACAAAATTTAGAACATAATGTGAGATACTTGAATGAATTATTGTCTTATAGTATAAATTTATACATAGAAAGAGAAAAGTTTAAAGAGATTCCTAATGAATCTATTATGTAAAATTATCAGAAAACGTAAATTTGTAAGGAATTATTATATTTTTATTACCTTTTACTTTTATTATCTTAAATTATTATTTTGGATATTGAATATATTATTTTGGGTCTTGTGTTGATATTATAGATATATTTAATTTTTCATAATTTTTTTATGTTACATTGTTTTAGAATTATTTATTTGAAAAAATATTGTTATATTATGTCTATATTAGACGTTATGTCTTACATATATTTTAAACAAAAAAAAATATGAAAGTTGCTGACATGAATTCCTAGCTACTGTATCCATTCCAATGCACCTAAATAACAGAATTGCTTCAAGCAATCCCTTCCAGTGTCATCCCTTGTCATTCCATTACTCTAGAAACTATCCTCTCTCTTTCATCCCTTCCTCCCGTTTAAGTAAGAAAAAAATCTATATTTTTCTTCATTCCTTCCTCTTTTTTTCTTTTTGACCTCCGATCTCCGACCTCCGACCTCCGGCCGTCCTCTCTCCGACCTCCGGCTGTCCTCCCTTCGACCTCTGTCCCTTCCTCTGACCTCCGCCTTCCTCCCTCCGACCTCCGTCCCTTCCTCCGACCTATGTCCCTCATTCCGATCTCCGACCTCCGGCCGTCCTCCCTCCGACCTCCGCCCTACTCCCTTTGACCTCCTCCGACCTCCGCCTTCCTCCCACTCCGCCTCCTTGTCTCTCTTCCTCCAACTTTTCTTCCTCCCTCCGACCGTCCTCCCTCCCACCTCCCTTCTTCTCTCCAGGCTTCCTCCCTTTATCTCTCTGGTATAAAACGTTGCAATAAGGGATCAGCTATTGAGTGGAAATGATCAGTTTGTTGCAACAAAAGATCATCTTATACGTGCATATATTAGATACGATAAGAGATCATCTTATCAATATAAATAATCGGATTGTTCTAATAAGGAATCATCTTATAAAGTTTTATAAGATATAATAAATGATCAATTAGGTGAAACAAAAGATTACCTTATTATTGCATTTATAAGAGATCAACTTATATGTATAAATAATCAGTTTGTCGTAATAAGAGATCGCCTTAATATAAAAGTATAAGGGATCAGATTGTCGAAGGGGAAGGGAGGGCAGCAATCAGAGGGGAGGGAGGGGAGCGGAGCTCTAAAAATAGAAAATGCCCTTTCCATTTTTGGTTGGGATGTTACATGATTACAAATTAGGAGATTACAAATGAGCAGAAGCATACCTAATTCTATCCCAGATCTCAATGATCTTGATTGTATTGACACTTGACACCTAAGCACCTCAGCAATGCCTCCACATGCACCAAGATCGGAAGAAAGGCCTTCTTAGAGAGCAAAACATGTCTTTGGTACTATTGTGCAAGACACGCCTTTGATGGAAGGATAAAGAGAGAGATAGGGGCAGAGAATGCTCTATCAACACATGTATGCAGCACAATACTCATAATTATCTTGCCTACTGGAGACCAACCCCTTATATAGGGACCCAATGGCATGAAACCTTAAACTTGGCCTCCAAAACAATGTTGTAATTGTCCATCATACAAAGTTTCTTAATAATACCATCCATAATAGGCAGCACATCTAATGCACAAAATCTATTATTCCTTTACAACCATGTTTAGTCTATTATTATATGTCACAATGACTTCGAGACTAAGAAAAATCAGCCCACACTTAATAGGTTGTTTCTTAATCTGACGTATGTTCCGCAATAGGTCGTTCCAGCACTGGTCCGTCCTAGCATGAGTCCAGGCAAGTCACCTAGTCATGCCGTCTTGGGACAGACATGCCAGTCCTAACCTGGGAGTGGTCATTCTGACCTAGGACTGGTCATTCCAAACCTGAAACTGGTCATCTCGACGGCGCCAGTTTGGACAAATAATCTAACAGTGGGTGTTGTCCGTTAAGCTGTAACGCCATGGGAAGTCAAAGAGGACCAGTACACAATACATTTTTCGTTCTTGTGCTTATCTTGAGACGCCACTGGCTCCATTTCAAATAATGGTTAATCACACTAACCAATATTGATTGTTATATAAATTAAATTTTGCATAATCTTGCCAGAAATAAATAAATAAATAAGGTACTACCAGGATGATCCTCGTAATTGTTTTGTCACAATTGCACCTGTCAGCTCTAGAGACAGTTTAGAGTTTGGATTATTATCCAACTCCTATTGTAAAATCTCTGCTGATCTTGAAAATCCAATTTATATCAAAAGGTTTAAAAATTCTGGATTTTGCTTCTGTTAGCAATTTATTTTCATCATGTTGAAGTCGTTATAAAGCAAAAAAGAACTGCTAGAAATGGTTGAAGGGTCCTGAATTATTTTGTATATCGTTCTTCCAAAACAAAACATTAATTAAAAACAGACTTCCGTTATCAGATAGGAAACTAAATAAGGAAGCTTACTTCATGCTGTTAGACAAAATGAAGAAAGAACTGGCGACTTGGCGGGCACCCTTCTTATCTCCTGCGGGTCGGATCGTCTTATTAAACTCTTTCCTCATAGCTATACCACTTTACTTCCTCTCGGCGTTTCAAGTGCCGCAGTGGGTCCTAAAAGAGATGGACAAAATTAGACAAAATTTTTTCTGACATGGAACACAGACAATTGGAAGCAAATAGTCATGATTTCATGGGACAAACTATGCATTCGAAAGAAGCAGGGAGGGCTGGGCATCTTGGACTTAGCAGCAATGAATAAAGCTTTAATAGCAAAATGGCTATCGCATTGGGTGTCCAATAGGAATACCATTAGGACGAAGCTGGTCAGTGTTTTACAAATGAACTCATATTCCTACATCCCTGAATTCACTAATCTAAAGTCGTCCTTCAAAGAACTCGTACCATTTTTTGATGTAGCCCTGCATATCAATCCAGGTGATGGCCATTCAACTCTATTCTGGCAGCAAAATTGGGGTTTGGGAGTTCTGAGGCAGCCTCTCTGATCTTTACAGCTTTGCAATTGACATAAATATTACATTGGTGCATGCTCTCTTGGATTGGAATAAGCAATAAGGAATACCCAAGACCTGACTCTGAACTTTCAAAGCTCTGGAAATTACAAGTTGCGTCATGGATTAAAGACTTTGCCTGGCAGGTACAACAAAATAAATTGTTCACTTTGGACAACCTAATAAAAAGAGGATGGCAAATGCCAAACAAGTGCTACCTATGTAATGCCAGCGAAGAAAATGCAGCTCACATTTTCTTTTTAACTGTTTATTCTCTGTAGAGGTCTTCACGCAGGTAAAACGGGTTTCAAATGCTCTGTCAAACCTGCGAATTCCTCTGCCTTCCTCTATTTTACTAAACAACTCAGAGGAGATTACTCTAAGGGAAGAGGTGGCCATCATATTTTTTGTTATTTGAAAGGAAAGATGCAACCAAATTTTTCGGGATCGCAAACTCAGGCCGGGTGATCTTGTTGCACAGGCACTCCAAGAATGGGAGAGATCCAGTACTACCTCAAATCACTCAAGCCGGCAATCGCTTTCTGTTTTTTTCTTATCTGATGACCATAGATCCCTTGGATAGTTCTCACTAAGATTTGCTACTTACTGATACTTTTGTAACTTTAATGCCTTGCTAAATTTTTCTTTAATTAATATAAGATGAGGTCTCATAGCCTCATTTTTGCTTAAAAAAAAAAGAACACTATTTGAAGACTTCTTTATCGGAGCTGGAGATTTGAAGCAAAAATAAAATATTCATTTCAATTGAGGAACATTTGAGACATCTTACAGCCACAATTACTTATAATTCATAATTCAATAAATGTAACTTTTGACAAAAAAAGCAACCAAAAAAATGTGCAACATATATGCACTCTCCCATGTAGGTACACAATAATCCCAAAAGCTTACACAAAGGGGAAAAAATAATGGGGACTTAAAACCGGGAAAATTAAATATAAATTTATTTCTGAGAAGTTATACCAGCATAATCACCAGGCCCGTAAGGGAGCAGCAAATCAGCAAAGAATCCCTTCTTCCTTTTGAGATTGCAACCCATGTCTCGACACAACTGATCATTGTACCAGATGCGAATCGTACCAATGCTTGAACGACCGAAGTGAGGTCCAGCGTACCTTTTCATATACTTCTCCCATTTAATCACATCGTTCTCCATTGATTTTATACTAGGCAACTTAAATCCTCCACTGAGGAAATGGATCAACCATTTAGAACGCAGCTCGGATGTGTATAGGTTAGTAAGACATTCTGAGTAACCACCTATTGCTAGTTGGGGAATCCTAGGGTGAATGATTTCCCTGCCATGTATTCCAAATATTATGCCAAAAAAATATACTTGACAGTATTACAACATGTTCAAATAATGAAACTGTTCTTCTGAAACAAAAAAAAAAACGTAAACTTAATGGGATTATAATTGATCATATAATAATGGAAAGGACAATAGTCCGGGTCCACTTCAATGTTCGTGTTCGTGTCCATATCGAAAAAAAAACTCAACAACTACATACTCAGCTACACATTCTTTTTCTTTTGATAGAAAATAAACCCTATGAAGTTTAAGTTGCAATTTACAGATTACAATCAGTGGAGCTTGCTTGCTGCAATATAGTCCGTGTTCATTTCAATTATGGTGCCAATAAACATAAAACTCTATTTTTTTTGTCCGTGTCCATATAGAAAAAAACTCAACAACTACATAGTTAGCTCAGCTACACATTCTTTTTCTTTCGAAAGAAAATAAACCCTATGAAGTTTAAGTTGCAATTTACAGATTAAAATGTTGCTAGTGGAACTTGCTTGCCGCAATATAGTGCCGAAAAATATAGGAATGTTAATATTTTTTTTTTTGCTATGCATCTTTTACTAACCTGTAGAGAGGAACAGTAGAACATTGTGACCCAGCCACAATATCTCGGATAAAGGATGACTTGAATACATCTCTGAGCTTCTGATCACTTTGGAATCCTGTACCGAAGATCACTACATCGCTCTTTATAGGTGAGTTCTCCCGTTGAATAATCACTCCATCCTTGCAAAAGCTAAAAGATTTCGTTTTCTTTAGGACTATGCTACCTTCCTCAACTTTATTATAAAACTTCACAGGCAGTATCGCCATTGAGCATGTAGTCATGGCCTCAAAGAAGCTATGGTCAGGTACCATCCCATGCTTCTTCATTGGTACAACAGACTTGTAGTAACTCTCACAAAATTTTGAGAATAACCATCTCTGAAAGTTCATGCAAATAAAAAATATTAGGGGGATCGAAATACATGGGAGTTGCTGGCCCTATATTATAATATAGATACAGTACACATTAGGCGAAAATAAGAGTATTGGACCTGTCGGGTTAATCGTGATGAGATCATGATTTTTAAAAATTATAGACTTATTTTTTACTTTATGTTTTATGGATAAATGTAGTTGATAAAGCTTGCAAGTTATAGTCAAAGCATTAGAATAAACCCTTGACAGACTAATTGCATTCAATGAAACCAATCTAGTCAGGTAGAATTAAGCAATCATATATAACTTGGTACTGTCTGCATGCAAAAAGAATTTGCAGTTTTGGTCTTAGATAATAAATACTTACCAATGGTGACAAAATTGCAGCCAATAACCAAAGCAAAAATCCTTCACCAGGTTTGTGAACAAGGAGCTCTAAAAAGCGATTGAAGTATAAGAACCCAATTGGAAACCCAAACCATGCAAGGAAGTCTGGTATGAGCCAACGCTTTGTTCTGACAATTATTGTGCATGGAAATTTTGAACCTAATAAAAATCAAAGTGCCAAAACTGTATAGGAGGTTCATTTTTCAACCTAGAAAGTAGAAGCTGCATTTGCAATACACTTTTACACCACTCCTTTTGGCACAAGCTGAGATGATGATACTTGCAAAAGGTTATTGCTACTAAAGGGTACCATTGACAAGTTGTTATTCTTTCTATTGTTTCCCTCACCCATTCATCTCTCCAAAACCTTCAAGACATCACTCGTGGATCAGATCTAGCCTGAAGTATATTTAAATATTTGCAATAAGAACACAATTTTTTTTTAAAAAAATTGCACCATTGACATTAGAGCACTCGTCAGCAATATCAATAGCTGATTTTCCTGAACCAACGACGGTAACGAGTTTATCCTTGATCAATTCTGATGCTTTTGCTGTGCCCATGTTGGAGTAATCAAGGGCATGGATCACCTTGCCTTGAAATACGTCAGTTCCCTTGCCTTCAGGAAAGGTTGGAATGTTAGGGACACCACTGATTCGCCCGATGCAAAGGATCACAAAATCCATCTGGTCTGTCTGTTATAGAAAATAGTTTTTTTTAGAGGAGTACTTGATAGTGACTATCAAGTGTAAGAGAAAAGAAAGGCTAAAAAGAAAAGAGGAGAAAAGGAAAAGAAAAGAAAAGAAAAGAAAAGAAAAACAAACTCCTAAACCAAATCTAAATTAGTTACGACAATGCTTTCTGTAGAGACTTTGTTGCTAGATGATCCAATGCACTAAGGAGTCGATGTTCCTGGATTCTTGCCTAAACAGTCTGTTGTTTCGCTCCAACCACAAAGCCCAAATCGCTGTAGTTGTTAAAACATGCTTAAAATTTGAACGGTCAGAGTTATTATCAGGCAAAGCATGCCTCCAAAGTGAAAACATATCAGTTATAAGCATAGGCATTTTGGAGGGAAAATGCTGGTACAACTTTGACCAGATCTGTGCAGCATAGATACATTCACAAAAGATGTGTGTTGTAGTCTCAAGAATTGATGAGTTGCAAAGGACACAGCCTTGCTGCACTATAATGTTGCGCTTGAGCAAAGCCTCCTGTGTCAAAATTCTGTTGTGAAAGAGGAGTAGAGTAAAAATCTTGATGGAAGGAGATAGTGTCATCTTCCAAATTTGAGGTGCTTGAAAGTTTGTTTTCCCAGCCGAGATCAACATTTTGTAAGCATATTTGACTGAGAAGCAGGAGGAGGAATCCCATTTCCAAAGTAACTTGTCAGGGCCAGTGGTGGCTGATGTGGCTTGTAAGGATTGTACTGCAAGAGCAACCTGTCGCGTCCATGGCGTTTGAAGCGTTGTTGCAGGAGATGTCAGTACTCTGTGTACTGATAAGGATGGTGTGACAGGTTTAAGATGGTTATTGAAGAAGTGAAGGTGACCTTCTCCCCAGTTTGCATACCAGAACAGGGTGTTTCGTCCATCTCCTATAACTGTTGAAGTTGAGATAGTGAAGATGTGACGAAGTTGCATTAAATCCTTCCAGAAAAAGGAGCCATGAGTTGACCAGCAAAGTGGTGAACTATGGTTTCTTCAGGCAATGAGAGCTCTCGCAATTAGGGACCATTGAGAAGTAGGGTTGTTTACTAATCTCCATAGCCAGCGCAATAGAAGTGAGATATTCAAAAGTTTCAAATCATGAACACCAAGACCACCCATATTTTTGGGTAAACAAACTCTGTCCCAAGCTAAAAGGTTGATGCCTCCCTCTTTGGTGATTGTGTGATCTGCCCCAAAGAAAACATCTTCTCAGTTTGACAATTGCTTTGATAACCCATGATGGAAGTCTAAAAAACCGACATTAAAAAAACGGAAATGGCTGAAAGCACCGAGGTAACCAAAGTTAAACGCCCAGCTCTTGAGAGCAGTTTATTCTTCCAACCTGAAAGTTTGTGCTCCAATTTTTCTAGTAATTGTTGAAAAACCTCTTTATGTGGTCTGCCAGGGGTTAAAGGCAAACCAAGGTAGGACAAAGGCAAGAGAGAGTTTTCACATCTTAAAATTTGCTGGACTTATGCAGTCTGGTTGTCATTTAAGTTGAAAGGAATGTAACTTGACTTTGCAAGATTTAAGTTTAACCCAGAGCTCATGGAGAAAAGGTTCAAAGTCAGGTTGAGAGAATGAATTGCCATGCCTTTGACTGTGGAGAAGATCAACGTGTCGTCCGCATACTGCAATATGTGGAAAGGAGAATGCATTCTGCTGGAGATGTTGAAAGGAATTGAGGTCTTCTACTCAGTTGATTAAGACTTTATACTCAGTTGAATTTGGTCTTCTAGTTAAAATTAACCAATAAACATGCATATTTTTCAACAAAATAAGTAAATGTGTCTGACATTTATATAGGCCATAATGATGAGGGCGTAATATAATCAAAAACCCTGTTTAATGGAATGGATAAACCATTTCAAATCACATCTAATTTGTGTCAGTATAATTGTACAAATTGTGCTCAATTAGGTAACTGTCAGAGAGCAGAGAATTGGAAAATGTTCATATTGAATGGATCTCAGGCCAAATTTCTTCTTTTGTACACTAAAGGTCACGAACATGCAGGCAATGTATCAGATATTTTGTATTGTTTATTTTAACATCACAGAATTTCAGATCTATGTTCATTTCTGGTTTTTATTGTTTTCAGCCTAAGGTCTACCAGTGTCTAGGTTTGAGCTTTTTTTCGTGTCATAGTCAATCTGAGGTCGCAGAGGAGTCAGCTTTTTCTTCTTCCCCCCCCCCCCCCCCCCCCCCCCCCCCCCCTCCTTTGATGTTAGATAATGTCGTTATTCATTTATGTGAGTTGGGTAGATTTGGATTTCAAGTTTGGTTTAATAGTAAGTTGGATGTTCAAGTGTCGTAGGCTGAGGTCAGGTAAACTTTGGATTTGATCAGTTCTGATCCAGCTTGGATCATTGGCTTAATTAAAAGTTGTAGAATGGCACAATTATGGGTTCGATTCGGATGATTAAATTAAGGTAAGATTACTATGTGGGAAATTCAATTAGTGCTAAATTCTGCTCTCACTGCTTGCACAAGGTGGCATGAGGTCTGGTTGCATTGGAAATAAAAAGACTAAACTGCCTCATCAACAAATTCAATACTTGTTTTTTTTTTAAAAAAAAAAAGAAAGGGTCAATAACCCCTATTATACTGTGGCATCAAATCGGCAATGTGACAACCACGTGGATCAGAAATCAAAACGATATATCATACATATTTTTTTAATGAATGTCTAATATACCTGCCATTCATCGCTTAATATGATTAGACAGTGCCATAAAATATTTTCAGAATTGCACTTCGTAATGAATAATTTGAAATTTAGAAGCCATATATTACTCAGGGTTGGGTTGTCAATGAAATTAGATTAACAATAAAGGCTGCAATCAAGGATTCACTAGCTTATCTTTTGGGTCATGCCCGTTTTTTGTTTTAGTTTTTTTACTATGGACCCCTCAGTAAATATAAAAATTGAGCTTCGGCCCGTTTAGTTTTTAGTATCACATTACAAAGATATCAAAACGATTAGTTTTCAACATTTTTAATTATGCTACATTGTCTACATCTTTCTCTGTTTAATTTGCTTTCTATAACATTCAACAAAACTTCTAATTGATTTGCTTTCTATAATATTCAACAAAACTTCCGAAGTAATACAACTTATTTTATATTCATTTGTATAAATTTCCGTATGCCATTTTTGGTGGTATTCCACATTGTTCATGTATTTAGTGTTTCGAAAAATAACTTGCAGTAAAAACTTTATATACATTTACTAAATGAAAGGTTTACTAGCAACTCTGTCTACAAACTTATCAGGCTTTACCCTTCACATTCCTCTTCTTCTCTGCAGCCGATTTTGAACATGAGAATCCCTCCCAGGTTTAAAGTTTTGAGTTTTCTTGTGGCTCATGTTTCAGAACAGAATTGCAACCTTAGATAACTTGCAAAAGAGGGGATGGACCTTACAGAATAGTTGTTCTTTATGTTTCAAGGATACTGAATCTGTTTCTCATCTATTAAATTCATGTATCTTCTACCAGCATCTCAGGGTGCTGTTGCTGGCAAGAAATTGCGTGCTGACTGCTGCTCTTGTTTCTGCTACTCCAGATACATTCTGACATTCTTCTTGATCGCCCTATAAAAGAGCCAATTAGAGAGCTTTTTGGAATTGCATTTTTCATGGTCTGGAGAGAGAGATGCAGGAGACTTTTCAAAGAGAGGCTCAAGTCTCAGTTAGATTTAGTACACGAGATTTTTTCGGAGTGGAGAACACTTAAAAGATAGTCTTTTTATTCGTTCCTTGTTTTTAGACTTTAAGTTTTTTTCTGTTTTTTTGTTTTTCGTTTTTGGTTTTGGCTTTTATTATCAGCTACTGGCTGATCACTTTATTTTGTACTCTTTTTTAATTAATATAAGATAGGGCTTGACCGTTATCTTTCATCGAAAAATAATTGTAAGGTTTTTTATATATAGGAATTATATTTTTATTTTAAAATTTTCAAGAATTATGCTTTTTTCTTGAAAGATACGCGGGGAAAAATCCTAATTAACGAATCAGCTGCTAGATCACGTCCCGTACATTGACCGAAAAGTAATAAGATTAAGACATGTGTTTCTTTTTTTCCTTTTGTAAAAAGACGTGGTTTTTTCTGTTGTTGTTGGTAAAAGAAAAAAATGTATATTATTAATTAATATATATAATTTGATATATATAGAATAAAAAGAGAGAGAAAACAAACCTCGACGGAGCCTTCATGTTCAACAGCAACATGCCATTCGCCACCACAGCTTCCAAATGCCTCGCCATTGCCAGCCCATGACTCCCAAGCCGCCATTTGCTCCTCCTCAACTCCCACATACTCGATGCCCAACACTCTATGCTCAAATTTGATGCACTTCGACAACCAAAGTGACTAACATATGACCAAAGGTACTCCATTGTTGGAAATATAAACTCAATTAAGCTCCAGCTCGCATCCCGAGCAGCTTCTTGAATCGATTGAACAATTCAAGAAGCTGCTCGGGATGCGAGCTGGAGCTTAATTGAGTTTATATTTCCAACAATGGAGTTTATATTTCCATTACCTGCAATTTTCAATTTGTGTGTGAATAATTAAATGACATTACAAATTGCATAACAATCAGCTCACGCTTCTAGAGCGAGTAGTTGAGCAAAAACAAAACCTGATGGTGGTTGGGATACAGGTCTGTCACATGTTCCGGCCATGGGAAGTCTGAGAACCGATACACGAACGAAGGAGCTTGAAGTTTCGTGCAGTCAAAAGTTCGGGACCACACCCCGCCTGTCGGAGCTGGATTCGAAGACGACCGGGTTGAAGCCCCGATCAAGGGCTTGTTTGCATGCACTGAGGCCGCTTACACCAGCTCCGATAATACATATCCGTTTACTTTCCATTAATTTTCAATATGATGGGAATCTGCGTTGGGTTTTGGTTCCCTTTAATTAAATATATGTTGGTTGTGGTTGGGAAGCTTCAATAAATTGGATTAGAATTAATACAATATAGTTAGTGTGGATTATGACACATAATATATTGACGTCTATGTCAAGAGACTGGAGAGCAGGGGCGGAGATAAGTATAAATAATGGGGTCAATTGTCCCCCATTGATTTATAAAAAATAATACTAAATTTGAAAATTTACACTTGCAAAATAAAAAATTTTGTAGAACTCCATAGATATTCATAAGATATTTCACTAGTAAAGCTCATATTGGATTTGAAAATTTTATTCTTGTTTAAAAAAAATATTTATATAACATATATATTAGACTGTCACAAATATTAATTTTTGTCTTCTCAATTATTTCATAAACTTTCACTTTTAGTAATGATTAGCACATGCATATTGAACTTATTAATTGAACTTGAATATGCAACTTTACAATCTACTTTTGTTAATATATAGATTTTTGTTTATTTAGTTGAATATTACAAAAGATTAAGATATAATCAGTAACCATAATAAGTTTTATCAACCGATTTAATTTTTTTATTTTGTTGTTTGTTTGTATATTTTGAGTCCTAATGTTTTCTTAGTAAAGTTTTCAAGTACTTTATTGGAATAAAATCGAAATAAATTGTAAAATATCTCCGGCAATTGTTAATGTCTAAATTGTCAATTGCACGATCAAAAGAACATTAATAATTTGAATAGCCATGGATGAGTTTTTCAAAGGTCATTGGATCTATAAAATTTAGATAGTAGTCATGGTTCGAAACTCTACTTGAGATCACTTATATATATTTAATTTCAAAAGTGAAAGGTCAGACTCTATTCTTTATCAAAACAAAACAAAAAGAAAAAAAAATAGCGAACAAAATAGAACCACTGAAAATCGATAAAATTTGATATAAATTTATTATTTATCGAGTCGAAAATTACAACAACTTATGTTTTTCCCCTTTTGATCAGACAACCAAAAAAAAAAAAAAACTGGAATGAAATTTGATCCACAAATTATCAAATATATTACCAAAATGTCTATAAAGTTTCCATTTCTAAAATTATTTCATCTTAATATATAATAAAATTATAGAAATTGCCGAATTAATTGTGTTGCTGATAATTTTTAACTTTTTTTATTGAACAAGAATAGTGTTGTTAATAATTTTTTTTTTCATTGAACAAGATGGCATTAACTTCTACTCCCCTGTATTATGAAATCATTACTCCACACAATCGACTTCCATGCATCATCTGGGATCACATGCACCTTAAAAGCCGGGTTACTTTTTGAGTTTTGGAGGTTAGCGAGCACAAACATTGAGCCTAAAGCAGCCAATAAAAGTGAGACCTTCGCTTTATGGGAAGTTGGGAACCTTGTAAAGTTTGCGAATTTTTAGTTTCGGAATCTCAGATTCCGAAACTAGCTAGTTTCGGAAACTCAGATTCCGAAACTAGCTAGTTTCGGAATTTGAGATTCCGAAACTAAGCAGAATTAGTTTCGGAATCTGAGATTCCGAAACTGCGCAGTCATTTTTAAAAAATTAATTAAAAACGGATTATTTTATAATTTCTAAATTAATTAAAGTTAGTTATAATTTTTTCGGCAACATTGAGGGGTCGGTAAGAAAAGTTAAAAGTAGACTAGACACTTGGCAGTTTTAACCTGGTGTCCTCTTTTCTAGCTTTACCTTTTTTTTTTTTTTGCCCTGATGAACCCTATCCTCGTCTCTATATAACTTTTCAAAGACTTCTAGCTCAAAACATTCCACAAAATTAAACTTATTTCTAAATTTAAAACTGGTTGCATGTAGCCACATTGTTTTGTTGTCTACCAAACTGTTAACTGCATTTGCATGCAACAAAAAATAGTGTATTTCGAGAATTAATTGAGAGAAGAAAAAAAATCAGTTAAATAGATAAATTTTTGTTTTTTATTGAGAAGATGGATAGACACTTAGACAGTCAAGTGTCTATCTAAAAGACGCACTTAATTTAAAACAACTTAAGCAAAATTAAAACATTTGGACGCCACCTGAGTGGGTCTCGATCACAAAATGAGAAGAAAAAAGGGAAAGGGAAGGAAAAGAGAAGAACAGTACTTCGTCACTTTGCTGGATTGAGGTCCCAGAAAGCGTAGATCGGACGGTGGCAGAGCAGCTCCGTTTCTTTAAGATGTGTGCTGAAATGCGCTCAGACGTGGTGTAGCGCCGTAGACGGTGGTTTAGGCCCCGCTTTGATTGCCTTGTTTAGTTCTTGTCTGTTTCTTACTTCAAATTTTTTTCTATAAACAGATATTGGGGAGCTTTTCTCCTTTTTCCTTTGCACCCCTGGCTATAGACATAGGAGAATTCGTTTTGAGGTGTTTCCCATCTGCTTTCGTTTACAGGTAAAGCACCAATTTTTTTTGTTTAACTTTTCTATATCAATTCACAGTTTTCTGTTTCATGTGGCGAATGGTTTGGGATCCATGTTGACACTTCTAGAAAAAAAAAAATAGTTAGATAGATAGGGTGAATAATTTAGTTTAATTTGAGGATTGTTCATCTATCGGTAATTAGGATTGTCAATGAGACTGATACATATGTAGTTTAATCCATTTTAGTTGGAATTAGGTTTGTCAATGGTAAGATCAAATAGGATTTCGATCGGTCGACATAATTTTATTATTATTGTTATTCAGGTCTGACAATTGATCCGACCTGATCCTTCCAACTTCTATTTATTTGTTTGTGCAACCAAATCTTGATTAAATTATTTGGTACATAATAAATCTTAATTAGTACTAAATTTCAAAGTAAATGCAATAAACTAAAATTATTCGGGACGGAGTAATATTTTTCCAATTCAGTCATCGAATTTGGTTTGGATCAGGTTGACCCTTTTGGATCGAGTCGAAAATTGGCACCCATAGTTGGATTATAAATTTGTTTGATTGCACTGAACACGAATACAATGTGCGTTTGGCATGCGTAGTAGTGGTTATTACTGGTTATCTAAGATACTTTGATTCACCAATGAAAATGATTTAAGGTGGTCTAAGGTGAAGTAAACTTAAAATACTTGGCTTCAAAAAAAAAATAAAAAAAAAATAAAAATTCAATAACTGTACATATGTTAAGTGCAACAAATTTCTTCACATTTGACACGTGTTGTCCCTACTATTTACTCGCTAATATAATGCATGAAGCCAATTTTTTTAAAAAATTTAATATACTTTATTTATATGTATTTTTTACCACTAAAAGATGTTAATATTTAAAGTGATTTTAATTTTACTTTACCTGACATGCAATAAAAATAAATTTTAGAAGTGAGCATATCATTTTTTGACAATTGTGGCGCTACATGAGTCCCTATTTCTTATTACAAATTTTTTGACATAAACTTATCCGCAGGTTATTAATTTTGAGGCCTTTTAAATACACTGAGACTACTCAATAATAACCTATAACATGTAACATGTTCCCCTGGGAATAGGGAAAAAAAAAATAAACGACTTATAATATAGACTGCGTCTAAAAATAATTAAAATATATGACGGAGAATTTAGTTCATGCTATAAAGGTCTGAATGAGGCAGTTTCTTCATGATGGTCTAAAGCCTCCAATATTACTTGTTTTCTAAAAACCTCACAATTCGCGTGAATTTCACAAAATGCGAATGAGTATTTAAAAATAAGGAATATACACTGATGGGTGGAACAGTGGAATATATTTGACCTCATAATTCAGAAAGGAGCTACACCGTATGAAATTGATTCTAGGCCACAGAAGATCAGAAGAGTCGGAACAAAAGATCCTGCCTCCTCAAATGAATTATTCGATTGGGATCAAAAACTAGATTTGTTTCTAAGCTTTGTTTAATAATGGATATAAAAGAAACCTTGTTTGGATATATTATGTAATTAATGAAGCATATTGCACTAAGATTTTATCGCATGTGCTCTTGGAAGGGAACGACCAAAAGAAAAGGGTAGAAACCGAAGAGATGAAGAATAAGAGCGCACCTTTTTATTCTCTCCTTTCTTTTTCTCCTTGATTGATAGAAACCCACCAGCTCGTGTTCCTCTCTAATATCAAACCTATTATAGTTTCTCTTTGCGCCTATCTTTTTATAGGAGGATTTGGCTTCAAAATGAAGAGTCTCTGATCTAAATTGCAAATTTGCAATTATAAGGAGGGCGATTTCTTAAGACCCTATTGTGATTGTTGGAGGGATCTTGACATCTGAGCTGCTTTAATTTGAGTAATTATTAAAAGGACGGATGAAGAAATTTGGAGGCCTTAACCTCCATTCTTTTGTCAAAAATAAATAAATAAATAAATAATTCACAGTCTCGCAGACGGATTGACATTTAAGATTCCAAACTGCGTGCTATCATTTTTTAGTTTCTTTTTCGGTGTTTTTATATTTTTATTAATTGATCGCGTTTTTGGTAAGGCACTGCTTAACAATAAATAAAGCCAACAATCCATTTAATTAATTGCATCTTTTAGGGAAGTAGAATTTTGAAAAACAATTGTTATGAATGCTATTTTTATATAACTTTTATAGTCGTCACTATGAAAGCATTTGGAAAACTAAAATTCAACAGAAGTATAATGCCAATTGCCAACACACCACATATAAGACTTTCTCCGTTTTGGAAAAGATATTTCATAATGAAAATTTTGACAAAATTCTTTGTTTCTACAAATATGAATGCTCAACAAATTGATTTCTCGACGGATATCTGGTTCAATGATTGTCCTTTGGTTGATACATTTTGTTTATGTAAGAAGCCTTTCTAATTTAACAATTAATGGAAGTAAACATCAAAATCAACCTGAAGAAAATGAGGGCCATGTACCCTGGGCATCCAAAATCAAACGAGCCAATCGGAATGTTTTTCTTTTAAATATGCCACACACAAGTAAAAGCAAAATAAATTTGAGATTTTTACAAAATGGCAATTCTGGATAAACAGCTTTTGGTTTAGTGGCAAAACACATCTTTAGCAGAGGTTACGGGTTCGAAATCCGACTGAGTGTTCTTTGTGACATTTAATTTCAAAATAAGTTGGACAATTTGACCCGATCTTATCTTAAAAAAACAAAAAAATGGCAAGTTTGATTCCATTTTTCTGGTATGATTAGCCCAAATTGCCTTTGCAGGAATATTGGTACTGTAAAAATCCAAACTTTTTAAATTAAAGTTTAGTAATTTCTAAGAAAACAAATAATTTAATTAACAAAAATCTGATCGTAAATCCCATTTGTAAATTAGGAACGATTTTTATTTTTTTTGAATCCGCTAAGATATTTAATTCCGGCCATTTGGAAAATTTTCGATAAAAATTATTTGCTTAACTAAGTATTTTATGCCTTGATATTTTCAAAAATATATTTACATAATTTTTTCCATGAGTTAATTTAGCTTAAAAACTTAGTTTGCGGTTGGTTTAATTCAATTCTGAAGTTTCCTTTAATCTGGACCGTTGGATCGAGTTATAATCTCTGGATTTTTGTGAACCGTTGGATCTTCTTTTTCTCTCTTTCTTATCACTCTCGAGATCTCTCTCCTTCTCTCTCTCCCTGCTTTTTTTTCCGCCGAAGCTGAGTCTTGTTGACTCTCCTCTCTCGGATTCCCCTTTTTCTCCTCTCTCTCCCTGTCACTCTTTCTCTCCCTCTCCCCTGACAAAACTCGCGGAAGTCACACCCACTCTCTGACTTCCGTCACACTCGCAACCCCACTGCCTCCTTTACCCCTCACCTCCACCCCGTGTTGTACCAACTCTCTGCCATCACCGCGTGCGCCCTGCCGTAGCTGACCCCACCCTCTCTATTTCCTTCACCTATATGTGTCACCCCTCTTCTTTCTCTACTCATACCCGCTATCAAACAGGTAAGAGCAGAAAAGAGAAAGGAAAAAGAGTAAGAGAGAGAGAGGTGAGAACTAGGCGACTAGGAGAGGAGATGGTGGTGGTCGACAAGGCGAGGTGGTGGTGCTGACGGTGAGGCGATGCGGTGCGCTGGATGAGTTTGCTTCCCTCATTCCTCCCTTTCTGTTTCCTCCGTTCCCTTCTCTGTTGGTAAAAAGGTTTGAAACCCAAAACTCATTTCTTTTCCTTGATGCTTGGAATCTGTGGTTTGTTTGTGTTTGTTTGTGAGGCATGCACCCAAATTGATTGTTTGCTCTGGAATTTGCTGATTTGAACTGTTGAGATCGATTGGATGCTTGTTAATAGCTGTGCATTGCATTTGTTGGGTCTTATCTGTGCTTGTTTAGAGGTGATAACTGTATTGTGTTGAGTTCATGCTTGCATGTGGCTCAGTTTGTTGAGTTTTGAAAGCTTGATGGAGGTTATCCTTTGGTCTGTCAACTGTTAGGCATCTATGTTCGGTGATGTGGTTGCTTTTCTCTTTCTGTTATAGCTTGTATCAGTCACTTGAGTTGGTTATAGTTGATAATTAGACTAGTTGTTATCACTGTGGGCTAAATACTTGACACTTGTTTAACTGTCACTTGGAATGGATTGGTAAAATAGGTGATAGCTTAGCTTTCTTGGGTTTTGTCGTCTTAAGGCTTGTTGATCTGTTGTTATGCTTAAAACTTGTCGAAAATGGGTGTATCTCACTTGTGATGTGCTTGCTAGTTTGATATCAGGCTGGTACAGGCCTGGTACCAATCGGTATCCCCTCTGTTTGTTTACTGGTACAAGTATAGTTGGATCCAGGGTCTTATCTGTGAAGTTTTCCGAGTTTTGGACTGTTTTGTAAATATCTTTGAACTTGGTTAGGACCTTTCTGTAATTATTTCTGTTATTCGGGTCTTTTTGGTAAATTGTTTTGTAAATATAAATGATCTAGGGTCTTTTGTGCATAATTCTGTGTTTTTGGTTCGGACTGAGTTTTGGTGTACCCGATCCGTTTCCTGACAGGTGGGCCCTCCCCCACCTGGGTTCTGTTCCCTCCTCTTGATGTTGCGATTCCTGTTTTGTGGGCCTGTTGGCCTGTTCCGGTCCGTTACTGTTCTCTGTGGACTTGTTTTTGCGGGCTGTTTTTCCTTTGTGCTATATTATATGGTTGGACGTGGCCCCTTTATTTTTGTTACGGCTTGAGTTGATTAAGCTAAATCTTATGAGTTGGATTTTGATAAAATAAAACTAGAACTATATTAATGTGATGGCATTTTATGTTGGCAAATTGATTCGGATTTTGAGTAAAAGCTTTTTGGCCGAGAAATTAATCGAGACGGATTCGAATATAAAACGTTGGCTTTTACAAATGGGAAATGATTAGATTGTCCGTAAAATAATTTTCAATACAGATACTATGCTATAAACGGACACAGTATGATCCCAAAATAATTTCAAACAAACTTAGTTTTCTTCGTCAATCTTTTGAAACGAATTTTATCTTATTTTAGTTGATTTAACAAAAGCGTTTCATACTTGAGCAAAACACTATTTAACTATTAACTAAACTTTTCAAATGATTTTCCTAAACCAAACTAATTATGACACGTCTTCAAACGTCGTAGTTGGACTTATAGGAATCGTCAAAAACATCTTTCTACACATTAATTTTATAGTAGGAACTTAACAAATTATTTCCAAGAGTAACAACTTAACTTTCCTTCTCAACTAGTTTCAAACGGAACTCCGTCAAATTATTTTTATAAACTAATTAAGTATAATAATATATTTTAATACCGAGTCCCTTTTAATTTAATTGGAAGTTAGGTATGGTTAAAGATAACTTAACCAGAACGTGAAACTAATTGAGGGATAAGTGGGTTTAATCGTTAAATTAGCTTTAACGATAGTTTCGTTCACCAGGTGATCAGACCGACTACCAGGGAGATTACTACTACCCTGAGCACGAGGACGGTGACGCTGGACAGGACTCCATCGACCCTCCAGCAGAGTAGTCGCTTCTAGACCCTACTTTCCAGGTGTTGATGCCTTAGGTTTTGTTTAATCTTTAGAATAAGAATTGAATCATTAGTTAATTGTGTGCATCTCATGTCATTAACATTAAGTAAACAGTTAAGCACATGTCATTAACTCAAAACTAGATTGCACTTATAGGATATGCATTGCATATTATTAATAATGTGATTAATCAACTTAAAAGTGCCCTTAATCAACACTTGCATCTGGTGCGGATCAGGATAGCGAGACCGAGTGTGATAAGTTCGTTTTGTCTGGAGTTTCCATTATCGGGAGATTGCACCCAAGCCATTGCCGATGGTCTCCTTATGATAGAGATCGTGGGCAACGCGTTTCTGATGATCACTCAGCAGACCGACCGTTAGGCGGTACTGCGGTTACTTGGTAGTTTATTATTATTGTTAGGTTGTTGATATATATATATATGTTCGCTTGATTAGACTGGACCCTCTGGGGTTTGTTTGCCGCTATCTATTAGACTACCTCTCGATCTCCCACGATTCAATACCGGTATTGACCTACTCCTCGACGGGGGCTGTAGGCTTGGAGCTATGACTTTCTATCGAGCTATGATTCTATTTAAAGAATGTAGGTAGATCTACTTTAGGCAAGGTCCATGTCATATTGGGATATGTGAGGATTGACTCTGGATTTGTTACAATTATGATTGACTACTGAGTGTGGGTGCTTGATTCTCGTATGATTATAATATTATCTCGTATACTATTCCACAAAACCGGATCTTTGCTATTTTATTTGGGCATGTCATAATAAGTAGAATTGCATCATTAACACTTTGTTATACACTTAGGAATTGCATTAACTTATAGGATCTTAAAAGTACTTAAGTATGGTTTAGTTCTGACTAGAAATTAACCAGAACCTTGTAGGCTCACTCTTTCACCACACTGAGTATTAATGTACTCATCCCACATACTTTGATTGTGGAGACAGGTTCAGGTTTGGCTGGCTTAGCAGAGGAGGAGTTAGCAAAAGACCAAGCCGAGCTGGAGTAGTTATCTTATTACTTTATCATTAGGATTTTGTTTGGACTTTGGCTGGAAATTTTGTTGTGTAAAACATCTACTGGCCCTTTTGTTGTATGAACAAACTTATCCTTTATTAGATGATTTTATTTGTGATATTATATCTGTGACACTGTTTATTAGCCTTACGTGTGCATAGTAGAGTGTGTACACGTGGCGGGGCTGTCTATCCCGAATTATGGCTTGGTTCGGGGTGTGACAGGTACTTAAATTTATCCCAAAACTCCATTAAAAAGAAAAAATTGGAGGGTTGTTTCTCATCTTTTATTTAAAAGTTATATAAAAATTTCCGCAAAGATGTTGCTATCAGAAACAGGTCAATAAATTTGTTTCATATTAACTAAAATTTTTCTTTCATCAACTGAGATAACTCAATAAAAAAAAAATTCAAAATGGAGTGTTGACATCAAAATATTTTTTCCTAATTAGAACAACGTTGTATGATTTTTTACAAATAGACATTGTTAAAGTTAAACATCAAAGCTTTCATTTTATAAAAAGAGCCACATGCTTAACTGCGAACTCGAGGAATTCTTGATTTCTTTTTTTTTTTTTTTTTTTTTTTTACTTCTAAGTTATCAACATGCATTATATAGTTAAATATAGCAAAAGTTACACTTATTGTAATTTTACTTATTTTGTTTTATCCACTATTATTATTTTAAGTTTTCCCAATGAATGGTTGAAATCAGATATAACAACATGACGTGTTCTCCAAATTAATATATTTTGTGTAATAAAATATCTCGGTAGGAAATAACTAAACAAGTTGCACATTTGTGTTGCTCTTCACAATTGAAGTATGACAACACATCATATCATGTGTGCCTTATAAAATTTGATTGGCGTGCACTTATGTAAGTATTATAAATATTTTTGCGCAAAATTGGTACATGCTGAAATTTATTGAAAATTGATTGGCGTGCAGTTATGAAAGTATTACAAATATTTTTGCTCAAAATTGATACATGCTGATTTTTTTTTTAAAAAAAATACGCATTTCTTAGTATTTTCATCCCACAAGCACTTTCCTTGTCACTGAGATAATAGAGAAAATCTAAATATACTTTTTTAGATTCATAAAGTAAGACTAAGTTGATAAAAAAAATAAATCTTTTAAGCGGAAATAATATTTTGAAACGTCGAGATTAATTTGATTAAAGGTTTAAGGAGAGTTTCCCAACTAGAGAAAAAGAAAAAGACTGAAGGACAGAAAAATGTGAAAGAATGTGAGTTGGCGTTGGAATGCTCTAAATATGCATTATGATGTTCGAGAGAAAATAAATTAATATTTTCTTATTTAATCTTATCGTTCCATATAATTTTTTAATATGAAAGCAAGTTTGTATTTGACTGCACATTGACTCTATCCAATCAATCCATCAACTTATAAATTATAATCTTATATATTGAATAACTATAATTATTTATCTATTAATGTAACATATATAATTAATAAATGATTATCCGGAATATGTAAATCAGAATTTTTGGCGATAAGCCGATAATTATATAAATATTCAATGGTATGGTTTTAATTTTATCTTTTTTTGTAAAAAGACAACGTCTGGTTTCATTATAGAAACAAAATATTCACAATACATTATTTAACTTAACATTTAAATGTTAACCAATAATAAGTAAACAAAACAGAAATGAACTACAAATTTTATCTCTTTTTTTTATATGTACATGAAAGCGGCAACGAATATTCCCACTGCATGATAAATTACGATTCAATGACTGTCTGATTATTAATTATTTAGTGATAGCAGATAATAGTTTTAAGTTTAACTTTCATAAATACATTATTTAAGTATTATTTTTATAAACTAGTTGACATTAATATGTGCCAATTGAATTTGTGTAAGATATAAATTTTAGAGATAGAAGCAGAAAACTCAATCAAATTTGTATAAAATTCAACTTGATATGAATAATTTGGGCAGAACTTTATTTGAAAGTCTTCGGAAATTTAAAAACGTGATATTTTACAATAGGCGGCGAACTTGAAACTTTGTTATCCAGCCATTAGTCGATTTCAAAATACTTTTTGGCCGTACTTTGAATATGGTAGATTAAATGTGACCTTAGAACATCGTCATAATATATGTGCATATAGTGAAATGGAAATAAGAAAAGATCGAATGAAATCATTTTCTCATTTATGCTTCTGTACATACATTACAAGAGGACTACATAAAAAACCCTCTTCTCTTTGAGTGGTCCATTCCGCTAAAAGCGGATGATATTCTAAGCATCTATTCTGTTGTGCATATAAAGGCCTATTTAAGTTGCTGATACAGGTCTGGTCTTTCCTGGACTGGACTGGCACAAGGGCCCATCACAGCCGTACTTCAGGTTTTACATAACCAAATTTGTGCGACTCTACAACTGCTGGTGCTAGATGTTTTTCTGACAAAAGAATAAAATACAATGCAACTATTGTAATAGTCAGATAGTGCTATATTTAAGTGCAGCTCATTAATATACTAATAATAAGAAGAACCATATATGAGATTAACAAATCTTAGAAAATAAAATAATTTCTAGTATTTCCCTGACAGTCTTATTTACCGTAAATATATAGATAAAGATTTCACAGCTAAAAATTATTAACTTTAGGTTTCCGACAATAACACATAAATTACCTTTTGAGTACACACATAGTGAACAATGACCAATTTTATTACAAGGCCGGCTCTAGCTTACGAAGGCCGACAGAAGGAGCAAAAAATTTATTTCCATAGTGATCATTAAATGATCCAACAAGCAATACAAGCAGAAATAATAAATCAGATTATCCGACGCAGCTCTCCAGTTGATAGAGCAAAATTGCGGTGCTGGGACAAGACAGAATTTACTATGCAATTTTTTATTCTCAATTCCATATTCTCATTGGAAGGAGTTTCTTTCAATGTTTGAAGCAGTGTTTGCAAGATTTGGAGAGTATCTCCATGGCTGACTATCACAACTGCACATCTGCATGCATGATACAGAAACAAAAGAAACTTAAGGCCAAAAGCCTAACCTTCAAATAAGATTAAAACAAAAATTCATATTTCTATTAATGCTAACTATCAATGTTTTTTTTCCCCAAGTGAAAATCATGTTTACTATCACCGACAAAACAATAGAACTATATTGTCTGAGAAAAGTGGGAGTGAACATTCGTTATCCTGATGGTCTGCTAGTTTTTTGTCATTTGCACAATTTGATGATGAGGAGGAACATTTATCAGGTAAAATTGAAAATATATAAAGAAATCAAAATTTACAAAAAATCTAGAGGAACATGGCCCCTAGTTAGAAAGAAAGATTACTGTCACACATAGCACTCCTTCAGTGTGCAATAGATTACTAATAAGGCAAGTGAATGAAGGTTTCAACTTAAGGCCAACCAGTACATGGAACAGGAATCATTCAATATTAATAATAGCAAGAACCTGACAACTATGGTACCAACTTGGCATTATACTTCGCTAACTCCTTATTTGAAATTGAGTTATGTTGTCAAAATTAAAAAAATTCAAACATAGTAACAGCATCAAAAAAAGAGAACTGCAACCAAATACCCTTGGAAAGCTGTTTCAATATTTAGCAGAGCCACTGCTAGTCTAGAAGCAACATCAGCAACACTCTCACCACCTTCTGGTGGTATAGAAGGATCTTTTTCATCAAGGGCCCACACCTCAGTATACTGTTAAATTGAACCTAAATTTAGCTACTCAAACAAAGGTTAAAAACCACAAAGTTATCAACAAGAAAGCAACATGCTACCTACATTATCACCTAGAATTAAAAAGGTCCTTATTTTTGTTTAGCCATTTACCAGAGAAAACTGCACGTCTCTTTTAACTCCATAACCAATCATTTGCAAGCATTTTGTTTTTTTTTTTCCAAAGAGAATGAATGCTCACCTAGCTATTACTACAAGGAACACTATATAATGAAAACCAACTCACCTTGTCATGAGAAAGGAGCTCAAGCGTTCCAAAATACCGTTCGCGCAATTCTATCATTTCCTATAAACATTGACCAAAACCATTGTTAAGTGCTTTCTATTATATACTTTTCATGTCAAAACAAATTGAATCGAAAATTAAATTGAGAAATACTTGGCCATTGGATTACAGTCGACAGTAGAGACTTACTATACAACTGGAGCTATCAAATGATATTCCCAAAACTCTAGCAACTTCTCTAGCAGTTTCAATTGTTCTTGCAAATGGGGAATAACAGATTCGGACTTTGTCAATTGAGAAGTTTTTTTCCTCTAACTCCTGCAACCATATTTGACAATAATTAGTTAAATAAAAAAACAATACATATATTGCTAAGTACCCATTGTTAGTTTTTTCCCAGTACTTTACATATGTATATCCCATCAAGAAATCAGTTGTCACCAAACGAAAATACATAAGATAATTAACCTTCTTAAATAATTCACCAGCTAACCTCGCCTGCTCAATTCCCATCGCAGCCAACCCAAATTCCTCACGAGTCCCATTTTCCTGGAAATTTGTACAAACAACTCACTTCAAAAATTCGAAAAAAAAAAAGTTTGGAAAATAAAGGGACCAGATACCAATTTGAAAAAGAAAAAACTAAGCTACCAATGAAGAAACGATGAGTCCACGCTCGTTTGGAATGCTTCTCCCATGTCTCAGCACCCAGTAATTGTTTCGCAAAAGACTGAAATTCGTTGGCGCATCTTCCATTTTCACTGGAGAAGAGAAGAGAGAAGCAGATCGGAGAAAAGAGAGCTCTTTTATTGGGCCTATTTATTTTTCCTTATTTAACAAAATAAGTGGGTGAGGTTTGGCCCAATATGACATGCTGTAGTTGTTGAAATTAATATAAGGCCCGATAAAATATTTTTTATTATAAGTTGTAGCCTTATAGGTTTAGTTTGTTATATATTCTTTTAACACTTGGCTGGCTAAAGTTCTTATTTCCCTTCAACTTATGAATATAGCAAAGTTACATGTAAATCTTGTAACTCTTCTAAGTTGAAAAAGAATAAATAAATCTAACTAGTAATCTTCAACCGAGATTTAATATATTTTTTTTAAATACTTACCGATAATTCTCTTGAAAGAATAAAACGGAAAAAAAAAATGATACGCTTAAACGAAGCACCCAACTCTTTGGCGCTTGATATATAGATTCTTAGTCTTGATACACAATTCGTAATTTGATGCTCCCTTTAATTAACTGATGATTGCAGGTGATAGCAAGGAATTGCTCTCTGGCCCTGTTCACACTTGTTCTCATGGGTTCCAAACATACCCTCATAAACTGGTATAAATTAATAATTTAATAATTAATATTGATGACCTTCTTTATTATGATATTTGTTTATAATTTGCAATATTAATTACCCAAATTACAATTAAGTAAATGACAAGAAAAAGCACGACCTATCCCCCCAAAAAAAATAATAAAAGCAAACCGTTCCAATACTGTAGTGTCTTATAATTTTTCCTTGAGATTTATTAGTGTGTTTCTAATACTCTAGCTACTCTTTTTACCCATATTTTACTTTTCTTTTGGAAAGAAAATTAACATCTATTGATTTTAAAAATTATTGAGCACTTAAAAGTATACAGTTTTTTATGAAAAAAACAGTTAAATATATAAATCATAACTATTTTTTATACTTTTATCTTATGCATGCATGCATAAGATAAAAGTATAAAAAATAGTTATGATTTATATATTTAACTGTTTTTTTCATAAAAAACTGTATACTTTTAAGTGCTCAATAATTTTTAAAATCAATAGATGTTAATTTTCTTTCCAAAAGAAAAGTAAAATATGGGTAAAAAGAGTAGCTAGAGTATTAGAAACACACTAATAAATCTCAAGGAAAAATTATAAGACACTACAGTATTGGAACGGTTTGCTTTTATTATTTTTTTTGGGGGGATAGGTCGTGCTTTTTCTTGTCATTTACTTAATTGTAATTTGGGTAATTAATATTGCAAATTATAAACAAATATCATAATAAAGAAGGTCATCAATATTAATTATTAAATTATTAATTTATACCAGTTTATGAGGGTATGTTTGGAACCCATGAGAACAAGTGTGAACAGGGCCAGAGAGCAATTCCTTGCTATCACCTGCAATCATCAGTTAATTAAAGGGAGCATCAAATTACGAATTGTGTATCAAGACTAAGAATCTATATATCAAGCGCCAAAGAGTTGGGTGCTTCGTTTAAGCGTATCATTTTTTTTTTCCGTTTTATTCTTTCAAGAGAATTATCGGTAAGTATTTAAAAAAAATATATTAAATCTCGGTTGAAGATTACTAGTTAGATTTATTTATTCTTTTTCAACTTAGAAGAGTTACAAGATTTACATGTAACTTTGCTATATTCATAAGTTGAAGGGAAATAAGAACTTTAGCCAGCCAAGTGTTAAAAGAATATATAACAAACTAAACCTATAAGGCTACAACTTATAATAAAAAATATTTTATCGGGCCTTATATTAATTTCAACAACTACAGCATGTCATATTGGGCCAAACCTCACCCACTTATTTTGTTAAATAAGGAAAAATAAATAGGCCCAATAAAAGAGCTCTCTTTTCTCCGATCTGCTTCTCTCTTCTCTTCTCCAGTGAAAATGGAAGATGCGCCAACGAATTTCAGTCTTTTGCGAAACAATTACTGGGTGCTGAGACATGGGAGAAGCATTCCAAACGAGCGTGGACTCATCGTTTCTTCATTGGTAGCTTAGTTTTTTCTTTTTCAAATTGGTATCTGGTCCCTTTATTTTCCAAACTTTTTTTTTTTCGAATTTTTGAAGTGAGTTGTTTGTACAAATTTCCAGGAAAATGGGACTCGTGAGGAATTTGGGTTGGCTGCGATGGGAATTGAGCAGGCGAGGTTAGCTGGTGAATTATTTAAGAAGGTTAATTATCTTATGTATTTTCGTTTGGTGACAACTGATTTCTTGATGGGATATACATATGTAAAGTACTGGGAAAAAACTAACAATGGGTACTTAGCAATATATGTATTGTTTTTTTATTTAACTAATTATTGTCAAATATGGTTGCAGGAGTTAGAGGAAAAAAACTTCTCAATTGACAAAGTCCGAATCTGTTATTCCCCATTTGCAAGAACAATTGAAACTGCTAGAGAAGTTGCTAGAGTTTTGGGAATATCATTTGATAGCTCCAGTTGTATAGTAAGTCTCTACTGTCGACTGTAATCCAATGGCCAAGTATTTCTCAATTTAATTTTCGATTCAATTTGTTTTGACATGAAAAGTATATAATAGAAAGCACTTAACAATGGTTTTGGTCAATGTTTATAGGAAATGATAGAATTGCGCGAACGGTATTTTGGAACGCTTGAGCTCCTTTCTCATGACAAGGTGAGTTGGTTTTCATTATATAGTGTTCCTTGTAGTAATAGCTAGGTGAGCATTCATTCTCTTTGGAAAAAAAAAAACAAAATGCTTGCAAATGATTGGTTATGGAGTTAAAAGAGACGTGCAGTTTTCTCTGGTAAATGGCTAAACAAAAATAAGGACCTTTTTAATTCTAGGTGATAATGTAGGTAGCATGTTGCTTTCTTGTTGATAACTTTGTGGTTTTTAACCTTTGTTTGAGTAGCTAAATTTAGGTTCAATTTAACAGTATACTGAGGTGTGGGCCCTTGATGAAAAAGATCCTTCTATACCACCAGAAGGTGGTGAGAGTGTTGCTGATGTTGCTTCTAGACTAGCAGTGGCTCTGCTAAATATTGAAACAGCTTTCCAAGGGTATTTGGTTGCAGTTCTCTTTTTTTGATGCTGTTACTATGTTTGAATTTTTTTAATTTTGACAACATAACTCAATTTCAAATAAGGAGTTAGCGAAGTATAATGCCAAGTTGGTACCATAGTTGTCAGGTTCTTGCTATTATTAATATTGAATGATTCCTGTTCCATGTACTGGTTGGCCTTAAGTTGAAACCTTCATTCACTTGCCTTATTAGTAATCTATTGCACACTGAAGGAGTGCTATGTGTGACAGTAATCTTTCTTTCTAACTAGGGGCCATGTTCCTCTAGATTTTTTGTAAATTTTGATTTCTTTATATATTTTCAATTTTACCTGATAAATGTTCCTCCTCATCATCAAATTGTGCAAATGACAAAAAACTAGCAGACCATCAGGATAACGAATGTTCACTCCCACTTTTCTCAGACAATATAGTTCTATTGTTTTGTCGGTGATAGTAAACATGATTTTCACTTGGGGAAAAAAAACATTGATAGTTAGCATTAATAGAAATATGAATTTTTGTTTTAATCTTATTTGAAGGTTAGGCTTTTGGCCTTAAGTTTCTTTTGTTTCTGTATCATGCATGCAGATGTGCAGTTGTGATAGTCAGCCATGGAGATACTCTCCAAATCTTGCAAACACTGCTTCAAACATTGAAAGAAACTCCTTCCAATGAGAATATGGAATTGAGAATAAAAAATTGCATAGTAAATTCTGTCTTGTCCCAGCACCGCAATTTTGCTCTATCAACTGGAGAGCTGCGTCGGATAATCTGATTTATTATTTCTGCTTGTATTGCTTGTTGGATCATTTAATGATCACTATGGAAATAAATTTTTTGCTCCTTCTGTCGGCCTTCGTAAGCTAGAGCCGGCCTTGTAATAAAATTGGTCATTGTTCACTATGTGTGTACTCAAAAGGTAATTTATGTGTTATTGTCGGAAACCTAAAGTTAATAATTTTTAGCTGTGAAATCTTTATCTATATATTTACGGTAAATAAGACTGTCAGGGAAATACTAGAAATTATTTTATTTTCTAAGATTTGTTAATCTCATATATGGTTCTTCTTATTATTAGTATATTAATGAGCTGCACTTAAATATAGCACTATCTGACTATTACAATAGTTGCATTGTATTTTATTCTTTTGTCAGAAAAACATCTAGCACCAGCAGTTGTAGAGTCGCACAAATTTGGTTATGTAAAACCTGAAGTACGGCTGTGATGGGCCCTTGTGCCAGTCCAGTCCAGGAAAGACCAGACCTGTATCAGCAACTTAAATAGGCCTTTATATGCACAACAGAATAGATGCTTAGAATATCATCCGCTTTTAGCGGAATGGACCACTCAAAGAGAAGAGGGTTTTTTATGTAGTCCTCTTGTAATGTATGTACAGAAGCATAAATGAGAAAATGATTTCATTCGATCTTTTCTTATTTCCATTTCACTATATGCACATATATTATGACGATGTTCTAAGGTCACATTTAATCTACCATATTCAAAGTACGGCCAAAAAGTATTTTGAAATCGACTAATGGCTGGATAACAAAGTTTCAAGTTCGCCGCCTATTGTAAAATATCACGTTTTTAAATTTCCGAAGACTTTCAAATAAAGTTCTGCCCAAATTATTCATATCAAGTTGAATTTTATACAAATTTGATTGAGTTTTCTGCTTCTATCTCTAAAATTTATATCTTACACAAATTCAATTGGCACATATTAATGTCAACTAGTTTATAAAAATAATACTTAAATAATGTATTTATGAAAGTTAAACTTAAAACTATTATCTGCTATCACTAAATAATTAATAATCAGACAGTCATTGAATCGTAATTTATCATGCAGTGGGAATATTCGTTGCCGCTTTCATGTACATATAAAAAAAAGAGATAAAATTTGTAGTTCATTTCTGTTTTGTTTACTTATTATTTGTTAACATTTAAATGTTAAGTTAAATAATGTATTGTGAATATTTTGTTTCTATAATGAAACCAGACGTTGTCTTTTTACAAAAAAAGATAAAATTAAAACCATACCATTGAATATTTATATAATTATCGGCTTATCGCCAAAAATTCTGATTTACATATTCCGGATAATCATTTATTAATTATATATGTTACATTAATAGATAAATAATTATAGTTATTCAATATATAAGATTATAATTTATAAGTTGATGGATTGATTGGATAGAGTCAATGTGCAGTCAAATACAAACTTGCTTTCATATTAAAAAATTATATGGAACGATAAGATTAAATAAGAAAATATTAATTTATTTTCTCTCGAACATCATAATGCATATTTAGAGCATTCCAACGCCAACTCACATTCTTTCACATTTTTCTGTCCTTCAGTCTTTTTCTTTTTCTCTAGTTGGGAAACTCTCCTTAAACCTTTAATCAAATTAATCTCGACGTTTCAAAATATTATTTCCGCTTAAAAGATTTATTTTTTTTATCAACTTAGTCTTACTTTATGAATCTAAAAAAGTATATTTAGATTTTCTCTATTATCTCAGTGACAAGGAAAGTGCTTGTGGGATGAAAATACTAAGAAATGCGTATTTTTTTTAAAAAAAAAATCAGCATGTATCAATTTTGAGCAAAAATATTTGTAATACTTTCATAACTGCACGCCAATCAATTTTCAATAAATTTCAGCATGTACCAATTTTGCGCAAAAATATTTATAATACTTACATAAGTGCACGCCAATCAAATTTTATAAGGCACACATGATATGATGTGTTGTCATACTTCAATTGTGAAGAGCAACACAAATGTGCAACTTGTTTAGTTATTTCCTACCGAGATATTTTATTACACAAAATATATTAATTTGGAGAACACGTCATGTTGTTATATCTGATTTCAACCATTCATTGGGAAAACTTAAAATAATAATAGTGGATAAAACAAAATAAGTAAAATTACAATAAGTGTAACTTTTGCTATATTTAACTATATAATGCATGTTGATAACTTAGAAGTAAAAAAAAAAAAAAAAAAAAAAAAAAAAGAAATCAAGAATTCCTCGAGTTCGCAGTTAAGCATGTGGCTCTTTTTATAAAATGAAAGCTTTG